>CM073573.1:151140652-153932841 GCA_037074715.1 Magnolia kwangsiensis | reverse complement strand
GCCCACATGGAATGGTGCATCTGACTGATGGGGTAGATGTTCGACATGCATCATGGTGGGGCCCACACAGCTTGACCTCATGGGGAGTTCCCATGAACTCCACCGCATAAAACCTTTTCCATACATACATATATATATATATATATATATATATATATATATAATGGAAAAGGTTCTATGCGGTCGAGCTCATGGGAACTCCCCATGAGGCCGAGCTATGTGGGCCCCATTATGATGCATGTCGAACATAAACACCGTGCATTTGATGGGTCCCCTTTAAATTATAGGATATCCCAAAAATCAACCGTATACAGAACTCAAGTGGGCCATACCATCTAAAATCATGTGAAGACAAGCCTAAAACATATAAAGGCAATTGGTGGGGCCCACCCAAAATTTGGATGCATCTGAAACTTGGTCTAACCCCTCATCCAAGCGGGACACACATAATGGATGGGCTGGATTTGTGAACCACATCTCGATGGGCTGAACAAATGATTATGAATGTTTTAATGGAGAGAAACCCCTCTCAACTTTTTTATGTGGTGTGGCCCACACAAGTCAAGGATCGACTTGATTTTTAAGCTAGCCCTAGGCCCACCATGGAATGGTGCATCTGACTGATGGGGTAGATGTTCGACATGCATCATGGTGGGGCCCACACAGCTCGACCTCATGAGAAGTTCCCATGAGCTCCACCACATAGAACCTTTTCCCATATATATATATATATATATATATATATATATATATATATATATATATATATATATATAAGGCTGAGATTTAGTCATCTTTGCTAGACCGTTGTGTACCTACAAAATGAAGTGGCAATGGGGGCCCTGGTTATAGCCAGAGACTCTTCCATGC
The DNA here is from genome assembly GCA_037074715.1 of Magnolia kwangsiensis. Taxonomy (NCBI): domain Eukaryota; kingdom Viridiplantae; phylum Streptophyta; class Magnoliopsida; order Magnoliales; family Magnoliaceae; genus Magnolia; species Magnolia kwangsiensis. The sequence continues at coordinate 153,931,971 of CM073573.1, read as the reverse complement.
CTAAGTCAGAATAAGCACACTGGGTCTGGAAAAATTAAGGTAATAGTCTTTACCTTCTACCATAAGTAGTTCTTATTTATAATGTTTTGGCGCTCCTTATACATATGACAATAATTCTTACATGCAAGTGTGTATTACACAAGAGATCTTCTTGGGGATATATGGTGTTATCCTCAACGAAAATCTTGGGGAGGTAATCCTTTCTTTATATGAAGGAGATCTCCTGGTGGTCGATATCTGAGAAAGTCATGGTCTACAAAGGAGATATCTTTCGATGGTCAGCATCCGAGGAGGTTGTGATCGATAGCTGATGTCGACCTCTAAGTCGGGTTGGCTGAAGTCCTGCAAACCGAGCCTAATTGTCGATCATGGTCAGGGCCGAGCTTTAAGGTTAGGGCATCTAATCAGGTTCAGGTCAGTACTTGCAGTCGTTGTTTGGTCGCGACAATGAAATGCTAGATAAGTGATTGAGGCGATCGCTTATGATTGGTGCTCGGGTTGATTGCGGAGGTCGTGATTGGTAGTCGAAGTTGAGCTCTTATCTGATCTTTCATCTGAACTATTTGCCTTGTTATATTCCTTAGCATCCTGGTTATTTGGTTAGTTCAGTTATACCCATAACAAACACACACACACACACACACACACACACACACACACACACACACACACACACACACACACATGGTAGTGCCATGATTGGAAAAGCGCGCAACAACATACTGTCCAATAAATAAACTGATTGGATCATGTGCACGTTTGCAATGTGTTGAGAATTTGAGATCCAACCCGCATAATAGCTTTGAGCTTTAGATCCTTCCCCTTGTTAATAATAAAATGCCAATTGTCCTTAAATGCGATTTATCTTATGTGAATAAATTAGGTTAGGCTCACTCTAATACAAAACAAAAGGCATGGTTGTATAAGGACAAGGGTTTCCTAGTACGGGGTGTTCCTTAAAACACTTAGGCCCACCATGATGTTGTTGAGGATCAAATATTGCATATTAGACCCCGGTTATTTCCTGAATTTACGCATAAGATACTGTTTAAAGGTCGATTTAATCGTGTTTATGCTGCAAGTTGAATTTAGGAGCTTATGTTGGAAAATGATGCTAAAAGCTTGGATTTAACGCTCTGATGATCACCAAGGCAAGGGACGGACCCAAGGGGAGCAGGATCGACAGATTTACACGTCAGAAATCCTAGAAAATCGAGAAACTGACGTTCAAATGGCCCGAAATTGGTCTAGAACAGAAGATCATAGGGTTCTCACCATCCGTTCATCTCGAAACTCCATACATGATCTGAGGACAATAAATTAACCGTACACGTCAAATTTCAACCACTGGATCCTGAAAAAAGTGTCCCAACAGACAGATTAGCTCCTAAAATTTTGAATTGGGGCCCACCTGGTATCTGGATATGCCACAAAGTTGGTCTCAACCCCTTATATTCGATGGGAAAACGAATGGACGGAGCAGATGTCTAATAAACATCTCCGTGGGACCCACATGTCCAGTGCATGTGTAAGGTACACACATGCACTGGACGTGCACCGAAATGCCAAAAGTCGATCAGCACAACTCTTCTTCTCAAAAACAAAAAAACGTCCAGCAACGGACGCCGGCTCTCTGTTTTTGAGTAGTGGGCCACCATCATCCCACCTAAAGACAATCTGAACCGTTCAACGTATCCATAGGGTGTCCAAACCCGTATCCATGCTGACTTTTTTCTCTCATCCACGTAATTGCATGATTTCCACTGTTAAACGCACGATGAACGGCGGAGTAGTAGATATCGTGGGCCACACCGAATTCAATTCAAAAACCACCATACTGTTCACTCTCCAAGTGCAGGGTTGTGATGTAGTAATAACTCGGTAAGACCGAGGTCGAATCCCAAGGGACTGATATCTGTACGTTATCTAAAACTAACTAGAACTAGAACTAGAATGAGATGAAATCTAAATCAAATAAAATTTAATGAAGAATTGTGAGATTATTATCTAAAACTTAAGAAAAATCAGGAATAGGAAACTAAGGATTCAGAGGATCCACTTGTAGAGATCAGAGAGATCTTATGTCTGCTTTAAGAGTCATGAAAATTAACTGAACTGTCGTTGATCTAGTTTTCAAAGAGATGAAAGGTATATGAATTAGAATGGATTCCATCACCAAACCATGTCCAAGAGACTATGGCAAACAACAGAATTAAACTAATTACCAACCAATCAACATGTTATGAAGGTCAGGAAGGGTACCGTCATCCGACCATGCCCAGGAGACTATGGTGAACAACAGGGCTTCCTGGCGTCATAAACAAAAAAGGGAAAGACATGCTCAAAGCCATTGCAGACCTATTATAATTTCAGTCACAATAGACCATTAAAAATCTAAAAGCATTCCCTTAAAATCAAATTAAAATCAACATCATTCAGTACCTCCATCCTGCTACAAGCTTCACCTCTTAGCCCTAGCTAAGAGGTTCAGCCAGCCATGAATGGGCTAAATCCCTCAAATAAAATAAACAAAAGAAAAAGAAAAAGAAAAAGAAAAAAAACAACTCCACTCTCTCTCCCTCCTACTATGCTTCACGTCCAGCCCCCGTTGCCTTTCTCTTTCTTCTCCTTTTATAGAGCCTGGAAGACGGTGGGTGAAAACGCTGGCTGGAGTCGGTTCTGTAACAAAGAAGGCTCGAAACTTCTTACGCAGCAGTTATACGCAGTGCAACGTATTTTCGCAGCTGGAACGTGCACTAACGCAAAACAACCTGCGCTGATGCTTGGTGTGACCCACGAACGTCAGTGTTTGAGGAATCCAAACCGTCTATTAAGTCCGTGACGAAATTTCAGCTAGAGAGGGTCCGTTTTGGATCGCTTCTGACATGGTCCACTTGATTTTATAAATTGTCTTCATCCTACGTTTTGACGGTTGAAATTCAATACGTGCTGCTTCTTGAAACTTTTCCACCTAGGCCATGGTAAGAGAGACCGTGGCCTCCTGATGGACGGTCCTGATAAGACTGTGGGTGTACGGTGGTGGCCCACTAAGGAGAACTGCAAGTCGGATGGCGAAACAGAGCTTCCGCAACAAGCTCTGTGATGCTTGGTGACCCACTGAGTGATTTCAAATGGAAAATCCACACCATCCATTGGCTTCCGGATGAAAAATCGTCAAGGAAGGCCAAGATGGGTTTGATTTCGGTGTGGCCCTCAAGTCTATATATTCCGCCGTCCATTGTACAGTTTACGGTGAAAATCACATGATTGTACGCATGGGACCAAAATAAAAGCTTGGCAAGGGTATTTACCCATCTACAAACTCAATGGACGGTACAGATCATCCTAATGGATGATGTGTAAGTCCCACTACTCAAAACTGACGGACGCACCGCGTCCTCTGTGAGAAAAATCTTTTTTTAATTTTTTTTTTAGAAGAAGAATCGGTCAGCACAACGCTGACCGATTTAGCTGGTACAGAGCACATCCAGCGTGCGGGTGCATGGTGTACACGCACCTCAAGTGCGGAGTCCGTTGTGATGCTTATGTGAAATCTGTTCCGTCCACCTAATGTTTCAATCATTTAAAGGCGTTGATACCAAAATTGATGCATATCCAGATCTCAAGCGGGCCCCAATTCAGGATTTTATGGTCTGCTTTATCCATTGAGCCACTTTTACAATGATCCAATGGCTGAAATTTAATGTGTACGGTTAATTTAAGGCCCTAAAACTATGTATGAAGTTTCGACTCAATTGGATGGCGAGAAACCTATGATCTTGCATTTTTGGACCAATTCCGGGCTTTTTTAATGTAAATAGCTTGATTTACTCGGGTCCCTGGCGTGCATATCTGTCGATCTCAATAATCCGTCCCTTGCCTTGGTGAATTCTGAATATTAAATCCATGCTTTTAGCCTCTTATTTCAGTCCAAGCTCGTAATCACACCTTGCAGCACAAACACGGTTAAAACGGGCCATTAAACAGTATCTTGTTCGTAAATCCAAGTAATAAATGGGGTCTAATATGCAATATTTGACCCTCAACACATACCCGAATGGTTTTTCGAGTATATTTCAATGGACGGCATGGATATTTCTCCTAACACCAAGAAGTGGGCCCCACCAACATCCAACGTCAAAGCTCTGTTACGCACTCGCCGATCTAGGCTGTTTTTGCAGGCATGGTGAGGAACAGTCCGACCATCTGGACAGTCCAAACTTGGCCCATAGCATGGCCGACCTCCCCCAAGACGACTGTCTGGATTAGATGCTAGACAGAATTCTTAGATTGCTGTTCTTTAGGATTGCTGCAAACGGAAATCCTGTTTTTGGATGGAAGCTGCGTAAGTCTTACGCATCTGCGTAAAACTTCCGCACAACTGCATGAAGTGCGAAAGTCCTCCACCAACCTTACTTGGCTCTTATAAAAGAAGGATGTGAGAGAGAGAAAAGGAGATCATCTTGGGTTTTGAACGTGAAGAAGAGAGAGAGAGAAGAAGAGCGAGAGTTGAGTTTGTTATTTTTATTTTTATTTTATTTTGTTTGAGAGAGCTAGCCTATTCATGTTGGGCTAAACCTCCTAGCTAGGGCTAGGAGGTGAAGCTTGTAGTGAGATGGGGGAGTTTACTTTATGATTTTTGTTTAATTTATGAACTGAATTAATGTTGATTTTAGTTTATTAAATGGAGATATTTTTAGTCTTTAATGGTCTGTTGTGACTGAAATTACAGTGGGTCTGTAATGGCTTTGAATGTTTCCTTTTTCTTTTCATGTTTATGACGTCAGGAAGCCCTATTGTTCACCATCGTCTCCTGGGCATGGTCGGATGACTGTACCTTTCCTGACTTTCATAGCATGTTGATTGGTTGGTAATTAGTTTAATTCTGTTGTTTGTCATAGTCTCCTGAGCATGGTTTGGTGATGGAATCCATTCTAATTCATATACCTGTCATCTCTTTAAAACTATGTCAACGGCAGTTCAGTTTAACTTCCATGATTCGTGAAGCAAGTGTAAGATCTCCCTGATCTCTACAAGTGGATCATCTGAATCCCTAGTTCCCTTCCTCTGATTTTTCTCAAGTTTAGATAATATTTTCACCATTATTCCTCAAATTACAATTAGTTTAGATTTCATCTTCAAGTTCTAGTTCTGGTTAATTTTAGATAACGTACAAGTTTCAGTCCCTTGGGATTCGACCTCGGTCTTACCGAGTTATTATTACATCATAACCCTGTACTTGGGGAGTGAACAGATGTCCATATAAAATTTACTCGGCTTGTCGTCAGTTTCACACACTCAAGGATGAGAGCCAAAAAGAGGCGGATCCAAGATTCAAGTGGGCTACAAAGCAGAAAATGATGAGGATGGAAACTTTGCCATTGAAACCATCTCATGGGTCATTGTTATATTTTTATGCCATCTAACCCGTTCATAAGGTGAGGAAAACAAAAAAGCAAAAAAACAAACATCAGCCTGATACAAAAGTTCTGTGGGCTCCATTAAGGCCTCAATGGTCTGACAGAACCGATGGACACAGGAAAATGATGAGGATGGAAACTTTGCCATTGAAACCATCTCATGGGTCATTGTTATGTTTTTATGCCATCCAACCCGTTCATAAGGTGAGGAAAACAAAAAGGCAAAAAAAAACAAATATCAGCCTGATACAAAAGTTCTGTGGGCTCCATTAAGGCTTCAATGGTCTGACAGAACCGATGGACACAGATGATTTAGCACAGCCATCATGGTGACCCTACATTTAATCATAGATTGCATGGTCCATCGAGCTGTCAACAGACAGATTTTATTTATTTATTTATTATTATTATTATTATTTTGACATGCAAAACTTGCACCCACGCACACCACAATGCGTACTCGATCCCATTACCTTAGCGTTAACTCCTGGAGTGTACCACTAAGCCAGATTTCCTTTCATAAGGACCAGAAGAACGAGGAGAATTTGGGGCATGGTGGATATCACCTAAGATGGATTAATGGTCCAGCTACACTTTGCTTTTCTATTATTATATTATTATGTGGAACCAGTGCACATCCCAAGTCACTCGGAGAGGGGCACGGATTGCGTACAATAAACTCTGTGGGCCCACTATGATATATATATATATAGAGAGAGAGAGAGAGTCATGCTCCCCTGCGCACCTATGCACGTGCGCACCTTTGCGCACGTGCCATGGGTGTCTAATCTGAACGGTTCATGTGATGAGGAATTCCATGAAACCCCATGTGGCAAATTTTCACCCCAATCTAAAATTCTGGTGGGCCAGAACAAAGAGAAATGCAAATCAAGGGAGGAAATTGTTTTCATTTTTCATGGCCCATCAAGTTTTAGATCAAAGTAAAACTTCGGCCTGGGGAGTTTCACGAGGTGCCGTTTCACATGAACGGTTCAGAATTTGGACCCAAATCACGTATGATAGGTTTTCAGATAAGTTCGTACGTAGTACGTACGAACCGGTTCGCAGGTGAGCGTTCCGCTATATATATAATCCATGCCGCTATCGGTTTTATCAGCTCATTTTAATGCATGAGCCCTAAATCGAAGCATATTAATATCTCAAGTAAACCACACTGTAAGAAACAGTGGGAATAATGGCGTCCACAATTGAATAATCGCATCGACCGTTGAAACTTTCATACGGCCCACAGTATGTTTATTTGTCATCCAACATATTCATAAAGTCACGAAGACATGGATGAAGGGAAAACACTAATATCAGCTTCATCCAAAACTTCTTTGGGCCAAAGAAGTTTTCAACGGTAGGCCTTCAGAATGGATGGATGACGTGGATAAGACACATACATCATCACGGTGGGCCGAGGACTAAAAGGTAAAGAAGAAGGTCAGATCCTCGTAACAAGGTTTTTCACATATTTTCAGTTTTTGTAAGTAAGGCCGAAGGTTCTGTACTCCATACCGTTAATCTGTTTGATCTCACTATAGATGGTCATCTCAATGGATCAAACCACCAACCTTGGCACTTAAAAGTTAATTTCTGTTGAAAGTGGACCAGACCTGTCAAAGAGAATTTTCGTACATCATCCATCCATGCTGATACCTAACAAGCCAATGATCTGGATTACTAAGCTATGGGCTCCACTTGTCAGGAACCGAAAACTCGAGTTTACTATGGCAGGCGTTCCTTATGTTTGAATAAAATTAGGGATTGGCATATGAGTAGAAGCAACCATATGATCCTTCGGTGGCAGTGTATCAGTGATCCAGACCGTTTGTCTGTTGGGATCAGTTGTAAATGGACCATGTCAAAATATCTCCTTCATATGGCATGTCTAACCGTTCAATCGACCGGATTAAAGAGACGGTCAGGAAGGGAAATGCATCAACTATCCATGTTTAACTGAACGAAAGTTCCCGCTTGGCTGGCTATGATCTTGAAATGTGGGAGAAGTTTGGGCCGTGGTCCATCCAAGGTGGGACCCAAAAGATCAACGGTCTGCACCTGTGAACATTAGACCCACTTCTACGTACCAAAAATCTGGGTTTCTAGTGCATGCATGGAGTCGAGAAACATAAAGAGAAATTTGCGACTGTGCGACCCATTTATGGCCCATTTACGAGAACAAGCCCACCCTATTTTACCTTGCAAAAATAAGCCCCAGCTGTATGGATAGCTTGCCAAAGGTCGAAAATGCCCCCTACTTTTCCCTTCAAGCGGATCTGTGGTGCTCGAAGGCGAGCGCTTAGACTCCTCGAACACCGGGTTGTACGAACGGTTCAAAAGATATCAAAGTTACATGGGCCCCACAGTTACGTATTTATTATATCCACAACGCTCATCCATATTTTGAGATCATTTGGGAGCATTATCAAAAAATAAATAAAAAAAATTATATCCAAAGATCAACTGGACCACACCACAAAAAGCTACGGGAAAATTGATTTTTACCGTTAAAAATTTTATAGGGGCCACCATAACATTTATTTTCCATCCAATCTATTCATGAGGTCACAGAGACTTGAATGAAGAGGAAAAATAAATTTCATAATAATCCAAAACTTTTGTGACCCCTAAAAGAGTTTCAATGGTAGACGTTCAATCCTTTACAACCTTTTATAATGTGATCCACTTGATAGCTAGATTTATCTTATTTTTCATGTCAAGCCTTAATACGAGTTCGTCGAATATATGGATGGTTTGGATATAACACATACCTCATAATAGGGCCTATAAAAAGTGATGGGAATTATAACAGTAAAAAATAAAATAATAATAATAATAATAAATAAATAGGCCAGGAACTTATGGCTACAGTGTTTTCTATAGCTACAGATTATAACCGTAGCCATAGCTATAACCCTCGCTGTTTCGATATGTCCTTTTATATGCATCGAAGGTCTTTCGATATGCCTTTCAATATGTATCGAAGATCTTTCAATTAATCGAAAAAGGTCTAGAACTATCCAGCTAGTTTGCCTCAAAAATCCTGTAATTTTTGATACATAACGAAGAGTATTTTATATGTATCGAAGGTGATATGACCAATAGCTATAGATTATAACCGTAGTCATAACTGTAGTCTGTGTCAGTTTATGAAATTTCTTTTAATTTTTAATTTTTAATATTTTATATGGATAAATTTATTCTACCAACAATTTTCTCTAATGTATATTTATATAAATATGTATATATAAGCATATATAAAAAAAAAATTTCTCTTTTTTTTTTCATTTATTTCTTTATTCATTTAACAAGAATATCTTCTAAAACAAAATTAGTTACTTGGCATACCCTATATGATTTTGGGGTAGGAGAAGCTACTTTAGCCAACCAACCTAGTTATTTTTCAAGTTTCCATCAGATCTATGGTTGAAAATCCATTTCATTCACTTCGCGATTAATTTTAATCAGTTCGTGGTCAATTTCATTCATTTCATTTACTTCGCGATCAATTTCATGCATTTCACGATTAATCCCAGCGATTCTATTTTGATTCACGGACATTTTCATGCATTTCATGGTTAATTCCCTTCACTTCACGGTCATTTCCATGCATTTCACGGTCAATCACTTCACTTCACGGTCATTTCCATGCATTTCACGGTCAATCGCTTCACTTCACAATCATTTCCATGCATACCATGGTCATTCCCGCCTATTCTATGTTAATTCATGGTCATTTCGACGCATTTCACGATCATGCCCCTTCTGTAAGACCCGTATCTTAGTCCGTACCGTTTCATAGACTTCCGCGGTCTTACCGGTCGAATTCCGGCAACCTTCGACCCTAAACCGATATTAACGCGCGACCCTGATTCATATGACGTTAACCTGTTTCGACTCGACCCGAGTTCTGTACCATAGCGACCGCGACTCGCGCGCCGAGGCGATACCCTGGTCAAGAGTTGTAGACTGATGTTCGGTGCAAGGAAACGCCGCGCGTTGCAAAACCCAAGAGAATCTCTACGATGTGTCACATCAATCACATCAATCCATCAATTAATCAATCCATCACATGTCAAGTACATGTCAAGTACACATCACCTTTCACCCATTCCCAAGCAACCACAAAAGTCAAGCTTTTCTTACAAAGCCCATACCTCTCTTACACAAAAGGCCACAAAAGTCAAAAAGGTCTTACACACCCATCACCACCACATCCATCACTCCATCACTCATCACTATCTCTCCCTTTACAACTCCACTCTTTCTCATTTGTAAAAAAATCTAAGCAACACCTCCATACGTATGAGCATTCTCCAAGTCTCTCCCTCTTCTAAAAACTCCAAGGTGGCCCACTTTCCTACCCCATCATCTCCCATCTCAACCCTCCATTCCTCATCTCATCCATTGAAGTTGAAGCTAAGGTGCTAAGGAACCCCTAAGAGCAAGAAAATCGGACGGTGGGTGCTTGATTATAGTATTTTCCCTTATTTTTGAGATGGGCCAAGTGAGGCCAACTGATCAATGGTTTGGATCTCACTTGGGACCCTAAGATGTGGCCGATGGTCCACTTTGATCATCATGATCATCTATAATGGGGTCATTCTTCATGGACCCCATCATGATGTTTATTTCTTTAGAAAGGTCATCTAGACCGTCCATATTGGTGGGGAAAGGATCCCCACCGTTGATTTTCAAATTTTATGGTCCCATGTGTAAAGGGATCCCTTGGATTGTATGATTTTATTTTATTTTTGGAGGGCTCATAGTGGCGGAGCCCCCCATCGTAAGCGTGTCCCACTCTCCATCTCTCTCTCTCTCTCTTTTATTTCTTTTTATTTTATTTTATTTTATTTTATATAGTAGGATAGTGTGGCCCACTTGAATGGACCCCACCTTGAGGTACTTATTTTGTCCAAGTGTTCTTCAAGTGGGGCCCACCTTACATGTTGTACCCACAACATTCATCAGTGGTGGCCCACTTCAACAGGGCCCACCATAATATAATTTTTTAAAGCCAAACCGTCCAGCGTCTGGGACGCTGGACGTCCTTGTAAGAAAAAAAAAAAAAAAGAGAAAGAAGGAAGCTTGAAGTGGACCCTTGTGTAGGCCCCACCTTATTGTATGTGTGCAATCTAAGTCGTCCATCCTCGTTCCCATATCATTTTAACCATTGAGCCAAAGAATGAGGCTGACGTGATCATCCAGTGGGCCATAATATCAGAAACTTGGGTGGTTACCCTTAAAGACACTTCCTGATGAGTCTATGCATCCAAAAATCTCGAACCTTGGACTCATTGGGCTTGTTTTGAGCCACTGAGCTCAATGGATGGGGTGGATCATCTTGAGCGGGCACCACACTCAAGAAACCCCAGAAAAATGGGTTTTTACCAAATTTGAAAACAAGGCAGAGGCTCTGCCTCTGCCCTCTGACATGCAGCAGCAGCAGCCGCACGCTGCTGCGTGCAGCGTCTGGGACGGGCGGACGACGGCCACCCACGGCCCTACACGTGGGCCCCACAGTGATGTTTATTTGCAATCCAATCTGCTCATGAGGTGGGCCACCTCCTAAAGTGGGCCCCTGCCAAAATTCAGGCCCATCCAAGGCTCAGGTGGTCCACACCAGAGGAAACAATGGTGGCTAAAAGCCTACCATTAAAACCATTTTGGCCCATGGAAGTTTTGAATCAAGTTGAAATTTATGTTTTCACTTCATCCAGGTCTGCGTGACCCCATGAACAGATTGGATGGTATATGAACATTGGGGTGGGCCCCACGTAGAGCCCACAGCGATGTATGCTTTTCATTCCACCGTCCAGGCGGACGGTGGAAGCCCACCTGATGTGTGTGCTTTATCTCCACCGTCCAGCGGACGGTGGAGCCCGCTGTGTGTGTGCGTGAATGCATGTAGGTGTACGTGCGTGTGTGAGTGTGCAGTGTGTGTGCAATGTGTGTGCAGCGTGTGTGTGTGTATAAACATATATATATATATATATATATATATATATATATATATATATATACACACACACACACACACACACACACACATTATATTGTATTGCATATATAATATTGTATATATTATATATATTATATATATTATCTATAGTTTTATTTTTATATAATACATCATATTCGATGGTGGGCCTTCATGTGGGCCCCCACTCTTGATGCAGGTGCTGCATCCAACCTGTTCATCCATTTTAAAAGCTCACACACACACACATTATATTGTATTGCATATATAATATTGTATATATTATATATATTATATATATTATCTATAGTTTTATTTTTATATAATACATCATATTCGATGGTGGGCCTTCATGTGGGCCCCCACTCTTGATGCAGGTGCTGCATCCAACCTGTTCATCCATTTTAAAAGCTCATTTTATGGTTTGAGCTAAAGAATGGGCCAGATCCATAGTCCGAGTGGACCCCACCTTAACATATTATGAGGCTCATTTGATTTATATAAGGCCTAGGGGCTTAGGCCCATTTGATTGATATAAGGCCTAGGGGTTTAGGTCCATTTGACTTATATAGGGCCTAGGGGTTTAGGCCCATTTGAATTATATAAGGCGTACAGGAATAGGCCCATTTGATATGTATAAGGCTCTTGAGATTGGGCCCATTTGATGCAATCTAAGGCCCACGGGTTTTGACCCATTGCAATGCACATAAGATCCATTGGTGTGGCCCATTTATGTGGCCCATCTGATGAATAAAAGGCCCATAAGATATGGCCCAATGGGATGTACCTAAGGTCCATTGCAATGTGTGAGCCCAACACGGATTATGTAACGATGTTTGCAACGATTGTTCCTTAGGTGCAATGCTGGTTTGACGTTCATATTGTGAGTATAATGCTGGTTGGATGTCCACATTACGACTCTCCTTAGGGCCCATTATTAGGCCCGTACTTATTGTCTATAGGCCGTCTAGGCCCATCTGCCTTGAAAGGATAGTGCATTATTCTATAACATGTTTACTATAGCTCCATAACTCATGATCATACGCATCATATGTATGTTTGACATGAGAATTGACTGATCATAGCATATGCCTTCGGGCAGGTTGTTTATGGGCTCCCGGTTAGACAGTGTTGTCCTACATGAGCGCACGATATATGCAAGATTTGTTCCATGACTGGATAGCGTGATTCATGTATTTCGTATTTATGTGACATGGTTATTGTACGCCCTAGTGACATCGGAGCCGTAGCCTCCACAGGCGTATCATGGTTGGTAGGATTGGATACCAAAAATCTTATTCTACATGGGGTGCTATAGATATCCTTGGGTGAAAGTCCTTAAACCCTTATGGTACCAAGAGGTTGCTCTAACGTCTAGACCAAGTGGGTAGATGAGCGTTGAGTGCCGATTACCAGACGGTTGCTCTCTCCACTGTGTCATGGTCGGTTGGAAGGGGGTGCGGCCTTACCTGCCGAAGTGTAGGGGGTAATGCTAGGCTGAGTCTGACCAGCTCGAGGAATGGGTCCGCTATCGACGAGTCGCGCCCGATATTGGCAGACGGATAGTGAGGTCTCTTTCACTTACCTTATTGCGCGATGAGGTGGCGATCTGGTTTAGAGTGTACTAGACCCCGGTGATATCCCAGATTTGAGTTGTATTGATGTATGGACATAGATGAGGATTTGTATGCTTGAGTTGCATTTCACATCTCATGGTCTTGGGATGGTCGATATCATTTATGTATTGCATCGCATAGCCTTGGTACGGATCATGATATTTATGGATCCATCTGCATATCCCGCATTACTCTGATACTGCATGATCATATTACTACCTTGCGCATACACTTTCACCACCCTCTAAGCTTTCTATAAGCTTATGCACGACCGTTGCGTGCAGGTGACGTTGGGGCGCAGCAGCGCTGAGGCAGGAGCACGTTGCAGATCATTTTGGAGTTTTTATTCTTCATCATTGTATTTCCCCTTTATGTTCATTGTACTTGTAAAGTTTTTGATCATAGTAGAAATATAATGGAGTTTTTGGTTGTTGTTTGTGGGTTATGCCTTTGGTTATGCTTATTACGAATCAAACTGACGTTGAAAATTCTCCTCGTAGCAGCCCAGGATCGGAACCTGGCGAATGGGAGCTAGGAGCCGAGAATGGGGTTCTACGGAGGCTGTCGGCGCCGAATTCGGAGATCGAAAATTTTGTGAGCTCGATTTCCGAGTTTGGGGCGTGACACCTTCACTTCACAGTCATTTCGGTGCATTTCACCGACCAATCGCCTAACTTCACTGTCATTTCCATTCATATCACGGTCATTTTGGTGCATTTCACGGTCATGCCCCTTCACTTCACAGTCATTTTCGTGCATTTCATGATCCAATCGCTTCACTTCACGGTCATTTCCATGCATATCACGGTCATTCCCACCTATTCTGTGTTGATTCACGGTCATTTCGGCACATTTTACGGTCATGCTCCTTCACTTCATGATCATTTTCACACATTTCACGGTACAATCGCCTCACTTCATGGTCATTTCCATGCATATCACGGTCATTCTCACCTATTCCGTGTTGATTTACGGTCATTTCGGCACATTTCACGGTCATGCCCCTTCACTTCACGGTCATTTTCGTGCATTTCACGGTCTAATCGCTTCACTTCACACTCATTTTCATGCATATCACGATCATTCCCGCCTATTCCATGTTGATTCACGGTCCTTTCGGTGCATTTCACGGTCATGCTCCTTCACTTCACGATCATTTCTGCCCATTTCACGGTACAATCACCTCACTTCATGGTCATTTCCATGCATATCACGGTCATTCCCGCCTATTCCGTGTTGATTCACAATCATTTTGGTGCATTTCACGGTCATTTCGGCGCATTTCATGGTCTAATCGCCTCACTTCACGGTCATTTCCATTCATATCACGGTCATTCCCGCCTATTCCATGTTGATTCACGGTCATTTCAGAGCATTGCACGGTCATGCCCCTTCCCTTCATGGTCATTTTCGCACATTTCATGGTCCAATCGCTTCACTTCACGGTCATTTCCATGCATATCATGGTCATTACCGCTTATTCCGTGTTAATTCACGGTCCTTTCGGCGCATTTCACCATCATGCCCCTTCACTTCACGGTCATTTCCGTGCATTTAGCGGTACAATTGCCTCACTTCATGGTCATTTCCATGCATATCACGGTCATTCCTGCCTATTTTGTGTTGATTCACGGTCATTTTGCCGCATTTCACGATCATGCCCCTTCACTTCACGGACATTTCCGCGCACTTCACAGTCCATTCGCTTCACTTCACGGTCATTTCCATGCATATCACAATCATTCCTGCCTATTCCGTGTTGATTCATGGTCATTTCGGTGCATTTCACAGTAATGTCCCTTCACTTCACGGTCATTTCTGCACATTTCACGCTCCATTCGCCTCACTTCACGGTCATTTCCATGCATACCACGGTCATTCCCGCCTATACCGTGTTGATTCATGGTCATTTCGTGGTCCAATCTCTTCACTTCACTGTCATTTCCATGCATTTCACGGTCAATTCCCTTCGCTTCACAGTCATTTCCATGAATTTCACGATCAATTTACTCCAATTCACGGTCAATTTACTCCAATTCAGGGTCATTTCCATGCATTTCACGGTCATTCCAAACAATTCTGTGTTAATTCACGGTCATTTCCATGCATTTCACGGTCAATTTCCTTCACTTCACTGTTAATTTAAACTATTTCAGGTCATGAAATGGTAACTTGTCAAGTTTCCAAATGGGACTAGAATTGCCTAATTTAAAGACCGTTCGATATCTTAAAAGCATGATGAAACTCATCGATCGTCATTTTTCAATATCATCTGGTGGAGGTTCTGAAGTGGAGGAGGTGGGCCACCATTTTCTAACTGAGAATCTCTATTTGCATGAAGAGGGAGGAGACGATAGTGATTTAGAGGGTATGTTATTCTACCAATCAAGAGTCTTGATTTTCTTGAAGGGACAGAAGGAAATGGTAATGTACTGGAGGGTATGTTACTCCATCGATTCAAAGATAAAGTGTTGACATCATGTTCTGGTGAAGGATTCCAGGTGGAGGAAGTGGGCCACCATCTACCTAGTAAGGAGCCCGATTTACATACAAATGAGGGTGCAGGAGATGTTAATAGACGAGAGAGTGTGACAAGGTAGGATTAGATATATTGAAAAAGGTCTACAAGTCTCTAAAGAACTTATGTTCATTTACACGATTTAAGGTCTTTATATCGATCCGTAGTGGGAGTGGATAACATGGAGTGTGTACCGACATGGGTGTGTACTAACAAACTAACCTTAAAAAAAAAAAAAAAAATTTAAAAGTTAGAAAATAAAAAGAGTAAACATTACCCTTCGATATATCGAACAGTACAAGATTATATCGACATTTACAGCATTTCGATATATCGAATGTCAGATGATATATCGAAATTAGTGCAAAACTGTCTAGAGACGAAATGATGTTTTAAAACAATTTTTCGATTATATCGAGATAGTTTCGATAAATCGAAGGAAGAAATTTCGATATCAATGGAAAGACATTCGATTATAAAAACAGAATCCACTGAATTTTTATAAGGAAAAACAAAAGTATTCTTCGATGTTATCGAACTCTAATCAATGACATCGGGCTTAAGTTGTCGATAACATCGAACTCTAGTCGATGCTATCAAACTAAGTCATCGTTATAACGGAACGATACATCACCTTGAAATCGATGTCATATGTCGATATATCGAATATATTTCGATTTATCGAAAATGGTCAGAAAATGTCCAGAGACAAAATGTTTTTTTTAAAGGAATTATCGATAATATCAAGAACATTTCGATATATCGAAGAGACGATATATCAACTAAATTTCAATATGTCGAAAATGTTCCTTAATTGTCCAGAGACATACTGCTCTTCTAAAATGAATTATTGATACTCCGTCGATATATCGATTAGACTTCGATTTGTATGTGCATATATATCTTTTATAATCTCCTTGTGAAAGGAGTGAATGAGAACAATGTACGATCTCAAATTATAAATGAAATTGTTTTCACTTTAGTTTACCTTGTGTAGTATTACATTATGTGTATTGGATTAATTATATCCTCATCATAACCGCACCAAAAGTGAAGCTTCTTACAGGTTATGAACTTTTCTATCTGTTTTTTATTTGCATTTGTATGAATATTTCCGAAACATGATATGATTGATATGCTTGAGATGCGATATGAGTTATCAAAATTATGACTTAATGGTGTTGCATGTTTTTGAGATGTGATTTGTTCCCTTCTTAAAAGAAGCCATGTATATGATTTGTTCCCTGCTCACTCTATTGGAGTTGTTTGCTTGAAATAGAGTTCAGTGCTAATTTTGATTGTTGATGGTGACTGAATGTATCATTTGATTTCCTTACTACAATGTTTTTCTGCTTATTTCAGAAGAATAGCAGTGGGAACAAACTATTTTATTTTTTCCTAACTTAATTGTACTAACAAGATTCTAGAACCACCTTTGAATTCTCTGGTTTTCATCCAATCTACACATAAATAGTATAGAAGCAACTAAAGAGAAGGGACTTCTCTATGAGTACCACAGCCACACGCCCAATCTTGCACGTATGTGGGACATACAAGCTGTTTACTAGGACTGCATAGATGATGATAATCATCATCATCTAAACTTTATCCCAATTAATTGAGGTCGGCTACTCTAATCATGTTCTACCATTCTACTCTATCAAGGACCATGTCCTCGGACACTAGAGATAATCATGTTTTATCCGATATTAATCTCGAAATATCATATTCTTTTCTATTCAGTAGCAATTTGTCGATTTCACTTTTAGAAGTAGCATTACAGCCCAAAAAGGGGGAGTATATAGTCTTTCCTTAACATGCATCGCTAACATACAAATTCTCCTTGCATTTGGATTGAACATGATATGCGCCGAAATGACTGTGAATCAACACGGAATAGGTGGGAATGACCATGATATGCATGAAAATGACCGTGAAGTGAGGCAATTGGACCGTGAAATGCCCGGAAATGACCGTGAAGTGAAGGGGCATGACCGTGTATCAACACGGAATAGGCGGGAATGACCGTTATATGCATGGAACTGACTATGAAGTGAAGCGAATGGACCGTGAAATACACAGAAATGACCGTGAAGTGAAGGGACATGACCATGTATCAACATGGAATAGGAGAGAATGACCATGGTTTGCATGGAAATGACCGTGAAGTGAGGCAATTAGACAGTGAAATGTGTAGAAATGTCCACGAAGTAAAGGGGGCATGACCGTGAAATGCACCAAAATGACCGTGAATTAAGACGGAATAGGCAGGAATGACCGTGATATACATGGAAATGACCGTAAAGTGAGGCGATTGTACCGTGAAATGCGCGAAAATGACCGTGAAGTGAAGGGGCATGACCGTGAAATGTGTTAAAAGGACCGTGAATCAATATAGAATAGGCAGGAATGACCATGATATGCATGGAAATGACCGTAAAGTGAAGTGATTGGACTGTGAAATGCACAGAAATGACCGTGAAGTGAAGGGGCATGACCATGAAATGCGCTGAAATGATCGTGAATCAACACGGAATAGGCGGGAATGACCGTGATATGCATGGAAATGACCGTGAAATGAGTCGATTATACCGTAAAATGCATGGAAATGACCGTGAAGTGAAGGGGCAAGACCGTGAAATGCGGCGAAAGGACCGTAAATCAACACAAAATAGGCGGGAATGACCGTGATATGCATGGAAATGACCGTGAAGTGAAGCGATTGGACCGTGAAATGTACGAAAATGACCGTGAAGGGAAGGGGCATTGTTCACTCCCCAAGTGCAGGGTTGTGATGTACTAATAACTCGGTAAGACCGAGGTCGAATCCCAAGGGACTGAAACTATACGTTATCTAAAACTAACTAGAATGAGATGAATTCTAAATCAAATAACAATTATGGAATGATTGTGAAATAATTAATCTAAAGCTTAAGAAAATTCAGAGACAGGAAAACTAAGGATTCAGAGGATCCACTTGTAGAGATCAGAGAGTTCTTTTGCTTGCTTTAAAAAATCATGGAAATTAACTGAACTGCCATTGATCTAGTTTTCAAAGAGATGAAAGGTATATGAATTAGAATGGATTCCATCACCAAACCATGCCCAAAAGACTATGGAAAATAATGGAATTAAACTAATTACCAACCTATCACATGTAAGAAGGTTAGGAAGGATACTGATATCCGACCATGCCCAGGAGACTATGGTGAACAACAGGGCTTCCTGACGTCATAAACATAAAAGAGAAAAGAAAATATTCGAAGCCATCGCAGACCCACTGTAATTTCAATCACAACAGACCATTAAAGACTAAAAATATTTTCATTAATAAAACCAAAACCAATGTCAATTCAATCTAAACAAAAGGCACAAGCAAGTCTCTACCATCACGATACGAGCTTCACCTCTTAGCCCTAGCTAAGAGGTTTAGCCAAACATGGTTAGGCTATCCTCAAAACAAATAAAAACAAGAAAATAAATAACACTAAAAAAAATTACTGTGTCTCTCCCTAGCTTTTGGTTCACGTCCACCTCCTTCCTCCCAAGCTCTAGCCATTGATTCACGTCCAACCAAGGATCTAATTCCCCCCGTGTCTGCCTTTCTCTCCCTCTTATATACAGTAAGGAGGCTGCAAGGAGAGGCGGTGAGAATTTCTGCACCAACCCCAGCGAGAATGCACAATCTTCTTGCGTTGGATAGGATCTTAACACAACGAAGATTCGGCTGCATGATCCATTCCATTCATTAAGTTCCTCTTGAAATCCTGACCCTAAAAAGCATGGTATAGATAATCCCTGTGATGGCCCGCGGGATCTTCCTTGTTACTGTTTATCTTATGCTCAAACATGCGGAAGCAATCCTTGGCTCTTCTTTGTAGGATTTTCATCTAGGTCCCGCCTAAACGGACCATTAAAACCTTCTGGACGGTCCAGATCGAGCTTACGGGTCAAGATGATGGCCCATAAGGTTTTGTCCGCAAGTCAGATTGCAAACAGAGCCTTCGCAATGATCTTTCGCTATGGTTGTTGGGGTCATGATCGATTCAGATGGATAAATCCATTCCGTCCATTAGACTCCTCGTAAAAAAAACATTCAGGAGTGAATTGTTTTGGCTCGGATTAGGTGTGGCCCATAGAAATTTTCATTCTACCGTCCATTTGACGTTTAACGTCTAGGATTTTACACTGGCTTGCATGGTCTCAAAAGGTCACCTAGGTGAGGTTAATAACCCCCCTCTGTACACGACAGACGGTTCGGATCTTCAAGATACATGATGTGTGGTCCCCACTACTAAAAAAATAGTCAGCATGTTGCGAACGCTGATTGAAACAGAGAAGAAGAAGGAGAGACGGGTCAGCCCGTCTTTTGATCGGGCTAACCGTCCGGTGCACAGCCGGTGCGTGTACACCATGTACATGCACTATTCATTCAGGGTCCATTGAGATGCTTGTGAGAAATTCGCACCGTCCATCTTGTTCTCCATCTCTTTTCAACCATGGGGACCAAAGATGAATCGTATCCAGACAGCAGGTTGGCCCTGATTTGCTGATTTATGGGCTGATCTGTCCGTTGGGCCACTTTCACAGAGATCCAATGGTTGAAATTTGACGTGTACGGTTAATTTATGATCCTCATGCCATGTGTCAACTTTCGAACCGAACGGATGGTGGGAACCCTATGATCTTGCATTTTGGATCAATTTTGGGCCACTTGAGTTTCAGTTTCTCGATTTTCTCGAATTTACAGCGTGTAATTCCGTCGATCTTAGCCCCCTGGATTCCGTCCCTTGCCTTTGGTGTCATCAGAGCATTAAGTCCATACTTTAGGCACTTATTTCAATCCAAGCTTGTAATTACACCTTGCAGCAAAAACACGGTTAAAACGGACCGTTAGACAGTACAATGTTCATAAATTCAAGCAATAACTGGGGTCTAATATACAATATTTGACCCTCAACACTACCCCCAACCAGCATTTTGCTAGTCCCAAGCAAAATATGCGAAAAATAAGTTGAAAATTACAGGATAATTTTCTATGAAATCGAGTGATATTTTGAAAAACGTATTAGATACGAGAAATCTAAGATTCATGAATGTTGGAAATTACTTTCTCCCGAACTCAAACACACAAAAAACTTCATAGTCAAGTTCAAATTATTAATCCATCAATTAGCATAATTATAAACATTGAGTTCAATGGGTGTATAATGTAATCTCGGCTTTATCAACATTAAAATTCACTTCTCTATTTTAGGATATCATTGATAACCAACAAGAGAATTCATGATAACCAACACTTTAAACCAAAACTTGTCTCACAGATCATCTTTTCATTCTTTCAGCTTTTGATTTTTTTAGTAACAGTAACGCCAAGAAGGGGAATCAAGTCCTTACCTATAGGGAGCAAACCTATGGTGAAGACCGTACACCCAACCCTTTTCACATATCATTCATGAGAAATTAAATCTACACCTATAGGGAGCAAACCTACGGTGAAGATTATTCGCCCAAATCTTTCCAAAGATATGTTTTTTTTTTCTTTAATTGATCATGACGGGCAAATTTTCAAGCGGTTTCCTCACATGCTTAGTGATTACCAGGTTAACCCTTCAATATCAGACTGAAACCTTAATGTGAAAGCGAGATGTGACATGTGAACTCATGACTCAATCAATGTTTACAACTTCTAATCATGGATTAATAATTCGATCTTAATTGTGAAATCTAACAGATACTGAATCCCAGAGTCCGAAATTACCAACACCACGTATCTTGAAAATATAAATTAGGGATATCTGTCAAAATCACTTCGAATTCACAAGAATTTTCTGAAAAAAATTTAAAAATTTTTTCACAATTTGCACAATTTTTGCTCAAGACCAAGAAAATACTGATTAGGAAGCCTAACTCCCACCCCCAACCTAAAATCTACATTGTCCTCAATGTAAAAGAAAGGAGCATGCAATGCACATGGAACAACGAAAGTAAAGTGATGGGAAGATAATACCTGGATAACGAATCAAGAGAGAGACTTTCCAAGAGATCGCAGCATGAAAGCTGGTCAGCCAAGAGAGAAAACAAAATAAAAATAACAACGAATAAAATCCTACCTATACCACTTTCGCAGGTGCTCTCGATTGCATTTAGCGAATGCAACAAGCCTTTAAACCCCTAGGTTACCCCTAGTGGACGAGTTGTAGTCTCGTGAGGGTTTGCAGTAATATTACCCACAAACATTTAACTATCTAACTAAAAAAATGAAATGGAATAAAATGACTGGGTTACCTCCCAGGAGCGCTAAATTTACCGTCTTCAGCCAGATAAATAAAGCAACTACCCTAGTCCTATGAAAGCGATAAACCTACCTATACCTCCATCAAACTAGGAGATCAGTCCTGATAAACAGGAGCAATCAGAGGCATGGACATGTCCTCTGAATCGAATGCCTCGACAAATGGCTTTAATCGATGTCCATTGACTTTAAACTCCTTGCCATTGTCGGGATCTCTTATCTCGACGGCCCCATGAGGATAAGCAGTGACCACAATGTAAGGGCCGGTCCAACGAGATCGAAGCTTACCTAGAAAGAGATGTAGTCGAGAGTCGTACAAAAGGACTTTCTGACCTGGCGTGAATGATTTTCGTAGAATATGCTGATCATGAAACGCCTTCATCTTATCCTTGTAAATTCTCGAGTTCTCATATGCATCATTCCGGATTTCTTCAAGTTCATTTAATTGAAGTTTGCGTAACGAGACAGCGTTGTCCAGATTAAAATTTAGATTTTTGATCGCCCAGTATGCTTTATGTTCCAATTCCACAGGCAAGTGACAAGCTTTTCCATATACAAGTCTAAAGGGAGATGTTTCAATAGGAGTTTTGAAAGCAGTACGGTACGCCCATAAGGCATCGGTCAATTGGATTGACCAATCCTTACGGTTAGGGTTAACCATTTTCTCCAGGATATGTTTAATCTCCCTATTAAAAATCTCAGCTTGTCCACTTGTCTGTGGATGGTATGGGGTGCTCACCTTATGAGAGATACCGTATTTCTTCATTAAACTCTCAAATGGTCTATTACAAAAGTGTGAGCCCCCGTCACTAATGATGGCTCGAGGCGTTCCGAACCGCGATAAGATATTTTCTTTCAAAAATTTACTGACCGTGCGATGGTCATTTTTACGGCACGGAATTGCTTCGACCCATTTAGTAACATAGTCTACGGCGAGCAAAATATACAGATTTTCAAATGATTGGGGGAATGGTCCCATGAAATCAATGCCCTATCAATCAAATGCTTCAATGATAAAGATGGGATTCAAAGGCATCATATTTCGACGGGACAATGCTCCCAATTTTTAATAATGCTCACAAGCTTTACAAAACTCATGAGTGTCCCTGAACATAGTGGGCCAGTAAAAGCCACACTGTAGAATCTTGGCCCTGGTCTTTTTAGTAGAAAAGTGACCACCACAGGCCTGTAAGTGACAGAAGGAGATGACACTCTGATGCTCATCTTCTGGCACACATCTCCTTAAGATTTGGTCTGGACAATATTTAAACAGATATGTATCGTCTCAGAAAAAGTTACGCACCTTGGTAAAGAATTTCTTCTTATCTTGCGATGTCCAATGTGTTGGTATCGAACCTGTAGCAAGATAATTAGCAATATCAGCGAACCAAGGTGAATGGGAGACTCTAAACAGTTATTCATCAGGGAACATATCATTTATATGAGTCGCCTCAAGGGAATCAGAGGTATTAAGGCGAGAAAGGTGATCGGCCACTACGTTCTCTACTCCCTTTTTGTCTTTAATTTCCAAATCGAATTATTGGAGTAGAAGGAACCATCGTATCAGGCGGGGCTTAGAATCATTCTTAGAAAGAAGATACTTAAGTGCCGCGTGATCTGTGTAGATGATGATCGTAGATCCGATCAGGTAAGATCTAAATTTGTCCAAAGTGAACACTGCGGCTAAGAGTTCCTTTTCCGTAGTCGAGTAGTTCACTTGGGCAGGATTTAGAGTCCTACTTGCGTAATGAATAACGTAAGGCCGCTTATCTTTTCTCTGGCCTAGAACCGCCCCAAGAGCATAATCAGAGGCGTCGCACATAAGTTCAAAAGAAAGACTCCAGTCAGGTGGTTGCATGATAGGTGCAGTGGTTAACATGCCCTTAAGCTTAGTGAAAGATTCTTGGCACTGCTCAGTCCACTCGTATGGTGTATCCTTTTGAAGAAGATTACATAAAGGACGAGAGAGGAGACTAAAGTCCTTTATGAATCGTCTGTAGAATCCTGCATGTCCTAAGAAGGATCGCACGTCTCTGATGTTCTTGGGTGTAGGTAAGTTAGAGATAAGATCAATTTTTACCTTATCTACCTCGATTCCTTTGGACGAGATGATGTGTCCAAGGACAATTCCCTTCTGAACCATGAAATGACACTTCTCCCAATTAAGTACCAGATTCTTTTCTTCACATCTTTTCAGCATACATTTAAGACTTTCTAAGCACTCGCTGAAAGATGAACCGAAAACAGAGAAATCGTCCATGAAGACCTCTAAATATTTTCCCACCATGTCAGAAAAGATACTCATCATACATCGCTGAAAGGTGGCAGGGGCATTACATAACCCGAATGGCATCCTTCTGTAAGCAAAGGTGCCATAGGGACATGTAAATGTGGTCTTTTCCTGATCCACAGGGGCGATTTTAATCTGATTATAACCTGAATACCCGTCAAGGAAACAGTAATAGGAATGACCAGCTAACCTTTTCAAGATCTGATCTATAAAGGGCAAAGGAAAGTGGTCCTTCCTAGTGACGGTATTCAGCTTCCTGTAGTCAATGCACATTCTCCAACCAGTAGTAACTCTGGTCGGCACGAGTTCATTATTGGCATTGGCTACGATGGTGATCCTGGACTTCTTAGGAACCACCTGAGTTGGACTCACCCATTGACTATCGGATATGGGGTATATGATCCCCACTTCCAATAGTTTGAGAACCTCGGCCTTAACCACTTCCTTCATGTTTGGATTTAGTCTACGTTGTGATTGCCGAACAGCCTTTGCATTATCCTCAAGATATATGCGGTGAGTACAAATCAATGGGTTAATTCCCTTGAGGTCCGCTATCGTCCATCCAAGAGCTTCTTTATGCTCAATGAGAGTAGACATGAGCATACTCTCCTGTTCTTTTTCTAGGTGGGCAGAGATCACCACCGGGTATGTCTCATTTTGACCTAAATAAATATATTTTAAATCAGAGGGCAAAGGTTTTAGGTCAAGCTTCGGTGGCTTGAGGTTAGACGGTAGAGGCACTACATCAGTTTGGGGCAATTCTTCAATTTGTGGCCTCCATCGGTTAACTTCAAGTACTGGTGCAGTATCAAGCATGACATGCGTCTCCCTAATTATATTATCATCAAGATCATGGGAGTGGGCCAGGCACGTCTCTAGAGGATCAGAGGATAAGGTGAGAGGTGTTCTATCCTCCACAAAAGAATCAATCATGTTAACACGTGGAAATCGTCATCATCCTCTGAGTTGCTGCCGTTATTGAAAAAGATATTCGATTTCAATGTCAAATTTCTAAAAGACAGTCATAACACCATTCCTGCAATTGATAATTGCATTTGAAGTGGACAGGAATGGGCGACCAAGGATGACGGGAATCTGAGTGCTCGTGTCATTGATGGGTTCGATGTCCAAGATGATAAAATCAACAGGGTAGTAGAATCTATCAACCTGGACCAACACATCCTCGATGATCCCTCTTGGTACATGAACAGAACGATCAGCAAGTTGTAGTGTGGTTCGGGTGGGTTTTAATTCACCCAAACCTAACTGTTGGTATACCGAATAGGGAATCAGATTGACGCTTGCTCCTAAGTCAAGAAGTGTGTGATCAATTCGATAGTTTCCGATTACACATGATATGGTTGGGCAACCGGGATCCTTGAATTTTTGTGGCATATCTTATTTCAGGATGGTACTTACTTTCTCAGTTAAGGAAATTTTCTTTTGAACACTTTTTCGTCGTTTGGTCGTGCATAAGTCTTTTAGAAATTTAGCATATAAAGGTATCTGTTTTACAACATCAAGCAGAGGAATATTGACTTTCACTTGTTTCAACACCTCTAGGATATCCTGAGAGTTAGATAGACGTTTTGGTTCAACCAATTGTTGAGAAAACGGAGCAACTGGCTTTTCTAGAGGTTCCGGTTCAAATTTTTGTGGGGCGCCACTAGATCCATCATTGTTGTCCTCTTCTGGTTCTTGAGGCTTTTTGGGCCTAACCGGAAGGGTTTTATCAATAACCTTCCCACTCTTAAGAGTGGTGATGGATTTAGCATGCCCCATTTGATTTGAAGAGCTGGGATTACCTGTCTCATATTGCGGTTTAGGATTGGGGATTGGTTGTACAGGAAGCATCCCCTTTTCTATAGCCGTCATACGTGAATCTATCTTTTGTATAAAATCCCTCATTATCTGTGTCAGCTCTTGCACAAAATTTTGAGCCGGTTCTTCTTGAGGTCTCCCCTGATTTGGATTTTGATTGAAGAAACCTTGAGGGGTAGCAGTTTGTCCGTTCCTCTAACTAAAATTCAGATGATTTTTCCAGCCGGGATTGTACGTATTAGAGGGTGGTCCATTGAAAGGTCTTTGATAGTTATTTACGGCATTAGATTGTTCATTCAATACTTTTCGAAAGGCAGGTATTAAAGGACAATTTTCAGTAGTATGAATGTTGCAATCACAGATGCCCAAACACTTTCATTAACCTTTTCCTTCCTTCCTTCCATGGCCTCAAATTTTCTGGTGAGATTGGCCACCTTAACGTTAAGATTATTATCCTCTTTCAGGAGATATATTCCTCCTTTTTCCCTTGAATGAGTCGGCCTAGACGTAGTGTTCGTCCTTGGGTAATAGTCCCATAATTGTATTTTTTCAGCGAGACTATCAAGATAATCCCATACCTCGTCGACATTTTTATTGATGAATTCTCCGTTACACATTGTCTCGACCATTTGGCGCATGGAAGATGTTAGCCCATCATAGAAAAAATTTGTAATGCGCCATATTTCAAAGCCATGTTGTGGGCATGCATTAACCAGATCCTTGAACCTTTCCCAACATTAGAAGAATGTTTCATCTTCCTTTTGGGTAGAGTTCATGATTGCTCTCCTGAGGGTAATTGTCTCATGATGTGGGAAAATTTTCTTTATAAATTCCCTCTGCATATCATTCCATGTGCCAATGGATCTAGAACGCAGTGAATGTAACCACGTCTTGGCTTTTTCTTTCAAGGAAAATGGAAAGAGTTTCAGTCTAATAGTATCCTCAGATACATTAGGGAAGTATAAGGTGCCTATGATTTCATCGAACTCTTTCAGATGCAAGTATGGTTCTTCAGACTCAAGCCCATGGAACTTAGGAAGGAGTTGGATAACCCCCGGCTTGATGTCCATATGTCCTCTATTCTCAGGAAAAATCATGCATGAGGGCGTACTCATTCTCATCATGTACTTCCTCAACCCTAGGTTGGGGTAGTGCTTGAGGTTGATTTTCAGCCATAAACTCCTCTAACTCAGGAGAATTCAAGTGGTGTCTAGTCCTGCGATGGACAGTCAACCCTTCAACTAATCCTCCTTCAGTTACGAGATGTCGAGTGTTGTCGCGTGCCCACTGGGGCATAAAACACACTCAGCCATCAAATTCTAACTTAAACCTAAGAGAAAGGAAGAAGAAATCTAGAAAATAAAAGGGAAAGATGGAAAGAAGTTACCAAATTTGAAGTTCTAGGTTAAGAACCTACAGAATAAACAAAACAAGTTAGTTTTTAAACAAAAAGTCTATAAAATAGAGAAATTCTAAAAATAGAATAAGAACCAAAGTTAGGATTTCTAAAAAGAATTAGAATTAGCAATTACTAAAAAAGAAGAAATAAATCCTAATCTAGAATAGAGAGGAAGAATTTAAGAAAGAATTTACCAATTTTGAAACTATCTTAGAAGCCTACAAAACAGGGAAGACAAGTTAGTTTCTAAAAATTGAGAAAATCTAAACCTAATCTTGAACTAATCCTAAAACTAATTAATTTCAGAAAAATGTAGCCGACAGTCCCCGGCAACGGTGCCAAAAACTTATTCACTCCCCAAGTGCAAGGTTGTGATGTAGTAATAATTCGATAAGACCGAGGTCGAATCTCAAGGGACTGAAACTGTACGTTATCTAAAACTAACTAGAAATAGAACTAGAATGAGATGAATTCTAAATCAAATAATAATTATGGAATGATTGTGAAATAATTAATCTAAAGCTTAAGAAAATTCAAAGACAGGAAAACTAGGGATTCAGAGGATCCACTTGTAGATATCAGAGAGTTCTTTTGCTTGCTTTAAAAAATCATGGAAATTAACTGAACTGCCATTGATCTAGTTTTTAAAGAGATGAAAGGTATATGAATTAGAATGGATTCCATCACCAAACCATGCCCAAAAGACTATGGAAAACAACGGAATTAAACTAATTGCCAACCTATCACATGTATGAAGGTTAGGAAGGATACCGACATCCGACCATGCCCAGCAGACTATGGTGAACAATAGGGCTTCCTGACGTCATAAACATAAAAGAGAAAAGAAAATATTCAAAGCCATCGCAGACCCACTGTAATTTCAGTCACAACAGACCATTAAAGACTAAAAATATTTTCATTAATAAAACCAAAACCAATGTCAATTCAATCTAAACAAAAGGCACAAGCAAGTCTCTCCCATCACGATACAAGCTTCACCTCTTAGCCCTAGCTATGAGGTTTAGCCAAACATGGTTAGGCTATCCTCAAAACAAATAAAAACAGGAAAATAAATAACACTAAAAAAAATTACTGTGTCTCTCCCTGGCTTTTGGTTCACGTCCACCTCCTTCCTCCCAAGCTCTAGCCATTGATTCACGTCCAACCAAGGATCTGATTCCCCCCATGTCTGCCTTTCTCTCCCTCTTATATATAGCAAGGAGGCTACAAGGAGAGGCGGTGAGAATTTTCGCACTAACCCCAGCGAGAACGCACAATCTTCTTGCGTTGGATAGGATCTTAACACAACGAAGATCCGGCTGCATGATCCATTTCATTCATTAAGTTCCTCTTGAAATCCTGACCCTAAAAAGCGTGGTATAGATAATCCCTGTGATGGCCCGCGGGATCTTCCTTGTTACCGTTTATCTTATGCTCAAACATGCGGAAGCAATCCTTGGCTCTTCTTTGCAGGATTTTCATCTAGGTCCCGCCTAAACGGACCATTAAAACCTTCTGGACGGTCCAGATCGAGCTTACGGGTCAAGATGATGGCCCATAAGGTTTCGTCCACAAGTCAGATTGCGAACAGAGCCTTTGCAATGATCTTTCGCTGTGGTTGTTGGGGTCATGATCGATTCAGACGGATAAATCCATTCCGTCCATTAGACTCCTCGTAAAAAAAACATTCAGGAGTGAATTGTTTCGGCTCGGATTAGGTGTGGCCCATAGAAATTTTTATTCTACCGTCCATTTGATGTTTAACAGCTAGGATTTTATACTGGCTTGCATGGTCTCAAAAGGTCACCTAGGTGAGGTTAATAACCCCCCTCTGTACACGATAGACGGTTCGGATCTTCAAGATACATGATGTGTGGTCCCCACTACTAAAAATACAGTCAGCGTGTTGCGAACGCTGATTGAAACAGAGAAGAAGAAGGAGAGACGGGTCCGCCCATCTTTTGACCGGGCTAACCGTCCGGTGCACAGCCGGTGCGTGTACACCATGTACATGCACTATTCATTCAGGGTCCATTGAGATGCTTGTGAGAAATCCGCACCGTCCATCTTGTTCTCCATCTCTTTTCAACCATGGGGACCAAAGATGAATCGTATCCAGACAGCAGGTTGGCCCTGATTTGCTGATTTATGGGCTGATCTGTTCATTGGGCTACTTTCACAGAGATCCAATGGTTGAAATTTGACGTGTACGGTTAATTATGATCCTCAGGCCATGTGTCAAGTTTCGAACCGAACGGATGGTGGGAACCCTATGATCTTGCATTTTGGATCAATTTTGGGCCACTTAAGTTTCAGTTTCTCGATTTTCTCGAATTTACAGCGTGTAATTCCGTCGATCTTAGCCCCCTGGATTCCGTCCCTTGCCTTTGGTGTCATCAGAGCGTTAAGTCCATGCTTTAGGCACTTATTTCAGTCCAAGCTTGTAATTACACCTTGCAGCACAAACAAGGTTAAAACGGACCGTTAGACAGTACAATGTTCGTAAATTCAGGCAATAACTGGGGTCTAATATGTAATATTTGACCCTCAACAGGCATGACCGTGAAATGCGCCGAAATGACCGTGAATCAACACGGAATAGGCGGGAATGACCGTGATATGAATGGAAATGACTGTGAAGTGAGGCGATTGGACCATGAAATACGCCGAAATGACCGTGAAGTGAAGGGGCATGACCGTGAAATGTGCCGAAATGATCGTGAATCAACACAGAATAGGTGGGAATGACCGTGATATGCATAGAAATGACCATGAAGTGAGGCGATTGTACCGTGAAATGTGCGGAAATGACCGTGAAGTGAAGGGGTATGACCGTGAAATGCGTCGAAAGGACCGTGAATTAACACGGAATATGCGGGAATGACTGTGATATGTATGGAAATGAGCGTGAAGTGAAGCGATTAGACTGTGAAATGCACGGAAATGACCATGAAGGGAAGGGGCATGACCATGAAATGCGCCGAAATGACCGTGAATCAACACGAAATAGGTGGAAATGACTGTGATATGAATGAAAATGACCGTAAAGTGAGGCGATTGGACAGTGAAATGAGTCGAAATGATCGTGAAGTGAAGGGGCATGACCGTGAAATGCATCGAAATGACCGTGAATAAATACGGAATAGACGGGAATGATCGTGATATGCATGAAAATGACCATGAAGTGAGGCAATTGTATCGTGAAATGCACAGAAATGACCGTGAAGTGAAGGGGCATAACCGTGAAATGAGCCAAAAGGACCGTGAATCAACACGGAATAGGTAGGAATGACCGTGATATGTATGAAAATGACCATGAAGTGAAGCGATTGGACCGTGAAATGTACGGAAATAACCGTGAAGTGAAGGGGCATGACCATGAAATGGGCCGAAATGACCATGAATCAACACAGAATAGGCGGGAATGACCGTGATATGCATGGAAATGACCATGAAGTGAGGCGATTGTACCGCAAAATGCGCAGAAATGACCGTGAAGT
The DNA here is from genome assembly GCA_037074715.1 of Magnolia kwangsiensis. NCBI lineage: Eukaryota > Viridiplantae > Streptophyta > Magnoliopsida > Magnoliales > Magnoliaceae > Magnolia > Magnolia kwangsiensis. The sequence continues at coordinate 153,901,126 of CM073573.1, read as the reverse complement.
GAAGGGACATGATCGTGAAATGCGCCGAAAGGACCGTGAATCAACACAGAATAGGCGGGAATGACCGTGATATGCATGGAAATGACTGTGAAGTGAAGCGATTGGACCATGAAATGCATGGAAATGATGGTGAAGTGAAGGGGCATGACCGTGAAATGCGTCGAAATGACCGTGATTCAACACGGAATAAGTGGGAATGACCGTGATATGAATGGAAATGACCGTGAATCAACACAGAATAGGCGGGAATGACCGTGATATGAATGGAAATGACCGTGAAGTGAGGCGATTAGACCATGAAATGCGTCGAAATGACCGTAAAGTGAAGGGGCATGACTGTGAAATGCACTGAAATGATCGGGAATCATCACGGAATAGGCGGGAATGACCGTGGTATGCATGAAAATGACCGTGAAGTGAAGCGATTGACCGTGAAATGCATGGAAATGACCATGAATCAAAACGAAATCGCTAGAATTGGCCGTGAAATGCATGGAATTGATCACAAAGTAAATGAAATGAATGAAATTGATCGCGAACTGATTGAAATTGACCGTGAAGTGAATGAAATGGATTTTCGACTATAGATCTGATGGAATCCTGAAAAATAACCAGGTTGGTTGGCTAAAGTAGCTTCTCTTACCCCAAAATCATATAGGGTACGTCAAGTAACTAATTTTGGTTTAGAAGATATTCTTGTTAAATGAATAAAAAAATAAATAAAAAAGAGAGAAATTTTTTTTTATATATGCTTATATATACATATTTATATAAATATGTATTAGAGAAAATTATAGGTAGAATAAATTTATCCATGTAAAAAAATAAAAATTAAAAATTAAAAAAAATTGCATAAACGGGCACAGACTATAGTTATGGCTACGATTATAATCCGTAGCTATTGGTTATATCACCTTTGATACATATCGAGTACTCTTCGATATGTATAAAAAATTGCAGGATTTTTGAGGCAAACTCGCTGGACAGTTCTGGACCTTTTTCGATTAATCGAAAGACCTTCGATACATATCGAAAGACCTTCGATACACATCGAAAGACATATCGAAAGACCTTTGATACATATAAAATGACATATTGAAACGGCGAGAGCTACGGCTATGGCTACGGTTATAATATGTAGCTATAAAAAACACCGTAGCCATAAGTTCCTGGCCTATTTATTTATTATTATTATTTTATTTTTTACTGGTGTAATCCCCATCACTTTTTGTGGGTCTTATTATGAGGTATGTGTTATATCCAAACCGTCCATATATTCGACGAGCTCATATTAAGGCTTGAGATGAAAAATAAGACAGATGTAGCTATCAAGTGGACTGTAAGACCCGTGTTCTAATCCGTACCGTTCCATGGGCCACCGCGGTCCTTCTGGTTGAATCGGGCAATCATCGACCCATTTTCGACATTTGTGCACGATCCTAAGCCGAGTTCGACATATCAGAGTCGACTCGACCCGAAACCTGTACCTTAGCGACCGCACCGTCGCCACGGTTCTAACGCTGCGACTCCCGTACTGACCCGATACCCAGGCTAAAAGATGTCAGTCTGCGTTCAATTCGAAGAAAACACCGCACGTTGCGAATTACGAGGGAATCTCTACGAGATGTCCCATCAATCAATCAATCACTCATGTCAAGTACAAGTCAAGTCACTCCATACCCAAGTACAACAACTCATACCTTTCTCTTACACAAGCAAGCCCAAGGTCAACCCTCACATCACTTCACCTCTCTCTCCACCCATCCCTTCTTACAACACACCACTCCATCCATCACCCATCACACCACATCACTCCATCACCCTTTTTCACCCATCACTCCCCTCTCTCTCTCATTCATTCTCGAAAAATCCTAAGCAAAAGAGCTTCACACGTCCAAGCTCTCTCTCCCTCTCCCAAATGCCAAGTGTGGCCCACCTTCCCCACTCTCTCATCTCTCATCTCAACCGTTGATCCATCATCTACCACCGTTAAAAGTCAAGCAAAGGAGCTAAGGAGGCTAGGGGAGCAAGGAGGAGGTTTAGAGGTGGGTGATCTTTGAATTTCCACCGTTGATTTCATGATTTAAGGGCCCACTTTTTATGAGACCCACTTGATGTATGTGTTGTATCAATGGAGGGCCCATAGTGGCGGGGTCCCTCCTCTCCATTACCATCTCTCTTGTTCTCTCTCTCTTTTCTCTTTCTTTCTCTCTCTCTTATCCTTCCCCTAGAATGAAGTGGGCCCCACCAACTCATGTTAAATCTACTCCATCCATCAAACGGTGTGGTCCATCACATTTTTGGGTGAAGTGATGCATAACATATATATATATATATATATATATATATATATACATATATTATATTATATTAATATTATATATATATGGTGGGCCACGTCCCATGTGGGACCCACCACGATGCATGTTTTTATCCATACCGTCCAGCGTCCCTGGACGCTGGATGGGTGTGGTTAACTTGGAGTGTGTGCACTGAAATGGGTGTGTACTTGCATGCAAAAAAAAGAGAGAGAGAAAAAGGTACCCTTTTAGAATGGGCCACTCATGTAAGCCCCACCTTGATTTTTATACATGATCCAAGCCATTCATTCTATTCTCGGGATCATTTTAGGCGTTGAACCAAAAATTGAGACCGATCCAATCATCTGACAGGCTGTGGTATTAAGAATGGTAGTATTTTCCGTTGAAACTTGGAAGAATGATTGCTGGGGTCCACAAGAAGCTTGGACCCACCTGAAACTTGTTTTGGACCCCTATTTTTGTGGGACACATGCAATGGACGAAATAGATCTAGTTAACGTGGGTCCCACCTAGGATAAAAAAAAATATTTTTTATTGGCATGACTTTGTGCCATGACGTCCAGAGACGTCCACATTAAAAAAAAAAAAGATGAAAAAAAAAAAAAAACGATGGCTGCATTGCCCAGTTGTAGACCCTACCATGATGTATGTCCTATATCCATGCCGTTCATTTTATGGGTCCCCTTTGAATAGGGGCTGTCCCCAAAAATCAGCCGTATACGGAACTCAGGTGGGCCATACTATCTAAAATCATGTGAAGACATGCCTGAAACATATAAAAGCACTTGGGCCTGAAACATATAAAAGCACTTGGTGGGGCCTACCTGAGATTTGGACATGGTTGACACTTGGTGTGAACCCTCAAACAGGTGGGACACGTAATGGGCGGGCTGGATTTGTGAAACACATTTCGGTGGGCCCCACACCCACCCCAGGTCCAAGTGACCTTATAAATAGGTTGGCTGACAAATAAACTACACAGCCGGCCCTAGTCCTTGTGACCTTTGAACGGATTGGATGTAAAATAAACATTACGGTGGGCCCCTGCCCTTGCCTCATGTGACCCAACCAACAGGTTGGGGTGCAAATAAACACTATGGTGGGCCTAGGTCCACATGACCTTACCCACTAGTTAGATGAAAAATAAACATTTTGGTGGGCCCCTTGCCACATGATCTTATTAACAGGTGAGATGTAAAATAAACATTTTGGTGGGCCCCTTGCCACATGGCCTTATCAACAGGTGAGATGTAAAATAAACATTTTTGGTGGGCCCCTTGCCACATGGCCTTATCAACAGGTTAGATGTAGAATAAACATTATAGTAGAGCCCTTGCTCACGTGGTCTTACCAATGGGTTAGGTGGAAAATAAGCATTTCAGTGAGCCTAGGATTGGATGGAAAATAAATGTTATAGTGGGCCCACATGGGAGTCTACCATGATGTATGAGTTTCATCCAAACCGTCCAACCATTTTGAGATCATTTTAAGGCCATTGTTGAGGCCCATCTTAATATATTTGTGGCCCGCCCACTAAGGCCCACTTTGTTATATATGAGCCCATGTGTGTAGGCTCATTTGATGTATTTGTGGCCCATTGTTGAGGCCCACTTTGGTATATATAAGGCATATGTGATTAGGCCCATTTGATGCACATAAAGCTCATGTGATTGGGCTCATTTTAATGCATTCCAAGGCCCATGGGTGATGGCCCATTGCAAAGTACCTAAGGCCCTTTGGTGAGGCTTATTGGGGTGGCCCACTTGATGAATATAAGGCCCATGAGATACGGCCCATTTGATGTATTTGAGGCCCAATGGGATGTACCTAAGGCACATTGCAATGTGTGATTCCGCCATGATTTATTTAATGATATTTAAGGTGAACCGAGCCTTAGGAGCAATAATGGTTAGATGCCCACATTGTCAGGATGATGTCGGTTAAATGTCCACATTGTTACTCTCCCTGAGGCCCATTGGTTGGCCCATACTTGTAGTGAGTAGGCTGTCTAGGCCCATTTTTTTTATATACAAGACTCATCTTTATATACATGTTTAGTGTAGATCCATGATTCATGATCATACGCATCATATATATGACTGATATGTGGAGTGATTGATCATAGCATATACCTTCGGCGGAATATTTATGGGCTTCCTGATAGGCAAAGTTGCCCTACATGAGTGCATGGTACACGTAGGACTGTTACATGACTGGTAGTGTGACTCATGCATTTGCATTTGTATGATTGTGATTATCATATGCCCTAGCAACATCAAGGTCATAGCCTCCACAGACGCATCGTGGGTGGCTGGATTGGATACCGAAAATATTTGGTTCTAGCATACGGGCGCCATAGATGTCCCTAGGTGAAAATCTCTAAACCCGATGGTACCAGATAATGACTCTAACGTCGAGACCGAGTGGATAGACGAGCGCGCGAGGGCCGTATACCAGTAGGCCGCGTCTCCCACTGTGTCGTGGTCGGTTGGAAAGAGGTGTGACCTTACCCACCTGAGTGAGGGGGCAATTTCTAGGTTGAGTTTGATCAGCTTGAGGAATCGGTCCGCTATCGACGAGCCGGGCCCGATATTGGCAGGCGGATAGTGAGGTCTCTTCTGCTCTCCCAGTTGTGCGTTCGGATAGGGACGACAAGCTGGCGTAGAGTGTACTTGACCCCGGTGATTATCCAGATTGAGAACTGTACTGATATATGATGATGATTGACATGCTTGACTTGCATTCTGCATCGTATGGCCTGGATGTGGCCGATCGCATTCATATCTTGCACCGCATAGCCTTGGTACGGCTGATTGCATTCATGTACTTATAAGTATGATTTCGCATTACCCTGACCTTGCATTCTAAGCACGCATATATTGCACACACACTTACACCACCCTCTAAGCTTTCTATAAGCTTATGCACGATTGATGCGTGTAGGTGACGTCAGGACGCAGCTGTAGCGTAGTAGCAGCAGGAGCGTGCAGTCGAGCTTTTGGAGTTTGGTTATTAGCACTATCTTGTATTTCTTTTTATACACCTTGTATATAAAGTTTTTTGATCATAGTGGATTTTGTGATGGTGTTCTTGTAGTTATTGTTCGTGGGTTATGCTTATGGTTATGCTCATTACGAATCAAATCATGTTTTGAAATCCTCCTTATAGCATCTCAGGATCGGAATCTGGTGAATGGACACCGGGAGCCGAGAATGGGGTTATACGGAGGCTGTCGGCGCTGGATTAGGCGATCGAAAATTTTATGAGCCCAATTTCTGAGTTTGGGGCGTGACATGGACCATACTGAAAAAGGCTGTGGAGGATTGAACGTCTACCATTGAAACCCTTTTAAGGTCATAGAAGGTTTGGATTATTATGAAATTTATTTTTCCTCTTCATCCAGGTCGCCGTAACCTTATGAATAGACTAGATGGAAAATAAATGTTATGGTTGGCCTATAAAATTTTTAACGGTAAAAATTAATTTTTCCATTGCTCTTTTTGGTGTGGTCTAGTTGATCTTTGGATATGATTTTTTTTTATATAATGCTCCCTAATGATCTCGAAATATGGATTAACGTTGTGGATATAATAAATAAGTAAATGTGGGGCCCATGTAATTTGATATCTTTCGAACCATTCGTACGAATCGGAGTTAGAGGAGTGCCAGCGCTCGTCTTCGAGCACCACCGATCTGCTTGAAAAGCAGGGGCATTTTCGACCATTGCCAAGCTATCCGTACAATTGGGGCTTAGTTTTTTGCGAGGTAAAATAAGGTGGGCGAGGTAAAATAAATGGGCCATAAATGGGTCGTACAGTCGCAAATTTGTCAAACATAAACAATTCCTCTCCCGTAAGTCAACATTCACTATAGAGTTGCGTCGTCTCTAGGCGAGTTAGTATGATCCTGAGGCTGAGGATATTCATGCAATTCTTGGCCTTTGTAGAAGTGGGGCCCATTTATGTATTTCATCCAACTATCGGTCTGATGGGCCCTACACGTACAGGGGATCATGGCTGGCTAATCCTAGCCCTTCTCTTCGTGGCTTGAAAATATATAGTTAAGAAGAAAATAAATAAGTGGTCAGCATTTAACGGAGTAAAGACCAAATAGTGGATTCCTATATATAGGCTCTCGTTCAATGAACAAGCGTCCACGAATCAGTGGTCAGGATTTTTCAATTAATCTGACATGGGGATGGTGACTTGGCCAGCACAACCTAGTTGGTTTTATTGCCACGTGTAAATATTCACTTAGGCCCTACCTTCCTATGTATAAACCAAACCCTAGCAACCCCATGCACTTACATCTCTACCAACGAAAGCTTCTTTATTCAAAGCTGCTTTCCCTCAATTTCTTTCATTTCCACCGGCAAACCAAAGAGCCATGGCTAAGGAAGGAGACTTCAAGTTAGAATAGCTCGAAACCCACCACCCCCCGCGCCCCCCCCCCCCCCCCCCCCCCCCCCCCCTCTCTCTCTCTCTCTCTCTCTCTCTCTCTCTCTCTCTCTCATGGTACTTGTGTTTGACTATACACAGGATGGACTTGAAAGTCTCAGCTAATTGCTGTGATGGTTGCAAGAAGAAAGTCAAGAAGGCCCTTATAAATATTGATGGTAAGAGAGTATGAGTTTCTTAGTCATAGATGTAAAATACAATTGCATGTGGTTTTCCATTAAAAGCATGATTTGTAATTATAGATAGATTATTTCTTCTCCTTCTAAGCTCTAGTTACTTGAAGGAATTGTGGGCACCCAAGTCCATGTGTCTGAACCAAAAGTTACAGTTATCAGCAACGGCAACTTTGATGTCCAAATTCTCATCAAGAAGCTTGCAAAAGTTGGAAAGCCTGCAGAGATATGGCCTGGCGAGGATCGGACGGTTGACAGTGAACAAAAGAAAGATGAGAGTAGTGCTAAGGTAGTCGAATCAGCAGCATCAGGCGCTAAGAAAAATGGAAAAGGCGCCGATGCTGGAAACAAGTCCAAAACCACTGATTAGAGTAACGAAAATGAGAGTAAGGAAGGTAAGAAAAAGGACCCAAAAGGGGAAGGTACAAGCAATGATTCTACGTCTGAAGGTACAAAGATTGTAAATCCTCCACCACAGGTGAATTGCACCATTTCTCCAGGTATAGTGCACATCAGAGATAATGTTGCATCCGACAGGCAGTGTTATATGCCAGGGCCTTCTATGGCCACCCCACTGCATTATATTATCTGTGCTTATCCGGGCCATCTACCATTCAATGTTGAAAATCATTACTACAATCAAATACCAGTATCTCGCCAACCACGTCCAGTGCGATCACAGGAGCTAATGTTCCCTGACTACTACAGTGATGATGACGAGTCCATCGGATGCAGGTTAATTTGAGGGCCTCACTCCTTTACCATGGTAAAAATAGTTGTATTATTTTATAGAAACCAGTAGAGAATATTAGTAGCTCTTATAGTTGTTTTAGCATTATTTGTAAGCATGGTTTCAGAGAAGTATTTTTCAAAATAGTTTCGTTGGCATGGATTTTTTCCTATTTTCAAAGGGAATTTGATGTAAAGTGGGTCACGGATAATTTCATAGCCAGGATGGACTAGAGAAGGCCCGATCGGACGCAGAAGTGATTCGGACCGTCAAAACTTTAAAATAGGCATATCTCGTAAATTGGAATGAGTTATTTGATGTACCATATATGAAATTGGGGTAGGAGAAGCTACTTTAGCCAACCAAACCCAGGTTTCCCACACCAAATTTGTGAGATTCCATCAGATCTACGGTTGAAAATCTATTTTATTTCCATTTTTACTATTTATAGTAAGTTTTAATTCGATCATAAATGTTAATCCATTGAGTTTTAGGAGTTGTGTCCAGAAAATTCTTAGAAAAATTAGGAGAATAAATGGTTAAGCCAAATAGAACACTTACTATTTTTGGCCAAAAACCATACGTTTGGTGGAAATCATGAATGTCTAAAGATAGTAAGTTTACTATTATAGTAAATCACAATTTTAAGGAGTTTGAGTTGGAGTTTGATTCTGAAACTTCTTCCTAGGGGATCATATCAGTATTTAATGGATGGTAAACTCCTTTTTTTTTATAATCAATCAATTTATTACAGATTTTATTAGAATTATTTTCTATTTTCTTCCCTCGTGGATCTGAGTAATCTCTGTGAGGAGTCCAGAGAAACTCCATGAATTCGGAGTAGTTACCATTGAGGAAGAAGGTGCTCGACCTCATCACGTTCATCCCTACATCAGAATTTGAGCTATGGTTATGGATAGTATGGTCACATTGATTAGATCTAAGGGAAACCTTCATGCTCTGATACACTCAACCATTAGAAACTTAATGTACGTATAATTTAAACCGCTCATATGGGCCAACTTTAGAAGGTTAATAAAGCTACAGTTATACTGAAATGATGACTTAAATGGTCGATTATTGGATATTTTAATAGAAGGACAGCATGAAATTTCAAATTGATGAAGGAATATTCAGAAATCAAAGATCCAAAACACTCAATTAATACTATTTTAGATTTATCACCTATCTAAATTGAGTTACATGACAGGGACTGTTGAATCTGATTTTTATTTTTATTTTTTAAAAAAGAAAGGTGGACCCATTCCACCTGAATATTATTAATATAAAGGGAGATGTACATCCATTCGGAAAATCTGATTTTAAATCTGATTTAAACATATTTCACTTTTTTTAAAGAGGCTATAATAGCCTATTTATTAAGAAAGCGCAAGATGTAAGATGTACAGACATTTACTTCAGGTGGGCTCCACAAAAAAACCTAGGGCCTCACTTATCATTTCACCAACACACTCCTAACACCTAACCCAAAAAAGAATCAGTCTAGAGCAACACTCACCGCCCTCACGAGAAGATAAACAACTGAAGTCTCCACCGCGAAAGCCTTCGCTATGAAGGACGCCTAAGAGATTTCACCTTCTTAATGGCACCCATTCCGGTGTTAAATAGAGTAATAAGAGCTATAATAGGGCTAGAAGGTCCAAGCACGCGTAGTCCCAGCCTCGCTAGAGAATACACCACTGAATTACCTTCCCCAATGATGTGTGAAACCTTGTAGATGATGGAGCTCTATAAATGATGGATATCACCTAAGCCATACCAAATATTCGAGTATTAGCTCGGGGGTTGGAAATCGCCTCGGCAACGATATCAGAGTCGGTTTCCACTATGATATTTCATAAGTCCATTTCATCGCAGATCTCCAAGCCATCTATAAGTGTGATCGGGTCTCCACAACAATGTTGGACACCCGTCCATATGAGTTTTGAATCACAAAGATCACTCGCCCCCAATAATCCCTGCATATTCCCCCACCACTCCGTCACCAAAACTACCTTTTCAGAGCCATTTACGTCCAGCTTGTATCAATCCCTTTCCGTCCGAATCCATTTAATGATATCCACCCTCTCATGGCAGAACCATCTATTTCACTTTTACACAGACAAGTGCCCACGTATCATCATCATCCTCTGCTAGAGTATCAAATAACTCTATTATAGTTTGTTTACTTGGTTATTAAGACTGCTAGCAATCATATAGGTAGAAAAGGAGGTGCGACTCATCATATAATTTTCCAGCCATGGTTAGCTGCAGCTCTGCAGTACCCAAGGTTGTGTGTCCGGTTGGTGATTTCAGACCGTTTCTCCGGTTGTCCTCACTCTTGATGGTCTCCAATAGTAAAATCGTAGTGGAAATACTATCCTAAGTGCTTGTTTGTGGCCTTCAAATGGACGGTGAAAATTAAAAGCTGTCAATGGCTAAGATTGAAAAGGGAAAAGCCTGATGGTATGTATTATTCAATCAGAGTGGGCTTTTCTTAAATGGGCCATCCATAGTAGGGCCCACCATTGGGATGGTTCAGATTCACAGACAGTACTAGAGCTACCTATGCTTTACAGTGGAAACGAACCGTAAAACTTTCACCAGCAACGAACTGGAATGCTCATCTAAAAAGGATAAAAGACATATTTCCCACATCTAAGACTCCAAGTAGATTACAACTAGATTCCCACTTCTTGTTCTTGCCAATCCTGTTAGAAATTGTTTGGTTGCTTTAGACCCCAATCGTCCTTTCTCGCATGGCCATGCGCCTGAGAGAGACGGGGAGAGGTGGTTAGCTCTTTCCTACCCTGCCACCATTGTTTTTTTTTTTAAATAATAATAATAATAATAAATAAAAGGAGAAATTACAATAATCGGGCAGTCCTGGACATCCAACCACAACCCCCCCCCCCCACCCCAAAGCCAGCTCACGTGGCCTTTGCTTTTCGCAAAGTTAATGCATTTACCTCTACTGCTTTTTGATGTTTTCTAATGGGCTGGTCAAATAAAATTACGGAGGCGCGACATTGTCGGTGTTTTTACGTATAAAAGCTTTATACTCTAATAGAGTGTGACGGATGATACGCAGGCACTCAGGAACTACTCACAATTGCATTCCAGGCCAAACAAGTTATATATATTAATCTGTCAAAATTACGGTCCCAGTTTGTATGTGCCAAGAGAGCTTTGCTAAGCTCACACACGTCATTTCAGCTAACGCACGCGCCACCACCATATACCTGCGTGCGCAACTGGTGCAATATATATATGAAATCATCTGGCACCACTGAGTAAATTCCCCATCCCAGGAGAGGATGGCTCGAATACACATCCTCTTTCAGTGTGTTAAAACCGAACTTTGGACTTGGAATCTGGATCATCTTCCAGCAATCCAAACCATTTATTAGATGGGTCGCTTTTGGAGATTATTTTCCATAAATAAATTTGGAATTAGATAATAAAAAATAAAATTTCCACCAGGCTAAAGCACGTAAATGATATGCATGCAACACTTAAAGGGCTGCTCGATTTCGTCTATTACATGACAAGCTTCATGTTGTTGAACGATGTTTTGCTTATGGGGGCATGTTAACGATGATTGCGTTGCACTACAACAGTCTCCGAATCAATCGCACGCACCAGACTCCTGTCTTATTTCAACCTCCCCAGCTTCCTCCGAATGACAAGTCTACTCTTTCAAATATTTGAAATTCTATCTTATCCTATCTGGTATTTCTACTTATATATAGCGACGTGTTTTGTAATTCAAATTGTAATAAAAATACAACCGTAGTTAGTTGGTTATCATAGCAACTATGACAGGGATTAGTTATTTTATTACAAGGCTTCTTTGTTTTTTATGGAAACTGTATATTCATTCCATGGAGCAGACTTCACAGCGCAGAAGACATTCGGGCTCCCCCAGGAGAAAAAGTGATGGAGTTTTTCCTCCTCAGTTCAGAGGAAAAACGGTGCAGTGGTTGAAATTTCGGAAGGTTTCATCGCTCTGCTCGACCGGTCGTAGGTTCGAGCCCTAGCACGACTCAAAGTCCAGCGAGTTGTTGCTAATTTTCTCCGTGGTCTACGACCAGTCCTGGGTGAGCTACGACCAGTCATAGGCGGCTAGGACCAGTCATGAAATTTTCAGGACCAACCCTATGTTACGTAGCTTTTGCAAAAAATTACGGATTTGAGTCCTTTCGCAACAGGGATGCGGAAAGGAGTTTCCTAAAACTATAAAAAGGATCTCTAAGGTTTTTCTAGGGTATGAGAAAAACACAAGAGGGTTTCCTAAAGGCTTTGCAAGGGTTTTGCTAAAGGGTATAGGGTGAGAGAGTGAGAGAAAAGAGAGAGAGGAAGCTTGTGGAAAGGAGTCGTCGTCTCAGCGCTTCTACGTCCTCGTGATCAGTGAGATCTCTTAGTTTTCTTTTTATTCTCTTATTGTTTATCCGCTCCTGCGTGAGTGACGAAGGTTGTAAACGTTCTTCTTTCATTGTGGATTGTTGATCTGGACGAGGTCCCGTGGTTTTTACCTCTTTGATGGTTTTCCACGTAAAAATCTCTTATGTGGTGTGTGATTGTTGCTTTGATTGTTTTCATTGCATTATTATCCCATAATTCTAGTTTGTTCTGAAGGGCTAGATTCTAAGGTTTTGTGCAAGGCCCCCAACAAAAAGGACCTGGGCGAAGCCTATCTTAACAAAAACTAAGAAAAAAAAAAAAAAAACAAAAACAAAAACAAGAGAGAGAGAGAGAGAGAGAGAGAGAGAGAGAGAGAGAGAGATAATTGAAGAACCATGAAACAAGGGCTATGCTCACTGAAAGGCTTCATTGGAAGAATGCCTGATGGCTCCCAGGCCCACTCTATTCAAGAAAATGAGATCTCTTATGTAAATGGGAGCTCTGAAAGATGCCAGACTAGAGTGGAGCTCTGACATTCGCTGCCCATGTGGGCCATCGCATCAGCCGGCGCATTTCCTTCCCTGAAAAACATGCACAATCCTATACAACTAGTACATCCATTTCCAACCCGGGAGGGATGACCCATTCAGAAAAGCCACCACCAGCTCCGAGTCAAATTCCACTACAACTTTGGAGAAACCCAAATTGAAGCAGAGGGAAAGACCACCGTGGACCACATGAATAACCGCTGTGATGTTCAAGCCCACTCCATAGCCCTCGGAGAAAGTGAAAAGGAATTCTCCCTTGTCACCTATGCAGATACCCCTCCTCCGGATACGTTATTACAATGCTTGTATAATAAGCAAATTTATGTATTCTAATAGAAGTCAAGAGGATTCAAGAGAGGGAGAGCTTTTCCTTCTTGTGACATATATGATGGTGCGAAATTTTCCACTCATCAGTAGTACCATGATAAATATAATGTGATTTTCAGTGGAAGGGCAGTCCATCCTACTTCCCGATAAATAAACGGTCTTGATCATATGCATGTTTGCAATGTGCCCTGGGAATTGTTTTTTAGAACCAACAGATTAGCTTTGAGCTTTAGATCATTCCCCTTATTAATAATAAAACGGCAATTCTCCTTATGTGCGATTTAACTCGTGTGAATAAATTAGGTCAGGCCCACTCTAATACAAAACAAAAGGCATGCTTGTGTGAGAACATGGGTTTCCTGTTACCGGGAGTTCCTGAAACACAAAGCCCTGTGGTCTTCTCTGAGATTTGTGTGGAAACCTTCGTCATGATCCGGCGCTACCTCCGGTAGAAGCTCTGAAAGAGAACTAGGCTGACGCAGACCTTTAGGGCCCAGCCATCTAGGCTTTAACCTCCTCAAGAATCTCCTTCAGACACCAGCACTTTAGTGGCCCTAATCCTGTCCAGTCCACTGACCAAAAACTGCACTCGCCTTTCCCTACCATCCAACACACCTTGTTATCGAGGATAGGCAACAGCTTGCTGATACTTTTCCAAAACAAGGAAGAGAAAGATGGTGCAACGCTCTGCATCAGATGCTAGCTGCTCCCCGTATTTAGCCTCATGAAAGTTGCCCAGATGGATGCTCCTTTGTCTGTTCTGATGGTCCAGGCCATTTTGAACTTAAGACTTGTCATTACTTCCTTGAGCCTATTTATCCCCAGGCCTCCCTCTGCTTTTGGACGAGAGATCTTCTTCCCACCCAGTCAAGGGAATTTCTTCGTACCCTCCATCTAACCCCAAATGAAATTAGCAAAAGCGATCTTTTCAAGCCAGTGAGAACCTGCACTGCATTACTGTTGCTGCCATGGAGTGGATGGGAATCGTCCTAAGAACGTAGTTAACAAGGGTCGATCTGCCAGCTTGCGAGAGGCACTGGCTCTTCTAGCCAGATGTACGGTTCTGCACCTTGTTAAGCAAGGGTTGGAAAACAGATCTCGCAGCTCTGCCACATCAATCGGCATATTGAGATCCTGAGTACGCGGTCCCTCCAACTCACCCGGAAAGGGATGCGGATTGCTTGCTGAGTAACTCAGTAGGCCTGTAACATATGGAGTAACTCAGTAACTCTGTGGGGGCCACTGTGATGTATGTGTCTTATCCACTCCGTTCATCCATTTTATCAGCTCATTTTAATGCATGATTCCAAAATTGAAGCATATCCAAAGCTCAAGTGGACCACACCAAATGAATAGTGAAAATAATGATGCCAACCATTGAAACCTTTTTAGAGCCCATAGTGATGTTTATTTGTCATCCAAATTCCTAAGGCCACGAAGACATGGATGAAGGCAAAGACAAAAACTAGTTTGTTCCAAAACTTATGTAACCCCTAAAAAGTTTCCAACGATATGGATTATATCATTCCCATTGTTTTCCGTGGTGTGGTTCACTTAGCTTTGGATATAATTCAATTTTGGATTCATACCTTAAATATAAGCTGGAAAATGGATGATGAGGTGGATAAAGGACATGGATAACGGTCGGCCTTGGAACAAGGGAACAGAAGAATGTTAGATCCTCTAGCAAAGGTTTTGCACAGATTTTCAGTTTTTAGAGTAGGGTTGAAGGTTTGATACTCCGGGCCGTTGGTATGTTGTATTTCATTATAGGTGTTCAGTTTAACGTCTCAGACCATTGACCTCGGGACTTTAGTTTAGGCAAAATTAATATTATGAGTATCGTACCCTATTTTTAACCAATGAACAGAGAATAAAAAATAACATGTATCGTTGAAGGTGTATGAAAAGATTTTCTCAAACATGTAGTATGATTTTTACAAAATCATAGTTGGCATTGATTTAGCGCTACATGTCGCCCGAGAACAATGTGTGATTAAGGTATTGCGGCCGAGCTAACTAAAAACTTAGAATGAGACAAAAAGACAAAATATGATTACGGAGGTAGAATGGAGTTTAATTGAGAGAAGAAAAATAGTCAAAAGAGAAATGTATGCTAAAAAATGATTGAGATACCATCACAGCCAAATTGGAGAAAAGAAACACTTGAATGAGGGTATACTACATCATATCCATTTGTAGTAGAGGAAATCAAAATAGAGAAACACAATCCCACGGCCAATCAAACCAAATATAACGATTTACTTTATCTCAAGTCATCCTAAGGAGTAGCGATAATTCTTGTACGCAGATCTTACTTATAATTCAAATTTATGTTGGATTTGTCTTTTATCTAAAATAAAAAATAAAAAACCATATGATCCTTCGATGGCAGGATACGCAAGTTAGGCAAGTATATCAGTGATCCAGACCGTTAGTCTATTGGGATCAGTTGTAGCCGGACCATGCCAAAATTTCCCGTTCACATGGCATGCCCGTCAAACAACCGAATTAAATAGACGGTCAAGAAGGGAAATGCATCAACCGTCCATGTTTAACTGAACGAAAGGTCCCGGATGGCTGGCTATGATCTTAAAATGTCGGAGAAGTTTGGACCGTGGTCCATCCGAGGCGGGACCCAACAAATCAACGGACTGCACCTGCGAACATTAGACCCTCTTCTACGTACTGAAAATCTGGGTTGGTGGGGAAACGGATTGGCTACTCCCCCTGCCACCAGCCAATGGCTGGTGGTCGGTACTCCGTGGGCCCCAGCATGATGTATGTGTTTCATCCATGCCGTTCATCCAATTTTACAGATCATTTTATGCTTGATCCCAAAAATGAAAGGGATATAAATCTTAGTTGGACCACACCACAGGGAAACAATAGTGATTGGATATCCACCATTAAAATCCTCTTAAGGCCCACCGGACTGTTTATTGGACATCCAATCTGTTGATTAGGTCATACAGACCTAAATGAAGGGAAAAAACAAAGATCAGCTTCATCCAAAACTTTTATGGCCCCAAAAGTTTCTGATAGTCGATGTTCATTCAACACTGTTTCTGTAATGTGGTCCACTTGAGTTCGGCATATACCTCATTTTTGGTCTCGTATCCTAAAATGATCTAAAAATTAGATGGACGGCATGGATGAAACACATACATTATGGTTGTGCCCACAGAGCGCTCGTGGCTGGTGGCAGGGGAGTAGCCCATCCGTTTCCGGTTGGTGTTGCATGCATTGAGTCGAGAATCATAAAAAAATTCATCTCGGGTTACGTCGACATCCAACATAGAGTTGCGTCGTCTCGAAGGCGAATTAATATGATCCTGAGGCCGAGGATTTGTATGCGATTCTCGGTCGTAGAGAAGTGGGGCCCATTTCCGTGATCCATCCAACTATCGGTCTGATGGTCCGTACACGTACAGGGGATCCTGTTGGATAATCCCAACCCTTCTCTTGGTGACTTGAAAACAGATAGTTAAGAAGAACATAAATAAGCGGTCCACATTTAAAGGAATAAAGACCAAATAATGGATTGCTATACAGTCTCTCCTTCGATGAACAAGCGTCCACGAATCAGTGGTCAGGATTGTTCGACCAATATGATATGTGAATTGTGACTTGGCTACAGTTGGCAGCACAATACAGTCGGTTTTATTCGACTTAATGTATGCCACGTGTAAATATTCACGTAGGCCCCATCTTCCTATGTATAAACCAAACCCTAACAACCCCATGCACTTACATCTCTATCAAACAAAGCTTACTTAAACTCTCTGAATTTCCTTCATTTCCACCAACAAACCAAGAGTCATGGCCAAGGAAGGAGACTGCAAAGTAGAACCACCACCCCCCCCCCCCCCCCCCCCCCCCCCCCCCCCTTCTCTCTCTCTCTCTCTCTCTCTCTCTCTCTCTCTCTCTCTCTCTCTCTCTCTCTCTCTCTATATATATATATATATATATATATATAAAAGAGTTCTAATGAAGGAAATCAAAAATTGGTTATTCCCACTTTATTAGACTGAGCATTGCCAACTTGCAATTCAATTCAATACTGTATTCAAAGGAAAACCTCACTGATATTTTGCTTGTTGAATTTTTGAATGTGGGAAGTGTTTGTGGATTGGGATTGGGATTTTCTTGATATTCCTCTCTCTCTCTCTCTCATGTGGAACTTGTGTTTGACTATACACAGAGGGTGGACTTGAAGGTCTCAGCTAATTGCTGTGAAGGTTGCAAGAAGAAAGTGAAGAAAGCTCTAATGAATATTGATGGTAAGAGCATGAATTTCTTAATCATAGATGTAAAATAAATATGACTGTAGTTTTCCATTAAGGGCATGATTTGTAATTATAGACAGATTATTTCTTCTCCTTCTGAGTTTTGGTTTCTTGTAGGGGTTGTAGGCACCCATCTCCATGTATCTGAACCAAAAGTCACAGTTGTCGGCAACCTCGATGTCCAAATTCTCATCAAGAAGCTTGCAAAAGTAGGCAAAACCACAGAGATATGGCCCGGAAAGGATCGGACAGTTGACAATAAACAAAAAAAAGATGAGAGTAGTGCAAAGGTTGTCGAACAAGATGGATCAGGTGCGAAGAAAAGGGAGAAAGGTGTCGATGGTGGAAACAAGTCCGAAACCACTGATAAGATTAATGAAAATGAGAGTAAGAAAAAGGATCCCAAAGGGGACAGTGCAAGCACAAGCATGAATGATTCTACATCTGAAACTACGAAAACCGTAAATCCTCCACCACAGATGAATTGCACCATTTCTCCAGGTATAGTGCACATGGACAGTGATGTTGCATCCGATAGGCAGTGTTTTATGCCAGGGCCTTCTATGGTTGCCACACCATATTATATTATAGATGCTTCTCCGGCCCATCTACCATTCAACGTTGGCGATGGTTACTATCATCGCATGCCACTATCTCACCAACCACCTCCAGTGAGATCACCGGAGCCGATGTTCCCCGACTATTACAGTGATGACGAGTCCGTCGGATGCAGTGTAATGTGAGGACCCCATTCCTTTACCATGGTAAAAATAGTTGTAGTATTTTATAGAAGTCAGTAGAGAATATTAGTAGCTCTTATGATCGTTATAGCAGTATTTGTAAGCATGGATTCAGAGAAGTATCTTTTTCCATTTTCCGTAGTTCATCGGCATGGATTCTTTCCTCTTTTCAATGGGAATTAGAGCTATGGTTATGGAAAGTGTGGTAACAATGATTTGATCTTAGGGAAACTTTGATACTCTGGTGCACTCAGACATTTCAAACTATGTGTAACTCAATTTAAACTATTGGTATGTCGAGGCCAACTTTAGAAGGTTTATAAGGCAACAGTTATACTGAAATGATGCCTTAAACGGTCGATTATTTGATATTTAATGGAAGGACAGCATGAAAATGATGCCTTAAATGGTCGATTATTTGATATTTAATGGAAGGACAGCATGGAATTTAATTAATCAACGATGAAGAAATCTTCAGAAAGCATAGATTCAAAACCCTCAATTAATACTATTTTAGATTTGTCACCTATATACATTGAGTTACATGACAGGGACTGTTTAATATGATTTATACATAATTCATGTGTATACAGGCAAGTGCTCACGTATCATCATCATCCTTTACCAAGAGTATCAAATTACTCATTAGATTTTATTTACTTGGTTATTAAGACAGCTAACAATCACGTAGGTAGAAAAGAAGTTCCGACTCATCATGCAATTTACCAGCCATGGTTAGTTGCAGCTCTACAGTACATAAGGTTGTCCGGTTGGTGGTTTCAGTCCGTTTCTTCGGTTGTCCTTACTCTTGATAGCCTACAATAGTAAAATCACAGTGGACACACTATCCTAATTAGTGTTTGTTTGTGGCCTTCAAATGGATGGTGAAAAAGCTGCCAATGGTTAAGATTCAAAAGGGCCTAGCCTGATGGTAGGTTTTTTTTTTTTTTTTTTTCACTTCTGATATATTCATAGAATGGGAAAATTTACACGGGGGAATTCAGGCGACCACCTATTGTGAGGAAAAACGATCAGCTACACCCTTAGGACAAAAGTAAGAAAAGACTCAACCCTTCCTCAAATTGCCTAGCCCCACCTGTCTAGAAATAAAAGGCCCTTGGTCATCTTGGGGAGGCCCGCGGAAGACCAGAAAAATGATCTGGACTGGCCGGCCGTTGCTGCCTCTCCGTGCTAGATCGTCCGCAACACCATTCGCTTCCCTAGGGGAGTAGCTTTTTCTTAAATGGGCCATCCATTGTAGGGCCCACCATTTGGATGGTTTAGATTGACAGATACAGAGCTACCTATGTTGTAGAGTGGAAAGATCATCTAAAAGGATAAAAGACATCTTTCCCATATCAAAGACTCCAACTAGATTACAACTAGATTACAACTAGATTCCCATTTCTTGCCAGTCCTGTTGGAAAGAGTTTAGTTGCTTTAGACCCCAGTTGTCTTTTCTTGCACGGCCATGAACCTGAGAGAGACGGGGCCGGAGAGGTGGTGGTTATCTCTTTCCTACCTTGCCCATTGTTAGGTGGGCCACCAACTCAACTTTCATTTGCCACAAGATCTTTGAATAAACGACTTAGATTTGGCTTTCCGTCTGTATTCACAAAGCCACCTCACGTGGCCTTTGCTTTTCTTCAACTGATTGCACTCTCCTTTAATGCTTTTTGACGTTTTCTGATGTTTTCTGATGGGCTGGTCAAATAAATATAAGGATGCCCGACATTGTCGGTGTTTTAATTATAGAAAAAAAATTCATACTCTGATAGGAATTACTTGAAATATGATGCGTTGCCATATATATGACTTAAACTAATCTATCAAAAATACGGTCACACGTGCTACGAGAGCTTTGCTAAGCTCACACACGTGTCATTTCAGCTAATGCATACGCCAAATCATACGTCAGCGTACCCTACTGGTGCAATGTATGAAATCATCTCACAAGAGAGGTTTGCTCGAATACATTCTCTGCGTTTCAGTATGATGCAACAGAATTTCAGACTTGGAATAGGGATATAGTCTTCCAAAAATCCAAACCGTTTATTCTATGAGTCTCAAATTGTACGGTCCTCATAACCATTTGAACAATTACGCGATGAAATTTGGTTCTTTTGCTTTCTAAATGGACGGGTAAACTTAAACGTTTTTTGAGAAATTTTGTGTGTGAAATCTATGCCTCACTTAAAATTTCTTCCAACATCCTTTGAAGAACTCAAGGAAGACTAATTAGAGGGGGTGAAATCGATCGGCTGAATGCTACTGGTATTATATATGGCATAGATAATGAAATAAAGCTTTTATTGGTCATTTCTATCCATGTGAAATAGCCTTGGGTTGGAGCTGTTAGGTTTGATTGGGCTTGGGCTCAAGCTTCCTGTCAAACTTAATTTGTGTTGGGCTTTGGATTGCCCTTACTCAAGTAAATGATGACTTAACTCAAATCCAACTGACGGAGGGAGGGACATGATGAGGATGATCACCGTCTTTCTTAGGGGATATCTACTCTGTATCCACGGAGCTCTTTGGACTCTCACGGAGCTTCCTCGAATCTACGAAGGATAAAAGTATAAATTATTACAACTCTTTAAATGATGAACTCAAACACCCTAAAAACATGACTTACCATAAATAGTAAATTTACTATTTATAGACATCCTCAGTTCTTTTTAGATCCTTCATAGTTTTCGGTCAAAATGGTAAGTGTCCAATTTATTTCAGCCACATTATTCTTCCAACTTTTTAAAGCCCTTTTCATGTTGGGCACAATTGCTACGGCTCCAAGGATCAAAAGTTATATTCAAGCTAATACTTATAATTTATAGTAAAAATGAAAATAAATGAAACTTTTTACCATTGATCTGATTGAATCTCGTAAATCCAGTGTGGGCAACCTAGTGTAGTGGGGTTGGTTGTCTTAAGTAGCTTCTCATACCTTAAAATCATATATAACGTGTCGAAAAATTCTTCCTAGTTTGCAAGTTACAACTGTTTTAAAGTTCTAGCTGTCTAGATCATTTCCACCTCCAATCGGGCCTTCACTGGTCCATCTTTGCCATGAAAGTGTCTACGACCCGCTCTACATGAATCGGTACGAGTCACTAAGTCAAAAAACCATGGATTGAGATCATATGTTTCAAGACCGGCTTGGGCTGATTAGATAATCGAGCCTTGGCTAGAGCATTGGTCCTATTAAGTTTAATCTAGCTTGAGAAATGGGTCGTAATAAGGCTGGGGCCGAGGTTTTGGCTCAGGCCCAAAATTAGTCACCTAACCCAGCCTAGTTACAACCGCAATATAATTAGGATTTACACAAGTACGGTGATGCTTTGTTCTCCAAACCGAGGATTATATGGACCTATTACAGATGGGGATTTTCCAAAAGTCTCCTAGATTGGATGGTCATGACCTTTTTCTCCAGGCCTACAAATCTATAGCTAAGAAGAAAAAATGGCACACGATCTACTTTGTTAGTTTAAGCCTACGGTGACTTACCATTGGACGGCGGAAAAGTAAGGCAACCGCCGAACTGTGGTTAGTCCGGGCGCGGATTAGATACTGACAAGGTCAGTAGCCAAATCGCTACTGAAGTGACGTCACCAAGATCTGTGGACCCCACCATGATGCATGTGTTGTATCCATGCCGTCCAACAATTTGTGGAGATCGTTTTATTGCATGAAAAAAAGAATGAGATAGATCTAAAGTTCAAGTGGACCCACCACAGAAAACCGTGGGATCAGCCACACCCACTGTTGAAACATTTATACGGCCCACCATGATGTATTTTTTAGATCCAATCTATTCATAAGTTAACATAGAGATAAACGAAGTGAAAAAAAAAAAAAAGATTGATCGGAAGCTTCTGTGGCCCCTAAGAAGTTTTGAACGGTGGATGTCACTGTCCCCACTGTTTCTATGGTGGGGTCCACTTGAACTTTAGATCTATGTCATTATTTTTCTTATGCTATAAAACGATCTCTCCAAATGGATGGACGGTATGGATACAGAACATACATCATGGTGGGGTCCACAGATCTTGGTGACGTCACTTCAGTAACGATTTGGCTACTGACCTTGTCAGTATCTAATCCGCGCCCGGTTAGTCATAATAGCACCCAGCTAACAAAGAAAATCAAGGTCCCGGCCCAGCCCAGGCCAAAGGAGATAAGCGCAGGCCCAGCCCATGATTATAAATCATGGCGAGCCCGGGGGAAAACGCAACATAGGTGGCCAGGATCTTCCAACCGGAGATACTTGTTGTGTATGGTCGATCCATGGTAATGCATAATAGCCTAATGGTCGAGATCAATGAACCACGGGCCCAGTAGTCAGAACCGAAAACCCGAGTACCGTGAAAAGCCAAGTGTCGAGCATCTTATAAATATTCCTAACCACCCCTATGGTCGGGTTTAGGTTCTTAAATGGTTCACCACCATCTTCCAAACTTCTTCTCGAAAGAACAATCTTGACCCTTCCCTATGTGGGCCTGCAAATAGTTCATTGCGCAGATAAACACACCAACGGTCCTTATTCAACTCAAAAATGTCCCTAGATTGGTGTCTAGGAAATTCCAATCTCATTGTTTTTGTAATCAATGATCAATCCACGGTATGTCCCAACAGATCAATGGTCTGGATCGATGGACCATAGGCACCACTCGCACAAACTAAAGACCCGAGTACAAAATGAAGATCCTCGCGTCGTGGACATAGATTCCTCTATAAATTGCTCGAAGCCGTTTCCGGGGTTGAAAAAAATGGCGGGAGTAGGGTTTCCATTTCCAACGACGCAGGTCAGCACTTCTCTCTAATGAATTTCCCAAAGGCACCTTGATTTCTCTCTCTCTCTTTTTTAAAACCCCTCCTCTCATGAATTTTCCATTTAGTCCACTTCAATTTGAGTTCCCATCCCAGTTTTCCCAAATTCATGGAAATTCAAAATCCCAGCAAGAGACGTCATGGAGAAGATTCTCCTCTCTCCGTCTACAAGAAACGGAAACCCATCACAAGAACTGGGTTTCTCTATTTACGATCTGTCTCTCCTTTGATTTTTCCGAGCGCCGATTCTATTTGTAACTCGGTCTGTCTCCGATCGGATCGGCTGTATACCTTCGGTCGGAAAAACCCATTTTGCCAAATGGTGATTAAAGATCGCCACATCAGCAAGCAGCATTGCCAGATTTTCTTTGACAGCTTTGACCGCAGGATTTTTATCGTAGATGGGTTCTTTTCATCTTCTGTTTCTGATTTGAGTGAGATTCGGAGATGGTTTCGACATCGATTGGATCAGAACAGAACGTGGGTGGGTATTGTTAGGCCTTCTTTGAATGGGGTTTTTGTCAATGGGTGTAGGATCGAAATAGGCGGTATTGTGGAGTTGTTTGTTGGAGATGAGGTTTCTTTTGTTTGCAGAAATCAACCCGATCGGATTGGGTTTTCTGTTGAAAGGAGTGTTTTTACAGAGGAGATAGCATTGGGACATTCTGATGCAGGCAACTTGCTCGATTTAAAGGCAGACAGGACTTTTAAGGATTTTAGTCTCTGTGGGCGGGGACATGAGGAAGTGGTTGTTAGAGCATCATTTCTTTTAAATAAATGTAGAGGGATATTGCAAAGTGTTGATCCTCTATTGTACATTCGGAAATGCATGAATTTGGATCAAAATAAGGAAATCACAGTGCATGAAAATGGGTTTTCTGTTGTTAGTCAAAAGGAACACTTTCAAGATCCACAGCTATGTAAAATGACGGATATTTCTTCTTCAAGTCATTGGGAAAAAAATGGTCTTTGTAGATTGAATACTGAATTGAATTTGGTAAATGGAAGAGTGGATGTGGTAAAGACCAATTCTGTTATTCTTCAGCCTGAGAGAGTTCTGGTTTCTGAAAATTGTTCAAACCAGATCACTAAATCAATGGTTTCAAAGAAAATGCACTCGGTTTGCTTCTCTAATGACCCTTTACTAGAAAGGGACTACATAGGAAAATGTAAGAAGAAATCTACCAGTAAACCCAAGGACCGCCAATTGGATTCTGTCGAAAAGATTCATCAAAAAGGTTGTGATTTACATTCTATTAAGGACACAGGAATTGGTTATTCTTCAGCTGGGAAAACATTCTTTCTCAACCGCCTCGAGTTTATGAAATATGGTTGGTCAGATCAGCATACTGTTGTTTCCTTGCCGCAGCTTGTTTACCCAGTAGAGAGCCTCTTACGCGTATTTGTTGCAACTTTTACAAGCGATGTTGCATGGTATGCAAAGTTCTACACCCATCCTGAAGTCTTTTTCTTGATAGGAAAAAAAAAAAAAAAACGTTATGTCTATAAATGAGCAAGACTATGGTGTGGTTTCCGCCTTTTCTTGAATGGTGATTACTCATTTTGTAGAACTGGCATGCATGTGTATGAATCCAGACTGTCCAAATCATAAGTCCCATTTTAGATGGAGCATGTACAGAAAACCACACTGATCAGACAATCCTAACCATCCAATTGGTGGGTATCAATTTGAGGGTTAACAAGGAAATGGCTAGCAGTCCAAATCAACGGCCAATATGAGATGGCTAACATCATCAACCAGTTGCATTTTGGCAATGTTCCAGCCATAATGGAGCCCGCAATTTGGATGGTTTGGTTTGCCATACATGTATGCCACGTGTTCATTGGGTTGCTACAAATTCATAAACAGTGGCAAACATAATCTCGCCGGCAAATTTGTTTTGCTTCAAAGAAGGAAATTTTATATGATCCATATGCTTTATATATTGGAATGCTCGCATATTAGTTTTTCTTTATGTTCCCATAAATGAAGTATGAAAAATCAACAGGTTTTTGTCTTGCTGTGAAGTGCCCAATCTTCTTCCAATAACAATTGCCTGTCATAACAAGGAGAGATGCTGGAGTGCCAGTCATGATAAAAGAACCACAGCACCTTATCCAGACTATCCAAACTTAATACTACTGTAAGAAAAGGCTGATTTGTGTATTGTTTTTCTCAATATTCAAATTCAAGGTCTTTACTATTCTAATTCATGCCATTTCTCATTGTAGTTATCCCCCATTTCCTGAGGTTATAGCCTTTGGTAAAGACCGCAAGAAACAAGGTGTTGCATGCCATCATCCAAAACTGCTTGTTTTGCAAAGAGAGGATAGTATCCGTGTCATTGTTACATCAGCCAATTTAGTTTCAAAGCAGGTGATTGCTTCATTGTTACATCAGCCAATTTAGTTTCAAAGCAGGTGATTGCTTCATTGTAAGCATATACCATTTGTATTTGATAGGGTGGTGCTCATGTTCCTCGATATGAGAGGCATAACCTTCTACCATGCCCCTATCTGCACAATGCTTATGAACCACTATGTGTTTGGTTTTCCATTTGTAACTGACCACATTTTGTCTTTGTGCACAACCTTGGCATGCCATTGATAAAAAGTTGAACTGAGAGTTCTCATCATGAGTGCGGCAACTTGGGTTAGGGTCAACCTGAACCTGATTGACCCAACCTGAGTTCGGGCCCAAACCTGATTGACCCAACTTGAGTTCAGGTTGGAAAAACTCTAACCCTATTTGGGTTGTGGTTGGAAAAACTCCTTCCCAATTTGGGTTTGGATTGAGCAAATTCAGGTTGGGTTGAGACTTGGGAATAATCACATGTATTTGGGTCATGTTGGGTTGGGTTGTGTCGGGTTGGGTTGAGTATAGAGAACACTTCGGTTTGAGGACCTCGAGTTGGAATTTGGGTCTGGTCGGGTTGCAGTTGGATCATCTTGAGTTGCACCCCTGCTCATCACACATTGACAAGGTGTTGCCTAGAAGAGATGAGGACTGAGTCTTGCTTTCATGGGTAGGTTGTGTCATTTTGCTGTTCTTCTCCAAGGCATTGTTGTTACTTTATATTTGTTGGGGACCCGTGAAAGCAAACCCCAAATTCGGATCACTCAAAGACAAAGTAAACACAATCAAAGCATGCACGAGTACACATGAATTTTACGAGGAAAACCCTTGCGGGAAAAAATCACTGCACAAAGCGATAGTGAATCACTATGAAAGCAGAAGTACAAGAGATGGAATCACTTACAATGTCAAAAACCCTCGTTTTCTCCTCCCCAAAACCGAGAAATGATTTAGCCCTGATTAGCATTGCCCTAATCCCGCAATTACACCCATATATATAGTGTCACACCTGGAATAGGTAACAAACCATGCAATTTTGCAAAATTGCGCGCATCGTCGATCTGAGCATCGATCGATCGAGCTCCCATGTTTAAGCGATTGTACATGCTCAAAACTGTCTAAAGAGTTTAGAAGTAATTTCCAAATTTTGTCGATCTATAAAGCCAAGACTTTGATCGATCAAGGCTGTTCAAAATTGTCCAGAGACCAATCCGTATAATTCGAGGCTCACTCAATGATCAACTAGGGTGCTCGATCGATCGAACCCCTGTCTTATGTATAAATTTAAGACATCTCATAACAATCTCCATAATGGCTTCAATATTCATTCATGAACCACAACTTCAAGTTCCATCTCTAATCGCCTTCATCATAGCTTCACCATCATCGTTGCTTTTCGCGCACACTTCATCTTCATCAATCTTTCTCCAGATCCAGAGAAGTCGAACATAATCGAAACTTCTTTATAGGAACCGCCTTTGTAAGCATGTCCGCTAGATTGACACTCGTATGAATCTTCTTAAGAGTCACACCGCCTTTCTCAATTACCCGTCGGATAACATGATGACGAACATCAATATGTTTAGTATGAAAATGATAAACCAAATTCTTCACCAAATTGATCGTACTTCACTATCACAATTAAACAACACGACCTTCTCTTGAAGCTCGAGTTCGTTCATCATTCCTCTTAACCAAAAACCTTCCTTAAAAGCTTCCATCACCACCGTATAATCAGCTTCTGTTGTGGAAAGGACAGTTATAGACTGAAGCTTCGACATCCAACTAATTACTCCACCCGCTAGTACAAACAAGTAGCTAAAAGTCGATCTCTTGTTGTCCACATTTCCTGCGTAATTTGAATCCACATAACCTACTAACTTTCCCTCTGGTTTTTAAAATGTTAAAGCATAGTCCATTGTACCTCGTAAATAATGAAGTAGCCATTTCACTACCTCCCAATGTTGCTTGCCGTGATTTGACATATATCTGCTTACAACACAGACTGCATATGAAATATTTAGTCTCATAGAGATTATAACATACATCAAACTGTCAAGTACGCTCGAATATGACACATGAGACATAACCTGTTTTTCTTCATCTGTAATAGAACATTGCTCTAAAGAAGGCCTAAAGTGAGCAATATGGGGCGTGCTAACTAGCTTAGCTTTGTCCATCCTAAACTTCACAAATTCCTTCTCAAGGTACTCTGCCTGAGATAATTGTAATATTCTCCTCTCGCTATCTCTGTATATGTCTATGCCGATAATCTTCTTTGCAGCCCCCAGATCTTTTATTTCGAAAGTCCCTGATAGGTAAGTCCTTAATGTACTAATCTCAGATATGCTTTGACTGGCGATAAGCATGTCATCAACGTATAATACTAATAGAATGAATCCTCCATTACTTAGTGTCTTGAAGTAGACAGTGATCATATTCACTCATAGTAAACCGCTGACTCACCATGAAAGTATCAAACTTCATATATCACTGCCTAGGTGACTGTTTCAGGCCATACAACGACCTCCTCAACTTGGAAACCTTATTCTCTGATCCATTTTCTTCAAACTCCTCTGGTTACTTCATGTAAATTTGCTCGTTCAATTCCTCATGTAGGAAAGCAGTCTACACATCGATCTATTCCAATTCAAGGTTGTATTGGGCAACCAATGTCAATACAAACCTGATAGATACTTGCTTGACCACAGGCATGAAAATCTCGCTAAAGACGACACCCTCTGATGAAGACATGCAAGCACCATATCGGAGGAGGCTTGAGTCAGTCTCCTTATGACTAGACGACCATTACATGGGGCCCACTTGACCTAATTCACATTCTTAGCCACTTTGAAGATCCCACGTGCATGTTTATGCATTTTTGAAGACCCCACATTTGGAAGATGCACGTGAGCTGCATATAGAAGCTTGATGGACACATCGGACCGTTGGATCATCATCATTGGATATCTTGATCGTGGAACCCATGGGCCATGAAATAGTTTAGTTGTTTAGATTGTTTACATGCTTGTTATTTTTTATATACCTTATATTTTTGTTAAGGTTTGGGAGTTAGGAACAACTTTTAATTTTATTAAACGTCTTTATGTTAAAAATCTTATCTAAGAGCGTCTTTTTGTAAAAAAAATTTTCTGAGACTATAAAAGAGACAAATAGGTGTGTGAAGCCCTAATGCCATTATTAAAATAAAAAAATTTTAAAAAATAAAATAATTTTTTTTTTTTTAGAAAAAAAAAAAAAAAAAAAAGCTCCTTTGCTTTTCTTCTTCTTTTATCTTCATGTGACTTGAAGATATCTTCCATGTGACTTTTAAGAGAGATTGGTGTGACTTCAATCTTCATCAATGGAGTTGTGGGGCCTCAATCTATCCCCCAATCCTCATCCATTCATCCATCATCAAGGCATTTCATTTGAAATTCTTCGATCTTCCCATCCCAAACCTTCACCTTTCTTCTAATCCCCATTACCCATATCCATCCACGAGACACCCTAAAAAATCCTTAAAACCCTACAAATATTGCCACACATGTGACCGTACGGCTACACGTGTGACCTCTCGGGTTGGCCATACGGACATCCCTTTACCCCATTTGGTTTCCCATCACCTTTGAAACAAAACCCTTTTCTTCATTTTTTTTTTTTTAACTCTAACCTAAGGTCCTAAACCTAGAAATCTCCAACTTTCCTATTTTCCTAAACTCCCAAACCCTAACTTCTCCCATTCTTCAATTCACCTAGAATCCTTACACCCTTTCTATCCAAAACCTTAATTCTCATATCCTAACACCTAAATCCTTTAACCCCTTCTCCTAATTTGATCCTATGAACCCTAATTCCTAGTTTTCCCTAATTTCCCTAATCCTAATTTTACCCTAGGTAGTATTGATCTCCTACTTTGAAATAAACTTTTTCCTATGTTAATTAGATGTCCCTACATTCATGAGATCATAGTTTCCTTTATTTAATGATCTTGTACGACGGTGTTTGGTAACCTAGGATAGGATTATGCATGATATTCTTTTGGTTTTCCTGGTATTTGTGATGATAATGACAAGTTTTTTGTTTTTTGTTAATTACCTTAATTTTGCTACTTGATCTCACATCATATTTGATTCATGCATCGGTCCTACATCAAATTTGGTTTTAGAGCATATGATTTTTGTGTTGCACTTAGGTTGGAGTCACATCTAGGGTTAGTAGAGCATACATTTGCATATAGGATCTAGGATCATATTACTAAATTTTGTTCATAGTTTGGACTATCCCGTTGCTGAATTTTCAGCTAGCATTTTCTACTTATTCCATTGCTAAATTTTCAGCATAATAATCTTAGGTTGTCACCTTGCTAAATTTTCAGTTTGTAATTTTCATATTACACTCTTACTAAATTTTTTGTTTGGTACTCTCAGATTACCGTTTTGCTAAATTTTCAACATAATATTTGAGGGTGACGGCTTGCTGAATTTTCATATTAGTGTTTCTGTTGTGTCTAGTTTAATCTCTAGGTTGGTTTTATTATTGTCATAACATTGTCCTAGGACTTAGAGTTTCCTTTTAAAGTTTCCTTGTGTATGCCCACTTGTTCAGGACGCGGTTTTGGCCTACATCCCACTATGAATTTAGAACAAATTATCGAGGCCCTTAACGCTATCAACAACTATCTGACGGCTATTGAAGCACACAATAGGACCACCGCAACTCAATTGACCATGACCAATGCGCATGTCATCCTGCTTAAAACCTCCCTTCAAGTGAACCCCATTACTAGGGAAGATGTTCAATCACAAGTTGGGGATCAAATTGAAGAAGTCTAATCGATTTTGTATGAAGGCAAACGGATTGTCTTAAAGCCACTCCTGCCCAAAAGCACCCTTGTAAAGGAGAACGTCAAGAAATGTGGTCCTGAAGATGTGAGAAAACTCTAGCTTGAGTCTCTTCTTATAATTAATGCCAAAGAGTCTGAAAGAGAAACTAAAACTGATTTGATGATGTATGCCTACGTGGCAAGTGAGATTACACCTAAGGTTATTATGGAGATGCCACCTGAGGTTACACCTAATGGTAGTGTAGAGTTACCATCTGAGGTAAGTTTAGTATTGGAGAAGTCCAGTGTTGTTATTCCAAAGGATATATCGGATGAGCTTGCACCTGTGCGGGACATTTGCGCATTGATTCCACCAAACCTTCATCGCGATCAAATGAGTCCCGGTAAGGAAGTGAATCTGGAAAGACAAGTAGATGAGCTTAAGACCCCTATAGATTGCATACCCATGTCAGTGTTCCATAGGCCTTAAGAGTCTGCACATGCATCTACATGACATATGCATGACTTGCATGTGGAGATTAGAAAAAGAATCAATATAAGTAATGAAACATACAAAATGATTGCTGACTCACACCATAGGTTTAAAGAGTTTCTTATGGGTGATGAAGTCATGATTAGAATACGTCCAAAAAGGTTTCCACAGGGAACCATAAAAAAATTACAAGCCCATAGCGTTGGACTGTATAAAATTTTGAAAAAACTGGATCTAAATGCTTTCTTGATAGATCTTCCACCTAACATGGGTATCAGTTCCACATTTAATGTGGAAGATCTTGTACCGTTTCATGGACCTTCTCCTAACCTTCACATGAACTTTGATGATGATGCCCCCGACCTATCCCATAACCCATGTCCATTACCTGATCCCTCTTCTCAGCCTTTGCCACCCGCACCATCTACACTTATATTAATATAAATACCGAATGAGTATCAATTTGTAGTGATCACCAACTCCAAGCAAGAAAGAGATCTAATATGTTGATTGCAGACCATATGACACAAAAGAAACCATTAAATGCTACCAACATCACATTTTAACCGGTTATGCATGTCTATAAAGCTATCGTTGCCAAGTACTAGTTGTTGCTTTCTGTTATTAGGTATGGATCTCCAAAAATGCTCTGATCTCTATATAGTTGTGACTTTGTGAATTTCTTTCTCATTATCAAACAAAATAGAAAATCACCAAGTGATCTGTTAGTTTACAATGAAGTTAGAGTTTGAAGTTGCAGTTTGTAGTCGTTTAGTGGCAAGGAGCAAAATCATACTAATGTATGCAAAGAAAATTGAAGCTGAGTCATGCTTCCTCAGAAATAAATGCCTTCATTTTGTTTCTCGGTTTCTTAATCCAGCAACTAAATCAAATAAAACAAAAAACCACTAAGGAATCTTTCAAAACAAAAGGCCACTAAGAATCTTTCAGTTCACAGTGAAGTTAGAATTTGGAGTTGGTGTTCTTACTTTAAAGGCTATAGCAGCAAAATCATATCCAAATATTCGAAGAAAACTGAAACTGAGTCATGTTTCTTGATGCAAGACACATGATTTAATGCTAGCATGCAACATGGAGATTATAAAAGAGTCCATAAAGTAATTCAATTAACAAAAGATGCTGACCTACCAAGTAATTAAGAGTAAACAATAGGAAATAAAATCTGATTTAACTTAAATCACATGCGCGCATGCTAAGAAATCACATAAATCATTTGAAACTAAGATTGATGGAAGGATAGAATTTCTAATTTAGCATAGGCACGTTCCACGCTCAAGAGATAAATTTGTAGGTTTTATAATTAGGGTTCGGATGGGAAAAATCTGAAATTTGAAGAATTAGGATTCATGGGAATTGAGAATTTTGGAATTAGGGTTTTTTTTAGAAATTGGGAAAAATCTACGAAAGTTAGGAATTTTAGGTTTAGGGCTAGGGCTTTGGGAATGGAAGAAAGGGGTTTTGATATAAGGATGATGGGAAGCCAAAAGGGGCTAGGTGGGATTCACACATGTGGCCGTACAGTCACACGTGTAGCATAGGGTGGGTGGGTTTAGGTCAATTAGGGTTTGGATTGTGAATGGGTATGGAAAAATTGGGTTTGGAAGAAGACGAAGATCTATAATGGGGAGAATGAAGAACCTGAAGAAAATATCTAGATGAGGGAGAAATGAGATGACGGCGTGGGGATAGATGGAAACCTCATACCTACATTGATGAAGATTAGCCTCGCACCAATCTTCCTTCCAAATGGCATGGAAGTATCTTCAAATCGCATGAAGATGGGAGAAGAAAGCAAGAGCTTTTCTCTCTTCTTTATTTTTACAAGAAAATCCAATAAGGCTGAAACTCCACTCATGTGCTTTTATTATTAAAAATTCAGCATTGCAACTATGACACTCACGTGAAGTAGTTGATCATCCAAAATAAGAAAACTAAAACATATATTATCAATCTCAACCATTAAATAACTCTTAAAAATAACAAAAAAAAAAAAAAAAATACAAAGAAAGCAAGATCAGAGTCCAAGGGGCCCAGATCTAAAAGATCTGTTGGCCCGATGGCCTGATTGACAAGATCCAACGGTTAGATCGACACGAAATAGAAATCATATGACTAAAATGATCTCTTAAGTAGCTCATATGTATCATCCCAAAGTGGGGTCTTCCTGATACACGTCCAATGCATGTGGGGTCTTCAAAATGACCCGATGGGCCCCATCTGGAACTCATCTCCCATCCACAAAGAAAGCTGCGCTGATGTGGGTGGTCGTCTCCGTCTCTAGTACACCTGAGTAGGTCATCAGATGTCCCCATAATTTCTTCAATAGGATTGCTTTCATTTTGACTCTCTTAATCTAGCATCTAAATCAAACAAAGTAACAAACCACTAAGAATTATGTCAGTGTATTGTGAGTTAGAATTTGGACTTATTGTTCCTAGTCCTTCAGTAGCAATGAGAGAAATCATATCAGTCATGTTTCTTCAGTAGTACTGCTTTCATTTTGTCTCTCAGTTTCTCAATCCAGCATCTATTCTCCTATCACCGCCAAATACTCTTTAATGCTTTATTAGAATATTTGGTAAGAGAAAATCGACATGAATAAAACTCTTTTTAATGTTCATTTTCATTTCTGTTTCTGCATTGAAAGATCCACTCATGCATGCCAACGCTAATGAAAGCATTTGAAATGTAATTTTCTGCAATAGTGTTTCTTTCTACATGTTACATTCTTATTTTGATCTCGTGGACTTTCACAGTGGAATAACGTGACCAATACTGTCTGGTGGCAAGATTTTCCTCGTAGAACCACGCCTGATTATTCTTCTCTTTTCACCCAACTCTCCTTTGGAGAAACAAGTGAAGAGCTGAAATCTGATTTTGCTGCTCAGCTAGCTGGATTTTTGGCTGCTCTTATAGCTGATGTTCCTAGCCAGGCTCATTGGATCTCAGAGTTGACAAAGTATGACTTTGGAGGGGCTGTTGGTCACCTTGTTGCTTCCATACCAGGAATGCATATGAAAAATCCACCTTATCCTTCAGAGCCTATGCATGTCTTATCTGTAAGTCGTTTTATTATAAGCAATTATGTTTGTGCATAGGTGCTGCTTATCCTTCTTATGAATCAAATAACTGTTTGTTTGTTTGTGTGTGGGTTGGCATGCCTGCAGACAGTTATGGACAGGCAAGGTTCAAAAGCAAACCACTTGGTTGTCTTCTTTTCTTCCTCTTCTTCTTCTTCTTCTTCTTCTTCTTCTTCTTTTTTCCAACTGATGATCTAACTTGACCAGTGGTGAATCCCTCCATTTCTAGGAGTTCAGGTGAACTAGGAAAAAAATGTCAAAAATACAAATGATAAATTTAAAAATAATGAAATAGGGGATTGTTAACTTTTTCATGTCTGTCCACATGTTCTTGCACACATTGAATTCCATTTATACGCTTGTTTTTTTCTGTCATAGAACATTTAACCTTTTTCTTATAATTGTATGCCTGAGTAGGTATGTGGACATGATGTACATGTGTCCATATGTGCACACAATCATGTAGCCACTTGTGTATGTACCTTTGATTCCTTAATGCATACAAATATGGAACAGTATTAGGAATTGACAATTTGCTATTCATCTTGTTAAATCCTATAGGCATTGTTTTAAATATCATCCAATACAACTTGGTATTGTCCATCAGTTTCAGTCTGAAAAGATACAAGTACTCTGTGTTTGAAATATCGGTATCGTGTTACGTATTGCATCCTTGGGATACAGAAAAGTATTGGTCGTCGCACGGGACATATCGTTTGTATCAAGAAATTTATCGCACTTTTCAGGAAACATGGGGAAACATTGGGAAAATAGTTGAATTTTTCAATGAAACTTCAGAGATTGTTAAAAAGACCTTAATTCACATTTTTAAATCATAACATCTCAAAAAAGAAGTGCACATAATAGGTTTTCTTTGTATAGGGTCCTAAGCTATGCGTTGTCTAACTGAACTAATGCAGCCATATTCAAATTGAATGCATAACATTTAGAGTATATGTGATGATCATTTAATCAAACACTCCTAAATACTTCGAAATTAGTCTCAATTCGCAGCTAGTTGAAGGGAAATTTCAAAAAAGATTAATATTTTAATCATTTTAATTAAAAAATTATTTTTATTTTTTGAAAATTGACAAGGACTTAACAAATCAGTAGATCAGCCATCATACATGCTTGATTTCATATTTGGAGTCAAACATTGCAAGCAATTTGGGAGAAATTGGGAAATTTTTTATTTTTTCCCAATTTTTCCCAAATCGGACCACCTACACTCAAATTTCAAAATTAGTGTATGTGATAATCATTTCATCAAATACTCCTAAAATATTTTGAAATTAGTCTCAATTGACAGTTGGTTGAAGGAAAATTTTGGAAAAAAATGGAGAACATGAGGAACCAATGGATATCGAAATCAAGGCTCCAACTCTATGATTTTTCATGCAAAACACGAAGAACCAATGGATTTGTAACCATTTTACTCCGATTGAACATAATTTCAACAACAACAAATAAATAAATAAAAATAACGGATTGGAAATTGAAAATGCTCACCGGATCAAACATGTGGGATATATTGGCACTATGTGTTTCGTATCGCACGGGTGGGATACAAGACATGTCGTGGGATATATCGGCCGATATCGTTGATATTTAAAACATTGCAAGTACTAACATGGAGTAAGTCGTGCTGGTTTCAGTCCCCTAGTGAGCTGCACTCTAAAACGGCTACTTAAATCCATGCCTACAAAAGAGCATGTGCATCCAACACTATTCAAATCATGGGCCATATGAATTTATTGGAAAAATTATCCCTTCGCCTCCTGATTGAGGACTTAACGGTATCGGTGGGCATACTCAAAACGATATGATAAGGGGAAAATCATCTGATTTTCTTGGGAAAAAATATTGAGAAAGTGAACCAAACAAGCCCTTGCAAACACAAATCAAGCATAATTTGGTGGATTAGGACCCAATACATATGAATACAACTAAAGAAGATGAAAAAAATGAAGAACAAAAGAAAAGTTATGGTTTACCCCTTCTAATATTTTCCAGATGGTCCATTTCACTTCAATTCATTTATTCCCACCTGAAATCTCGTGTTTTAATCCTCAAATTAGGCCTGGATCTAGCCTAAATTTAGGTTTTAAGCTTCCTTCATGATTTAAATGAAGAAAGAAATAGAAAAACAAGAGAAACTTGGAAAATAAATTTTCAAAATGGATGCCTTTATGGCCATATTGGCTGCAAGGCCCTGTATTGGCATGGATACGAGGTGTATCGGCCAATTCCCAGTACGGCCCATTTTTTCCCTTAACAAACTGGTTGACCCCTGTATCGCATAACGGGATGTCCACTTATCATAGTCAATATTTAAAATCATGGGACATGTATTATACAGAAAATGATGAATGTGCTCTAATATATGTTGGTAACTAGCTGTTTACAGATACATTTTCCTTCTTATTTCTTGAGTTCTTAATGTGAAAAGCATGGCATTGTACTTCTATATGTTTAAGAAAAATCCATTTCTTCACATTCTGTTGGTGAATATATTATGGGTTCATAGGCTTCATGCATTGCATCTGTTTCACTTCTTTAAATGCAGGGCAATCAGATTGCATGTCCAAGGTCAACTGCCATGAAGTTCCTTGGTTCTGTTGAAGCATCTGTGGTAGGTTTAAGCCACCGTTTTCATACTGCAGCTGATTCAAATGGCGCACAGCTGAAGACACTGGCTGCTTTCCTTGGACGATGCAGAGAAAATGGCTATGGAATGTCAGAAGTTATCTTGAAAAGAAATGCTAATATACCTGCAGATGCAAATGCAGTGAGTGTTCTTGTTTGTGACCTAGATGAATTCTCGGAGGGAGGTAAAATCATAAATGCTTCTTGTTCAGGCTGAATGATATTATTAAACTGCTACTCCCATTTTTCTTTCCTGTTACAAGCTCTACGTAAACAATGAACCCTTCTATAGCTATGCTAAGGGTATTGAGTTAGGTTTGCTTTCTGGTAACTGGATTTAAGGATATTGAAAAGGTGAGGCTGTATATAGGCATGCAAGTGTCAAGACATGTGCTAGAAGAATGCTCCATATAAAATAAAAAGGCATTGGATCATGGGAAGAAGGAAATCATAAGAAGTTGAAATTCAGCTTTATAATTAGCATGCAACCATTGTGTATGTAGACTATTAAAATAGACTACATAGCGCCTGTGGGAGTTCTATGCTCTCATTGCCAATCCCAAGATTGGATAAAGGAGGGTTGTGGCAGGTTGGCAGCTGGCGTGATTCTTTTGCCATAACTTTCATCATGAATCCTGAAAATGGCAGAATAGGATTCATCTAGCCAACCCCAATTAGTTCGGGTAAGGCTTAGATGATGATTATGATGATGAATTATTGTGTATGAAATGATTAATGAAAGAGAAACAAAGACAAGCTCCTACTATACATGGGGAACGTTGACTTTTCTTTGGACAACTAGAATCTGTATAGGTGATAGTAGACTGGAAAAATAAAATAAATTTGTTGCAGTGAGAAGTTCGACCTAATGAGAGTGTTTCGGAGAATTTAATTGTTTGTAATGGTATCTTACTCTGTACAACACCTTGGTTATTTGATGCAGGACAATTAACCACTTGCTCTAAAAGCTCGAACTATTAGAGTATAGCGAATTAATCCCTTTATCTCATAGCCCAGGCCCCACATCGCATGGGTTACGACCTCGGCCGAACACAGGCCGCCCACCCCGAGTGTGTCCTCGCATCCCACAAGCTACCCCACTCAAACCCGATGTGAAATGCGCATTAATCACCCCCGATGAGGAGTCTTGAACACGAGACCTCCCCCGTGAGCCCCAAATCACATGAGTCACCCATCCCGAGTGTGTCTCTGCATCCCACGGGCTACCCCACTCGAGCTTGGTGTGAAAATGCCCCTGCATTAATCACCCTCGGTGAGGAGTCTCGAACACGAGACCTCCCGCTCTGATACCAATTTGATGCAGGACAATTAACCACTTGCTCTAAAAGCTCAAACTGTTAGAGTATGGCAAATTAATCCTTTTATCTCATAACCAAAGCCCCCCCCACATCGCATGAGTTAGGACCTCGGCCGAACCCCCCTCGTGGGCCCCAAATCACATGGGTACCGCCTCACACAAGCCGCCCACCCTGAGTGTGTCCCCGCATCCCACAGGCTACCCCACTCGAGCCCGGTGTGAAACGCGCATTAATCACCTCAGTGAGGAGTCTCGACCACGAGCCTTCCCCCGTGGGCCCCAAATCACATGGGTCACCCACCCCAAGTGTGTCCCCGCATCCCACGGGCTACCCCACTCGAGCCTGGTGTGAAAAAGCCCCTGCATTATTAATGTAGCCTCATCAATAGGCATTGTGACACACCATCATCATTTTAGCATTTCTAGCAAAAATTTTGGGTTGCCTTTTAAATGATAGATTGCAAAATTTTTATGATTGGCGGCCCACTCGACATCAACTTTCCTTTACTAGGCTCTTGGAACTGGCCATGATAGAGCCTCGAATTCACACCACTCACACACGAACATGGTCCCAGCCAATAACGATCCTAAGCCCTAGTATTACACATAGGTCCCGAAGGCTGAGCAAGTAAAGTGGGGTCGTGGAGGGAAGTTGCTAGGAAAATTACCATGCATGAAGAGTGGTGCCTTTTTCATGAAACCAAGAATTCCGCCTCTAGCAAGGAAATACAAATGCCCTCAACTGTCCCTCTTATCCAAGAATTTTAAGTACATATTTTTAAAATATATTGACAACATTTCTTGTTGCACTCAAGTTTCGATGCAACGCGCTTACAGGGAACGCCCTAGCATGATTTTGGAATGTCGTATTGTTTAGATTCGCGTTCAAAGTTATGGCATAAGTTTGACACCAGCTACCAACCTGACACAACGTTCCTCCTTTATCCAAGCTAGGGACTGGCAATGAGTGCCTAAAACTCCCGCAGGCAGAATGTGATAGATTCTTACATTGGTTGGTTACAGTCAAGCGCTATCTTATAGTCTATTACATAGGTTTATTACAACCAACAATTTGGAGAACTGATCAACCACAACTGAAAATATGCTACGACCCTTTTTTTATGCCTCCAGAATTTTTGTTTCCACTTCTACCCGTGAAGATGTCAAAACCTTTCAATGGATCCGATCTTGGGTGAATTTAACCTAAAGCTAGTTGTAGGTGATCACTCAACTAACTGGGATGGGCCCTGGGCTAGCATTTGCCTAAAGGCCAGACAAGTAGACTGTGCCCAGATACAACCCTACATTTCTCTTGGAAAGCATCCTTCTCCAAACACCTTTTGAATGTTGTCATTTTATCTTCTTTTGAGACTGTATTGCCTTATGTATTATTTAGCTTCATAAATATTTGCCTTGTTATTCATGCTTGATATCACCATGTAACTCTATGCAATTCCCGGATCAGATTACATACAACTTGGTTTTCTGCCAAGAAATGTTGCAAAGTGGATAGCCCCTTTGTGCGATGCGAGCTTTTTCAGTTTCTCTGCATGTATTTATCCTAAAGAAGCCCTTGCAGCTGCGTTAGGAGGAAGCAACACCAAAGTACAACTGATATTGTATGTTTCACAGGCATGTAACTTTCATGTATCTATTTATTTTTAACTTTTCAACTTGATTCAATTCTTTGCTGATTATGGTAATACAGCTCTTAAGTTGAATTTTGGGTTGTGCTATGTGAAAGCTATTGTTCTATGCAATGCAGGGGCCTAATTTTTCAGAAATTTCAAGGTTCATACAACCTGAACATGTTCCTGCTATATGCTCCCTTCTTGGATCAGTACAAAGATGTGTAGGCCTTTGGCGGTTACAAGAGGTAATGGTGAACTAAATCACCTGCTGATTGTGAAGCTGTGTTTGTGAAATTATTTAGATCTTCATATATTTTATTTTCTTCATATAAATAGGATATAAATAATCCTGCTCACCAGAACATGGGGTATGCAGATG
Organism: Magnolia kwangsiensis; assembly: GCA_037074715.1. Taxonomy (NCBI): domain Eukaryota; kingdom Viridiplantae; phylum Streptophyta; class Magnoliopsida; order Magnoliales; family Magnoliaceae; genus Magnolia; species Magnolia kwangsiensis. Next base: position 153,861,558 of record CM073573.1, on the reverse strand, counting down.
CGACGGATTTCAAACATGTGGAATCATGGATCCACATTGATCTGATGAGCTCCTGATGGAGCATGTCATGGAAATCTTCAAGATTAGAAGATCATAACCCTTCGATATTTGGCCTTTCCTCTGATGGATGCAGATCTTTGCTGTATTTTTTTCTCTTAACCATTTTTTGTAATGCCACCACATTGAAGGGTTGGAATGTTCCAATCTAGAAGATTTCCAGGCACATCGCATACACACCAAGGCCCATCAGATCAACGGTTTGGATAGCCAAACCATGGGACCCATGTGTTCATCAACAAAATATAAAGTTACTGCTGAATAGGACCCATACTTCCTCTTCAAAAAATACCAAGAGAGAAGTAGAAAATGCTTGACCTAATGCCCTCATGTCAGCATGTCTGGGTCCACCTTGACACTGTTTTAATACAAAAGATGTGTTCTTGTTGCTTGGGAAGATTTTATCTTTTAGGCCACATCCTCTTTTTTCATAGTTTTAGCAATCTCTGATTGTTTTCGTCTCCTTCCTAAATAAGGTGTTGTGTCGATACAAGTGGCCAGAGTCCCTAGAGACTGATTTTATATATGGTGAGATTTTTTTTGGCTTGGTGACACTCTTTCATGTTATGTTTAGTATGCAAACACTACACACAAATTCATAAATGACCGTGGTATCTTTCTTTTTTGTCATCTGTTTCTAATGTAAAGGTGCATCCTCAATTGGAACATCAATCAATGCACAATTTCTAGCTGCATTTTCAGCAGCAGCAGGGAAAAAATCATACCAATTCTCCGAGTCTGAAGAGTCTGATCCAGAGGTAACGACATTTTATCACTGTTTTAGCTTGCATCTTGACTTTTATTCTTAATTTAATAATGCAGTCCATTCTTTTTTGCAGTGGGGTCATTGGAATGCCAGTCATGAGTTGAGAAGTCCATCAATGAGGATTATATTCCCCACCATTAAAACAGTGAGCAATGGTTCTTGTGGAATCTGGCCATACAGATGCTTGCTTTCTTTCGCCGAGGTAATGAAATTATAAATTGGCATTTATTGTGGTGTATATGTCCAGATGACATTGCGTTAGTATGACAAGTGTGTGTAAGCATTTATTGTCATGTTTCTGTATTTGTGTCTGTGTCTGTGTCTGTGGGTGTCTGTCTGTGACTCTGTATGTGTTTGTGGGTGGGTGCGCGCACCTTTTGAACTCTAATGAATGTCTTGTTCCATGAGTACTTGGACAAGTTTGTGGTGGTGTGTTTGGATGATATTATGGTGTATAGTAAAACCTTGAAAGACCATGTGCAACACCTCAAAGCCGTGTTTGAAATGCTACAGAAGAACCAATAGTACGTGAAGAAGGAGAAATGCTCTTTTGCCCAAGAGGAGATTCTTTTCCTGGACTAGGTGGGTGAGTCGTCACTGCTTGAGCTACTCGCCCTAAAGTTACTTTCAGCGACATTTAAGAATCACGTACCACAACTCCAAAGAGGAAGATTATTAGCAAGAAAGCCTCCTCTAGAGGAACTAACCCCTCCACTTATACACACTTTCTTCGCTTCACTCATGCTTCTAGAGGGAAGTACTTTGTTACGCTTTCCTTAACTAAGGGCCTGTTTGGACAGGCACGCTGGATGGGATTAGAAGGGATTAGGTGGGATTGGAAGATAGATCCCAGGATTGGCAAGGCATGCCCAAACAGACATGGGATTGATCCCGGGATATAGGAATCCCATGGATCTTAAGACAATCCACTGACATCACCATCATTACCTTAAATCCCATCCTAATCCATCCTAATCCCTTCAAAATTGCCTAGATGCGTTTGGTTAGAGGGATTAAAAGGGATTTGAAGGTTTAATCCCGGATTTGGCCGGGCGTGCCCAAACAGACCGGGTATAGCAATCCAGGGATATAGACAATCCACTGACATCACCATCAATGCCTTGAAATCCATGCAATCCAGTCTAATACCATCTAATCCCATCCAGCGTGTCCGTCCAAACAGGCCCTAAAAGTCTCTTATCCTAGGAATGCGCTACTGTCACTTCTCTACACTTGTGCCTTAAAAGGACCTTCACCTTAACAACCAACCAGTCGCTAATGCTCTGGTCACTTACCATGCACCTTAAACACACTGACCTCACACAACTAAAACACCCACATACCCGTTCCACTCATGTTGCTGGTCATTGAACTTCTGCCAAGCAATCATGAGAATTCAACCTATCGACTAGTGAAATGGGATTTCTATAGCTGACCCCTTGGGACAAGGCCATGATGATACTTGAATTGTCTGGCATGCATACATTTTCCCACTCTGTGTGATACCCAAGTAACAAATGAGAATTGCATGGTTACAGATTTTAAATATATATGTGAATTGTTGGACATGGGTACATAGGCCCAAGGTTTTATGTATTGTTATCATCATATGTATTGTGCCCTTGGGATACATAAACATGTATTGGTATGATTGATAATATTGTAGATACCGGGGAATATATCAATTTCTGAGGGAAACATTAAGAAAATGGTGGAATTTTTCAGTGGAACTTCAGGAGATGTTAAAAGACACATGATTACAAACTTGGGACTCAAAATAACATAATAGGTGTCCATTGTATGGGGGCTCAAACTGTGTTATATTTAAAGCATGATTTTAATATACTAAATTTTTTTTAAGAAATAGTGCAATAATTCAGCACATACAATGCACTAATTTAACCCCTCCATTGTATGGGGGCTCAAACTGTGTTACATTTAAAGCATGATTTTAATGCACTAAATTTTTTTTAAGAAATAGTGCAATAATTCAGCACATACAATGCACTAATTTAACACCCCCCCCCCCCCCCCCCCCCCCCCCCCAAAAAAAAGGAATCTTTTTGTCTTTTTTGTTTTTTATTTTCTAGAATTTCACAGGTATTGTGCTGGTATCGTCAGCATTGTCAAAATTATCACATGTAATGAGGATACAGTACTTATTTCAAAAGGCTATTGTTGATATCTTGCAATAGTGAAAATATCACGTGATATCGGTGATATTATGGATAACATTGATGATAACCCACAAATTCTGTCTTGCTGAGGTGTGATGTAGATAATATCGGTGATATTTTGAACACTGCATAAGCCCATCCCAATATCTGTATCACTGAGATGCGATGTAAATAATACTGGCCAATAATATCGGTGATTATTTAACAACTGCCTAAGCCCATTTGAAATGTCTTGGTAGCACAATCTCTTGTGACTAGGGTGATTTTGCAAGGAGATGAGTGTACCATGTGAAGCATGGTTCTTAGTCTCCATTAATAACTGGTGGAACCAAATAGTAGTATTTTGACTGCAGATAGGAGACAGCTAAATGAATTTCTCCTACCAAACACATTCAACATATATTCTTCCAAGTTTTGAATATATACATTTTATGAGTGTGTTACTGGAATCAATTTTCCTTAATTGCATTTGACTCTTTCTCAGAAAACATGGCAGAGATTGAGAACTGCAGGCATATTCCATGATGCAATTCCGCATCCAAGTGACAGAGTAGGATACCCAATGCATGTCAAGGTAACATTTTCCTTGCAATTTTGTGTTGATATTACTACCTCCTAATTAATTACATTATGTCTGAATCACAGATGAGGCTGATCATGTTATGCTGATAGAAGCTGTTTTGGTGCGAACAGGTAGCACGAAGACGCTTTCAGTCCAATACAGGTGCGCTCTCCTTTGGGTGGATATATTGTGGTTCCCATAACTTCAGCCCAGCTGCCTGGGGGCAACCAATATCCCCTTCATCCAACACTATTGTGGGTCCAGCTGTTGCAGCTTCTGATTTGGGTTCAAGGCTATACATTTGCAACTATGAGCTCGGCATCATTTTCATTGTCCCACCACCAGACATAATATCTAAAGATGCCGGTGAAAAGAATCTAGACTTGGATGATATAATTCTGCCATTTGTTGTGCCCGCACCAAAATACGGGTATGGAGATAGGCCTGCAACAGCGCAGGCCATGCGAGAGGCTTTGGCTGAGGTTGCTAAGCTAGAGAAAGAAAAATCTGCAGCAATGACAGTCATGGATGATCTCATGGATGAGGAAATCCCAGATGAAGAAGAAGGAATGGTAGATGCAGCTGAATATGTTGCCAAAGAGAACGAGGATGAGAAGGTTTATGCGGAGACTCTATGGAGCCAAGTTGATTCATCAGAGAGCTGATACGTTCAATTTTAAGGGTGGACCCATTTTACACCCGCCCTAACTGATAAATACACCCTTCTTTCATGCTGGTAACACAATAGTACAGCTTTGTACTGTTCTATTCCCAAAAGGAGTGTCATCAGTCGAGGTGGTTGTCGATGTTGATTGCCAAATTTTAACGGCATCAGCTTATTTGCTGGAATTGGTGATTGGACCGGTAAGCAGAAGTGGAAAATAAGCTATTACACTTCTGGGTGCTTAGAAAATGCATTCTTCCATGCAGAAACAGCATTCTTTGTAGATTCAAGTGAGGTTAGCTACATTCATCAAAGGTTAAAGTTTCATCTGAACCCAATACAGCCCAATACAAACTGGTTTTGTCCATGAACAATACAGGTGTATCACCCCAAAACTGCCTGATGCAGGGTGACACAACTGGGTTTTATGGTGACCATTACACTACATAGGAACCAATATTCAAATCCTCTCATTCAGTTTGCTGAATTGCATCGGAATCAGAATTGTACAATATTTTATGCCACCTGTGTAAATTGATTGACAAGAGGAATTTATTCCATTTAATATTATTGAACAGGATCAATTATTCTGTTGAATGTAGTGTGTTAGCGTGTATGTTGAAATGTTCATTTGAATTTGTTTTGCATGTGTGGTTCCTTCAATTTCAATCATCTTTAGAGACATTGTTTGGATTTTGGGAACATTTCTTACCTAGTATAATGCCCACCTTTCTATTAGTTTTATATTATGAACTTAGGACCTGCTCCATAGCCACTTACAAATGAGTTAATCTCATTTTAGTTCATCATAATTATGACTTAGAGATCTCTCTTTTTTAGTACGAATTAAGAATAATCCTGATAACCAACAATGTGTATTATAGTACACCGCCGTCGTCATCTTATCCCAACTACATGGGTTCAGCTAAATGAATCCTTTTATGTCAGGATTCATGATGGAAGTTATGGCAAAAGTTTAAGGCCACCTATTAAAATCATTTTTAATTGTCTACCAAAAAGACCTTCATTATAGGAAACGGATTGGCTACTCCCCCTGACACCAGCCCCGAGGCTTGTGGTCCATGCTCTATGGGTCTCACCATGATGTATGTGTCTCATCCATTCCGTCCATCCATTTTTACAGATCATTTTATGGCTTGAGCCCAAAAATGAGAGGTATATAAATCTCAGCTGGACCACACCACATGAAAACAAGTGATTGGATATCCACCATTAAAATCCTCCTAAGGCCCACTGTACTGTTTATTTGACATCCAATATGTTGATTAGGTCATACAGTCTCAGATGAAGGGAAAAAACAAAAATCAGCTTGATATAATACTTTTACGGCCCCAAATTGTTTTTTAATGGTCAACGCTCATTCAACACTGTTTCCTGTAATGTGGTCCACTTAAGATTGGAATATATCTCATTTTTGGTTTCATGCTGTAAAATGATTTGTAAAAATATCTGGACAGCATGGATGAAACACATACATCATTGTGGGGTCCACAGATAACCGACCACCAGCAATTGGCTGGTGTCAGGGGGAGTAGCCAATCCGTTTCCCTCATTATATTAATGTTTTGTTCTTTTTAGAAGCTGATATAGTGCTTTGGGGCTAAGGGTGGTTGCAGCATGTGTGGATGAGATCCCGACTGCTCATGCCATGGGCTGTGCCATTAACTGACCAGTACCCCAAATATAATCCCAAGGCCTTGTTTGGTTGCCACTTAAAAATGGTATCATCTTATTTTCCACCTATTTTGGAGATTTTGCTGCTAACTAAAATGAGATCATCATCATCATGAAGCTTTATCCCAATTATTCGGGGGCTTTCCACTATAAATGGCTATACTTTAGTTAAATCATAGGTCATCAGGTCTTTTCTTTACACTGGTCCCTACTCATGTCTCAATGGTAGACTAACAAGAGTTTCAACACTAGGGTCATGGATTAGAATATCCATTGGGGTGTGTGTGTGTGTGTGTGTGGGTGAGAGTACGTTTATTATTATTATTATTTAAGTCTTTTATTACTACCTTTATATACAGGAGGCGTTTCCAATATAAATGGCTATATCTTTAGTTAAATGAGACTTTTATCCGCCCAATGCTCAGCTGCTCACCAATTCTCACTTCGTGTAATTTTTGGAGAACTCGTCACGCGTTATGCGAGCCCAAAATCTGAAAGTCCACGTGATGCAGCACCCTGTGAAACCCAAAATCTGAACAGTACACATGATGCAGCACCCCATGAAATTCATAGGGCCCAAGTTTTACCCTAATCCAAAATTTGGTGGGCCATGGCGGATAGTAAAAAAAAAAAAAAAAAAGAGTTTTCTCCCTTAATTTGTACCTATCTTTGCTATGGCTCACCAAAGTTTTGAATCCGGGTTAAATTTAGTCCTCGGGGGTTTCATAAGGTGCTAGACCGTTCGGATTTTGGGCCAATGATATATGTGTAAAGGTGCGCGGGTGCCCAGGTGGGCATGCCTCCCTTTATCCCTGTCCTTTCAGGCTTTAAAATGAGATGAATTCAATTTCAAGTGGCAATAAAAAAAGGGGCTTAACCTATTTTAGTCACGCAACCTGACATTAAATCGTTATCCCTGGTACACAACTGATTAAAGGGTTAGGATTTTCTGATCAGTAAGCTTCTTTACGGACCATTCACTAGTGGTGCTGCTTTTTTTCTTTTTTCTTTTTCCTTTTTTTGTGCTGCTTTTTTTCTTTTTTCTTTTTTCTTTTTCCTTTTTTTAAAGGGGACGGGTTTTGGCCAACAAGCTGTACAAAAGCTAGATTATGTGATATGACAGATTCACTCTCTTTCCTCAGTACATCACTCAAGACACTTTGTTGCAAGATTGGATCTGGGTCATGTTCGGTGATCCATCCTTTTATTTTTTCATCCGAATTTATAAGATTGGAAGGTCCTAAACGTTCCATCCATGGCCCACAAGACAACAGTTAAAGAGACGTACGGTTCATATTCAATAGAGAAGAATGAAAAGAGCAAAGTATTAAAATATTCTAATGTGAGATTTCCCAATCCATTGTATAGTTAGGATCACCGAACATGATTCCCGATCCAATGGCTGCAGTCACACCATTAACTTTTTGTTTATTTCCTTCTTTTGTTTTTTCCCCGTGAAGGTGGCTCGGGAAGTGTCATGGCAAACCTCTATGCAAGTTATATTTCAAGGCCCTCCTCTGCAACGGTGGAGACCATACTTACTACTGAACACATTTGTGTGGGGCCCACCCTGATGTGTGTATGGCATCCAACCCCTCCAGCAGGTGGTGTGAATCTCCTGCAAAAGCCTTTCTGGAAAAGTTCCTGTGCTTGGATGCTAGGTGGGGCCCACCACGATGTTTGCAAGTAATCGAGCTCATTTTAAGATATGTGACAAAAAATGTGGAGAATCCAGAACTTAAGTGGGCCACACGGAGGGAAAATTAGGGAAAGAAATGACTACCGTTGAAACCTTCTTAAGCTCTTCGTGGATGTTTATATACCATCCAAACCATTTATAAGGTCATTCCCACTGGGATGAAGTGAAAACAGAGGAACTTGATCTGATACAAACTTTTGTAGCCATGCGAATGTTTCAACAGTGGTCATTGAATCTCCACTGTTTCCTCTCATGTGGCCCACTTAACTTTTGGTTTCATTTCATTTTTGGTCCAATGCCCTAAATTGAGCTCTCAAAACGGATGGACAGGGTGGATTATTCACTAACATCATGGTGGGGCCCATTTAGCATCCCAGGAAATCAGCGTCTCCAGTGAGACACTCAAAAATCAGACCGACACAACCATCGTGTGCGCCGACCACTGAATTTGGAGGTTATTGGTGGTCCACGGCTTTCTGTAGTGTGGCCCACCTGATTTTTGGGGCATTCCATCATGCGAGTTAGATGGCATAAACACAACACCGTGGGCCCACACAGACAGTTGAAACTTCTACGCTAGCTGAATACGTTCTCCGTGCAGTCTAATAAACTCTCAGAAGGAAGTTGAATAACATTTTACACTCGGTTATATAGGTGTTGTAAGTTTATGGGTGGGTTGGATGGCATGAACGCAACCTGCATCGTTATCTTGTAGAACATGAGACTGATGATTTTAAAGGAATGTACGGTCTCTATACCAACCGTTGGTTTTTCCCTCCATCCAGAAATGCAACAAAACTCAGCCTCCCAAAGAAACCTCCCAATCTCTTCCTTTTCTCATTCCATTTCTTCTACAATTCTATCTCACCAAATAATCCCGTCTCATTTGATTTTCTTCTTAAATCCTGCAATAGCTTGGAACCACTTAAACAAATCCACTCATCTCTTTCCACTACTGGTTTCATTCTAAGCAACCCTCAGTTGGGTGCCCAACTAATCATCAAATACTCCAAATTCGGGGACACTGATGCCGCCCGATCGCTCTTTGATGCGATCAAGGGATGTAATTCTTTCCTCTGGAATACAATGATCAGAGCCTATGCCAATGTCGGTCACTGCAACGAAACACTCGAGCTATATTCGATCATGCATCGAATGGGAATTCGATCGAACAATTACACATACCCATTTGTTCTTAAGGCCTGCGCTTCCAAATTGCTGGTTTTTGGAGGGAAATCGGTCCATCTCGATGTTATAAGAAATGGTTTCGATTCGGATGCATTTGTTGAGGCTGCATTGGTTGACATGTATACGAAATGCGGCGCGATTGATGATGGGCGCAGAGTTTTCGATGAAATGTCAAAGAGAGACCTTGTGTGCTGGACTGCCATGATTACAGGTTATGAGCAAGCTGACCGGGCAGCAGAGTCGTTGGTGCTGCTTTCTGAAATGCAACAAGAGGGTCTAGTGGCCGATTCAGTTACGGCAGTTAGTGTTGCTTCAGCTGTTGGTCAGTTGGGAGATGTTCAGAAGTCTCGATCAGTTCATGCCCATGTGATCCGAAATCGATTTCTTGAAGATCTAATTGTTGCGAATTCTATCATAGCCATGTATGCTAAATGCAGCGATGTTAAAGCAGCACGGATAGCATTTGATGGAATGAAGGTGAAAGATGGTATTTCATGGAATTCAATGCTTTCTGGTTATGCTCAAAATGGCTTTGCAACGGAAGCTCTTTTACTGTTTGAACAAATGCGGGTTTCCACAGTGCAGCCCAATCCTGTGACAGCCTTGATCGTCATTTCTGCTTGTGCATACTTGGGTTCTCTGCAATTAGGAAGGAAAGTCCATAGCTTCATCGTCAGTGGTAGAATGAAGATCGATACAACCTTATGGAATGCAATCATTGACATGTATGCAAAATGTGGTGATCTAGAAACTGCAATTCAGGTATTTGACAATGGACATGAGAGTGGAAGGAATGTCAGTTCATGGAATGTCATGATCTCAGGCTACGGCATGCATGGCCGTGGGAAAGAAGCCCTCCATCTCTTCTCACAGATGCAAGAAGAATGCGTGGAACCTAACCACATCACATTCACATGCATTCTATCAGCATGTAGTCATGCTGGCCTTGTGGATGAAGGAAGGAAATGCTTCGATGACTTGAGAAAGAAGTTCTTCACAAAACCCACTGTGAAACACTACGCCTGCATGGTCGACTTGTTGGGCCGTGCTGGGCGTTTGGAAGAAGCTGAAGCCCTGATTGCAGAAATGCCTTCAGAGGCCAATGACGGGGTATGGGGAGCCTTGCTTGGTGCTTGTAGAATCCACAGAAATGCCGAATTGGGACAATTCGCTGCTAAGAATCTGTTCCGTCTTGAGCCCGAGCATTCAGGATACTATGTCCTGATGTCAAATATATATGCGGCATCCAACCAATGGCATGAAGTTGGGAAGCTACGACAGGTGATGAAAAGTAGAGGACTGAAGAAACCGGCGGCTTTCAGTGTGATTGAATTCAGGAAAGAGGTTCATGGGTTCCATACTGCAGATCAGACTCATCCAGAGTGGATGGAAGTTTACGGGAAGGTGGAGATCTTAGCCATTGAAATGAAGATGGCGGGGCATGTGCCAGACACATCATGTGTGTTGCATGATGTTGAAGAGGAGGACAAGGAACACATACTGAACTACCATAGCGAGAAGCTGGCTGTAGCTTTCGGCATCATGAAGATGGACAAAGGGACTCCTATACAGGTCACAAAGAACCTTCGAGTTTGCCACGACTGCCATTCAGCTTTCAAGTTCATTTCATATGTTCATATGAGGAAGATTGTCATAAGAGATGCGAACCGTTTCCACCATTTTCAAGACGGGTGCTGCTCGTGCAAGGACTATTGGTAAATTGCTACAGATTTGAGTGTTCTTCCAAATCTGTGTAGTTGGTTGCATTGGTTGAGCAGGGTCTAGATCTCCCTCGAATGCACAGCACTTGGCCAGAACCACTGGTGTTTTTATTTGAGCCAGCAGCAACCCCCGTCCCACCCACAATGCATGCTGATGGACAGAAAAACAAAAAGAAAGAAAGAAAGAAAGAAACAATGGATGCATATGCATGGAGAAAATCAATGGGAAGGTTGTGATTGATCAATAGAGGATATTTTTTTATCCTAGGCCAATCCACAGTAGGTTCATATGTGTGTGGAGCACCTTGCCCAAATGAAGAAAAGAAAAATCGATTCATCTCCTTTTCTGGGCAACATTGATATCCCCATTTGTTGCGAATAATCTTGAAAATGCTAAACGGATTCAGCACCTCTTCTTCTTTTTTCTTTTTTCTTTTTTTTTTTTTTTTTTTGCTGCAAAGGTCATGCGGATTCCCTTTTCATTTCAAGAGGTATTGCATAAACAAACGGACCCGAGATTAGAACCTGGGGTGATACCATCATCATGTTTTCTTAGCATGGCAAGAAAGAACAACAATCCCCAGTCTATGATCACATACAAAAGCCCCTGCTACAACATCCACTCCTACAAATTCATATCCTGCTATGTTGGAATCCGCCTGTTTAAAAGAACAGCCAATACACTACTCAGTGCTCAATTCTACTGAACCAATGCTCATCTGTAATACAAGCATTGATCTCTTTGACATAAAAATTTCGAAACCTATAGACCTGTACATGTCACAATTCACAAGATTTATTTTTGGTGACTTGGCCGTTCCTTGTCCCATCTGTTCTAGAACATTTCTAGGTCATCCACACTATGCCAAAACAACCACAACTACAATCCCACCGGTCCATCATAGGCTTGCTCACTTTTAGGGTTGTATTTATGGATCCTATTTCACTAGACATTCCAATATGAAAGGGCTCTTTGATTTTCTAGTGCACTGGTAAATACAAGGTAAAAGAGTAATAATTATTTCCCCGTGTATTTACAACATACCTAATTTGACTACTTACTTTTTTGACACGAAAACGGAAAACATTACAAAATATATATGGGTCCCACTGTGATGCGTTTCGCTTATCCACACCGTTCATCCATTATGCCATTTGAATATATAGCATGAGCAAAAAAATGAGGTACATCCCAAACTCAAGTGGACCACACCATACGAAAAAGAGAATCAAATACTTACCATTAAAAACTTTGTGGGGCCACTGTTTCTTTTGGTGTGAGGCACTATCTGCTTCAGTTTTTGTCTCATGCCTCAAAATATTGTAGTAAAATAGATGGACGGAATGAATATATCATATACATTATCGTACAATTCAAAAATTAAAATGATCTCTTTTAAACTAGTTTCAATGGCACAAATACCTATGAATTTTCAAACACCATAAACCATAGTGAATTTACACTGGGTTTGAAAAAACTAACAGCCCCAAAGCCGAATTCTCAGTAAGCGAGCAAGCCTTCATATCACCACCTCAATCCCTATCCTTCAAAGTCTTCTCTCTCACCTTCCTTTCAGGCCCTTCTATTGTCAAAGTTCCTCTCCTTAATAGGTCATTGCTGGTTTTCACGGCATATGGAGAAGCCATCTAAATCAACTCTCCATCATTTTACTTCCTCTTGAAGCAACTTATAGGCTGCTTCAAATGACTTCATTCTTGACTCCTATTCATCAATCTCAGCATCCCAAACTCTTTAATGTTCATCCCTGCTCATGTTGCATCCTAGTCGCACAACACTGCCCTAAATAGCATAGCTGGTGGAATAGTAGTACGATTTCCTTTCTATTTTTGTTAAACAGCAAAAGAACAGATCTCTAACTATGAAGTAAATGGATAAGCACCAACAAAGAGGGAATGGATTGCCTGGGCACCACTCATAGTCAGATCATCCTTATCACATTAGCATCTCTAGGAACTCACTCAAAAAAAAAAAAAAAAACATAACCAGCCCAACAATTCATTTGTACAACTGCAACACTCCAAAGGAGCCATAGCATAGCCATTTTCCCAGAAGCAGAACTCTTTTGAGTCTCCTTCAATGAGACAATACAGAGAACCAAGAACTTCTTTCAATAAAATCAGACTCATCTTGAGCGGTTTTCCATTCCACCAGATTAGAAAGTCTCCTTCAATGAGACAATACAGAGAACCAAGAACTTCTTTCAATAAAATCAGACCCAATTCCCCCCCCCCCCCCACAAAAAAAAAAAGGAAGATTGAATTTGCCTTGTTCATCCCTAAGAACACCCCAACACCCAACGGCCTAGGATTTCCAAGAGAGTGGCCATCCGCATTCAGCTTCCACCAACTAGCTGATGGGGGATTCCAAACAGCAGCTCTTGCTGGTCCAACCCAATCAATCAGAAGCTTGATGACACCCACAGACAATGCCGCACTTTCTAAAATTCTCGTTTCACTCTCCCCATATGCTCTAAAAAATATCATGAGGGAGCATTCTCCAAGAATTCTATCCCAAATTTTGAAGGGATTACACCCCAACCCTTGAATAGATCCACCAGATTTTGGGAAAAACCAACGTCTCAAACAGAGAGAAACAAAGAAAGAAGCGTAAAAAAATCCCAGGTTACCTTGATATGGAAGAAGAGGTGATCCACTGATTCTTCATCTTCCCAACAAAGGAATATCATGTTTGGAGGGCTATGTTTCTTTCTTAAGATTAAGGGTAAGAACTTTATTGGCCACAGCCGTTTAAAAAATAATTTAAAAAAAAAAAAAAGAATTCCACTCAGAGAGAAGCAAAAGAGACCCATACACAAGACCTGGTCAATGAGGATAGGTGGGTGAAGAGATTTTCCAAAAGTTTTTGAAGAGAACTCAATCCAGACAAGGAGCCCGGATCAGACAAATTGGAATGATTTGGCGGCAGGAAAACCTCTTCGAGTCGAAGGAAGCCCTGCCATTAGCACTTCATGATCCATGAGATGTCTTCTAACTTTAGGCATCCAGACCATTTTCCCTCCTGGAAATTTGCAACATCCCCTTCCCCTTGATATTTACTGCTTTGGAAGAATCACATATTACCTCAGAAGCAGGCAGCAATCACACAGCACTTCCAAAGGCACATCTCCACCTCATCCGCCCAATCTAATTCTAGCGGACACATCGTCATTGGTTTCCTCATTTCTGAACTATATAGAGCCAAGGTAACAAGACATATCACTTTGCAGAATCTACTTGTCATCAATTTCAACCACAGTTCAAAACCTTAAAAACTCAACTCAATTCAATGTCTAGCCAGGCCGTGTCAACTCCAAAACTCGACCAAATCTCTACTTGACTCGACTAAATATTTTAATAACTAATTTAATTTCTTGTTGGGCAGAAATTTTAAAAGTTGAGAAGAGAAAGTAAATAAAATAACTGTGGTAAAAGTGGAAAATACAGTTGTAAACCTGTAATGTGGAAAATACAGTTGTATACCTGTAATGTCTGGTGTGCTGGTAGCATATACTTAGCCTCATAGAAAAGGTGGTCTGCTGTTCAGATCCCCTCTAACGCTTTTCACTTTTTTAAACAACTAGTGACTCAGTCAAGTCATGCTGAGTCATACCAAGTTGACCAAATTTTCAGGGCGACTCAACGGGTCTTGTCAAGACCTGACCAAGTCAGACTCGCCAGCGAGTTTCGAAGAGACTCAGTTTGAAATCTCGCTGAGTCAAGTTGACTCAACCAAGTTCCAAGTTGAGTTAGACTCTGAAACTATGATTTTAAACAATTGGCTAGCACCTATAAATATTCCTACTGATGTTGCATTCCATTGCATATCAAACACTGCTTTCTATTCTACCAGAAACATCTTCAGATCTACAAATCCTTCTGAATTACAGAAGCAACAAAATGAGACAAATTGCTTTGAGAAACCTCCATATCATTCATATAAACTAAAAAGCATCTCTATCCGTATCCATTCCTAATCCTACTAAAGTTGCATTCTAAATACTCAATCTTGTTTCAGCTAATTTTTGAACCTTTAGATCCTAAGGTTTATCCAATAGCGAGAGGTGTCCTATATGGCTGAAAACGGCGACCTAAATAATCATCTCTCAAATGTATCTTTAGAACACCTCTCATCATTACAACTCTATCCCTACAAGATGCTTTCCAAAACCCATATTACTCCATAAAGAATTATCTTATTTCTGCACCTTCCAAATGAATCTTCAGCTGTATTTTCAAACAGCCATAGTTCTCCATATGGCCGCTTGAAGACTTGACAACTTGAGTGCTTCTAATATTATCAAGCAAATCTAGGCAAGTTTCTAATTTTTTCAAGCAAATCTAGGTGTGTGCACAAGTTCAATGAATTGAAAGTATAAGTGGAGGAAAGGTAGAAACACAGACCTTCACCATATATTTGTAGTAGATCAGCTCAAGAAGCCCAGGCACTCTCAAGAAAAGAGCAAAAGCATTTCCCATTCAACTTCTCATCCAAGTTTTAATAGTATGGTAAAGCTCTGATGAGAAAGCAATGTATATCTATTTGCATTCATCATTTAAACTTATATTGCGTTGTGGTAACAAGTGTTGATGTTGAGATAGAACGATCTGTGCGATGGAACAGGAATTTGCAAATGCTGCTCCTTTTTTCTTCCCAGCATTCAACCAAAATATAATGCGAAGGATAAGAGGTCTCATCAAAAAATCTCCATGGCATGATTCGATATCATCTGAAAGACAATAAATCATCCCGCAAATAATCCTTCTAACAAACATGCAGCAGAGAACACCACAACACAGAATAAAGGCTGTTTTCCTTCTTCTTCTTCTTCTTTCTGTTTTAGAAGCTAAGGCTTTTTAACTATTAGGTACACCATATGTACAAAAAGTGCGGACAACCTAAAAAGACTTGGAAGTGTTTTAAAGTTTTTTTAAGGCTGTCCATTGTTTTAGCACATGTTGGCCCACCTGATAATTATAGAGCCTGAGTTTTGGTCCAAATCATTCATATGGTGGCTCCAACCTAAAACACAGCTCAGATATTCTAGACTGTGAGACTAGGCACATGTTCCCATGCATAGAGGTCATGTGGACAGTTGCTTATAGGGCTAGAAAACCTCTAAGAAAGAATGCAAAGAATCTCATTGAAGATATTTCCCATATTCCAAAGGGGGGAAAACATCCCACTTTACCCAACAAATGATTGCAAAGGAATAACACCCAGTCAAAATAGAGTGCAGATGGAACTGATGAAGACCTGTATGAGATAAGCCAGGCGTTGAGGATCCTAGAACCTCTTGAGTCAAGACACAGTAGAATCATAACTGTCATTTTTTTTTCAGAAGCAACGAAACTATATTAAAAAGAAAACGAGAATACAAAAAAGAACTGCTGAGATAGCAGAACCAAAAGCCTACAAGCCTAAAAACAAAAGATTATAGTCCTTAAGGCCAATAACATTCACCACCCAATCAATTAACAATTTTTTGGCCACGGATCCCACTGCTTGAGCCGAAGACTGGATGTCATTGAAACTTATGTCGTTTCTTTCCTTCCAAACAGCCCACCAAATAGCGAGGATAGCCATTCTCCATATACGGGATTTGATTTTGCCTAACTTAAAACCGTGCCAATACACTAGCATAGAGGAAGCAGAAACCAGGATACACCTGCTGACATTGAATCTGTTAAAGAAGTCCAGCCAGATCTGGGGAGATGAAAGCGCAGTGAACCAGCAAGTGATCGACTGATTCCTCACTTTTCATGCAACAGAGGCATATGTTGACAAGCTGCATGCCTCTCTTTCTCAAATTGACAGCATTGAAACAAACAACTGTCATAGTTGGCATCATCATCTAAGCCTTATCCCAAGTTATCAACTAATTGAGCTCAGCTTTGTATCCTGCTTTCTTCCCTTTTTAAAACATTTTTGCTATTCACCAAAAGAACACACGCATGCACATGCACACACAAGGGCCATATCCTCAGTTAAACTGTATGTCACAAAGTCTTTTCTTACCAACATCCACATCATTTTGGCGTTCCCAGCCATCAACTTGAACCAAATCACTCCTTCAGCAAACAACTGTGACATAAATATTTAAAAGCAATGAGCTGGTTTGCTCACTAGCAAGTTAAAATTGCCATGAAGTTGGTAGTCATGAGTCATGACAGCTCAAATATAACCATGCGAGCTAAGATGATTTTAAATATCAGCTGGCATTGACAGGATAGCTAAGGATTCCATGCGCTTCACTTACTAGGCATCTACATTTGGCACATATGAAGAACTACGCCAGTCACCAGAGTTATACTCCTACGATCCTTTAAGTACTAAACCCCAGTGTGCAATTCCACTGATAGAATTGACAATAATAGCCTAACGCATACTAAATTTCACAAGCTGAGTACAGCACATCCATACCCATCCGTAATACAAGCACTGGCCGCTATGAACAGTCCCTTGAATTTTGACATGGCCATTACTAAACCTGTAAATGCCTGTTTGCATGTCACAGGTTATTTCTCAGGAGTACAGTGCCAGACACCCAACTGGATCCTTATTACAGAGCATCCCTCATCTCATCTTTATCTCATCTGTTCTAGAAGTGGACTCAAGTCACTCAACTCAACCTGGCCAATGACACAAAGCCAAATACTCCATTTGCATTTCAACATTCTCTTCCCCACCTCATCTGAATCTACATAGGAAACATGCACATAGGATGGGCACATCTGGATGTTACTAAATTTTCATTCAGCAGGACCACCATTATTAGCCCAATTGGGCATGGTTTGGAGACAGCTTGATGATTTTTCAATGCCGCTCAATGCTGAATAGAGTACTGCCTCCAAACAATGTGCACTTCTCAATTTTAGGTGGAAGTCTGTTAAAAAAGGTGGTTGACAATTGCACCCTTCTCCATTCAGTGCACAAATACCTAAACTTGTTCTAAATCGGTGACCATCTCAAGGTGTAACCTTTTTCTCTTTGAAATTGATAACACAATTTTATCTCAAAGTGCAACTAACAGCTAGATATGTCCCTTGTGCTTAAATGTAATAAACCTAGAAATCAGATATAACCTAAATCATCACCCTGCCAACATAGCAGATCCACAAAAGGAACCTATAAAATCTAGAGAATACGCTAACTACAGCTGCGCATGCAGGTCAGATAGTAAGATTAGCTTGTAAAGAATAACTAAAGTGGATATCATTCAAAGTAAATTACATTCTGACAAAAGAATTTATGTTGAGAAGTAGGTTTCACTGCATGTCTTTGAATATGCCCCTAGACAGTTCTTCTAAACCTTAAACACAACTACAATAAAGGGATAGAGAACTCATCTAAAAAGAGTCATGGCAAGATTCTATCACCTGACAGAAAAAAGAAGAAGAGGATGCTTCAACGAAAGCAGAAGACCAAAACAAAACTGGAAGCAGAAAACTACAATCAAATGCAATCTATAGAGATCTGAAGAGATCACAAGAGAAATTAAGTTAATAAACTTCCCAAAGCCAACCAAAATCACAAATCCAGAGCAGACTTGATAAAGAAAAATATACCACCAACAGTACTGACTATGTATAAAAAAGAAAGCATTTAATAGGCCATTTTTAGCATTGTGTGCAGAGAGTGAGAAACATGAAAAGAGACAGAAGATCATCTACGCCTCTCTCACCCTCCCCTCTTAAACCATTTTTATAAGTAAATCCCAAAAGAACTGAGAGAACAATAGTTCCTAAATCCAACATACATCGAGAGAGGGAGAGGGAGAGAGGGAGGGAAGGAGGGAGAGAGAGAGAGAGCTCCATACACACTTCCAACATTCCATATATACCATTACTGTAGCAGAAAAAGCTCAAGTGTTCACAGGCAGAAGATCTCAACTGACTATTTAAAGCAATGAGCAGATAACATGAGAGAGACATTCAAAACAAAAGATACCCACTCAAACTCCATTTCCACAACCTCCACTCCAATTGAACTAAAGTTAAATTCATGAGAGAATTAAAACAACCCCATGTTCCCAAACCCAACAAAATTGGGGAAAAAAAAATGAAAAGCAAAACATAAGTGAAATTTGCATTTGGATACAGTATTGAATTGAATTGCAACTTTGCAGTGCTCAGTCTAATGAAGTGGGAATAACCAATTGTTTATTTCCTTCATTAGAACTGACATTGAAGAACAGCTCCAAATTTGCCATTACGTTAATTTCAAGTTGGACTTGAAAGGACGATAGCTGCATTTTGAGGGAAACATCAACTTTTTCCCTAAATTAAACTGATGCATATAGGTTTGCATTTCAACTGATTTGTACATCCAAACATGACCTGAAACTAATAATAAGAACAACCCAATTCGTAGAAGAAGTCATATATACCAGCAATTATGATGAAAAGAAGTCTACAATTCACAAACAGAAGCATTCACCTAACCAATTCTAAAACTGCCAGAAATACCCAGAGAGAAGAAAGAAACCAAAGGAACTTAGAAATCCCACTCCATCGCCATCTTCTTCCCTCCCAAAAATCAACATCTACCTTGCCCTACAGATATTCTGTTTCTATCTATATTTGCATTTCAAACCCTCAGTATCTGAAGTTTGGTCGAGAATGCGATTGCCACCCAATCCGGCTGTGAAGACGACCATTGCAGCTGCTCGATCTCCGCCCCCGCCGTGTACGCCAGTATCGGGTCCAGCCCCCCTTCCACCGGCTGCCCCATCGTCGACAGGTCCCATATCAATGCCTGAGAGTCATCCCCCGCCGTGCATATGTGGCATGAGCTGTGTGGGGCCCAAGCAATTGCATTGACGCTCGACTGGTGCCGCTGCAACTCGACCACCGGCAGTGTTGGGAACCGTATGTCAAGCACCACCACCTTGGCGCTGTCCATGATGATCGTGGCCATGTACCGTGGGTCCTGCTTGTTCCACCCCAGCCGCACCAGCGGCGTGTCCGGCTCCGAGCTCTCGTAGATGATCGTCGAGTGCTCCTTATCCCTCAGATCAAATACGCGGACCGACCCATCAGCGGACACAGACGCAAAGACGCCGACCCCACCCCAGGCGATGTCGTAGACCTCCTTATCATGGGCGATCAGCTGCGTGTCGACGGCCTCCCGTTCGATGTCCCAGATCGTGCACGTCGTGTCGATGCTGGACGTCCCGATACGCTTCGGCTCAGCTTCGTTCCAGTCAAAGGACGTAAGCGGGCCGCAGAACTCGCTGTTCTTATTGCCGTTGAGAAGGCTCTTCATCTCGACTCGTTCCTCCCCGACTCTCCAGACTCGGAGGAAATCGCCGGAGGTGGCGAGGAGGTCGGGCTTGGAGCATTCCTTGTCGGGTATGAAAATGGTTTTGGTTGGCGGGTAAGGGTGCTCGAAAGAGAGGTTCGGGTCGGATCTGATCTCGCCCGTAGAATCGTCGAGTTGGACGATCTCGACTCGGTTCGGGATCTGTTCGAGGAGGCTGGCGATGGCGAGCCGGTACTTCTTATCGCGACGGACGGACCAGTTCATGGCGTAGATGTGCCAGGGAGCTTCGTAGGTGTAGATCTCAGACCGCTTCTGCTGCTCGTCCGACGCGTCGTGAGTCGGATCGGTGCTGCTCCCCATCGCTGCCCGATGATGCTTTCTTTCCTGCCCGCTTTTTCTTCCTTTTCTTGCCTCTTCTGCTGCAGCTGGGGTTTTTGCGTGTTTGGCTTTGTCGGGAAAGAAATGGGAAAGAAGGGGATAAGGGCGAATTTTGGAGAGTTTCCCGTTCGTCGCGACGGACGCGTGTATGTTTAGTGAGGTTTGCTAGTTGATCTGCGTCGTCCATTGAGTGGGACCAACAGTCAGTGGCCGGTGGCAATCGGAAATGGATTGGCTACTCCCCCTGCCATGATGTATGTGTTTCATCCATGCCGTCCATCTATTTTTCCAGATCATTTTATGCTATTAGGGAAAAAATTGAGATATATGCCAATCTCAAGTGGACCACAATACAGGAAACAGTGTTGAACAAGTGTCAACCATTAAAAATCTTTTGGGGGCCATAAAAGTTTTGGATCAAGATGATTTTTGTTTTTTCCCTTCATCTGAGCCTGTATGACCTAATCAACATATTGGATGTCAAATAAACAGTACAGTGGGCCTCAGAATGATTTTAATGGTGGATATCCAATCACTTTTGTTTTCTTGTGGTGTGATCCAATGAGATTTATATCCCTCTAAATTTTAAAATAAAACTATAAAATAATCTTTAAAAATGGATGAACGGAATGGATGAAACACATACATTATGGTAGGGCCCACAGAGCACCGACCACCAGCCACCGGGCCGGTGGCAGGGGAAGTAGCCAATCCGTTTCCGTCGCAAAACGGATAAAGTCGAGATCCACTCCTATCCTCTTTATCACCGTCACAGCCTCCGCTTTTCAAAGTCGCATTCTTTGCACGTGGTAGGGTTTTTGGTGCAGTAGTCTGGACCATTCCGTCTATCCTTTGACACCGTAGATATGGCAGGTTGATCTGAACCATCCACGCAGGCTTTTAACAGTTTCAGGACTTAATTGTAAGAAGGATTCCAGCCTAGGGTTTTTCTGGGTACTTAAATATAAAATGACTTGGAATTTAAATTGGGCATTAATATAAAAATGAATTTCAATCTTTGTATATACATGGGGACTTGAATTTAATTATTAAATCAACTTTAGTAATTATATACATATGTGATAGTTGACAAAATAATTATAATTGTTGCCGCTAAATTTAGACAAGTGGCTATACATAATATAAATGGCCCAAATTTAATCAAACATTTGTAATTAAATTAATGTGAGTACGCTAGAGTCGTATTCAACTTAAAATAATTAAATGCTTGTGACCTTAGATTTTGAATTAGTTAAATTAAAATTACATTAGTAAAAATTGACCACACTATAAGTACTTTATCTATAAACCATTTAGAGGCTATCAAAACATTATAATATTTTACCTACTTAAAATCAAAATGGCATACTATAAATCATTTACAACAACTTAAACTATTTCATCCAAACCACCTGTAAGTTACACAGAAAAAAATTAAAAATTAAAAAATAATAAAATAATTTAAAAAAATAGAGAGAGAAATGGCAAGTCGTCCATCTTTACTATTTTTCTTATAATGGCTCACTTAGGTTTTTAATTTTAGACATATATGTTAATATGAACTAATACAAATAAATGTATGGAATAAATGTCAGATAGTAATTAGAGTAAACATTAATATATATATATATATATATATATATATATATATATATATATATATAATGGTTCTTCCTAATTGAATGCTTATCAAACTACAAGCAGAGAAGGTAGAAGCCAGACTGTTGTGATAAAAATTTGAAATGAGGGATGATGAAATAAAACTATTCATGGTAAAATTGAAAGCATGATATTTCATTTGTCATCCACATTGCCTAGATTTATTTCTGGGGATCTAAATATAAAAACCGAGGAACTCTTGCTAGGGTTTCCTCCAGCTCTTTAGAGAGAGAGACAGAGAGAAGGAGGGAGAGGGACAGAGGATGCTAACAGGTCATGGCGTCCGCTCCAGAACATGGGATCTCTTCGCCCGGCCATTCAGGAAGAAGGGTTATATCGTGCTGACGAGGTACCTACGAACGTACAAGGTAGGAGAGTACGTGAACATAAAGGTGAATGGGGCCGTACACTAGGGCAGGCTCCACAAGTTCTACCATGGCGCCATCGACAAGGTCTGGAACGTCGCTAAACGAGCCATCGGTGTCGAGATCAACAAGTAGGTCCCACCTACCCCTCTCTCGATTTTCAATTGTTAGTCTGATGAAATCGATGTTTTTAAAGTGTTATTTGCGTCCAAACGCGGCTTATAAATGAATGGTCGAGTATTTGATGTTGTAGATACTTTGGTAATTTTGGACCTACCTTCACAGAGGAGGGAGCAACGGGTGCTTGGATAGTCCAATTGAGCAATCTGGACCGTCTATTAGGTTCAGCATACAAGCCCTGATAAATGGATGGGTCTAATTGTTGATTAGGAGACTTTAATGTGAAAATCAGACTTATTAGATGATCCTACGCACCCGTAAGTGGGCCTTCTTTTTTATAGCCATCCTCCATCTGAGCCATGGATGGGGTGGGATGGTTAGGATTCTCTGATAAAATTCTTTAGAACCATAAGCAATCCATTATGGGCCCAAATAAATTGATGGCTCAAATTGTTGATTACTCCAATTTTCTTTCAATCATCTTCATTGTCCTTTTCATATGCTATTGGTGAGATAGTGAAATCATCCGATCGGTGTAATTTTTATGTGGTAGCACATCAAATGTATGTTGCACCTAATTTTTATGTGATAAGCGCGACCAGTTGATTGGACTACCCAGATGTCCGGATGTGATTGGGACTGGATTAGCATATTCCATCATTTCTCACGTGTCGTGTGTGCATGTGTGTTGTGTGCACACATGTGCCATGCATGGATGGGATTGAAACTGTTAATTTTTTGTGTGCGCACGTGTTTGTGTCTGTGCAAGTGTGCGTGTTTATGCGTGCTTGCACCATTAATCTCATATTTCCAATAGTGAATGAACCATGGTTGAAAATCACAATGTTGGAGGATCCTTAGCTGGCAAATGAACACTAGAAACAAAAATTAGCAAGAACTTTTATAAGAGAGAAGTTCCACTTTTAGATGGTTAACTGGTCCATCCAAAGCAAATTTGGGTAGGAGCCAGTCGATGGCAAAACATAGGCTGCTCAGTTTGGATTGTTATAGACAAGTGCCTTGTTTGTGGTACACAGCCTAGAGGCAGGAAATAGCCATGTCTCTCTATCTCTCTATATCTTATATGGATGTATGTGCACATACATGCTTTTGTGGATGCTGATGGCTAGCATATGCTTGAGGCTATTATGTATTTCCTGAACTATGATTTGAGTTTGGGACACTGTAAAGGATTGTTAGTAGGGGATCCAAGTACACAATGCATGCGTTTATGTCAATCCAGACAATCTTTCTTGAACACTTCTATCTTTTTGTTTTGTGTGCGGGCACTTGAACACTCGTGGACTTGACACTGCAAGATCCGTATGGAGAAAGTCTCCCAGCTATGTCATCAAAAAGTGCTAGGCATTGCACACTTTAAGGTGTCCAAACATATACTTTGTGTATGTTTCCTTTCATCTTTTTGTTGTTGTTTCCATGTATATTTCTTTTGTCAAGTTGATAACATCTTGCTCCTTGCCCTCAAGCTTGTCTCCATGATCTTAGTGTCAGAGAAACTATTCATAAGTCTTCAGTCACACTTTTGGTTTTAGTCCATTTTGTTATAACAACCATGATCCACGTAACAATAGATATATATATATATATATATATATATATATATATATATATATTTGATCTGCTTGTTGACGCAAATGACAATTTAAAAAGGAGTTGATTATTACCTCAAGGAAGATGGGAGAAAAATAAAAGATTTGAGACGTTAACATTCATGTAGAACAGTTGTGGAAATTGCGTGATTCTAGAATTAATAGAAAAAACATTGGAGAAAGATATGCCAAGGAAAAAAGTATAGATGATTTGGAATCTCTCACAACTGTGATTGTGAGTAGGGTCTTACCACAATTTAGAAGAGTTGCACCTCTTGCAAAGGAGCATCGTACCCCTAGCAATTCATTAAATATAGTCACGTCTATTTTAACAAAATATTAGGCCATGTTTGGTTGCCGCCTGGAAATGATTTCATCTCATTTTAGCTAACTGTAATAGCACATTTGAGATTTTGGTAAGGATTATAAATAATCTTTCTGGGCATAGTTTGTGTAAACTCTCTAATGCATTATTACTGTTAACTAAAATTAGATGAACTTATTTTTAAGTGGCAACAAAGCAGGGCCTTAGAAAAGACTTAAAGATTACAAAGTCCCATTACAACCATATTCCCCTTTTAGAAATCACCTATAATTCACTCAAATGATATTAAAAGCGGACAATTTTAAGGTTCTATGATAGCTAATTCACTAGGGTTACAAAAGGGACTAATTTCAATTCATACATCATTTGGTACACAGAGAGGAAAATACTAATAGAAAAAATTTCCCAACAAGTCACTAACTATGCTGCTGCAGTAAATATGGACTTGTGGACCCAGAGAGTGACTGGAGCACCCACAACTGATCAGACTATCAAGGGTGCAAAAAACCATTTGGACAGATCATGGGGCCTACTTGGTTGTATCAACCACCTGAACTCGAATAGCATTGATTCTATTTGGCCAGTTTTGGTTCAATGTATTGGGTCCTGAAAGTATTAGCGGGATTGTGACCCTTTTTACCAAGGTTTCTTAGAAGAAATGGCATTGTGGCTTCTATTCCTTTCTTTCCTTTTTACTTCCCCCCATCAAATAAGAGTGAAAAGATATTATTAAGGGAAAGCAAGTTCCCAAAGAGCATAGAAGGGCCCACAGACCTGGCGTCAGCAAGAGGGCCAGCAAAGAGGGAAAATAGTTTCTCTGCCAAGTAAAATGAAATATTTAACCTGGAGGATATGATTCTGATCTTTTGACGATCTCTGCGAAGGTGAGAGGAGTGCTGGACTCTGCATTGACACAAGCCATTACAGAAAAATTGTCCCCACCACCAGGACTGAGGCATCCAAGGAGCTTTCCACCACCACTGAGCCAGAGAAGGCAGCAACTATGGACCCTTTGAGAATTGACAAGCATATCCCCAATTACTGATTTAACCTTTTCACTGATCCACTCTCCATGGAATCTGAATACCCATTTTCTGAGGCCTGGAACAGGGCCGTGGAAAACCTGTCTGCTGGGACAGGATGAGACCACATCAGCTTATGCCATTGAAGATACAAGTCCTCCACAGAAACAAACTCCTCATATTGCATGTTGACGAATGGCTATACCAGTCTAGAGAAACAAAAAATGTGTATTGTTAACTCACCAGTTAATCCCTATTTCAGATACATTGGAGCCTATTGTCCTCTTCGATTGCCATTCTTGAGTACTAATGTGAGGAGAGACTGAAGAAGGTCCAACGTTGCACAGGTGCGATGATGGGGACATCACGCGCACATGCACGTCCCCCTACGCACGTACGCAAGGAGTAGAGCTCTACCATCGATCTGGATCGATGACGACGTCCAGGGAGAGCCTACTAGTCAGAGGACTACGTTTTGGTTCGTTAGAGTGGACTCGATAGTCATGTGAATCCCACCATGGGTTCTTATGATCGTGGCCCATTATTTTAATTAATCTAGTACTTTGAGTTTTGCTTATTATTGTTATTAGGAGTATCATGGACAGTTTAGATTGCTTTAATTAGTTGTTATTTTTTATTACTTCATCGCCAAGTAATAAGTTGCGCATATGGCGCGAGTTTTGGGTATAAGGTTTTATTATAAATAGACACCCCTTGTAATCTTTTTTATTCAATGAAGATTAATAAAATTGTTGCGTTTTTCTGCTCCTCTAAATTCTGGGTGCGAAACCCTCCCTTCCTCGAAGGGCTGACCAACGTGGTGCGAAGCCACACCTATCGTGATTCGCCCCCACCTTATTCCATCCATATTTCTCCTCCTACAAGTATTCCATCTGCAAATCCATCAATATTTGCAAGCATTTTTCTCTCTACAGTAGATTTCCAAAATCCGGCCATGCAGGAGGGTTGGAACTTCGGCAGAGCACCACGCACAAACCATGCGTCGGATTAAGTTGAGATTTGGGGGTTTGGAGCTCATCCCTAGCCAACCAGGGCCAAGGTGGTCTTTTTCTGAATGGTGAGCCCCACACACATGCGACCGGGATTACACGCACGTGTGTCTGGGCCATTGCTACTGTCCACACATACGGTACTTTTCTGGTTGGTCTCTCTCCTCTCTTTCACTCCTCTTTCACCCAAAATCTTTAAACTTAATCCTAAATTATTTAAATTTTCAATTTTATGCCCTTTCTTCAACCTTAGGGTTCCCCGAATTGAAATTTATGAATCCCTTAGATTGAAGGAATTATTTTTGTGCATGTGTGGATGAATTTACCCTCATTTGATTCTTGTTTGGTGTATAATTTTGATTGATACGGCCATAGCATGTGTAGGCTTGGATCCACATAGGATTCCCCTTAATTGAGTGTTTGAATTTTTGTGTGGGATGTGGAATTTTGTGTAATTGTTTCTGACTAGTGTGATCTAAAGCTTGAAAATCTTGCACATCATGTTTGAATTTCATGTCTTGCATCATGCGAGGTCTGGGCAATTCATTATGTTGGCCCTACCATAAACATCCCTCCCCAAAAATTCAAGTTGTACTGATGATCAAGATCAGGTGAGCCTCATGTTCATACTGAATATATACCATGGTCCATTTTCTTGTATACAGGTGGTCGTCTTTATGGGGGAACTACCTGACAAATGGTCCAGATCTTGCACACCTCCCCTATGAATTGCCTCTTCAATCTCATATCCCATAAAAATTTAACAATTAACTGGGACTTTCTATGAATAGATTTTTATTAAAAAATTCTGCAAATAGAGATGGCGTTGATGACAACAGGTTCATTGCATGTTCGGACATGTAATTCACTCATATTGAAATGTAGGCATGCCACGTGATGATGAATGCACATGATGCTTACACAAATGCTTCACATGTGCTTGTTAAACAGATATGCTTAAATGTGCAACCATGGCTGCCTTTCAATTTGTTTCTAGTTTCTACTGAAATAGTTGGCTGTTCTGTTTCTTTTGGAGCCCCTTCCATGGTTTTGAATTCAATTACCTAATGCACATGGCAATGGCCATAGTATTTTGGGTGTTGGGTTTTTATTAGGTTTGGAACCAGATCATTAGGAAGAGGATCCATGTGCGAGCTGAACATGTCCAACCCTCAAGTTGCAGGGAGGAGTTCCATCTAAGGAACATCAAGAATGACGAACTGAAGACTGAGGCGAAAGCTCATGGGGAGAAGATCAGCACGAAGAGGCAGCCCGAAGGCCCCAAGCCTGGCTTTATGGTGGAGGTCACCACCATTGAAACTGTCACTCCCATTCCGTACAATGTCATTAACGACCTTAAGGGCAGTTATGGATTCTCTCCTTGTTTTTTCCCTCTCATTTTTTTTCTTATTAGACACTTTATTTTGTTATAGAACATCTTTTTATGCACCATAAGCTTCTCTGTAGGATTTCTGGTGTTGTATTTGTGATACATTACATACACAGTCCTTGGATTGTTTTGGAAGGGTCAGCAAATCTTCTATTTTTGTAGATTTTGTCGTGGATTTGTTTGCTATTTGAAAATCTGAAAGAAAAGCTATTCGGATTGTGGCCATCCTGCCAAATTAATCTCAGGTCTGAGCAGTGTCTTGTGCCAAAGCTGCCCATGTTTTGTTTATCCAGCCTGTTGATCTGAGGGGCCCTTTTGTGGATAGGGGACCTGTTGATCATAACATCTCAGGATCTGATGTCTAGATTTTCTCCCCTTACATGTGGGTATTTATTTATTTTTCCCTCTGGACACACCAAGGTGATGTAGATTTCATGGGGCATCCATTATCCAGTGGAGATCAATGGTCTGGATTAAAATCACCTTAACCCTCTGTTTTACAGTAAATCTCAGTTCATAGGGTCATCCACTATGCACTATGGCCCATTTAATTAATCTTGTGGATCAGAAAGCAGATGATGTATTTGAATTCTATTACAAATCAACTTGGATATACCCAACATTGGAGCCCAAGGTTCATCTGCATTTAAGCAATTTCCCCTGCTTGGATTCTCCATTGAGAGCACAAAATGAGGAAAAAAGCTTTGATGCTCTGGCAGTGTGATGGATGATAAGCAGGCACTTGGAAATTACACGCCTGTCAGTGCCGATGTATCAAAAATTATATTGGATTATCTGACCATTGGTTTGGAAGATGTTTTTGTAAAGTGAATATATATATATATATATATATATATATATATATATATATATATATATAGATAGATAGATAGATAGATAGATAGATAGATAGATAGATAGATAGGTAGGTAGATAGGAAATTGGTAGACATTGGATGGCTAATAGTTGAAAATATCCACTGATCCTATTTTCAAAAGTGGCTGTGAATCGATGGTGAGGATTCTTCAAATCTTGGGATTCTATGTCAGGATGTGATGTGGTATCATTTTATGGCCTGGCAAGAGCTTTGTTAGAGAAAGGACCAACTTTCAAGAGTCGGGATCCTCTGTTATTCGGTAAACAGGGACTCCCTGATTGCCTAATCTTCATTGGTCCATGTCACCAGTCACTTAAATAATAATAATAATAAAACAAAAACAAAAAATCGACTCCAAAATATTATGGAAAAAAAAAATGGAAAAAGAAAATGAGAAGAAAAAACCCAAGGAAATGAAAGAAAATCCTCAGAGAGAGAAATCAAATGGCATCTGCTTCCTTCTCCCATTTCTCTACTTTCAGAGGTCCCAAAAAAAATCCCCAAATCCAAAACTCTAATTTCCAGCTCCAGATCTCATTCATTCCAACTCTAATTTTCTTGATTGTTTTCGTCTTTTAGTCTCTGCTTGTTTTTTGCATTGATTTTCTGCGTCGGATTTGATGTTTCTCTGTTTCAAATGATATTAGTTACCACCATTTTCTCAGATTTCTCAATTGTAGAAGTTCTACCAAATTTCCCTTTTGTGCCTTTTCTTTTGTATTGATTCTGATGGTAGGATTGAGTATTTGGTTTATATATCAGAACAAAAGAAAACTACAGGTGTTTTTATTTTTATTTTTGAGAAAATGTTGTTTGTGCTGATATATAAATTGAAATGTATCTGTGAAAGTCGTGCTGAATAGATTGATGCATACAGTTAGATGCATGTATTATGAGCCCAAATTTCTGGTTTGAATTTATGGTGATAATGATACCTAATTCGTAGTTGGAATTTTATGAAATTTTTATGTCAAGAATTAGGAGCAGAAATGTTTAGAAATTTTCTGATTGACAGACTGAATTTGGAAAAACGGCTCCGATTGGGAGCAAACACAAGCATTTTGATTGGGGCCTATTGCTTTGCGATCAACTGTGTTGATCTGATGGGACCCACCATAGATTGGCCATACCTAGATTTCTCCCTAATCTGATCCTAGCCATTTGATAGCCATGAGTAGGACCCCAAATCCAGCCTTATTTACCTAAACCATATATCTCATTCCATTACAGACTATAACAATAACCTTTCCACACTAATAACAACCCAACGGCAGTGGGTTGACCAAGATCTCTAAGCTTTGTGACAAGCTTTCTTCAATTTCTTCAATATGAATTAAATATGTTTGTCAACCTAATTCATCACTAACTTTTTTTCCAGATAAAATTATTGCCTTAGATGTGCTAGTCTTTCATTGAGTTTGGATTGCCTAGCTTTAGTTCTAGGCTAGTCTTTCATTGAGTTTGGGTTGCCTAGCCTTAGTTCTTTAGTCATGAAACTATGTATTTTTTCTTTTCTGTTGCAGATCTATTGTAGAAAACCAACATGCCACTACAAGAAAGCAAGGCAAAGCCGATGGTCGGGTGAACCCTTTGCTAGCGCTAACTTAAACCAGGCGCCAGCAAAGGATCGCTGTAAAAGCAAAAAAAAAAAAAAAAAAAAACCATCTCATATCATTCGGACTTTTCCTCTCCCTGCCGCCAACTCTCTCTCTCTGCGCCTCTCCCCTCTCTTTCTCTCTCATAGCTACTTTGGGATCTCTCTATCCGCAACAACCTGTTAACCTATCAAGTATCTCTGTTTTTCCTTTTTATCTCTCTTTTTTATTACTTTTTGTTTTACTTTGATTGTATTATTATTATTATTTTATTTTATTTTATTTTTTTGCATAAAAGAGCAATACTTGTTATAGTGCTATAATATTGAAATAAATTTACAAGAAAGTTATGATAAATTGAAGTAGGTTCGCCTTCGCCTTTGATCAACCAAATCTGCCCACACTGCAAACAGGGCTCATTTGTACAAATCCTCTGCAAGATCTTTCGCATGCACTATTCAACCAAACCCACTTCCCTGGACTTTTCACAATCATTGCCATCAGCCTCAGCATAAAGATTGCATTCATAATGGACAATATTATAAATATTACTCAGAGAAATATTATTTAACTTCCACAGGCCATACATTCTTCTCAATTTTCCAAGGAGCAAACCACCAGGGCCGTTTTGGCTTCAAGATCATCATCAACTGCCTTAGCCTTTTCCTTGAGAATAGATGTATCCACATTGAATTTTATTGCATCTGCCGCAGCCCATGTTCACAGATAATACATCCCACTTTGTTAATGGTCTCACTTAACATCAATAAGATTTGATAGTTATGGCCCACCCATTGTTTTATCATCATATAACCTTACATAATGATGTGCATTTCCTACTATCACAACATTGTTTTAAGGAGATTAGATAATATGTATTTGGCTCGTTGTCTGTTTACCTCCGTTCTTTTTTGTTCTTCACAATATGAAATAGTCTAAATGGGTTAATTAGTTTTGCAAATTAAGCATTTCCTGAAAGATGTACAAATAGATAGTTAAGATTTAAAAAAATGCAAAAACAGTCCATTGACACTGAAAAGGGTCCAAATTTTAAAGTATTGTGATCTTCCACACTTTGTGAGCATTTTAAGCATCTCCTTTCCATTCTGGGTCCCACTGTATGAGCTTTCATTGGTACATTTTGGGTAGTCTTTGCTATTTTTTCCATGTGTTTATCTCTGTTTAATCCTATTGCATCAGTACATAATTGTTTTTCGTGTGTGTGTTTGTATGGCTTTGTTTTCATCCAAAGAAAGTAACCTGTCATGATAATTTCAAGTTGTTTTGGTTGTAAGATGGATAAATTTGCAAATGTCCCAGGAGTGCTTAAATTCTGTTAGTTAAGGCTGCAATTGGATACACAATTGAATTAATTGCAATAATTAGCCAAATAAAGGAGGCATGATCAGATTGCAATTGCTTCCCTCACTACTCAAACAAAGTAACTATTGGATATTAAATATTAATTGATGAGCTCTTCTCAAAAAAGTACTAGTTTATGAGTCTTAACAAATCTACAGTTTGCTGAGGCTCCCAACTTTATACACGTGGTTCCTGTGGTTTGGTGATCCAGACTATTGATCTGATGTGGCCCCTGTGGATTGGATATGTCCAAAAACCCCATATGATTGGGTGCATAAAAATAGGTGGTTAAGATAAAATAGTGGCAACAGTCCAAATCCAACTGAAAGAAAACCAAATTAAATGGCGAGGATCTTCCAATCTAGGAGAATTGGGGGTGTCATAAATGATGGGACCTGTCAAGTCAACAACTCGATCACCAAGCAATGGCTTCTGCTGCTGCTGCTTTTGAAGACGCGAGCAACATTGATAAGCTCTAGGAGTATGGATAACGCCTCAGCTATGATTTAAAATTACACCAAATATTGTGAAGTTTCATGATATTTTGTGCAACCAAACACACCCTTATGGGCATGCCTTTGTCAGTATAATGTGTCGTTGTCTCCATATTCTTGAATGAGAAATTAGAAGGTCCATGCAATGCATTATGTGGATTCCTAGTGTGAGTTTGGATGCCCAAGTGAATTGAATAGTGGATCGGTTCAATCGACAGGAAATAATATTCAGGTACTGGTAAGTTGTGAAACTTGTGATGACCCATAAACTTCGATGTGGATGCTTATTTTGGTTCAAATGTCAAACTAGTTTGAGCAGGTGTTAATTTATTTATAGATAGCTAATTTTGATTCAAATGTCAAACTCCAATTTTGTTGATTTCTACTCTTTTTTTTTTCTATTCTTAGGTTTGTTGATTTGTTGCATTGGAAATTGTGGCTCATCGGATACAATGGCAACAATTAACAGTAATGGAAACACTTGATGGTAAGCATATACTCTGCATGCTATTAACTTTTTGCGGGCATGGTCATGTAACTCTACATGTGATCGAAATGCCAAGGGCTCCAAAAGAGCTGTTATAAAAATGTTCATGACAAATGTGACAAACACAGCTATGGAGATCCATTTCTTATGGGCTGGAAAAGGGACCTACTGCATTCCATTTCAAACAACTTTCGGGCCGCTAGTGTCAGCCATACATGTTTCTCTAGGTTCTCAACCATTCTATTTCTATGTTTTCCTTGCATTTAGTTTTTATCATTCTTTAATTGACTGATTCTTTGTTTTTATGTTACAGAGTCCTCTAGTGGTGGTTTGCCCTCGAATAATTACAGAAGACGCATAGAAGTTATTGGTATAGCTGTTGAATGTGTAGGTGGGCTACTGATACCTGCATCCATTTTATCTATGGTGGATGAAGGATGCACCTGGCCATATGCAAGTGCGCACAGACTCACCAAGAAAAGGATGACAACCTTTTCTTTATATTTTCAGAATTATTGTAATTGTAATTGATTGAATGAAGGATTGTAATTGATTCATTATTGAACGGATGATTGTAATTGAATGAATGAATGATTATGCAGGTGGTAAATGAATGATTGAGTGATTAATGCAGGAAATAGCAACGGATATTGACCGTAGCTGATGATCCAAAAATAGTAGCTATTATCAAATCCAGCATATTGCCACGGATACAGCACTACTTTTAGCCACAAATACTATTTGTAGCTTATAAATATGTAGCTATGGTTTTTATCCGTAACCTTTTCCCCTTTTCTAGTAATGTCATCACACAGTCCATAAGTGTTTCGTATTTTTAAGCGAAACCATATCACACTATCACACAACTATATCATATGCATCCTTAAGTGTAACTTTATTATATAGTTCATCAACTGTATTACATTCTCAAGTAGAATCACATCACACTATCGTCTCAACTATGTCATGCGCTCAAGTGCAACCTAATCACATAATCCATTAATCATATCATATTCTCAAGTATAACCACATTATATTTTTATACAGTCATATCATATCCTTAGGTTCAAATTCATCACGTTGTCCATCAATTGTATCACATTCTCAAGTGGATATATACCTTGTCATACTATTACACTACTTTACCACATCCTCAAGTACAACTTCATCGCATTGTCCATCAAATGTATCACATTCTCAAGTGGACATATCACACTCATATAACCACATGTCATATCTTCAAGTGTAACCTCATCACATGGTTCTTCAATTTATTTTATTCTCACGTGTAACCTCATCACACTGTCGCACTACAATATCATATCCTCAAATATAACTTCATCACATAGTTCATCAACTGTATCATATTTTCAAGTGTAACATGATCACATTGTCACACAACCTTAGATTATTCAACGTCATAACATAGTCCATCAACTGTATCACATTCTCAAGGTTGAGAATAATCTTTTAATGGATATGGAGGAAGTGATCAAAGATGAGAAAAAGGCATATATATCGGATTGCTATCATAGATGAAAACATGTTTGTAAGAGAGTGCTTGATTATGTGCACTCTTACGTATAGGAATTATCGCCAAAAGTTTCCATTGAGTGGTCATCGTTGTTTGTTTCATTCATTAACGACTACTTCAGGAAAGTTTGGGTTTACTTTATGAAACGTAAATCCGAAGTTTTCACCATATTCAAACAATGAAAGGCAATGGTAGAAAATAATCAGGGTAAAAAATAAAGGTTTTAAGGAGTGACAATGATGGAGAATTTACTTCCACTGAGTTTAATGATTATTGTAAGGATAAAGGGATCATCAGGCACAACACAGTGCGCCACACACAAGCAAAATGGTGTGGCTGAGTGAATAAATCGGACTCTCCTGAAAATGGCCAGATGCATGTTAAGTAATGTTGCGTTGGGCAAGGACCTACGGATTGGGGCCGTTAACACAGCTTGTTATTTGGTGAACCAGTCTCCTTCAACGACAATTGAATGTAAAATCTCAGAGAAAATATAAAGTGGTCAAAAAATTGACTACTTAAATCTACACATATTTGGTTGTGAGGCTTACTTTCATATACCGTCAGTTGAAAGATATAAGTTAGACCACAGAGCCAAAAAGTACATCTTTGCTAGCTATGGCATTGGTGTGAAAGTTTACAGGTTATTCGAAAAAGCCACACGCAAAGTCATCACTAATCGTGACGTTAGATTCAATGAAAGTTCTTTATTCCGTAAGAATGATCAAGAGGAGCAAGAGGAACCAAAAAGGTTGATCGTAGACGTTCAAATTGACTCAAATGATACTCAGAAAGAGACAAATGCGTAGACAAAGAGGTACAGGATCAGGTGGAGCAACCACCTGTGGGAAGGAACTCACCACGTGATCGCAAGTTACCGATAAGATACAGAGACAACTCTGATATTGCATATTCCTTTATTACAGATAAGGGAGACCCATCTACCATTCAGAAGGCTCTTGATGAGCTTGATGCAGAAAAGTGCAAGGTGACTATGGATGATGAGATGGACTTGTTGTATAAAAATCACACATGGGAGCTTGTAGAGCTTCTAGTGGGCTGAAAAGCGATCGGATGTAAGTGGTTATTTAAAAAGAAACAGGATGAATACAAAGCAAGTTTGGTAGTGAAAGGTTATGCTCAAAAAGAATTAATCGTCTTCATATAGATATTCGCACCGGTGGTTAAGTAGGTGTCTATCAGATTTGTGTTGGTGCTGGTTGTCCAATACGATCTCGAGCTGGAATAGATGGATGTCAAGATTGCATTCCTGCACAGGGAGTTGGAAAAGTAGATCTACATGAAGCAACCAAAGGGCTACGGAGTTAAAGGGGTAGAGAAAAAGGTTTGCTGGTTAATAAGGTGGTTGTACAGCTTGAAACAATCGCCTAAACAGTGGTATAAAAAATTTGATTCTTTCATACTGAGTCAGAAATTTACTCGAAGTGAATATGATCACTATGTCTATTACAAGACATTGAGTTATGAAAAATTTATCATCCTAGTATTATATGTGGATGATATGTTGATTGTCTGTCATCATATGTCTGAAATCAACGTACTGAAGACTCAGTTATCAAGGATATTCGAGATAAAAGTCTGGGGGCTGCAAAAGAGGTTCTTAGCTTAGATATTCATAAAGACAGGAAGAAGAGCAGGCTTTGACTATCACAAGAAGAATACCTTAAAAAGGTGTTGATCAAGCATGAGATGAACCAAGCAAAGTCGGTAAGCGTTTCCTACGCGGCTCACTTTAAGCTTTCCTCAGAATAATGTCATAAATCAAATGAGGAAAAGCATGTGATGTCTCATGTGTCTTATTCGAATGTGGTTGGCAGTTTAATGTATGTCATGGTCTGTACAAGACCAAATATTTTATAGACAGACGGTGTTGTGAGTAAATACATGTCAAACCCCAGCAAGTAATATTGGGAAGCAATGCAATGACTACTTCGATACATTTGAGGTACGAAAGATTACGTCTTAACTTTTGAGAAAATAGGGACAAAATTGGTAAGGTATGTGGATTTTGACTACATAGGCATTATATATTTCAGGAAGTCTACTTTAGGATACTCGTTTGTACTATCGGGTGGAGCAATCAGTTGGATGTCGAAACTTCAGTCCATAATGGCTCTTTTCAAGACCGAAGCAGAATATATGACAATGACGGAAGCGTTTAAAAAAGGTGTTTGGCTCAGTTGCAAGATAAATCAATTGGGACTTCAACAGGAGGTCATGCTGGTTAACTATGATAGCGAGAGTGCTATCAATT
Source organism: Magnolia kwangsiensis (assembly GCA_037074715.1). Taxonomy (NCBI): domain Eukaryota; kingdom Viridiplantae; phylum Streptophyta; class Magnoliopsida; order Magnoliales; family Magnoliaceae; genus Magnolia; species Magnolia kwangsiensis. The sequence continues at coordinate 153,825,243 of CM073573.1, read as the reverse complement.
TGGCTAAAGATTCTGTTTATCACTCACGTACTGAACACATTGATATTCGTCACCACTTTATCCGATGGGTGCTTGAAGAATGAAGCGTAACACTGGAAAAGATTCACACCAGCATGAATCCAACAGACATGCTCACCAAGGTCGTTCTTACAAAGAAGTTCAAGTTCTATGCAACTTTTCTGGACTTGAAAATGGCGTAAAAGAAGGACGGAGTGTGCACAAGAAGCGTTGATTGGAACTATGATGTGATGCAGAGATAAGAAAAGAGGTCAAGCAACCACACGGTTGAAGATTGAAGACATGGTGGAGATTGTTGTCAAACAGATGTCTTAAATCTGTCATTGTGCTGCTTGACCAGTCGAGCGGGCCGCTTGACCAATCGAGGGTCCACTCGACTAATTAAGGTCCGCTCGACTCAAAGTCTAATAAGCGAAATTTTTGGGTCTTAACCAGTCGAGGGTCAAGCTCGACCGGTCGAGGGGGTTCTTCAACCAGTCGAAGACTTGGCTCGACTAGTCGAGGGTTACGTAGACTGCGCGCAGACTACGTAAATTAAAGGCGATTTCTGCACCGTTTTAAGGTCGATGTGAAATGGGTGTTTCCTAAATTATAAATAAGGGTTCCTAGAGCTATTCTAAAATATTTTAAAGCTTTTTAAAAGTTTTCCAAGGATTTTTAAAAGGGTTCTAGGGTTATCAAAGAATGTAACAAGGGTGAGATTCAAGATTGTTCAAATCGGACAAGTTCTCTCTCTTTGTAATTTCTTTTTATAGTGGATTTCTATCGCTTTGTGTCATGGTTATTTTCTGTAAAGATTTTTCATGTTAAATTTTTATGTTCTCTTGTGATTGCTTGACGTTATTGGATTGCTATTCTAAATCTAGATTTATGTGAATCCGCAGCACAAATCTCCAACAATCGTTACTCTTTCCTGTGGCATGGTACACATGCAATACTGATGTGAATTTTTTTTTCCCGTGTCGTATAATGGAATGTTAAAATGGATGAATGTGCTGGTCGAGTTTGCCGGATCATGGATACACGAGGTTGGATACTTGACCATGGAGCCGACTTTAATGTATGTTTTGTATATCCACGCCGTCCATCCATTTTTCCATCTCATTTTAGTGCACCATCCAAAAAACGAAGCAGATGCAAATATCAGGTGGATCACACCACATGAAACAGTGGTGACTGATCGTCCACCATTAAGAACCTCTAAGGGCTGACCGTGATGTTTATTTGCTATCCAGTCTGTTGGAAAGGTCATACAAACTACGGTGAAGGAAAAAAAAAAAAAAAATCAACTTGATTAAAAAATTGTGTGGCCCATAGGAAGATTTTAGTTGTCAATCACCACCGTCACCTGAGATTTGGATCAGTTTCATTTTTTTCTCTTGCCCTAAAATTATATGAAAAAAAATGAATGGACCGCGTGGATAAACTACACATACATCAAGGTGGGCCCCATGGTCAGGGCCACTGTCTCGTGTGAGGACGGGTTTCGCCTATTCCGTTCTGTGCACCGGTCACTGGATTAGGTATTAATCCGCTGTCTCCAGCTTGGCACAGGTTGCAGCTCTGAGAGCCCACCGTGATATATGGATTTATCCACGCCATCAATCCATTTTGACATGTCATTTTAGGATATAAGCGCGAAAAATGAGGTACATTAGGGAAGCGGATTTACTGGTCTACCACACACCAGCTATATGGCAGGTACGTGTCGTGCGAAGACGAGCACTAACGCTCCCGGAGCTTCCAGTTGTACGAATGGTTCAAAGGAGATCAAGGTTACATGGGCTCCACAGTGATGTATTTATCATACCTACACCGTTCATGTATTTTTAGATATCATTTTAGAGCATTATCCAAAAAATGAATCTTATCCAAAGATCATTTAGACCACACCACAAATAGCAGCAGACATAATGATTTTCTGTTAAGCAATTCGTAGGGCTACCACGACGTTTATTTTTCATCCACTCTCTTCATAAGATCACAAAGACCTGAGATTTTCCATCCACTCTCTTCATAAGATCACAAAGACCTGAGGAAACACAAATTTCATATTGATTGAAAACTTCTGTAACCCTAAAAAGGGTTTCAATGGTAGACGTTCAATCTCCCACTGCTTTTTGCAGTGTGGTCCACTTGATAGTTATATCTGTCTTATTTTTCATCTGAAGCCTTAATCGAGCTCACCAAATGAATGTACGGTTCGGATATAACACATACCTCATTATCAGACTCATAGAACTTGCTGGCATCAATATAGCGGTTATACAGCTGATGTGAGGCACACCAGCCAATCCGCTACCGTACATTAGATGCTCAAGTGGACCACACCACTGGAAGTGGCAGTGATAATGACACCTACCATTGAAACCTTTTTAGGGCTTACTGTGATGTTTATTTGCCATCAACCCGTTCATAAGGTCACATACACCTAGACGAAGGGAAAACAAGAATATCAGCTTGATCTAAAACTTCTGTACGCTGATCCCAAGAAGCTTTTAATGGTAGGAGTTCAATCCCCACTGTGTGGTCACTTGAGCCTTGGACTCGCCTCAGTTTTTTGGGCTTATATCCTAAATAACATGGAAAAATGGATGGACGGTGTGGATAAACCCATACATCACGGTGGGCCCCTCCGAACCCAGCCTGCGCCGAGCTCGGGAAGGGTAGTACCGAATGCGCTTCCCAGATGCATTCCCTAGTTTGCCGTAGATTTTGAGTTCGAATCTTGGTGGTTTACTAGTTGTATCAAAAGTCATGCTCAGGAGCAAGCTTACCAGAGACTCAACTCGAAATCTGGTCAAGTTGATTCGGCCCAGTTTCGAGTCAACCAACCAAGTTTTAGAACCATGGCTGGTGGTTCTTAGCACTTGATGGGGCTTCCTCAAAAGTCTTCAACACTGGAAGAACCTACTTTTCTCCCAGAAAAATAGTCAAGGAGAAGGTCCATTTTCAAAGATGGGAGAGGTTCTTTTTGAGTGCTATAGGGTCCATTGTGAGGTCCATTACTTTAACAGTTTGGGTCATTGAAACAAGTCCCTGAACATCATGAACTATGCACATTGGCAAACAGTACATTTGCATTGGTATTGTCATGGAGCAACTGATGTCTAGTTATACTTTCCTTGTTTTATACTTTAATATATTTAAAAAATGGCTTACCCAAACAAGTACTAAATAAATAAGAAAAAGAGGACTAATTTATCCATTAATGACAATAGTTGAACTAGCATGTGCAATGCACGTAGAGAGAGTGAGGAAGCTGTTTGCAAGGCATAAGAGGGGAGAAGTCGTTGTACAACATAGTTCTCTTTTAGCAGAGGGACCCTCTTTCTTTAGTATCTTTTATATTAGACAAATCAGTATCGTGTGCTTGGATGCTCGCTTGAACCAAATAGCAATTCATCAATTCCCTGTATAGGAAGTGACCAAAGCGGGGGTGCTACCATCATAATTCACATTGGAAACCAAAATCAATGTTATCTTTATAGAGACATAAAACAGTTCTTTTTTCTCTCTTTTTTCTTTTTTTTCTTTTAAGAAAGTGGTTGTAAAGACAGTGTAGCTGCATGTAGGAGAAAAGATATGAAGTCACCGCAAAGAGATGTAGATATACGAGACTAGATCAGCTCAGGAATAGGTAATAAACAAACTAATCATTACTATTCATTTGCCCGACAAAATAGCCTTCAACATCAGTACCATTCCATCCAAAAAGCATATGAAACCTTTCTGTGTATGATTTTGCCAAAGGTCCAATGGAGAGAGGAAACGTCCTTGGTTTCTTTTGTGTGGGAGATGCATCATCTCATAAACATGTTTTGGAAATTAGAACAAGATAGAACTTTTGAAAATCTTAACCATTTATCCTATGGTATGTTTTCATATGGTTTTGTTGTGTTGTGCCACCCATTTTCTCAAGAGGTACTGTGCAGTGATAGCGTTTTTTACTGTTCACAAAGGTCTGCTCACTTTAAATTCCAAATCTTTCAAGTCAGCCCTACCCTGGATGGACCAAGCCCCATAACTCTCCATTCCAACAAATCCCAACTGCCCAACTGTGGTCTTCAAATTGATGTCTAAATATGGTAACAATCCATGTCCAACAAGAAAAGTCCAAAGACTGGATGGTTCGGATTGCATGATTGAAGATTTGTTACGCATAGCCTATCAATGGTGGGGCCTACCAGATGGCCACTCTGGATCAGTTTTCCATGGTGCACAGACCCCCTGCACTTTTATGATGGTTACAGGGATCAATCAAATTGAAGACGGTCCCAATAAGCTATACCATAGAACCCAATTAGACTCTAGTTAGCAACTGTTCTCTATTGAATCATTCAACTAACCACAGGTCTATGTTCAACATCTACACGTCACAGCAACCTTGTAGCATCTGGTCCAAAGATGCTCCAAATCCATGAAGAGAAGAACCAAAGAAAGCCCAAAATCGTAGCTGAATAACAGAAGCTCTCTGCAGCATTGAAGTATGAATGGAACTTCTCAGAAGCTGCTACTTTGACCTTAAGATCAAGGTTCTCTTTCTTGAGCTGTAGCCACATTAATTAGAGAGAATATAGTCACAATCTTCAGCTTGCGCTATATACAACCACTTTCATATCGAATCAAACAAATACCATTTCAATAGTTGTTAGAAGCTCTTCCACAGTTTGGTGTAATGCTGAAATTGTCCGACTGGTTACATCTTCATAAGCTGATTCAAAGTCTTCTGCCATGCAAGGATCGAAGATAATGCCTTCCATGACAAACAACTCCTCCAACAGCTTCACATCTTCAATGTTCAGGCTGGCTCTCAACTGTGGCAGGAAGAAGTTAAAGAAATGAGGACTTCAAAAGTAAACTTGCTCTCTCCAAGCATACACCACATTAGAGCCATTCATCAGGTAGGCCCCTCTGCATATGTTCTCATCAGGCAGGTTATCTGTGGACAAAGAATGGATGGCTAGAACAAAAAAATAAAATGATCAACACTCCATCTAACATAACCATATGACCAACCTGATGACTGGACTGTGCCTGATTTTTGAGCCATGGCAATTACATGGTGGGTCCAACCTGGTGAACAGCATGAATCTCATGCACATAATTGCATGTGCAGGGAGTCACACCTCACAAGTAAAAGGCTCCGAAGAAATATATATTCCTAACTGCATACGACAATGTGGGCAATATCATGCCATTTCTTTGCAGACCTGGTCCAACAGTCTGTCACGTGATTCACTTTTATTAGTTTGACAGGGGGTGACTAGCTTTACTTCCCCTTTATCCTCATTGCTACTAACTCGCGGTGACGTCCTTACATGCTTCGCTCTGCAAAATACATAAACAAAATGACAGTTTTATTTTTGTATTATAGAATTGCAATTTTTAACTGGTCTGTACACATGCCTAGCACCAAAACGAAGGGTAGACAGGCTCTCTGATGCATTTAAGGAGCTCGGAGAGCAGCAACACAGAACAGCAGTTCGAGAGTTCCCACCCTGTTACAGTAAACGAGATGGTCCTCACATTGACTGATCATGCAGTGACAAATTAAGGGAGGACCTCACCAGAGCATCTTGTAGGATGCGCGTAAGCTTCGAATCACGATATGGAATGTGGTTCATTTTGCCTGCAGATACACCAATTCAATCTTTTCATTTGAAATAATCACAAGAATTGTACGGACTGTATCTGGAAGGAGACAGGGAATGCCAGTACCATTCGTCAGAGCATTAATTACGTTGCCAAGAGCTGAGAGGGACTTATTGATAGTCTTTGCTTCTTCCAGAACTCTTCCCTCAGCACAGGTTTTCTCGACTTTCTCAGAGCCAGCCAGGTCGACAAGAACAAGTTTTCCAGTTTTCACCCTGTCGACATCTCCAAAGTTCTAGTGGCATGACGGATTTTATTTTTTTTCAAAAACATAACAGTGATTATTGGGAATTCAAACAGGCATACATATTTTTTTTAAAGATCATTTCAAGGTGAGCATTTTAAAGTTTATTTATTTATTTCACGTAACCTTCCCATCAGAAGCAATGTTGCACAAATATCAAATAAGTAAGTTGCACGAGCAAGCTAAACTTGCAAGAAGATATCAGCAAACGAAGTTCATGCCTTTTCTTTCAATACTGCAATTGATAATTTACCAATTCATCCAACGGCCATGCATGCAATCTATATGCTGTTTTCAAGAGTCTTTTACTGATAAGTTGCATCAACAGTCTAACACATGATTGACATGTATACCAACAAGCCATTCCTTTGATGCTAAGAGATTGCTTATAGGCTATAATAGCTACAGAGGAAATGAAATTAGTAGATCAGATATATTACAAATGGCAACGCACAACATCCTAATAAAAATAGGGAAGTTACTGGGTATCTGACCAGTTGCTGACCAACCAAAGACAGTAAACACTACATAAAATACAAATATTCAAAAACAAGTTGGAAGAATACTGATCAGATTAATGAAGTGAGCTTCCAAAGAGTAAGTGACACTGCAAGATTTTACTAATAAAAGTATACCAGGGCCAAATAAAAAGTGAAAGATCTAAGAAAAAATGTGATGAAGATTTTAAATGCCAAAACAGTCATTAAGGCAGCATTTGGATGTAAGTGTGAACTGATTGGTAGGCATTCAGTCTAATCAAAATGGAAATGAAAAAGAAGAAGAAGAATGTTACTTGTGCTTCCTTATATTTATAATGAGAAAGTAATCACATTAAGTCAAACTCAAAAGGAATATGATTGTGATTTGAAGCAAGTCCCTCAATATGTATGCTAGGGAAGAAAATTATAATTCGCTTCTTTCCACCATATTAGACCAGCAATTGCAATTTAGTTCGATAGTGAATACAGATGCACCCTAAGGGAAGTTGTCAAAACTAAGTCACAGGAAGAGCACCCACATTACCAGAAGAGCATGCAATAATAAGCTTACCTTCCATCATTTGTAGATTCTTGAAGGACTGAAAATATATAAACACAGTGACTTCTGCTGCTGGCCATATTCATTTCTATCCATGTTAAGTCTCTGCAAAAGGGAAACAGAAAGAAAGACAAAACAGAAACCCTGCAGAGGAAAGGACTACCAAACAAGGTTTTAAACCAAAGAATCGGGTATCATATCATTCACCACGATACAGCACCATATCCCCCCCATACCGCCCCTGGAATCTGGATTGAGCTGTTTCAGGCCAATACGGGCCGACACAGCCATATCGTTCATGGGCAAGTCATACTGGCAAATTGGGCGATATGCACTGGTGTTTCAGACGACAATCCCTGCTCCTAAATGACAGTAATCACAGTTACTAAGTTGCAAAAAAATAGCCAACAGAGCTAAAATTGAAGGATACGTGTCTCTCCAACTGCCCTATTAGCAACCCCAACCTGCATTTTCAAGTTTTAATTAGGGAAGCTGTAACCATCACCAAATTTTGCTGAATATTGAAACCTTTTAGATCTTACAAAAAGATTTTGCAAAGCTTCTGCAGCATCCATGATACATATCTGAAAGCCGAGAATCAATAGATGAGTAAAACTGAAATCTCAAATGATTAAATCAGTTGAAATCGAAAGAAGCACTATCTCGATTCTCAGAACATACAGTAACAGCCTCATTTATAGACTAGCAATTAGAAGGATTCAACTACACTAGATAATTTTCTTTTGTGGAAGAAGTGGCAAGCATCAAATTGCTTGCTTACCTCAGTTGCTCCCGAAAGAAATATTCCTCGTGTCTTGCCCTCCTTAATCTGTAGATTATCTTTTGATAAATCAAAAAGGTCTCTGAGAAGATAACGCAACAATAATTAGACCATTTTTTTCCCTTCGAAAATGAGGATATGCAAAACTGTGGAAGAGCACATATTCTGTTTCGGGGTTGGAGAACTTCTAAGGTAATCCATCTGCTGGCTTTCAGTAAGTTACAAACCTTACTTTCTCCATATAGATCTCCACCTGTAAGTGCCACAAAAGAAAAGTTTTACCAATGAAGTTGACAGTTCAAAGGGCAGGAAAATCATGGAATATCAGTACTTATAATACCATTGACAATTTGACTGTGTACTTGGATCCATCATTGGCAGATGTTATGCAGTCAAAAAGCCCATTTACAACTCGCGGAAGTATTCCTTTTTTCTGTCCATCACACTCCGACATACTTGGGCCCTGCTTCAACATGAGGATGTTACTAGATATCATCTGAATTAAAAGCAAACCAGTTCAAAGTACGCCACTATTTTTTTAGAATGACTCATTAAACATCCCATTCATGAATACAATTTAATCACTTCACCTCCATGCTGTATGTCTTCCCAGCTCCAGTCTGTTCCAAATGCAGTATTTGAAGGTTACAATTTGTTAGTATTATAACATGAAAGCTTTACATTACTTGCCGAAACAAACAAAACACAACATCTATCAGTTTCGCTTTTTTGTCAATATGATATGGAAGCTACATATTGCTCACTGGATGCATATTTTGTAGCCTGGCCTCAAACAGAACAGGCAATCCAAGGATACATCTTCGCACTTGCGTACATGTGTACAACAGTGCATGCATGTTTGCATTCATGAATTCATGCATTTAACAATCTGAACAACTACAGTTAATGACAGAAACGTAAAAAGAAAATATTGACAACCAGAACAAGCATCATTTCAAGTAATTTCTCCCAAAGTGCAGCTTACCTGTCCATAAGTAATGATTGTTCCATTTATTGCATTAATGGCATCTGTTTAGAAATAAAAATTACAAAATTACAAACAAAGCAGCAGGATCAGACTGCACAGAAATCAACTAACCAAATCGTTTACCAAGAATATAAAACAGGAAAGTAATTACTGTAAGCACACACCCCGAACTATTGGCAGAGCTAGAAATTGATATACATCATCTTGAGAAGAGTGCTGATAGAATACCCTATCAAAGCAAAACGTCAAATCTCCTTCCTTCACATCCTACAAGACATTAATGCAAAAATCATATCAGTCATTTTCCACAAACGGAGAAACTCTTTGAAAGTAAAAATTAGAAAAAAAAAAAAAAAAAAACCTTGAACACAAAAGACTCGGTATCTAGGCTCCGTATGCAAACACTGTCGCCATGATCTCTCTTTTCTCTTGAACTCAAGGGTCTGAAGCGAGCACAGACTGTTACACTTGCCATGTCTACTAACTTTGATACTTTGAACTCCCGAATTTCTTCAAGCCTGTCACCAAAATTAGCAGAAAAATCGTGACTTGATATGGAAGTTTCAGTCTAAAGCATCAGTACATAGTTTAGAGCTAGAACTTTCTTTAGCACCTTTCCTTAATAATTTCAAGAAAAAGACAAATAAAAATGGACCTCGATAAAATTCGTATAGAAAATCAGCTCTAATCAGATCTTGAAATCTGCAAGATTGTTCAGAGATTTCTAACGGATGTTCGCAAAATCAAACTGACATAAGGACAGCAACATAATATCGAAAGAAATTGCAACTAAAGATTGAATTCTCGGATTTCAAATGCCTTATTCCAGTTCTAGATTTTTACACCGTAGTTTTCAAAATAACATTAGAATTTGACAAACAGAGATGCTTCAGCTGAAATCGGGTGAAAACCACAACCTGATCCGAAATTTTAACTGTAAATTACCTCCAGCTAGCCTAGATCATGAGTGTAGAAAACTTAATACTCTAATTTCATGAAATTCCTAGTAATTTTCAAACAGAGCAGCAATAGCAGAATGATATCGAAAGGAAATGAGGCGTTTGGATGTAAAGAAGTTATAACTGGTGAGGATCGGGGATTTAGAAATCTCTTCTGTAATTCAACGAGAAAAAATCCTCGTTTTTTTTTACGGTAGCAGAGAAACCGAAGGAGAAATCGAGATTTTACGGCAGAATTGCGAAATTCCGGCATGGAAGATATTTGATTTCGCAAGCTTCTTGAGAAATCTTTGAAGAAAAAGAAGAATCGAGCTCGGAAAGATGCATAGGGTTGGGTTTAAAGAGATAGTACCGAGGAAAGGTTTTCTCGACCAGCGCCGGAATTTTGGATGTTGAAATGAGCAGAAATTGTAAATACAAACGGAGTTATTTGCAGGCGGGAAGGCGCGAGTTATATGATACTCAGGCAGCGTATGACGCTTGATACGCAGGCACTCATTAATGAGTCCGGATCTTTTGTCATCCGGTAAGGGCCTGTTTGGCCAGCCGCATTAGATGGTATTAGATGGGATTGTATTCACAAACCCATCTGATAGATGGTGCTTGCGTGTTTGGAAGAATACCGAATGCCCGGATGAAAATTACTTTGAGTTTCGCGCCTAAACCGCGGGATTTGGCTATCCGTCTCCTTGTTTCCCAAATCCCACCCTGGAGTTACAACGGAAGGGTAGAGCCTCTACTTGTGGGTCCTAACATTATGCATATTTTTCATCCAAGCCGTCCATCCAATTTTTCACGCTAGTTTAGCCTTTGAAACCAAAAATAAAGTCAATACTCATCTCAAGTGGGATACACTGTGAGGTACAAGTAATGGAAAGCTCCAGCGTCAACAACGACTCTTCCAGTTGCATGCGTAGAGATTTGGAATGGGTTTCCACTCATGGGATTTATAGTGAGGTACCTGTTAGATCCACACCATCTATCTCTTTATCCCAGTCATTTTAACCCTTGAGCTCAAAAATTAGTCCGATCCAACAATTAGGTGGACCACACTATAGGTGACGGTGGTTGAGAACACCTCATGTGAAAGCCCCTCTGGAGTTTCGCCCACTGTTGAAATCTTCCTAAGGTCCAACATGATATTTATCTGCAGATCCCACCTGTACATAAGTTAACACAAAAATAAAAATAAAAAGAAAAAAAAAAGATCAGCATGATCGAAAACTTTTGTGGCCCTTGAAATTTTTTAATGGTGGGTATCACTCTCTCCACTGTTCTATGTGGCGTGGTCCACTCGAGATTTAGATCGGACTCATTCTTTGGCTAATGTTCTAAAATGATCTTTCCAAATAGATGGTGGGTGTGGATATAAAACATATATCATGATGGGACCCACAGAACTTGGCAACATCACTTACGTAGCATGTGTTGCGACTAACTGCTTTGTAGCTAATCCGCTCGCATACGGTTGTATACCAAACACGCCCACTAAGCAAATTTACCAACACATCGTAAATCCATGTGTTCCCAAACAAGAATACCTGATATCCTTGCCTTTCTAAATTCACTGCAAATCTACGACAACCATTGACAGTAGCCATGATGACATTATTTGTAATTCCATCTCATCTAATACAGGCTAATGCAACTGGCCAAACAGACCCTAAGAGTGCGGATACTCTGCCTCCCAGAGGCTACAAAAATAAATTTAATAAGAAGCATAACGGAGACGTTAAGGGGCTGTTTGTTTTTTAAATTTTCCATGTATTTACACATGAAATTACCTGGTTATTACTTATTACACCTATTTGGAAGTAGCCTGCAATTACATTTCGAAAAACAGTCCATACAAAAGTTTTTATTACTGATTTAAATATGTGGGCCCCACCATGATATATATGAGTTATCCACACCATCCATCCTTTTAAAAAATACATTTTAAGGCATAAGTCCAAAAATGAGGAAAATCAAAAGCTCAAGTGGACCACACCTTAGGAAATAAGGATCATTAAAACATCAATAGTTGAAAGTTATTTTCTCCCTAGGGCCCACAGTGATGTCTATTTGTCATCCAACCCGTTAATAAGGTCACATGGTCATGGATAAAGTGGGAAAAAAAAATATCAGCTTGATCCAAAACTTTCAGGGTCTTTAAGAAGCTTTCAATGGTAGGAGTTCAATTCCCATTGTTTCCAGTAGTGTGGTCCACTTGGTCTTTGGATCTGCCTCTTTTTTTGGCTCATGCCTTAAAATGAGTTGGCTAAAGGGATGGACGGTGTGGATAATATACAAACATCAAGGTGGGCCCCATAATTTAACTTTTTTTTTCCTCGGGTGATGCGAGGAGTGCTATAAATGAAAGGTTGCGGTCAAATCACCTTAGAAATTCAACCAGAAATGCAGTGGTAAATAATTATTACCCATTTATGTGGATTTACCGCTGTAATTAGAAAATCAAATAGGCCCTAAATGGAAGCGGTTTGCTTGTTGAGTAAATCAGTATGGTAAGCATACTGAGTAAAGTCTGTGGAGCCCACCATCAGTCATTCGTGCATTGTATCAACTCCACCTATCTCTTTTATCATCTAATTCTAAGGTTTTACAACAAAAATTAATCATATCCAAAGATCAAGTGGACCACACCACCTGAAACAGTGTGAATTGAATTCTACCGTTGAAAAGTTGTTGGGGGCCACGTAAGTTTTATATCAAGAAGATGTTTGTTTTTTCCATTCATTCATGTCTTTGTGATCTTATGAACAGTTTGGATGAAAAATAAACATCATTGGGGGCTTAGAAACATTTCAACAGTGAAAATCAATACTTCCACTGTTTCCTTTGATATGGTCTACTTGAGCTTTTGATATACTTCAGTTTTGGGCTCAACCCCTAAAATAATATGAAAAAATAGATGGACTGGATAAATCACATGAATTCACAGTGGGCCCAATAGAGTTTACTCAGTACGATAAGACTCGGTACGCAATCCGATTTCACGTGTCTAACGGGGACGCAGATTTCCTGCCAAAGCCTTTTGCAGTAAGATCCTGCGCAAGGATTCCGGATGGGCCCACTGCGACGTTTGTGATAAATCCAACCCGTTCATCCATTTTTAGATATCATTTTAGGACATAATACCAAAACTAAGGTGTATACAAAACTCAAATGGGCCACACGAGAGGAAACAGTGGGGATTTAGTGTGTCCACCGTTGAAATATTTATATGGCCACAAAAGTTTTGCATCGGTCTAATATTTTGGTGTTTTCACTTCATCCTAGTAAAAATGACCTTATAAACAGTTTGGATGGCATATAAACATCAAGACGCCTAGGAAGGTTTCAACTGTAGGAATTTCTTTCTCCATTGTTTCCTCTTGTATGGCCTAGTTGAGTTTTTGATCATCCTAATTTTTTGTTACATTTCTTAAAATGAGCTCTAAAAATGGATGAATGGATTGAAATTCTTATAAACATCATAGTGGACCCCACCATACATCCCAACGCTGGAACTTCATGCAAAAGGCTTTCCCCGGTGAATCCGCGTGCACGGTTTCCATTGGAAATAGACTGCCTACTCCCCTGCCACTCAGTGCTATGTGGGCCCACCATGATGTATGTGTTTCATCCATGCCGTCCATTTATTTCTCTAGATCATTTTATGGTCTGAGACCAAAAATGAGGTATAACCTAATCTCAAGTGGACCACATTACATGAAACAGTGTTGAATGAATGTTGACCATTAAAAACTTTTTGGGGGCCATAAAAGTTTTGGATCAAGCTGATATTTGTTTTTTCCCTTCATCTGGGTCTTAATGACCAAACCAACAGATTGGATGTCAAATAAACAGTACGGTGGGCCTTAGGAGGACTTTAATGATGGATATATAATCACCATTGTTTTCCTGTGGTGTGGTCCATATGAGATTTATATCCCTCTCATTTTTGGGATCAACCCCTAAATTTATGTGTAAAAATAGATTAACGAAATGGATGAAACACATACATCATGGTGGGGCCCATAGAGTACCGACCACCACCACCACCGTGTTGGTGGTGGGGGGAGTAGACAATCCGCTTTTATTTCCATTTGGGATTCAGTACCACATTGAGCAGTGTGACTCGCTACTGAAGTGATGTCACCTATTTATATGGGTCCCACTATGATGTATGTTTTGTAGCCACACCGTCCATCCATTTGAAGAGATCATTTTAGGGCATGAGCCAAAGAATGAATCAGATCCAAAACTCGAGTGGACCCCACCACAGAAAATAGTGGAGAGAGTCACGCCCACCATTTATTACGACTGAATTCAATCCAAACCTCATTACTTTGTCTACTGAACCCTATCACTTTGTACTGTAATCCCGTCACTTTATCTACTGAACCCTGTCACTTTGTGTTGCAACCTCATCACTTTGTCTAGTGAACCTTGTCCCTTTGTACTGCAACCCCGTCACTTTGTCTATTGAACCTCGTCACTTTGTACTGCAACCTCGTTACTTTATCTACTGAACTCCGTCAATTTGTACTGCAATGTCGTCAGTTTGTCTACTGTACCCCGTCACTTTGTGTTACAACCTCGTCACTTTGTCTATTGTACTCCGTCACTTTGTGCTCCAACCTCGTCACTTTATCTAGTGAATCCCATCACTTTGTATTGCAACCCCGTCACTTTGTCTACTGTACCCCGTCACTTTGTGTTTCAACTTCATCACTTTTTCTACTGTACCCCATCACTTTGTGTTCAAGCCTCGTCACTTTGTCTAGTGAACTCCATCACTTTGTCTACTGAACCTTATCACTTTGTACTGCAACCCCGTCACTTTCTACTGCAACCCTGTCACTTTGTCTACTAAACCTCGTCACTTTGTCTACTAAACTCCGTCGCTTTGTACTGCAATCCCGTCGCTTTGTCTATTAAACCCCGTTACTTTGTAATGCAACATCATCACTTTGTCTACTAAAATTATATGTAAAAATAGATTAACGGAATGGATGAAACATATACATCATGGTGAGGCCCACAGAGTACCGACCACCACCACTACCGTGCTAGTGGTAGGGGGAGTAGTCAATTCACTTTCATTTTCATTTGGGATTCAGTGCCACATTGATCAATGAGACTCGTTACTGAAGTGATGTCACTTATTTATATGGGTCCCACTATGATGTCTGTTTTGTATCCACACCATCCATCCATTTGGAGAGATCATTTTAGGGCATGAGCCAAAGAATGAATCAGATCCAAAACTCGAGTGGACCCCACCACAGAAAATAGGGGAGAGAGTCACACATACCATTTATTACGACTGAATCCAATATAAACCTCGTCACTTTGTCTACTGAACCCTGTCACTTTGTACTGTAACCTCGTCACTTTTTACTGCAACCTCATCACTTTGTCTAGTGAACCTCGTCACTTTGTACTGTAACCCCGTCACTTTGTACTGCAACCTCGTCACTTTGTCTACTGAACCCCGTCACTTTATACTGCAATATCATCACTTTGTCTACTGTACCTCGTCATTTTGTGCTGCAACCCCGTCACTTTGTCTACTGTACCCCTTCACTTTGTGCAGCAACCTCGTCACTTTGTCTATTGTACCCTGTCACTTTGTACTGCAACCTCGTCACTTTGTCTACTGAACCTCGTCACTATATACTCCAACCTCATCACTTTGTACTACAATCTTATCACGCCCCAAACTCAAAAATCGGATTCACAGGAATCTCGATCACCGAATCTGGTGCCGACAGCCTCCGTAGTACCCCATTCTCGGCTCCTAGCATTCATATGCCAGATTCTGATCCTGAAATCTTACAAGGAGGATTTTTTTTTTTTGTATACATTTAACTAGTAATAAGCATAACCACAAGATTACCCAATTCACAAAGGCAACATCATCATCACATATCCACTAATATAATCATTTGAATACAACACTGAAAGGGAAATACATAAATAGAAAATCAAACTCCAGAAGACCACTACACGCTCCAAGCTCAACACTGCTGCAACCTAACATCATCTGCACGCGTCTATCATGCATAAGCTTATAGAAAGCTTAGAGGGTGGTGTAAGTGTGTGCACAAGGTAAGTGTCAAGTATTCAATACAATGTCATAATCATACAATACCGAAAAATCGGTAATTCATAAACTATACAATGTCTGAATAAGTAGAAATATTGATAAGATCATGAATTATCAGAATGAATAGAAATACTGACAAGAGCATGAATTATCAGAGTAAACAGAAATACTGACAAGAGCATGAATTATTAGAGTAAACAGAAATACTGACCAGATCATAAATCATACGATGACAGAGTAAGCGGAAGTATGAACAAGTCCATAAGTCAATCAATATCAGAATACGCAATATAGAACAGCTATACAATAAGGAGTCATAAAAAGCCAAATATCAGATGCCGATAATGTAATGCAATATACAAATCCTGCTAAGTCTGTCTAGGCCATATAAGTGCAGAAACATAGCAACCCAAAATGTCATATGCATGCGGATGTAATACAATATACGATGCGAATGAAATGATCATGCTGGAGTGTGAAGTCGGGATGATAGTACGTAGTATCGCAGGCTACGGGGTCCGCCACAATGGACTTCTATCCAAACCAGTCCCATACCTAAATTTGGATAGTCAGACTCAACGTGGTAAACTCCTGATCTTAGGTTGGTCGCGCGCCCAACCAAAATTCTTGCCATAATGAAGGTATACAACGATTAGTTGCGCACCACCAGCCCGAGTGGATAGTGAATGAATGAATGAATGAGCATGCAACTCCTACTCGATAAGTCCACATATCAGTATGATTCCTCTCTGGGAAATCACCGAGGTCTATTACACTCCATACCAGATTGTCGCCCCATCATGCGCAACAAGGTGAGTGGAAGAGACCTCACTATCCGCCTGCCAATATCGTGCCCGGCTCGTCAATAGCGGACCCATTTCTCGAGCTGGTCAGACTCAGCCTAGCATTGCCCCCTCCTCTCGGGCAGGTAAGGCCGCACCCCCTTCCAACCGACCACGACATAGTGGAGAGCGCAGTCATCTGGTAATCGGCACTCGACACTCATCTACCCACTCGATATAGACGTTGGAGCAACCTCTGAAACCAAGAGGGTTCTGGAACTTTCATCCAAGGATATCTATAGCACCCTATGTAGAATAAATTTCTGGTATCCCATCTGACCATCCACAATATGCCTGTGGAGGCTACAACCCTGATGTCGCTAGGGCGTACGGTGGTAATATCACACAAATACGAGATGCATGAGTCACACAGTGCAATCATGCATCAATCCTACGCATACCGTGCGCTCATGTGGGGTAACTCCGCATATCAGGGAGCCCCGTGAACAACCTGCCCTATGGCATATGCAATGGTCAATCACGTCTCATAACAAACATGCAGATGATGCGTATGGATATGAATCATGATGCTCTGCTGCCATATGCTCACAATCGGTACCAGTAACCAGCATCGACAATCGGCCTCGACAATGTGGATATTTAACCAACATTGCTCCCAAGGAATGGCCCACATAGAGCTAAACATATCGTGGGCCCATGGCCTCACACAAGGGCCACATACATCAAGTGGGCCGCATCACATGGGCCAGAAATACATCTCAATGGGCCTTATGCACGTCCTATTGGGCCTCGACCCATGGTCCTCCAATACATCAAAATGGGCCCCCTAGCATGGGTCTCATATATATCAAAGTGGGCCTCAGTGGATGGGCCATAACTACATCAAGATGGGCCTAATCTTATGGGCCTCATATACATCAAGTGGGTCGCATCAACTGGGCCACAACAATGGGCCTCATATAATTCCAATGGGCCACATTAAATGGTCATATACAATCTCAATCGGCCGCATCCCATGGGCCTCAAATATATCATAATGGACCTCATCATACGGTCTAATATACATCATAGTGGGTCGAATACACGGGCTTAATATACATCACCATGGGCCACGACCCATGGTCCTTAAATACATCATAATGGGCTACGACCTATGGGCCTCAATATACATCAAGTGGATCGCACTAATGGGTCTCATATACATCAAATGGGCCATGTACCTGGGCCTCGAAATACATCAAGTGGGCCACATATCATGGGCCTAATACATATCACAATGGGCCTTGCCCTTAGGCCACGAATACATCACAATGGGCCTCTGACACGGGTCTAATATACATCATGAGGGGCCACATCCAATGGGCCTTAATTATATCACAATGTGTCATGTCCCATGGGCCTCGAATACATCATCATAGGTCACAACTCATGGGCCTCAAATACTAAACAGGTGGGGCCCATATACATTAAGTGGGCCAAATGGGGCAGTCCATGGTTTAGCAAAACAAATGGGCAGCATGGTTGAAACATATTCATCATGGTGCGCCTCATGGATAGGCCACAAAATACATCAAGGTGGGTCCCATTTACCAAAGATGGTCGGTATGGATATACATCATATAGGCCCCATGTCCCAGCCCATGGACAGCATGGAAAAGACACATACAACAGGGAGTCCCACATGGATAGGGTCCACATCCCAGCAGGTGGACGGACGGTGGGGATGGAACCCATATGCCAGGGTGGTCCCACGTCAAAGATGGATGGTGTGGACACATCACAAATACATCTAGGTAAGTTCCACGTGAGTGGGCCACCCCACACTGAAATCAAGTGGGTTGCATCAATGGGCCACACTAATGGGCCGTATACACATCAAGATGGTGGGTACAACATACATCACGGTGGGCCGCACAAGTGAACGACATAGATATACAATACATATTTAAGGTGGGCCTCACATTGGCAGCCAAACAGGTGAACGGTTTGGTTGCAAAGTACATCAATTATGGGGCATAGCAGCATCGTCCAAGCAGTCCAACACCATCCAGCACATCTGGACAATATGAGTGGACAATATGGATGGAACAAATACATCAAGGTGTGGTTCACATGGCACCGTCCAGATCATTTGGACGGTGTAGATACAAGATACACACATCCTGAGGTGCCCACATGGGTACACGGTTTAAATATAAAACATACATCAAGGTTAGGGCCCACCTGACCTACTGACGACATACAACAACCATATGGCCGATGGGGGGGCCACGTCCAGACATATGGACGGTTAAGATATAACATATATGTCATTGTCAAGGCCCCACCAGCAGATGGACGGTGGAGCTCATATTATACATTTAACGGTGGGTGTCTTCACATGCACCGTCCAGATGTAGGTAAGACACATACATATGTTAAGGTGGCCCCACCCTCATACGTGTCACACGTGTGGGGTGAGCCCACGTCCAAGGAAAAGTGGACGGAAGGTGTGGATGTACACATTCATCTTGCTGGCCCACACATCAATTGGGCGGACGGTATATATAAAGCGCATACATTAGGGTGGTGTTCCACCGTCCAATTGCTAGACGGCGTGGATACAAAATACATACATCACGTGGGTGCCATAACTCATGTGTGGTTGTGCGGCCATCACACAGCAGGCAGGTCCCATGGATGCACAGTATGGATGAAGCACAAACACCACATGGAGGGATAAAATACATAGATCAAGGTAGGGTCTGCAGATCTTGCTGATGTCATCAGCAACTCATGCTGCAAGGCCCACCATCCCATTGGACGGTTTGGATAGAAAACATACATCAAACGAGGGCCCCACCGTCCAGGGTCTGGACGGTGTGGCAAAACACACTCATTGGTGCCACATGCTACACTGAGCACGTCACAAGGGTGGGATCCGCCGTCCACGGCTGTGGAAGGTGTGATAAAACACATATATCACTGTGGGTCCCACGTGGGGCCCACTATAATGTTTATAAGCCATCTAAATTGTTGATAAGGTCACACAGACCCTAGATGAGGGGGAAAACCAATTTTTATAATGATCCAAACTTCTGGGACACTCAAAAAGAGTTTCAATGGTAGACATTCAGCCCAACTGTTTTCTGTGATGTGGGTCATCTGAGATCCAGATCAGGATGATTCTTGGAGGGCGGCCCACTTCCTTAAGGGTCTACAAAATGGACAGTGTGGATACTCAATACACATCACAGTGGGGCCCACATATGGGATCATGGTCCTGCCTGCTTGTCCGCCAATGGTGCGCGTCCGCAGGTATGTCAGCAGCAGCAGGTGCTGCTGCTGCTCTCTTGCTATTTTTTTTTTTGTTTTTCTTAGAAAAAAAGATTTTTGGCGGTTTTTCCCATGTGAGGCCCACTTCAAGTGGATCCGCTCCACCCATCGCATTCTACGGCCCATGGCCAACCAAAAGAGACCAATATGCGATGTATTTTTGGTGAATAGAAGGATCAAGGTGGGTTTTAACGATAATACCACTATTTCCTATGGTATGGCGTGCCCGAGAATCGGTTTGGTCTCAAATTTCGGATCAACGCCTAAAATGGGCTAAGAAACTGAATGGACGGCGTGGATTATCTACATACATCAAGGTAGGGCCTATATAAGTGGCCCACCTAAAAAGCACAAACCAAATATAATATATATATATATATATATATATATATATATATATATATATATATAAAATTTTAACGGTGCTGTAGTGAAACTCACCGTCTATTCACACTTCATTAAACCCACGTCCAGCGTCCCTGGATGCTGGGCACGTGACGTGAATACATTATCAAGGTGGGTCCCACGGTTGGGGACCACGGCTGGTGAGTCCACCAGCCCACGTGGACATGTCCCCCTTGATTGGATCAACCTGATGCTTGTGTTTTCTTATCACCGAGGGTAGGGCCCACATGGCTTGAATGATTTGGATAAGACATTCATCAAGATGGGGTTCATCCAGGTGGGCCACACGGCTTCATCATCACACCAAAAAAAAAAATGAAAAGGAGAGAGAGGGAAAGAAGCACCCACCAATTTCACTTCTTCTAAGCTCCATGGACTCCTTAACTCCTTGTCTTCAACTTTAATGGAGGAAGATGATGTTTGGATGGCTAAGATGTAAGATTGAGTAGTAGGGAGTGGGCCACACAAAGCTTCTCTCATGGAGCTCTCTTGCTTGGACATTGGATGCTTCCTTGGTGCTTGGGATGGAGTGAGAAAATGAGAGATAGGATGGGTTGTTGTAAGGGAGATGGGATGGAGGGTATGGTTTCTTTTGACTTTTGGTAAGAAAGGAATGGTTGGGCATGGGTATTGTTGACTTGGTGAAGAGAGGGGTATGGGTGAGTGATGGCTTGTGATGGAATGTACTTGATTTGTACATTGGTTGATTGATATAACGTATCATAGAGATTCCCTCGATACCCGCAACGCGCGGCGTTTTCTTCAAACTGAACGCGGGCCCACATCTCCTGGCCTGGGTACCGCCTCGGCGCGTGAGACGCGGCATCGGAACCGCAGCGATGGCGCGGTTGCTAGGGTACAAATCTCGGGTTGAGTCGACTCGAGTTGAGGGCGTGGGACGCAGGGTCACGCGCAAATGCTGGTTAAGGGTCGAAGGTTATAGAAATTCGACCGGAAAGATCGCGGAAGTCTATGGAATGATACGGACTAGAATACGGGTCTTACAAATCTCGTCAAAGTGACGAGGTTGTAGTACAAAGTGACAGGGTTCAGTAGATAAAGTGACGGAGTTGTAGTATAAAGTGAAGGGGTTCAGTAGATAAAGTGACGAGGTTTGGATTGGATTCAGTCATAATAAATGGTGGGCGTGACTCTCTCCACTGTTTTCTGTGGTAGGCTCCACTTGAGTTTTGGATCTGATTCAGTCTTTAGCTCATGCCCTAAAATGATCTCTCTAAATGGATGGACGGTGTGGATACAAAACATACATCATAGTGGGACCCATATAAATAAGTGACATCACTTCAGTAGCGAGTCTCACTTATCAATGTGGCACTGAATCCCAAATGAAAATGAAAACGGATTGATTACTCCCCTACCACTAGCCCAGTGGTAGTGGTGGCTGGTACTCTGTGGGCCCCACCATGATGTATATGTTTCATCCATTCTGTTAATCTATTTTTACACATAATTTTAGTAGACAAAGTGATGATGTTGCAGTACAAAGTGACGGGCAATACAAAGTGACGGAGTTCAGTAAACAAAGTGACAAGGTTGCAGTATAAAGTGACGGGGTTGCAGTACAAAGTGACGGGGTTTACTAGATAAAAGTGATGAGGTTGCAGCACAAAGTGATAGGGTACAATAGACAAAGTGACGAGGTTATAGCACAAAGTGACGGGGTACAGTAGACAAAGTGATGACGTTGCAGTATAAAGTGACGGAGTTCAGTAGATAAAGTAACGGGGTTGCAGTACAAAGTGACGGGGTTCAGTAGACAAAGTGACGAGGTTACAGTACAAAGTGACGAGGTTCACTAGATAAAGTAACGAGGTTGCAACACAAAGTGACTGGGTTTAGTAGATAAAGTGACGGGGTTGCAGTACAAAGTGACAGGGTTCAGTAAATAAAGTGACGAGGTTTGGATTGGATTCAGTCGTAATAAATGGTGGGCGTGACTCTCTCCACTATTTTCTGTGGTGGGGTCCACTCGAGTTTTAGATGTGATTCCTTCTTTAGCTCATGCCCTAAAATGATCTCTCCAAATGGATGGACGGTGTAGATACAAAACATACATCATAGTGGGACTCATATAAATAGGTGACATCACTTCAGTAGCGAGTCACACTACTCAATGTGGCACTGAATCCCAAATGGAAATGAAAACAGATTGGCTACTCCCCCCACCACCAACCCGGTGGTGGTGGTGGTTGGTACTCTGTGGGCCCCACCATGATGTATGTGTTTCATCCATTCCGTTAATCTATTTTTACACATAATTTTAAGGGTTGATCCCAAAAATGAGAGGGATATAAATCTCATATGGACCACACCACGGGAAAACAATGGTGATTAGATATCCATCATTAAAGTCCTCCTAAGGCCCACCGTACTGTTTATTTGACATCCAATTTGTTAGTTTGGTCATAAAGACCCAGATGAAGGGAAAAAAACAAAGATCATCTTGATCCAAAACTTTTATGGCCCTCAAAAAGTTTTTAATGGTCAACGTTCATTCAACATTGTTTCATGTAATGTGGTCCACTTGAGATTGGGTTATACCTCATTTTTTATCTCAGATCGTAAAATGATCTAGAAAAATAAATGGACAACATGGATGAAACACATACATCATAGTGGGCCCACATAACACCGAGTGGCAGGGGAGTAGCCAGTCCGTTTCCAATGGAAATCGTGGACACGGATTCACCGGGGAAAACCTTTTACATGAAGTTCCAGCGTTGGGATGTATGGTGGGGTCTACCATGATGTTTATAAGACTTCCAATCCATTCATCCATTTTTAGAGCTCATTTTAAGAAATGTAACCAAATATTAGGATGATCAAAAACTCAACTAGGCCATACAAGATGAAACAGTGGAGAAAGAAATTCATACAGTTGAAACCTTCCTGGCGTCTTAATGTTTATATGCCATCCAAACTGTTTATAAGGTCATTTTTACTAGGATGAAGTGAAAACACCAAAATATTAGACTGATGCAAAACTTTTGTGGCCATATAAATATTTCAACGGTGGACACTAAATCCCCACTATTTCCTCTCGTGTGGCCCATTTGAGTTTTGTATACACCTTAGTTTTGGTATTATGTCCTAAAATGATATCTAAAAATGGATGAACGAGTTGGAGTTATCACAAATGTCGCATGGGCCCATCTGGAATCCTTGCGCAGGATCTTACAGTAAAAGGCTTTGGTGGAAAATCCGCGTCCCCGTTAGACACGTGAATCAGATTGTGTACAAGTCTTATCGTACTGAGTAAACTCTGTTGGGCCCACTGTGAATTCATGTGGATTATCCACGCTGTCCATCCGTTTTTTCAAATCATTTTAGGGGTTGAGCCCAAAACTGAAGTATATCAAAAGCTCAAGTAGACCATACCAAAGGAAACAGTGGAAGTATTGATTTTCACCATTGAAATGTTTCTAAGCCCCCAATGATGTTTATTTTTCATCCAAACTGTTCATAAGATCACAAAGACATGGATGAATGGAAAAAACAAATATCATCTTGATATAAAACTTCTGTAGGCCCCCAACAACTTTTTAACGGTAGAATTCAATTCACACTGTTTCAGGTGGTGTGGTCCACTTGATCTTTGGATATGATTAATTTTTGTTGTAAAACCCTAGAATTAGATGATAAAAGAGATGGATGGAGTTGATACAATGCACGAATGACGGTGGGCTCCACAAACTTTACCAGTGCGCTTACCATAATGATTTACTCAGCAGCAAACCGCTTCCGTTTAACGTCTCCGTTATACTTCTTATTAAATGTATTTTTTTAATATATTTAAACAATCTAATGATGTGACACTTATAGTAATGTTGACCAATGAAAACGCTGGAGGCAGGGAGTTCCTGCCTCCGGGAGGCAGAGGATCCGCACTCATTTGGTAAACAGGGATTCCTAATTGCCTAATCCTCATTGGTCCACGTCACTACTCACTTTTAAAAAAAAAACCTTCACACTCCCGGCCATTATATAAAAAAAACAAAGGAAAAAAAATACTAGAAAAAGAAAACGGGAAGGGGAAAAGAAAAAGAAGAAAAGGGAGAGACTCATCTCCTCTTTCTCTTTCTTCAGTTGCGTCATTTTCCTTGCTAGCTAAAAGGTGAGAGTTATAGAAATTGCAGAAGGTTTATGAGTCGTTTTCCTTTTTAGCTAAAAGGCGAGAGTTATAGAAATTGCAGAAGATTTATGAGGCTGATATTTGAATTTTTATATATTTTAGTTGAGTTTCCTTTAAATTTAAATTCCTGGGATCTTATTTCTGTCTTCATGAAATTATAAGATCCTGTGTTTTTTTTTTAAATTTCCTTTTTGAATATTTGATGAGGTTTTGTAATCTTTTACCTTTTTCTAACTGAATTTTTATACTGGGTTCTGTTAAATTTCTATTGTTTGTTGATTTTCTGTCTTTGCTTGAATTCTCCAAGAATTTATTACTTTGACCTGCCACGGAGGTTACTGATTTTTTTTTTTAAAAAAAAAATGGGTCTTAATGAAATTGCGAGTTCCATTCAATTCCAAGACATTTGCTATTCTTCTTTTGATTTTTCTCTTCTCCATAAACCTTCTAAATTGCATGTAATTGGTTCTTTCATAACTTTTGAGTTATTTTGGGAATTTCGATTTCTGGGACTTGAAGGGAATGTTAACATTGGACCAATACATGTTAACATCTACATACGATTTAACAATAACATAAAATACAAAAGTTCTTGACTTGATGCATTTGACAAAAATGAAAAATAAAGAGTTGTACAAATTAGAGTGTACCTTGCACCATTGAATTAGCCGATGAAGAAACTTGATGTTGATGAGTCATTACTTTCAACGGTTTGGGTCTTCTCAACTTGGCACAATGACTAAGATCAACGAACTCTGATCTTCTCTCTCCACAACTCTCTTTGATGCGCTAATAGAGATGGGAGGTCAACTACAAACGTTGAGTTGGAGAGAGGGACCAAGAGCCTTAAATTTATAGATGATTTGGTTTCAATCCATCAAAGGAACCAAGTAATTACATGACTCTTTATCTTCTCCAATTAATCAAAATATTCAATGCCATTACATAATTTCAAGAGATGGAATGAGAAAAGTCACTCCTTAGAATGTGAAAAGTCATTCTTAAAATGTGGAGAGACATTCCTAAAATATGAAAAGGTGTGTAATATGAAAAGTTATTTTTTTATACAAAGGTTGTGGTCACAAGTGCGTCACTCTCTTTATACATTCCAACATTCTCCCACTTGGATGACCACATCATGAGGACTTTTCCCTAGATTCAAATTATATATATATATATATATATATATATATATATATATATATATATATATATATATATATATATATATATGGGAAAAGGTACCATGCGCTCGACCTCACGAGTCCGTCCCATGAGGTCGAGCTGTGTGGGCCCCACCGTGATGCGTTTCAAACATCTACCCCATCAGTCAGATGCACCATTCCATTGTGGGCCTAGGTCTCAAAAATCAAGTCAATCTGTGACTTTTGTGGGCCACACCACATACAGAAGTAGAGAGGGGCCGTGCACCATTAAAACATTCATAATCATTTTTTGGGCCCACCGAGATGTGGTTTGCAAATCCAGCCCATCCATTATGTGTGTCCCACTTGGATGAGGGTTCAGACCAAGTTTTAGACGCATGAAAATTTCAGGTGGGCCCCACCAAGTGCTTTTATATGTTTTAACGATGTCTTCACATGATTTTAGATGGTATGACCCACCTGAGTACCGTATACGACTGATTTTTGGGATATCCCATAATTTAAAGGGGACCCATCAAATGCACAGTGTTAATGGTCGACACGCATCACGGTGGGGCCAACACAGCTTGACCTCACGGGAGCTTATCGTGAGGTCGAGCGCATAATACCTTTTCCCTATATATATATAGAGATTTTATAAAAATTGACTTCTCTTAAATTTAGACATTTGAAAAGATACTTCCAATGGCGCCACACTAGAAAAGACATAATACCTGGATTAAATAAAACTATTAATGTGAATCATGGTGGTCATACATCATTTAGCGATATACTCCCTTCCATGTATTACACCACTAGCAATTCACATCTAATCTGGTGTTAAATGAGAAGATTAACAGGCTAAGCATAAGGCCGGTTAAACATAATGGTCCAACGATTATATCTTACTTACATCCATCATAAATGTATATACGTAACGATAAATAAGAATGCATGAAAATATGATTTCATATAGATAGTGTCTATTACATCAAGTTAATTACCAAGGTACATCATATCCTAACTAGGCCCATTTCAGCTACATAACCCTTATAGGTATTTGGCGATAATCCTTTGGTCATTGGATCTGCAATCATCTGGTTTGTCCTTACATGTTCAAAGGACACTAAATGATTTTAAACATTTTCTTTGACAAAATTATATTTAACTCCAATATACTTTGCTCGACTAGAATGCTTATCATTTTTGGAGTAACATACTGTTGCGGTATTATTGTATTAAATTCTCAGTGGCTTCGAAATGGTGTTGACAACTCGAAACCCTAAGATGAAGTTCAGCAACCAAATTGCTTGGGTAGTGGCCTCAAAGCATGCCACAAACTCCGCTTCCATCGTAGAAGTAGAGACACAAGTCTACTTAACACTTTTCCACAAAATACCCCATTAGCAAGAAGAAAGACATAACCAGATGTGGACTTTCTGCTATCAATGCATCCGACATAATTGGAGTTAGAATATCCAATCACTTCTAACTGAACGGATCATTTATATGCGAGCATATAATCCTTGGTTCCCTATAAGTAGCGCATGACTTTCTATGCAGCTTTCTAGTGATCCATTCCAGGGTCACTTTGATATTTGCCTAACATTCCAACAATAAAGCTGATATCGGGCTGAGTGCATGTTTGCGCATACATAAAGCTCCCTACAGCAGAAGCATAGGGTATATCTTTCATCTGTGCTCGCTCTACATCGTTCTTTAGGCAATGATCCTGACTGAATTTGTCTCCTTTAACAATATGCGCTTCACCAGTTATACAGTTCTTCATACTGTATCTTTCGAGAATCTTATCAATGTAGGCTCTTTAAGATAGTCCGAGCAGTCGACGTGATCTATTTCGATATATCTCAATGCCGATTACGAAAGTAGCCGCACCCATATCTTTCATTTCGAAATTCTCAAAGAGAAAATTTTTAGTTTTACATAACATGCTTAGATCATTACTAGTAAGCAAAATATCATCCACATATAGGACCAGAAAGATAAACTTACTCCCACTGATCTTCAGATATATGCACCGATCTGCAGTGTTTTCTTCAAAATCGAAGGCAACTATTATGTGGTTAAACTTGAGATACCACTGTCTAGAAGCTTGTTTAAGTCCATATATGGATTTTTTAAATTTGCATACTAGTTGTTTATTACCTTGTTTAATAAAGCCCTTTGGTTGATTCATATAGACTTCCTCATCTAGGTTCCTATTTAAAAATGTCGTTTTCACATCTATCTGATGTAACTTGATATCATAATGAGTCACTAGTACCAAAATGATTCTGAATGAATCTTTTTTAGATACTGGAGAGAAGGTTTCATGATAATCGATGCCTTCTCTTTAAGTGAATCCATTGGCAACTAATCTGGCTTTATATCGTTCAACCTTACCCTTTGAGTTACGCTTGATTTTATATATGCATTTACAACCAATTGCCTTAAAACCTGTGGATAATTGAACAAGATCCTAAACTTTGTTGTCATTCAACTCATCTTTCATTGCATCAAGCTACTTATCAGAATCCTTATTATTCATGGCTAGTGAAAATGTTAGTGGATCATTTATGACTCATATATCAAATTCAGATTCCTGGAGGTAAACAACATAATCATCCGGAATTGCAGATCTCCTTACTCTATGAGATTTTCTTTATACTTTCGGCTGGGACATTTCATTTACCAGTTCTACAACATTTTCTTCATGGAGTGGTTCATTCTCGAGATGTTGTTCCTCATTGTTATGAACAATGTCCTGTGGAATAACAATATTGTCATAAGGTACGGATAATGTAATTGATACCCGTCTTCTAATACCACATTATGTGGTTTATCACTCCCACTATCGTCACCATCTTCCAAGAATCTAGCAGTTCGAGTCTCAACGATCCTGGTGTTATGGTTAGGACAGTAAAGCTTGTAGCCCTTTGATCTCTCACAATATCCGATGAAAAAACAACTCACGGTTTTGAGATCAAGTTTCTTTTCCTGTGGATTGTACAATTTAGCCTCTGTAGGACAACCCTAAATGTGTGGGTGTCTCAAACTAGGTTTCCTTCCTATCCATAACTCGAAAGGTGTCTTAGAGACAACCTTACTAGGAACCCGATTTAAGATATACACTGTTGTTTTCAGAGCTTCACTCCACATGGATTCAGGCAAAAAGGAATTACTAATTATACTACGCACCATATCCATAAGTGTCCGATTACGCCTCTCAACAACACCATTTTGTTAAGGCGTACCCGGTGTCATATATCGAGGAACTATTCCTTTCGATTTGAGGAAACTGGCAAATGGGCCTTCACTTTGACCCAAGTCAGTATGTCTATCATAATACTCACCACCTCTATCTGACCTCACAACTTTAATGTTTCTGTCTAGTTGATTTGTCACTTCGGCTCAGAAATTTGTGAAAGCGTTTATGACCTCTGACTTTTGTTTTAGTAAATAGACATAACTGTATCGTGAATAATCATCAATAAAGGTGATAAAATATTTTTCTTCACTAATAGAAGGTGAAATTGTCCACAAATATCAGTATGTATCAATTCAAGGAGTTCTTTACTGCATGTGCCACCTTTCTTGTTAATTTTAGGTTGCTTTCCTTTTATATAATATATACAGACGCCGAAGTCCGTGAAGTCAAGAGTGGCCAGCACCCCTTCCCTCACTGATGTCATAATTCTATCTTTAGACATGTGACCCAAACATCGATGCCACAACAATGAGGAAGTATCATTAGGCAGGCCACGTTTCGATCCAATATTCACATGCAAAGTAAGGAGAGATTGCTCAAATATGGAATTTAAGTTTAATTGATAAAGACCATAATTTAAAAATTCAGTTCTAACTAAAATATTATCCTTATATAAACTAAGATGATTGTTTGCAAAATGAAAGCTAAAGCCTTCTGTCCAATCTAGATAAAGAGATAAGATTTCTTGATATAGATGGTATGAATAAAATATTTTTTAGGTCCAATTGAAAGCCATTTTTCAAAATGAGTCTGCAGGTGTCGATTGCTCGTACTTCAGACTTGTTTCCCATATAAACATTCTTCTCTCCATCACTTGGATTCCGACTTGAAAGGAATCCCTGCATTGAATTTGAAACATGGACAGATGCACTTGAGTCAATCCACCAACTATTTAAAGGAACATCGACAAGATTGGTTTGAAAACATACGGAGGTTAAATTATTATCTCTTGATTCGAACCAATTCTTTCGCTTTTAACAGTCTTTCTGGAGGTGTCCCTTCTTTTTACAAAAGAAACATCTCGCTTTGTCAGGATCGTTGTTATCCTTGGCTGCATCACGTGTGGGGTTATTCTTCTTCTTTGGTGGACCCCTCTAGCCCTTTTTAAATTTTTCTCTTTTTACTTTATTCTCCTGTGATACAAAGTGGACAATATGTCCTCCCTCTTGTCTAAGTTGTGATTCCTCTTGCACACACATGCTTTACAGTTCATTAAGATTCCATTTATCTTTCTTAATGTTATAATGAATCTTAAACGGTCCAAACTGCTGAGGAAGTGAGCTTAGAATAAACTGTACGAGGAAATGCTCATTAACTTTCATATCTAAGACTTCAAGTTGCGCTGCTATGTGCGCCATTTCAAGAATGTGCTCTTACTCACCACTTAACCCATCGTACTTCATACTTGTTAACTTTGCCATGAGTATTCCAACCAACGATTTGCCCATTGACACAAAATATTTTTTCACAAATGTAAGATATTCTTGTGCCTTCATGGACGATGGTATGGATCCACGGATATGTTTGGCGATCGACATGTTTATGTACATAAGACTCATTCGGTTTGATCGCTCCCACTTTTCATATAAAATTTTAGCTTCAGGAGAACTTCCAGCTGTGGGTTGAGTTAGCTCATCAATGCGCAAGGCCAAGTCTAAATCCATAAAGCCTAATGCAAACAAAATTTGCTCATGTCAATCCGAGTAATTAGGTCCAGTAAGCATAAGAATGTTATAAGGAATTGAAGTTGAGGTGAGACCTGTTTGAAAATATTAACATGTTCACTTATTACTTAAAATGCTTTGAGATTCACACTAATTTAGTAATTCAGAGTAATTCTAAAAAGCGTTTGTAGACTTACTCTAAAGAGCGACTCATTGCATCGTTTTAATCCCTCCTTTGGGTCGAGACTACGACTTGCTATTGGTCCACTCTAGGATGAACAACATCACCCATAGGGCTAACTAATCAATCATGCTACAATGGAGATGAGTTTATACCTTTGGATATTCCAACCCAAATCCAATCGGAATGAATCATTTCATTACCCTATACCGGTTTTGCAATTACTTAAAGATGATCATACCTTTGGGTCATCGATACATGATATCCAAATAGCAAAACCGTAATTGCAATGCTATTATTTTTGAAATTATGATTCCAAAATATCAATAATTTCAATTGGATGTCCATAAATCTTTCTAATTGGATCACTTTGGTGACAACCAAACTATTCCAAGTTATGGATTTCTAACTAGAGTCAACAGCATCTACATAAGTGGCCTAAGAAAAACCTAAGTGATTGTTTGATTAGTTGTGCCATTAAAGGCCCGACCACTTGATCCGTTTTGGCCAAATATCAATGATTTGAGCAAACTACTACATGTTAACTCGTGAGCCAAAAACATACATGATAGGCCTAATAAGATGATAATCATAATATGAATAAGGCAAAAAACATGATTCCATGTGATAAATGATGATTATCATATACATGTATATGCATATCAAGAATGCAAGATTAAGTCATTGGATGTGAGCCCATTGATTCTTTTTAACTAGTGAACCATCATATTTAAGCCATTCGAATATCTTATGTTGTCGATTGGTGAATCCCAAATGGCATGATTCTACCAATAGACCACACAATTGCATTAATCTTGAAAATTGGCTATCTATCATTATGGTTCAAGAAAATATGCACTTGATATGCAAGAAGGCAATCTTATGTTAGATGACAATCAAATCATCACATGGATAGCTAATAAAGATTGTTTGCCAAATACATCAGTCTGAACCTAATCTCTGATACCACATGTTAACATTGGACCAATACATGTTAACATCTACGTACGATTTAACAATAATATAAAATCCATAGGATCTTGACTTGATGCATTTGACAAAAATGAAAAATAAAGAGTTGTACAAATTAGAGAGTGTACCTTGCACCATTGAATTAGCCGATGAAGAAAGTTGATGTTGATGAGTCATTGCTTTCAACAGTTTAGGTCTTATCAACTTGGCACAATGACTAAGATCAGCTAACTCTGATCTTCTCTCTCTACAACTCTCTTTGATGCGTGAATGGAGATGGGAGATCAATTGCAAATGTTGAGTGGGAGAGAGGGACTAAGAGCCTTGAATTTATAGATGATTTAGTTCCAACCCATCAAAGGAACCAAGTAATTACATGACTCTTTATCTTCTCCAATTATTCAGAATGTCATTGCATAATTTCAAGAGATGGAATGAGAAAAGTTACTCCTTAGAATGTGAAAAGTCATTCTTGGAATGTGGAGAGACACCCCCTAAAATATGAAAATGTGTGGAATATGAAAAGTTATTTTTTAATACAAAGGTTATGGTCATAAGTGGGCCACTCTCTTTATACATTCCAATAGGAAATTTCAGATTCTTTAGCGGGTGGAGGGTGACGATTGGAATTTCTTTATATGCATTTGTAGAAGAGGAAGTGTCCTTTAATTAACACATTTTTTCGTTTTACTATTGCAGGTTTCCAATAGGACTAGTTTCTAAAATAAATATGTCATTTTAAACTTGTCATATGATCAGGTGATTACTCATCTCTCTCTTCTCCTTAATTGTTTAACGAGCCACTGATTAGATGAGACACTTGGTTGATTGTAGAAATTCTTAAGGAAAAAAGAAGAGTGAGATTAATTGAGGATAGTGTGAAGTGGTTCCACTTAAGAATATGATATGGTTGATAGACTATATGATGAAATTACGCTTGAGGATATGATATGGTTGTATGACAGTATGATATGGTTCCGCTTGAGAATATGATATAGTTATCGTACTATGTAATGAGGTTGCACTGGAGAATATAATATGGTTGTGTGATAGTATAATGTGGTTACATATGAGAATATGATATAGTTGATAAACCAAGTGATTAGGTTGCACATATGCATATGATATGATTATGTGACAGTGTGAATGGGTTCCAATTTGAAGAATGTGATATGGTTGATGAACTATTTGCGCTTGAGAATAGGATATGATTGTGTGAGTGTGATAAATAATCTCCACTTGGAAATGTAATACGGTTGATGGATTATATCATGACGTTTAATAATCCAAGGTTGTGTGACAGTGTGATCATGTTACACTTGAAAATATGATATAGTTGATCGATTATGTGATGAGTTTACACTTGAGGATATAATATTGTAGTATGATAATGTGATGATGTTACACTTGAGAATGAAAGAAATCGAAGGACCATGTGATGAGGTTACACTTGAGGATATGATATGTGGTTGTGTGAGTGTGATGTGTCCACTTGAAAATGTGATATAGTTGATAGACAATGTGATGGAGTTGTACTTAAGGATGTGGTATGGTAGTGTGATAGTGTGATGAAGTATATATCCACTTGAGAATGTGATACGATTGATAGACAGCGTGATGAGTTTGAACCTGAGGATATGATATGGTTGTATGTTAATGTGATGTAGTTATACTTGAGGATATGATATGGTTGATGGACTATATGATTAGGTTGCACTTGAGCGCATGACATAGTTGAGATGATAGTCTGATGTGATTCCACTTGAGAATATGATACAGTTGATGGACTATATGATGAGGTTGCACTGGAGGATGCATATGATATGGTTGTGTGATAGTGTGATGTGATTCCACTTGAAAATGTGAAACACTATATGAACTATGTGATGACACTACTAGAAAAAAAGGGCAAAAGCTACGAATAAAAACCGTAGTTATAAAGTTATAAGCCACATATAGTATTTGTGGATAAAAGTAGTGTTATATCTGTAGCAATACACCGAATTTAATAACAGCTACGATTGTCAGATGACCAACTACGGTCAATATCCGTAGCTATATCCTACATTTGAAAAAAAATATAATTATTCATTCATTCATTTAATTACCACCTGCATAACCATTCATTCATTCAATAATGAATCAATTACAATCTTTCATTCAATCAATTACAATTACAATTACAATAATGCTGAAAATATAAAGAAAAGGTCATCATCCTTTTCTTTGTGAGTCTGTGCGCACTTGCATATGCCAAGGTGCATCTTTCATCCACCATAGATAGAAAATGGATGCGGGTATTAGTAGTTCACTTGCACATCCGACAGCTATACCAATAACTTTTCATGTGCATCTTTTGTAATTATTCAAGGGCAAACCACCACTAGAGGACTCTGCAATATAAAAACAAAGAATAAGTCAATTAAAGAATGATGAAAACTAAATGCAAGGAAAACATAGAAATAGGATGGTTGAGAATCTAGAGAAATATGTATGGTTGACACTAGCGGCCTAAAAGTTGCTTAGAATGGAATGCAGCAGGTCCCTTTTCTAGCCCAAAAGAAGTGGATCTTCATGGCCGTGTCTGTCACATTTGCCATGAACATTTTTATGGCAGCTCTTTTGGAGCCCTTGGCATTTTCGATCACATGTAGAGTTGCATGACCATGCCTGCGAAAAGTTAATAGCATGCAAAGTATATGCTTACCATCAAGGGTTTCCATTACTGTCAATTGTTGCCACTATATCCAATGAGCCATAATCCCCAATGCAGCAAATCAACAAACTTGAGAATAGAAGAAAAAAAGGAGAAATCAACAAAATTGGAGTTTGACATTTGAACCAAAATAAGCTATCTATTAATAAATCAACAACTGCTCAAACTAGTTTGACATTTGAACCAAAATAAACATTCACATCGAAGTTTATGGGTCATCACAAGTTTCACAACTTACCAGTACCTAAATATCATTTCCTATCGATTGAACTGATCCACTATTCAA
Organism: Magnolia kwangsiensis; assembly: GCA_037074715.1. Lineage (NCBI taxonomy): Eukaryota > Viridiplantae > Streptophyta > Magnoliopsida > Magnoliales > Magnoliaceae > Magnolia > Magnolia kwangsiensis. The sequence continues at coordinate 153,790,558 of CM073573.1, read as the reverse complement.
TTCACTTGGGCATCTAAACTCACACTAGGAGTCCATATAATGCATCGCATGGACCTTCCAATTTCTCATTCAAGAATATGGAGACAACGGCACATCATACTGACAAAGGCATGCCCATAAGGGTGTGTTTGGTTGCACAAAATATCATGAAACTTCACAATATTTGGTGTAATTTCAAATCATAGCTGAGGCGTTATCCACACTCGTAGAGCTTATCAATGTCGCTCGTGTCTTCAGAAGCAGCAGCAATAGAAGCCATTGCTTGGTGATCGAGTTGTTGACTTGATAGGTCCCATCATTTATGACATCCCCAATTCTCCTAAATTGGAAGATCTTCGCCATTTAATTTGGTTTTCATGCAGTTGGATTTGGACTGTTAACACTATTTTATCTTAACCGCCTATTTTTATGCACCCAATCATATGGGGCTTTTGGACATATCCAATCCACGGGGGCCACATCAGATCAACCGTCTGGATCACCAAACCATAGACACCACATGTATAAAGTTGGGAGCCTTAGCAAACTGTAGATTTTTTGAGACTCATAAACTAGTACTTTTTTGAGAAGAGCTCATCAATTAATATTTAATACTCAATGGTTACTTTGTTTGAATAGTGAGGGAAGCAATTGTAATCTGATCGTGCCTCCTTTATTTGGCTAATTATTGCAATTAAGTCAATGGTGTATCCAAATGCAACCTTAACTAATAGAATTTAAGTACTCTTTGGACATTTGCAAATTTATCCATCTTACAACCAAAACAACATGAAAGTCAAATAAACTTGAAATTATCATGACATGTTACTTTCTTTGGATGAAAACAAAGCCACACACACACGCACATGGAAAACAATTATGTACTGATGTAATAGGATTAAACAAAGATGAACCAATATTTCACATGAAAAAAATAGCAAAGACTACCCAAAATGTACCAATGAAAGCTCATATAGTAGGAACCAGAATGGAAAGGAGATGCTTAAAATGCTCACAAAGTGTGGAAGATCACAATACTTTAAAATTTGGACCCTTTTCAGTGTCAATGGACTGTTTTTGCATTTTTTTTAAATCTTAATATTTGTACATCTTCCAAGAAATGATTAATTTGCAAAACTAATTAACCCATTTAGGCTATTTCATATTGTGAAGAACAAAAAAGAACGTAGGTTAAACAGACCATGAGCCAAATACATATTATCTAATCTCCTTAAAACAATGTTGTGATAGTAGGAAATGCACATCGTTATGTAAGGTTATATGATGATAAAACAATGGGTGGGCCATAACTATCAAATCTTATTGATGTTAAGTGAGACCATTAACAAAGTGGGATGTATTATCTGTGAACATGGGCTGCGGCAGATGCAATAAAATTTAATGTGGATACATCTATTCTCAAGGAAAAGGCTAAGGCAATGGATGATGATATTGAAGCCAAAAGGGCCCTGGTGGTTTGCTCCTTGGAAAATTGAGAAGAATGCATGGCATGTGGAAGTTAAATAATATTTTTCTGAGTAATATTTATAATATTGTCCATTATGAATGCAATCTTTATGCTGAGGCTAATGGCAATAATTGTGAAAAGTCCATTATGGTGGGAAGTAGGGGTGCACATCTAATCGTTGGAACCGTGTAACCGGATTAGAACCGTTGGATCGGTCCGGTTTGGTCCAGTTCTAGGGTACTAACGGTCCGGTTCCGGTTCCCAAATTTTCTGAACCGTTGATTACAGATCAGTTCCGGTTTAGAGTCCTATAAAATCGAACCGAACCGTTGATCCAAACCATGACAGGAACCGTGGATCTGAACTGTCGATCCAAGTTAGTTTTTTTTTTTTTTAAGAAATATACCCCTGCCCTCTGCCCTCTCTTGCCACCCTCAGTTGGTAAGTTCAAAAATACGTGGATGATGGAAAAAAATAAATCATCATGATCCAAGAATTTCGTAGGCCACAACAAATTCTTAATGGCCAGTTATCATTTTTTTCCTATAGTGGCCTGTATGAATTTGGATCTTCTTCAATTTTGGTGTTATGCACTAAAATAATATTAAAAAATGGATGGACAGCTTAGATGTACTACACATACATCAAGGTGGCCCCACGTCAGTGACACGCTGTGTTGGTGAGGTCGGGCACACCTAATCTGCTCATACACAGCTGTATCCAACGTCAACAACCATTGTGTGAGACATGTGGCCACGGTGTGCTATAAAAAAAAAAAAACACGCGCGCGAGTCTATTCGATAGTGTTTCGCGAAGCTTACCTCCACCGCTCGTCTCCTTCACGTCTCTCTCTCTCTCTCTCTCTGTAAAGAAAAGAAAAGAAAAGAAAACTCGTTTCTTTAATTCCACTCCAACCAATCTTGAAAAACCCTTTCTTCTGCTTCTTCCCAAAAAGCCCCTAACAAAGATGAGTTATTACAACCAGCAGTAGCCTCCTGTCGGAGTTCCTCCTCCCCAAGGTATGGATGGTCTTTGTAAGATTGCAGGAAATTTCTAGGGTTTTGTTTAGATAGATCTGACGGTGGGGTTTTGAATTTTGATGGATAGGATATCTTCCGGAAGGGCATCCGAAGGGCGCATATCCACCGCCGGGGTACCCTGCGCAGGGATACCCGCAGCAGGGGTACTATCCTCAGCAGGGCTACCCTCCTTCGCGGTTTGAATTTCATAATTTTGCCTGCTGCTGATGCACCAGTTCGTCCCATGCGTCGATTTCGGTTTCACAGTCTGGTTCCGGTTCTAGGGTGCTAGCGGTCCAGTTCCGGTTCCAAAAATTGTAGAACCGATAGGAACGGTTCAGTTCCGGTTTCACCCCAGAACCAGACCAAACCGACCCGTGTGCACCCCTAGTGGGAAGTGGGTTTGGTTGAATAGTGCATGCGAAAGATCTTGCAGAGAATTTGTACAAATGAGCCCTGTTTGCAATGTGGGCAGATTTGGTTGATCAAAGGCGAAGGTGAACCTGCTTTAATTTATCATAACTTTCTTGTAAATTTATTTCAATATTATATAACCATAACAAGTATTGCTCTTTTATGCAAATAATAATAATAATAATAATAATAATAATTTTAAAAAATAAAAATAATAAAAAAGCAAAAACAAAAAAAACAATAATAATACAATCAAAGTAAATAAAAAAGTAATAAAAAAGAGGGATGAAAAGGAAAAACAGAGATACCTGATGGGTTAACAGGTTGTTGCGGATAGAGAAATCCCAAAGCAGCCATGAGAGAGAAAGAGGGGAGAGAGGCGCAAAGAGAGAGAGAGGAAAAGTCCGAATGATATGAGATACTTTTTTTTTTTTTTCTTTTTGCTTTTAGGGCGTGTTTGATTTTGGGAATTCCCAGGGAAATGCCCCTGAATGGTAATAAACATTTCCCTCCTCAATTGCCACACGCTTCCCGTAGTTGATTGGACGGCTTACTTTTTTCAATGTAAAAATGACAAATATTATGAAATATTTGTGGGTCCCATCATGATGCATATCATATATCTACACCGTTCACCCATTATGTCATATGGATTTATGATATATGCCAAAAAATAAGGCATATCTAAAGCTCAAGTGGACCACGCCATAGGAAAATGTTAATTAAATACTTACTGTTAAAAACTTCTTGGGGCCATTATTTCTTTTGGTTTGGGCCAGTTGAGTGTTGGATCTGGCTCATTTTTCTTCTCATATCTCAAAATGTTGTGATAAAATGGATGGACGGAACAGATATATTATATACATCAAGATGAGGTCCTAAAATGGCCACTACTACTTTTGAACTGGTTTCCAAGAAATGTAATTCCCATGAATATTCAAACAGGTGAAATGGTAATAATCACCCATTTCCAAGGTATTTACTGTTTCCCAGTGAAATGATGAAAATCAAATAGGCCCTTATAGTGATCCTTTGCCGGTGCTTGGTTTAAGTTAGCGCCAGCAAAGGGTTCACTCAACCATTGACTTTGCCCTGCTTTCTTGTAGTGACATGTTGGTTTTCTACAACAGATCTGCAACAGAAAAGGAAACATATATTAGTTTCATGACTAAAGAACTAAGGCTAGGCAACCCAAACTCAATGAAAGACTAGCACATCTAAGGCAATAATTTTATCTAGAAAAAAGGTAATTAATGATGAATTAGGTTGACAAACATATTTAACTCATATTGAAGAAATTGAAGAAAGCTTGCCACAAAGCTTAAAGATCTTGGTCAACCCACTGCTGTTGGTTTGTTATTAGTGTGGAAAGGTTATTATTATAGTTTGGAATGGAATGAGATACATGGTTTAGGTAAATAAGGCTGGATTTGGGGTCCCTACTCATGGTTATCAAATGGCTAGGATCATATCAAAGAGAAATCTAGGTATGGCCAATTTATGGTGGGTCCCATCAGATCAACACAGTTGATCACTAAGCAATAGGCCCAATCAAAATGCTTATGTTTGCTCCCAATCAAAGCCTTTTTCCAAATTCAGTTCGTCAAACTAGAAAATTTCTAAACATTTCTGCTCCTAATTCTTAACATAAAAATTTCATAAAATTCCAATTATGAATTAGGTATCATTATCACCATAAATTTGAACCAGTAATTTGGGCTCATAATACATGCATCTAATTGTATGCATCAATCTATTCAGCTCGACTTTCACAGGTACACTTCAATTTATATATCAACACAAACTACATTTTCTCACCAAAAAAAAAAAAAAAAAACTGTAGTTTTCTTTTGTTCTCATCTATAAACCGAATACTCAATCCTACCATCAGAATCAATACAAAAGAAAAGGCACGGAAGGAAAATTTTATAAAACTTACACAATTGAGAAATCTAAGAAAATGATGGTAACTAATATCATTCAAAACAGAGCAACATCAAATCCGACACAGAAAATCAATGCAAAAAACAAGCAGAGATCAAAAGACGAAAACAATCAAGAAAATTAGAGTTGGAATAAACTAGCTCTGGAGCTGGAAATTAAAGTTTCAGATTTGAGGATTTTTTTGAGACCGCTGAAAGTAGAGAAATGGGAGAAGGAAGCAAACGCCATTTGATTTCTCTCTCTCTTTCATTTCCTTGGGTATTTTCTTCTCATTTTCTTTTTCTGTTTTTTATTTTTTTTTCTTTGTTCGTTAGTTTTTTTCATCATAGTTGGAGTCAATTTTTTGTTTTAGCTTTTTTTTTAAGTATTGATGTGGACCAATGAAGATTAGACCGAATAACAGAGGATCCCGACTCAACTTTCAACAGATTATTGGGTGGAGCAGGCACTAAACTGTCTGCCCGGCCAATGAAACAGTGCACATCCCGGCACCACTGTTAAAATAAGCCACTTGTGCAAAGTGTACAACGTCTGCATATCAAACGTCGTACTCAGCTCGAGTATCATGCCGTTCGCCTAAAATGAATCAGAAATAGAATCACTACGCCTCCCATGATAGTTCACCACCATTTAGAAGTGAAGTCTTCCGTGCGCACTACACAGTTGGACAACAATCTAGATTCTGAGGCCGTAGAAGTTGTTGCCAGCTTATTTGGACCTGACGGGCTGGATCCTTTTTTGTCATTGGAATCTACGCCCCTGAGGGGCTGGATGAGTAAGCATTTCAGCCTCATCGATGAATGGATGCATATATTCCCGCTTGTCAGATATCCCAGCCATTCAACCGTATTACGCACGATGATCATTTCTGGACCCAGAAACCATACTGATGTACTTATATCAATGTAAACGCATATTTTATGATACAACCGTCAGAAAAAGACCGACGGACCCTCCACTTTCCAAGCATGCGCGGGACCGATACGTTTAGCCGGCTAGCCTGATTCTGTTCAAGGGGATCATCGCGCTGGGCCCCACCTACAAGAGTATTCCTCTCCCGCGTTGGAGCTGCCGTCCCACGTTCCACGCTGGCATCTGCCACCATTTGTGAGAAATCATCTCATAAAAAGGTCATGATGCATCAGAAATAGAAGATGAATGGATCGTGCAGACCGTTGATATGGTTCCCCTCATTGTTGATGGAGAGTACTTTAAAATACTATCGAGATTGACTGTCCATTTCTGGTATTATTCCTTCACACTTTTTACGCCACTGATCAAATGTTCAGAATCATCTAATTTGGGAATTCTTTAGACATCAGCCGCAAATTGATGTGTCCCTTCAGATCGATTGGCCAACATGTACAAAACCGGCGCAGCAAGGCATTGCGTTCGGATGCATCAGGACCGGATAGTTCTCCGCTCTTCAATCTCTCCTCGCGCGAATCGCCTTGCCATTTTTCATTCTACTCGCTCTTCTCCTCCAAACTCCAACCTTTCGCTGCAACGACGCAACTCCTTGGAATTGAGTCGATCATTTCCTTCAAAAAGCCCTAGCTCTGTTCTTGGTCATCTTCACAAGCACCATCGGTAATAAATGAATTCCTTCCCCCTTTTCCTTTCTTTTCTCTCTCTCTCTCTCTCTCTCTCTGGAAAATTGGTATGCAATGCATGCACAGATGCATGTACGAATGAATGTTTGTATTATTGTATGTGTTTATGGGGACGGATGAGAAAACCGTGCAAACTAGTTGCGTGTGGGGCCCACCATGGTGTTCGTATAATATCCATCTTGTCCAGTAGGGTGTCCCCATCATGAAAATCAGAGTCGTAAAAAATCCGCCTGATCTAATCATCAGGTGGACCACATCATAGAAAACAATGTACAACACACAAAAACCTTTAAGTTTACTTGAGGGCCCACCTGATGGTTGGATCAGCTTGGCTTTTGGCGTATTCCATTTTGAGAGTGGGGCAAGCCTGATGGACGGTTTGGATGCCACACACACACCCCCCACAGTGGATGACACATCCAGCTAGTTGCTTGATATTGTCATCCACCACTGGTTGCGTAGTGCTGTGTGTTGGACATCCAAACTATCCATCAGATGCACCCTCCCAATGTCGCCCATCAACCCAAAAATTAGGCCAATCAATGACTTAGGTGGGCCAAACCACAGGGAACAATTGAGTACACCCTTGATTGCATGTGGGTGCCACTGTGATGTATTTCAAACATCTGACCCGTCCAATGTGTGCGCTTCACCTAGATGAGGGGTTCCACCAAATTTCAGGCCATTCCAAAACTCAGGTGGGTCACACCAATTGATTTTGGAGGTTTTAGGCATGATTCTGCTCTGTTGAAGATGGTTCGGCCTAAGTAAGTTCTGGATGTGGCTGATTTTTGGGAACCCCAAAGTTCAGAGGGGGCTCACCAGATGCACAATTCAGATGCCACATAAATATCATGATGGGGGCCCACTTTGCTCGATCCTACCACAAGTTATGGCAGGGTCGGCCTTTCATATTTTTATATCATCGTCATCATCATTTAAGCGTTATACCAATTAATTGGGGTGGGCTACATGAACCCGATTTTGCCATTCCACTCTATCAAGGCCCATACCTTCAGGAAATAGCTTGCTTCATAGACCTCTTAGGCATGAAACCAAAGTGATTTCCTGGTACATTCGTCTCATGCCTTGGTCTTTGCTCAATTACTCTCTCCCAAAGTTTTATAGTATGGCTCATAAGTTTAATCCCCACCATAGTTAGTGTAGCTTTGTTTTTTTTTTTTTTTGAAAGGTAACTGAAATTTTATTAATGGAAAGAAAACATAACAAAGATAGAGGAAGCTGAGGCCGCCTGCTGAAAGGGCAGACACCACTAAGCTCCTATAAAACTAAAATATCTTTAATCCCCACCATAGTTAGTGTAGCTTTGTTTACCTCATTTATTCTTATAAATAGGTACCGCGGTACTTTTCCTCCATACATTCGGCATTTTCTTCAATCTTACAATCTTGTTGAACAAATTTGTCAACTAAAATAACACGATATTTCTCATATACTTCCAAACCTCTATTGGTATACGTTATGATCTCTGTTTTTATCTTTTTCAAAGCTTCTTTTAGTTTAGATACCCCAATCCTACAAAAATATCTATAATATCCAACATAATTTGAGTTTATGGTTCCTTATGCTCTTAGAGTGGTTGTCATGTAACAAGTTATGAAAATAGCCTTTCCACCTTCCATTGATCTCATTGTCTTTTACTAATGCCCTCTATTTATCACCGTTAATGCATCTAATATGATTTAGGACTCCACCTTTCCTGTCTCTCATTTTTACAAGTTTGAAGACATCTTTCTCACCTTCTCTTGTCCCTAATCTATTGTAAGGATCATCATAAGCCTTAGCCTCACTTATTAGTTTCTTAGCAATCTTTTTAGCATGTCTATATTGATCAAAATTTTCATTGTTTCTTGGCTCTTGCATTGCTTTGAAATGTTATACATCTCTCGTGAATAGCTTTTTATACATCATTATTCCACCACCAAGTTTCCTTCTATGATTGCCTTTTTCCTCTAGATACTCCTAAAACATCTTTCACTACATCTCATTCCATGTAACATTTACATTTCTTCAACATTCCACTTTCCTTATTTCATCAATTTATTTCTAAATAACATTGTTCTCTCTTTTTAAATTCTACCACCTATTTTTTGGACACCTATTTCACTCCATTTCTTTCATCTTTTAATGTAAACATCCATAACCATTAACCTATGTTGTGCAGTCGACTCTATCCTGGTATAATCTTGCAATTCTTACATATTGATTGTCCTGTTTTCCTAAGCATAAAGAAACTTATTTGGCTCGTATATGATCTACTTTTGAAAGTTATTAAATGTTCATGTCTCTTTTTAAAGTGTATGTTGGTATGCCATAGTGAAATTAAGGATAGCATCTCCCATCTCATTTCTTCTCCCAAAACTGCATCCTCCATGTATGCTCTCCTATCCTCTACTTTCTTTTCCTATATGACCATTTAGGTCTCCTCTTACTAATATCCTCTCTCTGTCTGGAATTCCCCACATTAGTCCATCCATATTCTCCCAGAATTTTCTCTTGATTCTACCTTCAAACCCTACTTGTGGCACATATGCACTAATAACATTGATTATCTCCTCTCCTAACACAAGTTTTATTAATAAAATCATATTGCTTGCTCTCCTAACATTTGCAACTTTATTCTTTAAATCTTTAGCTACCACTATCTCTACTCCATTTTTATTATTGTCCTTTCTTATATGCCAATGTTTATATCCATCAATTTCTCTAGTTTTGGCTCCACTTCCACTTGATCTTCTGAATGCAAGTTATATTAACTCTCCTTCGTTTTTTTCTGAATAATCGTCGATCCAATTCAGGAAGATTTGCCTTTTTGATAGTTAAATTATGAGCTATGATCCAATGAAAATTGTTTTTTGTGTGTTTGCATGCTCACGCTTGCACATGTGCATATGTTTGTGAATGTATATAATATGTGGATTGCACATGGACCTAACGTGTCCTTGATGGGGCAATAACAGGCATTCAAATAAGGGCCTACGATATGGATTGTAAGACTACTTTACACTTACCGTCTGTTTACACTACCTGCATGGCTATGATTTTGCTGTCATATTTATTTTTAGTTCATGTGTAATCTATGATAAACTACTCTTATTGAATGTTCGTTGTTGATCATAGTGGGGTCACTTGGGTCCCACATACGGAGTTGCTTCCTATAAATTCCATCATAGACTGTTTAATAATCATAAATTTTTTTTTTTCTTTTAAATATGTGAAAAAAGAAATAGGATTGAAATGATTTCCTTTCGTCCTCTCAAATGCAATGTCCAATCTTCAATATCATTTCGGTGTATTTGGATGCACTCTAAAAATTGCAAATGGTTTAATATTTTGGCAGAACATTAGCTGTGTGTTACCCCTGTGCATCTGGGGTGGTGTTGAAATTGGTTTGGGTAGTAGAAGTCTGGAAAACAGAGTCCAAGCTAATGTCATTCTCTATTTGTGCCTCCATTTGTAGGAAGAAAACAATTCATTCTGCTGAAATATATAAATCACTTTGAGATTTGTGTTACATCCAAATGAAGCTTTGAGATTTTGATTATGATTGAATGCGTGTAGGAGATGGAGTGATGAACATTTCGTGAAAGTCGGGTGTGTTTTGTGCAAAAGGAAAAAGAAAGAAACTGCAACTTCTGCTGCAATGGCTAAAATGTCAAATCAAAGAATGTCGTCTGTGTATCTTTACATTCCAAATATTGTTGGTAAGTTTCTTGGTGTATTTTTCTTCTTAGAATTGAATTGAGGTTTTCTTTATTTTGTGATTGATGATTTTATTACAATAGAGATGAAATGAGTGCACGTGATAGGTAAACTTGGAAGTTGTAGTTGAAGTTTCAAACTGTTTCTGAGACCATACGGTATAACTCAGCTTTGGGGTTTATTTATTGCTTTGTTCTTTCTGGCATGTGGACCCAAAAAAAAAATGGTAATTAAGAATTTAGGAGTCCCACATCCCTTCTTCAAGTCATCAGCGATCATACTGTGAGTTCTGGGATATCTATAGTAATATATAAAATAAAACATAACCTTTGTTTTAGATTTTTTGCATGACAAAATTGCCCTTAGCAATTCATATAAATGGCTAAATTACCACTCATCCTGTAATCCTGCTTTGTGCCATGGGTAGATATGACACTCATGCTGCGTATGGCACTTGATCGGTAGGCACTGAGAAACTATCCACCTACCAGTGCCCACATTCTGAGATGGTATGATGATTCACACCATCCATATTATCTTTGCTTCCATAGATAAGCTATTGTACCATAGTCATTCAATAGCTGTGCGCTGTTTTTGTTGTTTTTTCAAAGAAAATCATTCTGACAAAGTGAGGCTGAAATGAATTTATTGAATAAAAAGAGCCCTTTGTAAACTTCATTTAGGAATTTTGTTCTCTCAAGGCAAAACATATCACTTTTATGGTTAACGTTTCAAAAAAAGAAGAAGAAGAAGAAGAAGAAGAAGAAGAAGAAGAAGAAGAAGAAGAAAAATCACTTTTTTGGTCCAAAGTTGAGGCCAAAACCACTATGAGATGCTTGTTTTGGTCATTTTGTTTTAGATCCGGACATCAAGTCCTTCCACTCATACGGAAGTAGTTTTTATGACAGTAGCTGATGAACCACCACTTTCATATTGCTTCAGTGCTTTCTTTTTCTACATAAATTCTTTTATTAATATTTTATTGTTGTATGGGAGTGCAGGATACATAAGAATTCTCATGAACTGTGTTGCATTTGCTCGTTGTTTTTCTGACAAAAAGCTCTTTGCTGTTCTTTACTTTATCAGGTAACTTGTTAAGGAGCATAAGGTTTTCAATACAGAAAGTTGTAGGTTTCACTACATGTAAACTGTGGGTATAGATTGATCATATTTGTTCTTTCAGCTTTGCGTGTGATGGTATAGATGGTTGGCTTGCCCGCAAGTTTAACCAAGGTACAAGTGAATCTATTTCAAACAATGTCTTAATTCACTACTTTCACCTGTTTCTAATTTGCCCTTGTAGATACATTCATCTTCAATGGTTTGTGCAAATTAAGTTAATTATGCACTTAGGATTTCAAAAACCAAGATAACCACAAACTTAAATCAATTGAGCTGGTCTATTGTGTGCATAAATAGGAAGTGTGTGGTTACTGAATTTGCTGTCTTTTGTGCTCTGAATTTAGCAAAGCAAATGGTTTCAGAGATTGCTGCAATTCAATTTTCCATTGGCCATGAATTTGATGCCCCCAAATGCTTTTCTTAATTTTTTTTTGCTATTTCTGTTCAATATAACCTTTCAAAATAATAATAATAATAATAATAATAATAATAATAATAATAATAATAGATAATCTGTAAAATGTAAATTAATTGTAAGTTGCAAAATGTCTATTCCTGAAATTTCAATGCTCAAAACCTTCCAAGTATGATGAATCTTACTGAACTTGAGATGGTTTGAATTTTGAATGGAAGACCTGAGTTTAGGTGGCTTTGATGGTTGGACGAATTGATGCCATGTACTGAACCAATCGAGTATGAAAACTTAGCGAATTGATGTAATGAATAAACTGAACTGATGATGGACCTGACCGAACAAATTGATTTACTGGGAATTCAAGAATTAAGAACTGTTAATGGAACCAAATGAAATTGCCAAACCATAATAGAGTAATTCTACTGCAGCTGTCAACTTGTTTTTTTTTTTTTTAAATAAAAAATAAAAAATTGTGGAGCAGAGTTGACCCTGCTAACTCCCTTTTTCGAGTGGCAACCATCTCTTTTTCCTTGAAGAGAGAAACTGCATATAAAAGTACCGCCATATAAAGTTTTATTGAATGATTGATACAATCTGGTTATCAAATCAATGAGATTTCAATACCCCAATTGCCATAATGGACGAAGCACACATACCACATCAAAGTATTTGAGTATGGAGAGAGAAACATCTTATATTGTAAAAGTCTTGCACAAGGTACTTGAATAACAACTTCACAAACTCATATAAAGTGCAGTTCTACATCAATGTACAACAAACCCTATTTATAGACCCTGAAGAGACATCCTATAAAAGCCTTATTAAATCTTTAACAAGATTTTCCAACTGTTTGATTGATTCCATTTCAATCAAATATGTCCAAAATAGCAACAAATGAATCTACAGAGATTTTTTCAGAATGGAACGGCCTAAAAATAACTTTTGCAAACCCAACGAATCAACCCCTAAGATCCTCAAAGAATCAGCAAAATCTTCAACTAGAAATCCTCCAGAAAAAATAGCAATTGTAGATCTTGAAATTTAGGCCCAAAAATCAGTAACAAATAATACAAATTCAACACAAGTTGGGTCTCATGGCGGACCTTATGACTGCATCAAGACATTTTTTATGACTACATCAAGACATTTGTCCGTTATTGTGAAGTTGGAGGTCTGTAACTCCTGAAGTATCCTCGGAGTAGTCATGTTGTTGGTCAGTTTATGTCTGGTGTCAATAAAAAGGGGTTTCATTGTGGCACTTTGGGTGGGTCATTCTTCACTTTCTATTTTTCAGCCAATATTTCCTCATACGTTTTTTAAGTCCTTAGATTCACTTAAACTACAATATGTAGAGCTTCCTTTCAAACAAGTTTTTATAGTAAGAGAGTAGAGCTTTCTTTCAAACAAGTTTTTATAGTAAGAGCAACACTCTTGAGTAGAGCTTTCTTTCAAACAAGTTTTTATAGTAGGAAGGTGTTCCATAATGGTAACGGTGGCCGTAACAGCCACCACCTTTACCTTTACGATACGGGGCATAATGGCTGTTACAGCCCTGTAATGGCCATCATGGTTTCTTTTTTTTATTATTATTTTATTATTTTTTGAAAAAACCCCCTGAAAAACCTGTATCTGTCCCGTAATGTTGACTAAAAAGTATGAAAAACTTGTATATGTCCCATAATAGACCATTACGGGGTTATTATGTCCTTTATAGGGGATGTAAAGTGCCGTTAACGGCAATCACGGGTCATTTTTTTCCATAACAGCTGTTACGGCTGTTACGACCCCGTAACGTGTAACTGTTGCCACCGTTACCTTTACGCAACGGCCTTTATGGCACACCATGAGTAAGAGAAACACTCTGTTCACTTTGGCATGACCTTCCCCAATTACTTCATCATTTGGGTATCATTACTTTGTATCCTTTGTGGATGGTGTTTCAATAACGATTAGCATTTGCAGATCTACTTGATGAAAAGAAAAGATGAAGTTGTAGATATGTTACCAAATTTTCACAAACTAATGAGAATTCAGTATAGTATGCATATTAGAATATTTCATTCTGATAATTAAGGGACACCCTGCCGGAGAAAAAAGGATAAAAATGTCATAATCCCGCGATTGGTACTTGTTACGTGTCAATGGATATCACCTTTTTATTTATTTCATTTTGCTCTAAATCTGGGAGGATCACTTCAGAGGAGTCTTTCTCTTTCCAATCTATTATCTGTTGGAACTCCTAGTACTGTACAGGCCCTGTTTCAACCTCAATAGAAAGCAATGATGTTTCAACAAATGAGAGCTTTGGAAAAAGAGTGATACTAGGAAACTTAGAGAGTTGCCTGAAGCTTACCTGGTGGCAAAGGGATTTTCTTACACACTTGATTACCAATATACTTTTCCACTGCTTTCCAAACTCGATTCAGTTGTAACTTGTAATTATTTTCTCTTGCAACTGACAACTCATGGCCTTATGAATTGGCTAGATGTAAAAAATGTGTTCCTGCATGAAGAATTGAACGAAGAAGTGTATGGCCACCCATCCTGGCTTTTGAATATGGGGGGACAGAAATTGTTTATCTACTGAAGAAGATATCCATGTTCTGAAACAATCACCACGTGTGTGCTTTGAAAATTCAGTCACACAATAATCATATTAGTTTAAGAGAAGTGTTGATCATGCTATGTTTCTTAATCTAGGCATGGGGATACCAACTCTCATTCTGTATGTGAATGATATTGTTGTGAAATGTGACAATCGTGAAAGGATAAAAAGGATTACTTGAAGGAAATATGAGCTGGACTTGTAGGAAACATGCAAATCGGGGATGAAACCAGTTGATACTCTTATGGAACTAAATCACTTAATGCTTTGGAGGGGGTGGAAGATTTCCGATCATATCAAAGATTGGATGGGAAGCCAATGTCTTTGATTATTACTTTGTTAGACATTGCATATGCAGTTAGGTTTGTAAGTCACTGTATACACACACCCTAGGTTCCTCATCTTGAAGTTGTGTGGGAGTGATTGCCCAATCCTTCAACATTGGTAGCCTATGTACCAATAAGGAAGACCCATTTTTTGAGTGGGTTAGGTCGATAGACTTGGATGAGGCAGGTCGATGCCTTGATTCCATGATAGAGAGAGCTGCAGCAAGTATGGGCATTGATGTTGATGAAGTTATTGCTACTGAGGCAGGCCTCAGGACAGCTTGTTTGATTCATTGATTAGGCGCCCTATGGTCGTGACATCTAGGGTGAAGCATTAGGGTTGCATGTGGGTCACGTGCATGATCTTGAGCGATTAAAAAACCGATGCTTAGATTTTGTCCACATTTGGGAAAGATCACAGTAGTGATGATGGAGGCGCACTAGAGGCGATGGTCAGGATGCCAACAGGACAATGTTGGTAAGGTTCATAGGGAGAGTTTGAGTAAGAGGTCTATTAACCCATTCACTAAGGTAACCGAAGATCCCTATCATGACGCTCGTGCCATGGCTGCTCGTCCATGGGTGGGAGAGCCAAGTCTATGTTTCTCTGTTGTAAGGAACACCTAGCCCACAATATGGGAGCAATTACACGGAGCATTGGGTCCATTGACGTTAGTGATGGGTAGGAAACCCCACTTCCATGCCAACTTATGGATATGGCTCCTATTGCTATGGGATACAACACCTATTCATAGTCATCCGGCTATTGGTTATGGCCACGAGCACACCGCCAGATACAGACATGGGTATGGCTATGGATAGATGTGTCCAGGATACCCATATGAGTGTGGAGGTGTCCAAACACAGCCACAACCATAACCACAACAAGTGCTAGTGAGAGTGACGCTGACTGCTCAGTATCCAGTATCCACCAATGAGCATATTTATGCACATTCCTAAGGATGGTAACATCAATGTGTTAGAGAGTAAATAGCCTGGCATCATAACCTCGTGATCGGGTCACAATAATGCATCCATGTGGAGCATTAATATTATGGATGCCATGGATGGGGATGACGACTTTGAGCCGGCACATAATTCAATGTGGATATGAGACCAAGGTTTATTTTTTGTTCTTTTCGGTTCTTTGTTGTATTTTTTTTATTGCTTATATTGTATATTTGTACAATATTTATGTGGTATGAACTCATTTTTTATATAATTATATCGCCTATGGTTGCCAACACATAGTTGTCCCCTAATCAATAGAAAACTATTATATGGATAGGGATGATGACTTCAAGTGGGCTCATAATTCCATGTGGATATGAGACCAAGGTTTCTTTCTTGTTCTTCTCAGTTCTTGGTTGTTTTTTTTTTTTTTTTTTGGGCTGTGTTTTATTGCAGGTAGACGCGAGGATTTTGCAGTCAAACCCCTGCCTACATATCTGAGATGATCAAGTGGGCCCCACATGATCACGTGTGGCCAATATGCTTGTGAAGAAGTGGCATGTGGACACTATACTCCTGGCATCTTTTAGTAGTTAAATTAAAGAGAGCGTTTTGCCTTTTTAGGGTTTTTGCTTCCGTCTCTCTCATTCTCTTCGAAAGCAGCGACTTGGTGCATCACCAACAGGAATCATGGCAGATACCAAGGCAGTTACCATCCGTACAAGAAAATTTATAACCAACCGTCTCTTATCTAGGAAACAGTTTGTTATTGATGTTCTCCATCCAGGGAGAGCTAATGTATCTAAGGTGGAGTTGAAGGAGAAATTGGCGAGGATGTACGAGGCCAGTTCGAGCTGTCTTCCTGTTGATAGATTGTTTGTCCTTTTGTCCATAGCCTTAGTTGTTTTTTGGTATATGATAGGCGAGGCCCGATCCTTTTTGTTGGTTCCCGCCTGAAAGTTTGTTCATCTTTGGCTGATCTGATATAAAATTCCTCTTTCTTTTTAAAAAAAAAAAAAAAAAAAGTTCTGTACTCACTTTGGTGGCAGTAAATCTATTGGATTTGGTCTAATTTATGACTCAGTGGAGAATGCAAAGAAGTTTGAGCCGAAGTACAGGCTCATCAGGAACAGATTAGCCACAAAGGTGGAGAAGTCACGAAAACAGATGAAGGAGAGGAAGAATCAGGCTAAGAAGATACGCAGTGTCAAGAAGACGAAAGCAGGAGATGCCGCAAAGGCCGGGAAGAAGAAATGAAGTAGTGTGCTTGTTCTCCCATTTAGTCTATTTTTGGTCCTTTTTTGCTTTAGGACACGAAGAATCCATTGAGTGATTATGTTATTTCCGGTTTTGAGTTTTGAGTTTCATTGATGAAGAATGTGGATACAACATTAAGAAATGAAATGCAGCAGTAACTAAGGCAGTACTTTAAAAAAATAATAATAATAAATAAAATAAAGAAAGCCTCTTTAGCAATTTTTTCTTTATTTTTAGTAGGAAGTTTGACTTTTGAGAATCTTTAATAGCTGTTTCCATGTTTTGGGAAGTTCTATGACTAGGAATTGAGATTGAGCTCTAAAAGGAAATGTGTATAAAGATGGCGCTTCAGGTCATATGCATGGTTTTATGACGATTTATTTGAATAGAAACTTGCAGAGATGAGTTCTTTGCTGTGGTAGCAGATATTGGGCCTGGCCTGGCATGTCCAAAGCACCTACTTGGGTAGGGGCAGGCCATGGTTGGGTTGATCAACTGGCCAGCCAACCTCACCCGCTTAAAAGCTGAGCTGCTGACTTTAGGGCTCTCATATGTGATACAATTGATATGTGCCTATACAGGGCCCAGCAGCTATATTTAAAATCATATGTGTCAGGCTTCCATCTGTTGTAGCCCTAGAGGAATGATTAGGTGTAAAGCATAGTAGGTGGCTATTCAAGTCAATCATATAATCCTAGGGCTCAATCCTAGACATGCCGTGAAAACTAAGAAGCTGGAGTGTGGTAGGGGCAGTGGAAATTTTTGGAGTGGTGAAATGTGTAGAGATCGGAATGAACATGAATTGTGAAGGCATTTGTTGGGCCAACGCTGACACCAAGAGACAAAAGCTAGAGGAGATGTGTGGAATGTTGCCAACACATATTTTATTTATATACCTGCAGCAAGTGTGCGTTCGCTTTAGTGGTAGAGATGTATGGAATGTGGCCAAAAGTCTTGGGTTCAAGCCTTCCTAATACTTTTTATTTATTTATTTTTATTTTTTAATGAGTCGGTTGGCTCGTGCTGTGCTTGGGCTTAAGAATTTGGTAAAAGGTAGGGGCTGGTCATCTCGCTTTGGGTCATAGGTTCAGCTCCTGCCTAGCTTCTAGACGCATTTATTGAATGGATTGGGCTCGGGCTGACCTTATCTTGATTACAACCCTACAATTGGACCCTGAAATTTCTTGTGTTTGCTTATTATATTTCAATTTTGGACCATATGTTGCTGTCCTTTGTTTCTGGACTTAAGATTGAGAAATGGATTCTAAGCTCATAAATAAGTTGTTTCAACTTAAAATGTACAACCCTTTATAAACTGACACTGTATTAGATTGAGATATATAAAAATAAAAATAAAAATGCATTAGGTATATAGCATTTGACTGATCTCTCTGACTTCCTGTCTCAGTGTCGACTTTTGGAGCTGTTTTAGACATGGTAACAGACAGGTGCTCTTCTGTAAAACTTTCTGCATATTTTTACAGAAAGAGATTCAAATTTCTCCCAACGTTACTTTTTTTTGGTTTAATTTCAACGTCAACTTCTTTTTTAATTACCCATATTTTAGTATATTGCACATGAACCAAGAGTTCTATTTCTATACGGCCATGAGCTGATCTTTTTTTACTTGTGCCCTTCATTCACCAGGGTCAGCACCGTTTGTCTATTGGCAATCCTCGCGCACTTTTATAGGTAAATTTTTTCTTGAGTACATCTATTTTGATGCTTATATTATCCGTTCGATGCCATTTCCAAGAAGAAGAAGAAGAAGCCTGTAAGGGGCTGTTTGTGGGCCATTTTTCTGCAGCGGCCGTTACAGCCCCGTAATGCGTAATAGTGCCCACCATTAAGATTATGTGACAGCTGTAATGGCTGTTACCTAATCGTTTATGCATACCTTGATTTTATCTCGCCCTCTTTGCAGACCTGCCATGCTTTTCTTGTCATTGCTTGCCTTGGATATTTCCAGCCATTGGTTGCAAATGTACAGGTAATTCCTTTCTATTGCAGTCTTCATCTCTGTTTTGCATATAAGGTGCATGCGGTATTGCTCCAGTCGATTTACTTGATTGCACTGGATTGTAATCTACATAGGAATTTGCCAATGATAGCAGTCCTGCCTATTGTGAGATTTGAAAAGCACAGAAGGCTAGCAGACATGGAACATGAAATGTGCAGTTTAGGTTGTCCATCACGTCCTACGCACCACATGTATGAACATATTCTGTCATACAGAAAAGGTGCAATTTCACTTTTCCGATAGTTATTTTTATAGTGTCCAACTTTGGCATTGAGTTCTACTTTAAAACTGGGTCATGGTTCTTCAGTGCACCGATAACAACTGCAATTCTTTGTTTTCTGTAGAGAAGTCCTCTCAATCATTTAATAGGTAGATGGTTAGGAGAAAATTTTAGAGAAACTGATCTAGTACATCTTTGCAGTCAAGATGATTGAACTGTGTGTAAGTCCTTATTCTGTCCCTACTCCATAAAATAAATATTCTTATTGGTTCCTTCTCCTGAAGCGTAGGTTGCATGGATAGATCAAAGAGCTTTCACACTAAATTAAAAATATATTTGGCTGGGAACAAGTCCAACTTATAACTACTCATGAATCTTCAATCCACTCTTGTGATTGTCCATGCATAAATCTAATTTTCTCTGATTTACTGTTCTGCAGTACTTTCCTTGCAGGCAAGGCTAGTCACAAAGATGTAAAA
The DNA here is from genome assembly GCA_037074715.1 of Magnolia kwangsiensis. NCBI lineage: Eukaryota > Viridiplantae > Streptophyta > Magnoliopsida > Magnoliales > Magnoliaceae > Magnolia > Magnolia kwangsiensis. Next base: position 153,771,003 of record CM073573.1, on the reverse strand, counting down.
GACAGCACTAACTGGCTTTTGAAGACATACTATGGACACCGTTTATTCATGGCTTACTGCTGTGTGGGAACTGAGGCAATTAATTCTTCCAATCTTCTCTTTACATTTTTGATTCTTTTGCTTGCTACTTTCTGATAAACACAGTGCACTCTAATGATACAGGTTCTTTACATCATCCTTTTCCTCCTTGCTGAGAACCATTCAGAAAATCTCATTGATGTAAGCCTTTTTTCTCATCCGTAGCTTTGCTATGTTTGCATGTGAATCTATGATGAAACTTTGCTAGCTCATCTTTTTCAATTTTTTTTTTTTTTTTTTTAATTGTTTATCCTATGGCAGGTTTTGGTGAAGTCTGTGAAATCAAGCTCTTTGCTCTTATTTCCAGTCACATTAGCTCTGTTTGGGTGGACGATCAAACAAACAGTCAACATCATACAGGTACAGTATCTCTTCAAAATCTTCAAAAAAAAATCTCCACCTTCCCATTCTCACAGGCTGTAAAAGGGTTTTTTGAAATGTAGTTTCCTATGTAACAAGGCAAGCTACACTACAAAATTGTTCCATAATTTTTTCTAACATTCCCAGGCATGGCTCACATAAAAGACTAATTTCTTTTGTGTTTAGCTAGCATTATATTTATAAATGATGTTTCACTAGCATTATATTTTATTTCTAGGATACTTCACAAATAATTTAGGTTTTATTATTATTATTACTATTACTGTTATTATTATCATTAGTATTATTGTTGTTGTTATTATTATTATTATTTATACATTTTTGATAGTTCTATGTATAAATAATTATGAGGTCTCAAGTCCAACTGGTTGGACTACCCAGCCCATCCAGAAAATAACTTCAATTCTATTGTGTGCGTGCCACATACAACCCACCCAATGGGTTGTCCACCATATCATGAGGATGACCTTTTGCAAAAATCAGCCACATTAACTCATCGAGTGGATAACTAGATATTGTTTTCTTTGGTATGGTCCACCTGATGAGTGGATGAGACTGATTTTTGCACAAGTTGATCCTTATGGTCAGCCCTGCCTATTTGAAGGGTTGGATGTCACATGTGCATGATAGAATGAAACTTATTCACTCAGTGGACCATAAACTGTGGTCCAACTGGTTGGACTTGAAACCTTCTCAATGATTATTATATAATAGAAAATATAATATTTTATTAGTTAAAATATTTGTAAGCATTTGTTGTGAATTTGACTTTTAAAAGCTGTGTCGAACACCTTGCATGTAGTGTCCAACTATACACTAAGTATATGCATTATAACTTTATATATGAATTGATATACAATTTATTTATGAAATGATGAGTGTTACTATTATAGATCTTGCATGCATACTGTTATATTATATGCATGGTGCTGCATAAATCAAAGTATTTTCTCTACATTCTAAATATAAAATTACATTACAACTTGATCAACGCTACAAGATAGAACCTTAATTCTGGATTGGTGAAAGTCCTGATCTGGATCACAAAGGACCCATAATTTGTTGGCTATTTAGGTAGTACTGGTCTGGTGGGCAGCTGATGGTAAAACTTTTGCCAATTTTCCATTTGAAAGCCGATCTCAAATTGCAGGGAGAAAGTCTAAGATGATGATTATGATCAATGTTTTCAGTATCTATATGAATGAATGTATCGCACCGTTGGGATACAGAAACCTATTGGTTATCGCATGGGAATATTGGATGTATTGTGTAATGTTTCTGTTTTTGGGAAACACTGGGAACGTTGAGAAATTGGTCAAATTTCTTAATGAAACTATAGGGGATGTTAAAAAATACATCATTACACACTTAGAACTCAAAAGATTACAAAAATCAAGTACACATAATAATCTTTCTTTGTATAGGATCCTAAACTATGTGCTGTCAAAATAGAAGTGATGAAATTGTATTAAAAATCAATTCATATAAAATAATAAATAAAGAAATAACTAATATTTCTACAATTCATATCACTTATTAGCACATTCAATGTCATAAATACTCACATTAAATATGACCTACAATATATGGTGCATTTATTTTAAAAAATATATATTTTTAATTATTTTTAAAAATTAAATTAATTTTTGAAAAGAAATTTTTGAAAAATGTGGCTGATGTTAGGATCAATATACACTCATAAATAAAAAACAGTAGGCATGCATAACATCTAGATTTTTTCAAATAAAATTATTTTAAATAATTTTCAATATTTTTTTATTAAGATTTTTTTTAAATTTTTTTATTTTTTTTAATTTCAAAAAGTGTCGTCCATCTGTAGGTTAGCCTCCAAGCATTCTAATTTGTTTTTTTCAACCTCTAATTGCAAGTTGAATCGGTGAAATGGACTAACTTACATATTTCCTCAATTTCTCAAAATTCAACAATTGGAGGTCAAAACCCTTGATTGAACATGCAGAAGAATGGATTGTGAACTTCATTTAACTGATTCCAAGGGATTTAAACAAGAAAAAACTGTTTAAATTTCGAAAAACTCACCAATTCGGGTTTTGATACCGCATGTTCTTTGATCTCGATTTCCGCCCCCAAATCCCCTTTCCTCTCCAAGCAATGAAAAAGTACTAGTGGAAATTTCCTTAAGAATGTAATGAAACCAAAAAATTTCAAAACAAAAAAAAAAAAGAAAGAAGATTTTTTGGTTTTGGTTTTTGTTTTTGTTTTTTGTTTTTTGTTTTTTTTTTCTTGGATTTTAGCAAATGTTTTTCAATATTTTCGTAAAGGGGACCAATGCACTTAATTTATTGTCAATACATTGCAATATATTACGATCAATATTGCGATACATAGTTATACATTGCGATTTATTGATTGAAAATGGGAAGTTTTCCAACTAAAGCCCAATATCGTATCAAATATATCGGTCAATAGTATCGATATCACAAACACCAATTATGATGATGGTGGTGGTGGTGATAATGTCATATGGAAGATAACTCTAAGAAAACCTATAATTGCATGAGGCATGAGAGGAAGCTGTGTTCAGGTGCTGGAGAAGGGAAGTGTCTGTTGAAAATTGTTAGCATGCTTAAACAAAATTGTTAGCAAACATTACCGACTAAGTAGAAGAGGGAATGAATGTCCCAACCACAATCCAAAGGGACATTGGCATCTAGAAAGAAGGTTTATGCTATTGTGGTAATATCAGCTCTTGGGCATTAGGGAGAGCTTTGTAACCTCTCCTTTATTGTAGTGGAAATCATAGCAATTGCTTCAATGTTTGATACGCCCTTTTGTTCATCTCAAACCTAATGGGTTGGGGTAGCACTCCTGCCAAGGAGGGTATTGAGAGCTTGTTATGTTTTAGTTTGTCGGTCGTTTATAGAGTGGATGGTGGAAGATGATTAATGCAGCTGATCCCAATTAGTTGGGATCAGTGTTCGAAATATCGGTATCGCGCTATTTATCACACCCTTGGGATATAGATACGTATCAGTTATTGAATGGGATATATCGTTTGTATCGCATAATTTATCGCACTTTTTGGGAAACATGGGAAAAATGGTTGAATATTTTAATGAAACTGCAGGGATTATTAAAAAAGACATTAATACACACTTTTAAATAATAACATCTCAAAAAAAATGTGCACATAATAAGTTTCCTTCGTATAGGGTCTTAATCTATGTGATGTTTAACTCAATTAATGCAAATATATTTAAATTGAATGCATGACATATATAAATGTATCAAAGACATGTATGAAAACACAACTAATTCATTAAAGAGCAAAAAAAGAATTAAAAATTGAGAAATATACAAATCAATGATGTGAACTGGTTGTGGCCTAGACCCACATAGAGTTGCACAGTGGCTCGTAATCATCATCTCCATCTTGACAGGGCTGGAAATATTATTGTTCCTCCACAAATCTACAATATTGTGCCCATAGGAACTAAAGAATGAGGAGATCCAAAGTTCAAGTGGACCCATTATGATGTGGCCACGACCCTAGTGCGGATTGCCTGAAGATAGCAAGGTGGCTACTAACACTGCTATGTGGGCCCCATCATGATGTATGTGTCCTATCCGGGCCATCCATCCATTTTTTCAGACTATTTTATGGTATGAGATAAAAAATGAGATAGATCCAAATCTCATATGGCCTACACCGTCCATACGTATCCAAATCTCATATGGCCCACACCATCCATACCTCCAAGTTATGTGGGTCTATCATGAGGTATGTGTTATATCAAAACCGTCTGTCCATTTGGCGAGCTAGTCATATGGCTTGAGCCAAAAAACAAGGTAGATCCAATTATCAAGTGGACTACACTGCAAAACGCAATAGGAGATTTAACGTCCACCATTGAAACCATTTTGGGGTCACAAAAGTTTTGGATCAATATGATATTTGTTTTTCCTCTTCATCCAGATATGTGTGACCTTATGAATTGATTGGATGGAAAATAAACATTATGGTGGGCCCTACAAACGTTTTAATGGTGAGAATCATTGTCCCCACTGCTATTTATGGTGTGGTCCAGTTGAGCTTTGGATATGACTCATTTTTTGGGTTCATGATCTAAAATGATCTCGCCAAATAGATGAACGGGGTTGATATAATAAATACATTATTGTGTTGCCCATGTAACATTGATCTCCTTTGAACCATTGGTACAACTCGGAATGTCAGCGCTCGTCTTTGCACCACGCGTAACCACACATTGAGTAAACTCTGTGGGGTCCACCGTGATTTATATATTTTATCCACTCCTTTCATCCATTTTATCATATAATTTTAGGGCTTTAGCCCAGAATTGAAGTATATCCAAATCTCAAATGGACCACACCATGGAAAACAATATGAATTGAATGTATACCATTGAAAAATTCTTGAGGGCTACAGAAGTTTTAGATCAAGATTATATTTATGTCTTACAATCATCCATGTTTTCTTGATCTTATGAACAGCTTGGATGACAAATAAACATCACTGTGGGGCCTAGCAAGGTTTCAACAGTGGAAATCATTATTCCCGTTGTTTCCGAGGGTATGGTCCACTTGAGCTTTAGATATGCTTCAATTTTGGGCTCAACCCCTTAAATGACATGGAAAAAAAATTGGACGGCGTGGATAAACCACATACATTTGCAGTGGCCCCACTGAATTTTCTCAGTACAATAAGAGCCTACCGGACTCGGTACGAAATCCGATTTCAACAGAGGGCGGAAGCCATTTTTGAAGAAGGGAGGGTTCCGGACCTTAAAATCCCCAAATCCTTCTCAATCAAACTCAACTTTCAAAAAATTTTACAAACTTTTCGCTGGAATCTCCGTTGATGTATCTCTGATTACGTAATATTCACTTCTAAGTACCAAAATCCCCTTTTTCCTCTTTTCTTTTTAAAAAAACCTTGATAATATCGAAGAAAATCCTGTGATATCGTATGATATATCGTGCGATACAAATATTTTTTCTTTTTTTAGAACTTCCCGCTGGTTTCATGTGGGTTTCGTGTCGCTGGCTAGCGATACCGATAATATTGGCCAATAGTATCGATATTGCGAACACTAGTTGGGATAAGGCTTAGATGATGGTGATGGTGACCTATTGCCATGTTGGATAGTTGTCTTTGTTGATGATGGTGATAGTGATCTATTGCCATGTTGGATAGTTGTCTTTTAAATTTTACCACTCAAACTGGAAGGGAAATTTTATAGGATGGCTATGTATGGGATGAGAACAACATGTTCATAGGATGGATGTAGCTGAAATGATGATGTTAATATGGACGAGTGGTCAGGCGGGGAAGGATATAATTAGAAATGAATGCATTTGAGGGAACTTAGGAGTAGCAGCAATAGGCAATAAGATGAGGGAAAGTAGACTTACATGGTTTTGTCATGTGCGACAGAAACCAAGAACTGCACTGGTTAGGAGTGAGTGTTTTTGTGTGTTTTTTGCTTTTTTCTTTTTTTTTTTTTTTGGGGGGGGGGGGGGGAGGGGGGTTAGAAACCGAGTGCCAAAAAGGCCAACAGAAAATACAGCAGCTAAAGCCCAAACAAGGAGGAAAAAGTACACTCATCAAAGCCCTTTGAACAAGAAGCCCATCCCAAAGCATCTAGCTTTGCACTTCTAAAGACCTCTGGTGCTGACCTACTTCAATTCCGTAAGCCTCAATTTTTCCTTTTCCTCCAGAGAGCCCAAATGACTGCCTACATGGGTAATCTCCAAACGACCCTTCCTTTTTCACCAATTCAACCCCCGTGAGTTGGTTCAAATTGAAGGTTCTAAAAGCACTGGTTAGGAGGGAACTTAGGAGCCGTAGCAATAGGTAATAAGATGAGGGAAAGTAGACTTACATGGTTTTGTCATGTGCGACAAAAACCAAGAACTGCATTGGTTAGGAGTGAGTGTTTTTTTTTCATTTGGGGGGGGGGGGGGGGGGGGGGGTGGGGGTTAGAAACCGAGTGCCAAAAAGGCCTCAACAAAAAATACAACGGATAAAGCCCGAACAAGGAGGAAAAAGTACACTCATCAAAGCCCTTTGAACATCTAGCTTTGCACTTCTAAAGACCTCTGGTGCTGACCTACTTCAATTCCATAAGCCTCAATTTTTCCTTTTCCTCCATAGAGCCCAAATGACTGCCTACATGGATAATCTCCAAACGACTTTTCCTTTTTCACCAATCCAACCCCGTGAGTTGGTTCAAATTGAAGGTTCTAAAAGCACAAAGGTAAGGTGTAAAAGGATGTGGATGAAGGTAGTAAGAAAAGACCCTAGTTAATTGGGATATGGTTTAGATGGTGGTGGTGGTGGTGATCAAATAGGGTGGTGGAGCAAAGGTGAAGAGAAGATACAAGAATATCAGAGAATCAGTTTGGCGTCACAAGGATGTCAATAGTCAAGGCTATTTTCTTATGTAATTAATGAAAAATTATAAAGAAGAGGAAGAATCTGCAAGCAATTTTATAGATATGGAGAAATCATGTGGTTGATGGTGAGGAAAGGTATCAAGGGTAGAGATCATAAAAAGACAAGTTAGAGAGTGAGAATGGCTAGTGGTGAGGTTGAGTTGCTTGTGTTATGGATCTTCATCAAAGGTTAGCATGAAGTATTTACCATTTTGCACCTATTACAGATGTGTTAGTCACCGGATCCAAGTAGAGGTCTTTGGTGTATGTTGTTTGCAAACACATTGTTAAAGACCAAAAAGAGAGTGAATGCCAAATTGTAGGATCAGGAAAAGGCCTAGAAGACAAAATCAAGAATGGAGACATTACAAAGCAACCAAAGAGTAGGCCCCGGTAGGAGATAAAATGGAGTGTCTATTAAAATAATTCAGCCATGTGCTACAAAAGCTGAAAATGGCCCAATGAGGTCACTAGCTTTGATTATGGTTGAATGGCGTGAAAAGCGCATGAGGGAAAAATCTAAAAGCAATCATATTAATGTGGTGATAATGGATATGGATGCTCGTAAACTTACAGAGAATAAGGCTGTATGAATGATTGGCAAAATGGCATTTTTCAAACCTACTCCAAAGTTGGGAAAGGGCTATGATGATGATAATTAATGTGATGAGTGACAATGATTCGAAGCATTTGACTTGGGCTTTAGTATCTAGTTGTCTGTCAGGCATTCATGCATATGTTGTCTAGTGACAATGCATTGTTTCCTTAATGTCTAAATAGTATGCACATGCATATGTATGTTGATGTGAGAAATTCACTGATTAACATCAGAGGGCAAAAAACTGAAAATGCATTTGCTTATATAGGTGATATTTTAAACAGAAGGAATGCTTTCTTGTGCCTACAGATTGTTAGCAGCAAAGTGAGATGTGTGAGAATAAGACTGTTCATGGGGTGGGCCTCACTGAGACCTTTCCCTGGACTAAAGATGAGGCCTGTCAGATGATCAGGAGGCCCACATATTTATGTCGAATGTGGGTAATGATATGTTTTAACCGACCATTTCTCATATGTTTGACAAGTGGATCTGCATGACTTTTGGGCTAGGGACATGCTCATGAACCACCAGTCTCTTTACATATGTGCAACTTAGGCACATGTTGTAAGGCACTCGTGGGCTCAAGATGACGTGCAGCTGCAAGAAGCATGCCTCTTTTAAACAATGCATAATTTACACCTACTATTTATGTTGCGATCCTTTTCTTCTTCTATTTCTGTTGTGGTTTCTATCATGATATTTGTTTATCAACTTGTATCAGCCAAAGCACTAGTGCCATAAAGAATGCAGCCAGAAGCAAGGTATTACTGCATCGGCTGTTACACTCTTGTATTGGCTGACAAGGCCCCTATAACGGCTGAAAATTTTCCTTTGGGAAAAATTTAAAAAATTATTAGTAAAATTCTAAAAAATGCAAGGATCCCAATATCTATTCTTTATTATTAATATTATTATTTTGGTTCTATGTATTTGAAGATGTAACGAGCCATTCTTTGGTAAGAAAGATGTCTGTCGTGCAGTCGCAACTTGATCTACTAAAAGTCAACCAAATAGACCATGATCAAATGCAAGTCAAAGTATGTTTTGGTGGATTAGGGCCCATTACATACAAGTACAACAAAACAAAGATGATAAAATGAAAAATAAAAATAAAAATTGTGATAGCCTATCCCTTCCAATATTTTCCAAATTAGTCCACTATGCTTCAGTTCATTGAATGCCACTCAAATTTTGTACTTCGATGCTGAAAATAATCCTACATCTAGTTTGAACTTAATTTCTAAACTTCTTTCATGGTCGAATGAAGAAATAAGTGAAAAAACGAGAGAAAAGTTGAAAAATGGAAGCTCTCAAAAGGGCCCCTTTCATGCTGTATGGGGCTGTAACAGCATATTGGCCTGTATAGGCCGATATAGTACATTTTTTTCATAACGAACTTACTCACCCCTGTATCGCTTAAGGGGGCGATCATTTCCTTTACGTAATGGTTTTTACAGCCATAACATAACTATTTTTTTTTAATTCCATGGCCAGAAGGCTTTTCGATTATAACATAAAGCTGAAGAAATTGCATTGTAGAGTTTCTCATACTTAGGGATGCTTTAATACCAAATGGTTTTACTGCTTTAATTAGAGTTTTTTTATTTTGTTGATATATGCAGATGAAAACAGCTGCAGATGTGTGTGTGCTCTGTGATGTGAACAGAAGGAAGAGACCCTGATATTCCTGACTATGAGCCCAGGTTTCTATGACCTCGTGTATTCATACTATGATGTTTTACTCAAAAAATGAATTCAACTAGTGTTTTAAATTCTCTCAGTGTTGTGTGTGTGTGTGTGTGTGTGTGTGTGTTTTTTTTTATAAAAATTAAATTAAATTCAGCTAATTGGTGGGTTTAATTTTGAATTATATAGGTACTATTTTTTCTCTGGCCAATTTTTGTATGTATGGTTTAAATAAGAATTCTCACCTAATGAATTGAATAGATTTACATGTACAACATAGTGAGCCTCATAGAGATTGGTGCTTCATGGATTGTCTGAAGACATGGCTTCTAGCTCATAATATTATAGGTGCAACAAATGCTATCATAAAAAACCAGCCTTGCTTTGTATTTGTTAAGGTGTTTGAAAATTATTGGAATTTTATATTGGATTAATAACTCTCATTAGTGAGAGAGGGTTACAGCATTTCTAAGGCCACTTAATTTCTTAGTACAAACTCATTCTAAGTAAAAATTTAGAGTTAGAAAGAGAAGTTGGACTCTCACTTTTTGTAACTAAATTCCTGCTATGGTAATTTAGGTAGGGCCTACTGTGATGTCAGTGATAAATCCACTTCATCCATTTATTTTGTTAGATCAAATTAGGACGTGGGACCAAAAATGAAACAGATCTAAAACTCAAGTGGGCTGCATTACAAGAAAAGGTGGGTAGGGAAATGCTTACCATCGAAACCTCCCTGAGGTCTACAATGATGTTTATATGCCATCTGATGAACTGAAAACAAAAATATTGCCTAATCCAAAACTTCGATGGTCCCATGAAAATTTAATTATGACATTCAATCTTCATTTTTTAATCTACCTCATTTTTCTTTTCATCTTATGTCCTGATATGATATGGGAAAGGAATGGATGGAGTGGATTTCCCACTAACATCAAGTTATCCCCACCTAGATTAATGAGAAGTTTTTGCAGAAGGCTTTTGCACAAAATTGGAAGTAGATTGCATGGTGTGCCAACATTCGTATTGTGTTGATGTTACTAAGCTCTGTAGGCCCCACTGTGATATGTGTTATATCCAAACTGTCCATCCATTTGGTGAGATCAATTTAGCGTATGGGCCCAAAAATTAAGCATATCCAAAGCTCAAATGGACCACACTACGGAAAGTAGTGGGGATTGAGCACATACCATTGAAAACTTCTATGAGGCATATAAGTTTTGGATCATGCTGATATTTGTGTTTTCCCTTCATCCAAGTATGTGTGACCTTATAAACAGGTAGGATGACAAATAAATATCACGCTGGGCCCTAGGAAGGTTTCAAGGTGGCCCTCATTGTCTCCTTTGGTGCGGTTTATTTAAGCTTTGGATCTGCCTCGTTTTTGGACCTATGCCTTAAAAAGATCTCTCCAAATGGATGGACGGTTTGAATATAACACATAGATCATGGTGGAGCCCACAGAACTTGGTGACATCAGCACATGTCTGTCGTATGTGCACACCATATGCACTTGCCTACCATTAGAAGTTGTCTTTGGACTCCAAAATGCGTCCGCTGCAATCATGTACCCTAATTCAAACCATCAAAATTGTAGTCTCTTTTCATTGAAAATGAGAGATGATTCAATGCTTCTTGGAAATGGTGTACCATGAGATTGCAAATTAGTATACAGGGTAACACTCACCCTTGAAAATTGTTTCCCTTTGTGTTGCTCATCTGAATTGTGGTTGGGCTTGATCTTTTGTCCCTATATAAAAATTTTAGTTTGGCATTTAATGGTTGGAGTAGATTTCATAAATCACGACAGTGGGTCTTGAAAAATAAAATAAAAATCAAAGGTGGATGTTTCTCTCCCAACTGTTTCATTTAGTGTGACCCACCTAAAGCCCGATCCAACTTAAGTTTTTGGTTTTGGACCAAACTTGGGTTGACACATCTAATGGGCAGAGTGGATTTGACGTGAACATCACAGTAGGCCATGTAAGAATCAAGGGTTGGATTTGACGTAAACATCACAGTAGGCCATGTAAAAATCCAGGTTTGGTGTCCCGCTCTCAACTATTTCTCTCTCACCTAAATTACCATATGCGCTGATTTTTTAGCCATGAGACTGACTAACATGGGGTGACAAACCTGTTGGTGGGGGTGAATTTCGTGGGCCACTTATTCTTAATTTAGAAACAAGCAGAAGATCTACCCTAAAAGTAGGGACATGAATGAGATTAATAGTTAAAAATTCTTATACGGATCCAACACCTTGTTAAGGTAGAATCCACTCCGACTATATGTTACCCCATATTAGGCCAGGGCCCAAAATTCATTTCCATGTGTGATTCAAGTGGGCACACAGTTCAAAATAGTATATGGGCAATGCTCACCTTCCAAATTGTTCAAATTGTTTCCCTTTCTATGGTCCACCTGCATTACGGATGGGCCTAATTTTTTAAGCCTAGAGCCTAAATTTTAGCGTGCCATATAATGTTGAAATGGATTCCTAAATGGCCTTGAAAAAAAATAAAAATTATAAGGTGAATGTCGCTTTCTCAAATTAATTTCCCTTGGTGTGTTTCCTAGGAAACATAGGTCAGCTTGATTTTTTATTTTTATTTTTTTTTGCCCAAACATAATTTGGGATGATACATCCAACGGTCAAAATGGATTTTACATAAACATTACAATAGGTCCAGTAAAAATGAAAGTGGCATCTCTCTAGCATCTCTCTACCAACTATTTCCTTTAATATGACCCACTGCTCATGGACCTAACGTTGGATGGCAGACCTAGCAGTCGGGCTGAATTTCACGTAAACATCACGGTGGGCCACCCAAGTTCTTTGAGATTGAGATTGAAATCACAGCTTTATAGAGCTAAATGCGTTAGTTGTGTACACACTTCTCGAATCACTCTATAAGCTGTGATTTCAATCTCAATGAACTTGGGTGGGCCCTACAAAGATTGAGATTCCTACTCACGCGTCCAAAAGAAATTCACTATATGCGTTAGTTGCGAATTGCATGTGCCCACGGGTACAGAGATATACCTATGCTGGGGATGTTTGGGGCCTACAAAGATTTCTGCGACAAATCCACTCCATCCATCTGTTTTTAAACACCACAATAGGATAGGAATCACATGGAGTGTGTGTAAAAGGATAGGAATATAAAAATCAGCCATGTCCAAAACTCATGTGCGCCATACCACATGAAACAGTAGGAATTGAAAGTATGAGGTGAAAGAAGTTCCTTGAAAAGGAGCTTTCGATTCCCATTTCTGCAGTCTGTAAAAGGTATCTCCTTCAAAAGGAAAGCTTATATGTATATAATCCGGCTACCAACCATTCAGTTCATCTCCATTTTCCTCACAGTAGCCTGCGGACATTCAACGTCGGTTTGGCTTCTGATGGTAAACATTTCAAAGTAATACACTTTCTTTTACAGATATGGTAACAGCTTTGATTTCGAAGTCTTTTCTTCTCAAACCTGCCAATGGAGAGAAATACAGCTGAAAGTTTCACCTTTTTCTTCCATATATCACTCAATGCCTTCCCATTTAACCTACTCAGTTTCTTTGAAGGGATCTATTCATTGGAAATGGGGGAATTTCCTACTCTATCTACCATTTAGAGGATGAGTACTGTAAGCTCATCAGATTGCCAATCCAAACCGGTCTCCGGATACAGCTGAGAAATGCATTTGGGACTCGGAAGGTGGCGCAGGGATGAATGTGATTAGGTCGATCACCGTCTTCCTCAAGAATAACTACTTTGAATCCACCAAGCTTCTTCAGACTCCTCACACAAACCTCTCGAATCCACGAGAGAAAAAAAAAAAAGAGCAAGAAAATAAAAACAATATTCTAGAAATTAAATTTGTAAATTGATTGATGAATAAATAAGTGAGTTTGCACCCCTTTAAATAGGGATTAAACTACAACTAAAACTCATAGAAATCGTAACATAATATAAATAGTAAACTTTACTATTTATAGACAGTCGTGTTTCTTACTAGTGCCACATGGTTTTCGGCCAAAAATACATGGCATCCTACTTTGCTTCACCATGTTGTTCTCCTAATTATTCTAATCACATTTCATGTGGGTCGCAGCTCCTAAATCCCAACTGATGAAGAGTTATAATGAAACTAAAACTTACTATAATTAGTAAAAATGAAATTAAAACAGGATTTCGACCATCGTTCTGATGGTACTCCGCAAATTCGGCGCAGGCAACCCGGCATAGTGGGTTGGGTGGCTAAAGTAGCTCGTCCTATCCCAAAATCATTTTTGTCGATAGCTCATTCTGGTTTACAAGATACGTCCATTTTAAGTTTTGACGATCTGAATCACCTCTATCTTCGATCAGGCCTTTTTTGGTCCATCTTGGCCATGAAACTGTCCGTGACCTGTTCTACATCAGAAGAGCATCTGCACCATTGCGAAGGGGAAGGAAATGGAATTAACATATGGGTCCTACATATGGAAGAAAGAAAATACAATCGTAATCACGATTTCTTTGAGTGGAAGCTGAAGCATAACGCCGTCCTTAATGCTCCAATGTTGGGGAAGTGAATATGGTATCCCAAATGCTCTGTACCTTTTTCTTTTAATGATGACTTCGGGATGGTGTATTTAACGTGTAATAGTAGTATTCTTTCTTACAATCTTGCTACCGGAATATTGGTTTGTGCAGCATGTCCCTTAGAAGGCCTTACCTGTGTTAGTTACAGCACCCACCCTTTCTTATATAGCTTGGCCGATCGAGTCCCCATAGCAAGAAAAATGATAAATGATAAAGAGAAGTTGTTAATCCTTGTACGTAGGATGCTATGAAAAAGAAAAAAAAAAAAAAAAAAAAGAGAGATTAACACAAGACTCAGGAACCAAAGAACCTACAGAGGTTTGTGTCATGAGTGGCAACTGCAATTTGCTCATTTGCATTCACTATATGAATTTATCCCAATTCAATTCAATAGTGTATCCAGTTGCAGCTTAAAATTGAGAATATGTTTGTGTAGTTTATTTATTCTTTTTATTTACTACTGATAATTTAATTTGTAATTTATTTTCTCGACTTTTCTTGTTCACTTACTGTCTAGCGTTACTCAAAGAAGTAGATAGATAGTCTTACAAGAATATTTAAAAGAATGAAAATATTCGTAAACCTAGACATTCAACCATGACAAAACCCTAATTGAGACACATTCGTATCAATTGAAAACTATCATTATCACACCCCAAAATCCAAGCACAGAGTGTGCACCCTTAGACCCTAGTTTTAGGTTATAACTCGTACACAAAGTATACTAATTTCATTTGTTAAATAGTTTAATCAGAGGTGAGAATTACATTCATTATAAGTTCCACCCAATTTCATCGAATTCCAATCACGCACACATAATACTTAAGACCAATCAACTAGGCATATGTAAATCTTCATGACCATTATTGTAACGCCCTGAAATTTGAGGACCAAATAGTAACTCGGCTCTCGAATTCCCAAGTACCACGTGTGCATAAATGAGTTACAAATGTATACAATTATCAGGTATTATAAATAATGAAGAATTAAACTAAGCATAATTAATATTAAATCATTTAGAAAGGATTCAAGTGCCACTAAGTTAAATAAACATTTCAACATAAATTCATAACTATCCGTAGACAAATAAATCCGATAATCTAGAATGTCATTTCCTAGGGACCCTATCCCTTCTACATGTCAATCCCTAAAATAATATGATCTTTGGCCCAATCCCGCAGCCATCCATCGCGCTAATAAGGTTCGCCAAATGCTTGGAAATACATTCATTCCTCATCGTTGTCGGGACCGACATCGGCTAGTGCATCCTGCTCCAGGGTACCTGCATCTATATCAGATTCTGGTTGGTGTTTTAGAAGATCGTTCCAGAGTGAGAGTGAGTAGTTAACTCAGTGGTATTATTAGTAATAGGCCACATAAATTGTTATACATAGAATGCATTTAATGAATAGCAAACAACATAAAATTTTAAATATTATTATTAATGCAAATACATGGCTCAATGATATGATGCATGCCCCTCACTACCAACTCTCCCTCAAGAGATGACATCTGACGTTTGCAATGACCAATACTCCCTCAAATTGTGAACTCAACTGCCTAATCGCCACAATAATAATGTAAATATTATGAAATATACTAACCCGGTTGATTAATTAGATTCATTCGTCCAGCAAATTAGAGAAACCAGAATACCCTTGTGAAGTTGTTACCTTAACCCGATCGCCCGGCTTAAGGGCCGTGGTCATACGACTCTCACGATCCTTAGCCCTATATGGGGTCGTCAATCCTAGAAACCATAATCTTAGACGAAACACATTTGAGACTAAAATGTCCTACTCACGGTCACTATGGGGAGGTCGTCACCCTAGCACAAGCTGACAGCACGGGCACGGTGTCTCATACTACCGTTCCCGGCTCACGAGTCTAAGTACTCACTGGACATTATGGGAAGGCTCATCACCCTGGCGTAAGCCGACAACATAGGCATAGTGTCCCATACCACCATCCCTGACTCATGAGTCTTTGTGGGCCGTAAATTATAGCTAATAGTGAGCGCAATGGTCTTAGGGTATTTCAGGTTCATATAGTCGTGATCAGACATGGTTAACGTACAAGGATGGTCGACCTAAGAGTCAATATGTCATGATGGGCTGAACCGTAGTTAATCGGCCTGAGAACATTGTCTTGTGTAGTCCAACTATGACCAACAACCTATAGTTCAACTATTCGGGCCAAATTACTCATGGGCAGGTCCAACGAAAGGGGTCGCCCAAGTAATTTCAGGTAATCGGCCCATCTGTAAGGGTTTATGCAAATAATGCACAACATGTATTGTCAAATTCAAGGATAGTTCACCCATTGCAGGCATAAATTAGCAATTTAAGTACATTGACAGCAATATATCAAGTTCAGCTAATCCATACAGGTCATGTTCACCATGTTCCGACATATACAACCATAAGGGCAGTCATGCACCAATATACAATAACTAGTCTTCCATGAGTTAACATAACTCATGTAATCCAGCTATAAATCGAGGAAATCAAGCAAGTAGTTTAATAAATCAGCAATGTGACAACATTCCACGCCTTTACTCCTATCATAATTGACATGTAGCAACAATTCAATCAATAATCAGCAATTTACAGCAATTCATGTCATTATTTAAGCATACTTAGCACCAAATCAGGAAATCAACAATCGATTAGCATAAATTTGGAAAAAGTTAGATATTTGCACCCTACATGAGTATGTAAATGCACAAGTCACAGATTTGGGGAATTAAGGTCTAATCCACTTCCATAATTTCAACAATTTCTATTCCATTATCCTAATTATGTAACCCAAATGAAAATTTAGCAACATGCACTAACAATGCACCACACACATTCACTAAACCTATGCTAGGTACAATAATTGGCCACCTAAAGGTAATGGTCTGCACCTATTATTGACAGGAAGTTGTTGAGATCGTCCTAATGGCGCCAGGTCCACAAGCTCGATGCGTCGAGGCCCTACATTGCATGGAGTGGCGGTAAGTTACATGCATGTAGCTAGAATTTAGGGAGAAATGGTCCGGAGCTCAATCTTACCTTGGATTGAAAGGGGTTTCGCTCCAACGGCAATTGGGTCGGCACTTTTCGGCAATTGGAAT
The DNA here is from genome assembly GCA_037074715.1 of Magnolia kwangsiensis. NCBI lineage: Eukaryota > Viridiplantae > Streptophyta > Magnoliopsida > Magnoliales > Magnoliaceae > Magnolia > Magnolia kwangsiensis. The sequence continues at coordinate 153,754,125 of CM073573.1, read as the reverse complement.
GTATAGGTGTGGGGATTCCCAAATCCCAAGCACCACAAACCACAATCACCACCCAATCTCCACTCTCTCTCTCTCTCAGAATTTCTGTTGTTGAAATTTCAGCAAATGAAGGAGAGGGCTAGACGTTTATATGTCCAGAATTATATCAGTCAACCCTGTTGTTTGGTAAATTTCCTCCAATGGCCCTGTGGGCTCATTTTTTATCATTGGGGCTATCCTGATGGCTCCCTAGCCCAACTGATTCATAGAACACGTGCCTCACGACCCGATGAAGGGTTCGGCGAAGTTTGGTCGCAAACGGATGGGGGGTTTTTCCGCAGTAGCCTGATTCGCGATTAACGGTCACCGTTCCAGATTAATGGTCAGATTTTATGGGCGAGGGCAGGAAATTATTTCTGACCTTCGGTGTGAATTTAGAAGAAATCCGACGGCTGAAATGCCCGGATTTGCTTACTTAAGAAACAGGGCCAATTGATTTAAATTTCAAAATTTTCTTCTTTAGGCCTGGTGACTCGTAAGTTTTAAGTGTTAGCTGTACGGGACAGTTCACCCATTTCTAGGCATCGTCTGAGCCTGACATCCTCGTGAGATTACAAGCCCAATGAGGCCCTTGGCCTGCTAAAGTGTCGAAGTTTCTGGTCCTTCCTTGAGCGATACACGGCCCGTACAGACAGTCGTCAAGTGTTGCTTGGGCATCTTGCTCTATAGCCCATGCTCGGCCCGACCACGATTTGATTTAATCGCATCAATGGTTAAATTTGGATTAATTTATCAGTAATAGACCCACATGTGTGGTCAAATCATTCGGTCCTGTGTCGGTTTGCAAGTGAGTGCCTTAGGACACTGTTCCTTTTTTGGACGGGGCGTTACAATCTAACCCCCTTATAAATAAATTGCGTCTTTGAAAATTGTACCTGTTCGTATTGCTTGATCAGGTTGGGATAGTGCTGCACACTTCGGCCTCGGTTTCCCAAGTGGCTTCTTCTTCCCCGTGGTGCGTCCATAACACCTTCACTAGTGGGATCACCTTATTTCGTAGCACTTGCTCATTCTTGTCCAAGATTCTAATGGGCTTAAGGATGTACGTGGCATTGTCCTTGAGTTCCACGTGCTCCCATCAAATGACGTGTGAAGGGTCAAGAACGTACATTTTAAGCATGGAGACGTGAAACACATTATGTACACTGGCGAGGGGAGTAGGTAAGGCTAAACGATACATGACCGGTCCTATCTGATCCAAGATCTGAAAAGGGCCGATATATTGCGGGGTAAGTTTTCCCTTTTTATCAAAACGCAGAACTCCCTTCATTGGTGAGATTCTCAAAATTATATGATCTCCTGCTTCAAATTCTTAATCCCTTCATTTTGTGTCCGCATAGTTCTTCTACCTGATCTGGGCAGTCAATAGGCGTTCCCTAATAATTTCGATCTTCTCGATGGTAGTCTGGACTAAATAAGGTCCCAACAAGCTTTTCTCACCAACTTCAGCCCAACAATGAAGAGCTCGACACGATCGCCCATATAAGGGTCATGCCGATGTTAGCTTGAAAGCTATTGTTATAAGAAAATTCGGCATAGGGGAGGCATTCATCCCAACTATCTAAGAAATCCAATGTACACGCTCTTAACATGTCTTCTAGTATTCGGTTCACCCGTTCTATGTAACGCTCTGAAAATCGGGGTTCGAGCATATACCCAAATCCCGAGTTCCAACGCATCACTTATGCAACAAAAATAATGATGATTGAATGTTGTCTATATTAATGCATAAAACATGAACGGGATTAAGCCAAAACAATAAACATAATCTAAGTACAGTTGTAACACGCAAGCGGAAGTCTGAAATGAACATGCATAACTTTATAACCAGTATAAGCCCCCAAAATATATATGCGTTACCAGGTTAATAATTACAATACAAAATGTCAAAATGGCAAAATAAATGTGATAGTCCACTATAAGTAAATCTCTGAAGCCCCGTCAATCCGAACGGTCTACATAAATCCGCCCGAATACTGCATATATGAGAAGGCATCCTCATCGTCTGTGAAGTCCGGCTCCGCCTTATCAGTCGCGCCAACATCTGCATCTAAGACAGAGTCTGGTTGGTGTTGCAAACACTGTCCTAGAACATGGGAGTGAGTGATCAACTCAGTGGAATCATAAGGCAAAGGTTAACATGATATCAATTCAATCAAGAAGTAATGATAAAATAATACAACACTCAGGTCCTAATACTCTTATTAATGCACGAATGACATGGATGTAATGATGTATGCCCTCGCCTACCCTCCCTCAACAACTTCATCTTACGATCGGCGCATGCAACACTCCCTCAGTGTTTGACCAGCAACACCAAATGCACACGTAATGCAGTGCATGAAACGTGATTAGCCAAGTTCTTACTTAGGTTTATTCATACAGTAGGATTTGAAATGTAAGGTACCTCCCTTCATAATTTCCCAAACAATGATCCATTCAGTCCTAGTCAATCTCATGCGATGTTACGGTCCTAGGTCGCTACAAAGGGTGCATCACTTAATCAGTGTTTCTCCTGCAGGAAACACATCACACACACAGAGAACATCAACTGATCAATGTAGGCCTAGTTATACTCTAATGCTACGGAAAGACTCGTCGCCTCAACGCAGACTCAGAGTATGCTCGAGGTCACTACTAATGGCTCGTCGCTAAGTCGTAGGTCGACAACACGGATACAGTGGCCCATACCACCGTATTCGACTCACGAGTTTAGGTTGATCACTGGTCACTACGGGGAGGCTCGTCACCCCAGCATAGGCCGACAGCTTGACTACGGTGTCCCATACCACCATGTCCGGCTCATGAGTCTTAGCGGATCGAGGTACCAAGGTTAAAGGGATTTCACTGGTAAGTTTGGTACCTCAGATTCAAGCAATAACGTCCATACATGGTGAACATACATCGAGTCAATCGGGTTACTTGACGAGCTCGACTAGCACGAGCACACGTTGAGTTGACCGACATGAAGTGCGTAAGCACTCTGTGTGGCCTAACCACTATCGACAACCCTAGTACGACTCGGATTCATTAACACATCTTGCGTGGCGAAAATAACCTCAGCCACCCTACATCAAGGCCTGTTACCGATTATCTGGACTATGTAATAGCCCCAAATACATTTATTCATAATAGGTAAACACATGAGATAGTGAAAGCATTAGTGAATAAACAGTTCAGTTCCTACAATCATTTAAGCAGTTTAGGAAATACAACTAAAACATGAATTTATACATGTGTATCCTATAGACACATAGATACTACAAAACATTATACACGGAGGAAATCATACACATCGTTAAAGTAATTGAGAATCATATCTCAACACTTGAATTAATTACAATTTACTCATTACTTAGTCATTCAGACATTTTACAAATACTTAGTTTACACATTCCAACATACATCACATATGTTGGTTAAAATACATATGAGGATAAATCCTTTCATCAAAGAGGTATCATACATACAACTAGCATATATACACGGCGATAATTCATGGTAAATGCAGTTTCAAATTCTATACATACACGATTATTACTATAAATACATGGAATACCTTAAATACAACATAGTGTATACGTATACGTAAAGTAAAATAGACAACACATTTGGCATGTGTAATGACACCCACATCAGTAATAAATCATTATCTGACATTGAAAGCCTTGAAAACCATAACCTAGATGCATATAGTCCGCACCTTACACCGGTAAACGCATAATGGATTCATTTTAGACATGTAATCTTTGTCAACGGCGGATTGACAACCTATACCATGAACTAGGTTAGCTATTTCATAACTTACAACATCTGAAACCCTAAAATGGATTTGGGTTAGGTTTTTCTTACCCAAATATGGAACTAGAATCGCTGATCTAGCGATACAGTAGCGACGCTTTGGCACGTAGAACGATAGGGATGAACCCCTGTAGCAAAGCCCTAACTTCTCTCCCCTTTTCTCTCTCTTTCCTTCTCTTTCTTCTCTTCTCTCTCTTAGGGTTTAGAGAATTCGTATGGAATATGAGAGTGAGGGTTTAAGGTCCTTATATAGGCCCAAAACTGATGAAAACAGCCCCAGGGCCAAGGTATACTTAGGTTATAGCCAAAGGAGGCTTGTCCCGATCCAACAGAGTACTTCTGGAGCTCCCTTTTCCGAATGCAGTCGGACTTAAGCTCCCTAACCTTGGATCCAAATCAAGCTAAGTTTTCAGTCCGATCGGGTTTTCAGATCGACCGTGGCGGACCAGTTTCAGTTCAACGGTCATCGAAACTTGATCAGGGCCACAACTACCTAGGCATGTGTGGGACATTTTCCCTGATCCGAGGGTAACTTTGGGTCAAATTCTAACGGTCTGAATACTTATAATCAGTCCGCAAGTGACACGACTCAGATTACTTAAATTCATATTTAATTTCCTAAAACCCTTCACGTTCTCACACTCTTCACTCTGGACTCAAGAAAATAGTCTCAGGACCTCATCTGGACTTGATTTTTGAGGTGATAGTCAAGTCCAACTAGGCGGTCTTAATTATCTAAGTTCATAGCTATCGGACTTTCAACGTGCGGTCCAAGTCCGATACAGAGTTTCTAAATGCTCCCGAGAGCAACTGGGTTTAGAGATGGATCCTAGATTTTAGAGTAACGTAGCGTTAATGATTCTACAAGTTTTGGGTATTGCAGATCATATTTAAAGTGATTAGTACTAATTTCACAAGTAATCATGTTTAACACTAGTTAAGCCTCGCCTAATTTCTAAAGGATTTGGTCCTGAGTGATTTTTGCTTGAGGTGGTACTCGGGTACTTATACATATTTTTTTGAGTCGTTACATTCTATCTGCCCATCGGTCTAAGGGTGGAAAGCAGTGCTAAACTTCAACTAAACTCCCATGGCTTCCTGTATTCGAGTCCAAAACATTGAGGTGAATTGTGTGTCCCGGTCTGACATGATTTCTAAAGGAATGCTGTGAAATTGAACTATTTCCTTGATAAATAACTTGGCTAAGTCGTCGGCAGAATATGAAGCTCGGATATGAAGAAAATGAGCCGATTTAGTCAATCGGTCCACGATTACCCAAATTGAATCGTGCCCTTTCTTCATCCCGGGCAAACTTGAAATGAAATCCATAGAAATGTAATCTGATGTCCATTCAGCAAGTGGCATGGGCTGTAAGAGACCTGGCAGTTGACGATGCTCTGCCTTTGCTTGCTAACATGTAAGGCACCGAGATACATAGCCAGCTATTTCTCTCTTTATGTTGTCCCACTAGTAATTGCGCTTGAGGTCCCGGTACATCTTGGTACTTCCTGGGTGCATGGCTAGCTTAGAGTTATGGGCCTCAACTAGTAGCGCCTCTTTCAGCTTGGGATGGTCTGGGACGCAAAGGTGACCTTAAAAGCATAATCCTCCATCAGTGTCGATTCTCCACTCGGAATCATTTCGAACGGCTGCAAGTTCTCTCATCTTTACCAGCAATTCATCACCCCTTTAGGCCTTAATGATCTGGCTGTCGATCATTGGTTGGGCGTGAACATGTGTAATGACTTTGTATGGCTCTTATATTCTTAGTTTTAGCTCGAAGTCTCACATGTACTCCATCATATTCCATTATCCCACCATCAATGGAGCCCCAAACTCGACAGTCTTCTTTTGACTTAATGCATCTACTACCAGATTGGCTTTACCAGGATGATAAGAAACTTCAAATTTGAAATCCTTCAAGATCTCCATCTAGTGACATTGCCTCATGTTTAAATCTCTCTAGGTGAAGATATATTTGAGGCTCTTATGGTCGCAAAAGAGCTCAAATTCTTCCCCATAAAGATAACATCTCCATATTTTGAAGACAAAAATGACTGCAGTCAATTTGAGTTCGTGAACAGGGTAATTTTCTTCATGCTTCCTCAATTGCATAGGCAATAACTCGGTCCTTCTACATAAGGACACAACCTAACCCCACGTGGGATGCATCTGTAAAAATCATGTACTTGATCCCTTGCTCAGGAAGGATGAGTACTAGGGCCGAGGTCCACCTTTCCTCCAACTCCTTGAAGGTTGCTTCTGCCTTCTCATTCCAGGCGAACTTGAGGTCCTTCCTGGTGAGCTGGGACAAAGGTCGTGCGATTTTAGAAAAATCTTTGATGAACTGGCAGTAATATCCTGCTAAACCTAAGAAGCTCCTTACCTCCGTAACTGAGCTTGGTCGCTTCCAGTCTTGTATCACCGCTACTTTGACCAAGTCCATTGAGATGCCCTCTTTAAACACCACGTGGCCAAGAAATTTAACTTCTTCTTTCCAGAAGTCGCACTTTTGAAACTGGACATTGCTCACTCCTCAAGTGCAGGGTTGTGATGTAGTAATAAACTTGGTAAGACCGAGGTCGAATCCCAAGGGACTGAAACCTATACGTTATCTGAAACTAAGTATAATTAAAACTAGACTAAGATGAAATCTAAATTGACTGTAATTTGAGAAATAATGATGAAATAATTATCTAAAACTTAAAGAATTCAGAAGAAGGAAACTAGGGATTCAGAGGATCCACTTGTAGAGATCAGGGAGATCTTATGCCTGCATCAGAAACTCAACTAGACTGAGAGTCCATCTTCATCCAGTTGAAGGGTGTAACCATGAAAATTAAATTGAACTTCCTTTGTTATAGTTTTCAAGAGATGAAAGGTATATGAATTAGAATGGATTCCATCACCAAACTATGCCCAGGAGATAAAGTAAATAATAAAATTAAACTATTACCAACCAATCAACAGTGTATGAAAGTTAGGAAGGGTTCCGTCATCCGACCATGCCCAGGAGACGATGGCGAACAAAAGAGCTTCCTGATGTTATAAACATAAAAAAGAAATAGGAGCATGCTCAAAGCTATCGCAGACCCATTGTAATTTCAGTCACAACAGACCATTAAAAACTAAAAATATTCCCTTAATTAAACTAAAATCAATAACATGTTGGTTGCCATAGCGTCATTGTTGAATTTGACTCCGCTTAGGCTGTCTAAAGCTTGCTGCAGTACTCCTCCCTCTCCTGGAAGTGGGCCTATTGGCTCTCTAGAAACAGAGTTCGTATGGCCTCTGGCTTCTTCTTTCTTAATCATATCCATCGGGAGGCCAACGGTCCGACGGATAGTCTTGCTAAGCTTGGTAGCTCCCAGCAGATGGATAGTCTCTTCTCTAATATGTCGTCTCTTCCGCATTTCATAAGAGGCCAGATTCTCCTGGATACGAGGGGGCTGGGTGTGCTTCGGTTGGTAAAGTGACCTCAAAATTAAAAAGAAAGAAAATCTATTTAGGTTATAGTCTTCTTCTACTTCTTACGATAGGAGTGGTCTCAGAATTTTGTGGAGATTCCTCCCGAATGTGTAATTTTCTCATATTTCAATGAAGCAGTTTCTTCTCAAAAAAAAAAAAAAAAAAAAAACCTAAAATCAATATCAATTCAGTCTAACATGAATGCAATATGTAAAATTACGCCATCACCTCTTAGCCCTAGCTAAGAGGTTTAGCCTGACATGGAGAGGCTAGAATCTCTTAAAAATATAAAAAAAAACATAAGAAATAAATAAATAAATAAATAACTCTAACTATCTCTCTTTCTTGTGTAGATGTCCCAGGATAGCATTGAATCCCCCTTTTCTGTGGTCGGCCAGGCTTTTTATAAGGTGCAACGCACCTTCAAGAATGCTCTTCGCACTGCGTTTCTTTTGCACAGAAATTTTCAGAAAGGAACTTGCACCCAAATTGAAATTCATACTTATGCCGACTAAATCTACTAATCAGCTTTCTTGGGAGTGGTCAGTCCCCTCCCTGATCAGGTTTAAACAACCTTGATCAGCCTGAATCTCCATTTACAACCCATCTTACAACATTGAGTTAAATCTGGCCCAACCCCTGTCGACGTGTCTTATGGGTGAAGATACAACCTGCTCGAAGGTGGAAACCCTAGGGATCTGATCGAAAGCATCCTAGTAGTATGGTGGACGGTCTTGATTGTTGATCTGATCACCGCCAAGATCGCATAATGTCCCACCGAGGTCAGTTTTCACGGATGCAGAGGCTTGCGCAATTTCTTGCGTTGTGTTGATGGTGGGGCCCACTTCAGTTGACGTTTGGAAAATCCACACTAGCCACCAGATTCATCTTGAAATTTCAGTTGGAACTGTGTATTTTTGGCCTTCTGTTGATGGGGCCCACAAGATTTTCTTAAAACCGTCAATCTTCCGTTTCGACGGTTGAATTTTCTCCTACTGCGTTTCTTTTGGATTTTCCTCCTGTTCTTGGCTCAAAGGATCTATTAGGATTCGATGGACAGCTGAGATTGAGCCTATAGGTCCACATGGTGGCCCACAGGGATCATACAGCGATCCTCTATTCTCCATTCGCAACAACAGGCACGGGATCAGGCAAAAATTTCGGTTAAACGCAGTTTGACTGCTTTGTTGACTTGATGCAATGTGAGTGCACCGACAGTGTGCACTCTCACTCATGCGAACTGGGTCCCACCTTGATGTTTTCATGAAATCCGCTCCGTCCATCCATTCTATCATATCATTTAAACCGTCAAGACTAATTTTGAAGCATATCCAGATAACAGGTGGACCCAAATTCAATAGTTTATGCGTTGATCTATTCGTTGGGCCACTTCTATAGGGATCCAATGGCTGAAATTCGACATGTACAGTTGATTTGGTTCTCATGCCATGTATGTAGTTTCGAGCTGAGCAGATGGTGGGAACCCTGTGATCTTGCAGTCTGGACTAATTTTAGGCCACTTGAGCTTCAGTTTCTCGATTTTCTCGGATCTCTGGCGTGTAAACTGTCGATCTTGGTCCCCTGGGGTCCGTCCCATGCTCTGGTGAATTCTAAGTGTTAAATCTCAGCTTTTAGCACCTTATTTCAATCCAAGCTTGTAAATACTCACTGCATCACAAACACGATTAAATCGAGCCATTAAACAGTACCATGTTCGTAAATTCAAGCAATAACTGGGTCTTATATGTAATATTTGACCCTCAACAGAACCTCTAACTAGCATCTTGCTAGTACTGAGCAAAGTAGGCAAAAAATAATTTGAGAATTACAGGATAATTTTTTATGTACTTGAGTGAATTTTGCAAAATAATCCAGATATGAGAATTTTAAGATTCATGAATGTTGGATATTACTTTCTCCTGTACTCAAGCGTGTGGTAAATTTCATAATCAAGTTCAAAGTATTAATCCATCAATTAGAAAATATTTTAAATATTGAGTTCCATGGGTGTATAGTGTAAACCCGGGTTACACTCATTTAAAATTCACTTCTCTATTTCAGGTTATCATTGGTAACCGACAAGAGAATTCATCATAACCAAGACTTAAACTAAAACTTTCCTCACAGATCATCTTTTCATTCTTCCAGCTTTTTATTTTTCCATTAAAAGTAACGCCAAGAAGGGGAGTCAAATCCTCACCTATAGGGAGCAAACGTATGGTGAAGACTGTACACCCAACCCTTTTCACATATCATTCATGGGGAATTAAATCTACACCTATAGGGAGCAAACCTATCGTGAAGATTATTCACCCAATCCTTTCCAAATGTATCTATTATATATATATATATATATATATATATATATATATATATATATATATATATATATATATATATATATATATATATATATATATATAGCTAGGAATTTTCTTTTTCTTCAATTGATCATGATGGGCAAATTTTTCAGGCTAGTTCCTTACATGCTTAGTGATTACCAAGTTAACCTTTTAATATCAAACTGAAACCTTAATGTGAAAGCGAGATGTGACATGTGAAATATGACTCAATCAATGTTTAAAACTTCTAATTGTGGATTAATAATTCGAACTCAATTATGAAATCTATCTGATAACTAAGTTCAAGAGTCATAAATTTTCACAAATTTCTATTCGTGACTAAGAAAACACTGATTACGTTACCTAATCTCCCACCCCAAACCTAAAATCTACATCGTCTTCAATGTAAGAGATATAAACATGTAATGCACATGGGACAACGAAAGTAAAGGAAAAGTGATGGAAAGATAGTACCTGGATAACGAATCGAGAGAGAGACTTTCTAAGAGATCGCAGCATGGAAGCCGGTCAGTATGAAAGTGAAGACACGAAAGCAAACTATCCAAAAACAATGCATCAAGCAAACTACCCTAGTCCTATGAAAGCAGGGAAAAACTACTCAATCATGCTACAAGGTTCCTCTTTTGGCCAGTATCTTAATAAGTTTCTCAGTAGCTTCCTCAACAAGATCATCCAAAAGCCCTTTTTGCAATAAGCTTGGGCGCCCTGGAGCATGACTTTCTAGAGAGACTTATGTACCTCATAAGAAATTTTCCATTGAATTGTTTAAAGTATCTAGAGTATATATGATTCACCTGTGACAGAAGAAGTTTCAACTTTAGTATCTCATGGTGAATCAGAGACTACAAGTAAATAAAGTTCAAAAAATTTTTGAAGAAGTGATGTAGTCTCAACACATTTCGAAATATCAGACTTCGGTTCCATTGTCAGCTCTTCCTCCTGTAATGGTAGGCGTTTAGGATCAGGGGAAGAGGGGGCTTTAGAATAAGGGTTCTCTCGGTCAATGATGACTACCAAGATATTGTCTTGTAAGGCATCCACTTTATCTTTTGACATGGGATTGTTTGAATCTGTAAAGTGTACCAAGCAATCCTAAGAGTTGGAAAGTTTAGCTGAGTGTGACTTTTTCCACATTGGAGCTCGTGATGATCTGCCCAAGGAATCCATCATCCTTGAAAGTGGACGGATGTACGCTCTATTGATCCAGCCCTGCACAAACAGATTAAAAATCAATAAGGGAAGCATCGATGTGATCACTTTGTTCATTAAAACTACTCAATCAAGGTGTTGAATTGTCAAACGTGTATAGCTCAGATGGTGGCCTTAACTAAGTAGTTTCAAATTCTAGGGTCGTAGCGAGCAACTTGTCCTTCTCCCGAATCACATCATCACTCGATTCAGAGGAGTGGTCCAAACATGTTTCACAAGAGTTAGAAGGGTCGGTTGTAAGGGGCTCATCCTCTACCTTTAAATTAGACATGTCAGGTGAGGGGAGTGGCTTATTATGACTGACCACTTCGTGTGCGTCTTGATCATTGACTTGGACCAAACTTGTAACGTCTCGTAAAAAATCCGTACAGAGACCCGAGTACCACCTCAGGTAGAAATCGCTAAGGACCAAATCCTTTAGAAATTAAGCGAGAATTAACTAGTGTTAAACTAGATTACCTGTGAAATTAGCACTAATCACTTTAAATACGATCTGCAAGACCCAAAACTTGGAGAATCGTTAACTCTATATTATCCTAAAACTTAAGATCAATCTCTAAACCTAGTTGCTCTCGGGAGTATTTTGAAACTTCGTATCGGACCTGGACCGCACGTCGGAAGTCCGATTACCCTAAAACTATGCGGTTGTGACCGCCTTGTTAGACTTAACAATCACCTTGGAAATCAAGTCCTAATAACACCTAAAAATGCATAACTTGAGCCCAGAGCGAAGTATGTGAGAAGCATGAATATTTTTAGTAAATGAACTGAAACTTAAGTGAATTGAGTTGGTTCGCTTACAGGAAAAATCTAAGGATTCAGACCATCAAAATCTAACCCAATTACACCCTCAGATTAAGGAAAATTTTCAACACATGTCAGTGCACTTATAGCCCTGATCGAGTACCGGTGACCGTCGAACTTAAACTGGTTCGCCACGGTCGATCTGTAAATCCGATCGGATTGAAAACTTAGCTTAACCTAGATCCAATGTCAGGGAGCTTAAGTCTAACCACATTCAACAAAGGGGCCTTCAGAAGTGCTCCGTTGGATCGAAACAGACCCTATTTGGCTATAACCTTAGTATACCTTGGCCCTAGGGTCATTTCCATCAGTCCTGGGCCTATATAAAGGCCTAAACCCACCAGATTTCTATTTCATACGAATTCTCTAAAACCCTAAGAGAGAGAAGAGAAGAAAGAGAAGGAAAGAGAGAAAATATGTGAGAGAGAGTTGGAGTTTATTCCTAAGATTCCTCCCTGTTGCTCCACGTGCTTCACCACCATTTCTATATTACTTTTCTGTAAGTTTTGACTTCGTACTTGGGTAAGAAATACTAACCCTAATCTATTTTAGGGATTTTAAAGGAGTATGTGATGAAATAACTAACCTATTTCATGATATAAGTTGTCGTTGACAAACACGTAGCGTTTAAACTGAGTGCGTTATAAGTCTACCGGTGAAAGGTGAGGACTATAAATGTTTAGGTTATGGTTTTCAAGGCTTTCAATGTCAGTAATGGTTTATGACTGACTTGATTGCTATCACATGTGTTTAGATACTTAGTTTTCCATATATTACATATAGATATATACTATGTTGATTTTAATGCATTACATGTGTTTTTTGAAATGCCTGAATGAATATGAAATGATGCTTTAAACTTGCCATGTTTATTGATTGAGAGTACATGATTGTTGTATGTATGGTCAACCCTTTTGAAAAGGGATTTGCTATAATATCGTTATAACTATCTTATTACATGTATTTGATATGTGTATCCTAAGTGTTTGATAAAATGCCTGCATGTGAAAATGTTTGTTTAAATGTATGTATTGAGGGTATTGAGATGGTATTCTCAATTCCCTTAACTATGGTTATAGTATCCTTTATATAACCTATCTTACTACTACGAGTTGTACGGATGAAATGCCTATATATGATAGTATGTGTAATATGTGTTTGTTAAATTACTCAAGTAAGATTTATATCTGATTTCAGTTGTCACATGCTATTTTAGATTACTTTATATGAATTCTATCATTTGGAGTGTGCTTGGGGCTACGATGTACTTCAAGCAATCGGTAATGGTATGTGATCGGTGGTCGAACTGTTCAGCCACGACAGACATGCCCGATGAATCCAAGTCGTACGCTACTTATCGGCAATGGTTAGGCCACACAGAGTGCTTACACGCTCCATGTCGATCAGCTCGACGTATGCTCCTACCAGTTGAGCTTGTCAAGTAACCCGATTAGCCCGATATATGTTCACCATGTATGGATGCTACTGCTTGAATCTAAGGTACCAAACTCACCAATAAAAATTTATTTAACCTTGGTACCTTAATCAGTTAAGACTCATGAGCCGGACATGGTGGTATGGGACGTTGTTGTCGAGCTATCGGCCTACGCTAGGGTGACGAGCCCACCCGTAGTGACCAGTGAGCAACCTAGACTCGTGAGCCAAATATAGTGGTATGGGACACGGTATTTGAGTTGTCGGCCTACATTGATCAGGTGACGAGCCCTTTGTAGTGACCATGAGCATACTTTGAGGTTGCTTTGAGGCGACGAGTCTTTCTGTAGCAACTAGAGTATAAACTAGGCCTACACTGATCAGGTGACGAGCCCTTTATAGTGACCTAGAACCATAACATCGTATGAGATTAACTAGGACTGACGACCCTAGAATGGATCATTATTTGAGAATTGATATAAGGGAGGTACCTTAACTTCCCAATCCTACTGTATGAATAAACCTAAGTAAGAACCTAACTAATAATGTGCATGCACTGCACTGCATGTGTTTTGGCGATGAAGAGCACTTTCAGGAGGATGTCATACGTACCGTGAGATGAAGACGCTGAGGGAGTGTAGGCGAGGGCATGCATCATTATCACATATCATTCTTACATTAACAAGAGTATTTAAGATATAATTGATGTACTGCTTTATCATTATGCTTGACTGAATTGATAACATGTTAACCTTTGCTTTATACCTCCACTGAGTTGATCACTCACTCCCACGTTCTGGAACGGTATTTTTAAATACCAACCAGACTTTGTCGTAGTTTCAAATGATAGCGCAGCCTATGAGGCGGAGCCAGACTTTGAGAATGATGAGGAGGCATTCTTATATATGCAGTATTCTGGCAGGCTTATATAGACTGCCCTAGTTGATGGGGATCATTGAATTTCAGACTATATATCATTACACATTTTATATATTTTAAAATGTTATATGTAACTATTTAACCTGGTAACGCGATCATACTCAGGAGACTTAAAATTTCTTACATGTTTTATATATACTATCACAGTCTTCCGCTTGCATAGTTAATTGTCTCTGGAGTATTATATGTTGTTTGGTATAATCTCACTCATGTTTAAGGCACTAAGACAGACAATAATAATCATCATTATCTATGTTGCATAAGTGATGTGTTGGAACTCGGGAGCTGAGCTTTGCTTGACTCCCAATTTTTGGGGCGTTACAGGTTGGTATCAGAGCATGATTTGGATTAAACTGAACTTGGGTTATGGTCAGACGATGCCCACTAACGTATTCTGACTTAGGAGGGTGCGATAGAATGTAAAAACAGTTGTAGGACTCCCAGTTTCACTTTTCGATAGAATCGATCGAAGTTAACCCTTGGAATCGGGGCCCGTACACATCCAAGATTATGTGTGGTGACCCCAGATCTTTGTTAGGCCTTCAATCGACGGGTTCAGACTAAAATCCTACCCATTCCACATCCAAACAGCCCGAAGAGCGCTAATATACGCGAGAAAGGGGCCTAAGCCGATTCAAACAGCCGAGGGGGCCTAAATTGTATAAATCGGGGGAACCAGAGTGGACCCTGTATGTTTTCAGCACCCGGGAAGGGGGTGGCCACCGCTTGACCATGGCGGCACCGTGCCAGGTCCAGCAGACAGCGGTGGCACCGCGCGATTAGTGGTCGACCGCGCCTCGGTCGGTCCAGGCTTGGCGGGCCGTAGCGGGCCAATGTTGGCCCGACCCCCAAACACATGTCGGGCCCACAAAAAGATGTGGCACCCTATATCCACCCCTTTTGGATTCATTTCCTCCATTCTCCCCTCCCCAAGCTTTTCAAACTCCAAAATTTCACTTTTCCTCTCTCAAATTCTTCCTCCATTCTCTTATCTTCCTCATTTTTGTTTCCTCCATACACCCCTCCATTATCTTCTTCAAAACACATCCCTTGTCTCCCTCATGTCCTTTCATTTGAGTGCACAAACCCTTCTTTGTGACTCAAAAATCTCAAGTTCAATAACCGTTTCAAACCTTCCATCTTATCTCACTTAAATGGCTCTCTTCGAGCTTGTGACGACGATATTCTCCATTTCTACGCTTCTTTCTCTTATGGGGAAGAAAAGGGCTCCTGTGGATGAAGCCGGGCCTAGCCGCCCCACCCGTCCGAGGAAGAAGGCGGACGTCGAGGCTAGCACAAGAGCCGCCCAAGAACGAAGGTCGAAGCGGGATCTCGATCCCCGACTCCCGCTTGAGCAAGTGCTACCGGTGGGCTTTGAACATGGCCGTTTTGGTGGCCGTTGAGTCGTGCTTGAGGCCCACGTAGATGAGAGGCTATTTGGACATCATCGGATGATGGACTATCTGGTCGACTCCAGGTGGGGTCCCATATTCGAGGGCGAGTCTCACGCATGTGAGAACACGGTTCATGCCTTCTACGCGCATATACGGGACTCTATACTGGAGCCTCTGCAGTTCAAGATCCCATTTGGAAGTCGAGAAGCAACGATTGATGTAGGATTGGTATCCCGGCTCATGGGAATCCCGCATGGAGAGGTACATGCTAGCGATAAACCTCTTAAGAATGCGCGAGAAAGGGATCACCGTACGCACTGCCTCTGTGGCCATTTAGCTCATTGGAAGGAAGGTAGAAGCCTACCGGCATCGGATATGACAGATGATTTTCACTTGCTTCACCATATATTCATGTACAACGTGTACCTTAGGTGGGGCAACCGCACTGAATGCACTCGACTGATGGTAGATTTCCTGTATAGGGCTGGGCACGGAGACAAGCTATGTCTCCCTATGTTCACCCTATTATAGATAGTCCAGACGGTGCGTTCTCCTAGGAATGACGTCTCACTTCTATTTGGCCGACTCATATGCAAGATTACTCGAGAGTTTGCCTATGGATTCAATATGGATGACCTTACGCCAATCCACTACATTATTGAGACTATGCTTAATAACATGGGAATTGGCCCGTGACAACGTCAAGCTCGACTTGACGAGTATGGGGACAAGACAGAGAGTGAAGAGGGAGAAGGCGAAGAAGGAAAGAGTGGGGACGAGGAAGAGGAGGCCCCGAGCTCTGATGAGGGCTCTCCTCCTTCTACATAGGCACATGGTAGTGATCAGGCTGCCAGGGAAGCCCGCTTGGCTCAACTGGAAGAGGGCCAGGCTACCCTGCGACAGGAGATTACGCAGATCCGAACTAAGGTGGAGGAGACTGAGGCCTTCATAAAATAGAAATTTAAGAAGGCGTCTCCCACATTAAGGGCCATCGTATGTTGTGTACAGGACAAGAGTGCACCTCCACAGTCGCTGGTCTTTGACGACTAGTCGTACTTGTAGTCGTCTTTGGGTTGTTTTGTTGTTTACTTCCTTTTTGTTGCTATGTATAGCCTTGTTAGGCTCGTAATGTGGTAGATTGATTTGTGGGTTGTAGTGTTTGAAATCCTGCTTGTATTAACTCTCATGCATCTTTTGTCATGATTCATATAATACTGTGTCTCATGTATTGTGACAATTTTGGTAAATGAATGCATGAAGTTCCTTTAAGCTATGTGGTCATGCTGTGATTGAGTTTGTGATTATGTTGGATTTGACCTAGGTTGCACCTTTTGTTAAATATAGGGTATACCACCTAAGGCCACACGGAGTACGGCACGTTACACTCTTAGCGATCGATCTGATGGGGCACCTACCTTAAGCGATAACCATATGGACCCCATTTCGGGCCCGTCTCACACTGACACTATGCCGAATTTTCAGCTGGCCCCACTGGCCCTACCAATGGGCCGTCACCTCCTGCACCACCTACTGCACCATCGATTCCAGAGCAGATGATGCTCTTGATGTAGCTGCAACAGTAGCATCAGGAGTAGCAATTCTTGACCTTCATGGCTGGTATCTTTGCCCAGAGTCTGGGCGTGACTCCACCTACATCACCTATGCACCTTGCTGGGAACACGAGCGCCAGCGACACATTTGAGCGCTTGCAGCCTCCTACATTCGTGGGTACTCATAGACCTGAGGAGGTTAAATATTGGCTTGACTGCATCTCTAAGATGCTGAAGTCACTGCACTGTACTGAGGCAGAGTAGGTTGAGCTAGTCACCTTCATGTTTGAGAAGGAGGCCAGCTTATGGTGGGACAGTATTCTCCGCACTCTTGCAGTCGAATATGTGTGGACATGGGCAGCTTTTGAGATCGGCTTCCATGAGAAGTACTATCTCCTCACATATCACCATGAGAAGGAGAGTGAGTTCCTCTGCCTCCAACAGGGAGGGATGAAAGTGGCTGAGTATGAGAACAGATTCATGGAGCTGGACAGGTCCGCTCCGTTGATATTGGTCGATGAGCCGATGTGTATGCGACGATTTTCTGAGGGTCTGCAACCCGAGATTCTCTCTAAGATTGTTGCACTAGCATACCCAGTTATGCTGAGCTACTGAGCATGTCTATGCAAGCTGAGCAGGATAAGGACAGGAAGTCCCATAAGCAAGCACCTATGACCCCTAGGCCCTGACCTAATTTTTCAGCTAAGCCATTTCTTGGCAAGAGGCCACAGGCAGACTCTCCTCCCAGGCTTGCAACGTCACCGGCTCAGCTGGGACGGACTGACTTGCGATGTACGTACTGCGAGAAGATAGGTCATACAGATAGGTATTGTTTCACTAGGATGAGGGACAGTGGTTTCTTGCCGCCCCAGAGGATCAACCTCCAAATCCTCAGGCGATTACAGCTCCACCCCTATGGACAGCACCAGCACACCCCTCCTTTCGGCCACCTGCACCTCGCTTCCGGCCGCCTTAATGGCCTATGGTACCGTAACCGAACCGTCAGCAGCAGACTTGGGTGCATTCACTGATAGCAGGAGCATCCAAGATAGCAGATGCAGCACCGATGGCTTTTGAGGTCACGACTCATGTCCAAAGTACTCCAGTATTTTTATTAGTGGACATCGGGTCTACTACCTCCATCATATCATGCACGACAGTTAAGCAACTGGGGTTAAACACTATTCCTATAAAGGGAGTGAGGGTCCTTACTGCCACAAGGACTTTTTTTGATGTTACCCGGATTTGTGAGGATTTCTCGATAGACTTAGGGAATAGGACGGTATCAGTTGACCTGATTGTTGCCCCCTGTATCATTATGACGTTATTCTCGGTATGGATTGGCTCACCGAGATGCGAGCAGAGATTGATTGTGAGGTTAGGGTGGTGACAGCCCTTGGACCTGAGGGCACAGCTTTTACATTCCCTTTTCAGGTTAGTCATCCTTCCCATTTGAGTTGTTACGCTTCTCTATTAGAGAATATTGATGGTCCGACGTTGGGAGATACGCACATGGTTCAGGACTTCACAGACGTATTCGAGAAGATCCCAAGACTACCTCCTCGGCGTGAGATCGGCTTTACTATCGATTTTGTGCCTAGTGCGACACCTATTTCATTGCTGACATATCACATGCCTCCATGTGAGACGGAGGAACTGAGGAGACAGATTGATAATATGGTAGAGGCAAGCTTCATACAACCGAGTGTCTCCTTGGGGAGCACCCGTGCTATTCGTGAAGAAGGATGGGTCACTGTGATTGTGTATTGATTATCGCAAGCTGAACCAGGTGACGGTGAAAAACAAGTATCCCTTGCCCAGGATTGATGATTTGTTTGATCAGTTGAAAGGGGCACAGTACTTCTCGAAGATCGACTTTCAATCAAGGTATCATCAGTTGTATGTTAAGGAAGAGGACGTGCAGAAGACAACATTCAGGACCAGCTTTGGGCATTACGAGTTCCTTGTGATGTCGTTTGGGCTCACAAAAGCACCGGCTGTGTTCATGGACTTGATGAATTGGGTGTTTTAGCCGTATCTATTCCGATTCGTTATCGTGTTTATTGATGACATTTTGATATACTCCAAGAGTCGGGAAGATCACAAGGAGCATCTATGAGAAGTCTTTCATACTCTCAGAGAGAATCCGTTATTTGCTCAGTATAAGAAGTGCGACTTTTGGAAAGAAGAAGTCAAGTTCCAGGGACATGTGGTGTCTAAGGAAGGAATAACAGTTGACATTGCTAAGGTAGTCGCGGTTCAGGACTAGGAGCAACCCGGTTCGATTACTGAGGTGATGAGTTTTCTTAGTCTCATAGGATACTACCGCCGATTTATTATGGACTTCTCTAAGATTACCAGATGGCTATCTTAGTTGACACGGAAGGATTTAAAGTTCGCCTGGAATGAGAAGGTGGAAGAAGCTTTTCAGGAGATGAATGACAAGCTAACGTCCTCCCCTATGCTAGTATTGTTAGAGCAAGGAGTTAAGTATACTATTTATACTGACGCATCTCGTATTGGGTTGGGTTATGTCCTTATGCAGAAGGACAGGGTGATTGCTTACGCCTCGAGACAGTTGAGGAAACATGAGAACTACCCTACACATGACCTAGAGTTGACGGCTGTCATCTTCGCACTGAAGCTCTGGAGACATTACCTCTACGGAGAGGAGTTCGAGCTCTTTTGTGACCACAAGAGCCTCAGATACATATTCACTCAGTGAGACCTGAATATGAGGCAACGGCGGTGGATGGAGACCTTAAAGGACATCAAGTTTGAGGTTTCCTACCATCTGGGCAAAGCTAATCTTATGGCTGATGCATTGAGCCGCAAGAAGACCATAGAGTTTGCGGCTCTATTGATGATGGCAAAATGGGGTATGGTCGAGTTCGTGCGAGACTTCAAGTAGAAGTTCACCGTGGAGGAGCCGTTCGAGAGTGTCGCGCACGTTCATATGCGACCACTCATTGATGCTAGGATCATCGAGGCCCAGAAGGATGACGAACGATTGTCTGAGCTTCGAGAGCAGGCTAGCGATGATGAGGACACCGAGTGGAGAGTTAGTACGGATGGGGGCTTACGTTACGGTAGCCGCCTATGCATCCCAGACACTCATGACTTAAGATGGGTGGTTCTCGAGGCAACCCACAGTTTTGAAACTTGCGATGTATCCTGGTAACACGAAGATTTATCGAGATATGAAGAGATCGTACTGGTGGGACAACGTGAAGGCCCACATAGCAGATTATGGGTCCCGTTATCTCACATGCTAGCAGGTCAAGGCTGAACACCGCCGGCCTCCTGGACTGCTTCAGCCCATGCCCATAGTTGAATGAAAGTGAGATTTCATATCTATGGATTTCATATCAGGGCTGCGGAAGACGAGGAAGGGACATGACTCCATTTGCGTGATCGTGGACCGGTTGATGAAATTGGCTCACTTCCTCCTGATTAAAGTCTCGAACTTTACAGACGAGTTGGCTAAAGTGTACATCAAAGAGATTGTACATCTGCATGAAGTTTCCCTAGAGATCATGTCGGACCGAGACATGTGATTCACATCTATCTTCTGAACTCGTATTCAGGAGGCAATGGGTGTGAAGTTGAAGTTCAATACCGCGTTCCACCCACAGATTGACGGGCAGACGGAATGGGTGAATCAGGTGTTGGAAGATATACTGTGAGCTTGTGTGCTGGATTTTAAGGACAGTTGGGATGACTGTCTCCCTTACACAGAGTTTGCTTACAATAATAGTTTTTAGACGAGCATTGGCATGACTCTATATGAGGCCTTGTATAGGCATCCCTGTCGAGCACCACATTGTTGGGCAGAGGTTGGTGAGAAGAGTTTGATTGACCCAGAGTTAGTTCAGGCGACTTCAGAGAAGATTGACATTATCAGGCGTCGACTTCTAGCAGCGCAGAGTAGGTAGAAGAGCTACGCCAATACGAGGTGGCGGTAGTTAGAATTCGAGGTTGAGGATCATGTGTTTTTGAAGGTTTTTCCCATGAAGGGAGTCCTTCGGTTTGGTAAAAAGGGGAAGCTCACACCGAGATTCATTGGCTCATTTCAGATACTAGATAAAGTGGGGGCAGTAGCATACTGCCTTGCTTTGCTCACACCACTCGTTGGCGGGCACAACATATTTCATGTTTCTATGCTAAAAAAATACGTTCCGGATCCTTCCCACATTATCATATGGGAACAGGTACAGTTGAGTGAAGATGCAACTTATGTACTGCGTACGACGCACATCTTATATATGAAGGAGCAGGTGTTGCGCAGTAAAGTGATTCCGCTTGTGAAGGTACTGTGGACACATTATACGAAGGAGGAGGCTACTTGGGAAACAGAAGCCGAGGTCCAAAAGAACTATCCTCAGATTCTCGAGGAGTATGAAAAGGTACTAATTTCAAGGATGAAATTTTTTTTTAAAGGGGGTAGATTATAACGTCTCGAAAAAAATCCGTACAGAGACCCGAGTACCACCTCAGACAGAAATCGCTAAGGACCAAATCTTTTAGAAATTAAGCGAGACTTAACTAGTGTTAAACTAAATTATCTGTGAAATTAGCACTAATCACTTTAAATACGATCTACAAGATCCAAAACTTATAAAATCTTTAACATTATATTACCTTAAAACCTAAGATCAATCTCTAAACCCAGTTGCTCTCGGGAGCATCTTGAAACTTTGTATCAGACTTGGACCACACGTCGGAAGTTCGATTATCCTAAAACTATGTGGTTGTGACCACCTTACTGGACTTGACAACCATATCAGAAATCAAGTCCTAATAATACCTAGAAATGCATAACTTGAGCCTGGAGCGAAGTGTGTGAGAAGCATGAATATTTTTAGTAAATGAACTGAAACTTAAGTGAATTGAGTCGGTTCTCTTGCAGGCTAAATCTAAGGATTCAGACCATCAGAATTTGACCTAATTACACCCTCGGATCAAGAAAAATTTTCAACACATGTCAGTGCACTTGTGGCCTTAATCGAGTACCGGTGACCGTCGAACTTAAACTGGTTCTCCACGGGCGATCTGTAAATCCAATCGGACTGAAAACTTAGCTTGACCTGGATCTAATGTTAGGGAGCTTATTTCAGACCGCATTCAGCAAAGGGGCCTCTAGAAGTGCTCCATTGGAATGAAACAGACCCTATTTGGCTATAACCTAAGTATACCTTGGCCTTGGGGCCATTTTCATCAGTCTTGAGCCTATATAAAGGCCTAAACCCACCCTATTTATATTCCATACGAATTCTCTAAAACCCTAGGCGAGAGAAGAGAAGAAAGAGAAGGAAAGAGAGAGAGTGTCAGAGAGAGTTGGATTTTATTCCTGGGATTCCTCCCTGCTACTCCACATGCTTCACCACCATTTTCGTATTACTTTTCTGACAATTCTGACTCTGTACTGGGTAAGAAATACTAACCCTAATCTATTTTAGGGATTCTAAAGGAGTATGTGATGAAATAGCTAACCTATTTCATGATATAGGTTGTTGTCATGTCGTAGACAAACACATAGCGTTTAAACTGAGTTCGTTACGAGTCTACCGGTGAAAGGTGCAGACTATAAATGTTTAGATTATAGTTTTCAAGGATTTTAATGTCAGTAATGGTTTATAACTGACTTGATTGCTATCATATGTGTTTAGATACAAAGTTTTTCATATATTACATATAGATATAAACTATGTTAATTTTAATGCATTCCATGTGTTTGTTAAAATTCCTGAATGAATATGAAATGATGATTTGAGCTCGCCATGTTTATTGATTGAGAGTACATGATTGTTGTATGTATGGTGAACCCTTTTGAAAAGGGATTTGCTATAATACCTGTTATAACTACCTTATTACATGTATTTGATATGTGTAGCCTAAGTGTTTGATAAAATGTCTGCATGTGAAAATGTTTGTTTAAATGTATGTATTGAGGGTATTGAGATGGGATTCTCAATTCCCTTAACTATGGTTATAGTATCCTTTATATAACCTATCTTACTACTATGTGTTGTATGGATGAAATGCCTATGTATGATAATATGTATAGTATGTGTTTGTTAAATTGCTCAAGTAAGATTTATATCTGATTTTTGTTGTCACATGCTGTTTTGGATTATTTTATTGAATGTTATTATTTGGAGTGTGCTTGGGGCTACGACGTAGTCCAGGCAATCTGTAATGGTATGTGATCGGTGACCGAACTGTTCAGCCACGACAGACACGCCCGATGAATCTGAGTCGTACGCTGCTTGTCGTTAGTGGTTAGGCCGCACGGAATGCTTACACGCTCCATGTCGATCAGCTCGACGTATGCTCGTACCAGTCGAGCTTGTCAAGTATCTCGATTGGCCCGATGTATGTTCACCATGTATGGAGATTACTGCTTGAATCTAAGGTATCAAACTCACCAGTGAAAATCCGTTTAACCTTGGTACCTTAATCCGCTAAGACTCATGAGCCGGACATGGTGGTATGAGACACCATGGTCGAGCTGTCGGCCTACTCCGGGGTGACGAGCCCACCCGTAGTGACCAGTGAGCAACCCAGACTCGTGAACCGAATACAGTGGTATGTGACATTGTACTCAAGTTGTCGACCTACACTGATCAGGTGACGAGCCCTTTGTAGTGATCACAAACATACTCTGAGGTGCGTTGAGGCGACGAGTCTTTCCATAGCAACTAGAGTATAAACTCAGCCTACACTGATTAGGTGATGAGCCCTTTGTATTGACCTAGAACTACAACATCGTGTGGAATTTACTAGGATTGACGACCCTAGAATGGATCATTGTTTGGGAATTGATATAAGGGAGGTACCTTAACTTTTCAGTTCTACTGTATAAATAAACCTAAGTAAGAACCTGGCTAATCATATGCATGCACCGTACTGCATGTGCTTTTGTGAGGAAGAGCAATTTTAGGAGGATGCCATGCACGCCGTGAGATGAAGACGCTGAGGGAGTATAGGTGAGGGCATGCATCATTATCACATATTATTCTTGCATTAACAAGAGTATTTAGGATATAATTGTTGTACTGGTTTATCATTACTACTTGACTGAATTGATAACATGTTAACCTTTGCTTTATAGCTCCACTGAGTTGATCACTCACTCTCACGTTCTGGAACGGTGTTTTTAAACACCAACCAGACCCTGTCGTAGTTTCAGATGATAACGCAGCCTGCGAAGCGGAGCCAGACTTCGAGGATGATGAGGAGGCATTCTCATATATACAGTATTCTGGCGGGTTTATATATACCGCCCTGGTCGACGGGGATCATTGGATTTCAGACTAGATATCCTTACACATGTTGTATATTTTGAAATGCTATATGTAACTATTTGACCTGGTAACGCGATCATACTTAGGAGACTTAAAATTTCTTACATGTTTTATATATACTTATCACAGTCTTCTGCTTGCATAGTTAACTGTCTCTGGAGTATGATATGTTATTTGGTATAATCTCACTCATGTTTAAGGCACTAAGACAGACAACAATAATCATCATTATCTATGTTGCATAAGTGATGCGTTGGAACTCGGGAGCTGAGCGATGCTCGACCCCAGATTTTCAGGGCGTTACAAAACTTGAGATTGATTCAAGGGGAATTTAGGCTGCACGTTCATGATCATCATCCCAATACGCATCATCGTCTAATTTCATGCAATGCACACTTGGGATGAGATCGTTGTCCTCGCATTTTATTTCCAGATTGGGTTGAGGTTCGCATAGACTAACCTCTTCCTTCTCATTGAACTCGAGTGTGTCATGTGAGTGAAGTGTGTTATCATCATTTTATTTGAAAGAAACACATGTCTCTTCACCATTCTTTTGAACAGTCATCGAGATCGACTCATCAGAAAATTGAACCGTATGCTCATTAATGGAATCCAACTCCTTATTTCAAATTTCAGAGTTCTTTAAAAGAGAGTTAGGATCACTTTTCTCACATTGTATTTCTAGAATGAATTGCGGTTGAGATGAACGAGCCTCCTCTATCTTATCAAGGCACGAATTAAGCGATTCCAATGATTTTTTAATTTTCGCAAAACAAGCCATGTTACGCTGAAATGAATCCTCTTGGATCATTTCTGGTTGGGTTTCAAAGGTAGAGGACCCAAGAGCATTATCATTATGATATATTGCTGATTCATCTTCCCAACATTGATGTTTCCATTAATTATAGTCATACGGATCATAGGTGAGAGAATTTGATGGTTGGTAATACTTATTATCACTCATAATATAATCACGCATTATTTTCTTCTTATCTGATAGGTGATAATAATCCTCACACCCATAATTATTATAACCCCAACACTCACATACTGTTTTGTTAATCCATGGGGTGTAATTATTCTCACTCATATAATCACATAAGGACTTCTTAACTAGTGAATCTTTATATTCTGATCGGTTCTCAATAATAGTTTTAGAAAATTTTGGAGACATAGGTTGATTTATACCATAGTCATCATCCCAATATAAATTATTCTTCTCAGCATACTGATATTTTCACTCGTGCATATACATGATGAGACCCTAACTCTGAATCCAATCCTAAGAAAAATAAAAGAAAGGATCCTACAGCAATATGAAAAGTAAGAGGGGGATAAGTTAAAAAGAAGTTACCAGATTAGAATTCCTACGTTAGAATCCTGCAAAGGGAAATAAAAGAAATTAGTTTCTACAAATAGAAATCCTAAATTTAGAAAGTTACTAAAAATAGAAAAGTAAAGAAAAGATCAGTCAATTTCTAAAAAAAAGAAGGAAAATTTTTTAAAACTAAAACCCTAGTTCTAAAAATAGAAAAAGTAGAGAATTTAGAAAGGGATTACCAAATTAGACGTTTATGTTAGGATCCTACAAAACAAGAAAACAGGTTAGTTTCTATAAATCAAAGAGAAAAATTCTAACCTACAATTAGAAAAATCCTAATCTTAAACTAATTCTAAAACTAATTAATTTTAAAAAACGCAATTGTCAATCCCCGGTAACGGTGCCAAAAATTATTCACTCTCCAAGTGCAGGGTTGTGATGTAGTAATAAACTCGGTAAGACCGAGGTTGAATCCCAAGGGACTAAAACCTGTACGTTATCTGAAACTAAGTAGAATTAAAACTAAACTAAGATGAAATCTAAATCAACTGTAATTTGAGGAATAATGATGAAATAATTATCTAAAACTTAAAGAATTCAGAGGAAGGAAACTAGGGATTCAGAGGATCCACTTATAGAGATCAGGGAGATCTTATGCCTACATCAGAAACTCAACAGGACTGAGAGTCCATCTTCATCCAGTTGAAGGCTGTAACCATGAAAATTAAATTGCACTTCCTTTTATATAGTTTTCAAGAGATGAAAGGTATATGAATTAGAATGGATTCCATCACCAAACCATGCCTAGGAGATAAAGTAAACAACAGAATTAAACTAATTACCAACCAATCAACAAGGTATGAAGGTTAGGAAGGGTACTATCATCCAACCATGCCCAGGAGACGATGGCGAACAATAAAGCTTCCTGATGTCATAAACATAAAAATAAATAGGAGCATGCTCAAAGCTATCGCAAACCCATTGTAATTTCAGTCACAATAGATCATTAAAAACTAAAATCATTCCCTTAATTAAACTAAAATCAATATCAATTCAGTCTAACATGAATGCAATATGTAAAATCACCCCATCACACTACATGCTTCACCTCTTAACCCTAGCTAAGAGGTTTAACCTGACATGAAGAGGCAAGAATCTCTTAAAAACATAAATAAAAACATAAGAAATAAATAAATAAATAAATAACTCTCTCTCTTTCTTGTGCAGACGTCCCAGGATAGCATTGAATCCCCCTTTTTTGTGGTTAGCCAGGCTTTTTATAAGGTGCAACGCACCTTCCAGAACGCTCTATGCACTACGTTTCTTTTGCGCAGTAATTTTCAGAAAGGAACTTGCACCCAAACTGAAATCCATACTTATGCTAACTAAATCTACTAATCAGCTTTCTTGGGAGTGGTCGGTCCCCTCCCTTCTCAGGTTTGAGAGTTAAATCTGCCCCAACCCCTGTCGACGCATCTTATGGGTGAAGATACAACCTGCTCGAAGGTGGAAACCCTGGGGATCTGATCGAAATCATCCCAGTAGCATGATGGACGGTCGGATTACTGATCCGATCACCGCCAAGATCGCATAATGCCCCACCGATGTCAGTTTTCACGGAAGCAGAGGCTTGCACAATTTCTTGCGCTGTGTTGATGGTGGGGCCCACTTTAGCTAACATTTGGGAAATCCACACCGGCCACCAGATTCATCTCAAAATTTTGGTTGGAACTGTATATTTTTGGCCTTCTATTGATGAGGCCCACAAGATTTTCTTGAAACCGTCAATCTTCCGTTTGGACGGTTGAATTTTCTCTTACTGCGTTTCTTTTGGATTTTCCTCCTGTTCTTGGCTCAGACGATTCGTTGGGATTCGATGGACAGCTCAGATTGAGCCTATAGGTCCACATGGTGGCCCACATGGATCATGCAGCAATCCTCTATTCTCCGTTCGCAGCAACAGACATGGGATCGGGCAAAAATTTCGGTCAAATGCAATTTGACTGCTTTGTTGACTCGATGCAATGTGAGTTCACTAATAGTGTGCACTCTCACTCATGCAAACTGGGTCCCACCTTGATGTTTTCATGAAATCCACTTTGTCCATCCATTTTATCATATCATTTAAACCGTCAAGACTAATTTTGAAGCATATCCAGATAATAGGTGGACCCAAATTCAATGGTTTATGGGCTGATCTGTTCGTTGGGCCTCTTCCACAGGGATCCAATGGCTGAAATTCGACATGTACAGTTAATTTATGGTCATCAGGCCATGTATGAAGTTTTGAGCCGAGCAGACGGTGGAAACCCTGTAATCTTGCAGTCTGGACCAATTTTGGGCCACTTGAGCTTCAGTTTCTCGATTTTCTCGGATCTCTGGCGTGTAAATCTACCAATCTTGGTCCCCTGGGGTTCGTCCCATGCTCTGGTGAATTCTGAGAGTTAAATCTCAACTTTTAGTACCTTATTTTGATCCAAGTTTGTAAATACACCCTGCATCACAAACACAATTATATCAGGCCGTTAAACAGTACCCAGAGAATAACTGGGTCTAATATATAATATTTGACCCTCAACAGACATACAACTTATTCCACTTGAGCGTTTCTAGAACTGCTCACAGATGTTCCTCATGTTCCTTGCGGCTCTTGGAATATATCAGAATGTCATCTATGAACACGATGACAAATCGAAACAAAAACGGTCTGAAGACTTTGTTCATTAAATTCATGAACATGGCCGACGCATTAGTGAGTCCAAAAGGCATGACCAAGAACTCATAATGCCCAAAACTAGTCTTGAATGTCGTCTTTAGCACATCTTCAGCTTTAACCCGCAGTTGGTGGTACCCAGACTGCAGGCCAATCTTTGAGAAGTATTAGGCACCTCTCAATTGGTCGAACAAATCATCGATCCGAGGCAAAGGGAACTTATTCTTTATAGTGACTTGATTCAGCCTTTGGTAATCAATGCATAACTGTATGGAGCCATCCTTCTTTCTTACAAACACAATTGGGGCTCTCCATGGGGACATAGTAGGTCGGATAAAACCTGCGTCCAATAGTCCGTCAATTTGGACTTGGAGTTCCTCCATATAATATGGAGGCTTCTGATAGGTTGGGAGAGAAATGGGCATCGTGCCCGACACCAAATCGATACCTTCTTTTAGCGATGCATAACAGAGGACTCGTTGTGGGTAACTGACCTGAACCAAGAATGTAAAAGGAGAGCTACCATTCTTATAGATCGTCACCATCCGGTCTTCGCAATTGATCTCGGCTCTCATTGCCAAAAGCTAGTTCATTCCAAAGATTATGTCGTAGTGGAAGACCTTCGTGGCTATAAGATCCACATGAATCCTTTTTCTTCCCAAGTCTATGGGACAACCCCGGCAGATGGACGTAGCTTCGGTAAAGGTTTCGGCTGCCACTATAATTCTCACTCCTGACATGGGGGCAATTGGTAATCCTAGACCCTTGATAGTCATGGATGATATGAGTAAAGTTATGGACCTAGTGTCCACAAGAAGAAAGATAGGGGTACCTTGAACATGGGTCGTAACCTTAAATGCTGCAGGAGTGGTCACACCTCCATCAACGCCCTCGGTTGTCAGAGTGTGAACCCGAGCTTGCTGTGGTCGATTGGGCTGGTGCGTAGGTCGAGGCGGTGGCCTAACTTGAGGTGTCAGTGACCTACAAATCTGTTGAGACGAGCCTGTGGTTCATTGAGGAGCCGGAGATGCTAGTTGCGGCGGACGGCTCATGCGCTGTGGGGGTACATATCCATAGTCCCTCATCTTCAAAAAATAATAAGC
Organism: Magnolia kwangsiensis; assembly: GCA_037074715.1. Taxonomy (NCBI): domain Eukaryota; kingdom Viridiplantae; phylum Streptophyta; class Magnoliopsida; order Magnoliales; family Magnoliaceae; genus Magnolia; species Magnolia kwangsiensis. The sequence goes on along the minus strand of CM073573.1, from coordinate 153,724,680 downwards.
CTCTGAATGCCCTACCTTCCGACAATACCCGCACACACGATCGGGACGGGTGTATGTGGGTGAATGCAATGTGTGTTAGGGAGGCGCATTAGGTGGTATCCTTCTTCCGAAGGAGGACGAAGACTGTCCTCTAGCTCTTCCTCGAGATTCGGCTTGAATACGTGTCCGAGAGACCCTCTCTCCATCCTGCTTCGACCGCAGAGACATTTCTACTAGTTCAGCATAAGTCTGAATATTCGCACAACATATTTTAGTGCAAATTCCAACCCTCAATCCCTCGATAAAACATCTCATCCAAGTTTCTTCGTCGGCCACAATCTTCGGAGCATATCGAGACAGCTTGGTAAACCGGTTCTAATACTTGGCCACCAACATACCTCCCTATTGGAGGTGCAAAAATTCATTCTCCTTCTCTATCCGATATGTACATGGGAAATATTTCTTGAAGAATTGCGTCTCAAAGTCCTCCCAAGTCCATACGAAGTTTTTGGGGACGGTCCTTAATACACCATATATCTGCCTCCTTCTTGAATAGGTAGGATATTAATTCACCTGTTCTGCTTCCGAGCAATGTAAAGGCTGGATCGCCTTAGTGACCCGATTTAGCCAGCTCTCGGCCTCCTCAAGTCTGTGAGTACCAGCAAATGTGGGTGGTCTCAGTCTTTGGAAGCGCTCGAAAAGGTTGTTAACGTTCCATCTTGACCAGGCGATGGTGCATTCATATGGTGAGTCATAGTTCCCACCAAGGTATGAAGAGACTGTTGTTGTTGTTGCATCACTTGTAACATCTGCTCCATAGTGCTCGTGGCTAGTTGCAGTCCGGTATGAAGAGGTCTCTCCCCGAATTGGTGGCACCTCTGGGAGTTGGCTTGGTATTTCGTTGTCCATGTCAAGTTGACTGGCTCTGCCCTGGCTACCTGGCAGTTCATTCGGGACAAGTCACTCATGGTCGTCTCTCCCGCCCAGGGCTAGGCGAACAAGACGACTATCGCTTTGGGGCCTCATTGTCCTGGAAGACAATGAACACAACGTATAATATTTATGAAGTTGGAGCAATATCTCACATGTGTTATCAATTCTCCAAGCATTTCAACACATTACTAAAGTAAAAGCAACTTCATGTATTTCATTAAGTAAAATTGTCACTGTTACATATATTATGGCATTACATGCACAATGACAGAAAATGCATGGGTACTAAATAAAAGAAAACTTCATAATTAACAACCTAAAAGCAAGTAAACTGAGCCTATCCAAGGCTATTACAAAAAGAGAAATAACAACCACACACTACACTCCTAATCCTCTACCTCCGGCGAAGGTGAAGGTTCTCCCTTATCTTGCATGCAGCACAAGAGGGCTTTCAAAGTGCGAGACATATTCTTGAATTTCTTCTTCAAATATTCCTGGTTCTCTACCAGCTTAGCTAGGGTCTCACGCTCGCTATGGGTGGTAGGAGGCTCCCAATCGAAGTCCTGGGCCTCAGTTTCCTTCTGTTCTTCATCCTTGCTCTCTTCTTCCTCTTCAATCTCTTCTTCTATCTCATCCTCCAGTTCTTCTAGTCGGGCCACGCGCTACTTAGGGTCAATTTTCATATTGTTAAGAGTATTCTCATCAATTCGTCTAATAGGGACAAGACAGTTCACCTGTTGTCTATACCCATAATTATGGGCAATCTTGCAGATCAGTTGGCCAAATGGGAGAGACTGATTTTCCTGAATAGATTGCGTCGCCTTCACTATCTGAGTCAACACGAGAGTAGGTAGGAAAATCTTATCTCCTTGCCCCACCCGTTATAGGAAGTCTACCATAAACCTAGTGCACTCCGTACGATTTCTCGACCTGGGGTACATGTTGTATGTGCATATATGGTGGAACAGGCGGTAGTCAGGAGACATCTCTATCATCTTGAGGCTATTTTCTCGCCTCCACTCAACCAGTCAACCACACAGGAAGCGCATGCGACGGTTTCTCTCCCGTCTCTCAGCCAGGTTAGTCTCACTGGCGTGAGTGGTATCGCGCTCCACTCTAAGGATGCGGGCAATGATATCGACATTAACCCTAGTCTCTTGTCTGCCCAGTGGTATGGTAAACTTAAGAGGGTCGAGGGTTGGGTTCCTTACATGCAAAAAAAAAGTTCGTACGAGGTCCTCACTAGCGTGAGACTTCCTCTCGAACATTGGACCCCATCCATTTGTTAGAAGGTGATCAAGCAATGGATATTCACCAAACAACTTCTCATATACATGAGCCTCAAACACAATCTTATGGTGGCAGAACCTACCGTGCTCAATGCCCGATGGTGGTGACCTCTCTATCGGGATTTGGTGATCAAGATCCCGCTTCGACCTCCTTTCGGTGCTCGGACCCGCATCGGCGCTCTGCTTCTTATTGGATCCTCTTGGTCGGCTCGGCCCGGCTTCATCTGAGGCCGCTCACTTCTTCCCCATAAGAGAGAAAAGCATAAAAATAGAGAAGATGGAGGTCACCATTTCAAAGAAGGTCATGGAGAAGAAGTACTTAGGGAATGGAGTGATTCTTTTGAAGAAATAAGAGTTATGGTGCTCAAATGGGTGAGAATGGGATGTGTAAGGAGGATTTAGGAAGATTAAGATGGAATGAGGGTTAGAAATGGAGCATGCAAAGAGGAAAATGGACTTAGGAGCTTTAGAAATGGGGATTTGAGCATGAGGAAGGGTTTAAGGGAACTTTGAAGGGTGCAAATGAGTGAAAAAAGGGGAGTTAGGGGGGGTTTAAAGGGTGTAGGGACATGTAAAGGGGGCCCCCACTTGATCCGGCCAACGGCGGCGTGCTGCCGAAGTGGCGGTGTGGCCATCCCTCTCTGGAGGTTCTGGTGGTGTCACCACCATTCGGTGGTTGTCACCCCCCTAGGGTTTGTGTTTTTACCGTGTGGGACCCCTCGGGCCCCCCTAAATGGGTCTGTTTTATCTCTAAGTTAAGTATGGTGCATGTAATGCAGTCCATGGGCTATTTTCTGCGTAAATGGGAGTTTGTAAGCTGAGTGTGCTGGCTCAAGTGGGTTGAATTGGATATAGATAAGTCCTTAGTCCATTTTAGTTGTGATCGAATTGATCAATGTCAAATGGGCCCGTTAAATCCATAAACCGGACTGTGGAAGTCCTCTGAGCTACTAAAGCAGCTTAGACTTAGGTTGTTTAACCTTGGTCAACTTAGACTGTATAATTTCTAATTAGAAGTGACTTGGATCACTTCGTATAACTTAAATGGTCCTACTTACTATCCTAGGCTAGCTTACAAGGGTCGATCTCACCGATTAGGCAAAGTTTTAGGATCTTAGTACTGTCTTTAAATTCAGTCGCTTCCCTCATAAGTCAGATTGTGTTGCAATAAACCCGTTACCCTAGGCCTGATTTAATCCAAATCATGCTCTGATACCAAGTTATAGCGCCCTAAAATTTGAGGACCGAGGAGCAACTCGGCTCCTGAATTCCTAAGTGCCACGTGTGCATAAATGAGTCATAAATGTATATAATTATTAGGTATTAGAAACGATAAAGAATTAAACTAAGTATAATTAATATTAGATAATTCAGAAAGGATTAAAGTGCTACTAAGTTAAATAAACATCTCAACATAAATTCATAACCATTCGTAGACAAATAAACTCGATAATCTAGAGTGTCATTGCCTAGGGACCCTGTCCCTTCTACATGTCAATCCCCAAAATGATCTGGGCTCTGACCCAATCCCACAGCCATCCATCGTGCTAATAAGGTTCGCCAAATGCTTGAAAATACATTCGTTCATCATCGTCATCAGCACCAACATCGTCTAGTGCATCCTGCTTCAAAGTACCTGCATCTATATCAGATTTTAGTGGGTATTTTAGAATGTCGTCCCAGAGTGGGAGTGAGTAGTTAACTCAGTGGTACCATTAGAAATAAGCAACACAAATTATCATACATAAAATACATTTAATGAATAACAAACAGCATAAAATCTTAAATATTATTGTTAATGCAAATGCATGGTTCACTGATATGATGCATGCCCCTCCCTACCAACTCACCCTCAAGCAACGACATCTGATGTTCACAATCACCAACACTCTCTCAAATTACGACCTTGACTGCCTAATCGCCACAATAATAATGCAAATGTCATGAAATATGTTAGCCCGTTTAATTAATTAGATTCATTCATCTAGCAAATTGGGAAAATTGGAATACCCTTAGTGAAGTTGTTTCCCTAACCTGATCGCACGAATTAAGGGTCGTGGTCATACGACTCTCGTGATCCTTAGCCCTATATGGGGTCATCAATCCCAGAAACCATAATCTCATATAAAACACAATTGAGACTTAAATGTCCGACTCACGGTTGCTATGGGGAGGTCGTCACCCCAGCACAGGCCAACAACACAGGCACAGTGTCCCATACCATCGTTCCTGGCTCATGAGTCTAAGTGCTCACTGGATACTACGAGGAGGCTCATCACCCCAGTGTAGGCCGACAGCACGGGCATAGTATTTCATACCACCATTCCCGATTCAGAAGTCTTTGTGGGCTATAAATTATAGCTAATAGTGGGCGCAATGGTCATAGGGTACTTCGACTTCATACAAGCGTGATCAGACATGGTTAACATATAAGGATGGTCGACTTAAGAGTCAATATACCCCAACGGGTTGAACCGTAGCTAATTGGCTTGAGAACACTATCTTGTGTAGTCTAACAACGGCCAACAGCCTATAGTTCAACTATTCGGGCCAGATTACTCGCGGGCAGGTCCAACGAAAGGGGTCGCCTAAGTAATTCCCGGTAATCGGCCCATTCATAAGGGTTTATGCAATAATACATAACATGTATTATCAAATTCAGAGATAGTTCACCTATGGCAGGCATAAATCAGCAATTTAAGTACATGGACAACAATATATCAAGTTCCGCTAACCCATACAGATCATTTCATCATGTTCCAACATATACAACCATAAGGGTAGCCATGCACCAATATACTACAACTAGTCTTCCATGAGTTAACATAAATCACATAATTCAGCTATAAATCGAGGGAATTAACCAAGTAGTCTAACAAATCAGCAATGTGACAACCTTCCACGCCTTTACTCCTAGCATAATTGACATGTAGCAATAATTCAACCAACAATCAGCAATTTACAATAATTCATGTCATTGATTAAGCATAGTTAGCACTAAATCAGGAAAAAAACAATCAACTAGTACAAATTTGGGAAAAGTTAGATATTTGCACCCTACATGAGCATGAAAATGCACAAGTCACGGATTTGGGGTATTAGGGTCTAATCCCCTTCCATAATTTCAATAATTTCTAGGCCATTATCCTAATTATGCAGCCCAAATGAAACTTTAGCAACATACACTAACAATGCACCATACACATTCACTAAAAATATGTTAGGCATAATAATCGGCCACCTAAAGGTAATGGTCTGCACCTATTGTTGACCAGAAGTTGTTTAGATCGTCCTAACAACACCTGGTCCAGAAGCTCGACGCGTCGGGGCCCTGCATTGCATGGAGTGGTGGTAAGTTACATGCATGTAGCTAGAATTTAGGGAGAAATGGTTTGGAGCTCAATCTTACCTTGGATTAAAAGGGGTTTCGCTTCAACAACAATTGGGTCGGCGCTTTCCGGCAATTGGAAGGTGTAGGTGCGAGGATTCTCAAATTTCAAGCACCACAAACCACAATCACCACCCAATCTCCACACACACACACACACTCTCTCTCTCTCTCTCTGAATTTCTGTTGCTGAAATTTTAGCAAATGAGGGAGAGGGCTGGACTTTTATGTTTAGAATTATATCAGCCGACCCTGATATTTGGTAAATTTCCTCCAATGGCCTTTTGGGCCCATTTTTATTTATCATTGGGGCTGTCTTGATGGCCCCCTGGCCCATCTGATTCATGGAACACGTGCCCCACAACCCGATGAAGGGTTGAGCGAAGTTTGATCACAAACGGATACAGGGTTTTGCCGTAGCGGCCCGATTCACAATCAACCGTCATCGTTCCACGATCATGATCAGATTTTGTGGGCCAGGGCAGAGAATTATTTCTGACCTTTAGTGTGAATTTAGAAGAAATCCGATGACTAAAATGTCCAGATTTACTGACTCAAGAAACAGGGCCAATTGATTTAAACTTCAAAATTTTCTTCTTTAGGCCTGGTGACTTGTGAGTTTCAAGTGTTGGCTGTACGGCACAGTTCACACATTTCTGGGCATCGTCTGAGCCTAACATCCGTGTGAGATTACAAACCCAGTGAGGCTCTTGGCCTATTAAAGTGTTAGAGTTTTTGGTCCTTCCTCAAGCGATACATGGCCCGTACGAACAGTCGTCAAGTGTAGCTTGGGCATCTGGCTCTACGGTTTGTGCTCGGCCCGACCACGATTTGATTTTATCGCATCAATGGCTAAATTTGGATTAATTTATCAGTAATAGACCCACACGTGTGGTCAAATCATTCGGTCCTGTGTCGGTTCACACGTGAGCGCCTTAGGACACTGTTCCTTATTTAGACGGGGCGTTACAATTATAATAACATAAACCTCAAACATCTTTCATTTATTATGACATCTTAATATAAATATGTTTATTCTAGACTCACATTGTCTTAATCAAATAAATTTAAATAATTTCTTAAAATCACATAATCAATACCAATATACATTGTATGCCAATTAAACTATTCTAACAAATAAATCATAAATTCAAGAATGGTCTAATAGAGTCAATTTGTCTTCAGACAAGTATGACCACGTTTCACATGGATCATGTTCAGGTGTGGTGGATCCTTCCAGTTCCTACGCCACATCATTTGCTAACAGCTCATCTATATGATTTTTCTATAAATAAAAAGGTAAGCTGACCAGGCTTAGTGAAATAACCTAGCATGGTTCATAATTATAGCAATTAAAATAATACAAAACACTTAATGTAATAATGCATGTACAATGATATGGATGCAAAGGGTATAAGAACGCATCAGATGGGATGATTGTCCATCTCCTTAAGTTGGAGATCATCAACCCGCATTCACTTGTTGGGTAGGCTTCCACATTTTGATAGCCATGGGCATAACTCGCATCTGGTAACGCTCTACTAGGATCGACATTTCTTTCAGGGAGGGCCCCTATGATCAATATTTCTTCTAGGGAGGGCTCCAACGATCGACAATGCATTATGCAAATGCAATGAATGATGAATAATATATGAATGCATAATTTCATAACTGCCAAAGATACTTGTCTTTATCAGAATATTCATATATAAATTTAACGTAACATACATTCACAGTAGTTAAATCAACAACATCATAACAAAATACTCCAATTGATACATCAATCAATCAAATCACCACAAATAATTTATTTAATTCCAATGAATCATGAGACACATTGGGTTACTTACCCGAGTCTAGTAGTGTAGGATCCACAAGGCATTCAAGCTAGTTTGAATTAAGAAATTCTATCAATTATATCAACAATATTGTTATTTATTTGATCATATTACACAGTAGGGCTCACCTTTGATTAACATCCTAAGTGACCAAGCCCTAAATGACTAAATATGTTCATTAATTTCAATTATAAAAATTTAGATCTCTTCTTCTTCTTCTTTTTTGTTCTTTTAAAGATTCTAAAATTGAATGGTAAATGATTGATTAGGTTAGCCCACCAGATAGTTGAATCATTCGTATTCTTAAGGTCTTAGCATATTTTACTTCTAAACATTGGGTGAATGGTGTAGATCTAACCACACATATACCGATGACCCATCTCAACCTTTTATGCTAAGTGATACCAACACTTATGTAGAAATCTAAGATTTCATTATTAAACACTTTTAGATTTAACTAGTGTGACCCATCCGATTGTTAAATTGATCTAGAAATTAGGGCCCTTATATGTTTTGGCCTTAGGGATAATATGATCCATTCAGATCAATTCCGATTCGACTAGATGCACACCAATCAATCTCTATGACAAAAAACTTCGCATTGAATTTTAGACTTCCATTATCTTTACATCGGATATACCCATATATCAATGTGATAAACATGGTCGATACACACCGTTCATTACATAGGTCGAGTTAAATTATATTAAATGTACAAAAATAGTCATGAGAGAATGGACAATAACTTACCAGATCTAAGCACTCTGAAATCCTCTCCATTTCTTCCTTTCTTAGTTGTCGCAGGGTGCCTTTTTGTTAATATCTAAGTTGGAGCAGAACTTTTCTTACGACACACTCCTTAAAAAGAAATGCTCATTTGAAGGATTGAGACTTAAGAGATACGAGGGGGTTAGGGGTATATATAAGGGAGATGGATTAGGGATAAAGATAAGATAGAGGATAAGATAAGGATAAGATATGATAAGATAGGATAAGATATGGATAAAAAATATATTTTATTATTATTATTTAAAAATTTTCATGGGCACTACAGGCATGGTTAAGTGGGTGATGGTTAGGGGTTTAAGTGTTAGGTTGCTATCATGAAAGGCTATAAAAAAAACCCATGATCATGATTTATATAAAGTTATGATAACGATTAGTACGAAGCCATCATCATGGTTGGTATGAAGCATGTTGTGAAAAATCGGGCTAGGCTCCGATAAAGGTACGTTATAATCTTGAAAAATAACAAACTTATTTCAACCCTAAGTATTAGAAATTTGAATATAATACCACTATCAATCTAAGCGCTTTGCGGAAGCATGTTCAATGAAGATAAAATAATCACAATGAATAGAATAACCAAAACAATCAAGCAAACAAATATAGAACATACGTATATTTAACGTGGAAAACCCTTGTGGGGAAAAATTAACCACGATACAAAGTGATAGAGATTTCCACTCTAATCAAAAGCTATAGAGTTTACACCACCCACATTTGATTATAAAATCACCCGATCTCCCCTTGTAATGTGCACTTAAGAAAATTCCTTCCCAAGCCCTTATAATTTTAGAGAATCTTCTCACCTCATAAAAACTCTTGCCCTTAGAGAGAAAACATTCATATTGAAGAGAAAATTCTCATCTCACCAAGTCCTAATCAAGATTAGGACTTATATAGCCCCCGATTTCCACAAAACCATGTGTGTATGTCCATCAATCAGACTGACGGTAGCTATCAATCGAACCTACTCAATCCGACTAGGCTATCGGTAGGACCAACAACATCCCACTCTACTCCTGACTAAGAACTCCCATACATTGTCGGTTGGTTTAATAGTTTTCTACTACGACTCCTAAACTATGCAGAATCCAAGGCATCTGCACAACAATCTCCAGCGTTGACTTATGTTTTATCAAGCCATCCTGAAGATCTCCCATACTCACCTCTGCCTTTAGCATAGACTGCTCCCTATATTCTCCACCTTGAACACAGCTCCATTTGGACTCCTGTGCAAGGGTGATAACATCTAAATATTGCATATTTGGCATCTCAATTATAATAGTTTACATGCATTCAATGTATTTAATCAATTAACTAACATCTATTTTATATATGCAAGGTAATCTGGGAAACAAAAATGAAATCATGTAAAAGAAAGATGGTTAAAGCTCAAAGGAATAATCAAGAGAAGACTTGGGTATTTGGAGGTCATTAATAAAAAATTCATATGCCAAAAATACAAGAAAATCAAATACAAAAGATGAAGGACTGAAAAATTACACAATTCAATAATAGAAATAATAGACTGTTTGGTCTCACTTGAGGTTGGTTCGGTCCAACTGAATATGCACAGAATAGTCTAACAAAACTGTGATTTTGAGAGATAATTCAACTTGACACTTAGGTCTGACCAAAGCCAGTTTTGATGTCACTAAAGGAGAGTTTGGTGCGACCTAAGGGGGATGGAGACTTCATGCCTATTTTGGAAAAATTCAATTGCAAACAAAAGTGGGTTTGGTGAAACCGAATGTATGTTCAACTGCAATAGAAGGCTATCATCGATGTGACCAAAGTGTAACAAAAGTACAAAAATTGAAGTCAGTTCCAAGTCGATGCAAACTTTTACTATTTAAAGGGGTGTTCTAAGCCTTCTAAAGTATGAATTAGGGCTTGAAATAGAGACCTAGGAGTAGTGGAACTGCTTTGGAATTATTATTCATTCTCAATCATACGGTTCTATTTTTTTATGTTTAAGATGTTAGTCGTGTTTGGCTAATCTCTTAGCTAAGTCTAAGGGATAAACCTTTTAATAAATATTTAATAGTTAATTCATTTTCCAATTAAAGTTAAGATTTTTATATTGAATTGTGATTGGATATAATTAAATTTTAAAATTGAGAAATAAATCAATCTATAAAATTTTTTAATCTATTATTGCCTTAGGGTACATTAGATGCTTACAATTTCCTACGATATGATTACCTAGACATTCATGAGATATCAAGCCCATCATGATTCTAATCTAAGTTGGGTATTTTTTATTGATATCACCGTGTTATCTTTCTATTAGAATAGATTGGAATCCAATTCTAGTTGAGTTAACTCGAGAAGATAAATTAAATTTAAAAGTTTATTAATTGAAATTTCTTATATCTTTAGTCCTTTTTATAATTATTTTTACAACTCTTCTATGCTTCTGAATTAAAAACACAAACCAACCATTTTTTTAGATTAAGTTCTTAGTATATTCTCACCAAATTCCTTGTGGATCAACATTGATCTTACCGAGTTACCATTACATCATAGTCATATATTTGGTGTTGTCAACCCTTGGGTTCGATCAAGTTTTTAGCACCGTTTGCAGGAGAAATTTTCACTGAGAATTTTTAGGTTTAGGTTTTGATTTCTAGTTTTAACTTAGGAGTTTCTTTTAGAATTTAATTCTAGAAAACTTAGTTCTAATAGCTATTTTACACAAAAAAAAAAAAAAAAAAAAAAAAAAAAAACTAACATTAATTGTTTAGTTTTTGTTTTTGTAGCATCATTAATCTTAGTTCTTCTAAATCAGTAACTTAGTTCCCTCATCTTCTTCTTATTGCTATTTAGATTCTAATTGTTGTAGGATTTTTAATTATCACTTTAGGATTTTTATCATCTTGATTTAGGTTTAGAACTAAATTTTATGTATTTGGTTCATGCCTAAGTGGGTCCCTACAGCGACTTCTAAGTGAATGAGGTCTAGTCGATGGGCTTTCCATCCACCGTCAAGTTAGAAAATATCTGAGTACGCCTAAATCATCTCAAACTATGGCTGCAAACACTCCAAACATGCCTAAGCAAGAGCCATTCTTTGAGGAAAATACGGTAGAAACTGGACAAATTTTCAATGAGATTTCTTTGCGAAATGCGACATCGACTAGGAAGATGTATGATGAGAAGGAGGCACACTACATTTCTTAAATCAGAACTTTAAGAGATTACCTACAACTAAGAAGAACAACCACACCATTTTGTATGATTTTTCCGATCAATATAGGTAACCTGAATTTCAAACCAGGAGTGATCTAATTTTATTCCAAATTTCATGAATTTGACTCAGAAAACTCATATCTACATCTCAAGAAATTCAATGAGATTGTAGTAACTTTGCATTACAACAACATCTCTCAATATGTCATTAGACTTAAGCTATTTCCCTTCTCTCCAAAGGAGAGAACCAAGTCATGGCTCTATTCGCTAAGATCGTACTTAATAGGCACGCAGGCTGAGATTACCTCGAGAGTTCCTTAAAAAGCTCTTCTTGGTTCATAAAAACAACATCTTAAGGTGCACCATCATGAATTTCTCCCAAAAGGAAGACGAGACATTCTTCCAATGTTGGGAGAGATTTAAGGGCCTATTACTCGCATGCCCACACCATGGTTATAAAATTTGGCGAGTAATCAATTTCTTTTATGATGGACTGAATTCAAATATGTGTCAATTTGTTGAGATGATGTATAATGGTGAGTTCATGACAAAGGATCCAAATGAGGCATGAAATCACCTTGATAGGTTGGCTGAAAATGCAAAATCATGGGACACTACTAACAAATCAAATAATTTCAAGCCCAGTCCTAAGGAAGAAGGGGGCATATACGTCCTCAAGGAGGAAGATGATAGGAATGTAAAGATTGCGGGTCTCACTTGAAAAGTTGAGGCCATGAAAGTAAGGAATGTTACCCCACTCAGAAACTTTTTTCCAATAGATGACTTGTAGGAGGTGAGAAGGACCCTTACTCCATCCCACACAATGTACTACTATCGACCACTGATTCGCATGGACTCTTAAAAGAATTTCATTCTTTGGAAATGTCGACCCCTTATGAAGTCGGTGATGGGAAGTACATCCTCGTTAAGTCTTCTATTCATGGATTCTTCTTCAATGTCAGCATGTAGCTTAGATCGGGCAGGTGGTGGGTCAGCTGAATCAATCCAATCAATTACTTTCACTCGAGTTGGAAGGTTACTAAGACACTAAACTAATAGGGACATAAGGAAATGTTGGACCTACCCTATTAAAAGCAAAATGAAACACGCACATCTGCAAATTCGCTAGTTGCGAGATGAATGCGCTATTTTCAAATTGATTGATAAATGGCCTGCTTTGTTCTGATAGGTTGAAAGAGTAGTGGAAGTGATCCAACCCATCAATGTGGCTGTGGAAAGTATATGTGGCATATACGAGAGTGATACATACCTTACAAAGGATTGTCTAACAATCCTAGCTTTTCATGATGTGTTGCAAGCTCAAGTGAATGCCATGAATGCTTACCAACATCCATTCAGTGCATCAAACTCTAACACGTACTGTCCTAACTGGCGGAATCATTCCAACTTCAATTGGAGAAATAGGCCAATTGCTAATGAAAGCATTCCTCCTCAAGGGCATCCTCCTACACCACAAGTGCAACAACAAAAGACGACCCTTAAGGACACGCTGCAAGCATTCATGCAATTGCAGATATAATTCAATCAAACCACCATGCAGGCTATAACTGATCTTAAAATATTGGTTTCGAGGATTGAATCACACTTGACTGTTAGGAAGAAAATGACCTTTCTAGTCCAACCTCAGTGATGCAGGATATGAAAATTAAATATGATATGCGAGATTTCAGGCTTAAGATCACGTTAGTTCACAACCAATTACACAAATTCCATATCCCACACGAAAGTCCAAACATTCAATTAAGGGAAATCTATGCGGGTCCAGGCTTACACATGATAGGGCTAGATCAATAAAAATTGTAAACCAAACGATACTCAAAGATAAGAAATAATCATCCACACATGCATAGTAATCAGCCCCTAATCTAAGGGATTCAGAAACTCCAATTCAAGGAACCCTAGGGTGAGAAAAGAGGTAAATAGATTAAGGATAATGTGATCTAGGGTTAGGGTTTATGAAAAACTAGTATGAGAGGGTAAAATAAGAAGAAAATCCAAACTGAAAGACACTTCTTGCATGCGGACAACAACAATGGCCCACACACACGTGCGTGTGATCACGACCGCATGTGTGTGGGGCCCACTATTCAGAAAAAAGTCACCTTGGCCCTGGTCGGCCATGGATAGACTCCAAAATTCCTAAATATCAGCTCGATCTGATGTACGGTTTGTGCGTGATGCTCCGCCGAAGTTTCAGCTCGCCTACGGGTTGAAATCTGAACACCTGCTATAATGAAGAAATTTGATGCAACAAAAGGGATGAATTCAAAGTACGGATGGTGGGGAAGATGAAAAAAAAGATGATGGTGGATGGGAGTGAATCGGGATTGATGTGGCTTCACACCACGATAGTTAGCCATTCGAAAAGGGAGGGCTTCGCACTCACTTTTAAATTCTTCCACAACTCACAAAGAGAGCAGAAAAATAAAGCAGAAATTTTTTTTATTAACTTCAATCATTCAAAAGAACTACAAGGGGTCCTATTTATAGAAAAAATTATATATCCCAAAACTCGCATCATATGCGTAACCTATTACTTAGCAATGAAGTAAACTAAAATAAAAATCAAACAGAGAAATCTAAAGTGTTCACAATATTCTAAATAATAACAATAAGTAAAACCTAAAATATGAAATTAATCCGACGAGTGGGCCACGATCATAAGATCCCATGATGGGCTTTTCTTAACTATCGGGCCCACTTTTTTTGAACTAAAACTTGTCTTCTAACTAAGAGACCCTCCCTGGACGTCGCCATCGGGCCAGATCGATGGTGGGGCCCTCCTTTTGATTACGTACGTGTGTAGGGGATGGTGTGCGTGCACGTGTCCCATCAATTCTCCTCGGCTGCGAAGATTTCGCCACTGGTGAAATATAACTCCCGAACCGATTCAGGATGTCAGGATCAAGTTTCTGAAGCTCTTCCTCAGTGAGCCACGTGTTGTCTGAAGCTTGGCGTAACTTCCATTTAACCAAGTACTTTTGAAACCTGCCGTCCGACGTTGAAACTATCTGATAGTCCAGAATATCTTTTATTTCCTCTTTGAGTGTGTGAAGGTTAGGTATAAGAGGTAAAAGTTGGGAAGAAAGGTCGGGAAGAGTAGGTATGGAAGGTAGAGGCTGAGAAAATAGGTCGGGACAGGTAGGTATAGGACGTAGAGGCTGGGAAAACAGGTTAGAAGGGGTAGGTATGGGAAGTAGAGGCTGGGAAAATGGGTCGAGATAGGTAGGTATGGGAGGTAGAGGCTAGAAAAATGGGTCGAGATAGGTAGGTATGGGAGGTAGAGGCTGGGAAAATGGGTCAGGATGGGTAGGAATGAGACGTAGAGGCTGAGAAAATGAGTGGGGAGGGAGCCATGGATCAAGGAAAAGGTCTAAGGAATCAGGATAGTTAGGCGAAAGGCTGGACAATGCATCAATGACCCCTTGAAATGTAACCAGATCCTCCACATTGAATGTGGAACTAATTCCTATGGAGGGTGGAAGATTTTTCATATACGCGTTGAGACCGTTTCATTTCATAATTTTGAATGGTCCAGCGCTATACACGTATAATTTTTGAATGGCTCCCTGAAGGTACCACTCTGGCTTGATGCGGATCATCACAGAATCCCTTACATCAAATTCCTGAAAACATTTATGTTGGTCTGCAGAAAGTGAGTAATGTTCATTACCAGTCATGATCTTCTGCTTGATTTCTTGATGTCATGAATGAATGTGATGTGCAAAAGACTCTGCAGGCTCTGACGGCCTATGGGACAGTGACATAGGGATAAGATCAATAGGTTTCCCAGGTTTATAACTAGTAATGACTTTATAAGGATTGAGACCTGTGAACCTATCGATAGAACTATTAAACGTAAACTCGGCTACAGGTATTATGATGTCACATGTTCTAGTGTGCTCTATATCCCTCCTAGGAAAAGACTCATCTGGTAAATCATCAGGAACGACATCACGAAACTCATCCATTACCAGAATGGCTTTAGTAGGTAACTCTACACTAGCCACTGGTGCACTTTCTCCAGCCACAAGAACACACGTGTTGTTTCTCTCAAAATAGTTGTCATGATGTCCCTCATGGGGTGGGTGCACGGGTGCACGCCCATAACTGATTCCTTGGCCAACTCCAGTCATTGGTCTATCCTTCTGGCCACCTACCTGAGATTGGACATTCACCCCAATGGTGGGATTTATCCTAGCAGAGGTCCCAAGTTGGGCATTGCGCACATCAAGTTGTTCAAAGCATTGGCCCTTCTCCAAGCGCTTAATCATAGACTCCAACTTCTGGGACAACTTGTTTAGTGACTCTTGCAATTGTTCCGTGTTTAGTGTAGGGTGTCGACCAAAATTCAGCAATATATATCAAGGACTATGGTTTTCTAGCAGCTATATACGATAGACTAGATGCATGCAGGACTCAAACAAACTAAATCCTAAATATGTGGTGAATTCCCCTATAAGAACCCTAGGCTCTGATACCAAATTTGATGCAGGACATGAAAATTAAATATGATATGCGAGATTTCAGGCTTAAGATCACCTTAGTTCACAACCAATTACACAAATTCCATATCCCGCACGAAAGTCCAAACATTCAATTAAGGGGAATCTATGCGGATCCAGGCCTACATATGATAGGGCTGGATCAATAAAAATTATAAACCAAACGACACTCAAAGATAAGAAATAATCATCCACACATGCATAATAATCAGCCCCTAATCCAAGGGATTAAGAAACTTCAATTCAAGAAATCCTAGGGTGAGAAAAGAGGCAAATAAATTAAGGATAATGTGATATAGGGTTAGGGTTTATGAAAAACTAGTATGAGAGAGTAAAATAAGAAGAAAATCTGAACCGAAAGACACTTCCTACGCGCGGACAACAACAATGGCCCAGACGCACGTGCGTGTGATCACGGCCGCACGTGTGTGGGGCCCACTATTCAAAAAAAGGTCACCTTATCCCTGGTCGGCTAGAGATGGACTCCAAAACCTCCAAATATCAGCTCGATCTAATGTACGGTTTGTGCGTAGTGCTCCGTCGAAGTTTCAACTCGCCTACAGGCCGAAATCTGGAAACCTTTTGTAATGAAGAAATCTGATATAACAAAAGGGACAAATTCAAGTATGGATGGTGGGGAAGATGAAAAAAAGATTATGAAGGACAGGGGTGAATCGGGATCGATGTGGCTTCGCACCACGGTAGTTAACCCTTCGAAAAGGGAGGGTTTCGCACCCACTTTTGAATTCTTCCACAACTTACGAAGAGGACAGAAAAATAAAGTAAAAATTTTTTTATTAACTTTAATTATTCAAAAGAACTACAAGGGGTGCCTATTTATAGAAAAAATTTTATACCCAAAAACTCGCATCATGTGCGCAACCTATTACTTGACGATAAAGTAAACCAAAATAAAAACCAAATAGAGAAATTTAAAGCGTTCACAATGTTCTAAATAATAACAATAAGCAAAACCTAAAATATGAAATTATCCGATGAGTGGGCCACGATCATGAGATCCTATGATGAACTTTTCTTAACTATCGGGCCCACTTTTTTTGAACCAAAACTTATCTTCTAACTGAGAGGCCCTCCCTGGACGTCGCCATCGGACCAGATCGATAGTGGGGCCCTCCTTTTGATTATGTATGTGTGTAGGGGGTGGTGTGCTTGCATGTGTGCACATGATGTCCCCATCACTCAGCCTAACCCCAAAGGACAGTATGAAGTGAGTGATTCAAATCCTCCTAACCCACATGTGAAACAAGCCAAGTCCATCACCACTCTTAGAGGTGGTAAGAAAATATACAAGACGATACTAATGAAGGTCAACGCGCCTAAGGATTTGGACAAATGCAATAGGGATGATGAACTAAGCCCTACCTCAAATGACAAAGAGGTGATGCATGAACATGAGCCCGCGACTCCATTTCACCAATAACTAGTCTCATCCAAATGTCCATTAGAGAATTAGGATATCCTAAAAAAATTTCAACAAGTCAAAATTAGCATTCCCTTGTTAGATGTGATTAAGAAAATTCTCTTCTATGCCAAGTTTCTTAAGGATCTTTGCCCGGTTAAACACAAATTAAATGTGATTGGTTATAGGGAAAGAGGCACCACAATGAGGCTAGGTAAAATGGTAAATAGGTGAAGGTCTAGGGGTAAGATGGGTCCCAACACAATTGTCTGTCCATGGGAGCAATAACCGTAGCTCGGGACACATTCTCGAGAGGGAGCGGTAATCTGATTACCGCTGATGGTAGTCAAACTACCGCCAACGATAGTTAAACTACCGTTGCCTCTTACTTTATTCCGAAAATTGGTTAGATGGCTTATTCGACTCCGAAATGTGGCTTTAAGGCATAGGATTGGGTTATGGCTTGTGAATGGCTTGTGGTGTGACTTTGGCTTTGACTTGAGAATAGCTAAGGCTTGGCCAAGGCTCAACAGTGGCTAAGGCTTGCAAATGGCTGGGAATGTCTAAGGTATGAGGGTTTTAGGTTAAGTTAGGGTAAGGGTAATAACTCTTAAGAACTATTCATGTTTCATCGAATTGTAAGCTTGGATGGGATGTCTACATATACATGTAAATTTTCAATTAAACTAATAAATTATAACCCTAAAACTGATCCAAAATATCACTCATTACAATGAAATATGCACATCTTCCTTATTAAAAAAGAATAATTAAAATAGTCTTATGTTCCCTAATTAATCATCGATTCAAAATTAACCATTGGTGATACGTTATATAACTTCAATTGATTAGATCTATGAATCATGTTTGTTCGTACTTAGATTTGAAAAGAATATTCCTTGTTAATATTTACACCATTTGGTCGGACAGTGCGAAATAGATATGCTCATTGGAACGATCAACAATAGAATAGAAATGAGACCACTTTAATACCACTTTTGTTAAAGTTTTGGAAACACATTAGTAAATTTAAACTTTTCAAAGGTCTAGATTAATTAACTAAGCCCTAAGGATCACCGTTTAAATACCATCAAGTATCTATGTAAAATCAAAATATAAAATTTTAGGTTTAAATAACCTTTTTATCGCCCATGTAAAATATTATTCAAATGCCAATATCATGCCTTCAAAGTAAAGAAATTTCTTCCTGACTTATCTCATATGACTTGAGGAGGAAAATCAACACATTAACCCTAGAGTGCGATAATGGTAGCACACTGAGATGCATGCACAGTGTCTCACAGACGTAGGGAATGAGAAGAGAGATGGTCTATCTTCTTTCTCTTCTCGCTTTTTCTGTCTCTCTCTCTCTATAGACGGTAATGTCTTGGGAAGTTTAGGTGTCTATTGCATTCTTTTTTATGTCCTATTCCTCTATAATAGGATATTATTTATAAGGAGCTAGGGTATTAAGGAGAAATATTATTATGGTGCTCCACCTCCACATAGACTTGGTATTACCCCGTTACAATTAAAGTTTGTAATCTTGCCTAACCATTTACCCAAATTGATTCCATCCCTTTACTAAACATCATCTATCCTCAATCTAATTCCCATGCTGACGCAGGGAAGGACGTGAGGTCGAGCACCGTCTTCCTCAAGATGATAAATATTCCAAATCCATGGAATTTCTCTGGACTCCTCATAGAGACTCCTCGAATCCACGAGGAAAGAAAGCAGAAAATAGAAAGAATTTTTAATAAATTCAAAATTGATTAATGAATGACTAAAAATAAGTTTACATCCCTTTGAATAAGGGTACCAAGCAATAGGAAAGAAATCAGACTCAAACTACAACTAAAACTCCTAGAATCCGCAACTTACTATAAATAGTAAACTTACTATTTATAGACGGTCGTGATGTCTACTAGTGCGCAAGGTTTTCGGCCAAAAATAGTAAGTGTCCTACCAAACCATTCTCCTAATTATCCTAAGCACTTTTCATGTTGGACACAACTCCTAAAGCCCAACGGATGAAGAGCTATAAGCAAACTAAGTACTATTGTATCACAAATACTTGAAAAGAATATTTATTCCCACAAATATTCATGAAGTGCAAAGTTTTCATGGACTGATGACATTCTATCATTGATTCGTGAGAAATTTTAGTACTATTGTATCACCAATCACAATTTGCATGAAGAAAGGGCAGTTTCAGTGGACTGACGAAGCCGATAGGAGCTTTGCCGAAATCAAGCACAGATTATTCATGACCCCAGTTCTTGTACTTTTCAACTTCAAAAAACTGTTTGAAGTTGAATGTGATGCCTCATATGTTGGAATTGGGGGAGTTTTATCTCAAGAAGATAGGCCGGTAGCCTTCTACAGTGAAAAACTTAGCGATGCACGCAAGAAGTGGTTTACATACGAGATCAAGTTATACGCGGTGGTCCAGGCACTGCGACATTGGCGACATTATTTGATTCAAAGGGAATTCATATTTTACATGGACCATCAAGCTCTCAAATTTATTAATAGTCAAGCTAACATTAACCATGTGCATACTAGATGGATCTCATTTTTGCAGAAATTCACGTTTGTGCTAAAACATAAGTTAGGACAACAGAACAAGGTAGCCAATGCGCTGAGTCGCCATGCAAATTTGTGAGTAACTATGAGTAATGAAGTTGTCAGGTTCGAATGCCTCAAAGACATATATGCCGACGACGACGACTTCAAGGACGCATGGGTTAGATGCCAAGAAGGTTACTCCGGTGACTTACAAATGTAAGACGGGTTCCTTTTCAAGGAAAATCGATTGTGCATCCTCAACAGTTCGCTAAGGGAATAGATAACCCAAGAGCTACATGAAGGTGGCCTTAGTGGACACCTTGGGCGAGACAAGATGCGAGCTCTTGTGGAAGAACGATATTACTGGCCACAATTGGTACGTGATGTGGGAAGGGCAGTCTAATGTTGTTATATTTGTTAGACCTCCAAGGGGCAATCTCATAATATGGGCCTCTATATCTCGTTGCCCATGCTTGATGGCCCTGGGGAAGAATTTATCTATGCACTTCGTGCTTGGTCTCCCATGAACATAACGCGGCATGGATTCAGTGTTCGTGGTAGTAAATCGTTTCTCCAAGATGACACACTTCATTACATGCAAGAAGACTCTCGATGCAACACACGTGGTGAATCTATTCTTTAGAGAAATTGTGTGGCTATACGGGATTTTCAAGACTATTACTTCTGACCGTGACATGAAGTTCATAAGCCACTTTTGGTGAACTTTTTGGACTCGATTCGATACACGACTTCGGTTCAGCAGTGCCTACCACCCACAGACTGACGGTCAAACTGAGGTTGTGAATCGCACTTTCGAAAACCTCCTTTAATGTATTTCAGGAGAAACACCGAAGCAGTGAGATTTGGCCTTATCTCAAGTGGAGTTTGCATTCAACAACATGGTGAACCGCTAGACAAGGAAATCTCCGTTCCAGATTATTTACGGGCGAGTACCTCGCCACACACTAGACTTGGTCCCTCTACCCAAGCTCCCAGGCATAAGCATTACAGCAGAACATATGGTGGATAGGATTATCGGTATTCATGCGGAGGTGCAGACCAAGTTACATGCCTCGAACGAAAAGTACAAGGAGCAAGCTGACAAGCATCAAAGACAAAAGGTGTTTGAGGTAGGTGACCAGGTAATGGTCCATTTGTAAAAAGAAAGATTTCCAACCAGAACGTATAAAAAATTGAAAAATAAAAAGATTGAACCGGTACCAATCATCCGAAAGATCATTGACAACACTTATGTTGTTGATCTTCCCGATGACATGGCAATCTCACGGACTTTCAACGTCGCGGACCTGACCAAGTATCATGAACCAGAGCAGGAGGAGAACTCGAGGATGAGTTATTTTCAAGTAAATGGGATTGATGTAGAGCGGGTCACGGACAATTTCATGGCCAAGATGGATCGGAAAAGGCATGGTCGACGACAGAAATGATCTGGACCATCAGACCTTAGATCGGGCATATCTCGTAATCCAGAATGAGTTATCTGACGTAAAATATATGATTTTGGGGTAAAACGAGCTACTTTAGCCAACTAACCCCGCTATGCCGGGTTGGCTAGCCCGGATTTGCAAGAAACCCCCTGATCGACGGTCGTTTTCCTGTTCTAATTTCGTTTTTACTATAAATAGTAAGTTTTAGTTTGCTTATAGCTCTTCATCCGTTGGGCTTTAGGAGTTGTGTCCAGCATGAAAAGTGCTTAGGATAATTAGGAGAACGGTTTGGTGAAGCCAAATAGGACACTTACTATTTATAGTAAAAATGAAATTAAACGAGGAAACGACCATCGATCAAGGGGTTTCTCGCAAATTCGGGCTGCGCAACCTAGCATAGTGGGGTTGGTTGGCTAAAGTAGCTCGTTCTACCCCAAAATCATATATTTTACGTCAGATAACTCATTCCGGATTGTGAGATACGCCCGATCTAAGGTCTGATGGTCCGGATCACTTCTGTCGTCGACCGTGCCTTTTCTGATCCATCTTGGCCATGAAACTGTCCGTGACCCGCTCTACATCACATGCAAATCAAGTGAAGAATCATAAGGTCTCAGCCATCAGAATTACTATCAAGTATGAAGGAATATTTTAATGATTAAAATAAAAGATCAACAATTGAAATACTTATTAAATCATTTAGAATATTTAGGTACCAAAGCTTAATCATAAGAATACTCTTAAGAGACTAAGGAATCCTTTGTTGGATCTTATGGACCTCAACCATATCTTAATGGATGAACCCAACAACATCATAAATGAGCCATTGTAATTGATTTTGTGAGGTGGGCCAAAGCAAATTACATTAAGAACTTCAACTCTCCATATGTCTTTATCTAAGGATTAATCAAAGCTACTATATAGATAAGTCAATCATAGTCCAAGCACGATGACTTGAATTGATACTCCAAGGTAAGTGTCCAACAAATCCAATACCAAAAGCATATTCCCATGACACACTTATACTCCTTGGTTAAGTGGGTCTCAAATACATTGACTTATTTTTAATATGATGGTGGAGGCCTTTTATCCTAATTCATATCGGCCGTATATG
The DNA here is from genome assembly GCA_037074715.1 of Magnolia kwangsiensis. Lineage (NCBI taxonomy): Eukaryota > Viridiplantae > Streptophyta > Magnoliopsida > Magnoliales > Magnoliaceae > Magnolia > Magnolia kwangsiensis. The sequence goes on along the minus strand of CM073573.1, from coordinate 153,702,196 downwards.
ATGACATAAAAAAGGATAAAAGCTACATGTAACACTCCAGATTTTTGCCAGCCTGGAATTAGACGTCCTTAGGCAATGGGTCAACCATAGCACCTTGGTAGCTTCTTAAAATTCGATTCCAAAGCCAAAAAAATCATTTAGAACCTAATTCTTTAGAAATTTAACGTGAATTAGCCAGCGCTACACTAGATTTCTTACAAAATTAGCACCAACACTTTAAATACGATCTGTAAGATCCAAAACCTCTAAAATTGTTACCGCTACCTTACCCTGAAATTCAGGATCAATCTCTAAACCAGGTTGCTATCGGGAGCACTTTGAAACTTCGTATCGGATCTAGACCGCACGTCGAAAGTCTGATAGCGATGAACTTAGACAATTACGACCGCTAGTTGGACTTGACTATCATCTCGAAAATCAAGCCCAAACGATGCTCTGGGACGATTTCCTTGAGTCCGGAGTGAAGAGTGTGAGAAAATGAAGATTTTTAAGAAATTAAATATAATTTTAATAAATCTGGTACGTGTCACTTGCGTGCTATTTTTAAGCATTCTGACCGTTAGATTTCGACCCAAATTTACCCTCGGATTAGGATAGGTGGCTCTTACATGTCCAAGGACTTGTGACCTTGATCGGAGTTCGGTAACCGTTGAATTGAAACTGGTCCGTGTTGAGGGTCAAATATTGCATATTAGACCCCAGATATTGTCTGGATTTACGAATATAATGCTGTCTAATGGCTCGTTTTCTCATTCTTGTGTTGCAAGGTGATTTTATGAGCATGGATGGAAAAAGGATGCTAAAAGTATAGTTTTAACGATCTGATGACACCAAAGGCAAGGGACACACTCCAGGGGACCAAGATTGACAGATATACACGGTCAGAAATTTAAGAAAACTAAGAAATTGAAACTCAAGTGGCTTGAAATGCATCCAGAACGCAAGATCACGGGGTTTCCAATATCGGTTCGGCTCGAAACTTCATATGTGGCCTGAGGACCATAAATTAACCGTACACATCAAAAATCATCCATTGGATCACTATGGAAGTGCCCCAACTGATAGATCAGCTCATAAACCGTTGATTCTGGGCCCACCTGATATCTGGAATTGCCTCAAATCTAGTCTCAACGCTTTAAAAAGGGAGACCAAACAAATGGTTGGAGTGGATTGTTCAGAAACATCACAGTGGGACCTGTGTGTGGAGTGTGTGTACGGAGCATGTACACGCTCGATGCACACCACAGCCATTGGCACGGTCAGCGGCTGCCACACCCGCGACACGGCACTTGCCGTTTTCGCACTGGCAGCGGACGCACGACTGCTGGCCATTTTTGCGGACGATTCTGGGCCCCGCCCATGGCCCTTACTGCCAATCTGATCCATTCACCGTGTAGAGGGGCTCGAATACTACAAAAACATGTTGACCTTTTGCATCCATGCGTACACACGTGTGCGATACAGGGGCCACAAAAGGGGTGCCCTGCAACATTCAAAACTGATTTTTTTGTGATTTCTTCTCTGGGCCACGTCAATGGACGTTCAAAACCTCCCATTCTTGACTGAAATTTCGTTTTGAATCCAATGGACGGGGTGGATTTTCCAGAAAATGCTTGTGGGGCCCACCGATCACAACAGTGAAATGGTGTGAAAGGTTTCGCACATCCGTGAAAACTGACTTTTTCAGGCGATTTTGGCCCACCATCTTTGATCATATGGCAGATCTGAACCCTCTATCATGTAGAGAACCCAAGAAAGTACTAAGGGACGGTGTTTCTTTGGAATTTGAGCGAGAAAAGTGGCGTGTTTCGAGGCACCGAACTTGGCTGCGAAAATTACACTCCGTGTCCTGCTACAACTCTGTCACTGACTCCAGCCTTCCAGTAGCTATAAAAGGAGGTTTTGGACGTAGGGAGCATTCATTCAAGTATAGGAAGGAAGAAAAAGAGAGACGTGGAGGCTCGGGCAGGGACGTGAAGCAGAAGAAAAAAAAAAGAGTATTTTCTTTTTATTTTTATTGTAGAGATTTAGCCATCCATGTCTGGCTAAACCTCTTAGCTAGGGCTAAGAGGTGAAGCTTGTAGTGAGATGAGAGATTTGATTTTATTTTAATTTTAATGCATGAATTGACGTTGATTTTAGTTAATTATTATGAGAATGTTTTAGGTTTTTAATGGTCTGTTGTGACTAAAATTATAATGGGTCTACAATGGCTTTGAATATTTTCGTTCTCTTTAATGTTTATGATGTCAGGAAGCCCTGTTGTTCACCATAGTCTCCTGGGCATGGTTGGATGTCGGTACCCTTCCTAACCTTCATACATGTGATGGGTTGGTAATTAGTTTAATTCTGTTGTTTGCCATAGTCTTTTGGGCATGGTTTGGTGATGGAATCCATTCTAATTCATATACCTTTCATCTCTCTAAAACTAGATCAATGTCAGTTCAGTTAATTTTCATGAAACATGCATAAGATCTCCCTGATCTCTACAAGTGGATCCTCTGAATCCCTAGTTCCCTTCTCCTGATTTCTCTCAAGTTTAGATAATTATTTCACCAGTATTCCTTCAAATTCAATCAGATTAGATTTCATCTTAGCCTAGTTCTAGTTCTAGTTAGTTTTAGATCACGTACAAGTTTCAGTCCCTTGGGATTCGACCTCGGTCTTACCGAGTTATTACTACATCACAACCCTGCACTTGGGGAGTGAACAAGTTTTTGGTACCGTTGCTGGGGACTGTCGGCTACGTTTTTCTGAAATTATTTAGTTTTAGGATTAGTTTAGGATTAGATTTTCTTTTTAGAAATTTTTAATTCTAGGTTTAGAAGCTTGATTATTTTCCTTATTAGAACTTTTTCCTAACTTTAGAAATTTGCTATTCTTCCTTCTATCTGATTTTTAGAACTAACTCAATTTTTCTGTTTTGTAGGAAACTTCTAATTTAGTAAGCTCTTTCTAATTTTTTCTTTTTTTAAAATTTTTTTTCTTTTCTCTAGAAATTAGTTTACTTTTAATTAGAACTTTCTATTCTTAGAAACTAACTTATTTTGTTTTGTTTTGCAGATTCTTAACCTAGGACTCCAACTTTGGTAACCTCTTTCCATCTTTTCCTTTTATTTTCTAGATTTCTTCTTCCTTTCTCTTAGGTTTAAGCAGAATTTGAGGACTGAGTGTGTTTTATGCCCCAGTGGGCACGTAACAACACTCGACGTCTCGTGACTGAAGGAGGATTAGTTGAGGGGTTGACTGTCCATCGCAGGACTAGGCACCACTTGAATTCTCCTGAGTTAGAGGACATTATGGCTGAAAATCAACCTCAAGTAATACCCCAACCTAGGGTTGAGGAAGTACTTGATGAGAATGAGGTGCACCACGCACCCCCGCCTCGTACTTTACGAGATTATTTACAACCGGCGGGGGTGAGTACGCCCTCATGCATGATTTTTCCTACGAATACAGGATATATGGACATCAAGCCAGGGGTTATCCAACTCCTTCCTAAGTTCCATGGGCTTGAGTCTGAAGAACTATACTTGCATCTGAAAGAGTTTGATGAAATCATAGGTACCTTATACTTTCCTAATGTATCTGAGGATACTATTAGGCTGAAACTCTTTCCATTTTCCTTGAAAGAAAAAGCCAAGACGTGGTTACATAAACTTCGTCCTAGATCCATTAGCACATGAAATGATTTGCAGAGGGAATTTATAAAGAAAATTTTCGCACATCATAAGACAATTACCCTCAGGAGAGCAATCATGAACTTTGCCCAAAAGGAAGATGAAACATTCTTCCAATGTTGGGAAAGGTTCAAGGATCTGGTTAATGCATGCCCACAACATGGCTTTGAAATATGACGCATTACAAATTTTTTCTATGATGGGCTAACATCTTCCATGCGCCAAATGATCGAGACAATGTGTAACGGAGAATTCATCAATAAAAATGTCGACGAGGCATGGGATTACCTCGATAGTCTCGCTGAAAAAACACAATCATGGGACTATTACCCAAGAACGAACACTATGTCTAGGCCGACTCATTCAAGGAAAAAAGGAGGAATATATCTCCTAAAAGAGGATAATGATCTTAACGCTAAGGTGGCCAATCTCACCAGAAAATTTGAGGCCATGGAAGGAAGGAAGGAAGGAAAAGGTTAATGAAAGTGTTTGCGGCATTTGTGATTGCAACATTCATACTACTGAAAATTATCCTTCAATACCTACCTTTCGAGAAGTATTGAATGAACAGTCTAATGCCGTAAATAACTATCAAAGACCTTTCAATGGACCACCTTCTAATACGTATAATCCTGGCTGAAAAAATCATCCGAATTTTAGTTGGAGGAACGGACAAACTGCTACCCCTCAAGGTTTCTTCAATCAAAATCCAAATCAGGGGAAACCTCAAGAAGAATCGGTTCAAATTTCCATACAAGAGCTGGCTCGGATAATGCAAGGAATTTCAGATTTTATGTAAAAAATAGATTCACGTATGACGGCTATGGAAAAAGGGATGCTCCCTGCACAATCACTCCCTAATCCGAAACCGCAATATGAGACAGGTGATCCCAGCTCTTCAAATCAAATGGGGCATGCTAAATCCATCACCACTCTTAGGAGTGGGAAGGTTATTGATAAAACCCTTCCGGTTATGCCCGAAAAGCCTCAAGAACAAGAAGAGGACAACAATGATGGATCTAGTAGCGCCCCACAAAAATTTGAACCGGAACCTCTAGAAAAGGCAGTTGCTCCGTTTTCCCAACGGTTGGTTGAACCAAAACGTCTATCTAACTCTCAGGATATCCTAGAGGTGTTGAAACAAGTGAAAGTCAACATTCCTCTGCTTGATGTTGTAAAACAGATTCCTTTATATGCTAAATTTCTAAAGGACTTGTGCACTACCAAACGATGAAAAAGTGTTCAAAAGAAGATCTCCTTGATTGAGAAGGTGAGTGTCGTCCTAGAACAAGATGTGTCGCAAAAATTCAAAGATCCCGGTTGCCCAACCATATCATGTGTAATCCGGAACTATCGAATTGATCACGCACTTCTTGACTTAGGAGCAAGCGTCAATCTGATTCCCTACTCGGTATACCAACAGTTAGGTTTGGGTGAATTAAAACTCACTCGAACCACACTACAACTTGCTGATCGTTCTGTTCGTGTACCAAGAGGGATCATCGAGGATGTGTTGGTCCAGGTTGATAGATTTTACTACCCTGTTGATTTTATCATCTTGGACACCGAACCCATCAATGACACGAGCACTCAGATTCCCATCATTCTTGGTCGCCCATTCCTGTCCACTTCAAATGCAATTATCAATTGCAGGAATGGTGTCATGACTATGTCCTTTGAAAATTTGACATTGGAATCGAATATCTTTTTCAATAACGGCAGCAACTCAGAGGATGATGACGATTTCCACGATGTTAACATGATTGATTCTTTTGTGGAAGATAGAACGCCTCTCACCTTATCCTCTGATCATCTAGAGACGTGCCTGGCCCACTCCCATGATCTTGATGATAATATAATTAGGGAGACGTGTGCCATGCTTGATACTGCACCGGTACTTGAAGTTAACCGATGGAGGCCACACATTGAAGAATTGCCCCAAACTTATGTAGTGCCTCTACCGTGTAACCTCAAGCCACCGAAGCTTGACCTAAAACCTTTGTCCTCTGATTTAAAATATGTCTATTTAGGTCAAGATGAGACATACCCGTGGTGATCTCTACCCACCTGGAGAAAGAATAGGAGAGTATGCTCATATCTACTCTCATTGAGCATAAGGGAGCTCTTGGATGGACGATAGCGGACCTCAAGGGAATTAACCCATCGATTTGTACTCACCGTATATATCTTGAGGACAATGCAAAGTTTGTTCAGCAATCACAACGTCGACTAAATCCAAACATGAAGGAAGTGGTTAAGGCCGAGGTACTCAAACTATTGGAAGTGGGGATCATTTATCCCATATCCGATAGTCAATGGGTGAGTCCAACTCAGGTGGTTCCTAAGAAGTCCGGGATCACCATCGTAGCCAATGCCAATAATGAACTCGTGCCGACTAGAGTTACTACTGGTTGGAGAATGTGCATTGACTACAGAAAGTTGAATACCGTCACAAGGAAAGACCACTTTCCTTTGCCCTTCATTGATCAAATCCTGGAAAGGCTAGCTGGTCATTCCTATTATTGTTTCCTCGATGGGTATTCAGGTTATAATCAGATTGAAATCGCCCCTGAGGATCAGGAAAAGACCACATTTACATGTCCCTATGGCACCTTTGCTTACAGAAGGATGTCATTCGGGTTATGTAATGCCCCTGCCACCTTTCAGCGATGCATGATGAGTATCTTTTCTGACATGGTGGGAAAATATCTAGAGGTCTTCATGGACGATTTCTTTGTTTTCGGTTCATCTTTCAGGGAGTGCTTAGCAAGTCTTAAATGTGTGCTGAAAAGATGTGAAGAAAAAAATTTGGTACTTAACTGGGAGAAGTGCCATTTTATGGTTCAAAAGGGAATTGTCCTTGGGCATATCATCTCGTCCAAAGGAATCGAGGTAGATAAGGCAAAAATCGATCTTATCTCTAACCTCCCTCCACACAAGAATATCAGAGACGTGCGATCCTTCTTAGGACACGCAGGATTTTACCGACGATTCATAAAGGACTTTAGTCTCCTCTCTCGTCCTTTATGTAATCTTCTTTAAAAGGATGTACCATACAAGTGGACTGAGCAGTGCCAAAAAGCTTTCACTAAGCTTAAGGGCATGTTAACCACTGCACCTATCATGCAGCCACCCGAATGGAGTCTTCCTTTTGAACTTATGTGCGACGCCTCTGATTATGCTCTTGGAGCGGTTCTAAGCCAGAGAAAAGATAAGCGGCCTTACGTTATTCACTATGTAAGTAGGACTCTAAATCCTGCCCAAGTGAACTATTCGACTACGGAAAAGGAACTCTTAGCCGTAGTGTTCGCTTTGGACAAATTTAGGTCCTACCTGATCGGATCCAAGATCATCATCTACACAGATCACGCGGCACTTAAGTATCTTCTTTCTAAGAATGTATCTAAGCCCCGCCTGATACGATGGATCCTTCTGCTCCAAGAATTTGATTTGAAAATCAAAGATAAAAAGGGAGTAGAGAACGTAGTGGCCGATCATCTTTCTCGCCTTAATACCTCTGATTCCCTTGAGGCGACCCATATCAATGACATGTTTCCTGATAAACAACTGTTTAGAGTCTCCCATTCACCTTGGTTCGCTGATATTGCTAATTATCTTGCTACAGGTGCCATACCGACACACTGGACGTCACAAGATAAGAAGAAAATCTTTACCAAGGTGCGTAACTTTTTCTGGGACGATCCATATTTGTTTAAATACTGTCCAGACCAAATCTTAAGGAGATGCGTACCAGACGATGAGCATCAGAGTGTCATCTCCTTCTGTCACTCACAGGCCTGTGGTGGTCATTTTTCTGCTAAAAAGACCACGACCAAGATTTTACAGTGTGGCTTCTACTGGCCCACTATGTTTAGGGACACTCATGAGTTTTGCAAGGCTTGTGAGCGTTGTCAGAAATTGGGAGCATTGTCCCATCGAAATATGATGCCCTTGAATCCCATCCTTATTATAGAAGCATTTGATTGTTGGGGCATCGATTTCATAGGACCATTCCCCCAATCATTTAGAAATCTGTATATTTTGCTCGCCGTAGACTATGTCACTAAATGGGTCGAAGCAATTTCGTGCCGTAAAAATGACCATTGCACGGTCATTAAATTTTTGAAAGAAAATATCTTCTCGCAGTTCGAAACGCCTCGAGCCATCATTAGTGATGGGGGCTCACACTTCTGCAATAGATCATTTTAGAGCTTAATGAAGAAATACGGTATCTCTCATAAGGTGAGCACCCCATACCATCCATAGACAAGTGGACAAGCTGAAATTTCGAATAGGGAGATCAAACATATCCTAGAGAAAACGGTTAACCCTGATCGTAAGGACTGGTCAATCCGACTGACCGATGCCTTATGGGCGTACCGTACTGCTTTTAAAACTCCTATTGAAACATCTCCCTTTAGACTTGTCTATGGAAAGGCTTGTCACTTGTCGGTGGAATTGAAACATAAAGCATACTGGGCGATCAAAAATCTAAATTTCAATCTGGACAATGCTGGTTCGCTACGCAAACTTCAATTAAATGAACTGGAAGAAATTCGGAACGATGCATATGAAAACTCGAGAATTTACAAGGACAGGATGAAGGCGTTTCATGATCAACATATTATACGGAAATCATTCACGCCCGGTCAGAAAGTCCTCTTATATGACTCTCGACTACATCTCTTTCCGGGTAAGCTTCGATCTCGTTGGACCGGCCCTTACATTGTTGTTACTGCTTATCCTCATGGGGCCGCCGAGATAAAAGATCCCGACAATGGCAAGGAGTTTAAAGTAAATGGACATCGATTAAAGCCATTTGTCGAGACATTTGATTTAGAGGACATGTCCATGCTTCTGATTGCACCTGTTTACCAGGACTGATCTCCTAGTCTGATGGAGGTATAGGTAGGTTTATCGTTTTCATAGGACTAGGATTGTTGCTTTATTTGTCTGGTTGAAGACGGTAAATTTAGCGCTCCTGGGAGGCAACCCAGCTTTTCATTTCATTTTTCTAGTTAGATGATTCAATGTTTGTGGGTAACATTACTGCAAACCCTCACGAGACTACAACTCGTCCACTAGGGGTAACCTAGGGGTTTAAAGGCTTGTTGCATACGCTAAATGCAATCGAGAGCACCTGCGAAAGTGATATAGGAAGGATTTTATTTTTGTTATTTTTGTTCTGCTTTCTCTCTCATGCTGACAAGCTTTCATGCCGTGATCTATTGGAAACTCTCTTGATTCGTTATTCAGGTACTATCTTCCCATCACTTCTCATTTACTTTCGTTGTCCTATGTGCATTGCATTCTCATATCTTTTACATTGAGGACAATGTGGATTTTAGGTTGAGAGTGGAAGATTAGGTTTTCTAATCGGTATTTTCTTGGTCTTGAGCAAAAATTGTAAAAAATTTTAAAATTTTTCTGAAAATTCCTACAAATTCGAAGTGATTTTGACAGATATCCCTAATTTAGATTTTCAAGATACATAATGTTGGATTTATGACTCTTGGATTCTGTATCTGTTAGATTTCATAGTTAAGTGAATTATTAATCCATGATTAAAAGTTGTAAACATTAACTGCATCAGGATTTCACATGTCACATCTCGCTTTCACGTTAAGACTTCAGTCTGATATTGAAGGGTTAATTTGGTAATCACTAAGCATGAAAGGAACCAGCCTGAAATATCTTGCTATCATGGTATAAAAATTGGAAAGGTTGGATAATTAATCTTCACCATAGGTTTGCTCCCTATAGGTGTAGAGTTAATTCCCCATGAATGATATGTGAAAAAGAGTCAGGTGTACGATCTTCACCATAGGTTTGCTCCCTATAGGTAAGGATTTGATTCCCCTTCCTTGGCATTACTTTGAACAGAAAAATCACAAGTTAATAGGCTAATCTATGAGGCAAGTTTTGGATTAGGTTTTGGTTGTCATGAATTTTCTTGTTGGTTACCAATGATATCATGAAATTGACGATTGGATCTCTTCATAATGATAAGCCGAGATTAGACTATACATCCATGGATCTCAATGTTTAAAATTTTTCTAATTGATGGATTAATGCTTTACACTTGATTATGAAGTCTACCGTGCGCTTGAGCTCAGGAGAAAATAATTTCTAACATTCATGGATATTAAATTTCTCGTATTTTGTTCAAAATCTCACTCGATTTCATAGAAAGTTCTCCTATAATTCTCAACTTATTTTTCGCATACTTTGCTCAGGACTAGCAAAATGCTAGTTGGGGGTTGTGTTGAGGGTCAAATATTGCATATTAGACCCCAGATATTGTCTGGATTTACGAATATAATGCTGTCTAATGGCTCGTTTTCTCATTCTTGTGTTGCAAGGTGATTTTATGAGCATGGATGGAAAAAGGATGCTAAAAGTATGGTTTTAACGATCTGATGACACCAAAGGCAAGGGACACACTCCAGGGGACCAAGATTGACAGATATACATGGTCAGAAATCCAAGAAAACTAAGAAATTGAAGCTCAAGTGGCTTGAAATGCATCTAGAACGCAAGATCATGGGGTTTCCAATATCGGTTCGGCTCGAAACTTCATATGTGGCCTGAGGACCATAAATTAACCGTACACATCAAAAATCATCCATTGGATCACTATGGAAGTGCCCCAACTGATAGATCAGCTCATAAACCGTTGATTCTGGGCCCACCTGATATCTGGAATTACCTCAAATCTAGTCTCAACGCTTTAAAAAGGGAGACCAAACAAATGGTTGGAGTGGATTGTTCAGAAACATCACAGTGGGACCTGTGTGTGGAGTGTGTGCACGGAGCATGTACACGCTCGATGCACACCACAGCCACTGGCACGGTCAGCGGCTGCCACACCCGCGACACGGCACTTGTCGTTTTCGCACTTGCAGCGGACGCACGACGTGCGTCCGCCGTTTTTGCGGATGATTCTGGGCCCCGCCCATGGCCCCTACTGCCAATCTGATCCATTCACCATGTAGAGGGGCTCGAATACTATAAAAACATGTTGACCTTTTGCATCCATGCGTACACACGTGTGCGATACAGGGGCCACAAAAGGGGTGCCCTACAACGTTCAAAACTGATTCTTTTGTGATTTCTTCTATAGGGCACGTCAATGGACGTTCAAAACCTCCCATTCTTGACTGAAATTTCGTTCTGAATCCAATGGACGGGGTGGATTTTCCAGAAAATGCTTCTATGGGGCCCACCGATCACAACAGTGAAATGGTGCGAAAGGTTTCGCACATCCACGAAAACTGACTTTTTCAGGCGGTTTTGGCCCACCATCTTTGATCATATGGCAGATCTGAACCGTCTATCATGTAGAGAACCCAAGAAAGTACTAAGGGACGGTGTTTCTTTGGAATTTGAGCGAGAAAAGTGGCGTGTTTCGAGGCACCAAACTTGGCTGCGAAAATTGCACTCCGTATCCTACTACAACTCTGTCACTGACTCCAGCCTTCCAACAGATATAAAAGGAGGTTTTGGACGTGAGGAGTATTCATTCAAGTATAGAAAGGAAGAAAAAGAGACGTGGAGGCTCGGGCAGGGACGTGAAGCAGAAAAAAAAAAGAGTATTTTCTTTTTATTTTTATTGTGGAGATTTAGCCATCCATGTCTGGCTAAACCTCTTAGCTAGGGCTAAGAGGTGAAGCTTGTAGTGAGATGGGAGATTTGATTTTATTTTAATTTTAATGCATAAATTGACGTTGATTTTAGTTAATTATTATGAGAATGTTTTAGGTTTTTAATGGTCTGTTGTAACTAAAATTATAATGGGTCTGCAATGGCTTTGAATATTTTCGTTCTCTTTAATGTTTATGATGTCAGGAAGCCCTGTTGTTCACCATAGTCTCCTGGGCATGGTTGGATGTCGGTACCCTTCCTAACCTTCATACATGTGATGGGTTGGTAATTAGTTTAATTATGTTGTTTGCCATAGTTTTTGGACATGGTTTGGTGATGGAATCCATTCTAATTCATATACCTTTCATCTCTCTAAAACTAGATCAATGTCAGTTCAGTTAATTTCCATGAAACATGCATAAGATCTCCCTGATCTCTACAAGTGGATCCTCTGAATCCCTAGTTCCCTTATCCTGATTTCTCTCAAGTTTAGATAATTATTTCACCAGTATTCCTTCAAATTCAATCAAATTAGATTTCATCTTAGCCTAGTTCTAGTTCTAGTTAGTTTTAGATCACGTACAAGTTTCAGTCCCTTGGGATTCAACCTCGGTCTTACCGAGTTATTACTACATCACAACCTTGCACTTGGGGAGTGAACAGTCCGCCACGGATGATCTGAAAATTTGAGTGGACTGAAAACCTAATTGACTAAAGACCTAACTGACTAAAGATTCGATGTAAGTGATCTTAAGTCTGACCGCATTTAGTAACAGGACCTCCAAAAGTGCTCCGTTGGATCGGAACAGACCCGATTTGGTTATAACTTAAGCATACCTTGACTTCAAGTCTGTTTTTGTCATGTTTGGGCTTATAAAAAGGGCTTAAACCCTCCCTGATTCAACCCATACGAATTTGAGAGAAACCCTAGGAGAGAGAAGAGAGAAAAGAGAGAGAAAGTGTGAGAGAAGTGGGAGAACCTTCCTGCTATTCTTCCCTACCGATCTACGTGCCAAAGTCATCCACTTGCATCGCTATTCTGGCGATTCCAACTCCGTTCTTAGGTAAGAAATCCTAACCCTAACCTGTTTTGCAGCCTAGGATAGTTGGAGTGATGTTGTAGCTAACGTATTTCATGCCTTAGGTTGCGTATCCGCCGTTGAGGAAGACTTATCGTCTGAATCATATCCGATACGCGTTTTCTGGTTTAAGGTGCGGACTATATACATTTAGGTTATGGTTTCCAAGACTTTCAATGCTAAGTAATGATTTATTATTACTTAGGATATTATTTCACATGTATAAAGTGCTGTCCGTTTTGTTTTTCAGTTATACGTTAACTATGTTGAATATACTATATTCCTCGTATTTGTAGAAAATACCGTATATATATGAAATATGAATTTGAGTTTGCCATGATTAATCGCTGTCTATGTATGCTAAATGCGTGTGTATCAACTTCTGGGTGAACGGATTAGCCTAATACATGTTTATCAACATATGTGGGGTACGTCATATTGTGTAGTCTAAGTGTTTGTGAAAGTGACTGCATGAGTATGGAGTTCGCTTTCGTGTTTGCCATGACTAACTGTCATGGATATACGATTGATGTATAGGCGATAACCCTTTGACGAAAGGATTTGCCCTAATACGTATGCTAATGAATGCAAAATATGTATGATATAATGTGTAATCTAAGTGTTTGAATAAATGCCTTAGTAGTTAGTAAAGTATGATTGCTAAGCTAGTTGAGGTATGGATTTCCATCACAACACGTGAGTCTATGAATTCCTTTATGAATAATGTAACTTAGATTATCCATGCTAAGTGAGTGTATGATTTCCTCCATGGATTGTGTACTTAGTTGAAGCGTGTTAAATGTGTGGATGAATTCCTGCATGTACTATTTACATTCAAGTTATACTTCATGATTGTTCATATGGATGCAGAATATGAATCATATGCTAGTTATTGTATGTGTATGTGAATGGGTCTGTGCTACAGTCCAGGCAATCGGAAATCATTCCATAAATAGTGGTCGAGGTTGTCTTCGCCACATAGGATGAGTTTAGCGAATCTGAATCGTGCTTGGGGTGTTCGACAGTGGTTAGGCCACATGGAGTGCTTATGCATTCCATGTCGTTCAACTCAACATACACTTGGCCTAGTTGAGCTTATCAACTAACCCGATTGACCAATATTTGTTCACCATGTTTGGTCGCAACTGTTTGAATCTAAGACACTGAGCTTACCAGTGAAACTCTCGTTAACTGTAGTACCATGATCCCCTAAGACTCATGAGCAGGGCATGGTGGTATGGGACACCGTGGTCGAGCTGTCGGCCTACGCTGGGGCCACAAACCTCCCCGTATTGATCAATCAACACCCTACTCTGAGCAGATTATGGTGGTATGGGACACTATATTCTTAATGTCGGCCTACACTATTTGGTGATGGGGGAGTGGAGCAACGATTGCGCGCAACAGCCCTGACAACCCTCTGTAGTGACCTTGAGTTTATCCTGACACTGCATAGGGGCGACGAGTCCTGTTGCAGTCTTGAGGATATAAATAGGCCTGTATTGATAAGGTGATGGGAGAGAGGAGCAACGATTGCCTATAACAGTCCTGACAGCCCTGACAGCCCTTGCAGCGACCTAGAACCTTAACATCGTCTGAGATTCCTAGTACTGACGACCTTAAAATGGATCAACGTTGGAAAATGATACAAGGGAGGTGTCTTAGCTTCCTAATCCTGCTGTGTGAAAAGGACTAATAAGAACTTGGTAATCATACTCATGACATCGCACTGCATGTGCCATTGGCGTTGGTGTGAGAGCACAGTGGTAGTGATTCACGTCGCGATCATTAGATGATGTCGCATGAGGGAGTTTGTGGTGAGAGCATGCATTATTACCTCATATCATTCTTGCATTAACAAGAGATCTAGGACTTGTTTGATTGTACTGCTTTATCATTATTGCTTGATTGGATTGATAACATGTTAACTTTTGCTGTATAGATTCCACTGAGTTAATTACTCACTCCCACGTTACGGGACGGTGTTGGCCACACCAACTAGTCTCTATTTTAGTTTCAGATGATGATGATGCTTGTGAAGCAGAGCCGGACTTGTTGATGTTGAGGAGGATTTCTCCTATATGGAGGTTCTGATCGACGGGGTTTACAGGGTTACTGATTAGATGCCAATACACTTGGTATTTCACCTTTTTATTTAAACACTCATGTATATTCTTTTCTTTCCATTTTTGGAGTATACATGTATTTAGTTAACCTGGTAACATGTTCACACTCTGGAGACTTACAATCAATTATACATTTTATATATTTATCACAGTCTTTCGCTTGCGAAATTTAACTGTCTCTGGAGTATGATATGCTGTTTTGGCTTAATCCACTTCATGTTTTATGCACTACTGCAGCCGACATTCATCCATCATTGAAAATGTTGTATAAGTGAGGTTCTGGAACTCGGGAGTGGAGTTTATGCTCGACCCCCGATTTTTCGAATGTTACAGATGGTATCAGAGCATGATTTGGATTAAACCGGGCCTGGGTTATGGTAACACCACGCACTTTGACGCACTCTAAATTAGGAAAGGAGCGATAAAACTTAGAAACCATATTAGAATCTCAAGTTTCACCGACAGGCGAGACTGAATATTGTAATTTAGTCCATAGTTCGTCTAATTTATTTTGTTGAGATTCATATACCTAGCTACACCCCAATCTCACCACCACCACAGACTGGATCTCTATTGCTACTAAGTAATTCAGTAGGCCACACAAAGGATCACAACAATAATAAAATTTAGGACCACAAAGGAAAGAAAATGTTTAAGTTCATATGTTCCACCATTCCACTCTATCCAGGACTGTAAGACCCGTATCTTATACCGTACCATTCTGTAGACTTCCGCGGTATTTTCGGTCAAATTTTGTCAACCTTCGACCCTTAACTGGTATTTGCGCGTGACCCTGATTCGTATGCCGTCAACCCATATCGACTCAACCTAAGACCTTAACCATAGTGACCGCGCCGTCGCTGCGGTTTCAATGCCGTGACTCGCACGCCGAGGCGATACCCTGGTCAGGAGATATGAGCTAGCATTCGGTGTGAGGAAAATACCGCGCGTTGAGAAACCCAAGAGAATCTATACCCAATGTCCCATCCATCAATCCCATCACATCCCATCAATTGGGTACACATCACCTCACACTCTTCCCCAAGCAACCCCTAAAGTCAACACTCTTCTTACACAAGTACACATCTATCACTAACCCATCACACCCATCTCTCTCTCTCTCTTTTACACCTCCCCCTCTCATCTCTCTCCCTCATTTTTCTCTTCAAGCAACTCTCGTCCATAACTCTCCATGGGAGGAGCTTTGTGTGGCCACTCTCTACCATCCAATCCAATCTTTCAAAGCCAATCTCAGTCATTGAATCACACCCATTCGGGCCCTAGATTGCATTGGCGGAAGAAGGAAGTGAAGATAAAAAGTGGGTGCTTCTCTCTCTCCCCCTTCATTTATATATATATATATATATATATATATATATATATATATATATTTGTGTGATGATTTGGCTGTGTGGCCCACTTGGATGGAACCCATCATGAAGTATTTTACCCAAGCCGTCTATAAGTGGGGTCCACCTTATGAGTGTTGTACCCATACCATTCATTGTGTGGTGGCCCACTTGAATATAGCCCACCTTTACTGTGAGGACTGTCCAGCATCCAGGGACGCTGGACGTCTCTGTGAAAACCCAAATATTTGCTTGGTTACAAGTTTGTGGGGTGACCCACTCATACACACCCTACTTTATTGTGTGTTAAATCCACGCCGTCTATTCTATACACCAACCCATTTTAGGCGTTGAGCCAGAAAATGAGGTTGATCGGAGCATCTAATGGGCCATAACTTAGTAAATAGTGGGTGTAGCTACAAGTGAAGTGTGATCTGACGTGGGCCCAGCTCCACAGCTCAGGTAGTAGACAGAGTGGGGGATGCCTCATTTCAACACTGAGGTCTTGGCATCCATCCCTAGTGGGGGTGGCTATCATGGACATCCAGATTCATAGCTCAACTGGTAGGCTGAGCGGAGTTACCTCATTGCAACATTGAGGTTTTGGCATCCATCCCTTGTGGTAGTGGCAGTAGTGAAGTGTAAACTGACATAGGGACTATGGGACCCACCCATTTCATCCATCCATTTTGGGTGGTGGTAGGGTACCTGGACAAGGTTTGAGCAGTGCTGGTCCTTCAAAATGATGTGTCAGGAGCCCCATGGATTTAGAGTATGATATTACATGTTATGATGGCCTGACTATAGAGAAGGGGTCGGCTCGGCCTACCTGTGTGTTGTTGATTGCCAGGTCAGCTCAGCTCGGCTCACCTGTGTGTTGTTGTTTGGTCAGGTCGGCTTGGCTCGACCCACCTGTGTGTTGTTCTTTGGTCAGATCGGCTCGGCCTACCTGTGTGTTATTGATTGTCAGGTCAGCTCGGCTCGGCTCACTTGTGTGTTGTTGTTTGGTCAGGTCGGCTCGGCTCGGCTCACCTGTGTGTTGTTGTTCGGACAGGTCGGCTCGGCTTACCTGTGTATTGTTGGTTGTCAGGTTAGCTCGGCTCGGCTCACCTGTGTGTTGTTGTTTGGTCAGGTCGGCTCGGCTCGGCCTACCTGTGTGTTGTTGTTTGGTCAGGTCGGCTCGGCCTACCTGTATGTTGTTGTTCTGTCAGGTCGGCTCGGCCTACCTATGTGTTGTTGATTGTCAGGTCAGCTCGGCTCGGCTCACCTGTGTGTTGTTGCCAGGTCAGCCCGGCTCGGCCCACCTGTGTATTATTGTTCGGTCAGGTCAGCTCGGTCTACCTTTGCGTTGTTGGTTGCCAAGTCAGCTCGGCTCGGCTCACCTGTGTGTTGTTGTTTAGTCAGGTCGGCTCGACTCGGCCCACCTGTCTGTTATTGTTCGGACAGGTCGGCTCGGCCTACCTGTGTGTTATTGGTTGCCAGGTCAGCTCAGCTCGACTCACCTGTGTGTTGTTGTTTGGTCAGGTCGTCTCGACTCGGCCTACCTGTGTGTTGTTGTTCGGTCAGGTCGGCTCGGCCTACCTATGTGTTGTTGATTGTCAGGTCAGCTCTGCTCGGCTCACATGTGTGTTGTTATTTGGTCAGTTCGGCTCGGCTTACCTGTGTGTTGTTGTTTGGTCAGGTCGGCTCGGCCTACCTGTGTGTTGTTGATTGTCAGGTCAGCTCGGCTCGCTCACCTGTGTGTTGTTGTTTGGTCAGGTCGGCTCGGCTCGGTCTACCTGTGTGTTGTTGTTCTGTCAGGTCGGATCGGCCTACCTGTGTGTTGTTGGTTGCCAGGTTAGCTCGGCTCGGCTCACTTGTGTGTTGTTGCCAGGTTAAGTCGGCTCGGCCCACCTGTGTATTGTTGTTCGGTCAGGTCAGCTCGGCCTACCTGTGCGTTGTTGGTTGCCAGGTCAGGTCGGCTTGGCTCACCTGTGTTGTTGTTTGGTCAGGTCGGCTTGGCTCGGCCTACCTGTGTGGTTGTTCGATCAGGTCGGCTCGGCCTACCTGTGTGTTGTTGATTGCCAGGTCAGCTCGGCTCGGCTCACCTGTGTGTTGTTGTTTGGTCAGGTTGGCTCGGCTTGGCCTACCTGTGTGTTGTTGTTCGAGCAGGTCGGCTCGGCCTACCTGTGTGTTGTTGTCAGGTCAGCTCGGCTCGGCTCACTTGTGTGTTGTTGTTTGGTCAGGTCAACTCGGCTCGGCCCACCTATGTATTGTTGTTCGGACAGGTCGGTTCGGCCTACCTGTATGTTGTTGGTTGCCAGGTCAGCTCAGCTCGGCTCACCTGTGTGTTGTTGTTTGGTCAGGTCGGCTTGGCTCGGCTTACTTGTGTGTTGTTGTTCCACCAGGTCGGCTCAGCCTACCTGTGTGTTGTTGGTTAACAGGTCAGCTCGGCTCGGCTCACCTGTGTCTTGTTGTTTGGTCGGCTCGGCTCGGGCCCGCTGTGTATTGCTGTTCGGTCGGCTCGGCTTGGCCCACCTGATGTGATTGTTCGGTCAGGTCGGCTTGGCTCAACTCGGCCCACCTAATGGTGTTGTTCGGTCAGTTTGGCTTCCCCCTTATGGTATTGTTAGATCATGTAGTGTGGCTTATTTGTTGTATATATAAGGCCACATGTGAGACCCATTGACTCGGCCAATTGTATCGGACCATTTGATTAGCCCAACTGATTCGGCCCATTCGACTCGGCCAAGTGATTCAACCCAACTGAATGGGCCCATTTTGACTCGGCCAATTGTATCAACCATTTGGCTCGGCCCATCTGTATCAGTCTATTTGATTGGCCCAAATTGATTCAGCTCCTTTGTACCGGCCCTTTTAATTTGATCTATTTTTGTTCGACCCATTGATACGACCAGCATTATGTACGTTGGCCCATGAGTGAGGTCTAATGTGATGTGTATATGCCCCGTTGTTGAGGCCCACCTTGATGTGTATGAGGCCCGTTGTTGAGGCCCACCTTGATGTGTATGAGGCCCGTTGTATGAGGCCCACTTTGATGTATATGAGGCCCGTTGTTGAGGCCCACCTTGATGTGTATGAGGCCCGTTGTATGAGGCCCACCTTGATGTGTATGAGGCCCGTTGTATGAGGCCCACCTTGATGTGTATGAGGCCCATTGTTGAGGCCCACCTTGATGTGTATGAGGCCCGTTGTTGAGGCCCACCTTGAGTATATATGAGGCCCATGTTACAAGGCCCATTGTGATGTATGCAAGGCCCATGGGTCATGGCCCATTGCAATGTATGTAAGGCCCAATTGGTGCGGCCTATTCGATATATTTATGGGGTCCATGTCATTAGGCACATCCGGTTGTATTGGTGACCCGTCCATTGAGGCTCACCCGTAGTATATATTTGAGGCCCATGTGTAGGGCCCACTTATTGTTATTTAAAACTCATGGGTTGTGGTCATAGTGATGTATATTAGGCCTATGTGATGTAGCCCATACTAATGTGTATTAGACCCAGGTATGTGACTCACCTGCGAAGTATATTTGAGGCCCATTGTGATATATCTAAGGCCCATGGGTGCGACCCATCCAGATGTATCTGATGCCTATGGGAAAGGCCCATTGTGATATGTGTTAAGCCCATGACCAAGGCCCACCTGTTTCATATATTTGGCCCTTGTGTAAGGCCATGTACCCAATATATATATTTGATTCTATGTGGGTCATTCCTTGGGGGCAATGTTGGTTAAAAGTCCACATTGTCGATGCCGGTTATTGATACCGAATATGAGTATGTGACTGCATAACATCATGATACATGCCCATTTGCATCATTTGTATGTTTGTTATGAGATGTGATTGACCATTGCATATGTCATTGGGCAGAATTATGTGAGACTCCCTGATAGGTGGAGGTTATCTCATATGAGCGCACGGCATGCGCAGGATTGATGCATGATTGGATTGTATGACTCATGCATCTTGCATTGTGTTGTGACTACTGTACGCCCTAGTGATATCAGGGCCGTAGCCTCCACAGGTATATCGTGGATGGCCAGATGGGACACCGAAAATCTGTTCGAGCATCGGGCCACTATAGATGGCCCTGGGTGAAAATCCCTAAACACCCTCTTGGTTCCAGAGGATACTCCAACGTCTAGACCGAGTGGGTAGATGGGCGTTGAGTGTCGATTACCAGATGGTTGCACTCTCCACTGTGCCGTGGTCGGTTGGAAGGGGGTGTGGCCTTACCCGCCCGAGCGCAGGGGGCAATACTAGGCTGAGTCTGACCAGCTTGAGGAATGGGTCCACTATCGACGTGCCGAATAGGTATTGGCAGACTATTGGCCAGGCGGATAGTGAGGTTTCTTATGCTCACTTGGACTGTGCGGCTAGGGAGAGCGGCAGTGCCATTTGGAGTGTACTAAACCCCAGTGATGATCCCAGAGATGAACCGTACTGATATGTGGACTTATTGAGTAGGAGTTGCATGCTCATTCAGTCATTCATTCATTCATTCACTATCCACTCGAGTTGGTGGTGCGCAAATAATTATTGTGTATCTTCGTTATGGCAAAGATTTCGGTTAGGCGCGCGACTAACCTGAGATCAGGAGTCTACCACGTTGAGTCAGACTATCCAAATTTAGGTATGAGACTGGTTTGGATAGAGATTCCTTGTGGTGGACCCCGTACCCTGCGATACTACGTACTATCATCCCGACTTTACACTCTAACATGGTCATTCTATTCGCACTCATCTGCGGCATATGATACGATTGACGTTGTATGTACTATTCATCAAGAATGTACATTACATTGCACCCTCAACATCTGATATTTAGCTCCTCATGACTCCTTATCGCATAGTTGTTCTATATTGCGTATTTTGATATGGATTGACCTATGGGCTTGTTCATACTTCCGCTTACTCTGTTATCGTACGATTTATAGTCTTGTCAACATTTCTTCTTACTCTGATAATTTCTGTTCTTGTCAGTGTTTCGGTTTATTCAGACATTGAATGGTTTATGGATTAATTATTTTTTCGGTATTGTATGATTATGATATTGTATTGAATACTTGGCACTTATCTCGTGCACACACTTACACCACCCTCTAAGCTTTCCATAAGCTTATGCACGATAGATGCGTGTAGGTGATGTTAGGTTGCAGCAGTGTTGAGATTGGAGCGCGCGGCTGTCTTCTAGAGCTTTGATTTCGTTATATGTATTTCCCTTTCAGCATTGTATTTAAATGATTATATTAGTGAATATGTGATGAAGATGTTACTTTTGTGAATTGGGTAAACTTGTGGTTATGCTTACTATGAAACAAATGTACAAAAAAAAAATCCTCCTTGTAGGATCCTAGGATTAAAATTTAGCATTTGAATGCTAGGAGCCAAGAATGGGGTACTACAGAGGCTGTTAGCACCGGGTTCGGCGATCGGGATTCCTGTGAATCCGATTTTCGGGTTTGGGACGTGACAAGGACCATCCTCAGTTAAACCATAGATCATCAAATCATTTCTTTTTGCCTCCAAGCACATCCTTTTGGGCCTTCTCTTTAGACTTTTAGAACCTTCAACTTAAAACCAACTCACCCCCAACCGGTGTTATTCTTGGTCTCCATCTTACATGACCAAAGCATCAATGCCTTCTTTACTTATGAATGATACCCCAAAGTTTCCTCGAATGCATTCATTTCTATATCTGTCATTCCTCATCTTGACACCTATCCATCTCAACATCCCTCATCAATCTCACCACTCTCATGAAGTATCAACTAAGGTATTGAAAACAACTTCTCAGAACTCAATCTTAAAGTCTAACCCATTTCCTTCAAACTCTCTCCTCTCACCACCTCATTCTTCAAATTTTTCTGAGTCTTTTCATACTAGACATAAATCCTAACGTATAAATGATGAAGAATAATACCTAAAAAAAAATTTACTATAAATAGTAAATATATGTATAAATTGGACTTTTAACCATTCAAATTATGGAATCTTATGAAATAAATTGGTTAGTTGGATGGATTAGTATCTCCTATCCCAAAATCATATGTTACAAGTCACATAAACTCATTCCAGTTTACAAATTGGTCCTGAAAATGCCTTAGATGGAGTCGGGGGCCAAACGGAGCACTTACAGGGGGACCCAAGGTGGGACCCACATCCTTTTGGACCCAAGGGGGGGAGGACCTCGTCGGAATGGCGAGCCCTTGCCGAACAGGTCAGAGACCGGCGAGGACCTCGTCGGTTCGGCGAGGCCTCGCCGATCAGCGGGCTAGGCCGGGCGGGCCGCTCGGGTCGATCGACTTTGGGGTGTTGTATGACCCCCTGATGTGGGGGCCGTCCCTTAAAAACCCCAAAACACGCCCCTCCTTTACAAACTACCCCTCCAAGCTCTCATTTTCCTACAAAGTCGCTGTTTTCTCTCTCAAACCTCCCTTTCAATCACTCCTTCCTTCATTTTTCATTATTCCCTTCACCCCTCCATCATTTACAGTGATACCCAGTACCTACTCCTTTCATTTTCTTTGATTTAAGCTATCACATCTTCCATGTGAGTCTCAAAATCGTGTAAGTCCTCTAACCCATCCTCTGTTGTTGTTCTTCCTCTTCTTTCCCTTTCATTAGACCCTCTATACTCCCATATTAAGTCCAAATTTATGGAGACTTAAAGATCTCAGCCCTTCCCTTCATTTCCTTCATTTTCTATAGCTCTTTATGAGCTAGTTATAGTCATCTTCTCGATCTTTATGCTTTTACCGTCGGGTGGGACCAAACACGGTAGCTTAGTTTATAAACAGTGACCATCTAGTGCTAGGGCATCTAGAGTTTTGGACCTAGAGTTAGTACTTCTAGATTTCGAAAGATTTGATGATATAGGAAATCCAATTCCAATTAGACAATCTTGACTCTAAGTGATAGAACAATCCTCTGTAGTAGAAATGGTATGAAACCATCTAGCGTATAAGCTTAGACTTTGGATTACAGCTAGTGAGTTACAGACTAGGCTGCTAGTTGTATTAAGCAGTGTAAAGCCTGTATATGCTAAGGAATAGTAGATTAGATTTGGTTGAAGTAGAACTTCATTCTTTCGATAGATCCCCTTAATACCCAGAGGCGTCTTTAGTAGCTCTTAGGAAAGCTGTTTTGACTTAGAGACTATTCATGCATAGTCAAACCAGCACCCCCCTTAGAATTGCCCTCCCAAGGACTTAGTACAATCGGGAACACAGAGTAGAGAAACTATATATAAGTGAAGTATTCGTTATTTGAATTGACTTCTTAATCCTGGTAGTTACCAATAAATCCAATGCTCTGATCAAGCAGAAGATCGGGATCGACTAGGATTAAGAACCGATACGATAAATTTTTTATCCTAAGCAGAAAGTCTATGTATCCGACTCAGACCTACTACACAACTTTTTTTCCGTGTTGGCCCGACCACTTACAACCAAAAGCTTATTACTTTGTCTTGAGGAGTGTTAGGAACCTACAGCTGATAGAAAGTAGTCTTCTTAGGCTCTAGAAATGTCTCAATGGGCAATAGAAAGTTAAGAATTAAGTCCCAAATCACAGACTATTCTGGTATACATATCGTCTAACTTGCTTTGTCCAACTTCCTTATGTACTAATAATATATAGATCCTATCATGGTATTAAAAAGGGTAAGTTAGGACCGTAGAAAGAGCCCTTATTGGGTAGAATTAGACATCTTCCCGCCAACTCATACCTGCCCCTGAACTCAACCACAATAGAGATTAGGATCATCTCTACAACCATAGGTACCAATGCCATAGAACGCATCATTAACAAAGGAAGACCAATGTAGCGGGAGGTTGTTTTCCATTTCATGTCAAGGATAGGTCCTAAATTACACCTCGTTCCGATATACGGATCGAGACATAGATTCTTGAGCCTTAAGTAGAACTAAGTTTTAAGGGGGGTATAACGTATTGAGCCTAATCTACTTAGGATTATCTAATATAACCGTTGGATCAGGGTAGCGCAGCAGAAGCGTGGTTGGATTCTTCCCCACTGGCCCAGGATCGAAGAAGTTGATTTAGGTTATACGTAAGGTTAGGTTATTAAATAGGATTTGAACCTTCCTTAAAATGTCAATACTAACGTCTCTCTAGGGACTCATTACCCTTAGCCAATTTCGGAGACGAAATTATATTTTAAGGGGGATAGATAGTAACACCTCAGATTTTTGCTAGCCTGGAATTAGACGTCCTTAGGCAATGGGTCAACCATAGCACCTTGGTAGCTTCTCAAAATTCGATTCCAAAGTCAAAAAAATCATTTAGAACATAATTCTTTAGAAATTTAACGTGAATTAGCCAGCGCTACACTAGATTTCCTACAAAATTAGCACCAACCACTTTAAATACGATCTGTAAGACCCAAAACCTCTAGAATTGTTACCGCTACCTTATCCTGAAATTCAGGATCAATCTCTAAACCCAGTTGCTCTCGGGAGCACTTTGAAACTTCGTATCGGAACTAGACCGCACGTCGAAAGTCCAATAGCGATGAACTTAAACAATTACGACCTCTTAGTTGGACTTGACTATCATCTCGAAAATCAAGCCCAAACGATGCTCTGGGACGATTTCCTTGAGTTCGAAGTGAAGAGTGTGAGAAAATGAAGATTTTTAAGAAATTCAATATAATTTTAATAAATCTGGCACGTGTCACTTGCACGTTATTTTTAAGCGTTCTGACCGTTAGATTTCGACCCAAATTTACCCTCGGATCAGGATAGATGACCCTTACATGTCCAAGGACTTGTGGCCTTGATCGAAGTTCGGTAACCGTTGAATTGAAACTGGTCCGCCACGGACGATATAGAAATTCGATTGGACTGAAAATCTAACTGACTAAAGATCCGATGTTAGTGAGCTTAAGTCCGATCGCATTTAGTAACAGGACCTCCAAAAGTGCTCCGTTGGATCGGAACAGACCCGATTTGGTTATAACTTAAGCATACCTTGACTTCAAGTCTATTTTCGTCATGTTTGGGCTTATAAAAAGGGCTTAAACCCTCCCTGATTCAACCCATACGAATTTGAGAGAAACCCTAGGAGAGAGAAGAGAGAAAAGAGAGAGAAAGTGTGAGAGAAGTGGGAGAACCTTCCTGCTATTCTTCCCTACCGATCTACGTGCCAAAGTCATCCACTTGCATCGCTATTCTGGCGATTCCAACTCCGTTCTTAGGTAAGAAATCCTAACCCTAACCTGTTTTGCAGCCTAGGATAGTTGGAGTGATGTTGTAGCTAACGTATTTCATACCTTAGGTGACGTATCCGCCGTTGAGGAAGACTTATCGTCTGAATCATATCCGATACGCATTTTCTGGTTTAAGGTGCGGACTATATACATTTAGGTTATGGTTTCCAAGACTTTCAATGCTAAGTAATGATTTATTCTTACTTAGGATATTATTTCACATGTATAAAGTGCTGTCCGTTTTGTTTTTCAGTTATACGTTAACTATGTTGAATATACTATATTCCTTGTATTTGTAGAAAATACCGTATATATATGAAATATGAATTTGAGTTTGCCATGATTAATCACTGTCTATGTATGCTAAATGCGTGTGTATCAACTTCTGGGTGAACGGATTAGCCTAATACATGTTTATCAACATATGTGGGGTACGTCATATTGTGTAGTCTAAGTGTTTGTGAAAGTGACTGCATGAGTATGGAGTTCGCTTTCGTGTTTGTCATGACTAACTGTCATGGATATACGATTGATGTATAGGTGATAACCCTTTGATGAAAGGATTTGCCCTAATACGTATGCTAATGAATGCGAAATATGTATGTGATAATGTGTAATCTAAGTGTTTGAATAAATGCCTTTGTAGTTAGTAAAGTATGATTGCTAAGCTGGTTGAGGTATGGATCTCCATCACAACACGTGAGTCTATGAATTCCTTCATGAATAATGTAACTTAGATTATCCATGCTAAGTGAGTGAATGATTTTCTCCATGGATTGTGTACTTAGTTGAAGCGTGTTAAATGTGTGGATGAATTCCTGCATGTACTATTTACATTCAAGTTATACTTCATGATTGTTCATATGGATGCAGAATATGAATCATATGCTAGTTATTGTATGTGTATGTGAATGGGTCTGTGCTACAGTCCAGGCAATCGGAAATCATTCTATAAATAGTGGTCGAGGTTGTCTTCGCCACATAGGATGAGTTTAGCGAATCTGAATCGTGCTTGGGGTGTTCGACAGTGGTTAGGCCACATGGAGTGCTTATACATTCCATGTCGTTCAACTCAACGTACGCTTGGCCTAGTTGAGCTTATCAACTAACCCGATTGACCAATATTTGTTCACCATGTTTGGTCGCAACTGTTTGAATCTAAGACACTGAGCTTACCAGTGAAACTCTCGTTAACTGTAGTACCATGATCCCCTAAGACTCATGAGCCGGGCATGGTGGTATGGGACACCGTGGTCGAGCTGTCGGCCTACGCTGGGGCCACAAACCTCCCCGTAGTGACCAGTGAGTACCCTACTCTGAGCAGATTATGGTGGTATGGGACACTATATTCTTGCTGTCGGCCTACACTATTTGGTGATGGGGGAGTGGAGCAATGATTGCGTGCGACAGCCCTGACAGCCCTCTGTAGTGACCTTGAGTTTATCCCGACACTGCATAGGGGCGACGAGTCCTGTTGCAGTCTTGAGGATATAAGTAGGCTTGTATTGATAAGGTAATGGGGGAGATGAGCAACGATTGCGCGCAACAGTCCTAACAGCCCTTGCAACGACCTAGAACCATAATATCGTCTGAGATTCTTAGGACTGACGACCCTAGAATGCATCAACGTTGAGAAATGATACAAGGAAGGTGTCTTAGCTTCTCAATCCTTCTGTGTGAAAAAGACTAATAAGAACTTGGTAATCATACTCATGACATTGCACTGCATGTGCCATTGGCGTTGGTGTGAGAGTACAGTGGTAGTGATTCATGCCGCGATCGTTAGATGATGTCGCATGAGGGAGTTTGTGGTGAGGGCATGCATCATTACCTTATATCATTCTTGCATTAACAAGAGATCTAGGACTTGTTTGATTGTACTGCTTTATCATTACTGCTTAATTGGATTGATAACATGTTAACCTTTGCTGTATAGATTCCACTGAGTTAATTACTCACTCACACATTACGGGACGGTGTTGGCCACACCAACTAGTCCCTATTTTAGTTTCAGATGATGACGATGCTTGCGAAGTAGAGCCGGACTTGATGATGTTGAGGAGGATTTCTCCTATATGGAGGTTCTGATCGACGGGGTTTACAGGGTTACTGATTAGATGCCAATACACTTGGTATTTTGCCTTTTTATTTAAACACCCATGTATATTCTTTTCTTTCTATTTTTAGAGTATACATGTATTTAGTTAACCTGATAACATGTTCACACTCTGGAGATTTACAATTAATTATACATTTTATATATTTATCACAGTCTTCCGCTTACGAAATTTAACTGTCTCTGGAGTATGATATGCTGTTTTGGCTTAATTCACTTCATGTTTTATGCACTACTATAGCCGACATTCATCTATCATTGAAAATATTGCATAAGTGATGTTCTGGAACTCGGTAGTGGAGTTTATGCTCGACCCCTGATTTTTGGGATGTTACACTGCAGGTTTGTCTCATAACCTGATCATGGAATGATAGGACACTAAGGTTCATATGACACAACTCTTCTTTGACCAATGCCCGTTGCATCCAATATCAAGTTCCTAAGGACAACTAAAGGAATCCATCTCTTTTAACCCTATATAAATGTATAAGATGATATATACTCGCATGTTAGCTATGACCTTAGCCACACGTCCACACAAGACTTTTGGTCATCGTGATTGATGGTTAGATCATTAAATCAATGGTTAAGATTAACATACTGGCTTTATAGGGTACACAAAACTAACAGCTATTAGGTGTGGCTTATTTTAAACAAGTTATGATAATCACTATGCTATTCCTAAAAACTTCTTAGCATTGTATATGCAATGACAACTTTATTTTGGTTGCCGACTAGTAACAAAAAGTTTAATTTCTTCATCCATTGCGTGTATTTTATTGGTGCATGCATTTATGTAGTGGAAAAAGTAATTTATTTAAATGGAAAAGAAGAATCAATTCTACACATTGTATGCTTGTTCCGCGATTATGAACCGCTAACATAGTTGAGTAGCGAATTAGTGGGCTCTGTTATGAAAATAATATTAATAGCAAAATAACAACTTTCATGTATGAAGACAATGGGTAGTTGAATGGTCATGATTGCTTGGATGCCGACCTACATAATGGACCACATAATTGATCCAAGCCAAGCTCAATATCTGATTGAGCCTGGACTTTTAAACATGACCAGATGCATGGGTAGAGTTATGCGTCGAGTTGAGTTGGACTGAGTTAGGGCTGACCCGACTCGATTTGGTTTTGAAGTATGACTCGAACTTGACCTGACTCAGTATTGAGTCCAGTATGCCTAACTCAATTCGAGTCTAGGTCTAGCCTGGACTAATCCAGACCGAGTTCAACACAATCATAAGTACCGAGTTAGGTCGAGTCGGCACTGAGTTGCGTCCGGTACAACGGGTATCCATGGGTTGAAATCACAACTCACAACTTAGATTCACTTGCCAAAATTGTAGCCTCTCCATCAGCTATATGGAATCTTACATCTGAAACGTCAAATCTGAGTTTTTTCTTTACACACACACATGGGTCGAGTCAGTACCGAGTTGGATTTCCAGTCAAGTCGAGTTGAGTTACTGGGTGACTCAAACTTGACTTGGTTTGAGTTCAGATTGAACGAAGTATCAACTCGACTCAGATCGACTCACTCACTCGGTTATCATTGAGTCATATCTGAACAAGTTTGCCGAGTCGAGTCGTCCCGTTCCCAGCTCTAAGGTGATGGTTTGAGCAGTGAAGGCCTGGACCCGACTCAAAAGTGATTAGGCTCAAGACCCAATGACCCACAACACTCACTAAAACCGAGGTAAAACCTAGAGTTGGGCGGGACCTGGCTTGACTCGAGGGATCCGACTCGACCCGAACTGAATGTCGGTCTCGGATCGAATCAAGTAGACCCATGCGGATCGGCCTAGGTTCGCTCTATGGTGCGGCTGGCCTTGTTGGTGGTTTGGGTGTGCCAATGCTGTGAGGTCGGGCTGCTGTGACCTGGCTCCGGTCCCCCGATGCAGTGAGGTCTGGCTTATTGGGTTAACCTGTCAAACCAATTTACTTAAGTTTTTGACCCGATTCAAATCATATCTAACTCGATCTCACTAAGTATTTCTGGCGAAGTCGGACTTGGAGCCAAGATCCAGTCCGGATCGAATCAGGCCGCTAGACTCGACCCTAAGTCGGATCGAGTTCGGGTAAAGGTTTTCACGATACTGGATCTAAGTCGAGTTGGACGTAACTCAGGATGCCCAGCCCCAGTAAAACCCCGCACGCATAGACACTCCCGTCTCCTAAAACCCTAAACCCCCTTTCCCTCTCTCTCTCTCTCTCTCTCTCTCTCTCTGCACTACCAAAAGCCATGTCTTCCCTCCCTCCTTCCTCAGACAAGAAGAAGAAAAAGCACAAACCCATCGCCACAGACGAACCAGAAGAACATCCGTCATCCACTCTCGTCCCATCCGAACCATCCTCAGCCATCGATCAGCAGCAGCAAGACTACCTGATCAAACCCCAGTCCTTCACTCCATCCCTAGACACCTCTCAATGGCCCATCCTCCTCAAGAACTACGATCGCCTCAACGTCCGCACCGGCCACTACACCCCTCTTCCCAATGGCTTCTCCCCCCTCAAGCGTCCCCTTGCCGAGTACATACGCTATGGTATCCTCAACCTCGACAAACCCTCCAACCCTTCCTCCCATGAGGTTGTTGCCTGGATCAAACGCATCCTCCGCGTCGATAAGACGGGCCACAGCGGCACCCTCGATCCCAAAGTCACTGGCAATCTCATCGTCTGCATCGACCGCGCCACCCGTCTTGTCAAATCCCAGCAGGGTGCCGGTAAAGAGTACGTCTGTGTCGCCCGCCTCCACTCTTCTGTTCCTGAAGTTGCCAAAGTCGCCCGTGCGCTGGAGACCCTCACCGGCGCTGTCTTCCAGCGGCCCCCGCTCATATCTGCTGTCAAGCGGCAGCTCCGGATAAGGACCATCTACGAGAGCAAGCTGTTGGAGTATGATGCAGATAAGCATTTGGTCGTTTTCTGGATCTCGTGTGAGGCAGGCACCTACGTGCGGACGCTCTGTGTCCACCTGGGCCTGATCTTGGGTGTTGGTGGTCATATGCAGGAGCTGCGGCGAGTCCGGTCTGGGATACTGGGCGAGAAGGATAACATGGTGACGATGCATGACGTGATGGATGCACAGTGGCTTTATGATAATTACAGAGATGAGAGCTATTTGAGGCGGGCAATAATGCCGCTTGAAGTCCTGCTGACAAGCTACAAGAGATTGGTGGTGAAGGATTCTGCTGTGAATGCCATCTGTTATGGGGCGAAGCTGATGATTCCAGGACTGTTGAGGTTTGAGAATGATATTGAGAATGGGGAGGAGGTGGTGTTGATGACTACCAAG
This sequence comes from Magnolia kwangsiensis, assembly GCA_037074715.1. NCBI lineage: Eukaryota > Viridiplantae > Streptophyta > Magnoliopsida > Magnoliales > Magnoliaceae > Magnolia > Magnolia kwangsiensis. The sequence goes on along the minus strand of CM073573.1, from coordinate 153,671,664 downwards.
GGGGAGGCGATTGCTCTGGGCATTGCGGAGATGACGACAGCAGTGATGGCGACCTGCGATCATGGGGTTGTGGCCAAGATCAAGAGGGTGGTAATGGATCGGGACACATACCCGAGGAAGTGGGGGTTGGGCCCACGGGCTTCGATGAAGAAGAAGATGATCACAGAGGGGCTGCTGGATAAGCATGGGAAGCCGAATGAGAAGACACCGGCGGAGTGGTCGAGGAATATGGTTCTCCCGACAGGAGGGGATTCGATGGTCGCTAGCCTTGCGGCTGCGGCGGTGCCGGTTGCGGTGAAGGAGGATGGGGTGATGGTCGTTGAAGAGAAGGGGGAGAAGAAAAAGAAGAAGAAGGACAAGGATGGGGGAGATGGCGAGGGGCAGAAGCGTAAATTGGAGGACAGTGATGGTGGTCCTGTTGAGGTGGCAACTAAGAAGGTTAAGATTGAGGAAGTCGAGAAAGTTTTGGAGAAGGAAGAGAAGAAGGAGAGGGTGAAGAAAGTGAAAGTTGAAGTTGAGGAGGTGTATGGGGCTGAGGAGGATGGGAAGAAGAAAAAGAAGAAGAAGGACAAGGAAAAGGATGAATTGGGATTGTCTGATGAGGAGAAGGTAAAGAAGGATAAGGTGAAGAAGAAAGATAAGGGGGAGAAGGATAAGGCCAAGTTGGGGCCATCTGATGAGGAGAAGGGTGAGAAGGAAAAGAAGAAGAAGAAGAAGGAGAAGAAGAGCAAAGAGGTCGAGGATGGGAATGATGAAGAGGTAGATAGGAGTGAGAAGAAGAAGAAAAAAGAGAAGAATAAGAAGAATAAAGATGGGGAAGAACAAGAGTAGATACAATACAAGGGATTCTGACTTAATGTTCAATTATGAGAATGCTCGAATGTATGTTTCCAAGTAACATCTGATCTTCTCTTCCTTTTCGTATTTGCAGCTTCTGTAACCTCTGCTATGTTTTCTGCTGAGCTATTTTTCATTTTAGCTCTGCTTGATAGACTTTTTTTTTTTGTTTTAATTAAAATTTCTGAAATATGAGTTTATCTTTTGGGTTTTTTACTCACTGGAATTTAGAAAAAATCCTGGTAGTGGAGCGCCCCCTGCCTCCCTTTCTGCGTATCTTGTTACATTTTTAGCTTGTCTAGCTGCTGAGTATTCATTTAGAAGCAATCTCTTATTGCCAAACACTTTGTTCAATGTCTTAGGGAGTCAAGGCTCCTGAGCCAGACATGTTTGTAGAGATCAGTGGCAGCCCTTCTTAAAATCTTCTATATAAATTTAAAATTTATTACATGTCTATGAAGATGAGGGATCGTATCCATTTGGTTTGGTAATGTTCCACATACAGACATGGGAAAGGTGACAATCTGCCTTGGTGTTAATATTGGTCATCGAGTGCTTTCCTTAGTGTACCCACTACTGTACTTTTTTTAATAGATGGAGTGAGTGTTTCAGGTTTCAGTTTTTTATGGTGAAACTAATGTCAATAGAAGCTTATAATTAACAACTCAAATTTTACGGCTTAATTCAATTTGCTTTGAAATTGTTCATGATTATAGGAATCTCGATTTGGTGATAGTTGCCTCTAAGGTCCATGTTGATGAACAAGTGAGAACTGAATGATACATCATGCATCCTAATGTCGAATACAAAAAAGAAGTATATGATAAAGCACGTGGATGGTTGTGGCTATGACATAAACCCTGCCACCCTAGCAAACCATCTCTGCTTCTGGCTTTCCAGTTTGGCTCAGCAGATGTTGGGAAAGGATTGCACTGCCTACCCATCCGCCACAACACATTAGATGACATTATGGTTTCAGGTTCACCAGGACCTTGAGTTCTTGTGGACTGAGGTGGCTTCAGCTAGAGCTTAAGTGTTTTGCTGTGCAATATGCTCACCCCTTCTCAAATCTAGAAAGGAAATGGACGAGGAGTCAAGGGAAGAGGAGTGATGAGAAGTTAGGAGAAGGGAGAAGAGGTGTAAGCAGGTGGATGACTGTAGAAAATGGTTATTACTTTTTGTTTATAATCTCCCATAAGGGATGAGCAGGATGGAACTCTTTAGTCTATTTAAGACGGTGGGAATGATTAAAGGCTATTTAATAGCTAGAGATAAGCTCTTATAGGAAGTGTAAGATGGTTTTCTGTTGTTTGTTTTGGCATTAGGGAGGAAGCATAAAAGTTTCTCTGCAGGGCTAATGACAGAAAATGTGGGGAAAGGGTTATCCTATAGCTCAAGAGGGTTAAAATAAAAAATCATATCAGAGCGGAGTGAAAACAAAAAAGTGGAGAGAATGGAGATAAGAAGATTCAAAATGAAGGTATATAGGAGCAAAGTGACATTGCCAATTGCCAAGAGCATGCAGAAAACAAAATTGGACGGAACAAAAATCATATAGAGATCCCATGTTGAAGCAGGCTGGTTGGGAGGGCGTGCAAGCATGGATTGAATTGTGAGAAGGAAAGAAACTGGTGATTATGAACTGTGAAGTGGCAGAAGAGAGTGTAGGAACATTGAACCAAACCTTTTTGTAACACAACCGAGTGAGGAGTAGATGGCTGTGGATGTGGCCGATTAAATGGAGAAATTGATTTGGTTGACTTGCTAAATGTCTCTGTGACAAGGATGGATTCATCAAAGGCTTGGATCCAGTTCGGAAATAGAAGGGATTTGCATTATGTTTTTGAAGTTGGGGACACATTTTATAACGTTTAGAAAACTTGAGATGCGGCATGCAAAGGTCCGGATGGCTAAGGAGTCTATTTGGATAAGGCCTTGTGGCATCCCTCTACATACTTGGTAAAAGGTTGTGGGAAAGCTTCACAAAAGGTTGTGGGGACTGGTGATTAAGAGAATGGAGAGAAGGTTCATGTGTGTGGAAGGGGTGATACTGTCTCTCTTGTGTGCTACATCATTCACATCAAAGTGGCTTATCATCCTAGCTAGTATATTTTGTCTGTCTTAGTTTCTTGTGGGTGTCATTAGTAGGCTAGACCAGTAAAACTGGACTTCATGTGACAAGGGGTCACAATATAGCTCACCAACCCAGGCTTGGACTTGAACTTGGGCTTAAGACTGTCACTGGGTAGGGTTAACTCAGAACTCTGCGGGTTGACCAGGTGGTAATTTTATTTATTTATTTTAATGTTTATCACACAAAATATATAAGCAAAACGTAACAAATAAAAACATAAACTAAAAAAGAAATGAAAAAAAAAAATCAAAGTTTGGGGACATCCTATGACCATGGTGGGATTGAACTAATGCACCGGTTGGATGGCATACACACAATATGAAAGTGGGCTGTAGGTGAATAACTCTACATGAGGTAAATAGTGTTTTACACTCAGGTGGATAACTTTTCACATGCAGGTAAATGGCTAGCTCTTTATGCGGTTGAGTAAAATTTACCATGCAGGTGAATAGTTTTTTGCACAGAGGTGAATGCCATGTAAATTTAAGTGATTCTACTGGGCCCTAGGAACTAAGGTATCCCATATCGGTATCGGTTGGCGTAACGGTGCCTTCTGATATGGATACGGATACGGGGGTGTAACGGTGATACGGGGGTGTAACGGCCCGTAATAGTGCAATTTTTATTTTTTTTTGGCCAAAAAAATATGGATTAAATCCGGAATATTCTAAGCATTCCAAATATGCATTCATTTATAAATTGGAACAAGTTTATTGTGGTGTAACGGTCCACTCTTTGCTGAGAAGTTGTATTGGACTGTCTGATGATGAACCAGATAACCTGAATTTGACTCCAAAATTCATATATTTAATTTTCCAAATATCTAATTGATATACTAAACAATTTGATATCATTTCTCTCAATAGTTCTTTAAAAAAATGAAATTAAATTCAGGTAGATGGCGTTGCCAATTTGGGGCTGACTTGGAGGACCAATCCATGCCCCAAATCAACCTCAAATTCATGCAATTTATTGGCATTATCCCACTTATGAATTGGTGGACATTTATTGGATAGTGAATCATGAAAAAAATCAGAAGGCCCTATTTAAAAAAATAAGTGTCCATAAATTAACAATTAAAAATATTGAAACAAATTGATTTTGGCACTGTGAGTTAGCAATTACAGTCCATAATTTAATTGGTAAATTTTAAGTTAATACTTGTCCTGTGTATAATTTTTTAAGGGCCCGAATTAGGTGAGACTCGGATTGTGAAGTGTAGCACACGAGTGTCAAAGTTTTTTGGGCCCCACCCGTGATGAATGTGTTATATCCACACCGTCCATCCATTTTGCCAAATAATTTTAGTGCGTGAGCCCAAAAATGAGGCAGATCCAAAGCTCAGGTGGACCGCACCACAAGAAACAACAATAATTAAACATCCACCATTAAAAATTTCTTGGGGGCTACAAAAGTTTTAGATCAAGTTGACATGTGTGTTTTCCCTTCATCCACGTCAGTGCGAGCCCATTAACAGGTTAGATGGAAAATAAACATTACAGTGGACTCTTAGAAATTTTTAACGGTGAGCATTCTATAACCATTGTTTCCTATGTTGTGGTCCACCTGAGATTTGGATCTTACTAATTTTTTGGATTATGACCTAAAATGATGTGGCAAAATGAATGGATGGCATGGATAAAATACATATATCATGGTGGGGGTGGCACGTGTACCATTTATGAACTTGTATGATAAAAGGGCGCTGCGTACCCACGCCATTCATTTGACGTTAGCAATTCCCGTGGGTTTGATCATGAGGTATGTGTTATTTCTAAACCGTCCATTCATTTGACGAGCTCGTCTTAAGGCTTGACACGAAAAATAATATAGATCTAATTATCAAGTACCACACTGCAAAAAGCAGTGGGGGATTGAACGTCTACCGTTGAAACCCTTTTTGGAGAAGTTTTGGATCAATATGAAATTTGTTTTTCCTCTTCATTCAGGTCTTTTTGACCTTGCGAACAGATTGGATGGAAAATAAACGTTATGGTGGACCCTACGAATTGTTTAACGGTGAAAATCATTATCTCCGCTGTTATTTTTGATGTGGCCCAGACAATCTTTGGATATGATTCATTTTTTGGGTAATGCGTTGAAATGATCTCTAAAAATAGATGAACGGTGTCGATAAAATAAATACATCACTGTGGAGCCCATGTAACTTTGATCTCCTTTGAACCGTTCGTACAGCTTGGAGCTCGAGAAGTGTCAGCGCTCGTCTTAGCATGACACGTACTGGCAGCAACTATACAGCTGGTGTGTGGTACACCAGCAAATCCGCTTCTCCGATACAAAAAGAAAAAAGAGGGAAACCGAAAAGAAAGAGAGAGAGAGAGAGAGAGAGAGAGAGAGAGAGAGAGAGAGAGAGAGAGAGAGAGAGAGAGAGAGAGAGAGAGAGAGAGAGAGAGAGGAAGAAGAAGAAGAAGGCGCAGCCGCAGCCACAGCAGGCCCACCGCCACAGAGAGAGAGAGAGAGAGAGAGAGAGAGAGAGAGAGAGAGAGAGAGAGAGAGAGAGAGAGAGAGAAGAAGAAGAAGAAGAAGAAGAAGAAGAAGAAGAAGGCGCAGCCGCAGCCACAGCAGGCCCACCGCCGCAGCCGCAACAGTCCAGAAGAAGAGGAAGAGGAAGAATAAGGAGAAGAAGAAGAAGAAAAGAAAGAGAATAAGGGAAAAAAAAAAGAAAAAAGAAAAAAAAGAAAAAAGAAAAAAAAAAGGTATGTTTTGTTTTTTTTTTTTTCATTAGCCGTAACAGCCGTTACGGGACATGACGGCCATTATGGCCCGTAACGGCCCCGTAACAGCCGTTATGGTCACAAAATCAGGGGGGTGCCTGTTTTGACCCCGTGTCGTGTAACGGTAACTGTCGTTACCGTTATGTATCGGCTGATACAGCCGTATCGTAACCGATTTGGGATACCCTGCTAGGAACCAGCCTTGCTTTTGCATTTTGAAGATGATCTTTGATACTCTGGTAGAGTATGCCAGTTGATAAACAGGTGACCCTGGATTGGAGATGGGAATAGTTTAAACGATCTCATTTTTTTCCCCTGAAGGTGGGTCCGAAAATCTGAACAGTTTATGTTGAGTTATAATGTGCCCCGCGTACAAGTTTATGAGTGCCTATGTATCAACAAGCACAAATTGCCAAAGTATTAAAAAAAACTCTCTTTCTTGTTTTCACGGGTCTCTGTTATCTTTTTAAAAAAAAAAAAAAAAAAAAAAAAACTTACACAAATAACGAAAGAAAACCATTATTACTGTTGGCTGGATGTTGGAATGGTGAGAAAGGAAAGGCATAAAAGGCTTGGGTTTCTGTTTTTTATTATGAAACTCCTATCTATATGCCATCTTCAAAGGTGTTTACTGTTAAGAGTTGTTGATTGCATAGGTGGGTTTGCAAATAGTTTTTCTCCTGGCCTTTTCAAGGAACTTGCAAGAGGATGAGGAGCTGGAGGGTTTGAAAGAACCCCCTGATGACTAGTCAAGGCGAATTTGGGCTGTAAGGAAGTTGAATTCATGTTGATTGGATGGGCATCCTTAATATTGAGCTCATTTTCCTTGTGGGTTTTATTGTCTCTGGGCCTTGCCTCTTTGATAAGATCTTCACCTCCTTGGTAAGATCTTATCAGAGTTATGTTTTTATCTTATTGATTGAGGTAGCATCTGAAGGTGTTTTTTGTTTTTAAATAAAAAATAAAAATAAAAAGTATGTTAAGAATGCTTTCATATGCCTGTTAGTTTGTTTAGTTCGTCAATATATTGTAAGGTCATGGAATGTTCCAAATTGACTAAAATTTGATGTCTGATGTTGAACAGTCAATGCTTTCTGCTATGTTCCCCACAGTCTGATTTCATTAATTTGACACTCTATGTCTCTTATACTAGAACCTAAATTCTAACTCTCATAACTTTCATTCCACTTCTCATGGAAACACATCACAGATTTCCATGTCTCTGATTGCTGCTTATATTCCCATCCAGAGGCAAGCTCTCACAATGAATCATCACTTCTACTCATAAAATTTCTTCAACCCAATCCAGAATCTGAATCCGAACACCCAAAACAAAACCCACTGACCTCGACCCAGCCTAATTAACATCCTATTCATTCAGGCCTTCACTTTCTTGATGACCCTCCCTGGGAGGGTGGGATCCATAACTGTCTAATTATTGCGTCTATATTTTTCAGCTCCAAACCCTTTCCATAGGTCAGGGTCCAAGTCCAAATAAGCCAAATGTGGGTCAGTTCTAGATCCTTCATCTAAATGCCGGGTTTGGAATCTTTGGATTTGGTCTAAGTTGGGTTGGTCTATTTTATTTTTCCCTGTTGAATACCCAAGTGCATGTTTTTAGATTTAGTTAATTGCCTTAATTACATTGGCTCAAGGGATTTAAGGTAGGATCTAAATTGAGATCAGGTAAGGTCATTTTTGGGTGGTCCTAATATATAAGTCAGGTCTGGATTGGGTCCAAGTCCAAATAAGCTGGGTTTGGGTCAGTTCTAGATCCTCTAAGCACCTGCTTTTGGTGGGGTTTAAGTTGGGTTGGTCTAATTTCTAGTTCCCTGCTCAATATAGATTTCCTGTTAAGCACCCAAGTACCCGTTTTTGTTTGGTAGGTTTTTACATTTAAATAATTTTCCTTAATTACCATAGTTCAAGGGGTTTAAGGTCAGATCTAGGATTCTGGAATGAGATCAGATTGGGCCATTTTTGGGTGGTCAAGATCTGACCCATTTAGAAGTCAGGTAAGAAGTTGGTTAGGCCAATTTTGAGAGGTTCTAGACCTGACCCATTTGATAATCAGGGTGACATTTCGAACCTAGAACCAATTTATTTTCAGGTTGACCTTGATGCAGGACATGAAAATTAAATGTGATATGCAAGATTTCAGGCTTAATATCACGTTAGTTCATAAACAATTACACAAATTCCATATCCCACACGAAAGTCCAAACATTCAATTAAGGGGAATCTATGCGAGTCCAGGCCTACGTAGGGCTGGATCAATAAAAATTATAAACCAAACGACACTCAAAGATAAGAAATAATCACCCACACATGCATAGTAATCAACCCTTAATCCAAAGGATTCAGAAATTCCAATTCGGGGAACCCTAGGGTGAGAAAAGAGGCAAATAAATTAAGGATAATGCGATCTAGGGTTAGGGTTTATGAAAAATTGGTTTGAAAGGGTAAAATAAGAAGAAAACCTAAACCGAAAGACACTTCCCACGCGCGGACAGCAACAATGGCCCAAACGCTCGTGCGTGTGATCACGGCCGCACATGTGTGGGGCCTACTATTCAGAAAAAGGCCACCTTGGCCCTGGTCGGCCAGGGATGGACTCCAAAACTCCCAAATATCAGCTCGATCCGATGTACGGTTTGTGCGTGGTGCTCCGCCGAAGTTTCAGCTCGCTGGCGGGTCGAAATTTGAAAATCTGCTGTAATGAAGAAATTTGATGCAACAAAAGGGACGAATTCGAAGTATGGATGGTGGTGAAAGATGGAAAAGAAGATGATGGAGGATGGGAGTGAATCGGGGTCGATGTGGCTTCGCACTACGGTAGTTAACCCTTCGGTGAAGGGAGGGTTTCGCACCCAATTAGGCTTCACAACTCAGAGAGTAGGAAAACGCAGAATTTTTATTAATCTTCAATCAATCAAAAGAACTACAAGGGTTGCCTATTTATAGGAAAAATCCTATACTCCAAAACTAGCACCATGTGCGCAACCTATTACTTGCCGACGAAGTAAATTAAAATAAAAACCAAACAGAAAAATCTAAAGCGTTCACAATATTCTAAATAATAACAATAAGCAAAATCTAAAATATGAAATCAATCAGACGAGTGGGCCACGATCATGAGATCCCATGATGGCTTTTCTCGACTATCGGGCCCATTTTTTTTGAACCAAAACTTGTCTTCTACCTAGGAGACCCTCCATGAACGTCGTCATCGAGCCAGATCGATGATGGGGTCCTCCTTCTGCGTATGTGCGTGCGTAGGGGTGGTGGTGTGTGGGCGTGCGTGTGCACGATGTCCTCATCAACTCTCCTCGGCTGCGAAGATTTCGCCACTGGCAAAATAAAACTTGTAAACCGCTTTAGGATGTCGGGATCAAGTCTCTGAAGCTCCTCCTCAGTGAGCCACGTGCTGTCTGAAGCTGGGCGTGACTTCCATTTAACTAGGTATTTCTGAAACCCACCATCCAACGTGGAAATTATCTCATGGTCCAGGATATCCTCGATTTCCTCTCTGGGTGTGTGAAGGCTAGGTATGGGAGGCAAAGGTTGAGATGAAAGGTCAGGAAGAGGCCATGGATCAAAGGGTAAGTCTGGGGAATCAGGATGGGTTGCCGAAGGGCCGGACAATGTATCAGTGGGTCCCTGAAAAGCAACTAGATCCTCCACATTAAATGTGGAACTAATTCCCATGGAAGGTGGAAGATCTACCTCATATGCATTGAGACCGTTTTGCTTTATAATTTTGAAGGGCCCAGCGCCACACGCGTGTAACTTACGAACAGCCCCTGGAGGGTACCGCTCGGGCCTGATGCGAACCATCACAGAGTCCCCAATATTGAATTCTTTGAAACGTCTATGTTGGTCTGCAGAAAATTTGTAATGTTCATTGCTAGTAATGATCTTTCGCCTGATTTCTTGATGCAATGAATGTATGTGATGCGCAAAAGACTCTGCAGACTCCGATGGCCTATGAGACAACGACATGGGGATAAGATCAATAGGCTTCCTAGGCTTGTAACCAGTAACGACTTCAAAAGGACTTAGACCTGTGGACCTATTGACAGAACTATTGTATGCAAACTCGGCTATGGGTAGTACGGCGTCCCATGTCCTGGTATGCTCCCCCACTAAACATCGAAGTAAACTTCCTAGGCTCCTATTAACCACCTCAATCTGGCTATCGATCTGAGGGTGGTAGGCAGAAGAAAATTGGAGCCTAGTATTCATCATGTGCCATAGTGTCTTCCAAAAGTAACTCATGAATCTCACATCACGGTCAGACACTATGGTTTTTGGTAACCCATGCAATTTGACGACCTCACTAAAGAACATCTTGGCAACATGAGAGGCGTCGGAGGTCTTAGAACAAGGAATGAAGTGGGCCATTTTAGAGAAACGGTCCACGACAACAAATATGGAGTCATACTTTCGAATAGTCTTGGGAAGTCCAAGCACGAAGTCCATACTGATATCCTGCCAAGGAATGAATGGGACTGGCAAAGGTGTATATAATCCTGTATTCTGTTTCCTCTGCTTTGCCAGTTGACAAGTACGGCATTGCCCTATAATTTTGGCCACGTCCCGCTTGAGGCTTGGCCAATGAAATCTATCCTCCACTAGGGCGATGGTCTTATCACGACCGAAATGACCCGCGACCCCCCCTGAATGTAACTCTCAGACAAGAAAATCGCGAAAGGAGGTGCGTGGTATGCACAAGCGGTCACTCCTAAACAAATATCCGTCCAAAATCAAATACTCACAATTAGCTCCTGACGGACCCTCTAATAAAGACGTATACACAACCCCAAAATCTGGGCACTCAAAATACTCTTCTTTGATGCGCTCAAGGCCCGTAACTTCAACGCTCATGGAGTTGAGCAATGCGACTCGACGACTCAACGCGTCGGCAGGCTTATTCTCTACACCGGCCTTATGCCTAAGTACAAAAGTGTACTCTTGAAGAAATTGAACCCACTTAGCGTGCCTGAGGCTTAATTTCTTTTGAGAATTTAAGTATCTCAAGGCCTCGTGATCTGAGAACAAGACGAATTCTTGCGGTAACAAGTAATGTAGCCAATGGCGTAGTGATTGCACTACCGCGTAGAATTCCTTGTCGTACGTGGAATATCTTTGCTTCGCCTCATTTAGTTTCTCACTAAAAAAGGCGACAGGGTACCCTTCCTGGCTAAGTACTCCTCCTATGCCGACTCCTGACGCGTCACATGCGACTTCAAAAGCTTTTGAAAAATCTGGAAGTTGCGTGACTGGAGCTTCGGTCATCTTGACCTTTATTTCCTTGAAGGCCTTCGAGGCAGCCTTTGTCCATTGAAACTCTCCTTTTTTTATGTAGTCCTTGATGGGAGCCACAATAGAACTGAAGCCTCGAATGAACCGCCTATAAAAAGTGGCTAAGCCATGAAAGCTGCGCACCTCATGAATATTGCGAGGTTCAGGCTAATTAACGATGGCCTTGACCTTCTCGGGATCCGCCGATACGCCCTCAGCTGACACAATAAAACCTAAGAAGATCACACTACTAGACAAGAACGCACATTTCTTTAAGTTGGCGTACAACTTCTCGGCCCTAAGGATCTCACAAACCTGCCTTAAATGGTTGTGGTGTTGCTCCTTAGTCATGCTATAAATTAAGATATCATCAAAGTATACAACCAGGAACTTTCCCATGAAGGGTCTCAACACTTGGGTCATCACACGCATGAAAGTGCTTGGGGCATTAGTTAGCCCAAAAGGCATAACTAGTCACTCATATAGCCCATCCTTCGTCTTGAAGGCCGTCTTCCACTTATCACCAGGGCGTATACGGATTTGGTGATACCCACTTTTGAGGTCAATTTTTGAAAAGATAGTAGCATTGGCCATCATATCTAGTATGTCATCAAGACGCGGTATGGGAAACCGATACTTGATCGTGATTTTATTGATGACTCTAATATCAACACACATCCTCCATGTGACATTCTTCTTAGGTGTAAGAAGGGCGGGCACGGCACACGGACTCATACTCTCTCGAATGAAACCCTTTTCTAGGAGTTCATCAATCTGCCTCTTCAACTCAGTGTGCTTCTTCGGGTTCATTCTGTAATGCGGGAGGTTTGGTAGAGTTGCCCCAGGGATTAAATCAATGGCATGCTGTATATCCCTCATAGGGGGAAGCTCATTCGGTAAATCATCAGGAAAGACATCACGAAACTTATGTACTACCTGAATGGCCTCAGTGGGTAACTCTACGCTATTCTTTGGTACAGTCTCCCTAGCCACAAGGGCGTATATCATCGAGTCCGCCTCCGTCTCTCGCTCAAAGTCTTTGGTATTCAAAATATGGAGCGGTTTGGTCTTGGACTTCGATTCCTTCGCTTCTTTTGGGCTGCTTACACCACTCTGTGTGGTAAGCTCTTTTCCAGTTGTATTCTTGGGTGGCAGAGGATTTAGCTTGACCTTCTTGCCCTCGAACCAGAATGTACACACATTTGAGCGACCAAATATGGTAACATCCCTGTCATAGAGCCATGGCCTACACAGAATGATATGGCTCACATCCATAGGAACAACATCACACCAAATTGTGTCTTTATATGATCCGAACTGAATAGGGACCAGACAGCGGTGCGAAACTGGAATGGATGTTTCATCAACCCAGGAGACTTTATAGGGCTGAGGATGGGCTTCCAACTTCAAGCCCAAGCGACTCACAGTGCTAGTCGATGCCACGTTGGTACAACTACCACTATCCACGATCATCTTACAGCTCTTCTCCCCACATTTTGCATAAGTGTAGAAGATTGTGTTGCGACGCCAGTCATCAGTGTTCTTGGCTTGAGCCAGGGCGCAACGCACAATTGCGAGAGTCACGACTCTTGTGCTCCCTCTTCCTCATCACTAGGGGTTTCGACTTGCTCATATTTCTCCTCACTATCACTCTCTGGGGGCACTACTTTTACTTGCCCATCAATAAGGAGTACTTTGGTGCCCTCTCTCGTGCCGCACTGGTGAGCAAAATGACCAAACCCCTGACACCTAAAACACTTAGTGGCCCCACTTCCACGTGAACTAGACTCAACAATCTCTTTATCCTTATCATCTCTAGGTCTGGGCTGAACATTAGGGGAAGGTTTGTTTTGGACTCCCGTGTTAGGTCTAGCCCCAGAGGGATTGGCCTTAGCACTAGAATCGCGAAAATCAAACCGCCTTCCCACAGACGCTTTGAGATACTGCTCGACGTCCAACACTACTTGATACAACTGTTCGATAGTGTTTATGTCTTTGGCGAGCAATTCTCTCCTAATGTCAGGACGGAGGCCTGTTTTAAAACGAGCAAGGGTGAGTACGGGGTCCTCATCAACCTCACAACGGGTCAAGTACTCTTCAAATTTCTCAATATAGTTAGCAACACTCATGGAACCCTGTCGAAGAGACTGCCACTCCTCAGTCAACTGCAGTCGATAAGAGAAAGGGAGGTACTTCTCTTTCAACGTTTCTTTCATTTCTCCCCAATGGACTATTGGGAGTTCCCTCGCTCTTTCTTTTTTCCGCTCAACCGTCGCCCAAAACCTCTTTGCTTGACCCACAAGCTTCATCTTAGCGAATCAGACTCGTCGAGCATCTGACATGTCATACCACTCAAAATAGTGGTCCATATCCGCCAGCCAATCTAGGAAGGCTTTAGGGTCCAAGTGGCCATCAAATGTAGGGGTATCTAGTCTAACTCCCTTGAGGAGTTGTGCATCTGGGTCATATTGATCATGATGTCCCTCACGGGGTCGGGTGCACAGGTATGCGCCCATAACCAACTCCTTGGCCGCCTCCATTCCTTGGTCGAACCTCCTGACCAACTGCCTGAGATTGGGCATCCTCCCCAGTGGTGGGGTTTGCCCTGAAGGAGGCCTCTATTTCTTCGAGGCGTTTATCTATGCGTTGTTCCAAATGCTTATTCAAGGACTCAACTTGCTGAGCTAACTTGGCCACTGTTTCTTGTAGTTGCTCCATGTTTAGTGTGGGGTGCAAACCAAAGCCGCGACCTATACGTGTGAGCATACACTGAATTGCTCAACCTAAGGACCTGATACGACAACTATATGCGTCTAAAAACTAAATGACCCTACGAGACTCTATATGAAGGAGACTACACTCTAATTAAAATTCAGCTATATATGATGGACTGAATGCATGAAGGACTCAAACAAACTAAACCCTAAATATGTGGTGAATTCCCCTATAAGAACCCTAGGCTCTGATACCAAATTTGATGTAGGACATGAAAATAAAATGTGATATGCAAGATTTCAGGCTTAAGATCACGTTAGTTCATAAACAATTACACAAATTTCATATCCCACACGAAAGTCCAAACATTCAATTAAGGGGAATCTATGCGAGTCCAGGCCTACACATGATAGGGTTGGATCAATAAAAATTATAAACCAAACGACACTCAAAGATAAGAAATAATCACCCACACATGCATAGTAATCAGCCATTAATCCAAGGGATTCAGAAATTCCAATTCGGAGAATCTTAGGGTGAGAAAAGAGGCAAATAAATTAAGGATAATGCGATCTAGGGTTAAGGTTTATGAAAAACTGGTATGAAAGAGTAAAATAAGAAGAAAACGTAAACCGAAAAACACTTCCCACACGCGGACAGCAACAATGGCCCAAACGCTCGTGCGTGTGATCACGGCTGCACATGTGTGGGGCCCACTATTCAGAAAAAGGCCACCTTGGCCCTAGTCGGCCAGGGATGGACTCCAAAACCCCCAAATATCAGCTCGATCCGATGTACGGTTTGTGCGTGGTGCTTTGCCGAAGTTTCAGCTCGCCGGCGGGTCGAAATTTGAAAATCTGCTGTAATGAAGAAATTTGATGCAACAAAAGTAACGAATTCGAAGTATGGATGGTGGTGAAAGATGGAAAAGAAGATGATGGAGGATGGGAGTGAATCGGAGTCGATGTGGCTTCGCACCACGGTAGTTAACCCTTCGGTGAAGGGAGGGCTTCGCACCCAATTAGGCTTCACAACTCAGAGAGTAGGAAAACGCAGAATTTTTATTAATCTTCAATCAATCAAAAGAACTACAAGGGTTGCGTATTTATAGGGAAAATCCTATACCCCAAAACTCGCACAATGTGCGCAACCTATCACTTGGCGACGAAGTAAACTAAAATAAAAATCAAATAGAAAAATCTAAAGCGTTCACAATATTCTAAATAATAACAATAAGCAAAATCTAAAATATGAAATCAATTCGACGAGTGGGCCACGATCATGAGATCCCATGATGGCTTTTTTCGACTATCGGGCCCATTTTTTTTTGAACCAAAACTTGTCTTCAACCCACGAGACCCTCCATGAACGTCGTCATCGAGCCAGATCGATGATGGGGTCCTCCTTCTGCGTACGTACGTGTGTAGGGGTAGTGGTGTGCGGGCGTGCGTGTGCACGATGTCCTCATCAGACCTGACCCATTTACACCTTGGCCCCTTCCCTATCAACCCTGAGGAATATGGGTCCTCATCATCAAAAAATTCAGAGTTTTCTTTTAGCCCATGATTCATACATGTGGGGACATGGCTTGGTGATCCAAATCATTGGTCTGATGAGATAATATGCGTCGATAACCTTCAAGATTGGGAGATCCTCAATGATGGTTAAGGAGATGGACCATATTCAAGAGAAAATCGTTCAATAATCAGTGATTTAAGTTTTCCAATGTGGTTCTTTGGGTGTCCTTCGACAGTGAGGCCCATCATATGAACAATGTGGATTATTGAAACATGTCTCCACATGTATGGAATCTTGCACATCAGCAAATACTACATTGGCTAGGTAGGAGCCAATGTTGTCAAGTGCGGTCGCATATGCGAATATGCGATTGCATATGCGCATAATGGTGGGCCGATCGCATATGCGGCAGTGGCATATGCGATCTTGGACAGTATGCGATCGCATATGCCACATGTGCCAGCATATGCGATGTATGCGATCGCATACTGGCCAACGGTCAGATTTCTGACTGTTTTTTGACCTTTTTTTTTTAAAAAAAAAAATCCAGAATTTTTTCTCTATAAAGATGCATTCTAAGCATTCCTAAATGCAAAAAAACCTCAAACTTTCTCTCTATTCTCTATTTCTCTCATTCCTACATACATTCTAAGAGTCTTACAAGTTACATGATCCACTCCTCTCCATCCAATTCCATTTCCAATTTTCCATATTTCTTTTCTTTTCTTTCAACATTCAAGAATCAAAAATCAAGGAAGGATACAACCATACAAGAATCAAGAATAAAAAAATCCACTAAGATACATGATACATCATTGATCATACTACCATCCAATCCATATTCATTGTTCAAGAATCAAGATTCAAGACAAGAGTCAAGAGTCAAGACTCAAGAGACTCCTCACTCTCCAATCTCTATCCACTAAGTTTTCTAAGTTCTAACTTCTAACTTTTATTCTAATTTCTAGGTTTCTAATTCTAAATTCTAATTTCTAAGTTTTTAATTCTAAATTCTAATTTCTAACAACTTCTTTCTATCATTTTATTATTATTATTTATTTTGTTTGTTAATTGATTCATTTGTTAGTTGTTAGCAACTTAAAAGTTTGAACTTTGAAGTTACAACTTACAAGTTACATCTTACAAGTTACAATTTACAAGTTACAAGTACAAGTTACAACAAGAATTTAAGAACAAATATAATACTCAAGTGAAGAGGCAAAGGTGAAGAGAAGACAAGTAGACAACTTAAACAAGAATTTGGAATTTTGGAAGTTGAAAGTTGGAAGTTGGGAACCCGAACCTCTTTTAGATTTGTAATTTTAATTTTATTTGTGTAAATCTCTCTCTCTCTCTCTCTCTCTCTCTCTCTCTCTCTCCTTCTCTTTCTACAAGTGTAAGTTCTAACAACTCTCTTTTTCTCATTTTCTTTTCCCTCTTCTTCTCCCTTTCTTCAAGTGTTAGTGTATAGTGTAACTCAACTTTATCTCTCCCTCTTCTTCTCCCTTTCTAGTTTCTACAAGACTACAAGTGTAAGTGTGTGTGTGTGTGTGTGTAAGTGTAAGTGTGTAACTCTCTCTCTCTCTCTCTCTCTCTCTCTCTCTCTCTCTCTCTCTCTCCTTTTCTTTCTACAAGTGTAACAAGTAACAACTCTCTCTTTTTCTCATTTTCTTTTCCCTCTTCTTCTCCCTTTCTACAAGTGTAAGTGTGTAACTCTAACTCAAATCTCTCTCTGTGTCTTCTTCTCCCTTTCTGACTTCTACAAGACTACAAGTGTAAGTATGTGTGTGTGTGTAAGTGTAAGTGTGTAACTCTCTCTCTCTCTCTCTCTCTCTCTCTCTCTCTCTCTCTCTCTCTCTCCCCTAACCCTAAGTCCCAAGTTCTAGTTTTCTTTTTATTTGTAGTTTACTTTCTAGTTTCTAGTTAGTAGCTAGCTAGTTACTTTTTAGTGCTAAACTGCTAATAGATACACACACCACCATCCACCATCATAATGTCTTCTTCTTCCCAATCTTCCTCTTTGAGGCCCAAGTCGAATGACCCGGGTTGGAAGTATGGGCACTACCGTAGTGCTACCGAAAAGACTCATATAGTATGTGATTTATGTGGATTTGTGAGTTCCGGTGGCATTGTAAGGCACAAGCAACACCTTGCACATTTACCCGGGTCCAATGCAAAAGCATGTGAGAAATTACTCTAGAAATCCGAAGGGAGATCGTGGAGTATATGGAAAAATAATAAAAAAAGAAATACAATAGTGCCATGTGTCAGGAGGAATATATGGAACAAGATGCATATGAAGATATAAATGTAGTAGATGTCGATGAAGCTAGTCCCACTCTCCCTACTTCGACAAGCCGGTCTAGACCACAAGTACAACCATCGAAAAGAGCCTGAGGGCATGGACCCTTAGATAGATGGTGTAGACCACACCTCGAGGATGTAGTTGACCAAAGGGGTAGAGGGAAAGGGCCGGTTCAAACAACTTTAGAGAACCGGTATAAACAAAAAGATAGGAAAATCACAATTTAATATATTGCTAAGTGGTTTTACCAAACTGGCATTGCTTTCAACATCGTTAAATCGAAAAGCTTCAAAGTAATGATTGAGGCTATAGGTCAATTTGGACCTGGGCTTAAACTTCCTTTATATCATGAAATGAGGGAGACATGTCTTAGAACTGAAGTTGAATATACACAATCCTTCATAGCTGAATATAGGGAATCATGGAAAATATATGGTTGTTCATTAATAACCGATGGATGGACCGATAGATCCGGTCGGTCTTTCATTAACTTCTTGGTAAATTGTCCACCTGGGACAATGTTTTTGAAGTCGGTAGATGCGTCGGGCCATTCACACACATGAGAATATTTGTTTAACTTACTAGATAGTGTAGTTGAAGAAATAGGTGAGGACTGTTATATAAGTAATTACAGATAACACAGCCTCGTATGTAATGGTCGATCGTCTTCTTATGGAGAAGAGGTGACGTTTATTTTGGACCTCCTGTGCGGCCCATTGTATTGATCTCATGTTAGAAGATATAGGTAGATTATTTATAAATGTTATTGCAAGGGCTAGAAGAATCACGGTCTTTATGTACAAACACGCTCTTCTTTTCAGTCGAATGAGAAAACACATTGGGGGTAACTTGCTACGTCCAGCAGTCACCCGTTTCGCTACAGCCTTTTTAACACTAAAAAGGCTACATGCAAAGAAATCAGAACTTAGAAGCTTTGTAGTGTCGGCCGATTTTACAAGTGGACCTTGGTCAAGGAAGGCTGAAGGGAAACAGGTTCAACAAACAATTCTTTCTCAAAGTTTTTGGACTCAAGTGGTAAAGGTGCTCAAATCATTCGAGCCCTTAGTCACTCTGTTGCGATTGGTGGACGAGGATGAGAAGCCCGCAATGGGCTACATATATGATGCGATGGAAAAGGGCGAAAAATAAGATTATGGACCATTTTAACTATAGAGATCGTGATTCCAGGCCAATTTTAGAAATTATAGATAGAAGATAGGGCAGTCAAATGTCATCCCCATTGTATTCGACTGCTTACATTCTTAACCCAGCCTGTTTATTCGCTTCTGCTGATCCAGCAGAAGTATTAACTGTGCATATGGTTGGATTTATTGATGTCTTGGAAAGAATGATTCCAGATAGAGGAGAACAGGACAATATCTTAAGTTTGCTGAACTTCTACACAAAAAGTGAAGGGATATTCTCAAGAGATATCGTAATAAGACATTGGACAATGAAATTACCCAGTAAGTACTTCTATGAATAAATGTTAGTACTAGTAGTGTACAGTGTACTGAACTCTTACAAGAATTTTTTGCCCGATGTGTCTTTAAGAGACTAAGATTCTAACCTATACTTAAACTGTTTTTCTCAGCTGAATGGTGGGCTGCCTATGGAGTGATCCCGCACAGGAAGGATCCAGCTCTAAAGAAGCTGGCTATGAAGATTCTTGGACTCACGTGTTCTGCCAGTGATTGCGAGCGTAATTGGAGCATGTTCGAGGTGGTAAGTTTATACTATTTACTAATTATTTTTTTGCAAACTTTAATTTTTTTGTGGCCTAAGCTAAATTAATTACCTAAATAGCGAATGCTTAATGCGCTTTCTTTCTTACAAATTCATTCTAAGAAAAGAATCGCCTTGAACAAAAAAAGCTCAACGACTTGGTTTTCGTTCTATACAACCAAAAATTGCGTGAACGATTCCAAAGTAAAAAAGAAAAGCTCGGTTTCTTTGACCCTATCTGCTTAGATGAGTTGGATGCAGATAACGAGTGGCTCGTAGAGACGGAGGACCCGGTATTTGCTGGAGAGGACTTGACATGGGCACAAGTTGAAGATGCCGCATATGAATCGACGCCTGGTGAAGGTAGTAGTACCACTCGAAGGCGAAGGACGGGGGGGAGTCGAGGGGCGAGTAGTAGCTGTCAACCCGTTGATGAGATTGACGAAGGAAAAGGTGATAATGATGATCAAGCTGAAAAAGATCATCCACCATTGGATGTTGATGAAGTATTAGTACGTACAGATGATGAAGAAACGGAAGAAGAAGAAGTGTATGTGGAAGAAGGAGATGACTCGACTGATGATGATGATGGTGGTGGTGGTGGCAGACTTGGTGGTGATGATGTGCCACAATGGATGCTAGATCAATGTATATGAATATGATTAATGATTATTGATTAGATAAATAAAATAATAAATACATTATACATAACTTCTTAATTGCGTTTAATGCTTGTCAGTTGTCTCATAAGTCTAAGTGTGTTGATGTTGATTTTGTTGATTGTTGATACTTAATAACTTGATATCAAGTTATCAACAAAATGTTAGTTAAATAAACTTAAATGTAAAATGTAAAATGTTAATTGTTAAGAACTTAAGATTTAAGAAGTTAACTATATTGTAATTTGTAAATGTATCATTGTTCATCATAACTTAATAGTTCATATGTATGTAATTGGTTTGTGTTATTTTTTATTTTTACTTAAATTAAATGTATTTCATGTCCCAATGACATATAATAATTTATTATGATTTTTTTTGAATTTTTTCTGATTTTTCTGATTTTTATTTTTTTTGAAAAAATGGGAAAAAAAAAAATATGCGACCGCATATGCGATTGTGCGATCGCATATGCGCACACTACCTTTTCAATCATCATATAGCATTTTCCAGCTGTGGTGTCGGTTTTAAGATTCTGTTTTTGCCAAAAACAGGAATTCTTGTGGTAAAAATGAAAGTATTGGTTGATATTTATTGTCGATACATACAAAAAAGAAAGATCTGATTGATGTGTGGAAAGAGGTATATATCCATTGCTATTTTGAACCATGTGTTATTCCCCTGCTCTTTAAGAATCTAAAAGAACAGTCACCTTCATCCCTCCCTCTATTCTAGCCTGAGTCTATTCTTTCACAACTACTGCATGCCCAAGAAACATTTCACTGAACTCTCTTTTTTCTCAATCCTCTGAATCTTCTCTCTGTACTTGAAACCAGGAACTCAAGAACTATTCCTTGACCCTTCTCTAGCTTGCCTCCTTGTGAACCTCCATTTCTGTAAACAGCTCATCTCAGGACAACAAAAAACCAGCTCTACCAGCTTGGTCTCTCATTTCCAAACCTTGGAAACTGGCTGTCCTCCGTCTCATTGAACTTTAGAGCCGTGAATTCATCCTCCCAACTTCCAATGTGAAATTTCATTACTTAGGTTGATTTTTTCGGTCCATCTAATGGCTTTTCTCTTTATCCAAAATGAAAGGAAATTAATAGAAAAAATGTAAACCAATGGGAATGTAAGTGATTTGGATATTTTTCTCAGAAACCGGCATCATTTTAAAAGAAAAAGAAATAATGTAGGAAGAAGAAACACATAGGATGGGTTTCAATGTACATATGAATTGATTTGTGAATGTTCAGTTCAATCGAGAGGAAACAAGGAATTATATATGCCTCAAATTGTAGTTTTGTTCCTTTTAGGTCCAACTTGAAATTACTATAATTGCAATTTGGAATCTAGTCACTTGATATGAATATTAAGGTTGTTACATCTTGATTATTTTCACACACACACACACATATAAACAAAGGGCGTATACTTTGTATTAGCAAAACGGTTTGCACTTGCGAGGGTTCCTTGTTATGAGCAGCATCATTAAGAAGATGTGGAATGCAACAGTCCACTTTGGGTTGGGGTGGGTGTGTGGTTTCAGGGCTGGGGTGTTTCCCTCCTCCTACCTTTGTCTCCCCTTCGTGTTGGTGAGCTGGCTATGCATTTATGGGATAAAGTGATCAAGAAAGTGGAGAGGAAGTTATCAGGTTGGAAGAGCAGGCGTCTTTCTCTGGGCAACAGATTGACCCTTATTAAAGCTGCTATTTCTAATCTTCGATGCCCGAGAGGGGTTCTAGACAAGCTTGAGAAGGTGAGAAGGGATTTTCTCTAGCAGGGTGCAGAAGAGAAACTGGTTCCACCTGCTTTGGTGGGATGAGGTATGTGGCCACTTGTTTTGGGAGGGTGGAGCAGGTATTATAAAATTGGAAGATGTGAAGACCACTTTACTTGGCAAGTGTTGGTGGTGGTTCAGGACAGAGGAAGACAGACTTTGGAGGGTTGTGCTGGCCCAAAAATATGCCATTAGTAAAGTGGGTTCACGGACGAAGGAATCCTTCTACAAAGCATTGGCTATTAGGAAGGTGATAGCAAAAAATGGGCCTAGCTCCAAGGAGGGGAATGGGTCCGGCTCCATGGCTCAGTGGTAGAGAGACTCTGTTTCAACACTGAGATCATGGGATCGAGTGCCCATATGGTGTTGGTGTGTGTAAAAAAAAAAAAAGGCTTCAAGGAGGGGATTGGTTTTTCCTTGGGAAGTGGGGGAAAGGATAAGGTTTTGGATGTTTGGATTGGCGAGAGGACGCTTGAAGAAGCCTTCCCAAATTAAGCTAGAATAACCCCGGAACTGGATATTCCTACAGTTTGGTGTTTCTCATGGTCAGGCAATAGTGTGGTTTGGACACCCCCAAGCCAAAGGAATCTTTCTGACGAGGAGTTAGGTGAGTTATTGCAGTTGTTGGAGTGCGTCCAGATTGTTTGTCCTTCAGTGGGAGAGAAGGATTGAATGTTATGGAAGGAGCATGCGAGTTCCTTCTTCGTTAGGTTGTTCTTCAACCTGCTTTGGGGTGAGTCATAGGGGAGGCAAGTGAGAAGTTCGTCTTTTCTTTGGAAATGTGGGGCTCCTCTAAAGGTGGCGAACTATGGATAACCTTGAAAAGAGGAATGCGGTGCTTCCAAATATATTTTTGATGTGCGTGAGGAATCAATAGTCTATTTATCATGCGCCCCTTTGTCAAAGAGGTCTGGGAAGGGTTCTTTGTCATCTTTAGAATTTCCTTCAATATATATATGGGGGTGGGGGGTTCTTTCCTGGCGGCAAGGTATTCAAAATCGGTTACATAACAGTAATGGTCATAACCGTTACGGGTACGGCCCGTATATAACGGTTACTGTTTTGGAACACCTTGGCTGGCAGGTCTTTGGGTTATTTGGGGGGAAAGTAATAATAGATGCTTCTAGAATCAGAGTGGCTCCATTATGTCTTCACATGTTTTTTATCAAAAAATAAATAAAATCACCACACTGGACGCCCCAGCAATCATGCGCCACTTTGTGGTGTCTTTGAGGACATAATTTCTCTCATATTGCTGTTTATGCCTGCCTGCTTCTGTTGATTTGTTTAGTTCTTCACTAATATTGAAAGAACATGCAATGTTGTAAATCAACTAAAATTTTGATTTCATTGATTTGGTACTCACTATCTTCAACCAGAAAAATGAAAAGTCTCACTTTCATCACAGAAATGCATCACCTATTTCGATGTTCAACATGAAGAGTTTTGAAGCCAACATGTTCCCCACTGCCATGTCTCGAATCGATGTTTATATTCCAATCCAGTACCACGACTCAGAATGTACTTTTACTCGTAGATTTTCTGCTTGCTGTTGTCTTTTTTATCCTTCTAATTTCCCTTCAACTTTATGCAGAATCTGAATCTGACCACCCAAAACAAAACCTGCTCGCCTTGCTTTATAACTCTTTTAGACCCCAGCCTAATTCAGAACCTCGTCATTCAAATCTTCTCCTTCACAATGAGTGGGGGAAGGTCCATACTAATCCATTTATTTATTTTGTCTATATTTCATTCAAATCTTCCCATTAATATATTAGTCTGGTCTAGATCGGGTCCAATTTCAAATGAGCTGGGTTTCCGTCATTTCTAGATCCACTGAGCACCAGGTTTGGATTGGGTCTAAGTTGGGTAGGTCTAATTTCTAGTCTCCTGTTTAATATAGACTTTCTGTTAAGTGACCAACTACATGTTTTTGTTAGTTAGGTTTTTTTTTTTTTTTTTTTTTTTTTAAAGCCAAGTAATTACCTTAGTTCGAGGGATTTAAGGTTGGATCTAGACTGATTTTGGGTAGTCCAAATCTAACCCATTAAAAATTCAGGTACAAGGTGGGTCAGGTCAATTTTGAGATGTTCCAGACCTTACCCATTTTATAATGGGTGTTGTTTTGGACCCAGGCCCATCTATTATTGGGTTAACCTGCATCATTTGCACCCCTACTCTTTCCCTCTCACCTTTGGGAACTATATGGGTCATCCTCATCAACAAATGTACAGTTTGCTTAGGCCCATGATTCATACATGTGGGGCATGGCTTGGTGATCTAAACAATCAGGCTGATGAGATCATTTGCATTGAAAACCTTCAAGATTGGGTCTTGCCTATCAGTCGATGCTTCCGATGGAGACTTCCCTCTCTCTGCTTCATTTGAGAAGGTGAGTGTGAAATCCTTATCCCTCTTTGATTCATTAGTGTCTAACATTGGTTAGTCTTGAATGGATTGAATCGATTGGATGAAAAGTATTTCAAGAGATTTTTCTTTTTCCATTCTGTGATGCTGTATTGATCACTCTCTCCCTTCACCCCACCTCATATCAGTTGCTTTGGTCCATTATTCCTGCCAGCCATCCTCCTTTGCATGCGCTGCCCCTTCCCTCTTAACACTTGATGAGCTATATGGGTTGTCCTCGTCTTCAAACATACACTTTGCATACGCCCATGATTCATACATGTGGGGGCATGGGTTGGTGATCCAAATCATTGGTGTGATGAGATAGTTTGCTTGAAAACCTTCAAGATTGGGAGATGCTAAACAATGGTTAAGGAGATGCTCCATATCCAAAAGAAAATAGTTCAATGATCAACTACTTGAATTTCTCTAATGTGGGAGTCTTTGGGTGTCCTCCATCCATGTCGTAGTCCATCATGTAAACAGTGTGGATTATTGAAACATGTCCCCACAAGTATGGAATGTGGAATCCTACACATCAGCTAACACTGTTTGTTGTTGAGCGGAGCCTGTAATTGCTCCTTAATCTCCTTAATCGCATATTCCTCCAACCATTTCAGTTATTTCTGATTCTTGTTAATCAACTTATGAACATATGCAATTTTCCAGTCCTCGCTTCTTACATCCTTCTTCTTTTCTCTTATATATATATATATATATATATAAAGCTGTTATCATTACAAGGCATAAAAATATCAGTATCCACAGCATGTATATTGTCATTTCTCATGCAAACAGTGATAAGTTTCGTTGCCGGTATTGCAGATCATCATCATCATAGCCTTTTCCGGCTTTAGGGATCCTGTTTTGCCAAAACAGGAATTCTTGATATTTTAAACTGTTTGATTCGTTTCACAATGCGATATACAGCTCAACTCAAGAGTCACCGTTTACAAATCTTCCCAAGTTGAGTTGAGTTGACTTTGCCGAGTTTTGATTCTACTTGCCTGGTTTTAGAACTATGCTCGGGACAACAAAAACCAGCTCTAACAGCCCAATCTGTCATTTCCAAACCTTGCGGCCTAGCTCATTAAACTTTAGAGCCCTGAATTTTTCTTCATAGCTCGTTAAACATCAAGCTTATGACTGAGCTGCATGAAAGGATTTGAAAGTAAATGGGGGGGGGGGGGGGGGGGGGGTGAAATGCCTTTTTGAGCTTCCTTGGAGAGTTGCACTGAGTAAACAAAGGTGCCACACATGTTCGCCATACACATGCATGCTGGTGATACTCTCAAATAATCTAATTATTGGCTACGTCACTAAAATCACACCAATAGAAGGATCCAAACTATCCAAAGGCTGTTCATCTAAATATAGGGTTAAAAAATGTTGGCAAGTTGTTCATGATCCTTACATTTGTGGCCCACCCAAGGCTCAAAATTTCTTCATATTTTGCTAAAGTATATATTTCAATAAGCTTATTACAATCATTCTATTAAATATCACATATGTATAGTAATTTGGGATTTCACATATATATTGAATATGTTATATGAATTTATTGAGAAATTCCAATGCATTCCAATTCCTCCCATCCAAACAAAATATTTGGATTTCAAATGAATTTTATTTACTCTCATCCAAACACCACTGGGTAAGCTATTTACTCCCAATTCATTTCCCACCAATTCCATTTTTCATTTCCCTTCATTTACAAACTCCCAAATGAGTAGAAAGGGTTTTTAGGTAATTTAACTTGGTGAAGCCCATAGTTTACCCGGTCCCTCTCTTTGCCAAAGACATCTATTTTTACATACCACTTTCCTATATCGCCTTACTAGTGACCAAGCTATTCTGTGACAGTAACTATGGCCATAACACCTTTATAATATGAGGTATGATAATGGACGTTATGGTATTTTATTTTATTTTATTATTTAAAAAAAAAAAAAATCAAAAAACTTGTATTGGCCGGTTCAGTAATGGACTGTTACGGCTTTTATGGGGCTGAAACCATTTATTAACATGCTGTAAAATATACAATATTTCTCAACTATCCAAGTAAAATTTGGCTCAGAAAACAAAACTAATCTTAATTCAGCTAGATATGCTACTAATTTAACACATTCAACTCGTTTTCATTAAGATAAGGTCATTGCCCTTGTGAATCATCCTCCGAATTTGTACAATTTTTCATCAATATTACGTTAATTGGTTAGGCCTAGTGAGTGAATTCATCATAGTTCATACACATCATAATTAAAATAGGAATGCATGAATGTTATTAAATATATGGATGTGTGAATGCATCAAGTGGGTTGATTAATCCACTTGCTTGAGTTGAATCTCATCAACTCGCATCTCTCCTTTTTAGGGTAGGCTTTCACCATCTTAGTAAGATTTCACATATTGTGGGCATCCAGAGATAGTCCCCTAGGTCACTCGGTATTGTAAGTACTCACAAGTCATCCAGAGAGTACCCGCAAGTATTCAGCATAGTTATGTGATAAATGGTAATGGATGCATAAGAATGACTGATGCATCATCTTAATAATTTTCACATATATACATAGCAGCACATGGAATTTTAGTTTTAAGCAGATTCAATAAAATACTTAATACACAAAATCGTAACTAATAAAACAATGAGATGACTATTTTAATTATAATAAAGAAGAAACATGTTAGGATCACTCACCTAAAATCTGTTGATGTGATTTCGATATGTTACCTCGAGATTAATTGGTTGACAAATACCTAATTACACAGCTCAATTAGTTCACTAATTGCATCTACCTAAACTTATTTAATCATTGCACTTCGAGTTAATCAATTTCCTCACCTTGGGCAACCCACACAGAGAATTCAACTGTTAGATTCTGAATTCTCTTAAATCTCATACTAGTAGTTAGTCATCTTATCATGTAGGTTTTTGCTTATAGAAAACTTCATCCGTTAGGCACAATTGAATGGAGGTTTTTGCTATCTTATCCAATTTATTCTATTCATCATCGTACATAGATTCTGGTCACTTCTTAAGGACTTGATCATATCCTTACTAAACTAATAAGTCAATATTTATCTTGACCTTTCATAATTCAAAATTGTTTTTCTCGTAATACTTCTCAACATCATACTTAGGATTGGTAGCCATTGATACTCACTTTCGGATTCAAGCCTATGCCCCAACGTTATATCTGATACCACTTGTCAGGGGATCGCAAAAACACGTAGAGTAAAATCTAGTGATGTAATCCATTCACAACAACCAAATACAAACACAATCACAAGGATTACTTGATTTGAACAACCTCAAATCAATCTCAAGCTATACTATTGAAACCTTTAGAACGAATTAGAAAGCCTTAGATACATATCAATCCCGATTACACCCATATATATAGCTTTTGGAAGAATCAAAATCAAAATCAGAAATAAACCTATAAATCTGCAATTCTACGCATACGTTCGATGTCATTGAACTTAACCTTCAATGGCATCAAACCCGCTTTGATGTCATCGAAATAACACCAAAGCTATCCAAAGACACAACATGAAAAATTGGATTTTCTCGATTGCATCGAACCATCTTCGATGACATTAAACTTAATCTTTGATGTCATTGAATCAGTTTTCGATGGCATTGAAATGACGCCCAATTAGCCAATCAACCAATCAGAGAAATTCTGAATATCTTCAATGGGATCAAGCAGCTATTTGATGGCATCGAACAACGCTCGATGATATCGAATGGCATTGATAGACCTTGTGATGGGTTTTTTGACCCGTCTTCTCGACCGGTCGCGGGTCGGTGTTCGACCAGTCGTGGGTTGCACGACTCAAAGTCCAACGAGTTCGGACTATTTTTTTCAGGGTGGTCGACCGGTCATAGGTGGTCCACGACCGGTCGTAGGTGGCGGTCGACCAGCCATGGGTGGTACTCGACCGGTCGTAGTTACACAGTTTCGTTCCGCGATTTTGCACAGATTTCGTGTCGTAAGTCCTTTCGCAACTGGGATGCGGAAGGGAGTTTCCTAAAATTATAAAAAGGGGTCTCTAGGGTTTTTCTAAGGCATGAAGAGTGATAGAAAAACATAAGAGGGTTATCAAAAGGTGAGAGAGAGAAAGAGAAAAAGAGAGAGGAAGCTTGTAGAAGGGAGGTTATGCTCGTGGAGGTGATCTACGGTGCAATCTATATCTCAGCGCTCCTACGTCCTCGTAATTGGTTAGATCTCTCAATTTTTCTTTTATTCTCTTACTGTTTATCCGCTCATGCGTGAGTGAAGAAAGTTGTAACGTTTTGCTTAATAGTGGATTGTTGATTTGGACGAGGTCCCGTGGTTTTTACCTCTTTGAGGGTTTTTCACGTAAAAATCTCGTGTGGTGTGTAATTGTTGCTTTGATTTATTTCATTGCTATTATTATCCCATAATTCTGGTTTGTTTGGGAGTCTAGATCCTAAGGTTTTGTGCAAGGCCCCCAACAAAGTGGTATCAGAGCGCTAAGTTCATTGAACGGGTATGATTGGTTTGGAATTATGGAAGGTGACTTATTGAGGATGATTAGCCTCGATGGTTTTAACTGGACCATATGGAAGGCTAAGGTGGAAGACTTGCTTTATTGCAAGGATCTATATTCTCAAATTTTAAGCATATCAGCAAAATCTAAGGATATATCTGATGAAGATTGGAAGAAGTTGGACCGGAAGGCGGTGGGGTTTATTAGACAATGGCTGGATGATTCTGTATTCCACCATGTGTCTACGGAAACCTCAGCCGCTAGCCTATGACTGAAACTACAAGGGCTGTATGAGAGGAAGACAGCCGGTAATAAAATTTTTTTGATAAGGCGACTTGTGAATCTCAAGTTCAAGGATGGTGGTTTTGTGGCCGAGCACATGAATGAGGTTAGCAATATAGTGAACCAACTCTCCTTTATGAAGATGGTCCTAGATGATGAATTGCAGGCTTTACGTTTGCTTAGTTTGTTGCCTGACAGTTAGGAGACATTGGTGGTGTCTCTAAGTAACTCCGCGCCAAACGGAAAGATATCTATGGAACAGGTTACTAGTTGTCTCTTTAATGAAGAAACAAGGAGGAAGTCTCAGGGGTCTACACAGCAAGAGGCACTTGTGACACAAGAATGGGGGAGAGGAAAGAACGGGAAGGACGGGAAGGCCCGAGATAAATCAAGAAGCAAGTCGAGTAATAGAAAAAGATGTTAAATGCTGGAATTGTGGCAAGAATGGCCATTATAAGTATGAATGTCGTTAAGGCTTAGAACAACAAGAAAGGAAAATGAAAGGAGAAGAAAGATGAATCTGATTCCACTGCAGTCGCTTCAGATGGCGACGTTGTAGTTATTCTTTTTGCAGATCATGATGTATGTCTCACGGCTACGAGTCAGGACACCGACTGGGTGATAGACTCGGGAGCCTCTTTTCATGCGACTCCATGTAGGAATTTCTTCACAAGCTACAAGTCAGGTGACTATGAGACCGTGAAGATGAGAAATCCTGGCATATCGAAAATCGTAGGGGTCCGTGATATTTGTATGAAGACTGATGTGGGCTGCGCATTAGTTCTCAGGAATGTGAGGCATATCTTAGACCTTCGCCTCAACTTGATGTCGACGGGAAGGTTGGATGATGATGACTATAAAAGCCGGTTTGCTGGTGGGCGCTGGAAGCTCATCAAGGGTTCGTTGATCGCAGCCAGAGGAAAGAAGTGTTGCACCCTGCACAAGGCAAGTTTAGTGTATGCAAGGGTGGGTTGAACGCAACGGAAGATTCAGCTATAGACATGTGGTACAAGCATCTAGGCCACATGAGTGAAAAAGGGCTTCAACTACTAGCGAGGAAGCGGCTCCTTCCAGACGTGACAGGTACACCTCTCAAAACCTGTCTTGATTGTTTATCAGGGAAACAACATAGAGTTTTATTTGTTAAAACTGCTGCTCATGTTAATAAAGTGCATGCATTAGATTTGATTTATTCTGATGTCTGTGGTCTTATGAGGACAAAAACCTTGGGTGGGGCATTATATTTTGTTACTTTTATAAATGATGCATTTATGAGGGTTTGAGTTTATGCTTTGAAATCTAAGGACGAGGTCTTTGGTGTGTTTAAGTTCTTTCATGCTATGGTCGAGAGAGAGAGAGAGGTAGATCATTGAAGTGAATTCACACTGACAATGGTGGTGAATACATTGGCGACTTTCATGAGTACTGCAAGTCCCTAGGTATAAGGCATGAACAAACGGTTCCCATGACCCCCCAACATAATGGTGTAGCTGAGCGAATGAATCGCACCATTGTTAAGAGAATCAAATGCATGTTATCCCATGCGAAGTTACCCAAGACGTTCTAGGGAGAAGCAATACACACGGTGGTGTATCTGATAAACAGGTCTCCATCAGCCCCGTTGAATGGAGAAGTACCTGAAAAGGTGTGGGCTGGACAGGATCCATCATACAGTCATCTCAGGGTGTTTGGATGCAGGGCATCCGTTCACGTACCGAAGGACGAGAGGTCCAAGCTCGATATGAAGATCAGGCAGTGTGTGTTCTTAGGGTACGGTGATGAAAAGTTCGGTTACAGCTTGTGGGATCCGACCGAGAGGAAACTCGTCAGGAGCAGAGATGTGATTTTCTTTGAAGATCAGTGTATGAAAGACATTGGTAAGCCAGAGAAGAACCAGTCTAGTTCAGGTGAGCTAGAGGACATGGATCCGATTATTCCTCCCGTGGTGCCTGATGACGGGGGAGTACAACAATGTGCAGAGGACGATGGAGTTCCTTTAGAAGATAGACTAGGAGAGCAGCCCCCACTTGATCCACCTGTTGAGCCACAGGTGAGGAGGTCATCTAGGGACAGACAATCGTCCAAGAGGTACTCGCCGCATGAGTACATCATGCTAACCGATGGGGGAGAGCCAGAAGATTATTCTGAGGCCCTAACCGACGAGCATAAGGAGGAGTGGTTGAAAGCTATGCAAGAGGAGATGAAATCCTTGTATAAGAACCACACCTATGACATGGTTAAACTACCTAAGGGCAAGAAAACTCTAAGCAACAAGTATGTGTTCAGAAAGAAGGTTAAACAAAAGAATTCATAGACGAGGTTCAAGGTCAGACTTGTGGTAAAAGGGTTCAGTCAGAGGAAAGGTATAGACTTTGAAGAGATATTCTTACCAGTGGTGAAGATGACATCCATACGGGTGTGTTGCTTGAGTTGGTAGCTAGCATGGATTTGGAGATAGAGCAGTTGGACGTTAAAACTGTTTTTCTCCATGGTGACCTAGAAGAAGATATCTATCTGCACCAACCAGAAGGGTTCGAAGTCAAGGGCAAAGAGCATATGATGTGTAGGCTGAGGAAGAGCTTGTATGGGCTGAAACAAGCTCCACGGCAATGGTACAAGAAGTTTGATTCGTTCATGTTACAGCATAGGTATGACAGAATGGAGTCGAACCACTGTGTGTTCATGCACAAGTTCTCAGATGGTGATTTTATAGTTCTGCTCTTATACGTTGATGACATGCTCATCATGAAAAAAGACATCAAGAAGATCGACGGGTTAAAATAGGAGTTGGGCAAGTCGTTTGCGATGAAAGACTTGGGCCCGGCTAAACAGATCTTAGGAATGGAGATAACCCGTGATAGAAGTAACAGGAAGCTTTGGCTGTCACAAGAGCGGTATATTGAGAAAGTCCTAGAGCAGTTCAATATGAATGCAGTGAAGCAGGTCAGTACTCCACTGGATGGTCACTTCAGATTGAGCGACAGGCAGTGTCCCAAGACGAAAACAAAGGTGGAAGAGATGCAGAAGATACCCTACGCGTCAGCTGTAAGAAGTTTGATATATGCTATGGTGTGTACACGCCCAGACATAGCATATGCGGTTGGTGTTGTCAGCCGGTATCTTGCCAATCCTGGCAAAGAACATTGGGCAGCCGGTGAAGTAGATACTACGGTATCTAAGAGGCTCATCTAGGTTAAGCCTATGCTATGGTGACAGTAAACCTGTGATAGAGGGCTATATAGATGCAAATATGGCAGGCGACATAGACTCCAGGAAGTCTACATCGAGGTTCATGTTTACATTTGCAGGGGGAGCAGTTTCTTGGCAGAGCAAGCTACAAAGGGTCATAGCATTGTCGACGATAGAGGCCAAGTACATTACAGTCACAGAGGTATATAAAGAAATGCTTTGGATGAAGAGGTTCCTAAAGAAACTTAGCTTGAAGCAGGAGGAGCACGTGGTCTATTGTGATAGTCAGAGTGTTATACACTTGAGTAAGAATCCAAGTCAACATTACAAGTCGAAGCACAGAGATTCGGTATCACTGGATCAGAGATACTTTGGAACAGAAAGTGTTACAGCTTGAAAAGGTCCACACAGACGACAATGGGTTAGAAATGATGACCAAGGCTTTACTCAAGGGCAAATTTGAGGTTTGTAGAAACTTGGCTGGCTTGAAGAAGGAGGATCCCTCCCGGGTCAAAAGGGGGAGATTTGATGAGTTTTTCGACCCGTCTTCGACCGGTTGAGAGCCCTACTTGACCGGTCGTGAGTCGGTGTTCAACCAGTCTTGGGTTGCATGACTCAAAGTCCAGCAAGTTCGTACTATTTTTTTTTGGGGTGGTCAACCGGTCGTAGGTGGTCCACGACCGGTCGACCGGTCGACCGGTCATGGGTGGCACTCGACCAATCGTGGTTACGCTGTTTCGTTCCGCGATTTTATGCGGATTTCATGTCGTAAGTCCTTTCGCAACTGGGATGCGGATGGGAGTTTCCTAAAACTATAAAAATAGGTCTCTAGGGTTTTTCTAAGGCATGAAGAGTGATAGAAAAATATAAGAGGGTTATTAAAAGGTGTGTGTGTGTGTGTGTGTCAGAGAGAGAGAGAGAGAGATAGGAAGCTTGTAGAAGGGAGGTTATGCTCATGGAGGTGATCTACGGTGCAATCTATATCTCAGCGCTCCTACGTTCTCCTAATCGGTTAGATCTTTCAGTTTTTCTTTTATTCTCTTACTGTTTATCCGCTCCTACGTGAGTGAAGAAGGTTGTAATATTCTGCTTAATAGTGGATTGTTGATCTGGATGAGGTCCTGTGGTTTTTACCTCTTTGAGGATTTTTCACGTAAAAATCTCTTGTGTGGTGTGTGATTGTTGCTTTGATTTATTTCATTGCTATTATTATCCCATAATTCTGGTTTGTTCGGGAGTCTAGATTCTAAGGTTTTGTGCAAGGCTCCCAACACCTTGCTACTGAATAGATTTAAGACATCCAAAAACGAGAGAGAGAGAGAGAGAGAGAGAGAGAGAGAGAGAGAGAGTTCAACCAGATTCGGGGGTGGGGAGTAAATGAGAGCTGGGGGCGGCGACACTTCGCCAGCGCCCGCTAACTTTAGTTAGCGCTGGCAACGGGTTGTCCGCTGGCGACATTATTAAGCGCACTCTAATGTGGAGCTTGGTACACTTTTATTTTATTTTATTTTTTTCACTTGTCCAAATCGTATATACCGTGGGCCTTGAAATGGATGAAGTACACCCAAAAATTACACCAAATTAAAGTATACGAACAGGATCCTTACTCTTGCTCCGGTGGTAGACTCTCCAGGAGTTTCAACACCCGGTCAGGACACGGATTGGCTCCTACCCCTGGATGGTAATCCATCCGGGCAGGGCTCTTTGGAGCCCACTGTGACGTAAGTGTTTTACCCATGCCGTTAATAGTTTTTCTCATATTATTTTAAGATATGATCCAAAAATGAGGCAGGTACAGGTCTTATGTGGACCACAAAGTGGGGATTGAACGTCCACCATTAAAAACTTTTTGGGAGCTGGTGAAGTTTTGGATCAAGCTGATATTTGTGTTTTCACTTCATCCACATCTAAATGACCTTATTAATAGGTTGGATGGTAAGAAAAACATCACGTGGCCCTTAAAAAGGTTTCAACGGTGGATGTCATTATCACTGCAGCTTCCTTTGGTGTGGTCCACTGGAGTTTTGGACCTGCTTCATTTTTATTACCGTACCTTAAAATGATCTGAGAAAAATGATGAACGGCGTGGATAAAGTAGATAAAACACTTACATCATGGTGGGCTCCAGAGGGGGTAGAATGCAATCCGCGTCCCACCTGGTCACAGTCACGGGGGTTCGAGTATCCATAGGTGGTGAAATTCCACTAAGGCGTGAGTGTGCGGGGTATGTGAGTGTGTAAAAAAATAAAAATAATAAAAAACATAATAATAATAATAAAAATAATAATAATAATAAATATATATATATATATATATATATATATATATATATATATATATATATATATATATAAAGAAGTATACGAACTTTGAAATCAGATTGCGTACACACAGACGTGGATGAAAAGAAAACAGAAATATCTGTGGTGTGGAACACTTGAGTTTAGATATGCTCTATTTTTGGGATCAAGCCCTAGAAATGTCTAGCAAAATGGATGGGCGGAGAGGATAAAATACATAAATTACTGTAGATCCCACAGAGTTTACTGACTACGCAATCCGTTTCCACGGACATTTCGATCATAGAGCTATTTACCATGATACATGCCACCTATCTAACCGTAATTGTGTCCCGTTGGATGAAGGAATGTGACTTTTGATGTTGATCATTTTCAGGGAATCCTACATCAACTGTGAGTCTCATCGTATCAATTGTTTGGATGATCGAAATATGGCCTTAAATGAGAAATTATGTGATAAACTGTACGGTGGCTGGTAGAGGTGGGCATGGGACCACTGGACTCACGCAAACTCAACTTGTCCAATTTTTTTGGATCGAGTTTGATCCTAACCGAGTGTGCGAGTCGATGTGAATCGAGTTGACTTCATCCAATCCAAATTCAAACCGAGTTGAGATCGACTTACTCAATAACTTGACTCAACTCGACTTGAAATCCAACTCGGTACTAACTCAACTTGTATATATATATATTTTTAAAAAACATTTTTAAAAAAAGAAACTTAAATCTAATATTTTAGATCTAAGATGCCCTGTAGCTGGTGGAGAGACTACAATTCTGACAAGTGAACCTAAGTTTTGAGTGGTGATTTCAGCCTATGAATACCCGTTGCACCTGATCCGACTCAGTGCCAACTCAACTCAACTCGGTACTTGTCACTGGGTCGGACCTAGTCTGGATAAGTCTAAGCCAAACCCGGACTCGGATCGGGTCAAATATGATGGACTTGGTTCCGAGTCGGGCCAAGTACGGGTCAAGCCTATTTTCATAACTGAATCGCGTCAGACCTAACCCAGTCAGTGGACTGGACTCCATGCCCAGCTCCAGTAGCTGGTGCGCAGGACCATATGATTACGTTTGTTTTTTATAAGATAAGATAGGTGCGGGTCCTGCTGCCATCCGAAGCTACGTTTTGCCAGCTGTACATGTCGACATTTACCACTTCCTAACGGATTGGCTACTCCCCCTGCCAACGGCCAGTGGGTGCTGGTCAGTGCTCTGTGGGCCCCACCATGATGTATGTGTTTCATCCATGCCATCCATCTATTTTTTAAGATAATTTTAACATATGAGACCAAAAACGAGGTATATTCCAATCTCAAAAGGATCACATTAAAGGAAACAGTGTTGAAGGAATGTCGACCATTAAAAATGGGATGCATAAAAGTTTCGGCTCAAGCTGATCTTGGTTTTTTCCCTTCATCTAGGTCTGTATGATCTAATCAACAGATTGGATCTCAAATAAACAGTACAGTGGGCCTTGGAAGGATTTTAATGGTGGATATCCAATCACTATTGTTTTCCTGTGGTGTGGTCCAGCTGAGATTTATATCCCTCTTATTTTTTGTTTGAAGCCCTAAAATGATCCATAAAAATGGATGAACGGCATGGATGAAACACAGACATCATGGTGGGGCCCACAGAGCACGACCACCTATTCTCGATAGAGTCGATGGACCACCTGAACCGAAGCTAAAGGACCCAAGCCGCAGTTCCACCCGACCCGAATTTCAATGCAAGTTGTCCGACAGTAACCCAACCCAAATACCCGTCCTCGAACCTACACAGGCTCCACCTCATCCAAGTTCATTTTTATTATTTTCACATCTACCTCTCTTGAATTTGCTCAGCTCCAACAAAAACCTATTTTCGGCATCATATGTGCTTTTTCATCTTCACTATGCAACCTAAAATCAGCTCCATCTAAAACTCTGGTGGTCCACATCATGTGGAAAATGTGAAAATACTTGTAAAATCTCTAACTTCGATAGGCGTGGCCCACTCGAGTTTTCATTAAGGCTGATTTTTTTACTGCCTTTAGGTCTTGAGGAGGTGCACTTGATGAACACAGCGGATCAAGTATTCCTATATACTATAGTGTTGTCCACGTGTAAACCCATGGTTGGCATGCCCTGTGATTATTACATGTGGGTAGGGCCATCTTTATTTTATTTTATTTTATTTTATAACATACGCACACACACCCCACACACTCACACCTAAGTGGGATTTCACCACCTATGGATTCTCAAACCCGTGACCGGGTGTTGAAACTCCTAGGAGTCTACCACCCGAGCAGGAGTAAGGATCCAGTTAATATAGTGGATCTAATACTAAATAATGTAAGGTGCTTGAATAAAATATGAGAAATGTGATCAATCACATTCTCTTTTTCAAAATTAGCCATTAAATTTATAAAGATAGAAATATTTAAAACTAAAAAATAAAATTAATATTATTGATTACTATTTTATATGCTTATAAACAAAAGAACTCTTTATTTCTCATTTGATTAAAAAATATGATGCGTTTCAGAGATAATAAAATTTATTAAAAATAATAAAAATATGTTTAATCCTGCGCACACCTTTAAAGATAAAAATAAAAAACTTTATATGACTAAAACAATGACTCAAACTCTTAGAACTCTAAAAAACAAAAGAACTTATTAGAAATAAAATATTTTAACTTAAAATTCTAATTTAATTTGACACATAAAACTATTAAATTTTGTACAACCATTTAAAGGGAAACTAACCTGGGAGGTTGGTGAAGCGTAGAGCTTGTTGAAAGCTTTCTAATAATATATTTTATGCACAAAATAGATAATCTATTACAAAGTTATAACTGTCCAAAATTATAGTACATGTGTAAGCTATTTTTGCCTAATCAAGATCCCTCCAGCCTGAATTTGTGCGATCATGGTCATCCATGGACTTGTCCAACCCGTCCAACATCATGCATATAACAGGTTGTAGGGATTCCAACCCTTAAAACACTTGCACTTGCATCTAAAATTAAACACGTAGAACGCACGGATCCATGAACATTAAATCTGGTGTATTAAATGATTTCAAGTTTTGATATATGATCAGATGTTTTAATTCTGAATTTGGGCTGTTTGTTAACTGTCCATTGATGTCAACCAATCTGCTGGTTAGGAAACTAAATGTGTATTACTTAAACATACCCAGAAAAGAGGAGACCCACAGGTTTGATTTTAGCTGCATATATTACTAGTATATTTCTTAGTGCATGCAGGAAAAGGCTCGTACTCTGGATGAATAAAAAGAATTCTTGAGGTCTTGAAAGAGTAAGATAGGTCAGGACTTTAGCCATTAGATTGTGGTCCTTTTCTATGATTGTTTATCTGGTGGACCTCCACTGAGGATATCCAAAAAGCCATGGGGTTGAAATATTTGAATCCTTTAATTATTCAAAGGATGAGGAGACCACTCATATTGATAAGGTAAAAGTCAATGATCCGAGGACTTGACTATTATAATGTAAGAATACTTTCTTTTATCCATCCTCCATCCAAGGTGAGGACCATCGTACAAACGGTTTGAATGATTGAAAGATGACCAAAATCCAAAGGTTAAATTTCTAATGCATGTATATACTGTAACACATCCGGACATACTTTAACAAAGCTTCAGTTTTTTGTTTTTTGTTTTCCTGATTCCCCAGTCCATGCAAGTGGGACTTTCTTTTTTTTTTTGATCGATATCACTGTCTGATGGGGCTCCAATTGCCCGTAGAATCTCTCTTAGGCTGAAATATCATGACCCTTCAATTAATAGGTTCTAAATAGACTTGTTGATATATGTCTTAAATCTGTAAATTCAACAGCCTGTGGATGACAGTTTCAATGCCATCAAAATTGGTTCAATGCCATAAAAAATATTGGGAATAATTCGAAGTAGTTGTTGGACACTTTAGGACCTTTTTTCGATGACATCAAAGGTTGTTCGATGTTATCGAAGGCCTGGTCGATGTCATCGATAAAATTCAGATTTTGAACGTTTTGATATTAGTTCGATGACATCTAAGTGGGTTCATTTCCATCGATGGTTTAATCGATGCCATTAAAGTCCTATCGAATGTACCATCAAACATATGCACAAATTTATGTAGAGTTGTGCATTTGTGGAATTTGTTTCTAATTTTGATTGAGATTCTCTTAGATGTTATATATATAAATATAATTATGATTGAGAAGCATCTTAAGCTTTCTAATTCGTTCTTAGGGTTTGAAAGGGCTTGTAAGGGAGATTTGAAGCTCGTTCAAATCAGGTATTCTATTTCTTCTAATTTCTGCTTTCATAGTGTTTATTGTCGTTTTGTGCCGTCATTTTTTTCTCGAAAGGATTTTTCCACATTAAAATTGTTGTTTTTCCATTGTACTTGCTTATTGCAATTGAATTACTTCACTTGATTCCTCTTTGTGTGCTTTCGTGGTCCTCCAACAAGACTATCAACAAAAAGTAAAAAAAAGCATAATATGGAAAGAAAAGGCTAACAATTAAATGCTCGTGATATTCCAATTCGAAACATACTTTACGCTTTGGTTCCATCGGTTCAATAGTTTGAGCAATTGAGTAATGGACCCATTTGCCTAGCTTGGGCACACTATGGTTATGTTTGGCTATAAGGAAATTTTACCGATGCTCCTCGATTTTTTATCAGCCCACATGATATATATGCAAGATCTACTTCAACCATTAGATGTGTAATTCCATGTTGGCCTTAGACCTCTTTTTTTTTTAAAAAAAAAAGGACCATCTCATAATCTACCACAATAATGGAAACAGTTGGGGAGAGAGACATCCATTTTTGATTTATATAGTTCCATTGTGATTATTATATTGAATCCACTCTAACCATTGGATGCCAAACTAAAATATGATCTTGGGCACAAAAATTAGGCTAATTAGTGATTCATGTGTGTCACACCAAGGAAAATACTTTGGAAGGGATGAGCTTTACCTTATACACTATTTTTAATTGAGTGGTCCACCTTAATCACAAATAAGGCTTATTTTTTTGGATCTTTGACCTAACAATGAGTGATGTGAATGATGGTCTTAATAGATTTGGCATAAATTCAAGCCGAGGGCTTTTTTTATCTTCTCACTTTAGCTTTATTAAATGAAATTAATTGTAAGTTTCCATGCTGATCGAACTTGATGTATGGCTGAACCGGTGTTTCTTAACAATATTTCAATGTGCTTCAATGCTTATAGACCTAATCATATAGTCCAACTAGTTGGACACGAGAGTACCTGAATATTTCGAAGGGAAATTGACCGCACTGACCTCGAAGTTTGGGTAAATTACCTAGAAAGCTACGACATTGCATATATCCTAAGAGTGGTCTTCTTACAAACTTTCCAAAATTACTTATACCAAAATGCCTCTGTCCTACGGTCCTATAGTGATGGAGTAGCTGCTCTCCTGAGAAAGTGACAGTTTAGCTAGTCCCCCTGCCACCAGGCAATGGCTGGTGCTCGGTGCTTATGTGTTTCATTCATGCCGCCCATCCTTTTGGCTGTGTCATTTTAAGGGTAAGGAATCCATGTCGTCCATAATCCATGCCGTGTCATTTTAGGAGTAAGGCATCTACCCCATTGTATGCCTTAAGTTATGGTACTAATGGTTTGGTAGAAAAGAAAGTGAACACATTGTAAACCACAACCACGATCCAAGCAACATGACAACCACGACCCATATAACATGCGAACTACGACCCATATGACAACTACGACACATATAACATAACAACCACGACCCATATAACATCACAACCAAGACCCATATAACAAGACAACCACGACCCACATAACATGATAACTACGATCCATGATAACTACGATCTACATAACATGACAACCACAACCCACATAACATGATAACTACGATCCATGACAACTAAAACCCATATAACATGACAGTCATGATCCATATAACATGATAACTATGATCCATGACAACTACAACCTATATAACAAGACAACCATGACCCACATAACATAATAACTATGATCCATGACAACTACAGCCCATATAACATGACAACCACAACTCATATAACATGACAACTACGACCCATATAGCCTACATATCCTGTTCCTGCAGTCTATCAATAGTCATCTCATATTCAAAAAAACGTCAGGCTATCTTTGGTATAGAAAGGCACGTTACTTTTCTAACTTTGATGAACGGTAAGGATATCATGTGTGCATGTATGGGTCGTGGTTGTCATGCAATCTGGGAGCATGAAATGACTACCATGACCCATATAAGATCACAACCACGTCCAATTTAACATGACAACCACAACCCATATAATATAACAACTACAACCCATATAACTTGACAACCAAGACCTATATAACCTGACAACCACGACCCATATAGCCTGCATTTCCTGCTCGTATAGTCTATCAACAATCATCTCATATTCGAAAAACGTCAGGCAGGCTATTCCATGGGAAACAATTGAGAATGAAAATTTAACTCACAATTCTACTTCATTCTCCACGTTATGGTCCATTTAAGATTTATATCTGAATGAAATTTAGAATCCACGTTATAAATAGATCGTTTCATCTGATGAACAGTAAGGATCTTATGTATGTTTATCCTATGTAGTCACCAAGTTAGTGCAAGTCATGTAAACAATATCTGTATAGTAGCATGAGTCACATCAGGTTGTTGTAATGCGATAAGGGTCGTGGTTGTAATGTGATAAGGGCCATAGTTGTCATGGGTCGTGGTTGTCGTGTTATATGGGTCGTAGTCTTTACTTTATAGGCCTTGACCCTAAAATGAAAACAACAACCTTTGAAAACTACGACCCATATAACATAACAGCCACGACTCCATAAGAAATCATGACTTACATGTAGTAACAGCCACAACCCATATAACATGACAACCATGACACAAATAACAATACAATATTAATAATAGTTCTCTTCAATGGGCACCCAACGAGCTGAAAAACTCCGTTGAAAATATTTTTTTTTAGCCTGATCAAAAACTATATGCATGACAACCACGACCCAATGTGTATGACAACCATGATCCTATCGTGTGATCGTGGTTCACATGCACATTGGTTCATGGTTGTCATCTAACGTTAGATCGTGGATCAGATTGGCAACCACGACCCGTGTAACATGAAAACCACGACCCACATAACCTGACAATAGGTATAGGTCATAGTTGTCATGTTATATGGGTCGTGGTTATCATGGGTCATAGTTGTCATGTTATATGGGTCGTGGTGAACATACAATAACCACGATCCATATAACATGATAACTATGATCTATTCCTCATGACAACCATGACCCTTGCAACATGGAAACTACGACTCATGCAAACCATGACCCATTTACAAGAAAACCCCGACCCCTATAACATGACAACCACGATCATTTTCTAAAGCGGTACTCTCGCTTCTCTGGTCAGAATACCATTCATCTGTTTTTTACAGATCATTTTATGGGTTGATCCCAAAAATGAGATGGATATAAATCTAAGATGGAACACACCACAGGATATCTCTGGTTTTCATGTTATATGGATCGTGGTTCTTGTGTTATATGGGTCATGGTTTTCCTGTTTTATAGGTTGTGGTTTTCATGTGATATGGGTCGTGGTTCTCATGTTAAATGGGTCATGATTTTCCTGTGATATGGGTCATGGTTCTCATATT
Organism: Magnolia kwangsiensis; assembly: GCA_037074715.1. NCBI lineage: Eukaryota > Viridiplantae > Streptophyta > Magnoliopsida > Magnoliales > Magnoliaceae > Magnolia > Magnolia kwangsiensis. The sequence goes on along the minus strand of CM073573.1, from coordinate 153,629,531 downwards.
ATATAGCTCATAGTTATAATGTGGTAAGGGTCATAGTTGTCATGGTCATGGTTGTCATGTTATATGGGTTATGGTTGTCATGGGTCGTAGTTATCATATTATATGAGTCGTGGTTCTCATATGATATAGGTCGTGGTAGTTACATGTTCACTTCCTTTACTACCAAATGAGAGAACAATCATTGGTACAATAGCGTAAGGCCTACAATGGGGTGATCCGTTCCATCCACCTTGTCGGCCTGCTCACCGTGGACCTAAAAAGTCCTGACTTGGGCAATGTCCACTTTGAACAAACATCACAGTGAGCCTGAAAAGTTTTAACAGTGGATTCCATTGTCACCATTATTTTCTATTATGTGGCCCACACGAGCTCTGGATAAGATTAATATTTGGGCCTTAGCACTAAAATGACACAGCAAAAAGGATTTGAGGGATGAATTATACACATACATCAATGTGGGCCCCATGAGTTTGGCCTTTGCCCATGCGCAAAATAAAGGTCTCGTACACATCACTTTATTGGTATTAAATACGACATAACTTCTTATTCCCTAGAAAACGGTACAACTAACTACTAAAACAACGACAAAGGCATTTTGGTCCAAGTAATTTTCAAAAGCTTGGCATAAGGCCGTTCTTAGGATATATGAAAAGTTGTAGCTTTCTAGGTAATTTTTCCAAACTTCAAGGTCAGTACAATCAATTTCCCACTGAGAAATTTTCAACAGTATGACTAGTATATGGCCCACAACCTTTTTAAGCCCATTTCTTTTTAGTTGCCAAGAATACTCCCCAGGCATACGAACACCCTTCACATGACGACAATGCCCTTCCTCTAAAACAGAGGATGAATCACGAGATACGGTTATAGCTACAGTTATAATCTGTAGCTATAGATAACCGTAGCTTGGCGATCAATCGCGGCCCCCACGATTCCACCGCAAGTCGTTGTCCCAATCGGCAATCAATCGCAGATTCTGCTATTCCACCCCTATCTATGGCTACGGATTATAACTGTAGCTATAACCGTATCCCTATCTATTTTAAAAAAAAAAAAAGAAAATTAAATGGAGAATTTTATTCTACCTACATTTTTCTCTAACACATATTTATATAAATATGTACATATAAGCATATAAAAAAATTTTATCTCTTTTTTTCATTTCTTTCTTTATTCATATAACAAGAATATCTTCTAAACCAAAATTAGTTACTTGATATACCATATATGATTTTAGGGCTGAAAGTTGGGTGGGCTCAAACCGACCAACCTGTGACCGACCCGACATTGAGTTGGGCTTGGGCAGGATGCATCAAGTTTGGTCTTGGGATTGGGCCATACAAAAACCAACCCGATAAAACTTAGGTTGGTCTCGGGTTGCTTGACCCAACATGAACCCAATTAATATATAAGTTCCTTATAAATTAATTATAATTGAGTGCAGATCATTTATGTTAAAGTCAAAGGAAATTCCAATGCCTCCCCTTAAGCTAAGAACATATGCCGGATTTCCCTCTCCTAAATAAATTGCGTGATACAAAATACGACTTGTAATGGAGTAGTTGTCCTATATTTTAGCTTGTTTGTTTAGAAAAAAATGCATGGAAATGATCAGGAAGTGAAGGGAATTGACCGTGAAATGAAACGGAATCGTCGGAATTGACCGTGAAATACATGGAAATGACTGTGAAGTGAAGGGAATTGACCGTGAAATGCATGAAAATGACCGTGAAGTGAAGGGAATTAACCATGAAATGCATGAAAATGACCGTGAAATGAAACGGAATCGCCAAAATTGACCTTGAAATGCATGGTAATGACCATGAAGTGAAGCGAATTGACTATGAAATGTATAGAAATGACCGTGAAGTGAAGGGAATTGACCGTGAAATGCATGAAAATGACCGTGAAATGAAACGGAACCGTCGGAATTGACCATGAAATGCATTGAAATGACTGTGAAGTGACGGGAATTGACTGTGAAATGTATGGCTATAATCTTCTGATTTTCAGTCAATTTACACCTAACATTCTTAAGGGCACCTATCATTTGCTCCATCTTACGAATATGATCCTTAATGGGGCAGCCGATAAGCATCCTATACTCCTGGAATTCTAATTCCATTGCCCGAACTCTCGCATCTGACTTCTACGCATAGGCATTTATCAGTGCTTCCCAGATTCCCTTAGCGGTTTCATGTACTTCATACGTAGGTATGAGTTCTTTATGCATAGTGCTAAGAAGGACATTACGAGCTGAACAATTCTGTTTTCGTCACTTATTGTAGCGAGTCATCGCAACCCTATGTTCTTGTAAATTTTCATTTTCAGCCAAGATGGGTTCCTCTTGAACTTCATCGAGTGTATGAGATATGTCTTCCTCGTCCAGAAGGCATTGCACCGTGCGGGACCAGTCTTCATAGTTATTGCCGTCAAAATGTTGTCCTTTCAGCTGTTCAATGATTAACGCTTTGGTGGCAATCTCTGCATTGCATAAATATCATTACTTAGCTATAATCTAAGATATTGACACTAATCATCAGCATTTTTACATGTTATAAAAAATTTTAAAGTATAAAAGCAGTTAACATATTTTAATGAGATCTGAAAGTCTACATACCCGAATGGACGGTGTAAAACAATCAAGTTCTTTATTTAAGATGAGTTCAATGCTTTTATAAGAATAAATTTGTATAACGTGCAACCTTCCATTATTGGTTGCATGCATCATTTAGTGAAGGAGAATAAACTCCCACTTAGATTATGCACAACCTATTTTTATGTGTATAAGGAGCTTCTAAGCACTAAGTTTTTCTTTATGTTCCAATGAAAAATAAGAAGGGCTTAGATCTATACACATTAAGCTTAATTATTTCATACATATAAACATTACCATTATAAACCCGTTAATGATCATTGTTGATGATGCATCCTTTCATCAACATTAATCATCATGGTCGATGATCATTTCGATCACTAATGATTTTTTGATCAACAGTGAAGAAAATCTTATATAGGAAACAACATATATATATATATATATATATATATATATATATATATATATATATATATATATATATATATATATATATATATATATATATATAACTTGCAAGAAAGCTGTAAGGTTTTGGGTTACTCCAAGTGGGCAAACATAATTTAGTGATCTAATAGTTGATATTATGGGCCCCACTTTGTATATCTCATATGCCAATAATCAAGTTGATGTGATATTAATAAGATTATTCAACGTAGGAAATATTTATTTTAGGGGCAATCCAGAATGAGATTAACAATCTCAACGGTTTAGATCATTGAAAAATGAACTCATTTGGTCAAAACTGAAAAAATGAGCAGTATGGCAATTCATGGGCCTATCATATCACGAGCATACATGCATTCATTACACACAACACTTCACTTGTGCATCATTATGTACTTATTATATGTGCATCATCATTACCAGGTGAGCGGCCCTTATCCCATGTAATGTGCCACATTGATATAGGGGACATGGAAATCAGATTGCTTACTTAGTAAACTCCTTTGAGCCAACCTTAAAAGTATGTGGTTTATCCATGCCGTGCATCCGTGTGGCCCACTTGATAATTATATTTGTCTAAAATTCAAGCTCACCAGATGGATGGACGGTTTGGATACAACACATACCTCGTGATAAGACCTATACGTGTTGCTGACGTCAATTTAAAAGCTATATAGCTACGCGTTGAGAAGACTTCTTATAGCACATGGATACAACACATGAATTGTTGACGTACATGGATACAACACATGAACATTTTATACCATGTTCATACATATATGATGTACATCAACCAATCTGCTCCCCACGTGTGCAACAACTATGACATGTTATACACCAGCCAATCTGATCCCACATATGCAACAACCATGGCAAGATGTACACTAGCCAATTTGATCTCCACGTGTACAACAGCTATGCATGATGTACATCATCCAATCTGACCCCAAGTGTACAGCAACAATGTGTGATGAGATACAGATGAGATGAGCTCATATCATGACATACGTAACTAGTAGCTATACAGATGAAATACGTCACCAAGTTTTATAAGTGGGTTCCACCGTTAATCTCAACAGGGATGCTTTTGGTCCTTTGTGAATTCCTTTGAACCGTCCATTTTATACACATGGTAGCCATATGCTGACGGGTTTAATCTAGCATCCGTGTTGTTATAGAGAATAGTCTAATCATCAATAGGATTAAACTGATTAACGGTTGTTGAACAATTTTTACTGTGGTGTGGTCCACCAGATGAGTGGATCTGCCTCATTTTTAACTCCATATCATGACATGATACCAAGAAAAAAAAAGAAGAAGATTGGAGTGGATTGTCGAGAAGGCATCAGCAGTAGACCCCACCTATCCAACCTAAATTCAACATAATCTTTCAACGGACAATCGGGAATATGTTGTTACGTTGATGGGTTTTATCCCATTTTCTTTGTTTCAAATGCGGGTCGTCCACTCCATAGATCCACCTAAAATTCGAGCCCATAGCCTAACATTATTCTACAAAAATAATGAAGGGAGTGGATTTATCGACAGCTCATCATGGTGGATCCCACCTTGACCTTCTCAATCGAACCGCTTCCGCACGCGGTGACAACGCACGATTTTCTCGCTCTTTGGAGAACTTCCACCAAAATTCTCTCATCCTGGGAGAATCCGACTCCAACACAAGTCCTCTGGAATTTTGTAGATTTTATGAGCACATGGGGGGCCATGATGTAGTCGGTAAGTGCAATGCATGAATACAATGTAAATACACAGAATGCATGTACTTTTAAACACCACTGAGATGGATCTTAAATTTCAATTTTACATGTAGACATACCGATCCGATACCATTCGAAAGCCATGGATTTTAATTCAAAAAGAAAGGATGCACCATTTACCTTTTTAGATGAAAATAATTGGAGATCCGCCGTTGAATTGCTTTAATACCACTATTGGTCAACGCGTAAGGTGAGTCCTTAAGTTCTTACCGTCTACACGAGTTTTGGAACCCTCATAAACCTGAAGATAAATGCTCCAACGGCCCGTCTATCTACTACTGGAGCAGATGGATCTATTTACACCTCTGATCCTACAGTATAAGTGGCCCGGATCGCGATCTACGGATTAGATCGTCCCAAGGACAAGACAAAATGGATAGACTAATGTGCACATTATATCTCTTCCCGTATACTCTCGGTACTACTTATAATGTCTCACGGGAGAGAAAGTCTCATCCTTTATAAAGGAAATGAATGAGAGATCGCATGAGATTGGATGAGACCATATCATCCGGTCTTATCCCTATCTCCTATCATAAATCAAAGTCAAAGTTGAATTTGAAATATAATAGAAAAGGAAAAAGGCCGGAAGAAGCCTAAATTTGTGGGACTCACCCACTAGTAATTGCTTACTAGTGGGCCCCACTTGCCTACGTCCAACACTAATACTCACTTTCGGATACTTTCGGATTCAAGCCTATGCCCCAACGTTATATCTGATATCACTTGTCAAGGGACCCCGAAAGCACATAGAAGAGAATCTAGTGATGTAATCCAATCATAGCAACCAAACACAATCACTTGTCAAGGGACCCCGAAAGCACATAGAAGAGAATCTAGTGATGTAATTCAAGGACAGCTGGCCAAGGATAGCATTGTAAACGGATGGACAGTCTACTACCAAGAAATCGACCATTGTGGTGACTTAGTTTTGTCCCTCTCCAACCATAAGTGAGAGCTGTATCACTCCCTTAGGTATGACCTTCCCACCTGAGAAATCAAGCAATGGGGTTTTAACAGTTTAAAGTAGAGATCGACCAACTCTCATCTTGTCGAAAGTTTGAGGGAAGAGGACATCAACCGATGATCTAGTGTTCATGATTATTCTAAACACCTTACGATTAGCTATGGTTAGGGTGACCACAAGTGCATTATCGTGCGGATGGTGGATTCCTCAGGCATCTTCGTCGGTGAAGGTGAGGGTTGTACATCGAGTCGAGCCGAGTCGAGGTGGGCCAAGCTCGACTTGACTCGTCCATGCTACACTCGACTTCGAGCTCGAGCTCAACCTGATTTGAACAACCTCAAATCAATCCCAAGCTATACCCTTGAAACCTTAGAACGAATAAAAAGCCTTAGATACATGTCAATCCTGATTACACCCATATATATAGCTTTTGGAAGAATTAAAATCAAAATTGGAAACAAACCTATAGATCCGCAATTCTATGCATGCGTTCGATGACACATGCAACAAGACTTTGATGTCATCAAACTTAACCTTCAATGGCAACAAACCCACTTTGATGTCATCGAAATAACACTAAAGCTGTCCAAAGGCACAACATGAAAAATCGGATTTTTTCGATTGCATCGAACCATCTTCGATGACATTAAACTTAATCTTTGATGACATTTAATCAGTTTTCAATGGCATTGAAATGACACTCAATTAGCCTATCAACCAACCAAAGAAATTCTGAATATCTTCAATAAGATCGAGCAGCTATTTGATAGTATTGAACAACACTCGATGGTATCGAATGACATTGATAGACCCTATTATTGAATAGATTTAAGACATCCAGAAACGAGAGAGAGAGAGAGAGAGAGAGAGAGAGAGGATTCGGGGGTGGGGAGTAAATGAGAGCTGGGGGTGGGGACACTTCGCCAATGCCCGCTAACTTTAGTTAGCGCTGGCAACGGGTTGTCTGCCAGCGACATTATTAAGTGCACTCTAACGTGGAGCCCGATATACTTTTATTTTATTTTTTTTTTTCAATGGTCTAAACTGTATATACCATGGGTCTTGAAATGGATAGAGTACACCCAAAAACTACACCAGATTAAAGTATACGAACAGGATCGTTACTCTTGCTCCGGTGGTAGACTTTTTAGGAGTTGCAACACCTCAGGACGGGGATTCCGTTAGGGCTCTTTGGAGCCAACTGTGATGTAAGTGTTTTATCCATGCCGGTAATTGTTTTTCTCATATTATTTTAAGGTATAAGCCAAAAATGAGGTAGGTACAGGTCTTATGTGGACCACAAAGTGGGGATTGAACGTCTACCATTAAAAACTTTTTGGGAGCTGGTGAAGTTTGGATCAAGCTAATATTTATATTTTCACTTCATCCACATCTAAATGACCTTATTAATAGGTTGGATGGTAAGAAAAACATCACGGTGGCCCTTGAAAGGTTTCAAGGGTGGATGTCATTATCACTGCAGCTTCCTTTGGTGTGGTCCACTGGAGTTTTAGACCTACTTCATTTTTATTATTGTACCTTAAAATTATATGAGAAAAATGATGAATGGCGTGGATAAAAATGGATAAAACACTTACATCATGGTGGGCTCCACGGGGGGTAGAAGGCAATCCACATCCCACCCGGTCACGGTCACGGGGGTTCGACTATCCATGGGTGGTGAAATTCCACTAAGGCGTGAGTGTGCGGGGTATGTGTGCATGTGTAAACAAATAAAATAAGAATCATAGGAACATTGAAATCGGACTGCATACTGAGTTTGTATGCTTTACCTTATTGAGTAAAATCTGTTCGGCCTACCGTGAATGCATGTGATTTATCTACACCATCGTTTTAGGGATTGAGCCCAAAAGTGAAGCATGTCCAGAGCTTAAGCAGACCACACCATTGGAAAAAAGTGAGAATAATGATTTCCACAGTTGAAACCCTCCTAGGGCCTAGAGTGATATTTATTTGCCATCCAACATCACATGTTCTTGATATCACACGGATGAAAAGAAAACACAAATATCAGCTTGATCCAAAACTTTTGTAGTGTGGTCCACTTTAATGTAGATATGCTCTATTTTTGGGATCAACCCCTAGACATGTCTAGCAAAATGGATGAATGGAGAGGATAAAATACATAAATCACGGTGGCTCCCACAGAGTTTACTGAGCACACAATCCGTTTCCACCGACATTTCGATCATAGAGCTATTTACCGATGATACATACCACCTATCTAACCGTAATTGTGTCCCGTTGGATGAAGGAATGTGACTTTTGATGTGATCAATTTCAGGGAATCTGACATCAACTGTGATCGAAATATGGCCTCAAATGAGAAATTATGTGATAAACTGTACGGTGGCTGGTAGAGCTGGGCACGGGACCACTGCACTCACGCAAATTTGGCTTGTCCGATTTTTTCAGATCTGGTTCGATCCGAACCGAGTGCGCGAGTCATAAGAATCGAGTTGATTTCATCCGATCCAAACTCAAATTAACTTGAGTTCGAGTTACTTAATAACTTGGCTGAATATGACTTGAAATCTAACTCGTACTAACTTGACTTATATATATATATATATATAATCAAAAGAAAAAACTTAAATCTAATATTTTAGATCTGAGACGCCCTGTATCTGGTGGAGAGACTACAAATCTGACAAGTGAATTGAGGTTTTGAGTGGTGATTTCAGCCCCTGAATAACTGTTGCATCTAATCCGATTTGGTGCCAAGTCAATCCAACTTGGTACTTGTGACTAGGTCGGACCTGGTCTGGATCAGGACTCCGATCGGGTCAAACATGATGGCCTTGGTTCCGAGTCGGGCCAAGTCAGCCCTAATCCAGTCAGTGGACTGGACTCCATGCCCAGCTCCAGTAGCTGGTGCGCAGGACCATATGATTACGTTTGTTTTTTATAAGATAAGATAGGTGTGGGTCCTGCTGCCATCTGAAGCTACGTTTTGCCAGCTGTACATTATTTTGATGTATATGATATATCTGTTCCGTCGATTCATTTTATCACAGCATTTGGAGATATTATAAGGAACATGAGTTATATCCAACATTCAACTGACACATATCAAAAGAAACAATGGCCAAAGGAAGTTTTTAATAGTGAGTATTTAATTCACATATTTCTATGGCGTGGTCCACTTGAGCATTGGATATGCCTCATTTTTTGAATTAGGTCATAAATTTATCTGACATAGTGGATGAACGGTGTGAATATATGACATGCATCATGGTGGGACCCACAAATGTTTCACAGTATTTACCATTTTAACCTCCAAAACGTAGGCTGTCAAATCAGTTACAGGAAAGAGTGCGGCAACTACGGCCGGAAATATTTATTACGATTTACCCGGGTATTTCCCAGTGAATTAGAAAATCAAACGCGCCCTAACGGATTGCTACTCCCCTGTTACCGGCCAGTGGGTACTGGTCGTTGCTCTGTGGGCCCCATCATGATGTATGTATTTCATCAATGCCATTCATCTATTTTTCTAGATAATTTTATAATTTGAGACCAAAAACGAGTTATATTCCAATCTCAGACGGACCACATTAAACGAAACAGTGTTGAATGAACGTCGACCATTAAAAATGGGATGCATAAAAGTTTCGGTTCAAGCTGATCTTTGTTTTTTTCCCTTCATCTAGGTCTGTATGATCTAAACAACAGATTGGATCTCAAATAAACAGTACAGTGGGCCTTAGGACGATTTTAATGGTGGATATCCAATCGGTATTGTTTTCCTGTGGTGTGGTACACCAGAGATTTATATTCCTCTCATTTTTGGAATATAAGACTAAAATGATCCATAAAAATGGATGAACGGCATGGATGAAACACATACATCATGATGGGGCCCACAGAGCACCTACCACCTATTCTCGATAGAGTCGATGGACCACCTGAGCCGAACCAAAAGGACCCAAGCCGCAGTTCAACCCGACCCGAATTTCAACCCAAGGTGTCCGACAAGAACCCAACCCAAATTCCCGTCCTCGAACCTAAACGGGCTCCACCTCATCCAAATTCATTTTTATTATTTTCACATCGACCTCTCCCGAATTTGCTCAGCTCCTACCCACACCTATTTTCAGCATCATATGTGCTTTTTCATGTTCACTATGCTAAAACTCTGGTGGTCCACATCATGTGGAAAATGTGAAAATACTTGTAAAATCTCTAACTTCAATAGGTGTGGCCCACTCGAGTTTTGGATAAGGCTGATTTTTTTTACTGCCTTTAGGGCTTGAGGAGGTGCACTTGATGAACATAGCGGATCAAGTATATCTATATACTATAGTGTTGTCCACGTGTAAACCCATGGTTGGCATGCCCTGTGATTATTACATGTGGGTAGGCCATCTTTATTTTATTTTATAACACACGCACACACACCCCACACACTCACACCTAAGTGGGATTTCACCACCTATGGATACTCAAGCCCTTGACCGGGTGTTGAAACTCCTAAGAGTCTACCACCCGAGCAAGAGTAAGGATCCAGTTAATGTAGTGGATCTAATACTAAATAATGTAAGGTGCTTGAATAAAATATGAGAAATATGATCAATCACAATCTCTTTTTCAAAATTAGCCATTAAATTTATAAAGAGAGAAATATTTAAAACTAAAAAATAAAATTAATATTATTGATTACTATTTTATATGCTTATAAACAAAAGAACTCTTTATTTCTCATTTGATTAAAAAATATGATGCGTTTTAGAGATAATAAAATTTATTAAAAATAATAAAAATATGTTTAATCCTGCACACACCTTTAAAGATAAAAATAAAAAAAACTTTATATGACTAAAACAATGACTCTGAAATATAGTCAAACTCTTAGAACTCTAAAAAACAAAAGAGCATATTAGAAATAATAGATTTTAACTTAAAATTCTAATTTAATTTGACACATAAAACTATTAAATTTTGTACAACCATTTAAAGGGAAACTAACCTCCAGAGGTTGGTGAAGCGTAGAGTTTGTTGAAAGCTTTCTAATAATATATTTTATGCACAAAATGGATAATCTATTACAAAGTTATAGCTGTCCAAAATTATAGTACATGTGTAAGCTATTTTTGCCTAATCAAGACCCCTGCAGCCTGAATTTGTGCTATCATGGTCATCCATGGACTTGTCCAACCCGTCCAACATCATGCATATAACAGGTTGTAGGGATTCCAACCCTTAAAACACTTGCATTTACATCTAAAATTAAACACTTCAAATGCATGAATCCATGAACGTTAAATCTGGTGTATTAAATGATTTCAAGTTTTGATATATTAACAGATGTTTTAATTCTGAATTTGGGCTGTTTGTTAACTGTCCATTGATGTCAACCAATCTGCTGGTTAGGAAACTAAATGTGTATTACTTTAACATACCCATAAAAGAGGAGACCCACAGGTTTGATTTTAGCTGCATATATTACTAGTATATTTCTTAGTGCATGCAGGAAAAGGCTCTACTCTGAAAGAATAAAAAGAATCCTTGAGGTCTTGAATACACGCCTGATTTCTGGAGTAAAATGAGCCAGGACTTTAGCCATTAGATTGTGGTCCTTTTCTATGATTGTTTGTCTGATGGACCTCGACTGAGATAGGATATCCAAAAAGTCACGGGGTTGAAATATTTGAATCCTTTAATTATTCAAAGGTTGAGGAGACCACTCATATTGATAAGGTAAAAGTCAATGATCTGAGGACTTGACAATTATAACGTAAGAATACTTTCTTTTATCCATCCTCCATCCAAGGTGAGGACCATCGTACAAACGGTTTGAATGATTGAAAGATGACCAAAATCCAAAGGTTAAATTTCCAATGCATGTATTTACAGTAATACATCCGGACATACTTTAACAAAGCTCCAGTTTTTTGGTTTTTGTTTTCCTGATTCCCCAGTCCAAGCAAGTGGGACCCTTTTTTTTTTGGGATCGATATCACTGTCTGATGGGGCTCCAATTGCCCGTGGAATCTCTCTTAGGCTTAAATATCATGACCCTTCAATTAATGAATTCTAAATAGACTGGTTGATATATGTCTTAAATTTGTAAATTCAATAGCCCGTCGATGACAGTTTCAATGCCATCGAAATTGGCTCGATGCCATCAAAAATATTGGGAATAATTCAAATTAGTTGTGGGACACTTAAGGATCTTTTTTCGATGACATCGAAGGTCATTCGATGTTATCGAAGGCCTGGTCGATGTCATTGATAAAATTCAGATTTTGAACGTTTTGGTATTAGTTCGATGACATCGAAGTGGGTTCATTTCCATCGATGGTTTAATCGATGCCATTAAAGTCCTATCGAATGTACCATCAAACGTATGCACAAATTTACGTAAAGTTGTGCATCTGTGAAATTTGTTTCTGATTTTGATTGAGATTCTCCTACATGCTTTATATAGAAATATAATTAGGATTGGGAAGCATCTTAAGTGTAACACCCTGAAAATCGGGGGTCGTGTATAATCTCAACTCCCGAGTTCCAGACCGTCACTTATGCAACAAAAATGATTATGATTCAATATTGTCTGATTTAAAGCATTCACATGAGTAAAAGTATACCAAAACTGCAATTCATACTTCAGATCCAGTGATAAAAGCAAGCGGAAGACTAAACAATATATATATCACTGTATGGAAAAACAAAGTAAATCTCATCTGTCTCTAAAGTATAACTACATCTCTGAGTCTCATATAATATACATGAACAAAATAAATATCCAAAATGGTCCCACTGAAATCACATCGATCCAGGTCGCCTACGCGAAGCCATCGTGATACTGCATGTACGAGAACTCATCCTGGTCCTCGTCAAAGTCTGGCTCCACCTCATGGATCTCAGCCTCACCTGCATCTACAACAGGGTCTGGTGGGTGTTGCAAACACCATCCCGTAACGTGGGAGTGAGTGATCAACTCAGTGGAATCATAGAGCAAAGATTAGCATGTTCACAATTCAATCATGCGATAATAGTAAAGCAGTAAATCAGACAATCATAATACTGTTGTTAATGCAAGATGACATGACGTGATGTATGCCCTCACCGACGATCTCCCTCATACGGCAACATCTTACGACCGCGGCATGCCACACTCCCTAGAGTGCTCCACATCTTCCAGGCACATGCAATGCTATGGTGATATGATTTCCAAGTTGTTATTAGTCCATTCAAATAGTAGGATTGGGAAACTAAGGTACTTCCCTTGTATCAATCCTAACACAGATCCTGTCTAGGGTCGTCACTCCTAGTAATCTCATATGATATATATTTCATAGGTCACTGCAAGGGCTGCCAGGGCTGTTGCTCGCACTCGTTGCACCGCTCCCCCATCACCTTATCAATACAGGCCTACTGTACTCTACTGCAACGGAAGGGTCGTCGCCTCCCGTGGACTCAGAATACGCTCGTGGTCACTACAAAGGACTCGTCGCCTGATCAGTGTAGGCCGACAGCTAGAATATAGTGTCCCATACCACCATAATCTGCTCACGAGTCTAGGTGCTCACTGGTCACTACGGAGAGGTTTGTGGCCCCAGCGTAGGCCGACAGCTCGACCACGGTGTCCCATACCACCATGCCCGGCTCATGAGTCTTCGTGGATCAAGGTACCATGGTTAACAGGGTTTACAATGGTAAGTTCAGTACCCTAGGTTCAAGCAGTTATGACTCATACAGGGTGAACATACATCGGCCAGTCGGGTTGCTTGACGGGCTAGACTAGCGCGATCGCATCTCAAGTCGAGCGACATGAAGTGCGTAAAACACTTCGCGTGGCCTAACCACTGCCGCCAACTCCAAACACGAATCGCGTTCATCGATGCGTCGTTCGTGGCTATGACCAGTCAGCCACGAATTCGCTCAGTTACCGACCGCCTGGACTAAGTCTAGTCCCAAACACTTATGGAATCACATCAGCAATTTATGTAAGAGCATCGAAATTGAAATACAATCATGTGAGCATGTTAACACATGTTATAACATTTAACTTAAGCAAATCTTCAAACACATATATTCCATGCATGTAATGAAATCGTGCATATAGTCAACATGTGGGAAATCATTTAGGTCAGCATATTAATTGAGAAATCCATCTCAAACTAATTCATAACATCATTTAGTTCAATACATACTAATACAAACATTTATACAAACACATACACTACACACTTAAGTCTACATATAGCATGTCGACCCGAAGTGTGCAATTAGGCGAATCTCTTCGCCAAACTAATTATGCACGTATTCCTAACTTCCTAATGCGACAATAAACCATGTCAATCACATCAGCAAAATATGAATGTAAACAGTACTTCCTACAAATGACTAAAATGCCCTAAATCTCATATTCTTCATTAGTTTACGAAACAGGAAACGGAGAGCATTTTGTACATGTCAAACGGCGATGCCGTCAATAATCTACTATTAAACGACATTGAAAGCGTTGGGAACCGTCAATCAAAGCGTCTAAAATCCTCACCTTATGTCTTGTAGACTCGTGAATTGAAGCGGAGCGTATACGCTTCATCTACGGCGAATAAGGAACCTAATACACGAGATCCGTAAGCTACATTGCTATGGAAACAAAGGAAACTCAAATCAGCAACTATTTGGGGTATTTGCTTACCTAGAATCGCGGTGAAATCGCCGGGAAAACGGTAGAGGTGTGTTGCTTGAGCACGTGCAACACGTAGCACAAGTGGCAGGAAGAACTCTCCCACTCTCTCACAATCTCTCACCTTTTTCTCTCTCCCAAGTTAGGGTTTCTCTCAAATTCGGATGGGAGAGAGGAGTGAGGGTTTCAACCCCTTTTATAGCCTAAAACATGCCCAAAATAGGCTTGGAAACAATGTTTACTTGGTGCCTAACCAAATCGGGGCCGTTTCGGTCCAAAAGAGCATTTCTGATGGTCCCCTAGTCAAATGCGGTCGGACTTAAGTTCATGCATACTGGATCTAGCACACATCCAGTTTTCGGACCAGTAGGGTTCACAGATCGCACGTGGCGGTCCAGTTTCAGTTTAACGGTCACCGCACCAAGATCAGGCCTATAAGTCTCGTGATATGTAATAGAAATTTTTCCTGATCCAAGGGTGTAATTTGGCTGTATTCTGACGGTCAGAACGCTTAATACTGATGCGTCAAATTTGTGTGACAGATTTGAATTTCAAATTCCAATTCTAACCCTATTCTCACTCTCTTCACTCCAGGCTCAATGAAATAGCCTCTGAACGTCAGTTGGACTTGATTTTCGAAACGATTGCCAAGCCCAGCTAAGTGGTCATAACGGTCTAAGATGGTAGGTATCTGACTTTCGACGCGCGGTCTAGATCCAATACAAAGTTTCAAGGAGGTCTCGAGAACAAACCGGTTTAGAGTTTGATCCGAGGCTTTAGAGCATTATAGCACCCTTGGTTCCACTCGCTTTGGGCCTTGTAGAACGTATTTAAAGTGATCAGAGACCATTTCCCAACTATTCTAACGTTGCACTAGCTAACCTAGTCATATTTTCTAAAGAAATGAATTCTACACAAACTTCGGGTCGAGTTGGTACTCGAGCCCAAGTATGGATTTTTCACGGGCATTACATTAAGTCTTCTAATTCGTTCCTAGGGTTTAAAAGAGCTTATAAGAGAGATTTGAGGCTTGTTCGAATCAGGTATCCTCTTTATTTCTTCTAATTTCTGCTTTTATAGTGTTTATTGTCGTTGTGTCATGGCTTTTTCCCGAAAGGATTTTTCCACATTAAAATTGTTATTTTTGCATTGTACCTGCTTGGTGCAATTGAATTACTTCACTTGATTCCTCTTTGTGTGCTTTCGTGGTCCCCCAACAAGACTATTAACAGAAAGTAAAAAAAAAAAAAAAAGAAAAAAAGAAGAAGCATAATATGGAAAGAAAAGGCTGACAATTAAATGCTTGTGATATTCCAATCCGAAACATACTTTAGGCTTTGGTTCCATCGGTTCAACAGTTTGAGCAATTGGGTAATGGACCCATTTGCCTAGCTTGGGCACACTACGGATATGTTTGGTTGTAAGGGAATTTTACTGACGCTCCTTGATTTTTGATCATCACACATGATATATATGCAAGTTCTACTTCAACCATTAGATATGTAATTCCATGTTCGCCTTAGAGCTTTTTTGTTTTTTTAAAAAAAGGGACTATCCCATAATCCACCACAATAATGGAAACAGTTGGGGAGAGAGACATCCACTTTTGATTTATACAGTTCCATTGTGATTATTATATTGAGTCCACTCTAACCATTGGATGCCAAATTAAAATATGATCTTGGGCACAAAAATTAGGCTAATTAGTGATTCATGTGGGTCACACCAAGGAAAATACTTTGGAAGGGATGAGCTTTGCCTTATACACTATTTTTAATTGAGTGGTCCACCTTAATCACAAATAAGGCTTATTTTTTTGGATTTTGGACCTAACAATGAGTGATGTGAATGATGGTCATAATAGATTTGGCATAAATTCAAGTCGAGGACTCTTTTTATCTTCTCACTTTAGCTTTATTAAATGAAATTAATTGTAAGTTTCCATGCTGATCGAACTTGATGTATGGTTGAACTGGTGTTTCTTAACAATATTTCAATGTGCTTAAATGCTTATGGACCTAATCATATAGTCCAACTCGTTAGACATGAGAGTACTTGAATATTTCAAAGGGAAATTGGCCGTACTAACCTCGAAGTTTGGGCAAATTACCTAGAAAGCTACGACATTACATATATCCTAAGAGTGGACTTCTAACAAGCTTCTGAAAATTACTTGGACCAAAATGTCCCTGTGCTTGGTTCAGAAGTTGTATGGTCCTAGAGTGATGCAGTAGCTACTCTCCTGAGAAAGTAACGATTTGGCTACTCCCCCTGCCACCAGGCAATGGTTGGTACTCGGTGCTTATGTGTTTCATCCAGGTCGCCCATCCTTTTGGCTGTGTCATTTTAGGGATAAGAAATCCATGTCGTCCATAATCCATGGCGTCCATAATCCATGCTGTGTCATTTTAAGAGTAAGGCATCCACCCCATTGTAGGCCTTAAGTTATGGTACTAATGATTTGGTAAAAAAGGAAGTGAACACGTTGTAAACCACAACCACGATCCAAGCAACATGACAACCACGACCCATATAACATGGCAACTACGACCCATATAGCAACTACGACACATATAACATAACAACCACGACCCATATAACATCACAAGCAAGACTCATATAATATGACAACTACAACCCACATAACATAATAACTACGATCCATGACAACTACAACCCATATAACATGACAACCACTACCCACATAACATGATAACTACGATCCATGACAACTACAACCCATATTATAACATAACAACCACGACCCACATAACATGATAACTACGATCCATGACAACTAAAACTCATATAACATGACAACCATAATCTACATAACATGATAACTACGATTTATGATAACTACAACCTATATAACATGACAACCACGACTCACATAACATGATAACTATGATCCATGACAACTACAACCCATATAACATGACAACCACGACCCATATAACATGACAATCACAACCTATGCAACATGACAACTACGACCCATTCAAACCACGACCCATATAGCTTGAATTTCTTGCTCCTGCAGTCTATCAATACTCATCTTATATTCAAAAAAACGTCAGGCTACCTTTTATATGGAAAGGCACGTTACTTTTCTAACTTTGATGGATGGTAAGTATCTCATGTGTGCATGTATAGGTCATGGTTGTCATGCAATCTGAGAGCAGGAAATGACACCACGACCCATATAAGATCACAACAACGACCCATTTAACATGACAACCACAACCCATATAACCTAACAATCACGACCTATATAACCTGACAACCACGACCCATATAGCCTACATTTCCTGCTCCAATAGTTTATCAATAGTCATCTTATATTCCTAAAACGCCAGACAGGCTATTTCATGGGAAACAATTGAGATTAAAAATTTTACTCAAAATTCTCCTTCATTCTCAACGTTATGGTCCATTTAAGATTTATATTTGAATGAAATTCAGTATCCACGGTATAGATCGTTTCATCGGATGGACAGTAAGGATCTTATGTATGTTTATCTCATGTTGTCACCAAGTTAGTGCAAGTCATGCCATAGTCGTGCAAATGATATCTGTATAGTAGCATAAGTCACATCAGGTTGTTATAATGTGATAAGGGTCGTGGTTGTAATGTGATAAGGGTCCTAGTTGTCATGGGTCATGGTTGTCATGAGATAAGGGTCATGGTTGTCGTGTTATATAAGTCGTAGTCTTCATTTTATAGGCCTTGACCCTAAAATGAAAACAACAACCCTTGAAAACTATGACCCATATAACATAACAATCACAACCCAATTAACAATATAATATTAATAACAGTTCTCTTCAATGGGCACCCAGCGAGTTGAAAAACTCCGTTAAGAATGTCTTGTTTTAGCCTGATCAAAAACTCTGTGCATGACAACCACGACCCAGTGTGTATGACAACCACAACCCTATCGCGTGATCGTGGTTCACATGCACATTGGTTCGTGGTTGTCATCCAACGTTGAATCGTGGATTAGATTGACAACCACGACTTGTGTAACATGAAAACCACAACCCATATAACCTGACAACAAGTATAGGTCATAGTTGTCATGTTATATAGGTCGTGGTTATCATGGGTCATAGTTGTCATGTTATATGGGTCGTGGTGAACATGCAACAACCATGATCCATATAACATAACAACTACAACCTATTCCCCATGACAACCATAACCCTTGCAACATGGAAACTACGACTCATGCAAACGACGACCCATTTATAAGAAAACCCCGACCCCTATAATATGACAATCATGATCGTTTTCTAAAGCTGCACTCTCACTTCTCTGGTCAGAATACCATTCATCTGTTTCTTACAGATCATTTTATGGCTTAATCCCAAAAATGAGACGGATATAAATCTAAGGTGGAACACACCACAGGATATCTCTAGTTTTCATGTTATATGCATCGTGGTTCTCGTGTTATATGGGTCGTGGTTCTCATGTTTTATGGGTCGTGGTTTTCGTGTGATATGGGTCGTGGTTCTCATGTTAAATGGGTCATGGTTTTTGTGTGATATGGGTCGTGGTTATCATGTTATATAAGTCATAATTATAATGTGGCAAGGGCCGTAGTTGTCATGGGTCATGGTTGTTATGTTATATGGGTCGTGATTGTCATGAGTCGTAGTTATCATGTTATATGGGTCGTGGTTCTCATGTGATATAGGTCGCGGTAGTTACATGTTCACTTCCTTTACTACCAAATGAGAAGACAACCATTGGTACAATAGCATAAGGCCCACAATGGGGTGATCCGTTCCATCCACCTTGTTGACCTGCTCGGCGTGGACCTAAAAAGTCCTGACTTGGGCAATGTCCACTTCGAACAAACATCATAGTGAGCCTGAAAAGTTTTAACAGTGGGTTCCATTGTCACCATTATTTTCTATTATGTAGCCCACACAAGCTCTTGATAAG
The DNA here is from genome assembly GCA_037074715.1 of Magnolia kwangsiensis. Lineage (NCBI taxonomy): Eukaryota > Viridiplantae > Streptophyta > Magnoliopsida > Magnoliales > Magnoliaceae > Magnolia > Magnolia kwangsiensis. The sequence goes on along the minus strand of CM073573.1, from coordinate 153,610,124 downwards.
GTTGATATTTAGGCCTTAGCGCTAAAATGACACAACAAAAAGGATGGGAGGGATGGATTATACACATACATCAATGTGGGCCCCATGAGTTTGGCCTTTGCCCATGTGCAAAATAAAGGTCCCGTACACATCACTTTATTGATATTAAATACGAAGTAGCTTCTTATTCCCTAGAAAGCGGTACAACCAACTATTGAAACAAGGACAAAGGCATTTTGGTCCAAGTAATTTTTAAAAGCTTGACATAAGGCCACTCTTAGGATATATGAAATTTCATAACTTTCTAGGTAATTTACCCAAATTTCGAGGTCAGTACAGTCAATTTCCTACTAAGAAAATTCCAACTATATGACCAGTATATGGCCCACAACCTTTTTAAGCCCATTTCTTTTTAGTTGCCACGAATACTCCCCAGGCGTACGGACACCCTTCACATGATGAAAATGCCCTTCCTCTAAAACAGAGGATGAATCGCGAGATATGGTTATAGCTACGGTTATAATCCTTAGCTATAGATAACCGTAGCTTAGCGATCAATCGTGGCTCCCGCAATTCCACCACAGGTCGTTGTCCCGATTGGCAATTAATTACGAATTCCGTGATTCCACCCCGATTAATGGTTATGGATTATAACCATAGTTATAACCGTATCCCTATCCAATTTTATTTTATTTTTTACATGGAGAATTTTATTCTACCTATATTTTTCTCTAACACATTTTTATATAAATATGTATATATAAGCGTATAAAAAAAAATTATCACTTTTTTTCATTTCTTTCTTTATTCATATAACAAGAGTATCTTCTAAACTAAAATTAGTTACTTGATGTACCATATATGATTTTAGGGCTAAAAGTTGGGCGGGCTCAACCCAACTAACCTGTGACCGACCCAGCATTGGGTTGGGCTTGGGCAGGATGCATCGAGTTTGGTTTTAGGGTTGGGCCATACAAACACCAACCTGATAAAACTTGGGTTGGTCTCGAGTTGAGGTCTCAGGTTGCCTGACCCAACATGAACCCAATTAATATATAAATTCCTTATAAATTATTTATAATTGAGTGCAGATCATTTGTGTTGAAGGCAAAGGAAATTCCAATGCCTCCCCTCAAGCTAACAAGATATGCCGGATTTCCCTCTCCCAAATAAATTGCTTGATAAAAAATACGACTTGTAATGGAGTAGTTGTCCTATATTTTAACTTGTTTGTTTAGAAAAAAAAAATGCATGGAAATAATCGTGAAGTGAAGGGAATTGATCGTGAAATGCAACGGAATTGCTGGAATTGACTATGAAATGCATGAAAATGACCGTGAAGTGAAGGGAATTGACTGTGAAATGCATGAAAATGACCGTGAAATGAAACGGAATAGCTTGAATTGACCGTGAAATGCATGGTAATGACTGTGAAGTGAAGCGAATTGACCGTGAAATATATAGAAATGACCATGAAATGCATGGAAATGACTGTGAAATGAAACAGAATCGTCGAAATTGACCATGTAATGCATGGAAATGACCGTGAAGTGATGAGAATTGACCGTGAAATGCATGGAAATGACCGTGAAGTGAAGGGAATTGACCGTGAAATGCATGGAAATGACCGTGAATCAACACAGAATGGCCAGGAATGACCGTGAAATGCATGGAAATGACCGTGAAGTGGAGCGAATTGACCGTGAAATGCATGGAAATGACCGTGAAGTGAAGGGAATTGACCGTGAAATGCATGGAAATAACCGTGAATCAACACGGAATGGCCGAGAATGACCGTGAAATGCATGGAAATGACCGTGAAGTTAAGCGAATTGACCGTGAAATACATGAAAATGACCGTGAAGTGAAAGAAATTGACCATGAAATGCTTGGAAATGACCATGAATCAACACGGAATGGCCAGGAATGACCGTGAAATGCATGGAAATGGTCGTGAAGTGAAGCAAATTGACCATGAAATATGTGGAAATGATCGTGAAGTGAAGCAAATTGACCGTGAAATGCTTGAAAATGACCGTGAATCAACACAGAATCACTAGGAATGACCGTGAAATGCATGGAAATGACGGTGAAGTGAAGCGAATTGACCGTGAAATGCGTGGAAATGACCGTGAAATGCATGGAAATGACTGTGAATCAACACGGAATCACCGGGAATGACCGTGAAATGCATGGAAATGACGATGAAGTGAAGCGAATTGGCCGTGAAATGCATGGAAATGACTATGAAATGAAACAGAATCGTCGGGAATGACCGTGAAGTGAAGGGGATTGATCGTGAAATGCATGGAAATGACCGTGAAGTGAAGGGAATTGACCGTGAAATGCAAGGAAATGACCGTGAATCAACATGGAATCACCGGGATTGACCGTGAAGTGAAGAGGATTGACCGTGAAATGTATGGAAATGACTATGAAGTGAATGCAATTGACCGTGAAATGCATGGAAATGACCATGAAATGAAACGGAATTGTCGGGATTGACCGTGAAATGCATGGAAATGACCGTGAAGTAAAGCGAATTGACCTTGAAATGTACGGAGATGACCATGAAGTGAAGAGAATTGACTGCGAAATGCATGAAAATGACCGTGAAATGAAACGGAATCGTCGGAATTGACCATGAAATGCATGGAAATGACCGTGAAGTGATGAGAATTGACCGTGAAATGCATGGAAATGACCGTTAAGTGGAGCGAATTGATCGTGAAATGCATGGAAATGACCGTGAAGTGAAGGGAATTAACCATGAAATGCATGGAAATGACCATGAATCAACATGGAATCACTGGGAATGACAGTGAAATGCATGAAAATGGCCGTGAAGTGAAGCGAATTGACCGTGAAATGAGTGAAAATGACTGTGAAGTCAAGGGAATTGACCGTGAAATGCTTGGAATTGACCATGAATCAACACGGAATGACTGGAAATGACCATGAAATGCATGCTGAAAGAACATGAAAACAAGGGAATCCATGTACTTCAAACGCGTGGCATGTACATGAAAGCTCATTAAGCTTGACAGTATCATTATACTCTCCCATAATATAGTATTCATCTTGAGAAATTGCATAGCAACAAACATCTCGTGCCTTCGTTATGAGATCCTTTAATTGTTTCTCGGTCCACGATGTCAACAGTCCAACGAATGATGATGCTGATTCTCTTCTCTTATATAACATCTCTTGAATTTTTAATCTGATTGTCTCTATCAGCATAGTCATGGGATATTCTCGCGCTTCTTTGAATAGAGCATTAACACACTCAATTATATTTGTAGTGACTAAATTGAATCTTTTTCCTAAAAAGTGCAATGATGCCCACTTTTCATACCTTATTTCCCTCAACCATGCATATACCAGGGGATTGACAAGTTTGATATCATGCATTAACTTTTCGAACTCAATCCTCCTACAAGTCTTTACAGCTTGTCAGTAGTATATTTCTAATGAATTGTCTTTGAACGTGTCCACCAAGTTTCAATATATATAGTAGGCGCAATAGCCATAGATTGTTGCTTGAAAGACCTAGGGAACTTCTTTCATTAGACCAACCTACTTATTTTCCAAGATTCCATTAGATTGATGGTCGAAAATTCATTTCAATCACTTCGCGGTCAATTTCATTTATTTCATTTCACGGTCAATTCCATGCACTTCATGGTCAATTCCCTTCACTCTCACGATCAATTCGCTTCATTTCATGATCAATTCTCTTCACTTCACGGTCAATTCCATGCATTTCATGGTCAATTTACTTCACATCACGGTCAATTCCGACGATTCCTCTTCACTTCACGATCAATTCCATGCATTTCATGGTCAATTTCCTTTACTTTACGGTCAATTCAATGCATTTCACGGCCAATTCCCTTCACTTCATGGTCAATTCCCTAAACTTCATGATTAATTCCATGCACTTCACGGTCGATTCCCTTCACTTCATGGTCATTTCCATGCACATCACGATCAATTCCCTTCACCTCATGTTCATTTCCATTCATTTCACGGTTAATTTTGGTGATTCCCCTTCACTTCACGGTCATTTCAATTCATTTCACGGTCAATTCCCTTCACTTCACGGTCAATTTCGGTGAAATGCATGGAATTGACCATGAAGTAAAGAGAATTAACCGTGAAATGCATTGAATTGAATGTGAAGTGAAGGGGAATCACTAGAATTGACCGTGAAATGCATGGAATTGACCGTGAAGTGAAGGGAATTGACTGTAAAATGCATTGAATTGATCGTAAAGTAAAATGAATTGACTATGAAATACATAGAATTGATTGTGAAGTGAAAGGGAATCGCCGGAATTGATCATGAAATGCATGGAATTAACCATGAATTGAAGGGGATTGAACATGAAGTGAAGGGGAATCACCGGAATTGACCATGAAATGTTTGGAATTGACCGTGAAATAAAGGGAATTGACTGTGAAATGCTTTGAATTGACCGTGAAGTAAAGAGAATTGACCGTGAAGTAAAGGAAATTGACCATGAAATGCATAGAATTGACCATAAAGTGAAGGAGAATCATTGGAATTGACCATGAAATGAATGGAAATGACCATGAAGTGAAGGGAATTGACCGTGAAATGTATGGAATTGACTGTGAAGTAAAAGGAATTGGCTGTGAAATGCATTGAATTAACCATGAAGTAAAGGAAATTGACCATGAAATGCATAGAATTGATCGTGAAGTGAAGGGGAATCGTCGGAATTGACCGTGAAATAAATGGAAATGACCGTGAAGTGAAGGGAATTGACCATGAAATGCATTGAATTAACTGTGAAGTAAACGGAATTGACCGTAAAATGCATTAAATTGACAGTGAAGTAAAGGGGAATCGTCGAAATTGACCGTGAAATGAATGGAAATGACCATTAAGTGAAGGGAATTGACCGTGAAATGCATGGAATTGACCGTGAAGTGAAGAGAATTGACTGTGAAATGCATTGAAGTGACTGTGAAATAAAGGAAATTGACCGTGAAATGCATGGAATTGATCGTGAAGTGAAGGGGAATTGTCGAAATTGACCGTGAAGTGAAGCGAATTGACTGTGAAATGCATGGAATTAATCGTGAAGTGATGCAAATTGACCGTGAATGTGAAAGGAATTGACTGCGAAATGCATGGAATAAACCGTAAAATGAAATGAATGAAATTCACCACTAATTGATTGAAATTATAAAGTGAATGAAATAAATAAATTTAATCGCGAACTAATTAAAATTGACCGTGAAGTGAATAAAATAAATGAAATTGACCGCGAAGTGAATGAAATGGATTTTCGACCATCGACTTAATGGAATCTTGAAAAATAAGTAAGTTGATTAGCTAAAGTGTCATCTCCTACCCAAAATCCTTTATGGTATGTCAAGTAACTCATTCTAGTTTAAGAGATATTTATTAATGAATATAGAAAGAAATGAAAAAAAAGAGAGAAATTTTTTTATAAGCTTATATATATATACACACACACACACGCGTTTTAGAGAAAATTTTAGGAGAGAAAAAATTCTCCCAGTAAAAAAAAAAAAAAAAAAAAAAACTTAATTAAAAGTACACAGGTGGGACAGCGAGTCCGGTTAGGATGATTTTTTTTTTCCCCCTCTTGTAATCCCACTGCTCTAGATGAATATGAAATTTGTTTTTACTTTTTATCCATGTCTTTGTGATCTTATAATTATGTTGGACGGAAAATATATGTCATGGGGGGCCCTATGAAATTTAAAACGGTAAAAATTAAGTTTCCCGCTGCTTTTCGTGGGGTGGTCCAGTTGATCAGGGTATGGATATAATAAATAGCCATGTCGAGGAGCTTCCGGAAGGAACGAATGACGGGGGGTATTTTAGTCCCTTGAAAAGTCCGCCGTACGCAGGGGAGTATTCTTGGAAGCTTAAAAAGAGGTGGGCATCAAATGGCTGGTGGGTCGTACAGAAGGAAATTTCTCATTTCCCACTTCCAAAGCGTCTCGAGTAAGGCCTTCACGGCTCGCTGGATTCATTCCAATGTTAACTTTTCTTTTCTCGATCAAACCCTGTCTGGAACCGATTCCTCCATCGCATGAAATAAAGAAATACAAGAAAAATTAAGTTGCGGGTTCTCTCCATCCATCTCAGATCCAATGCCTAGAAAAGGTGTTTTTGATTCACATTTCTGCAGGCTTTAGGAAATCACGATTTGGGATTTCCATTTCCAGGTTTTTATTTCTCCTTCTCCTTTCAGTAATAGATTCCCGTCTTTGCATTTGTACAAACCCTCTTCTCTTTGCTAGATAGAGGAAGAGATGGAAGATGGCATTTTCTGTGAAGATATTTTGGTGGACATGCTCTCACGCTTTCCGAAGAAGACTCTTTCCAGATTCAAGTGTGTATCCAAAGGATGGTATGCTCTAATTTCTTCCCGTGTATTGCCAAAAACTACGGATGTAGGGTTTCTTTGCCAATGCATTTCTCGATTCGATAACACTATCCAAACGACTTTTTTCCGAGTTGATAGGGAGGGAAGCGCCTTTCTCAATCACTCCCTTGGCTTCTCTTCAGAGAAGAAGTGTTTGATTCTTGATTCTCGCAATGGCTTGCTTCTCCTTAAAAAGGGTTGGTTAGAGAGGTTATATGTATATAATCCCACTACCAAGCATACACTACAGCTTCCCCATTCTCGCTTTGGCATGTTGCCGGCTCACGCCTCCCTGGCTTCTGATGGGAAGAATTACAAAGTAATACGCTTCTTTTACAATGGTCATATTGACAGTTTTGATATGGAGATCTATTCTTCTCAAACTTGCCAATGGAAAGAAATAGAGCTGGAAATTCCACGTTTTTCTTACATTTATAATGTGCCCCATGCCCACTCAGTTTCTTTGAAAGGAGCTATTCATTGGATATGGGGGAATTACATACTGATCTACCATTTAGAGGATGATTACTGTAAGCTCATCAAACTTCCAACGCATAAAACGTATAGGTACACATACAAGATGTGCATTTGGGACTCAGAAGGGTTTTTGCACTATTGTGAATGCAATGAAAATGGAATTAACATATGGGTCCTCCACATGGAAGATCGAAACTATAATCGCAATCAACATATCTTTGAGTGGCAGCTGAAGCATAGTGCTATCCTTATGGCTCCAATGTTGAGGAAGATGGACATGGGGCATTCCAAATTCTTTTCACCTCGTGCTTTTAACGATGATTTTGGGATTGTGTATTTAATGTATGAAGGAAGTATTTTGTCGTACAATCTTGCCACTGGAATGTTGAAGGAGGTTTGTGCATATCCATTTGAAGAACCTATTTTGGACATCTACCCTTTCTCATATAGCCTCGTCGAGTCGCCATAGCAAGCAGAATGATAAAGGATGAAGAGTTGTTTAATCTCCATATGAAGGAAGAAGCTATGAAAAAAATAAGAAGGAATGAGATCAACAGAAGACTCGCAAGAGGTAACTGCAATTTGGTCATTTGCATTCCATTTGAGGAATTTATCCCAACTCAATTCAATATTATATCCAGATGCAGCCTAAAACTGAGAAAATATTTGTGTGCTTTATTTATGCTTTTTATTTACAAGTGGTAATTCTGTGAGTTATTTTCTCAAGTTTTCTAGTTTACTTGCAGTCTAGCATCTACTCAAAGAGAATGAAATTTTATTTCTAGTAGAGGTAATTCTGTGTGGATGTGATGGTTTTGAAATCTGTCATGTATGAGGCTGTTTGTTGTAGCCTTGCTCAGTTCCGGTGGCTCTATGGCTGGTTTCTGCAGTGATTTAAACCTACATACCTGCCATGCTGGTGATATTTGTGTGGTTGGAGAAGGGAGTGCATTTGTGAGGAGACTACAAAACCAATAGTGTCTCCAAACAATGTTGAAGATTGGAAGGCAAATCATGATAACTCCAGTTAAGAAAATTCCATATATGAATCTCTTGCCAATAGAACCATTAAAATTAAGAGATGTGTGGATTAGATCAAGAGGCCTTCATACTCAATGCATATCCATTTTTTGAAAGAAAAAAAAAATTTGTTGGGCTTATCTCAAATCTATACTGAAGTCTGCAAAACCTTCCACTGGAAATCTTAGGCTTTGTTTGGTCAACACAGAAAAATGAGTGTATCTCATTCTAATTAATGGTAGTTATGTGTTAGAGATGCTGATATCTAGTACATAATTATTGTTAACTAAAATGGGATAAACTCAGTTTATGCGTCTACCAAACAAGGCTGCATCATTCAAGCCACTTGGCAAAACTCTCATTGATGGATATCTTGACTGATATCTTCATCTTTCATAAAAAGCAGAATTGAACACTGTTTTACTAGACTGATGTTTCGTACTCAGCTTTGCATAATATTACCAAAAAAGAAAAAGGGGAAAAAAAAAGAAGGAAAAGAAAGTAGGAAGAAGAGGAAGAAACAAGAAAGAAAGAAAAGAAACACCCAGCTTCGCATGATTGGTCCCATGCAAGTTTTTTGAGAAAGTTCCATATTATTGATGCTAGAACACTATCTAATTTAGATCATTGTAGACTTGAATAATTTCATAGGAAAATTTTGAGCAGATAACTTTCACATTTTGCACTGAAAATAGGGCTGGATTTTGACTAAAATAAGTTTGTAAAGTAACCTTATCTATGCACTAACTAAATCCCTCCACTGCCAAGTGCTATTCACTCTTGCCCATAAGCTCATGCGGGCCTAAGAGATATACCACAAGAGCTCAACACCCAAATATCCATCAAGTATAATAAAATAATTTTAATAGTTAAAACAAAAGCTCAATGGTTAAAAAACTTCAATTAAACATCCTTTTTTTTGTATGTTAGGCCCAATTAGGGAACCACTTGATGGACCGTCTAAGCCACTACTAGCTAGTCGTAGGGTGAATCAATGGGTCCCATGTTAAAACATGTGGACCTCAACCGCATCATTAAATCAGTAATTTAACCTTAGAGGGTGAGCCAAAAGCACAATTGTCCTTCCATTTGGGAAAGAAAATCCCATTTTACATTCCTTCACATTTCAATATTATGTATGAGTAAATTGAACTCTCATTAATTGATGTTCCTTGGATAAAAAGAGAGCTGGTTGGATGAAGATAATACGGATGGTCCCTTTTCTTACAGAGTTCAACTAGTAGCTGCATTGCTGCATGTCTCCTTTGGGACCAGTCTCTTCATCTAGAGCCAATTAGATCAATATTCTTGTCAAAAGAGGAGGTGATTAACTATGGTATTAAGGTTGGCTAATGCCCTAAGATTTGGCTTGTTTTTTTTTTTTTTAATCAGTGGCATGGTTCTGATATCAGTATCAAAGGTTGTAATGGCCCAGTTGAAAAACAATATTATACGGGCATCATGAATTAGTACCGGCTCGCATATCAAATTGAATGGGCTTGTATTAGTTGCATGGTTTTAAACTAAATTATTAAGAAAAATACAAGGGCACTGAAGAGATATTTAAAAATCTATCATTTTATTTTATTTTATACATGCATATAATGTTTTATTAGATCATTTTTTTTATGAGAATGCTCTCCATGAGTTTGACCTGTTTAAAGTCAGCCAAATGGGATCTAATTGAACACAAATACAATATAATTTGGCAGCCATCATTAAAAAAAAATAAAAAATTAAAACATAAAAAAAAGTGATGGTTTACTCTTTTGGTAATTTTTTTTCCATAAGGGCATGCTCCATATTCATTCATCAAATTGCACTCAAATTTTTTGTTTTGGTCCTGGAAATTGGCCTAGACCTAGTCTAAAATGATTTTCTAAGCTTCTTCCATGGTTTAAAAATGAATAGAATAAATAGAGAAATTTTTTTAGAAGATTATTCAAATTCAAGCATGCCGACATTGCCCATTTCTAAGTAAGGTCGATATAACCCTGTATTGCTTATCATATCAAACTAATACAGATACTATACACCCATATTGGCCGATTTGCTTTGGATATTCCAATCCATGATAGCGAGATTATTGAAAATCGGATGCCTCAAATCTATGTTGAAACAAGGGCCATCGACCAGTCGATATGTTGAAGGTTATCAAAAACATTTGATTTTTTGGCAAAACCCTCTGAACAGTTTTTGGAGTTTTCGACAGGTCAGAAACTTTGGTCAACAAGTCAACCCGACTGATTGAAGCGTTTCAACCAGTCGACGTGACTGATCGACGGGTTGCACAATTTTGTGAGATTTGTATCTATTTCACACTACAAGAAAATAGGCCTTTAGCTATAATTTTTTAGCCTCAATTGAAAAAAAGCTAAATGTGTTTTTTTAGCCTCGGTTGCTGAGGAACTGAAGCTAAAAGTTTACTTTTTAACCTCAGTTACATAGGAACCAAGGCGAAAAGTCTACTTTTTAGCCTTAGTTGCATATGAACCAAAGCGAAAAGTCTACTTTTTAGCCTCAGTTGCATAGGAACTAAGGCCAAAAGTCTACTTTTTAGCCTCAGTTGCATAGGAACTGAGGCCAAAAGTCTACTTTTTAGCCTCAGTTGCATAAGAATCGAGGCCAAAAGTCTACTTTTTAGCCTCAGTTGCATAGGAACCGAGGCGAAAAGTCTACTTTAAACTGAGACGAAAAGTCTACTTTTTAGCCTCAGTTGAGGCCAAAAGTGTATATTTTAGCCTCAGTTGCATAGGAATCAAGGCCAAAAGTCTACCTTTTAGCATCTGTTGCATAGGAACCGAGGCTAAAAGTGAATTTTGAAAAAAAAATTGAGACAATTGTGAAAAAATTTAGAATTTTGAAAAAAAATTGAGACAAATGTGAAAAAATTGAGAGTTTTGAAAAAGATTTGAATTTTGAATTTTCTAAGAACTAAGAATTTTTAAAAATTTTGAGTAACTTTTAAAAAATTAAGATAAAAAAATGATAATTATGAAAAATTAAGAATTTTGAAATTTTTTGAAATTTTTGAAAAGAAAAATAAGAATTTTGAATTTGGAGAATCTTGAAAAAAATTGGAAAATTTTAAAAATTTGAGAAATTTCAAATAATTGAAAATTCTAAAAAAAATTAAGAATTTTTAATGAATTCCTGCCTATTGAGTTTTCTCTTTGATAGAGTGAAGAAGAAGAGCGTGGATTTCATTTCCATTCTTCTTTATACTTGGAAGTTATGTTTAATATTGCTCAAGTCATTAGGGTATAACCCATGTATGGAGGATTTCATGTTTCCATGCTCGGGCTGCCAACCAAAAACAGAGTTCTCGACCTATGGCTGGTCATGGGTTTGAAAAGGCTCAGCTCAGATTGGTTTGAAAAGGCTCAGTTTGAACTTCTATTCGAACCAATCCAAGCTGAGCCTTTTCATACCAATCTGAGCTGAGCTTTATAGTTGGCTTGGTTTGTGTATATGTCGAAAAGTGGAAAATAGCAATGCATAACGAGATCGACTCTTTGTACAAGAATAAGACGCGAAGGATTGTGGAGCTTCCTGTAGGTCGTAAAGCGATCAGGTGCCAGTAGATTTTCAGGAAGAAACATAATATGTACAAGGCAGGGTTGGTAGTGAAAGGATATGCTCAGAGAGAATGTGTCAACTTCATTGAGATCTCTGCGCATGTGGTGAAGCTAATATCTGTCAAATTAGTATTAGCATTGGTTGCTTAATATAATCTCGAGTTGGAACAGATAGATATGAAGACTGTTTTCCTTCATGAAAAATTGAAATAGCAGATTTACATGAAGCAACTAAAATGATTTGAAATACAAGGGGCAAAGAACAAGGTTTGTAGGCTGAAGAAGTCATTGTACGACCTGAAAACAGTCACTTAGGCGGTGGTATAAGAAATTTGATTATTTTATGATGAGTTAGGAGTTTACCAGTTGTGAATATGATCATTATGTCTATTTCAAGACACCAAGTGATGGGAAATTTATTATCTTGGTATTGTATATTGATGACATATTTATTGCCAGTCACAGCATGTCTGAGATTGACATATTCAAGGCTCAGCTATTAGGGACATTTAAGATGAAAGATTTAGGGGCTGCGAAGAGGGTTCTCGGCATTGACATACATATAGACAAGAAGAATAGCATAATATGGTTATCTCAAGTTGAATCCTTGAGAATATATTGGTGAAATATGAGATGGATAAGGCAAAGCCAGTCAATGTTCCCCATGCAGTTCATTTTCGACTTTCTTCTTAGTAGTATAGTGAAATGGATGAAGAAAAAAAATTTATTTCCCATGTCCCTTCTTCGAGCATAGTTAGCAGCTTAATATACAATACCAGATATTTTACCTGTGGTGGGTGCTGTTAGTAGATACATGTCTAACCCTTGCAAGCAACACTAGGAGATAGTGAAACGGTTACTTCGAATTATTCAAGGTACGGAGGAATGTCTTGACATTTGAAAAATCAATAGACAAGTTAATAGGCTATGTGGATTCAGATTATGCGGGCAGTGTGAATAATAGAACGTCAACTTTCAGTTACTTATTTGTATTAGCAAGTGAAGTGACCAGTTAGATGTCAAAGCTTCAGTCTGTGGTGGCTCTTTCCACAACTGAAGCTAAATATATGGTAATGACGAAAGCATTCAATGAAGCAGTTTGGTTAAAGGGTATAATAAATCAGTGGGGCTTTAGTAGGAGGTCGTGCCGATTAATTGTGATGGCGAAAGAGCAATCGATTTAGCGAAAAACTTGGTTTACCATTCTAGAACTAAACATATTGACATGTGTCATCATTTTATTCAACAAGTGCTTGAGAAGTGAGACGTGACTCTTGAAAATATCCACACAAGCATGAATCTAGTTAATATGTTTACGAATGTGGTTCATGAAAAGAAGTGCGATTTCTCTAGGTCTGGCAAAGATAGAGTGAAGACGTAGTGTGCAAGAGAAACGATGTTATGGAGTTATAATGAAGAATAAATAGAGATGAAGGATCAAATAAGGCATGTTGTAGCATAAATATTAGAGTCATAGTGGATATTGTTGAAAATTGGATGCCTTAAATCTTTGTTGAAATAGGGGTCATTAACTAATTGATAGGTTGAAAGTTATTGAAAATATTTGATTTTTTTGGCAAAACTCTTTTGGACAATTTTTTGGAGTTTTTAACAAGTCAAAAACTCTGGTTGACATGTCGACCCAACCAATCAAAGCGTTTTGACTGGTCGATTCGACAGGTTGACAGATCACACAGTTTTGCACATTTTTACACGATTTGTTTCTATTTCCAGTTTTGCTTAAATCTGTGGGCGTAACTGGGATTAGGGCTAATTCTAGATGTGCTCAAGGGTTTGAGAGGATTTTGGAGAGAGAAAAGGTTAGGATTTTTCTCTTAGGTCTTCGAATCGGTAAGGTTTCATCTCATGTAACTTTGTTATTTATATTGCATTATTGCTTTGTGCCATGATTTTTTTCCCATAAAGGTTTTTCCACATAAATTCAGGATCCTATGTTGAATTTGCTTGTTAGATTATAACTGCTTTGTTTAATTCCTCTCTACGTGCTTCCACTAGTTCCAAAAGAGATTTGGTTAAAAGAGGTTTTGAGTAGCCTTGAACATATTCCAATTCTCCCTTCTTCGAGTTGAAAGGCTTCTCTAATATCAAATTATCCGTGGTCGGAGGTAAGCTAATCAGGGCACCAACGGTCTCATCAAGAGGCACTTGCATCTCTTTGTTAAGCTGAGGTTGCTCTTTTTTGTAGGGTAAGACAAAAGGAGAATCTGATACATTCTTGCATAGCATTCACTTTCTATTTGCAGGTCCGGACCTGCCCTAATTAATGGTGCTGGTTACATTGTTGAAAAAATGGGTTTTGCAAGCTTAGGAAATTCCCATGATCCAGTCTTTTGCGGAGCTACTCATGAACCGGTAAAAGAATTTAAAAAACAATAATTTAAAAAAAAAAAAAAAAAAAAGTGCCCAACAGTCTACATTCACAAGTGGTCCATGTAATGTGTGGCCCATTTTCAGGCCAGGGCATCTTCATGGAGCCTTCCAACTAAAGAAAGTGTTCGATACCACATCCACAGATTAAAGAATTACGAAGAAAAAACTAAGCAATGCCTCCTAATAATCATAATGTAGCCATTTTATAACTAGACTACATCCAAATGCATGCCTAATCTTGAAATGGGATTGATCTATGAAAACTAACAATCTATATAGTCCACATGGGCCCACTGACAATATGACAGTTTTTGCTAAGCCCACACACATGTACAACTTCAAGACATGCCAATGTGTGTGGCACCTCTGAGCCATGTAAAAAAGTGGGCCACTCCCATCTTGATGACCCCATTCAAAGATCATGTGGGTCCATCCACTCAATCAGGCAGGCAAAGACAGCCCCATTAACACCGTTTTCATGCTTAAATTAAAATTTTGCAAAACCTACGTCCAGGCACAGCCAATTTATTAACCACGCTACAAATTTTGACCCCACAGCAGGACCATGAGCCTTGATTACTGGATCAAACATGACTGGTGAACCGAAAATCAACAGGCCAGCGCAGCATTTCGCCACCCAATGGACTCGAGTTCTCTTCAGTTAAAATAAGATAATCATATTATCTTACACAAACCATCTTATCATCCCTATCGAGTTCTGCCAGGATTACAGTCTATTCACATGAAAGGATCCTTTACTTATCTGACATACACAACTGCCCAGATATTGTCATCTCCCATTGTTGTAGTTTCTAATGAACATGGAAAAAAAAAAAAAAAGAAAAGAAAAGAAAAAAGAACCACAAGCACGGGAAAATTGTCTTTCTGCATTAGATGGATAAGACTGATTGGTGTGAAGACACTGTGGTGAAAATCAGATTGTCCGGTCTCCCATTGCACCCATTCATATTACAAACTAACCGATGTGAGAACATCTGTGATCATGGTCCTTCGTTGTCTGCAACTCCTTCACCTTGTTAGAAAATTACTGGTTGATTGTCGATTCGTGCATTTGTTGGTTCTCTGTTACATGAATAGAGGGGATGTACATGTTGCTCCCTCGGACCTCGGCTGTTTTCATTGGTGAATGGTCATAGATTTGCTTTCAACGGCTGCCAATACAATGTGGTAAGCATGACATTAGCATAAGCAACGAATCCACCTATCTGGTATTGAAGATCTTCTCTTCCGAAGCTGGGAAACAGAGTCTGATTTCACCTTCATCTCTCCTTACTTTTCCCACTTCTGCCAACACTTTTCTCAATGGCAGCTCTATACTGAATATGTAGTGAAATGCAAGTTCTGTGGGTTCAGGAAATTGCCAAAGCTTAGTCAGTTGCAATGTGTGATATCATAGTTGTAACTGTGTCTATAAAAATTATTTTTGGAGTCAGAATGTTCTCCACAACTGTTTTTTTAACTACAATGGAATTCAGATATGGGCCCAAATGGAAGTGTACTATACTGTGATAGAGGATAAATTCTCGTGGTAGACGCAATATCAATGGGAAAAGTAAAGCTATTGGACTACACAACAGCAGAACTGAAAGAAATGAGAGGGCATAAGGTTCGGGATCACTTCTTACTAATGAGCTCCTGTGTTATCTGTGCAATGAAACCAAAGAAAGTGTGTGGAAAACCATTGACATTTCCAAATTATCATAGACAAATTCAAAGCTTCGAATAGGCTCAGCCACTTGTATATTTGTAATCGAAGAAGTTTAAATGTTGGTTCAAATGGTAGAAGAATTACATACTAAAGTGGGGCCCATGGTTGACATTGGATTTATTGATTCCCATCGATGCAGGATGCCAAAATTCTTCTAGATTGGAAAATCCATGATAGCACGGTATACAGTTGAATGTGGACCTTTGTTCTATCTCTTCTGAAGAATTATATGTTAAGTGGCCAATCTTTGCACAGTATACATGGGTTTTCAGTTCTAGCAAGTGGGGTCCATGGTCGCCATTAATTCATTGATTCCCACCATTGATGGAGGATGCCCAAAAAACTCCTAGATTGGAAAATCCAAGCAACCACTATTAGGACCCTTTTTTTCCAGCTGAACGTGGACATTTGTTGCATCTGTTCTGAACTGCCCATCTGTAGGCCACAAATCTAAAGGTTAATGTTGTCCTGTCAAGGATATTTGTTAGGAATAGCCCACGATTGTGGGCTCCTTGTCAAGGATATTTGTTAGGAATAGCCCACAATTTTGGGCTCACAACAGAGCAATGGTCTGCGTTACCAAACCATGGCTCCACTTTTCAGAACTGAAAACCCATGCATCTGTGCAAAGATGCGGGCATACCACATGCCACACAATTCCCATGTGATTCATGCATTGTATCATGTTATTGAAACTGGAGACCAGCAGAGTGAGATGGTTCACACACATACACTCAATGGGGTCCACTCTCCGTTGTTAATTCATTCCCAAAATCAGATTGATTGGACAGTCCTAACCTCTTATTAGTGGGCATTTGTTGGTTGAATCTGTATAGTTGACTATTTTCCATTTTAACCATCCCCAACTCAACTAAATACGTACAATTCCCAACGAGCCACACTGACCAGATGAGCATTCAAATGGTGGTTTTTTTTTTTTTTTGGAACCTTCGTTTTGCTTCTTTTTATCTATTCTTTGGTGATAAAAGATGGTAAATCCATGTATTTGGCCTGAACAATGATCTACCAGCATTCCTATAAAAAGACTTAAAAATAAAATTGAAAACATTTATTTGCTTTTTTTCATGTTATATATTTTTTCTCTAATTACCTCTTCCGAAAGTCAGCAATTATTTGTTTTATTAAAAAAAACTATTAGACATTCATACTTAGATTCATATATGTGAAGATCCTGGATCAGAATAGATCATCCAAGATGACCCCATCCACTTATGGATACCTAATAAATCAGTTCAAGTCTCAAAATGAATCAGCTTACGAGAATTCAAGTTGGCACAGTATTACCCTGTGATTTATAATGTAACGGTCCTATTGTTGCATGTGAATTATTGTGACAACTGACACGTGTATTGAACAGTGGTGAACAGTGTCTTTCTTTTTTTCACGACTTGTAGATTTAGATCTCATAATATGATAAACTAACATGTCCCAGATCCCAGATACAAATCAGCCATTCAAGATGGGCCAATCCACCATGGTTTACCTAATAAATCCGTTCAAATCTGGAAATGTATCAGTTCGTCATGCATACCATTATAACAAATCAGCAACATTTTTTAATGATATATTGTCTTCTGAGCTGTAATCTAAAACAATCACTACCATGCTAATTTTACATGTGTTAATCAATGATCGCCTTAGTAAAGCCTTTGGTTGTTTACAAAACTACCTCCTATCTAATAGTGCCCAGAAGACATTGGTTGGCAGCATGGGGAGAAAGGGGATTATAAACACAAGGTGAAGTGTGACTATTGTGGGAAGTTTATTCTAGTGCAGTGATGAGAATGAATGAGAAAATGTTTGTACGGAAGTAATACTCAAATAGTGCAATCAACATGTTACAAGAAATGACGAATAGAATTAAAGAAGATGAATAAGCAGATTACAAGAATCAAAAGAATAGATGCAAACAACGTTGATTTTCTTCTAGATGATGACAATGCCGAAGATGTAGCTACAAAAAAAAGATGCATGGTGAAATGCAAGCTAGCAATCAAACCTTTGAGGAAGAGCAAGCTATTGGATGCATGAGGATGGGGGGTTGTTCAATGAGCCAGGGTAAATATGCAGGCTGCCTAAGATGCTACCCATCCTAGAAGAACACCAGGAGCAGTTGGAGTTGGCCTGCAAGTGCAGCCCTCACGATGCCTTCAGAAAACATCCTGCACCATGAAGACATGAATAACCTCCACAGCCTTATCTAAGTGATGTTAACTTACATTCCTCTCTAAATGTTTGGTGTATTTGCAACTTCAGCATAATAAATTACGAATGATAAACCGAACGCAAAACTGCCCAAAGATGCCCGAACCAACTTTTTTTGGTCTGCAAACCCTATATTCAGAGCACAAGCAACTCAATCCTGCATCTATGGAACAAACAGAGCCTTTGCACCTTTCTAATCGATCAAAGAGCTTCTTTATACTTTTTAAGTGTCCCTTGATACTTTGAAATTTGACAATCATGTTGTCCCCACATACACTTCCATCTACTTGTTCATCATGTCGGGGTTAAATCTGGCGAGGCTCGCTAATATGCAGATTCGGCATTCTCCAGCCTAAATGCAACAAGTCAGCAGCAGCAAATTCCACATGCAGTGACAAAAGATGTGTTCTCTCAATCCTCCATCTTGATTTGGTTATACATGGAGAAGGCATCCATGAATGAAATTATTTTGCAACCTTTCATAATGTTGAGGGGAATGCTAATGTGAAGCAGCGGGAAGTCATCCTCAATTCAAACATGGTTTGGTTCACATTCCATATTCTGAGAAAGGTTTACCATCAAGAAAGGGAAAAAACAGTCCTCGTCTAAAGAAATGTATTGAGAAACAACAGATGTATAGAATCTTTTAACAAGGTAGTGCTTTTTCAAATCTCACAAAATGGAATCTATTCCAAACATATATGCCATGGTTCCTTACTTTCACAGGGTCCAAATATCTAAATTTCACCATTAGCATCAAATTTAGTCTCATCCTTCTCAGTATGTCTTCATATGAAAATGCAAATTTGGAAAGTCACAGCTTTAGGGCATGAACAATGAGCCTAGCCCCCCAAATCACAATGGGCGATGAGCCTAGCCAAACGAAGATATGGTATGCAACATGAGAAGAGATGAAGTCTCTCCCTTGAAGGATTATAGGTTGCAAGGGATGGAGCCCTAACAAAGATAGGGCATGTGGTGTGGGGAGAGAAGATACACTTCCTCCTTGGAGGGTGGTGTGCTGATTAGGCGTCACAACAACCCAAGATGCCCATTGCAAGAATATGGGTATTCCCAGGGCGATACCGAGGTGGAACTAGAAGAGATGGTGTTTATGGATGGACGGGTGAAAATGAATTAGATGGATTTTTGTGGGCAGGCTCAGCTTCAATCACATCGATAGTAGGGTTGCCCAAAGAGCTCGAACCTCCCCGATGTTGCAGCAAGGGGTTCTGCAGCATATTGTCAGTTGTCAAAGGGGCGATCATACTTTTTTCCTCATTAATTAGATACGGGATTGTGTGTTTTAAGCTAAAACATCATTTCGTTGTCTATCTACGGGATTCATGATAGGCAGAAAATTCTCCCATAACTTTTTGAGTGGGGATCCAACGAAGGCCTAGGCTATAACAGGGCAGTGGCATGTCTTTGGATCAACATGGCCAAGAACTCGCTATGGGGGTTAGGCAAATGCAGTGTCAACGACTCAACACCCTACGCTCTCTGCCCATCCTCGCTTGCCTTGTTTGATTTTGATACTAGTGGTTTGTTCCTGCATGCTGCTAACAAT
Organism: Magnolia kwangsiensis; assembly: GCA_037074715.1. Taxonomy (NCBI): domain Eukaryota; kingdom Viridiplantae; phylum Streptophyta; class Magnoliopsida; order Magnoliales; family Magnoliaceae; genus Magnolia; species Magnolia kwangsiensis. The sequence goes on along the minus strand of CM073573.1, from coordinate 153,590,723 downwards.
ATTGTGGGGCAAAGCACATTGGGTTGTCGAGATTATAGCATTTACCTCAGTTGAATGTTGAGAGGGTCCGTTCCCATTCCAATACCATTTCCAAATAGTTATCCGTCAACTCAACTCTTTCTCATTGGATTGACCTAGTGTGGCTATGGGGCTACAGTGGTAGTCATGATTCCTACTTTGACTTGGACTCCAGTGCAGATGAGCAGAAAAAAATTCCCATAGGGATGGGAGATGAGGTACCCCTCAATGTTGGGAATCGTGAGGTGCACTACCATAGAGATTTGCTCCTCCTCTATCAATGTTTTCATCCGAGCAACCATGGCGCTCGTACATCTGATGTATGCTGGAAAAGTCTCATAATCAAAATCCACTCTTTTAGGTGCCTATTCAGGTGGTTTGAATATTGGTCAACAAAGGCTCAAGGTAACAGTTCCCAAGTCTTAATTTTGTGATAGTCAAGTAATGGGTACCATTCAGTTACTGTCCCTGTAAACTCTTTTGGAAAAAGTGAATCAATGCCCCATTCATCAACTGCTAACATGTGCAGTTCCCCACAGAAGGCTCTAAGGTGAGTTGTTGGCCAACCTCACCATCATATTTCTATCAGGTACCTTGAAATTTTTGGGTACCCAAGAGTTTGGAAAAGGACACGAGTTACAAAACTTTGCAGGTGGGAGATTTACCCCTTGCTGCTTTTGCAACTTATTTCCATCTCCCAAACTTGCTCTTGAAATAAATCTCAAAGTCACTCAATTTTTGAGGAAGTGGATTGGGACCTCTTCACCCCCTAAATTGCCATTTAAATCTCTTCATATTCATAGTGGTCTACCTCCTCATTTTGGGTGGAAGTGGACAAGAGGTTGAGAAGTGGAGGCATTTGAATGAGACCACTAAGAGGAGCACTCAACAATTGGATTTGCGTGCTACTGCTTAGAGGTGTGGTCTCAGCTTGAAAGAATCATTGTCATATCCTCTAGCCTTTTGATGTTTTGGCTCATGTCAGCGAGGGAGGGGGGCTATTGAGGTGTGATTTGGTTGTGTGGTCTTGTGAGCCAAGTTCAACATAAGTTCATTCTCTTGGTTTAACATGGTAGCTCGTGAGCACGTTAAGTATTGGGCTTCATATGGTGATCTTGGTCCTTTGAAAACGACGAATGTGCGGACCGCCTTTAGACCCAATGGTGGTGATACACACTTTAGCAGTTTCCTTTTGCCAATAAATTAATTTATTGCTTCCAATTGACAATACCAAGGGGCATGTGAGTATGCATGCAACTAAGGATTCTCAACTTCAACGAATTCGCCAAGTTATATAGCTCTTGGCCCAAACAGAGATATTTGGTGCAGGCTTAGAGCGGTGCCTTCCAAGAGGCCTTACTGACAACAAGACCAGAGAGGTGCTCCCTTATGAGCCCAAATGCTCCTACATGACATGATATGCGACAATGATAGTGCATGGAGGAATGATAGTGCTTGATGGTTGCCCTGATTAACAATGAAAAATCAATTGTATAACATATGGCAAAAAATAATTAAAAAGAAAGGTGCAGTCTAGAGTAATATTTCCTAAGAAGTCTTAAATCTCTTGTTTTCAAGTCAAGCATAGCAAGCAGATTTTTAATTTCTGCCCCCATCTCCAGTGGAGTTGCGAGTCCAAGAAACAAACTGGCAAATCTGTCAGCAAAACATCGATAGAGATGATAAAGGAAAACGGAGTCTCTACTAGCCAAAAATCTCAAAATCTACAAGAAGCTAAAAACCATATAACCAAGGTAACACAAGCAACGACATTAATGATTTTTATCAAAAAACTACACTTGGTCTAATGTCCACAGATTCCAACAAGAACCTCAATTATGAAGGAAGGTGTGAGGCGCCTCTACCCATTTACATGTACAATCACTACTTACGAGATTCATGTTTGTTGCGATTTTAGATCAATATTATGATTTATAGCTCAAGACAAATAAATACATAAAATAAAATAATGTAAAAAGGAATGTATGAGGAAAAAAAAAATGTAGCAACGTAACAAAGAAATATAAAGAAATTTCCTAAAGCAAGCCACCAGATCAATTGAGGGTTATAGATGTAAATGGAGAAAGAACTTCAACAATCCATGCAAAAAAAGATGATTGGAGCTCCTAGATCTCCAACCCCACTCCATAAAGATATCCTATAAAATCAATAAAGGGCCTCAATTCGAGATGTAAACGAAGAAGGAAGAATCTCAACGCTTTCTCTACAGGATGAAAGAAGATTTTAGCTCTTCACTCTCTATCTAGATGAAAAGGGAACCCATCTTTTCAACTGGAAAATTGGAGCCTGTTTTCTCCATCCCCCTCTATCAAAATGATAAAAAAGGAAGGCGAGCTTGCTTCTTATTCCCGTGTTCAATCTCTTCAACCTCTACCCCACTTCCATGTGGGCAAAGACCCCCTCTAGAGGCAATCTTCTCCAATGAGTGAAGTGCATAAGCCCAATAATTACAAGGGTGAGCCTTATGCAAATGGGGTTAAAGGAGCAAGTTCTTAGTACAACAAAGAATGGGTGATAACTCACCTCAAACTCTTAATCCTTCTCAATTTGAAAATGGGAATGGAATAGTTGAGCTAGTGGCTACGCTCAAGATGGGTATGACAATGTCACAGGAAATGGAAAATAGGTAAAACATAGTGGGGAACAGAAGAAAAAGAGAAATCTTCTCACCAAATTTTCAACACTTAATGAAAATGAGAAGGGATAGCCCTTTTATAGTGGAGCTAGATAGCATTTTGGTTATTTGTGAGTATTAAGATTGAAAATGCACATGTCACATTCCTATTAGATCCTGAATGCTCTTAAACACATAAGGAAAAACAATGACAAGAATGTATGAGGGTAAGTGAACGAAAAAGAAAATAGTCTTTTAAAGGTTGTGATAAGGTAATGATATGAAAAAGGGAAAAGGGGAAAAGGGGAAAAAACAGAAATTCCATTTCTGCTCTTGTTACAACCCTATTGTTGACACTTAGGATGGCCTAGAGGTATGCTGGGGACAAGTGGAGGTCTTTGAACATTGTCCGAGGCACCAAGTCTCCCATACTTGGTGAGCAATGGCACAACACTGTCCAAGGCACCAATAATCAGTGAGCGATGGCACAACACCTAGAGGTCTTTGATCATTGTCCGAGGCACCAAGTCTCCCATACTCGGTAAGCGATGGCACAACATTAACCCAAATTCGATCTTTCCAACTGGAATTTTTCTAAATTTTCAGCTAAGCAAGTGCAATCTATTTGAATTGGTAGTGTTCGTCAAATTGCACCTCACAATGTTTAGAAATCTTGTATTCAAGTAGTTCAAATACTACGATTCAGTCCAATAATTCACTTCTCCCGATGGATGATTATGCTGGCAAAGTGCTCAAATCAAAAGTTTCAACAACGAAAGAAAACTCACATTACAGCTAATCATTGCCTACTTGGGCTCGTAGATGAGTCCCCACACGATCGTAGAATGAAATGAGTGTTCACTGAACCCTTTTATACCCAATGAATGTTAGACAAATCTCCACAGGGTAGCACGATGCACAAGGCATCTACCTCACCCATTCAATCCATGGAGGTCCATTAGTCACATTTCATTGAACGTAAAACCAACACAAATGCTTAGACCGAATTTTACCAATACACAATGCAAGAAATGAACAATGGCGTGTCTAATGCTTTAGCATTTGGTTGCACACGACCATTGCCAAAGTGGAGGAACCGTATACAACCCACCTAGCAACCAAGTCACAAACTTCTGGATGGACCGGACCAAATCAAGAATGATTCCTCACAAACATCCTTATCCTTTAGGACATCTAACCCACACAAATTAGATCTCCTGACCAAGACAACATCCTACCATCAAAAGCCATCCATCATGTGTCCCCTACATATTATTAAGCCATCCCAAGTGTCAGCAATGAGGTTGTAGAAGATGCAAAAATAAAATTTCCTCTTTTTGTTACAGCATCATTATGACATCTCTTTCCCATTTTCATTTATCATCAACCTACCTATCAAACCATCTACTTTATAATTTCTTTAAAAATCCTTAAAAGGTAATTTTTCCCTTTTCTTTTCATTTTATTTATCATTCACCTACACTTATGTATCCTTCTCGTTGCTTTTTTCCTTTAAAAATACAAATATCATTTCTAAACCTTTATCTATAAAAATCTCCAAAATTACCAAGCACACCATTCTAACAAACCGATGAGAGAATGCCATGCGCCCAAGAGCATTCAAGAGCCAATAGGAATGTGACATGTGCATCTTTATCCTACTAGCACCCACAAATAACTAAATTACCATCCAACTCAATCATTAAAACATCCTCTTCCCTCTCATTTACACCAAACCTTGAAATTTTGGTGAAAAGCCTCTTCCTTTCTTAGGTCTCCCACTAACTATACTCATTTTCCTTTTCTCCTACATAATAGCCACACCCATCTTTAGCCTAATCAGGCCCTCAACATTCCATACACACTAGTGAGAAGTACCAAGAGTAGGTAGAGATTCTCCCTTCTATGCTCACATCACAATCAGTGTCCTTAGTTGATTCTACATAATATATTTATGAGATACAGTATAAGGTCTCAGAGTTCTGATCGTTGCCTCTCGCGTAGACTAACGTCGAAGTTCTATCTCCATTCAACCCTCAAACAATCCAATGACTAACTTTGTGGAGTTCTTTACATTATTGCATTGCTACATTCTCCTCATACACCCACTACATTCTGCTTATACTCACCGCATTTTTACTTCATTTGCCTACCTGAGGCTACTTCGCTATGCGATGTAAGGCTAAATAATTTTATCTTATTTTCGCCTGCCTGGCCCTTGTGTATTATATGAAGCACGACCAAATATAACAATGCCAAAATTTTGTTGAATCCCCAAAAAATTGGAAAATTTTATGAAGTAGAGAATACACATTGTGTAGGCGGAAAAGGGTATTGAATCCTTTCCTTTTCCATCATCGAGGCTCTTACTCAGAATCTACGACCACAAACTAACCGTGGAAGTCATTTGAGTTAGGGAATCGAGACATCCCCGACCCCTAAGCGATTCTACGATTTCTAGCCAATCGTAGATTTTAATCTTCATTTAACTAATGACAAATCCAATTCAGATACATTTTTACACCCAAGTCAATTACATACTTTGGCTGCACTAAGCAATCAATACCAAAGCCTAGTGAGGGTGCCGCCGCCACGCTCACGCGTGGGAGGCATTCATAAAGAACTCCAACCCTCAGATCATCCCTGTATTTTTCTCTATTTCTATTCTGTTTTTTTCTCTCTCACTCTCTATTTCGTTCTTGTCGTTTGCTCCATCTCTTGCTTACTTCACTTGCTCATCTCTGTATCTGTATCTATTCCTTCGTCACTCAAGTTCCTTATAAAAGTTAACAAATAATCATTACCTTTATATATTTATTTTATAATAAATATATATATAACGTACTAATTAATTATTATTTTTTTTGCAAATTGTTTAAATGCTTGTATATTTTCATTATCCATATATTTTTTATAATCTTATTCCCATTGCAAATAACTGATTTCATATAATGGACGGTCGTACTTTCGGCGAGTCAAATGGGGTCCGATCGAAGTGATTTTAGTCTTATTAAGAAGCTTATTTGATTATCTTTCCAACGAGACTAAGATATCGAAAATGGACAGATAACGACCAAGATACAAGCATTTAAACAATTTGAAAAAAAAAATAAAAAAAATGTAATCATTATGTTATATATATATATATATATATATATATATAGAGAGAGAGAGAGAGAGAGAGAGTCATGCTCCCCTGCGCACCTTTGCACACGTGCCATGGGTGTCTAATCTGAACGGTCCATGTGATGCGGAATCCCATGAAACCCCATGTGACAAATTTTCACCCCGATCTAAAATTTTGGTGGGTCATAGCAAAGAGAAATGCAAATCAAGGGAGGAAACTGTTTTCATTTTTCATGGCCCATCAAAGTTTTAGATCAAAGTAAAACTTGGGCCCGAGGGGTTTTACGAGGTGCTGCTTCACATGAACGGTTCAGATTTTGGATCCACATCACGTGTCATGGGTTCTTAAAAAAGTTCGTACGTAGTACGTACTAACTGGTTCGCAAGTGAGCATTATATATATATATATATATATATATATATATATATATATATATATATATATATATATATATATATATATATATATATATATATATATATATATATAAGTAATGATTATTGTTTAACTTTTATATATATAATACATTATATATTATATCTTACGTTTTAAACTATGAGTGCCCACAATGCAACTCGAGGAGTTGCGGCCGGTAGCAGAATTCAACTACCAATGCTTATACGAGGAACCCAATGAGCGAAAGAAAATATATAGATACAAAGAGGAGCAAGGGAAGTGAGACAGAGAAGGAGAAAACGAAAGAGAAAACAAATAGTGAGAGAAATAAAAAAATAAACAAAGAGCAGATAAAGAGAAAAATGCAGAGAGAGCTCCAAGAGTTAGAGTTCACCCGGAGGTGCTGCTCGAGGTGTCATAAAGATTTCCAATATGCTAGCATGTTGCCCGACATAGGAGGCAAAAACGGTCAATTAAAGAAATCATTGAAGCTAAGAGTTTGTTTATCTTCATTTAATTCGCATTCTACTCCACACATATATACATTTCCTTAAATCCCATTTTGCATTATCATCCATCTTCCATTTTTTCTTTCTTTATTTGCCTGCCCAGGATCTTAAATCCTGCGAAGCAAGGCTAGTTGACATTTCATTTTACTCACTGCATTTTTATTTTATTTGCTAACCTGAGGCCATTTGGCTCTACGATGTAAGGCTAAATAGTTTTCTTTATATATATATATATATATATATATATATATATATATATATATATATATATATATATATATATATATATATATATATATATATATATATCTTTTTTACATGTTTGTATCTTGTTGGTTATCCATCCATTTTCGGTAATCTTAGTCTCGTTGAAAAATAATCAAATAAGTTTCTTACAAGACTAGAATCACTTCGATCGGACCTCGTTTGACCTGCCAAAAGTACAATCGTCCAATATATGAAATCGGTTGTCTACAATTTGACCAATGGTTTGTTTTTAATGATCTTAGGATCATTGGAAATGTCACTTCATAAGCTTTTCAATGCAACTAAAATCACTTCAATCAAATCTCATTTGACTAGTTTAAAGTGCAGCCAAAGTTTTTAAGGCTTTAGTCGCTCTACAATGCGTAGTTTTGATAAACAGGCCGGATTTTCCTCATCATAACCCGGATTGGAGAAAACTTAAATTCATTAGGAGGATCATTTAACCACATTTCCAATGAATCATAAATCATCTTTATCAGTCAGAATTTGCTCTCAATAATACCATGGCCACTTTGTGGACAAGGACAACCGTACTTTCCTCAATCTTGAAGATATGACCTCTCACGCCTCAATACAACATTATTCGAGAAGACCAAGCAGTACAGAGACTGATCCAAAAGGTAGAGAGAGTTTATTTTATCATTTTTCGCACATTGATTGTCACGTACAGAGAGTTTCTGGGGTTTTAGAGTTCGAATGCACAGTCGTGATCGAATAACTAGTAGATTTGGTGCTAGCTGATCGAGTCCATTGGTTGTCTCTGGAACGTGCCCAGTATGCTCTTGGTTCAATCCGTTTGGATTTTCAATGATTTCTAAATCAATTGGAGATAATTTATTGAAGTCAAGCTAAAGCTCAAAGAGTGACTTGTCCTCGTTTTAGGTGAGGTGTCTATAGTTGGTCATTAACGAAAAAGGGTTACTTGGATTATTCTGGTTTATTTGACTCATGAGTTTGGTAGATTCTTTGAATTTGTTGGTTTGATTTGAGTTTGTAATTGAGGCACGACAATATTCGAGTTTTTTTAAGGGTGTTATGATAATATCGATTGGTAGTTGAGAAGGGTAGAAAAAAGTTCTTGATCGGAAAAGAGAAATGGTTGTATTGCATGGAGTCTATCGACCAAGATGTTTCTGAAAGCTAAGTAACAAGTCATAAATTAGACAAAGTCGTGCAGTTCTCTTAGACAAAGCCCAAGAGGGCTTTTAACATTTCCTGGCAAGAGGAGTTTTTGTTGTATTGAGTTGCTTCTATAGTCTTCAGTTTTTTGTTTCTTTTTTCTTTCTTTCCCCTGAAGACAACATAATGAAAAGGGACCAATTTCGTGTGATTCGAATAGAGCTTTTAATGCTCGAAAAAGTGACCTATAAATAAGTGATGCAATACTAAGGGTAACTGGCTCAACATGTAATGAGTAACTCTAGCAACTAATTAAACAATAATGTCCAAGGACTATGGACCCAGAGTACAATCAGAACACTGATTTAGGTCTAGATGTATCACCAGAACCTTGATCTTATGCAAAAACTTACTTGCACCAATTTAGACAGTAGGATGGTCCAAATCTTAATTATGGATGGTTGGATTTATTATATCTTTTGACCAGGATCCTCAAATGGGGCCTAACATGTGCATGAAATAAAATTGATGGCTTGATCTTCAATTGTCCACCTCGTGGGACCCATCTGACATATCTGCCCAATTTCGAAGTGTGCCTCACTTAATGACTGGAACCGGTTTGTCTTACCCCAATTCATTTATTTCAGTCCCACACAAATGACAAGTCAATTACAATCCAGTTTCATTCCTGTACCAGTCTGGTGACTATTTTCCTTTCAAATCAAAACCAATACAAATCAGATGATACCAAGTTGTATCAGATGATATTTAAAACCATCGAGCTGAGCCAAAAGGCTTAAAGATTAGAGAAGAGGAGAGTCTTTAAGGGTTTGAGAAGAGGTTAGCACCTTGGAAAGGACCCACTTGACGGATGTGTGGCCCAGATGCATCAAAGCTAGTTAAAATGGTCTTAAAGATTTGACAAGAGGTTAGTAGCTTCAAATCTCTCAAAGGTCATATTATTTTCATGCACCCCAACCTTCCTAGGTATTACTTGTCTTGTTTCAAATTCCAATCAACAGCTTCAGCAGGATTTCTTGTGGAAGGCGGCCAAAATTTTCATGATTAACTGAGTTACTGAAAGGACACTCCAAAACCCAAATTGGAAATTGATAGAACTCTTAAAATGAATTAAGTTCTTTTCTTCTGAATGATGGTCGTGCTTCAAAAGGGATCAAGGGGCTTTATCAAGAAAGTCGTTACTCGGAAACAAGGCCAAAAGGAAAGGGGGGAGGGTTCAGAGGGGCTGAAGATGGTTAGGAAGCCCTTTTATTTGGAAAGTCATATCCAAGTTTGAAGATGTCAGCGGAGGGGTGGCAAAAGCTGTGTAACAAAAAGTAACATTTCAAATTGGAAATGGCAAGGTTGTTGCAAAGGAATTTCGGTGAATATCCCCTTCCAACAATTTCCTATGGTTGTCCCAAAGCTTTTCATTGGACCTGACAAAAACGGAAACATAAGGTAATGGACTGACCTGACAACAACAGAAAAATAAGGTAATGGACTGTCTCAAGAAAGGAACATATCGATACATAATACCAGCTTCTTATGCCAGAGGGTGACAGAGACAATTTATAATCTTTTCCTAACATTGGAGGTTGGAGTCGATAATTGAGTGATCCTACGGAATATTAGGGAACTAATCCAGGGATGGTAGGGACACAATTCTTTTAAGGATACTCCCCATGTAATTACAAATAGCATCTAAAAGGTGTGCAAAAGGAGAATCTTTGATAATCCATTGCACCCTAATGATCACAATAGGTAAATATTAAGTTAATCCTGAATGGTTGGGGTCTTGTTTCCAAAGAGTTCAAAGGCATCACTCTCTTGGACTATTTGAGGATTCGGTGCCTTGTCCTTAATGGGCCAAAATAAGAAGCCTAAAAACATTAAATAGATTGTCTTCTCCCCCACACTAATGGTTGAAGTTGAATGTCAGTGGTTGCTTCCAGCACATGTTGTCCCTTAGAAAGGGTGCTTTATCATCAGTGAGGTTAAGGCCCTATCCTCGTCTACAGAAGTTGCTGTTAAGCATGTCTTTAGACTTAGAGAAGTTAATCCTTAACACATGTTCAAGCTGAGGAACAACTTTACAGGCACGTATTTGTTGTTTGTAATGTGCAACCATTACCTTAATGGATTGTTGGACTGTAGCTAAGCGTCACACGGATCATCAACTTAAAAAAATTAAAAAGTATAAACAGCTAGGAAGCAGGAGCTAGAGAGTGAGTCTAAAGTGTGCTTCGAAGCGGGAGCATCAACTGCTTAGGAGGACCATGCAACTACGGTTAGACTCCATTTTCACTTTTTAAAAAAAAAAAATTCACTAGCAATCAAAAAATCACTTTGATAAATATGATCTAACGTAGAGAAACAGAAACAGAAAAAAAAAAAAAGTGAAATAGTTTTCTACCATAACCTTTTTTATATATATCAACCTAACTCCATATGAGTCACTACATACCCAGAACTATTAGATAGTCCTGATCATATTCATGCTAATCTATTCACTAAATTCAGGATTATCTAAAGCCTTGAAGAGGTTCCTGAAGTCTCACCACCAAAGCTACTCTAGGCTTATCACAACCCTCAATGGTATCTACATTTCCTTGACATTTTTTAGAGAACAACCACCAAAATTGAAAGCCGAACAAACAGTCAAGATTGCACCAAAATCAATGCATAAACCTACAACCATGCATCATAAAACAACCTTCCATGGATGTGAACAAAACCCATGCCAAAAACAAGTCCGAATCCACATCGCAATATTAAATCCTACTACTTGGCATAAACATATAAAAAATAAATTCGAAATACCACGCAAAAGAAAAGAAAATGATAGAGCATATATGAATAAAGGTATTATAGAATGCTTGGGCTGGATGTTTGCACAATACCCTTTCAGGCTTTGAATTTGCCCAAGTGGGGCCATGGTATAGTCATTCAAGATGATGATATTATGGGTTCACAGTGAAGCCTTACACACCAAAATTCCTCACGTTTGAAAATTCCCAACCAAGATTATAAAAAAATTTAAAAAAATAATAATAATCCAGTATGAGCATCAAAACCAACACTGTATACATATCGGTCTGCCTAGACGTGATGGGGGTGTGTCACTATCTCAGGTGCGATTGCGGACGTAACAACCCATATCATTTCCATTAAACCCCCTGTAAGCTTGTAACAGGTCAAGACACATCAATGGATCAATTTTTCTTTTTTCTTTTTCGTTTTTTTGGTTTCTTTTTCACATTTTTCCACTTATTGCTTTATCCTAAGCCAGGAGGAAGAATAGACTTGGATTTTCGACTAGGTATATGCCTATTTGGAGAATAAAATACAATACAAGGATGATGCAACGTGTGTCCAATTGCATGTGTGTCAAAGTGGCTCATGTGTGTGCAATCTGGTCCATCCATAGAGTGGGCAATCACATAAAATGCCCTTATTTAGTTGATCCGACTTGAAACCAAGTACTCGAAGGATACCCAGACCAGATCGTGATCTGGGTCTAGGTCCCTCAAAACAAGACGTGGACTCAAAAGGACCCAGACCTGGCCCACCCTAAACCTCGTTGGCCCAAATATGGTACTCTAGGACCTGACCAATTGACAACCCTACTAGAAGACCTATACCATGAGGGTTGCTAAATAGACCAACCACAAAGTGTCATCCTCCCTCTAGGCAAGTCCAGCCAATTCAGCACCAACTCAGGCAAGTCCTAACTCGACATTAAGCCTGAAAGAGTCAGTACAAGTCACAGAGTCTTTAACCAGATTTCCACCACTCTGTCCCACTCCCACTATTGTTTTGTCAACTTGTTCATCAAAGGGGGGGCTAGGTAAGTCGATAGAAATCTACAAGGCCTGAAAACAAAAGCCCTGGAAAAGGAAGTCATTTCCCATTCACATATATGAACCCCCAACAAATAACTTTTCTAGATGTCATCTTTCGCCTAGACAATACCTTAAAACACCAGAAAACCTACATAAACAAAATTAAGTAACTAAATCTAGAAACAAAAGTAATTGGTGCAAGGCTACACAAATCAGAACAAACAAAACAAAAGGAAGCAATACCTTCATTTTTGACTAATTGGATAAGTAGTTCGAGAATGTTTTGAAAACTAGCATGTATCACACTGAAGACTGGTATTCTCCCCAAATTCATTTGGAAACAAAACTCTAAGGGACCTTAAGAGGCATATAATTCTGTGAACGCTACCGCCATGCAAGTGATCGGCGATCGCTTTCACTTCTGGTTATCAATTGCGCAGATGGGGTGTGGAATTGACTCGGGTGTAAAAATGCATTCGATTTTTGGAGTCAACACTAGTCAAATAAATTTCCAAATCTACGGCTAGCTAGAAACCGTAGAATCACTTACGGGTCGGGGAATCATGAAATTCCCCAACTCAAATGACTCCAACAGTTGATTCGAAATCATCGATTCTAAGGGCCTCGGTGTCGAAAGAGGGAGAGGTCAATGTCAGAAGATCCTCTTCTGCCCATGCATAGCGTACGGTCTCTACTTTACAGGATTCTATGATTTTCAAGGGATTCATCAAAATTTTGACATTTATATATCTTGCTATGCTTTGCATAACCTACAAGGGGTTGGGTAGGCAAGAATAAAAAAGATCTTAGCCTTACTTCGCAAAGTCAAATAACTCCAAGTAGGCAACTGAAATGAAAAAGGAGATGAAAAAGAAAGAAAACATATGCACAAGTTGATAATAGAGATATATTGGAAATGTGTGGAGCAGAATGCAATCTGAACTTTGATTGTGATGTGAGAAAGAAAAGGAGAGACCAGACACCCTTTTATTGCAAAAGGGATGGTCATATATCTCCAAATCCAACCCTACTCTTCAACTTTACTAGCTTCTTGAGTGGACTATTTTCCCTAGAGCTAGCCTCCTAAATCGAGTAAGGGCTCAGCGTCAATCGAGGATCTCCAGAGTTTTCAAAGCATAGGGCACTCTCCCAACATCTCTCTCACCCTCTTCATGACTTGTCTGGGCTCTCTGTGTCACTGTTAGAGAGGGAGAGAGATACATGTTCATTTTGGTGCACCCCTCAAGACACCATACCCTTTTTTGTAAAAACTCTTTCAATAAAATAGGTTAGGGAGTCATTGGCTCCTAACACGACATTTTCCCTAAATCTCTTCTCCTTGTTGCACGATTGATCCACCTCACAAAAGAGAAGCATGTTGTCAATAAACTAGGGTTGAGATCCAAAAGTAGGCATGCTCCACTCAAACTCCAAGACAACAATTAAACCTTGATATTTTGGTTGGTCCAATGTTTCTACTAAGGGCCTCAAAACTATGACAAAAAAGAAAGAGAGAAGAAGTGATCCCCTTTCTACAACCCTTGGCTACTTATAAAGAAACCTTAAGGAAATTCATTAGCAATCACCAAGAAATGGGCCAAGCTCATGCACAACTGAAACCGAAACCCAGCTGACTGAGCATGTAGGAAATATTCTATAGTTAGGACTCCTTTCAATTTGGAAGATTTTTGCACACAACCTATCCATGGTGAGACCCATCATAGTATGACTTTGGGGCAATAAACCAAAGTCCCCGCTTGTTAAAACTAAAATTATGATCATAATGAAAAATGCTTCACCAGCACGCATTGTATAACACCTCAAACAGATAATTATGGTGAACAAGAATTCTAGATTTTTTATGCATGTCATACATTAAAGTTAGACATCAATGATGAATGAAGTAGCACACACGTACCAAATTTTTGGGTGAAATTTTGAAAAACGCCTCGAATCTTCGCACAACATTTGCACATACAGGAACATACCATCAAAATCAAACTTAATTCCACACCTGAAACAACCAAGAGTAAAGTAAAAGGAGTGGTAAGATTCTCAATTGCATCCATTGCCACAAAAATCATATTTACAAAAATAAAATTCCCGCCAAGCCAACCATTTAACCATCAATTAATTAATAGGAAATTAGAATGTGCTATGCGCTCAAGCCATCAAAATATCTGAATATCTATTAGCTTTTGCACAAACATATGAGTTTCAGATCCCACCGAAAATGGCCATGGTTTCATTTTATATATACAATTCGACAACATAATAGTCACATTGCCATCTAAAATGCACCATGGGTTCGTTTTATGCATACAATTCAATGAAACAGCAGGTGCATTGTTTGAAGGGAGAACACCTAATGCCCATTCCCATGACTGTTCTTCAAATGCTAAAGGATCTTCCAAAACAGCACACATCCATATACTTCAATTACACTGACTGCCACTCACACTTTCCGGTTACAGACAGCAAACCAAGGACTCAAAAGGCAAAAAAGTAACAAGCCCAAGGAAAAGAGGGGTAATAGAGGAATAAGAAGAGAAAGCAAGAAGAAGAAGAAAAGTCTCCTCCACATACTATATCAGAGGGAGATTTTCATATAGTAGAGAAATACAAAGGGCATTCTTGTAATAGTAACATTTTCATTGTCCATTTTATTGCGCCTCGACAGTCCTTGTGGAAGACGACGAGACAGCGGGCTGCGGAGCCGGAGGAGATGAAGGGCCTTGAGAATTTACCCTGTGGAGCCTGCATTTGAAAGATCCAGCGTGCGTGGCAGGAGCACAGACGCAGGATTTCGTCGCAGCGCTGGAGCCATATGATGACTCATTCGATGACCAGGATCGCTTCATGCTGCGAAACGAAGCATTGTTCTTGTTGTGGTCCTTGCATGCTTGTGCAGCAGCAACAACAAAGGGAGAAGCCATGAGGTAGCTGTTGGAAGGAAAGAGATACAAGGATATATGTCCTGCACATAAAGGCAAATTCCAATGAGAAAGTGGTGGAATGAAATACACTGAGAAAATGGTATCTTTCTGCAAGCAAGGCCCATGGTTTAGTAATCCAGACCGTTCATCTGGTGAACCATGGCGTAGATAGAGGCGCGACTCAGAAATCTACTGGAGTGGAAGAACCTCTTCTTCTTTTTTTCTTGAAAGGTGGGAGTAGAACCATTTTCATGTATTGAATTTGAACATTTGCTGTAATATATTTTCATCAAATCTGGATCCTCTGCTTGCCAGAGCAATCTAATTGGACTAGTGATGACATTGACCGATCATGATGCAAGAAAGCAGGATTTTCATGCTTAAGGCGGGGAGAGGATCCAGACTCATTTTTTTTATCAAGATGAAAGAAAAAATGAAGCCGATGTGTGGAAACAGCCCTTTCTATCCACCTTGTAATACGTGTGGAGTAGCCACTTCGCTTCGCGTAAAGGGTGGGACCCACCGTCTATAAAAAGCATACGGTTGATGACTGTATTTGATTGGTTCCCGTGCTGCTATTATAAATACAATCAAGAATTCCACTGTTATCTTATATCATCATCTCTAGCGGCCACACATGGCCCAATTAAATTCTCATTCTCCCGTAGTCAAGGTAAGAGAACTCGCGTGCATTTGAGTTATTCATGCCTGGATGTAAGAGTCGCATCTGGCGTGCCACTTGAAAGATAGCCATCTCTAACAGATGTGCTTGGGCCACATACGTGGTTAGACAGGCCCTTGACTGAGCAACTTTTAACAATTCAATTACTTTTCAAAAAATACGGCCTCGCATCCCCTCATTTCCAGTTACTTTGACACTGAAACCCTTCTGGACAACCGTTGATCCTGATGGTGTGGCCCACCTTTGAAAAGACTTGCATACCCTATATAATTGCTTGAGACGGCAAGACAGAAGTGACCGTACACCAAAGGCCAGTATAGGATGGTGGGGATTTTCCGATCTGAGAGGTTTTTGGATCATGATACACCCACCGAGAAGCTCATCAAACCAACGGCTGGGATCGCCAGAATCCACTTTGTACTGCGCCGATGCATTCAGTTTTTATCGATGGGACACATGGCTCAGTGATCCGAACGGTTAACGATCGGATGGAAGATACTATCGGTGGACCACAGCCCAAAAATCCCCTCTAGAGACATCTTTAACCATTCAACTCGTAAATGGCGAAAAAATTTGGATGGCTAGGATTTATGGGGGAACTTTAGGGCATGGCTCTTATCTAGTGTGGACACCATCAGATCAATGGTCTGGATAGTTTGTACAAAGAGTCTGATTTCAGCTACGACTGCGACACGCAAACGATGCTCGGAATCTTCAAGAAGCAGAGGCCCACATGGATTGGCAGGGAATTGAAAAAAAAAAAAACAAAAACCCTCTGTCAAGAAACATCCTGACCATTCCATGGCCCATCTAGAGTGGAACTGACACTTGAACGGTTCTAAGCGCGTGGACCACACGCGGGATCAGAATCTCATTCCACTTTCTTTTAATTTAAAAATAAAATAAAATAAGAAAAGAAAATATTCTAAATCTGACACAGTTTTATAATGTCGGATCTAGATTAGATGCTCTCGAGATAGATGCTCTCTCCTGACCCACCGCGTGACGATCTAGACCGTCCATCTGAGGCCCATCTCTTCGATAGACAACTCGTTTATGCTTTTAGAGATAAAACCATCCATACAATATAAAGCTAGGGCTCAGAAAAGCAGTCCCTACCTCACCGTCCTGTAGATGGCGAGGAAATCAGATCAGTAGGTTTTTCTTTTTTTTTCGAAACCAGCAATTTGGCGTAGGAACTTCTAGATGAACGGTCTGGATCATCACATAGCGATGCAGTGAGAGAAACATATTCTGCGAGTCTGTATCAACTATCAAGCTGCCAGACACTCCTCTACACGCACAGATGATGAGTGTCGAGATCTGTAACCAACATCTTCTCTTTCGGCAAGAGAACGGGAAGGCATTTTACCAGATCTGACGGAAATCCCTGATTGTGTCCGTTCATCACGACAGATACGCGACGGACGGAAAAGGCTACGGTCCAACAGGAAAGAAAAACGACTGGATCGAGTCAAATAACAAGACTCGGGCGAGTCAGATCGTTACATGACTCGCCAAAAATAAATAAATAAACGAAATAAAGTAAAAGGCTACCAATGAAAATGGAAATATATAATCGTAATGAGAGAGTGAGATCTATATAATTAAATTATTTAAAAAATAAAATATAAATACACCGAGTTTCCAATGACTCGCCCGAGTCACGTAGCCGATCTAAAAGAAAATCAATTACAAGTATTGATTAAAAGTCGGTGATGACTCGAGCGATTCACGAGTCGAGTCAACTCAGCGATTTTCCAACACTAATTACAAAATAAAAAAGTAAAAATAAAAAATCAAATTATGCATCAGGTCTTGAATTACATCAAATAATAAAAATGGACAGAATTTCTTTTTGTATATCTCCATTTGGAGAAAAAATAAATAAATAAATAAATAAAGAGAAAGAGGGGAGAAGGAAAAGAGAAGAAGCTTAACCTTCGCACCCGGCTTTCAGTAGCCAAAGCGGCAAACTGCATTTCACAGGACGGCTCTTCCATTTATAGAGAAAGGAACGCTCTTCCATCCACCCAACGGGCAACACGGGCAGCGGGCAGTCCTGCCCGGGATTCCCATTTTTCTCCGCTTTAGCAAGCTGGGGCCCACTCCCAACCGCGCGCTTGAGCGGGTTAAATGAAGCCGTTCAAATTTCAACTCGAGCCGTTCGTAAAATTACGAATTTGCGCCTTTTTTTGGTTACTCGTCCCATTTTCTCGCATTCGGAGTTCTAAAAAAGGAAAACGCTTTTTTCAGTAATTCTCAGAGAGAAAATGCTTGCTTACCTCGCCTAGGCACGTGCCAGGGTTACTAGCTCTAGAGTCGATCGAAGGCTTAACGCGTGTGAAATCCAACCCGTCCATCAGCTATACCACCCCTTGAATTGGCTTTAATCCTAAAAATCAGGCTGATTCAAAATCAAGTGGGCCACACCATGAAAACATGCCTAAGACTCTAAATTCAGGAGTTTCAAATGAATGGATTGGATGGAAAATGAATAACATGGTGGGACCTGTACAACTAATGGCACCCATTCATCCCGACTGTTTATATGGTGTGGCCCACCTGAGTCTTGGGTCATCATAATATTTTGGGTTCTATGGGGAAAAAGTGTACTGGATGAATTGCGTGGATCTTATGAGAATCCACGTGGCTCTTCGTCAGCAAATCTAACCTAGAGCCGGACCATATGATACCGTGGCATGTGGACAAAAACCGTAGTGGATCAAGTTCATGGTCACAAATCTCGTTCTCGTCAATTTATCGGGATATTTTCAAATTATTATATTTTTTAAAGTATTATTGGAAAATATCAGCAGAAATAAATAAATAAAGATTAATATACATTTTTATTAAAAAATTTCTAATTTCTATTTTTTAAGTTAATATAAAGAGAAACGCCATATTTTAAAATCTATCTAGATTTGGAGAATCTCACAATGATGCAATTATATCGTTTAGTATATTTCTCCTGATATTATGGCGATATTTGCTGCAGAGATCATCGAGCGAGCTAGGAATCGATGTGTAACATGCATGTCATTTTCACACGTGTGGCTCAACAATAGCTAGGTTGGCGATTGGACGGGCTCAAGGCCCGGCGAGGCCTGCTTAATTCTGACTCATGATTAGAGGACCTCGCTCGAGCCCCAGCCAAAGGGGCTTGGACTGAGATGGGCCACCCATAAAAGTCGGACCATGCATGTTGGTATGGACCATCTAAAATTTATATATTGGTTATTGTATAGGGGATGTATGTATTTTATTTTAATTTTTTATCAGTGTTGTCTATTCATTTTTCAAAATCATTTTAGGTGATTATCCTAAAAGTGATGCAGATCAAATGTTCAAGTGAACCACACCACTGGAAATAGTGCCTATAGCTGAAAACCTGTTGACGGCCTCAGAAGTTTTAGATTAAGTGAATACTTATGCTTTGCACTCATCCAGACCTATATGAACTTGTGAATAGGTTGGATGAGAAGCAGACATCAATGGTGAGCCCTAAAAGTCATTGTCACCATTGCTTCATATGTAGAGTCTACTTGAGCCTTTTTAAGTTTTTTGGGTTAGCTTGTTAGTACACATCTATGTAGAGTCTACTTGAACCTTATATCTAAGGCTATTGGCTCATGCTTTAAAATGATCATTCCAAATGAATGGACAACTTGGATAAAACACAAATATCATGGTGAACTTTATTGAACCCTAATTGTGTGATAATTCCCAATTGTCTGTTGGGTGGGTCCCATCATGTTATTTCCCAGCCAACAAACTAAGGCATTCCACCCATTAGGTGGGGCTACCCTGGATTAAGGAATGTTCAAGTTTTTCAGCTTTTTAAAATATTTTTAAGTAAGATGGGCCAAAAATAAATAAAATGCAGTAGATTTTAAATTTATAGAGAAAAGAAAAAATAGATATGAAAAACACATATATTAGCTATGAATATTGCATAGGCACCTTCGTTTACATTTTAGAGAATTGTATTATATTTATTTCACTGAGAATGGCACCGAGTATATAGAACAAGTGAACCACCTATGTAAATATAACTTATAACTATCTATAATATTTATAGTTGTAAATGTACAGGTGTGCATATGTAATTTATACTTTAGCAAAAGGTGGATACTTCCATAACAATATCAATCCTAGTCTTGAAAACATTTGAATATTTTGAAGTGAATAATATCATTTATAGAAAAAAGCACCAATTGCGATTGTAGGTGAGCCATCCTTTCTACAATTGTCAATTCACTAGTGATTGTAGGTGAGCCATCTATGACCACTGATTGTCATTAGGTAGGCGGTCTGCACCATCGACAATGTATAGCGATATTGAATGGACGGCAACTAGGTCACATGACTCAGGGCATGAAAAAATGGATATAAGAGTGAGCTGGTCTTATCATCTTATTAATGTTTCCTTTATTGAATGTCTGCAGTTTATTTTAGGGCATGGGAAAAATAAATCAAATTCCTTAATAGAGAACAATGGTCATTTGGAATAAAAGAAAATTTACTATATTCTACAAGGTAATTTTTAGCTTTATCAATGGTCATGGTTCTTGTTATGGGGAGATTCGAGCTCATGATAGAACATCAATCTGACTGTGAGTCTGAGCCGACTCAGCGCCATTACGTCCGAGGCACGACCCATCTAATCTGATTTCAGCGTCAACACAACGACACGTGTCTTAAAACAAGGTTCAGCTCGGGGGGGTCCTGTAAATCCGATCGGACAACGGATTATTCGTCAACCACGATATACTCATGGCTGACCACATCGGGTGGGACTAGACGGGTCGGGTCAGATGCCGTTTGACTTGGAGACTGACATTTGCTTTATAGTCGGATGAGCTGAGCTGAGTCGATATTCAGAGGCGCATACCCCGTTCGCTAAACATGTTAACTACCACGACCGAACGTGGCCGATAACTTCGCTCACAGATACGCACTACTCGCCGGATACGCTACACGATCAATAGATTGTGGACGGTATCTCCACGATCTGGGAATCCCTCTGATCGTACCGAGATTATTGGATCCGGACCATTTCACAGGTAAGTATAAATAACACATCACGCCATATCTACAGGTACGCAAGATCAAGTGCTCTCTCCTCTATTCTCGACTTAGACCCTGATTCTTTTGTCCTAACTTAGGCATCGGAGGGTCCCCCGGCTTAGCCAGGGTCACCTTTGTCAATTCTTTTGGTGCAGGTTCTAGAAGACGTGGAGGGAGGGCCGACCAGATTTTTACATCAACATTTTTTGGCGCCGTCTGTGGGAATCTGAGACTAAAAGTCAGGTTCTCATCTTCCTAAGCGATGGCGAAGAAGAAGAAAGCTGTAGTTGTGGAACCGATACCAAACGAGCAAGCTCAGTCATCATCAACACTTCATGCCGAGTCCGCAGAAGGACCTTCTCAACGTTCGCGCAATTGGTCGAGTAAATACCGCGCCATGCAAAACAAGATACAGGCCATGCATGATAAAATAAATAGAATGAAGCAGCAGAGGGAGCCAGAGTCACCCCCCGTCCAGGAACAACCCGTTCTCGAGCCGGTGGGACTGTTCGTAGAGACTCGCTCTGCACCCAGGAGTGTGAGACCTGAAGCACCCTAGCACTCGGGGGTGCCGCGTTTGGATCAAAATCCTCCTACGGTGCAAGTCGAAAGATCCGCTCGGAACGACACTACTCAGGCTCCCACGACTGTCCATTCACCTATGTCTTCTCTGCCGCCCATGGACCTCCGTCATCAGTTAGAACGAAGGAGAGAAAGGAGAACGTCGGAGATTGAGGATGCCCCAGAGGTCGTCGCTGAAAATACGGATCCCTGGGAAGCACGTTTTGCGGAGCTGAAGGACTAGTTCCTGACGCTGGAAAAGAAGCAACAACAGTCGATGGTTCTAGCCACGATCCAAGCAATGATGGAAGAGACCGAACCTCCCTTCACCCCTGCCATTATGGCTGAGGTGATGCAGCAGAGGTTTCGGATGCCTCCCGTCATCCGGTATTCAGGATCCGGGGACCCATCAGAACACCTGGAGTCCTATCGATCATGGATGCAGATCCAGACTTCAACGGACGCAATGATGTGTAGGAGATTTTTCATCACCCTCACAGGATCCGCTCGGATTTGGTATCGTCAGCTCAAACCAAACTCCGTGGGCTCTTTTGCAGAACTAAGACGACTATTTCTTACACAGTTCATAAGTGGTAAGAGAAGTCAGAAACCTAACACTCACCTGCTTACCATCAAGCAGGCACTAAAGGAGTCCTTAAAAGACTACATCGCTCGTTTTAATGAAGAGACATTGCATGTCGAAGACTATGATGACAAGATGGCTCTTGCTGCCATCCTGAGCGGACTGAAGGAAGGAAAGTTCGCCTTCTTCATCGAAAAAAATCCGCCGAAAACGCTAGGGACTTCATGGCGAAGGCTCAGAAGTATACTAACGTCGAGGAGTTCACTAACGCCCGTAAAGGTATGCAAGTCACTGACTCGGCAAACAAAGGGAAGAAGCCTAGGAACGAAGACTCCCAGCCGAGCGATAATGGGGCGGACGACCGCACTCCCCGCGATCATCGACCGAGCCGTAGGCCAGAAGGAAAATTTCGTTCCTATATTCCTCTTAACACAACCGCCGATCAAATTCTACTAGATATCCGAGGAGACAGGCTGCTCAATTGGCCAGTCTGCATGAGGGCTGACCCAGAGTATCGGGACAAGCAAAAATTCTGCAGCTTCCATAGGGACCATGGCCACAACACGGACGACTGCGTGGACCTGAAAGAAGAGATTGAGTCCCTCATCCCAAAGGACATCTATGTCGTTACACCAAAAGAGAAAAGTCCACTCGGAGAGAGGAGCAGCCGCGAGAAAAGCCAAACAACCCCCCAGAGGAACCAACCAAAATTCGTACCATCTTCGGGGGTTCGGCTGGGGGAGGGGATTCAAACAGGGCTCGAAAAGCCAATTCCCGGAGATCCGAGCCGGAACACCACGTTCACCTAGCGGAACGTCCCAGCAAAGAACTCTGAGTCGTTCCGTGTATCTTGACTTTCATGGAAGACGATACACGCGGGATCCAGCATCTACACGATGACGCGCTAGTGGTTACCATGACCATAGCGAATCACAAGGTGTACCGCATCCTGATTGACACCGGGAGTTCGGATGATGTTATGTATTCCGAAGCATTCGAAAAGATGGGAATTCTACGATCCCGGCTCCGACCTGTGAAGACTCCCTTGCACAACTTTGCCGGAGAGAGAGTAATCTCTGAAGGAGCTATCTCCCTCCCAATAACAGTAGGAGAAGGAAAACATCAAGTCACACTTCTAGTGGACTTTTTAGTTGTCAATGTTCCATCTGTCCACAATATGATCCTGGGCCGATCCTCCCTCAATGCAATGAGAGCGGTCGTCTCAACTTACCATCTGATGATGAAGTTTCCACCTGAAGGTGGGATCGGTTATCTCCGAGGCGACCAACGTGAGGCCCAAAGATGTTATGCTATAGCGGTTAGGAAAGGAGCCGCTAAACAGGCTCTCGTCGTGGACGCCTTGGACCCCCGAAGATCAACAGAGAGTTCATCAGTCGAAGATCTGTAAAAAGTCCCCCTCGATGAATCAGACCCGGGCAAGACTGTCCAGCTCGAGTCATCATTGGGTTCCGAGTGGAGGAACGAGCTATTAGCCTTCTTGAGGCAGCACCGAGACGTCTTCGCATGGTCACATGCAGATATGCCAGGAATTTCTCCTAACGTGTTGGTTCACAGGTTGAACGTGGACCTAGAACATAAGCCAGTTAAGCAAAAGAGAAGGCCGTTTGACGCCGAACGATATGAAGCCATTGCCGAGGAGGTCTCTTTCCTGGTCGATGCGGGTTTCATAGAAGAAGTATATCACCCTGACTGGATAGCGAATGTTGTTCTCGTCAGGAAATCTAATGGGAAGTGGCGGGTCTGTGTAGACTACTCCGATCTAAATAAAGAGTGCCCTAAAGATAGCTTCTCGTTGCCTCGGATCGACCAACTAGTAGACTACACAGCCGGGCATGAGCTGCTCTCGTTCCTGGACGATTATTTCGGGTATAACCAGATCGCTATGTATCCCCCAGACAGGAAGAAGACGACCTTTGTCACGGACAGAGGACTCTACTGTTACCGGGTCATGTCATTCGGCCTGAAAAATGCTGGGGCAACATACCAGAGGCTAGTGAATCAAATGTTCACCAAACAGATCAGGCGCACCATGGAGGTGTATGTGGACGACATGCTAGTAAGAAGTATCAAAGCCTCCGACCACCTTACTGATCTCGAAGAAACGTTTAACGTCCTCCGAGAATATCAGATGAAGCTTAACCCCGTTAAGTGTGCGTTCGAAGTTGAGTCAGGGAAGTTCCTTGGCTTCCAAGTCAGCTAGCGAGGGATTGAGACCAACCCGGATAAAATCAAGGCTCTTCTCGACATGAATTCACCTCGAACTTTAAAGGAGATACAGTGTCTCACGGGAAGAGTTGCCGCCCTCGGACGCTTCATATCTAGGGCTATAGATAAATGCCTTCCCTTCTTCTAGTAGCTAAAGGTCCACAAGAGGGTGGAGTGGACGTCAGAGTGCGAGCAAGCCTTCCAGCAGTTGAAACAGTACTTGGGATCGCCACCTCTCTTGTCCAAGCCTAAAGAAGGGGAGCCCTTATTCCTCTACCTCGTGGTTTCGACTTCAGCTGTCAGCTCGGCTCTGATCAGAGAAGTCGGAAGCAAGCAGTACCATGTATACTATGTAAGCAAAGTCATGATACCAGCAGAGACGAGATACCAGTCCTTGGAAAAGCTGACACTCTGCCTCGTCGTCTCGGCCAGAAGATTGCTGCCGTACTTTCAGACCCACTCCACAGTTGTGTTGTCCGACTCTCCTCTGAGACAGGTCCTCTAGAGGCCCGAAGTTTCGGATCGGATGACCAAATGGGCGGTAGAGCTCGGAGAGTTTGACATTCAATTCCGCCCCAGGACGGCAGTCAAGGGTCAAGCTGTAGCCGACTTCATCGCCGAGTTTACAACCCCAAATGAGGAGAAAATCAGTAAGGAAGTCAAGATGACACCACCCATCCCGTTGAGCGACCAAGAGACAGTATCGGATCCGGGATGGGTCCTTTATGTTGATGGGTCTTCCAACATTAAAGGAGCAGGAGCCGGTATTGTCCTGGTGGCACCTGATTCAACGACAATCCAATACGCAGTCAGACTCATATTCAAAGCTTCAAACAATGAGGCCGAGTATGAAGCGTTGTTAGTTGGGCTCAGGCTAGCAGCGAGCCTAAGTGTTCAGACCCTATAAGTCCGTTGCGACTCACAGCTGGTAGTGAACCACATTTCTTTGGAGTACAAAGCTAAAAAAGTCAGAATGATCGCTTACCTCAAAGAAGCGAGGAAATTAATCAAAAAGTTTTGGAGTTGCACTATCCGGAAGATCCCTAGAGCCGAGAACTCCAGGGTCGATGCCTTAGCAAGACTCGCCTCGGCCTCCGAGGGAAAGATCCCGCGTTTTGTTCCCGTCGAGTTTATTGAGCACCCGAGTATCGGTCAGACGGAGAAGGTCAACCCCATCTAGTCTATTCCTAGTTGGATGGACCCGATCTTCAATTACCTCTCATCCGGTGAAATCCCATTGGACAAGTTAGAGGCAAGGCGACTCAAAGTCAGGGCAGCTCGGTATGTCATATTGGACGGAGTGTTGTACAAGAAAGGGCATTCTCAGCCTTACCTCAGATGTCTCCGACCGGACGAGGCTGACTACGTGATTTGAGAGATCTATGAGGGAATTTGTGGGAACCATTCTGGCAGCCGAGCTCTCGCCATGAAGATACTTCGTCAAAGGTATTTCTGGCCAACTCTTAAACAGGACTCGAAGGACTTTGTTCGGAAGTGTGACAAGTGTCAGTGTTTTGCAGCCGTGTCGAGGCAACCAGCAAAAGAAATGACCCCCATGAGTGAGCCGTAGCCGTTCGCCGAATGGGGGATCGACATCATCGATCCTTTACCCACAGGGAAGGGACAGGTCAAGTTTGTCATAGTTGCGGTTGACTATTTCACTAAGTGGGCCGAGGCCAAGCCAGTCGTCAAGATTACCAAGCAGAAAGTGATCGACTTTATATGGAAAAATATTATCTACCGGTTTGAAATCTCACGAACCATCATTTCTGATAACGACCGACAATTTGATAATGACAAGTTTCGTAGTGTGTGTCAGGAGCTTGGCATTGTGAATGCTTACTCATCGCTTCGGCACCTATAGTCAAATGGACAGGTGGAAGTAGTCAACAAAATCATCAAGCATCATCTCAAAACAAAGCTGAAAAAAGTAAAAGGAAACTGGGTGGAGGAGCTCCCCTTTGTCCTCTAGGCTTACAGGACCACCGCCCAGACCTCAACGGGTGAAACTCCATTTTCATTATCTTATGGCTCGGAGGCAATGGTGCTAGTGAAAATTGAACTCCCTACAGCGCGAGTGAGGAATTTCAAAGAAAATAAAAACTCCGACCAGATCGCCACTAATCTGGATCTGCTTGAAGAACTCAGAGATGTTTCCAAGATCTGAGCAGCGGCTCGACATCAGAAGGTAGCGCGCTTCTACAATTCGAAGGTCAAAGTCAGGCGTTTCCGCCCAGGGGACTTAGTCCTCCATCGGGTCTTTCAGAACACAGCCGAACCAGGAGTGGGAGCACTCAAATCTAATTGGAAAGGATCATATCGCGTAGTCAAATCTGCCAAACCAGGCTCGTATCACTTGAAAGACCTTGAAGGCCACCAGCTTCATTATCCTTGGAACGCTGAGTACCTAAAGATCTCTACCCATAAGGAACTAGCCTTTAAGGCTCATAATAAAGTATACGCCTCCAAGCGACTAGCCTTTAAGGCTTTTAATAAAAGTTCCAATTCAGCCTCAAATGTTTACTCAATTGTCGTACGAGTACGACATAAGGTGTAACACCCCGAATTTTTGCCAACCTGGAGTTAGACGTCTTTAGGCAATGGGTCAACCATATCACTCTCAAAGATCAATTCTAAAGTCTAAAAATCACTTTTCAACCGACTTCCTTCAAAATCTCACATTTCACCACCTCATTTTTCAAATTTTTCCAAGTACTTTCATATTAGACACAATCCTAAAGTTTAAAAGGTGAAGAACTATAATTAAACTAAAACTTACCGTAAATGGTACGTACATGCATAAACTAGGATTTTGACTATTGAATTCTTAGAATCTCATGATGTAGACAGGTTATTTGGATGGATTAGCTTCTTATACCCCAAAAATATATATTGTACATCACGTAACTCATTCCAGTTTGCAAATGAGACTCGATAAACGCCTCGACGGACTCGTGGGCCCAAACGGCTTAATTTGGGGGATCGAAGGTGGGTCTCACATGTTTCGGGCATCCCCGGGGGTGAGGACATTGACCTTGGGGCAATCCCTTACCAAAAAGGTCAGTGACCGGTGAGGGCCTCACCGGTTTGGCGAGGCCTCGCCAATCTTGTCCGTACAGCGGTCAGGTAGTCCGGTTCTGCATATTTTTCTACGCATTTTACTAAACTTTGAAAAATCATTTCTCCTTCGTTATAACTCCGATTTAGGTGATTTAAAAACTAAATTAAATCTAAATGAGTCTAGTTTTATATAAAAATATGTGAAAAATATAATAAAATATTTAATATAGTTTAAAGTAGGTCGTTGTGACAACTGTCTGAAAATTACTTGTTGGACAGCTGCTACTTCTAAAATTTTTAGAATTTTTCTACATCTCGAAATCTTATGAAATTTTGTGGAGATAGGATAAACTTGATGATAAACCACTAAAAAATAATTAAAATAATATGATAACTATAAGTGCCCAAAATGGGGCATAGAATGACCCTAGGACCGTATTCTGCCATAATTACGCTAGAATTTGGTTAAGTACCAAACTGAATACTCAGTAAAATTAACTTGAACCACTTTTAATACAAACTACAAGACCCAAAATGAGTAGGACTGCTAATGCTATGTTACCTAGAAACCTAAGATCAATCTCTATTCCCATTTGCTCTCGGGAGCACTTTGAAACTTCGTATCGGACCTGGACTGCACGTCGAAAGTCCGATAGTGACAAACTTAGACGAATATGACCGCCTAGTTGGACTTGACAATCACCTCAAAAATCAAGTCTAGATGATGTCCTGAGACTGTTTCCTTGAGTCCGAAGTGAAGAGTGTGAGAAAAGTGAATTATTTAGAAATTAAATATAAATTTAAGAAATCTGGAACGTTTCACTTGCGCATTATTTTTAAGCATTCTGACCGTTAGAATTTGACCAAATTTCACCATCGGATCAGAAAAAATTTTCCTTACATGTCTAAGTAGTTGTGGCCTTGATCGAAGTTCGGTGACTGTTGAATTGAAGCAGGTTCACCACGGACGATCTGAAAATCCGATCGGACTGAAAACTTAACTGACTAAAGATCCGATGTTAGTGAGCTTAAGTCCGACCGCAATTGATAACAAGACCTCCAGAAGTGCTCTGTTGGATCAGAACAGACCCGATTTGGTTATAATTTAAGTATACCTTGGCCCCAAGTCTGTTTTCGTCATTTTTGGGCTTATAAAAAGGGCTTAAGCCATCATTCTCTCCTCCCATATGAATTTGAAGAAAACCCTAGGATAGAGAAGAGAGAATGGAGAGAGAAAGTGAGAGAGAGTTGGAGTTTCTCCCAGGGATTCTACCCTGCCACTCCACGTGCTTCAACACCTCTACTGTATCGCTATTACGGTATTTCTGACTCCATTGTTGGGTAAGTGAAGCTAACCCTAACCTGTTTTAAAGCCTAGGATAGTTCCAATGATGTTCTAGCTAACTTGTTTCATGCCATAGGTAGCGTATCCGCCATTGACGACGACTTATCGTCTAAATCATATCCATTTCGCATTTTCTGGTTTAAGGAGCGGACTATATGCGTTTAGGTTATGGTTTCCAAGACTTTCAATGTTAAGCAATGATTTATTCTTACTTAGGATGCTATTTCACATGTATAAAGTGGTGTCCGTTTCATTTTCAGTTATACGTTGATTATGTTGAATATACTGTATTCCTCGTATTTGTAGAAAATACCGTATACGTATAGAATTTGGATTTGTGTTCAACATGATTATTTGCCGTGTATATATGCTTGTTGCATGTGTGACAACTCCTTAGCGAGAGGACTTGCCCTAAATCACGCCACGGCCAATATACGCTGTATATGTTAAAGTGTGTAGCCCACATGTTTGTGAAAATGTCTAAATGAATACAGAACCCGGATTCATGCATGCCATGATTATCCGTCGTGGGTATATGCAAGTGGTATATGGGGCAACTTTCTAGTGAAAGGATTTGGCCTAATACATGTATAACCAACATACACATGTATGATAATGTATGTATTCTAAGTGTTTGTAAGAATGACTTAATGAGTATGGAATTAGCTTTCGTGCTCACCATGACTAACTGTCATGGATATATGGTTGTTGTATATGCGATAACCCTTTAACAAAAGGATTCACCTTAATACGTATGATAACTCATACATGCCATGTATGATATAAGGTGTATGCTAAGTGTTTGTAAATATGTTTATATGAATAAATACTTGTAAATTGTTTTTTAAATGAGATAGGATTCTTAGCCACTCTAATGATGCGTATAATTTTCTCTATATACTTTGTTTCATACTCATTGCTTCTACTTAGAAATGCACAAGTATGGATTCATATTTATGTTGTACTTCATAACATGCTCAATTGATTGTATGATTTGAACCATTGCTCCATTACTGCCTTGAGTATCTCATATACTAGATCGTTGTAATTGAATGTGATTGAGGCTATTGTATAGTCCAGGTAATCAGTAATCGTACTCCAAATGGTGGTTGAGGTTGTTCGCCACACAAGATGAGTTTAACGAACCTGAGTCGTACGTGGGATGTTCGGCAGTGGTTAGGCCACACGGAATGCTTATGCATTCCATGTCGTTCAACTCAATGTGCGCTTGGCCTAGTTAAGCTTATCAACTAACCTGATTGACTGATGTATGTTCACCATGTTTGGTCACCACTATTTGAATCTAAGGCACTGAGCTTACCAGTGAAACTTCCGTTAACTATGGTACCAAGATCCCCTAAGTCTCATGAGCCGGGAATGGTGGTATGGGACACCGTGGTCCAGCTATCGGCCTACGCTGGGGCCACAAACCTCCCCGTAGTGACCAGTGAGCATCCTACTCTGAGCAGATTATGGTGGTATGAGACACTATATTCTTGTTATCGGCCTACACTGATTGGTGACGAGCCCTCTGTAGTGACCTTGAGTTTATCCTGACACTGCATAGGGGTGACGAGTCCTGTTATAGTCTTAAGGATATAAATAGGCCTGTATTGATAAGGTGATGAGGGAGAGGAGCAACGATTGCGCCCAACAGCCCTGACAGCCCTTGCAGTGACCTAGAACCATAATATCGTATGAGATTTTCTAGGACTGACGACCCTAGAATGGATCAATGTTGGGAAATGATACAAGGGATGTGTCTTAGCTTCCCAATATTACTGTATGAAAAGGACTAATAAGAACTTGGTAAGCATGTTCATGACACCGCATTGCATGTGCTAACGGTGTCGGTGATAGAGCACTGAAGAAGTGAGTCATGCCGCGATCGTTAGATGATGTCGCAGAAGGGATTGTGGTGAGGGCATGCATCATTCTTCATGTCATCCTTGCATTAACAAGAGATCTATGACATGTTTGATTATACTGATTTATCATTACTGCTTGATTGAATTGATAACATGTTAACCTTTATTGTATATAGCTTCCACTGAGTTGATCACTCACTCCCACGTTACGGGACGGTGTTGGCCACACCAACCAGTCCCTGTTTTAGTTTTAGATGATGGCGTTGCTTGCGAAGCAGAGCCAGACTTGATGATGTTGAGGAGAATTTCTCCTATATGCAGGTTCTGATCGACGGGGTTACAGGGTTACTAATTAGATGCCAATACACTTGGTATTTTACATTTTATTTAAGCACTCATGTATATTCTTTCTTTCCATTTTAAAGTATATATGTATATAAATAACTTGATAACATGTTCACACTCTGGAGACTTAAAATTAATTATATATTTTATATATTTATCACAGTCTTCCGCTTGCAAAATTTAACTGTCTCTGGAGTATGATATGTTGTTTTGGCTTAATCCACTTCATATTTTATGCACTACTACAACCGACATTCATCCATCATTGAAAATGTTGCATAAGTGATGTTCTGAAACTCGGGAGTGGAGTTTATGCTTGACCTTCGATTTTCAGGATGTTACATAAGGGGTCGGAACCTAACCCTACAAAGGCTCAACAAGGCATCCCCTTGAGGGAAAAAGCCTAATAATGACCCGAATCTCCGATGGAGTACTCGGCTCATCATATAACAGGATGAAGGGTCCTCGCTAGATAAGTAACGAGTCGACCACTCCAAAAGATCGGATCCAACTAAGACTTGGGCTGAGGATGCTCGGAGAACGGACTAAGTGATAATAAAGGGGCCAGACCCATGAAGAGGTCAGCTCGACCACAAAACGACATCACAAGTAAAGAGTGGACAAATTCTAAGAAAACGCTTCTCATTCAGTAAGCCACCCTCAAAAGGGCAAAAGTACATCAACAACAAAAAAAGAAAGAAAAAATACATCGGCAATTCAAAGATTAAAAAAAGGAAGAGAGAGAGAGGACACAAGGCCTTCATGCTGAAGGGGGTGCTTGGGCATCAGGGGCTTGATCCGACTAGGGGGCTTTGGAAGAGATGTCTTCAGGATCCTCAGGCAGCAGAGGATCAAGATCAAGGTCTGGGTATAAACCCAGACCTGCCTCGAGACAAGCATCGAAGCCATGGTTGTAAAATGTCACAGCTTCGACATCCCTCTCCTTGGAAGTCTTAAAACCTTCGATCGCGGAAGCAACTGTCGCTGCCAAAGAGGCCTCATCCTTGACCCGCTGAGCCTCCACAACCTAGGCAACGGCTCGGGGCCGTTCTTCAGCTGCCTCAGCCTTGGAGCGCTCCAAAGCTTCACTGAGTTGAGCGGTCTCTACGGCCAAGGAGTCCGCGTGAGCTCTGGCGCGGGTCAGCTCAGCAGTCACCACATCGCTGCTAGCCTTTAGTTTATTCGCATCCTCCGGCAGCTGCAGCTCCCTGGCCTCTAGGTCCACCACAACCCCCTGTAGCCAACCTCCTCTGGCCCTCTCGTCCGAGAGCTGTCGATGCAGCTCACTCTGCTCGGACCTCCAGAGGGCGGACTCATCTTTCAAAGCCGCCACCTTAGCCTTGAGGGTCTCGAGTTCAATCTCTCTCCTCTGATGCTCCCTTACTCTTTCCCGGATCGAAAGCAACATCGGGACGACCTGAACAGGAAACAAGGGTCAAAATTTGAGAAGACATACAATAACAACACGAAAGGAATAGAGAATTCTCTCGGAGGCGTACCGTGTAGCACACAGCTACTAAGTCGTTCAGAAAGTCACCCTCCGACCTGCCTAGATTCCGAGCAATGTCTTCCTCGGGGACGTGCTTGGCGGCCCACGGAGCCAAGCAGGCCATATGGTAGCCCGGCTCGAACCTCTCACTGCTCGTCCCCACCTGGGGCAATACTACAGCCTCCTGAGCCCCCACCCTGCTACCGGCTAAGTTTTGACCCTCGGTGCGGATATCTCCTCCGACCTCTACGGGGGAATCATGTTGTCGGCCATTTTAATGGCCTCCTCCCGATCGGAGGATGAAGGGATAACAATGGGGGGCTCGGGGGCTGCGACGGGAGCCCTCGCGGTGGGGGGAACGGTGATGGAAGGAGCGCGAGGAACAACAGGGCTCGGAACGACGGGGGTATTTGCCACAATCGCTCGAGCCCGGGAGGAGGAGGTACCATCGGGCGCAAAACTGCCGGAGGAGCCACGATAGTACTAGGGCATGCCAGGGTCGGCACCGCGGGAGCAGAGCCGACCGGTCTCGGAGTTGGGGCTGCTGGGGTCGGCGCGACGGAAGTTTCTCCCTCGCTAGAAGGGACCTGATTCTTCCGAGTGATCTTCACTCGGGGGGTTCCTTCAACAATTTCGCCGCAGACGGAACTACTTTCCTCTTCCGAGCGCCAAACGCCTCGGCCATGCCTGCAAAAGAAAAAGACAGTATCAGCTACTAAGTAACCGAAACGAAGTTCATCAAAGAGATTATGACAGCTTACTGAGGGATGTGGGCAAAGGCTGAGACTTGAAAAGTCCGAACCAGTGAAAGTTGGCCGTGGTAATCAGATCAGCCCAGGAGCAAAGCGTCTCCGATCATACTTTGGCCTTCGCAATACGATTCTTCTGGTCTGAGTCGAGGAGCGGCAACCCCTTTGGGAAAGCTGCAAAAGGAAATACTTCAATTGAAACAGGTGAAAACCAAGGCAGTAATGTAATTCGAATATTAGATGAAGTCCGACCTGGTTTCGTAAAACGGGTCAGAAAACGAGCTGTTGAGGTCCTTAGCTCGGCTGTTGGCGCCTCCCATTCGTCTGCCGCCCAGAACCACTTATTTTTCCAGTCCTTGTTGGAGGAAGACAGGTTCATCACCAATCCTGGCCCCTTGCTCCCTCGAGTCACAAAATAGTATCATGGATCGTTGTTATCATGCTTGACCAGGTACAAACTAAGCAGTTCCTCTAGGGTCAGCTCAGAGTTCTCAAACTTGTCTCCAGATAATGTAGGCAGAAATCATCACCCTCCAAACGTTCAGGATAAATTGCCCAGGAGCCAGCCCAAGGTAAGCCGCAACCTTTCTGATAAAGGGGTGGAGTGGGAGTCGGACCCCGCATCGCAGTGCACAAAGGAAGATAACAGCTTTCCCTTCTGTAGGAGCACCCGCTGCGTCCATAGGCGCAGGGGCCCTTATCTGAATGGAGTTAGGGATTTGAAACTCCGAACGGATCCACTCCATCTGAGATTTTGACATAACAGAACCTCTTGGGACTACCTCCGCGGCGCGCAAACTCATGGGCATTTCAGTGGTGGTAGTGGTCTCGACTCGGCGGGCTCGGGTGACCTTCTTCTTGCTGGGCTGCTTAGTTTTAGAGCCCAAAGTCTTTTACCTCCGAGGAGGGGGGTATGGGAGAGTGGTCTCGAAAGGGCTTTCGGAAGCCCCACACTTTTAGAACTCCCTGGCTCAGAGTCATCGACGTATTCACGAACCATCTCAAGGTCGGAAGATATGGTAGAACGAATAATGAAGATCGACAGGACTCACTGGGTGACTGCCGAAAATCGCCTTCTACCGAAAACTTCGAATTATGCCGGAATCGCCTCGTCGAAAATCGCCTCCTCCGGTATGCTCTTCTGATTCAGAATGTAAAGTGACGAATGAAAATTCGGGGTGCCTTATATAGGCAACGAAGGAATTCTGCATTGATGGCAAGCCTTAATGGCCGCAGCCGAATCGGCACGAGGTGATCTCCGAGCACACATGGTCATACCTCATTGGAGGAATACTGAACTGTCGGTACGGCTCTGACATCGGGCAGCGTACCTCGGTATGCAAAGCGACGCCCGAACAGTCGGAACTGTCGCGTACATGGCTCCTCAGGCCTGCGTGGCAACCTCTCATAGGCTGGAAGAAGATTCGGAATCGTAACCGTCGCTACGCGTCAATCGAAGCGATCGGCACGTGCGTAATTCAAAATCCGTCATCATTACAGTATGGGTGAGAAACCTCTTACAAGAGTACTCTCCGAGCCTGCAAGCAAACTCAAAGAGTAGGGGGCTTCTGTTATGGGGAGATCCGAGCCCATGATAGAACATCAATCCGACTGTGAGTCCGAGCTGACTCAGTGTCATTGCGTCTAAGGCACGACCCATCTGATCTGATTTCAGCGTCAACACAACAACACGTGTCTTAGACCAAGGTTCAGCTCGGAGGGGTCCTGTAAATTCGATCGGACAACGGATTATTCGCCAACCACGATATACTCATGGCCGACCACATCGGGTCAGACCAGACGGGTCGGGTCAGATGTCGTTTGACTTGGAGACTGACATTTGCTTTATAGTCGGACGAGCTGAGCTGAGCTGAGCCGAGTCGATATTCAGAGGCGCATACCCCGTTCGCTAAACATGGAAACTGCCACGACCGAACGTGGCTGATAACTTCACTCGCAGATACGCACTACTCACCGGATACACTACACGATCAATAGATTGCGGACGGTATCTCCACGATCCGGGAATCCCCCTGATCATGCCGAGATTATCGGATCCGGACCATTCCACAGGCAAGTATAAATAGCATATCACGCCATATCTACAGGTACGCAAGATCAAGTGCTCTCTCCTCTATTCTCGACTTAGACCCTGATTCCCTTGTCCTGACTTAGGCATCGGAGGGTCCCCCGGCTTAGCCAGAGTCACCTTTGCCAGTTCTCTTGGTGCAGGTTATAGAAAACGTGGAGGGAGGGCCGACCAGATTTTTGCATCAACAATTCTCTTGCACATGTATAAGGTAAACATTGTCTAATAAACATGAAGTTTCTGCTTGTTGTAAGAGTTCTATAAGGTGAGCATAATTAATTAACAGTTTAGATCTACTTAAGGTTGAATATTGTGATCGGATATACTGGTGGACTCCACTAGAGTTGTGGTCAAACTCGAATTCATGTACGGTGGCCTTTGAGGAAGAGAAGCATCAATAGTTACAAACTCATCTCTCTTGTAATTATTTATACAGGGTTGAGCATCTAAATTTTTGCACATGTGAAGCTATTTTATTTATTTACTTTTCTTTAAAGGGTGTAAGGTATAGAAAATCCCGATAACCCACTTTACAATGGCTTTCCAATTAGGCACACTATTTATTATTATTATTATTATTTTTTATAATCAAGTTGATCTCCATATTTGATGCATAGTGTGATCATTCTCAATTCTACAATTAAATTTTACACTCATGCCTCAAACAACACCTTATTTTTCCACTAAAGTGTTGACACGGGAATGAACATGATGAGGTCGATCACTATCTTCCTCGAGAATAAATACTTCGAATCCAAGGAGCTTCTCTGAACTCTTCACAAAGACTTCTTGAATTTACAAGGAAAGACAACAAGAAAATAAAAATAAATTCTAATAAATTCAAATTTTGATTGATTCATCAAATAAACGAGTTCATACCAAGTAATATGGGAGAGAAATCGGAAGCAAACTATAACTAAAACTCCCTAAAATTTGAAACTTACTATAAATAGTAAATTTACTTTTTATAATGTCTTATGTGGTTTAACCATGTTATTCTTCTAATTTTTTTTTAACACTTTTCATGTTGGACACAACTCCTAAAGCCCAACGGATGAAGAGTTATAATCAAGATAAAATTTACTATTTGTAGTAAAAAATGAAACTAAACAGGGAATTTGACCATCGATAGGATGGAATCTCGCAAATTCGGCATGGGTAACCCCGCATAGTCGGGTTGGTTGGCTAAAGTAGCTCGTCCTACCCCAAAATCATATATGGTTCGTTAAGTAACTCATTTCAATTTGTGAGATATGCCTGTTTTAAAGTTCCGACGGTTTTGATGGCTTCTACCTCTGATCAAGCCTTCTTTGATCCATCTTAGACATGAAAGTGCACACGGCCCACTCTACATCATTTGTTCGGAAAGATAATTATTATAGTTATCCATATTTATAATGTTGCCTTCTCCTATTTAAATAATCATAGGTTCTTTCCATGCATAAAGTCATTTACCTAAGTTTTATGAATGTTGATTGTAACAAAAGAAATTTTTATATGTACAGTGTTCTTTACCTTAAGAACTCATTATCAAAATTCATCCTTTTCAAGGAATTTTAGTTGTGAAGGGTTTACCAGAACCCACGGACCACCGACACACTGGAGCCCATATTCCTACAAAACTTGTTTGTAAGTAAAGAGTCCATAAATGCGAAGGATTCCATAGGACGTGGATTGCATATTAATACTGCCAGTCGGGTTGTCATTGGACGGTACTCCTTGGGCCCCACCATGTGTGTTTTATTTATGAGGTTCATCCATTTTGGATTACTATTTCAAGGCATGATACAAAAAATGAGTAGATCCAAATCTTAGGTGTACCACACCACTGGTAATTGAATGTTGTCATTAATAACTTGCAAGGGCCCATTGTAATGTTTATTTACCATTCAACCTTTTGATTTGGTCATCCAGACCTAGATGAAAGGAAAATACAAATATCAACATAATACAAAACTTTCCTGGACCCAGTAAGTTTTTATTGGTGGGTGTTCAATCGTCAATATTTCTTGTGGTGTGGTCTCTCTTAAAAGATTTGGATCTACCTCATTGTTGGTGTGTAAAATGAGATGGAAAAATAGATGGATCATGGTTGATAAAACACACATTATTGTTGAAGCCAGAGAACATAGTCTAATAGTGAGTTGCTATTGGCAGTGTTGGTATGTAATCCACACCCCTTCTATGGAGCTTTAAGTTGCTAAAGGCTTTCAAATAACCCTCTGTCCATCAGAACTTGAGTTCTCGGCAGAGATAGGCATGCTTCTACACCTTGATCCATAGCTCAAGTGGTGGATTGAGTGAAAGATACCTCGTTTCAACACTGAAGTCTTGGTATCGATCCCTAGTGGGGGTGGCTAACGGTGAAGTGTGATCTCACACCGGGGTGTACTAACAAGCTAACAAGAGAGAGAGAGAGAGACAGAGAGAGAGAGAGAAACATGCATGCTTCCATGATATTGGTATTCTCAAGTGGAGAGGTCATGCATCCCAAGGACCTCTATCTAAAATGATGCATTTCATAAAAATGTCATGTATTTATCCCTTTCCAGCATTAATTACTTACCATAAGTATTTAGGTTAGAAATGAGACTGTATAATGTTGACGGCAACACTTTTTAGGTTCCAAAATTGAGATAGACTTGGTGGGTCCCACCATAATGTCCGTGTTTTATCCACAAAACATGATTCCAAAAATGAGATAGATCCAGAGCCCAAGTGGACATTCCACAGGAAGGACATTTAAATGGTTCTTGTTCAATTGATCCCCACTGTTTTCTCCAATATGGTCTACTTGAGCTTTGAATCTACCTTATTTTTGGGCCAGGCACTAAGATGATATAAACTATTGGATAAACAGAGTGGATATAACACATTATGGTGGGGCCCATGGAGTTTTGGCTTTGAATCACCTCTTATGTAATGACAATTGGTGTAATTTTTGAGGTGCAACTCCTTCCTTTCAAGGACCACTGGTATTATTTAGTGTATGCAATTATTGCTGATTTGAGAGAAATTTCATAGAAATACATCTAATATGGTAGTTTGCCCACCTTGACCATAGAGAAAGTACTTAAAATAACCTGTGATAGACCATTCTTCCTTTTATTTCACAAGATTAATAATTTTAACATGTTAAATTAGAGTTTTATTCTAATATTATTTTCATATTAATTTTTAATTTTTTAATTAGGAAACAAAAGGCATAAAGGTATAAAAATAATGTAGGGCCATGAATGAGTGAAGGAGCCCTAGGTGAGGGTGTGGAAAGCATGTCTAAGATCCAGGCATACAATCCACACGTGTCAAAGATTTTGATCATTCATTAGGTAAGTCCATAAGAGCGTTGATCCACTAATTATGCAAATGAAACCTGCATTAAAAAAAAAAAATGAAATTTTAGGTAAAAACAATCCAACGGTCTAAATCCAATGCACATGTGCCTTAAGGAAGTCAATGGATGAAGCTTGAACCTAGCAAATATAAAAACTTGAATAGGCCTGAGGACCGTTGACAATCCTAATGAACCTACTCCCGTGATTGTTGGTTGATGACATGGTTCATAGGGTGCACCCCCTGACAGGAAAAATAAATTTTAAATATATTTATTATAATTAATAAGTTATTTTAAAATTTAAATATATAATTGTATAGTCAATAAGTTAAAACTATATTTATTATAATTACTTGATTTTTTTTATTATTATTTTTTTTGAGTCAATATGGCTAGATTTTAAAATATAAATTGTATTTGTTACAGAGCATGCAACTAGCTGGGATAACAAACAGATCCCCACCGTAGAGGTAAAATGATTGGTCATTGTGTGGGCCACGCTGTAGAAAACAACGAACACTGTCGATCTAATCCAAAATGCATGTGTGGCCCACCTCATGGGTGGATCTGACTGATTTTTGTGCTTGGTGATGTCCATATGGTTTGGCTAACCTATTACACTAGTTGGATGCACCTAATTGCATTTGTTCTATGGAATTGCTTTTGGTTCATGCAGGATTTTGGTGGATTTTGAAATTCATTGCACGTGTAGGCTCTGCATCGATGCGTGCATTTATCCATGCCATCCGTCCATATACAACGTTTACACATGGCATGGTTGTGAATTTGGTCCATTGATTACAATTTTATGTTCCACTAAACAGAATTTTACTTAATCCAGTATTTCCCCTCAGCAAGAATTTTATCACAAACGTGGGATTGAATGGCTAAAATACCATGGTTTTTCAAGACATGCAATTCAATAGCATTTTATTCCGCGGACCAAACACGCCCTAAACCGTTAAACCGTTACAATGGGCGGAAACCGAAAGGGGAAATCCAGGGGTGGAAGGATTGTTTCGGACCGGAATCCTCCCCAATAAGTCTTACGGGTGGGAATAAAATACCCAAGCTCTATGTGGCCCACCAGTTGTATACGAAAAATCCATTCCGTCCAACAGGTTCCATCGTCGATTCTACGAGCTGAGGGAAAAAAATCAGCCAGATCCATGAACCAGGTGACTACATGAGAGGGAACAATGGACATGAAATGCCAGCCATAGGTTTATTTTCCACCATCGTGTATATCTTTCATCAAACCTGTTAATCAGGTGTAACTCCGAGTAATGAAGCAATGAAAAAAAGAATAAGTGATCCAACACTCATGCGGGCCACACCACCTGAACTTAAGAGGTTATATGAGCAATTTCATGTTGTTGAGATTGGTGTGGCCCATTTAGTTTTTCTTTCAATTTTATTTTAATTATGAACGGTTAAAATAAAGGCTATCATCTGATGGACGGATGGATTTACATATAAAACAAGGTGGGCCCCGCATCCGGTAAACTAGTTGTCCCGACAGTTCCTACCAGTCGCTGTCTCCCGCGTACAGAGCAGTTAATAGAGCTTGGAGCAATTGAATGTGGCATCGGAAATCTCTGTAGATCCCAAAAATTACTCTTAAAATAACTTCACACGACAAATATTTATGGGATGCGTGCCTACCATTCCTCATCTCTATGCCTCTTCCATCTATATAGGACACGTGTCACTGCTGGCAATGTATCGGGACCATTGATCTACTGGACCAGTACCAGGTGGGCCTACCAGTCAATGCCCAAGATTTCAGGCAACTGAACTATTTAAAGGTGTTTTGATGGTGGGCCGTTTGCCCATTGACAAGGGATCATTGCTTTTTGTGGGCCAGCAGGACCAACCACCCAAATTGGCTCTTGGTGAGAGTTTGTTCTTTTCAATAATTATCTAAATAATAGAATATTTTCAGTATGTTTGCACATAAATACATTGTTAATTTAGAATTATTGTAAATATTCACTTTTGATTAGATTTTTTCTTCTCTTTTATGGTGGTTGACTCCAGATTTATTTTATTTTTAATGATAAAACTATTAGGGGCAAGTTTGGTGACCAAAAATAGATATGAATTTAAATTATATAAGATATTTATAATAGTTTTAACTTAATTATTAAATCAACTTTAACATTTCTAAATTAGTGTGTATATGTGATGTTTGTTGCAATGCTTATAATAAGTTTATTGAAATATATACTTCTACATCAAATAATGAAATTCTAACTCTCATATGATCTATAAGCATGGGATTACAATTGATTGACTAACCAACATTTTTTAACCATTCTTCTACATGGCCAATGTTTGGATGTCTCATATCATCATATTAATGTAATTTCAGTGATGCAGTTGATAATGTAAGTGTTTTGGAACATGATCAATGGGGCACGTGTATAATAGATTAATTGTAACTTGATGCAGGGATGAACGTGATGAGGTCGATCACTGTCTTCCTCAAGGATCACTATTTTGAATCCACGAAGCTTCTCTGGACTCCTCATAAAGACTTCTTGAATACACAAGGAAAGAAAGCAAAAAAATAGAAATAAATTCTAATAAATTCAAAATTTTATTAATTCATTGAAATAAACGAGTTCACAACCCCTTTAAATAAGGATACCAAACAATAAGAGAGAAATTAGAAACAAACTATAACTAAAACTTCATAAAATTCGTAACTTATTATAAATAGTAAATTTACTTTTATAGTTAGTGTCCTATGTTGCTTAACCAGGTTATTCTCCTAATTATTCTAAGCACTTTTCATGTTGGACACAACTCTTAAAGCCCAACGGATGAAGAGTTATAATCAAACTAAAACTTATTATTTATAGAAAAAATGTAAATAAATATGAAATTTAGCCGTAGATAGGATGGAATCTCGCAAATTTGGCATGGGTAACCTAGCATAGCCAAGTTGGTTGGCTAAAGTAGCTGGTCGTACCCCATAATCATATATGGTAGGTCGAGTAACTCATTCCGGTTCGCGAGATATGCTTGTTTTAAAGTTCTAACGTTCTTGATGACTTCTGCCTCTGATCCGGCCTTCTCTGATCCATCTTGGACATGAAAGTGTTCACAACCCGCTCTACATCAGTCCCCTCCACTTCAGAAGAACTTGTCCTTGAGTTCTCTTGCCGTTTTGGTTCATGATATTCAGTCTGGTGTGCCGTAACGATACTCGAATCAAAAGTTACGATCAATTTACAATCCACATTCTTTTTGTTCAACCATGCTAGGAATGTATCTATGACACGTTCTACATCAGACCCATTTGCTTGGAAAAAACTCGTCCTCAAGTTACTCAAGGGACTTGGTTCATGATTCTGAGATAACTTTTGTTGCCAATATTTGTTAGCCATTTTCTTGTACTTGACATTAGACTCTTGAGTTGACATAATACATGTACTCATGCTCTCATTGACCTAGCCAGTATAAATCAATTCATTCACTTTTACCTTTAAGATCTCACATTCCTTCTGATAATGTGGGCAATTAGGTAGACTTATCCCTGTGACTAGATTAATGTAGTTTTGTATATCTCGTGTAAGAGGTAATTTATTAGGGAGTTCATTGAGCACAATCGCATTGAACTCTTACAACACTAGTTTCAAATCTCCTAGAATATTCACAAGCTCCATATATTATTTATTTTCAAGTAATGTATATATATATTTTGTTTCCTCAGATTATTTAACAAAGGCATGTTCAGTTATAAGAGGTTGTTTTTCAAATTTAGAAGTCTTGGGTTATTTCTCCCTTCTCATAATGAGAAGGCCAATCTTTCTACTGTCTTTAGTAAATTTAAATATGTTATCTTGACCTTTATGTGTAGCAATAATATCAATATTATTTTATCATGATCGGCCAAGTAACATATGACAAACTTCTA
This sequence comes from Magnolia kwangsiensis, assembly GCA_037074715.1. NCBI lineage: Eukaryota > Viridiplantae > Streptophyta > Magnoliopsida > Magnoliales > Magnoliaceae > Magnolia > Magnolia kwangsiensis. The sequence goes on along the minus strand of CM073573.1, from coordinate 153,548,545 downwards.
TGTCGACTGCGTCACAAAGTACTTAATCCTTCTAATTTTTACTAATTGAAAATGAGACAGTGCATTGTTCGGTTACCTCTGTTTTATTGACTTCCCTGGTCCATCCAATCGTATACGAAGACGGATGCTTTTCTGTACTCAATTACAGCTTTTCCACCATTATTTTCAATACGAGATTCTTACTGCTCCTGACATCGATGATTACATTACAGAACTTTTGGCTTACAGTGTACCTCGTTCGAAAGACGTTGTCTCGTTGTAATTCTATTTCTTTCATTGGCATGTATAACTATTTCCTCATGATCAAAGTGGTGGCTTGCGATTTACCATCATTTAATGGTGCTTTGTAGAAATCGGGGTTGTGTCGTATAACGACCACGGACAGTTGAGCATCATTTTGAGCTCAGGGTGGAATTAGTGCATTCGAAATACGGTTGAGGTTTGCCTGTAACCCTTGCATGGTCAACTGACTCTTCCGGTGGAAAGCTTTCATTCTTTCCGAAAGATAACGAATCCCTGAATCACCGTCCACAGGATTTTTGTTCATACCTTTGTTGTTTGTCATCGGCCCAAGAGAAATTCTCGCTTTGATACCAATTAACGTAGGGATGAACGTGATGAGGTCGATTACCGTCTTCCTCAAGGATAATTACTCCGAATCCACGGAGCTTCTCTGGACTCCTCACAGAGACTTCTCAAATTCATGGGAAAAGATAGCAAGAAAATAAAAATAAATTCTAATAAATTCAAAATTTTATTAATTCATTGAAATAAACGCGTTCATAACTCTTTTCAATAGGGATACCAAGCAATAAGAGAGAAATCAGAAACAAACTATAACTAATACTCCCTAAAATCTATAATTTACTATAAATAGTAAATTTACTTTTACAGTAAGTGTCCTATGTGGCTTAACCAGGTTATTCTCCCAATTATTCTAAGTACTTTTTATGTTGGACACAACTCCTAAAGCTCAACGGATGAATAGTTATAATCAAACTAAAACTTACTATTATAGTAAAAACGGAACTAAATATGGAATTTGGTCATCGATAGGATGGAATCTCGCAAATTCGGCATGGGTAACCTGGAATAGCCAGGTTGGCTGGCTAAAGTAGCTCGTCCTACTCCAAAAATATATATGGTACGTCGAGTAACTCATTCCGTTTTGCGAGATATGCATGTTTTAAAGTTCTGACGGTCTTGATGACTTCTGCCTTTGATCGGGCCTTTTCTAATCCATCTTAGACATGAAAGTGTCCGCAATCCACTCTACATCACAATTGCACATGTTACACACAAGACTCTCCTATCTTTAAAAATAAGCGAAAAGGGGGAGGACTGATAATCTAAACAAAATCAAGGGATTGCAAAACTTATCCAAAGTGATGGTATGAAATCCCCTTGATGTGAAATACCCTCTAATCCATGCTATCAAATGACTCATGGAATTGAAATACCCTAAAATAATCTCCAATCCTCCCAAATCCATGATACCGAACGACTCCTAGGGAGTGTTTGGTTTTTCAATTACAATGGTAATGCAAAGTACACGAGCATCATTATTATTTTAAAGTGTTTGCGTAAATAAAATTTATTACTCGTAAATCGAGAGTTAAATTAAAAAAAAGTTGTAAAAAAATTATAATCATTATATTTTTACATTATAAAATTACTAATTTTATAGTAACTTTTAGCTTAAACAAACAATTGTAGTAAACTCATCTTTACAACCAAATATAAGTGATGTTATCACATAATTATAAGAGTAAATAACCATTACCCATTGTAATTGGAAAACCAAACACCCTTTAAAACTACATCTCTCTATAACTTGAAAAACGTAATTAAAACTATCTTATAGTTTAACATAAGGGAGAATTAAAGGGTTTATATTTGTTGGGGGCCTTGCACAAAACCTTAGGATCTAGCCTCCCGAACAAACCAGAATTATGCAATAATAATGCAATGAAATAAATCAAAGCAATAACCACACACCACACAAGAGATTTTTACATGGAAAACCCTCAAAGAGGTAAAAACCACGGGACCTCGTCCAGATTAACAATCCACTATGAAGTAAAACATTACAACCTTCGTCACTCACGCAGGAGTGGATGAACAATAAGAGAATAAAAGTAAAACAGAGGGATCTCACCGATCACGAGGACGTAAAAGCACTGATACGACGGCTTTCTTCCATAAGCTTTCTCTCTCTTTTCTCTCTCTCTCTCTCACCCTTGATAGCCCTCTTGTGTTTTTCTCATACCTTAGAAAAACCCTAGAGACTCCTATTTATAGTTTTAGGAAACTCATTTTCGCATCCCAGTTGCGAAAGGACTTGCGACACGAAATCCGCGTAAAATTGTGGAACGAATCTGCGTAGCTTCGACTAGTCGTAGCTCTCCTATGACTGGTCCTAGACCACCTACGACTGGTCGTAGCTCTCCTTCGACCAGTCGTAGACCTCGGAGAAAAAATAGCATAAACAGAAAAAACAGCACAAACTCGCTGGACTGTGAGTCGTGCTAGGGCTCGAACCTACGACCGGTCGACCACCTCCCACGACCGGTCGAAGACCTCCTACGACCAGTCGAGCAACACGATGAATTACTCCGATTTTTCACCCGTTGCTCCCTCTCTCCTCTGATCTGAGGAGGAAAATCCTATCAAATCTCTCCCTTTCTGACTCAGGAGGAATTCACCTTCTTCAAGCCAGCCTGGTTTCTACAAACCTCAAACTTGTCCTTGAGCAAAGCCTTGTTCATCATGTCTGACCCATTATCGTCCATGTGGACTTTCTCAAGCTGTAACACCTTCTGTTCCAAAGTATCCCTGATCCAGTGATACTGAATCTCTATGTGCTTCGACTTGGAATGCTGACTTGAATTCTTACTCAAGTGTATAACACTCTAACTATCACAATAGACCACGTGCTCCTCCTGCTTCAAGCTAAGTTCCTGTAGGAACCTCTTCATCCAAAGCATCTCTTTACATGCCTCTGTGACTGTAATGTACTCGGCCTCTGTTGTAGACAATGCTACGACCTTCTGTAGCTTGCTCTGCCAAGAAACCGCTCCCCCTGCAAACATAAACATGAACTCCGATGTAGACTTCATGGAGTCTATGTCACCTGCCATATCTGCATCTGTGTAGAATTCCAGCATCGGTTTACCGTCACCATAGCATAGGCTCAACCTGGATGAGCCTCTTAGATACTGCAGTATCCACTTCATCACTGCCCAATGTTCTTTGCCAGGATTGACAAGATACTCGCTGACAACACTAATCGCATATGCTATGTCTGGGCATGTACACACCATATCATACATCAAACCTCATACAGCTAACGCGTAAGGTATCTTCTGCATCTCTTCCACCTCTGCCTTCGTCTTGGGACACTTCCTATCGCTCAATCTGAAGTGACCATCCAGTGGAGTACTGACCGGCTTCGCTGCATTCATATTGAACCGCTGTAGGACTTTCTCAATATACCGCTCTTGTGACAGCCAAAGCTTCCTGCTGCTTCTGTCATGGGTTATCTCCATTCGTAGGATCTGTTTAGCCAGGCCCAAGTCTTTTATCGTAAAAAACTTGCCCAACTCCTGTTTCAGCCTATCGATCTTCTTAATGTCTTTTCCCATGATGAGCATGTCATCACATATAACAGCAGAACTAAGAAATCACCATCTAAGAACTTGCGCGTGAACACACAGTGGTCCGACTCCGTTCTGTCGTACCCATATTGTAACATGAACGAATCGAACTTCTTGTACCATTATCGTGGAGCTTGTTTTAGCCCATACAAGCTTTTCCTCAGCCTACACACCATATGCTCCTTGCCCTTACCTTCGAACCCCTCTGGTTGGTGCATGTAGATCTCTTCTTTCAGGTCACCATGGAGGAAGGCAGTTTTAACGTCTAACTGCTCTATCTCTAGATCCATGCTAACCGCCAACCCAAGCAACACCCGTATGGATGTCATCTTTACCACTGTTAAGAATATCTTTTCGAAGTGTATGCCTTTCCTTTGACCGAACCCTTTTACCACAAGTCTGGCCTTGAACCTCGTTTGTGAATTCTTCTGCTCAATCTTCTTTCTGAACACTCACTTGTTGCTCAGAGCTTTCTTGCCCTTAGGCAGTTTCACCATGTCATAGGTTTGGTTCTTATACAAGGATTTCATCTCCTCTTCCATAGCTTTTAACCACTCCTCCTTATGCTTATCGGCTAGGGCCTCAGAATAATCTTCTGGCTCTCCCCCATCAGTCAGCATAATGTATTCATGCGGCGAGTACCTCTTGGACGGCTGTCTGTCCCTAGATAACCTCCTCACCTGTGGCTTAACAGGTGGATTAAGTGGGGGCTGCTCCCCCGGTCCATCTTCTATAGGAACCCCCTCATCTTCTGCACCTCGCTGAACTCTTCCATTATCAGGCACCACAGGAGGAATAACCGAATCCATGTCCTCTAGCTCACCTGAACTAGGCTGATTCTTTTCTGGCTTACCAATGTCTTCAATATACTGATCTTCAAAGAAAACCACATCTCTGCTCCTGACGAGCTTCTTCTCGGTCGGATTCCACAATCTGTAACTGAACTTTTCATCACCGTACCCCAGGAACACACACTGCCTGATCTTTATGTCGAGCTTGGACCTCTCGTCCCTTGGTACGTGAACGGATGCCCTGCATCCAAACACCCTGAGATGACTGTACGATGGATCATGTCCAGTCCATACCTTCTCAGGTACTTCTCCATTCAACGGGGCTGATGGAGACCTGTTTATCAGATACACCGCCGTGTGCCTTGCTTCTCCCCAGAACGTCTTGGACAATTTCGCATAGGAGAACATGCATCTGATTCTTTCAACAATGGTGCGATTCATTCGTTCAGTTACACCATTATGCTGGGGGGTCTTGGGAACCGTCTGTTCATGCTGTATACCTAGGGACTTGTAAAACTCATGAAAGTCGCCAATGTATTCACCACCATTGTCAGTGCGGATGCACTTCACTGATCTACTTGTATCTCTCTCGACCATAGCATGAAACAACTTAAACACACCAAAGATCCCGTCCTTGAATTTCAGAGCATAAGCCCAAACCCTCGTAGATGCATCATCTATAAAAGTAACAAAAATACAATGCTCCACCCAAGGTTTTTGTCCTCATAGGAACACACACATCAAAATAAACCAAATCTAATGCATGCTCTTTATTAACATGAGAAGCAGATTTAATAAATGAAACTTTGTGCTGTTTCCCTGATAAATAATTAAGACAGGTTTTGAAAGGTGTACTTGTCACGTCTGGAAGGAGCCGCTTCCTCGCTAGTAACTGAAGCCATTTTTCACTCGTGGCCTAAACGCTTGTGCTACATATCAATAGCTGAATCTTCCACTGCGTTCAACCCACCCTTGCATACACTGACACTTGCCTTGTACAGGGTGCAACACTTCTTTCCTCTTGCTGCGATCAACGAACCCTTGATGAGCTTCCAGCGTCCACCAACAAACCGGCTTTCATAGCCATCATCATCCAACCTTTCCGTCGACATCAAGTTGAGACGAAGGTCTGGGATATGTCTCACATCCCTGAGAACCAATGTGCAGCCCACATTAGTCTTCACACAAATATCACCGACTCTTACGATCTTCGATACGCCAGAATTTCTCATCTTCACGGTCCCATAGTCACCTGACTTGTAGCTTGTGAAGAAATCCCTGCGTGGAGTCGCATGAAAAGAAGCTCCTGAGTCAATCACTTAGTCGGTGTCCTGACTTGTAGCCGTGAGACATACATCGTGATTTGCTGAAAGAATAATAACAATGTCACCATCTGAAGCGACCGTAGTAGAATCAGATTCATTTTCCTTCTCCTTTCCTTTTTCTTTCTTGTCGTTTTTAGCCTTACGACATTCATGATTATAGTGGCCCTTCTTGCCACAATTCCAGCATTCAACATTTTTTCTGTTACTCGACTTGCCTCTTGATTTATCTTGGGCCTTCTCGCCCTTCCTGTTCTTTCCTCTCCCCCGTTCCTGTGTCACAAGTGCCTCTTGCTGGGTAGACCCCTGAGACTTTCTCCTTGTCTCTTCATTGAAGAGACAACTAGTAACCTGTTCCATGGATATCTTTCCGTCTGGCGCGGAGTTACTTAGAGACACCACCAATGTCTCCTAACTGTCAAGTAACGAACTAAGCAATAGTAAAGTCTGCAATTCATCATCCAGGACCATCTTCATAGAGGGGAGTTGGTTCACTATATTGCTGACCTCATTCATGTGCTCAGCCACAAAACTACCATCCTTGAACTTGAGATTCACAAGTCGCCTTATCAGAAAAATTTTATTAGCGGTTGCCTTCCTCTCATACAGCCCTTGTAGTTTCAGTCATAGGCTAGCAACTGAGGTTTCTGTAGACACATGGTGGAATACAAAATCATCCAGCCATTGTCTAATAAACCCCACCGCCTTCGGGTCCAAGTTCTTCCAATCTTCATCAGTCATATCTTTGGATTTTGCTGATATGCCTAAAATTAGAGAATATAGATCCTTGCAATAAAGCAAGTCCTCCATCTTAGCCTTCCATATCGTCCAGTTAGAACCATTGAGGCTGATCATCCTTGATGAGCCACCTTTCATAATTCCAAACCGATCCTACCCGTTTAATGAACTTAGCACTCTGATACCACTTTCTTGGGGGCCTTGCATAAAACCTTAGGATCTAGCCTCCCGAACAAACCAGAATTATGGAATAACAGTGCAATGAAATAAATTAAAGCAATAACCACACACTACACAAGAGATTTTTACGTGGAAAACCCTCAAAGAGGTAAAAACCACGGGACCTCGTCCAGATTAACAATCCACTATGAAGTAGAACGTTACAACCTTCATCACTCATGCAGGAGTGGATGAACAATAAGAGAATAAAAGTAAAACAGAGGGATCTCGCCGATCACGAGGACGTAGAAGTACTGAGACGACGGCTCCCTTCCACAAGCTTCCTCTCCCTCTTTTTTTCTCTCTCTCACCCTTGATAGCCCTCTTGTGTTTTTCTCATACCTTAGAAAAATCCTAGAGACCCCTATTTATAGTTTTAGGAAACTTCTTTCCGCATCCCAGTTGCGAAAGGACTTCCGACACAAAATCCGCGTAAAATCGCGGAACGAATCTGCGTAGCTTCAACTAGTCGTAGCTCTCCTATGATTGGTCCTAGACCACCTACGACTGGTCGTAGCTCTCCTTCGACCAGTCATAGACCTCGGAGAAAAAACAGCACAAATAGAAAAAACAGCACAAACTCGCTGGACTTTGAGTTGCGCTAGGGCTCGAACCTACGACCGGTCGAGCGCCTTCCACAACCGGTCGAAGACCTCCTACGACCGGTCGAGTAACGCGATGAATTACTCCGATTTTTCACCCGTTGCTCAATCTCTCCTCTGATCTGAGGAGGAAAATCCCATCAATATTCTTCTTATTGAGGAAAATTTGTGGTATATTTCTTATAAATATTTTCGTCATTTTTCTATTAGTTGCCAAGTTTTAAAAAACTAGTGGAATGTATGTATTTACAAATCATAATTTTTTACATGACATGAAATCTGCAAAAACCTCTATTTTCAATAATATCAGTTTGTAAAAATAGTGTGATCTGGACCACTGATCTTAGCAACCCTGTCTTGGATGTGGCAACTCCCATGAAACCACCTAATATAGCTATTTTTAGCCCTTTAGTCAATGATCCACTGCAACACCTAGGGAAAGGTAAAAATAATGGATGGATAGGATCTACTCAGAAAGGGTTTAGATTCATCACCAATCCGAAGTGGGTCGGTCAGATTATCTATTTAGATAAATGAAGCAGAGGCCCACTTGAAAAATTAGGTTATCCACAATATCAATATTTCGATGCAATTGGGCTATAATTCCTCAAAATCTATCATCCTCCACATTGAAAGGGGTCCACATCTTTGAAGAGTCATACCTGGGATCCATCACTTGTTAATCCATTACACTGGTCTCTTGAGTTGTACCTTGTATGGAGCACGCTCCATGAATCTCCGTGATTAGAAGATCTCACCGACTGATGTCAAAACACAGTTCTTTGATAAACTAAGACCACTTATTAAAAGGATAAGACTTCAATCTATAAGAGATTTTTGAAAGACAGTCCATCCTCGATGGGACAACAGACCGACAGAAGATCTTAATTGCCAAGTCATCGGTCCCACCTCCTTTGAAAAGTGTGTAGCATGCAAAGATGGGCCATTGGATTTTTGTTGATTCAAACAAAAATCTGATCCACCCTTCTTGGACCTTCGAATGCCTGTTATCTTCTTCTTATGCAAGTAATTGAAGGTCTGAAAAATGGTGGATCAAATTTTCACATCAACAACCAAAATTCCTCCTCAAATGAAAATTTACCAAATAATAACTCCATATGCAAGTGCTTTTTCAGGAGTGAATTTATGCTACCGTCATTATTTATATTTTCTTTACAAACGAGGGATTGGGGCCCATGTAGTATGTGTCTAACATCCAACTTGTAATCAGGTGTAAACCAACATTATTATTAGATAAATCAAAATTATGGAGTATCCAATTACAAATGGGCCAATTTCTTAAAAATAATCTACCCTACTTAAAACATCCAAATTCAATTACAGCTCATTTGATGATTTGATAGGCCTGATTATTTGATCATCCAACCACTGGTAATTTGGATTTTACCATATACGTTTCCATGAACTGGATTTTCTGCTTGTATGTTTTATAAGGTGGAAATTGCCAAACTATCTTAGTTTATTTTTTCTCTGAAAAGTGATGAACTCGACAATTATGGGACCCACATGGCTATTCTATGACATTGAACCATCCAATGTTACACAACACCAAATTGATAACTCCAACCAAAAATCTGGCTGGTTGAATCATCAGGTGGGCTGTACATTAATTTGTACAATTTTTCGGCAGCATCAATTGCTTTTTATCGTCCGGCACACTGTATGATTTGATCCGCCAGATATCATCATATGATTCATCTGTTGGACAGGTTGGCTGCCATTTACATCTTTTGTGGTCCACATAGCTCAACATGTCCCAACTTATCGCTTACTATGATAAATAAACCATGTGCAAGTACTGCAGTGTTTGTATTTATTTAATCTATGGAGGCATTATTTGGTAAATTTCATTGTGGTATAAATCTAAAAAAGAAAAATGTTCTCATTTATTTATTTTTATTTAGAAAGTGATGAAGCCGAAACTTATGGCCCACCTGTGATGTGTATGACATACTCCATCCAATAGATTCACTTCACAATGATTATCAAAAGAGAAAAATATTGGACATTATTACAGTGTGTTTAAGATCGATTGGGTGTGTTATCCAATTGGCATACATGTATGTTAATCCAGACCGTCAAAATAAAAAAAGATTAATGTGGAGGGTAATATCCATAAACTATTCTGACTGAATTAGATTCTCCAATTAATTAACTACCATGCAATTCAAAATTAAGAACAAAACGGTCATTTGTCAAAATCAGACCATTAAAATTGTTCATCAAATGCAATTTAGATTATCTGGATTGATGTCAAGATATTGCATGGATTAGGTAACCTGAACCATCATATCATTACCTTTGAACTTGAACTCTACTGTTTCTGCACTCGGGCTTCTATCCGGGGGAAGACATTTTCTTCTTTTAGAATACTCTTACCAAGTTGAGTCATTGTATATGACCAGAGAACAGTCACATTAAAACTGAATAATTTAGGAGCAGTTGTGAGTACTTATACTTCTTTGATTTCTAATTATTTTACTTTTAACCACTCATTTGATGGCCGCTATTAATTAGTTGGTGAAGATCCTCCAATCACGTGGTTTATATGACGATGCATTGACAATAGATGTTACTAAGGAATGATTAAGATTAACTGAAGTATGCCTCGCTCACATAGGATGATTTTTCAAAAATTGGTGGTCAACCACGAATGGAGGCTTCCCTGTCCGGTTTCTATATTTGATCAAGGGATGTGGATTCTGTAAATCTGGGGAAACATGAGCACATTGGTCTTGACATGATAAGATTTGACTGGGCCACATGCAGTTGTTTAGGTTGATACTACTGTCAATCCACATTCTAGATATGCTTTGTGTGGCGGTCTCTGATAGCGTCATGTGGCCCAATCAAATCTCAACACGTCAGGAGTCTTTTTGTATTTTCTTTTGATATCAATAAAACATGTTGAAAAGTTGTTATTCAATTATAAGTTTACCATTAATAGCGGCGAGTGGTCCAATCAAATTCCTTGATATCAATGAGCTAGGGTGCTTGGTGGTTTTCTAGCTCCGCTGAATCGACCTCCTTCAATGCCTTCGTTGCAGAACAGGCATGTGTCATAGATATGAGCATAAAATGATCCAAGAAAGCTAAGTGAGCCATACATGTACGGTGAATTGGGACCATTCAACTTTTTTCTAAGTTCTTCTCTACCACACAAGATCATGACCAACATGTATCACCTCATTGGGACCAGATGCTGAGATGGATCCATGATTTGGAGCGGACCATGCGCTAGACCCCATTACTCAAAACTAGAGCATGGGGCTTGTTTGATTTTCCAAATACACCGAATACTTGATTTGACGGCCCACTTTTTGAATTCCAAAATTGAAGAGGTATGAAATATACATGGGGCTCACTGTGATGCGTGTAACTTATCCGTACCAACCATACATTATACCAGCTGAATTTATGGCACGAGCCAAAAAATGAAGCAGATCCAAAGCCCAAATATACCACACCATGAACACCTATTGTTAAAAGCTTCTCGGAGCCATTGTTTCCTTACATGTGAGCAACTTGAGTTCTGGATCTTCCTCATTTTTCAGTTTTTTTTTTTTATATATTATTTTTTAACACACGTGCACACACTCACACTGGTGGAATTTCACCACCTATGGGTACTCGAACCCTTGACCAGGAGTTGAAACTCATTTTTCAATTCATGTCTCAAAAGTAAAAAGGATAAATATTGTGTGTGTGCGTGTGTGTGTGTATATATATATATATGTGTGTGTGGGGAAAAGGTACTATGCGCTCTACCTCATGATAATCTCCAATAAGGTTGAGCTGTGTGGGCCCCATCGTGATGCATGTCGACCATCAACACTGTGCATTGATGGGTCCCCTTTAAATTATAGGACATCCCAAAAATCAGCCGTATACGGAACTCAGGTGGGCCATACCATCTAAAATCACATGAAGACACCGTTAAAACATATAAAAACACTTGGTGGAACCCACCTGAAATTTACATGCATCTGAAACTTGGTCTGAACCCTCATTCAAGTGGGACACACATAATGGATGGGCTGGATTTGCAAACTACATCTCGGTGGGCCCAAAAAATGATTATGAATGTTTTAATGGTGCACGGCCCCTCTCCACTTCTGTATGTGGTGTGGCCCACAAAAGTAAACGATTGACTTGATTTTTGAGACCTAGGCTCACGATGGAATAGTGCATCTAACTGAAGGGGTAGATGTTCGAAACGCATTACGGTGGGGCCACGCAGCTCGACCTCATGGGAAAGACTCGTGAGGTCCAGCGCATAGTACCTTTTCCCATATATATATATATATATATATATATATATATATATATATATATATATATATATATATATGATTTTTCAATGGCAACAACTAGGGTGTCATATTGGGTATATATAGAAATACCAACATACTTTCAAACGGAATGAAAATATAGTTATTACTTATTTACCATAAATTTAATTAGGAATTAAAAAGTCAAACAAGCTTAAAGTATTTTCAAATATCTATGTTCAAAATGTTCGGTGACCCACATTCAACTCTGTAAATCCTCAATGGGTATTGTTATGGGGAGATTCGAGCCCACGAAAAAATGCCGGTCTGAGCCGATCCACTGCCATGACGTCTGAGGCAAGACTCGTCCGACCTGATTTGAGCATCACATGAAGATAACGAGCAGGTGTCTTCGGCCGAGGTGCAGGTCGGAACAGTTCTGATACTCCGACCAGATGACCTATCATTTGCTAACCACGACTAGCTTTGTTGACCACAATGGATCTGACCTTACGGGTCGGGTCGGATACTGCTCGGACTTAGAGACCACATCCATTATTTTATGGTCGGATGAGCCGAGCCGAGTGGATGCATAATGGCATACGCCAAATGCGGAGGTTGCCATAACTGATCGTGGCTTATAACTTCGTCCGCAGATGCGCATTATACAAGACATGATCATCAGATTATGGGAAATATCTCCACGATCCGGGAATCCCCCTGATTGTGCCGAGATTGTCGGACCAGGCCATACCATAAGCAAGTATAAATAAAACATGACACCACATCTACAGGTACACGATAGCAAACACTCTCTCCTCTACTATCCATTTAGGCCCAGATTCCCTTGTTCTGACTTAGGCATTGGAGGGTCCCTTGGCTTAGCTAGGGTCACCTTTGCCTATTCTCTTGGCGCAAGTTCCAGAGGTGGTACATTGAAGTGAAGGAGACGTGGAGGAAGGGCCGACCAGATTTAGACATCAACATTTTTTAGCGCCGTCTGTGGGAAGCTGAGACTAAAAGTCAGGTTCTCTTTTCCCCTCTTCTAAGCAATGGCAATGAAAAAGAAGGCTGCAGTTGTGGAACCGAAACCAAACGAATGAACTCGGTCATCATCACCACTTCACGCCGAATCCGCACCAGGGCCTTCCCAATGTTCTCCCAATCGGTCGAGTAAATATCGCGCCATGCATAACGAAATTCAGGCCCTACGCGACGAGATAAATAGAATGAAACAACAGAGGGAGCCAGAGTCACGCCCGATTCAGGGAAACCTCGTTCTCGAGCCGTTGGGTTTGTCGTGGAGACTCGCTGTGCCGAGGAGTGTGAGACCAGAAGCTCCCCAACATTCGAGAGTGCCGCGTTCGGGTCAAAATTCTCCTGCTGCCGTGCTGAAGGATCCACACGGAATGCCACTATTCGAGCCCCTACTACCATCCATTCAGCCACCTCCGCTCTGGCACCCACGGATCTTCGCCATCAATTAGAACGGAGGAGAGAAAGAAGAACTCCGAAGATCGAGGACGCCCCAGAGGTCATCGAGGAAAATAAAGATCCTTGGGAGGCACGATTTGCTGAACTTAACGACAAGTTCTTGACATTGGAGAAAAAGCAATAACAATTGATAGTTCTTGCTACGATCCAAGCAATGATGGAAGAGACCGAGCCTCCCTTCACCTCTGCCATCATGGCTGAGGTGATGCCGCAGAGATTTTGGATGCCTCCTGTCATCCAGTATTCGGGATCTGGGGACCCATCCGAACATCTGGAAGCCTACTGATCGTGTATGCAAATCCAGACCGCAACGGACGCGATGATGTGTAGAGGGTTTTCCATCACCCTTACGGGGTCCGCTCGGATCTGGTATCGTCAACTCAAACCAAACTCCGTGGGCTCTTTTACGGAATAAAGTCGACTATTCCTTACGCAATTCATAAGCTGTAAGAAAAGTCAGAAACCCAACACTCACCTACTCATCATCAAGCAAGCTCTGAAAGAATCGTTGAAAGACTACATTACCCGTTTTAATGAAGAAGCATTGCAGGTTGAAGCATATAATGACAAGATGGCGCTTGCTGTCATTCTAAGTGTACTAAAGGAAGGAAAATTCGCATTCTCCGTCGGAAAGAATCCGTCCAAAACGCTAGCAGACTTCATGGCGAAGGCTCAGAAGTACACCAATGCCGAGGAGTTCACTAATGCTCGTAAAGGTACGCAAGTAATTGACCCCACAAACAAAGGGAGATGCCTAGGAACGAAGACTCTCAGCCGAATGGCAAAGGGGCAGACGACTGCGCTTCCCGCGATCGTCGACCGAGCCGCAGGCCAGAAGGAAAATTCTGTTCTTATACTCCTCTTAATACGTCTGCCGAGAAAATCTTGCTGGATATCCGAGGAGACAAGGTACTTAACTGGCTAGTCTGCATGAAGGCTGACCTGGAACATCGGGACAAGCGAAAATTCTGTCACTTTCATCGGGATCACGGTCATAACACGAACGATTGCGTGGATCTAAAAGACGAAATTGAATCCCTCATCCGCAAGGGATACCTACGTCGATACACTAAAAAAGAGAAGTCCGTTCGGAGAGAGGAAGGATCGCGAGAACAACCGAAAAACCCCTCAGAAGAACTCGTTGAAATTTAGACTATCTTCGAGGGCTCAGCTGGGGGTGGGGATTCAAACAGGGCTCGAAAAGCTCATTCCAGGAGATCAGAGCCGGAACACTACGTTCACCTGACGGAGCGTCCCAGCGAGGAACTCCGTGCAGCCTGACTTTCACGTAAGATGACGCACGAGGGATCCAGCATCCGCACGATGACGCACTAGTGGTCACGATGACCATAGCCAATCACAAGGTATATCGCATTCTGGTTAACACCGAAAGTTCGGCCGATGTGATGTACTCCGAAGCATTTGAAAAGATGAGAATTCCAAGGTAACGACTCTGACCCATGAAGACTCCCCTACACGGCTTCGCTGGAGAAAGAGTAATCTCTGAAGGAGCCATTTCCCTCCTAGTAATAGCGGGAGAAGGGCAACATCAGGTCACGCTTCTGGTGGACTTTTTGGTTGTCAATGTTTCATCCGTACACAATGTGATCCTGGGCCGACCCTCCCTCAACGCGATGAGGGCGGTCGTCTCAACTTACCACCTGATGATGAAGTTTCCAGCTGAAGGTGAGATCGGCTATCTCTGAGGCGACCAGCCTGAGGCTCGAAGGTGTTATGCTATAGCAGTTAGAAAAGGAGCTGCCAAGAAGGCACTCGTCGTAGACGCCTTGGATCCTCGAGGACCGACAGGTAGCTCATCAGTCGAAGATCTGAAAAAAGTGCCCCTCGATGAATTAGACCCGAGTAAAACTATTCAGCTCGGGTCATCATTGAATTCTGAGCAGAGGACTGCGTTGTGGGCATTTTTGAAGTAGCACCGAGATGTCTTCGCATGGTCACACGCAGATATGTCAGGGATCTCTCCTGACGTGTTGGTTCATAAATTGAATGTGGATCCGGATCACAAGCCAGTGAAGCAAAAAAGGAGGCCGTTCGATGCCGAATGATATGAAGTTATTGCCGAGGAGGTCTCTGTCCTGCTCGATACGGGTTTCATAGAAGAAGTATATTATCCTGACTGGATAGCGAATGTCGTGCTCGTCAGGAAATCCAACGAAAAATGGTGAGCCGGCATAGATTATTCAGATCTGAATAAGGCATGCCCTAAGGACAACTTCCCGTTACCTCGGATTGATCAACTGGTGGACAGCACGGCCGGACATGAGTTACTCTCATTTTTATACGTCTATTCCAGGTACAACCAGATCGCTATGTATCCCTCAGATAGGCAGAAGACTACCTTTGTCACGGACAAAGGGCTCTACTGTTACTAGGTCATGCTATTCGGCCTGAAAAATACTAGGGCAACATATCAGAGGCCGGTAAATCAGATGTTCGCCAGACAGATTGAGCGCACTATGAAAGTATACGTTGACGACATGCTAGTGAAAAGTACTAGAGCCTCCGACCACCTTGCCGACCTCGGAGAAACGTTCAACGTCCTTCGAGAGTACCAGATGAAGTTGAATCCTGCTAAGTGCGCATTCGGAGTTGAGTCAGGAAAGTTTCTTGGTTTTCAAGTTAGTCAGCGAGGCATCGAGGCCAACCCAAATAAGATCAAGGCTTTCCTCGACATGAACTCACCTCAAACCATTAAAGAAATACAGTGTCTCACGAGAAGAGTTGCAGCACTCAGATGCTTCATATCCAGGGCTACAAACAAATGCCTTCCCCTCTTCCAGCAGCTGAAGGGTCACAAGAGGGCGGAGTGGACACCGAAATGCGAGCAAGCCTTCAAGCAATTGAAACAGTATTTGGGTTCGCCTCCTCTCTTATCTAAGCCTGAAGAAGGGGAGCCCTTGTTCCTCTACCTTACGGTTTCAGCTTTAGCAGTCAGCTTGGCCCTGATCAGAGAAGTCGAAAGCAAGCAATACCCCGTATACTATGTGAGCAAAGCCATGGTACCAGCGGAGACAAGATACTAATCCTTGAAAAAATTGGCGCTCTACCTCGTTGTCTTAGCTAGAAGATTACGACCGTACTTTCAGGCCCATTCCATAGTTGTGTTGATCGACTCTCCTCTGAGGCAGGTTCTCCAGAGACCCGAGGTCTCAGGTCGAATGACCAAATGGGCCATTGAGCTCGGAGAGTTCGACATTCAATTCCACCCTAGGATAACAATCAAGGGTCAAGCTGTAGCCGACTTCATCGCCGAATTCACAACTCCGAGTGAAGAACAAATCAGTAAGGAAGTTGAGATGACACCGCCCGTCCCATTGAGCAACCAAGAAGCAGTGTCGGATCCGGAATGGGTCCTCTATGTTGATGGGTCTTCCAACATCAAAGGAGCAGGGGCCGGTGTCGTCCTGGTTGCACCCGATTTAACGACAATCCAATACGCAATCAGACTTGGATTCAAAGCTTCTAACAACGATGCAGAATATGAAGAGTTGTTAGCTGGACTCAGGCTGGCAGCAAGCCTGCGTGTTCAAACTCTGCAAGTCCGTTGAGATTTACAACTGGTAGTAAATCACATCTCTTCGGAGTATGAAGCCAAAGAAGTCAGAATGATCGCCTACGTCGAAGAGGTGGGGAAACTGATCGAGAAATTTTGGAGTTGCACCATCCGACAAATCCCTAGAACTGAGAACTCATGGGCCGATGCTTTAGTAAGACTCGCCTCGGCCTCTGAAGGAAAGATCTCGCGTTTTGTTCCCGTCGAATTCATTGAGCATCCGAGCATTGGCCAGTCGGAGAAGGTCAATCTGTTCAGTCCATTCCAAGTTGGATGAACCCGATTTTTAATTATCTATCGTCCGATGAAATCTCCTTGGATAAGTTAGAGGCGAGGTGACTTAGGGTCAGAGCGGCCTGATACGTCATATTGGACGGAGTGTTGTATAAGAAGGGGCATACCCAGCCTTACCTTAGATGCCTCCGATCGGATGAGGCCGACTACGTGATTCAGGAGATTCACGAGGAAATCTGCAGAAACCACTCTGGCTGTCGAGCCCTAGCCATGAAGATACTTCGTCAAGGGTATTTCTGGCCAACTCTTAAACAGGACTCAAAGGATTTTGTTCGAAAGTGTGACAAATGTCAACGTTTTGCAGCCGTACTGAGGCAACCAGCAGAAGACATGACTCCCATGAGCGGGCCGTGGCCATTCGCCCAATGGGGGATCGACATCATCGGTCCTTTGCTTATAGGGAAGGGACAAGTCAAGTTTGCCATAGTTGCAGTCGACTACTTCACCAAGTGGGCTGAGGCCGAGCCTGTCGCAAAGATCACCGAGCAAAAAGTGATCGATTTGTATGGAAAAATATCATCTGCCGGTTCGAAATCCCACGAACCATCGTATTCGATAACGGCCGACAATTCGATAATGACAAGTTCCGTAGTATGTGTCAGGGACTTAGCATCATGAATGCTTATTCATTGCCTTGGCATCCACAATCAAATGGACAGGTGAAAGCGGTCAACAAGATCATCAAGCACCATCTCAAAACAAAGCTGAAAAAGGCAAAGGGTAACTGGGCCGAGGAGCTCTCCTTCGTCCTTTGGGCTTATAGGACCACAGCCCAGACCTCAACGGGTGAAACCCCATTTTCGTTATCCTATGGCTCGGAAGTAATGATGCCAGTAGAAATCAGACTCCCTACGGCGCGAGTGAAGAACTTCGAAGAGAATCGAAATTTCGAGCAGATCGCCGCTAATCTGGATTTACTTGAGGAAGTTAGAGATATTTTCAAGCTCTGATCAGCGGCTCGACATCAACAAATAACGCGTTTCTACAACTCGAAGGTCAAGGTCAGGCGTTTCCGTCATGGGGACTTGTCCTCCGTCGGGTCTTCCAAAACACAGTCGAAGCGGGAGCAGGAGCACTCGGACCTAACTGGGAAGGACCATATCGTGTGGTCAGATCTGCCAAACCGGGCTCGTATCACTTGGAAGACCTCGAAGGCCGTCAGCTCCCTCATCCTTGGAATGCTGAGCACCTGAAGATCTACTACCCATGACGAATTAGCCTTTAAGGCTCCTAATAAAGTGTACGCCTCCGAGCGACTAGCCTTTAAGGCTTTTAATAAAAGTTTCAATTCTACTTCACGAATGTCTACTCAATTGCCTTATCGATACGGGCACGAACTTAATGATCCGATCCTTTAAAGAAGGGGTTGAAACCTAATCCTACAAAGGTTCAACAAGGTATTCTCTTGAGGGAGAAAGCCTAATAATGACTCGACAATTTAATGGAGAACTCGGCTCATCATACGATAGAATGAAAGGTCTTCGTTGGACAAGCGACGAGCCGAGTACCCTAAAAGATCGGACTCAAACAAAACTTGGGCCGAGGGGGCTCGGAGAGCCAACTAAACGATAATAAGAGGGCCTAGCCTTTCAAGAGGATAGCTCGACCATAAAATGACATAGCAAGTTAACAGTTGACAAATACCCTTGAGTACTCAAGAAATGTTTCTCATTCAGTAATCACCCTCGGAGGAGCAAAAAATACATCAACAGTTTAAAAAAATAAAAAAATATATAAAACATTAGGTCTTCACGTGGGTGGAGCTGCTTGGGAGTCAGGGCTTGATCCGAGTGGACGACTTCAGTAGGGGCGTATTCAGAATTTTCGGGCAGCAGAGGATCAAGATCGAGGTCTGGGTATAAACTCAGGACTGCTTCGATACAAGCATCGTAACCGCGGTTGTAAAAAGTCACAGCTTCGGCGTCCCTCTCTTTGGAGGTCTTGAAGTCTTCAATTGCGGCGGCAACTGCCGCTACCAGAGAGACCTCATGCTTGGCCTGATGAGCCTCCACAGCTTGAGCGATGGCTCGATTCCGCTCTTCAGCCGCCTCAGCTTTAGTGCGTTCTAAGGTCTCACCCAGCCGAGTGGTCTCCTCAGCCAATGAATCCGCATGAGCTCTGGCGCGGGTCAGCTCGGCTGTCGCTGCATCACTACGGGCTTTGAAGTTATTCGCTCTCTCCTGCAGCAACAGCTCTCTGGCCTCTAAGTCGACCAAACCCCTCGCCGCTGACCCCCTCTGGCCCTCTCTTCCGAAAGCTGTTGGCACAGCTCACTTTGCTCGGACCTCAAGAGGACGGATTCATCTCGTAAGGCCGCCATCTCAGCCTCGAGGGCCTCAAGCTCGATCCCCCTCCTCTCGTGCTCCCATGCTCTCTCTCGAGCCAAAAGCAATTTCGGGATAGCCTGAACAGAAAACGAGAATCAGTACCTAAGAAAATATATACAATAACAATGCGAAGAAAAGAGAGGGTCCTCTCGGAAGCGTACCGTGTAGTACATGAAAACTATATCATTCAAAAAGGAGCTGTCTGACCTACTAAGGTTTTGAGCTATATCCTCCTCGGGGGCATGCTTGACGGCCCACGAAGCCAAACAGGCCATATGGTAGCCTGGCTCGAACCTCCCGTCACTCGTACTCACCTGGGGTGAGACCACATCCTCCTCCGCCCCTACCCTACTACTGGCTGAGTTTTGACCCTCAGCGCGGACACCTTCCCTGACCTCTGGGGGGAAAGCCCTTGTCGGCCATTCTAATGGCCTCCTTTCGCTCAGAAGAAGAAGGGATAACAATAGGGGTTCGGGGGCTGCGATAGGAGCCTCTGCAGTGGGAGGAACGACGGTAGGAGGGGCAGGGCTCACAACTGCTAGGGTGTTGGCCATTGTCGTATAGGCAAGCACCAGGAGAGGAGCTACCACCGGGCCCCTGGTGGAATCGGAAAGCACCGGAAGCGGAGCTGCTGGAAGAGCTATGACCGCACTAGGGAGCACCGGAGTCGGCGCTGCACACGACGTTTGTGGGCAAGCAAGCACCTCAAGTGTCGAGCTGACGAGCCTCGGTGGGGGGCTGCAGAGATCGGTGCGGCAGCGGATTCCCCCTCAAGAGGGGGGACGTGCTTTTTCTGAGTAATCTTCACCCGGGGGGCATCCCTCAACAGTTCTGCCGCTGTCGGAGCCGCCTTCCTCTTCAGAGAGCTAGACGCCTCGGCCATGCCTGCGAGAGAAATGACAGTGTCAGCGACTGAGTAGGTGAAACTGGGCTCGTTAGAAAGGTTGAGACAACTTACTGAAAGACGTGGGCGAAGGCTGTGACTTGCAAAGTCTGGACCAATGAAGATTGACCGCTGTAATCAGGTCAGTCCAGGAGCGAAGCCCCTCCGATCGCGCCCTAGCCTTCGAGATGCGGTGCTTTTGAGCCGGGTCAAGGAGTGACAGTCCCTTCTGAAAACCTACAAAAGGAAACAGAGAACTTTACTTCAATTGAAACAAATGGAAACAAGGGCAGTGGTATAGATACTGGTTAAACTCCGACCTGATTTTGTGAAGTGGGTCGGAACTCATGTTGTTAAGGTTCCGAGCTCTGCTGCTGGCGCCTCCCATTCGCCTGCCGTCCAGAACCATTTATTTTTTCAGTCCTTATTGGAGGATGGTAGGTTCATCACCAACCCCGATCCCTTGCTGCCTCGGGTCGCAAAGTAGTACCATGGGTCGTTGTTGTCGTGCTTAACCAGGTACAAACTCATCAACTCTTCCGGGGTCAACTCAGGGTTCCCGACTTATCGTCAGATGATGAATGCGGAGATCAGCATCCTCCAGGTGCTGGGAGTGAATTGCCTCAGAGCCAGCCCGAGGTAGGCCGAAGCCCACACTGCAATGCACAGAGGAAGATTGCGACTTCCCCCTTAGCAAGAGTACCAGCCGTGTCCATATCCTCAGGGGCCCTTATCTGAACGGAGTTCAGAATTTGAAATTCCTAACGGATCCAATCCATCTGAGATTCTGACAAAACAGAACCTCCCAGGACTACCTCCGAGGTGCGCCCTACTCGCGGGCATTTCAGTGTCCATAGCGGTGTTAACTTGGCAGGCTCGGGTGGCCTTCTTTTTACTGGGTCGCTTGGTCTTTGCGCCCATCCCCTTTTGTCTCCGAGGCGGGGGTATAGTGGTACGACTTCGAAGGGGCCTTCAGAAGCCCCACTTTCGTCTTTAGAACTCCCCGGCTCTGAGTCCTCAGCGTACTCACACACCATTTTGAGGTCAGAAGACATTATGAAAAGAAGGATGAAAATCAACAGAGGTGACTCATAGGACGATTACCGAAAATCGCTTTCTACTGGAAAATGGTGATCATTCAGAATCGCCCACCGAAAATGTCAAATTCGATCGGAATCGCCTCGCCGGAAATCGCCTCCTTCGATATACTCTCAAGTTTACAATACAAGTAACAAGAGAAAATTAAAGGATCCTTTATATAAGCTACGAAGGATCTCCGCATTAATGGCAAGCCATAATGGCCGCAGCCGAATTGGAGCGAGCCGATCTCCAAGCACACGTGGCGGCACTTCGTTGGGGGAATTCTCAACCGATGGTACGACTCTGACATCGGATAGCGTGCTTCGATATGCGAAGCGACGCCCAAGCAATAGGAGCTATCATGTACATGTCTCCTCAAACCTGCGTGGCCACCCCTTATAGGCTGGAAGGATATTCGGAATTGTAACCGTCGCCACGCATCCACTAAAGCGACTCGCACGCGCGTAATCTTAAGACGTGACGCTTCGAGTTTGAAGACCATTATTAAAGCAGTATGGGCGGGAGATCTCCTGCAGGAGTACTCTCCGAGTCCACAAGCGGACTCAAAGAGTAGGGGGCTTATGTTATGGGGAGATCCGAGCCCATGACAAAACACCGGTCTGAGCCGACCCACTGCCATGACGTCCGAGGCAAGACCCGTCCGACCTGATACGAGCGTCACATGAAGATAGCGAGCAGGTGTCTTCGACCGAGGTGTAGGTCGGAACGGTTCTGATACTCCGACTAGATGACCCATCATTTGCTAACCACAACTAGCTTTGCCGACCACAATGGATCTGACCTAACGGGTCGGCTCGGACATCGCTCGGACTTAGAGACCGCATCCATTATTCTATGGTCGGATAAGCCGAGCCGAGTGGATGCATAATGGCATACGCCAAATGCGAAAGTTATCATAACTGATCGTGGCCTATAACTTCGTCCGCAGATGCGCATTATACAAGACACGATCATCAGATTATGAGAAATATCTCCACGATCTGGGAATCCCCCTAATCATGCCAAAATTATCGGACCGGACCAGGCCATACCACAGGCAAATATAAATAGAACACGATACCACATCTATAGATACGCGATAGCAAACACTCTCTCCTCTACTCTCAACTTAGACCCAGATTCTCTTATCCTGACTTAGGCATCGGAGGGTCCCCGGGCTTAGCCAGGGTCATCTTTGCCTATTCTCTTGGTGCAGGTTCCAGAGGTGATACGTTGAAGTGAGGGAGATGTGAAGGAAGGGCCGACCAGATTTAGATATCAACAGGTATCATCACTGATGTTTATTTATTAGACTATGGCTTATCTCTGATAATGCCAAGAAAATAGATCCAAGTCATCAGACGTTGATGGATGCTAGTGATCTCGGCCGCTTATTTTCTCGTGTAAGTTTGGGTTGACCAATGAGTAGAAAAACATTATTTTTGACCATTGCATGACTATAGTATATACAATGCTATATGAATGATTCAAAATTTTGGTCTCACGCCCTAAAACAAAACTGGAAAAATGGATGAATGAGGTCGATAAGACATGTACATTTTAAGTATCTCCACATATTTTGAACCGTTTGTACAACTCGGAGCTCCAGGAGCGTTAGTGCTCGTCTCCGGGTGACACGTATGTATAGCAGTTATATAGCTGGTGTGAGGTAGACCAGGCAATCAGCTCTACACCTTAGTGGTTTTATCCGTACCGTAGGGCCCTTTTGATGATTTTATATATATCCACGCCGTCCATTCATTTTTACGATTCATTTTAAGCAGTAATTACAAAAATCAAAAAAATTCAAATATCAGATGGAACATACCACTGGAAAAAGTATTAATTGAACATCCTAACATTTAATAGTTCTAGGGCCCACAGTAATGTTTCCATAATGTTCATTTACCATCCAATCCATTAATAAGATAAGATAAATAAGATTTGATAAAGGTAAAATTAAAATATCAGATTGATGAAAGTTTTTGTAGCCCACAAAAAGTCAACAATATTTCTAATGGTGTGGTTCATCTGAGAAGTATATCTTCTTAAATTTTTGGATCCCTCATTAAAATTATTGAAAAAACGAATGAAAAGAATGGATATAAAAAAGTTCTTAAATATGGCCCCACACTTTAAGAGTTAAGCCCTTGCCCGGATAAAACCTACACCGCTCGGTGTCAGGCACGGTCAGCGTACCTTTCGGTGCTCGCGTCACGTAGCTAACTAGAATAGGACGGGAACTGTCTACAACAACTGTTTTACGCGCCGAGTACAACACCAAATCTGTGGGGCCCACTGTTTTGTATATCTGAAATCCACTTCGTCTATCAGGCACTTTCTTCAATTCTAGCCTCCAAGGTCAAAAATCGTAACTAATATGAGCTACGTGACATGGAACAATGGGGATGGCATGCCAACCATAGATTTATATGTGGATCAACATGATGTATGTATTTAATCAAAACCGTTAATCAGGTGTAAAACACAAGATTTAATAATTTTATGAAATTACATCTGATACAAACTCGTTCGGACCACAACGTTTGAACTTAACAGTTTCCTTAGCAATTTTGCATTGTTTAGATTCATGTGGCTCTTATGAAATTTTAATCGTTATTATATTCATTATTTACGGTCCAAATAAGGTTTTTCAACTGATGAATGGATTGGATTTTAAATATATAAATTTGTTGGACTACACATAGGTTGTATACTTTAAGCACTGCCTAAACAAGGTGCTGTACGATTATGGTCTCCTAAAGTGAGACATTATTTTCTGTCCGGATTAGTTGGTAGATACACCCACTCTCTCTATTCTGTCGAGACATTGTTTTTTATCTGTACTACTTTTTTACCAAAAATAAGAGATGAGAGGACGTTTCTATCAATTTGAAGTGGGTGTGAATCTGCCACAGTTCGTTTGGTAAACGAACCCCATTTCGAGTTTCAAAAATAATAGAAAAAAAAAAGCTGTGCGAGGGTAAGTCGCGCGACTGGCCGGTGTTACTTTCGTAAACCGAGAGCCACGTGGGTGTAACTTTCATGAGATCCTCACCGTAGATAAGGTAAGTTTCCTTATTTTAACCATTGGATATAAAAATCAGGTCATCCGGAAATTTGGTAGGTCACACCATAAGAAATAGTTGGGATGAAACCACCGCCATTAGTTTTGAGTGGGACCCATCATTGCCACCCATTCCATTCTGTGTGCGGAAGGGGATTGCCTTTGACCCCAGGCATGGGCACAGAGATATTCCTGTGCCCCAGAATGTATGTGATAAATCAACTCTGCCCATGTGTTTTGCCGGACCACAAAGGACAAGAATCTACAAAATAAGCAGATCCAAAACTCATGTGAACCAAACAGTGGGGGGAGACAGGAGGTTTGTATCTGGATGATATATATGCCTACAGTTCTTCTAGGTGATTATAATCCTATGAACGGTTTGGATCGTACATAAGTACCATGGAGAAAGGTTTCAACGCTGGACGTTTCTGCTCCCACCTTTTCGTTTGGTGTGGCCCATCAGAATTTTGGATCTGCACTCCTATCCTGTTGTGGTCTTTCAAAACAGATGAACGGAGTGGATTTGTCACGTACATCTCCGTAGGCCCCACACAGCCCATATCTCTAGGGAAGCGGATTGTGTACTGAGTAAGCTCCTTGGGGCCACCATGGATGTATGTGCCTTATCCACACCTCCCATCCGTTTTTCCAGCTCATTTTAGGGCATGAATCCAAAATTCAATTGTACCCAAAGCTCATGTGGAACACACCATAAGAAACAGCAGGGATGATGATGTCCACCATTCAAATCTTCCTGGCAACCAAGGTGATGTTTATTTGTCATCCAAGCCCTTGATAAGGTTACAGAGATGTTGATGAAGGGGAATCACAAATATCAGCTTGATTCAAAATTTCTAATGTCCCAAAAAAGCTTTCAACGGTAGGAATCCAATTCACACGGCTACCTGTAGTGTGGTCCACTTGGGCTTTAAACATGCTTCAATTTTGAGATCATGCCCTAAAATGATCTAGTAAAACGGATGGATGGTGTGAATAAGACATATATCATGGTCCACTTAAACTTTGGATATAATTCAATTTTGAGATCATACCTAAAATGATATAAAATTATATGGTCAAATAGGTGGCTGGTGTGAATAAGACACGCATCATTGCAGATCCCACAGAGTTACTGAGTAGGCAATTCCCTTTCCTCATCAAGATGAAAGAATTAACAAAAAATATTCAAAGTATTTTAAAATTCAGGTGGGCCATACCACGTGAATTCAAAGGTTTTAGTATAAACTTTTTAGAATGGCCCACCTGGGTGTTGAATCATCCTATTTTTTCAGATCAGGTCAGAAAAGGAGTACTATGTAATTAATAGCACCTCAAGTCCTTTTCTTCTAGGTTAGTGAAAGTAATCCACTAGCTACATATAGCTAGCAAGGCACCAAGTGTTTTCTAATTAAAAATAGGCCTTGTTACAAGTAAAGGCTGAAAAACTCCAGGCTCAGACTCAACTCGGCTGGCTCATGAAAATTTATGGTATGCATTTTATATACTATATAATTAAAATACCCTTCCAAAAATAAGGGCACTTGTATGTTAAAATAAGTAGACTATTTTTATTTTAACGGTCTAATAATGTTCACCAATCTAATCTTCAGATTATTTAATAAGCATATATGTCTTTGTTTATTTTACATTTAAATTGGTATCCATAATTTGGATGGTTTCAATTGAATTAATTAGGCATTAAGCTTGTACTTTCGAAAAATGCCTGTGTATCATACATCATGCTCTTTGGGAGTATGAAAGTTATCTATAAAAGAAAATGGTGTAAATGATAATTAAAAAAAAATCCTAGTGAGCTTGTTTGGATTCATGAAAAGGTGAGGAAAGGAAACATGCTTTTTCTATTGTTTGTCAAGCTTGTGTCTGTCGAAATTTTTGGAAATCAACATTTCCCGCTTTCTATTTTCACTGGTTCATATTCCCACCGCCCAACTAAAATAGGCATTTTCCATGATAGAAGGAAAATGTATTTATCAAGGGCTAAGCCCAAATATGCCACTATACATTATCGGTCTTCTCACATGTGCCACGTGTAAATGTGCTGGTCAATGTGCCTAATGAGCGGTTAACATTTTTAGTTATACCCAACTTATGCCACTATGCCACATGCCACATGTGCCAATGTGTTACAAGTATCATCATCCATCTTCTCTTCCTTCCATGTACAGAACACCACATGTGCCAGTGTGCCAATGCTATTGCCTATCCTTAATTACTCTGAATATGCCACATGTACCAATAGTATTAATGTACACAAGTGTTGTTATCTAACTTCAAATGCTCACCTGTTAAATGTGCCAATGTGTGTCTTGTACCACGATTTGTTGCCTTACAACTTCAAGAACCTCACATTTATCATATATGCCACAAATAAGCCTTAAGTGCTCACACATGCTATGTATACAAATGTGTTATTATCTATCTTCAAGCATCCCATATATGCTTGAGACCATGGTCGCACGTGGGTGAGCTCACTTTTGTTTTTGTTTTTTGTTTTTTTATTTTTTGCACTTTATACAGAGCAGGTGCATTATTAACTCCGATATGAAAATGTAGTTAACTTGGAGTCGCCACTAGCCAATTGAGCTTTATAATTTATGGTCAGATAGAAATCCTAATATCACTTAGGGGTTGTGAAATTATGAGATTCCAGACTCTTATGGTTGGTCTACGACCTAAGATTCTAATGACCTTGGTGATAGAAAAGGAATGGATTAGATAGTCTTTTCTACCTGCATAAAGTGTTGTTTCTACTTTATAAGATTTTGAATTTTTTCAAGATTTAAGGAGCTCTAAAATGACCACATTTGAGAGTAAAAAATGAAAAGAAAAGGAAACAATAGTAGTAGAATGCAATAAAACTAAGATCCTTTGGAATAATTTTTCTCACTCTAAATGGGGTGTCTATATTGCCATATGCGCTATTTTATGGCACATGCTAGTGACTATTTAAAATTATTTCTTAAGATTTTTATTTTATTTTATTTTATTTAAATTTCATCAAGCGATAAATAATTTAAAATTAGATCTTAAATTTTTAAGAAAAATTTATTGATAAAGAAACAAGGAAAATAATGTTTGCTCTGCCACAGTGAATAAGGTTTCTCAACAAACAATATTTCCTTTCTTTCCTTTCGTGAATTCAATAAATCCTATGAAAACTCTAAGAACAGGTTTTTTTTTTTTTTTTTCAAAGAAAGGAAACTAGCATGATGAAAACAAGAGAATAGCAAACAAAACAAACAAGGTTTCTCATTAAATCAGTGAAGTGGGAGATCTTATCACTGGGCCCAACGTGGTACCTCCCTTACACTATTTTATGACCACAGCAATCTCTGTCCACATTAAACTCCCTCGTCACAAAACCACTACTACATTTATTTATTTATTTTTATTTGGATATAGTGAATTTAGTTGAAAATTAATGTAGAACGAGTCATATATACATTCCTAGCATGGTTAAGAAGGTGGACCATAAATTAATTGTAACTTTTGATCTAGGTATTGTTGCGGGTGCATAACCTATCAATTTTTATTGAAATTGGTCATCCGATGTGAATTGACCCACAAAGTGGGTCGCATCTGTCCATTTCGTTAGAAAACACGCGCTTTCATGTCAAAAATAAAATTTTAAAGAAAGTTACTATATATATATATATATATATATATATATATATATATATATATATATATATATATATATATATATATATTAGAATTTTAATTTTTTTATTATTTTTTCATTTTTAGAAATAACTTATAATCATAATAGGACTCTTATAGCAAAAGTTTATTTAGAATTTTTATTTTTACAATTAGGCTTTAGAAGAATTTTATCAGAATTAAAATTTTTATTAGGATTAGAATTTTATTATTTTTGATAATTATGATTTTTATTTTCTCTATATTAATGTTAAAACAGGGACATATAAATATCATACAATTATCAATCAATTTATTTTAAATTTCAGAAATTATTCTATTTTCCTTCTTTTCTTAGTAGATTCGAGGCATCCCTACAAAGAGAAGAAGTTCCATGGATTCGAAGTAATCATATCCTATGGAAGATGGAGCTCTACCTCGGCGCGTCCTTCCCGCGTAAAGAGTCATTGATTGTAAGCCTACAATAGATTGGACTGAACAGGGATTTAAAACTAAGTTGAGTCAGACGTACTCGCGCGTGTACTTGTGAAGGACCAAGCTTGCACGAGCAGGGCAAGTCAGGCCTAGACGTTTCTAGTAGCGTTTTGGCACACTTGCAATTGGTTACACGAGTTATTAATAATTATCATTATCTGATGGCGACATCTAGCTACTTGTTGGGCCTGAGACCAATGAATCTATTATGGCTAACTACGAGGGAACTGCACGTTGGGCCTGAGACCAATGAATCTATTATGGCTAACTACGAGGGAACTGCACGATGATCAGAATACAAAGGCTCACTTGATGGAATAAAAATACTGTCACCTCATATGAACGCATTGTCGCTGACTTTATGAAAATCGTGTTACATGGAATAAAAACATCATGGCCTGCCATTTACAAATCTATGGTTAGTGTTCCCTCTCAGGGTTCTTTGTGGTATGGCTTACCTGAGTTGTTGAACGGTCAGATTTTTAGCCCAAGGCATAGCTGCAAATGGCCCAGCTGAGTTGTTGATTGGTTAGATGTTTAACCTAAGGCATAGCTACAAATGGTACACCTAATGAAGCGAGTGCATGTCACATGTATAAGAAGGTGGGCCCCACAAATCAGGGTAGCTGCAAATGGCTCACCTGATGTGGATGTTACACACAAATAAGATGGGCCCGGTTGGTGTGCAATTGTAAGAATGCGTCTCTTGAAAGAATTGCTTGATATTGGAGAAAAGACGAATTCAACGTATGAGCTGTTATTAGTAAAAATAGATTGACTAAAGAGAAGAGGTCAGCTAGGATATTTCTGCGAGACACAAGGTCGGACAGTGCTAGTCATGACCAATAAGCTCCACAATGGCCATGGAAAAGAGGTCGGTCACTTACTACACCTAGGTTAGGGTGACAGACGTACACCCAAGTAAGGTAGGCAGACTACCCCCAGGACAGGTCGATAGACTACACCCAGGTCATAGGTCGACAGACTACACCTAGGTCAGGTCGGCAGAATACACCCAAGTCAGGTCGATAGACTACACTCAGGTCAAGTCAACATACTATCCTCAGGTTAGGTTGGCAGACTACTCACAGGATAGGTTCGCAGACTACACCTAGGTCAAGTCCACAAACTAGACCCAGGTCAGGTCAGCAAACTACCCTCAGGAAATGTCGGTAGACTGCACACAGTCAGGTCGACCAAAACCACCTCGGCCTCCTACTAAACATCTCTGCTGATCATGAATAATATCTTATCTAATAAAGATCCGCTTGAGATTTTCTCCAAAGATCTCGGTGGATATCCACGACACACTCGGGATCTTGAGATCTTCGCCAAGGATCTCAAGAGATTCCCCTACGCATTCGGGATCTGAATCCCTCTACGGTACGTCCTTACTAAATAGGAAGATCTCCTCTATGCCACAATCTCTCCTCAACTATAAATACGAGCATTTCTAATGGTGAAAGGTACACAGAATCTCTCACCCAAAATCTCTCAATACTACCAGACCTAGATTCCTAGCTTGACTTTGGCATCGGAGGGTCCCTTGCTCTAGCCAAGGTCTCCTTTATCTTCTTCTTGTGCAGGTACTCAAAGGTCTAAAGAGGGTGGACCAGATTTTTGTATCAATATGAGCGTAGATTCAAATTAGAACTAAGAACTAAGATTAATTATCGTTACTCCTAAGATAGTTGAGATAAAGTGAATTGATAAATTAGATTTGATTAGATTAGATTGGATTGGTATTTGATTTTGGTGTGTCTTTGCTCTGTAGATTTCCTCTTATTTATAGATTTCTGCTGCACAACTTATTCTTCTAGATATCTCTATTATATCATTATTTTAGCAGTTACGATAGTCGAAAAGCTTTTCTCTGGATCCTTCTTCTATTACGTTTCTCTTTTATGACTTTTCTTCTCCTATCAACCGCACTCTATTTCCTTCGATCATGGTTCATTCCTCTCAGCCATATTTCGTCTCTTAAATGCATTCCAAACTTATATTTCTCTCGAACACAATATCTTTTTGGTCATGTGTCTCGCTTTGATGATGTGTAGTTCCAAATCATTGCCAGCTATAATTCCATACAAAATTTATCAGAAAATCTATTCGGACACCGCATATTCTAGGTATAATGCCACATGTCATTTCTTTATTGGCTTTGTTTCGATCGGTTAGAAATAGGGTACAACAGGCGCCACAAGTTTCAGATGTTATTCTCAATGCACGTGAAGGCTACTGGGGGTTATCATGAGGTTGTTACCAAGGTGAGCATGCCTCTCCGTCAAAGTTGAAAAGAAAAACAATAAAAAGAAAAGGAGAGAAAAATGAATAGAAGGGAAAGGAAGGCTTCTGTATAGACATCCTATATGTCAAGGATTACCTGTTATAGGTAAAATTGGACTGACTAGATAAAGAACTCGGATGAGAGACCGAGTGAGAGCTCGACCTCGACTACTAAGCGTGACCTCCGCAATCAACCCGAGCACCAATTGTAAGTGATGGCCTCAGTCGCTTATCTAACATTTCACTGTCGCGACCAAACAACGATTGTAAGTACCGACCTGACCCTAATTAGAGACACAAACCTTGAAGCTCGACCTTGACCATGATCGACAATTAGGAATGGAAAAATGGTAAGAAAGATACGAATGGGTAGAGTGGGGTTTTAAGTTTTAATTTTTATTATTTTTAAATTATAGTTGGGCCAAGATTGAGCTTCGATCTAAGCCGAGTTCTAGTCGAGCCGAGTCAAGCTCCACTATGCATGACCTCGACTCATTTTCAAAACGAGCTGGGTCATATGAAGATTGGCTCACATCGAGTCATCGTTCATGACAAGTCAGGCCAATTTAAATCAAGCCAAGCCTAGCGAGCTTTTCGAGCTAGCTTGGCTCGTGTATAGCTCTAGTGCCAGAGCCTATTACAATTCAATTTGAACTGAACACCTATGACCCCAAATGTCAAGATAGACAGAGAGACCATGAGCTATTTTCTATTACCAAGAACTGAGCAATTCGGCCATATATTCAACCAACTGTAAAAGAAATCAGACAATTTGTAAAGGGAAGGGTCTATTCTTCTAATGATTTTTTTTTTTTTTTTCCTTTAAGCCAAAATGACTTTTTCTCATTGTGACAACATGGGTAAGTTGATTAGTACAATGTGAGAGGAAAAAGGAAACGAAATTGTATTAATGAAATGAAAAATAAAAACTTACAAAAATAATCCTCGATGATCCAATATCCGTGGCGTAGATGGCAATGTCTAAAAGCTAAGTCTTCCTTGGTTTAATGATTTGGGGTGCAAATGAAGGGGATTACACTACTCCTGAGTTAAGCAGGTTTATTTTAGCAGTATAGACAGATTGAATTACACTAAAGCTAGTTTGACATAGTAGCATATATGGGTTGGATTATACTACTCATAATTTAGGATAAACTAAGATAATATAAGCAATGTTGCACTGTAGAATTGTGTTGTATTGGGTTAATGAGGGTTCAAAGTTTTTTGATCTTTCTTTTATTTATAAAATTTTAAGATGGTAGCTAGAGAGAGATTTTTTGTAGCCACTCTTCACATCTGCTGATGTAGAAATAAGCGTCAGGGCCATAGACAATTGTGCCTTATTATGCAACGTCACTTGTGGTAAACATTTGTTATAGGCTGACCATTTGGTTGTGTGCATGTTTTGCTCTAATTATTTGGATGAGAATTGTTCCCATGATACCTTGTGTAGGATTTGCTATTTCTTTCTTTAAATGGACATGCGTGGTGTGTTGTGAAACTCAACCAACTTGAGGTCCTTACTCCTGCGCGGGTGGTAGACTCTTAGGAGTTTCAACTCTCGATCAAGGGTTCGAGTACCCATAGGTGGTGAAATTCCACTAGCGTGAGTGTGTGAAAATAAAAATAAAAATACTCAACCAACTTGACATTATTTTTATGTCAATCCTTAAGTGGTTTTGACCATATGAACTTTTTCTATGCAATGTTACATTGCATCAGCTAAATTTGTCACATATTGTGACTATATTTTGTTCAATACCCATTTTCGATCACGAGGCTACCACGGTGAAAAGATGACTTCCATTTGAATGAGATACATGACATGTGTCCTATGGCAATAGCCAGCTTAACCATTTTTGGAGTACTCGTGACTTTCTAAATTTTGAACAAACTTGGCCATCAATGCAACTAAAGAGACCTTTCCTTTATCTTTTGTTGAGATCTCATTGTCAGATTACATCATTCAAGTCATTAGATTTGACAGGGCTAGATTAGGCATAAACACCAACATAATGCTATTATGCTAACATTAACGGATAACCTGTTACATTTGTTGATTGGTGAGAGTGGAATTTGATTTTCTGAACCACAAATGCACGTGTTCTCCATCTGTGACGGGGATCGAATTGATATGCTCGGCATCTAAGAAATTTTAGACCACCTTGTAGATACTCTATCAACATGAATGCTTTCATAAGATTCTACCAAAGAAGCGTGTGATATGTGCAACCGACGAGAAAAAGGGTTAAAGATTTTAATCCATCCAATTCTGAAAATCACATGGATTGAACAATGCTAATTAATCACCTTACTTTTAGTTCAAGAATTTGGTACCCTTGGACTTCAATTGATATCCATCGATCAGATGGTTATGATCAATCACTTAGCATGATTATAGGTTCATGCACGATGGAAACTCCAATGAACGGCCTGGATCAAAATGGTTTGTGGGTAAACAACATCCACAGTTTTGTCCATCGAAGATATGAGTGTGGGCCATGTAATGAACGGGCGGCGAATGCTTCCAAGCCGAGGTGCGGTCGGCTGGTCTAGCAACAACGAGAGCTTAGGCAGGGGTGGGCCCCACATTCGAATATTTTGAGGATAGGGTGGGGTGGATTTGTCTCGACTGTTGAGAAGGCGAAAAAGAAAAGAAAGAAAAGGCAGAGAAGGGGCTGCTTTCGGTTTCATGACCTTCACGTGATGTTCATGAGCGGAAAATAACACCCACGCCTGTTGTCAGCGGACACACTTTCTTCAACTACATACACGTGGCATTTGTCTGGTAGGGAAATCCCTGTCATTCACTAGGTGGGGCCCACTTAGACAGTCTAAAGTACTTCTATTAGACCATTTTTACACCGTTGGACGGGACCTGGAGGAATTCTGGATGGACGCTTGAGAAAGGAAATAAGTCACTTTGCATATTCAGTGGGCAAATCCCTGCCATATATAACACTATTTGAACCGATTGATTGGTGATGCCCAGTGACGAAATGGTATGGAATTAATGTCATTATTATACAATTATTGCCTAATGATTACATGTATAGAAATAAACGCAATCAAATTCTTCCTTTGGAAAAAAACAGGGTAGCAAGTAAAGCCCATGTTTAGTGGACCATGTAATTGTAATCAGTAGACCAGATTACAACTGATTTTGGTCATCTGTACATGTATGCAACTCAAATGTCACATGCATGTTGTGAAAAAAATACTGATTAAAAATATTATATATATATATATATATATATATATATATATATATATATATATATATATATATATATATAAGTGCCTTTTGAAAATAATTTACATTTTTGGCTTTTTTGAGAATAGTCTTGTATCATAAAGGAGATAGGATAAAATAGAGTTTATATGTGGTGTGGAGTACCATTATATTGCTTTGGTTGGTTAGTGGAGTATTGGAGCTTGTGAGTTTTAGTGCAAAACTAGAACATTTGCGCGTGTGCTAGAGCTTAGTTATGGGCTCGGTGCCAGGGTGTGGGCATGTGATGCCGTGTGGCTGTCAAGGTGTGATAGGGATTATGGGTCAAGAGACTGAAATGAGCTAGTGGTCTGAATGATACCTATGTGGATTTTATAGAGGCTGAAAACTAACCATTGGAGTGAGGTGTAACTCCTCATGCAACACAAATTCGGACCATGTAGAAACTGCTGCATGTGGCTAGCCTAAAAACTATAAAATGGCTAGCCAGTGAGGCTAAACAACTAGCATGCAGTAGCAATTATCCCACATGCACAACAGTAAAAAACTGTCAATAATGACTAGTTTCTCACCAACAGCTAAAAAATGGTCACATTGCTTTATGGCCATGGACCAAAATGGTCCGCCACCTTAGCCTATATAAACAGTGTTTGGATGGTTTAATAGACCATCACCAACACTCGAACAATACCCACTTACGAACCAGTGCAAAGAAGCAATAATGCCCTCCGATTAGTCAGCAAAGTTCATACGAACCTCAGCTAGAAGACCTCAAGAAACAAGCCAAGTGGTCTAAATTTTTTTTTTTTTCTAATTCTCTTTCTGTATCTGGGATTCTTTCTTTTCTTTATCTGCCAGAAAATTGTGTATAAAG
This sequence comes from Magnolia kwangsiensis, assembly GCA_037074715.1. Classification (NCBI taxonomy): domain Eukaryota; kingdom Viridiplantae; phylum Streptophyta; class Magnoliopsida; order Magnoliales; family Magnoliaceae; genus Magnolia; species Magnolia kwangsiensis. Next base: position 153,513,656 of record CM073573.1, on the reverse strand, counting down.
TTCCATTCGTGGCTCTTCATATTTGTTGAACGCAAATCCACACCTAGGCTCATTATATCCTAAAAGCTGTTTGCCTGAAACCTACAGCATTCTCACTTTTTTAAGGAGTAAATAACGCTTTAAAGACAGCATGATCACATATGTTTCTGCCTGTCCTTATATTTTTGGTTTAATTATTTTATAGAAATTGTAAATTCTATAATTTTTTATAACAGATTTGGTATAGCTCCGGGCATGTAGTGAATCTCTTTTTTAGCTTGTTTGGCAATAACCTTGGACCAATTAATCGAATATTGATTAATACGCAATCAATGGAACACTACTTGAAAATGGCGTTTCCATTCATAAATGTAATGTTATAATTACTATGTGAAAAATGAAAAAAAATGACGGATTTTGCGATGGTCCTGGACCGTCTCTAAAATTGCTTGGTTTAAAGACGCTTTAGAGATGGCCATAAACCGTCTCTAACATTTTAGACGGTCCTTAACCGTCCTTAATATTGTCTTAAAAATTTCAATGTCCACAAATCGTTTAACACGATCGTTGACCGTCTTATATGTGGCCATCTGTCTATATTAGAGACGGTTTAGGACCGTCTCTAATAGAGAGTCTTTATTAGAGACTATCAAGGACTGTCTTATAACTCTGTGAAAGACCCTCTCTATTAGAGACTATAAAAGACCGTCTCTGTTAGAGACTGTCAAAGACCGTCTCTATTAGAGACGGTCCCAAGTCGTCTCTAACGGTCAAAAATTAAGAAGTTCAAAAAAATTATGAATTTTGCAAAAAAAATAGTTGAGAAGCTTAGAAAAATAATTAACAATGTTTAAGAAAAATTTAAATTTTTTTCAAAAAACCTGTAATTTTATAAAAAATTAGATTTTGAAAAAAAAAAATTAAGAACTTTGAATAATGTTGATAATTTTGAAAAAAAAATTCAATAAAAAAATGATATTTTAAAAAAGAAAATTTAAAAAATTAAACAAAATTGTTAAAAAACTTGACAAATTGTAAAAAAAGTATATTTTAAAAAAGAAAACTAAATTTTGTAAAAAAATGTTAAATTTATTTATAATAAAAATGATATTTAATTAAAAGAGTAAAAAAAATATACATTTTGAAAAAAAAAATGTTAAATTTATCTGTGAAAAATAAAATTAATAAATTATTAGGCACATCCACTAATTGAACCTTTAATCATTTTTGGACAATCTAATCAGTTCAAATTGAAGAGTAAATAACTTCAGATGTTTAAATCAAATTTCACTGAAATTGTTGATCAATTGTATGCCCAATATCTTTCTCATTTGTAGCCTGATTGAGGTGAATAACTAGTCAAATTGAGAGTATTGATAGTAAAATAAAATGAATGGACTAGACATGTAAAATGGGCCAAATATTCTGGTTAAATTGTGACCTAACTAATTACTGACCTCATGAGAACCTAAGAATTGATGTTAGTAAGTTTTGTGGGCCCCATCATGATGTGTGTCGAACATCAATACTGTAGATTTGATGTGTCCCCTTTAGGTTATGAGATATCTCAAAAATCATTGGTAAACGAAACTCAAGTGGGCCATACCATTTAAAACTATGTGAAAACATTCTAAAAAATATAAAAGCACTTGGTGGAGCCCACACGAGTTTTGGATGTAGTTGAAACTTGGTCTGACCTCTCATCCAAGTGGGACACACATAATGAGTGGGTTAGATATGTGAATCACATTTAGGCACGCCCAATTTATGATTATGAATGTTTTAAGGAAACCTTTCTCCACTACATTTAAGTGAGTTATTCGTTACCTTTACCAAAGTAAACTCTGTGGGGTTCACCGTTATTTATTTATTTTATCCACTCCATTCATCCATGTTAACAGATAATTTGAGGTCTAAAGAACAAAAAGGAAGCATATTCAAAGCTCAAGTGGACCACACCACAAGAAATAGTGTGATTGAGCTCTACCATTTAAAATTTCTTGGAGGCCATAAAAGTTTTGGATCAAGCTGATGTTTGTGTTTTCTATTCATTTATATATTTTTGATATTATGAACAACCTTTAACTATTTTTGGACAATCTGATCAGTCCGAACATGAAGAGTAAATAACTTCAGATATTTAAATCAAAATTCACTCAAATTGTTGATCAATCTTATTTGCCCAATATCTTTCTCATATGTAGTATGATCGAGGCGAGTAACTAGTCAAATTGATGGTAATGATCAGTAAAATAGAGTGAATGGACGCCCATCATGATGTGTGGTACTCTGCAATAGGTGATCAGTTCCATTTGCATCCTGACACAAAGGAATCCTACGGCTACAATTTTGAAGATAGTGAAAGTAACGTCTTACCTGTTGTAGTAATAAAAAAACTATCTATTATTTTCTTTGACTTTCTATCTATTAACTTGCTATAAATGAATGAGGGGAAAATGACTTTTATGTTAGTTTTCCACCATTTGAAAAAATGATAGTGATTTATCCTTTTCATTGTGACACTGATGTTCAGCTATCCAGATCATCCAAATTGTGAGTTCCATTGCAGATGAATTGTATCTCTAAAATAGCATTGATCAATCAATTGTAACCATTTAATTAATGGCTGACAAATGGGCTGTTGGGAGTAAAGTAGCACTTGGTCCAAATTCAAAAGGAAAAATCAAATTGTTGGTTTATGCTAAACTATTTATATAATTTGAGTTGTTGTACAACTACACCATGTGTACAGTTAAAGAATCTTCCCCATTTTTTAAAGTTGTTTATAACTAACATATGGAATAATAAATACTTTGATACTCTGGTAGTGGAATGGATGATAGGCAGGTATAAGAAATTGTATATGTTACACAAATAATTCGAATTAAGTTCCAGTCAGGTCGGGTTGAGTCGGGTTTCGGACCGAGTCAGGCCAAACTGGGCCCTATTTGAGCTCGGCTCGAACTCAATTTCGGGCTGAAAAAAATGGCCCGTCCCGACCCGAACTCAGTTCCGGGTCGGGTCGAGTCGAGCGAGCTAACCGGGCTAGCCCGGTTTGTGTACACCCCTTCTAGCCAATGACTGGTGGTCAGTGCTCTATGGCCCCCACCATGATATATGTGTTTCATCCATGCCGTTCATATATTTTTACAGATAATTTTATAATATGAGACCAAAAATGAGATATATGGAAATCTCAAGTGGACCACATTACAGGAAACAGTGTTGAATGAGCGTCGACCATTAAAAATATTTTGGTAGCCTAAATCTATTGGATCAAGCTAATTTTTATTTTTTCCCTTCATCTGGTCCTGTATGACCAAATCAATAGATTTGATGTCAAATAAACAGTACAGTGGGCCTTAGGAGGATTTTAATAGTGGAAATCTAATCACTATTGTTCTCATGTGGTGTGGACCACCTGAGATTTATATCCCTCTAATTTTTTGCAAAAAGCTCTAAAATGATCTTTAAAAATGGATGAACAGGATGGATGAAACACGTACATCATGGTAGGGCTCATAGAGCATTGTCGACGGTTTCATCCATGCCATCCATCTGTTTTTACAGATCATTTTACGGTATAAGTCAAAGAATGAGGTATATCCAAATCTCAAGTGGACCACATTACAGGAAACGGTGTTGAATGAGCGTCGACCATTAAAAGCATTTTGGTAGCCTAAATCTATTGGATCAAGCTGATTTTTGTTTTTTCCCTTCATCTGGTCCTGTATGACCAAATCAACAGATTTGATGTCAAATAAACAGTACAGTGGGCCTTAGGAGGATTTTAATAGTGGATATCCAATCACTATTGTTCTCATGTGGTTTGGACCACCTGAGATTTATATCCCTCTAATTTTTTGCAAAAATCTCTAAAATGATCTTTAAAAATGGAAGAACAGAATGGATGAAACACGTACATCATGGTAGGGCCCACAGAGCATCGTCAACGGTTTCATCCATGCCATCCATCTATTTTTACAGATCATTTTACGGTATAAGTGAAAGAATGAGGTATATCCAAATCTCAAGTGGAACACATTACAGGAAACAATGTTGAATGAGGGTCGACCATTAAAAACATTTTGGGGCCATAAAAGTTTTGGATGAAGTTGATACTTGTTTTTTCTCTTCATTTGGGGCTATATAACCTAATCAACAGATTAGATGTCAAATAAACAGTATAGTGGGCCATAGGAGGATTTTAATGATTGATATCCAATCACTATTGTTTTCATGTGGTGTGATCCACATGGGATTTGTATCCCTCTCACTTTTGGGATCAAGCAATAAAATGATCTGTAAAAATGGATGAACAGAATGGAAGAAACATATACATCATGGTGGGGCCCATAGTGCTCTACAGTTCTCCTAGTTGTATTAGGAAATTTGTGAGTACAATCCATTGATCTAGAATGTTTATTAGGTCCAACTCATATTTCATAGGCTACCATGAATAAATCATATTGATCTAACTAAAAAAAATATATTTAATCAATGGTCTTAAAATGGACGGTCAAGATCATTTACAAAAAAGTAGGTCCGATCAACAATTTGATTCATCAAATTTTTAAGGACCATCATGGATTGCTTATGAGTCTAAAGAATCACTTTTGTTAGCCAATTGAAAGCATCTTATCCATGTCTTAGAAAAAGGATGGTTAGAGAAAAAGGCCAAATTAATCATAGATTGTATCACTCGTTCAGTTTAAATATTTTTCAAGGTAGCCCAGAAAATGTGTTCTGAACTTAATAGACGGTTGAGATCAACCGATTGGACCACATTATATAAAAATAGATGGACGACATGAATAAATCATGGGAACAGATTGGCTACTCCCCTTGACACCAGCCATTGGCTGGTGGTCGGTGCTCTGTGGGGCCCACCATGATGTATGTGTATCATCCATGCCGTCCATCTATTTTTATATATCATTTTATGATATGATAAAAAAATGAATTATATCTCAATCTCAAGTGGACCACATTATAGGAAATAGTGTTGAATGAGTTTTGACCATTAAAAACATTTTGGGGGCCATAAAAGTTTTGGATCAAGCTGATATTTGTTTTTTCCCTTCATCTGGGTCTTTATGACCAAATCAACAGATTGGATGTCAAATAAACAGTACAATGGGCCTTAGGAGGATTTTAATTGTGAATATCCATTCATTATTTTTGTCCTGTGGTGTGGCCCACCTAGGATTTATATCGCTATCAATTTTTGTATCAAGCACTAAAATGATCTTTAAAAATGTATGAACGGAATGGATGAAACATGTACCTCATGGTGGGGCCCACAGAGCACCGACCTAAATGTCCCAAAATTAGGCGCGCGCTCAAAAGAAGCTGCGCCCAATCTCCCTCTCCCAAAATTGGCCCTCCCTCTACCCTCTATCTCTCCCTCTGCCCTCGCCGCGCGCCCTCCCTCTGCCCTCTCTCTATCTCTCCCTTTGCCCTCGCCGCCATCCCTCTCTCTCTCTCTCTCTCTCTCTCTCTCTCTCTCTCTGTCCTGGTCCTAGACACCCACGCGACTCTGAGCTTCTTCCTACCCCCAACTCTCTCTCTCTCTCTCTCTCTCTCACTCTCTTGCTGATTGGTGCGGCCAGCAGCCCCTGCACTTCATCTCTTCACTGGCCAGGTACTCATTTCTCTATTTACGTTTTTAATTTTTAGATCTATAAATCCACATACAATGGATGTATATCATGTATACAATGGATGCAGAGATAGACTAGTCTTGCCATTCATCATTTGTTGTGCATGTTTAAGGTGTGCACAACACGTGTTTGATGAAATGTCTCTGCTAACGTGATCTGGGGTTTAAGAAGTTTATTCACTCAAATATCAAGAAGTTTATTCTGTTTACCTCTGATTCTTGAATCTTTGTTATCGTTTGTCCATAACAATCTACCCGCTACACACCCAGGCTCTTTCTAGATAGGCCTTTCCTTTGTAAATCCATTCATACCTATTTTTATTTCAACAATATCTGTAGTGACCACATTACCCTTCTGGTAGTGGTGCTAACTATTTTAAGGGTTGGAAGTAGATATTCACTTATGGGAGGCTAATTATGTTTGAATGTTTATAGAAAAACAACCTGATACAACACCTGTGCAACATACCAACACGATAGGATGCAATGTACTTCCGGGTCACACTCAATCAACCTGGATTATTTGCCTAGTAGATCGGAGCACCCTCTTCGATTATGAGACTCTAAATGGACATAAAACAAATATTGGCAGTCAACATTTAATAGTTTAATGCCTTTAAAAATAACATTTAACGGGTAAACGTCCATTAGTTAGTGGACTGCACACATGTCCAATGAATAGTCATTCAATCATATTATGATACATGGGTGTAAAATTAGATAATATGTCTTTGGTTTGCTTCCTTCAATTTTTAGTATAGTTCGTGCCATTGATGGGAGATTTAGATTTTGATTTGATGATGTCATTGGGGATTTATGAAGCATGTTTGAAAAAAAGAATTGCTGAATATCACAGTATTGCCATTTTCAATGACTGGTTTTGGATGAGTTGAAGTGAATGGCAGAAGCTTGTAAAGAAAGATATTGATTTAGTGCATGTTCTCTACTGGTGTGGTTGGTATGGGTGATTTTGTTGTAAACTCGGATTGAGGAGATGAATTACTAGACTCTTACACAATTATTATATAGCAACCATGCTGGGATTCCAATTTGTTATGTGGATCTTGTGCATTGTTACTTATAGGATGAGAATAGTCTCTTTCAGTCATCTTATAGTTATAGAGAACACAGGTATCCCAATATTTGCTTTATTTGCTAGGTGGCGTCATTTTTAACACTCCAAGAAAGTTATGGATGTATTTCCTCAATCTCTTTGGCTTCTCATGGATATTCTGAGTAGCCGAGATCATCAAGAGCTGGGGAGGTGGGAGTTGTGTATATGTATGCATGGTTTGATTTTTTTTTTTTTTTTTTTTTTTTTTTTTTAATGCATCATGCATGGTTTTATGATAAAACACATGTATGTATGTGTATATGTATGCATGCACGCATGGATGGATGAGACGTACGCATGCATGCATGGATGGACAGATTATGCATGTGCGTGTATGCATGCATACATGCATGGATGGATTTATGTGTGTGTATATATATGTATGTATGCATGCATGGATGGAAGACTGGATGGATGGGTCATCACGCATGTGTGTGTATATGTGTATGCATGCATGCATACATTCATACATATACACATTTGGGGTTTTTGTGAACTTATTAGCTGGTTGGTAGGGTTTTCAATCACCGTTTTTTGCTATTGCATGGTTCACTTGAGCTTTGGATTTACTTGGTCTCTTGTTATAAGTTGACATGGAAAAATAGATGGATGGTGTGGACTTAGAATAAATACATCAATGTGGGCCCATGGTAAGGGTAACACCCTTTGTAGTGGACCCACCATCAAACTTGGGGCTATTAGTTTTGGATAAAAACCATTAGTTTTATGAGATTTAAGTGATTATTGTGTTATTATTTAACTTATTTCTTACTATAGCACATGCTCTTAAGCCCAATTAAATAAAAATTTATTATACATGCAATTTTTTTCTTTTTTTATTTTATTCCTATATGTGTAAATATTTATATTTTTTTCTTTTTCTTTTTCTATTTTATATTTATTTATTCCTATTGATGGTTACCAATGATTTTTATCCACCCATTTGATGGACACCATTTCAGTGGTTAGGATGTTCAATTAGCATAATTTTGAAATATTCTCAATCCACAGTGGACTTTTGAAATCATATGAGTGGACTTTTTCTATGGTTGTTGGTTTAAAACATGACTTTTGCAAGCCAACAAACCCAATTCTCACTTTAATTGATAAGACCCAAAAATATTAATTTTTCTCTTTTAAAAAAATAGACATGATTTCTCCACACTTGAACAATCACCCATCACAACCAACAGATAACTTCTATTAATAACATGAATCAATAAAATAATCCAAACTCAATTAAGGAGTCTTTTGGATGCATGTTAATGGTTTAAGTTATAAATGATTTACATCTTTACAGCCTATCTTGTTTGACTTTAAGTTGTAAATGATTTACAGGTAAATGATTGTCTATGAAATCCTTTTTTGATCAAGTTGCCTTATTTATTTATTTATTTAATCTTTAGCATACTTTTTATTAACTATGGCTTATTGTCATTAATTTTTTATTAACCAAGTCACTAAAGGATTTCAATTTCAAATGTAACTGAAGTATTGACAGAATGTTGTCTCTTGTTGCAGTACGAGATGTAACAAGAATATACATTGATTGTGTATTTGAATTTTTTAAAATGCACCAACCAGAAACGATTTGAGATGGCGTTCAATGATACTTTGTTAAATATGAAATTTATGACCTTTAGTAACTTGGTTAATTAAAAAGAACTACATAGTGGCTTGATCCCAATCTGACTTTATGGGTACATAGGCAGCCGTTCGTAATGTACTAGAATATCGGTGCAGCCAAAAATCTTTTTTCTCCTTTGAATTGTAACAAACTGTATCGGTTGCATTTTTCTCTTTTATACAGGTTGTGGCTATCATAGATATAATATCACCTCCTTATAGGGAAGCATTTAATGACGTGTACAGGTAAATTTATTCTTTTTTATTTCTTATATTGTTTCCTAGTTATATTTGTGTTGGTTTCAGAGTACCGGTAGCGATAGAAATTGTTGGTCGATTGTGGCTTATAGACAAAGGGATGAGTAACGAACAATACAAATATGGGAGGCCTTCCCCAGGTATCTAGATGCTTTTAGATATATTTATGTTGTTTTTAAATGTATTAGCTTGAAATTGATGGAGCATACCCGAATGTGTGTCGGAGCTATCGGTATGAGTGGGGGTCCGTGGAAGGTAGGAATCGCTGTTATGACTATGATGAAGCTGTCCATTTTCTATGCACAACATTGGAGGGACCTAGCCATTTGGACAGACCGTGTTTATGTATTTGTTCAAAATTAATGGAGTAGACCCGGATGTGTGTCGGAGCTATCCGGATGAGCGGGGGTTCTTGAAAGGTAGGAACCGTTGATACGACCATGATAAAGCTGTCCATTTCCTATGGACAACATTGGAAGGGCCTAGCCATTTGGATAAGCCGTGTTTATATCTGTATTTGCAGGGACCACACCCTTAACCTAAACCTAGACTTGAAAACCCAAACCTAAACCCGATCCTGAACCCGAATTTGATTTCCTAAACCTAAACCTTAACCTATTCTCAATTCCCTAAACCTATAGCTTATAACTTAATCCTAAACCTTAACCTAAACCTAAACCTATAACCTTAACCTAAAACCTAAATGTATTCTTAAATCCCTAACCTAAACCCATAACCTACACTTATAACCTAAACCTAAGCCTAAAACTTAAACTTATGACCTAAAACCTAAATGTATTCTCAAATTCATAACCTGTTCTCAATTCCCTAAACCTATAGCTTATAACCTAAACCTAAACCTTAACTTAAACCTAAACCTAAACCTAAACCTTAACCTAAACCTATAACCTTAACCTAAACCAAAACCTATGACCTAACCTAAATGTATTCTAAAATCCCTAAACCTAAACCTACACCTAATCATAATCTCAACTCCCTAACCTAAACCTAAAACTAAACTTGAAAATCCAAACCTAAAACCCGATCTCGAACCCAAACCCAATTTCCTAAACTTAAAACCTAAATATATTCTCAAATCCCTAAACCTAAAACTACACCTAATCCTAATCTCAACTCCCTAACCTAAACCTAAACCTAAACATGAAAACCCAAACCTAAACCCGATCCCGAACCCGAACCCGATTTCCTAAACCTAAACCTTAACCTATTCTCAATTTCCTAAACCTATAGCTTATAACTTAATCCAAAACCTTAACCTAAATCTAAACCTATAACCTTAACCTAAAACCTAAATGTATTCTCAAATCCCTAACCTAAACCTATAACCTACACTTATAACCTAAGCCTATAGCTTATAACCTAAACCTAAGCCTAAAACCTAAACCTATGACCTAAAACTTAAATGTATTCTCAAATCCATAACCTATTCTCAATTCCTTGGGGCACAAAATATTTTAATCTCATTACATGACTATTGCATTAGCAGGGGAGTTACATTTTGAAGATCCTTCCTAAGAATGTGCACTCATAACAAGTATATAAGCCTTGTGAAGCATTGCTCCATGATAGAGAAGGTTGTGCGGTCCACATTCTGATGTAGAAGAATGGATGTGCATCATCTGATATGGAGGGGTGCATAGGCATTATTTGGCAAGAAGAAGGGATGGACGTTGTCTTATATGAAGGAAGAAGTGGGTGGTCACCGTTATTTAAGGGAGAGCTTGGTGAATACCATTGTTTAAGAAACGAGGTTGGATATTGTGTGAAGGAAGAAGTGGTGGTGATCACCACTATTTAAGAGCTTGGGAGGCCTATAAATACCCCCTTCCTCTCTTCATTTGGGACGGATGGAAGTGAGGAGAGCGTGGAGAGGAGAGTAGCGCCAGAGAGTTGCGCCCAAGGAGTTGTGCCACTTTTGTAGGGATAGCAAGTGAGTAGCGCCACATTATGTGGAGGAGAGAAGAGTTGTGCCATATTCTGTGGGAAGCCAAATAAAGTTGTGCGCCACCTTCTGAGGGAAGCAGGGTGTTGTGCCACTTCTCTCTCTCTCTCTCTCTCGTCTAAGTGCAAGATGAGTTCTGCCACATCAAGTGGAAGTTGTCCTAATGGGAAAGAGTTGCATGCTTCTGCGTAGCTCAACAAGAGAGACGCCACTTTTTGTGCAGGACATACTCCATGCGCCACTATTTGTGGAGAGAAGGAAGGAGTTGCGCGCTTCCGCGCAACTCAAGGAGAGGTGCGCCACTTTTGGTGGAGAGAAAGTGGGATGCACCACTTTGCATGCTCCCTTGTCCTGGAGCTTGGCCTCTGCACCACCTTTAATGCACACTTGTCCTAGAGCATGGCTTCATGCGCCATTTGATGTGGAACTTGTTCTGAAGACAGGTTCTTGCGCCACTTTATATGGGGTTTTGTCCTAATGCAAACCTCGTGTCACTTTGAAAGGAGACATGTGTTAATGCCTTCCTCTTGCGCCACTTCATGTGGGATGTTGTCCTGAAGTAAGGCTTTTGTTCTGAAATAAACCTTATACACTCCACATTCCCTATCTAATCCTATGCACTTCCACCTTCAGATAGATGACCTCCACATCTGCCGGATTTCCATAAGTACCTCTCTCTTATCTCCATTGGGAGAAGGCAGTGTGAGAGAGAGAGAGAGAAGCAATAAGGATAAGTGAGAGAAGATAAATGTTGGAGAGCTTCAAGGATCGCAAAAGAAATAGAAGAGTAGAGCATGATGGAAGAATCGCACAACTCAATGTGGACAAAATCATGGGATCCTAGCATGGGAAACCCGAACAACTTGTCTCCCCTAGAGATATGATGAAAATACGTCGAAATGCTGCCGAAATTTCCATTAAATCACTTTCTCTTTCATTTGTTACAGTGATTTATTGTACCCTGTTTTTAGAATCAAGGGAAATGTGAGGATGTAAAAGAACTCAGACTGAATAAAATACTCTTTGATATCTGTTCTCTCATGCTTTCTTTGTTATCATCGAATGAATTCTCCCAAATCAAATGCATTTCGTTTCTGGTCGAAACACAATTGAACTGAAGTTGAAGAGAAATGATTGAATTTGAACGAAACTGAAGGTAAATGACCTAATTAGAGTGATATCAAAGATAAATGGTCCAATTAGTTCAAAATTGAAGATCAATTGTTTAATTGAACCAATATTAAAGATGAACAACTTGATTGTGTTGAAACTAGAAATGAATGGCTAACTAAGCCGATATTGAAAATCAATGACTCGATGAGACCAATATAGAAGTTGAATGGTTCAATTCGAATGGAGCAATAGATGAACAGTCCAATTAGACTAATATTAAAGATGAACATCTAATTAGTTAAAAATAGAATATGATAAATGAACTTATCAGATTGAAATTGGAGATGAGCAATCCAATTGAGCCGATATTGAAAATGAATGGCTTGAATGGTTCGATGTTCATGCCAAATGATTTATTCCACTGATACTAAGATGAACAATCGGATTGGATGAACAGACTTATATTGGTCCGAAATTAAATGTCAATAGTCTAATTGGATCCATATTGGAGATAAATGGTTGGATTCTGATGAAATTGGATATGAATGGTCCTATTAGGTTGATATTGAAAATCAACAACCCACTTGGATTGATTTTGAATTTGAATTATCTGACTCAATCCATACCAAATATAACCAATCTGATTGGACTAAAATCAAAGATGAACCTTCGGATTAGTAATACAAATGATTTGTTTGTGCTAATATTAGAGATAAATGGTTTTATTGGGTTAATATAAAATGTCAATGGACTGAATGAACTAATGTCAAAGATAAAGAGTTTGATTTGAACAATACTAAAGATGAGTGATCCTAGCTATCCTACTAAATTGATTTCAAGGTGAATAGTTTGATTAGTCCAAAATATAGATCAACAGCATGATTGGACCATATTGAAGATGAACTGTTGGATTAAGTCGATATTAGAGATCTATAATTTGGGACCGATGTTAAAGAAGCATATGATTGGGGCAAAATTAGAAATGAATTATCCAATTGGTCTAAATTGAAGATTAATAGTCTATTTGAGTCAATATTGAAGATTGATGATTAGATTGGACTAATATTAAAGATGAACAATATGCTTGGATTGAAATAATAGATAAATGGGACCGTGACCAATGGTTTGATATTGAAGATGCATGACCAGTAGGATCTAATTAAACTAATCATCTTCAATATTAAACCATTAATCATTGAAATCAACTTGATCGAACCATTCATATCTAAAATTGATCCAATCAAACTATTCATCTTCAATATTGGCTCAATTGGAACATTGATCATCAATTTGACCAATTAAACAGTTCATCTTTGGAATCCGTCTAACTAACGTAATCGTTCATCTTTAGTATTATTTGAGTCGATCCATTCAACTTCAAAATTGGTCCAATCAGGCCAGTGTCAGCCCAATCCGACCATTCATCTCCAATACAGTATTGGTCCAATTAGGCCGTCGATCTTTAGTTTTGGGCTAACTGGACCATTAATTTTTTAGTCCAATTGGACCATTCATCTTTATTATCATTTAAGTTAGACCATTCATCTTTGACACCAGTTTAATTGGGCCATTGATTATTAATATCAGCCCAACTGGACCATTTTTCTCCAATTTTTATATAACCAAGTCATTCATCTTCAATATTGGTCCAATCAGGCTATTGATCAAATCAAAGGTGTGCTTCACATGAATTTCGACTCCATCGGATAGGCATACCAATTGTCCACGAACAAGTAAAGAAATAAGTAAGCCTCGAAAGCTAGAAGTTATTCTAAGGGCCTATTTGGTAATGCTGAAAATTTTAACTTAATGCGCAATTGGAAAGCAATTGGAGTTTAGTTTTGTTTGTTAACGTAGCAATGAAAGTCCAGCTTTAACGGTTCATTGAGAATGGGCTCCATGTATTTTTAATTTTTATTTTTAATTCCAGAATTTCCCTGCACTTTCTCCTTTGTGTAAAACATAACCCAACTTTTAACGTGTGGCACTTCTCTGGGCCCACTATGATTTATGTGTTAGATCCACACCGCTCATCAACTTTTTTATATCGTCCTAGATCATGATCCCAAAAAATGAGGCATATCCAAACCTCAAGTCGACCACACCATAGAAAGCAGTGGAAATGGAATGACTACCGTTAAAACCTTCTTAGGGTCTATTGTGAAGTTTATTTGCAATCTAACCTTTTCATAAGGTCACACAAACTTGGATGAAGGGAAAACACAAAAATTAGCTTGATGAGAGGCTTATGTGGCCCCAAGAAAATTTTTATGTAGGCACCTAACTCCCGTCGTTTCTTGTAGTTTGGCCCACTTAAGCCTTAGATCTGGCTTGTTTTGGTCATTTTCCCTAAAATGATATGGAAAAATGAATGGATGGTGTGGACAGAAAATATACATCATGGTATGCCCCATAGAGCCATTTGACAGGATCGTCCTTCTCTAGCTATACCATTTACCGAGTGGGGGTGGTACGCAATCCCACCCAGATTTGGGGTAGCATCGTCTTCCTCAAGAGGATAATTGTTCTGAATCCACAGAATTTCTCTGGACTCCTCATAGAGACTCCTTGAATCCACGATAAAAAGAACAAGAAAATAGAAAATAATTGCTATAAAATTCAAAATTGATTGATGAATTTAAAAAACAGGTTCACAACCTTCTAAATAGGGATACCAAGCAATGTGAGGAAAATCAGAATCAAACTATAACTAAAACTCTTAGAATTCACAACTTACTATTTATAGATGGTCGTGTTGTATACTAGTGCACAAGGTTTTCGGCCAAAAATAGTAAGTGCTATATTTGGCTTCACCAAGTTGTTCTCCTAATTATTCTAAGCTCTTTTCACGTTGGGCACAACTCCTAAAGTCCAACGGATGAAGAGTTATAATCAAACTAAAACTTATTATTTACAGTAAAAACGAAATTAAAATAGGGAAACGAACGTCGATCTAGTGATATTTCGCAAATCCAGCTTACACAACCCGACATAGCAGAGTTGGGTGGCTAAGTTAGCTTGTTTTACCCCAAAATCATATATTTTATGTCTAATAACTCATTTCGGATCGTGAGATATGCCTGATTTAAGGTCTAACGATCCGGATCACTTTTGTCGTCGACGAGGTCTTTTCTGGTCCATCTTGGCCATGAAACTGTACGCAACCTTCTCTACTTCAGTCCCCTCTACTTCAAAAGAACTCGTCCTGCTCTGGTTCATGATACTTGGTTAGGTCTGCGACGTTGAAAGTCCGTGAGATTGTCGTGTCATTCGGAAGATCAACAACGTAAGTGTTACTATTAATCTTTCAGATGATTGGTACCGGTCCAATCTTCTTATTCTTCAACTTATTGTATGTCCCGATTGAAAATCTTTCTTTGTGTAGATGGATCATAACATGGACGCCCACCTCGAACACTTTTTGTCATTAATGCTTGTCTACTTACTCCCTATACTTTTCGTTTGAAGCACATATCTTGGTCTGTCCCTCTGCATGAATGCCCATGATCGTTAATGAATAGCCGAAATTTAGAATTAAAACATCTGTTACTCAAAACTTGGAATCATATAATATACCAGATTTAATGTTTATGGGTCCATGTGTTTGGAGTGTTTAATTTAAGCGATAAGTGCGTTTTAAGGGTTGGAGTCCCTACAACTTGTTGTATGCATGATGTAGGATGGGTAAAAGGCAAGTCCATGGATGATCATGATTGCACAAATTCAATCAGAGGGGTCTTGATTAGGCAAAAATAGCTTATACACGTACTATAGTTTCAGACAGCTTTAAGGGTTGGAGTCCCTACAACTTGTTGTATGCATGATGTAGGATGGGTAAAAGGCAAGTCCATGGATGATCATGATTGCACAAATTCAAGCAGAGGGGTCTTGATTAGGCAAAAATACCTTATACACGTACTATAGTTTCAGACAGCTATAACTTTGTAATTGGTTATCCATTTTGTGCATTCAATAAATTATTAGACATTTATCGGCAAGCTATACGCCTATACTCTAGGCCAACATCTAAGGTTAGCTTCCTTTAAAATGGGTGTACAAAATTTAATAGTTTTACAAGTCAAAATAGAATTTTAAGTTAAAATCTTCTATTTGTAATAAGTTCTTACTCTTGCCCAGGTGATAGACTCTTAGGAGTTTCAACTCCCGGTCAAGGGTTCCAGGAACCATAGGTGGTGAAATTCCACCAACGTGAGCGTGTGGGGTGTGTGCGCGTGTGTATATATATATAAAAAAAAAGTTCTATTTCTTTTTAAAGAGTTTTAAGGGTCTGGCTGTAGTTCAGAGTCCTTGTTTTAGTCATATAAAGGTTTTTCTTTTTCTTTTTCTTTTTGTAATAGGTGTAGGTAGAGTTAAACATATTTTTATTATTTTTAGAAATTTTTATTATCTCAAAAAAGCATCATAATTTTTAGTCAAATGAGAAATTTGGAGGGTTATTTATTTATTTATTTATTTTATTTTTTATTTTTATGTAAGCATGTCAAACATGTATTAATCATCAAATAACATTAATAGTATTAATTTTATTTTTTATTTTTAAATATTTCTATCCCCTTGTAAATTTCATGGCTAATTTTGAAAAGATTGTCATCTCATCCTATTTTCAAGCACCTACATTATTTGGTATTGGAGCCACTACATTAACGCAAGCAGAACAACACGAGCTCCTCATGCACATTATATTGTGTGTTTGACATCTACTCCATCCATAAGATGTGCTCCATAGTATTAGGCACCGGAGACCAAAAATCAGCCCAATCCACAACTTAGGTGGGCCTAACCACATGTAATAATCACAGGGGATGCCACCCATGGGTTCATCAAGTGCATCTCCTCAAGAGGTAGAGGCACTCAAAAAATTAGCCTTATCCAAAACTCGAGGGGTCTACACCTCTTGTACTTTAAGGTTTTACAAATATTTCTACATTTTACACATGATATGGACGACTAGACTTTTAGATGGAGCTGATTTTAGGTTGCATAGTGAACACGAAAAAGCACATATGATGTGCAAAATCAACATACCACATATAGATAATGGGCCCCATTGAGCTCAAGTGTCTTATCCACAACAAGATTTTGATCTATGTATAAACCATACACCTCACTAGAATATTAAATTAAGGGATTTTTCGTTAGTAGCAAAATTGTCCTCGAGATAAGTCTATTATTCATGATTTGTCTTACCACTTTAAATAAATAAATAAATTTTACAATAAAGTAAGAGTTTTTCTTATTACTAAAAGAAAAGATCCAACCTTTTCTATCACAATACAAGATGAACTATTCTCTTAGGACATACATATGTCAAAAGCAGATGTCACTAACCATTTTCAATGATAAAAAATTATGCCACATTTAATCTTCTATGTCTTTTGTTTGTAGCATTTTCCTTTGTATCCTGTCTTTTGTTTGTAGTATTTTCCTCTATATCCTACGTTATTTGCTAAGGGCCCATTTGGCCGGTCGGATTGGAAGGGATTAGATGGTATTGGAAGGGATTGGAAGTTAAATCCTGAGAATGGCTAGGCGCGCCAAACAGAGTCGGTGATCTGATCCCAATCCCATGGATCTTACGACAATTCACTGACAACACCATCATTACATTTAAATCCCATCCAATCCACCTTAATCCGTTCAAATTTGCCTGAGACATGCTTGGTTAGTGGGATTCGAGGGGATGGAAAGGTTTAATCCTTGGATTGGCTGAGCTTGCCAAACATATTGGATTTAGCAATCAAGGGATATAACAATCGACAACACCATCATTACCTAGAAATCCACACCATCCACTCTAATACCATTCAATCCCTTTCAATTCCCCCAGCCAAACGGGCCCTAAGTAAACATTTTCAAGCAACCTACATGTGTCATATATTGTCAGTGAATATCTTCAAGCATCCCACATATACCACTAATGTCCCCAAGCATTTTTAGCAATAAATATATCATGTATGCGAAGATATTAGTGTAAGGCAAATGGAGCATGCCAGGCAAGATGCAAGCAAGATTTACTTGGACAGGTTGCTCACTACAGTTAGTTGATAGAATCCGGATCCTCTGTTTGCTACAGGTAAGGATTCCATGCTTGTTGCAATGTGATCAGATCACATTATCATAGACTGCATTTAATGTTGAGGTGGACTAATCACTGTATAGAAAAGTAAAAAAATAAGAAATTTCTATCCAGGGCAAGCAAATGAATCGACTCCCCAACTAACTCAACCCTACTTTGGTTTGTTTAAGGTCCTCAGCTCAGGTTAAGTTGGGAAAGCACCGGTCAGTCTGGAATAGGTTTGGGTTGGGGCTGACCGAATTCGGGTCAGGGCAGCTAAAGTTGAAAAAAATAAAAATGAATTTGGATGAGGTGGAGCCCGTTTAGGTACGACAGAGGAATTTGGATTGGGTTCTCGTCGGACACCTTGGGTTGAAATTCGGGCCGGGCCGGATTTGCAGCTTGGTTACTTTTGGGTCGGCTCAGGTGGTCCCTCGAGTCTATCGAGCGTAAGACAAAGCCAGTGAATTCCGTCACTTAAACGTCTGTCTGCCCTTATTATTGTTAGGGAGTGGAAAATGTCGACATGTACAGCTGTCAAAACGTAGCTTCGGACCCCACACCCACCTTTTTTCTTTTTTTCTTTTTAATATTTTATTTTAAAGTAATTATTTGGTCCTGTACACCAGCCACCGTACAGTTTATCACGTGATTTCTCATTTGGGGCCATATTTGGATCATCCAAACCGTTGATCTGATGAGACTCACAGTTGATGTAGGATTCCCTTAAATGATCAACATCAAAAGTCCTCTTCCTTCATCCAATGGTACACAGTTACGGTTAAATAGTTGGTTATGTATCAAGGGTATATAGTTTATGACCGACAAGTTCATGGAAGCGGATTGGTATGAATATTACTCAATAGGCTAGTAAACTCTGTGGAATCCACTTTGATTTATGTATTTATCCACTCTGTCACTCCATTTTAGCAGATAATTTTAGAGCTTCAACTCAAAAATTAAAGCATATCGAAAGCTCAAGTGGACCACATCAAAGGCAATAGTGTGAATTGAATATCTATTGTGAAAATTTATTAGAGGCCACAGAAGTTTTGGATCAAGTTGATATTTATGTTTTCTCTTCATCCATATCTATGTGATTTTATGAATAAGTTGGATGGCAAATAAACATTATTATAGACCTTAGGAAGGTTTCACCTCTTGAAATCATTATTCACACTATTTCTTGTGGTGTGGTCCACTTGAGCTTTGGAAATACTTCAATTTTCGGATCAATATTCTAAAATGTGCTGGAAAAACAGATGAATGGAGTTGATAAACCACGTACATTCAATGTGGGCCCAATAAAATTTACTTAATACCGTAAAGCATACACAATACGCAATCCGATTTCAATATTATTAGTTTTTGGGCGTACTCCATCCATTTCAAGGGAAACGGATTGGCTACTCCCCCTGCCGCCAGCCCCGTGGCTGATGGTTGGTGCTCTCTGCGACTCGCTACGATGTATGTGTTTCATCCATTCCGTTCATCCAGTTTTACAGATTATTTTAAGGATTTAAATTAAAAATTGATTAACACGGATATAAATCTCATGTGGACCACACCACGGGAAAACAATATTGATTGGATATCCACCATTTAAATCCTCATAAGGCCCACTGTACTGTTAATTTGAAATCCAATCTGTTGATTAGGTCATACAGACCCAGATGAAGGGAAATAACGAAGATCAGCTTGATCCAAAACTTTTATAGCCCTCAAAAATTTTCAAATGGTCAACTTTCATTAAAAACTGTTTCCTTTAATGTGGTCCATTTGAGATTGGAATATATCTCATTTTTGGTCTCAAACCATAAAATGATCTGTTAAAATAGATGGACGGCATGGATGAAACACATACATCACAGTGGGGCCCACAGAGCACCGACCACCAGCCATTGGCTGGTGGCAGGGGAGTAGCCAATCCGTTTCCCATTTCAAGGCCCCAGGCTCTACGAGACTACTTTGATGCTTGTATTTTATCCTAGCCGTCCATCTATTCTGGGGCAGGAGCTAAAAAGAGGCGGATCAAAGGCTTCGACCACAACACTGCTTAAACAGTGGGGATCGACACGGTTGAAACTTTCTTAGAGCCCTCCTTGATGTTTTTAATGGTAGACGTTCGGTTCCCATTGTTTTGTTGAGGTGTGGTAAAGCTTTGGATATTCTTCATGCCCATGCTTACCCTGATGTATGCGTTTTAGTTTTATTCACGTTATTCATCGGTCTTCCAGCTCGTTTGAGGCATACCCCAAAGCACAAGTGGACCACATCAAGGGAAACCGTGGGGATTGAATACCCACCGTTAACACGTTGGGGCATGAAAGCTTTCGATAGAGCTAGATTTTAGTATTTTCGGTTCATCTGGCCATGTGTGACCTTATGAACAGGTTGTATGGCAAATAATATCCATTGTGGTAACTCAAAAGATTTCAATGATGGGCGTCATTATCCTTACTATTTCCTGTGGTGTGGTCCGTTAATAAGCCTTGGACCTAATTAGAAAATAGATGTGAAGTGATGAAATATACCATTGACTGATCGATGTGACTACAACCATTATTCAAACAACACAAAATCAAACACCCATTTGATTCTAATAGCAAACGGAATACATGAGAATAATGTGGAATACATAAAAAGGAGATAAGAGCGAAAAGCATAACTATAAACCACACAAAATATACGTGGTTCGCAATAAGGCTACATATACAACAATCAAACAAAGAAAATAATCAATTATATTAAGGAGAGATTACAAATAACATGGAATTGAGTATATTTTTCAACAATATAACAAAACTTCCCTGAATCTAAGCTTGAAAGAAAAACCCTCGACTATTACAATACTAGCAATAGAGCTTCCCATTTTGGACACATTGAGAAGAAAACCTTGGAGTACTACTTGTAAGGCCTTGGAATCTTGTCTTCAAGAAAAAAATTCCTCTTAAAACCCTCCTTATTGTGCAAGAGAAAACCCCTATCACTCTCTAAAATCGTAACTCAACCTTATCTCCCACATAACTTACCTTAATAGCTACCATTTCATGAGGGAGATATCTAAAATACCCCTACTAACAATTAGGCTTTGTTAGCTTATGTGAAACATGGATAATAAGAGATAAGAAAAGTGGTTAAGCCTACGGTAATTTTGGAGTAACTATTTTAACAATTTTCACCTTGATAGTAAAATCACTTTATTACCTTGCCAATCCACCATCATTACCTTGCCTTAAAACTTAGAGAAGTCAAGCTCCAATCTAATTTCTCCACTTAAACACTTTTTATAAGCATGTTCGTTATATTCTCCATCTTTCCTACCTTTAACAAATGAATTTGATCATCTTCAATGACTTGACAAATAAAATAGTGTTGAATTGAATATACTTGCTTCTCTTGTGATTAGTCGGGTTCTACGCCAAATGACTCCGATTGTGTATTGCAACGTGGATCTTAACCATTCAGAAACCTAATGCCCATGGCAATGTATGATTTTACTTATCATCTGACTCAATGAATTCGATTGTGTGGGCAGAAAAGTGGGGGCTACCCATTGATTGGCCAGATCATCCGTCCCGAATTAACACACTACCAATTCAATATTTGTGGACTAGAAAACCTGGTGTCAATTACTTGATTTGATAAATAACAAATTTAAAATACTTAATGACTTGAACCGACTAGTTGGTCCCTAGGGATTCATTTTAGCTAAGGGTGAATTGGTCGACTCCCAAGTTGTGGCTGGATCATCTAAGTGGTATGTCATGTCAAACCTCATGGGCTAGACTGAGTCTTGAGTTTGAGTAGCATGGGACTTATTAGATTATAAAAATTTATAATTTGATTGTGATTAAATTTTAAATTTTGTGATGATTCTTGTACAACTATTTTTAAATTAGAGATCCACCCATGATCCAGTGTCCACACTTTGCTATGTATCTACCTTATCTAGACACCCAGATAAATTCTAGCTATGTGCTCATAAATACATTCTTTGGCTATCCATATGCTAAAAAAGGATATTGGGTTTTTTAATCTTACCACTCATAAAATATTCACTTCCTGTGATATTATTTTTTATAAGGACATTTTTCCTATGTTGAGCTCTCTTCCTCTTCCACTCCTTCTGTTCTTCCACTCCCTGCTCTAGATGCCACACCTTTTTAAGTTCCTTCTATATTTTTGCTTAAAGAGACAATCTTACCCACCACTACCTCCCCTCTCTAGGCACCCCACCCTAGGTGGATAGGCTAATTTAATTTGAACCAACAGATGGTCAACCTAAATCATAATCCTAAACCCTAACCCTAGATGCCTAAACCCTACGAACTCTGATCTTAAACCCTAAACTCAACCTAGTCAATCTAATTGATCTAATCCTAAATCCAAGGACTTTAAAACACTAGAGCCTAAAGTGAACTCGACGAGTTAACTCATCGAGCCAACTCATCCAGTCAGCCCACCTAGTCCAACAACCTAGTCAACTTGCCTAATTAAGGATGGATTCAAAGCCCAAAATCAAGCTCAATCGAAGTACAATGCACAATAGTATTATAACATCCTTCAAAGCAGAGCCTCCACACAAGTATAGGAGGCTGCCTGCTGAAGCATGAAATCCACGTGTGGACTGGCGGCACCCTAGTTGCCATTGGCCATGTGACATCCTCCCTCTTTGGGCTGACACCCCTCAAGCATGTGGAATCTCTCTTCTATGACCCCTAAGTGTGTGGCCGGAGTGTATTTACTCCTATATCCATCTCCAAACCCAAATTTACCTTTTTACCACCTCATTTAACCCATGAGATGATGTTATATAACAATCTCAAATCTAAACCATCCAACCATATTTTCCCCTAGACTTTGCAGAAATTATAAATAAAAAAATAAAAAATTAAGTTTGAAAGCTATAAATAGCCCATTTCCCTTCTCATTGCAAGCATTCCGAAAACACCCAAGCATCCAAGAAATCCTCTTTCATCCCCCCACCAAGGAGAGTGAGAGTGAGAGAAAGAGAGTCCAGCCCTGGTCTACTCTAGCCTAGCCAGAATCCAAATTTCCTGAGCCACTTAAGCCTTAATCCAAGCTACTCGATCTGACCTTTGTGATACTATCGTCCATCCAACCATTCAACTCCAATCAACCTCGTTTAGCATTAGCATTGTGTAACACTCACTTCCTTCTTAGCTCCCTTGCTCCTTGGATATATCATCATTGCATTGCATTACATCATTTTTTGCATCTAATTAGCTTAGGCATATACTCCATGACTTGTTGATATAATTGGAGCTTGTCCACAAGAAACTCAACCAGTTAGCTTTCGTTTTGTCATAAGCATCAATACAACATAAAACATCTTGTACATCACAATTCCACACATATATCACCTGACGCTTGGTTAGTTCGAATGTATACTCTGCGGCTTACCGTCGTAGCTAGATCCTCCCTATCAGAAATTTGAACTGGTTGACCACCACTATTATTTCATTTAATACATTACATCATTTGTGTGTGAGAATTGATCCAATCCCTCAAAAATTAGTTAGATTTTGTGAAGTAGATATTGTATGTTCGTACGAGTAGAGTGGGTGCCTAACACCTTCTCTCTCTATAACTGTGTTCCCTTACTCAGAATCTCTATATGCATCCTCAAGATTCATTTAAAGACTAAGGATCTTCGGATTTTCTCCTAAGCATTTCTACATGGTCTACTCAATTGTAGATTCAAATTAATTGGTTAGTGGCAACTCTGGTTAAACGTAATACTCTCTCGACCATAGCCTTACAAATGCCCTCAAAAGAAGCATACTGTAAGGCCCACCCCCACAACACATGATATTGTCTGCTTTGCCCGGTGGGCTCACGGCTTTAAAACGCGTCATGTCTGTTAAGGGAGAAACCCTACATATAACCATCATAACTCTAGACAACTCTTTCGATGTGGCACAAGGTTCCGCCTTCACTGTGCGCACAGTAGCCTGTCAGCATAGTAGCCTGCCAGCCACACAGTAGCCTGCTAGCCTTCCTTAGGGCCCGCCCACATGTGCACCCGCCCACGTGTGCCCTCCCACATGTGGCCGCAGTGACGGGGCGTCACAATATCCCCCACTAAGGGCAGAGCCGTCCTCGGCTCTGATACCATTTGTAAGGCCCACCCCCACAGCACATGATATTGTTCGCTTTGCCCGGTGGGCTCACGACTTTAAAACGCATCATGTCTGTTAAGGGAGAAACCCCACATATAACCATCATAACTCTAGACAACTCTTCCGATGTGGGACAAGGTTCCGCCTTCACTGTGCGCACAGTAGCCTGCCAGCCACACAGTAGCCTGCCAACCTTCCTTGGGGCCCGCCCACATGTGCGCCCGCCCATGTGTGCCCGCCCACATATGGCCACAGTGACGGGGCGTCACACATACCCCTTCGAAAGTGAGTCAATTCCATTCCAGATCTAGTGTCCAATCCCTTGTCCCATTTGACATTAACCCCATTACATGCTTCTCTTGCACCATTTATCGTTATGATCCTGATAGATACCCTTCTATATGGCTTCATGGTTTCAAGTACATTAATGTTGTCATGCCTCTTACCAAGTACTCATTTACTACACCAAAGGTTAGTCCCTTTCTTTTATCTAATTTTCTCCGGTATAATAAATTTTCTCCTTCACATAATGCTTTTATCGCCAATATTTCATCTCTTTTTGAACCTACGAGCCATTCTTATGTTGTGAAGGACCCCAATTGGTGTAGCATCATGGCTACTGAAATTACAACACTTGAGTAAAATGGTACGTGGACAATTACTTAATTACCTCGTGGGAAAACTTCCATTGGTTGTAAATAGGTATATAAACTCAAGTTTTGCTCTCATGGCACTCTTGAAAGATATGAAACTCATCTTATTGCAAAAGACTACACCTAGCAGGAAAGGCATGACTATCATGAGACCTATACCACGGTTACGAGTATGGTTACTACTCAATGAATCATTGTCATTGTTTTCATCCAAAATTGGTCTTTTTATCAATTGGATGTCTACAACGCTTTCTTTCATGGTGACCTAGATGAATAAGTTTATATATCTCCTCCTTCTGATTCTTCTTAATAGTGGAGTCTTGTGTTTGACATCTCAAAAAAATCACTTGCATATTCAAACAGGCCTCAAGACAATGGTTCGCCAAATTTTCCATGGCCTTACATAGTGCCAGTTATATTCATTCTAAGGCTGACTACTCCCTCTTCACTCTGCATCATGGTAACACTTTTACTGCAATCTTGGTTCGATGATGTTATTCTCACTAGCAACAATGACAATCCCATATCTACTTTAAATATTTTTTACATCATCAATGTTACATTAAAGACCTTAGACCTCTTATTGTTATTATTATTATTATTATTATTATTTTGTGAATTGACATAGCTTGTTCATGTTGATGCATCTATCTAAGCTAACGCAAATATACTTTTGATATCTTATCCAATGTTAGATTTACTTACCGTCGTCCTACTGACTTGCCTATGGATAAAGACTCCAAACTCATTGATGAAGTACGGGATGTCGTTGATCCAACCCCATATTATTGCTTAGTGTATTGTATGCTTTATCTTATTATTACTTAGTTGGATACTGTCTATGCCGTAGAAATTCTCAGTTGCGCTCCATGGCTACTACTAATTGTGTACTCGCATGACGCAGGTATGGGCGTGTTGAGGTTAAGCATCGTCTTCCTCAGGGGGATAACTACTCTGAATCCACGAAGCTTATCTGGATTCCTCATAGAGATACCTTGAATCCACAAGGAAAACAAGAAAATAGAAATAATTTCATAGAAATTCAAAAATAAATTCATTGATGATGAAAAGCGAGTTTACAATCTCTTAAATAATGATATGAATCCTGGGGAGAAGTTTTAGAATCAAACTACAACTAAAACTCTCTAAAATTGTGACTAGCTATAAATAGTAAACTTACTATTTATAGACAGTCATGATTTCTACTGGACTTCATGGTTTTCTGCTAAAAATAGTGTCTATTTAGCTTAACCATGTTATTCTCCTAATTTTTCTAAAAACTTTTCATGTTGAAACAATTCCTAAAACTCAATGTATCAAAAGGTATGATCGAACTAAAACTTATTATAAATTAATAGTAAAAATGGAATTAAAAAGAACTTTCGATCATCGATCTGATGGAATCTCGCAAATTCGGCGTGAGCAACCTAGCATGGCAGGGTTGGTTGGTTAAAGTAGCTTCTCTTACTCCAAAATCACATATAGTATGTCGAATAACTCAGTATAGTTTGCGAGATATGCTCATTTTAAGGAATCATATATGGTACATCAAATAACTCATTTTGATTTGTGAGATATGCCCATTTTAAGATCCTGATA
This sequence comes from Magnolia kwangsiensis, assembly GCA_037074715.1. NCBI lineage: Eukaryota > Viridiplantae > Streptophyta > Magnoliopsida > Magnoliales > Magnoliaceae > Magnolia > Magnolia kwangsiensis. Next base: position 153,487,467 of record CM073573.1, on the reverse strand, counting down.
GTCCGGATCACTTCCGCATCCAATCGGGCCTTTTCTAGTCCATCTTGGCCATGAAGTTGTCCATGACCCGCTCTACATCATCACATGGCTTCTTTATCTGCTTCATAACTTCATGTTTGCAATGTTCATCCAACAGTACTCCTATTTTGCATGTGATCATCAAGTTGCCCTTCACATTACCATCAATCAGCTCTTTAACGAACATACAAAACATATCGAGTTTGATTGTCACCTTGCACGTGAAAAGATTCAATCAAGCTTAATTTAGCTGTTTTATGTTCCTTCATACTTCAATTTACCGATTCATTTACCGAACTGTTGGACATTCTTAATGTTCACTCTCCAACTAGAAGGAGAGTATTAGATTATAAAATTATGTAATTTGATTGTGATTGGATTCTAAGTTTCGTAATAATTCTTATATAGCCATTCTTAGATTACAGAGACCGCTAACTACATGTTGTAGCTTTTCTATAAGAGGACTTCTCTTTCAATACAACATAACAGAAAAAATTTACAAACTTTTCAGGACTAGGCTCAGGACCCCAGTTTGATACACTGGGTTGAGTGTGATGTTTTATTACATATCCACTCTTAAAATTTACACATTTCAAACAAGTGGATCAAATAGGTGTTTCGCACTAGGGATATGAGAGAAGTTTAAAAAAGATAAAAAGAAATTAAAATAAAAATCTCATCATTGAATGGCTGGCAATGGGTCAGGTCAGGTCAGGGCCCAACCCAACCCATTTAATAAATGGACCGACCTCCTACCCATAATCATGTGGCTCTACATCACCCACTTAACATTCACCAAGCCTGCCGAGCTGACTCTTTAACCTGACTGACATGACACAACCACACTTGAATTTTATAATGGAATATCAGACAACAGGTATGCCTGCCCTGCGAATTAGTGGATACACTCAAATATACATATAGTTTATTGTGGTTTGGAAAAATAAAAAATAAAAAAAACAAACTACTAATTTTTACAGTAAAATACATCCAGCATCAACATTTTACTGAGCAACGCCTGAGTAATTAGAAATTGCATGAAGAAACTTTTTGAGGGAGGAAATTGTAAAAATACACACATCTAAGTTTTTCTTTAAAAATTAATGAAAGTTGAGAGATCCACGTAGTATGTATTTAACATCCAAGCCATTCAACATATGCGACCCACTATAATAATCGCGCGAGAAAAAATAAAAAATAAAACCATCCTGATCAAATCATCATATGGGCAACACTTGAATTTGGAATTTTTAGTGGTACATATTATTTTTTATGGGTTGGCTCATATTATGATTGGATCTTCCATAATTTCTCTTCACCTTATAATTATGTTGATGTGCATCTGTTTGATGGATTGGATGTCAAACACATTATGAGAGCCTCACAATTTTAAATTCTCCACTTTATGAAGAAAAAATGTAAACGAGGGTAAGAGATGGAGTAACCCCTCCTCCAAAAGGGTCTCCCTGGATATTAGTTCTGGAGGTATTATTTTGTAAAAATCCCAATCCCTGAGTCACTTTATGAAAAAATTCCCCATCCAGAAGAAAGCTAGTGACAAATCTTATACGGAGGGCATGGGCCAAAATGAGATTGGACTTCATCCACATTATGCAGGATTCCTTTTCCAAATAGACCCAAAGGCGTAATCCACACCGTCCATTAGGTACCTTGCACGCATCTCATGGCCCACAATGCAAACTCACACTGATAGGACGATTCTCACCCTGAGATCAAGTGCCTATAAAATGATCCATCAAAGATCATTTTATATAGAGATAGGACAATCCATCAATTTGGTAAATTCATTTATTGGGCATCCTAACCGTCCATTCTTTCAATTCGGATAGAAGTACAGGTAGATTCTTTCGATTTGAAAATTGGCCATTGATTAAAAACATTTCTTTAAATCTACCAACTGAATAGCTAAAATATCCATATGAAGGAGGGTTTTACTGCATGAGCTAACAATGACGGGCCCACCAAATGAATGCTCTGGATCACTAAAGTTTGGCTCGATTTGGTGAGTAGTAACGTCGAACATAAAATGCAAGTGATTATTATGGGCGAGAACCTAGCAATACCATAGATCGAAAATTCGATCAATGCTGCGATGGACCGAATTGAACGGCTGGATGAAATGGACATTGTTGGCTTATTCCAATTCTGCATTGGTGAATTCATCCCTTTCCAATTACATTTTAAAAATAAATAATCCAAAGATGGATAACCTTAATTGTAATCCTAGAACCCATGTAGGTAGGATCGGTCTTCGGATTATACAAACCGTTCATTTGGGAGGCCGAATCATGTGATGAGCTATATGTCCTATATACCTTTAATAAGACGATCAAGATCAGTGTTTTAAATCTGGACGGTTGAAAAGAATATAATGACATTAATCCAAAAAATAATAATAATATCTTTCAAAAAAAAGAGCTTACAATGAAAATTGCATGTCTTCCAAAAAAAGTATATGTATCTTCTAAAAAAAATCTTCCAAAAAAAAAAATCTTCTAAAAAAATTCTCCAAAGAAGAAACAAATAAAAAATCTTCCAAGAAATTTCAAGTATAAAACATTATAACAAACATCACCTTGATTTTTAAAATATCATGATATTTTCACAGTAGAAAATTGATCAAACAATATTAAGGCAAGAACATCTCAACATCTCGAGATCTTAAAAATCTCCATAGTTTCTAATTTTGAGATTGTATGGGAATATTATTATGATTTTAATGCAAAATTTATATAAGAGCTAAAACAATATATATATATATATATATATATATATATATATATATATATATATATATATATATATATATATATATATATATATATATATATATATATATATATTCAAAGAGAAATTTCCAATAATATTGCGAGAAAAACATCAAAATATGAAAATATCCCAAGAAATTCTTCAGTCAAGTGGACCATGCATGACGGTTGAATGTTAGATGAAAAGATTAGATTACTGCATTTTGTTGATGTCCCAAACCATGAGTGGTCCACATGGCTGTAAAGTGTGATAACTTAATTGTCCATTAGGTGGTCTAATAACTCCCATCTTGAAATGGACGACTGTACAAATTTACATAGATGAGACATTCTTATTATGTAGGGTGATCAAGCATCATAATAGTGTCTCTTTCTAAAATTCTAATTCATCATAGGAGGCATCATATTTTAGAAGAGGTAAGAAAAGGTATTAAATGTCCATATAATCACTACCTTAAACCGAGAAAAAGTAGAGAAGACGAGAAGAGGAGAAGAGAGAGAATGAGATTCTTTTCCTTATTTCTTCCCTTCCACCCAAGTGTCCACAAGTGTGGGTTCCACAATGGGGGGCTTTCATTGTATTCAACTAGCCCTATTGTAGGGATGTGCGGGAAGTTTTCTTCAATTGTTTTTTGAGATAGATTAGAAAGAGACTTTCTAATTGAAATAAATTAACATCAATTTTTCCATGACATTGATCAAAGATATGTACATAATTTGTTTTCATTCAATTCTAAATTAAGCTGCCATTTAGAAAGGCATCCATTAATTTAATTAAACGTTTAAGTTTTCATTATCTTTGTAAAACCCTAATAAGTTGTCCATAGTCTATCCCTTTTGTAGGAAACCCTAGCCTTAGGGCAAACTTCTCCATGATAGGTGATATATACTTGAGTTTTATATATATATATATATATATATATATATATATATATATATATATATATATATATGTTGGTTTGCCTTGCCATTAACATAGTTATATATAGTCTCACAGATGGGTAAACATTCGTGCCCTAAATTGTGAACCATTTGAAGTTCAAAATCATCATTAATTAGGTCTTAAAGGAACTTGAATATATAGAGTTTTTATGTCATTTTTATACATCATTGAAGTAGAAAATTATGACATGTAGTGATCAAGTTCTTTCTATCTCTGACTAATATAAGCATAATACATCTCCTAGAGGACTAACCCTATCCTCGGTTCATTATATCTTGATGCAACTAATACATTAGATCATAGCGGCAAAAAACATTTTGGTGACCCTCTCGCAAAGCCATATAGTTTCAAGTATATAATTAGCAGTTAATCACCCCATAATTGTGAAGACAGGTGGTGCAGGCTTAGTTTCACAAATAAATTCTAGCTTTCCCTTTCATCTAAGAAATATCTTCACAGATTTGTGCTCATATGAGATAGGTGTGACCCTTCAATTTTACAAAAGTAATGAAAAAATTAGAATATTAGTCTACAAAACTTCACAAACTAACTTTTTGATTATCCATGGTCTAATACACAAATACAAGAAAAAATAAAAATGAAGATACCAAACAAATACACACAAATAAATGAGTGGTTGTAAATAACGACATGTAACTTTCTAGCATAATGTGAGGAACAAAGGATGATAGAGTGATGTAGAATAGATATTGTGGATGAGGATCGGCAAGTCGGCTAAAGAAAGACTATTGCAACGCGACTACTGGTGGAAGGTGGGACTGGTGGCTAGAGTATAGTGCTAGGGTTATTAAGAGTGTTGTTGATGGTTGAGCGAGAAACTATAGTTCTAATATCATGTAATTTAATAAATTAAGATAATTAAGATTTGAATTATCATGCGATTGTGATATGTTGCGGTGGATAAATCATCCTCCAAGCAAGCAAACACACGTGTATCATCAAATTAAAATAACACACGTGTGAATTCAAAGCCTATCACCGGGAGAGTGGGGTGGTTCCCACTAGGTAGATTTCATGCATAGAAATTAAGCTGACTTAAGCAGTCTAGTCATCAGCTGGGGCAATATGTGGACGTGGAATATGGACCATGAATTATTTTTTTATCCCTCCAATTTTCTTATACGCGTATGGTCCATCTGATGAGTGGACTAGACTGCTGATTCTTCGTGCAGGGCATGTTTACGAGGTTCTATGTGATGAGCGGCTTGGATCTTGTACACGTGTGCCAAAAATCCTCTAAGGATCGTCTTATCCGTTTTTTCACCTAAAAGTAGGGTAGGGAGATAACTTGGAAGGATAGGATTTTCTAAAAGGTATCATCATGGGATTGAAAGAACCAAACATACCATCATATCATAATAGCACATATTCAAATCCCTTTTATCTTTTTAATTACGTGGAAGCATTACCTCTTTTGAATTTTAATTTGAATGGGCAGAGAGAGGTTTGTTTGTTGGGTTCATACGCTTTTCTACACGTGCCAACCTGGGACGGTTGCTTGTCATCTGAGCCGTGAATTAGGCCATAGATGAGGTGCACCAAACTCGTAGAAATGAATGTTGGTTATTGTTTTTAACACGTGCAGCCCACCTCATGAGATGACAGGCCTAAGGTTTCAACGGTCAGGCATGCCTATTGGGTTTTTAGGCCTGTCGAGAGTGGATTAGCTATTAACCGGGTAACACTTACCGTAGCCGTGTGGGGCCCACCTTAATGTATTTTTTGTATATCCACGCCGTCCATCCGTTTTTCCATCTAATTTTAGGATGGTGTCGAAAACCTTAAGAAGATCTAAATCTCAGGTGGACCATAACACTAGAAACAGTGATGAATAACCATTAAAAGCTTTTTGTGGGCCACCAAAGTTTTGTTTCAAACTGATCTTTGTATTTTACCTTCATCTAGGTCTTATTGACATTATCAACAAGTTGGATGATAAATAAAAATTAATAAAACCTTACTATTGGGCCTTTGGAATTTTAAATGGTGAGGCACTCAATAACCACTGTTTCCTATAGTGTGGTACAAATGAGATTTGGATCTATTTAATTTGACACAACGTCCTAAAATATACCGTAGAAACAGATGGACGAAGCGGATATACAAAATATCATCAAGGTGGGCTCCACATTAAGGGTAACACCCACTAACGTCTAGCAATCCCACCTTTGTGGGTTCAAGAGATGTATTCACACCATCCAACCCGTTCATCAGATGTGTCACATCCGAAAACCTATAGCATTAAAAACTCAGTCCGATCCAAAGCTAAGGGGGGCCATAAAAAAGGACAGAGCTATGAGGGGACGTGCATCCCTGAATTCCAAAGGGACCCATATTAGTATTAAAAGGGCCTGAATATTGTCCTGACCCTATATCTGTAAAGGATGAAGGGTCTGAATGGACTTGATTACATTTAAACAGCACTCTGAATACCCAAGCTAATCAACGGTGGATATTTCCTCTCAATATGTTCCATTTCTATGGCCCATTTGAGTTTTGGATTGGGTTAATTTTTGGGCTGTGGGTTAGGTGATGCATCTCATGGACGGGATAGATTCTACGAATACATCACTAGGTCCCACTTCTACCAGTGGCACCGTTACAACTGCTGCACGCCCCATAGTTATCGAACCAGCTCGGATATTCCACAGTCATGTTGCGTTAGGTTACCTCAGAGTCAAGATAAGAATAATAATAATAATGTCATATACTCGATTGCAAAGGAGAGATGATTTAGTGGGTTAAGTGTATCAAATCGACAAATCCTTTCCAAGCGCCAGTTGCATTTGGACAAGTGGACCATCCATATCATCAATCTCTATCATCCATTTGTCCTTGACTCTTCTTCGTAGGCTACCTTGAAGGAACTGATTTTGATGAGATATGTTTTTTTGTGGAAAGTTGATCCAGGCCAACATGGATTCAGTGGATGTGTGAGGTGGCTTGGTGGCCCATGACTATGATATGATCCTCTGTTGCTTGTTGTAATCTGCTTGGGCCACATCATCATACACTGACAACGTTGGTGATGACATGCACCAATCATAACATAGGAAAATAGAATTTTTCTACTTGTGTCAAGTAGGGGATCTGAATTTTATTTTATTTTATCCATACAATTTATTTGTTTTGTCAACTTATTATTGCAGGGCATGAATCTAAAAATTAAGCCAATCAAAATCTCCTATAAATTATACCACACCGAACGCACTTAAACAAAGAAAAACACAAATAACAACTTAATCCAAAACTTTTTATCCCTTGAGAAGTTTTCAATGATGGGCATTCAACCACCACTGTTTCTTGTGGTGTGGTCCACCTGAGACTTGTATCTGTTTTATTTTTGGGCTCATGCCATGAAGTGATGCCAGAATGGATGGACGGCATGGATTTAAAACACATACATTAAGGTGCGCCCTACAATCATGGATCCAACCAACCCGTGTCTGTCTCGTTGCTAATGTTTAGAGGCCATTCGATTGTTATGATCCACCAAATCCAGCAGTCTCACCAGGAAATGTGTTTGCAAAGCTTCATTTACATTCACGGTATTTTTGCATGAAAAACTGTGGGGACCACTATGATGTAAGTTTCTTATCCATTCCGATTCATCCATTCCATTGACTTATACAAAGGCTTCTACTAAAAAATGAGGTAGATCCAAAACTCAGTGGACCACACCAGGGGAAACAGTGGAAATTGAAACTCTATCATTGAAAACTTCTTGGGCATAGAAGTTTTGGATCAAGCTAATAATTGTATTTTCATTCATCTAGGTTTGGTCACGTAATGAACAAGTTGGATGAAAAATAAATATATTACCGATTCAGCTTTCAAAACCGGATATCATGTGGACCACTTTCTTGTGTGGTGAGGTCCACTGTCTAATAAATCTGGATCTTTTTTATGCCCTAAAACGAGCTGACGGAATGGATAGATGACATGAATAAGTCACAAACATCACAATGGAACCCACATATTTTATTAGCAGTTGGATGCCACATTCTGTCCTAATTCATTAAGAGTACTGTGGATGTGGACCTTCTGTTTAGAAGGCACAGGAAATTCCAGTGCCACCGTTTCTCATTAGTACACGTCATCATTTATGATAACTTGGGCTAATATAGATTGCTAACTACACTACACAACTTTGAAGGTGTGGAACTTTTCTAGGCCCCACCATGACTTTTGTGTTAAATCTACACTGTCCATCAATTTTTCCATGATAATTCTAGAGCATTTTTTAAAAATGAGGTGCATCCAAAGTTCAAGTAGATCACACCGTAGAAAGTAATGGGGATTAAATAAACTATTGTTGAAACTTTCCTAGGGCCAACGTGAGGCTTATTTTCCATCTGACATGTTTATAAGATCACACATACCTGGGTGAAGTTAAAATACAAATATCAGTTTGAACAGAGCCTTTTGTGACCTCAAGAGGTTTTCAAAGGTAATATCAATTCGTGGTGTGGTCCACTTTAGTATTGGATATGCATTAAATTTTTTAGTTCATGTCTTCGAATGATATGAAAAAGTGAATAGACAGAGTGGATCTAAGAAATATATCATCATATGGCCTAGGTAAATTTCCCACCTCAATAAATACCGTTGCTTTGTGTGCATCGGACCAGATTAAGTGAGACCACGCCTCACCCAAGACGGTGCAGCCTTTAACATGACCCACATTTATATGTGTAATTTGTAACTACTCCATCTATCTATTTTTTTTATACCATTTTAGAGCATGATACCAAAAATTAAGAAGATCCAATTATCAGGTGAACCATACTCCAAGAAACAAGGATGATTGAACATTCTACCATTAAAAACTTCTTGTGGATCACTTTAATGTTTCCATAGTTTTATTTTCCATCTAATCTGTTGATAAGTTCATATAAGCCAAGATGAAGAGAAAAAAACAAATTTCAACTTGATCCAAATCTTTTGTGGCCCATTAATGATCACTCGCCACTATTTCCTATGGTATGGTCCACTTGATAATTGGATCCGCTTCATTTTTTGAATAATGTCCTAAAATGAACCCGAAAAATGGATGGACAGGTTGGATACAGAATACACACATCAAGGGAGCACCACGGTAAGGGCCACACCATCTTAGATTAGGTCAGATGAGTACTAGAGTTGGGCATGAACCGACTCGACTCGCCTAACTCAACTCATCCAATTCGTTCAACCCGACTCGACCCAAACCGAATGGGTGAGTCGGTCCAAACCGAGTAGGCTTCATCCGATCCAAACTCAAACCGAGTCGAGTTCGAGTTACCCAGTAACTCGACCCAAAACTCGATCCAATTATACTCAACTTGACTCAGATTTGGGTATCTCTGACCATATAGGTTGCACCCGACCCGATCCCAAACTCTCTCTTCCTCTCTCATCGTCCTCATCTTTCAAGCTCGGCAACCACCCACCACTATCACTACTCTCTCTCTCTCTCTCTCTCTCTCTCTCTCTCTCTCTGAATTAGTGTCAACTCGAACTGACTCGGTACTTTTTATCAAGTCGGCCTCAGTCCGAATTAGTCTAAGGCAGACCCAGATTCAGATCGGCTCAGGCATGTTGGACTCGGTACCAAGTTGAGTCGAGTTCAGGTCAGGCCTATTTTAAAACCGGATCGAGTCGGGTCAGCCCTAACTCAGTTGACTTGACTCGATGCCCAACTCTAGTGAGCACATTCTAGGTCGAGTAAAGAAAACCTGAAGTGTTGACATGTGGAACTTCTTGTGGTCCCATCATGATGTATGCAACAGATCCGCACCGTCCATCCATTTTTTCTTCATACCATTGTATAGAATGAGACAAAAAATATGAGGCAGATCAAGTCTTAAGTGGGCCATACTAAAGAAACAGTGAGAATTGGATGCCTACTATTGAAAACTTCTTGGGGCTACATAAGGTTTTGATTAAGCTGATATTTGTGTTTTCCCTTCATTCATATCCGTGTGACCTTATGAAGAGGTTAGATGGCAAATAAACCTCAGTAGACCTTAAGAAGGTTTCAACCCTAGTTGTTCAATCCCTGTTGCATTATGTGGTGTGCTCCTTTAGCTTTGGATGCAACTCATTTTTTAGTTCATTCTTTAAAATGATCTTTAAAAATTGATGGACGGTGTAGATCTAATACAAAAGTCATGGCCCAAAAAAGTTATACACGTTAAACGTTGTGTTGTGTAGCTAGTAATCTATTTGGGATAGAGAAATCCGGCAGATCATGTTACTGGAGAAGTTTCTCAAGGTGTAATAGCACACCTCTTTTACTCTCCTTTCAAACTGTTGTTACAGGTCATTATTTTACATTTATATATTTACACGTATTAGAAAAACACCCCTTAGCCTACTATTGTTTTTCTACATACAAATGTACACTTGCATGCACGTAGAAATTGTTGGAAGAGAAAAAAAAAAAAAGGAAGGCCGTCTGACGCAGGGATGAACGTGATGAGGTCGATCACATCTTCCTCAAGGATACCTACTCCGAATCCATGGAGCTTCTCTGGACTCCTCATAGAGACTTCTCGAATCCACGAGAAAAGAAAGCAAGAAAATAGAAATAAATTCTAATAAAATTTGAAATTGATTAATGAATAATTGATAATTATCTAATGTGTCTCCTTACACCATTAATATAGAAAAAAATAAACTAAAATTCGTAATTACCAAAAAAGCAAAATTCTAACTCTAATAAAAATTCTAATTTTAATAAAACTCTTCTAAGGCCTAATTTCTAAAAATAAAAATTGCAAATAAACTTTCTCTGGAAGAGTCCTAGTATAACTAAAAATTATTTCTAAAATGAAAGAAAATTTAAAACTCTAAAAATATTAAAAAATTAAAATTACTAAAAATAGTAAAATTTTTCTAAAAAATTCATTTTTGAGCTGAAAGCGCATTTTTTCTGACGAAACAGATAGATGCGACCCACTTTGTAGGTCGGTTCACCTCGGATGGCCCGTTTCAATAAAGATTGATAGGTTGTACGCCCCATAACGATACCCGGATCAAAAGTTATGGTCAATTCACGATCCATCTTCTTTTGGCTCAACCATGTTAGGAATATCTCTGTGACACGTTCTACATCAGACCCCTCCACTTGAAAAAAACTCGTCCTCGAGTTATTCAAGAGACTTGGCTTATGATTCTGAGATAACTTTTGAGATAATTTCTGACGCCGATGTTTATTAGCCATTTTTTTGTACTTGGCATTAAGCTCTTAAGCTGACACAATACATCTACTCAGGCTTTCTTTGACTCGACTAATATTGATCAGTTCATTCCCATTTGTCTTCAAGATCTCATATTTTTTCTGATAATGTGGGCAATTAGGCGGACTTGCCCCTAAGACGAGATCAAAGTGATTTTGTATATCTCATATGGGAGAATTTATTGGGGGGTTCATCGAGCACAATCTCTTTGAACTCTTGCAACATTGGCTTCAAATCTTTTAGGATATTCACAGGCTCCATATATTCTTTCTTTTCAACTAATAGATATATATCTTTTATTTTCTAGTATTGTTTAACAAAAGCCTGTTCAGTTGTGAGAGACTGTTCCTCAACTTTAAAAGTCTTGGGTTGGTTCTCCCTTCTCATAGGGGCGAGGATAATCTTTTTATCATCTTTAATAAAAATAAATAGGTTATCCTGATCTCTATGTGTAACATTAATATTATTTTGTCAAGGTTGACCAAGTAACATGTGGCAAGCTTCCATGTCGACCACGTCACACATTACTTCATCCTTATAATATTTATCAATGGAAAAGAATATACGACATTGTTCAGTTACCTCTATTTTGTTGACCTCCTTGTTCCATCCAATCGTGTATGGATATGGGTGTCTTTCTGTTTTCAGTTATAGCTTTTCTACCATTATTTTCGATACGAAATTCTCATCACTCCTAACATCGATGATCACATTGCAGACTTTTTTTTATGCAATGCATCTTGTTCGAAAGATGTTATCTCGCTGTAATTCTATTTTTACCTTTAGCATGTATAACGGCTTCCTCATAATCGAATTGGTGGCCTGTGATTTACCATCATCTGATGGTGCTTTGTAAAAATTGGGGTTGTGTCGTACAGTGGTCACGGGCGGCTGTAATTCTATTTTTACCTTTAGCATGTATAATGGCTTCCTCATAATCGAATTGGTGGCCTGTGATTTACCATCATCTGATAGTGCTTTGTAAAAATTGGGGTTGTGTCGTACAGCGGTCACGGGCGGCTGAGCATTGTTTGGACGGATGTCTTAAATTTGTCTGGTGATTTGTCGATGATATCGAAAGGGTTTTAAATGATATCGAGGCTATCATCGAGAGTAGCTCGATGACATCGATAATTCATAGAATTTTCACCACTGGTCGCTAGACAGTTTTTTGAGTCATGTCGATATAATCGAGAGACCTTCAGATGATATCGACGTTGTTATCACGAGACCTTCGATATCATCGACAATGTTATGCAGATTTTCTACAGAAATACAGATTTTACGGATTTTGTTTTCTATTTGGATTCTACCTTTTTTTATTCTTATATAAAGGGGTGTATCCGGGATTGGGTGTATGAGATGGTATGTCAAGGCTTTCTAAAGGAGTTTCAAGGGTTCGTAAAAGGATTTTTAGGGTTTCTAAAGGGTAGCAAGGGTGAGATTCGAGGTTGTTTGAATCGGGTAAGTCCTCTCTCTTTGTAATTTCTATTTTCATAGTTGAGATTTGTCGCTTTGTGCCGTAGTTTTTTCCCGTAAGGATTTTTCACGTTAAATCTGTGTTCTCTTGTGTGTGCTTGGTGTCATTGGATTGTTATCCTAGATCTAGATCCGTGTGATTCCGTAGGCCAAAATCCCTAACAAGTGGTATCAAAGCTATCATTGGGGCACAGATCTGAATCTGAGGAATTAGTAATAACGGCTAGCACCAGGTATGAGATTGAGAAGTATCAGGAAAAAATAATTTTGAGTTATGGATAATCAAGATGATGAGTTCCTTAATCAAGTAAGGCGAAGATGGTAGTGCTCTTGAGGAGCGGAAGTCTATTATGACTGATGATGTTTGGAATACTCTTGATAAGAAGGCTTTATCATCGATCTATTTATGTCTCACGGATGAGGTTCTCTACAACATCATGAGGGTGAAAACTGCGGCTAAGTTATGAGTGAAGTTAGATGATATCTATGCGAAGAAATCCTCTGAAAATCGCCTGCACTTGAAGCGGCAGTGGTATAACTTCAAGATGACAGATGGTGGAGATCTGGAGGCTCACATCAGTAATTTTAATAAATTAGTTTGCAAATTGCTAGATATGGAGGAAGTAATGAAAGATGAAGAACAAGCATGTATGTTGCTGAATTCTCTCTCGGCGTCGTATGAGTCATTCAAGGACATTATGTGTAGCATGAATAAAAACCTGAGTGTCGACACCGTTATCTCAGCCCTTCAAGGGAAGGCTATGAGACAGCTAAACAACGGCATGGGGACATCTTCTAATGCACTATTTACAGTGGGTAGAAATTCTGGACAAGGTACAGGTTTTTCAGGTTCTAGATCCAAATCCAAGGGCAAGGGCAAAGGAAAAGTAAAGTGCTGGAACTGTGGGAAGGAAAGAAATGTGAAGAAGGATTGTGAAAATCCTAAATCGAAGAGGGAAGATTATAAGGCTTCATGTAGGGAGGCCAACGTTGCCACGTCAGATGGATGTGATGGTGATGTTTTATCTGTGTCTTCGCTTAGATGATCATTCGATGATCGTAAGGACGAGTGGATGCTAGACACGGGAGCATCTTTTCACATAACTCCTCATCGGAGTTGGTTCACAGCTACAGGGGGTGCAATGGTGGATAAGTATTTATGAGCAATGACATTGCCTGTAATGTTGTGACTGTTGGTTCGGTGTGCATTAGGATATTTGATGGGGTGAAGCGTACCTTGACAGATGTGAGGCACGTTCCTGATTTGAAGTAGAATCTGATTTCTCTTCGTGTGCTTGAGGTAAAAGGATACAAGTACATAGGTATTGATGGTGCTCTTAAAGTATCTAAAGGGGCACAGGTAATCATGAAAGCACAATGACTCGGTAACTTATACAGGTTGATCGGGAGCACTTCAAAAGGTGGAGCTGTAGTGGATGTAGTGGATTCCACCTCTGCACGTGTGTGGCATGTTGGGCATGACCACATGAGCGAGTAGGGCAAGAAGGCTGAAACGCACGGACAGGGTTACAGAGCAGGTGGAGCAGTCACCTGTGAGAAGAATCGCACGACATGATCGCAAGATATCGGCGAGGTACATAGACGACTCTAATGTCCAAGGGATTCATCTTCTATTCAGGTGACCATGGGCAATGTAATGGATTCATTATACCAGACCGACATATGGGAGTGGGTGGAACTTCCAGTGGGACAGATAGCGGTTGGATGCAGGTGGATCTTCAGGAGGATACAACATAGATACAAGGCAAGGTTGGTAGCGAAGGGTTATACTCAGAGAGAAGGGATCAACTTCTCAGAGATATTCGCCCTGACGGTATAGCAGGTGTCTATTAGATCCGTGATTGGCGCTGGTTGGCCAATGTGATCTTGAGCTGGAAAGATGGATGTGGAGTCTGCACTTCTATAAGGGAAAGTGAAGAGCAGATCTACATGAAGCAACTAGATCTATTCGAAGTTAAAAGGGACTGAGAAAAGACTTTGCAGGAGGTTGTGTTTCGACCTGTCACCTAGGCAGTGGTTTGATTCCTTCATAGATGAAGGATTTGGGGGGCTACAAAGATGATTCTCGACATTAAGACTGAAGGAGGAGTAGGCTTTGGTAATCACAGGAGGAATACCTTGTGTGTAGGTATTAATCAAGGATATGATAGGCAGAAAGTGTTTCGTACGCCTCTCTCCTCAAGTTTTCCTCAGGACATGTCCCAAAACAGATGAGAAAAAATAGAATATCTCATGAGCCTTATTCGAATGCGGTTGACAATGTATGCAAGTACCCCGACAAGAAATATTAAGTAACGGTGAGATAGTAAGAAGACTACGTCTTTCCTTTTAGGAAGATAGGAGCAAAGGTAGTTGAACACGTGGATTTTGATCCGACAGACATGCTCACCTAGATTGTTCTTATAGAAAAGTTCAAGTTCTGTGTAACTTCTCTGGGCTTGGCGATGGCGTAAAAGGAAAACGGAATGTGCAAGAGAAGCTATGATGTAATGTAGAGATAAGAGAAAAGGACAAGGAGCTACACGGATGAAGATTGAAGATATGGTGGAGATTGTTATGGACGGATGTCTTAAATCTGTCTGGTGGTCTGTCGATGATATCGACATGGTTTTAGATGATATCGAGGCTGTCATCGAGAGTGGCTCGATGACATCGATAATTCACAGAATTTTCACCACGGTCGCTGGATAGTTTTTTGGGTCCTGTCGATATGATCGAGAGACTTTCAGATGATTTCGACGCTGTTATCGAGAAACGTTCGATATCATTAATAATGTTACGCAGATTTTGTGAATTTTTTTTCTATTTGGATTCTACCTCTTTCTATTCTTATATAAAGGGGGTGTATCCGGGATTAGGTGTATGAGATGGTATGCCAAGGCTTTCTAAAGGGATTCCAAGGGTTCCTAAAAGGATTTTTAAGGTTTCTAAAGGGTAGCAAGGGTGAGATTCGAGGTTGTTCGAATCGGGTAAGTCCTCTCTCTTTATAATTTCTATTTTCATAGTGGAGATCTGTCGCTTTATGCCGTGGTTTTTTTTCGCAAGGGTTTTTCACGTTAAATCTGTGTGCTTAGAGTCATTGGATTGTTATCTTAGATCTAGATCTGTGTGATTCCGCAGGCCAAAATCCCCAACAAGTATCGCTTTGAGCTCGGGGCGGAATTAGCGCATCCACAATACAGTTGAGGGTTGCCTGCAGCCCTTATATGGTCAACTGACTCTCCCGTTGGAAAGCTTTCATTCTTTCCAAAAGATAATGAATTCCTAAATCACCGTCCAAAGGATTTTGATTCATACCTTCATTATTTACCATCGGCCTGAGGGGAAACCTCACTTTGATACTAATTAACGCAGGAATGAACGTGATGAGGTCGATCACCGTCTTCCTCAAGGATAACTACTCAAAATCCATGGAGCTTCTCTGGACTCCTCATCGAGACTTCTCGAATTCACGAAGAAAGAAAGCAAGAAAATAAAAATAAATTCTAATAAAATTCAAAATTGATTAATGAATAATTGATAATTGTCTAATGTGTCTCCTTATACCATTAATATAGGAATAAATAAATAAACTTTGTAATTATCAAAAATAGCAAAATTCTAACTCTAATAAAAATCTTAATTCTAATAAAACTCTTCTAAGGCCTAATTTCTAAAAATAAAAATTGCAAATAAACTTTCTTTAGAAGAGTCCCAGTATAACTAAAAGTTATTTCTAAAAGGAAAGAAAATCTAAAAATCTAAAAATATTAAAAAATCAGAATAACTAAAAATAGTAAAAAATTTTAAAAAAATTGTTTTTGAGCTGAAAGCGCGCGTTTTCTGACGAAACGGATAAATGCGACCCACTTTGTGGGTCAGTTCACCTCGGATGGCCCTTTTCAGTAATGATTGATAGGTTGTACACCCCATAACGATACTCAGATCAAAAGTTATAGTCAATTCAGGATCCATCTTCTTTTAGCTCAACCATGCTGGGAATATCTCTGTGACACATTCTACATCACCGTCTCTGCAACTAATAACCCCGCCCCATTGCTCTCTCTCTCTCTCTCTCTCTCTCTCTCTCTCTCTCTCTCTCTCTCTGTCACAGTTCCCTTGTGACAACCAACGACCGCTAGCACCATCGGCAACTGTGGCAGCTGCCCAAATCTTTAAGATGGGTTTTTCCAAAACCTAACGAAGGAAAGAAGAAGAGAGACATTTGGGAATCTAAATGGGCATAGGAGTGGGCCTGCTTTGTTATGGGGTCATCTAAGAGGTTTTTGGCCATCTTTTTCTACTTAATAGCCACAACTCTATGCAACCTATGGACAACATCCATTGTTGTTTAATAGTTGTTCATGTGATGTTTAACTTTGTGGGCCTAAATAAGTTTAAGTAGTGCGTTTGGCTCAAATTCGGTCGTACTTACCAGCGTGTATGCCGAGCATGCTAGAGTCTAATACGGTTGAAGGGAGCCAAATGCCTTTAACCTCAGGTGCCAAAATAGACTGAGAGACTTGAGTTTTATGCGTATTGGTCATTTATTCAGCCACCAACCGTGCAAAAATGACCAAGTGATTTGCGAAAGGAAAAAGTTTGTCCTTCTTCGGATGAATTCCTTTTGCCTTTCAGTTAAAAAGAACTCTCAATTAACCTTGTGATAAAGACTGTGGTTCAACAATAGCATAATAGAGATAAAAGATATAATTAGACAGAGTTGAATTGTATTATTAATATGAACAGTTACAATTAGCTTTGAGATAGGAATGACAGTCTATTTATCACTTAGTATAAGTTAAGCTGCATGACAGGATGGTCATTGGTGAGAGAAGGGTAATCATCAGTTCGAAACCGAGGGGGAACCGAGCTTGTAGCTAGACAATTGATAGAGGGCGGTTCTTTGATTATTTGTTCAAAGACTTGGCAAAAGCTAGGCTCGTGGCAAGATGGCGGCCGTGAGAGTGATAGTCTGCTCAAAATCCAAGCTCATGATGAGACAGTTGATAGCTGATTGCCTATTCAAAGATTTGATGAGTGTTAAGCACGTGATCAGATAGTCGAGGAAATCACTTAGTAGGAATCAAAAAAGCTCCACAGCCTTTCATTTAAGACTTGAGTGATCTACCTTTCGGTTCAGTAGTGTGATGACAAAGGGTGGTAAAATAAACTAAAGATACCTCGTTTCAACACTGAGGTCTTGTATCGATTCGCTTGTGGGGGTGGCTAGCAGTGATGTGTGAGCTGACAGTGTTATGTACTACCAAGCTATCAAAAAAAAAGAATAAAAGAAAGGACAGGAAAATAAACTAAAGATAAAAATTATAGCCTTTTTAGGTTGGTTGCTCGAAAGTTATCCTTATAACTATTTCTTTGTATCTTTGAATAACTATTTAGGCCTCTTAAGGGCCTGTTTGGATATGTGGTTTGGGATGTATTATATTGTATTAAAAGTTATGATTTGATGTTTACTGTGTTTGGATTGGAGTGAATGGGAATTGAATCCCATGCGTGCGAATACAAACTCTAGCCAAATTTTCAAACTGACGATAGAGTATTGTCACTGGGTTCTGTTGCCGTCAATACTTCATATTCATTGTGTTGTATTCGGCAGCAGATGAAAGTTTGAAATTTGTATGATTACAAGATATTTGGTACCTATGCAGTGTAGGATCGGAGCCGTTCATTTGTACGATTACAAGATATCTGGTACCTATATAGTGGAGATTTGCATTGTTATGCTTCATTAAGATGAGAATCATAATATTAGGGACAACATTAAGATTGTACAATACACAGTCATAATACGTCCTAACCAAACATTGATCTGTATAACGTATTATATACTATGCCAAACAATACCGCCTATCCAAACATTGATTAGTATCTGATTGATTTGGATGTATTCTGAAAACCGTCAAATATATACATGAACAGTACCCGAATACAATACACAAATCCAAACAGGCCCTAAGGGCTCGTTTGACCGGGTGGATTGGAAGGGATTGAATGGTATTAAGGTGGATGGCATGGATTTCAAGGTAATGATGGTGTTGTCTGTGGATTGTCTTAAGATCCATGGGATTGCTATAACCCAGGATTGCTATATCGAGTTTGTTTGGCATGCCCCGCCAATCCCAAGATTAAACCTTCTCATTCCTTCCAATCCCTCGAACCAAACATGTTCGAGGCAAATTTGAACGGATTAGGGTGGATTGGATGAGATTTAAAGGTAATGATGGTGTTGTAAGTGAATTGTCTTAAGATCCATGGGATTGCTATATCCCGAGATAAGATCACCCAGTCTATTTGGCACGCCTGGCCAATCCCGGGATTTAACTTCCAATCCCTTCCAATACCATCCAATCCGCCCTGCCAAATGTAGGAGATGATTGTTGCCGGTTAGCCGTTTGAATGTGCATACTCCCTTAAGCCATTATGCAGTTGTGGGCATTTGTATTTTGCTACATGTAGAGATGGAGGTTGCTTGCTCTTACCATTTCGGTTGTGTAACATGATGCCATGACAACAACCAACCTAGCTTTGTCTTTACCTGCCTCTTCACGCCCTCTCTCCTATTGATCATATCAGCCATGAGGACCTTGTCCTGATCTCCCCATATAATATGGTGATGCCACTAGTCGGCATTCTAGCCGTCTGATGTGACAATGTCGTATTGGGTATCAACACAATGGAGCCACTGGAAGCAATTTTTCTTCTCCACATGAGCTATTATTTTCTTATCATGTCCTCTTCTTATTTTTTTTCTTGTGTTTTTGTATAATTTTTTATTAGTCATAACTATATATATTTTGCATAAATATCATGGTAGGCCCCACTCAATCAGCCGACCCATTTGTTGGCACACCCACCCAACGGCCAATTTATTTTTTTTGTTTTTTAAAAAAACAAATACAATAAAAAATAGTGGAATGATAATTACATGATTAATGAAATAACTTTTTAAAAAAGTATCAGAATTTATGAATGGATGTAATTTATCTGATAGGAGAAGTGGGTGATGATGTCCTTTGTTAGGCTATCGAGTTAGACCATTCTTACACCCATCGACCGGTTGGGTGCGGTTTTATCTAGGCCATGAACGTAGTCTCGTGGGTGATGATGTTGGTTCAGATGGATTGGATACCTTTTATAGGAGGGGGGGGAGGGGGGGGGAACTGCCACGTGAAAGAAGATTATGGGTTGGATTTAATTTGCCTTGGGCCTGCCTCGGGGATACTGTAAATCTAGTAGAACTGGAATATGGTAGTTATCGATCTCCACGCCGTCCACGTGTTATCTAAAATACCATTTCGGACCGTCCATATTTCTTTACATACTCTTTACAAGAAAATAATTAAAAATTAAAAAATGTTTAGATGATTTTATTCCTTGATCAGTGGCCTTTAAATTGACGGTCAAAAACTAAAATTAATGAACGGTTAATATCCATTGATATGATTTTCTGACAGTTTTTTTTTTTTTTTTTTTTTTTTTTTGCATATAAATCATCCATGATTATTTAAAATAGTTGGATAATCCAGATTAATAAATCACGAGAAACATGTAGTTCAGAGAGAGAGAGAGAGAGAGCTCTACTATATGCTAGTTCCACGCGCTCTACCGTATGATAAACAGTGAGCAGATAGAGCTGTTTCGAGACCGTGCCGATATATTACATGATGACGTACGCACATCTTAGCCGTCTATCACGTCAAATCATCGGGTGGGTTACATGTAGGAAATCGTTGGACCGTTGAAAAGATTGACATCTGTTGTCGGCATTCAATTCGTATGTGTGGGCCTACCTGATGCATGATCGACCTGACGTTTGGGCCAGGTCTAGGGGGGCCTACCTGATGCACGGCTTGGATGTCCCGTACAGTGCTACGTGGACGGCGGAAAATAAAAGTGGGAGTGCTGGCTGCGGTGAACGCGAATTTCCTGCAACCCCTGTTACGAGCCCCACCATAAGCTCTTGAGGGGCCCCACTGCCATCTCCGTCTCACATCCACTCCGTCCATCAGTTTCTCCACCTAATCTTAAGATAAACGCTAAAAACCGAGGCGGATACACAGCTCATTTGGACCAGACCACAAGATTTGAAACCTTCCTGCGGCCCACCGTAATGTTTTCATGCCATCCAACCCGTTCATAAGGTCATTCCCACCGTAATTAAAGGAACACACAAATTTCAGCTTGATTCAAAACTTCCATAGGCCACAAAGAGGTTTCAACGGTGAGGGTTCAATCCCCCTATTTCCATAGTTTGGCCCACTTAAATTTTGAATCTGCATCATTTTTAGGTCACGTCCTAACAGTGATATAGCAGACGGATTGAATGGATATAGCAGAGACAGCAAGGTGGGCCCACAGTGATGTGTAGGATTCCACATTCCATACTTTCAATAATCCACACTGTTTACATGATGGACAACACCCAAAGACTCCCACATTGAATTATTTTCTTTTTGGATTATGGAGCATCTCATTAACCATTGTTTAGAATCTCCCAATTTTGAAGGTTTTCAAAGTAAATAATCTCATCAGACCAATGATTTGGATCACCAACCCATTCCCCCACATGTATGAATCGTAAAATGTAAATTTGTTGATGAAGAAAACCCATATAGTTCATAAGAGGATTGAAAGGGAAGGGGGCAGGGCATGTAAAGGATGGCTGACATGAATACTGGACCAAAGCAACTGATATGAGGATGGGGTGAAGGGAGAGAGGGAGGGAGAGAGAGAGAGTGATCAATACAGCATCACGGAATGGAAAAAGAAAATTCATCCAATCAAGTCAATCCATTCAAGACTAACCAATGTTAGACACTAACGAATCAAGGGTAAGGATTTCACACTCTGGTCTTCTCAAATGAAGCAGAGAGAGAGAGGGAGGTCACTAGGGGTGTACACAAACCGAGCTACTCGGCTCGAAAAAGCACAATTTGACTCGGTTCGAAGCTGAGTTCGAGCCGAGACGAGCTTATTCTCTGAGCTCGAAAATGAGTTCGAGCTGGCCCCAGCTCGACTCGACTCGAACCGAACCCAGCTTGGATCGAACCAGTTCGGTGACTTGATTACTTTGATATTGATGTTGCTCACCAAGTGTTTGATGAAATGACTCAATGAAGTGGGGCCAGTGAAAAGGAAGGTATGTATATGAAAAAAAATTCCCTTTTTTCTTGATTTTTATGTTACTTAGAAGGTGTTTGATAAAATACATATAAAATCATTGCTACTGTTTTACATACAGCTAAGGAGCTGGAAATGGAGCTGCTTGGATGGCAGGCTCCAGATCTGTTCCCATTTCAATACACACAAGCATCTTCGGGGCTGACATAGATGAGTTGGTTGATTTCTGTGATGCAACTCGGTGGAAATGTATAGTATAGTTTCTTTTACTAATGTGTGTTGTCAGATACAGCGAATTGCTCAATGCTGGCTGGTTGCCGTGTAGCAGTTTCCCTCGCTTCTGCTCCAAGGTTTTGAAATATGCAATCCAAAAGTTATTATTGACAGTCGGTAAGAAATAAAAATAAATAAATAAATAAAAAGATTTTGAAGGTGCAGTCCAGGTGCGGTCAGGCTCAAGGACCGAGCTGAGCCAAGTTCAAGCTGAGGTCAGCTAGTGGCCGAGCCGAGTCAAGCCAAGGCCAGCTCGACTCAGTTCGACTCGATGTACACCCCTAGAGGTCACCCAATCTTGAAGGTTTTCAATGCAAATTATCTCATCAGCCTGATTGTTTGGATCACCAACGCATGCCCCACATGTATGAATCATAGGCCTAAGCAAACTGTACATTTGTTGACGAGGACAAAAAAAAAACCAAACAAAAACATGTAGTTGGTCACTTAACAGAAAGACTGTATTAAACAGGAAACTAGAAATTAGACCTACCCAACTTAGACCCAATGCAAACTTGGCGCTCGGCGGATCTAGAAATGATGGAAACCCAACTTAGTTGGACTTGGACCCGATCTAGACCAGGCTAATATAGTAAATAAATGGATCAGTATGGACCTCTCCCAACTCATCGTGAAGGAGAAGTCTGTCTTCCTCCGTCCCGAACCACCGCCACCACTTGCCAAGTAAAGTGGTGTTCACATCTTCCAATTTTCTTATACCCGCTCCACGCTCCCAAAACAAGCGGCCGCATATCTCATCCCACCTATGCAGGTGTAACCAGTTTCTCTCTCCTGCGCCCTGCTTGAGAAAATCCCTTCTCACCTTCTCAAGCTTGTCAAGAACCCCTCTCGGGGGCATCAAAGGTTAGAAATAGTAGCTTTAATAAGGGTCAATCTGCTGCCAGAGAAAGATGGATTGTACGACAAGAATTCCTGTTTTGGCAAAACAGGATCCTAGAGTCGATGCCACATAGCTGGAAAAGGCTATATGATGATTATGACAACAATCATGATCTACAATATGGACAATGAAACCATCAATATTTGCATGGGAAATGACAACATACAGTGAGCATTGCCAGATATGTACAAATACAAAAATCGTATCTGGAGCAAGAAAGAACATGCATTTAAATTGATACTTTTTTGCCTTGTAATGATAACTATTTCGGTTTTTAAAAATTAAAAAAAAAAAAAAAAAAAAAAAAAACCGCCTTGGAAAATTTAAACCATTGATCATTGAACTATTTTCTCTTGAATATGATCCATCTCCTTAACCATCATTGAGGATCTCTCAATCTTGAAGGTCATTGAAGCATATTATCTCATCAGATCAATGATTTGGATCACCAAGCCATGTCCCCACATGTATGAATCATGGGCTAAAAGAAAACTCTGAATTTGTTGATGATGACCCATATAGCCCCTCAGGGTTGAGAAGGAAGGGACCAAGGTGTAAATGGGTCAGGTCAACCTGAAAATAAATGGGTCTAGGTTCAAAATGTCACCCTGATTATCAAATGGGTCAGGTCAACCTGAAAATAAATGGGTCTAGGTTCAAAATGTCACCCTGATTATCAAATGGGTCAGGTCTAGAACCTCTCAAAATTGGCCTAACCGACTTCTTAGCTGACTTCCAAAAGGGTCAGATTTTGACCACCCAAAAATGGCCCAACCTGATCTCAATCTAGAATCCCAGATTCGACCTTAAACCCCTTGAACTATGGTGATTAAGGAAAATGATTTAAATGTAAAAACTTACCGAATGAAAACGTGTACTTAGGTGCTTAACAGGAAATCTATATTGAGTAGGGAACCAGAAATTAGACCAACCCAACTTAAACCCCTTCCAAAGCAGGTGCGTAGAGGATCTATAACTGATCCAAACCCAGCTTATTTGAACTTGGACCCAATCCAGACCGGACTCATATATTAGGACCACCCCAAAATGACCTGACCTGATCTCAATCTAGATCCTACCTTAAATCCCTTGAACCAATGTAATTAAGGCAAATAATTAAATGTAAAAACCTAGCTAATAAAAATATGCACTTGGGTATTCAACAGGAAGTCTATATTCAGCAGGGAAAAATAAAATAGGCCAGCCCAACTCAGACCCAATCCAAACCTGGCATTTAGACGAAAGATCTAGAACTGACCCAAACTCAGCTTATTTGGACTTGGACCCTGTTCTAGACCTGACAAATATATTAATAGAAAAGGTTTGGGGCTGAAAATATATAGACCCAATAATTAGACAGTTATGGATCCCGCCCTCCCAGGGAGGGTCATCATGAAGGTGAAGGCCTGAATGAATAGGATGTTAATTAGGCTGGGTCAAGGTCAGTGGGTTTTGTTTTGGGTGTTCGGATTCAGATTCAGGATTGGGTTGAAGAAATTTTATGAGTAGAAGTGATGATTCATTGTAAGAGCTTGCCTCTAGATTGGAATATAAGCAGCAATCAGAGACGTGGAAATATGTGATGCGTTTCCATGAGAAGTGGAATGAAAGTAAGAATTTTGGTTCTAGTATAAGAGATATAGAGTGTCAAATCAATGAAATCAAACTGTGGAGAACATAGCAGAAAGCATTGACTGTTCAAAATCAGACATCAAATTTTAGTCAATTTAGAACATTCCATGACCTTTCGATATAGTGACGAACTAAACAAATTAACAGGCATATGAAAACATTCTTAACATACTTTTTATTTTTATTATAAAAAAAAAAACACCTTCAGATGCTACCTCAATCAATAAGATAAAAACATAAATCTGATAAGATCTTACCAGGGAGGTGAAGATCTTATCAAAGAGGCAAGGCCCGGAGACGATAAAACCCACAAGGAAAATGAGTTCAATATTAAGAATGCCCATCCAATCAACAACAATGAATTCAACTTCCTTACAGCCCAAATTCTTCTATCCTGCCTTGACTAGTCATCAGGGGTTTCTTTCAAACCCTCCAACAGCTCCTCATCCTCTCTCCACTTCCTTGAAAAGGCCGGGAGAGAAACTATTTGCGCACCCACCTATGCAATCAACAACTCTTAAGTCTTAACAGTTAACACCTTTGAAGATGGCATATAGATGGGAGTTTCATAATTTTAAAAAAACCGGTACCAGAGCTTTTTATGCCTTTCCTTTCTCACCATTCCAGCCTCCAGCCAACAGTAATAACAGTTTTCTTTTGTTATTTGTTTAAGTTTTTTTTTTTAAAGATAACAGAGACTTGTGAAAACAAGAAAGAGAGTTTTTTAATACTTTGGCAATGCGTGCTTGTTGATACATAGGCACTCATAAACTTGTACGCATGGCACATTATAACTCAACATAAACTGTTCAGATTTTCGGACCCACTGAAGGTGTGTCCTAAAGGGGGAAAAAATTGAGATCGTTTAAACTGTTCTTATCTCTGATCCAGGGTCACCTGTTTATCAACTGGCATACACTACCAGAGTATCAAAGATATTCTTCAAAATGCAAAAGCTAGGCTGTTCCTAGGGCCCAGTAGAATCGCTTAAATTTACATGGTATTCACCTCTGTGCAAAAAAACTATTCACCTGCATGGTAAATGTTACTCAACTGCATAAAGAGCTAGCTATTTACCAGCATGTGAAAAGTTATCCACCTGAGTGTAAAACACTATTTACCTCATGTAGAGTTATTCACCAGCAGCCCACTTTCGTATTGTGTGTATGCCATCCAACTGGTGCATTAGGTCAGTCCCACCATGGTCATAGGATGTCCCTAAACTTTGAATTTTTTTTTCATTTTTTTTTTTTAGTTTATGTTTTTAATTATGTTTTTCTTTTATAAATAAATAAATATATATATATATATATATATATATATATTGTGTGATAAACATATAAATAAAAAATAATTTTTTTCACCGCCTGGCCAACCCACCGAGTTCTGAGTTGACCCTACCCAGTGACAGTCTTAAGCCCAAGTTCGAGTCCAAGCCTGGGTTGGTGAGCTATACTGTGACCCCTTGTCACATGAAGTCCAGTTTTACCAGTCTAGCCTACTAATGACACCCACGAGAAACGGAGACAGAGACAAAGTATACTAGCAAGGATGATAAGCCGCTTTGATGTGAATGATGCAGCACACAAGAGAGAGAATATCACCCCTTCCACACACATGAACCTTCTCTCCATTCTTTTAATCACCAGTCCCCACAACCTTTTGTGAAGCTTTCCCACAACCTTTTACCAAGTATGTAGAGGGATGCCACAAGGCCTCATCCAGATAGACTCCTTGGCCATCCAGACCTTTGCATGCCACATCTCAAGTTTGCTAAACGTTATAAAATGTGTCCCCAACTTCAAAAACATAATGCAAATTCCCTTCTATTTCCCAACTGGATCCAAGCATTTGATGAATCCATCTGTGTATCCAGGCCTTTGATGAATCCATCCCTGTCACAGAGACATTTAGCAAGTCAACCAAATCAATTTCTCCATTTAATCGGCCACATCCACAGCCATCTACTCCTCACTTGGTTGTGTTACAAAAAGGTTTGGTTCAATGTTCCTACACTCTCTTCTGCCACTTCATAGTTCATAATCACCAGTTTCTTTCCTTCTCACAATTCAATCCATGTTTGCATGCCCTCCCAATCAACCAGCTTCAACATGGGATCTCTATATGATTTTTGTTCCCCCCAACTTTGTTTTCTGCATGCTCATGGCAATTGGCAATGTCACTCCACTGTGATATGCCTTCTTTTTGAATCTTCTTATCTCCATTCTCTCCACTTTTTTTTGCTTTCACTCCGCTCTGATATGATTTTCTATTTTAACCCTCTGAGCTATAGGATAACCCTTTACCCCACATTTTCTGTCATTAGCCCAGCAGAGAACCTTTTATGCTTCCTCCTTGGTGCCAAAACAAACAACACAAACCCTCTTGCTTTTCCTGTACGAGCTTCTCTCTAGCTATTAAATAGACTTTAATCATTCCCACCACCTTAAATAGACTAAAGAGTTCCATCCTGCTCATCCCTTCTAGGAGATTACAGACAGAAAGTGATAACCATTTTCTATGGTCATCCACCTGCTTACACCTCTTCTCCCTTCTCCTAACTTCTCATCACTCCTCTTCCCTTGACTCCTCATCCATTTCATTTCTAGATTTGAGAAGGGGTAGGCATATTGCACAGCAATAGACTTAAGCTCTAGCTGAAGCCACCTAAGTCCACAGGAACTCAAGATCCTGGTGAACCTGAAACCATAATGTCATCTAATGTGTTGTGTGGATGGGTAGGCTTGCAATCTTTTCCCAACATCTGCCAAGCCAAACTGGATTGCGGGAAGCAGAGATGGTTTGCTAGGGTGGCAGGGTTCATGTCATAGCCACAACCATCCACATGCTTTATCATATACTTCCTTTTCGTATTCGACATTAGGATGCATGATGTTATCATCCAGTTCTCACTTGTTCACCAATATGGACATTAGAAGTGACTATCACCAAATCAAGATTCCTATAATCATGAACAATTTCAAAGCAAACTGAATTAATCTGTAAAATTTGAGTTCTTAATTACAAGCTTCTAATGACATTAGTTTCACTATAAACAACTGAAACATTCACTCCATCTAAAAAAAAAGTATAGTGGCGGGTACACTAAGGAAAGCACTTGATGACCAAAAAGTATAGTGGCAGATTGTCACCTTTCCCATGTCTGTATGTGGAACATTACCAAACCAAATGGATACGATCCCTCATCTTCATATACATGCAATAAACTTTAAATGTATCTAGAAGATTTTAAGAAGGGCTGCCATTGATCTCTACAAACATGTCCAGCTCATGAGCCATGACTCCATAAGACAACAAAGTATTTGGCAATAAGAGATTGTTTGTAAATGAATACCTAGCAGCTAGACAAGCTAAAAATGTAACAAGAATGCTAATGAGGGGGGGAACCAAGCTCCATTGCCATGATTTTTTCTAAATCCAAGTTAAAAACCCCAAAGATAAGCTCATAATTCAGAAATTTTAATTAAAGGAAAAAAAAAAGTCTTTCAAGCGGAGCTAAAATGAAAAATAGCTCAGCAGAAAACATAGCAGAGGTTACAGAAGCCGCGAATACCAAAGGAAGAGAAGATCAGATGTTACTTGAAACCATACATTCGAGCATTCTCTTCATCAAACATTAAGTCCGAATCCCATGTATTGTATCTACTCTTGTTCTTCCCCATCTTTACTCTTCTTTTTCTTCTCTTTTTTCTTCTTCTTCTCACTTCTATCTACCTCTTCATCATTCCCATC
This sequence comes from Magnolia kwangsiensis, assembly GCA_037074715.1. Taxonomy (NCBI): domain Eukaryota; kingdom Viridiplantae; phylum Streptophyta; class Magnoliopsida; order Magnoliales; family Magnoliaceae; genus Magnolia; species Magnolia kwangsiensis. The sequence continues at coordinate 153,459,294 of CM073573.1, read as the reverse complement.
CTCGACCTCTTTGCTCTTCTTCTCCTTCTTCTTCTTCTTCTTCTTTTCCTTCTCACCCTTCTCCTCATCAGATGGCCCTAAGTCGGCCTTGTCCTTCTCCCCCTTATCTTTCTTTTTCACCTTTTCCTTCTTTACTTTTTCCTCATCGGACAATCCCGATTCATCCTTTTCCTTGTCCTTCTTCTTCTTTTTCTTCTTCCCATCCTCCTCAGCCCCATTCACCTCAACATCAACCTTCACTTTCTTCACCTTCTCCTTCTTCTCTTCCTTCTCCACAACTTTCTCAACTTCCTCAATCTTAACCTTCTTAGTTGCCACCCCAACAGGACTATTGCTGCTGTCCTCCAATTTACGCTTCCACCCCTCGTCATCTCCCCCATCCTTGTCCTTCTTCTTCTTTTTCTTCTCTCCTTTCTCTTCAACGACCATCGGCCCATCCTCCTCCACCGCAACTGGCACTGCTGCAGCCGCAAAGCTAGCAATCATCGAATCCCCTCCTGTCGGGAGAACCACATTCCTCGACCACTCAGCTGGCGTCTTCTCATTTGGCTTCCCATGCTTATCCAGTAGCCCCTCCGTAATCATCTTCTTCTTCATCGAAGCCCGTGGGCCCAACCCCCACTTCCTCGGGTATGTGTCCCGATCCATTACCACCCTCTTGATCTTGGCCACAACCCCATGATCGCAGGTCGCCATCACTGCTGTCGTCATCTCTGCGATGCCCAGAGCAATCGCCTCCCCCTTGGTCGTCATCAACACCACCTCCTCCCCATTCTCGATATCGTTCTCAAACCTCAACAGTCCTGGAATCATCAGCTTCGCCCCATAACAGATGGCATTCACAGCAGAATCCTTCACCACCAATCTCTTGTAGCTTGTCAGCAGGACTTCAAGCGGCATTATTGCCCGCCTCAAATAGCTCTCATCTCTGTAATTATCATAAAGCCACTGTGCATCCATCACGTCATGCATCGTCACCATGTTATCCTTCTCGCCCAGTATCCCAGACCGGACCCGCCGCAGCTCCTGCATATGACCACCAACACCCAAGATCAGGCCCAGGTGGACACAGAGCGTCCGCACGTAGGTGCCTGCCTCACATGAGATCCAGAAAACGACCAAATGCTTATCTGCATCATACTCCAACAGCTTGCTCTCGTAGATGGTCCTTATCCGGAGCTGCCGCTTGACAGCAGATATGAGCGGGGGCCGCTGGAAGACAGCGCCAGTGAGGGTCTCCAGCGCACGGGCGACTTTGGCAACTTCAGGAACAGAAGAGTGGAGGCGGGCGACACAGACGTACTCTTTACCGGCACCCTGCTGGGATTTGACAAGACGGGTGGCGCGGTCGATGCAGACGATGAGATTGCCAGTGACTTTGGGATCGAGGGTGCCGCTGTGGCCCGTCTTATCGACGCGGAGGATGCGTTTGATCCAGGCAACAACCTCATGGGAGGAAGGGTTGGAGGGTTTGTCGAGGTTGAGGATACCATAGCGGATGTATTCGGCAAGGGGACGCTTGAGGGGGGAGAAGCCATTGGGAAGAGGGGTGTAGTGGCCGGTGCGGACGTTAAGGCGATCGTAGTTCTTGAGGAGGATGGGCCATTGAGAGGTGTCCAGGGATGGAGTGAAGGACTGGGGTTTGATCAAGTAGTCTTGCTGCTGCTGATCGACGGCTGAGGATGGTTCCGAGGGGACGAGAGTGGATGACGGATGTTCTACTGGTTCGTCTGTGGCGATGGGTTTGTGCTTTTTCTTCTTCTTGTCTGAGGAAGAAGGGAGGGAAGACATGGCTTTTGGTAGCGCAGACAGAGAGAGAGAGAGAGAGAGAGGGAAATGAGGTTTAGGGTTTTAGGAGGGAGGAAGTGTCTGTGACTGTTGAGTGTGGGGTTTTAACTGGTTTCGCACTCGGGTCATTTGGGTCTTGACACTCCGTATGACAGAGCCTGATGTATTTTGAGTGAGTCGGGTTCGCCTGTTATGTCAATATAGAATTCCTGTTATCCTAAATGGACTGTTACCCTAACGGTTTGGGGTCCGAATCTGTTTTTTATTTTTTTTATTTTTTCAGTGAGCGGTGACGTGGACCAATGAAGATTAGGGTATTTAGGAATTTTTTTTAATTTTTTTTTCAGTCAGTCGTGATGTGGACCAATGAGGATTAGGGTATCAAAATTCTTTGTTGACCTGATAACAGAGGATCCAACCTCATTTTGAGTCAGGTTCAGGCGGACACGAATTAGATATTGACAGGTTAAGTAGCGAGACCTGCTACTGAAGTGACGTCACCAAGTCATGTAGACCCTAATATGATATATGTGTTATATCCACAACGGCCATCCATTTGGAGATATCATAAGGTATGAGCCGAAGAATGAGGCAGATCCAAAGCTTTAGTGGACCCCACCGTAGAAAACAGCAGAAAGATTGATGCACATGGTTGAAACTTTCTTACAGCCTACCGTGATATTTTTTCAAAATACAACTTTGTTCAAAAGTTAAAAAAGACATTTAAGAAGGAAAAACACATATATCATCTTGATCAAAAACTTTTGTGGCCTTTAAAGGTTTTTAATGGCTGCATCACTCTCCCCACTGTTTTCTGTGGTGGGGTCCATTGGAGCTTTGAATGTAACTCATTCTTTGTATATTACCCTAAAATGATCTCTCCAAATAAATGGACGGAGTGATACAAAACATAGTAGGTCTCATGGAACTTAGTGATGTCACTTCAGTAGCATTCCCGCTACTCAACCTGTCCGTTTTGAGTCGGGTTCGGGCCTACATTCCTCAAACCATTACCCATGCATCTGGTCAGGTCTAAAAGTTCAGGCTCATTTAGATACTTATCTAGGCTTGGATTAATCATGTGATCCAATATATGGGTTGTATCCGAGCAATCATGACCATTCAACTACCCATTGTCTTCATACATAATGCTTGTTATTTTGCTATTAATACTATTTTCATAATGGAGCCCACTAATTCACTGATTAACCATGTTAGCAGTCCATATTCAAGGAACAAGCATACAATGTGTAGAACTGATTTATTTTTTTATCTAAATAATTTATTTTTCCTACTAGGTAAACACATGCACCAATAAAATAAATAAAATATATGCAATGGATGAAGAAATTCAACTTTCAATTAATAGCCACAACTGAAATAAAGTTGTCACTTCATATAAAATACTAAGAAGTTTTTTTTAGTAATACCATAGCCATTATCTTAACTTGTCTAAACTAAGCCACACCCAATAAGTGTTAGTGTTGTGTACTTTATAAAGCTAATACATTAATCTTTACTATTGAGTTAATTGATTTAATGATCTAAACATAGATCATGATAACCATAGGTCCTGTGTGGACATGTCATTAAGGTCATAGCTAATATGCGAGTATATCTTATGGTGTACATGTATACGGGGTTAAAAGACGTGGATTTTGTTAGCTGTTCTTGGGAAGTTAATATTAGATGTAAAGGCCATTGGTCAAAAAAGAGTGTTTTTTTTTTTTTTTTTTTTTTTTTTTTTTTTTTTTTTTTTTGAGTTAGGGCGTTAGTACACACCCATGTCAATACACACACCCCATGTTAGCCACCCCCGCTAGGGTCAAAAAAGAGTTCCGTCACACAAACCTTAGTGTCCTATTATTCAATGATCATCTAGCGAGTTATCAGACAAACCTGTAATTTTGTTCTTTTTATATCATCAGAGGTAGCCGATATGAATTAGGCTCCACCATCTGGTTCCATAATGAGTTGACGTGCTTGTGCCCTACCATACATCGGGAGTGTAATGGTGCCATGGGAACATGCTCTTGGTATTGGACTTGTTGGACACTTAATTTGGAAGATTAATTTAAGTCTTTACATCGGAAGATCCATCATGCTTGGACTATAATTGACCTATCTATGTACTAGTTTTAACTAATCCTTAGATCTAAGGACATGTAGTGTAACATCCTGGATTTTCGCTATTTTTAGATTTCTAAAAATCTTTGAATTTTTTTTTATTAATTAACTTATAATAACACTTAATGACCATTAACACTCAATGTCAATTTATACAAGGGTGGTACCAGTAAACAAATCTGATCAATCAACCGTAGGAAGCCAATGAATCCGCCCGATCACTCAAATATCGAGTTTAGTTTCATGATTTACTCACGTAGGACCCAAATCTAACCGACCCATCATTAATAAATCAAGATCATCACAACTAAATTAAAGATCTAACCAAAGCCGAGTCAGATAAAGCCCGGATCTTGGCCAATAGACCAAATGAACCCCGGTATTTTTTTAGCCGAAAACCAACGGCTTAGAGTAATCATGACCAAATCTCCACTTTCACTAGTTATAAATAGGTCACACTATGAACACAGTTAATCCAAACCCTAATCATCGCCTGTGAGAAATCTCACTACCTAATTCATTTCAGAAATGCCCCAATTTTTCGAACAAGCGGCGTTTTATTCGCATCACGCGATTTCGAGAGATTGAAGACCGAGATCGAGAAACGACGATCGAAGGCTTTTGGCGCGCTTTCGAGGTACCAGACGGCCTCGGAATCAGAAGAGTCCTCTTCCGTTTTGAAAGCTCGTCGAGTGAGCCTTCCAACGACATAAAGACCATCAAAATTCGACATCCGGTGAGGGAGTTATTCGCATTTTTGTGGGAATAAGGGATGTCAGAAAAATTTCGGACCATTATGCCCCGATTTTCCGAACAAGCTCTAGACCGCTTGTTGGTAGGCCACTAGTTACAAAATTATAGAGTAATGTCTGTCTCACTGGGCTTGTGGTCCATCGCGGACCACGGACTAGGTGGATGCCCAGAAATTAATTATCTGTACCGTTCCAGCGGCGCTTGTCAAATGCATCTCACCTAAGGCCAGGATTGAAATCTAGCATGAGTAAATGAAACTGAGATATAAGACATTTAAGCCATCAAAATTTTTTAAAATTTACGGTGGAGGCCTAATGTATTTTCCTATGCCCGCCCAGAAAATCTGGGACCCAATCGTGGAACGGTGACCGTTGATCGCAAATCGAACTTGTACGACCAAACCCCATATCCGATCATTTTCAAAGTTTGCATGGCCCTTCATCGAGCCATGAAGCACCTATTGTAGGACCCGTATCTTAGCCCGTACTGTTCCATATGCCTCCGTGGTTCTTCCGGTCAAATTTCGACAACCTTCGACCTTTTCTGACATTTGCGCGCGATCCCGAGTCATATCCCGTATTTCATAATCGGCTCAACTCGAGACTTGTACCTTAACGACCGCACCGTCGCCGCAGTTCCGATGTCATGTCTCGAACGCCGAGGCGATACCTAGGCCAGAAGATGTGGGCCCACGTTCAGTTCGAGAAAACGCCGCGTATTTGTAAAATCCTAAGAGAATCTCTACAACCTTTCAAATCAATCTCATCAATCATGTCATATGTCAAGTACACATCACCCCATCCCCAAGCAACCCTTAAAGTCAACACTCCCTTACACAAAGTACCCCCCATCACTCACTTTTCACCCGTCACACCCATACTTCTCTCCCATCACCCCTCTCCCATCACCTCTCTCTCTCATTCCCTCTCATTTCTCCCAAGCACCATGAGAGCTTGGACGTCCATGGCTTCCATGAGATAACTAAGTATGGCCCACTCCCTATCACCCAATCCTACCCTCCAAAATCGATCTCAACCGTTAAATCGCACCCTTTGAAGCTCTTGAACGCGTTGGTGGAAGAAGGAAGACGAAGATCATAAGGTGCGTGCTTTTATTTATTGATTTGAGATTTGAAGGCCCACATATGTGGGACCCATCTTGATGTATGTATTATTTAGGGAGGGCCCATAGTAGCGGGGTCCCTCTCATCTTCACGATTCTTTCTCTCTCTTTACCCTGTTGATGGCCACCCATGATGTTTGAATCTTATCCAAGCAGTCCATTTGTTTGGACGTGGACCCCACCATGTCAGCGTGCGGGGCCCATCTCATATTGATGTATGTATGTCCCTGGACGGTGGAAAATGGACTGGTTGGGCTGCCGCACACCAGTTATATAGCCCCTGTATTGGCATCAACAGTAAACGTCCATCTGTTTTATCTGATCACGGGCCCACCCTCACATTTGGGACATCTAGATCGTCCAGCGTCATGCATTGCTGGAGGTTAGAGTACATGGCAGCTGATCCAAACGGTGGGCCATTTCCACGTGGGTCTCAACCGTGATGCATGTGCTTAAATCAATGCCGTCCATCCTAATTTGCTTTATTTTATTTCTGATGGGCCAGCAGCTAGTTACTGCAGCTGCTTCTTGATGCAGCAAGCTTTGTGGGCCCGATCATGAGGAAAGGGTTTTATCTACACTGTCCACCCATCCTCTGTAGCTGTGCAGCCCACCATGATGCATGTGCTGTTTGTACCGTCCAACTGGACGGTGCTGTGAGGACCATCATGATGTATGTTTGTATTTGCATCGTCCAGTTGCTGGACGGTGTTGTGTAGGCCCCACCTGATCATCCAGACCGTCCACCTGGTGGGTCTCCACCACAACGCAAGTGTTTTATCCCTACTGTCCGTCTGTCCTGGACGAGCAGGGCCTACCATGAATGTATGTATGATTCCACACTATCCAGACAGAACTGGACGGTACTGGATATATCTAAACAGGTGCCACGTGGGGCCCTGATATGTGGTATGTGTTGTATCCACAGCCGTCCATCCTAAGGGGCCCTACGTAATGTACATACTTTGTATCCAGACCGTCCAGCGTCCCCGCTGCTGGACGCTGGCTGGATGATATATACATAATACGTATATTATAATAATATTATATTAATATCATAATATATGATATGAGGTGGGCCGTACGTGGGACCCACCAGATGTAATGTTTCATCCCTCACGGGATGGTCCACCTTGATGTCTGTATCCTACATCTGTACCGTCCATGGATTGGGACGGTGCCATGGGACGCCCGCATGATGTGTGTGCTGTACAGCCACGCCGTCCATCTGCTAGATGTGCGGACCCCACACGTGATGAATGGTTGATCCCCACCATCCATCCTTTTGTTGTCTAAGTGGTGGGGCGCACCATGACGCGTGTGTTGTATCTACACCGTCCAGGGCCCACCATGATGTATTTTCCACCCAATCTGTTCATCCGTCCAGGACGTAGCACCCACTCCACACGTGTGGAGGTGGGAGCCAACCTCATGTATTTATTCAATGTCTACACCTTCCATCCCTCTCTGGATGGTGGGTGGACACCCTGATGTATGTAATCTGCACCCTCCATCTGGACAGTGCTATGTGTGCATGCCGCTGTGATGTTTGTGTTATTTGCACCATGATGGGTGTATTTACATCCACTCCGCCCATTTGCACTATGCTGTGTATTTTGCGTACATCAATAACTTCTGTGGGTCCCAACTGGACCGATGGCCCACCATTATATATGTACTTTATCTCACCGTGCATCTGGATGGTGAGGACCCCACCTAACCTCTGTGCTGATGCCACCATGTTCTGTGGGCCGGATCATCAGGCATGTGTTATATCTGACCATCCATCTGCAGTGGGGTGACCATGATGTATGTGTGCTCCATGCCATCCACTCGTTTGCGATTGAGACCGTCCATTAGATCCAAATCTCTGATGACCACATGCGTAGGATCCACCCTGATGTAAGTGTTTTGTCTATGCTACCTTGGAGTGTGGGCCCCACATGTGGAAACCTCACATGATGTATGTTTATATCCACGCCGTCCATTCATCAGGCGAGCTCATCTTTGGCTCAAGATGGAAATGAAGTAGATTTAATCCCCTGGTGGGCCATGTACGTGGACCCCACCTCTGATGTTTGTATTACATCCAAACCGTCCATCTATGTTGGACGCACGATGTACGTGCTCCATTCACCACCATCCACAGTGACGGTGAGGCCCTGACTTGATGTATGTATTATACTTACTCCGTCCATCTATGCTGGGCAGTTTGGATGGTGTCGTGCCGTCCCACCGCGATACATTTGTTTATCCACGTTGTGCATGCTATCTGAACGATGTTGGACGTGTTCGGATGGTGATGAGGACTTCAGCATGATGTTTGTATTTTATGTCCACGTCGTCTTTCTGCCAGTCCCACCTTGATGGATGTGATTCATTCACACCGCTTGGCCACGTGATAGGTCCAACCTATGATGTATATTTGAGGCCTATATATGAGGCCCAATGTGGTGTATATCAGGCCCAAGTGATGAGGCCCGTTATTATGAATAAGGTCCATGTATAGGGCCCACCTGTTGCGCATTTATGGCCCACTAGTGCGGCCCATTGATGCGGCCCACTTGATATATAGGAGGCCCATTGGCGTGGCCCATGTGATGCAGCCCATAACGATATGTATGTAGCCCTTGCATGAGGCCCATTGCGATGTATATGAGGCCTTTGTGCGAGGACATGGGCCCACTATATTTTTGGCTTTGGCTCTAAGTAAGCCATTCCTTGGGAGTAATAGTGGTTAAATGCCCACATTGATGGGCAATGATGGTTAAATGTCCTCATTGTGACCTTCCCTTAGGCCTTGTTAGGTCTATTCCCTTCATAGGATAACCTAATTAAGTGGGCCCCATTTACCGTAGACAAATGGCTCCGTGTTATCGGATTTGATATAACCACGGGCGGATGTTGATCTTTATACTAGAGTTGATCGGTTGATCATCTATGGACTCCATTTTTTCTTTATCTGCTTATCGTGGCCGATTAACCGATTACCGATTACTAATCGAGGCCGATTATTGTGACCGATTACCGATCGTGACCGATTATTGATTGACGTGGCCGATTGTCGACTCTGCTTATCATGGCCGATTGACCGATTACCAATTTTTGAGGCTGATTATCGTGGCCGATTGTTGATTGACGTGGCCGATTGCCGATTCTGCTTATCATGGTTGATTGACCGATTCTGATTATCGATCGAGGCTAATTGTTGTGGCCGATTGTCATGGCTGATCGCCGATTCTGATTGTCGAGGCCCAATGTGATGTATATGCGAGCTGTATTTGAGGCCCGTTGTGATGTGTATTCAGCCCGTGTTTAAGGCCCAACGTGATGTATATGAGGCTTATGTGATGAGGCCCACTGTGATACATTTGAGGGCTAGGCGATGGAACCCATTGTAATGTATGTTAGGCCCATATGAAAGGCTCATCGTGATGTGTATTAAACTCTTGAGTGAAGCCCATGGTGTTGTATATTTGGCCCTTGTGTGAGGCCATGAGTCCACTATATGTTAGGCTTTATGTGAGCCATTCCTTGGGGGACAATGTTGGTTAAATGTCCACATGGTCGATGTCGATTGTCAATGTCGGTTATTGATACCGATTATGAGTATGTGACTCCATAGCATCATGATACATGGTCATACGCATCATCTGCATGTCTGTTATGAGATATGATTGACCATTGCATATGTCATAGTGCTGGTTGTTATGAAACTCCCTGATAGGCGGTGATTGTCTCACATGAGCGCACGGTATGTGTAGGATTGATGCATGATTGGATCGTATGACTCATGCATCTTGCATTGTGTGTTGTGATTACTATATGCCTTAGCGACATCAGGGTCGTAGCCTCCACAGACATATCGTGGATGGCCAGATGGAACACTGAAAATCTGTTCTACATGGCGTGCTATAGATATCCCTGGGTGAAAGTTCCTAAACCCTCTTGATTCCAAAAGTTGCTCCAACGTCTAGACTAAGTGGGTAGATGAGCGCCAAGTACCGATTACTAGATGGCTACGCTCTCCATTGTGTCGTGGTCAGTTGGAAGGGGGTGCAGTCTTACCTGCCCGAGAGGAGGGGGCAATGCTAGGCTTAGTCTGACTAGCTCGAGGAATGAGTCCGCTATTGACGAGCCGGGCCCGATATTGGCAGGCGGATAGTGAGGTCTCTTTCACTCACCGTGTTGCCCGCGATGGGGCGGCAATCTGGTTTGGAGTTTAATAGACCTCGGTGATTTTTTCAGAGAGGAACCATATTGATATGTGGACTTATTGAGTAGGAGTTGCATGCTCATTCATTCATTCATTCACTATCCACTCGGGCTAGTGGTGCGCAACTAATTGTTGTGTACCTTCGTTATGGCAAGGATTTGGGTTGGGCGCGCGACTAACCTGAGATCAGGAGTTTACCACGATGAGTCTGACTATCCAAATTTAGGTATGGGACTGGTTTGGATAGAAGTCCCTTGTGGTGGACCCCATAGCCTGCAATACTACGTACTATCATCCTGACTTCATATTCCAGCATAGTTATTTCATTCGCATCGCATATTGCATTACATCCGCAGGCATATGGCATCTTGGGTTGCTATTTCTACACTTATATGACCTAAGTAGATTTAGTAGGATTTGTATATTGCATTGTGTCCTCGGCATTTGATATTTGGCTCTTTATGACTCCTTATCGCATAGCTATTTTATATCGCGTATTCTGATATTGATTGACTCATAGACTTGTCCATACTTTCGCTTACTCTGTTATTATGTAAGTTATATCTTGTCAGTGTTTCTGCTTATTCAGACATTGTATGGTTTATGGATTACTAGTTTTCCAATATTGTATGATTATGACATTGTATTGAATACTTGGCACTTACCTTGTGCACACACTTACACCACCCTCTAAGCTTTCTATAAGCTTATGCACGATAGATGCGTGCAGGTGATGTTAGGCTGTAGCAGTGTTGAGCTTGGAGCGTGCGGTGGTCTTCTGGAGCTTGATTCTTTATTTATGTATTTTCCTCTCAGTATTGTATTCAAATGATTATATTAGTAGATATGTGATGACGATGTTGCCGTTGTGGATTGGGTAATCTTATGGTTATACTTATTACTAGTTAAATGTACATTTAAAAAAAAAAAAAATCTCCTTGTAGGATTCTAAGATCGAAAATCTGGCATATGAATACTAGGAGCCGAGAATGGGTTACTACGGAGGCTGTCGGCACCGGATTCGGCGAGCGGGATTCCTATGAATCCAATTTCTGGGTTTTGGGTGTGACACCTATCATACGGTGTATATCAATGTGTACATCCCATTGTGGGCCCTAGAGCTTAGAAAGACCTTCCCATAAGTCTAGTATAGTGAAAACCCATCCCTTAGGGCTATTTTCATCAAACCTGGCATTATATAAAAGCTTTATTTGAGCACCCCCTCCCTCATACGAATTTTCCCTAAGAGGAACAAAAGGAAAGAAAGAGAGAAGAGAGAAAAGGGAGAAAGGAGAAAAGAAGAAGAGAGGAAGGGAGAGTGAAGGAGAGCGAAGGTGGGCCATAGATCAAAGTGGGGCCCAAAGGAGTCCCGCCTTGCAAAACCCTACCTCTCCCTCAAGGAAATTCATCATCCACAACCTGGAGAACCCCTCTCCGCCGATTGGGTAAGTAGATCTCTTATCTTTTTGGAAACCCCTCATGTCGAGGGAGGTTTTGCATGGGATTCTAACATGCAAATGCGCTTCCTCAGGATTCCGGCTAATCGACTCCGAGTTCGGCATTTTTAGGTCATTTCCAAGATCTCAACGAACCATAGGTGCGGACTATTATCCTTAGGTGGCCTAACACCAATTATAGTAGGGGTTCAATGATTTTGTTTGTTGAGTTGATGTGTTGATGGAATTAGAGAAAACCTATGAAGGGTGTGTTGTTGGAATTGCATGGTTTTACATGATTAGTTGTATTTGATGTCGATCTTGTCTCTCTCATGATTTAGCATAGGAATGACTAAATGCTTGTGTTTGCTTGATTGATTTTTGCTCATATGCGTTACCTCATGGTGTTTATAAATCTTGACTCTTATGTGTTTGATTTCTTGAGGTGTTGGAAGTGCTCGACTTCCTCACTAACCCACACGCTCACATGCACCTTGTTATGATAATGTAGTATGCTTGCTAGAGATATTTGAATCATAGGTTGTGATGTATGTGAACATGACATTTTGTGCTAGTTGATAATCTTGATGATTGACATGCTATGAATCAACATTAAACCCTCGGGTTGGTTAGGAAACAAGAGGAGGGACGGTAGCCCCATTGGTAGGACTACCCTAAGGCTAAACCCATGGATTCGGGCGGGTGTGTATGGGTGGCAGTAGTTCGACTACATGGGTCCCTTGTACCCGATGTCGCTCGTTGTGCTCTCGCCGGTCTCATACAGTCTAACCTACTGTCTGACCAACCCTGTTTATTAACCATATTTGCTCACCTATGTATGAAAACCTGAACCACCCTATAACCGTCGTAGCCCATGAATAACCCACTTAAAAACTGGTCCATAGCCTCGTGAGCCGGGCATGATAGAATGAGACAGTGTGTTTGAGTTGTCGGCTTACGCTGGGGTGTCGCGCCTCCCTGTAGTAACCGCGAGCAATCCCTTTCTCTCGACACTCCTCATGTGCTTGAAGTCGGGGATGAGGAACCAGACAAGATCACGGACCACAAGGTCTCGGCCTCACATATTGGGGGGTCCTAGCCTCCAACCAGCTCAGGGCATTGATACGTATGGTGCATCAGATTCTCAAACCTGTTGGATGACTGGACTTAACTAATAACCCGACTAACATGATCGGATTGCATCGCACTAGTTAGGGTGGTGACTCGGAAGTCGAGGTCGCTCTGAGGGAGTGTTGTCATATACGATCGCAAGATGGAGTCGCTAGAGGGAGCGTTGTGGCGAGGGCATGTATCATATCATTCTGCATGCATGCATTTTAAATATGAGTTACTAGGTGTTGATGATTATCTGTTTTTCATTAAGTTCATATTGTAATTGATGCTTGTTAAAACTTAAGACTAATAGCACCCACTGAGTTGATCACTCACTCCCACTCAGGGACGGTGTTTTAAAACACCAACCAGACTCTCCGTAGTCACAGGTGACGAGGAGCACGAGGAGCCTGACTGCTCGAACTTAGATGAGGAGGGCAAGCTATCGTACTTTCAGTTGATGGACGGCTCCCCATCGGTTTGATCAGGTGGAATTTTGATCGCTGAGTTGCAAACTCAGCTTTATTCTTTTTGGGCATAGTATTCTTTTGTTGTTTTGTTAGGCAACGCCTTGTGCGACCCGTTTATATTTTTAGACCTATATATATACGAGCTATCTTTCATTTCAGTAGACTTGTGTGGTTATGCTTCATGTTTCAGGAGTTTCTATGCTGCGCATTGCATATTAATGAAAACCAGTTATAAGTGACCCCGGGAACTCGGGAGTCGAGTATATATATGACCCCCGATTTTTAGGGCGTTACAAGATGGTATCAGAGTAATAGTTTGGAATCCCTTGGGCCATGGGTCATGGACCTACTAACGCGTCCGCTGACTTGGGAGTAAACGTAACAGAGACTTAGAATGATAGGAACTATTTTAGACCTTGAATCGACAATTGTAGATGGAATGTAGGGCTTTGAGTGAGATAGGACTGGGTCGCGAGGGAAGGTAGCGACGTTAGGAAATGAATCCAGAATCCTCGCGGAATCTCACCCCGTTGAGGGAAACGAGCCGGAGTTTTAAGGTGTTAACTGTCGGAGCCCTTGTCCAAGTCCGAATGTTTAATACCAGGCCGAACATGATAGATCCGAACCAATTGGGGGCAATTAGTTCGGGGCAAATGACAATTTGATTGAAGATGGTGAAACTGAAGGAAAATAAAATTTTGACCCCTAACCAAAGGGAATATCACAAAGCTAATAGGCTCATTGGGTAGATCGGTTTCTCCTACCCCAAAATCATATATGGCATGTCCCGGGGGACCTTACCAGCGCACGGGAAAACACCCGACAAGTATACCCCGCTAACCAGCGTGGTTGCTCTGCCGCCAGCGTGGCCGCCCCGCTAATGCACGCGAGCCACCCCGACACTGCCGCGTGGTCGCCCCGCCCTTGGTCCAGAGAACCGCATCGCCCCCGCCGCTGCCGCATGGCTGCCCCGCTAGCGCCCCCGAGCCACCCCGCCGTTGTCGCATGGTCACCCCGCCATCGGTCCAGAGGACCACATCGCCCCCGCCGTGCCGCGTGGCCACCCTGCCAGTGCCCGCGTGCCACCCCGCCAGACTACCCTGTTGCCCCCTTTGCAAAAATTTGAAATTGGGGTGGGCCCCACTGCTCTGTATACTTAAAGCCCTACCACCCCACCTCTTTTCTCTCTCATTACACTCTTCTACTAGTCATCCAAGAGAGAAAAATCTCAAATTTACTACTCCAAACCCTCTTATCTCAACTCCACCTCTCCTTCTCATTTCACTCAAGACTTTCTCCAAGAGAAAGCTTCTTCCCTCAACTCAACCTCAAACCCATCACACCCAACATTCCCTCAAACCCATTTTGTAACTCACATCCAATTCCCTTCTCTCCAACAAGTCACATTCCCTCAAAACTTTTTTTCCTTCAAACCATCCTCCCAACCCTTGTTAACACTTCAACCCCGAACCCATCTCCTCTTCCTCATCTCCAACCCACCTTCCCCAAATCCATTCATCAAATCCCACTTCCCATTTTTCTTAAACTCATCCACTCTTTCACTCTCAAAATCCCATTCTCAACCCCATTTATTCAACCCCATTTCTCCTTCACATTCAACCCAAACCCACATTCCTCCATCCATTCACAAATCCATTCTCAAAACCCAAGCTACACCCCATTCTAAGGACCCAATCCCCCCTTTAACCGAGGAAAATGGCCATGCTAACCACCATTGCCTCCTTCTCCATCTCGGCGATCCTCTCACTCATGGGGAAGAAAGGACCGGCAACCGCCGAGCCGATACCGAGCCGAGAAAGACGTAGTAAGCAGAAGGCCAATCCAAAGGGGAAGAAGTACCCCCGTCTTCGCCGGACCCAGAAGAGTAGTTGCATAACTTTTTCGATTATTAGTAGTTGCTTTAAGTCGATTAGGTCTACCTGCTTATGTTAAAGGATAGTTAGGACGTTTGCTTGACTAGGTTATTTTTCTTTCTTTATGTTTAAAATGTCTAGAAAACTATGTAATCCATGTTGTATGATGTAACTGGCCATACTAATGACACTTTGAATCCAATATGAATGTATGGATTGCCTTGAAATTTTCTTATCACCTTGTGAACGCTTGTATGTATGATTGTCTTACTGCGTCCTTACTAGCGTTATTAGCACTCCAAACCACCCGAATCACTTAGAACCTCAAATATTCCTTCATTTTTAAAATTTATGAAACCAAAGTATAGTCTGCTCATAACCCACTAGCCATAAAATTGAAATAGTAATTCACATAAAATTTTGTGCCTTTAGGAACTTGTTAGGACAATGTTTGACAATAGGCATAATAAAAGATTCATTAATTACTAATTTGGACATGAATTAAAACGAGAACTCCATTTGACAAAGACCCGAATGACAACCTTAAATATAAGAGATTTTAACCTTTCAAGGACATGAGATATTCCTAAGCATTTAGGTTGATCAGATTATGAAATTACGGGACTATACACTTGTAAAGTATTCGCAGCTTGACCCAATTCTCAATCCTGAACGACTACCAACGAACTCACTGCTTTAACCGAGCAGAAGACCAGGATCCATCAGGATTTAGAAGGGATACAATGAATTATCTGCCCTGGTCAGGCAGATAATCGACGTATCGGATTTGAGCCTACCACGACCGTTATGTTTATATTAGCTTGATCATAAAGAGTACAATATACCACCCTTAGGTAAACTTTATCAGCGAACACTTAGTACAATAATCATGGTTTTGACATTTATTTTCAAACCTCAAGGGTGAAAATTTTTAAGGGGGATAGATCACAATGAGCTAAGCTATTGTATTTATTATATACCCTAAAACGTATACAAACCCGAAACCAACACAACTTAAGCAAATAAAATGATAATATTTTTATTTATTACCCTTACACAATTTCGAAGACGAAATTATTTTTAAGGAGGGTAGATTGTAACATCCTGAATTTTTGCTATTTTTAGATTTCTAAAAATTCTAAAAAAAATTTTATTAATTAACTTATAATAACACTTAATGACCATTAATACTCAATGTCAGTTTATACAAGGGTGGTACCAGTAAAGAACCGCACAAATCCGATCAATCAACCGTAGGAAGCCAACGAATCCACCCGATCAATCCAACATCAAGTTTAGTCTCATTATTTACTCACGTAGGACCCAAATCTAACCGACCCATCGCTAATAAATCAATACCATCATAACTAAATTAAAGATCTAACCAAAGACGAGTCAAACAAGGCCCGGATCTTGGCCAATAGATCAAATAAACCCCAGTACTCTTTTAGCCGAAAACCAACGGCTTAGAAAAATCATAACCAAATCTCCACTTTCACTAGTTATAAATAGGCTACACTATGAACACACTTAATCCAAACCCTAATCATCGCCCTTGAAAAATCTCACTACCTAATTCATTTTAGAAATGCCCCGATTTCCCGAACAAGCTCTAGACTGCTTGTTGGTGGGCCACTAGTTACAAAATTATAGAGTAATGTCTGTCTCACTGGGCTTGTGGTCCATCGCGGACCACGGACTCGGTGGATGCCCAGAAATTAATTATCCGTGTCGTTCCAGCGGCACTTGCCAAATGCATCCCACCTAAGGCCAGGATTGAAATCTGGCATGAGTAAATAAAATTGAGATATAAGATATTTAAGTCGTCGAAATTTTTTTAAATTTACGGTGGAGGCCTAATGTATTTTCCTACGCCCACCCACAAAATCTGGGACCCGATCGTGGAACGGTGACTGTTGATCGCAAATCGAACCTGTACAACCAAACCCCATATCCAATCATTTCCAAAGTTTGCATGGCCCTTCATCGGGCCATGAAGCACATATCCTACGGTGTATATCAATATGTACACCCCATTGTGGGCCCTAGAGCTTAGAAAGACCTTTCCATAAGTCTAGTATAGTGAAAACTCATCCCTTAGGGTCATTTTCATCAAACCTGGCATTATATAAAGGCTTTATTTGAGCACCCTCTCTCCCATACGAATTTACCCTAGGAGGAACAAAAGGAAAGAAAGAGAGAACAGAGAAAAGGGAGCAAGGAGAAAAGAAGAAGAGAGGAAGGGAGAGTGAAGGAGAGCGAAGGTAGTCCATAGATCAAAGTGGGGCCCAAAGGAGTCTCGCCTTGCAAAACCCTACCTCTCCCTCAAGGAAATCCATCATCCATAACCAAGAGGACCCCTCTCCGCCAATTGGGTAAGTAGATCTCTCATCTTTTTGGAAACCCCTCATGTTGAGGGAGGTTTTGCATGGGATTCTAACATGCAAGTGCGCTTCCTCAGGATTCTGGCTAATCGACTCCGAGTTTGGCATTTCTAAGTCATTTCCAAGATCTCAACGAACCATAGGTGTAGACTATTATCCTTAGGTGGCCTAGCACCAATTATAGTAGAGGTTTAATGATTTTGTTTGTTGAGTTGATGTGTTGATGGAATTAGAGAAAACCTATGAAGGGTGTGTTGTTGGAATTGCATGGTTTTATATGATTAGTTGTATTTAATGTCGATCTTGTCTCTCTCATGATTTAGCGTATGAATGACTACATACTCGTGTTTGCTTGATTGATTTTTGCTCATATGCGTTACCTCATAATGTTTATAAATATTGACTCTTGTGTGTTTGATTCCTTGAGGTGTTTGAAGTGCTCAACTTCCTAACCCACACGCTCACATGTACCTTGTTATGATAATGTAGTATGCTTGCTAGAGATATTTGAATAGTAGGTTGTGATGTATGTAAACATGACATTTTGTGCTAGTTGATAATCTTGATAGTTGGCATTAGGGGTGGGCATCGAGTCGAGTTGAGTCGAGGTGGACCAAGCTTGGCTTGGCTTGTCCATGATGTACTCGAGCTCGAGCTTGGTCTCGAGCTCAACCTTAAAGCTTGGCTTGTTTGCCAAAGCTGTCGAGTCGAGTTTGAGTCGAGCTCAAGCTTGTTGGGTGAGAGAATAATGGATTCTGTTCTTGATCCTCCTCCATTGATGAAAAAATCAAAAATCTTAAGAGAATCAAAGCAAAACCCGATGAAAAAACCAAACAAAGCTTTGAATCGAATGAGGAAACCTGGTAGTGGCGATCCGGGCGGGCGTGCGGCTGGCAGTGAGTAGAGAAAGAGAAGAAAGGGAAAGGGAAAGGGGGTGCGTGCGGTTGGGTAAAGACTCTAGGGTTTGTTTGTTTGTTTTTTTTTTTTTAAGTTAAAATTTAAAACTTATATTAATATTATATATATATATAATATAATATTTAATATATTTATTAATCGAGCCAAGTCGAGCTCGAGTTCGAGCTTCCTGTCGAGTTCGAGTCGAGTTGAAATGCTCCCTGGTCGAACTTGGCTTGAACTCAACTCGAGCTTCAAATAATTAGCTTGGCTCAGCTTGAATCGGCCATTCAAGTCGAGTCAATCCGAGCTGACTCGAGCCGAGTCGAGTGAGTTTTTCGAGCTAGCTTGACTCGTGAACAGCCCTAGTTGGCATGCTATGAATCAACATTAAACCCTTGGGTTGGTTAAGAAATAAGAGGAGGGACGGTAGCCCCATTGGTAGGACTACCCTAAGGCTAAACCCATGGATTCGGGCGGGTGTGTACGGGTGGCAGTAGTTCTACTACATGGGTCCCTTGTACCCGATGTCGCTCGTCCCGCTTTCGCCCGTCTCGTACGGTTTAACCTACTGTCTGACCAACCCTGTTTGTTAACCATGTTTGCTCACCTATGTATGGAACCTGAACCACCTTAAAACCATTGTAGCCCATTAATAACCCACTTGAAAACTAGTTCACAGCCTCGTAAGCCAGGCATAGTGGAATGGGACACTATGTCTGAGCTGTCGGCCTATGCTGGGGTGTCGCGCCTCCCCGTAGTGACCGCGAGTGATCCCTTTCTCTCGGCACTCCTCATGTGCTTGAAGTCGGGGATGAGGAAGCCGACGGGATCACGGACCGCAAGGTCTCGGCCTCACACATTGGGGGGTCCTGGCCTCACAACCAGCTTAGGGCATTGATACGTATGGTGCATCAGATTCTCAAACCTGCTGGATGACTGGACTTAACTAATAACCCAGCTAACACGATCGCATTGCATCGCACTAGTTAGGGTGGCGACTCGGAAGTCGATGTCGCTCTGAGAGAGTGTTATCATATGCGATCATAAGATGGAGTCGCTCGAGGGAGCGTTGTAGTGAAGGCATGTATCATATCATTCCGCATGTATGTATTTTAAATAAGAGTTACTAGGTGCTGATGATTATCTGTTTTTCATTAAGTTCATATTATAATTGATGCATGTTAAAACTTAAGACTAATAATACCCATTGAGTTGATCACTCACTCCCACTTTGGGACGGTGTTTTAAAACACCAACCAAACTCTCCGTAGTCGCAGGTGACGAGGAGCACGAGGAGCCTGACCGCTCGAGCTTGGATGAGGAGGGCGAGCTATACTACTTTCAGTTGATGGATGACTCCCCATTGGTTTGATCAGGCGGGATTTAGATCGCTGAGTTGTAGACTCAGCTTTATTTTTTTTGGGCATAGTATTCTTTTGTTGTTTTGTTGGGCAACGCCTTGTGCGACCCGTTTATATTTTTGGACCTGTATATATGCGAGTTATCTTTCATTTCAGTAGACTTGTGTGGCTATGCTTTATATTCCAGGAGTTTCTATACTGCGCATTTAGACTGGATTAATCACATATTAATGAAAACTAGTTATAAGTGACCCCGAGAACTCGGGAGTTGAGTATATATATGACTCCCAATTTTTAGGGCGTTACATGTAGAGTTTAAGTTTCAGATGTAATTTGTTTTGGACCACCTCACGAAATCAATTGCAGTGGCTCACATATGGTGTTCTTAGGTTCATCCATTAGGATATAGTTAAGGTCCATAAGATCCAACAAAGAATTCCTTAGTCTCTTAGCTAGGAGTATTCTTATGACTAAGCTCTTGTACCTAAAAATTTTAGATGATTTAATGATTATTTTCAATTATTGATCTTTTATTTTAATCGTTAAAATAGTTTCATTATACTTGATAGTAATTCTAATGGCTGGGATCCTATGATTCCTCACTTAATTGACACGAGAATTAGATTAAGGATAGATGATGTTTAATGAAGAAATGGAGTCAACTTGGATACATGGTTAAGCAAAATTGCAAACTTTAGTTATAGCTAGGTAATACCAAGTCTGTGCGGAGGTAGAGCACCATAGTAATATTTCTTCCTAAAATCCTAACTCCTAAAAAATAATATCCTATTATAGACATAAAAGAGAATGAAATCGATGCCTAAACTCCCAAGGAGCTACCATTTATAGAGAGAGATAATGAGAGAAACAAAGAGAAAAAGTAAGAAGAGAAAGAAGAGAGAACCTCTTCTCCCTCCGTACATCCATGTAAGTCTCACTGTTCATGCATCTCAATGTGCTGCCCTAATATCACTCTAAGGTCAATGTGTTGGTTTTCCTCCTCTAGTCATATGTCTGGAAGAAAATTTTCTACTTTGAAGGCATGATATTGGCATTTGAATAATATTCTACAATGGCGGTTAAAAGGTTATTTAAAACCTAAAATTTTCAATTTGATTTTATATAGAAACATGATGATATTTAAACAATAATTCTAATGGCTTAGTCAATTAATCTAGACCTTTGAAAATTTTTAATTTACCAATGTGTTTCCAAAACTCTAACAAAAGTGGTATTAAAGTGGTCACGTTTTTATATATAAGTTGATTCTATTGTTGATCACTCCGATGAGCATGTCTATTTCATGCTCTGTTCGACTAAATGGTGTAAATGTTAATAAGGAATATCCTTTTCAAATTTGAGTACAAACAAACATGATTTCTAGATCCAATCAATTGAAGTTAATTTATCACAAACAGTTAATTTTGAATCAACAATCAATTAGGGGACATGGGACTGTTTTAATTATTCCTTTTCAACAAGGATGATGTGCATGTTTCATCTTATTGAGTAATATTTTGGATCGGTTTTAGGGTTGTGATTTATTTGTTTAATTGAAAATTTACATGTATATATGGTTATAAACAAATAATGTATATGATCGTGTATGATCATTCAATAATTAACCTCTTTTAAATTTTCTAGATTAATCATTGTATGGTCATTCTTTTTTCCTTGTTTCTCTCGATGTCAATTATTATATAACATTTTAGATGGCTCGGATTAACTAAATTATGTTAAGTGATAGATCTTGGGTAATTAAAGTCATGCCATTAATGAAATTTCAAGGATGCTTGCTTGATAGACTACTCATAAAAAGGAGAAAATGCAAAGAACACTTGAGGTAATTGGTTCATGATGGACGGTTCAGATCATCATTGTTGGGCCCACATAAGAGGCCACCCACATGGCAACCTTACGGATGCCCAGCCTAGGCATGCATCCTTATGGAAGCAGAGGAGGAGAATCCTTTCTCTCATTGCTCTTCTCCACTTTCCTTTTATCTCCTCTGGTGTATTGTGTGAGTTTTCAATACATTTTAAGTTGATCATTTTTCATTAGTTTCTTTACCTGGCGAGTTACTTATTGGAAGAATTTAGGGAATTTTCAAATTTATAAAATTTAGAAAAATTGATCCCATGTAATTCTCTTTTTAATTGATCATGTATATATCATAGATGAATTGTGTAGATTAAAAATGGATTAGGAAAATGTATGACGACTAGAATGTCCACACGTGTGGGGCACGTGGGACACATCGCACAATTTAAGGATATGGGCACCACATAAACAACTTAATGTAGGGGGTTGTCGATTTGAGTGTGGGCCGCATGATCATGTGAATTATGATCATTTGTCATGTGTTTCCCTTAATCGTATGGCCACATGCTTGGCCAATCCACATGGATTTGATGGAATGATGTTAAGTGATTAGCTGTACACGAGTCAATCGAGCCGAGTCGAGCTTAGCATAGCTCGACCACTAGTTGACCCCATCGGTCCTCGAGCCTGACTAGTTAGTTTAGCTCAGTTCGGTTAACAGCTTGGGCCAGTTCAAGCTAAGATTGAGCTGGTGCAATATTTTCTCAAACACATGGAGTGCACTTTTAATTTCTCTCAATATCTAAAACAACAACAATAGTTTATAGGTATTCCATCAAACACTTGGTGGGCAACATCAAAATTAAGATACAAGGATAATTGTTTCACATTCATACCTTCCTTACCACCAGCCGACACTTCATTGAGTCATTTCATCAAATACTTGGTTGATATCTTAAACCATATGTTATTACCCTGATCTTATAAGAGTCCGGAAGAACAATCCCATTCATCCCTCTCTTTGTTCCAACTTGAGATGAGTCCCTTTCCTTCAACTCATGTTCATACATGATTTAAGGTACATCAACAGGATCCACAGCTGAAGTGGTAGACTGAGTGAAAGATACCTCATTTCAATGCTAAGGTCTTGGTATCTATTCCCTAGTGAGGTGGCTAACAGCGAAGTGTAGCAATGCCACATGTCCATTTACGAACCATGGTCATCATGATCTCCATATAAGATCATCAATATGGCCCACCCAAATTTTGGATGGATCACACTGAATTTTGTGGAGCAGGGTGTTTTTTAGGTGACACATCTGATGGATGGGTTAGATTCCATGTAGACATTATTGGGACCCACATTTGGCCGGTACCACCATAAGACCAGTGGAACACACCTTCTAGTTTCTTATTTCATTCAAATTATGGTGCACCGAACAGTTACATTGGTGCCCACAATATAAACGGTTTGGATCACAAGAAAATGGGCCCTACTTATACAAACTGAAACACCAAGTCACACTTTACATCTGTACGCCTGAGCACTGTATAATCTCCCGAGTGATCCAGTCATCTGATCACTATGATTTGCCCGTTTAAGATAGACTTTTGTTAAAATATTTTAAATCGTTCGTTAACACCTGATGACTGGAAGACTTCATGTGTGGTTATCTGGGAATTTTTGGGCCATGATCGATCAAAACCATCTCGAGCACCTTATTCGTTGTGGGCCCTATTAAGGATTGAGTATAGCCTTTTATATATATATATATATATATATATATATATATATATATATATATATATATATATATATATATATATATATATAGCCCAAAAATCAAATCAGTGGAAAATTCACCATATGATTTTAGCGGTTTAATTTAGATTATTGAATTTTACCTTTTCCATAGTCTATCTCACTTTTATCATTCCATCAGTACTGATTTTGGAGTTTAGAAACGAAGGGGCCACGATTTTGGACGTCTTAGATTGATGCCCATGCATGCAAAGTGTGCCAGTGTACCATGTTGTAGTCGTTAGCTGTAATGAAAGGCAGCAAACCCACCTGCGGTGCACCAGCTTGTAATTTGCTGCGTCCTTCAGGGATGATACAACATATCATTGCCGTGCATTTAGAATTTTTATTTTCACTTTTGCCCTTATATTGTATCAAATATTCTCAAGATTATTAGTTACAATGGTTGTTGGACTTGGACCAGTCTTATTAGTCTTTTGCCCTCTAAATGTATGATATTATTAAGGGCAAAAGTGGCAATAAATTATCTTGGCCATGAATATCTCTATTGAGGGCCGTGTTATGGTGTGGTCTACATGGGCCTTGGATCGGACTCATTTTTTGGGCTTATACCTTAAAATTATATGGAAAAATGGATGAACAACACGGATAAAATCCATACATCATGGTGGGCCCCACAGAGACTGTGCTTGGATGGGATTCTGTCCTAGCAGGGGCAGGACACAATCCACTTTGTAGTAGTGTGAACAATTTCACCCTTGGAATGAGTTTTAGGAAGTTGCGTAGCCTATGGAATCTCATGGGACATTAAATTAAACTTTTATTTTTCTTTAATGGCTTATTTGAATTTGTGGGAAGCATAGAAAAGAAAATAGCATTTATAAGAAATCCAAAAAATTGTGAGAACAAAAGTATTATCTTCCTTATTTATTTTTGAATGAGATATTATTCTATTAATAAATTTGTTCTTTTGCAAAATGACTTTTTTAAGGTAGTCCAACATGCATAACACAAGTGGCACATGCAGCATGTTGGGGATTTTGACCTGTGGAATCACACAGATCTAGATCTAGGATAGCAATCCAATGGCACCAAGTACACAAGAGAACACAAAGAACACTCAAATTTAACGTGGAAAACCCTTTCGGGAAAAAACCACGGCACAAAGCGACAGATCTCCACTATGAAAACAGAAATTACAAAGAGAAAGGACTTACCCGATTCGAACAACCTCGAATCTCACCCTTGCTATACCCTTTAATTTTCCTAGAACCCCTTTAGAAAGTTTTTCCATTTCCTAAAAAAGCCCTAGGAACATCTATTTATAGTTTAGGCAACTTCCTTCCGCATCCCAGTTACGAAAGGACTCAAAATCCGCAATCTGCACAAAATCGTGAAACGAATCTGCGTAACCTACGACCGATCGAGTGGATTGCACGACCGGTCGAGCGTAACCTACGACCGGTCGAGTGGACTGCACGACCGGTCGAGCGTCACCCACGACCGGTCGAGCATAGCCCATGACCGGTCGAGCACCTCGAACCACAGATCTTTATGCTCGCTGGACTTTGAGTCGAGCAGGCTACGACTAGTCAAGTCGCTCCCACGACCGGTCGAGCAGACCCTACGAACGGTCGAGCAACACTAGAAAAAAAAACAGATTTAAGACTTTTCTTAACAATCTCCACCAAGTCTTCAATCTTCAACCGTGTAGCTCCTTAACCTTTTCTCTTATCTCTGCATCACATCATAGCTTCTTGTGCACACTCCGTCCTTTTACGCCATCGCCAAGCCCAGAGAAGTTACACAGAACTTGAACTTCTCTACAGGAACGATCCAGGAGAGCATGTCCATCGGATCAAAATCCACGTGCCCAACCATCCTTGCTTCTGTCTTCTCAAAAGGAAAAATGTAGTCTTCTTACCATCTCACCGCTACCCAATATTGCTTGCTGGGGTACTTGCTCATAACACTGATAGCCTGTGAAATAACCGGTCTAATACAGACCATGGCATACACTGCCCAACGCATTCGAATAAGGCTCATGAGATATCCTGCTTTTCCTCATCTGTTTTGGGACAAATTCAGAGGAAAACTTGAGAAGAGAAACGTAGGGAACGCTCTCCAGCTTTACCTGACCCATCATATCCTGGATCAATACCTACATACAAGGTGTTCCTCCTGTGATTATCAAAGCCTACTCCTCCTTCAATTTCAACGCCGAGAACCATCTTTGCAACCCCTCGATCCTTCATTCTCAATGTTCCAATTGACTGAGTCTTCAATACATTGATTTCAGACATGTCACAATTAGCGATCCACACGTCATCAATATACAATACCTGACCCACAGTGAAGGAATCAAACTACTGCCTAGGCGACAGGTCGAACCACGACCTCCTGCAAAGTCTTTTCTCAGCTCCTTTCACTTCGAACCGCTCTGGTTGCTTCATGTAGATCTGCTCTTCACTTTCCCTTGCAGAAGTGCAGACTCCACATCCTTCCTTCCAGCTCAAGATCACATTGGCCAACCAGCGTCAATCACTGATCTAATAGACACCTGTTATACCGTCGGCGCGAATATCTCTGAGAAGCCGATCCCTTCTCCCTGAGAAAAACCCATCGCCACCAACCTCGCTCTATATCTATGTTGTATCCTCCTGAAGATCCACCTGCATCTAACCGCTTTCCGGCCCATTGGAAGCTCCACCCGCTCCCATATGTCGGTATAGTACAACGAATCCATCACATCGCTCATAGTCACCTTTCACTTCTCAGCACTAGGCTCACCTAGAGCCATCTGAATAGAAGATGAATCCCTTGCGATATTGGAGTCGTCCATGTACCTCACCAATATCCAGCGATCATGCCGTGTGTTTCTTCTCACAGGTGGCTACTCCACCTGCTCTGTATCCCTGTCCACGCGTTTCAGCCTTCCTGCCCTGCCCGCTCATGTGGCCATGCCCAACATGCCACACACGTGCAAAGGTGGAATCTGCTACATCCACCGTAGCTCCACCTTTTGAAGTGCTCTCAATCAACCTATACAAGTTATCGAGTCGTTGCGCTTTCATGATTACCCGTGCCCCCTTGGATACTTTAAGAGCTACATCAATACCTATGTACTTGCATCCTTTTACCTCAAGCACACCAAGAGAAATCAGATTCCCCTTCAAATCAGGAACGTGCCTCATATCTGTCAAGGTACACTCCACCCCATCAAACATCCTGATACGCACAGAATCAACAGCCACAACATTACAGGCAATATCATTGCCCATAAATACATGTCCACCATCGCACTACCTCTAGCTGGTGAACCAACTCCGATGAAGAGTCATGTGAAAAGATGTCCATGTGTCTAGCATCCACCCATCCTTACGATCATCGTATGACCGTCTGAGCGAAAATATAAATAAAATATCACCATCACATCCACTCGATCCATCTGACGTGGCAACATTGGCCTCCTTGCATGAAGCCTCAGAATCTTTCCTCTTTGATTTAGGATTTTCACAGTCCCTCTTCACATGTCCTTCCTTCCCACAAATCCAGCACTTTACCTTTCCTTTGTCCTTGCCCCTGGATTTAGATCTAGAACCAGAAGCACCTGTACCTTGTCTAGAATTCTTGTCCACTATAAACAGTGCATCAGAAGATATCTCTATGTCACTGTTCAGTTATCTCATAGCCTTCCCTTGAAGGGATGAGATAACTGTATCGACATTAAGGGTTTTATTCATGCTGCACATAGTGTCCTTGAATGCCTCATAGGAGGTCGGGAGAGAATTCAGTAACATACATGCTTGTTCTTCATCTTTCATCACTTCCTCCATATCTAGCAATTTGCAAACCAATTTACTAAAGTTGCTGATGTGAGCCTCCAGATCTTCACCCTCTGCCAACTTAAAGTTATATCATTGTCGCTTCAAGTGTAGGCGATTTTCTGAGGATTTCTTCGCATAGATATCCTCTAACTTTGCCCACAAACCAGCCACAACTTTCTCCCTCATGACGTTGTAGAGAACCTCATCCGTGAGATATAAACGGATCGATGATAAAGCTTTCTTATTAAGAGTATTCCAATCAGCATCAATCATAGTGGACTTCCGCTCCTCAAGAGCACCATTCTTGCCTTGCTTGGTTAACAGGCTAATCATCTTAACCTTCCATAACTCAAAATTATTTTTTCCTGAGTACTTCTCAAACTCATACTTAGCACTCGCCATTATTACTAATCCCTCAGATTTAGATATGTGCCCCAACGATAGCTCTGATACCACTTGTTGGGAATTTTGACCTGCGGAATCACACAGATCTAGATCTAAGATAGCAATCCAATGGCACCAAGCATACAAGAGAACACAGAGAACACCCAAATTTAACGTGAAAAATCCTTTCGGAAAAAAATCACGGCACAAAGCGACAGATCTTCACTATGAAAATAAAAATTACAAAGAGAAAGGACTTACCCGATTCGAACAACCTCGAATCTCACCCTTGCTATACCCTTTAATTTCCCTGAAACCTTTTTAGAAAGCTTTTCCATTCCCTAGAAAAGCCCTAGGAACACCTATTTATAGTTTAGGCAACTTCCTTCAGCATCCTAGTTGCGAAAGGACTCAAAATCCGTAATCCGAACAAAATCGCGGAATGAATCTGCGTAACCTACGACCGGTCGAGCGGACTGCACGACCGGTCGAGCGTCACCCACGATCGGTCGAGCATGGCCTACGACCGATCGAGCACCTCGAACCACAAATCTTTATCCTTGCTGGACTTTGAGTCGAGCCGCTCCCACGACCGGTAGAGCAGACCCTACGACCGGTCGAGCAACACTAGGAAAAAAAATAGATTTAAGACTTTTCTTAACACAACATGCTTGAATATGCATACTGGCACATGTGTCATACTAAAGTTGAATTGTGGCACCCATGGTCCATGTGAAGTGCTTGAAGCAGTGTAGTGGCATATATATATATATATATATATATATATATATATATATATATATATATATATATATATATATGGAATGTATTGGTACATTTGACATATGTAAGCACTTAAAATAGATGGCAATACTTGTAAGTACTAGCATATTCACAT
Organism: Magnolia kwangsiensis; assembly: GCA_037074715.1. Classification (NCBI taxonomy): domain Eukaryota; kingdom Viridiplantae; phylum Streptophyta; class Magnoliopsida; order Magnoliales; family Magnoliaceae; genus Magnolia; species Magnolia kwangsiensis. The sequence continues at coordinate 153,431,058 of CM073573.1, read as the reverse complement.
TTAGAAATATTAAAGATGGATAATGACACATGGTTTATTGATTCATGCAAGGTAATATGGCACATGTGGGGCCTAAGAGATAAATGGTGGTTATCACATGTGGGTGCCAAAGAAAATGATTTGGCTTAGTAGTAGACTCATAGGAGTCTCAACACTAATTAGGTCATAAGTTTAAGTACCCATTTTGATGCGTAGGTGTGAGCATAAAAAGAGAGAAGATACATGGCAGCATGTGACACATTAGCACATGTGGGATACTTTGCGCATGTGAGGGTACAAGCAAAGATGGATGATAACACATGTAGTATATTGGCACATGTGAGATGTACAATGGCTCATTAGGCACATTGGCACACATGAGCTAATTGAAGATGAAAATGACTTTATTAGGAGTGAAGGTGAGAAAATAAATTTTATAATTTTATGACAAAAGTAGAAGGTAGAAAATGGATCTTCCCCTCAGTTGCCAAAAAGAAAAGGTCCACAAACTTCAAAAGTTAGTTTCATGGTAAAAAAGTTTTCATTCCTATCCTTTCCATGGATCTATAAACGCCCTAAGGTGAAACAGGAGATATGAATTTGCTTGTATCCAAACAATGAATGATTTAGATTTTATCTGCATCCTATTAATGGATGGTTGAGATTAACCGTAATCCAATGGGATTATGTTAGATCTCTCTCAACCTGCATCCTATCAAGATCAATCTCTCTCTCTCTCTACAAAAACCATCTCTCACAAATTTCTCAAAAATCTCTCCATTCCACTTGCATTTATAGGTAATCTTTTGCTACCTTCTAATTAAATTAACCTCATTAATGCACTTATTTTTGCAGTTTCAATCACACAATCAAACATTTCTCTAAAATTGAGATAGATCTCTTTTAATTTCTTTTTCCTATTTTAGGAAACTAGTTCAGACATGGGAGCATGATAATCTCCAAGTCCGTTTGCAAGCGCTCTTGAAATTTTGCATTTTGCATTTTTTTATTGAGTAGTTGGGTTTACGATGTAGATTTTATTGACACGATCATATCGTTGATCTTGAATTTTAGCCAAATCTAACCGTTCATCTACAATTTTGACTCTCCTAGACCGTTGTTTTTTTTCTTTTCTTTTCTTATGTTGGTCCAATCAGAGTATTTCTCTTCTACTTTGGCCTAATTAGACCATTGATCCTCAATATCATTCAAACCAGGCAGTTGGACTTTGACATCAACCAATCAAACCGTTCATACTCAATATTGGCCTAATTAGGTCGTCGATCATTAATGATACCCAATTAAACATTTCATCTACAATTTTGGCAAAATCATACAAATCATCATTGATATCAGTCCATTCCAAACCGTTGATCTTCAATATTAACCCAATCAGACCATTGATCTTAAATGAAAGCCTAATGGAATTATCCACCTTGTGGGGTCTACCTTTGATCATCTATCCCTCCCAAAAACTCTATTTTGTATATAATGATCTTTAACCATCCAATAAATCGTTGATGGACCAACAATCAAAAGTGGGCCCCGTAGAAATGATGATAAACCAAACAAGAAAAGAATGTATTATCTTAAGAAAGATTAAAAATCAGAGAAAAAAAAAAAGTTAAAAACTGTTGGTGTTAGGCTGACCGTGTGGGGCCCACCTTTTATGAACTTTTTGTATATCCACGCCGTCCATCCATTTTTTCAAGCTAATTATAGCATGTGATTCCAAAAATTAAGCAGATCCAAATCTCATGCGGACTACACCACTGGAAATAGTGGTGAATGACTATTATAAACGTTGTGGGCCACAAATATTTTGGGTCAAGCTTATCTTTGTATTTTCCCTTCATCCAGGCTTGCTTGACCTTATCAACAGGTTCGATGCTAAATAAAAATTACGGTGGACCCTAGGAAGTTTTTAATGGTAGGTGTTCAATCACCATTGTTTCCATTGGTGTGGTCCATCTGAGTTTTGGATTTGATTAATTTTTGAAGACGCTGGTCTGAAAAAACGGACGGACGTCGTGGATATAAAGAAAATCATCAAGGTGGGCTCCACGGTAAGGGTGTGGTACCTAATCCGTTCCCCTTTTGCGGCAGCGTTTATTACTTATTAGAGTTAGCAGCGTGGCGTAAGAGGAGGGCATGTTTGCCGCGCGTGCCGGTCTTGCACGGGACACGTCTGGGCATTGTTTCAGGCTTTCCGCCGCTCCAAATGGAGCCGAGCTAGGGTAACTCGAGCTAGGTACCTACCCGGGATACTCGAGCTACGTGGGTGGAACTTCTATTAGATCCAATCCGTCCATCAGGTACATCGCCTCATTTTAACCATTGAACATAGGAAACATGATCATCCAAGACTTAGGTAGGGCACATCACAGAAAATAGTTGTAATGAAACCTAGAAACTGTAAAACTTAGGTGGGCCATACGACGTCAATTTAGAGGTCCACTTGAGATTTGGATATACTTCATTTTTGGGCAAGAGCCCTTAAATTATATATTAAAATGGATGGACGGAGTGGATAAAATCTGTAAATTATTGTGGACCCCACAGAGTTTACTCAGTACGCAATCCGCGTCCGACAAATACATGATGATGCAACAAGCGTGTGGGCCACGCTATGGAAAACAGTTGGGATGAAATGCCCACCGTTAGTTTTGTGGAGGACCCACTGTGGGATTTATATTTGAATCAGCCTGATTTTTGTGATCAAGGCCAAACAATGATAGTGTATCTGATTGACAGAGTGGATTTCATCCACGTCGTCAAATAGTACCTAAGACCACACGTGCCGAATATCCTGGCCATTCGTTACGTAAGGCGCACCGTCAAAATGAAAAATAAGATAGTGCATTAATCAAATGAACTACGCCATCCACGTTAAACCTGGAACGTTGTACCCTTTTTCCTGATAAGTGGACCAACATGCCATGATCGTAACACATCTAGTCTAATCGTAACGCATCTAGTCTAACGAATGGCGCAGATCTCACACGTGTTATGCCCCCTCATATGAGGAGAAAATTATCACTGTAAATCCCACCTTTTATCCAGCGTGTTTTATGAAGGATCCAAAACTTACCTCCCCAACTTTGACCTTGCACATACAGACAGAGCATTTGATGATGAAAATATCCCTGCTACGTTAACTAGGGCTACGATTAGCAATAGGCCTACATAAACGAAAAATCAAATGAAAATAGCCCCGCTATGTTAACTATGTCGACAGTTGGCCATAGGTCTATAGAAACGAAAAATCACTTTGACATGCAGGGTTATTTTCATCCTCAATTGCTCTGGCCATACGTGCAAGGTCTAAGTTCATTAGGTAAGTTTTGGATCCTGGAGCTGGGCATCGATCTGGATTGGATTGGATTGGGTCCAACTCGACTTGATCCAAAGTCTTTATCGCCACATTTGAACTCGATCCGATTCGAGATCGAGTCCCGATCACCTGACTCGGACCTATCCGATGTATGGTTGATTTGACTCGAACCGAGTCTGACTCGGTCAATGAAACTGAGTTGGATTGGGTTAAGTAGGATTCAGATTGCTTAAATTTAATCCGATTGTTTCATGTGGTGTGGTCTACTTCAATTTTTAATTTACTGTGTATATGTGCTCAAAGCATAAAATGATATGTCAAAATAGATGAACAGCTTAGATAAAACATATACATTAAGGTGAGCCCCACATAGCTCTTAAAGAACTCTCCATTATGTTATACATATTTTTTTTGGATATGTATTTACATGCACTCCACAAAAGTCCTGCGGTTACTTTTCATGGCAAGTTACTTGTTGTAACCACGTTAGCCAGTTCAATAGGTCTAATTATAGAGTATATGTTATATCCAAACCGTCCATTCTTTTGATGAGCTTATCATAAGGCTTGAGATGAAATATTTAACGGTGAAAATCGTTCTCTGTTGTTATTTGTGTTATGGTCTAGATGATCTTCAGATATTATTCATTTTTTGGATAATGCTTTCCAATGATCTTTAAAAATATATGAATGATGTAGATATAATAAATACATCATTGTAAGCCCATATAACTTTGATCTCCTTTGATCTCACTTCATCCATGTCTACATGACCTTGTGAATAGGTTGTATGGTAAAAAAAACATATCGTTGAGCCTTAGAAAGCTTTCCAGTCAATATCAATGCAGCTTACTTTGGTGTGGTCCATTGGAGTTGTGGAACTAACTCATTTTTAGGATCATACCTTAAAATGATCTAAGAAAATCTGTGAACGGCGTAGATAAAACACTTACATCACTGTGGGCCCCACAGATCCCTTCCCAGACGAATTGCTGTCTTGGTGAGGGTAGGACGCAATCCTCGTCCTTCCAATGCTACTCACGATAATCCTGAGAGCGGATTTCGTGAGGCTCTCACCGTGGGCCATTGATGTATGTATTCTAAATCTACACCGTCCATTTGTCTAAAGCAGATCCAATTCTAATGTGGATCATATGGTAGGTTATAGTGGTGATTGGCCTTAAAAAAGTTCTCGTGGGCTAAAAAGGTTTTGAATCAACGCTGCCAAATCTCACGCGGATTCTGTACCTACTCCACTTGTATTTCTCTTTGCTATGGCCTGTTAGAGTTTTGAATCAATCTGGAAATTGGGCTGGTTAGGATTGGGGTTGCCGCATCACGTGATCCTTTCAGATTTTGTGCCCATTACATATAAACAGATGTGCACATGGGTGCACGCATTATATTTATATATATATATACACACACTTGTGCGTGAGGCTCAGGTCACGTCTAATCTAAACCTTCCTATTCCATAGGCAGAATGACGGTCATGTCAACTGCGTCATGTGGCTTATTATGATTTAGATGTTTTATCCATATCTCTGTTTATCCTTAAAGATTATTTTAAGACATGAGTTTTAAATAAAGCTTGATCTAAGAATCAAGTGGACTTTAAATGAAATTTTACTTTAGCCAAAACTTCCGTCGGCTTTAAATCTACACTGCTTCAGGTGCTGTGGTATACTAGCCTTAAATCTGCTTCATTTTTCGTTCATTTTAATATATAAAAACAAACGTACGTTATGAATAAAATATGGCTTCACCTCTCTTGAGTTCATGTTCTAAAATAACCTATAAAATTAGACAGACATAATAAATAAAGCATATACATTGATATGGTCTCACGGATCATTGATATATGACCGTCCATCTCTAGCCAAGTCCTAGTGGTAGGAGATCCCTAAGGCCTGTTTGGACGGATGGATGCCATGAGATTATGTGGGATGGGATGGTAAAATTTCAGGATATGTTAGATGAGCCAAATAGACCCGGTGTAACAAACTCATGGATCTTAAATCAAATCATTGGCACCACCAGCATTACCTTAAAATCTATCCCATTCCTCCTAATCCCATTCAATTGTGTCTAGGCGTATTTGATGGACCGATTGAAAGGTATAATCTCGTGATATGCCAAACACGTTAGACAGACTTAGGGTCAATTTGGGCGGTGGGAATAGAAGGGTTTCGATGGGATGAGATTCAAAAATCATAATTATTATTCATGGCAGAGATTGTCCCTGATACCATGGGATAAAATTAATGTCATGGTATGCTGATAATATGGTGGTACATTGAATGGATATATCCACCATCATTTGAAATTATTGGGACTAAGATACATGTGTTATATCTAAATTGTTTATTTGTTTTGTAACTTTATTTTATGGCATGAGCCTAAAAATGAGGTAGATCCAAAACTTATGTAGCCCAACAGAAGTTTTCAACGGTAAGTATTCAATCCCTTTTGCCTTCTATGGTGGGGTCCAGTTGAGCTCTAGATTTACCTGATTTTTTGGCCCATGCTCTAAAATAATCTAGATAAATGGGTGGACGGCGTGGATATAGCTCACACATCATGTTAGGACCTACACATCTTCCCAAGCACTGAGTGAAATTGGCACAAACATGGAGTGGCCCCAGTGCAATTCCATTCAATGTAATTCTAAGCTTTTCCATTCTTCCCAAACATGGAGTGGAATTGGCACATATGAATCCCATCCCATTTAATCCCTTCCAATCCCACCGCCCAAACTGACCGTTAGTGAACTTGTCCCGGATATAGCAATCCCATGGATCTTAGGGCCTTGTTTGGTCGGGCAGATCCCATGGTATTAGGAGGGATGGGATCAATTTTAAGGTAACGATGGTGGTGTCAGTTAAGGTCCTTGGGATTGCTTATATCTCTAGACAAATTCACTGGGTCTGTTTGGCACGCCCTGCATATCTTGAGATTTTTCCTTCCAATCCCTCTAACCAAGGGATAGGAACAATTTTAAGGTAATGGTGATGATGTCAGTGAATTGTCTTAGGATCTATAGGATTGCTTATATCCTGGGACAAGTTCACCGGATCTGTTTGGCTCGTCATGCCTGATATTGCCGATCCCAGCCCTCCTAATACTGTGAGATCTGCCTGGCCAAACAGGCCCTTGAGCCAATGCACTGACACCTCCATCGTTACCTTAAAATCCATATCCCATCCCTTCTAATCCCTTGGGATCCGTCCGGCCAAACCAGCCTCAAAGATCCATCCCTTCATTAAGTGAGCCCACGATCTTTATGGTCGCCAGAAAATCAGTTGGTTCAGGTCATCATCTCGGTCACCTTATACATATGTACTGTATGTACACGCCGTCCATACGTTTTCCAGCTCATTTTATAGGGCATCGACAGCGAAGCAAATCCAAATCTCAGGTGGACCACGCCACATGAACAATGACGATTGACCATCTACCATTAAAAACTTTCCAGGGCCACCGCGATGCTTATTTGCTATCTGATTATAAGTTCACAGATAAGGAAACAGACAAATATCACGTTGATCCAAAACTTTTGTGGCCCATAAGAAGTCATTAATGATCAATCATCACTGTCTACTGTGGTGTGGCCCACTTGAAAGTTTGAATCTGCTCCATTTTTTGGCTCATGGCTTAGAAGGATATGGAAAAACAGATGGACGGCGTGGATATATAATACATGCATCAAGGTGGGCTCCACGCTCAGATGAACGGCCCGGATATCGTAGACACGAACCGACAGTCAGAGATCTTCTGTGCATTTTGTCTAGGGATGCAGGCCTTCCATTCCGCACTTAAAGTGCTTCCATTCCTTTTGCATTCTGTTGGAGAGAGAGAGAGAGAGAGAATGTACCATTGGGCTTGTAATCCGAGAAAAAGCCCCACCACCGTCAAGGCCACCTGGCCTTCTTCCCCAGATGAGGCGAGACGGACGGCTCAGATTTCATCGCCGTTGCGATCGCCATCCGAGGAGGAGAAGCTCAACGCAGTGTTCGATCGACTCCCTCAGCTCCTCGAATGGAAATGGTCTCCTTTCCCAACTTCCTCTTCAACCCCAACCAAACCCTCCTTCCCTTCCCAAACCGATTCGACCAAAATTACGAATCTACCCTCCTCCACCCTCCAATCAAAAGGAAAAGCAGTTGCTCAGAACCTCATCGAAGAAGAAGAAGAAGAAGAACCGAAGCTTCTTCCGATCGTTTTCGCTGCAAGTAGAAGGCCGAGAAGCCATTTAAATAGGACAATCCTCTCCAATCTCTGGTCTGAAACCCTCATTCCCAACCCACAACCAGCATCGCCATCGGAATTTCTGTCTTTCGACGGTCTGGATTGTCCCGATACCCTCTCCGACGCCCTCAGAAGCAGCGGCGTCACTTCCGACACTCCTTCCTTCCATCCATCCGAAGAAGAAGAAGAAGACGAAGAAGAAGACGAAGAAGAAGAAGAAACCGACAGCAGAAGCTGCGGCAGAAAACGCCGATTCCTCCGCATCAAAAAATCATCGAAGAAGAGAAAGAAAGAGAAGAAGAAAGTAGGCGGAAACAGACGTCTTCCAGAGGAATCTGTGAAAGCAGGCGGAAACAGACGTCTCCCAGAGGAATCTGTGAAAGTAGGTGGAAACAGACGTCTCCCAGAGGAATCTGTGAAGGTGCTGAGACAATGGCTCGAAGAAAACATAGAGAATCCGTACGCATCCTCCCAACAGAAGCAGGAACTCGCTCTCTCTTCTCGTCTCGAATACAAACAGGTACAATGCCATTAAAAAAAAAAAAAAAAAAAAAAAAAAAAAAAAACCCTACTGCTGCTGTTGTTTTGATCGTTGTGGTTGTTGCTGTTGGTGTGTTGTTGCAGGTAGGAAATTGGATTTCTAATGCAAGAGGGAAACTCAATATAAGGAAATGCACGCATAAGAGATATACAAAGAGAATGTATAGAATGTAGAGTTGTTTGAGAGATCTGACTCTTTCCATTCGCTTCAGATTCTTCTATTTCACCACAGACATTGAAAAGGTCGAGAAGCTTTTCAAATTTTGACAGGTTTATACACCGTTGTTTCGGTGTATTATAGCGTTACATTCCGCTAAAAATGCATATGGAATGAGTTTTTCTGATTTACTGTAACACCTGTTTTGGGCTATATACCGTTGTTTTGGTGTAATAGAGTGTTTCCTTCCTCTATTTTCTATTCCTGATTTGCGCTTTTCTGCAACACTAGTTTTGGGAACTACGTGAAACACCCCTCCGTGGGGCCCACTTGGGTTGTATATGTGAAATATACTCCGTTTATCTAGTTTTTTCCTCGATGTTTGATCCTTAGGACAAAAATCAGCTAGATTCACGGTTCGGATGGGCCACGTCATATGGAACAATGGGGATGGGATGCCAACCGTAGGTTTCTGTGTGAGGCCACCATGGTGTTTATCTTTCATCAAAGCCGTTAATTAGGTGTATTTCACCAGGATGAAGATGAGTAGAAAAATCAGTGTGAAACAGAACTGTTTTTCGTGGTCCCATTTGTGTGGCCCATATTAGATTTCAATGGGGTTTATCTTTTGAATGTATGGTATAAATAGCGATACTCACCTGATGGACGGAGTGGATTTTACATATACAACATGGTGGACCCCACAGCTTGGGTGTTTTACGCAGTTGTTTTAGACTGTTCCGGTACGATAATGGAGAGTGGTTCACTGCCATCTCCGAAGAAGTGAATATTCTCATGTAAATCCATTTGGACCTTTTGGAACGACTGCTTTTACCGTCCATTTTGATGGACGCTATTTGGACGGTTAGGATCGATTGGTTGCTGTGATTTTTGTACTGATGTACATCCCTGATTGCCCAAAAAGCTTCAACAGTTGATGGGTCCGTCCCTAATTTTAGATGATCCCAGCCGTTTATGAGATGGGCCATATAGCGGATGGAGTGCTCCAAGGCATTTTCCAAACTTCAGATATTTTTCTGTGAAGATGGACCGTTTGGAAAGCGAATTGCGTCCTACCACCGCCCGTCTCCAGCTGGGAACGGGCAGGAGCTTTGAGTGGCCATCGTGATATATGGGTCTTATCTACACCGTCCATCCATTTTTTCGTATCATCTTAGGATACAAACCCAAAAATGAGGAATATCCAGGGCTCAAGTGGACCACGCCAAAGGAAGCTGCGGTGATAATGATTCTCACCGTTGAAACTTTTCTAGAGCTTACCGTGATGTTTATTTTCCTTCCAACCTATTTATAAAGTTACATACACCTGGATGAAGAGAAAACACAAATATCAGGCCCACCCAAGAAGTTTTCAACGGTAGAGTTTAATCCCTTTTGTATAGTCCACTTGAGCCAGGGATCTGCCTCATTTTGGGGCTTGTATACTAAAATGATACTTAAAAATGGATGGACGGTGTGGATAAGACCCATACATCACGGTGGCCACTCGAAGCTCCTGCCCGTTCCCAGCTGGAGACGGGCGGGGTAGGACGCAATCCGCGTCCGACCGTTTATTAAACATTATTTCCTGTGGCTCCACGTGTACGGTTGGAATGCTTTGGATCACGGAACCATGGCTCCACGTGTACGGATTCACACGAATCATGAAACCTGTACGTTTATCTTTTTTTTTTTAACTTTTAAATAGTTCATAACAGAAAGTCAATTTCATTTTCAGGCGGTTAGGATGTACTCCCAACGGACGGTGGACCCCAAAACATTTCCCAAACTTCAGATGTTTTTGTCTGAATATTTTTATGGCCATTGCTTGAATGGTTAGAGTAAGCTAATGAATAGGTTAGATGGCAAATACGTATTAAAATGGCCCCAGTAAGTTTCAATTGTGGCCGCCGTTATCCACTCTGTTTCCAGTGGTGTGGTCCACTTGAGATTTGGACTTAACTTATATCTGAGTTATGCCCTAAAATTAACTGGTGAAACAAATGGACGGCTTAGATATAACACATACATCATTAATTACTCCATTTAAGATCTTCCTACATAGAAAATCAGGTCATTTAACTCCTCGAGGTCTACTACAACATAACAAACCAAATAAACGGCCAGGATAAAAGTTTGTACCGTTAATTACTTTTTACGGACAGGGCGGATTTCTGGCAAGTATCCCAGTGGGACCCACCTTCGTACCAGCGCAGGAACTTCCCATAAAAGGCTTTGTCAGGAAATCTGTTTGGTGGGTCCTGCAACTAAAAAGGATGGCGAATACCTCATTTTTGGGATCAAGCCGTAAAATTATCTTTCAAAATGGATGGACGGCGTGGATAAAACACATACATCATGGTGGGGTCCACATAGCACCACTAGCCACCTGGCTAGTGACGGCCTCAGCAAACGGATTGGCTACTCCCCTGCCACCAGCCCTGTCGCTGGTGGTCGGTGCTCCGTGGGCCCCACAATGATGTATGTTTTTCATCCATTCTGTTCATCCATTTTTACAGATCATTTTGAGGCTTTATAACAAAAATGATGGCATATAAATCTCGTGTGGACCACACCACGGGAAAACAATAGTGATTAGATATCCACCATTAAAATCCTCCTACGGCCTAATCTACTGTTTATTTGACATCCAATCTGTTGATTAGGTCATACAGGCCCAGATGAAGGGAAAAAACAAATATCAGCTTGATTCAAAACTTTCATGGCCTCTAAAAGGTTTTTAATGGTCGAAGCTTATCCAACACGGTTTCTTGTAATGTGATAGACTTGAGATTAGAATATATCTCATTTTTAGTATCATAGCATAAAATAATCTGAAAAAATAGATGGACGGCATGGATGAAACACTTACATCATTATGGGGCCCACAGAGCACCGACCATCAGCCATTGGCTGTGGCAGGGGGAGTAGCCAATCCGTTTCCACGGCCTCACTCGCCAAACCGCGTCCGTTTCCAACCTTACAGAAAGCTTAAAACTTCACACGCGCGTTTGGTGTTTTCATATCCGGCCACGTGGAATTAGGGCATGGAGTGGTGTAGTAACTGGTGTTATTCAGGTGAAAACCTGATTTTCATGTACCACAGGGGATTGAACCACTGCCAACGGTCCAGATTTCATCAGAGGGAGCAGTTTTATACGCTGAGAAAGTTCCGAAGGGGAAAGGTGGCAAGTATGTGCCTCAATCCCCACCGTCCAAATCGTGTGGTCTGTTATGGACCTGTCTCTAAAATCAGGTCAAGCGGTTAGCGCCTATCAATCAAGTGGATGGTTAAAATAACTTCCAAAATCATCATACAAATGTTGATTGATGGAAGGCTATGATTATCAAATCAATCCGACTACGGTGGGACACGTATGACTTTCAAATGATGGGGCCCACCAAAAAACGGTTGGGCTTTCTTGTGCCATTTATACAAGTAGCCAAGATTGATATCTATGATCAATCAAGGTGTGTTAATTTCACATGTACGTGCATGTCTCACAATGTAACATGTGTGTGAGATCTGAGCCCTTCATCATCTGAGATAGGTTTTTTATATGTTCACATATTAAAATAAGCAGCTAGAAATGGAAATTTAACCGTAACATTTTGAATTGTCTATTTATAAATAAAATGGATGGAAAGTTTTTAAAGAAAAACTTGACTTTAAAGTTAAAATTTATTAATCTTTAGTTACTTATGATTTTTTTTTTAATATTTAAAGTGTTCTATGCTTTGAAGAAGTATACTTATGTTTAAAGTCTTTGTTTGAATAATGGAAAAGAGTTTAAGTAAATCTAAAAGATGTATTTTATTTTTAATAAATTTATTATTTTATAAATCTTTACTATTTTGAAAAAGGTAAATTTAAGGCTAAAAATTTTGCAAGTCATGCGAAAGATTTCGTAAGTTATATGAAATGGCTTTGTAACAAAACATTATTCATATTTTTAATAATATTTTCTTTTTTAGATATTTTTTAGTAGCATGGATTCTCTGTTCCTCATCGATTCAAGGTTTATTTTTAAGGAAGAAGACTGTGATCTTTTCATCCTCCTTTCCGCTCCGTACTTACTTTGCCATTTGATATAGGGTAAGATTTTTCTTCGTAAACATATTCATGGCAATAAACAATCCCAAATCATAGACTATAATTTTATTAAAGTAATTTTAGGAGCGAATGCTTTTCAACCAATCAGACATTGAAGTACTATGCAAAGTAAACCTATGAATATGAAGAAATGTCTCATGAGGAATAAGTAAAAGAGTGGAAGTATACAAATGGGATGCCTTCAATCCATCATAGAATTCCTTAGGACTCTACGGATGGATCAACTAATGGATTCATGGTTGGATTAGAAAATGATAAAATTGAATTAGGAAATCATTAAGTGAATGGGTGGATTGATGGTCTGATGGCTATGGATGACTTGATGGCCAAGGAGATGAGCACTTTTATGGTCATGACCAGCAACATTTTATCTTCTCTGCAACAGCCAAAGTGCGAAGATCAAAAGGCCAACGGTGACTATAATAGCATCATGATCAATTGATGTTGATTAAGAGAAACTTATAATGAGACAACCAACATCTAATGAAAACACAATCAAAGTTATAGTAATCTATGATTGTAAATCCATTGTTGCAAAAGAGTAGAGAACAACACCTCAAATGCGAAAAATTGCAAAGGAACTGAAGGTGAGATTCCATTTTGAAAGTTCCATCTTATGATTGAAATTTTGATTCAAATCTTATGTCTTTACCATTAGTTGTTGCATGGATGAAAAAGACATAATACAAAGACGGATCATCATGATGAGCTATAATCATTCTAAACTTGGGGATGAATTTAATTTTTCAAGTGGAGGGATCTAATGTAGGACAAAGTCAAGGAAATTTTGATGGACAGCCAAGATTAAAAGAATTTTGGAGTAGAAAGTTCGACATAGGATTTGGACTAAACAATAGCTTTCAATGGCCATTACTTTACTACCGATTATCTATTTCACACATATAACATGCGATGGAAAGCTATCAATGAGCTTTTCATGGTGGCTTGCTAGAGGCAATGAGCCCCCATAAAAGTTTTCTGAATAAAGCCGATGTAGGAGATAAATTTAAGTTTAAATTAAAATTTACTATTTTTACTAAGATATGATTTTTCTTACTTTTAGGGTATTTGAAGATTGAAAAAGTCTAATTATGATTAAGAGTGATTATTTAAATTAAGGGAAAGAGTTTGAGCCAATTTAGAGGTTGCTTACTATTTTTAGTAGATTTACTATTTTAGAAAAGCCCACTATTTAGGAAAAGTTAAGAATTTAAGGCTTATAACATGTAAAATGAAAGATCTTTGTAAATAGATATTATTCAAATGATTATTCATATTTCATAATAATATTTCTCTTTTAGAGATACTTTAGCCTAGTAGATTCAAGGTTTCTCATGGGTTCGAGGTTTATCTTAGAAGAAGAAGATGGTGATTCTTCTTCTCTCTTTTGATCGCTCTAGCATGTTTAACTTTTAAATAATCAAATGGTTGAAACATTTCAATCCTATCATTCAAATAGTTTGTATCATTGGAAAAGGTATGAATCCAATGACTATAATCTTAATATATTGTTCTTTCTTACTACGAATCCCAATATTAACATCATTAATTTGTTGAGACTCTCTTACAATAGAGTGCATTTCATTGATGAGTGCCAATGACAACATATTTAGTGTTTTGTTATCATTCATTAGATATGGAGTTTGTAAGTATTTTTCCCATTTACAATGTCAGTGGCAACAAATCTTTCAATCAACATGTCTTTTATGGCTTGTTTACATGCTTGATTCCAATCCTTCTAGCATCTGGAAATAAGAAAACCATGGTGATGCAAGTGTAAAAATGTCCGCTGCATTGATCATCTCTAGTGAGGAGTCTCGAATATGAGACATCCCACTCTGATACCATTTTGATGCAGGACAACTAACCACTTGCTCTAAAAAGCTTGAACTAATATAGCATGGCGAATCAATCCCTTTATCTTATACCTTAGGCCCCATATCTCATGGGTTAGAACCTCAGCCGAACCCTCCTTATGGGCCCACTTCATATGGGTTTCGCTTCACATGGGCCACCCGCCTCACACGGGTGGGGCCCACCTCACATGATCCACCCACCCCGAGTGTGCCCTTGCATCCCATAGGCCACCCCACCTGAGCCCGGTGTGAAAATGCTCCATGCATTGTATAGAATTTCTGACGACGTGTGTAACGCTCATGAAAATTTGAATTTGAAATCTTATCCCACATCTTATCTTTATCTTATCTTATATCTTATCTTTATCATATATCTATTTTATCTCATATCTTATCTCTATCATATATCTATCTTATCTCATATCTTATTTCTATCTTATCTCCATCTTATCCATAATCCTAATCCTTCTCCCTTATATATACCCCAACCCTCCCCGTATCTCTCAAGTTCCAATCTCTCAAATGACCATTTCTTTTTAAGATGTGTGTCGTAAGAGTTCCACTCAAACTTAGATATTAATAGAAAGACACCTTGCGACAACTAAGAAGGGGAGAGAGAACATTTTGGAGAGTTTAGATCCAGTAAATTTATTTTCCATTCTTTTATTAATTTTTATGCATTTAATGTAACTTGACTCAATCTATGTAATGAATGGTGTGGATCGGCTACACGTTCATTGCATTGATTTGTAAATAGATACGATGTAAAGATGATGGAAGTCTAAAATCACATGTGAAGTTTCTTGTCACAGAGACTTATTAGTGTGCATCTGGTCAAATCAAATTAGATCTATACGGATTATATGATCCTTAAGGATAAAATATGCAAGGGTTCTAACTTTCAGATCAATTTGACCATCAGATGGGCCACATTAGTCAGATTCAAAAGTATTTAATAAGGAAACTCATATTTCTGCGCAAGTATTGGTATTACTTGGCATAAAAGGTCGAGATGGGCCATCGGTTTATATATAATTAGATCTACACCATTTGTCTAATGTGTATATGCAAAATATGCCAACACCTCAAGAATCTGGATGATCCAATCATTCGATGGGCTACTCTAATTAATCACTTGATATTTAATTTCATAATCTAAATTTTGATAATTGAATTTCATGAACATATTATACATAAAAATTTCAATTATTTAGTCATTTAGGGTTTGGTCACCTATGATGTATATCAAAGGTTGACCCAACCGTGTAATATAAGTTGATGAACAACAATGTTATGAATATAATTGATACGATTTTTGAATTCAAACCAGCCTGATTGTAGGGCCCGTATCTTAGTCCATACTGTTCCGTTGACTCCCACGATCCTTCCCATCGAATTCCGGCAACCTACGACTTATAATCTACATTTGTACCCGACCTTAAGTCGAATCCTATAGATTTGAGTCGGCTTAATCCGAGACTTGTACCATTGCGACCACACTGTCACCACGTCTTACACACCGATCCGATACCCAGATCAGAAGATGTGGGCCCACATTTATTTTGAAGAAACACCGCACGTTTGTAATCCCAAGAGAATCTCTACAACATGTCACATCAATCAATCAATCAATCAAAGTACACAACCCATGCTTTCTTTTTCCCCAAGTCAAGCAACCTACCAAGTCAACTTTCTCTTACCCTCTCTCTTACACACGCATATATATCAAGTACAACTATCACCTCACATCCATTACTTACATCCATCACCTCTCTTACAACCACCCCTTTTCTCTCTCTTTCTCAGCATATTTTCCAAGCAAGCAAAAGTGGTGGACGTCCAAGCTCTCCCAAGAGAGAAAAAGTGAGTGTTGTGTGGCCCACTTTCCACCTCAAGATCTATCATGAGAAATTTCCAACTGTACGACCAGTATATGGCTCATTCCCGAGACGAAGCCCACCCTATTTTACTTTTCACAAATACTCCCCGGGTGTACGGACGCCTTCCCAAAGGTAAAAAATGCCCCTGCTTTTTCCTTTCAAGCGGATCGGCCGCTGCTCGAAGACGAGCGCTGACGCTCATCGAACTCCAAGTTATACGAACGGTTCAAAAGAGATCAACGTTACATGAGCCCCACAATTATGTATTTGTTCTATCCACAACTTTCATCCATATTTCGAGATCATTTCGGAGCATTATCCCAAAAAAAAAAATCATATCCAAAGATCAACTGGACCACACCACAAAGAGCAACAGAAAATTGATTTTCACTGTTGAAACTTTTGTAGGGCCCACCATAACATTTATTTTCCATCCAATCTATTCATGAGCTCACAAAGACCTCGATGAATAGGAAAAACAAATTTCGTAATGATCCAAAACTTCCGTGACCCCTGAAAGGGTTTCAACGGTAGACGTATAAAGCAGAATGGTAATGTCATTCGCTACGGTCAGAACTATAGCTACGGATTATAACCGTAGCCATAAATACCATAATCCGTAGCAATAGAGTCCACTCGGGGTGGGCGAACCGAACTGGCGGCCCCCCGCGCCACTTGTTGGCCTGTCGGGCGCGGCCACGCCCATAGGGTGGTCCCTATGGCTACGGATAATAACCGTAGCTAAAATCCGTAGCAATAGGTTTTTTATTTTTTTTTGTGTTTTTTTTGTGGTTTTTTTTTTTTTTTGTACATGGAGAACTTTATTCTACCTATAATTTTCTCTAACACATATTTATATAAATATGTATATATAAGCATATAAAAATATTTTCTCTTTTTTTCCATTTCTTTCTTTATTCATTTAACAAGAATATCTTCTAAACTAAAATTAGTTACTTGATGTACCCTATATGATTTTGGGGTAGGAGAAGCTACTTTAACCAACCAATCTGGTTATTTTTCAAGATTTCATCAGCTCGATGATCAAAAACCCATTTCATTCACTTAGCGGTCAATTTCATTCATTTCATTTGCATGCATTTCACGGTCATTTTGCTTCAATTCATGATCACTTCCATGCATTTCATGGTCATTCGAAACATTTTCGTGTTGATTCACGGTCATTTCGAGGCATTTCGCGGTCAATTCCCTTCACTTCACGGTCATTTGCAAGCATTTCTCGGTCAATTCGCTTCAAACCATGATCATTCCCATGCATTTCACGGTCATCCGAAACAATTCTGTGTTGATTCACGGTCATTTTGAGGCATTTCGCGGTCAATTCCCTTCACTTCATGGTCATTTACATGCATTTTGCGGTCAATTTGCTTCAATTCATGATCACTTTCATGCATTTCACGGTCATCCGAAACAATTTCGTGTTGATTCACGGTCATTTCGAGGCATTTCACGGTCCCTTCACTTCACGGTCATTTGCATGCATTTCACGGTCAATTCGCTTCAAACTATGATCATTCTCATGCATTTCACGGTCATCCCAAACAATTTCATGTTGATTCACGGTCATTTTGTGGTCAATTCTCTTCGCTTCACGGTCATTTGCATGCATTTCGCGGTCAATTCGCTTCAAAGAGCAGCAGAAAATTGATTTTCACCGTTGAAACTAAACCACACCACAAAGGGCAGCAGAAAATTGATTTTCACCGTTGAAACTTTTGTAAGGCCCACCATAATATTTATTTTCAATCCAATCTATTCATAAGGTAACAAAGACTTGGCTGAAGAGGAAAAATAATTTTCATAATGGGTTCGTGTTTAGGCTATAGGTTTTGATTTTAGTTTAGGTTATAGGTTTTGGGATTTGAGAATGGGTTCGGGTTTAGGTTATAAGTTTTGGTTTTGATTTAGGTTATAGGTTTTGGTTTAGGTTATAGGTTATAGGTTTAGGTTAAGGTTTAGGTTTAAGTTTTAGGATTTGAGAATGAGTTCGGATTTAGGTTATAAGTTTTGGTTTCGGTTTAGGTTATAGGTTAAGGTTTAGGTTTAGGTTATAGGTTTTTGGATTTGAGAATGGGTTCAAGTTTAGGTTATAGGTTTTGGTTTTAATTTAGGTTATAGGTTTTGGTTTATGTTATAGGTTTTGGGATTTGAGAATGGGTTCGGGTTTAGGTTATAGGTTTTGGTTTTGAGAATGGGTTCGGGTTTATGCTATAGGTTTTGGTTTTAGTTTAGGTTATAGGTTTTGGGATTTGAGAATGGGTTCGGGTTTAGGTTATAGGTTTTGGTTTAGCTTATAGGTTATAGGTTTAGGTTAAGGTTTAGGTTTAGGTTTTGGGATTTAAGAATGGGTTCGGGTTTAAGTTATAGGTTTTGGTTTTTATTTAGGTTATAGGTTATAGGTTTAAGTTAAGGTTTTGGTTTAGGTTTAGGTTATAGGTTTTGAGATTTGAGAATGGGTTCGGGTTTAGGTTATAGGTTTTGGTTCTGGTTTAGGTTAAAGGTTTTGGTTATAGGTTATAGGTGTTGTTTTAGGTTATAGGTTATAGGTTTAGGTTAAGGTTTTGGTTTAGGTTTAGGTTATAAGTTTTGGGATTTGAGAATGAGTTCTGGTTTAGGTTATAGGTTTTGGTTTTGGTTTAGGTTATAGGTTATAGGTTTAGGTTAAGGTTTTGGTTTTGGTTTAGGTTATAGGTTATAGGTTTTGGTTTAGGTTAAGGGTCAGGTTTAGGTTATAGGTTTTGAGATTTGAGAATGGGTTCGGGTTAGGTTATAGGTTTTGGTTTTGGTTTAGGTTACAGGTTTTGGTTTAGGTTAAGGTTTAGGTTTAGGTTAGAGGTTTTTGTTTCTTGAGAATGGGTTCGGGTTTAGGTTATAGGTTTTGGTTTTGGTTTAGGTTATAGGTTTTGGGATTTGATAATGGCTTCAGGTTAGGTTATAGGTTTTGGTTTTGGTTTAGGTTACAGGTTTTGGTTAAGGTTTAGGTTTAAGTTAGAGGTTTTGGGATTTGAGAATGGGTTCGGGTTTAGGTTATAGGTTTTGGTTTTAGTTTAAGTTATAGGCTTTGGGATTTGATAATGGGTTCGGGTTTAGGTTATAGGTTTTGGTTTTGGTTTAGGTTTAGTTTATAGGTTTTCGGATTTAAGAATGGGTTATGGTTTTGGTTTAGGAAATCGAGTTCAGGTTCGGGATTGGGTTTAAGTTTGGGTTTTCAAGTTTAGGTTTAGGTTTGGATTTAAGATTGGGCCCCACAGTTATGTATTTATTATATCCACAACGTTCATCCATATTTCAAGATCATTTTGGAGCATTATCCAAAAAAAAAATCATATACAAAGATCAACTGGACCACACCACAAAGAGCAGTAGAAAATTGATTTTCACCGTTGAAACTTTTGTAGGGCCCACCATAACATTTATTTTCCATCCAATCTATTCATAAGATCACAAAGACCTAGATGAAGAGGAAAAACAAATTTCATAATGATCCAAAACTTCTGTAACCCCTAAAAGGGTATTAATGGTAGACGTTCAATTCCCCACTGCCTTTTAAAGTGTGGTCCACTTGATAGTTAGATCTATCTTATTTTCTGTCTCAAGCCTTAATATGAGCTCGCCAAATAGATGTACGGTTTGGATATAATATAGACCTCATGATGGGACCCAAAAAAAAAATAAAGATTCGACATTAAAAAAAAAACAGATTTTTATTTTATTGGATACAAGGTAATTTGCTATGGATTATAACCGTAGCTATATTCAAAAAAATCTGTAGCCAAAGGTGCCTGTCTAGGGTGGGCATGCCGAACTGGCGCGCCCGCGCCACTCGCTGACATATCCGGCGGGGGAGCGTCGATCTGGCGGGGCCACGCCCACCTGTCACTCCTATAGCTACGGATTATAACCGTAGCCATAATTGTGCCCCTTTATGAGATTTTATTTTATTTTTTTTTACATGGAGAACTTCATTCTACTTACAATTTTCTCTAATACAAATTTATATAAATATGTATATATAAGCATATAAAGTTTTTTTTCTCTTTTTTTTTTTTCATTTCTTTTTTTTTTCATTTAACAAGAATATCTTCTAAAACAAAATTAGTACTTGACGTACCCTATATGATTTTGGGGTAGGAGAAGCTACTTTAGTCAACCAACCTAGTTATTTTTCAAGATTCCATCAGGTCGATGCTCGAAAATCCATTTCATTCACTTTATGGTCAATTTTAATCAGTTCATGGTCAATTTCGCTCATTTCATTTACTTCGTGATCAATTCCATGCATTTCACGGTCAATCTCGGTGACTCCATTTTGATTCACGGTCATTTTCATACATTTCACAGTCAATTTCCCTCACTTCATGGTCATTTGCATGCATTTTGTGGTCAATTCGCTTCAAACCATGATCATTCCTATGCATTTCACAGTCATCCCAAACAATTCTGTGTTGATTCACGGTCATTTCGAGGCATTTCGCGATCAATTCCCTTCACTTCACGGTCATTTGTATGCACTTCGCGGTCAATTTGCTTCAAACCATGATCATTCTCATGCATTTCACGGTCATTCGAAATAATTCTGTGTTGATTCATGGTCATTTCGAGGCATTTCGCAGTCAATTCCCCTCACTTCAAGGTAATTTGCATGCATTTCGCGATCAATTCGCTTCAAACCATGATCATTCCCATGCATTTCACAGTTATCCAAAACAATTCCGTATTGATTCACGGTCATTTCGAGGCATTTTGCGGTCAATTCCCTTCACTTCACGGTCATTTGCATGCATTTCGCAATCAATTCGCTTCAAACCATGATCATTCCCATGCATTTCACAGTCATTCGAAACAATTCCGTGTTGATTCACAGTCATTTCGAGGCATTTCGCGATCAATTCCCTTCACTTCACAGTCATTTGCATGCATTTCGCGGTCAATTCGCTTCAAACCATGATCATTCCCATGCATTTCACGGTCGTCCGAAACAATTCCGTGTTGATTCATTGTCATTTAGAGGCATTTCACGATCAAACTCCTTCACTTCACGGTCATAGGCTTAGGTTTAGGTTTTAGGTTTTACGTTTAGGTTTAGGTTTGGATTTGGGTTTTGGGATTTGAGAATGGGTTCGGGTTTAGGTTATAGGTTTTGGTTTCGGTTTAAGTTATAGGTTTTTGGATTTGAGAATGGGTTCGGGTTTAGGCTATAGGTTTTGGTTTTGGTTTAGGTTATGAGTTTTGGGATTTGAGAATGGGTTCGGATTTATGTTATAGGTTTTAGTTTTGGTTTAGGTTATTTCCATGCATTTCACGGTCATTTCCGCCTATTAAGTGTTGATTCACCGTCATTTCGACGCATTTCCGAACCCATATTAAACCAAAACCAAAACCTATAACCTAAACCCAAACCCATTATCAAATCCCAAAACCTATAACTTAAACCCGAGCCCATTCTCAAATCCCAAAACCTCTAACCTAAACTTAAACCTTAACCTAAACCAAAACCTATAACCTAAACCAAAACCAAAACCTATAACCTTACCCGAACCCGTTCTCAAATCTCAAAACCTATAACCTATAACCTAAACCAAAACCAAAACCTATAACTTAAACCCGAACCCATTCTCAAATCCTAAAACCTAAACCTAAACCTTAACCTAAACCTATAACTTATAACCTAAACCAAAACCTATAACCTTAACCCGAACCCATTCTTAAATCCCAAAACCTATAACCTAAACTAAAACCAAAAACTATAGCCTAAACCCGAACCCATTCTCAAAACCAAAACCTATAACCTAAACCCGAACCCATCCTCAAATCTCAAAACCTATAACCTAAACCAAAACCTATAACTTAAACTAAAACCAAAACCTATAGCCTAAACCCGAACCCATTCTCAAATCCAAAAACCTATAACCTAAACCTAAACCTTAACCTAAACCCTTAACCTATAACCTAAACCGAAACCGAAACTAAAACTTATAACTTAAACCCAAACCCATTCTCAAATCCTAAAAATTAAACCTAAACCTTAACCTAAACCTATAACCTATAACCTAAACCAAAACCTATAACCTAAACCAAAACCAAAAACTATAACCTAAACCTGAACCCATTCTCAAATCCCAAAACCTATAACCTAAACCAAAACCAAAACCTATAGCCTAAACACGAACCCATTATGAAAATTATTTTTCCTCTTCATCCAGGTCTTTGTGACCTTATGAATAGATTGGATTAAAAATAAATATTATGGTGCGCCCTACAAAAGTTTCAACGGTGAAAATCAATTTTCTGCTGCTCTTTGAAGCGAATTGACCGCGAAATGCATGCAAATGACCATGAAGTGAAGGGAATTGATCGCAAAATGCCTCAAAATGACCATGAATCAACACACAATTGTTTTGAATGACCGTGAAATGCATGGGAATGATCATGATTTGAAGCGAATTGACCGTGAAGTGCATGCAAATGACCGTGAAGTGAAGGGAATTGACCGCGAAATGCCTCGAAATGATCATGAATCAACACGGAATTGTTTGGGATGACCATGAAAGGCATGGGAATGATCATGGTTTGAAGCGAATTGACCACAAAATGCATGCAAATGACCATGAAGTGAAGGGAATTGACCGCGAAATGACTCAAAATGACCATGAATCATTTCCTTCACTTCACAGTCATTTCGCTTCAATTCATGATCACTTCCATGCATTTCACGGTCGTCGGAAACAATTTCGTGTTGATTCACAGTCATTTCGAGGCATTTCACGGTCAAACTCCTTCACTTCACGGTCATTTACATGCATTTCACGGTCATTTCGTTTCAATTCATGATCACTTCCATGTATTTCACGGTCGTCCGAAACAATTCCGTGTTGATTCACGGTCATTTCAAGGCATTTTACGGTCAAACTCCTTCACTTCACGGTCATTTGCATGCATTTTACGGTCATTTTGCTTCAATTCATGATCACTTCCATGCATTTCATGGTCGTCCGAAACAATTCCGTGTTGATTCACGGTCATTTTGAGGCATTTCACCGTCAAACTCCTTCACTTCATGGTCATTTGCATGCTTTTCACGGTCATTTTGCTTCAATTTATGATCACTTTCATACATTTCACGGTCATTCCAAATATTTTTGTGTTGATTCATGTACGACCCGTATCTTAGTCCGTACCATTCTGTAGACTTCTGCGGTCTTACCGGTCGAATTTCGGTAACCTTCGACCATTAACCGATATTTACGCGCGACCCTGATTCATATGCCGTCAACCCATATCGACTCAACCCAAGACCATTACCATAGTGACCGCGCCATCGCTACAGTTCCGATGCCGCGACTCGCGCGCCGAGGCGATACTCTGGTCAAGAGATGAGGGCCAACGTTCGGTGCGAGAAAAATGTCGCGCGTTGTGAAATCAAAGAGAATCTCTATGAGGTGTCACATTAATCTCATCAATCAATCAAATCTTATCACATCACATGTCAAGTACATGTCAAGTACACATCACCTTTCACCCATACCCAAGCAACCACAAAAGTCAAAAAAAGGTCTTACAAGCCCATGCTTTTCTTACACAAAAGGCCAACAAAGTCAAAAAGGTGTCTTACACACCCATCTCTCTCCCATCACTCCATCACCCCATCACCTCACATCTCCTTACAACTCTCTCTCTTTCTCATTTCTCACCTCATTTTCTCAAGCAACAAAAAATCCCACGTATGAGGCTCTCCCTCTCTTTCAAAAAAACTCCAAGTGTGGCCCACCTTTCCTAGTCCTTCATCTCCCATCCTAGCCATCCATTTCTCATCTCCTCCATTGAAATCAAAGCCAAGGTGCTAAGGAAACCATAGGAGCAAGAAGATCGAACAGTGGGTGCTTGATAATGTTAATTTTTCATGTTTTTGAAATGGGCCAAGTGAGGCCAACCGATCAATGGTTTGGATCTCACTTGGGACCCTAAGTTGTGGCCGATGGCCCACTTTGATTATCACGATCATCCATGATGGGGCCATTCTCCATGGACCCCATCATGATGTTTATTTCATTGCAATAGGAAGGTCATCTAGACCGTCCATATTAGTGGGGAAAGGATCTCCACCGTTGATTGTAGATTTTGGTGGTCCCACATGCTTTAGGGCCCACTTGATGTATGATTCATTACAAGGGAGGGCCCATAATGTCGGGGTCCCTCCATCACACGCGTGTCCCACTTTCTATCCCTTTCTCTCTCTCTCTTCATTTTTATGTTAATTTATTTGTGATGGTGTGGCCGTGTGGCCCACTTGGATGGGTCCCACTGGATGTATGTATTTTCCCATGCCCTCAACCCCTTCCCTTGGTGGCCAACATCTATAGATGGGGCCCACTCCAATGTACATATTATGTCTAGGGACGCTGGACGTTCCCTGGACGCTGTTGGAAATAAAAAAAAAAAAAAAACGGAAGAAGAAAAAAGAGACTTTTTGGGGTGGGCCACTTATATAGGCCCCACCTTGATGTACGAGTACAATCCAGGCCACCCATCATCTTTCCCATATCATTTTAGGCGTTGAGCCAAAGAATGAAGCTAATCCACTCATTGGGCAGGCCATACCTCTTAAAACAGTGACTCTTACCATTTAAATTGATTTTAAATTTTTCTACAGGTCTAAATATGTTCAATAGCAGACTCATTAGGCTTGTCTTGGGCCAGGGAAGCTGGTGAACGGGGTGGATTTATGTGATACGAGCCCCAGATGCGAAAAACCCTTGGAAAACGAGTTTTTCTAGTTTTTTTTTTTAAATAAGCAGAGGCAGTGCCTCTGCCTCTCTGACGTGCTGCAGCAGCAGCACGCTGCTACGTGCAGCGGGTGGGCGGACTGAATCCCACGGCCCCTGCTGTGGGCCCCACCATGATGTATATGTGAAATCCAACCTGTTCATGAGGTGGGCCACCCCAAGTAGTGGGCCCCCTCCAAGTTTCATCTCTACCCAACACTCAGGTGGCCCATGCTGCAGAAAACAGTGGAATGGAACCTCTGCCATTGAAAACCTTCTGTGGGCCACAGAAGTTCTGGATCAGGATGAAATTTGTGTTTTCCTTTCATTCAGGTCCGTGGGACCTTACCAACCGACTGGATGGAAAATATATGTTATGGTGGGCCCCACATGGAGCCCACAGTGATGTATGCATTTCATTTCCACCGTCCAGCGGACGGTGGAGCCCAGGGTGATGTATGTGCCTTATTTCCACAGTCCAGCGGATGGTGGAGCCCACTGTGTGTGCGGTGTGCCTGTGTGTGTCTGTGTGTATATATATATATATATGTATATTATATGATATATAATATTGTATATATTCTATATATATAATATGTAGTTTATATATTATTTAATATATAATATACATAATGGTGGGCCTTCATGTGGGCCTCCACCCTTGGTGCAGGTGCTGCATCCAATCTGTCCATCCATTTTAAAAGCTCATTTTATGAAATGAGTTAAAGAATGGGCCAAATCCATAGTCCGAGTGGACCCCACCTTAGCATATTATAAGGCCTATGGGTTTAGTCTCATTTGATATATAAGGCCTATGGGTTTAGGCCCATTTGATATATAAGGCCTATGGGTTAGGCCCATTTGATATATAAGGCCTATGGGTTTAGGCTCATTTGATATATAAGGCCTATGGGTTTAGGCCCATTTGATATATATAAGGCCTATGGGTTAGGCCCATTTGATAAGGCCTATGGGTTTAGGCCCATTTGATATATCAGGCCTATGGGTTTAGACCCATTTAAGACACATAAGGCCCATGTGATTTGACCCATTATGATGTACTCTGAGGCCCATGGGTTATGTCCCATTGCAATGTACCTAAGGCCATTGGTGAAGCCCAGTAATGCGGCCCATTTGATGAACGTAAGGCCCACTTATGTAGCCCATTTTATGTAATGAAGGCTCAATAGGATGTACATAAGGTCCATTGCAATGTGTGAAACCAACATGGTTTGTGTAATGATGTTTACTAAGGGTTATGGCTTGGGAGCAATGGTGGTTTGACGTCCACATTGCAAGTATAGTGTTGGTTAAATGTCCGCATTATGACTCTCCCTAGGACCATTGATAGGCCATAATTATTGTGTTTAGGCCGTCTAGGCCCATCTGCGTTGTAAAAATAATTCATTACTTTGTAACATGCTTAGTATAATTCCATTACTCATGTCCATACGCATCATATGAATACTTGATATGAGGAATGTTTGATCATCGCATAAGCCGTTGGGCCGAGACATTTACGAGACTCCATATGAAACGGAGCGTCCCACATGAGCGCATGGTGCGCACGAGATTGTTCCATGATTGAATAGTATGATTCATACATTTTGCATTGTGTGATATGGTTACTATACGTCCTAGCGACATCAAGGCCGTAGCTTCCATAGACGTATCGTGGTTGGCAGGATTGGATACCGAAAATCTTGTTCTACATGGGGTGCTATAGATATCCCTGGATGAAAGTTCCTAAACTCTTATGGTACCAAGAGGTTGCTCCAACGTCTAGACTGAATGGGTAGATGAGCGTCTAGTGATGATTATCAGATGGTTGCGCTCTCCACTGTATCGTGGTCTGTTGGAAGGGAGTGAGACCTTACCCGCCCGAGTGTAGGGGGCAAAGCTAGGCTGAGTTTGACCAGCTCAAGGAATTGGTCCACTATCGACGAGTCGAGCTCGATATTGGCAGACGGATAGTGGGGTCTCTTTCACTTACCTTATTGCGCGCGATGAGGCGGTGATCTAGTTTAGTGTACTAGACCCCGGTGATATCCCAGATTCGAGCTGTATTTATGTGTGGACATAGATGAGAATTTGTATGTTTGAGTTGCATTTCATATCGCATGGCCTTGGGATGGCCGATATCATTCATGTCTTGCATCATATAGCTTTGGTACGGCTAATAGTTTCATGGATCCATCTGCATATTCCGCATTACTCAGATATTGCATGTTCATATTACTACCTTGCACACACACTTTCACCACCCTCTAAGCTTTCTATAAGCTTATGCACGACCGTTGCGTGCAGGTGACATTGGGGCACAGCAACGCTTAGGCAGGAGTGCTTTACAGATTATCTTGGAGTTTTATTCATCATCATTGTATTTTCCTTTATGCTCATTGTACTTGTAAAGTTTTTAATCATAGTGAAAATGTAATGGAGTTTTTGGTTGTTGTTTGTGGGTTATGCCTTTGGTTATGCTTATTACGAATCAAACTGATGTTAAAAATCCTCCTCGTAGCATCCCAGGATCGGAACTTGGTGAATGGGTGCTAGGAGCCGAGAATGGGGTTATACGGAGGCTGTCGGCGCCGGATTCGGCGATCGAAAATTTTGTGAGCCCGATTTCTGAGTTTGGGGCGTGACAATTCACAGTCATTTCGAGGCATTTTTCGGTCAAACTCCTTCACTTCAAGGTCATTTGCATGCATTTCACGGTCATTTCCATGCATTTTGCGGTCCAATCGCTTCACTTCATGGTCATTTCCATGCATTTTACGGTCATTCCCGGCAATTTCGTGTTGATTCACGGTCATTTCCCTAAACCTTAACCTACACCCTAACCTAAACCTATACTTATAACCTAAACCTATTGTCAAATTCCAAAACCTATAACTTAAACCTAAACCTAAACCTTAACGTAAACCTATAACCTATAACAAATGACCTTAACCTACACCCTAACCTTAACCTATAACCTATAACCTAAATCTATTCTTAAATCCCAAAGGTTATAGGTTTTGGTTTAGGTTATAGGTTATAGGTTTAGGTTTAGGTTTTGGGATTTGAGAATGGGTTCGGGTTTAGGTTATAAGTTTTGGTTTCGGTTTAGGTTATAGGTTAACGGTTTAGGTTGGTTTAGGTTTATGTTATAGGTTTTTGGATTTGAGAATGGGTTCGGGTTTAGGCTATAGATTTTGGTTTTAGTTTAGGTTATAGGTTTTGGTGTATGTTATAGGTTTTGGGATTTGAGAATGGGTTCGGGTTTAGGTTATAGGTTTTGGTTTTGGTTTAGGTTATAGGTTTTGGTTTAGGTTATAGCTTTTGGGATTTGAGAATGGGTTCGGGTTTAGGTTATAAGTATAGGTTTAGGTTAGGTTATAGGTTAAGGTTTAGGTTATGAGTTTAGGTTTAGGCTAAAGTTTAGGTTTAGAGAATTGAGTTTAGGTTATAGGTTTAGGGAAAGGTTAGGTTTAAGTTATACGTTTTGAGATTTGAGAATAGTTTTAGGTTATAAGTATAAGTTTAGGTTAGGTTATATGTTAAGGTTTAGGGATTTGAGTTTAGGTTATAGGATTAGGTTTAGGTTTAGTTTAGGGATTTGAGTTTAGGTTATAGGCTTAGGTTTAGGTTTTAGGTTTTACGTTTAGGTTTAGGTTTGGGTTTGGGTTTTGAGATTTGAGAATGGGTTCGAGTTTAGGTTATAGGTTTTAGTTTCGGTTTAGGTTATAGGTTTTGGGATTTGATAATGGGTTCGGGTTTAGGTTATAGGTTTTGGATTCGGTTTAGGTTATAGGTTTTGGGATTTGATAATGGGTTCGGGTTTAGGTTATAGGTTTTAGTTTTGGTTTAGGTTATACGTTTTAATTTAGGTTATCGGTTAGTGGTTTAGGTTTAGGTTATAGGTTTTTGGATTTGAGAATGGGTTCGGGTTTAGGCTTCGAAATGATCCATTTTTTTATTTTTTATTTTGGATAATGCTCCGAAATGATCTCGAAATATGGATGAACGTTGTGGATATAATAAATACATAACTGTGGGGCCCAATCTTAAACCCAAACCTAAACCCAAACCTAAACCTAAACTTGAAAACCTAAACTTAAACCCAATCCCGAACCTAAACCCAATTTCCTAAACCTAAACCATAACCCATTCTTAAATTCGAAAACCTATGTTGTAAGACCCGTATCCTAGATCGTATCATTCGGTAGACTTCCGCGGTCTTCCCAATCGAATCCCAGAAACCTCGACCCTTTACCGGCATTTGCACGCGACCCTGATTCACACGCCGTTAACCCGAGTCGACTCAACCCGAGACTTGTACCCTAGCGACCACGTCGTCGCCGCGATTCCGGTGCCGCGTCTCGCACGCCGAGGCGATACCCAGGCCAGGAGATGTGGGCCCGCGTTCAGTTCGAGAAAATACCGCACGTTGCAAATACCGAGAGAATCTCAACAATATATCAAATCAATCAAGTACATGTCACATTACCCAAAAAGTAACCCAAAGTCAACTGTCTCTCTCCTACCCATCCCTCTTTTACAAATTTTCAACTCAACCCATACCTCACCTTACAACAACCACTCCACCCATCCATATCGTCCTATCCTCTCTCTCTCTCTCTCTCTCTCTCTCTCTCTCTCTCTCTCTCTCTCATTCCTCAAACCCCCCAAGCACCACACGTCCAAGCCCTCCCTTCCCCAAGTCAAGTGTGGCCCAACTTCCTACCTCCTATCCTCACCTCCAAAGGCAATCTCGTTCGTTGGATCGCATCCTTTGGAGCTCGGGAGACCAAAGAGGCTATAAGATTTACAATGGTGGGTGCTTCTCTCTCCCTATCTTTGTTTTCATTTTTTTTTATGTGATAATATAGCTATGTGTCCCACTTAAATGGACCCCACCCTGAAGTATGTATTTTTCTCAAGCCATTTGGTAGGTGAGGCCCACCTTCAAATGATTTATATGAGACCGTCCAGCGTCCAACTATACACTAAGTATGAACTGGCAGTAGCGTGTTTTGATGGTAGCAGAAGAAATAAAATAAAATAAAATAAAAATGTGTCAGCTTGATTTTAAACTTTTGAGTGGGCTAATCATGTAAGCCCCACCTTAATGTGTGAATATAATCCACACCATCCATTCCATCTGCCACCTCATTTTAACCGTTGAGCTACAATTTGGAGTTAATCTAATTTTCTGGTGGGCCATAGCATAGCGAACAACATTTTTACCATTGAAATAACTCCTGACATTTTTATACACCAAAAAAATATCGGATATTAGGCTTGTTTGGTCCATCTCGGGCCGTGGAATCCAATGGGTGGAGTGGATCCACTTGATGTGGGTCCCACCTATGAAAAACCATGAAACCCTCAATTTTAAAAAAAATAAAATTAAGAAGGTAGCCGCAGCAGCTGCGGCTGACCGTCAGAGGACGCCAGCGGCGTCCTCCTGCGTGTGACGACAGGTCAGGGACCATGGGTCCCAACCGTGGGCCCACGTGAGTTGTGTGGGACATCAACACCATGCAATTGGTGGCACTCGTTTTGACCGGTGGTCCCTCCAAAAATCATCTATATACATAACTCATGTGGCCCACATCATAAGGAACAGTAGTTTGAAGGACCGCCATTGAAACACTTTTGGGTGTCCCATAAGCTTTGGATCATCAGGAAATTTGATTGTTCCTATTTCTTTAGGTCCGTATGACCTTATCAACCGATGGGATGAAAGATAAACGTTTTGGTGGGCCTCACGTGGGACCCACTTGGATGAAGACTGGCTAGTGTACGAACACACCACGTCGCCCCTGTAAAGGACGTCAACAAGTTCTGTGGGTCCATTGGCATATGCGTTCCACCATGCTGACCATCCGTTTTGCTGGTGGGACCCACCAACTGATGTAGCAGGTCCTGTGGGTCCCATGTGATGTGTATGTATACC
Source organism: Magnolia kwangsiensis (assembly GCA_037074715.1). Lineage (NCBI taxonomy): Eukaryota > Viridiplantae > Streptophyta > Magnoliopsida > Magnoliales > Magnoliaceae > Magnolia > Magnolia kwangsiensis. The sequence goes on along the minus strand of CM073573.1, from coordinate 153,400,224 downwards.
AAAGCCGTCCATTGAAGTGGGCCCCACCATTTTTCTAGTGCCGTATACGCACCGTCCACTGCTGGACATTTGAAACCACAAATATCAATTTCCTCTAAAGCTGTGGGTCCACATGTGTGGACCCACCTCATTTGTATTTGTTCTATGCACGTGGGACACCACCAGTATGCATATATTTCATGTACTTCACACGTGTGAAGATTGGTTGGATGCCTTACACGTGTGTAGATTGACTGGAATCCCTCACACCATGGCAGTGTGTGGGGCTACCTTAGCTTGATGTATTGCAACCACACCGTTCAATCCATGGACGGTGGATGTTGTTTGGCAAGAATACTTCACACCAGCTACTGATGGTTGACGTCAGCAAACTCTATGGGGCACCGTGATGTACGGGTCTTATCCACACTGTCCAGCACCCTGGACAGTGGGGCCCACTGATGATGTATCTGTTGTACCCAATCCATCCATCTGTTTAATCTGATCCGTCCAGTCATCTGGATGTGATCGTGGACCATGCCATGATGTTTGTGTTTTATCACGGTGATATATGTGTTTCATCAAACACCGTCCATCAATGAGGACCCCACCTTGGTGTACGCGCCTTAAACCCAAACCGTCCATTCATCTAAGCTTCTGGACAGTAGCTGTGTAGATTTTTAATATATATATATATATATATATATATATATATATATATATATATATATATATATATATATATATATATATATATATATATATATATATACACATGATGATAATAATAATAATAATATAATAATAATAGTTTGTACGATAGTTTATATATAATACTATATATATTACATGTGCGCCCCACGTGGGAACCCACTTTGATGTATGTATTTCAGATCCACACCGTCCAAAGTTAGGACGGTGGGTCCCAACTGCTGATTGACACCAGCAGATTCCAGGGGGATACCATGATGTATATACACACCGTACATCTATTTAATCATGGGGCCCACCTCACACGTATGGCACGTGTGGGGGTGGGACCCTCCTTGACGTATGTAATTTGTATCCACAACGTTCCTGGTGAGGGACGTGGATTCCTCCATGATGTATTTGTTTCATCCACACTGGCAGAAAGTGTTAGACGGTGTTGGACAATGTTTGGGTGGCACTATGGCCACACCGTGATGTATTTGTCTCATCCACACCATCCAGCACTGTTGTCCAATGATTGGATAGTGATGATCATTGTTAGTGGGCCATGTGCCCCATGGAATGATAGTGTATAGTGATGCACATGTTACACCTACAACTATTTAATTGAATTGTGGTGTGGTCCAAGCCCACTTGAGGCCCATTGGTGCGGCCCATTAACACGGCCGAACTTGATATGATGAGGCTCAGGTGCAAAGCCCACCTGTTATGTATATTAAGCCTATGTGCAGGGCCCGCATGTTATGTATTTGTGGCCCCATTTTTTTTTTGGCATGACCCATTAAGTTGTATTCTAGGTCCATATAGTGCGCTCCATTTGATGTATACGAGGTGCATGTGTTGCGGCCCATTGAGATGTATTTTTCGGCCCAAATGTCATGGCCCATTGTGATGTATTTGAGACCCATGAGCAGGGCCCACCTGTTGTGTATATGAGGCCCTAAGAAGTGGCCCAATGTGATGCACATGTAGCCCTTGTATGAGACCTATTACGATGTATAATAGTCCTTTGTGTGAAGTTACAGGCCCACTGTATGTTCGGCCCTATGTGGGTCACTCCTTGGGAGCAATGTTGGTTGAATGTCCACATTGATGGGCAATGACGGTTAGATGTCCTCATTGTAACCTTCCCTTAGGCCTTGTTAAGCCCATTCTCATCTTTCCCTTAGTGGGTTAACCCAAATAAGCGGGCCCCATTCGCTGTAGACAAATGACTTCATAACCACAGCCGTCACCGATTATCAACCCTGATTATCAGTGCCGATTACCGATGCTGATTATCGGTGTCGATTGTCGAGGCCGACACCGATTATCGACTCTAGTTATTGATGCCGATTACCGATGTTGATTATCGTGCCAATTGTCGTGACCGATTGTCGATTTTCAATTGACGTGATCGATTTGTCGATTCCGATTATTGACCGATTCTGATTTGTGGTGGCCGATTACCGATTATCGATCGAGGCTGATTATTGATTGAGGCCGATTGTCGATTATCGATCGAGGCTGATTATTGATTGAGGCCGATTGCCGATTATCGATCGAGGCTGGTTATCGATTAAGGCCGATTACCAATTCTGATTTGTCGTGGCCGATTGCCGATTATCGATCGAGGCCGATTACCGATTCTGATGGCCGATTGCTGATTATCGATCGAGGTCGATTGTCGATTATCGATCGAGGCTGATTATCGATCGAGGCCGATTGCCGATTATCGATCGGGATTGATTATCGATCAAGACCAATTACTGATTTTGAATTGTCATGGCCGATTGCCGATTCTGATTGTCGAGGCCCAATGTGATGAATATGCGACCTGTATTTGAGGCCTGACGTGATGTGTATTCAGCCCGTGTCTAAGGCCCAATGCGATGTATATTGAGGCCTAGGTGATGAGGCCCATTGTGATCATTTGAGGGTCAGGCAAAGGAGCCCATTGTGATGTATGTTAGGCCCATGAGCAAGGCCCACCTGTTGTGTACATGTAACCCTTGAGTAAGGCCTATTGTGTTGTTTATTAGGCCCTTGTGTGAGGTCGTGGGCCCATTATATGTTTAGATCTGTGAGGGTCACTCCTTGGGGCATTGTTGGTTAGATGTCCACATTGTCAAGGCCGATTGTTGATGCCGGTTATTGATACTGATTATGAGTATGTGACTGCATAGCATCATGATACATGGCCATACGCATCATCTGCATGTCTGTTATGAGATATGATTGACCATTGCATATGTCATAGTGTTGGTTGTTATGAGACTCCCTGATAGGCGGTGATTGTCTCACATGAGGGCACGGTATGCGTAGGATTGATGCATAATTGGATTGTATGACTCATGTATCTCGTATTGTATGTTGTGATTACTATATGCTCTAGCGACATCAGGGTCGTAGCCTCCACAGGCATATCGTGAATGGCCAGATGGGATACCGAAAATCTGTTCTACATGAGGTGCTATAGATATCCCTAGGTGAAAGTTCCTAAACCCTCTTGGTTTAAGAGGTTGCTCCAACGTCTAGACCGAGTGGGTAGATGAGCGCCGAGTGCCGATTATCAGATGGCTGCACTCTCCACTCTGTCGTGGTCAGTTGGAAGGGGGTGTGGCCTTACCTGCCCGAGAGGAGGAGGCAATGCTAGGATGAGTCTGACCAGCTCGATGAATGGGTCTGCTATTGACGAGCCAGGCCCGATATTGGCAGGCGGATAGTGAGGTCTCTTCCACTCACCTTATTGCGTGCGATGGGGCGGCAATTTGGTATGGAGTGTAATAGACCCTGGTGATTTTTTAGAGAGAAACTGTACTGATATGTGAACTTATTGAGTAGGAGTTACATGCTCATTCATTCATTCATTCACTATTCACTCGGGTTGGTGGTGCACAACTAATTACTGTGTACCTTCATTATAGCAAAGATTTCGGTTGGGCGCGCGACTAACCTGAGATCAGGAGTTTACCATGATGAGTCTGACTATCCAAATTTAGGTATGGGACTAGTTTGGATAGAAGTCCCTTGTGGTGGATCCCGTAGCCTGCGATACTACGTACTATCATCCCGACTTCACCCTCCAGCATGGTCATTTCATTCACATCGCATATTGTATTACATCCGCTAGCATATGGTATTTTGGGTTGCTAAGTTTCTGCACTTATATGGCCTAAACAGATTTAGCAGGATTTGTATATTGCATTACATCCTCGGCATCTGATATATGACTCCTTAGTGCATAGCTGTTTTATATTACGTATTCTGATATTGATTGACTTATGAACTTGTCCATACTTCCGTTTACTCTGTCATTGTATAATTTATGATCTTATCAGTATTTCTGCTTATTCCGAATTGTACGATTTATTAATTTTCAGAAATTTCGGTATTGTATGATGATGGTATTGTATTGAACACTTGACACTTACTTTATGCACACACTTACACCACCCTCTAAGCTTTCTATAAGCTTATGCACGATAGATGCGTGCAGGTGATGTTAGGTTGCAGCCGTGTTGACCTTGGAGCGTGCAGCGGTCTTCTGGAGCTTGATTTTCGAATTATGTATTTTCCCTTCAGTAATGTACTCAAATCATTACATTAGTGGATATGTGATGATGATGTTGCTTTTGTGATTTGGGTAAATCTTGTGGTTATGCTTATTACAATTTAAATGTATAAAAAAAAAAGAAAAAAAAAAATCCTCCTTGTAGGATCCCAGGATCGGAATCTGGCGTGTGAACGCTATGAGCCGAGAATGGGGTACTACGGAGGCTGTCGGCACCTGATTCGGCCATCGAAATTCCTGTGAATCTGATTTTCGAGTTTGGGGTTCAGGTGCCGACAGCCTCCGTAGTACCCCATTCTCGGCTCGCAGCGCAACATACGCCAGATTCCGATTCTGGGATCCTACAAGGAGGATTTTCCAACGTACATTTTGTCTTGTAATAAGCATAACCACAAGTTTACCCAAATCATAAAGGCAACATCATCATCACTTATCCACTATAATCACTTGAATACAATGCTAAAGGGAAAATACGTATATCAAAATTAGAGCTCCTAAAAACCGCTGCACGCTCCAAGATCAACGCTACTGCAACCTAACGCCACCTACACGCATCTATCGTGCATAAGCTTACAAAAGCTTAGAGGGTGGTGTAAGTGTGTGTAAGGTAAGTGCCGAGTGTACAATAGAGTCCATAAATCATACATCATTGAGATAAGTAGGAAAAATGATAAGGTCATGAATCATACGATATCAGAGTAAGTGAAAATAATGATAAGCCCATAAATCATATAATATCAAAAATACTAGCAAGACAAATCAACTATTTGAACGAGGAGTCACAGAGAGCCAAATGTCAGATATTGAGGGTACAATGCAATATGTAAATCCTGCTAAGTCCGTCTAGGCCATATACGTGCAACAACATAGTTACAAAAAATACTAAGTACTGCGGATGCAATGTATTATGCGGTGCGAATGAAATGACCATGCTAGAATGTGAAGTCGGGATGATAGTATGTAGTATCGTAGGCTATAGGGTCCATCATAAGGGAATTCTATCCAAACCAGTCCCATACCTAGATTTGGATAGTCAAATACAATGTGGTAAACTCTTGATCTCAGGTTAGTCGCGCATCCCAACCGAAATCTCGGCCATTGTGAAGGTACATGTAACAAATAGTTGCGCACTACCAGCCCGAGTGGATAGTGAATGGATAAATGCATGAGTATACAGCTCCTGCTCAGTAGCCTGTCAGCACAGTAGCCTGCCAACCGTTAGTAGCTCGCCCAGTGTGGTAGCTCGCCCAGGCCTCAACCCCGCCCACATCAGCGTCCGCCCACGTGCGCCCGCCCACATGTGCTACAGTGACGAGGTGTCATAATATCATGTCAGTCCTTATATCAAGTCCACATATCAGTACGGTTCCTCTCTGAAAAATCATTGGGGTCTATTACACTCCACACCGACTGCCTCCTCCCTAGCTGCACAGCCCTACGAGTGGAAGAGACCTCACTATCCGCCTAGCCAGCAGTCTGCCAATAACTACCCGGCTCATCGATAGCGAACCCATTTATGAGCTGGTCATACTCAGCCTAGCTTATAGCCTCCTCCCTCGGGCGGGTAAGGCCACACTCCCTCCCAACCGATCACAACACAGTGGGAGACGCGGCCCACTGGTATTCGGCACTAGGGCGCTCATGTTCTACTTGGTCTAGACGTTGGGGCTACTCCTGGCCTCGGAGTTTCTGGAATTTTCACCTAAGGACATCCTACGTGCCCCATAGTGCTAGAACTAATTATTTTCGGTGTCCCATTTAGCCATCCACAATGTGATTATGGAGGTCATAGCCCTGATGTCGTTAGGGCATGCAGTGATCATAATACACAAATGTGAGATGCATGAATCACACCATCAAAGCAATCCAGTGCGTACATCGCGATGATGTGGGGCACTCCGTCTTGTAACGAGTCCCGCAAATGGTCTGCCCAATGGCATATGCTACGATCAGTCACTACTCATATTAAGCATACATAAGATGCGTATGGTCATGAATCATGGAGTTATACTAGGCATGTTATAAAGTGATGAACTATCTTTACAATGCAGATGGGTCTAGACGATCTACACACAATTAGAATGAGCCTATCAATGGGCCATATGGAGAGTCGTAATGCGGATATTTAACCAACATTATACTTGCAATGTGGACGTCAAACCAACATTGCTCCCAAGGCATGACCCGGCATAGAACATCATTACACAACCATAGAAGAATCACACATTGTAATAGACCCTAAGAACATCCCATTGGGCCTCGACATATGGGCCTTAGATAAATGGGCCGCACCACATGGGCCGGAAATATATCACAATGAGTCTCGCCCATGGGCCTCGGATACATCAGATTGGGCCTTGTCCATGGGCCTCAAATACATCACATTGGGCCTTGCCCATGGGCCTCGAATACATCACATTGGGCCTTATCCATGGGCCTTGAATACATCACATTGGGCCTTGCCCATGGGCCTGAAACACATTAAATGGGCCACATCACATGGGCCTCCTATATATCAAGGTGGGTCTCAATGGATGGGCCACAAATACATTAAGATGGGCCTCAATAATGGGCCTTATATATGTATTTCAAGTGGGCCTCAATAACAGGCCACATTACATCAGGATGGGCCTAATCATATGGCCTCATATATATACCAAGGTGGGCCTCACCCTCTACACCTTTCATCTATATTAGAGATCATTTTAGAACGTTATCTACAAAATGAATCATAACAGAAGATCGTCTGGACCATACCACAAATATCAGTGATAATTATTTCCACCATTAAAATTCCTAAGGCCTACCATAGCGTTTATTTCCCATCTAATCTATACATAAGGTCACAAAGACCTGGATTTAGAGGAAAGGCAAATTTCATGTTTGTCCAACCTTGTAATTCAAATATTTTAATGGTGGACTTTCAATCCAACACTCTTTCTATAGTGTGGTCCACGTGATCTTAGATCTGTCTTATTTTTGAACCCAAGCCTTAAAATGAGCTTGTCAAATGGTGGATGATTTGGATTCAACACATGCATTATGGTGGGCTTGCCTAAGGCGGCCCATGATTGGGCCACATAAATAAGGTGGGCCTCTCAAGATAATGGGGCCCACGGCCCCAATAAAATGAATGAACATGTGGGTATAATACAAACATCTTGGTAGGGCCACTGGGACAAAAAAAATTAAGTTAAACCGTGGCTTGTGTGGGCCACACCACACACTTCAGTTGAGGGGTACATTCATAATCATTCGTTGGGCCCACCAATCCGTAGTTCACAAATCTGACCCATTCATAAGTTAAAATATTGATAGACGAACTGGAAACACATATCAGCTTGGTAGGAAAATACCGTGGCCCTTAGAAATTTTGAACAGTGAAAGTCACTGTCTCCACTATATTCAAGGGTGGGGTCTACTTGAACTATAAATTTGTCCTATTCTTTTCTCATGCCATAAAAATGAGTTTTCAAAGTGGTTGGACAGATTGGATGCAACACATGCATCATGGTGGGGTCCACATAAAGTCCCACCACACACACACACACACACACACACACACACACACACATATATATATATATATGAAACATAATATATATAATATTTATATATACAATATAATACATACATATATATATATATATATATATATATATATATATATATATATATACATGTACGCACACACAAGTGCACACACACACACGCACGCACACAAGCACGCACACACATACGTGGGTGGGTTCCACCGTCCAGGTATATAACACAAACATCACTGTTGGCTCCACCGTCCGCCTGGACGGTGGGAGACAAACACATACATCACTGTGGGTCCCATGTGGGGCCCACCATAATGCTTATATGCCATCCAATCCATCCATAAGGTCACGCAGACCTGGATGAAGAGTAAAAACAAATTTCATATTGATCTAAAACTTCTATGGACCCAAAAAGGGACTCAATGGCAGATGGTCAGCCCCACTGTTTCCTGTGATGTGGGCTACCTAAGCTTTGGATGAGCCTGATCTTTGGAGGGAGCCCACTTCAGGGAGGGGCCCACATAATGAACGGGTTGGATGACATGCACACATCAAAGTGGGGCCCATGGCTGGGGGCTGTGGGACCTACTCGTCCCCCCGCCAGTGCCGCTGGCGCGGCCTGCGCCACTGACAATAGCAGCAGTAGCTGCTGTTTTATTTTATTTTATTTTATTTTATTTTGAAAACTGAGTTTTCTCACGATTTTTCCTAGTTAGAGCCCACTTCAGGTAAATCCACTCCATCCATTGCTCTCTATGGCTTAAGACAGATCAAAAGAGCCCCATATCCATTATATTTCAGTGTGTAAAAAGAAACCAGGTGAATTTAAATGGTGAAGATCATTGTTTGCTAAAGTATGGCCCACCAGAAAGTTGGATCAGCTCCATGTTTTGGCTCAACGCCTAAAATATTCTGAGGAAAGGGATGGACGGCATGGATTGAATACATTCATCAAGATGGGGCCTACACAAGTGGGCCATCCCCATTAGCTTGGAACCAAGCTAATATTTGTGTTTTTAACAACAAATATGGGAGGTGGGCCCGGCTTAGGTGGGACACCAAATGATGAATGATGTGGACACAACACATAAAAAGTGGGCCCCGCCTACAAATAGCTTGGATAAAATACATGCCTCATGGTGGGGTCCAACCGAGTGGGTCACACAACCACACCATCATCACAAAAAAATATATAAAAAGAGAGGGAGAGAGAGGAAAGAATGGGAGTGAGACACGCGTGATGGAGAGACCCCGACACTATGGGTCCTCCTTTGCAATCATTCTTACAATAAGTGGGTCCCAATTCATGTGGGCCCATTAAATCGAAATCCAACGGTGGAGATCCCTTCTCCACTAGAATAGAAGGTTTAGATGACCCTATGTATGTAAGGAAAATAAACATCATGATGGGGTCCATGGAGAATGGCCCCATCATGGAATGATCATGAGCATTAAGGTGAGCCATCGGCCACACCTAGGGTCCATAGTGAGATCCATACCATTGATCGGTAGGCCTCACTTGACCCTTCATCAAAGAAAGGAATTCTAGGCCTAATAGAGCACCCACCGTTCGATCTTCTCGGTCTGTTGGAACGTCAACCTCCTTGTGCTCCACTTTGATGGTGGAAGATGAGGTTTGAATGGCTAGGATGGAGGTTTTGGGATGAAAAAGTGGGCCAACAAAAATTATATTTTTCTCTCACTTGGGAAAGCCATGGACGTCCACCTCTCTTTCTCTCCTTTGTTGCTTGGAAAATGGTGTAGAGAAAGAGAGAGAGAGATGGGATGTAAGGAGAGAGAGTGATGGATGTGAGTGATGGGTGAGGTGATGGATGTGAGGTAAGTGATGGGTGAGGTGAGAGATGGGTTGACTTGGTGGTTGCTTAACTTGTGGAGAAAGGAAGCATGGATGCTTTGTACATGACATGAGAGATGATTGATAGGATTGATTGATGGGATTGATTTGACATGTTGTAGAGATTCTCTTAGAATTATAAAATGCGAGGTATTTTTTCTTGAACTGAACGCGGGCCCACATCTCCTCATCTGGGTATCGGATCGGTGCACGAGTCGCGACATTGAAACCGCGGCGACTATGCGGTCGCAATGGTATAAGTCTCGGATTAAGCTGACTCAAATCTACAGGATATGAATTAGGGTCACGCTCAAACATCGATTACTAGTCGTGGATTGTCGGAATTCGACGGGAAGGATCGCTGCGGTCGAGGGAACAGTACGGACTAGGATACGGGTCTTGCAATCTATAACCAAAACCTAAACTAAAACCAAAACCTATAACCTAAACCTGAACCCATTATCAAATCCCAAAACCTATAACCTAAACCAAAACCAAAACCTATAACCTAAACCCGAACCCATTCTCAAATCCCAAAACCTCTAACCTAAACCAAAACCAAAACCTATAACCTAAACCAAAACCAAAACCTATAACCTAACCCGATCCCATTCTCAAATCTCAAAACCTATAACCTAAACTTAAACCAAAACCTTAACCTAAACCTATAACCTATAACCTAAACTAAAACTAAAACCTATAACCTAAACCCGAACCCATTCTCAAATCCCAGCACCTATAACCTAAACCAAAACCAAAACCTTAACTTAAACCTATAACTTATAACCTAAACCAAAACCTATAACCTAAACCAAAACCTTTAATCTAAACCAGAACCAAAACCTATAACTTAAACCTAAACCCATTCTAAAATCTCAAAACCTATACCCTTAACCTAAACCAAAACCTTAACCTAAACCTATAACCTATAACTAAAACTAAAACCAAAACCTATAATTTAAACCCGAACCCATTCTCAAATCCCAAAACCTATAACCTAAACCTAGACCAAAACCTTAACCTTAACCTATAACCTATAACCTAAACCAAAACCAAAACCTATAACTTAAACCCGAACCCATTCTCAAAATCAAAACCTATAACCTAAACCCGAACCCATTCTCAAATCCCAAAACCTTTAACCTAAATCAAAACCTATAACATAAACTAAAACCAAAACCTATAGCCTAAACTTGAACCCATTCTCAAATCCAAAAACCTATTACCTAAACCTAAACCTTAACCTAAACCGTTAACCTATAACCTAAACCGAAACCAAAACTTATAACCTAAACCCAAACTCATTCTAAAATCCTAAAACCTAAACTAAACCTTAACCTAAACCTATAACCTATAACGTAAACCAAAACCTATAACCTAAACCCGAACCCATTATCAAATCCCAAAACCTATAACCTAAACTAAAACCTATAACCTAAACTAAAACCAAAACTTATAGCCTAAACCCGAACCCATTCTCAAAACTAAAACCTATAACCTAAACCCGAACCCATTCTCAAATCCCAAAACCTATAACCTAAACCAAAACCTATAACCTAAACTAAAACCAAAACCTGTAGCCTAAACCCGAACACATTCTCAAAACTAAAACCTATAACCTAAACCCGAACCCATTCTCAAATCACAAAACCTATAACCTAAACCAAAACCTATAACCAAAACCTATAACTTAAATCCGAACCCATTCTCAAAACCAAAACCTATAACCTAAACCCGAACCCATTCTCAAATCCCAAAACCTATAACCTAAACCAAAACCTATAACCTAAACTAAAACCAAAACCTATAGCCTAAACCCGAACCCATTCTCAAATCAAAAAAGTTATAACCTAAACCTAAACCTTAACCTAAACCGTTAACCTATAACCTGAACTGAAACCAAAACTTATAACCTAAACCCGAACCCATTCTCAAATCCTAAAACCTAAACCTATACCTTAACCTAAACCTATAACCTATAACTTAAACCAAAACCTATAACCAAAACTCAAAACCAAAACCTATAACCTAAACTAAAACTAAAACCTATAGCCTAAACCCAAACCCATTCTCAAAACCAAAACCTATAACCTAAACTAAAACCAAAACCTATAGCCTAAACCCGAACCCATTCTCAAAACCAAAACCTATAACCAAAACCCGAACCCATTCTTAAATCCCAAAACCTATAACCTAAACTAAAACCAAAACCTATAACCTAAACTAAAACCAAAACCTATAACTTAAACCCGAACCCATTCTCAAATCCAAAAACCTATAACCTAAACCTAAACCTTAACCTAATCCGTTAACCTATAACCTAAACCGAAACCAAAACTTATAACCTAAACCCGAACCCATTCTTAAATCCTAAAACCTAAACCTAAACCTTAACCTAAACCTATAACCTATAACCTAAACCAAAACCTATAACCTAAACCTAAACCAAAACCTATAACCTAAACCCGAACCCATTCTCAAATCCCAAAACCTATAGCCTAAACCGGAACCCATTCTCAAATCCAAAAACCTATAACCTAAACCTAAACCTTAACCTAAACCGTTAACCTATAACCTAAACCGAAACCAAAGCCTATAACCTAAACCCGAACCCATTCTCAAATCCCAAAACCTAAACCATGAAATGAACACGGAATCGCTAGGAATGACCGTGAAATGCATGGAAATGACGATGAAGTGAAGTGAAATGACCACGAAGTGTGTGGAAATGGCCGTGAAGTGAAGTGAATTGACCGTGAAGTGCGTCGAATTGACCATGAATGAACACAGAATCGCAGGGAATGACCGTGAAATGTATAGAAATGATGGTGAAGTTAAGTGAATTGACCACGAAGTGCCTGAAAATGGTCGTGAAGTGAAGTGAATTGACCGTGAAGTGCGTCAAATTGATCATGAATGAACACGGAATCGCCAAGAATGACTGTGAAATGCATGGAAATGACGGTGAAGTGAAGTGAAATGACCGCGAAGTGCGTGGAAATGGCCATGAAGTAAAGTGAATTGACCGTGAAGTGTGTCGAATTGACCATGAATGAACATGGAATCGCTAGGAATGACCGTGAAATGCATGGAAATTACGGTGAAGTGAAGTGAAATGACCACGAAGTGCGTGGATATGGCCGTGAAGTGAAGTGAATTGAACATGAAGTGCGTCGAATTGACCATGAATGAACACGGAATCGCTAAGAATGACCGTGAAATGCATGGAAATGACGGTGAAGTGAAGTGAAATGACCGCGAAGTGTATGGAAATGGCCGTGAAGTGAAGTGAATTGACAGTGAAGTGCGTCGAATTGACCGTGAATGAAACGGAATTGCTAGGAATGATCGTGAAATGCATGGAAATGACGGTGAAGTGAAGTGAAATGACCGCGAAGTGCGTGGAAATGGCCGTGAAGTGAAGTGAATTGACCATGAAGTGCGTCAAATTGACCGTGAATGAACACAGAATCACTAGTAATGACCGTGAAATGCATGGAAATGACGGTGAAGTGAAGTGAAATGACCGCGGAGGGCGTGGAAATGGCTATGAAGTGAAGTGAATTGACCGTGAAGTGCGTCGAATTGACCGTGAATGAACATAGAATCACTAGGAATGACCGTGAAATGCATGAAAATGATGGTGAAGTTAAGTGAAATGACCGTGAAGTGCGTGGAAATGGTTGTGAAGTGAAGTGAATTGACCATGAAGTGTGTCGAATTGACCGTGAATCAACACGGAATTGCTGAGAATGACCATGAAATGCATGGAAATGACAGTGAAGTGAAGTGAATTGACCGCAAAGTGAGTAAAAATGGCCGTGAAGTGAAGTGAATTAACTGTGAAGTATATTTTTTACCATCGACCTGATGGAATCTCGAAAAATTACTATGTTATTTGGCTAAATTAGCTTCTCCTACCCCAAAATCATATATGGTACATTATGTAACTCATTCTAGTTTAGGAGATATGCTTGTTAAATAAATAGACAAAGAAATGAATTAAGAGATAGAAAAATATTTTTATATACTTATATATACATATTTACATAATTATGTATTTCAGAAAAATGTAAGGGAGAAAAAGTTCTCCCCATTAAAAAATAAAAATAAAAAAAAAATAAACCACAAAAAAAACACAAAAAATAACAAAGAACCTTTTGCTACGGATTTTAGCTACGGTTATTATCCATAGCCATAGGGACCACCCTATGGGCGTGGCCCCGCCAGATTGGCGTGGCCGCGCCGGACAGGTCAGCAAGTGGTGCGGGGGGCCACCAGATTGGCGAGCCCACCCCGAATGGACCCTATTGCTATGGATTAGGGTATCAATGGCTACAGTTATTATACGTAGCTATAGGTCTGACCGCATCAAATGACATTGCCATTCTGCTTTGAACGTCTACCGTTGAAACCCTTTCAGGGGTCATGGAAGTTTTGGATCATTATGAAATTTGTTTTTCCTATTCATCCAGGTCTTTGTGACCTTATGAATAGATTGGATGAAAAATAAATGTTATGGTGGGCCCTACAAAAGTTTCAACAGTGAAAATCAATTTTCTGCTGCTCTGTGGTGTGGTCTAGTTGATCTTTGGATATGTTTTTTTTATTTTTGGATAATGCTCCGAAATGATCTCAAAATATGGATGAACGTTGTGGATATAATAAATACATAACTGATGGGCCCATGTAACGTTGATCTCCTTTGAACCGTTCGTACAACTAGGAGTTTGAGGAGCGTCAACGCTTGAAGGAAAAAGCAGGGGCATTTTCGACCTTTTGCAAGGCGTCCGTACACCCGGGGAGTATTATTGGAAAGTAAAATGGGGTGGGCTTCATCTCGGGAATGGGCCATATAGTGGTTGTACAGTTGGAAATTTCTCGTCTATCATTCTAGCCCTTCATTTCTCATCACCTTTCATTAAAGTGAAGCACAAGGAGATCGGCGTTCTATTAGACCAAAAAGATCGAACGGTGGGTGTTTCTATAAGCTTAGATTTTATATTTTTGTGATGGGCCAAGTGAGGCCTACCGATTGATGGAATGGATCTCACTTTGGACCCTAAATGTGGTCGATGGCCCACCTTGATTCTCATGATCATTCTATGATGGGGCTATTCTCCATGGAACCCATCATGATGTTTACTTTTTAGTTTGAAAGAGGTCATCTAAACCTTCTATTTTGGTGGAGAATGAATCTCCACTGTTGATTTTGATTTGGTGGTCCCACATGTATTGGGACCCACTTGATGTATGATTGAAAACATGGAAGGGAGGGCCCATAGTATCGAGGTCCCTCCATCATCACATCTCTCTCTCTCTCTCTCTCTCTCTCTCTCTCTCTCTCTCTCTCTCTTTCTCTCTCTCTCTCCTTCCTTTATTTTATGGTCCACTAAATGAGTTATGTGATGTCCAAACTGTTCATCAAATGGACCCCACGACCGTCCAAACCATGTGGCCCTACCTTATGGCGATGGGAAAATAAAAATACCAGATTGATCTAAATCAAGTGGGCCACGTCTATATGGGACCCACCTTGATGGACATTCACACGTCCAGCGTCCCTAAACGCTGGATGTGGTCCAGTGAACCGTGAGCAGACAGTGGGGTGTACTGACAGCAGCGAATATATATATATATATATATATATATATATATATATATATATATATATATATATATATATATATATATATATATATATATATATATATATATATATATATATAAAAGCTTAGTTTAAGCTTTTGGGGTGGGCTGCTCATGCAGGCCCCACCTTGATGTATGGGTCCAATCCACGCCATCCATCTCATTCTCCTACTCATTTTAGGCGTTGAATCGAAAAATGAGGCCAATCCGATTATCTGGCAGGCTAATTCATAGAAAACAGTTATTTTTACCATTAAAATTCACTTTGATGTTTCTATACGCCAAAACACATCAAATATTGGGCTAATTCAAGTTGTCTTGAGCCATAGAATCCAACGGCTGGGTCGGATTCTCCTGACGTGGGCCCCACATAGGAAAAACCACAAAAAAATCTATTTCAAAAAAATAATAAAACAAAGCAATAGGTGCTGCTGTTGACGTCCAGAGGACGCGCAACAGTGTCTTATTGCGTTGGGACGTGAAGAAGGGCAGGGACGTGGGTCCCATGCTTAGGTCCCACCGTGATGTGTGGAACATCAACATCATGCATTTGGTGGGGCCCCTTTAGGGCAGGCCCCTCCCCCCAAAAAAAAAAAAAATCAGCCGTTTGTGGAACTCAGGTGGCCCACATCACAGGAAACAATGGGATTGAATGCCTTCCATTGAAACCCTTTTGGGTGTCACAGAAGTTTTGGATCCTTATGAAATTTATTTTTCCTCCTCATCCGGGTTTGTGTGACCTTATTAACAGATTGGATGGCAGATAAATGTTATGGTGGCCCCACATGGGACTCACAATGATGTATGTGTTTTATTCAGACCGTCCAAGGCATTAGATGGTGGGACCCACCATGGTTTATGTGTTTTATCCACGCCATTCACAGCACTGGACAGTGGGATCCACTCATTTGATGTATTGTTTTATCCACACCGTTCACTGTTTGGACGGTGGGGCCCACCATGATGCATTGCTTTGAATCCCTACTGCCCAACCATTTTGAGATATCATTTCATGATATGAGGTAAAGAATGAGTCAGATCTAAAGTTCAAGTGGACCCCACCATCAACGTGGACAGTGACCTCCACCGTTCAAACTTCTAAGGGCCATAGTAGTTTCCAATAAAGCCGATATTTGTTTTCACTTCATCTATCACTATAATAATTTATGAATTGGTTGGATCTCAAATACATTATGATGGCCCACACCGTGATGTGATCATCCATCGATTAGGTGGACCACACCACAAAAATAGAGGAGGATTGAACGTCTATCATTGAAATCCATTTGGGTCACGGAAGTTTTGAATCAATGGGGAATTTATTTTCCCTCTTAATTCAGGTCTTTATGACCTTATGATTAGATCGGTTGGAAAATAAACTTTATAGTGGGCCCAGTGGTTTATTTAAACATGAAAATTATTATCTCCGTTATTATTTGTGGTATCGTCTAAATGATCCTCCAATATGATTTTTTTTTAGGATGTATGATTAGGCCCATCTTGATTTATTTATGGCCGTCCATTGAGGCCCACCTTGGTATATATATGAGGCCCATATGATTAAGCCCATCTTGATGTAGTTATGGCCCATCCGTTGAGACCCACCTTGATATATATAAGACTCATGGGTCGAGGCCCGATAGGATGTACATAAGGCCCATTGTAATGTGATTCCACCATGGTGTATGTGATGATCTTCATGGCGGGTTATGCCTTAGGAGCAATGGTGGTTTGACGCATATATTGTAAGAATAATGTTGATTAAATGTCAGCATTATGACTCTCCCTAGGGCCCAATGATAGGTTCGTACTTATTGTGTGTTGGCCATCTAGGCCCATCTTCATTGTGAGGACAGTTCATCACTATATAACATGCTTAGTATAACTTCATGATTCATGTCCATACGCATCATATGTATGCTTAATATGAGTAGTGACTGATCATAGCATACGTCATTGGGCAGATTGTTTATGCGACTCACTGATAGGAGTTACCCACATGAGCATATGATATGTGCAAGATTGTTACATGACTGGATAATATGATTCATGCATCTCGTATTTGTGTGTCATGATCATTGTATGCCCTATCGACATCAGGGTCATGACTCCACAGGCACATCGTGGATGGCCATATCGGATACCGAAAATACTTGGTTATAGTACTGTGGGCACTTAGGATGTCCTTGAGTGAAAGTCTTAGAACCTTTTTGGTACCAGGAAATGATCCAACGTCTAGACTGAGTGGATATACGAGCGCATGAGTGCCGAATACCAGTAGGCCACGTCTCCCACTGTGTCATGGTCGGTTAGAAGGAGGTGTGACCTTATCCGCTCAAGTGGGGGGGGGGGGGGAGGGAGGTTGTAAGCTAGACTGAGTTTGACTAGCTCGAAAATGAGTCCATTATTGATGAGCCAGGTAGGTATTAGCAGACTACTGGTCAGGCGGATAGTGTGGTCTCTTCCACTTGTTGGACTATGCGGCTAGGGAGGCGACAGTTAGTGTAGAGTGTACTAGACCCCGGTGATATCTCAGAGAGGAAAATGTACTGACATGTGTACTTGATGAGGATTGACATGCTTGCTTTGTATCTTGCATATGACATTTGGTTATATAGGTCTCGCATCGCATGGTCTTGGTATGACCGATAGCATTCATGCATTGCATCACATAGCTTTGGTAAAGCTGATAGCATTCGTGGATTTACCTACATATTTTCACATTACTCTAATATTGTATACTTGACACTTGCCTTATGCACATACACCACCCTCTAAGCTTTTGTAAGCTTATGCACGACCGTTGCGGGCATGTGTCGTTGGATTGCAGCAGCGCTGAGGCAGGAGCAGGTATCAAACTATTTTGGAGCCTTTTGATCACCTTGTATTTTCCTTTCCGCATTGTACTTAAAGTTTTTTTTTGATATAGTGGATATGTGGTGATGTTGTTTTGTGACCTGGTTATGCTTATGATTACGCGTTATTAAAAAAAAAAAAATCATACTGAAAATCCTCCTTGTAGGATCCCAGGATCAAAATCTGGCAAATGGGTGTCAGAAACGGAGAATGAGGCACTACAGAGGCTGTCGATGCCAGATTCGGCGATCGAAAATTTTGTTAGCTCATTTTTCGAGTTTGGGGCGTGACACTGATTATCTAGTGTATTCTATACACTACTAGACTCAGGTGAGTAACCCAACATGTCTCATAATTCATTAGAATTAAAATAAATTGTTTGTGATGGTTTGATTGATTTATGTTCTGATTGGAGTATTTTATTGCGATGTTATTGATTTTAACTACTATGAATGTATATGTAATGTTCCAGATTTTCACTATTTTGGATTTTCAAAAAAAAACTAAAAAATTTTCATTATAATTAACTTATGTTGTAACTTATTAACTAATAATACTCGTTGTTAGCCTATACGCCGGTAGTAGCAGTAAAGAACTGCACAAATCCGATTAATCAATCGTAGGAATCCAATGAATCCACTCGATCACTTAAACATTGAGTTTAGCCACATAATTTATTCACATATAGCTCAAATCTAGCCGACCTATCACTAAATAATCAAGACAATCGCAATTAAATAAAGACATACCAAAAGTCGAGACATTATGTGTCAGATCTTAATTGATAAACCAAACTGACCCACTTATCCTTCTAACCTAAGAACCAACGGCTTAGGGTGATTATAATCGAATCATCATTTCTGTTAGTTGTAAATAGGTCATACTATGAACTTAGCTAATCTGAACCCCAATCATTGCACATAAGAAATCTCGCTAACCAATCAATTCTAGAAATGCCCTGATTATCTGAACGAGCTCTAAACAACTCGTTAGTGGGCCACTAAACCCAATGTTCTAGAAATATGTTCGTCTTAGTGGGCTTAACGTCCATTGCGAGAAATCAAGTCGAGATCGCGTCTCGAATCGTTCAACTTGAACTTGCAAGACGAGTGCTTGGGTTGTGCGAATACCTTATATGAAAATCTTGACCTTAAGTGAAACTAGTCTATTTGTTCTTTTACAAAGTTATAACTTTTAGACCATCAATTCATGACCAAAGTCACCAAAGTCAGGGTGCCGACTAAAGACATTTCCCCACATATATCCGTATAGCCATGGCCCCGATTGATAATCGGTGACCGTCAATTTAAGTTAAGGCCTTCCTGATTAATAGGCACGTTCGATCATCAGATGGTTGTGTCCAAATATAGATCGCCTATTAAGACACTTATCCAATGGCTTAAATTGACCCGTACACCTCCCAACGAGTCTCATTAGTTGGAAACAACCCTCTTCAAGGTTAATATAATGAATACAAGGCCATTAGGGTCATTTGTACAACATCTGACACTATAAATACCATTTCATTTCACACCTCCTTCTCCCCGTACGAATTTACCCTAAAAAGAAAGAGACAAAAAGAGAAAGAGGATAGAGATCTTAGAGTGTTCTTGATGAGTTTCCTTCAATCAAGCCTTAGCCTCAACTGTTCTCCTCCGCCGAATCCATCCCACTCACGATCAAGAGATAACAAACGAATCCTATTTTTCAATGTAGATTTTTCTAGATTAAATTGCATAAATCTTACATAATTGCTTCTAAATTTATATAAGAATCATTTTCCCCAAATCACTAATCCTAAGAGTGCTTTAAGTCAGGCGAATCATTATAAAGGTGCGGACCATTATTCATATGTTGTCATTTATCGACCATTGAGGGTCTCAATTAATGATTTGTTGTTTGTGTGTAGCTTGGTATATGATAGCATGTTCACATTTCGATTTGATCGCAACATGTGTTATTACTTGCTTATATATATTCATATATTTGATAAAATGCCTATGTGATTTAATGTATTGTTCTATTGATGCTTACATGTTCAATAAAATACTAATATGATTGTGTTATATTATTAATGCCCATATGTTCGATGAAATGCATGTGCAATTGTGTGGTGTTATTGATGTTTATGTGTTAGATAAAATACTTGAGTGATTGTGCTGTTAAATTTAGGCTTCACATAAAATCTTATCATGAATCCTTAACAAATCGTTAGCCCTTAGTGATGCTTAGAATTACTTATGATGTTGGGTTAGTCGGTAAACCGCCCGAACCACTGGGAGACCCGAGTTAGGTTGGCCACCCTAGGCTTGTTTAATCGACCTGGGTTGAACACGGATGACCGACGGTAGTTGGACTACACGGGATGCTTGCGCCCAATGCCGGTTACATTAGGGTTCTCTCAGGTTAATCAAATTAGTCCACCAGTCGGCTGATCATGTATGTTCACAATATATGACACGACCAATTCAAATCTAGAATATCACCTTCCCAATGGATGAGTCCATTTATAACCGTTAGTGCGATATGATCCTACTAAGACTCATGAGCCGTGCATGGCGGTATAAGACACTGTGTTCGAGTTGTCGACCTATGCTTGGGTGACGAGCCTCCCTGTAGTGAGCAGTGAACACTAATGAAGTTGATAGATCATTGTTCGAACGACCCCCGTTAAATTATCCGGTTGATGTTACCGTGCTAGAGTACCATTCAAACGACCCGGGCATAAATGGAATTGGGTGACAAGCCCTTTCTTTTGTGATGATTTGATTTTACATGACAAACCCACACATTATAATTGAGTGATCATATTTGGTGTTTGGGTGACGACTCATACCAGGTTGATACATACCTTTAAATATCATGTCGTAAATTTGGAATTGTTGATTAGTAATATAAATTGGTGATACCTAAATTTGGATCAAGGGTCACTGGTGTGGAGCCGCCACATACTGCAATGAGCCACGTAATCCAGATAAAGACTTGTGATATAATATCGATATCCTAACTTCGCCAATGTGTTGTATGAATTGGAATTAATAATCACTTGGTTAATCACATATATCCTAGGATAAGTTGCGATTTAGCGTTAGAGTCGCTTGTGAAGAAATGTTAGCATTTGTAAAAGAGGCATTAAAGTCGCTTGTGAGAGAGTATTGGATTGTAAGGTACATGCATCATTCGATAAATTCATTCGTGCATTTAACAAGAGTATTTAGAAAATGTGTGATTTCTTGTTTATAATTAATTGCGCTGATTGAGTCGATAACATGTATAACTTTGAACTAATGGAATAACTGAGTTAGCTATTTACTCCCACCTGAGACGGTGTTTAAAAACACCAACTATGCATTGTTGTTGATGCAAGTTCTATCGAGGCCTCCAATGGGTAGGCTTTGATTAGTTTACACTTTCACCGTGATGCCTTGGAAGCGTTAGGCGAAGCAAGAAGACTTTGCTTTTGTTCTTGTTTTCTACATGTATATGTTAGAGTCATCGATCGGGCATGCTTTATATGTAAATTTTGTTGTATGTTTATTGTAGCTCATATAATCCCCATTTAGAGCGATCACCACTATTGGTATTATATTTTTGAATCTTAATCCTATATTCATTGATTTTTGTTATCTCTACCTCGCTTTAGATCTGCTAATTTTGAATTACACTACTTTAATTATTCGTGTATAAAATGAATGTGAATCTGTACGAGGTCACACATGTATTTTCATTTGCTTAACACTTGGGAACTTGGCATCGGAGTTTATGTACTTGGGTGCCGATTTTCGGGGTGTTACAATATACAACGGTAAATCACATGCTAATCTATACAAAATTGTATGAATTATAATAATTGTACATTGAAAATGATGCATTTATGCATCATTCATTGTATATGTGTAATGCATTGTTGATCCTAGGGGCCCTCCATGGAAGAAAAGTCAATCATTGTAAAGCGTTATTAGATGCAGGCTATGACCAGCCCTACCTAACGGGTTGATGCAGGTTGATGATGGTTGACGATCTCCAACCCAAGCAGATGGATGATCATCCCATTTGATGCATTCATACATCATTTACATGCATACCATTGTGCATAATTTATTTCTATTATATTTTAATTTCAACAAGCATTAACCACTAGGTTTTCTCACTAAGCCTAGACAGCTTATATTTTTATTGATAGAAAAACTCTACAGATGAACAATTAGCTGATGAATGACGCAGGAACCAAAAGTTGTGACTGAACTGGTGCACGACACACGTGAGATGTAGTCGTATCCATCAAAAGAGGAATTGACCGCATTTGAATCATTCCTAATTATTTAATTAAAATTAGACTTGTTAGGATAGTATGATTCATATATAATGAATAATGGTATTAGTTATAGAATTTTAAGCATTTGATTAGTTTTATTTAATTGAATTATTTTAGATCTATAGCAAGTATTCATCGATAAGTTGTATTGACTGATGAATGATGTTTAATTTATGTTGATTGAATGTTTATGGATGTTGAGATTTGACTAATATTGGTGCTTAAATCATTTTGTGTGAATGATTATAAATAGACCTAGTTGGAATGTAAAAATAAATATTACTTTTGCCTATGAATAATTGTATAATGGAACAAAATACACTTTCTATATGAGTTACGACTTGAAACTCAGGTCCGAGGGTGCACATTCTATACTCGAATTTCGAAGCGTGACAACATGTGCTTTTCATTAGAGAAATGGGTGCCTTCTAGGAAATGTTTTCAACTAGATAAATGGAACATCGAGGAATTGAAATACGATAATTGATTGCAGCCAAATGGTAAGAAGATCCACCCTAAAATCCATTAGTTCATTCAAGGGGGTCTCCACATCTAAAGCTCCAGTCAAAGAGGGTGGTTTAAATGAGGTGGAACTAAAAACTCTTCAAGAAAGATCTCAAAATTTTCTCTTTTACTCTATCTTCTCTAGGTGGGTGATGGTGGAAAGTGATTCAAAGAATGTTATTAGTTGGCTTCTGATCCAAGACTGTTGGAGTAGATTCTTGTTATATGCTATTAAGAAATCTGTGATCTTGCATCTAGATTGAAGATCTGTCGATGCCAGTAGAAGTGGGAATGTCATTGAGGATTCCTTAGTGAGAGGAGGTGTTTCAGGTACTATGTTGTTACAGTGAACTCTTTCACCCATGCTTAATATATCCTAGCAAAGGCCCTTCTCCCATACCTCACTATGGTGTTGTATTTGAACGTTCATAGTGAATGAGCATGACAAGCACCATAGTTCGAAATTCGAAACCCCAGAAACTCAAAACTCTCTGTTCGGCTGGGTATCAGGTTGACTCAAAGACTCGACTCAAAGACTCGACTCGACCCGACCTGACTCAAACTCAATATTTAATTATTATAAATTTGAAAAATTAGCGATAGACATGGACATTTAACATAGTTCACATAAATAATGTGAACTACAAACTGTCAGGTTAGTACAACCTTTTCTAGTAGAGATGGTAAGTTCTATTCTCTCCCTATTTACATTTTATTAATTTTCAAATTTTGACTCACTGTGTGACTCAGCTCAGAACCAGGACTGAGTCGCCCAACAACTCGGTTGTGAAACTCGCCAAATCGGGCTGACTCATCCGAGTTTTGAGTCAACCCAGCAAGTCCTAGAACTATGAACCCACCACTCAATGACATCCGTATGCTGAATCAATGCAATTCAACTGGCTTCAATATAGGGAGTAGATAGTATGAAAGAAACTTTAATCATTATATATGTCATATATACAATATATGCTAAAGGTATACAATTCTATCCGAATTCTTGATATCCAATCAGCCCTTTACAATATGGAAAAAGAAGAAAATACGAAGAGCCCTTCTCCAAAGAAGCACATTTTAGGCAGTTGAGATTGGCAAGAAGAAACCTGCCTTTGCATTTACATGTACATAGCCAACTCTGGTCCTTTTCTTCCCCATTCCCAATTGAAGTTGGAAGGAGTTCATCTCTGTGATGATGACATGGCAATATGTGGCGAACCCAGTGAACCCTCATTAGGAAAAAAAAAAAACCAAGACAACCGATGGATTCAATTCCCCCAGTAAATCATCAAGAACTGATTCCGATTAAGCGCAACTGTTGGAAAGAACCATTGAACAAGCAACAAAAATATCAGAATGTTTGATACAGATACAGATGCATGTGTTTGAGAAAGAAATGGAGAGAGACTAAGCGAGAGAGATTATTAAGGCTGTGTTTGGATGCACAAGCGAATTGAATTGTGAACATCAAATCTCATCGTAGGCCAAAATGGCACAAAAGGTAATGTAATTGCAATTTGGTTCACAGATGCATGGTTTTAAGACAGACGAGTCTAGCATGACTCGTACGAGTCAAATACATATCATCCAAGTCGACTTGACTCGGGGTCTAGCGAGTCAATCCGAATCTCTGAGTCTAAAACCATGATATGATGCCCTTAAAACCATGATATGATGCAAAGGAAGGGAAACAATATTTGGTTCTTTCCACTTTATTTGACCAATGATGGCAATCAAATTTGGTTGTTGGTCCAAACTCACACCCTTCAGTAGATACGAGGACTTACAAAGTTATTTTGAGGCTTCCTCCAATAGAAACCTTGAAGAATAACTGGGACAATATTGCAGGCTGCTAAGACATAAATCATCAGGGCATTCATCCCCATCCACTCCATTACTATGGTGGGTCGCCTGTACCCGTGCACATCAACCTACACAATGGTAACATATAAAAAACAAATAAGATCCTCACCTTCTAAGTACCATTGAAGTGGCAGTAACGACAACAGAAGCATTAAAAATTAGAAGTAGGCACTGCATTTTGGTAACAGCAATAGAAGTCATCTGCAGTTCCAGCACAGTACATATGCGAAACATGTCGATTGGGACCGAAATCGAGTGGCCTACCATGAGTAGGCAAAAAAATGGAAGATTGTGCAAGTCTGGGTATTTGTTGTGAGTTTTGCCTGCTGAATGTTGACCAATTGTCCATGTTGAACGAATGGCCCCTTTTTCAGGGAACTGATCATATGGCCATCATAATCAAATCCCCTTCATTTTTGGATATGGCCCATTCATGTGTGGCACATGAATGAGATGCGAACTGTTCTCATGGAGGGCATTTGCTGTGATGCTGTGCTGTGTAGACTAAGAAAACCCTGCAGTCAGGTAATTCTATCCAATGATTGGAGGATTTTGGAGGATAACAATTCAATCACGGTTCAGCAGTTCGGCAATCAACTCTGACCAATAGTCAGCATTGAATGGGAAAATATCCTGCAATCAGTAACTAGAAACATCTGACCTAATGTGATTTTTAATATATGGCCCATGCATTCTAAGACCCAAATCAAAACTTCGGGGATCTTGTATATGTGTGCCAAGAGATTCTACCCACTGAGTGTTGGCTGGAATTAATGTGCGCCAACATATAAACAGCCTGGATCTAAATGATGGGTACCTAACTGACGCAGGGAAGGACGTGAGGTCGAGCACCGTCTTCCTCAAGATGATAAATATTCCGAATCCACGGAACTTCTCTGGACTCCTCACAGAGACTTCTCGAATCCACGAGGAAAGAAAGTAGAAAATAAGAATAATTTCTAATAAATTCGAAATTGATTAATGAATTCCCAAAATCGAGTTCACAACCCTTTAAATAAGGGAACCAAGCAATAAGAAAGAAATCAGACTCAAACTACAACTAAAACTCCTAGAATTCGCAACTTACTATAAATAGTAAACTTACTATTTATAGACGGTCATGATGTCTACTAGTGCGCAAGGTTTTCGGCCAAAAATAGTAAGTGTCCTATTTGGCTTCACCAAACCGTTCTCCTAATTATCCTGAGCACTTTTCATGTTGGACACAACTCCTAAAGCCCAACGGATGAAAAGTTATACTCAAACTAAAACTTACTATTTATAGTAAAAACAAAATTAAAATGAGGAAACGACCGTCGATCAGGGGGTTTCTCGCAAATCCGGGCTGCGCAACCCGGCGTAGTGGGGTTGGTTGGCTAAAGTAGCTCGTTCTACCCCAAAATCATATATTTTACGTTGGATAACTCATTCCGGATTGTGAGATACGCCCGATCTAAGGTCCGATGGTCCGGATCACTTTTGTCGCCGACCGTGCCTTTTCTGATCCATCTTGGCCATGAAATTGTCCGCGACCCGCTCTACATCACTAACATGGGTGCTATGCTGACCTAAAAATGAATGCAGTTGGGTAATAGTGGCATTTGATTGGATGACTTCAGAAG
Organism: Magnolia kwangsiensis; assembly: GCA_037074715.1. NCBI lineage: Eukaryota > Viridiplantae > Streptophyta > Magnoliopsida > Magnoliales > Magnoliaceae > Magnolia > Magnolia kwangsiensis. The sequence continues at coordinate 153,373,775 of CM073573.1, read as the reverse complement.
ATTATAATTGGACTGCGATTGGGTGGTTTAGAAATGAAGTCTAAACAATAGTAACCATTTGATAGGCAAAGGCCCTCCACAATCAGCAACTAGGATTGTCTGACCTAGCATGACTTTCGACGTGCGGTCCACCCACGGTAGGGCCCAACAAAGTCCAATCAACATTCAGCATTTAATCAGCAAAATTCCTCAAATCGGCGACTATGGTCATCTGACAGAGTGTGGTTTTTGACGCATGGCCCATCATAGTACGGTGTAACATATGAAATGTCTGGATCTCGTATATGTATGCCATGTTTACCATGATTGAGTGCTTGATGAGTAATTTAGATATTAGATTTAGCACAATATCCTTTCCCGAGATGCTCTAGGGGCGCATTTGGATGACTATGGAACTGAATTGCATGTTGCATCCAGATCAAACTGAATCATCACAATTCAATTAATGTGTGCATACAAACGCAGCCCAACTCTTGAAAAAATTTAAGCAAACTTGGCCAATTTCAGATTCAACCAATGTTTGGCATAACAAAATAAAATACATAAGTTCAGATTCAACCAATGTTTGGCATAACAAAATAAAATGCATGAGTTCAGATTCAACCAATGTTTGAAATAACAAAAAAAATAAAAATGCATAAGTTCCCATGGAAAGAGGAGAGAAGAGTTGGATATCTGACCAAAAGATAAGTTCCCGTAAGAAGAATGCCAGCTGCACCAGCAGTAAGACATGTATAACTCAAACTGTAGAGAACCTTGTTCATGTGCATTCCTATAGAAAGGAAATCAAAGGGTTTAGCATACCAAAGTTGATATCTACTACTATTGAATCAATAAATATTAAAAAGTAGGAGATTTCTTATCTTACCCAAAGAATCTAAGGACAAGCCAAGGACTACCAAACAAAATGAAGGGATAGTCCATAGCAAGATCCTATCCCTGTGATCCTGCATAATAAGTGATGACAAAGCTTTTAAATTAAAAATATATAAAAACAGAAAAAAAAAAAAAAAAAAGTCTTTAAAAGTGACAATAGTCAGTTGACAAGGAGCAATCTAATGTTTTACCTTAAAATGTACTATGATATGTCCATAGTGCAACCCAATCAAGCAAGTAACAACAGCCATTACTGAACTGCAAGCACATAAACACAAGATTATTTTAATGATCAGAAAAGAAAAATCTTAGTTACAGGAAAACAAAGAAGTTTCAAAGAGTGCTCTCAAGGCATGCAAGTTCTCTAGAAAATACGAAACAATGCGCAATGCAAGGCGTGGTGTTCTTTACTACATGTGAAACTGTGTGATTATCTAGACTGAAAAGTAGTGCTGCTGAACATACCCATGCAAAAGAATATGATTTTCAATTTGGATCAGAACTTGGGTTGGAAAGGTTTTAAAAACAGAAAGAAAGAAAGAAAACAAATACATAAGAAGAGGACAACATTAAAAACTACTTGAAATCTGCTCATTATCTGTAGAGTTAAACAAACTAAAAGACGAAGAGAAACACAAGACCTATATTAAAATAAGGGGTGGGGCACTCATACTAGATTAGGGCTCCCAGGTGCACACAAGGTGCTACATTGATTACAGACTCCACTCATAAGACTAGATGACATGAGCCCCTCTATATAGATAGGAGTTAGAAACTGCTCTCTCACATATATCCAATGTAATGTTAAACTCACAAGACAATAAACATAAACACAACATATTAAAAGGTTGAGTTTGTACTGTCAACAAAGATATAAAAGAGATTCAATGGTTCCTTTGGTTACTCCATGCGTTTTTAACCACATTCCTGCTTGCAAAAAGTTTCAAAGCTAAGCGGTAGAAATATGAAAATATGTGGGGTACGGTGAATGCGTGTTATAGTTAAGGACAGGTTTCTCTGTTTCATGACATCGATGGGTTTGAAGGAAGAGAGATAGAATCAGAGTTCAATTATTTCCTTCCTTTGGTAACTAGCTAGGCTATAGTAGCTAGCTAGAGATGGGTATTAACCAACCTTAAGAGTCCTTCAGGATCAAAAGGGGCTTGACACCACGAAGGAGCATCAAGTGGAAGTGGGCCATAATCTGGCGAGTTAATGCTGCATTGCTGTACGAAGAAGGAAAAAAAAAGTAAGAGAACCATCATGGAATCAAAGAAAGAGAGATTTCCACGAAGATAACACTAATAACAATGAAACTTTAATACAGACCTTTGTTCTTGAATAGATTGGCCGTCTATACAGATGTTGAATGCCTAAAACTTCACGATCAATCATTCCAATGGCATTGCAAGCGGGCCCAGTATCACCCCTTACTCCACAAGTCACCTTAAGATAAAAACGAAGAATGAAGATAATCAGTGTATTATTACTTAAAAACTATAGGAATAAATGGTAATGATCTCTGCAAAAGTTTGAATTTTGGGCCAAACAAGCATATCATGTTGAAATGATTGGTAATGTTCTTTCCTCTTTCCATAGAATAAATCAGTCATCAGATGTATAATTAAAAGAAAGGAAAATTGTAAACACTTCCCCTCTGTTTTATGCAATGGTAAATACCTCCCCACTGTTTTGGATTATTGAAAGTGTCTCCCTCTGTTAGAGAGGTTGGAGGAATCTGTGCCAAATACCCTCGTCTTGAGGAGTTTGTTTTTTTGCCGCCGTGTGGATATCACCATTATGTATAAAAGGTATACAATCTGTCCAGAAGAGGAGTTTGTTTTTTTGCCTGCGTGTGGATATCACCATTATGTATAAAAGGTATCCAATCTGTCCAAAAGGGTTCCCCCCCCCCCCCCCCTCCCCAACAAAAAAAAAAAAGAAAAAAAGAAAAAGGGATAGTCCAATCATCGTGTGGGCCACCTGATGGAGTGACCATGCTGAATGGGTTGGATGACATACACTCACTACGGATGTAGGCCATGTCAATAACTAGTTGCTTATGATATGGGTGTAAAACAGTCCATTTCTCAAAGATAACATTGTGTTAACAAGAGTGTGGGAAATCTGCAACAACTCTCTAAGACACAGGAGAAGTGTTTACAATTGCCTCTTGAAAGAAAATCAATATAATCATATGAAAAGTGCAACCAATACATGCAAAAAAAAAAAAAAAAAAAAAAAAAAAAAAAGCAAAGAAAAAACGACAGCTGGAACTCACTGAGAATGTCTTTGGTGGAACGGAGGAGCTTTCACTTGGTATCTGGTACTTCCAGTCGGGTACATATAAACCATATAATAGGCTCAAGTACACGGTAGTAAGGATTAAAGCCACCAACCTAAACAATATAGCAAGGTACCAAGAAATTTGGATCAGCCAATCCTGAACATGTAATGCCACAGGCGTTCAACATTGGAGTGAACAAAGCATATTTTTTATAAAAAAAAGGATACGGATGCTATGTTTGAAGATATGAAAGGGATTATTTTTGAATGGCCGATGTTTGCATTAAGGGCCGGTGATTGTAGAAAGAGACTCTGCTAATGTTACCAATTGGGACTCGTCAAAGGCTCTGGGCCATGGAAGGTAATCATTTTTATTTAGGGAGATTTGTTGTAATTTTTTCTCCTCTTTTAAATGTTATCTTTCATCATGTAGGCAGCAAGGCTAAGAAAAAGAGGAATTGCTAAGTAGCAAATAGGTAACCAAAAGCAGCAAACAGGTACTACCAGAAGTATTCTATGGATGCAATCCTGCAATGGAAGAAAAAAATTACTGATTTATCGGCTTTAGATCTGTTTTCTAGATAAGAAACAATTTTTGTAGAATAGCACCGCATGGATTTTTTAATCTTTATTTCGAACAGCGACGATGACATCCGAACTTTCGACAAGCTTCTATTTGTTTTAGGAACTTCTAAGGTGTGTTGGGATTCACCATCAAATCGAATCGCAATGATGTCTAATAAAGTGGAAGCACAAAATTGCTTTTACCTTTCTTAGCATTCATATTGAAAACTGGGATCCAAATTGCCATACTTTCACTTCAATTAGAGTTGAAGGGCTTCTTCCTCATTACAAATACTACTAAAAATTATTAGTTTTTGACAGTTCCTATTTGACCGAACTGCACACTTCCAATTCTATTCTATTGGGCACAATCGAATGAAGTATATATTTTTTAAATATTGCTAACATTAACAAGTAACAGATGGGAAAAAGAAGAAAAATGTGAAACATAAAGCCTTGAAAGCCATGAAAAAAAATGCCATAAACATGCGTAACATGGAAAATAGAAAACAAACAAAAAGTGAAACAACAAACAGTTCAACAATATGCTTGACATGTGAAGGAAGTTGTTTCATATGAAGTCACATACCATTGGAATCGATATTTCCTCACTAAGGAGAACCCAGAATCAACATCATTGTCACTCTTTAGCCAAATCTCACACATTGCAGCCAGAAGATATGCTATTGCTATTCTCTGAGGAAGGCAAGATGATCGTTCATCAGTTAATTTTGACAGAAGAAAAACATGCAGAACTCAGACTACAATCATTGTCACTTATGGCTGTTTGACTGTTTCAACCATGAATTTGGAAATAATAGCCTGTTTTAGGTTTACAGTAAATAGAAATTTTATTTATTTCTCTTGCAAATGTAACTTGACACCTGGAATGAGAAATTCAGGAGAACTAGCAATACGAAAATTGGTCCCAGAAAGAACAGAATAGTGAAAATCCAAAGTTCAATAATAGGAACCATCTAGGAGTAAGCAATATTAAACCATGTTTATGTTTGCATGGATACAAATCAAAGTGCTGTCAGTCTGGTTATACATGAAATTGCATTGAGACCCTTTCCAAGTTTCAATGAAGTTTAACAGATATGTGAATCATGCCAATAAAACATTTGACGACGCTCCGAATATTATTCAACATGAGATACACACTGATGGGTCTTTTTTCATCAAAGAGAACAAGTACAACATGTAGTCAGTTTAACAACGACGAACCGTGGAACGTCAAAATGCATACCTGTAGTGTACCCATCCATCGAATGGTTGATATATCAACTCCATAAGTTAAATTGTTAACACCGTGAAAATAACCTCCTGGGAGCAAGAAAGGAAAACAATGAAACAAGTTAATACATTTATAAATATTCTCAAACATCAACCAATGTATTGTATGGTTCATTTGGTGGAGCTGGATTTGGATGTCGTTTTTGCATCACAGTGGGCCCCAGAAACCAAAAAAAAAAAAAAGGATTCCAAAAATCCAAGTTGCCAAATACAATGTCTGGATTCCACAGGATTGAAAATCCAGGTTGCAAAGCAACTGACAGAATCCAAATCTTAGGGATTTCAAATCCTGGATTTGGATTCTCAACTAAGAAACCGACTCCAAGCTACCAAATTACCCCTCATGTTTCTAACTAGAAAATCTAATAAATAAATATCAAAATAGGAATTTTTAAAACAAAGGCATCCATCGCTTAGCATTTGAGTAGAAAATAGTGGTTGTGTTAAGTACCTTGGAGGAAAATGCCTAAGATTAACAGTTTCAATGCCCGTAGTACAGCCTTTTGAGTTGCAACACCTTTGCCTGGCAATTTCTGTATGCAGAATGGTTGAAGCTATCAAATGATTAAATTCCACAACTTATAATTAAACTATTTTCATTGCTTCAACATTATTTTCAAAGATCTATGAAGTTATTCGGTGCTTGCATTAAAAAAGAAAAATAGAAAAAGGTATTTGTTGCCTGAAAGTACTTTCGAGATTACATCTTTTGCTTTCAAGAATACTACATATTTTCTTTCTACACAAACTATAAATCTGGAAAATCTTAGGACATATAAAACAGAAGCTGAGCTATATACCTTATATGTAAGTCCAAGCGAAACGCCAACGATAAACAAGAAAAATGGCATGACAAAATCCGCCAGGGTCACGCCATTCCATGGTGAGTGATTGATTACAGGGAACATTCCACCGGCATCATCCACAAGTATCATGAGCTACAATTATGAAATCATAACCGATACATCATGAGATAGCAATTACATTTAACATGTAACACCATATATTTGTACAAGAGATTCAATTTCTAGCAACAAAGAAACCTTTAAAAAACAGACTAGTTAAAGACCATCAAATTGTGCATATTAGAACTAGCAGCAGCACAAACATATGGTGGATATAATCATGAGTTAATTTACAGTGACACATGAGCATTGAAACACACGAAAATCATCGCTTGAAAGATGAGATAAGAACCAGCAATAAAATTGGCTTGGACAAAAGAAAGCCAGTAATAATCAAGGTCATAAAATCATCAATGACAAGATAAGAACCACATAAAAACGACATGGAATAATGGAATTTTCAATTAAATTTTGAACCCACCCACCACGTAGCAATGGATGACTATGTACATACATAAACACATGAATACATCTATACGTACATATATGCATATAGTATCATATCTGACATTCCATATTAATTTTTAAAAAATGCCGTATTTTGATCTACAAAGATACAACTTTGCAACCAACAGGTTTTAAATGGGAGAAGAACACAGACTGTGCATAACCAGAACAAGGCATTTTCTGGCATGTGAAGCAAACAATCATGTTTGGTAGATGGATCTCAAAACTTTGGAACATTCAACAGTAGGTTTATTATATAGAGAAATTCAAGAATTCCCGTGAAACAAGTGCCCATCGTGACACCTGGGCTCAGGCATTCCATGATGGAATTTTCATCACTAACTCCAGTGGAGGGGGGAAAAAGAGTCTACACATGAGGATCTTGCCTCCTTAATCCTTTTTGAACATAGAAAAAGGTCTCTCTCCAACCTCAGAAAAAAATTTGAAATAACTTGAAATTTGTATTTTGAGACAAATAAATAAAGATTAAAGATGAATGTTTCGCATATGTAAACAATTGCACTCCACTACACACACAGACATTCATTTATTGGAAAATATATAATAAGACTGGCTGTGATTGGTGCATTATGGCAGGCCAACTGCAAACCTATGAACCAAACTGTTCATTGAAAGGACTCATCTATGAGTGAGCCATATCCCAAAAACTACTTTGATTTGGAAGAATATGCCCATGGTGGGCAATAGCGAGGAATAGAAACGTCTTGTCATTGACAACACAAAGCCAAGTTGGAATTTCATATTGGAAAGTCAACTCGCGAGGAAATTTAAAAAGGAACTGCCAAATCCGACTGGGATGCAGAAACTCATATGATCACCTAAAAAAGAATGCTAGAATGGAAATGTTAACTTCATTTGTGTGAGATTGCATTTTTCTGAAGTTCGGGAAGCATATGTTGTTGACATATAACATCAAGTCTGAAAAGAAAGAGTTTTCGACAAGATGAATGTTCATATTAGTATAATTATGGAGAGTTGTCACTGTTCTATCAAAGTGCCACACCCTAAATCCCCCATTGATACACACACACACACACACAGACACACACCCCTTTTAGATGATCATTAACTAGAATTTAACTGTATTTGAATGGCTCAACCAAAATGAATTCCAGTTTACAAAACGCAACCAAAAAGAATTCAAAGAATTGTGTTCTGTTTTTCTTTTTCTTTTTTTTGGGTTAGCTTGTTAGTACACGTCCATGTCAGTACACACACTCCATGTTAGCCACCCCCACTAGGGATCGATAGTGTTCAGTTCAACAAAGCATTGAAATCCACCCTAACAATTCCTTGGCAAAGAACTCTGTACATGAGTCACGTGGGCACAACCTTGAAGTGCTCATGACCACTTCGAGCATCATGCATGCCATCCCTTGTTTAGCCATAAGCCTAAAAGTCAGGCCAATCCATGACTTAGGTAGCCCCACGAGCAAGAATAAGTCCAGAGGGGAGGGCATGCCGTCCCAAGTATTCCCTGTAGTGGTCCATCTAAGTCATGGACTGGCATGTATTTTTTTTGGGCCCCATGACTAAGATGGGGCCCACAGAGATTTGTTTGCCCCCCAATTATAGTGAAAACATTTGCAATTGATACTTTCAATACTTGCACGTGTGCGCTCACGTACAACTGGTGATTCTGTCACTACGTAAAGTGGCATCTGTACATCTATACATCTACCGTACATCTATACATCTATACGGACAGCAATATCTAAGGAATCTAGCAGTACAAACTTGCTTTCCTTTTTTAGCCTTTTTTTTGCAAGTTGCCACCACTAAGTGTATGGACACATATCATGTACCATATGATTTCCATGTGGAGTAATGGGAGGCAACTTCTCCAGGTCATCTACCATATTGTTTCCATGGGAATAAAAATGCAAAAGATAAAGAGATATGCTCCACATCACTATTGCTCCTAGTTGCATTCATTCACTCAGAAAGTCCAATCAATCAATCTGAATTGTCTATTCACTCCAGAACACATTTTATGGACCACCATGGAAAAATCCACTAATCTGATAATCCAATACATCCTTCAATTGGCTTATTTTCTCTGATTATTATGATTTCCAAACAAAAGTGATTCTTTGAAATGACTAACAATCCATGAGGGTCCTACAAGTAGATGGATCAATTTGTTGATTGGAACCTTCTTCTTTTTTTGTAAACAATATCTTTAAAGTCCATTGATCAAATGGTTAATATTTGTCAGATTGGTGTAATGTTTGGATGGTAGTCCACAAAATGTGTTGGATATAATGGACGGTTTGGATTAATGTATAGGACTGTGCATGTGTCCCAACGGAACTAGGAGCACTACAACATGTAGTGCTGGGAAAGCATTGGAGCATTTCTGATATAAAAAAAGAAAAAAAAGAAAAAGAAGCATTTGGACGCACTACAATCAGTGGAATGCATGCATGGCCAAATTGCCAAATTCAGAGAATGCCTAAAAGTTACGAAGGGAAAAGTAGGTTAGGCTGTGTGGCCCTGAGGGTAAGGGGCCCACCCTAGTGGGGGAGGACCACCTATATAACTAACTGAATATTGGAGAAATGGGCCGTGGTCAGTAGGACTACCAGAACCAAACTCATGTTAGAATGTGCAAAAGCTAGAGGCAGATGTTTGGATGCCACTAAAAATGCATTTTAACAGGTTTTCCTCTCGAAAGTGACTGAAAATAGTGTTGAAAGTATCCCAACTGCTGGGATGATCCTACGATTGGACCCACCCAGGCATGCAACGGCTTGAAATTTTATTGGGGTGGGCCTTTTTGTGACGGTGAGTTTGATGTACGGTTCCGATTTTCAAACGCATGGCACATGTGAACGTGTCAATCAATGGCTAGCGAACTGCATTTAATGAAAATCGTAAAATGGAGGCATCCAAACACCCACCAAAAATGAAAAATGTCATATGCTCCAAGCCATTGCAATTTATATCCCGCAGTGTGTACGATCAAAACTAATACAGGAAGTGATGGTTGGGTGAGCTAACTTAGAAGGAGGGATAAGATGGAAGGTGATAAAGCAATCCATCCGTTTGTTTTGTACATGGTGGCCCCACCTCAGGATTGAACCTAACCATAAAAATTAATATACACCACTTAAACAATCTAAATTCATGAGTGGCCCATGTGGTAACTTGATCAGCTAGATATTTGGGTGGTGTGAACATCACGGTGAGTTTCATATGTTAGACGGATGCGATGTTATATATACCATGTCGGCTACATAATTCTCCACTTCACAGCCTTTAACAGGGAGGGAGAGAGAGAGAGACAGAGAGAGAGATTTGGTGCTTTTGAAGTGGGGAGAGAGAGAGATTTGGTACTTTTGCCCTTCAAAAGCATCCATCTACCCAGCATCCATTGTTCGGCAAAATTCAAATTATTTAGCCTTAAAAACCCTTCATCATTATTAAGACATGTGTGATCAAAGAGCATGTCAGGCTGGCAGGAACGAGCCAACACGCTTCAGTGCAGTGAAAGGGTAGTTTCAGCGACGTAAAAGTGGAGTCATATGCAGCAGTTTCTGTGCTAGCCTCATTATTGAGGACGCGGATGGAAGTTCTGTAGTACGGCCCACTGTGATGTTTGTGAGAAATCTAATCCGTTTATCCGTTTTTCAAGCTCATTTTAAGGCCTAAAACCAAAATGAGCTGGATCCAAGGCCTATGTAGGCCACACAGGAAGAAATACCAGGAAAATAAATACCCATCCTTTAAACCATCCAAGGATCCGCCTCGACGTTTTAAGACATCCAAACCGTTTATAAGGTCATTCCCAGTGCGATGAACTGAAAACCAAAAATCTTAGCCTGAGTAAAAAAAATTTCTGTGACCATGCAAGTGTTTCAACAGTGGCCTACTGTGTGGCCCATATGGGGGTCTCGGATCTCATTTTTGGTCGCATGCATTAAAATGGGCTGGTAAAACAAATAGATGGGGCGGTGCAACCCACGCAGACGTCCTGCAAAAGACTGTCGCAGAAATCCGCGTCCCATTAATTATTTCTACAGGAATTAGGTGAGACGCGTCCGGTATCAGACTTAGTGGGCCCTCTGTTAGATAATTGATCTACTGAGCGTGGAGAGTGCTCAAAAAACAAAAATCTTCCTGACTCTAATTTCTAAGACCTTACTGAAAGAAAGAGTCAGGCATGGCAAGATCTGTCTCCATCGCTGAAATTTTCAAGGATGATTCATTCCGAGTGTGTATAAACAGATGTCAGGATCTATGAATCATGGCACACAATCGCCCGAGTCAACTCAGAGATTTCAGAATGGAATCCTCTATTCATATTGCCAGAAACACGCAAGCTCTGTGGTGCCCATCAGTTTGTATATGTAAAATCCACCCCGTCCATCAGGTTCTGTCATCAATTCTATGCCCGTGGGATAAAAATGGGCCAAATCCACTACTTAGGTGGACTACACCAAGGGAACAATGAGGATAGAATACGAATCATAGGTTTATGTGGGGTCACCATGGGGTAAAACTTTCATCAAACCGTTAATAAGACGTAGCTGACCAGGATGAAGTAAAATAATAATAATAATAATAATAATAATAATAATAATAATAATAATAAATAATCTAGTTGATATTTTTTTTATGGGAGCACCCAAGAAGATGAGGCCCCTGCGGTGGGTCCTACCTTAACGCATGCAGTCTACATTCACGCCGTCCATCCGTTTTTCTAGATCATTCTAGCAGATGAGCCCAAAAGTAAAGCAGATCCAAAACTGCCGTACATCTGTTTTTACAGATCAGTTTCGCATATGAACCAAAAAAAAAAAATAAAGCAGATCCAAAACTGACGTACATCTGTTTCTCCATATCAGCTTCGCATGTGAGCCAAAAAAAATAAAGCAGGTCCAAAACTCAGGTACAGTGGTGAATGAATATCACACGTGCCACTTTGTATGGCCAGCTAATTCCCCTACTCTTAACCATCCATCTACCTGCAACCCGTTGTATGGTTAGTGTCATATTCGTTCCCACCATCATCCAGGATTCGTCACGCCATTTGAATGACCCGGGTTGATAAGCATCAATGCCACGTGGATGATCGTACAAACAATTATCCTTATTTCCTAAGTTATAGTGCTCCTACTTGCATCACGACATTTGGACAATCAAATTAGTTCATCCGGAGCGTCTATTAGGTCTGATCAAATATTTCATTGCTACCATGCAAAAAATCATACCGATCAGAAGAATTTTAACGGTCCAATCAACAGCCTCTACAATGGATAGTCAAAATTAATCTTTCAATTATCCTTCAAAAAGGCCACTTTACCAATGAATTAGGTCTACTGGTCCGTGTTGATTTCTAGTTGCTACATGCCTTCATGTGCAAGACCACCTAATGGATACTCCGGATTGATTGGTTCTCTCCAAATGCTATTTTTGTTATAGTATTAAAAAATCCGTACTAGTATTACGTGGCAAATGTATTTTTGTTATAGTATTTTAAAAATCCGTACTAGTATTAAGTGTATTAGGTCCAGTTCACCGTTCAAGTTATGCCACGTCAAGTGGGGCCACCATGGCCTCCAGGCCATTACTCAAAACAGAAGAAGCCAATGGGCTAGAAAAACTAGTGCGGCTGAAGAGTATGATAATCCATACCCAACACATACCGAATGGTACACGTGGCATGGTGGCGTACAATATAAACGGTCCTAGTCGTACGATACAACATGACTGTACGATCCTACAGAGAATGGACGGTAAAAATGAAAATTCTATTAATCAGGTCAGCCAATCAACGTGATCTTTCGCATGCAACCTCGCACGTGTTGCGTGTGTGAGAAACCTGATCCATGCAACCGCGGGCACCACCAACATGAAGATCACACGGTGATTCGGCATGGACACATGATTTCATCTTGGGTTGGAATTCCGTCTGTCTATGCTCTCGCAATCCAGCGAACTAGACATCTTTCACCTGTTGGCTGTTGCTCTCTTTCTTGGCGCTCGATATTATTCGGAATTGCAACCTTTTCCTCCTGACCGTGTATCATTTATTAAATAACGTAATTTCTTTTATTAGTAAGCGTGGATCGTACCGTAAGTGGGCCCCACCTGTGCTAATACGAAGCGTTCATCAGACAAATGGAGGGCCATGGTTTGGAGTTATTTGATACGCTGGCCGAGGGATCCAGACGTCTATATGGGACCTATCCTGATGTGTATCAGATATCTACACCGTCCATTAGGCCCATGGGAACTCGGGTGGGCCATACCATTCCAAAATATCTAAAATCACTTGATAAGGCCCAATTGAATTTTGGAATGCTCTGAAATTTCTTGATTTATAGGCACATGGCCCCGTAAACGATCGGATGTTTTCAATAGGTGGGCATCCACTCTCAACGGTTGTTTGTGGTGTGGTCCATCTAAGCCATTGATTAACTTGATTTTTAGGCACATGGCCCACCATGGAAGGATGCATTTACTTGATGGGGTAGATTTACTACAAACATCACGATGGGGCCCACAGAGCTCGATTTCATGGGAAACTCCCATGAGGTCGTCCTCACGTCAGCAACATCCATTTATCAAAAGAAGGAGAAACGAAGAGAAATTTCTGAATTTAAACTAATCGTTATATTAATATCTTGATTAATTATATTACTAAACCAACGCATTTGAATTCTAAAAACAGGAAATTTCAGAAACCCAACCTACCATTTCTCTGACATCCCCACAAAAAAACTCCAGAAATCAAAGAAAATGCAGGCATTGATTTGATGAAACTTGTTAATGAAAGAAAATCAGGTATTATTTGGTAAAATCCAAAAATAGAAAAAAAAACATAAATATTGAGATTGGGATCTTACAGCAACGGTGATTCCACGGAAGACGTCGAGCGAGACGAGACGGCGTTTCGAAGCATCTCCGCCTGCGGCAACAGCGATGCCTTTCTGGCTTTCCACCGCAATGAATTTCGCAGAAGGAAACTGCCTTGTAGATTCGAGTTCTTTCTCCGTATAACCTTCCTCAATCGACAGGACCTTCCTCTTTGGACATTCGATTCCATTCTCTTCGTCTTTAATCAATTCATACACCGCCATCCCTTTCATCCCAAAATAAAATAACAGCAAAAACCGTTATTTCAGAGCTTTGATCTGATAATGCAAAGAAATCGATAGCTAGAAAGCCGAAAACAACGTTTATCTGAGCTTCCGGATCAAAAAACAAAGATCAAATAGAAAGCCAGAAATTAATATCTTTTTTCAGCGCTTCGAGATCAAGAATCCCTGAACGCTCCGAATGGAAAAATGCAGGGGAAAAAAAAAAAACAGAGATCTAGATTTTTTTTAAAAAAAAAAATCGTTTCTTTACGATCTCTGAATTGAAAAATGGAGAGAAAGCAGAGAGGTAGAAAGGAGCAAAAAAGCGTTTCTTTGAGCTTTTCGATCGAGAAATGCAGGGAAAAGAAATAATAATAATAAACAACAGATATCCAGATAGCCATCAGAATCGAGAAAATCACGGATGAGGCATGAGAGAGAGGAAGAAAACCAACCTCTGTTTTTCTCTCCCTTTGAAGAAAATGGGGAAGAATTCGTTTGAAGGAAGTAAGACGAAGGAACCCTTTTTCTATCTATATATAGAAAAAAAAAAAAAAAAACTACTCTTTTGCGTTCTTTCTATCCGTTCCTGATCTGTCTCCCTTTGTCGAGAGAGAGAGAAGGCTCTCTCCTCACTTCGCTTCGGCCGGAAAAACGCGAAGAGAGAGAGAGAGAGATCGCAACTAATAAGCCCTTCGATCTCCCAACATATATAGACGCTGGCGCCTTTCGTATGTACGTAGTGGGCATTACTTTCATTTACGTGGACGGAATATCTTCATTTGGACAAGATCCAAACCGTCCATCAAGTTCATCACCCATTTTTTGGTTCGGATCCCAAAAATCAGGCTAAATCAATTATCATACTAACTACACTGTGGGAAAACGTTGAGATGGGAAGTCACACCATCAAAACGTTCAAATTGTTTGTGGGGTCCACCTTCATGAGTACATGCTTTTTAATCTACTCATCTGACGTGTCACATCAGGTTGAATGGATTGGTTGAAATTATTACATTACAACACCCATGTAATCCAACTCACCTGAATTTTGTCAGTTTTAGGCATGATTTTACACCCTTCCAATTGGAGTGGCCCACCTAAGATTTACATTGATTGAATTTTATATTTTATGTTGAAAATATAACAAATCATCTGATGGACGGGTTGGATTAGATGAATGTTTGGCTTAAGTGGGGAACAGTTACCGCAAGTTAGGATATCGCGGTCCCAGTGAGTTTTCTATTTTATATTCCCGGAAAAGGTACGGAAATATACATGTAAAAGAGTAAAAAAGTAGCTAGTCCTCGGACCACTGGAATGAAGAAATCGTGACTATAGATTAATCCAACGGATAATATTGTCCGATCTACATCATATACGGTTCTGATAATTGGTAGGCCCAGTCCAACCAGATTACTACGGGTTCTCTTTAGTAGTACGCGGACTACCAAAACTGACTTCATAAAATATTGGGCATTTCAGAGATAAAACTGAGAAAGGCCATTTGCCTAAAAGTTACGGTTTATATAGGTTGTATCAAGAGGTCCCATCAAAATATACGCCTTCGATATTGTCACGCATGCAGAAGGTCGTGTCATTAAATGGCAAGAATGAACCCTGGGAAGGTTTCAACGGTGAGTGTCACTCTCCCCACTGTTTCCGGCGGTGGGGTCCACTCGAGCTTTGAATGTGAGTCGTTCTTTGTCTTGTGCTCTAAAATGATCTTTACAAATGGATGGACAGTGTGGATGCAACACATAATTCATAATGGGGCTCACAAACTTGGTGACGTCACTCCGGTAGCTAATCCACGTCTGACTCTCGGCTCCTCAGCTCATAAATAGCTACTCCGCGCCTGACGGGGTTGTACTTAGGCCTGAAAGTTAAGCGCGTTGGATTGGGATGAGTTGAGTTGGGATGGTGCTCAACCCAAACCCAACCCAAGGATCTTATACCCCAGCCTTAATTTAATCTAACCAACCTAAGCCCAACTCCAGTGGGCTCGGTTGGGTTCATTGGGTTGGTTGAGTGTATACGTACTAATATTTTTATTATTACATTAGTTTATTATATTTTAATATAAAATTTTTTTTATATATTTATAATTTTGTTAATTATATATGTAATTATTTATCATAAGAATTTTATTTTTTTCTTTAAAAAAACAAGTTAAATATAGGATAACTACTCCTTTAAAAGTCATGTAGTATAGCACAAAATTTATTTAGGAGAGAGAAATTCAGCATATCTTGTTAGCTTGGGTACTTAGAAATTACGTGGATAAATGAGACTTGATATCACTAGTGTGTCTTCAACACAAACGATTCACACTCAATTATAATTTATAAGTAATTAATATATGGATTGAGTTCGGGTTGAGTCGGGTAACTTGAGCCCAGTTCAAGTTTTATTAAGTTGGTGTTTGTATAACCCAAGCTTGAGATTGGACCTAATATATCTTACACGAGCTCAACCTAATGTCAAGTTGGTCATGAATCGATCATGTTAAACCCACCCAACTTTCAGCCCTAGTTGTGCTCATGACATCCAGTTTGTCCATCAGGTGTTCCTTTCAATGTCTACCGTTCATGCACACAAAAAATCCTGATCCTAGATTCATGTGGGCCAAAAGCATTGGAAACCATTAGATCGCGTTTAAAACCTTAAACTTCGCATGGTGGGGCCTGCATGAATTTTGAATCAATCTGATTTTTGTATTGTTTATTCATCCTGCTGAGGTACACCTCATCAACGGCTTGGATACAATATATACACCATGAATGACTCCACGCACAACTCTATTGTTGGCGTCCCCTTCTCATTGTTCCTTGTTAAGTGGGCCATCAGAATTGTGGATCGGATAAATATCTACTAACATCAACCAAAATTGAGAGCTACATCTGATGGACGGTGTGGATACCACGTACACAACACAGCGGCCACACGGTGCTCGGGTGCTGTACCCGCTGCTTAATACAGGTCTAGCAGAGGATTCCCGTCAGTAGAAATTAGCACCGTAGGCGCTTATCTTTTATGTGTTTTTTTATCTAAACGACCAAAAATTATAAAAAATAGATTTTTTAGCCGTAGAAAAGAGATATTTGGATGAAAATACTCCCAATTTTAATAAAAGCAGCAAAAAGAGTAGGTGTTTTTTCATCTTTCTTGATTCGTACACATGGATAGGAATCCAGAGTAGTAAGATAAGTTTTACTCAGGTCAACGTGGATGGAAGGTTGCGTTTATAATAAAAAATTCCCCCCATTACTACTTCAAGATCACTGCTTGAGTAGTTGAATCGATGACTAGGTCGAGTCAACCGAGTCAATGGTTTTAGCTGGAGCATAGTAGCCTTGAACCCAGGATCTTCGCATGATACACTGGTCTTCTGTTTAGAAGATGGTTCATTGATCCAGACCATTGGTCTGCTTGGGTGGATATCTCACGGACATGTCAGTGGGCCCCATGTAAGTTCCGACAACAGGAACTTCCTGCAGGTCAGGGTCACAGCAAATCAACGTCCCTCAATGGGTGGTACTCTGGATTGCGCCCTGCTCCTGATAGGACCGACTCATACATGGCAGAGGCTTTGTGGTGCCCGTCATAATGAATATGTTTTATCCACACCGTCCATTCATTTTTACAGATAATTTTAAGGATTAAACCCAAAAATTAGGCAGATCCAAGGGTCAAACGGACCACACAATGAAGATTGAACGCCTACCATTAGAAACTTCCTGAGAGCCGTAAAATTTTGATCAAACTGATATTTGTATTTTTCCTACATCCATCCACCTGGTGTGACCTTATAAACAAGTTAGATGGCAAATAAAAATCACGGTGGGCACTATGAAGGTTTAAACAATGGGCCCTCATCTTTGTCACTACTGCTTCCTGTGGTGTGGTCCACTTTAGCCTTGGATCTACCTCCTTTTTGGTCTCATCCTTTGAAATGATCTTTCAAAATAGATGGACGGTGTGGATAAAACACACATATCACGGTAGGACTGATAGAGCCCCAACCAGGACCGAGTCCATCTAAACAGGGGAAGGACGCAGTCAGTCCGCGTACGAACGAGTGGTACATACCTGTACTCGAAAAGAACGGGCTTTATTGGAAAAGGTCGCCAGCAGTCCCGTTCAACGTTCATGCGTGGGCCACATCATTAGTGGACCATATAATTTTTAATCGTAATATCTCCATGTGAGGACCACCCTATGTTAGGACAGTTAGGTGGGGCCCACTATGATGATTGTGAGAAATCAATCCTGTCCATCCGATTTTTTCCGATCATGTAACAGCACGGGCATCAAAATGTGGCAGATCGAAAACTCAAGTGGGCTGCATGATAGTAAAAAATGAGTAGAGAAATCCCTACCGTTGAAACCTTTCTGCGGTCCACCGTGATGTTTATATGTCATCCATACCGTTCATAAGGACATTCCTACAGGGATGAACTGAAAACACCAAAATATTAGCCTAATTCAAAACTTCCATGGCCCCACCAATATTTCAACTTTCTAGGTTCAATCCTTCTTCTTCTTGTGCTGCTGATTTGAGTTTTGGATCTGAATTAATTTTGGCCCATGTCATAACATGGAGTGGAAAAACAGATGGACGGAGTGGATTACCAACAAACATCACGGTGGGCCCACCTATCTTCAAGTTGCATGAAGTTGCAAAACAGGCTACGGAAGGCAATCCGCATCACCTATGTTCTACCTGCCACGTTGACAACCCGATATTTTAGTGGCATGGGAAGGCGGTACGATGAACGCTACCATCAATACCTTGTACGGAGATTCTCTAATTTCACACGCGTGCAGTGCACATTCAAATGCGCCCGCACGTGTATAAGATCTGAGCTTTCCACAAGGTTGAAAAAAGCGCGACGGCCCAGCATGTAGAAAGTAACTGACCGTTCAATTTTTTAAAAAAAAATTCTAGCCATTCATTAATTTTGATATGCAGTGGCCGACCTGATGTGTAAAATGATCTGGTTTTTATGATAGAAGATCTAAAGAGTGTATCTCACCTGATGGGAGGTTCAGATCTCACACACGTCTGGCATTGTGAGACATGCGGGCGTGTGGATGTATGCACGTACTGCAATTGAATGGTCCCACAATGCAAAAATTGGATCAATCCTGACCGTCCAATCAGCGGCATTTAAAGTGATTGCTTATCGTGCTGTCGTGTTGCATGGTACTACTACAACAACTTGGATATTTATTGATGATTTTTGCCGTTTGATGAGGACTGCGATCTGTTCAAGTTGTTTTTTGTGGCCCACTTCAGATTTAATTCAAATTAAAACTGTCCAAATCGTGGGCCCCACGTTAGATGCGTTCATGAACGGATAACTTCATGTCCTGGTTGGCGGATAGGAGACCACGTAACGGTACAGTAAAAAAATAGACGGTATAGATTTGAGAGATGAACTTCCATTAATCAGTGCATAGGATTATTAGCCAATCAATCTCATTCTGCAGTTATGGCCTATCTGAAGTGGGCCCCACAGTTTAAACGTCGCAGAATGATTAAAATACGATCATTGCATCATTAAAGTGGATGGCATTGAGCAAGACCTCAGCTTTTTCTCCTTTGGAGAGTTGAAAGGGCAGATGCGCTCGCCACTTCCAAAAGCTGCATCTTTTCCACCACCCAAGGGGAGCCCATTAGGTGCGGCCAGCCTCACCCTACAAGGTGCGGTCCTGACTGTGGGTCCCACCTTTATGTATGTATTTTATATCCACGCCGTCCATACGTTTTTTCATCTAATTTTAGGGTTTGAACCCAAAAATGAGGAGGATTCAAATCTCAGGTGGACCACAGTGTAGGAACCAGCGGAATTTGACCGTTAGAAAGTTTTTGTGGGCCACAAGTTTTGGATCGATCTGATCTTTTTTTTCATTTTTTTTTCTTTCATCAAGGTCGGTTTGACCATATCAACGGGTTGGATGGAAAATAATCATTTACGGTGGGCATTAAGGTGTGGCCTAAGAATAAAAACTATTTCTTGTGGTGTGGTCCACTTGAGATTTGGATATTCTTAATTTTTAGTTTCGTGCCAGAAAATGATATATAAAAACGGATAGACGGCGTGGATATACAATACATACATCAAGGTGGGCAACACAGTCAGGGCCGCACCGGTTTTTAATGAGGCCTGGCCACACGTAATCCACTCCCGCACCAATGTCACTTTCTACTCGCTAGCAGCTGTTGCAATTCCACACGTGTGGAAAACATGTCCCACACGTGGCTGTGAATTGCTTGTCAAGTGGGTCGTATGTGTGAAAAATGCAAATGGTTAGAATAGTGGTGATTATGTCAGACCATCCAAGCCATCCAAAATGTGGGGCCTTCAAATTCACATCCAAACCACACCCTTGAAAAACATAGCATTAACACCACCAAAAGAAAACAGCTGCACAAACCAACTCATTTCAGTGACACAACAACCACATTTGAAATAGATATCAAACACTCCTTCAATATCTTCTGACTTTTATGATGCGGTTTGGCCAGTGACCCCAAAGCTCCGGAGCCCCACCATGATGTATGTGTTTTATCCACTCCGTCCATCTATTTTTCCGGCTTATTTTATCCCTTGAACCCAAAAATAAGATATATATATATATATATATATATATATATATATATATATATATATATATATATATATATATGTCTCAGGTGGACCACGCCATAGGAAAACAGTGTTGATTAAACGTCCACCATTGAAAGCTTCCCAAAGCCCACTATAATGCTTATTTGCCATCCAACCCGTTGATAATGTCACAGGGACTTGGATGAATGGAAAACATAAATATCAGCTTGCTCCAAAACTTCTGTAGACTCGAGGAAGTTTTCAACAATGAGTAATAAATCCCCGCTGTTTTCCTGTTGTGTGGTACACCTGATATTTGGATACGCCTTCTTTTTTAAATCATGAACTAAAATGATCCAGAAAAACGGATGGAAAGTGTGGAGAAAGCGCACACATCAGGGTGGGCCCACAGAGCTTTGACATCAGCTACCTGGGTGGTGTTGGGGACATTAGCCAAACTGCGTCCAACGTAATAGGTAGCCGGACGCGGATTGCGTCCTACCCCGCCAGTCTCCAGCCGAGAACGGGCAGCAGCATTTACCGTCAACCGCGATGTATGGTTCTTATCGACACCGTCCATCCATTTTTTAGTATCATTTTAGTGTATTAAACAAAAAACGAGGCAGATCTAATGCTCAAGTGGACTACACAATGGAGAATAAATTCTTACCGTTGAAAACTTATTGAGGTCCGCAGAAGTTTTGAATGGAGCTCACATTTGTGTTTTTTTTTTTTTTGTTTTTTGGGTTTTCGGGGGGCGGGGGGAGGGGTTTAGCTTGATAATACACACCCATGTCAGTACACATACTCATGTTAGCCGGAACGATACCAAGACCTCAAGTGTTGAAACGAGGTACCTCCACTCAGTCTTCTAGTTGAGCCATGGATCTGGAGTAGCTCACATATGTGTTTTCTTTACATCCATGTCTATGTAACTTTATGAATGGATTGGGTGGCAAAAAAACGTCATGGTAGGCCTTAGAAAAGTTTCAACGGTGAGGATCATTATCACAGCTGCTTCTGTGGTGTAGTCTACTTGAATCTTGGGTATGCTTCATTCTCGGGCTCATCCCCTAAAATAACATGATAAAAAAAAAAAGAAAAAAAAGATGAACAATGTAGATAAGACCAATACATCACGGTGGCCACTAAAAGCTGCTGCCCGTTCCCAGATGGAGACGAGCGTTGCAGGACATGACGCAGCTCAACTGGCAGACTGAGCGAAGATACCGCGTTTCAACACTTGAGGTCTTGGTATGAATACCTAGTGGGGGTGGCTACCATGGAGTCAAAGGATGCAATCCGCGTCCAGGCACCCTCAATGATTAATGGCGAGAAATGGTAAGGTAGGTTGGCAAATCTCCTTGGAGACTTTCAACAACCTTGCGGAGATAAAGTCGCATATACCTCCGTCCATGTACGACGATTTTATTAAATTTGAACTTTCATTGTCTTCGGAGAATAGACCACCAATTTTTACATGATAGGATTTGCATTTATAAGTGATTTTTCACCCATAGGCGGATCAACCGCCGACAGTAGCATGGCATCTTGTACAGCTCATTTTTGATAAGTTTTCACCTCAATGAATAATTTTTCATAAGTGTTCATCAGCCATCCATGACCCGACGATTTCGTGGCCTATTTAAACTGCACTCGACCTTGTCAAAGAGAAGTAGAGAGGGCAGAACAAACAGCATAGGAGTTTTCTTATTTTTAACTTGGCTTCTGTACCTCAACAATGAGGAGATTCTACCACTTAGGACATAACCAGTAAAGGTTCTGCCTCAGTCGTTTATAGCAATCCAACTCATGAGTAAAGCTTATTCTATCACATCAAGAGTAAGGATCATGGACGATCGATTATTCTTATTATGATTCGAGAAAATGGTGTTCTTACGTCAAAATCAAGCTCAGAACATGATGCATTCTATGTTACTGTTAGGAATCTGATTTTGATACACCGAAAAATATCAACGAATAATTCAAAAATAAAATATTTTATTAGACTGAATCACGTATAAAATACGATATCCTTAAAGAGTGATTCACCCCTGTATCAACTGTAGATGAGTTACAGGCGAATTGCTTCCAAGATAAGACAACCCTTCTGGATCCAGGGTGCAACAATCACGATAGGTCTACTAAGGAACAATTTTAACGCAGCAAATTACTTCTGGCAGACCCAGACGATGGAGATATTTTGAGTATTTTAAAGTGGAGCTATGGACCGTATTCTAATTTAATGGGAGAGATGGTGTGTTGAGATGATGAAATCGGACTGGAATGATTCATTTTATATAGGCATTAGGTAGTGGACCATTGCTAGACTGTTATCAATGGTCCAGAACGTTTGAAAAATATTTCTGGCCATTGCCCATTAATCACAGACGTTTCTGGTCATCGAATCAAAGGATCTGACCATTGGATCATCATGGTCCATCCATTTTTGGACCGTTGTGGCTTTTAAGGTAGCTATCCGTTGTTAGAAACGGATGGACGATTCGGATTTAAGATCCGACTGTTCTCAGTCATCTATAAAAATCTATGTTCATTTCAGATCCACACCGCCCTAAGGCTCTGACCAGACCCATCGCACTAGACCTATCATACTACGATCGCACCGTCTCATGCCGATTCGTGTAAGGTTGCGAGGGAGTGACCACTTTGTGACACGATGCGCACATGCGAAGTGCGCCACCTAACACCACTACAGTCACACCGCCCACGCCCACGCCCACGCCCGTCCCCGAGTCCGAGCCCTAGCGCATGCGCGCGCGTGCGTACGTGTGTTCCAGTGTGTATGTAGGAACACGCAACCCATGTATCACCTCCTCCAAAAGCTCCAACTAAGAATACTCTTCACAACATCTCATATAAACCACAAAAAGATTTTAACCATTTTCGATGTGGGACAAAGCACACACTGCACTTTTTAATTCAAAATTTTCAAAAGCGTTTTGGGGGAAAAATCTTGAAATTTTAAAAAATTGAATTTTCATTTTTTATTATTTTGAAAAATCATTTATTTTCAACAGTTACGAATTGATGTTTGGATACACCGAAAATATAAAAAAAAAATTATAAAAAATTATTTCACTAGGCTGAATCACATAAAAAATATGCTGTCCTTAAAGCGTGATTCGCCCCCTTATCAACTGCTGATGGGTTACAGGCAAATTGCTTCTAGGATAAGACAAGCCTTATCTGGATCCAGTATGTAGCAATCACGATGGGTCCACTATGGAACAATTTTGACGCAGCAGATCTGTTCTGGTAGACTCAGACAGTAGAGATGTTCACAGTATTCTATAATAGAGATTTGGATTGTATCTGATTTGATGGGAGAGATGGTGTATTGAGATGATGAAATCGGACTGGAATAGTCCAGTTTATATAGGCATCAGGTATAGCACCATTTGTAACGTCCTAAAAAAATCCGTACAAGGACCCGAGTACAACCTCAGGTGGAATAACCCAAGGACCACACCCGATTGTATAATTTAAACGAGATTTAATTAAATGTTAAGCAGTAGGTGGGTTAAGCTTGGGCCACCATTTTTTTACAAATGGGAAGGCCTAGAATCAGGAGTACCACTGCTCAATGCCACCTGAAGACCTAGGAGAAATTCCAAGGGGCTGTCGCTTTCGGGAATACACTGAAACTCCATAAGGGACCTAAATCGCACATCGGGGCTTGACAATCAACGCGGGAATCAAGTGCAGATAGTGTCCAGAAATGCCCAGATTGGGCCGAGAGTTAAGAGCGTGAGAAATACAAATATCATGAGAAAATGAACTGAAACTTAAGTAAACTGGGTCATCCGTTCTTACGCAAAGTTGAAGATTTCGGACCGTTGGTTTATGACCAAACTTCACAGTGGAGAAAGAAAATTTCCTTGCACATATCCGCATAACCGTAGCCATGATTGGACACATATGACTGTTGATCTGACACAGGCTCTACACGATTGATCGGCTTATCCGATTGCACCGAAATCGTGTCCTAGCATGGATCCATTGTTAGGGAGCAAACCCCATGACATAGATGGGCCGTGGGCCTCCCAACACACCCCCTCTCTCCCAAATACAAATTTCCTAAACCCTAAGGAAAGAAAGAATAGAAAAAGAAAAGAGAGAAGAGGAAGTTCGAGAAATCATTGCAACTGTGAAAATCTTCTCCCATGGATCCATGTGCCTAATCACCGCCACGTTTCGCTACCAAAACTCCTCCGGCTTCAACTTAGGGTAAGAAATACTAAACCCTATAGTGTTGTAAGTCTCCCGGATGGTTTTTCTCCAACCTAGCTAGCCCATTTACTCGTTTAGGCGACCGACGTTCTTTCCTTAGAAACATAGTCCTAGGATCGAGTTCGAGTTGAGCGTACTACCGAAAGGTGAGAATTATAAACGCTTATGTTACGGTTTATCAATGCTTTCATTACAGCTAATGATTCATATTTGCCATGACTACTACTGTATTATCTTAAACACGTCGATTTCTATATGTGATACACCTATGAACTATACTAAGTAAATAACACAACCTATGTGCTTGATGAAATGTCTAAATGAGGAATAGAAAATGATTAGTGCTTGTCATAATTGATAATCTAGGATTCATTATTGTCACATGCACATGCATTTCTCTGTGTAATGAATTGATAAAATGTAAGTCGTAGCTAACATAGTCTATGAGTTTGATAAATTGTTTAAATGAGAAATGGTTGATGATTTGTACTTGCTATGATTATTAATGTAGGATTCTTTGTGGTCTTATGCGTATGTATATTTTTCTCTATGTAACCTATTTTTCTCTATGTAACCTATTGATAAAATGCAAGTTGTAGTTAACATGATGTATGTGTTTAATGAAATGCTCAAATGAGAAATTCACTAGGATTGCTTATCGAAGGGTATTAACAACATTTGGTTAGGAATGGGGCTACAATTATAATCCAGGCAATCGGTAAACACTTATGTTTGGGTGGACGAATTAGTCTGGCTATCTTGGGCAAACCTGAAAAACACGGGTCGTACGACGACTGCCAACAGTGACTAAGCCACGAGGGGCGCTTATGCCCTCCATGTCGATTAGGCCAGCGTGAGCTTGTACTAATCGAACTTGCCTAACGAACCTTTTGACCTATTATGTGTTTACCATGTATGGAGGCAACTGTTTGAATCTAAGGTACCCCTCACCAATGGAAAGATCCACCTTTAACCATGGTACCACGATCCTCAAACTTGTGAGCCGGGCATGGTGGTATGAGACACCATGTTCGTATTGTCGGCCTACGCTGGGGTGACGAGCCTCCCCGTAGTGACCACGAGCACCATTTCTTGCAACTTGTCTATCGCATGTGTTTACCTAGGTGTGACGAACCTAGATGGATTCAGAACACAGGAAAAGGACTGCTATGGTTGTCCGATGCCTAATGTTCGATTTGGATCAAAATTACAAAGGGAGGTACCTTAGCTTCTCAAACTTACTGGATGAATGAGCATAATTAATCACTTGGTTAACATAACCATGCATCACACTACATTAGTTAGAATGAGCAAGTGTTGTCATATGCGAAACAGGCGATCGGAGTCACGTTTTGACGGAGTGTTGATGGGCGAGGGCATGCATCATTACCTACACTCCATTCTTGCATTTAAAAATAATAATTAGGAAGTGATTGTTTATGATTGCCTTATCATTACTGCATTGATTGACTTGATAACATGTATAACTTTTTCCTTATAAAACCACTGAGTAAATCACTCACTTCCACTCTGGAACGGTGTTTTAAAACACCAACTAGACGCTGATGTAGATGTAGGTACGGACGACGTTTGTGCATTGGAGCAGGACTTCTTGGATGAGGAGGAGGAATTCTCCTACTTCCAACGTCCTAAAAAAATCCGTACAAGGACCCGAGTACAACCTCAGGTGGAATAACCCAAGGACCACACCCGATTGTATAATTTAAACGAGATTTAATTAAATGTTAAGCAGTAGGTGGGTTAAGCTTGGGCCACCATTTTTTTACAAATGGGAAGGCCTAGAATCAGGAGTACCACTGCTCAATGCCACCTGAAGACCTAGGAGAAATTCCAAGGGGCTGTCGCTTTCGGGAATACACTGAAACTCCATAAGGGACCTAAATCGCACATCGGGGCTTGACAATCAACGCGGGAATCAAGTGCAGATAGTGTCCAGAAATGCCCAGATTGGGCCGAGAGTTAAGAGCGTGAGAAATACAAATATCATGAGAAAATGAACTGAAACTTAAGTAAACTGGGTCATCCGTTCTTACGCAAAGTTGAAGATTTCGGACCGTTGGTTTATGACCAAACTTCACAGTGGAGAAAGAAAATTTCCTTGCACATATCCGCATAACCGTAGCCATGATTGGACACATATGACTGTTGATCTGACACAGGCTCTACACGATTGATCGGCTTATCCGATTGCACCGAAATCGTGTCCTAGCATGGATCCATTGTTAGGGAGCAAACCCCATGACATAGATGGGCCGTGGGCCTCCCAACACACCCCCTCTCTCCCAAATACAAATTTCCTAAACCCTAAGGAAAGAAAGAATAGAAAAAGAAAAGAGAGAAGAGGAAGTTCGAGAAATCATTGCAACTGTGAAAATCTTCTCCCATGGATCCATGTGCCTAATCACCGCCACGTTTCGCTACCAAAACTCCTCCGGCTTCAACTTAGGGTAAGAAATACTAAACCCTATAGTGTTGTAAGTCTCCCGGATGGTTTTTCTCCAACCTAGCTAGCCCATTTACTCGTTTAGGCGACCGACGTTCTTTCCTTAGAAACATAGTCCTAGGATCGAGTTCGAGTTGAGCGTACTACCGAAAGGTGAGAATTATAAACGCTTATGTTACGGTTTATCAATGCTTTCATTACAGCTAATGATTCATATTTGCCATGACTACTACTGTATTATCTTAAACACGTCGATTTCTATATGTGATACACCTATGAACTATACTAAGTAAATAACACAACCTATGTGCTTGATGAAATGTCTAAATGAGGAATAGAAAATGATTAGTGCTTGTCATAATTGATAATCTAGGATTCATTATTGTCACATGCACATGCATTTCTCTGTGTAATGAATTGATAAAATGTAAGTCGTAGCTAACATAGTCTATGAGTTTGATAAATTGTTTAAATGAGAAATGGTTGATGATTTGTACTTGCTATGATTATTAATGTAGGATTCTTTGTGGTCTTATGCGTATGTATATTTTTCTCTATGTAACCTATTTTTCTCTATGTAACCTATTGATAAAATGCAAGTTGTAGTTAACATGATGTATGTGTTTAATGAAATGCTCAAATGAGAAATTCACTAGGATTGCTTATCGAAGGGTATTAACAACATTTGGTTAGGAATGGGGCTACAATTATAATCCAGGCAATCGGTAAACACTTATGTTTGGGTGGACGAATTAGTCTGGCTATCTTGGGCAAACCTGAAAAACACGGGTCGTACGACGACTGCCAACAGTGACTAAGCCACGAGGGGCGCTTATGCCCTCCATGTCGATTAGGCCAGCGTGAGCTTGTACTAATCGAACTTGCCTAACGAACCTTTTGACCTATTATGTGTTTACCATGTATGGAGGCAACTGTTTGAATCTAAGGTACCCCTCACCAATGGAAAGATCCACCTTTAACCATGGTACCACGATCCTCAAACTTGTGAGCCGGGCATGGTGGTATGAGACACCATGTTCGTATTGTCGGCCTACGCTGGGGTGACGAGCCTCCCCGTAGTGACCACGAGCACCATTTCTTGCAACTTGTCTATCGCATGTGTTTACCTAGGTGTGACGAACCTAGATGGATTCAGAACACAGGAAAAGGACTGCTATGGTTGTCCGATGCCTAATGTTCGATTTGGATCAAAATTACAAAGGGAGGTACCTTAGCTTCTCAAACTTACTGGATGAATGAGCATAATTAATCACTTGGTTAACATAACCATGCATCACACTACATTAGTTAGAATGAGCAAGTGTTGTCATATGCGAAACAGGCGATCGGAGTCACGTTTTGAGGGAGTGTTGATGGGCGAGGGCATGCATCATTACCTACACTCCATTCTTGCATTTAAAAATAATAATTAGGAAGTGATTGTTTATGATTGCCTTATCATTACTGCATTGATTGACTTGATAACATGTATAACTTTTTCCTTATAAAACCACTGAGTAAATCACTCACTTCCACTCTGGAACGGTGTTTTAAAACACCAACTAGACGCTGATGTAGATGTAGGTACGGACAACGTTTGTGCATTGGAGCAGGACTTCTTGGATGAGGAGGAGGAATTCTCCTACTTCCAACTCTCTGGCGGGCCGATGTAGGCCACGTACCGTTACGCAGGGAACGCTGGGCATCTGGGCTTAGTTGGACACTATATTTACATTACCACATTTTGTTCATTTTGAAATTATACATGTATATATTGAATTGGGTCACGGACTCGTACTCTGAAAGAAATTTTATGAAACATGTACATATTTACATAGATATGTTTTGGAATTATGCACTTACCTAACTTTATTAAATTTGGAGTATGATACGCTATTTAATAAAATTTCATGCATGCTTAATCAATCAATATGGAAGAAATCAGAATATTATCATTCACAAGACATAAGTGATGTTCAAAATCTCGGGATTCGAGCTTTGCTTGACCCTTTAAATTCAGGGCGTTACACCATTGTTGTGTGGTATTCAATGGTCCAGAACATTTTAAAACATTTTTGGCCACTGTTAATCAATCCCAGACGTTTCTGGTTGTCAGATCAGAAGATCTGACCGTTGGATCATCCTGGCTCGTTCGTTTTAGGACCGTTGTGGCTTTCAAGGTGGCTATCCGTTTTTAGAAATAGATGGACATTTCGGATTAAAGATCTGACCGTTCTCAGTCACCTATAAAACTCATGATCATTTCAGATTTTAAAATCAACCGCCCTAAGGCTCTGACCAGACCTATCGCACCAGGGTCACACAAGGTACGTGCGAAGTGCAAAGTGCGCCATCTAGCGCCACTACAGCCATACTGCCTCACTACCCATGCCCGTGCCCATCGCGCGCGTGTGTTCCAGTGCACAATCCGAGTATCACCTCTTCCAAAAACTCTAAGTAAGAATACTCTCCACAAGATCTCATATAAACCACACAACTTTTCTTTACATTTCCAATATGAGACAAAGCACACACACCGCGCTTTTTAATTCAAAATTTCAAAAGGCATTTTAGCAGGAAATTCCCGAAATTTTGAAAAATTCAAATTTTATATTTTTTCAAAAACCACTGATTTTTAACATTCTATATAATTTCTTTTCTATAAATAATATTTTATTCTTTTTACTATATTTATTTCTTTCTTTCTTATCATATTTGTTTGCCCAGGGCTTCGGCTCTATAGAGTAAGGATATGATCTTTTATTTTTCATGCATTTTTTATTTTATTTTGTTTGTCTGTCCATTGTCTTTCAACTTTATGAAGAAAAGATGTGATCTATTTATTTTTTCTCTCTTATTTGTCTAGCCCACTTGTAGGGTTATGCAAAGTAAGGCCAAATAACTAATAATTTTTGCAGATATATAATTTTTTTGAAAAGTGAACGTCCTTTAAAGTAGGTATAACCCATAAGTGCAGATAAGAGAACATGCTTAACTCCTCTCGTAATTAAGACCCTTACTCAGGTTACAGACCAAATATCAGGAGTCATTCGGGCTAGAGAATTTCACGATTCTCCAATCCAAGGCAGGTCCATAGACTATAGTCGCTCGCGGGCACATTATAGCATAATCGTCTAGTGGCAACTCCAATCTTTTAAACACAACATTTAGAGGCTGTCCTTGGAAAAAGTATCGCATGGCCAAAGATGTTAAGATGACCCAAACAAAATAATATACATCAGGCCCTTATCACCCTAAAAAGGATCGACCACACGGAATAGTGAAAACACCATCCATTGAAAGGTAATTTTCCACTGTGCCGCACATTTCAACCTGTACACGCATGTCAGGGGGACGACATTCACACACTGAAGCATAGAACTTTGAAAATTTTCAAATTGTAGAAGTCAATTAGGATCCCATTAGATGCGATCAAAATTCAGAAACCTCCGATGCCTAAGTCAGGACAAGGGAATCAGGGTCTGAGTAGAGTTTAGAGGAGAGCTCGATTTTGCATACCTGTAGGTATGGTGTGATGTAGTATTTATACTTGACTATCAAGTGGTCCGGATCCAATAATCTCGGCACGATCAGGGGGATTCCCGGATCGTGGAGATACCCCTAGTAATCTATCGATCATGTAGCGTATCCAGCGGATCATGCGCATCTGCGAGCGAGGTTATCGGCCATGTTTGGTTATGGTAGTTTTCACGTTCAACGAGTGGGATATGCGCGTCTTAACATGCATTCGACTTGGAACGTTCGATCTGTTCGGACTGTATGATCGGCTAGGAACGTCGTTCGCCTCGGAATGCAGGCTAGAGCAGAGCGGCTATAACGTGGAGGATCATCCGATCAGATCATAATTCGGAGTCCGACCTCAACCAAGTCGGCTGCTCTGACGGGTTGTGTCTTGAAACAGGTCAGGAGGGTCACGACTCTGGTCGGACTTGCACTCGGTGCAGCGTTGTATTGTAAGCTCAGATTTTTCATAACAGAAGCTCCCTTTTCTTCGAGTTTGCTTGCCAGCTCGGAGAGTACTTAGGT
Source organism: Magnolia kwangsiensis (assembly GCA_037074715.1). Taxonomy (NCBI): domain Eukaryota; kingdom Viridiplantae; phylum Streptophyta; class Magnoliopsida; order Magnoliales; family Magnoliaceae; genus Magnolia; species Magnolia kwangsiensis. The sequence continues at coordinate 153,342,913 of CM073573.1, read as the reverse complement.
AGAAAATCTCCCGCCCTCGTCGCCATGATGACGGATCTCGAACCACGCGCGTTAGCCGCCTTGGCCAACACGTGGCGACAGTTACAATCCTGAATCTCCTTCCAGCCTATGAGAAGTCTCCACGCAGACAGGAGGAGGCGTGCACCTGACGACTCCGAGTGCCGGGGCGTCGCTTCACCTATCGAGGTACGCAGTCCAATGTCAGAGCTGTACGATCGGTTTGTATCCCACCAATGCAACGTCACCAGGTGTACTCGGAGATCGGCTCGTGCCGATTCGGCTGCTACCATTAAAGCTCACTATCAATACAAGAACCGTCCGCTGCCTATATAAGGCACTCCGGGCGTTGGTTAGTCATTTTGACGTCCTGATTTGCGAAAGCGCACCGGATATGCGATTTCTGACGAGAGGCGATTGCGGCCGAACTCGAGGTTTCCGGTAGAAAGGCGATTTTCGGCCATCATCCAGTGAGTCTCACTCACCTCCATCCTTGTTTCTTCAATATTTTCTGATCTGGAGATGGTCCGGGAGTATCCGGAAGGTAGCGACCTATCTCGGATTGGCCCCTGGATAGTTTGCTCCGAATGCATGGAGGATGATGATCTAAGCCTACATAATTTGAAAGCAAGTTGAGAACCCCGAGCTAACCCAAGAGGAACTGCTAAGCCTGTACATGATCAAGCATGATAGCAACGACCCATGGTATTATTTCGTGACTCGGGGGAGCAAGGGGTCGGGGTTGGTGATGCACCTGCCGTCTTCTAACAAGGACTGAAAGAACAAATGGTTATGTGCTGCAGGTGATTGGGAGGCCCCGACGGCTGAGCATAGGACCTTGATAACTAGGTTTTCAACCCATTTTACAAAGCCAGGTCGGACTTCATTTTATATATAAGTCACTATTTTGATTTTTGCCCGTTTTCATAGAAGTGACATTTTTTTATTTTGCAGCTTTTGCGAAGGGATTGCCGCTCCTAGACTCGGACCAGAAGAACAAGGTCGCGAAGGCCAAAACGCGGTTGGAGTCACTTCGCTCCTGGGCCGATCTGATAACGGCAGCCAACCTTCACTGATCCGGGCTCTGCAAATTCCAACCTCTGGTTTTCTTTCGCAGGCATGGCTGAGGCGTTTGAGGCGTAGAAGAGGAAGGTAGCTCCGAGCGCAGCGGAGCTACTCAAATAAGCCCCCCCAAGTGAAGATCACTCAGAAGAAGCTGACTCCTCCTCGTGTGGAAGAATCTTCTACTGCACCAAATTCATCAAGTCCGGCACGGAGGCCCACCGGCACTCCCTCCGCGCTGCCTACCCCGAAGGGCTCGAGCACTACCGCAGCCCCTCCGGTTGTGCTTCGGCCAGTGGTACGCCTTCCTCCGAGGGTTGTCCGAGTGACCGAGGCTGATACCCAGGCTGCGCCGATCTCTGTTGTTCGGGCTCCCTCCGATGCCGTTTCTCTGGCCACCGTTTCCTCCTCAGCCCCCGAGCCTCCCATCGCCGTTTCCTCATCCTCTAAGAGGGAGGGAGCCAACAGGGTGGCTGAAAATGTGCCTTCTCCCCCTCCCCCTCCCTCCGAGGTTGAGGGAGAGGTTTGCGCCGAGGGTCAAAACTCGACCGGAAGTCGTGTAGGGGCCGAGGGGGCTGAGGCCTCGGCCCAAGCGGGGACGAGCGGGGGGAGGTTCGAACCCGGCTATCACATGGCATGCCTTGAGCGATCGAAGGGAGGCCGCAAAGCATGCCAAGGAGGAAGACATCCCCCAGACCCTTGAGCGATCGAAGGGAGGCTTCCTGAATGACTTCGCCTCCGTATGTTACATGGTAAGTCTTCGAGAAGACTTCCTTTCTTTGATGTTGTTATGCACACTCCATAGGTACTGATCTTTATTTTATGTTCAAGCCGTCTCGATGCTGCTCTCCATTCGGCAGAGAGTGCGAGAGTATAAGGGGAAGGAGGTGGAGTTGGAGGCTCTCCGGGCTGAGATGGCGGCTTTAAGGTCGGAGGAGATTGGCCTCCGCTAACAGATTACGGGCGAGAGAGCCAGGGTCAGGCGACTGCAGGGAGTCGTCGTGGACTTGGAGGCCATGGAGCTACATCTGTAGGAAAAGGCAGATGATTTTAAGAAGAGCGGTGACGCAGCGACTGCTGAGCTGATCCGTGTCAGGGCCCACGCGGACTCCTTGGCCGTGGAGACAATTCGGCTTAGGAAAGCTCTAAATCGTGCTAAGGCTGAGGCGACTGAGGAGAGGACGTGAGCCGTGAATCAAGCCGTGGAGCCAGAGGGTGAAGGACGAGGCCTCTTTGACCGCAGCGGTTGCTGCTGCGGTCAAAAGCTTCAAGACTTCTAAAGAGAGGGATGCTGAGGCCGCAACGTTCTACAATCGCGGCTTCAACGCATGCCTCGAGGCGGTTCTGGGTTTGTACCCGGACTTAGATCTCGATTCCCTCTTGTTGGACGACTCCGTAGATACCTCGGCTGACATCGTCCGCTCGGAACCATCTCCCGACGCCCAGGTTCTTGATGCCCAAGCTCCTCCTGCCTGAAGACCCTTTTATTTTTTCAATGTATCTATGTACTTTTATCCCTCCGAGGGAATTTAATGAAAAATGTTCTTGTTACATTATTGATTTTCTTGAGATGTTGAGCTGATGGGCTTAGTCCGCTGCCATTTAGTTTTTGGGGTCGATTATCCGAGCCTCCTCGGCCCAAGCCTTAGTTAGGTCCGACCCCTTAGGATACTTGGCTCGTTGCCTCTGTTTTGTTGTACGCCGATTTGAACACTTAATCGGGTGGTCGGATCATTATTAGGCTCTTTTTCCTTGAAGGGATGCCTTGTCGATCTTTCGTGGGGTTAAGTTCCGATCCTTAAAGGATCGGACCATTTATTAGGCTTCTTCCCTTGAGGGATGCCTCGTCGATCTCTCGTAAGGTTGGGTTCCGATTTCTTAAGGGATCGGATCGATTATCTCGTACCTGTGTGGATAGGGCAGTCGAACAAGCATTCAAAGGTAGAATCGGTCTTTTATTAAGAGCCTTAAAGGCCAGTCACTCAGAGGCATACATTGCATCATGAGCCTTAAAGGCTATTTCCTCACGGGTAGTAGATCTTTAAGTGCTCGGCGTTCTAAGGATGAGGGAGATGATGGCCTTCGAGGTCTTCCAGGTGGTACGACCCTGGTTTGGCAGATCTGACCATACGATATGGACCTACCCAATTGGGTCCGAGCGCTCCTGACCCTGACTCGGCCGTGTTCTGAAAAACCCATCGGAGGACTAAGTCTCCTGGTCTGAAGCGCCTAACTTTAACTTTGAAATTGTATAAGTGTGCTACCTGCTGGTGCCGAGCCTCTGTTCGGAGCTTAGAAACTTATCGAAGTTCTTTGAGTAGATCCAGATTAGCCGCTATCTACTCAGAGTTTTGACTTTCTTCGAAACCCCTGACCCGCGTTAGGGAGTCCGATTTCTATCGGCACCATTGCCTCCGAGCTGTAGGATAACAAAAATGGGATTTCATCAGTCGAAGTCTGGACTGTATTCCTGTAGGCCCAGAGGACGAAGGGGAGCTCTTCGGTCCAATTTCCTTTTGCTTTTTCCAGCTTCATCTTGAGATGATGCTTGATGATTTTGTTGACCGCCTCTACTTGTCCGTTCGATTGCGGGTGCCGAGGCGATGAGTAAACGTTCATGATGCCGAGCCCTCGACACATGCTACGGAACTTGTCATTATCAAATTGACGGTCGTTATCAGAAACGATGGTCCTCGGAATCCCAAACCGGCAGATGATTTTTTTCCACATAAAGTCGATCACCTTCTGCTCGGTGATCTTTGCAACTAACTCAGTCTCGGCCCATTTGGTGAAATAGTCAACCGCGACTATAGCAAACTTGACTTGTCCCTTCCCAGTGGGCAAGGAACGATGATGTCGATTCTCCATTGAGCGAACGGCCATGGCCCACTCATGGAGGTCATTTCTTCTACCGGTTGTCTCGGCACAGCAGCAAAACGCTGGCACTTGTCACACTTCTGGACAAAATCCTAGGAGTCTTTCTTGAGAGTTGGCCAGAAATACCCTTGACGAAGTATCTTCATGGCCAAGGCACGGCTCCCCGAGTGATTTCTGCAGATTCCCTCATGAATCTCCCGAATCACGTAATCGGCTTCATCAGATCGGAGACATCTAAGGTAAGGCTGAGAATGTCCCTTCTTATACAGCGCTCCGTCTAATATGGCATACCGGGCCGCTCGGACCCTAAGTCGCTGTTGATAGATAATTAAAAATGGGGTCCATCCAACTAGGGATGGACTTGACGGTGCTGACCTCCTCCGACTGGCCGATGCTTGGGTGCTCAACGAACTCGACCGAAATAAAACGTGAGATCTTTCCCTCAGAGGCCGAGGCGATCCTTGCTAAGGCATCGGCCCATGAATTCTCGGCTCTGGGGATCTGCTGGACGGTGCAGCTTCAGAATTTCTCGATCAATTTCCTCGCCTCTTCGAGGTAGGCGATCATTCTGACTTCCTTAGCTTCGTACTCTAGGAGATATGGTTCACCACCAACTGTTAGTCGCTGCGGACTTGTAGGGTCTGAACACTCAGGCTCGCTGCCAGCTTGAGCCTAGCCAGCAGCGCTTCGTACTCGGCCTCATTGTTTGAAGCTTTGAACCCGAGCCTGATGGCGTATTGAATTGTCGTTGAATCAGGCGCCACCAGGAAGCCACCGGCTCCTACTCCCTTAACGTTGGAGGATCCATCAACATAAAGGACCCACCCTGGATCTGATGCGGGCTCTTGATTGCTCAGCGGGGCGGGCGGTGTCATCTCGATTTCCTTCCTTGCTTGCTCTTCGTCCGGAGTCGTAAACTAGACGATGAAGTCAGCTACGGCTTGTCCCTTGAGTGTCGTCCTGGGCTGGAACTGAATGTCAAACTCTCCAAGCTCCACAGCCCATTTGGTCATCCGGCCTGACACTTCGGGTCTCTGGAGGATCTGCCTCAGAGGGGAGTCCGTTAGCACGATTATGGAATGGGCCTGAAAGTACGGCCGTAGTCTTCTAGCTGAGACGACAAGGCAGAGCGCCAATTTTTCTAAGGACTGGTACCTCATTTCTGCTGGTACCATGGATTTGCTTACATAGTAAACGGGATACTGCTTGGTTCCGACTTCTTAGATCAGAGCCGAGCTGACGGCTGAGGTCGAAACGGCGAGGTAGAGGAACAATGGCTCTCCTTCTTCCGGCTTGGACAAGAGAAGCGGCGATCCCAAGTACTGTTTCAACTGTTGGAAGGCTTGCTCGCACTTCGGCGTCCATTCCGCCCTCTTGTGGCCTTTCAGCTGCTGGAAGAAAGGAAGGCATTTGTCTGTAGCCCTAGATATGAAATGTCTGAGGGCTGCGACTCTTCCCGTAAGGTAATGTATTTTCTTGAGAGTTCGAGGCGAGTTCGTGTCCAGGAGGGCTTTGATCTTATCTGGGCTCGCCCCGATACCCCGCTGGTTGACTTGAAAGCCCAGGAATTTTCCTAACTCAACCCCGAACACGCACTTGGCGGGGTTAAGCTTCATCTGGTATTCACGGAGGACGTTGAATGTTTCTTCGAGATTAACAAGGTGGTCGGAGGCTTCGATACTCTTCACCAGCATGTCGTCCACATACACCTCCATGATGTGTCCGATCTGTTTGGCGAACATCTGATTCACCAGTCTCTGATACGTTGCCCCAGCATTTTTCAGGCCAAATAGCATGACCCGGTAACAGTAGAGTCCCCTTATCCGTGACAAAAGTGGTCTTCTGCCTATCTAGGGGATGCATGGTGATCTAATTGTACCCAGATTAGGCGTCTAGAAACGAGAGTAACTCGTGTCCTGCCATGCTGTCCACCAGTTGGTCGATCCGAGGTAGTGGGAAGCTATCTTTAGGACACGCCTTATTCAGATCGGAGTAGTCTACGCAGACCCGTCACTTCCCATTTGACTTCCTGACGAGCACGACATTTGCTATCCAGTCAGGCTAGTATACTTCTTCTATAAAGCCCACATCGAGTAGGACGGAGACCTCTTCGGCAATGGCTTCATATCGTTCGGGATCGAATGACCTTCTTTTTTTCTTAATCGGCCGGTGGTCTGGGTCCACGTTCAGCCTGTGGACTTGCACATCGGGTGAGATCCCTCACATATCTTCATGTGACCATGCGAAGACGTCCCGGTGTTGTCTCAAGAAGGCCATTAACTCGTTCCTCCGCTCGGGATTCAGTGATGATCCGAGCTGAACAGTTTTGCTCGGATTTGATTCATCGAGCGGCATTCTTATCAGATCTTCGACTGAGAAACTTTCTACCGATCTTCAAGGGTCCAAAGCGTCCACTACGAGCGTTTGTTTGGCGGCCCCTTTCCTTACGGCTATCGCATAACATCTCCGGGCCTCGCGTTGGTCGCCTCAAAGATAACCGATCCCACCTTCGGCTGGGAACTTAATCATCAAATGATAAGTTGAGACGACTGCCCTCATTGCATTGAGGGAGGGTCGGCCCAGAATCACGTTGTGCACTGATGAAACATTGACAACTAAAAAGTCGACCAAAAACGTGACTTGATGTTAACCTTCTCCCGCTGTCACTGGGAGGGAGATGGCTCCTTCGGAGATAACTCTCTCTCCGGCAAAGCCGTGCATGGGAGTCTTCACGGGTCGAAGCTTGGACCGTGGAATTTCTATCTTTTCAAACGCCACGGAATACATTACGTCAGTTGAACTCCCGGTGTCGACCAAGATGTGGTACACTTTGTGATTGGCTATGGTCATAGTGACCACTAGCGCGTCGTCGTGCGGATGATGGATCCCGCGTGCATCATCTTCTTTGAAGGTCAGGCTGCACGGAGCGACACGGAGTTCCTTGCTGGGATGTTCCGTCAGGTGAGTGTGGTGCTCCGACTTGGAGCTCCGGGAATGGGCTTTCCGTGCCCCGTTCGAATCCCCTCCCCCAGCTGAGCCCCCGAAGATGGTGCGAATTTCGACGGGCTTCTCTGGGGGGTTGTTCGACTGCTCTTGTCGTCGTTCTTCTCTCTGAGCAGATTTTTCCTTTTTGGCGTAACGACGTAGATGTCCTTTGCGGATGAGGGACTCAATCTCATCCTTCAGATCTACGCAATCGTCCGTGTTATGACCGTAGTCCTAGTGGAAACGGCAGTATTTTCGTTTATCCCGATGCTCGGGATTAGCTCTCATACAGACTGGCCAATTGATCAGTTTGTCTCCTCAGATGTCTAGCAGGATCTGCTCGGCGGATGTGTTGAGTGGAGTGTAGGAACGAAATTTCCCTTCTGCCCTACGGCTTGGACGACAATCGCGAGACGCGCGGTCATCCGTCCTTTTGCTAGTTGGCTGGGAGTCTTCGTTACGGGATCTCTTCCCCTTGTTCGTCGAGTCAGACGCGTGTGTACCCTTTCGGGCGTTGGTGAACTCCTCAACGTTAGTGTACTTCTGAGCTTTCGCCATGAAGTCCACCAGCGTCTTCGGTGGATTCTTTCCGATGGAGAAGGCAAACTTTCCTTCTTTCAGTCTGCTCAGAATGGCGGCGAGGGTCATCTTATCATCGTAGTCCTCGATATGCAATGCTTCTTCGTTGAAGCGGGCGATGTAATCCTTCAACGACTCCTTCAGGGTCTGCTTAATGGTAAGCAGGTGAGTGTTGGGCTTCCGACTTCTCTTACCGCTTATGAACTATGTAAGGAATAGTCGGCTCAGTTCCGTAAATGAACCCAAGGAATCAGGCTTCAGTTGGCGATACCAGATCCGAGCGGACCCTGTGAGGGTGATAGAGAACCCCCTACACATCATTGTATCCGTTGCTGTCTAGATCTGCATCTAGGATCGATAGGACTCCAAGTGTTCGGATGGGTCCCCAGATCCCGAATACTGGATGACGGGAGGCATCCGAAACCTCTGCGGCATCACTTCAGCCATGATGGTCGAGTTGAAGGGAGGCTCGATTTCTTCCATCATCGCCTGGATTGCGGTCGGAACTGTCTATTGTTCTTGCTTTTTCTCCAATATCAGGAACTTATCCTTCAGTTCCTCAAAGCGCGCTTCTCAGGGATCCTTGTTTTTAGCGATGACCTCTAAGGTATGTTCAGCCTCCGATATTCTCCCTTCTCTCCTCCGTTCTAACTGATGATGGAGGTCCGTGGGTGGCAGGACGGATGTGGCTGAGTAGACGGTTGTCGGAGCCCGAACAGACTCGTTCTGTGCGGATGCCTCGCCACGTGCCGCAGGAAGATTTTGACCCGACCGCGGTACCCCTGAACATTGGGGAACTTCAGGCCTCACACTCCTCGGCACGGAGCGAGTTTCCATAAACAGCCCCACCGGCTCGAGAACGGGTTGTTCTTGAGTCGGGCGTAGTTCTGGCTCTCGCTGCTGTTTCATCTGACTTATCTCGTCACGCAGGGCCTGGATCTCATTGTGCATGGAGCGGTACTTGTTCGACCGATTACGCGAACGCTGAGAAGGCCCCAGAGCGGACTCGGCATGAAGGGGTGATGACGACCGAGTCTGCTCATCACGTTGCAGCTGCACTACTGTACCTTTCTTCTTCCTCACCATTGTTTAGGGGAAATGAGAACCTGACTTCTAGTTTCAGGTTCCCACAGACGGCGCCAAAAAATGTTGATGCCAAAATCTGGTCAGCCCTCCTTCCTCGTCGATCACCACGTATGATCCATGGAACCTGCACTAGGAAAGCAGACAAAGGTGACCCTGGCTAAGCCGGGGGACCCTCCGATGCCTAAGTCAGGATAAGGGAATCAGGGTCTGAGTAGAGTGTAGAGGAGAGCTCGATTTTGCGAACCTGTAGACTTGGTGTGATATAATATTTATACTTGGCTGTCGAGTGGTCTGGATCCGATAATCTCGGTACGATCAGGGGGATTCTCGGATCGTGGAGATACCTCCCGCAATCTATCGGTCATATAGCGTATCCGGCGGATTATGCGCATTTGCGAGTGAGGTTATCGGCCATGTTTGGTTATGGCAGTTTCCACGTTCAGCGAGTGGGATATGCGCATCTTAACATGCGTTCGACTTGGAACGTTCGATCTGTTCGGACTGTATGCTCGGCTTGGAATGTCGTTCGTCTCAGAATGCAGGCTAGAGCACAACGGATATAACGTGGAGGATCATCCGATCGGATCATAATCCGGAGTCCGACCTCAACCAAGTCAGCTGCTCAGACGGGTTGCATCTTGAAACAGGTCGGGAGGGTCACGACTCGGCTCGGACTTGCCCTCGGAGCAACGTTGTATTGTGAACTCAGATTTCCCATAACAACTCTCTCTCAAATCTTTTAGGGGGTGAGGACGTCAAAAGCCCCTCTCTCTCACCTTAGGATATATTTATAATGAATTTTAGACGGAAGCATAATGTAGTACTCCCTATCTTGATAGCTTTCATTACACGCTACCACATCTTTTGCTTGCCCATGCATTCAAATTGACCAAATCTGTCAACTCTTCGCAACTACCATCATTAACAAAATTCCATGTCAACTAAGAAATGAATCAGAAAATCTTGATCATTGAATGTCTCATTAAGTGTGATAAGAGCACTTTAACAATTAAAATAAAAAATTATTAATTAAAATAGATTGTTAAATGTTTAAGGCATTTCAAATGCACATGCTTGCTATAAAATTGCTTAATAGATAACTAAAGTTGAGGTTACTTTACAATGAGTGGATACCTTACCAGAGCGTTTGGGTTTCTACCACACCATAATGCATTCATTACCCACAACTACATCCCAACCACTAATTTAACATCGCATGATGACTCAAAAGCATAAAACATTAGAACTACGAAGTTCTTTCAAAACCTCAATTAAGGATTAGTTACAACTAGTATATGGTCAAATCAATCCAATCTAAATATGATTAGTCTTTTTAATCAGAGACATAATGCAATCCACCAATACAAGAGTTTCAATATATAGGGGAAAAAAGCTTGATGGTGAAAATTGTCGATCCCAACTCATCAATCATCTCCATAACACAGGATAACCAAAAACATTATCACAAGTTGTCAATTCCACTGCAACATTTAGGGTATCAAGATCCCTGATATACAACTCTCTCTTTAATGGTGGTTGTTGTGACCAAACCCATCTTTCTTATGAATACTATAGGAAACCCTTCCTTTAACCCATAAGCGCATCAACATGTTGTACTAGTTCCACAAATAATTAATTAAGTGAAAGCGCATTCCATAAAATATAAATAAGGTCAACATAAACATAGGTTTTTGAGGGCAGAAAATACTAATACACTTAGAACATCCATGGAAGTTTATCTTGAACTGAACCACAAGGTAGTGTCCCACTTAGATTGAAACAATACGACCCACATGATTTGTCCAAGAAGGTGGTCCATGCCATAGCAATTGAAATGATTTTCATAGTAATAGCTCTCAAAGATCTAATTTGTACTAGTAAAAATTCTATTGTTCCACTAACATTGTTATGGTTTAGGCAGAAAAATAGAAAATTAATCATTTAAAGATATGTTTAAAGTGTATTACAATTTCTCTATCTTTAAGGCGATATTCGCACTCTACCAATGATTAAACTAATTTACAAGAAGGTTACAACAAATTACTTCCAGGATACAATAAGCCTCTTTTTCAAAATCAGAAAAATATAGATTTCGACCTACAAAAGTAAAAAATTGCAACCTAAACACATTTTTATAGCGTATACTCCTGACTTCTATATTGATACAATTTACCCCAATGGTCGATAGGCTAGAATGGCTTTCACCACCAATTTCACAATTGTTTCCCCATGGTTGAGACCTAATTTAAATACATTACACAACCAAATGCATTAACTTTCGTAGCCGATCTTCCTGCCCTTATGTAAGGAGCCCCATAAAAATTGGATTGCCTTCCCAACATCAATGCTGAATGGAGATGTCAATGACAAATCCACTCCGTTCATCCGTTTTGAAGGACAGGAATGGACAGGATTCTAAAATTCAGGCAGATCCAAAACTCCTGTGGGCCATACCATACGAAAGAGTGGATATTGAATGTCTGGCAGTGACAGTAGATTTCTATAAGGATGATATTTCTTCGTAAAGTTTATCTAAGTGGTAATAATTCCATGAACGGTTTGGATGGCATATAAAAATCATGGTCAGCTCTAGGAACGTTTCAACGGTGGATGTTCATGTTCCCACTGTTTTGTTGGTGTGGCCCACCTGAGGTTGTCTCTTCTTGATTTTTATCTGTCATATTGTGATATTTTAAAACAGATGGACGGAGTGGATTTTCGAACGACAACTATGTGGACCCCACATAGCCTCAGGCACAGAGATATCTCTTTGCCCCGGGTCACAGGCAATCCGCTCCCCCTCAATAAAGAGAATAGACTCAGAATATGCTGTTAGATGGGGAGCGGATTAGGTGCGTGCCTCACCAAACACGGTGCGGCCTTGACCGTGGGCCCCACCTAGATGTATGAATTGTATATCCACACCATTCATCTATTTTCTAGATTATCCTAGGGTATAACCCCAGAATGAAGAAACTGCGAATCTCAAGTGGACTGCACAATACGAAAAAGTGGTGATTGAATACTTGCAATTGAAAACTTTCTACAGCCTACTGTAATGTGTGTGTGTGTTTTTTTTCTTTTCCATCCAATCCGTTGATAAGATCATGCAGACTTAGATGAAGGAAAAAAAATAAATATGAGATTTATCCAACACTTTTGTAGCCCACGAGAAGCTTTTAATGGTAGATAACCACCTTTCACATAGTGTGGTCTTTATGAGAATTGGATGTCCTTCATTTTTGAGCTCATGCACTAAAATAGGCATTCAAACCTGATGGACAGAATGGATATTAAATAAATACATCTAGGTTGAACCCAGAGTCAGGGCCGCACCATGTTGGGTAAGGCCGCGCCGCACCTAATCGACTTCCTTTTAGATTCTAAGGTCCAAATTCTATGATTGGTCCCTCTCCCTGGTGATGAAAACCTTATCCAACACTCTCAGAAAAGGTTTAAAGTATCTTCCAAGGCCTTATGAATATATTCATACTACTAGCAATGCACGTGAAGAGAGAAATTGGACCACTTGCCTGGCTTGTGTAGGCACATGGGACCCTAACTTGGCTAATTCATTGCTAGGACAAACATCCATCAAATCCACGCCGTCAATTAGATGCATTGTCATTTTTCACCATGGATCTTAAAATTCAATCAAATTCAAGACTTAGATGTCACCGTGCAAAATGGTGTAAAATCATGCCTAAAACCTATAAATTGGTATGATTTCATCCACATGAGTCTTGGAATGCCCTATTTTGGGAAAAATCCATTAATCCTGATGTATAATGCTAGATGAGTGGTTTGGATGGCATATACACACTATGGTGAACTGTACTTGCAATTTGGACGGTTTTAATGGTGAGATTTCCTATCTCAACTGTTTACCACGGTGTGGCCTACCTGACTGCTGAATCGGCCTGATTTTTGGGCCTCGGTCCAAACGCATGTTGACACACTTATTGGACGGGGTGGATCTCATGCACATCAAGTCATTCTGTCAACTTAGGGAAAATAATGCCCCGTTGCCTAGCTTTTGCACATGACATCAGAGCCGTCCCTCGGATACCAATCACATTTTAACTTTCCTAATATGTACACATGTACATCATGTGAGGCCCACCTTTAATTAACCATAGCTCTCAAACCAATTTGATTGGACGAGGCAATCCATGATAACGTGGTTAAATAAAACAGTGCAGTCCAAGGAAGACGTGACAATTTTTTTCTGGACAGTGTGGACAAAGCACACATTATGGTCTTTACACCACCATGATAAAAGGTAGGGGTGTACATGAACCGAGTTAGCTCAGTTAGCTCGCTCAGCTCGTCTTGAAGAAGCTCGTTTCAACTTAGGTTGAAGCTGATTTTAAAATTGAGTTCAAGCTAATATTTTGAGCTCGACTAAATTTTGAATTGGCTAAGAGCTTGCCTGTGCTTAACTCAACTAGGATCGAACCCCCAACTTTAATTGAACTAAAATCAAGCTAATTTAGTGACTCAGTTATATAGATATCGATGTTATTTACCGAGTATTTGGTAAAATGACTCAACGAAATGTTCAAAAATATATGATCGCCTCAGTGTACATCCGTAGTAAAGGGTGGTGATCGCCTCACTGCACAATCCATGTCCGTTCATCACTAATTGCCTACTCTACGAGCTCATGTGTCCCACCTGATCTCACACGTGTCACGGTCGCAGGTGTGGAAAAGTCCTTATGCACGAAAAGCCGACATCACTAGGTGTCCGTTTATTAGGTGGGCCACATTTACACAGCTGTGGACGGTTTGAAAACGGTAACCAGCTGTCCACATTGAGCGTGTACGTTTCCTCTCACCAGGACATGAGAAGTCAGCCATGCATGAGCAAATATCTCAGAAAGTGCCAGCCTTGAGCAGATGTTTCGTGTCGGCACGGGATGGCACGTGTGATATCCCGGATCCCGTAGAAACACGTGTCCCTTGCCCGTGCGATTATTTTTGTTTGTTTTTTCTCGTCGGTCCACTCAGGGGCAAACGTGTGCTCTGAAAGTGGACTGCTGGCCTACTTTCTTAATTGCGCGTTATTTTCGGATGTGGATTGCCTATAGCCTGCAGGGGACCACTGGAGCCCTGAGTGGGGTCCATCGTGATGTATTTGTTACATCCACACCGTCCGTCAGTTTTACCAGCTCATTTTAAGATATGGTCCAAAAAATGAGGCAGATTGAAAGTTCAAGTGGAGCACACCACAGGAAACAGTGGAGGATAAAGATCCCACGTTTGAAACCTTTCTAAGACCCACCGTGATGTTTATCTGCCACTGTACCACGTTACATCCACTAGCCCCGTTGCTAGTGGTCAGTGCTCTGTGGGCCCCACCATGATATATGTGTTTCATCCATGCCGTTTATCCATTTTCACACATCAGTTAAGGGCTTGATCCCAAAAATGAGAGGGATATAAATCTCAGGTGGACCACACCACATGAAAACAATAGTGATTGGATATCCACCATTAAAATCCACCTAAGGTCCACTATACTGTTTATTTGACGTCCAATCTGTTGACTAGGATATACAGACCTAGATTAAGGGAAAAAAAACAAAGATCAACCTGATCCAGAACTTTTATGCCCCAAATGTTTTTAATGGTTGACGTTCAATCACTGTTTCCTGTAATGCGGTCCATTTGTGATTGACATATATCTCATTTTTCGGCTCATACCATAAAATGATCTAGAAAAATAGATGGACGGCATGGATGAAACACATATATCATGGTGGGGCCCACAAAGCACCGACTATCAGTAATTGGCTGGTGTTAGGGGGAGTAGCCAATCCGTTTCCTTCACAGAGTGACTCAAAAAAAATCAACCGCATACAAAACTCAAACGGCCCACAGGAAATTTTCGATGGTGGGCCTTTTTATCCCTACTGTTTCCAGTAGTGTGGTCCACTTGAGCTCTGGGTCTGCCTCATATTCGGAATCCTTTCCTAAATATTAACTGGCAGAACGGTGAACGGAGTGGATATAACACATACATCACGGTGGACCCCACACAGAGCCTTAATGATGCAGAATCCCCTGCCCTCCCTGACATGGGACTGCAGCAATCCGCATTCGTTATTCTCGAACTCGTGGCGTAACTGATTACTGGAAATTTTGGGGAGAGGAAGTGGATTGGCTGTGTACCTCACACCAGCTGTATAACTGCTGTAGGTACGTGCCGTGTGAGGACGAGCACGGACACTCCTCGAACTCCAAGTTATACGAACGGTTCAAAGGAGATTAAAAAGTTACATGGCCATATTTATTATATTTACGCCGTTAATTTATTTTTAGAGATCATTTTAGAGCATTATACAAAAACCGAATTATATCCGAATATCATCCGGACAACACCACAAATAACAGCGGAGATCATGATTTTCTCTTTTAAACAATTTGCAGGGCCACTATAATATTTATTTTCCATCCAATCTGTTTATGTGGTCACAAGGACATGAATCAAGAGGGAAAAAATTTCGTATTAATCCAAAACTTCCGTGACCCCAAAAAGGATTTCAATAGTAGACGTTCAATCTCCCACTACTTTTTGTACTGTGGCCCACTTGATAGTTAGATCTGTCTTGTTTTTTGTCTCAATACTTAAGATGATCTTGTCAAATGGATGGACGGTTTGGATATAACACATACCTCTTGATCAAACCCATAGAACTTGCTGCTGTCGATACGGCAGCTATAGAGCAGGTGTGAGGAATACTAGCCAATCCGCTTCCGATGAACGGCCACAATCTTACGAGGTACGCGTAGAGCGGGCGAGTACGGATGCGAGCACTAATGACTGATGGCGACCACGGAAAGAACGCGGATTACCTGTGCCAGTTCCCCCGATCACAGGAAGTTCCTGTAGTAGGTGCTGTGTGGGTCCCACAGATTCCCTTAAAAATCCACTCCGTCTAACAGTTTTCCAAGACTCATGTGGGCCACACCATATAAAAAAGCAGAATTGAATACTCACCATTGGAAACTTTGTGGGCCACGAAAGTTTTTTTTAATCTTTATCTGAACGGTTTGGATAGATTACAAACATCATGGTCAGGCCCATCTGAGTTTTAGATCTCCCTGATTTTTTTATTTTTTTTAATTGTTTTCCTTTTGTGTTCTTGAAAAACTGGTGGACAGAGTGGATATTTGAAGGGCATCTCGGTGGGCCCCATACAGCTACAGATTACAGGAATTTCCTGTGCCACGTTTAAATTGTCCTAGGAAAGTAAGGGCATGCTTTGTCATTTTCAGAAGCTTGATATAGGATGATCACCGCCACTGGCAGCGGCGATGCAGCGGCCGTTGATATGTAGGACACGTGGGGCCTGATTATTGGCTGAGGCAGGCATGGATCGGTTCGATCTCTCTCGGTCACCAAACCCACCCCCTATCCTTTTAACGGCTCCTCTTTCGTTTTTGACCGGTTGCCGCCGGTAACTTGTAACCGAACCACGGGCGAGGTTTGGTCAGGTGGGTCCTACCAACCGACTCTGTCAGCTGGAGGCTACATGAAGTACTTGCACGGTACCCTCCTTGCGTCTTTTCAAAGTTTAGGTGGTTTTCAATTCTCGTGAGTGGGGCCCATGAGTTGGTAATCTGGACCGTTGATCTTATTCCGTTATGGATTGATCACTTTTTAAAAAATAAGTTTGGAGATCCTAGCCGTCAGCATTGAGACCTTTTGAGTTGTTCTGGACTGTTGTTGTAAATTTTTCTTAACCGTCTGTTTGAAGGCCAAAGATGAAAGATCACAATTTTCCTGTGAAGTATAGATTTATTGTACACAGTTCATCCCGATCATCGCAACAGATAAACGATCTAGATCACCAAGCCATAGGCCCCACTTGTTAGAATGTAAGATGTGGAAAAACACAGGTAAGTATCGTATAAAATCACTCCACTTGACTCTCGAGTCTCGGGTGCTTAAAAGTTACGTGAAAGTATCGGATGCATATGTTCGTGACAAATCCACTCCGTTCGTTAAAAAACGTAGTGAATTTTTCACTGACATCACGGAGGGCCCACATAGCTTCACACGAGGGAACTTTCTGCAAAAGATCTTCACAGGCAATCCGCCTCCCCAAATATCTACGGAGACTGATTACTCAGTAGTGACTCCCGCGGTGATGTATATATTTTATGTATACTATTCATTCATTTTTCAAATAATGATACGAGAAATCAAGCAAACAAAAATCTTAAAGTGTAACATAGGACAAGAAATTGAGCTGATTGAATGCCCATCAAGGGTGACGCATGGGCGGACGGGAGGTCGATCACCATCTTTCTCAAAAGGATAATGGTTCTGAATTCATGCAGAACTTTGCTAGACTCCTCATAGAGACTCTTGACTTCTAGAGAAAAAAATAAGGAATATAAAAAATAAATTTTATAAAATTTGAAATTAATTGATGAACGAAATAAAACATGGCGTGTGTACTGACATGAGTGTGTACTAACAAGCTAATCAAAAAGGAAAAAAAAAAAAGAGTTCATGAATTCATAACTTACTATAAATAATAAACTTACTAATTATAGACAGTCGTGATGTCTACTAGTATAACGCCTCGGCTTTCAGAACCCAAATACACAACTTGTATCTAAAAAACTCAGGAGTTAATTGAATAATAATGGTAATCAATGGAAATCAAAATGCAAGTAGTGGAAAGCAACCATAGCATAAATATGATCAAAATAGAAAACATTATCCTGGTCCACTCAACTGGGAGCTAAATATAAAATTTTCAAATGCAATAATTTCAAACAAACTATCATAAATGAAATCTATTGGTTTAGGCCATAATATACAGCCTCCTCTTAGTACGGCTCTTCATCGTAAGGCTCCTCGACTGCGACTGCCTCCGGATCAATCGCGAGTCCATCAGCCCCTGTATCTTCTGTACGATTGAACATTGATGAATGAGTGGCCAGCTCAGTATGATCTACCCTCAAGATTTCATACCGCCGCCCTAGACAAGAAATAACATAAAACATTCAAGCAACCCAAAACATACTAAATGCAGTCTTATTATGTGCATGGATGCGTGAATGCAATCATTACCTCGAGGATGCTCATCCGTGCGGACGGTGGGCTCGCCACCTATGCAATCATCGACCTGGAAAAGCTCATCCAGTTAGACAAAATACGTACATCACGTATGATAGCGATAGACACTGGTCTGTGCCATGTATGCATGATTAGCTAAGCCATTATTAGTCCAATTACAATCATTCAATTTAAATAAGCTCAAGGTCACTACAGGGGCTTGTCACCAACGTAGGCCGACAGCTTGGGCATAGGTTTCATACCACCATCCTCAGCTTATGAGACTACTATCTTAGGGTGGTATAGAGCCCACCAAAACGTGCCCAATCAATTCTTAATATAAGGAAACTACCATCGTATGTTGACTAAGAATGAATTATAGAAATCATTAAATGCGGCGACTAAAGTAAGATGGCATGTATGGATCAATGCAAGTTAACAGCGGAGAGTAAAAACATGGTGTGGTTCACTCCACAGTCAGGAAAGTGGAATCACTCCATAGATGGTGAGCCCCATAATTCAATCATCACTTATCACAACCTCCATGTTGAGAGTCTATTCTCATCACATCTGTTTCATTACACCCTAAGCTCAAACTCTCTTTAAAAAGAAGTTTTCACAGAGAGGTTTCAATCATTATGTGACTTGCAACCAACATAATCATATGAGATATAAAAATATAAACATGATTCAGTTCTAAACATATAATTCTATCAAAAATAATCAAATGCTTCAATGAATCTGAGATATACTTTTAGATAAGACGAATCATGTGATTTAATGAATTTCTAAAAACATGCGATAAGGTAAACTATTCAAAGAATCGAACCCATGATCTATGATCAAGACGGTTAGAGATTTAATCACTTCCAAGATATTTATTCAATACTTAATTAATGGCTAAGTAAGGTTATAAGGCATATATTTAAGGAAGCAAGTCGAATGGTCATTCACTCCTAGGATATCATTTGCAACTGTTATAAAAAGCTTATTAATCAGCTTAGAGATGGAAAACTCAAGGGGAAGAAAATCATCACTAGACAAGTCGCAGTGCGTCTCTCGATCCAAGCTCCCATGAACGTCTTGTGGCCCAATATCGCACAAGTGACTACTTGATTGTCATTTCCGATTCAATGGCCCACATTAGATAAGTGTTTCAAGGTACCTAAGTCATTAAAAGTGTATAGGGCTTATAGGGCTCATTATGGAGGAGATTGGGCTTATTTCAAAGTAACCAGGCCTATCATATACTTGTTCCAAGGTGGCATGACTGTACCTGCTCCCCTTTCATAACAAAACCCAAACTAGACCTGTTTTGGCCGGTTATCAGATCCGACAATAGGCCCAAATAGGGCTGACCCACTGCTTCACATCGTGTGGCCCACCTGACCTTTAGACGAGGTGCAGCCCACCTATTGTAATGTGGTGAGGCCCGCCTGTTCTAGGCAGGGTGCGGCCTATTGCTCCATGTGTGGTGCGTGCAGCCCATGTTTGAAGCTCCCTTTGCAGCCTACACGAGGGCCCGTTTTCTGCACCCTACGGCTCACCTCAAGGTGATTTTGAGCCCAGCTTAAAGAGGTTTTGGGCCCACTTCTCAGCTCTAATAAAGTGCTGGCCTCATCCCAGCCTCACGGTCCAACAAAGTGGTTGTCTGTGGCCTGATCGGAAGCTAACCCTGGCCCTGATTGGAGGTCACTTTCGGTCTCGCCCTAGGCCTGATGAGGGACTGGCTCTGGAAACCATCCTCGACCCATCGCAGAGACGAACTACTGGCCTGGTTTCTGCCATAGTCTTCGGTCCAGCTAAGCTTGTTTTTAGCACCTAGCACGGCCCATACCCTGTCACTTTTTCTGTTCAGAACTGAGGCCAAACTTGGCCTAGAACATAGGTAGCTAAGAGCTGAATCTGTCCTGG
This sequence comes from Magnolia kwangsiensis, assembly GCA_037074715.1. NCBI lineage: Eukaryota > Viridiplantae > Streptophyta > Magnoliopsida > Magnoliales > Magnoliaceae > Magnolia > Magnolia kwangsiensis. The sequence continues at coordinate 153,323,335 of CM073573.1, read as the reverse complement.
GTCGAGGCCCAGCTATGAGTTTATCTCCCTCGCCCATCCATGGTCTCCTAAGGGCCCAATTTTGGCCCAAAATGCAGCCATGGTGAAGGCTAGTTCCGGTCCAAAGTGCAATCGTTGCTAGGCCTGGATTCAGCTTGAAACAGAGCTCCTATCTTGACTGCGTTCCAGCCCGAAACAGAACCATCGTTTGGCTTGTTCTAGCCCAAAATACCACAGTTGTTTAGCCTGATTTCGGCCCGAAACACAACCATCATCTGGCATGGTTTCAGTCCAAACATACTCTCATTGTTGGCCTAAATTCAGCCCGAGACATAGCCATTGATTGGCTTAGTTCCTGTTCATTATGCAGTCGTTACTCAATCTATTTTCACCCTGAGATACGACCATTGGTTGTCCTGTTTTTTGGCTCACTCAAGTGTCATTTTAAGCTTAAACAGAAAGCTACAAGAAGATGGGAGGAGGATGGATAAACTGACTTAGAGACTAGCAATGCACTCATGCCTCATACACTCACCTTTCCTCCTCTCTTTACCCAATGACTGTGAAGCTACAAGCCCCACATTGATCCGACTCAGTTCGACCCTTGCACGGACCGGGTTGGAGCAATGTGAACTGAGTTCACTGGGTCGGTTGGTTCCTCTCTCCTTCTCTCTGTCTTTCCTTCCTTCTCTCTGTCTTTCCTTTCTCTCTTGTTGGTGCGGATCCCAATGCTACAAGGCCCTTTTTATAGTAGTGGGAGAGAAGGCCCCAACGGTTGAAAAAAATGACCTCTCTCTCGACGGTTCTGATCGACAAATGGCCATGCATGGGGCCAATCCAATCCTAGGGATGGATTGTTGATGCTCTGACCCACCGGAAAAGTAACTTTTCTAATCTAGTGGGGCCCGTCACTTGATCTCGTTTAGATGGGTTATCGGGGAAGATGATCGGCCCTCTAATGGCAGATTGCTTTACCATATATTTCAACATGATACCAGATCGAACCTCTGACCAACATGGGGTCCACTTTTTGGGCTTCAAATGTCAGTTTCAAATCATCTCGCAAGAATCTCTATTTCTCGTGAGATGATACGTTTCTCATCTCCTTCTTATCTCATCCAGAACAAGCAGCTGGGACGGCTCCACGTGGCCTCAGGAATGGCTAGAAATGTGCTAACACCTCCTTCCTGAAATGGAAATCCAATTTTTGTTTTACTTTGGGCAAGCCTTGCTCGGTCATTTCTAGAAAAGAGAGACTGTCTTTGGGTGATAGGTGGTTGGGTGTAACATCTCGGATTTTTTACTATTTTAAATTTTCAAAAAAATTCTTAAATTATTTTTTAATTAATTAACTTATAACATCACTTAGTGACCATTAGCACTCAATATTAGTTTATATAGGGGGTGGTACCAGTAAAGAACCACACAAGTTCGATTAATCAACTGTAGGAAGTCAACGAATCCGCCTGATCGCTTGAACATCAGGTGTAGCCTCATGATTTACTCACATAGGACCCAAGTCTAACCGATCCATCGCTAATAAATCAAGGCAGTCATAACTAAATTAAATATCTAACCAAAGCCAAATCAGACAAGGCCCGGATCTTGGTTAATAAATCAAATCAACCCTTGTAACGTCCCGTCCAACCAGCATAGTGTCCTGAGGCGTTCACGTAGGATTTGCCGCAGGACCATTTGTTTAAGCCACTCGTGGTGGGGTACCACAAGTTAATTAACCTAGGATTAGCCCATTAGAGTAAACTAGATAGGTGGGCCTAGCGCGAGCCGCCAAGCCAGATGACCGTTTACATTTAGCATCAGCCTGTACGGGCTATACCGCGGCGCAGAAAGGTCAAAAAATTATAAAAATTTAAGGAAACATATCTCTCACTGGGCTTGTGGTCCATCGCGGACCGCAGGCTCATTAGACACCTAAAATCTAAGTATTCGAGCAGTTACTACAGCATATGTCAACCCACCCAAGGTCAAAGTTGAAATCTGGCATGGGATAATGAAACTATGACACTGGGCCTTCCAGCCATCAAATTTTTTTAAAATTCATGGTGAAGGCCTAATGTGGTGTCCTTCACCCGTCCACAGAATCTGGAACCCGATCATGGCACGATAACCGTTGATCGTAAATCGGACCCATACGATCAAACTAAATATTCGATCGTCTTCAAATTTTACATGGCCCTTCATCGGGCCATGGTCCACCTATCTTATAAGTTTCATGATCAGGGGACTACCAGAACCTCTCCAATCACTGGAATAGACCCCACACGGTCACTTAAGGATCGGGACCATATGGTCAAACCCCATATCCGATTGTTCTCAAATTTTGTGTGACCCTTCATCGGGCCATGGAGCACTTATCCTGCAGTGTATATCGATATGTATACCCTATAGTGGGCCCTAGATCTTAGAAAGACCCTCCCATAGGTCTAGTATAATAAAAGCTTAGCCCTTAGGGCCATTTACACTAATTTTGACATTATAAAAAGGCCTTCTCTTAAGCACCCCTCTCCCCATACGATTTTGACCTAGCGAAGGAAATAGAGAAGAGAGAAAAGGAAGAAAGAAGAAAGCAAAGAGAGAGGAAAAAGAGAGTGAAGGAGGGTGTTGGTGGTGGTGGGGCTCAAGGAAGCTCAACCTTGCAATTTCTTACCCCCTTTCTCCGAAGGAAACTCTCTATCGCCACCCTAAAATCGTCTGTGGGCCATCTAGGTAAGATCTCTCACTCTTTTTCTCTTGAAACCCTTGTATTGAAGAAGAAATGGCATGAATTTCTCTCATGCTTGAGTTGTTTTAGGGATTTCGGCCGGCCAACCTCCAAAACCCTCATCTCTAGGTCGTTTCCAAGCCTCCAACGAATCCGAAGGTGCGGACTATTGCTCTTAGGTGGCCTATCACCAATTCTATTATAAGTTTAATGATTTTAATTGCTTGGATGATGTCTTTGGAGAATCTAGAGAATCCCTAGATATTGCATGTTTGATGAAAATGTATGAAATTGTGTGTTTGGATCTCATGAGGTTGTTCTTAGTTCTTGCATGATGTTGTGTATGGATGATTTTATGATCATGCCTTGTTGATTCTTTTTCATCTATTCTTGCTTCATTATATGTATGATTTCAATACTCTTATGAATATGATTTCTTATGATGGAGGAAGTGCTTAACTTCCACACACCTACACACACTCACATGCACTTGTTTCTTGATATGGTTAATTAGTCTTTCGTACTATTAAAATCTGAATTGTGCATGGTGAAGTGTGAGAACATGATGTTATTTATTCTAGTGATGCATTGGTAGTCAGTACGCTATGAATCACTATTCGTGCATTTTGCGTTGGCCAGAATCATGAGGAGAGTGAAGGTGGTCCCGTTGGTAGGACCGCCTCAAGACTAAACCTATGGATTTGGGCGGGTGTATTCGGGTGGCTGTAGTTCGACTACATGGGTCTCTTGTGCCCGATGTCACTCGTCTCACGCTCGCCTGACTCTTGCGGTTTAGTCTACTGTCTGACCAACATTGATTGTTAACCCTGATTGCTCACATATGTTTGGAACTTGAACCACCCTGCAACCGTTGTAGCCCATCAATAACCTACTTGAAACTGGTTCACATCCTCGTGAGCCGGGCATGGTGGAATGGGACACTATGTCCGAGCTGTCGGCCTACGCTAGGGTGTCGCGCCTCCCCGTAGTGACCGCGAGCGATCCCTTTCTCTTGGCACTTCTCATGTGCTTAAAGTCGGGGATGAGAAATCCGACGGGATCACAAACCGTGAGGTCTCGGCCTCACGCATTGGGGGGTCTTCGCCTCCCAACCGGCTTAGGGTATTGATACGTGGGGTGTATCACATTCTCAAATCTGCTGGATGAATGGACTTAACTAATAACTCGGCTAACATGATCGCACTGCATCACATTAGATAGGGTGGCGACTCGGAAGTCGAGGTTGCAATGAGGGAGTGTTGACATACGCGATCGTTAGATGGAGTCGCTCGAGGGAGCGTTATGGCGAGGGCATGCATCATACCATCTCACATCCATACATTTAATTAAGAGTTTTTAGGAATTGATGAATGATTGTATTTTACTAAATTCATATTATTATTGATGCCTGTTGTAACTTAAGACTAATAGCACCCACTGAGTTGATCACTCACTCCCACTCTGGGACGGTGTTTTAAAACACCACCCAGATTCTTCAGTAGCTGCAGGTTGTGTTGAGTTCGACGAGCCTGGCGGCGAGAGCTTAAGCGAGGTGGACGAGTTCCTCCACTTCCATTTGATGAGCGGTTCTTCATCGGCTTTAGAGATTGGATTCTGGAGCGTTGAGTCGTGGGCTCAGCGCACCATTCCTTCGGATATATGATTCTTTTTGTTATTATTGTTGGGCCACGCCTTGGGTGACCCCTTTATATTCTTTTGGACTTGTACATATATACATCTCTTTCATTTCAGTATACTAGATGTGGTTGCATTTTATGCTCCAAGTAATTTCAGGCTACGCATTTAAATTTGATTAATCATAAAACCATAAAATTGATGATAAATGACACTCGAAAACTCGAGAGTCGAGCGTATGCACGACCCCCAATTTCTAGGGCATTACATTGGGATGGCTTGATCAAGACGATCATGGGCCACCCATGCATCCACAGGCTGGGCCCACACCTCAGATCTTAGCCACGTGTAGGCGTTTGGACGGTTGCATCCTAATTTCTTCGTTCCTTTGTATGGGCTTAAGAGCCTATATCGTTATGTTAAGACGGGTCCCATAAGTCAATTGAACAGTTTGGATAGCTCAGAAAATGGCTAGGGTGGGCCACTTTGGAGGTTAAAGATCCATAGTTTGAATTTACAAATGGGCGAGAGAAATCCGCCATTCTTTCGCAAGGAGCACGGTCAAAGGTTGTTTAACCAGTCCCATGCATCCAGTGCACGTCATGCACCAGTACATTAGGTGTACTCGCACCCTGCATATGCCCACTTGTGATGCTTGGGACGGATCCATGTCGTCCATCCCTCTCAAGAGCCCCACTTAAGTGCCCTGGCCCAGTTTGGGGTGGAACTAGGACCTAGGTGGGCCGTATTACACATCTTGGGCTATTTTACGGTCAATACTGTTGATCCAACGACTAGATTGACTTAGTACTTGATTTCAATGGACGAAAGTGGGTTTGGGACGTATTAGTCGCTTGGTTCGCTCTCCATTAGCCCCTGGATGTCGATTACTAGGGCGTTGCTTCGTTTCTTAACTATTAGTTGACTTAAGAACTGCTTTAACTCAAGGGGATTTATTAGGGTTACCTTCTTGACTGTCGTGGCGCGCAATCAGTTCTCAGGTCTCCGATGGACGGCTTCAACGTCAACTGAAAGTCCCATCTTGTGCATGTCAAGTTCAAGTCATCTAGTTAATCAACCTTAGTTTTTCATAGACGTAGTTTTAAGGGGTAACACCCGTGCACCAGAGGTACGGGGTGTTACAACTAGTGCACAAGGTTTTCGGACAAAAATAGTAAGTGTTCTATTTGGCTTCACCAAGCTCTCCTAATTATTCTAAGTATTTCTCAGTAACTACTAAAGTCAAACTGATGGAGAGTTATAGTCAAACTAAAACTTACTATTTATAGTAAAAACAAAACTAAAATAGGGAAACGGCCATCAATCTGGTGGTATTTCGTAAATCCGGCTTGTGCAACCCGGCATTGCGAGGTTGGGTGGCTAAAGTAGCTTGTTCTACCCCAAAATCATACATTTTACGCCTGATAATTCATTCCAGATTGCAAGATACGCCTGATTTAAGGTCTGTCAGTCTGGATCACTTCTATCGTCAACCGAACCTTTTCTGATGCATTTTGGCCATGAAACTGTCTGTAGATTTAGGGGTTGAGGTTATCTCAAATCCCCTAATATATTTGATATAATAAAGTATTATTCCTAGAGTTGCATGTGTAACATGTGTTTCATTAGACTATCAATATATTAGGCACATGGTCTGCTAATGATTTCTTAAAATAATTAGATTTTCAATTGCGTCATTATGATTACTTTAATTCGATATATAATTTATGACATCCCAACATTGTCCATGTAAATCAATGATTAAAAATCATTGATTAGTCACTTATATGTGATCTTGTGCTTGAGGCCCATCTAATACTTGAAAATTTATCATTTTCAAGTAAAGTATATATTTAAATATGCTTATTACAACCATTTTGTCAAATGTTATGTATGTACACTAATTAAGAACACTAAAATTAATTTAGTAATTAAATTCAAACCTTTGTAAATATAATATGCATAACTACTTTTGATTTAATTCAGTGTGTGAGGAGGATTTCAAATTCAAAGAATTTGGAATCCAAGAGATTCAATTCATGCTCCCAAACAAGCCCTTAGATGAAGTTGATATTTGCATTTTCTTTATCTAATTTGGTGTGACATTATGCTCCCAAACAAGCCCTTAGATGAAGTTGATATTTGCATTTTCTTTATCTAATTTGGTGTGACATTATACTCCCAAACAAGCCCTTAGATGAAGTTGATATTTGCATTTTCTTTATCTAATTTGGTGTGACATTATCAACAATATAGAGTGGCAAATAAACATTTCAGTAGCTATAAGAAGTTTTTATCGATAATATTTTTATTTATTTATTTTTTACACACACACATCCCCGCACACTCACGCCGTAGTGGGATATCACCACTTGTGGATACTCAAACCCTTGATGTGGTCCACTGAGATATGGATCACCCTCGTATTTTGGATCATGCTTTAAAATGAGCGGCTACAATGGATAGATGGCATTGATAAAACACATAAATCATGATGGGGTCCACAGCACTGACGGGTTACTATCGAATTCGAGTCCAATATCTATACAAGGAGCAATGATGTAAGGTGATAAGAACTGTTGATTTGATGGCCACCACTTCGATAGGCTATATTCCTAAATAAAGTTCGACATCAACTGATAGGAGGCGCAAAAAGGTTCGTTGGCTACGAACCGGGAGTTATTTGATACTCTGGCTGGTATGACACTTGATACGCATGTAGGTTAGGAATTGTAAACCTGTAATACATTAACTCAAATTAAATTGAATAAATTATGGACTCACTTTCTCTAAGTTACAGTTCTAAATATGACTGATTGGACAATCATAATCTCTGATTCGTGGACATTCGTTTGTTTAAAGAAGACCATGATATGTTCATTTTCAACCGTCCAATAACCTTCCCCCAATCTGAGAATCAGATAATCAAGTAAGAGTAATATTTTGATTCATGTCACATTAAACTAGGAACCATAATTTGGATGGTTTAATTTGAAGCAATTGTATGCCACGTGTGCAATTTCTAAGTGTTTGCGTATCATCCGTCACACTCTACCAGAGTATCAGAAACTTCTGTCAGTAAAAATAAGCAGACGCGATTTGATCTGTTATGTTGCCCAGAGACAACGATATCTATTCTGTAGGCCTTTGACGTGGTCCTCCACCAGACTAACAGTACCGATCTCTGTAGCACTTGCCACGTGTACGGTTTGGATCGTATTCAACGAACCTCTTCATACAAATAGCATTTATACTTATTTTGCCTCAGTTGGTTTCGTGAGAATATTTCAAGCAATAAATGTGTGATTTGGAAGAACTGGAATCTTGTATGGCTTACAACACGTGTGCTTGTATGCTGAGTTGCTGATAGGAATCGTTCCTTTATAGGCCACAATCTTGAATGTGTCATGTGTTAATCGTGACCGTTTTCTACTGGAACTGAATTGACGTACATAATTAATCAACTGGGCTATGAACGATTCCCCAACATTTTTTTCCGATTGCACAGTCCTAGCTCTCCAACCTATAACTTTTCATCCATTTCATGTTTAACATTTATCACTCATGTTACTAACCATCTCTTTGTGTTGGAAATGTAGAAATATTTATACATGAAGCAAGTAAAGTACACACAATCGCACAATTAAGTTTGAATAAGAATGATTCGAATTTTGCATGAAAAATTCTTGCAAGAAAAAATCATGACACAAGCAATGATTAATAAATGTGAAAGCAGAAATTACAAGTAATATAATTTTACCGATTCAAACAAGCCTCGAATATACTTTACAAGCCCTATCTATACTCTTGAATCCTTAGGAACGATTTAGAAAGTCTTAATACACTTTTCTCATCCCCTATCTCCAATGCTTGCTCTTATATCAATTGTTGGGGGACCGCGAAAGCACACAAAGATGAATCAAGTAAATAATTCTAATAGTACAATCACAAAAATTCTGAATTTAATATGGAAAAACTCTTGCAGGAAAAAATCATGATACAAAGGTATAGTAATGCACTATGAAAATAAAAAATACAAGAAAATAAGAGAATACCCAATTCGAACAAGCATCAAATCTCTCATAACAAGTCCTTAAGAACCCTACGAATGAATTAAAGATGTATGAAATACAACCCAATCCCGATTACTCCCATATATATAGCTTTGGGAAGAATCATAATCAAAATCAGAAATAAATTACGCTTATAAGCAAATCTGCATAACTTTACGTAATCCATTCGATGGTACTTCGATGAGACTCCAATGATATCGACAGACCATCGATGGCATTGAACAAACACCAAAACACTCCACCGATAAAACATGATAATAAATTATTTTTCTGATGGCATCAACAAGGCCTTTGATGTGATCAAAACTAACTTTAGTGGTATCAAACAATCTTTGATGGCATCAAACAGGACACCAAAGTATCCAGCGACCAATATGAGAAAATTCAGAATTTTCTAATGACATCGAGTAGGACTTTAATGGCATCAAGGTCTTCGCGATAACATTGAATTGTCATCACCAGGCATGTTGAATTACAGATTTAAGACATCAATCAACAAACACATAAAAGCAAATTATTATATTGTTTAAAAAACAAGCTTGTTTATATAATTATTTGTGTATGGCCTCCTTCATCCAAAGATTAGTTAGCTAATGTCTTCACTAAAGTTGCTTCTAGATCTTGATTATCATATGTTGTTTCAAAGGTCAGCATGATAAATATTTATGACAGAGCTTAATAGAAAGAATTAATACATGTATATGTATATTGAGCAATATCTCGAATTACCATATTATTTCATTCTCTGTAAGCTAAAAGAGAATGAGAGAGTTTAAACCCTAACCCTAGTTTTCTCTAAAATATCAAAAAACCTATATCCCATGTATGCAATTTATTAGTGCATGTGTATCATCCATTACTCCTTACCAGAGTATCCAAGATTGTCTATTCCAAATTCAAGGTCCAATACCACCAAACTTTAGTGGCACTAATCCAAACTCAAGATCTGATACGATGCATATCCATGGCATAAAATTCATCGATGCAGCCAAATACCTAAAAAAAAATAAAAAATAGTAATAATAATAATAACATATCCTAGCTAGGTCATGTAACCAAAGTATATTATTTTATTATTACGGATGTGGTACAGATGACCCACTGCTTTCACTTAGAGAGGTTTAAAAGTTCGTTGAGATTGCATTCATATAAAAGTGATAGACCCCCTAAGCTATATGGGTTGGGTAGGATCCTTTAGCTATACCTCATCCACCATCTCAATGCAATTCCACTAGCAATACATGATATATTGGTTTTTTTTCTCTGTGGTTTTCACCATGCAACGTGCTGGCATATGTGGTATATCCAAGCCGTCGTTCTGGTGGGCCACACCATGTAGATGGTCTGACACAAAAAAGCTAGCTTGTGAACACATCAGGTGGGTTGCATTTACGAGTGGGCAACTAAAACCACTAGTTAGCTGTACACCGTGAGAAAAAATAATGGACGGTTACAAAAGGTTCTCTTAGCCATCCATATGCTCCACTACGAGTGGACCAGCATGGAATGTCGGTCAGAGAATTATATTTGTGGGGTCCATCTAATGGACAGATTAGATACAGCATATGTATGCTGGATTGGTACATGTGCCAGCGTGTAGATGGGCTGTGTTACACACGCGTGGGAGTAGCTAACCTCGTATTTATGGGAGCGGATTAGCTGTCTGGACGCGGATTGCGTCCGACCCCGCCCGTCTCCAGCTGGGAACGGGCAGGAGCTTTGAGTGGCCACCGTATTGTATGGATCTTATCCACACCGTCCATCCATTTTTTCCTATCATCTTTGTGGTCCACTTAAGCCCTGAACCTGCCTCATTTTTTTTATCATACATTAAAATGATATGAGAAAAATTATGAACCGCGTGGATAAAACACTCACATCACTTGGGGCCCCACAGAGCCCGGTGTAGGACTCAATCCACGTCCCCCGCTACCCATATTTATATATTCCTTGTGACATTTTTTAAGCTTTGGACAGCCCTCAAGCGTGCACAAGTCAGCTCATGTATACGCCACTAGATGTGCCAGCATGACACATTGATGATAGGTCCAACCTATCTACTGTTTTTATGTATTAGGTCCAAAAATCAGGTCGGTACAGATATTCAAATGGGCCAATGTTTATATGCGTTAGGCGTTCCAGTGCTACCGGGACCACTGTATGCTTACGGTGGAACTGGGAAAATGTGGGGCCCAGTGATGTTTTGACGAAATCCAAATTGTTCATCAGATGGGTCACATCAGGAGATCCACACAGGATAAAAATCAGCGGAATTAAAAACTTATATGGGCCACAGATCAGGGTACATATTGAGAGGAAACGCCACTGTTGATTAGTGTGGGGTTCACAATTTTATTTATATATATGATCAAGGCCGTTTATATCCTTCATCTAGTTCAGATGAAGGGTCATCCCAGGATTGAGGCTGTTTCGCAACTCAGGTGCGCCCCTTTGAAATTCAACGGTCGTCATTCTCTAATAAATCTTTCCTTTTTCTGTGGCCTACCTTAATTTAGGAAGGGACTGAGGTGAGGTCTTGAAGTGTTTTCTGAGGTGATCCATCTGATAGACGGTTTGGATAATGTGAATAAATCACTCGGGCCCTACATTTTCGCGATACCACCATGAGTTTTAGCATTGCTGCCGTACGTGACGAGTTTAATAGCTTATTGCTTTGGACCGGAACATCTGATGCATACCACATCTGGGCCAAACTGATTTATACTATTAATTTTCCCACCGGCCAAATAAAAATGAAAAAGTCAATGGTCAGTGCGAAAGAAACAAATTCATCAATGGACGGACTGAATCATCCAACCAAACACGTGTTCATTTCTGACCCATTTAAGGTGGGCCCACTATTTTAACCATTTTATGTTACGTACCTAAGAAAGTGGACCACCATGGATCATCACACTTTGTGACGGTATCAAATAAATGCATTCGCGCGTGCACAGAAATGGTACTATGAGGTTGACTTCATGGGAACTTCCCATGAAATCGAGATCTGTGGGCCCCACCTTGATATATAATGTTAATCCACACCATGAATTTGGTAAGTTCCCTCTAGATTATGGGAATTGACAAGAATAAGCTGTATCCGGAACTCAAGTGGACCACATCATTTGACACCATGAAAATTCATGCTTAAAACATCTAAAAGCACGTTTTGGGACCCATATGAGTATTAGAATGGACGAAAATTTTGTGTGACCCATAATCCAAGTGAGACACACATAATAGATGGTCTGGATGTCTAAACCACATCTCACTGGCCCTATATAAAATCAGGAAGGTTTCAACGGGTAGCATCCATTCTCAATCATTTTATATGGTGTTTTCCACATAAATCATGGATTGACCTGATTTTTAGGCCCAAGTATCATCATGGAAATCTTCATCTGATTGATGGAATGGATTTACATTACACATCACAATGGGCCCCATAAAGCTGGACCACATGGGCTTCCCATGAGGCCAGCTCATAATACATTCCCCATGGGATCCAATGGCTCCCAACAACCCCCATCCGGGCATTTAGCCTTTAAAGGCTCATGATCCAAGAGGAACATCTCACAGCATCAAGGAATTCTTTATTCATCACCTCCCAAGCTATACCTGAAATGTAAGCCACGCAAAGTCTAATAAGGCTGACTAAAAGAATTTTGAACCATATATCCTCCAGCCCTTAATTATAAGTTTAAAAAAAATAAAAAGAGAATGTCTATCTAACATGATATAAGTAATATAAAATATAAAATCTTACTTTAAACCATTGAATCATGACCCACGCGGTGCTAGCGTCAGTCGGACTAAGTACTTAGGTTTCTTTCACAAATTTAGAGCCATGTGAGTAGAATTTTCATTAGATCCATAATGTCCACTAGATATGCTAGTATCAATTTAACTATTTAATTTAAAAATTATGATAATCCAAAACTCAAGTAGGCCACACTAAAGAAAACAGTTGTCATGAAATGCCCACCATTAGTTCCGTGTGGGACCAACATTGTATTTATATTCCATCCAATCCATTCATCTAACTCTCCTCTTGATGTTGGCATTACCCAAAAATTACAGTATTCTGAACTCATGTGATCATATGTTGTAACTTGAGAGGTTTTAGGTATAATTTTTTTTTTATTTTTATTTTTTTTTATTATTATTTTTTCAATAGACCACCTTTTAGTGTTGAATTATCTAAATTTTGGGATCAAGACCCAAAAAAGAGGTAGTGTATGTGATGGATGGTGTGGATTTCATGCATGTTAAATTGTCACCGTCTGTTAAGTCATTAGTGAAAGTAAACCCTAAAATATTGAGCGTTTTTCGGTACCCAAGCATTTTTTAAATAATACATGGGTTAGGTTCATCTCATGATGTGATAGAAATTGTGGGTGTGCTTTCATCCTTTATTATTAACAATGTCATTAATTTACTCACTGAGGAACTCGAATGGATTCGAATTTCATAGAAACTAGGATCGAAATCTCGCTGAGAGAGTTGACTCTGCAAATTTTAGAAGTTTGACCTCAAGATGCTGATTAAACCCATATATATCCAAAGGGTGGTCTTGTTTGGTGGGGTTGTTCTGATTAACCTGTATTTGGTAGGGTATCATGTTTTCTAGAGCCCCACCTATCAAGATTTCTCCATTTTTTTATTTTACTTTTGGCTATTTCACCTAAGATTTGGAATTACAAGCATTGTGTTTTAGAGATATCTTTTCACTTGGATCAGAGGTAATTTTCAAAACTAAGCTGTTCCACCATTTAGAGATTGTCCCAACAACTACAAGTTTTTGGTTGCGTTTGGTTGCTTCCATTACTTGAAAAGTTACTTTAAGCAACTGAGTAAGAAAAGCAGTGCAAAGCATTCATTTACTACAGTTGGAAGGCAACTTTCATGTTTCCCTTACAAAAAATGTTCCATGATTAATTTCACAAACATGAAAGCTTTTCCTTCAAGAATTTGTTGATCACTCCAAAACCAAACCATACTCTGCACATCTACTCATTTACAAAAACATCATTATGGTTTTTTTTTTTTTTTTTTTTTCCTTTCATATCTTCTAAATTTAATGAGAATTATTGGGGCGGAAAGGTAAACAAAATTAGTTTTTCAAAACATACAAAAGCATGTAATATGAAAGGACATGGTAAATGTTTTTAAGCAGTTGAAAGAGTATTTTGATAATTTAGATGAGGGTTTAAACCTATTGCTCAGTGGTAGATAGATCACGTTATTTTAACCTTGAGGTCATGCATTCAAGAGCTGTTTGTGTATATATGGAAATGGTACCATGAGGTGACCTAATGGGAACTTCCCATGATGTAGAGTTGTGTGGGTCCCACCGTGATGTGTGTCAAACATCTACCCCATCAATCAGATGCACCATTCCATGGTGGGCGATGGGCTTAAAAATCGAGTCAATCCATGACTTAGGTGGTCCACACTATAAGAAAGAGTTGAGAGGAGTTACCCACCCATTAAAATCTTCATGATTGTTTATTGGGCCCGCCAAGATGTGGTTCACAAATCTGGCCCATCCATTGTGTGTATCCCAATTGGATGAGGGTCAATTTTCAGCCATATCCAAAACTCAGGTGGGTCCCACCAAGTGCTTTTATATGTTTTAGGGATGTCTTCACATAGTTTTAGATGATATGACTCACTTATGTTACATATATGTCTGATTTTTTTGATATCCCATGACCTAAAAGGAAACTATCAAATGCATGGTGTTCATGTCCGATGCACATCACGGTGGGGCCTACGCAGCTCAACCTCATGGGAAGTTCCCATGAGGTTGACCTCATAGCTAGTACCATTTCCATATATATATATATATATATATATATATATATATATATATATATATATATATATATATATATATCCCATGAGGTTGAGCTGTGTGGGCCCCACCATGATGTGTGTCAAACATCAACAACTTGCATTTGATGGGTTCCCTTTAGGTTAAGGGATATCTCAAAAATCAGTTGTATAAGGAACTCAGGTGGGCCATACCATCTAAAATCATGTGAAGACATGACTAAAATATATAAAAGCACTTGGTGGGGGCTCATTTGAGTTTTGGACGTGGCTGAAACTTGGTTTAGCCCCTCATCCAAGTAGTACACACAATGGATAGGCGAGATTAGTGGAACACATCTTGTGGGTCCCAATAAATGAGATTGTGAAGGTTTTAATAGGAGGGTAACCCCTCTCAATTGTTGTATGTGGTGTCGCCCACCCAAGTCATGGATTGAATTGTTTTTTAAGTCTGTGGCCCATCATGGAATGGTGCATTTGGCGGATGGTGTTAATGTTTAACACACATCATGGTGGGGCCCACACCACTCGACCTCATAGTATCATTTCCCATATATATATATATATATATATATATATATATATATATATATATATATATATATATATATATATATATATATATATATATGCACACCAGTTCTGTCGAGTTGTTGTGATATGAGCCCAAAATCTAAACAGTCCACATGATGTGACACCCCATGAAACCCCCAGGGCCCCACTTTCACTCTTATACAAAATTTTCGTTAGCCGTGGAAAAAGAAAGATAAATCAAAGGAGAAAACTATTCCCTTTTACCATGTTCTTGCATCAAGGTGAAAGTTGGGTCCTAGGAGTTTCATGGGGTGTTGTATTACATAGACGGTTCAGATTTTACACTCACATTACAATAGATGAGTTCTGAAAAAGTTCTTACAAGTTCTTGTGAGAACAATGCGCATATGAGCATTCCACACACACACACACACACACACATATTATATCTGTAACACCCCAGATTTTCAGGGGTCGTGTAGGAACTCGGCCTCCAAATCCCCGGGTGTTGCTTATATCCTAATTATGGTGATTTGTACATAAATCAATTTAAATGAGCAATAAGGGATCGACTGGAACATAAACCATAACCACAATTAATCTACTAAAATAAATGCGATTAAGAAATACAAGTCTATAAGAATATCAAATAGGTCGCACAAAACGTCGTAAAAAAAATTATAAAATAAATGGCCAAAAGAAATGGTGCACTAGATCTACAGCTCAACAACCCATAATCAACCCGCATAGTCTACGGTGATCCGCTTATAAGCCAGAAGTAGGAAGCTCATCTTTTTCATCCATGCTCGCACCGCTTGGCTCGTCAAGCTCTGCCTCATCTGCATCTAGTAAAGGGTCTGGTTGGTGTTTTAAAACACCATCCTAGAGTAGCTAACTCAATGGGTACCATCAGCCATAACTTACATCAAATAACAATTGCATGACGAATTTAATGAAAAACACATATTCATAAATCACTAACTAGTCTTTGTTAATGCGTATGCATGAGTTGTGTATGTGTAAAACCTCGGTTCTCAAACCCGAGGATAGTCGCTCGAGTATGAGAACCCAAGTATTACACTATGAAGTAACCGGCTTTACATCTAATCACTAGAAAATTTCACGACGTGAAACAAGACAACTACCATGTAAACTAGAATATCAAGAGTAACAACAATGAAGTTTAATACAAGTAAATGAAAGCAATATAAAATCTCATAGCAGGGGAATTGTTATTACAACTCAAACAAAACTTAAAGTCTAAAATATGAAAGTAAGTAAATCCTAAAATATCAGTTGAGCTCCAACGGCTCAACTACATTCACATAAAGGTCCTCCTCGTCAATCTCCACCTCAGTCATCCCTAAGGTCTCGTCATAAGGGTCTCCACCTGTCCTCAACCCTGCATCTATTTGGTGCAACCGCATGATTGAGTGAGTGAAAACTCAGTGAAAATTTTTCACAAGGATTCATGCATACCATGTCATTTCAAGACAGCTTAAACTAAATAAAATCAATCATATTGAGGATAATGTGAATTTGAATGTCAATGTATAGATGTATGAATGTATGTTCAAGTCATAGATCTGGGGATGCACATCCAGCTGTCAGAATAAAGGGTCGCTCAAAGCGAACTAGTCACTCGAAAAAATGCCCATATGTACGCTTAAGGAGAACTAGCCACCCGAAAAAGACCATGCAGGTGAGTGCGCCCAAGGATATCTCCTGAAAAAATACACGGGGTACACCCAAGGAGAGTTTAATCCCGAAAAGGCCTCATGTAAAGAAAGAGCGCCCAAGGTGGCACAAATGCACATGCTCTGGGAGTTTAACTGAAGTAACAGGACTTACAACAAATTAAACAGAGTGTGGCTTATATTGAGCACTTGAAAAAGCTCATGTGTCATGCGTGAATGTCATGCATCATGATACTCATGCATACTTCACATGATTAACAAGGTTACTTTCATAGACATTGTCAAAGATCACAAGATATTAAACATCCAAGCGTGATTTCAATCATAGATTCATTTACATTTTTCTAGGTCCAAATGAGGGCCCATAAATGTAACATGTCAAGTACGATCAATTGTTGGTAAGTTCTGGCTATGTTCCTTATAGAAAATAACATTCCATTCACAATCTTCATTATACAATATCTAACATAGAATGAAATGAAATTTCATTAATCTTATCATTACTAATTGAGATATGAGTGTAAGGGTTCAATTACCATCCACATTATTCTATACACATTAAATTTAAACTAAATGAAGTCTAGCACATGTAAAAAGCAACAACACAATTTATAAGTTGGGTGGAAATAAGATTCTTTACTTCATATTATACTAATAGGAAGGTACATATAGCCAAACAATTTCAAATGTAGCAAGAGAAGTATATTACTAAAATCCTATAAACATAAATTAGAGTAATATGTTTTGGAACATCCATTAGTAATTATCAATATCAAGTAGGAAAAAGGGAGCGAAATTAGTAATTATTCTACTCATTAGGCTTAAAACCAACTTGTATTAAAATGAATTAAAGAAGCCATGTAGGACATTCCTCACCTTGGAGTAATCCGATGGTGATTCGAACAATTTGATTTCCAACTTTCAAGATGCGATCCAATCTGATATCCAACCTGATTCAAGTCAGACCCAAATACGATCGAATTGACTCCCTTAACATACTCGTTTTTAAATTAATACGAACATGAAGTCAATATGATAGGACCCAAATCCATATCTAAGGATCTACAAGTAATACAACTAGTAGATCAAGGTCTAACAAACTTTCTCATGGAGTTTTTACTCACATCAACTCGCTAGACTCGGTTTAGACTCAAATTTGAGCCAATCACTTCCACTCAGCCCCATCGAAAAATGCCTTGTCCAAACTGAGTTGACTCGGTGTTGCAACTTAGCTTCCTAACCCCGACCTCTCTCCTTCTCTAAGCCTTCCTCTTCTTCTCAAGGGACCCGACACGAGCTGGACTCGGTCTGGTGGGGCAGCCGCACCACCAACTCACCTCCGGAACTCAACAGCTTTGACAACCAACCGAGTTGACTCAGTTGACTCGGGCATCCTCATCCCTCTCTTTCTTCTTTTTCTTCTCTTTTCCTTCTTTTTTTTTTTCTTTCTTCTTCTCCTCTCTGAGAGGACTCAGACTGAGTCGGAGCTTAGTCCAGTTGCAACTGAATCGACAGCATTGGCCCGGACTGAGCAGACTCGGTGCGGCACGATTGAGACGAGCTCTGCTTCTCCCTCACTTTCTTCTCATCTTCTCCTCTCTTTCCTTCTTCTTCTTTCTTCTCTTCTTTTCTTTTCTTTACGTTGAAGGGGAGTGTGGATCCGGACTCATTCGAACGTGCAGCGATTCAAAACAAGTTATCTCCACCCAATGCGGTAGCTGAAACGGCGCTCTCATTCTCTCTTTCTCACTTCCTTTCTATTTTCGGAAGGCTGCCCCTAAAAAGAAAAAAGAGGCATTTATAAGCTCATGAATCTCTTCTAGAGGTTCTGTCTCTAATCCAGGATTAGTTACACCATTCCGATCTAAATTACACGTGAATCCTGTAACTAGGTTGAGGTTAGTAGTTGATCCTACACTAATCCGCTACGTGATCCCAATTGGATTTAACAGACACGTTTCTGGCCCTCTGGCCCACCTATCCCACGTCCTGCACCATTAAATGGGCCCCATCATCAGCTGATGGGTTTTTCAATCCAACGGAGAGGATGACTAACTGGAAATGGTGATTTTGTAATCACAGGTTGATCTCGTGATCGGAGTCGTTTAGATGGGTTGGATTGTACCCAGGAGACTTGTGGGGCCCATTACACGGTGATGGATGGACCCTTGATGATTAGAGGGAAGTCGGTTTGCGCTCTTGCGGCGACTCGTCAATTTCTCTGGAATTTCTCAGCTGACTATGAGAATTTGAAAGAAAACCTAAAGCCAACTCCTAGGATTCGTTTGAGAAAGATATTTATCATCTCACGATCGGCTGAGATGGATCGTTCCATAAATGGAATGATTCTTTCTACCACCAGCTATGAGAGGAGATATTTTCAGAAATAGGTAGTGCTGACGAGGACTCCTCAATGTGCGTGGGTGGAGTCCGACTATTCCGAACGGTCGGATTTGCTAGCAGGGCACTGCTAGTGGATTTTCTTATCCGTTGGTGAGAGACTTCGCATTACGTGGACTGGGTGGACATTGTGTACATGTACGTGTACTCCTACAAATCATTCGGACGTGGTTATGGTTGGTGATCCACCAAGATCTCGATGGACGGTCCAGATCATGGGAAAGGGTCTCTGATGGTGGGTCGTCATAAGCAACAGACGATCCATCTGTTTGAATGCGAGATGGGTGGGAGACAGTGCTGAAATTGATGGAAATGGATTTTCTATCGAGTCAAAGCATGTTTGACCCAATATTTAAGTTCCGCGTACGGCGTGTACATGCTATCCGTGTACATGCACGTCTGGGATGTGGGTCCCACGTCCTGTTCTCTAACGATTAGCACCGTCCGTTAGCCTTGGGGAGTCATTACACGCCTAAGGTTGCTGTTTTGGTAATTCCTTATTGTTAGTGGATGAGATCTAAGCCGTCTGATCCTCTTATGGGGCTTATAAATCACCCTGGACTGCAGGCCAGCCTGTTTCTATTCCTGTAAGGGTTTGTACTTGGCCTTGATGGGTGTTGTTCGCTTCTAGTTGGAAGGTTAGTTATTATTTTAGTTGTGTAAGTTAGTACTCACGGGGTGTGTCTAGAGGGAGACAAAGTCATTCTTATGGCTATGATTTAGCGACCAAGTTTTGTGTGAGTTTGAGAAGTGGATTATAAATCTCAGTCATTGTGACCTGATGAACGGCAAGTCTGATGATTAGGGGTTTGTTATTGACGATGGATGGTTTATTCCACTTATTAAGAAGATAGAGATCCTAGATGACGTGCTAGTCTTACTTGAAATCCAATGGAGGGATGGTCGAATCTATGGATGACGATTGATGGTTGGATCATCGTGTTGATGTACTCTTTGGTTGAAAGTTCAAGGGCTAGCTCGAAGTACCTTGTAGGTACATTATGGTTGTCATAGTCTAAATTTAATGGTCAAGACGGATAGATTGAGGATTGACTGGTTGGAGGTGTGCAGTCTAAATTACATGTGTTCTTACACATGTATAAAGTTATTTAAATTTCTATAGTAACACCCGAGTATAGAAAATATGAGGTGTTAAAGTATGATACATGACCTCACTCACAACACTCCCTCGAGCGACTTCATCTCACGGTCGCGCATGACCAACACTCCCTCATTGCGACCTCAACTGCCATGTCGCCAAATCCTACCTAATGTGATGCATGAATAATGTTAGCCGGTTAATTCCGTTCATCTAACAGGTTGAAAAAATTGATACACCCCGACGATATCAATGCCTTCATCCATTTGTGAGGCCCGGACCCCTCAACGTGCGAGGTCAGGACCCCGCGATCCTTAATCCCATTAGGGTCCCCACCCCTAATTACAAGCACGTAGGGACTGTTGGAAAGCGGGATCGCTCTCGATCACTATAGGGAGGCTCGTCACCCCAACATAGGCCAACAGCTCAGACACATTATATCATTTCACCACGCCCAGCTGTAAGACCCGTATCTTGGTCAGTACCTTTCCGTACACTTCCGCGGTCTTACCGGTCGAATTCCGGTAACTTTTGACCCTTAAACAATATCGACGCGCGACCCTGATTCATGTGCCGACAACCCGAGTCGACTCAACCCGAGACCAATACCATAGCGACCGCACCGTTGCCGCGGTTCCGATACCGCGACTCGCGCGCCGAGGCGATACCCTGGTCAAGAGTTATGGGCCAACGTTCGGTGTGAGAAAATGCCGCGCGTTGTGAAAACCAAGGGAATCTCTACGATGTGTCACATCAATCACATCAATCCCATCAATCAATCACCCATCAATCCATCACATGTCAAGTACACATCACTTCCATCCCTTTTCCCAAGCAACCACAAAAGTCTCCCAAACCCATACCTCTCTTACACAAAAAGCCACCAAAGTCTTCACAACCCATACCTCTCTTATACAAAAGCCTCAAAAGTCAAGTTTTTCTTACACAACCATCACTCACCCATCCATCTATCACTCTCTCTCTCTCCTTTACATCACTCTCTCTCCTTCTCTCTTTCTCATTTCAAATTTCCAAGCAACAAATGAGCTCTAAGGGACTCCATACGTATGGAATTTCTCCAAAATCCCTAAGCTCCAAGTGGCCCACCTTCCTACCCCAAAATCTTCCATGTCAACCCTCCATTCTTCATCTTAACCATTGAAGTTGAAGCTTAGGTGCCAAGGAACCTCTAGGAGCAAGAAGATCAGACGGTAGGTGCCTCTATAGGGTAGATTTATTTGTTTTTATGGTGGACCAAGTGAGGCCCACCGATCAATGGTGTGGATCTCACTTGGGACCCTAATACGTGGCCGATGGACCACTTGGATCATCATGATCATTCCATGATGGGGTCATTCTCCATGGACCCCATCATGATGTTTATCTTCACTTGGAAAGGTCATCTAGACCATCCATATTGGTGAGGAAAGGATCCCCACCGTTGATCTTTAGTTTTGATGGTCACATGTGCAAAAATGACCCATTTGATGTATGATTTCATGTATGGGAGGGCCCATAATGATGGGGTCCCTCCATCACAAGCCATGTCCCACTCTCCATGTCTTTCTCTTTCTTCTATTGCTTTTATTTTATTTTATTTTATTTTATTTTATTCTTTATGCTATAAGATTGTGGCCCACTTGAATGGATCCCACCTTGATGCAATTTTTTTTATTCAAGTGGGGCCCACCTTATATGTGTACCCATGACAAATATCCATGGTGGCCCACTTCATCAGGGCCCACCTTTAAGACAAATTTTTTTAAAAGAAAACCGTCCAACGGACGCTGGACGTTTACAACAGAGAGAAGAAAAAGGAAAGAAAAGTAGAGACTTTTGGGTGGTCCCCTTGCATAGGCCCCACCCTGATGTTTATGTCCGATCCAAGCCATCCATCCTCTTACCCATGGCATTTTAGCCGTTGGGTAGAAGTTTGGAGCTGATCCAATCACCTGGTGGGCCATAGCACCAAATATCGCGTCCTCACCATTCAAATGCTATTTCTTGTGTTATTTCATTTTCCAAGCGTCAAAAAAATTCAAACTCTGGACTCATTTGAACGGCGTCGAGCCACTGATCGCAATGGTTAGGATGGATATTGGTGCAGCGGGCCCCACGCACGAAAAACCCCAGGAAAATGATTTTTCCCCAAAAACGTTAAGAGGCAGAGCCTCTGCTTTCTTGTCAGCGGCCAGCCGCTACACCCAGCAGCGTGCTGGCGTGCAGGCGGGCGGGCGTCCAGCAACCGACCCACGGCCTCCAGCCGTGGGTCCCACCTGATGATTTTATGCCATCTACGCCGTCCATGAGGTGGGTCCCCTCTTCAGGTGGACCCCCTCCAAATTTCAACCCAATCTGGTACTCCGGCGGCCCACACCACAAGGAATAGTGGAGTTGTACACCTACCATTGGAATCCTCTTACGGGCCCACAGAAGTATTGGATCAAGATGAAATTTTTATTGCCCCTTCATCCAGGTCAGAGCGACCTTATGAACGGGTCGGATGGCTTTTAAACATTACTGGGTGGGCCCCGCATGGGACCCACGTTGTTGTATGTGTGGTAGTCCACCGTCCAGGCGAACGGTGGCACTCACCCTCCTTGCACACGTGCTGCCTCCACCGTCCACGGACGGTGGGGCCATGGGTGATGTATGTGCCTTACCTGCACTGTCCACTGGACAGTGGGACCCACCATGATGCCTGTAGTGCATCCAGACCATCCATCCACTCGGTTGATCGTTTTAATGCATGAGTTGCTGATTGGGTGGGCCATTCATGTAAGGGTTGGGCCCCTTTGATTCATGAAAGGCCTATGGGTTAGGCCCAATTGATGGATATAAGGTCGGTGGACTTGGACGCACTTGATATGTAAAGCCTATAGGACTAGGCCCACTTAATATCTAAGCCTTATGGGTTTAGGCCCACTTTGATTCATGAAAGGCCAATGGGCTAGGCCCATCTGCTTGTAAAAGGCCTATGGGTTTAAGCCCACTTGTTATGTTCTAAGTCCATGGGACTAGGCCCTGTTGATGTATTCCAAGGCCATTGAAATTGGACCCACTTGTTGCACTTTTAAGCCCATGGATGTAGGTCCATTTGATGTACTTCTAGGCCCATAAAATTGGACCTATTTGTTGCATTCTTAAAGCCCATGGAAGTGGACCCATTTGTTATATTGTAAGACCCATGGGAATACACCCATTTGATTAAGAAAGGGGCCATGGGATTTGGCCCACTTTGATATGCATGCAAGCTCATGGATTAGGCCCATTTGATATACATTTGGGGGCCCAATTGGTGTGGCCCATTTGATACATATTAGACTCATGTGACTAGGTCCAATTGATGCAATCCAAGGCCCACGGGTTTTGACCCATTGCAATGCACATAAGACCCATTAGTGTGGCTCATTTATGTGGCCCATCTGACGAATAAAAGGCCCATAAGCTATGGCCCATTTGATATATATGTAAGGCCCAATGGGAGGAACATAAGGTCCATTGCAATGTGTAAACCCAATACCGATTATGTAGCGGTGTTTTAAGAAGATCGTACCTGGGAAGCAATGTTGGTTTGACGTCCACATTGCGAGTGTAATGTTGGTTGGATGTCCACATTACGACTCTCCTTAGGGTCCATTACTGGGCCATACTTATCGTATTTAGGCCGTCCAGGTCCATCTACATTGTAAAATAGTTCATTTTGTTATAACATGTTTAGTACAGTTCATGACTCATGATCATACGCATCATATGTATGCTTGACGTGAGAATTGTCTGATCATAGCATTTACCTTCGGGCAGGTTGTTTATGGGCTCCCGGTTAGGCGGTGTTGCCCTACATGAGTGCACGGTATGCGTAGGATTGGTTGCATGACTGGATAGCGTGATTCATGCATTCCGCATTTGTGTGACATGGTTATTATACGCCCTAGCGACATCAGGGCCGTAGCCTCCACAGACGCATCGTGGTTGGTAGGATTGGATACCGAAAATTTTATTCTACATGGGGTACTATAGATATCCCTGGGTGAAAGTTCCTAAACCCTTATGGTACCAAGAGGTTGCTCCAACGTCTAGACCAAGTAGGTAGATGAGTACTGAGTGCCGAATACCAGTTGGCTGTGCTCTCCACTGTGTCGTGGTCGGTTGGAAGGGAGTGCGGCCTTACCCATCCGAGTGTAGGGGACAATGCTAGGCTGAGTTTGACCAGCTCGAGGAATAGGTCCGCTATCGACGAGTCGCGCCCGATATTGGCAGACGGATAGTGAGGTCTCTTCCACTTACCTTATTGCGCGCGATGTGGCGGCAATCTGGTTTAGAGTGTACTAGACCCCGGTGATATTCCATATTTTGAGCTGTATTGATGTATGGACATAGATGAGGATCTGTATGTTTGAGTTGCATTGCACATTGCATGGCCTTAGGGTGGCCGATACCATTCATGCTTTGCATTGCATAGCCTTAGTATGGCTCATGATCTTATGGTTCCATCTGCATATTTCGCATTACTCTATCATTGTATGTTCATGTTACTACCTTGCGCACACACTTTCACCACCCTCTAAGCTTTCTGTAAGCTTATGCACGACCGTTGCGTGCAGGTGACGTTGGATCGCAGCAGCGCTGAGGCAGGAGCACGTTGCTAATCATTTGGAGTTTTTATTATTTACCATTGTATTTCCCTTTATGCTCATTGTACTTGTAAAGTTTTTGATCATAGTGAAAATGTAATGGAGTGCTTGGTTGTTGTTTGTGGGTTATGCTTTTGGTTATGCGTATTACGAATCAAACTGATGTTGAAAATCCTCCTCGTAGCATTCCAAGATCGGAACCTAGAGAATGGGAGCTAGGAGCTGAGAATGGGGTTCTACGGAGGCTGTCGGCGCCGGATTCGGTGATCGGGAACTTTGTGAGCCCGGTTTCCGAGTTTGGGGTGTGACACCAGCTCACCAGACTGTGGATCAGTTTTCAGCTATTATCAATGGACAAGGGGTTTCCAGGTTCCAAACAGGCATGAGCAAACATGGTTAACAAGCATGATTGGTCTGTCAGAGGACTAAACTGCTTAAGTTCAGGGGAGCACGTAACGCACGACATCGGATGCAAGCAACCTATGTAGTCCCACTACCGTCGCCCATTCGTGTCCGCCCAAATCAGTCAGTCTGGTCACAAGGCGATCCAACCAACGGGTCCACCCTCACAATTCTTAGTTCCTGACCAACCCAGAGAATGGGCTGTATTCAAAATCACTTTAACAATTAAGAGTTCATCTTCTACCACAAGCGAAATCATGCACGCAATACATCCAGCATAAAGTTTCAGGTTGTTAATATAAATGTAACTACTTTTAATAGCATGAGTTAGACGTGTGTGCGTGTAATGCTGGATTACCGAAGAGACCAAGGACAACACACCACTCATAATACAATAATACAACAAGAAATAGTATAATCATATATGTTATAGGGAAAATCATGTTAAAATCAAATATGAGATGATCATGCAACACCAATTTTATGCTTAAACATGTTGAAAACCAAACAAATAGCAATTTATCGTTGAATGGATGTTGGTGGACCTAATATGTAGGTTTTTAGCTATGTTTTTTTTCAAATCACTCATGCACATCACTCTAGCATTCAAAATCATTAAATTTATCCTAAACTTGGTACTTGACCACGTAGGGATAATGGTCCGTCCGCATCTTGTGACGAATCGTTTGATTCACGACGCCCGTAGGGTTAAGGTGTCAGGAAATCATCATTGAAATGCCTAAATAAGCATACAAGCTTATATGAATTGGAATGAATTAAACACAAGACTTAAACCTACAAACATAACTCAATACTTACCTTCAATCATCGTCGAATCGACACTAATGAAGGATAATATTGCTATAGATGAGATGAGAGGGTGAAGGTTCACAAACCCTCATGCTTCTAAGCTCTCCCTCTCTCTTTCTCCTCTTTTCTCCTCTTTCTCTTCTCCCTTTCTCCCTTTTTTTTCTTGTTAAAATTCGTATGGGAGGAGGGGGTGCCCAAAAAAAGACCTTATATAGTGCCAGATTTGGTGTAAATGGCCCCAAGGGCTAGGTTTTTACTATACTAGTCTTATGGGAGGGTCTTTCTAACCTCTAAGGCCCATTATGGGGCGTATATATTAATATACACCGTAGGATAGTTAGCCCTAACGATGATCTACGTATGAATATGATCGGCCCACCATTTGAATGCACCGATCGATAGATATGATTAGAAGTCTGTTCAACGGTCACCGATGTTTGATTGGGGCCACGGCTATACGGATATGAGAAGAAAAATATCCTTACTCCACGTGTGAAGTTTGGTCGTAAACCGATGGTCCGAAATTATCAACTTTGCATTAGAGAGACGACCTAGTCCACTTAAGTTTCAGCTTATTCCTTTAGGATATTTACATTTCTTATGCACTCGTCCCTTGGCTCAAGTTGATCGGTTCTGGACACTACCCAAGTCTGACTCCCGTGATGGACGTAGAGCCCAGTAAGACGAACATTATTCTATAGTTTTTGAACTAGTAAGCCACTAACGAACAGTCTAGAGCATGTTCAGAAAATCGGGGCATTTGTTAAATGAATTAGGTATTGAGATTTCTCATGGGCAATGACTAGGGTTTGGATTAACTATGTTCACAATGTGGCCTATTTATAACTAGTGAAAGTGAAGATTTGGTCATAATTACTTTAGACCGTCAGTTTTAGGTTAAAATAGTAACAAGGTTGATCTGGTCTATTAGTCAAGATCCGGGCCCTATCTAACTCAGCTTCAAGTATATCTTTTAATTTAGTTATGATTGTCTTGATTAATTAGTAGTAAGTCGGCTAGATTTAGGCTCCGTGTGAGCAAATCATGTGGCTAAATTATGTGTTTAAGTGATCGGGCTGATTTGTTTGCTTCCTAGGTTGATTAATCGGACTTGCGCAGTTCTTTACTGGCATCATCCATGTATAAACTAACATTGAGTGCTAATGGTCAGTAAATGATAATATAAGTTAATTATATTTTTTAAAAAAATCAAGAATTTTTTAAAATCCAAAACAGTGAAAATCTAGGACATTATATATATATATATATATATATATATATATATATATATAAACCGTCTATATTGAACTGTCTCTTAAAGGGACTTTCTCCACCAAAAAAAGCCTACTTTTCTACCACCGCTAAATTTTTCCTAATAGATAACATAGTTCTAAAACTGATCAGTTGTGTCAATAGACTGAGTGAGATTTCAAGCTGAATCCCCTGGAAACTTGGTCTTGGGTTTAACTCCATCATGACTTGGGATGATGAGTAGACTTGACCAAGCGACATGACTAGGGGTGAATGTTATTGTATCAATAAAAATTTTATGGGGAGCCAAGAATCGGACCCTTGACCTCAACTTAAGGAGAGGCACTTTGCCGACTACTAGTTTGATGTCAGTTCTCTAATTTTATTTTATTTTATTACTTATACCGGGTCTAACTATTTTAGGTACCTTCTAATACTTAAATATTTTTAATTTATAATTATTAAATACTGAGTGAAGTTCTAGGGGAGTCTTAATTATTAAAGATAGCATTAGGTCACTCTCAACCAAGAAAAGGCAAGACTTACTGCAACTAGAACCTTCAACAACACCTTTCATGCATGGCCATCCACAATAAGAGCCATGGTATCAGGAAAACTAATCCATCATGCTAATAGCTTGGCGAAAATGGCTTTTGAGGGTGTTTGATCATCTTCTCCGGCGACGCAATCATGCCATTTGAAGAGCTACATAATCTATGTTTTCTAATATGTCCACAAGAGTTTTATATCATGTAATTTCCATACCATGAGATTATTAATTATAGTCTTTATTCTCCTTGAAAAGTATATGTTATCTAAATAACAAAATTATATAATGGTTGATATAAGTAGCGGGTGTGTATTTTACTTTTGTTTTTGTCTCTTGCTGAAAATCGGTCATAACCGCCTTTCTACTTGTGATTTATTAAAATAATGGTATAAATATTTAGTTCCATTTGTCAATTTATTCTTTGGTCTCATAGAACTCATTGATAGAAAGATGGAGCGCATTGTAACACATGGTGTCATAGTTTTTGTTGGGAAAAAATATGTTAAGTCCGGAGACTTGGATATAGAATATGTCAACCCTGTTGACACTGCCTGAGGAGTCCGAGACAATGGTTAGAGCTGAGAGAATAGTGCATAAGGCCAAGAAGCAAAAGTATAAAACGACTTAAGTTACTCGGTCAGCGAGTTAACAGCGTCTGCATAAGCTGACTAAAGGCTAAATAAGTTACAAGCCGCCCGACCGACAGAATAAACGGACCGAATAAGTTGGTTTCGTCAACCACGGAGTAAGGAAGGATGACGGATAAATACCGAGACTATTTTGCTCGTGAGAAGCCAAAAAACTTAGTCTCTTAAGCCAGTCGAGACTCTTCCAAAGTCGGTAATGGTCGAGCTGAGCCAAGAAAAGACGGTGTGAATACAAATACCGTTCCGAAAATCCATAAGTACCGGTGTCCAATCCCGAGATCCTTGGGATTGGACGAAATCTGTCAAAAGGATCAAATCTCTGAAGATTAAGGAGAAGAATCCTCGTACAACAGAGTTCTTCCAAACTTATAAATGATCATCTCCTTTACGGTAAAAGGTACGCAACAGAAAAATTCTAAATCCTTTGCCATTGTTCCTATAACTGACTTAAGCATTGGAGATTCCCCGGCTCTAGCTAGGGTCCCCTTTGTATTTTCTATTGTACAGGCGAAGGACGGGCTAAGTAAAAGATTCACTCATAAAAATACATCAACAGTTTGGCGTCATCTGTGGGATACGTGCAAAAAGTCATTTCTCACGCTCTATCTGAAAAGCTGAAGAACAAGTTCCAATGGAAAGAACTAGAAGAGTGGATCAAGATGAAGCAGGGGAAGCCGCTGCCAGCGTAGCTCAAGAAGCTCCGCTAGAGGTCCCACTAGCAGCTCCATATGCGGCATCTGCTGCAACCAATAGTCAGCAGAACCGAGGGAATGCGCAACTATATCGAGAGGTTCAAGAGATGCATTCCGAGATGAATGTCATGAAATACATGTTGGAGTAGCTGTATAATCAACAGATGTAGACACATCGTGAAATAGTGCAGGTTCCTCCACCAGCATTCGATGCTCAGCTTGCTGCCCCGCGGTCATTTCAACAGCCTAGTCAGCATCAAGGTCCGAGTAAACCAGCACCGGTTTGTTCAGCAACAGTCGTATTGCCCCCCTCTAATTTACGGCATAGAATAGATCAAAGGAGGCAAAGTTGGCTTCCCATGGAAGAAACAACAGAGAGCACAGAACGTTAAAAAGCTGATACCCAGGACTTTAAAAAAGAAGTTCGGGAAGAGATGGCGAGAGAGATGGCAGACATGAAGCATGGTCGGAATACATACCCGACCAAATTCGAGATAAAATTTTCTCCATTTATGGATGAAGTAATGCAAGCTCAATTATCGGAGAGGTTCCGCTTACCCCAGATTACTCCCTTTTTCAGAAAAACCGATCCAAATGATCATATCGAATGCTTAAGAACTTATATGGAGTTGCATGATGCCTCGAATGCCGTTATGTATCGAGCCTTCTCTCTCACGTTAACTGATGTAGCTCGGCTTTGGTTCAAACAGTTGAAACCGAAGTCAATCAGTTCGTTTGCAGAACTCAGCGATGTCTTCCTTACTAACTTCATCGGCAGAAAGAAGAAACTGAAGCCACCCGGACACCTAAACAATATAGTTCAAAAGGAATGAGAGCTACTGAAAGACTACATCAAGCGTTTCAACTTCAAATCTCTTCAGGTTCGAAAACATTCAGAGGAGACGGCACTTAATGCGCTCATGCAAGGAGTCAAAGATAAGCCCTTTCTAGCATCCCTGGATAAAAACCCGCCAGAGACTTTGGGCGAGTTTATGGCTCGCTCGGATAAATATGCAGATGTTGAAGAAACGCGACTCCTGCCGAGACAGTCCAGAACGCAAAACCTTCGGCTAAAGAGTTGGCCAAGAAAGAATCCGACTCAGCTGGAGGAAAGAAGCGAAAAGATGATCGGGCGCGAGATAATGGTAGGTCGGGCAAACGACCCGACAAAAGGTTTTCTACGTACACTCCTCTAAATAAATCTCAGAAGCAGGTGTTAATGGAAATCAAGAATGAAGGCTTTGTTAACTGGCCCGAGAAACTCAAAGGGAATCCAAATCGGTGTAGTAAAAACAAGTACTGTCATTATCATCATGATCATGTTCACAACACATGTGATTGTTATCACTTAAAGGATGAAATCAAGTGGCTCATTAAAGAGGGCCGACTCAGAGAACATGTGGAAGGATCCAGTACTGCAGAAGAACGCCCGAGTGAAAATTGACCCACGGAGGAGATCCAAACTATTATTGGTGGGCATCAAGGTGGTGGAGACTCCAATAACGCTCGGAAGAATCACGTCAGAAGCATTAATCATCCTGAATCCGAGATTCTCCTGCTGTCTCGACCTTCAAAAGAAAAGAGGAGAGAGAAGTATTATATCTCATTCACTGAAGACGACGCCCGAGGCATTCATCATCCTCATGATGATGCGCTGGTCATTGCTCTCACTATTACCAACAGAAAAGTGTTCCGACTACTGATGGATACTAGGTCATCTACGGACGTGTTGTTCACTCAAGCGTTCGACAAAATGGGTATTGAACGATCAGCTTTACGCATAGTCCGAACCCCGCTCATAGGGTTCTCTGGTGGACAGGTGCTCCCTGAAGGAATCGCTTCATTACCACTCACCATCGAGAGTCCTCCGCACTAGACAACTATAATGGTCGACTTCTTGATCGTCGACAAATCATCCATCTACAACGCCATACTCGGTCGACCTTCTCTAAGCCTCCTACAAGTCGTGGTATCCACGTACCACCTTTTCATGAAATTTCTGACTGAGTCGGGAGTGGGTATAATAAAAGGAGATCAGCAAGATGCTCGACGCTGCTATGCAACGGCAGTAAAAGCCCTGACGGAGATTTCGATGATCGAGTCGCTGGACTCTCGAGTTGGATATCACGAACGAGGGCAACTGATGGAAGAGTTTATCTCGGAACCATTAACTGAGACAGACGAATCGAAAGTAGTACAAATCGGCTCGTCCCTGAAGTCGCCTCTCAGGGATGATTTGATCGCTTTGCTTTGATATTATGCCAACGTATTCGCTTGGAGCCATGAAAATATGCCTGGTATCGATCCCTCGGTCATGACACACCGACTTAACATTGATCCGACCTATAGGCCAATCCGGCAGAAAAGACGTCCTCTCGGCCCCGAAAGGTATGCTATCATTGAAGAGAAAGTCGGCAAACTCCTTAAAGTTAAATTCATAGAAAAGATAAACTATCCAGAGTGGATAGATAATGTCGTGCTCGTAAAAAAAAAACCAACGGAAAGTGGCGTCTCTATATTGATTATACAGATCTGAAAAAGTCTGCCCCAAGAATAGTTTCCCTCTTCCCCGCATTGATCAGTTGGTAGATAGTACTGCAGGACATGAATTACTTAGTTTTATGGATGCCTACTCTGGGTATAATCAAATTGTAGTGCATGAATCCGATAAATCTAAGACTACCTTTGTCACTGACAAAGGTCTTTATTGTTACCGAGTAACGCCATTTAGTTTGAAAAATGTCGGAGCGACGTATCAAAGGTTGGTAAACAAAATGTTCGCTCGACAGATCGGCCGAACCATGGAAGTGTATATAGATGATATGCTCGTCAAAAGTATACACGCGGTTGACCATATAGCGGACTTAGAAGAGATGTTCTTGGCCTTGCGCAAGTACAAAATGAAATAAAATCCGAGCAAGTGTGCTTTTAGTGTAAGCTCGAAGAAGTATCTCGGGTTCCTTATTAGTCAGCGAGGAATCGAAGCGAATCCCGAGAAAATCAAGGCTCTACTCGACATGGAGTCTCCTAAGACAATTAAAGACGTACAAAGGCTGACCGGGCGAGTAGCCGCACTCAACCGTTTCCTGTCCTGAGCCACTGATAAATGTCTCTCATTCTTTAAGCAGTTGAAGGGGCGACAGTCGTTGGAATGGACGGAAGAGTGTGAAGCAACGTTCTAGCAATTGAAGTCTTATCTCGGGTCTCCACCCCTATTGTCCAAACCCGAGTCAGGAGAAGCTTTGTTATTATATCTGGTTGTATCCGACGCAGCGACTAGCTCGGCTCTCATATGAGAAAGTGAAGGAAGGCAATTACCAGTGTATTATGTCAGCAAAGCATTACTACCGGCAGAGATGAGGTATCCTCCCCTTGAAAAGGTAGCCTTGGTCCTGGTAGTATCCTCACGATGAATTCGGCCATACTTTCAAGCTCATACCATCGTTGTTATGACCGATCTACCATTACATCAGATCTTTCAGAAACCAAAAGCTTCCAACCGACTTACGAAATGAGCTATCGAATTGAGCGAGTTAGATATACAGTACAGGCCGAGAACAGCTATTAAAGGACAAGTCGTGGCTGACTTTATTGTCGAAGTAACTCCACAGATCAACACAATGTCTGAGTCTGACAGAATCATCAACGCATCGGCATCATCTTCATTCGACCCCACACCCCAACTCTAAGGCAAGCGGGGCTGGGGTAGTATTGGAGACTCCCGATCAAACCTGTATGCACTATGCCTTACGATTTGGATTCTAAGCGTCGAATAACACAGCAGAATACGAAATCTTGCTACTTGGCCTTCGACTTACCGCAAGTTTAGGCGTAACTCATCTCAATGTCTTCAGTGATTCGCAGTTAGTCGTCAACCAGGTTACTGGTATTTACCAGACGCGGAAAGAACAACTGAAAGCATACATGGAAAAGGCTAAAGAATTAATCGGTGAATTACGATAATGTGAAGTAGTTCGGATCCCCAGAACTGAGAATGTCAAAGCTGATTTGTTAGCAAAGCTTGCCTCGGCCGACGAAGACAATATACCAAGGTCGGTTTCGATCGAATACATGACCAAGCCAAGTATCAATGAACCGATCAAACCGATCGACTCAGCTATCCATGCGATTGAATCGGGACCTACTTGGTTCGACCCTATCGTCCATTATCTAAACGAGGGGAAGCTACTTGAAGATCGCACCGAGGCTCGATGGATAAAGATCCGAGCATCGCGCTAGACTATCTTGAACGGGGTACTATACAAGAAAGGATTCTACGCTCCCTTACTACGATGTTTAAATTCTCATCAAGCCGACTACATATTACATGAGATACACGAAGGGATATGCGAAAATCACTCAGGAGGACGTTTGCTCGCCTACAAAGTACTGCGGCAGGGATACTACTGGTCAACCATACAACATGACGCTAAGAAGTTCGTCCAAAGGTGTGACAAGTGTCAGCGATTCGCGGCTATCCCGAGGCAGCCTCCCAAGGAATTGACCCCGATGACTGGAACTTGGCCCTTTGCATAGTGGGGGATCGACATCATCAAACCATTCCCTTTGGGAAAGGGTCAGACCAAGTTTGTCGTGGTTATGGTGGACTATTTCACGAAATGGGCCGAAGCCGAGCCGTTAGCAAAGATAACCGAACAGAAGATTACAAGCTTTGTTTAGAAGAACATCGTATGTCAGTTCGGGATACCGCGGACTATTATCAC
The DNA here is from genome assembly GCA_037074715.1 of Magnolia kwangsiensis. Classification (NCBI taxonomy): domain Eukaryota; kingdom Viridiplantae; phylum Streptophyta; class Magnoliopsida; order Magnoliales; family Magnoliaceae; genus Magnolia; species Magnolia kwangsiensis. The sequence goes on along the minus strand of CM073573.1, from coordinate 153,289,651 downwards.
TGATAATGGAAGGCAATTCAATAATAGACAGTTCCACGAGATGTGCAATAATCTCGGGATCCGAAATGTGTACGCTTCGCCTCATCATCCTCGGATAAATGGATAGGTCGAGGCTGTTAACAAGATTATCAAACAACATCTCCGAACGAAGCTCGATGGAGCCAAAGGAGCATGGGCTGAAGAGCTCTCGAATATATTGTGGGCCTACCGAACCATAGATCGAACTGCCACGGGAGAAACTCCTTTCTCCCTTTGTTATGGCTCGAAGGCAGTTGCCCCGGTTGAGATTGGAATAAGTTCGGCCCGAGTCAATTCATTCAGCGAACAGGAAAATGAAGAACTCCTATGGCTCAGGCTCGACTTATTGGAGGAGAAAAGAGAAGAAGCTTGGCTACGAATGATGGCTCGGTAGAGACAAGTAGCTCGGTTCTTCAACACCCGAGTCAAAGTCAAACGATTCCGTGCCGGGGATATGGTCCTCCGAAAAATATTTCCAAATACAAAGGAAGTTGGTGCAGGCACATTGGGACCCAATTGGAAAGGACCCTATGTCGTCTCGAGTACCATCCGACCTGGAGCGTATCGGTTGGAGGACCTAAATAGGCAACTATTGTCTCACCCCTGGAACGCCAAGCATCTCAAAATCTACTACCCTTAGGACGACCCTGAGAAAGCTAAAAGAGGGTGAAAAAGAAATGAAAACGGGGACGATTTAATAAAACTAAGAATTTTCATTCATCATTTCTAAGTGTTTTACATCGGGTGACATCAGACTCTACTGCGTTTATATAAAAGAAGCACATAGTTAGTCCCGTCAAAGGGAGTGGTCTCTCTCAGTTACAGATGCTCGTGAATAGGCCCCGGGTAAAAGTCAGCCTAAGGAGTTGATGACGGTACCAAAAGGAGCTCAGAGTCGGCCGGCACTACGCTTGCGTGAGTGCCAAAAATGAAGCACCACCACTATCCCGCGGTCGGGGTACTCCCCAAGCAATCCCAGAGGGATTGGCCTCGGGCCAGCAACAGAGGGAGTGGGAGCTTCTTCGTCCACAGTGGCATCGGCACGACCATCACCGGTAGCCTTGGCCTCCGGACAATCAACCTCGAATGCAGAGAGGTCAAGGTCAAGTAAGGTGGCCCTCATTTTCAGAACGCAATCCTTGTAACCACCTTGATAAAGGCAGTCTCTCTCTTCTTCGAACTCTGAAGACTCGAGAAAGGCTTCTACAGCCCAATCCTGAGCCTCTTTGGCTCGGTTGGCCTCCTCTCAAGCCTGCTGAATGAGCGCCACGACGTCAGCCCTAGCCCGAGCTAGAATGCTCTTGCATGCACCGTGGACATGAAGAAGATGTCGATTCTCTTCCTCGACATTCGCCAGAAGTGACGCCAAATAAGCATTCTCAGCCTTAGCGCCTTTAAGAGCGATCTTCGCGTCCTCGGCAGCCTCCGGGTGAGTGACAAGTCCCCACTCATAATGTCGATCCGACCTTCGACGATCTCTCGGCGTCTCCTGCCTCGGCAGCAAGCTTCTTAGCCGTTTCTGCCTCAGCCACAAGCTTTTGAGCTGCAGACAACTCCGAGCAAGCTTTGACCATGCAAGGGGTCAACTGCAAACAGAAAACAGCAAGTTGTAACAAGAACCTAAAATCAGAAGTTACAGAATAATAGAGAGGAAAGACATTACCTCGAAGAGTAACCTCGCCGTGTGACTAAGGGTCTGCAGTGTGGGGGCATTGTAGTAGTTGGCGAAGTCTTTCTCGCTCCCGTGAGCGATAGCCCAAGGGATCATCCCCGATATAATCTTCTGAAAGGGCGATGGCTCCTGTTGAGTCATCTCTCCTCTTGAAGATTCCCCACTAAGCCCCTCTCTCTATCTCGGCACCTCCTCTTCAACAAGTCTCGGCTCAGAGGCCGACTGAGACACAGGAAGCGCTGCATCCACCTCTTCCACCCTCTCATCAGGGTCGGAGAGCACAACTACGGGTGGAGTGGCAAGAACAAAGGCAGACGGGACGGCTGGCTCCTTTTCCTTTGGAGCTGTCTTCGGTTGTTTCGAAGGCCGAGTCCCCGATAAAAGGGCCAACCTTGGAGGAGCCTTCACCTTAGAGATCAGCTTGAGGGAAGGACGAGACTCAGCCATGCCAGTTGAGGCCGACTTAAGAAAGGCTCGAGCCTCGTGAAGATCTGAAAATAAGAACAAATGCGAGTCGGACAAGGCGCCAAGAGGACATGGCAACGCAGTAGGAGTTACCTAATACAAACAAGTATAAACCCGCAAGATGAAGACACTCTGGTTGCAGTAGCAACTTCCAAGACCGATCCTCTACACTTAGCTTTTTCAGATCCTTGATCCGAGCTAGGTCATTGGATCCGAGCTTCCCCCTTTTCTTCGAAATATCTACAAGGAACCATAAGGTCAGATTCAACGCATTACAATGTGAAGAAACAAAAGGTATTAAGCCGAGTGACCTGCTTTACGAAACAAATGGGAGACTCGAGGCTCGAAGGGCTACGAATCAGTCATCTCCCATTGTCCGCACGCCCAGAACCATCTCTCCTTCCCGTGTTTGTTGGAAGTTGGTGGGTCGGTTATAAGAGAGCCACCTTTGCCTCGCCATGCGATCAAAAAGTAAAAGCTGAAAAAATTTAGATTTGGTCTTACTTGGTACAAGTAGAGGAATTCCTCGACTGTCAGTGGGGGCTGCTCAAGCTCAGCCCATAGCACTGCGCACCCGAACAAATTTCTCCACCCGTTCGGGACTATCTGACAGAGAGCAAGTTTGACACGAGACAGAAAATCCCGAGCAATGGGTTGGAGAGGCAAACACAAGCCACATTACATCGAGACCTGAAAAATTACAACCATCCCAGCAGGGGGATGATCAGTCAGGTCATCCGGATGAGGAAGCCGAAGTATAACCGAGTCCAGGACATGGTACCTAGCTCGAATTCGATTCATATCATAATCAATTAAAATTGATGCAACGGGACCGCTCAGATCATCCTTGGCCCCCTCTCCCTCGGAAGACGACTCAGAAGCCTGCGCCGACCGAGTTACGGGGGCCGACACAGCTGCCCCCTCAACGATCCTTGGTTCCTCTTCTCCCTCTTCCTCCTCCAGTGAATCCAACGCGGGATTGGGTCTCCCTGGATGGGTTACCAGAGATGACCCGCCACTTGAAGGACCAACCAGAGCAAGACGCTCTACCGGCGATTCGGCGGCCCTCCTGACAAGCCAAAAAGCGACGTCCGCATCAACGGCGATCTCCATCAGCAAAGAGGATGGCTCCGCAACATTCTAAAAATGTTGCGAATCACCCTCATCACCGGAAGTTCCCTCCTGGGGGCTCTGAGAGCCATGCGTAGCCATTAATGTCGATAAAGAGGGAGGAAAAAAACTCACCAGAGAAAGCGGCAATGGACGCGAAAGAAGAAAACGGCATGAATGAAGACCTAGCGATAAGCCGCAGAGGAAGAGAATGAGAAGAAAAAGGGAAAATTGGAAGAAAGCAGAGGAGCGGGAGAGCAAATGATGAAAATAAAATTCGCACACTTCTTCCGCCCTCTTTTATACCCTTGCCACGTGGCAAGAGCATTTAATGGGCAGACGAAACGACGCTTACCTCAACACCCCCGCTCGACAAGTTACGCACGCCGACTGACGGCGGTAATGCCTTCACCACTCGTCCGGTGCCCATATGCGGAAGAAACGATGTGACGGTTGGCCGCTCGTGTGGCCTCGGGAAATGAACCATTATACGTTAAGGATGACTCAAAAAGCATTAAATGTCTCATTATGACCTCAGCCTCTGATGTGAACCGACCTAAAAACTCATTACTCCTTGGTGCCCAGAAAGGCACAAGGAGTAAGGGGGCTCACTGTTGGAAAAAAATATGTTAAGTCCGGAGACTCGGATATGGAATAGGTCAACCCTACTGACACTACCCGAGGAGTCCGAGACAATGATTAGAGCTGAGAGAATAGTGCATAAGGCCAAGAGGCAAAAGTATAAGACGACTTAAGTTACTCGGTCAGCGAGTTAACAGCATCTGCATAAGCCGACTAAAGGCCAAATAAGTTACAAGCCTCCCGACCGACAGAATAAACCGACCGAATAAGTTGGTTTCGTCGGCCACGAAGTAAGGAAGGATGCCAGATAAATACCGAAACTATTTCACCCGTGAGAAGGCAAAAAACTTAGTCTCTTAAGCCAGCCGAGACTCTTCCAGAGTCGGTAACGACCGAGCCGAGCCAAGAAAAGGCGGTGTGAATACAAATACCGTCCCGAAAATCCATAAGTACGGGTGTCCGATCCCGAGATCCTCAGGATCGGGCGAAATCTGTCAAAAGGATCAAATCTCCGAAGATGAAGGAGAAGAATCCTCATACAACAGAATTCTTCCAAACTTATAAATGACCATCTCCTTTACGGTAAAAGGTACGCAACAGAAAAACCTTAAATCCTTTTCCATTGTTCTCGTAACTGACTTAAGCATCAGAGATTCCCCGGCTCTAGCCAGGGTACCCTTTACATTTGCTATTGTGCAGGTGAAGGACGGGCTGAGTAAAAGATTTACTCATAAAAACACATCAACAGTTTTTATTAATTTTATTTTTTATAACTAAAAGTATAAAATATAAAATTTTAACAGTTTTTATTTTAACATCCGTCTCTAGTCAAATGAAGACAAAAAGTTATAATAGTTACATAAATGCTCTCTTGGAACAGGTTCTCATGAGAACTTCGTGAGAACTATTAACACATGTCATGGGCACAAAATATGGACAGTTCATTAGATGAGTCACCTTGAAAGAAACCTCATAGGCTAACTTTTTAGGACGATTTAAAAATTCGATGGTCCATAGTAAAGTGAAATCCTTCAAGAACTTGATTTGCATCTCACTTTATTATAACCCACTGGATTTTTGGATCAGGCCAAAAAAATAGCCCTAGAAGTTTCCTGAGATGATTCATCTAGTGAACCGTTCAAATTTTTTGTCCACATCACATATCAAAAGTTCTCGAGTTCCCATGAGAACTGCTTCCCAAAAGAGCTTCTCATCGTAGTTATATCCTACTAAGGGGTTCATGGCTACATTTGGAGAGAGAGAGAGAGAGAGAGAGAGAGTTCATGGCCCAAGTTTCATGCATGATCTGGCCGGTCAATTAGAAGTTTGGATCATAAGTTACTTAAGATAAGCTAATTATGCCCCAAGTAGCTTTTTGATGCAGGGATGAACGTGATGAGGTTGATCACCATCTTCCTCAAGGATAACTACTCCGTATCCACGGAGCTTCTCTAGACTCTTCACAGAGACTTCTCAAATCCATGAGGAAAGAAAGCAAGCAGAATAGAAATAAATTCTAATTAATTCGTAGTTTGATAGATTAATGAAATAAACGAGTTCACAACCCTTTAAATAGAGATACCAAGCAATGGGAGAGAAATCAGAAGCAAACTACAACTACAACTCCTAGAATTTGGGACTTAATATAAATAGTAAACTTACTATTTATAGACAGTCATGATGTCTACTAGTGCACAAGGTTTTTGGCCAAAAATAGTAAGTATCCTATTTGGCTTCACCAAGCTGTTCTCCTAATTATTCTAAGCTCTTTTTGTGTTGGACGCAACTCTTAAAGCTCAATGGATGAAAAGTTATAATCAAACTAAAACTTACTATTTATAGTAAAAACATAATTAAAATAGAGAAATGACTATCCATTTGGGGGTATTTTGTAAAACCGGCTTGCGCAACCCGGCATAGCCAGGTTGGGTGGCTAAAGTAGTTCGTTCTACCTCAAAATCATATTTTACACCCGATGACTCATTCCAGATTATGAGATACGCCTAATCTAAAGTCTGACGGGCTGGATCACTTCTGTCGTTGACCAGGCCTTTTTTTTATCCATCTTGGTCATGAAAATGTCTGCAACCTGCTGTACATCACTTTTCTTGGCCTTTCTACTTGTTAAGTTGAAGTGATTATTAACTTTTAAGTTTTTTTAAAAAAAGTTACTTATAATTAATTTTAAACTAAACTTATTTACCTCAAATAAGTTACTTATCCACTATTCTAAGTAGAAAAAGTTACTTATTTGATGGTATCCAAATGGGCCCTAAACATCCATAACCATGAGACATTGATAGCCCACAATCATGGGCCACATTTTCCATATTGTTCAACAATTTCTTTATTTGGAAGATTTGGAGCTATTCTTAAGATTTATTTATTTTCCTTTTTAGGAAAATTTAATTACGTTTAAAGTATTAACTTTTAATGGATTTATTCTCTCCCTCTTCAAGTCTATGAATATGTGCTTCTTGGGCATGGTTTGTACGACTGGAACATATCTGATGCGAGTCTGATACAACGCATTTGAGTCAACTCATGTAAAGTGAGATCTTTTTTGCATATGTCAGCTTGCATGCTAATTGTTTTGATGATTGGAGCTGTCCATGCTATGGATTTGAAGCTACAAGAAATTCATGGATAATATCGACCACATTTACAAGCTGGTGAGTTTAGAAAATCGGGAAAAAAATGAATTACTAACATTCATTAAAAATTGAAGATCAATGAAATTATTGAAGTGTAATTATGGGTTGGAACGCGTAACATCTTGCCTGCTCTCAGTCCTCTCCATTCTAGATTCCCTTTTAGTATTCATCTAGGCGGGTTGCCGTGTAATGTAGTAGGTGTATGGTTAGAGGAGAAGAAAAGACTCTTCTTCCCAAAATAACTTGTGTCTATGAATAGAAAAAAAAATTCTTTACAAATAAGAGAAAGAAATTGATATTATCCATGAAAAATGTTGCGACATATTTGATTGTCTTATGCAAATAGAAATATTAAATAAAAATAAAAATAAAAACCCTAGACTCTAATTTAACTTAAAATATAAAACTTTTCTAAAATAATAAAATTTATTTAAAACATTACAAAGATGTCTAATCCTATTAAAACTTGTAATCAACTCTAAAATGGTTAAACCAAAGACTCTAGATTACAATTGGACTACTAAAATCTTAAAAATAGACGAAAAAAAAAAGAAACTCTATGAAACTCACTAAGAATAAAAAAAATTTATTAAACAATCACTCTCTAAAAGCTTGAGCCATTAGAGTATGTTGTATCAATGTATACACAGGAATATGTTAGGTAAGAGTGGACCGGTTCTAAAGCCAAACTTGGCTTTCTTGCCCCCGTGGGAGTATATACGGAAGCATAATTGTTTTTTCCATTATTTAAACACTTGACCTTATGCTCTATTACCCCATCAAACGAATACTTTCTCTAAAAGCTTGAGTCATTAAAGTATGGTATATCAATGTATATCAAGTAGCTAACAATTTGAACTTAAAATCTTAATTTTACTCATAAAATAATTGAATTTAGTCAAACCATCAGGGGGCGCAATAGACCTTGGGTCATGTTTTAGGGCATAAAGTTTTCCAACTTCCCAGTACTATACAAAATGCGTGAAATAGTTAACCAATCAGTGAGTTATGGCCATCAAAAGCTATAGTGCATATCTAGGCCGTTTCTAAAGGAGACCACCCAAAAACAAGTCCAAGATGGAGGACCACGCATAGCTCGACAACCAGTCTTCCAACCTAGGCCCACAAATGGTAGACCAAACTCAACCCCTTTATTAAACGAGCCAAGAAATTGGACTTGACCGCTCAAAATCAAGTTAGGTTAAATGGGTATGACTCATATGCAATCAAGTCATTGGACCATCTCAGCATGCCATCACAATCGTGCAACACAAGATGACAATCATGAGTTGCAAGGAAGGCAAGTAAATAAACATAATATGATGCTGATGTGGCAAAATGCCATTGGCCAGGGACTTTGATTGTGTTGTGTACCGAGTAAACTCTGTGAGTCCCACAATCATTCATGCATTTTATCCACTCCGTCCATACATTTTAGCAAATAATTTTAGATCTCTAAACCAAAAATGAAGCATATCTAAAGCTCAAATGGACCACACCACTGGAAGCAGTTTGAATTGAACATCTACCATTGAAAATTCCGTGGGGGCCATAGAAGTTTTAGATCAATCTGATATTTGTGCTTTCACTTCATCCATGTATTTGTGATATTATTAATAGGTTGGATGACAAATAAACATCATTGTGGGTCATAGAAAGGTTTCAACGGTGGAACTCAGTATTCCCACAGTTTCCTATGGTATGATCCACTTGACCTTTAGATATATCTCAATTTTGGGTTCAACTATTAAAATGATCTTAAAAAATGGATGGACGGAGTGGATAAGACAAATACATTCATGGTGGGCCCAAAGGAGTTTACTCAGTACCATAAGAGCGTGCTAAGTAACTCAGGACACAATCCGATTTCATTGTGTAGTGAGTAGCTTACTCCATGAGGCCCACTGTGATTTATGTGTTTTACCACGCTGTCCATCCATTTTTCAATTCATTTTAGGGCATGATCCCAAAATTGAGGCAAAAGTGGACCACACCACTAAAAACAGTGGGGATTATGACGCCCACAGTTAAACCTTCCCAAGGTTCATATTGATGTCTATTTATCATCCAACCTGTTGATAAGGTCACACAAGACATGGTTGAAGGGAAAACACAAAAATAAGCTTCATCCAAAACTTTTATGCTCCCTGATAAGTTTTCATGGGAATGCGTTCAATCCCCACTCTCTCTTATGGTGTAATCCACCTGAGCTTTGGATATGCTTCAGTTTTCGACTGATCCTGGATAAAACACTTACAGCACGGTGTGCCCCCACATAGAATCCACACCAAGCTATAGCATGAAGGGAAATGGATTGGCTACTTCCCCTGACACCAGCCCCGTGGCTGATGATAGGTGCTCTGTGGGCGCCACCATGATGTATATATTTCATCCATTACGTTCATCCATTTTTAAAGATCATTTTAGGTATTTATGTCAAAAATGAGAGGTATATAAATCTCAGGTGTACCACACCACATGAAAACAATAGTGATCGGATATCCATCATTAAAATCCTCCTGAGGCCCACTGTACTATTTATTTGACATCCAATCTGTTTATTAGGTCATAAAGGCCCAGATGAAGGGTAAAAAAGAAATCTTCTCGATCCAAAACTTTTATGGCCCCCAAAATGTTTTTTATAGTTGACGCTCATTCAACACTGCTTCATGTAATGTGGTCCATTTCAGATCTGTATATAACTCATTTTTTGTCTCATACTGTAAAATGATCTTTAAAAATAGATGGACGGCATGGATGAAACACATACATCATGGTGGGCCCACAGAGCACCGACCATCAGTCATAGGCTGGTGTCAGGAGTAGCCAATCCGTTCCCAGCACGAAGACCTCACCACACAATCCACATCCATTGGACAGATAGTAAGGTCCTAAATTTTGACACGTGGCATAAGGATAGGGAAAGTACCACTTCCACTGGGGAGATCGTGAGGTCCCAAAATTTGACACGTGGCAGAAAGAAAGATTGGTGGGTTTTGGCACGTTCATTTGTGTGAATATATCATTTGGACACGAGAAAGCGATGGAATTAGGTTCCATACCATCACCTTACTCTTTCTTTCTCTAATCCTCTAAACAATCCTTTCAATCAAACCTAATTGCAATTCACTTTCACATGTTTTATCAATTTCAATGGCGTCACTAATCTCTTTCTTGTGTTAATTAACCTATAATTATTTTATCCTCACACTCACTCACAGTTGTCAATGGCGTCATTACTTTTTTTCTTTTTCAAATGCTGACCTTGTGTGACATTTTTTGAAAGTTACTTCACATGTGGATTTGAGTAACATGTGTGTAAGATCGGAGCCGCTCATCATCGAGTAATCCCCACCACAAACATACCATATTGCTAATCATGTTAATATCACAATCACACTGGCTACCTATGTCTACATTGAACTTGAATCACTGGTCGAGATGTTCATTTGTTCCGTACTCGAGCGACCCACTTGATGATTGTATCAGTGTGGTTTTTGAAATGTGGCATCTACACAGTAGGGATAGCCTGATGAACGGCTCTGATCATGATCGCCTGTTTTTGGTAATGATCATATCATCTTATTAGGATGACTAGGACACTTGTAGAGTTGTCAAAGGATGCGTGTCTCTCTTAAACGTCCATCCATTTTGAAATATAATTTTAGTGCTTAATCCCAAAAATGAGGTAGATCTAAATCTCAGGTGGACCACACCATGGGAAAACAGTAGCGACTGAATGTCCACCATTAAAAACCTCCTAGGGCCCATTGTAATGGTTACGTGACATCTAACCTGTTGATTAGGTCATACATACCTGGATGAAGGGTAAAAATATATATCAGCTTGATCCAAAACTTGTGTGGCCCCAAGAAGTATATTTAATGGTGGGCGTTCAATCAACACTGTGCGGTCCACTTGAGATTTGGATCAACCTCATTTTTGGGCTCATACCATAAAATGATCTGGAAGAATGGGTGGACAGCATGGATGACCACAGGGCACCGACCACTAGCCATTGGCTAGTGGCTGGGTAAGTAGCCAAGCCATTTCTCTAAGATGGGTAGTTAAATTGAGGCAATCAAATCATTAGATGAAGATAATCTATTGTTTAATGGATGAGAAAGAAAGGTTGCTATTGTTTCCTTTTCAATTATTTGGGTGAGATGTTAACCAAAACCATGACATCAATTTGCAAACATGGTTACAAAAATCAACCTAATACTTAGAAATTTTCATTGAAATGGTTCAAATAAGTCTACTGTGGTCTACTTAAATTATTTTTTTCTTATAAATGGAGGAAACCCAATGGAATACTCCAAATTATCATTGATTCTGTGACTTGATTGAGTTTGTACTTCAATCGAAAATGAAGTTGACATGGTTGCGTGCACGTCGTAGCTAGATTTTCAAAACGAGACATGACATGGTTGTAAATTTTTGAACTTTTATTTCAATCATAGTTGCCTTGACGATTTGGACCGTCCATGCATGTATGACCACTCATGTCGTAGGTAAACTATTTCATTATGTTATGTGTTGGTGCTGGTAAGTCTTTACTAGCTTGGGCACAGGTGAAATGTTGTTACGAAATAAAAAAAGTGGGTATGCAGACCAAACAAAATTACCCAAAGTTGTAAATTGTGTCATCATTCTTAGATTGCACATAAGCATAGGATTTAAGATATGCCATTGGTTGGAGGCCATCCTAAGAAAGCCTTAGGGTAGATATTAGACTAATCTAATTATGAAATGATGTAGAGTGGGTCATAGATACTTTCATGGCCAAGATGGACCAGAGAAAGCCCGATCGGAGGCAGAAGTGATCATGACTGTCAAAACCTTAACGAAGTCGTATCTTTCAAATCGGAATGAGCTTTTCGACATATCATATATGATTTTGGGAAGGAGAAGCTACTTTAGCCAACCAACCCGCTTAGCCGGGTTGCCTATGCCAAACTCATGAGATTCCATCAAATTGGCGGTCAAAAGTTTATTTTATTTTTATTTTTACTATAAATAGTAAGTTATAGTTCAATCGTAACTTTTAATCCTTTGAGTAGTAGGAATCGTGCCCAACATAAAAAGAGCTTAGAAAAATTAGCAGATTTACGAGATTAAGCCAAATTGGCCACTTTTTGACCAAAAACCATAAAGCCTAGTATGAATCACGACCATCTATAAATAATAATTTTAGTATTTATAGTAAACCATGTTTTTAGGGAGTTTGAGTTTGAGTCAAAAACTTCATCCTAGGTTATAACTAATTATTTAAAGGATTGTGAATTCATTTTTTTATCATCAATTAATTTATTTCAAAATTATTAGAAATTATTTCTAATTTTATCCCTCATAATTTCAAGTAAGCTTTGTGAGGAGTCCAGAGAGCTCCATAAATTCGAAGTAGTTATTTCCCAAGGAAGATGATAATAGACTTCATCATATCTTTCCCTGCATCATGAAATAAACCACAAAAGTAAGTGAAGTAATTTAAATGTATTTAGTGTGTATGAATGAAGAAGACCCGTCGAAAAAATAGACAAGATTATTAATTTAGTGTATATGTATATTCAATGGTCCCACAAACCATCATATTATTTCTTTTTTCCTCTAAATAAAGAGCAAGAGTTAAAACCTAAATATTGCATGAAAGTAACATTGTGACATAGGTATCGTCCTTAATTAAGCTTGTTTGGAATTGGAATTATGTGGTATGGAATTGCATTTGGTCCATGCAAATCTCATCTAGTATTTGAAAACGAAGGAGAAGATTAGATTATCCAAGTATCATATCATCCAGTGCCAGTAGTAGTTACAATGAGTTTTTTTTTTTTTGCTATAAAAATTCACTACATTTGTGGGTTCCACGTTAATTTATGTATTTTTTTCCACGTCATCCATCCATATGCGCCCTTTACATATGACATTCAAGTTGCAAATGCATATAGGTACTCGGCATCAGTTGTGAAATTTGATCCGTTGATTGCAATTTCATGGTCTACCAAACACATTTCACTTAATGCCATGTTTTTCTCTGAGGAAGAATTTGATCCTAAACATGAGATTAGATAGTCAAAATATCATGGTATTTTCAAACATGCAATCATTGTGTAATAATGATTTTAATTCCATCTAATGCAATTCAATACCATTTAATTAATCCCAAAGGATATAAAGAAACTAGTGTTAAAGGTAAAAGTTCATATAGTAAACTATTATTCAGCTTTTCGAGAGGAAAAGGGGGGAGCAAGAGAGATATATGGTTTATCAGTTGTAAACTGTTTACACTCTAGAATTTTACCAGCATCCAAACAGACCCCAAAAAAGAAATTTCATTCCACCTTACAATACATTGAAAGAGTTCGTACCACCAATGCTTCAATTTTGCACCATGGGTCCCACATATAGAGATGGTTGGATTATCAATCATCCGCCTTAGGAAGGATGATCTTGACCATTTATTTGTGGAGTTGATTGTGATCTGTCAAAACAGTTATTAGGTTATTAGGTTCTTCGGAACACATTCAACGACAGGTAGTCAGGATGGTCAACTAAACTAAGGTCAGACGCATATATGGTAGTACCCAAAAGATGAACGGCTCAGATCATCTAAGCATGAGGGTCCCACAAGAAGATGAATGCTTCATGAGCGTTGATTCGTGACTCCTAGATGATTCAAAAGAAAAGTACACAAATGTGGATAGTTGTGCTTTTAAATCCAACTGAATTTATCTTTTAATATCCTCCTTGCTCACTATTCTAAAAGCTCATAGGACACATTGGGAGAGCAAGCTTGATCATCTAGGCCATTGAATAGATGGGACACCTTTTTAATGGTTTATATAAATTAAAGTTCCTGACCACCCAATCTTTTACCTTTTTTATCATTATTGATGGTCCATAAAGGATGGTGGGTTACACATGCCCAACACTATGCACATTGGAGGCATTTTATTGCTCCTCAAAGGATGAATTAAAATAAATCGAGACCATCCAATGGACGTCTTATCAGAAAACCTAATGTTTTTTTTTTCTAATGACAACCACACGGGTGAGCTGTGTCATAGTTCACAATGCCTGCATTTCCATCCATCCAGACCGTCCAAAATATCGAAAAGTGACATCGAATAGGCCAAAAATCAAACAAATCGGGTCATTCTAACCGTTTAATCAATTCCATAACTTTTGGACACTCAATAGTGGGCCACAAAAATCTATTGGTGAAACTAATAGGTGTGGAAAAAAAAAAATTGGTGGAGCCATTAGGGTTTCTAAGTCTTACTCTAGCTGCATGCATCGTGCATGTTTCCAAGTCTTACTCTAGCTGCATGCATCATGCATGTTTAAACCTAATCTAATCATTGAAAGTCATTAAAAATGCATGATAACCGACTTATGGTATACATTTAAGGCAAAGACCACAAATAGAGTCCAGATGAATGGACAGTTCAGATAATATAAATGACAAACAAGGAGCCAAAATGGGGCCCACGTGAATTTATTGGGTTTGTAGGAAAGGGGCCCATTTGGGTCCCATGGTCATAAGATAAGTAAAGGGTTTGTTAGAAAGGTGTGGTTGAATGAAGCATTGTGGCTAGTTTTCGAATTACCATTGGCTCAGCGGTTTTGGATCATGAAACTTCCATGGATTTATGATGCTGAGGAACTTGTGATGGGTGCTCTTTTCTATCTTTAACAAATATAGATTTTGTACTTTTTGCCCTTCAAAGTTATAGAAAGACAGATGGGTGGTCCCTATGAGAGAGAGAGAGAGAGAGAGAGAGAGAGAGAGAGAGAGAGATGGACGGCTCTTTTTAGCTAGCTTTAACGAGACTTTGTGCCTTTGCACATAAGAGAGAGAGATTTGCATGCTTTTGCACGTGAATGAGATGATACTTTTGGAACTCGATTCTTAAATATGGCAAGTTTCTCTCAATCATCCATTAATCATAATGGCCCATGTCACGCCCCAAACTCGAAAATCGGGCTCACAAAATTTTCGATCGTCGAATCCGGCGCCGACAGCCTCCTTAGTGCTCAATTCTCGGCTCCCGGCACTCATATACTAGATTCCGATCCTTGGATCCTATAAGGAGGATTTTCAGTATGAATTTTTTTTGTAATGGAGCATAACCATAAGCATAACTAATTCACAAAACAACATTACTACATATCCAGTATATCAAAAACTTTAAATACAATGCGGAAAGAAAAATACAAGGTGATCAAAAAACTTCAAAATGATCTAACGCACACTCTTGCCTCAGTGCTGCTGCAATCCAACATCACTGCACGCAACGGTTGAACTTACAAAAGCTTAGAGAGTGGTGTAAGTATATGCGTAAGGCAAGTGCCAAGTATGTAATATCAGAGTCTCGCAAAAATATGCTGGTAAGTCTATGAATACTATCAGTCATACCAAGGCTATGTGATGCAAGGCATGAATGTTATCGACTATACCAAGGCCATGCGATGCGAGGCCTACGTAGCCAAATGTCACATATGAGATGCAAAGCAAACATGTCAGTCCTCATCAAGTACATATATCAGTACAGTTCCTCTCTAGAATATCACTGGGGTCTAATATACTCCACACTGACTATCATCTCCCTAGCTGCACAGCTCAGTAAGTGGAATAGACCACACTATCCACCTGACTAGTAGTCTGTCAATACCTACCCAGCTCGTCTATAGCGGACTCATTTACGAGCTGGTCAAACTCAGCCTAGCTTACAACCCCCTCATTCGGGCAGATAAGGCCACACCCCCTTCCAACCGACCACGACATAGTGGGAGACGCGGTCTACTGGTATTCGGTACTCGGGTGCTTGTATATCTACTTGGTTTAGACGTTAGAGCATCTCCTGGTACCAAAAAGGTTATAAAATTTTCACTCAAGGACTCCTATGTGCCCATAATGATAGAGCCAATATTTTCGGTATCTAATCCTGTCATCCACGATGTGCCTGTGGAAGTCACGGCCCTAATGTCATTAAGACGTACAATGATCAAGTCACACATATGCGAGATACATGAATTACACTAACCAATCATGCAGTAATCTTGTGTGTACCACGCGATCATGTGAGGCACTCCGTCTTATAAGGAGTCTCGTAAATGTCTCAACCCAACGGCTTATGCTATGATCAAACATTTCTCATATCAAGCATACATATGATACATATGGGCATTAATCATGGAACTATACTAAGCATGTTATTTGGTGATGAACTATCCTTCCAATGAGGATGAACCTAAATGGCCTACACACAACGAGGATGGGCCTAGATTGCATACACACAACAAGTATGGGCCTATCAATGGGCCTTAGAGAGAGTTATAATGCGAACATTTAACCAACAATATTCTTACAATATGGACATCAAACTATCATTGCTCCCAAGGCATGACCCGTTATAAACATCATTACACAAACTATGGCGGAATCATAGATTGCAATGAACCTTATATACATCCCATTGGGCCTCGACCCATGGGCCTCAAATATATCAAGGTGGGCCTCAACAACCGGCCGAATCAAATGGGCCAAGTCAAATGGGTCAATTCAAATTCATCTATTTTAAAAAACCAATATAGAGTATTACATAAAAATAAATCTTATCAAACGATCAACTGGACCATACTATATTTAACCGTGGTGATAAGGATTTCCATGGCTAAATTCCAGTGGGCCCCATCATAGGGTTTATTTCCCATCTAGCCTATTCATAAGGTCACAAAGATCTGGATTTAGAGGGAAAAATAAATATCATATACGTCCAAACTTGGTAGCCCAAGGGATTTTAATGGCGGACGTTCAAACCCACTATTTTCTATAATGTGGTCCACCTGATCCTAGATCTGTCTTATTTTTAGTCTTAAGTTGTAAGACGAGCTTGCTAAAGGGTTGGGTGGTTTGGATGCAACACATGCATCATGGTGGGTCCCATAGATGGACGACGTGGATGAAACAGGTGGGGTCCACAGGACTTGGTGACGCCACTACAGCAGCTATGTAGCTGGAGTGAGGTACACCAGCCATCCCACTCACATACGTGGGGACAGTGTGGGTTCAACACAACTACAGTGGGTCCCACGTGGGGCCCACCATAATGTTTCCTTTCCATCCAATCTATTAATAAGGTCCCAAGGATCAGAATGAAGAGGAAAAACAAATTTCATAACGATCCAAAACTTCTGGACCACAGGAGTTTCAATGGTAGACGTTCAATCATCACTGTTCCTGTGAGGTGGGCTGCCTGAGCTCCTAAACGGCTGATTTTTAAGAGGGGCCCACTGCCCTAAGGGGCCCATCAAAATGCACAATGTTGATGCCCAACACACATCACGGTGGGGCCCACGGCTGGGACCCCCTGCCTCCAGCGTCAAACATAGCAAGACGTTGCTACAACGTCCTCTGGACGCCAGTAGCAGTAGCGCTTGCTGCCTTGTTTATTTATTTATTTATTTTGTTTTGATGCGGATTTTCCTAGGTGGGGCCCACATTAGGAGAATTCACCCCACCCATTGGATCTTATGACTCAAGACAATCTAAATAAGCCCAATATTCAATGTGTTTTAGTGCATAGAAACATCAAAGTGGGTCTTAGTCAATTTTAACGGTAAAAATCACTGTTTTCTATGTTAGGGCCCGCCAGAAAATCGAATTAGCTTCATTTTTTGACTCAATGCCTAAAATGGGCTGAGAAATAGGATGGACGGCGTGGATTAAATTCATACATCAAGGTGGGGCCTGCATGAGTGGTCCACCTAAGTTTTTAAATCAAACTGATATTTTTGTTTTGCTATCATTATACCCCCCCTGTCCGTTCACACTTCTCTGTGAAGCCATGTCTAGCGTCCCTGGACACTGGATGGTTTGCATACAAAACATATCTAAGGTGAGCCCCACCTACAGACGTGTTGCCTAGGCGGGCCACCAAAAGGTTGGATGATGTGGATAAGACATACATCAAGGTGGGGTCCATTTGAGTGGGCCACACAGCCACATCATCCCAAAAATGAAAAAGAGAGGGAGAGAAAGAGAGAGGGACACGTGCGATGGAGGGCTCCGCCACTATGAGCCCTCCCTTTCATGCATTTCAATCATACATAAAGTGGGTCCCAATACATGTGGGCCCACCAAATCAAAATCAACGGTGGAGATTCCTTCTCCACCAAAATGGAAGGTCTAGATGACTCCTATTCATGCAAGGAAAATAAACATCATGATGGGGTCCATGGAGAACGGCCCCATCATGGAATGATCATGAGAATCAAGGTAGGCCATCGGCTACACTTAAGGTCCAAAGTGAGATCCATACCATCAATCAATAAGCCCCACTTGGCCCATCATCAAAACATAAAAATCTAGGCCTATAAGACACCCACCATTCAATTTTCTTGGTCTGGTGGAACGTCAATCTTCTTGTGTCTCACTTTGATGGAAGGTGATGAGAAATGAAGAGCTAGGATGATGGATCTTGGAATAGGAAGTGGGCCACATAACACACTCTTTTCTCTCTTGGACGTGCACCTCCTTAGTTGCTTGGAAAATGTAAAGAGAGAGAGAGAGGGTAGTTGTAAGAGAGGTGATTGGGATGAGTGATGGATGTGAGTTGATAGATATACTTGACATGTATGGGTGTGTAAGAGAAAGAGAGGGAGAGAGTTGACTTTGGGGTTGCTCTTATACTTGACATGAGGTGATTGATTGATTGATTGATGGGACATGTTATAGAGATTCTCTTAAAATTACAAACGCACGGTGTTTTCTCGAACTGAACGGGGGCCCACATCTCCTGGTCAGGGTATCAGATAGGTATGCAAGACCTGGTGTTGGAACCGCGGCGACGGTGCGGTCACAATGGTATAAGTCTCGGATTAAGCCGACTCAAATCTATGGGATACGACTTAGGGTCGTGTGCAAACGTCGATTATAAGTCACAGGTTGACAAAATTTGCCGAGAAGGATCGCGGGAGTCGACAGAACAGTACGAACTAAGATACGAGCCTTACAACCCATGTACTGGACAGTGAAGCTATAAAGTGGGGCCCATCAAAAGAGTTTCTTTGATTTCAATTTTCACATGAAAAGTGAATGTTCAAAGAAGTACAATAATAGACTGTTATCCTCTTTTATATGGTTAGTACTTAAATGAGATCTACATTAATTCATCCATTAATTAAAAGGCTTTTAGGTCCCTTTCATATACAATTCATGGACAATGACTGAGAGACTCTGGCTTTGAAGTGCCTATATTTACAACTTGCATGGTTGTGTGGTCACATTTGTGTAAGCGTAGCATGGTTATGAATTCAATAACGATGTCGATGTCGATGTCGCGCGCGTGATATAGTAGCAATAAAATCAAATCCTCCCTTTGATCAGTGGTTTTAAAGCCAATTAACAACTTGCCACTTATTCTCACCCAATAAGATACTATTATGGTATATTTTAGCCCATAGAAAATCATTCTAATAACAACCACCAATACAAATAAGTTCCTAATTAACCTAATGACCATTTGAAAATAAAAATCCTTAATAGGAGATTTCGAGATGAAATGGCTAAACTTTGAACAAGATAAGAGAACGCAGAAGCTAGACTTACAGGTCATTTGGCACCATGGATTTGAGGGGATTTCAAATGTCGTGGTTGTCTGGTACCATAAAATAATAGAGGGTTTCAAATTCCCTCAAACAGGGATTGAAATCCACAATGAAAGCTTGGATTACATCTAAAATCCTTCTAAGAGTTGCATATGTAACATGTGTGTCACTAGACTATTAATTTATTAGGCACATGGCCCATTAATAATATCCCAAAATAATTAGATTATTAGAGTTGTACACGAGTCAAGCTGAGCCGAGTATTGCCCAGCTCGTGCTTTATTCGCATTGCCCGAGTCCCAACTCGTACTCGGCTCGGCTCGGCCTTTAAGCTTGGATGCCCAGCTCGTGCTCGACTCGTCCGAGTTCGATCCAAGTTGGAGCAGATATTGAGTCAAGTTCGAGTAGAGTTTTCGAGTTCGAGCAGAGTTTTCGACAGGAATGATCGACACTGGATAGGAGATTGAGGCAGAGGAGAGGGAGATAGTGAGGAAAAGGATACGTCAGAGCAGGAGACAATGCTCGGCTTAAGTCTGACGATGGATACGCTAGAGGAGGAGATGATCTCTCCTTCCCCTCCCCTTCAGTTCCTATTGATAAATCTTGAGCTACTGTTCCCGTTGAATATTAATGTTGGTTTGCTCTTTCTCTCCTCAGAAATGATCGCACAAGCTGTCTTTCCATCGGACACCTAATCTCTATGAAAAATGGGCCACACGGTGAGGATTAGTTGCTACAAAATGCAGGCTGATCCGCTCATTGGGTGGGGGTGTTGCACATTGATTGGATATATATACCCCTGGTCGAGTACCAAGTCAAGCCAAGTCAAGTCAATTTCGAGTACTATTCGAGTCGAGCAGGGTTAAGCTCGTGCGTGCTTGGCTCAAACTCAATTCGAGCACCAAAAATCAGCTCGTGCTCGGTTCGAACTCATTTCGAGCCGAGTCGTGTGAGTTACCAAGCTAAATCAGCTCGTGTACAGCTCTATAGATTATCAATTGCATAATTATGATTACTTTATTACAATGACCAATGTTGTCTAAACATTGTCCATGTAAATCAACAGTTAAAATAGTTGGTTAGCCACTCAGACGTGATCTTATACTTGTGGCCCATCCAAAATTGAAATTTCCTCATTTTCAGCTAAAGTATATATTTCAGCGGGCTTATTACAACCATTGTGTCAAACATTACATACATTCACTAATTAGAGATATTAAAGTTGATTTAATAATTAAATTCAAACCCATGTAAATATACTATACATAACTACTTTTGGATTAAAGTTGATTTTGAATACGGGTTGTCAAATACAATAAAAGGATTTCAAATCCAGGCCTTCCAAATCCACACTCCCAAATGGGCCCCTAGAGGCTTGCGGATCTTTCAATTAAGGCATCGTTGTGAAAGGCAATGTGTCCAACCATGCAATAATTAATATGTTGAACCGCTTTGAAATTGCCTTACAATAATACAAGCATATATGAATTGATTATATCTCACTCAAATGGTATTAGAATCATACAATCTTAACTTATATATATATATAAATAAAACCAATCTTATATCAATCTAACATCATTTAATATCCCAATTAACATGGGCCTTGAGATATTGGTCATGTTTGTACGGACAATTGAGCCGTGGGGATCCTGGCCTCTCATGTGGGGCCCATCAAATCTGAAATTTAAGCCTTGGGACGTACGGTTCGATTGTTTGCCTTATGAAATCATCTTTGGAGATTGATTTGGTCCAGATGATCTACTTCTATGGTGTGTTTGTGATTTATCATTTTAGCAATGCGAGATTGTTTCACACGTACTTACTAAACTAAAAAAGGATATATATACATAGAAAGGTTATTTTTAACAATTTCCAACAAGAAATTCAAGTATTCACAGGTCGAAATGCTTTTTCTTCTTTCACTTTTTTCACGGCTACAGCTGAATGCCTGTCCTTCCAAGGATAATATAAGAGCTATAATTCACATTTTTTAACGTACGTGGATGTGTGCATGCAACCATGCACGTGTCTGTGTTTGTGCATGTACGAACTGTGGAAAGGGAATGTTACGTGTATACGTGTTTTTGTGGCCCACCTTTCACTTTTCTATCAGATGATGGTCCCACCAACCTTCACATAAAGCCCAATCTTTCTATCCAATCTGTCAATTGTATAGAACATCCGAGCCGTGTAAGAGGTGGGCCACACCATGAATATCACTTTATCAAAGTAATTGAACGGACCACACTACAAATCTATGAAGAACTTACAGTCTTGTCGGGCCACACTACAAATGCGGTCAGAAAAATGAATGGAATAGCGTGATTCTTGCAGGACGTAAATTTCGTGGTGTGGCCCATCTTTTGCACGGTTCAGATGCCTTACAAACATGATAAGTCGGCAGAGAAAAGGAGGCTGCCAGATATCATTTCTCATTCGTTGTTGGCATCTGGTAAGGATGAAGCTCTTGGGCCGGGTCGCATAATGACATCAGTTGATTTTGGTTACTTGTGGGTGGGCCCCACAATGTACGGCCAATGAAAGCCGGCTTCAACGGTGGGGCCGGCCCACATTATTCTCCTTTATTGTTTTGTCGAGAAGCTTCTGGGCGTAATCGAATAGGAGATCCTGGCCTCTTGTTTTTAAAGGACAGATGAGGCCTTCATCCTAATGTGGGACCCACACAAGATACCTTTGTTTCTGTCCTTGAGATAAGATTACCCACATAAGGTGATACCATAGAGCCCAGATGATCTAGATAAGGTAGCTACCTATCTCTCTGTAGGACACGTGGCAGGATAATGTATCAATTTGGGCCGTCCATCTGGCTACCCACCGTTGGTGAGAAATGATTCAAAATGCACACGGATTGGATCATCCTAGCGGTCAGCATGGGGATTTGGATGGATGTGATGGATAGGATTCTATAATAGGTCTGATATTTGAAAAATAAGCAATCCATGATAGCTTTCTACACGTATGGACCCGATTGACAAATGGGATAGATGTACAATGTTCCGGTTCGTCTCATTTTCTTGTAACAGCTCCCTGCAACCGATCCATCTAGGTATCCTTTCCATAGATGGCGTATGTGTATCCAAACCATTGATCTAGTGGATCCTTTCCATAGATGGGCCATGCTTGAAATCACATTCAATGGACTATTCTAGCCGTACGTACAATGGCCTTCGAATTGACAGTAACCATCGATTTTGCTCGTGTGGCCCACCAAGATCTAGGCAAGAAAGAAAATTCATCTCGATCCAAAACTTGGGTGGGCCACACAATGTGAACTTAAGGTTTGAGTCACAATTTTACATTTTATTTTTTTTTTCCGATTGGTGCAACTGCCGATCTAAGCTTTTAAGGGTTGATCTCTTGTGTGTCATTACATGATGGACGGATTAGATTTCATATGCACAATATGGTGGGCCCACTGTGATGTTTGTAAGAAATCCAACCGTTCGTCCATTTTTCCAGCTCATATCAGAACCGAAAATGAGGTGGATCTAAAACTTAAGTGAGCCATACCACAGGAAACGGCGGGGATTGGACGCCCACCATTGAAATATTCATGGGCCACACAAGTTTTGGATCAGGCTAATATTTTTGTGTTTTCGGTTCATCCAAGTAGGTATGACCTTATGAAGGTTTGGATGGCAAGTAAATATCAAGGTGGACCCAAGAATGTTTTAACGATGGGCATTCAATCCCCACCATTTATCCCATATGGCCCAATTGAATTTTGGATCCACCTCATTGTTGGAATTTCTAAAGGCAAACCACAAGCATGAGCTATGATTTCACTAGCATGCAACCCATAACGTAGGGAGGCATGCTTTAAAAAACAAAAAAAGAAAAAAAAAAATCCAAAAATCTTATCCATCCGACTTGTACCCTTAAAATAAACGGTTAGGATGTTCTTACATTGAACATTTTTAGTCATGGCCCATCCAACATAGATTACATCAGACCAACGGTCTGGATCACCGGCCTAATCCTGAGTACACTGCATATCCCGGGGCCAACGATCACTCAATTCTCCTATAAATCTTATGCTTTATCTAGACACGGTTTGACTAGTGACCCTCGACTAGACAGGTGGCTCAGGTGCCATATGAGCCCACCATGACCTCTGTATTTTATCAAATCGAAAGTTGGGCTTATAGGTTTCATGGCTGCCGCACCACACGGAACATTCCAATTTTATGCTCATAAAAAAGTGCACAAGTAAGCATGACTATATATATATATATATATATATATATATATATATATAAAATATGCCCACAGAAAAATAGCTGGGTCGTTTAACCTGATCCAACTAACTATGCATTAAATGGTGAGAATATCTTTTCTATCCGCATGTGATGTTCACCTGTTGGAGTTTTTGTGACGCCTAGTTTTTATCTCCATATGATACAAATACATATCATAAATCTAATTGGTTTATCAAATTAGGCTTACTAATTTAATTTTATCTATCAAAAATTAGCAAATGATCTTTATTATTAGAGACACATGTACATGCTGAATCTAACTAGTTGAAATAGATTTCTAATGGCCCACCTTTTTTGTAAAAGAATAGTTGCCTATTAATTTTATATATATATATATATATTTTACATCCTTCACATGATTATATAAGGAATGGTACCTAATTAACTGACTGAATTTATTACATATGCTGTGTATCTCATGAATGCATCACACACGTGCAACTTCTCCAGTTATACCATTTTCTTTCGAAGCAATCCTCTTCTACCTACATTCTCTCATCATTTAATGCACTCTCTTTTATTACCATGCTCTCTCTTCCTCTACCCCGTGTGATTGGATACCAACGTGCAACATCGATAGACTACTAACCAATGTGTTGTATCCACAACGTCTATTCATTTGGAGATATTATTTTAACGCATGACATAGATACCAGATAGATCCAAAGCTTTAGTGGACCCCACCACAAAAAACAGCAGGAAGATCGATGCCCACCGTTGAAGCCTTTCTTAAGCCCACCATGCTGTTTTTTCCTAATCTAACCTGTTCAAAAGTTTTAAAAGATATTAAAGAAGGAAAATAAATAAATATCAGCTTAGAGCGAAAACTTTTGTAGCTTTTAAAAGTATTTAATGGTGGCGTCGCTCTCCCCACCGTTTTCTGCGGCGGTGGGGGCGTTCCCTGGAGCTTTGGATGTGACTCATTATTTACATATTACCTAAAATGATCCGGACAAAACATACATCGTGTGATGTCACTTCAGTAGCAGTCTCGCTACTCAACGTGTCAGTGGCTACTCCGCGCCCCTTTCCCTTCATCCATTCAGGTCCATGTGACATTTGAACAGGTTGGATGGTAAATAAATACCATGGTAGGCCCCAAGGAATGTGGTAATGGTCGGTGTTCAATGTTTACTGCTTTTTTGTCTACTTGAGATTTGGATCTGCCTCATATTTAAAATCTTGCACTAAAATAACCTTTAAAAACTGAGGGACGGGATAGACGTGTGACACATACATCATGGTGCGCCCACATTTATGGAGACGTACACTTGCCCGTAGGTGTTCCTACGGAATCCACTTTCTGTTTGTATGGGAAACGTGAGTTTTTTCTAGCAACCAACAATAGTTTGAGATACGCCCAACCTTCAAATTTTAATGACCCCACCTTTTTAGAAATCCATTTCGATCATTAGCTATGTAATCCCATGTTTGGCTAGGACCAAAAAAAATCAGGCTAATCAATGATTTAAGTGTACCATACCAATTGAAACAATTGAGAGAGACTTCCACCCTTGATTTTTACAGGCCCTGTCATGATGAGAATATAAAATCCACTCCAACCATTAGCTCCCACACCAAAAATTAGGCTTCCAACCTAAAAATTTGGCACGTAAGTGATTAAAGTGAATCACACTAAGGGAAAGAGATTGGAGGATGAGCTTTCTACATTTCCATTTTTCAATTATGTGGTTCATGTGAGCCAGGGATGGGGCTGATTGTTTTGCACTAGGTCTAACTTGAGGTGGCTCACCTAATGATCTGGTGGATTTTACATAATACTACAGTAGGGCCCACTTAAGTAAGCAACTCTTTTTCAACAATTGAAATAACTTTTATATGGAAATTTTTACTATTATTAACTGTTCATTAAAAGCCCAGTTAGTTGGACGAAGATGAAGTGTCCAACTTGTTGCGTGTGAGCATTACTCTATATATATATATATATATAACATAAGTATTTTATACCATTTTATCTTCGGTTGAGTAGGAGGCTGAACATTTATTCTCTACACACGTGCTTACCAAATGTGTAGCACAAACCAGGGCTGCATCAAACTTTGAAAGCACCCACGTGATAGCATGCCATCACACACTCATATACATGCACCACGCCAAGTATGCCACCTTATACTCCAATCACTATCTATCAATACACGCAAGCTCTCATCACTATGGGTGGGCCCACCATTCTCTAGCCCATCTGGTGGGTGGTTCCCACATGAACGAGAAAAGCAGAACAAAAAACCAATCCATTACACAGTTCGGTTCTGAACCATTCATCCAGCGGGCCACGGAATCAATGGTAATGTAGTACGGAATCCCACTATCACACATCTATTGATGAGTCATCTGATCAATTAGCTCGCAAATGGAGAGGATAGAAGAGCTGCCGCCCACAGTAGATAATGAACAAATAAAGGTTAAAATTGGACGGCTGTGATGCAATTCTTATATGTAAACCTGGACCTAGAAAAGATGGGTCCAAAAGAATAAAAACACAAACTCTTCAGATCTCGTGGATGATGAAAAGGAAGACGCAATGACTGAAAATAGCCGCATTCTTGACTCAATTACTGGCAAATCCGCAGGGCCTACCTGATGAATGGCGCAAATGCAATTTCTCAAGTAATTTCCTAAGTGCCCGGGCATCATCTATCACACTGCCAGAGTAAGAAAAGTAAAAAGTAACAACTCAAGCTTGTGCTGATTGCTATCACTTAGCAACGGGTCATTAGCACTAGCCAAATTACACCACTGGCCTTAGCTATTTGCTTAGGGGGCCAGTAAGCAAACTCAATTTCTTCTTCGCTCAATGTCGAATGGCCAGATGAATTCATGGATATCATATGATCTTCCAATCAGGGAATTTCTTAGGAGCATACCCCACCCATTGTGGGCCCGCCAGACCAACAGTTAGATCGCTGAACCATGGGGCCCATGCATATGGAGTTGGAAGCCACAGCGACATTTGCCAAGGCGATCCAAGAATTCCTCAAGAGTAACTTGAAGAAATCAAGACACAAATGGGGGAACCATGCCAGGCCCTTCCTGAGACAGCAAACTGATCGGTCCACCTAAAACCGGGCCCATAAGGTACCTTGCTGCAACCAGTTGAACTGTTCAGAAATGTATTGAGAGAGAGAGAGAGAGCCACTTAAAACATAGCACGTGGGTGGCCCCCCATCTAGGTGGACTAATCACAGACTCACATCAGCTTGGCAGTACTCAGTAACAAGAAAGTACTCATTTTTTAGATTGGCAAAGTCCCAAACATCCAGATGGCTTAACTAACATGCCCTTTACCGTATGTGTGTGAACAAATTTCAAAAGTGTATTTACAAGCTTCTTTCATAACATAAAACAAAGCCAATAAAATGAATGGTTAAAACAGTAAGAAATTACCTCTCCAATCTATGGCTAATAGGTACGTCGCCGATTACTAATTACTGATGCAGTTCATAGATCTCCAAGGTCTATGAGTGGAAGAAATGCAGGGATTTCGGTAGCCTCTGACAAAGGAACTTGCTCACTCGTGCCGTCAATACTAACCAAGGTATTACTCCAATCTACATGTGCATTAATAGCAAAGTAATTAATGTCAATCTACGATAAACATGGGAAGAATATGTATGTTTTTACCATGACATGGCCTGGTGTAGATTCTCCAGCTCTCCACGACAATGCCTTCCCTGCAAAAGAATATTTGAAAACATTTTTTTCAGCTTATACATTTTGGCAGGCAATCAATGCAAAACCAGTAAGCTTCTAAATAAGGGTTTTATCGTGAGCCACAACTGGCACAAACAGATACAGCTACTGGGTTGATGATCTCTAAACATGAAAGAGAATGCATTGATGATTTTTTATTTTTTATTTTTGGTCATTTTGTTAGTTGGGGGGTAATCAAATCTTTATGATCCACTGATCAAAATCACACAATCAGAACTGTTAGATTTTTTGTCCTCGTCTTTTTGTTTGGAGGGGGAGGGCTGATCAAATCTTTATGATCCATTGATCAAAATCACATTCTGAACCACTAGATGTGTTCAGAACGTGGATGTTAGACTACAAATTAAGTTTTAGCCAATTTTGAATTTTGACAACTTAATAGTTCGGACCAATTCTTTCCAGATTGAACATTCAGCAAGCTGCTCTGCTTCATCTAAAGTGTTTATCATATAATTTTACATAAGCATGTAAAATTTCAGGCCATTTGGATCAACGACGAATGAGCTGTCATTTGATCATGCAAGATTCCAATCACGATCATTGATTTAATACATGATCAGCACCAAGGATTGATAGGATAGCATCACCACTTTCCAGCATATGATAACACTCCCATTAAAAAATCATGGCTTGGGGGTGCTTGGTAAGTGGGGATTGAACCTAAGACCTCAATGTTGAAAATCAGGTTGTCCACCACTGAGATACGGGCTCAAACCCGGCTGAGCGTTTTCATAGCAGATTGCTACCAAACTGAGGATGAGCTTTGAGCCGACTCCCAAACACGTTCCTTTTTTTTTTTCTTTCTTTCTTTTTATTGGTCTGTATTGCATGGCTTCAAAAGCGAATTTATTTCTAGTAGGAAATGCAGGTTTCATACACTTCTTTTTATTTTTCTAAATGACATCAAGTTCATGTTAGTAAGCAATTCAATTGCTATGCCTGTTCTCACCAGTTTCCCTCGTCAAATATATAGGGGCCAACAACAGAACTCAATTAAAAACCCAAATCTTCAGGACCTCTTATGCACACATTTCACATGACAAGATCATCAGCACCCTTCCCTTGGTCCCACTTCACAGGAAATCCCACTAAATTCATTAGTTCAATTGCAACTATGATTGGCATTCTCGCCCAGAGTGTGTAAATAGACTAGCATACAGGCAGCTTTTGGTAGGAACCGACCCCTCTAGAAGCCAGGTCACCATCTAGTTCTCATCATGATTTTTTACTTTTTGGTGACTAAGTTTATCACAATCAAAATAGGAAGTACAGAGACTGCCAATGCTGATAAAAGGTCTACAATCTAGAATGCCTTCACAAGATTATCCACTGATTTGGCCTCATGAGGAGCATTTACAAAAGAGAACTTTATCTTTAGCTACATATGAATACAAGATAGATGCCCTATAACATTCATAAATCTATTTGGAACATCACTCTTCATATAAGCCAAGAAACCGTACAAAAAGAATGCCCTCCACAAAAAGCTTTTCATGTGAGGACGAGTAGGTTAGACTTAAGACCTTCATCTAGAACTCTCTTCTGCTCAATTAAAACCCATCACCTATCTGACCAGAGAGACGACTGGGTTCAGGTTTACCAGATCCGCAATTCAATTATAAAATGAATCTCTAACCAAATCCCAAATTATCATAAGAATACACTTGTCTTGGATTGACAGTGGCATTTATTGCATGGGTGTTGAGAGTGACAGATTTTTTTTATGGGTATGATGGCTTTTATTTCACTCCAGCATGTCAGGGATGGTGAAGGGAGAGATGGATGAGTCAAAGAGAGGGGTTACTGTGCATGTGTGTGAACATGTGACAGGGACAGACGAAAGCACCCAACGAGTATGAAGAGTCGGGAAAGAAACACGCTTGTTTTAGTCATCGAGCAGTCTACAGACAATACACTGCTTCTTTTATGGCCAGTTTCCGACAGGTTGGACTTGGATACAGATCCGACCCAGTTAATGATTGGATCCTACAATCTCAACTCTAATCAGATCCAATGGACCCCAAAATGTTGGTCCAAACTCCAAACTATGGCAGTGCAAAGCATGAGGAAAGCAGCAATTCAGAGTTGGGAAAATGGAAGCATGTGTTACAAAAGTTAGCAAGTATAAACATAAACGACCAACTCCTCTATTGTGATCCCTTCCACTAATAGCTGATATCCTTGCTTCAAACTGACTTAATATGGCAGCTAAAGAACTAACATGACTTTATTGACAGATGCAGGAGAACACTTTGCTCCTGCTCGCCTCAGCTAGCCAAAAGTTTGCTCCTTTCTCTAGCCTTGTGTAATAGAGTGCCGGCTCGCTTTGTGATGCTCTGCTCACTGCTTTTCAACCTAAATTTGCAACTCTAGCACAACATCACTAATGATGGGGCCTCGACAACCTGACACACTTCAGCACCCCTTTTTGGGGGCCAAGTTTGCAAATAGGAGAAATCTTTCCAAGAATATGGCAATCAATGCCAAAAAGGACAGAATACCATCCTTCAAACAGAAACAATCCTAGACTGTGGCCTGAAACAGCAACCAATGGTAAAATAATAAGATGTAGGATTCTAGAGATCTAAGTGACCATACATTGAAAAAAATACCACTGCATATAGCGACAAGAATGCCAGTAGGTGTCTAGTCAGGAGACAACTTGCCCCGGCACACACACATGCGTGTGTGTGTGTGTGTGTGTGTGTGTGTGTGTGAGAGAGAGAGAGAGAGAGAGAGAGAGCAATGCTCTCCCGGGAATCGGTTTTCATGAGAACTTCTGACGCGTGGCACGGGCACAAAATCCAGATGGTTCACTAGACGAGTCACCTCATGAAACACCCAGGGCTAACTTTTTGGCCTGATCCAAAAATATGGTGGGCCATAGCAGAGGGAGAGGCAAATCAAGGGCCTGGGGGTTGTTCACTTTGCTATGGCCCACCAAAATTTTGGATCAGGCCAAAAAGTTAGCATTGGGGGTTTCCTAAGGTGACACATCTAGTGCACCATCAGGATTTTGTGCTCACATCACGTGTCAAAAGTTCTCATGAGAGCATTTTTCTACACACACACGTATGTATGCATATGTATAGATATACATACACACATTATGAATACATACGTACATACGTATGTACACACACACGCACGCACATATACAGAGAGAGAGAGTAGTGTTCCCCTACAGAGGTGTGTGTGCACGTAGCTCCCCTGTGCTACGTTTTGCATATGCATATGATGATGTACGCATAGAAATTTTAATGGATAATGGGCAAATTTTATTAAAAATGAGGAGTTACAAAGAACCAAAAGGCCAAGGAGAAGAAAAGAACATCAAATGAGGGGCCAAGTATCCCCAAACAAAGTTCCACTTTAACAATATCCTCTTTCACAAGTGAGTTCACTATATGGTTAGCTTTCTGAACTCCCGAATTTCATTGAAATTGTAGGAAACTTACCAACGTTTCAAAGATTCTTCGGACACCTACCAGGTGACATTTTTAAATCCCCTTTGACTGTGATCCCACTGGAGAAGGAAGAAGAGAGAATACAAGCCCCCTCTCTAAGTTAGCTGCCCATTAAGTTAGCTACCTGGTTTGATGCAATTTGGCTATGCAATTCTGCATATTTGCAACTGGTAGCTGCCTAATAAGTATAAACTCAAGTTGGTAACTGGTTTATAGGTTTGACAATTATGAATAAGTCAGATGAATGCTAATGAGATGAGCGTTATGCGAGCGATGAGTGGCTGATGATTTACTGACAGTTGATCAGTATTGATGGTTTTGCTAACTTGTAAATTTTTTTATATAAATATTTAAACAGAACTTCTAACGCCAATTTGTCAATTGTTAGGTTGTGATGAAGGTTTAAAGTATCGTCCAAAACCAGTAGGTATCACCCAATACAAACCAGTTTCCTCCATAAACAATACAGCTGTATCAGCCTAATATGGGTGATACGGAGCAAGATAACCTTGTTTCGATGGTGACCAATTTGGTACACAAAACCGATTTTCAATCCTTCTTTGTGATCTGAGATCCACAAAAGATATCATTCTTCCTTCAATAATTAACAAAACCTTTATTATGATAGCAGGAAAAAAAAGAAGCAAAAGCCTAAGGTGAGGACAGCTAGGAATCAATGGGAAATGACTCTCTCAAGACCACCACCACCCTCATCCCCCCACCCCACCCCACCCACTTGCCACAAGAGTTGGCTGATCACCTGCCACTCAAAGCAGGGCTAGAACATACATAGATTTAAGATATATGGCAATCCCATAATAGTCATTATTACTTCTTTATGTTATGCAAGTTACACCCTACTGAATAGAGTCCCCAACAGATGAGTAATCAATCCTCATCCATCAATACTCGTTCTCAGACAAAAATTCCATTGCAAGTTTCACAAGAGTTCTGAGATTGTCTGCTCCATGCATCATCGGCAGAATTCGATCAATAATCATTGATTGTGTCAGTCTTCACAGGTTCCTAGTGCATCTTATGCAATCATTTGGAAGAGCTTGTTCACTCAAACTAATTTCAAGCATGAAAGAAAACTGAAATATCTACAGGCAAAGATTCTCTTTTACCTGATTTGTGCAAAGAAACGGATGGGGAAGAACATCTCGTAGAATTGTTAATTTAATGAAAAGAGATGAAACAGAGTCAAACAAGGAAAGCATGCAAGAATGACCAAGACCACTGATGTCAAAACCAAATATTGTGCTTGGACTATTACCAAAAGGTTGCAGAAGTTGCTGAGGAATGGCAGCAAGAGGAACACCCCAAAACCACCAGGTGAGACCAAGATATGTCACTACCTACATGAATCCAACCAGTGAAACAGTTGTTCAGAACCTTAACAGAGAGAGCATGGAAACCATTTAAATACATCCAAGGGTACCTTCAAACTCCCCAGGGCTTGCAAATACAGATCATTGGATCCTTTTTTTCCCTTATTGTGCAACTCCTGTACTGGAGATGGTATAAATATTCAAGCATATAATTTTATTTTTGGCATAAGAGACAAAACATTGTTCCAATGTCATTCTTAAGCAAGAACAAAAAGAGGGGAGAAAAAGGGAAGGTAAAATGCGGTATAAGAAAAAGACTAAGTAATGGTTTTTAAAAAAAAAATGCAAAAGATGGGCTTGGCATATACCGTGGATATGGGCCTGTGGGGCCCACTTGTGTGAGATATCATCCCCATCTAGAAGGAATCTCATGGCACGGGACCTATCATGATAGTTACCGTCAATCTTCTGACTCTTAAATAGTTCAGCAATTATAATTCGGCCATCAAGGCTTTGGTGATCATCTCAACATTGCATGAATATCACCACTTAGCTATGATCATTATGTATCAGCATTAATTATCGGTATTTCTAGAGTAGTATGCTCCTGCGACAGTCATTTATATAACATATGAAACCTTTCATCACGGGTCCATACATCAATTGGGGGCAGTGATTTAAACACATCCAGCCAACTACTATCATCTACAAATCTCTACCATAATAATCACTGAAAAGTAATGCTAATCTTACAAATGGAACCAATTATCACCGTTGATGATGGATCCGTTCATTAGCGTTCACAATCACCATTGATGATGGATCCAATCATTAGCTTTGATCATCATTGTTGATGATGGATCTAATCACTAGCAAGTCTGTGATCAATAGTGATTGAACGGTTATATAGAAAGATTTACACTCAACACGCAACGTGCACACACGTCCAATTACCAATAATTAAAAGCAAAAGTTCATGTTGGGTCACAGATTTTTGGGCATCATCTCATAGTGTGTGGCCCACCTCTTATTTCCACATAATAGATCATGATCACATTATCAAAATCCATTTTTAAGGGCATATCAAAATCCATAATTATGTATATGGAATCCAAAATTTCTTTATTTAATGCCTTTATTTTGATACATACATCACAGGAGATCCAGAAACAGACCTCGCCATTGGTTGGATCTAACCGAAGAACCCTTAGTCACTTCTTAGGACTTGGCCTAAATCAGCCCATAAATGGCTGATTAAGGACCCTTACCAAGATTCACTTAATCTTGACTATTGAAGGGTTGTTGGCTTTTATCAGAGTCCATCTCGATTTATGCACAAATGTGGGGTCCACATGTGCTGTCTAGATGCCCAAAAGCAGTGTATGCTAAATGGATCCAAGCCTAGATTTTAACCCACTTGCTTAATGGGGCAGTGGACAGCACACTTGCAGCAATACGTGTTGTCCATGGGCTTCACTAAGTGGGGTCCATCCAGTGCAACAGATCTAAGCTGAAAAAGATGGCAAAAATACCCCTTAGTAAGCCCATTTAAAACCAAGCCCCCATTTTGGGACCCACTAATCCTCTTCTTTTAATAAGGTTTGATGAAACCCATCTTCCATCCTCCATCCGTCCTTTATCTATGGCAGCCAAGGTAGGTTTTTACCCGTTCCTAAAGTGAGCCCACATGCCCAAGCTTCAGACCTGGAACCCCATCTTCTCTCTTCTTCTTCTTGGATAAGGTTTTATAAAATAACCACTTTTTTCCTAATTAAAGGCAGCCATTGTTGCATCTCTAAGCAAAGGTGAAGGGGTTGCCACTAACTCAATGGCCGGTGGGCGCGGCCCGACACTAACTTTCCAGACCCTCTCTGATGCGGACATCAGGCCATACAAAGTATATCGACGTAGGAGGCGTGCGTTATCCGTGTCAATGTGGTTAGATGATGGATACGGGTCGGGTCTCTAAAGGTTGAAGACCTTACACATGTGTTCGTAACATGTGTAAGTTGCTTATAAGAGATACTTGGACCGTTGGATCGCGAGGATGGTGTGATCGGACCGTTGGATCGTCACGGCCCACCTTCACGGCACTATTGTCGAGGCCCATCGAGCATTTTCAATTTGCATTTAGTTTATGAACATTTGACTTATTTAAGTTTTGAGACAGTTTGTGCACAATTTTGTGCAAATTTCTTTTTTTTGAAACTTTTTTTTAGCAGGGGTATTTTGGTAATTTCATGTAATTACAAATTTATAACGGTTGCCCTAAACTCATAGCATGTTATGTGATATTTATGAAAAAAAAAAAAAAGAGAGAGAGAGCTTTTTGCCTCTAACGATTTCGTCTTCGACTTCCAGTGATTGGAAGAGAGCGTGAGACCCAGGTAAACAATTTCTCATCCTCTACTTCTTTCTCATTCTCTCTTTTCTCAAGATATTCTTTTCTTTAACCTCATCATCTTCCTTTTCTCCTAAAATATTTAGAACTAGAAACCAAATCTTGTTTCTTTTTATTTAAATCATTAGATCTCAAAAGATTTTCATCCCCCCCCCTCCCAAAAAATAAAAAATAAATAAAACCCATCACCCGAATCTAAATTTGAAAAAACACCATTTTTTTTTTCTGAATTTTTCAGATTTCCCAATCCAGGAAATTTCTATTTTTCTGGATTAAAAAATCCACTTGGATCGTTAGACAGACCTATTGCAAGACGAAAGTTCTATCTTTCGCCGGATCCAACTAAATTCAAATTTTAAAATTCAATACTTCGTGTTTGTGATGGATAGCCCTAATCAATGTTATATTAACCTTATTTCTTTCTTGTGCTTATGATGTATAAAGCAGACTGATATTTATTTATTTTTTAAGATTGTATGAATCTGCCCCTTTCAAATACCATGCTCATTTAAGGTTGGATTAGGTCGTCCTACATCAATTTTTGGTATCAAAGCTTAGGTTCTTGCATTGGGTCGTCTTAGATCGAGTTATCAAGAGTCTAGATTTTTATGTTATTTTTTTTCCCTAGGATTTCATGCATCGCATATAGAGTCTAGATCTGAAATTTTCAAATTTGCACAAAAAAAAAAAAAAAGAGGAGTCTAGATCTGAATTTTTTCACATTTGCATCATTCTAAAGGTTAGGATCATCGGTGTTTATAGTCTTATGTCAAAACAATCTCCTAGAGGCGTGCTTTAGGAAACCTAAGTTGAGTCTTATTGTGTATGCCCACTCGGACTGGTAGAGGATTTGGTCTACACCCAATTTTCAATATAGAAAAGTTGACCGAGATGATGAACACGATCAACCAACGTTTGGCCGTCATTGAGGCGCAATCTAGGAACACGAATACCTGTATGGATCAGATAAAAGCGTCCTTAAGAGAATCTCCGACATTGGAGGGGATAAACAATCTCACATAGGAGTAGTAGTTGAGAAACGGGTAGGAAATCGTGGTAGAGGTCGTGGAGCACGTGGCCGAGGGGTAGGACGTGGAGGGGCGCGAAATCCACAACCCGCTATCGAGTATCAAAACCGTTATAATACCGATGAGAGGGTCTTAAAGAGTGTTAAAGTAGATGCTCCTAGTTTTGATGGGCGTCTTGACCCAAAAGCATTTCTTGATTGGTTAGCGGACGTTGGCCATTATTTCGAATGGTATGAGATGTTTGAGAAACAATGGGTGCGGTTTGCGAAAATGAAACTTGTGGGTCAAGCTAAATTGTTTTGGACAAATACGGAGCGTAGGATCGAAAGATCAGGAGGGGTCCCAGTCGCGCATTGGGTAGAGATGGAGTTATTAAACGAAAAATATCTTCCTCTCTTACCGTCAAAAGCTCCTAGATCAGTAGCAAGCATTACGCCAAGGATCTATATCGGTTG
This sequence comes from Magnolia kwangsiensis, assembly GCA_037074715.1. Lineage (NCBI taxonomy): Eukaryota > Viridiplantae > Streptophyta > Magnoliopsida > Magnoliales > Magnoliaceae > Magnolia > Magnolia kwangsiensis. Next base: position 153,253,841 of record CM073573.1, on the reverse strand, counting down.
CAGATTACATCGCAAAATTTGAAGAATATATGATGCGGAGTGATATTCAGGAGGATTCCTTAGTGACGCTGGCACATTTCAAGATGGGTCTTCGCATGGATCTGCAGCGTGAGCTTATGACCCATGCAATGAATGACTTGGATCAGGCTTACCAAGTTGTATAGGAGTTAGAGCTTTACCTAAAGTCTCCTATCACGAAGCGCTTTGAGTCCCGAGACTCTACTGTTAGATCTAGTTTTCAGGGAACCAAACCTAACATTGGAAGTCGGCCTAGGGTGCAGGCTAGTGCACCGCCTAAACCTAAGGATAATAAGGGAAAAGGTGTCCTTAGTGCCAATCCTGGCAGTGGTAGTAACTTGAGATGTTATGAGTGCGAAGGTACAGGTCATTTTGCATTCCAGTGCACGGCAAATACTCGCGGGAAAGCCTTAGTCATAGACGAGTCAAATGAAAATGCGGATGACATGGGTGATTATGAATTTGAGGAATATCACCCAGAGATAGGTGCTGGTGATTATGAAGAAGAAGAACCAGAGACTGCACCACTAGCTGTAGTGAGATGTGCTTTAGCGCAGGCTAAAGAGAGTGATGATTAGCGCAGAAGCACAATTTTCTACACGTTTATCAAGAGCGGTGACAAAAATTGCAAAGTCATTGTGGATAGTGGTAGTTGCACCAATGTGGTCTCAGCTAGCACAGTCAATCGTTTGGGTTTGAAGCTCATCCCTCACCCTTAGCCCTACAAGGGTTCTTGAGTTGACACGTCTTCTATGCCTATGTGCCAGCAATGTTTAGTCCCCATCTAAATCGGTTCATATAAAGACATGTTGTGGTGTGAAGTTTTACCTAATGGATGTAGGTCACATCATTCTAGGGAGGCCGTGATTATATGATAGAGATGTCACGATTTTTGGTCGCTCGAACGTGTGTACATTCACACGAGGGCAAGAAAATCAAGATTAATCTGTTGCCACCCAAGAGCCACATGGACAGGGCTAGGGATGTAAAAACGAGTGAATCAAGGAAGGATATGAGGAAATCTATTTTGAAGTCTCTACATATCATAAATGCAAAAGAATTTAAGAAAGAGACAGGATGATTCGACGGTGTACGCCCTAATGGCTAGGGAAGTTACACCCGAGGTTTATGTAGAGTTACCCCCTGAGGTGACTTCGGTTCTTGAGGAGTACAGTAATGTATTCCCTGAGGATTTACCGAAGGAGCTTCCACCTATGCGGGATATCCAGCATGCCATTGATTTCGTCCCGGGGTCTACTTTACCGAACCTTCCTCATTACAGGATGAATCCTGCAGAGTTGCATAGACATGTAAATGAGCTCCTGCAAAAAGGTTTCATCTGCGAGATCATAAGTCCGTGTGCCGTACCAGCGCTCTTAACGCCTAAGAAAGATGATACGTGGCGGATGTGTGTGGATAGTAGAGTCATTAATAAGATCACGATCAAGTATTGGTTTCCAATACCGAGGCTTGATGATATGTTAGACGTGATGGCCAGATCCACCACTTTTTTGCAAGATAGACCTCAGGAGCGAGTATCACCAGATACGCATACGCCCAAGAGATGAGTGGAAGACAGCCTTCAAGACGAAGGATGGGTTGTATGAGTGGTTGGCCATGCCCTTTGGCTTGACTAATGCACCTAGTACTTTTATGCGTGTGATGACCCAGGTTTTGAGACCCTTTATGGAGAAGTTCTTAGTGGTTTATTTTGATGACATACTCATATATAATACCACTAAAGAGCTGCATCTCAACCACTTGAGGCAGGTCTATAGTGTCCTGAGGGCAAAGAGGTTATGTGCGAACCTTAAGAAATGTTCGTTCATGTTTGAAAGGGTTGTCTTCTTAGGGTTCATAGTGTCGTCTGTAGGAATGCAAGCAAATCCATATAAAGTCAAGGCCATAGTTGACTGGCATGAACCGCATAACATACATGAAGTGAAAAGCTTTCATATCTTAGACACATTTTATCGTCGGTTCATTCGAGGGTTTAGCACTATTATGGCTCCCATTATTGATTGCATTAAAAAGGGAGAGTTTATATGGTCTAATGCCGCAGCTAAGGCATTCAAAGATATTAAAGGCAAGATGATAGACGCTCTCATCATGCGTCTTCCAGATTTTTCTCAAGTCTTTGAAGTAGCGTGTGATGCTTCAGGTGTAGGTATAGAAGGAGTACTAAGCCAAGAGGGTCATCCAATTGCCTATTTCAGTGAAAAGCTGAATGAGGCAAAACAAAAGTATTCCACCTATGACAAAGAATTTTATGCGGTAGTGCAATCGCTACGTCATTGGCGTCATTATCTTCTACCGCAAGAATTTGTCTTGTTTTCTGATCACGAAGCTTTGAGGTATTTGAATTCACAAAAGAAGCTTAACCCAAGGCATGCCAAGTGGGCAACGTTTGTTCAGGAATATTCATTTGTCCTGAAACATTAAGCCGGATTGAGAACAAGCTAGCCGATGCCCTTAGTAGGAGAGTGACATTGCTCAACTCCTTGAGTGTAGAAGTTGTCGGGTTTGAGCAATTGAAAGACGAGTATCCCATGTGTCCAGATTTTGGAGGAACATACGTGTCACTCTTAGGTGCCCAGCATAGTTCGGGTGAGTTCGTGCTGAAAGATGATTTTCTTTTCAAAGGAGACCGACTTTATATTCCCCGCACTTCCCTCCAGAATTTTCTTGTTTGGGAGCTTCATGCTGGAGGTATTGCTGGTCATTTTGGTCGAGATAAGACCATTGCCCTAGTAGAGGATCGATTTTATTGGCCAAGTGTCAAGCAAGATATAGCCAAAATTTTAGGGCAATGTCGAACATGTCAACTTGCAAAACAAAAGAAGCAGAATACTGGATTGTACACGTCATTTCCAGTGCCACACGCACCGTAGCAAGACATCAATATGGATTTTGTGCTTGAACTTCCCAAGACAATTAAAAAGCACGATTCCATTTTTGTGGTCATGGACCGTTTCTCAAAAATGGCTCACTTTCTCCCTTGTTCTAAAATCTCAGATGCGTCCAACATAGCCAAGATTTTCTTTGAGGGGATAGTTCGATTACATGGTTTGCCTAAGATCATAGCATCTAACAGGGATGTCCGGTTTACTAGTTTTTTTTGGAAGACATTATGGCATATGATGGGTACGAGACTCCAGTTCTCGTCTGCTTACCATCCTTAAACTGATGGCCAAACTGAGGTTGTGAATCGAAGTCTCGGAAATCTACTACGATGTTTGGTGGGTGAACACATTAAAACTTGGGACTTAGTCCTGCCAGTCGCCGAGTTTGCATATAACAGTTCAGTTAATAGGTCTACGTGTATGAGTCCATTCGAGATTGTTAGTGGTTATAAACCTATACTACACATAGATTTGTTACCTATGTCAGACACCCAAAGGACCTCAGAGTTAGCCGATGCATTTTCCCATCACATCCATGAGTCGCATGCAAAGATTAGGAGGCAGATAAATGCTAGTAATGAACAAGACAAAATTTCAGGTGACTTACATCATAGAATTCAAGAATTTAATGAGGGTGATTATGTAACGGTTAAGATGAGGCCAGAAAGGTTCGCACAAGGTACCGTTAAGAAGTTACAAGCACGCAGTGCTGGACCATTTAAGATTCTGAAAAAGATTGAGTCCAATGCGTATGTGATAGATCTTCCAACTCGTACGGGGATTAATTCAACATTTAATGTAGAGGATCTAATGCCTTGTTCGAGCCATACCATAGACCCTAATTTTGTTCCAAACCATTGGCCAATTTATGAATTTTCTTCCCAACCTACACCACCTATGCCTACTATACCTGAGAAAAGAGAAGAAATTGAAGGAATTGTGGATGAGCAAATTTTTCCACTCGAGACGGTGGATTTCAGAGCTACTTAATAAAGTGGAAGAACAGACCATCATCCGACTGTACATGGTTGACAGAAGCAAAGTTGTAGTGACTAGATCCAGATCTGTTAGAAAAGCACAAGAGTTTTACCTCGCCGGAGTCGATATCTTCTCAGCCGATGAGAGTTGATGCAGACACCAGGCCATTCAAAGTATATCCAAACAGGAGGCGTGCGTTACCCGTGTCAATGTGGTTGGATGACGGATACAGGACGGGTCGGGTCTCTAGAGGTTGAAGGCCTTACACATGTGTTCGTAACATGTAAGTTGCTTATAGGAGACACTTGGACCGTTGGATCATGAGGATGGTGTGATCGGATCGTTGGATCGTCACGGCCCACCTTCACGGCGCTATCATCAGGGCCCATCGAGCATTTTCAATTTGCATTTAGTTTATGAACATTTGACTTATTTAAGTTTTGAGACAGTTCATGACAATTTTGTGCGAATTTCTTTTTTTTTTTGAAACTTTTTTTAATAGGGATATTTCTGTAATTTCAAGTAATTACGAATTTATAAGGGTGGACCTAAACCCATAGCATGTTATGCGATGTTTATGAAAACAAGCCTCTGACGATTTCGTCTTCGGCTTTCAGTGATTGGAAGAGGGCGTGAGGCCCAAGTAAACGATTTCTTATCCTCTATTTATTTTTTCTTCTCTCTTTTCTCAAGGTACTCTTTTCTTTAACCCCATCCTCTTACTTTTCTCCTAGAATATTTAGAACTAGAAGCCAAATCTTGTTTCTTTTTATTTAAATCATTAGATCTCAAAAGATTTTCATCCCCCCCATAAAACCCATCACCCAAATCTAAATTTGAAGAACCACCATTTTTTTTCCTGAATTTTCCAGATTTCTCAATCCAAGAAATTCATATTTTTCTGGATTAGAAAATCCACTTGGATCGTTAGACGGACCTATTGCAAGACGAAAGTTCTATCTTTCGCCAGATCCAATTAAATTCAAATTTGAAGATTCAATACTTCGTGTTTGTGATGGATGGCCCTAATCAATGTTATAGCAACCTTATTTCTTTCTTGTGTTTATGATGTATAAAGCAGGCTGATATTTATTTGTTTTTTAAGATTGCATGAATCTGCCCCTTTCAAATACCATGCTAATTTAAGGTTGGATTAGGCCGTCCTACATCACTCTCCCATTTTCTTTATTCCGTTTTTAATTCTTATTTCTTTATTATGTTTTTTCTATCTTTTCCCTTTTTATTTCTCATCAGTCGATCATGTTTGTTGATACCATCCTCGATGATGGTGCTCTCTTGGATACAGTTGGTTGAGTTTTAATCAGTAATGGGCATGAAAATAATGATAAATATACGAAAAATAAAAGGCATTAAAATTAATAAAATTTTAGACTAGGGTAAGATAGTTACCTCAACATGACTTCAGAAAGATCGGACATCTGTCATAGCTACTCTGATACCACTTCGAAAGGCCCAGATGGGTGAGCCCACAAGAATTGACAATATCTACACAATCTTAGGGACCTTTGCACAAAGCCAAAATTGAATGTCTATGTCTAGCAGTCCATCTAACTACTAGAGCATTTAGTATCTGATCACCTATTTGATTCTATGGTTAGCATGGTCCCTAAACACGATGGACAATGGGTACTATTCCTCTTGATTCTCTCTAGGAAATTATCTTAGTTGGAATGCCTCTACCAAGGAATGCCTCCCTCTCGGAATCAAGAAGATTGGGAGTAAGGTAATGCCAATACAATTATGCAACGACCATTACGTAATGGTAGCGGTGGTAACAGTTAAGAGTTACAAGGCCATAACAGCCGTTATTTATATATATAATTTATATATATATAAGGCCTGTAATCTGTAACAGCCCATAACAGGGCCCCATATCGTTGGTAATGGCTACCAGTATGTAATACTTTGATTGGGAGAGTTTTGATACAATGAGGCTTATCCCTATCACATCCAAATTATCTACCTTATCTCAATGCTCTCCTGTTCAAAATTTAAATTTAAATTTTGAGAAAAAAAGATTTGGAAAAGGATTCCTAGGAAAGCACCACAGAGGAAATCATGTGGAATTCACCTACAAGTGGTTGTCCACGAGTAGGCCTCACAGGTCCATATCCAACAACTAGCATGGTAGAAAGCAATATGCTTTGACTATTTGCAAATTAGATGCACCTATCTCCAGACTTAAAAACAAGATGAACTTGGGAGTGTGATAAAGTGAGGAATAGCTTCCCATGTGTGAGTGTACTTTGCCTTTAATTTAATTAGGGAAAGAGGAATAGATGGGGGGGGGGAGCATGTATGGTTTTTTATTTTTTCCTTTTGAGAGATAGGGGTAGTGGGCATGTTTCTATCATCACTGTCTCAAATGAAAGGACACTTCCATCGTTTTGTGAAGTGTAAGACGTGACACATGATCGTACGCATCCTTTGCCATATCAAAAACTAAACATCTGATTTCGCTTTAAAGTTGAACCATGCATCCCTTTCTACCATTTCATTACCACCTTAGGCCCGTTTTTGCCAAAAAAAAAAAAAAAAAAACCCTCATTTTTATGTATTGTATATCAATAATGTTAGGCGCACAGCATACTTTTTAAAAGCTCCTTCTCCTTGGCTGCTGCCGCCCTTTTAAGTTTTGCAGCTTGAGCAAATGTCGATGGCCTGTGGAAAAAATTAAAAAGAAAACCTGCAGATTGTAAACACATTGTTGATCAACTTGAATGTTCAAAACAGAACAAAAGAATTTAATTTCATATCGGAAAGGTAGCAGCAGTCTGAGAAACAGTATCACTTCCAACTTTTGCTTTTGCTTCTCAGCAAGCTGGGATGAGGTACGCACATTCCAAATTTAGTTCAGTCATCTCACACACTAGTAGCACATGAGAAATTCATGCACCTAGTTGCATTTGGACCCACCTTGGTGAAATTGGAGGTTTTAGGGTGGTGGTCTGTATTCGTGTTACTACCTGCCTATGGGTGGTTTATTTGCAACATGCATCAGTTGTCGAGGGAATCAGGGAAATGATTGTTTCCTTTGCTAACAGATTTTCATTCCATTAACAAAAATAAGGAACTCAATGGTGCAATCGATTTTGTACAACCCATTACAGTTTTGCTGAACTATAAGCCTCTAGTCATTAATGAACAAAATAAATGGTAAAACTGCTCTGACAGATTTAGTAAGTTGTTTGAGGTAAAAGATTACTGAAGTTCAATCGAAAACTAGAACTATTCATATTTTAACAATAGAGAAGCCCCAACTTTCATTGACAAAGATTAGTTTTCATATAAAGTGCCTTCCAAAATTCAGGAGAAAGGAGTCCAATTTAAGGATTGGAATCACCCACGCAGAAAAGGAGCTCGCTTCTTTCAAAAGTTCCTTTATTTCCTGTTGCAACTTCACTTCCTCAGCACTCTTCAACCCTCTCTGAAAGGTAAGCAAAATATCATTATTTATTTGTGTAAAAAGTAAAATGCATAATAGTGAAATAATCAACATGGGCTTACTTCTACAACTGAAGCAAGGATTTTGCACAGTAAAGCAACAGACCCAAAGACCTTCTAAAATAACCAAATGAAGCAACATATTTTGAAGAATTGAGTTAGCATTTCCTACTTTCTATTCATTATATTATTTATTCCTTGCAAATTTGCCAGTTTATTCTGTCAGATACAATAGATTCCTTCTACAGATTCCTTGTCAGAAATTCACAAACAATCCTAGTCAACTCTGTTTTGCTAGAGACAGACCCAATTGCCACCTGAAACATATGCATGTTCAAGAGGACACGGTGTGGGAGTCATCGGTTATGGACAAAACCAACCAACCTAAAGCAGTTTGTGGAGGTGGGTGGGACTCTCTGAAACAGTTTCCAAATCTTCATTTGTGCTCGTGAAATGCAGTAAATCCATAACCAAAGAGGTCATGACTGGTCTTCAATGACATTGCATCATTTCCCCTTTACATCAATCATATAATAAAGTTAATGAATCATTAAAAATACATATAATAAAGGTGATGAAGCTTGAACAGATTTAAACAAGACTCGCCAAATGCAAGGACAATGGAAGTCGCACAAGTACCTAAGCACATGCCTAGTAGGTTGACAATGGTTGCCATTGCATAGAATCAATTCCTAAGGAACCTTCCCCAATCTGGCTTCTCATTCCAACTCTCCTATTTTCACCACCAGAACCAGCCATAATCACAATTCATCTGCACGCCCCAACTCCTAACTCCGTACTCTCCTAATAGAAGCCTATTTCTTCTTTTTCCTGAAAGAGAGCACAGCACAATAGAAGCTGATCGTATTTGTATCAAGTTTCTCTCATACTCCTTTTACTATAAGAGAACCACATTTGTCTAATCTGTAAAGCTTGCTGATGCCTTAGAAGCTAGAACATGAGATTGCTCTGTCATTAGCAGCTTTGGGTGTTTGGATTGGTAGAAAACAATGGAAACCGTGGAAATGAAATCAATTTCCATAGATGTAACGTTTTCCCCTGTTTGTAAAAACACATTAAGGTGTCGAAATCAACTTCCACTTCACAGTTTTCCTCAAAAAATGAGCAAAACCATTTCCAAAAAAAAAAAAAAAAAAAAAGAGGGTATTATGTAGATTTCCACGGTTACGAGGGAGCTCTTGTTGTGTGACTGTTGGCCTTTTAACATTTCCATGGAAAACATCAAAACCAAACAATGGTCTAGCTGTTGGATTCCGCAGTTTTCCATTTCCTTTGGATTCCATTGGGGTTTTCCATGTACATGGTTTGAATTCTCACTATCCAAACAGCTCCCCATTACTTCCTTCAAACTAGAGAGATTAATTTGTTTATAACCTCCTTAACAGAATGCAAGTCATTCAACAAGTTGCATAATCCAATTATGCCACACACTAACACCTAAATTCTGTAGAGTGTTAACGCCACGTGTCCAACTTAACGCCAAATGTAGTCCCATAATCCCATTATTGCAGAAGTTTTTCACTTTCAACCAAATTTTCACAATATTCATACAATAATGTTTTTTTCTCAATCTTAGCAAACAGGTTCAAACCAGAATCCTCATCCCGTTCAGCAAATGGGTTGAGCCAAGGCTGATACCAACTGAACCTGACCACGTTGCCAATCCTAAACAAAACTAGGTCAAGTTATCCAAAGTGCCGTAGAATGCCACCGTGCAAAAGTGCCATAGAATGCCACCGCGCACATCATTCAATAGCTATCATGATGATGCAGGCCACAGGCCACGGCCCACCTTAGGACCCAGCATGTGCTAATTTTGAACTGTTTATTTATGGATTTGGGGCCTAAATATCAAGAGCTATAATCTACTATTTATGGGAGATATGGGAGGATGTGATGGATGATAGGAGATTGATTTAAAGATGTGATGGATGACAGGGGATTGATTTACAGATGTGATTGAAGATTTTGAGGATTATTTCCTAAATTTGCTTTTACCATCTTGGGTAAATTAGATTGATTCAGAATTAATCTCTTAGTTGGGGCGATCATCATTAAAGATTCATTTAGGGGTCGTTTGGATGCCTATAAAGTTTTAAGTATGCCAAAGTGCGATGATTTAGAGCTTTGGTAACAACCGTGCAACTGGTGGAGGTCGTTCAGCTGGCAACATACCGCCAGGTGTGAGTTCAAAAGGAACGATGGAACCGGAAGATTCAATGACCCATACTGCTGTAGATCTCAATGTATGGTGAATGTGGTCTTGAGATTTGATGGTCATTTGAGAGTCATGAAGGCATTAATGTGCCCCAAGCAAGCCCATCAATGAAGGGAAACCACTCTGCAAACACAAATAGCACTGTAAACTCCAGGAAGAGGGCGAGAGTGTCCCGTCCGGTCAAAATGGTGGGTACAGAGATGAATGAAATGGCAAATGCACGTGCATTGAAATTAATTGCAGACTATGAAACAGGGCAAAGACTACTCGTGAATGTCTAAAATCATACCAACATTGCAGCAGGTACAGGAACTTTCTCCACATGAGGTACTATCAGTGACGAAGTTACTGCCGAAGGAAGAAGCATACGGTGCGGCTTTTCTTAACCTACCTAAAGATTTTAGGCTGTCTTTCCTACTGATGCTGTCGAGGGCAAAACAAGGCAAACCTCTGATAACAGTTGCCCGGCAATCTGAATGTGTTAATGGTTTTGGATTGTGGTTAATTACTTTTTTGGACTATTGTGCATTGAACCACACACTATCATGATGGTTACGGTCAGTTTTTTTTGGACGAATAACTACATACTTCCTTTTTTTGTTTAAGTGGACACTTAGCCCACTTAACTCAAACTAAACTGCCCAAATTGCAGAAAGATGGTACACAGATCTTCATGCTAAATTCAAATTGAATGAACAATCCTAACCTTTGATCAAGGGGCTTTTTTTTGTTGAATTTGGACCATTGACTGTTTTTCATTTTGGCTGCCCGCTAATGAGCTGGTTGGGAAATTGGATAAGTTTAATTTTCAGTCTATGCACCATCTGAATTGCGGTCCATGATTTGGAGGTTTAATCTGAGTTTATTTGTATGCCACGTGTACAATTTCTTAGCTCTCGTATATCAACCGTCACTCTCTGCCAGAGCATTAAGATTTTCTCCTAAACTATGATTAGTTCAATTTTTAGCACTTGAAAATCATTATTAAGCTTAATGCTTGATCTAGACAGCCTAAAAAGCCCAAAATTACATGTAATTTGTTCTCTGGTCCACCCAGATTGGGGCCTGCAATTTGGATTGGCCAAATCAGCATACAGATGTCATATGTAGGGTAACTAAGAGACCAACCATTGAACATGTCCAAGGTAGTGCATTTCTTTTAATTATCAGAGAGAAGGGTAGAATAGTCATTTACTCATTTCGCATTTTTTTTAAGTGTTGCTTTTGAACGTTAGGAATCTCAATGGGCAGAAAGTTCACCGAACAGTTGGGTGGACGGTCCAAATCCTCTAGAGAAAGGGCTCTTTTCAGTGCCAATGATGGACATAAAGCAGAGCTCAACCTTTCACCTAATGATTTAAGAGAAGATATGCTTTCAACTCAGCAATTTAAATAATGTGGTATCGATCCAACTTACTAATTTTAATATCAAAACCGGATCAATCTCAGAAAGGATAAGCGGTGGTTATTTGATGGACACGTGATTTATTTCTCTTTAAATAGATTCTTACCTACTATAAGTAGTTTATAGGGGTTCCTAGGCCCACAACATCTTTTACATGCAACACACGTGTCAACTAACCTCACTAAATAAGGTAGCCTGACTGTGAAGATGACCCAGAGCAAAAATGGCTCCTGTACAAATGGTAATGAATTGTACTTGTCTGCTGTCCACATTCAAAATGTGCCATCTCCGTCATCAAATCCCCGATCAACCGAGTCCATACTTAGAAGATCATGCTGGTCACATCCTGCTGGCCATTCGCCCTGATTGTTTGTACTTAATTCCAAACCAATAAAATCGGCAATCTAACCTTTACTTTTAATTCTATTTGTCAATTATTGCATTACTAAGAAAGTTGAGGACCACAGTCATCGTCGAAAGAAAACTTCTTAGCTCAAGGCAAAAGGATCCCATTTGGAAGGACTAACCCTTCCCTTCCAAATCGCTTGATCGTTGCCCATTGGTAGCTGAACAATTAGGTCAACCTTCATAGGTCTGATCCTATGACTGATTTGAATCTTGGGTTCGCAAGTGTTCAATCAAACTCAATTCGAGTACAACATTGGCACGTCCGACACTATCTTAATCACACATGTTTGACTAAATATAGGTCGTTCATGAACTTGTATAGTCTTGTGTCTGATTGAACCACAACATTATTTTTTGGCACGCTCGATGGGACAATGGTGTACTATTTTCAGTTTTTCTCAGTAAAGCACAATGGTTAGTGAACCAAAAAAGGCAAGTTTTACCCCTAAAGTTGCAGAACAGCCACGATATGAGGAATAGCAAGTTGGACCCGTCGATGTGGACGCAAGATCATCTTCTTAAAAACCAACCCTAAAAGACGTCACGAATCACATCCTCAAGACGTGAGGAGATCTACAATAGATCGTAGAGTGCGATAGGGCCCAAGCAGAGTCATCCACCAAAGCGCTCAAAAGCTTCCTTGAGAGACTATTGATGACAATGAACATTCAACTTGCTCACAGTTCCCCTGTGGAAGTAAAAGCAAAACAACCAACCGAGCCCCCCACAGGGATTAGCCAAGCCGAATCCCATGGTTGTCTTATACCGCATCCAGCAATGGCAAGGAGAAACAGCCGAAATGGCTAAACAAATGGCCAACAGAAATTCGTTGACCCCCAGAATGTCTATATCCCCAGGGGGCAATTCCACGTTGGCGTCGAGCAACTCGGGGGGCACCCACCCATACTATTAATTCCGCATAAATCAGAATTACTATCCAACGGCCGAATACCCATGGGCAACCTCCTATGGCGCCGGCTGTTCCTTAAGGCTACCAGAGGAATGAGATACCTGGGGAGCAACCTCCTTTCGCACCACCTCTGGCGGCCATTACCCAAGCAATGTACAGGTAATATCCTGCGCAACTGCAGCACCCTCTCATCCGAGATGACACCATTGGACTCATCCAAGAATATGGCATCCAACTAAACGGCCGACGAGTTTCCCATCTAATTTATCGAAAACCCTATCCCGAATGGGTAGACCAATACTTTAAGCTACCCAGAGGATTTTGGTTTCCAGAATTTACCCTGTTCTCTGGAGATGGTAAAATGACAACAGTCAACTCACCATACAATGTGGCGAAATATCAACCCACGATTTTTTAAAACTCGAGTTGTTCGGGAACTCCTTAACGGGAGCAACTTTTACTTCGTACATTAACCTTCCTCCCAACTCTATCGAAACCTGGCAGGAGATGGAGGAGAGGTTTAATATGCAATTTAACTAAACCAAGCCTAAGGTCTACATGGCTGATTTATCCAGACTTCATCAATTGCCTGATGAATCGGCCAAGCGATTCATCGCCCAGTTCAAATCCGCTAAGAATCGATGCTTTGTTACTTTACCCAAGGCTAAATTCACTAAACTCGGCCTCGACGACATGGACTTCGAGCTTCGCAAGAAGTTCAAAGGCATGTACTTTGGCAACCTGTTCGAATTATCGACCAAGGCCACCAATTATGAATGGATTCTCTAAGAGGAGTAAGAGAACGAACTCGTCATAAGCAACGTATTATCGCGACCCTAACTACGAGTTGGTCGTCGCTGAAGTGGTAGCTAAACGGTTGTACGAATGCTCGGCCTTAAAATGTACAGAGATTCAGACCTTCGCAGGGGTGAATCCTCGAATGGGTATCTCAAAATCTTCAATGCGGTACTCCTTCGACATCTCCAAGGTCGACGAGATCTTTGACCTTCTATTAGAGGTCAGATTTAACAAACTTCTCGACTATCAGAAGATTTCGTCAGCCAAAGAATTGAAGAAAGGGAAATATTGTAAATGGCATAGGTCTAAAACTCACTCCACCAAAACCTGCCATTTACAGGAACGTAGTTCAAGAGTGTATCAACAAAGGCCTTTTGAAGTTCCCCGACAAGCAGGAGGCAATCAAGGTCGATCAGAATCCTTTCTCAAAGACCGCCAACGTTAATGTCTTCATGGACAAAATCAAGACGATTAGCTAACATCATATAGTGTGTGCTTAACTTCGGTTACAATCTTAGCGTCCAAACATGAAATCAAACATGTATACAACTTGATCTACACATTCTTGACAATTTGAGAATTTTTTGGAAACGTATAATTAAAAATGTTAAAAATAATTTTTTTCAAAGTCCACAGGTATATTTCTAGTTTTATACTTCTTCTTTTGCTTTTGAATATAATGTTTATGTTTCCATACATGTCATCTTACATTTATAAATTTATGAATTAACTTTGAATGTAGTTACATCACTTTAGTTAGATAGCACATAGTGTTTTTTTTTTTTTTTTTTTGAGAGGTAACAAAAATTTTATTAAGGCACTCGCCAAAGGCTAGAAAGAATACAAACACTAAGACAGAGATAGAAGCAGGGGAATAGCCGCCTTAGCTGCTTTTACAACTAAAGCGGATTCAAGAACAAATCTCTTGATGATGCCCACCATCCTGTCAACTAGAGAGAGATCATTCTTGAAGCAACGCCCATTCCGTTCTTTCCAAATAACCCAAAGGATAGCCATTATAAGAAGCCTCCACATCGCTTTAGCATCTTTCCACCCACCCCTCCCATGCCAAGCCGATAAGAGGGCCTCCACAGATTCTGACATCACCCAAGACGTATTAGTCAACCTAAGGAAATACCCCCATACCTCCCGCGCGAAAGGATAATGAATAAAAAGATGATCGATCAATTCTACATTGTCCATGCACATGAGGCATATGTTCGGAAGAATGAGAGACCTACGTTGTAGGTTATCAACTGTCACCACTCTCTTTCTAGCCACTAGCCACACAAACACTGCCACCTGAGGAGCCCTGTAAAACCAGTGGTGAAAAGGGTGAATAAACCGGGGATTATGAGGGCCCACTATCAGAATCGAGAAGAAAGAGCGTAGGAAGATCTATTAGAGCGGTGAGCGAACCAAATTATAGAGTCTTCTTCTTAAGTTGAAGGGGATACGTTGTTGAGGAGTTCCAAAAGTTGCGCTAACTCCGCAATCTCTTCCTCTGACATATTCCCTCAAAAAAGAGGACACCACACAACTGACTTGCCACAAAAAGAATAGCAATGCTGAACAGGGACAAAACGATCTGTGGCTATCATGCAATTCTAGGGAACATAACTTGGAGCAGCTTATCACCACACCACACGTCAACCCATAAACGTATGTGCTTCCCATCACCAAGACTAAAAGCCACTCCCTACCAAAGGAGATGCTCTATAGTTGCTATTGACTTCCAAACCGCAGAGGCCCGATATATGGAGGAGGATTTGATCATCTAACCTCCCACTTGCATGTCATACTTGCTAACAATAACATCTTTCCAAAGCCCTTTCGATGTGGTTCCTAATTTCCAAAGTCACTTACCGAGAAGCGCAGTATTAATAAGACCGAATTCCTTAAGCCTCATTCCCCCTTTCGAAATAGGCTTGTAGACCTCCCCCATTTAAGGAGGTGGAACTTGTGTCCCTCGTTAGCCCCTTTCCAAAAGAAGTCTCTTATCATTTTTTCGATTCTATCCGGCACCAACTTAGGGCATTTGAAGAGAGACATGAAGTATATTGGGATGTTGGAGAAAGCTGCTTTAATGAGGGTTAGATGACTGCCAAAAGATAGGGTCCGACATTTTCAACTAATTAGATTCCTCTCAATTCTTTTAATAATTGTTCCAAAGATGCTTGGCTGGCTTACCTATGCAAAGAGGAAGACATAAGTACAAGGATGGAAAAAAGCTTGATTTGCAACCAAATAAATTTGTCAGCCAACATAAATCATCATCTAGAACATGAATCCCAAGCATCTCACTTTTAGCCACATTAATCTTGAGCCCCAAAATAGCTTCGAAACAAACAAAAATCTTGCGTAAATTGCCCACCAACCTCACATCCACATCACAAAATAGTAAAGTGTCGTCAGCGTTCTAAAGATGACTAATTTGTATGGTATTCTCCACGACTTTGAAACCTGAAATGGTCCATGTATAGCATTCTACTTAAGGCCTCCCCTACAATGACGAAGAGGTAAGGCAAGAGGGGATCTCCTTGCCTTAAGACCCCTCGAGGCCTTAAAGAAACCTTGAGGTGCCCCATTGACTAAACTAGAAAAGTAAGCGAACTACACACGCCCTCATCCAACCTTTCCACTGGTGACCACACCCTAACTGATCTAAAATATAGTCTAGGAATTTCCAGTCGACTTAATCGTATGCCTTTTTGAGGTCTAATTTACAAACCACCCTGCTAATCTTTTGTCTGTGACAGGAATCAATGCATTCGTGTGCAATTAAAGCAGTGTCAAGAATCTGTCTCCTAGAAACAAAGGCCCCTTGATTATCGGCAATGACATTGGAAAGGACTTTCCTAAATCGCATAGCTAGAACCTTGGATAAAATCTTGTACGCGCCTCCTATCAAACTTATGGGATGAAAATCTTTCAATTGTTCTATCCCTTCCAACTTTGGAATAAGAACAATCAACGAGGCCCCCAAATCTTTCGATAGTTGACTCCACTCATAAAATTTGCCCATGAACTCCATAACATCTTTTTTATGGTATGTCAGAAAAAATTGGAAAAACGTCATAGGGAATACGTCAGGATCAGGAGCTTTATCACCACCTAAGGAATCGATAGCACATTTAACCTCCTCTTTTGAGAAAAGATCCTCAGGAGAAGAAGAGTCTTCGTCGGAGATTTTGTTGAAGTCCAAGTTGTCAAGACGTAACCTATTCTAAGAGACACCTGAAAGAAGATTCTCATAGAAGGATACAATCGATTCACAAATCTTATCCTTATTCAATATTCTCTCATTGCCCACTATCAAGCTGCCAATGTGGTGGTATCTAGCCAGAGCACTAGCTATGTTGTGAAAGTAGCGAGTATTTTTGTCTCCCTTACGTCTACCGCTACAGTTATGGAACACGTTGATTGTGATCCACATGACCAGATTTATTCTTGGGAGAGAGTATTGAAACAGTTGGCAAACCTAATGGACTGCTTGAATATTACACATGTCAGCCACACTGGCATTATCATGAGATATGTTGGAAAGTGTGCCTTTGAAAACCAAATCCAAACATGAAAAACATATTTTTAATATCATTTATGAAATTACATTAATGTCATATGTATGTCCATGCTTGAATTCATGAGTTTTACTTAATATTTTAAAAAAAAAAAAAAATGGTATTTTCAACATAAGTCAGTATTCATCTGAAACTTAACAAAATATTTTTTAAATACTATTAAGATGACAAAATAAATGCATGAACCATCCTACATCAATTGGAACCATCCACACTCAATATTAATAAAAAATGACAATTTTTTGGTATTTTTTATAACATTAACTTTCATCTAAATTAGAAAGTAAAAATAAAGATTTTTAGCGACATTATTGAAATATCATTGCTACACTGGTGATACAAGAGATATCACCAGTGGAAAATATTGGCGATACATTGGAGATATCGATACATTGGCAATACAAGCAACACCTAGAATTTATAATTTACATAGCAAAAAAAATATTGGTAATAAGTTGGCAATATCGATACATTGGCGATACTTAGCAATACATCGCCGATATCTAGAATTTTTTATATTACCGATGTTATCAGTATCGCTACCAGTGTTATCGATATCATTGAGCTGGAGATAGAGATAATATCAAGGATATTTCAATAATATCGGGGATCATCCTGATGCAATCGTCCCACAAGTGCACGCTCCGCACAAGTGTACAAGAAAAGGACCACCTTCTATTTTTAGCCCATCACTACATCCCATTTCTTTGAAATCTCTAGATTAGGAAATCTGCTCTTTCTTTCATATCTTTATTTTAGGCATGGAATAATTCTAAATATTTTCTTATCTAAGTATCTTCTTATTTTAGGCATTTTCTTAATTAGAATGCTTTGTTATTTAGGTGCTTTTCTACTTTCATAAATTTTTAGATTCTATATCTTTAATTATAGATTGTAAGGTTGATTATAAATAGGACCTATGGCCTATGGAATAAGACAAGCTGATTAATATTCTCTCTTTATGAATCCTCTTCTTCTTTTTTTCTATAGTGGTTGTTTAAGGGAGGGAGAGTGGTCTCTAGTTCTAGACTAAAGGACTGTTGAGCTTGCTCACAGTCTTGCATTTGTGATCTCTAGCATTCGGCTAGAGGATTGTTGGGTCTTTTCCCACAATCTCTTTCTTTTCTTATTGATTTATTTGCCTTTCGTTTCGAGTTTTGCATCAAATTCGAACAATGCTCCCTCCCTTAACCAAACTTGTCTAGAACGTTGTCGCCATTTGATTTCCTCTTCTTTCAAATGGATAAGAATTCGTCCTAGCGATGAATGGAAAACTGCTTTCAAGACAAATGATGGATTGTATGAATGGCTAGTTATGCCCTTCGGCTTAACGAACACACCTAGCACATTCATGCGGGTGATGACGCAAATTCTACAGCCATTCATTGGCAAGTTTGTCGTCTTATGCTTCGATGATATCCTCATCTATAGCCATTCACGAGAAGATCATTTAGACCATCTTCGTCAAACGATGAGAGGACTACGCCATGAGAAACTCTACATCAATTTGAAGAAGTGTACCTTCATGAGTTCTAGCGTGGTCTTTCTTGAGTTCGTCGTTTCAACGGAGGGAGTAAAGGCTGATTCAGAAAATGTAAGGGTCATTGTTGAATGGTCTACTCCCATAAACATTCATGAGGTTTGCAGTTGTCATGGGCTTGCGACATTTTATCGAAGGTTTATTCGGAACTTTAGTTCTATCATGGCGCCAATTACTAAATGTATGAAGTCCAATCCATTTGAGTGGACTAAAGCAACAACAAAGGCATTTCAAAATATCAAGCAGAAAATGATAGAAGCTCCCGTGCTTAGACTTTCTGATTTCAAAAAGGTGCTTGAAGTTGCTTATGATGCATTGCACGTAGGCATAGGAGGTGTCCTTAGCCAGGAAGGACATCCGGTGGCCTTTTTCAGTGAGAAACTCAATGAGGCACGAAAGAAGTATTCTACATACAACATTGAGTTTTATGTTATTGTACAATCTCTGAAGCATTGGCGTCATTACCTCATTCATCGAGAGTTTGTGCTCTATTCTGATCACAGGGAATTGCGTTACTTGAATTCTCAGAAGAAGTTGAGTGCTAGACATGCTAAGTGGAGTGCTTATCTTCAAGAGTTTACAGTCAACCTAAAACATCGCGCCGATATTGAAAATAGTGTAATGGACACTCTCAGCAGAAAGTCACACATATTGTCTACCTTATCAGTTTCCATTGTTGGGTTTAAAGAACTTAAACGAGACTATGCCACATATGACAATTTTGGGAAGGTATTTTCAGCACTCATTTCCGGTGCGGGGACCGAGTACCCAAGGTATAGCTTGCACGATGGGTACTTATTTTTTGATATGAGGTTGTCTTCCTAAGAGTTCCTTGTGAGAGCTTGTTATACGAGAGCTTCATTCAAGTGGCCTGGGAGGTCACTTTGGTATCAATAAAATGACAGCCCACGTTGATGACCGTTTCTACTGGCCAGGTCTAAAGAAAGACGTTGGGATCATTGTTCATCAATGTCGAGCGTGCCAACTGGGTAAAGGTAGCAAGAAGAATATTGGTCTTGATATGCCATTACCTGTCCCAAATGCTCCATGGGAAGACATTAGTATGGATTTCATCCTAGGATTGCCTAAGACTCAACGTGGCTATGACTCTATTTATGTTGTGGTTAACAGGTTTTCGAAGATGGCTCATTTTGTCCCTTCTAAGAAGACATTGGACGCCATGTACATCACCAATGTTTTCTTTAAAGAGATGGTTCATCTACATGGTGTTCCCAAAACTATTGTATCTGATCATGACATCAAGTTTATGAGCTACTTCTGGCACACCTTGTGGTCTAAGATGGGAATTAAGTTGAAATTCTGGAGTGCTTATCATTCACAAACAGATGGGCAGAATGAAGTCGTAAACCATAGCCTTGGGAATCTACTTCAATGTCTGGTTGGTGATCATATCAGTTCATGGGATATCGTGTTACCACAAGTTGAGTTCGCTTATAACGGTTCTACGAACCGTACTACAAGACTCTCCTTTTGAAATTGCAACCACGACAACCTATTGATTTAGTCCCACTTCCTAGTGTGACTTGATCGAGCCAAGACGCTGAAGCTTTTTCACAACATGTTAAGGAGATACATGAAGAAGTTAGGCGAAAGATCACCCATAGTAATGAAAATTACAAGGGATATGAAGATATTCGACGACGTCTTCCACAATTCCAAGAAGGAGATAGATCATGGTGCGACTTAAGCCTGAGCGGTTTCCAGCAGGCTCTTATACAAAGCTCCACTCCAAAAAGATCGGTCCTTACCACATGTTGAAGAAACTAGGTGATAATGCATACATAATCGAGCTGCCACCTGAAATGAAGATCAGCCCCATTTTTAATGTGGAAGAACTTACAGTTTATCTTGGACATCACACAAACGAGAGCACGAAAGAACAGGCTATCCAGATACCTGAGGCATTATACTAGCTTGAAGAAATCATTGAGGACATGTTGGATGATCAGATAGTTTCTTGTCAAATGAAGAGCCAACCAAGGTCCGACACCACATGGATTTTAGCAGAGGATTTCAAGCGCATCAACCCAGAACTCTGAGGAGTACATTGCCATTAACTCGACGAAGCCGAGTTTTTTCAAGCCAGGGGGAATTGATGCAATCATCCCACATCCCACACATGCACACTCCGCACGTGTACAAGAAAAGGACTACCTTCCTTTTTTAGCCCATCACCACTTCCCATTTCTATCAAATCTCTAAATTAGGAAATCTGCTCTTTCTTTCATATATTTATTTTATGCATGGAATAATTTTAAATATTTTCTTATCTAAGTATCTTCTTATTTTAAGCATTTTCTTAATTAGAATGCTCTGTTATTTAGGTGCTTTCCTACTTTCATAGATTTTTAGATTCCATATCTTTTTTACAATCACAGATTGTAAGGTTGACTATAAATAGGACCTATGGCCTATGGAATAAGATAAGCTGATTAATATTCTCTTTATAAAATTCTCTGTCTCTAGTTCTATACTAGAGGAATGTTGAGCTTGCTCATAGTTTTGCATTTGTGATCTCTAGCATTCGGCTAGAGAATTGTTGGGTCTTTTCCCACAATCTCTTTCCTTTCTTATTAATTTATTTGCTTTTCCTTTTGGGCTTGCATCAAATTCAAACAATGCTCCCTCCCTTAACCAAACTTGTCTAGAACGTTGTCGCCATTTGATTTTCTCTTCTTTCGAACGCTCAGCATATCTAGCGTAAAGTTCCAACCTTTTGTCCCTATTCTCAACTGATAGTTCTCCATCTTCTTCCAATAGGTCCAGATCGCGCATTATGCATAGATTAGGATCTTATATAAAGGAAACCTATTATGTCCACATGTTTTTTAAGATATTTGATTTCTAAGTGTGTATTAGTGTCTTTCTTAACAATCGCTTAAGTTTCATTGAAAAATTTGACCAATTTCCCAATAATTTTCCATGTTTCCCAACAACAATGATAAATTACGCGATACAACCAATATATCCCGTGCGATAACCAATATGTATCTATACCCTGAGGGTGCGATACATTACACGATAACAATACGGAAACCATTGATTGCGGTTACCATGAAACAGGGAAAAGACTATTAGCAAATGTCTGAAATCATACCAACATTGCAGCAGGTACAAGAATTTTCCCTGCATTACGTACTATCAGTGACGAAATTATTGTCGAATGAATAAGCGTACAGTGCAGCTTTTCTTAACCTCCCTAAAGATTTTAGACTGTCTTTCCTATTGATGCTATTGAGGGCAAACGAGGCAAACCTCTAATAACAGTGTCTAGCAATCTGAATATGTTAGTGGTTTTGGATTGTGCCTTGAACCGCACACTATCGTGATGGTTATGGTCAGTTTTTTGCACAAATACCTATATAATTTCTTTTGTTTAAGTGAACACTTAGCCCACACACACATGATTTAGACAATTGATATTTCCTAATCAGCTGCAATTTAGGTTGGTTACGACTGGTAATGTAGGAAATCTTATATCTTGGCAAGTTCCTTTTTTTTTGGTATTGATGATGAATGCTAATTCAGGAAGTCGTTATTAAAGTATTGCTTAAACCATATAAAATGTTTGTGCACTTCTGTTATGGACCCATTTATAGGTACATTTGAGAAGAGGCCACTATGATTACATGATAAAGTACGGTATATTACTACACTATTTGCATATCATTATTTGAATTTCCTCATGTTTAAGTACATGAGATGTGTGGACATTAACGAGTTGATTTCAAAGGAGGGTGATGGTGGAATTTGTTTTCTGAATAGTTGTGAATGATTATGTAATCAGTTTAATATCCAACATTTGTTGATTACGTTAAATGTGCATACAGTGCAGATGGGAAAAGCATACATAGTGTTCAACGGCCAGACTTCGGGCATGTAAGAGGAGAAACTACCCATTCGAATGCAGCTCGCCATTTCAGATTTACATTGTTGACGTGACATTTACATCAAAAATTCAAATAGGAGTTCATTCATATGATGACTATTTACACCTTTGGAAGGTAGAAAACAAACACCATCAATTGACATTTCCTCTGCTCAGAGAAAGTAAATAATGATGGGCCATTTACAGGGATTTACGTATGTAAATAAATTTTAAAGGAAAAAAAAAAAAAAAAGAAGAAGAAGAAGCAGCCCTTTAGGGTCTATAAAAGAGGGGGGGGCAGGAGGTAAGACGTTTTATATCGATAAAGCATTTCTCCCTGTACTCAGATATTCTTGTGGGTTCGTGATCACCTTTCAAATGATAGCATGGACCATCCCTTGAAATAACCCAACTTTTATCGAACGATTCATTGACAATGACATCCAAACCCACAAAAAAGGAAAACCATGGGCAGCATCGGATCTGAAGATCGAAATTTGTTCACTGAAAGAGGATCTTCTGAATCGGATCGTTAGGGATAAAATATGGATGCAATAAGTACCTTATTGTGGCGTTCGAGAAACATCGAGATGAGTTCCAGAGCGAAGAAGAAAAGCAAGATCAGAGGAGCCGCGAGAGAAGGAGAATAAGTAGAAGCCTTGTTTTCTAGGGTTTCTTCCATCGGCTATACGGGAATGGATTGCGATCTGGAATGAATGGATTGAGATCAGGAATGGCGTTTGGATGCCCGGGATTGCGTTTTAAAGAGGGAAAATCCGAAATAGTGTGGTGCTGTGGGATTGCGGAGAAGAGAACGGAGGTTCCATTCTATCTTGCGCCGGTGCGTCGACTCGCGCCTTCCTGTCGGGAACCGCACGAGTAGCCGACTCTGTGCACATGTGCAGGATCGGGTTCGTTGTTGGGAAGCGGATTGGCTGGTGTACCACACACCATCTATATAGCTGCTGTAGGCCCGTGTCGTGCGAAGACGAGCAACGACGCTCCTCGAGCTCCGAGTTGTACAAACGGTTCAGAGGAGATTAGAGTCTTAAGGGCCTACGGTGATGTATTTATTAAATCTATACTGTTCATTAGAGACCATTTTAAAGCATTATCCAAAAAAAACGAATCATATCCAAAGATACCACACATCAATACCAGTGGAGATAATCATTTTCACTGTTAAAAGATTTGTAGAGCCCACTATAACATTTATTTTCCATCTAATCTGTGCATGAGGTTACAAAGACCTGAATTAAGAGAAAAAATAAATTTCATATTAATCCAAAACTTCTATAACCCCAAAAAGAGCTTCAATGATAGATATTCAAACCTCATTACTTTTTTTAGCATGGTCTATATATATATATATATATATATATATATATATATATATATATATATATATATATATATATATATATATATATATATATCTCGTATTTTTCTTCTCAAGCCTTAATACAAGCTCACCAAATGGATGGACCGTTTTAATATAACACATACCTCTTGTTCACACCCACATAGTTTGTTAACGCGGATACGGCAGCTATACAGTACACCAGCCAATCTGCTTCCTATTAGGGTCAGTTTGGGCAGTGTGGTTAGAAGGGATTAGATGAGATAGGATAAAAAAAAATATAATTATTACCCATGGGAAAAATTGTCCCTATTGCCATGGGATAAAATTAATGTCATGCTCTGTTGATAATAGGGTGGTACATTGAATGGATATACCCACCATCATTTGAAATTATTGAGAATAACACACACGTGTTATATCTAAACCGTTCATTTGTTTTGTAACCTCAATTTATGGCATGGGCCTAAAAATGAGATAGATCCAAAACTTATGCAGCCCCAAAGAAGTTTTCAACGGTAAGTATTCAATCCCTGTTGCTTTTTATGGTGGGGTCCACTTAAGCTTTAGATTTACCTAATTTTTTGGCGCATGCTTTAAAATAATCTCAATAAATGGTTGGATGGTGTAGATATAGTCTACACATCATGTTAGGACCTACACAACTTCCCAAATAGTAAGTGAAATTAGCATAAGACCCAATGCAATTCCATCTAATGTAATTCCAAGCTTTTCCATTCTTCCCAAACATGGAGTGGAATTGGCACAAGACCAAATGTATCTCATCCCACCTAATCCCACTGCCCAAACTGACCCTTAGGCCCTGTTTGGTTTTGAGTCGTATGGTGAAATCCCAGTGAAATGGGCCATAATGACGCTTTCGCCCGTTTAATTAGATGAAAGGACGGCATGCCGACTTGGTGGGGAAAACCAAAAGCATAGATCCCTTTGGTTCGCGATGGCGGATGGAAAACACAGTTCACTTGCAAGAGATTTGGCAAGGAAATCTCGTGCGGATGCCTACTGCTAACGTGGAAAGCGGTGAAACGGATTGGCTACTCCCCTTGGCTGGTGGTTGGTGATCCGTGGGCCCCACCATGATGTATGTGTTTCATCCATTCTGTTCATTCACTTTTATTGATCATTTTAGTGCTTGATCCGAAAAATGAAAGGGATATAAATATCAAGTGGACCACACCACAGGAAAACAATAATGATTGGATATCCACCGTTAAAATCCTCCTAAGGCCCACTGTACTGTTTATTTGACATCCAATCTGTTGATTAGGTCATATAGGCCCAGATAAAGTGAAAAAATAGAGATCAGAGTAAACCAAAACTTTTATAGCCCCTAAAAAGTTTTTAATGGTCAAAGCTCATTCAACAATTTTTCTTGTAATGTGGTCCACCTGAGATTTTGATATAACTCATTTTTTGTCTCATATTATAAAATGATCTGGAAAAATAGATGGACGGCATGGCTGGAACACATACATCATGATAGGGCCCACAGAGCACTGACCATTGTCGCACGTACTGCTTACAGCGAGCTGGTCATAGGCTAAAAACAAAACGCACGGAGTGTCATTCCCGGGCATTTGCAATCACACCCAGTAATTTCAAGCGGGCAAATTCGTGATGATGCCTAGTTACCTTACCAATGCATTTCCCTGAGCAAACAATAAATGCTCAGAGAGAATGTAATTACCCGTGAAACGTAAAAACAAACAGGCCCTTAGGGGATGCAGATTACCTGCGGAATTCTTTAGCAGGAAGTTCCTCCACAAGGCTACTGGGTGGAGCCAACCTCCATGTTTTTGAGAAATCCATTCCGTCCGTCCATTTTCTGAGATCAGTTTAAAACGACAAGCTATTGGGCTCCACCTCGTAAAACAGATGAACGGGCGGATTTCTAAAAAACATGGAGGTGGGCCCCACCCAGCATCCTTGAGCAGGAACTTCTGCGAAAGGCTTTAGCAGGAAATCCACGCCCGTTGATTGGCGGACCTAGCATGTACCTGCCTCATGGATGCGGCTTAGCTGCGATGCCAAAGCCGGCTACCTTGGTGGGACCTGACCGTGGGGCCCACCTCAATGTATGAATTGTATATCAACCGCCCATCTGTTTTTTCAGCTCATTTTAGTTAATGTTCTAAAAAATGAAGCAAATACATGTCTCAAGTAGACCACACCATAGGAAACAATGATTATTGAATGCCCACCATTTAAAACTTCCTAGGGCTCACCGTAATATTTATTTGTCATCCAACTAGTTGATAAGGTCAACATAGATATGTATGAATGGAAAGCACGAATATCAACTTGATTCAAAAATTTTGTAGCCCACAAAAAGTTTGTAATGGTCGATGACCACTATTTCTATGGTGTGATTTACTTAATTTAACAACTCGAAATTTTCAATGCGAGTTTACTAGTGTGTAAAGATGTAGGATTACACTTTTTCAACTATACACTTAGGGGTTGTTTGATTTATCAATTGTAGTGGTAATTCAGGGTAAATGGGTATTAATTATTTACGTTTGAAATTTCAGCTGCATTTTCAAGGTGATATTGACAGCAGCCTTCATTTATAGCACTCTCACGTCACTCGAGAAAAAATTTATTATATTTTTGCGATCCACCGTGATATGTGTCTTATCCACGATGTTCATCCCTTTAGCTAACTCATTTAAGTATATGATCCAATAAATGAGGTAGATTTAAACCTCAAGTGGACCACATAGTAAGAAACTGTGTGAATTGAGCTCCTACCATTGAAAGCTTTTTGAGGGCCCTAAAAGTTTTAGATCAAGTTGATCATTTTGTTTTCCCTTTATCCATGGCTTTGTGACCTTATGAACATGTTGGATGACAAATAAACATCAATGTGGGCCATAGGGAGAAAATAGTTTTCAACCACTGATGTCTTTACAATCACTATTTCTTAAGGTGTGGCTGCCTCATTTTTGGACTCATACCCTAAAAGGTGCAGTTTTAAAAAGTTGGATGGTGTGGATAACTCATATGCATCATGATGGGGCCCACAAGTTGAAATCGGTTGTAATATGATTTTTGTGAACGATTTTCGAAATGTAATTCCTCACATATTTCAAACAGGTGAAACTAGTCATAGTTACTGTTTACAAGTATTTACCTTGTTCTACCGCTGTAGTAAGAAAATCAAACAGCCCCTTATAGATCCGTTAATTTTAATCATATGTTATAGGGTACTTTTCATTCACGAATTAAGTTAGTCAACCGTTGATTAATATGACGAACCATTGAATATATCAGTATTCTCACCTATTTACCAAATCAACGGTTAAATCGACCATTTATTTATAGATGAAGACCACTTTCAATTTGAATCACCTAATCATACTAAACCAACTACATGATCTTTATATCCACTCGTACACGTGTTAAATTAAAATTATGATTCGTTTATCTTGTTTGTAACTTATGATTATGCTTAACCTACCGTCAAAATTACCATCTAGATAATTTGTAAATATGAAGGAATCTTTAGAATCAAACAGTGTACATTTTCAATATATACCACATCCAAAAATCACTTTTAATGTATCCGTTTGTGAATTTAACCATATAATAACTTGTAAACATGATTAATATCATAACTATCCAATTACTTCAATTTTATACCATCAATATATCGTTCATCACAGTTTGATCTACCAACTAGTCCGTCCAAATGCAAAAATAAGTTGTTCATTGAGGAGTTCATTGGGTATACATAAAAACTACTTGTTATTTTTCACATATGATATCGATACACATTGTTTTGAGTTATAAATAGGCATAAGCCATTAAAAAGGCATCTTCGTCATCCTTAAGAGATCAAGGCCCAAACTTGGACTATTTATAGGGTACGCAAAAAAGTGGGTTGTGGTAAAATTCCGCCACGAATAAACGGTTCAAATGTAAGTTATGAGCATTTGAAAATCTTTATTAAAAATAAAGGAAGATATACTTATCTTCTTATTTGTATATATCAATACCGTTTCAGAAAATAATAAATATAAGAAAAAAAAAGAAGAAGGTTTCAATACTAAGCATTGCACAGTGATGTGCGGCGCACCTAAGATTCGGTTCAACCTCATTTTTTAACCCGTATCCTAACATGTTATCACAATTAGTGATCGGTATTGATTTCATTCAAACACCTCAGTGGGGCCCACAAGTCACTGTCACTTAAAAAAAAATGCATACAACACGTATCTACGGAGAGCCTCAAGCCTGACCGTCTCTCTCACTCCCTCCTTCGCCTCCTTTGATCATATCAGGCCGCAACCCACCCGACTTTGCATGCCACACATCTTTTTGGAGCCCACCTTGTCGATCTAGACCACACATCATTAGTTGTTAATGGTTGACATCCCATCTTTTTTGTTCTTTATGTGCAGCCCAACTGAGATTATGATACACCTCATTTTTTAGACTTTTACCCATCATGACACTTTAAACCTAATGAGTGGATTGGATTCTTTAGATTTTTTGTTGGACCCCACATAATCATCACAAGAGAATTACGCCTATCCCGACTTTCTCTGTGTGCGAAAGGAATCCAAAGCAGAATGAAAATTTTTTCGAACTTCCCCTCCATGATACCAAACATTCGAAATCATTGAATTATAGAACCCACTAACAAAAGATCGTTGGAGCTTCCAATTGTTGTGACTTTAAACTTCCATTGATCAATCTAACTCGTCCAGTTTTGTAACAACTTGGGGGTCATGCATACATTTGACTCAAATTTTTCGAGTATCACTTATAACCGATTTTTACTAAATTGCGATTAATCAAGTTTAAAGGCGCAGCATAGAATTACTTGAAACATGAAGTATAACCACAACTAGTTTACTAAGCTAAAAGAGGTAAAATATTTATACAAGTTCAAAAATATATATAATGGGTCGCATAAGGCGTTGCCCAACAAAATCACAAAAAAAAAAATGTCATGTCCAAAAGAATAGGGCTGAGTCCACTACTCAGCGATCTAAATTCTGTCTACTAGGCCAACGGGGAACCGTCCATCAGCTGGAAGTAGGACATCTCGTCCTCCTCAAGACTCACACTACCAAACTCTTCATAATCAGCATCACCTGCATCTACGGGAGAGTCTGATTGGTGTTCTAAAACACCATCCCATAGTGGGAATAAGTGATCAACTCAGTGGGTGCTATTAATCTTAAGTTACATTACACATCAATTATATTATAAATTTAATGAAAGATAAACATTCATAAAATCTTAACTAATCTTGTTAATGTATATGCATGATAAAATGATATGATGCATGACCTCACCACAACACTCCCTCGAGCGACTCCGTCTAACGATCGCACATGACCGGCACTCCTTCATTGCGAGTCACCAAATCCTACCTAATGCAATGCATGAATAATGTTAACTGAGTATTTAGTTAATCTCGTTCATCCAGTAGATTGAAAAAACTAGTACACCCCACGATATCAATGCCCTTAACTAGCTGCGAGGCCAAGGTCCCTCAATGCGCGAGGCCAAGACCCCGCGATCCTTGATCCTATCGAATTCCTCATCCCCGACTTTAAACACATGAGGAGTGCTGAGCAGAGGGATCGCTCGCGGTCACTACGGGGAGACTCGTCACCCCAGCATAGGCCGACAGCTCAAACACAGTGTCTCATTCTACCATGCCTGGCTCTCGAGACAGTGGATCAGTTTCCAACGGTTATCAATGGACTTCAGTAGGCAAAGGGTGTCCCAGGTTCCATTCAGGCATGAGCAAACATTGTTAACAAACATGGTTGATCAGTAAGTAGACTAGACTGCACGAGTTCAGGCGAGTACGTGACAGATGACATCGGGCACAAGCGACCCATGTAGTCCAACCATTGTCGCTCATACGCACCCGCACAAATTCACGGGTTTAGCCTTAGGATAGTCCTACCAATGGGACCACCATCTCTCCCCTCAGATTCCTAACCAACCCAAGGGTTTGGATCGTATTCAATAACATTTCGACAAACAGGGTTATCAACTAATATAAGCGATATCATGTATTTATATTTCCAAACATAAAAATTTAAATTTTTTACAATGCAAATGCTAACCATATTATGAAATAAAGGTGCATTTGTGTCATGTGGGTTAGTGAGGAAGGCAAAAGCTATAAATCATTCATAGCACAAACATACAACAAGGATCAATACTAGCCTAACAGACATTGAGGACTTATGCAAGCACACATATACAACAAGGATTAATGTAACATACAATCTAAAAGGAATCATCACACAAAAATCAAGCAACAAATAATCATGCATTCACCAATTCATGCTCAATCATGTTGAGAAACAACAAACATGCCATAATCAATCCATATTGGTTGAGATAATCTAAAATGAAAGGTCTTGCTTAAGTTTTCTCTAGATTATTCAAATACATCATTCAAGCAATCATAATCATTAGACTCATACTAAATTTGGTGCTAGGCCACCTAAAAATAATTGTCCACACCTCGTGACGTTTCGCCCAACTTATGGCGCTCCTTGGGTTAGAAAATTGGGAAAAATGATTCCTATATCAATCTGGAAGCAATTATGTAAGATTCATGCAATTTATTTTAGAAAAAACTTAGGTTAGAGAGTAGGTTTTGTTTCTTACCTTCCAATCGTAAATGAGGCATATTCGGCAGAGGGAAATGATCGACGCTAGGGCTTGATTGGAGGAGACCGATGAAGGGAAGTACTAAAGTCTCCCCCACCCTACTCTCTCTTCTTCTCTTTCTCTCTTTCTCTCTTTCTTTTCTCTAGGGTGAAATTGTATAGGGAGAGGGGGTGCCCAAATGAAGCCCTTTTATAATGCCAGATTTAGTGTAAATGGCCCCAAGGGCTAGGTTTTTACTATACTAGACCTATGAGAGGGTCTTTCTAAGCTCTAAGGCCTACTACGGGGTGTACATATTGATATACACCGTAGGATAGTTGGCCCTAATGATGATCTACGTATGTATATGATCGGCCCGCCATTTAGATGTGTCGATCGATAGATATGATTATAAGTTTGTTCAACGGTCACCGATTGTCAATCGGGACCACGACTATACAAATATGAGCAGAAAAATATCCTTAATCCATGAGTAAAGTTCGATCGTAAGCCGACGGTCTAAAATTCTTAACTTTACATAAGAGTGGACAACCCAATTCACTTAAGTTCCAGCTTCTTCCTTTAGGGTATTTGCATTTCTCATACACTCGTCCTTTGGCTCAAGTTGAACGGTTTTGGACAGTACCCAAGTCTGATTCCCGTGATGGATGCGGAGCCTAGTAAGACGGACATTTCTTTATAATTTTGGAACTAGTGGCCTGCCAACGAGCGGTCTAGAGCTTGTTTGGAAATTTGGAGCATTTCTGGAATGAATTAGGTACTAAGATTTTTCGTGGGTAATGATTAGGGTTTGAGTTAACTATGTTCATAGTGGGACATATTTATAACTAGTGAAAGTGGAGATTTGGTCGTGATTACTCTAAGCCGTCAGTTTTAAGTTAAAAGAGTAATGGGGTTGATTTGGTCTATTGGCCAAGATTCGGACCTTATCTGACTTAGCCCTGGTTAGATATTTAATTTAGTCATGATTGTCTTAGTTAGTTAGCAATGGGTCAGTTAGATTTGGGTCATACGTGGGTAAATCATGGGGCTACACCTGATGTT
Source organism: Magnolia kwangsiensis (assembly GCA_037074715.1). Lineage (NCBI taxonomy): Eukaryota > Viridiplantae > Streptophyta > Magnoliopsida > Magnoliales > Magnoliaceae > Magnolia > Magnolia kwangsiensis. The sequence goes on along the minus strand of CM073573.1, from coordinate 153,222,634 downwards.
CAAGTGATCAGGTAAATTCGTTAGCTTCCTACGGTTGATTAATTGGACTGGTGTGGTTCTTTACCGATTTCACCCATGTATAAACTAACATTGAGTGTTAATGGTCAATAAGTGACATTATAAGTTAATTACTAAAAAAAAAATTTTAAGAATTTTTTAAAATCCAAAACAGTGAAAATTTAGGTTGTTACAAGTAACTCCAGAATACGAGGATACATATTCAATGAAAATTTGTCATTGATGTAATAACTACCTTTCTTGTTATAAAAACCACTATTTAACTTATATAATCTCATTTTGAAATCCAACCCACTTATTGCATGACACTTCTGATGTACCTGTGATCGCTTCTTATCTCAACATAGACACGTTCTTCAGTTTATGTACATTGAACATACCCTAACAAACATTAACGCCCAATCATTTTGTGCTTCTCTCATGAGAGGAGATAAAAGATTTTAGAGAGCTCATATCTAGTAAGTTCGCTGTCCTTCTCTCATTAAATTTTATGCTTTTAATATAATTTGACTTAATCCATGCAATTAATGGTATGGATCAACAATATGATTATCTCATTAATATTGGGAATGTATAATAAAAATAACAAGGAAATGCTTGATTTATGTGAAACAATTTTTCATAAATTTAGTTTGGTGTCGTCTACTTGCTCTATATCCAATTCAGTAGTACTATAAGAGAAAATATATTAGAGCCCCAAAATCTGAATCAATCTAATCGACGGGCGAGTCATAACTACAAGATCTAATCATAGTCATTAGATTGCATATTTACTCTTAGAATAGATTATCGTATACATTAGATCCAATCTACGTCATCTTTGTGAATTATGGACTATATTTAAAACCTCATCTAGAATTCTAGATGAATTTGATCGTATGGCAAGCCACATTAATTGTAAGAATGATTGTTGTTAAAAGAAATCTGAATCTTAGATGGTTTAGAATTGAAAATTCATTAGCTATCCCCTCATTCAATCATGTGGGAGCTGATGAATGATTCAAATATGACTGATAAATATTAAAAGTAGGAAAAATAAATAAGAACACTAAAAGTTATAAATCCGATCATCATAAACTAGTTTTTATAACATTTGTCGATAGATCAACATGATAGTTCAATCGATCAAAGAAAGTAAATTATGTTCAGTTACTAAATTCTAAAAATCGAAATGAATTTATCTATCGAGAGGTTAGTTCGGTACGATTTGATTGATAAACAATCTGCTGAAACATTTTATTTGATTTGTAAATTCTAATATTTTAATGTGTAATGTAAAGTAATAATAACCCTCGATCATCTGAAAATGTTAGTGTGGTCAGATCACCTTAAATTAATTAAGAAAGCCTCGCGATGAAAAATAACCATCCATAATCACATGTCAAAAATGAAAGTTAAAAGGGTTGAAGTCGATGATTAGATTATTCATGTAGACCATAAGTTCAATTTGATCAACACAAGAGAGGGTAATTATATAAATTGTTGAAATTTAAGTATGCTTTGATTGTGTTATGTATTACGATGGTTGTCACCTGATTGATTTTGGGGTAACGTCTCAGAATCTATATCACCAAAATATAGGTGAGTGATCCCAACATGTTTCCTCTCCGTTGTAATTAAAATAGTTATATGGTTGCTCTGTTATAATATTATTTTGTATGAATTGTCTTACTGATATCGTACATGTACGAATGATATCATGAATAATGATGATATATGTGACAATTGCTAATATGATGCATCCATCACTCTCATACATCCATGCCTTGTATAACAAATTCTACGTTATTTTCTCATGGGCTCTCCTTGAATGACTTGTAAATACTTACAATATCAAGTGACTTAGGGGACCATCTTTGGATGCCCACAATATGTGGAAGCCTACCAAGATGTTGGAAGCATGTGAGTTAATGGAATCCAACTCAAGCAAGTGGACGGATATACCCACTTGATGCATTCACGCATTCATGTATCTCAGAACATTCATGCATCCTTATATTTAATTATAATGTGCATGAAACATGATGGGTTTACTCACTAGTCTGACCAGCTAACGTTGTGAATTGACAACCGTGCAAAGGTGAATGAAATAGGAAATTTAAAATAAGTGTCAAGAAACAAGAACCAATTAATGGATGAATCGTGGGACCAATGGTCGTACGCGGCAGAAGATAAACTGATTACGCTATATCAATGAATAATTTATATATTTACTATTTATGAGTTTGATTTCTTTATTACATATGTTTTTACACGAATTTAATTCATCATTATTTGTAAATACGATCATACTAAATAATGTTTGATTTTTTTTAGTTAAATGAAGTTTCAAATGAGTGGACTCGGATGATTCTTATTCAAATGATGTGGTTTTGAATATATGATAATGAAAATTATAGAAACGTAACATAAACATGGATGAACAAATGTTAAATTTGGATGTAAACTTATAATTCATTAATTCGTGTATCCAGACAACTGTATGAAAAAAGAATTAAGTACACTTAGTGTACGAGTTATCAACTGAAACTCGAATCTGAGGGTGCGCACTCTGTATCTGAATTACAGGGCATGATCTTTCTTATGCGCAAGTCTCTAGCTCCTTTTGAAGTCATTTACACAACATATGACATGACTGTCATGTGGTGTCTTTTGAATCGTTTAATTTGCTTGTACTAAATTAAATGTAAACAATGATGGAAGACAAGAGTAGTGGAGCAAAATTTTACCCATTAGTTAACATGTTGTGTTGACACATGACGACATTTCATTAGTCAGAGCGGAGTGCCAAACATGGGTATAAACAGATGCAACATAAGAATGGTATAAAATCATACCTAAAACTACACAATAATGGTATAAAATCATATCTAAAACTCCAAATTCACATAGCGTGGTGTGACTCACATATGTATTGAAACTCACTCATCCTCTGGTAGCACATTAGATGAGTGGACTAGATCACATATACACAGTATCGTGGACCCCACACAATTTCAATTTGGACCATTTTATTGGTGGAGTTTCTAGTCTCAACTACTCCGCGGGATCTCATCCACATGAAGTCCTGCTTCCACATTAGCAAATAGTCACACCCCCATATGACTAATCATAGACATGTAAGCATTTTTCAATGCTGATCAACTCATCAGGTAGGCCACACATGTATAGAAAATGAATGGGTTAGACTCTAGCTCAATTATTTCCTTACAAGGTTTGCTGTTAGATCAGAACAATAGCCGTTCATATGAGGTGATGTTTAATGATCCAAATATTTTAATTATTCGCTCAAAACTGTGATATCCACAATATAATGTCCCAGATCCAACCACTACAGCGCTAATTTTTTTCTTTTTTTAAAATAAACTTGGGAAATGATCACATGCATTCTAATGCATGATAACACTATACATATCGAGCTATGAGGCCCACTGTAGTTTTTGTATGCCCTCCAAACCATGCATTAGATGTACGTGATGATGTAAGGCCAACATCTCAAATAGAACAATGGGGGACATCAGAGAGGGGACACCCTCATGGAAACGGATTGGCTACTCCCCTGCCACCAGCTTGCTTTGTGGGCGCCACCATGATGTATGTGTTTCATCCATGCCATTCATATATTTTTATAGGTCATTTAATGGTTTGAGACCAAAAATGAGGTATATCCAAATCTCAAGTAGACCACATTAAAGTAAACAACGTTGAGTGAACGTCGATAGCCATAAAAGTTTTGGATCGAGCTTATCTTTGTTTTTTCCCTTCATCTAAATCTATATGACCCAATCAATAGATTGGATGTCAAATAAACAGTACAGTGGGCCTTAGGAGGATTTTAATAGTGGATATCCAATCACTATTGTTTTTCTGTGGTGTGGTCCACTTGAGCTTTGGATATAATTCAATTTTGGTATCAACCCCTCAAATGATCTAAGAAACAGATGAACGGGGTGGATAAAAGACATACATTCATGGTGGCCCAATAGAGTTTATTCAGTACGATAAAGCCTAGTGAGTAACTTAGTACCCAATCCAATTTCAATGCAATGGGAGGCACCTAGATGGTCCAAAAATACAAATTGATAAAATATTAATAACTTTTTCTAGGTGGGTCCCTCCATTCCACTGTATGTCAGACGCACATTTCATGGGCCACATCAGGGACTGAAACACGCACTATCGTACCATATATATATGCCATTTACAAAGATCTTGACCGTCCATTGGAATCTGCCGGTCAGTGTAATATTTGCGTGATAACCCATGAACTGTAGTTCCATCAGTTGGAGTATTCAAGTGCCTAGATTCAATTAGTGTTTTGTAAAGCTAGGCGATGCTTTCGCCAATTAGAGTGTGGTAATTTTGGGTGCATTATTCTGCTGTTTCACCGGTCAAATAACCACTTTCTCTAAATAGCTTGAGTTCTTAGAGTAAGTGGTTATTTGCCATCACTTTGCATCACGATGCTTGTATTGCAACTATAATTTTACGGTTTATGTTGTGAAGGGATATGTTCAAAAAGAATGCATAGACTTCAGTGACATATTTGCTCATGTTGTCAAGCAGGTATTTATCAAATTTATGTTGGCAACGATTATTCAATACAACCTGAAACAGAAATAAATGAATGTAAATAATTCTTTCCTATATAAATCAAAATACTTGTGGAGATTTTGGTGGAAAGTCCTCGCAAAACTTTTTCCATACTGCGTTGTAAATTATTGTTGGCATGTCTCAAGTCTTCAATATTTTTGCAAAGATGGACAACTTAAATTGAATTCATCCATTTGGCTCAGTGTCCTCTTCCTCTTGTCATAAGAAATCAAGCTTGATCCAAAAATCAAATTTTCTCTATTAATACCTGATGCAACCCGATGCAATTGTAATGGATAGCAACGAATAATTTAAATATAACGACTTCAAAAATATGTATCTTCTTGAATACAACTCCAATTGAGGTAATTCAAGAGTCAAATTGAAGCTTGACAAGTCTTATTTCAAGAGGAAATAAATGAAAAAATAAAAACAAAACTCAAATGGTGCTAATTTTAGGACGTTTTAGAGCTGTCTAGAAAATCATCGATTTCAAATAGTTGGTACTTCTAGAATTTTAATAATTTTTCTAAAATTTGGAATGTGATGAAATTAAATTTGATGAAGATTTATAAAACAAAATAACTTAATAAAAGTATAAAACATGTTACGACCAACATATCTGTCAAAACTTAAAATTTCTATAACTATAAAATGCCAATAAATTGAAAATTACTTGACCAGTGTGGGTTGGAATCACTCACAATCAAAGAGAAATCACTCTACTCTCTCTTATACTGAAAATCTGCAGGAAACAATACATTTTTTAAACTTTAAAAATGAATTTCTTTTCATTATAAAATAGGTCCTTTTGTAGACTAATTGCAGCCACCCTTCATAAATACATTAGTAATAACCATGTGTTTCTAATGTGTTACTACATATCTCCAAAATAAAGAAACAACAATAGTATGAAACTAGACATTTCCAAGACATACTTCAATTTCAAACTCATCCATTTTCCATGCATGCAATATAGTCTCATAGCCATGCATCATGAATGCACTTGGGCTAGAAATGATGGGTTGGATACCAAAGCTTAGACCTAGTTGATGGGTTATTGGGCTTTCTCCTTGAATTGGGCCTGCATCAGCTGTGTCCCAAAGCTTTTTCTTTGTATTCTTGGTTGTTGCGTGAATGGGGTGTGACTCAAATATAAAAGTATTTTTGATTTTTGGAGTCGCCATTAGCCAAATAAAGTTTCAAAACTTCAGCCAAGTAGAGACCATAGAGTCGCTTATGGGGCAAGGAATTGCAAATTCTTTGATTCTAATGATTCATATGGTTGATCCACTACTGTAGATCCTGTAAAGGTCTAGGTGATTAAAGAGAAAGGGATTAGGCATTTTCTTCTACCTCCATAACATGCGGTCTTTACTCTGTGTGCTTTTATGACTTTCAGAGGGATATAGTAAAATCTCGGTATTATATATCTAGCCATGCTTATATAACCCATGAAAGGTCGGACATGCAAAAATAAAAAGAATCTTAGCCTTATTTTGCGTAGTAAAAAATGCTCTATGCATACAATATATAAAGACAAATACATTAAATGAAATATAATTCTAGCCTTACTTTACATAGTTTAGGGCTCTAGCAAGACAGATGTAATAAAAACAGGGATGCAAAGTAAAAGTAAATGAAAGTGCAATTTGATATTGCAAGTATATTAGGAATGTGTGAAGAAAAATGAGGTCTGAGTTTGATTGAGATGTAAGAAAGAAAATGGGAGATTAGACACCCTTCTTACTTAAAAAGGATGATCGAATATCCTCAATTTCAACCCTACTATTAACTTTACTAGCTTCTTGTAATGTGATATTTTTTTAGGGCCGAGCCTCTTGGGTCAAGTGGGGCTTTGGTGTTAGTTAGGAATCTTTGAGGTTTTTGAAAGACAAGACCCTTCCCCAATGCTTATCTCAGCCTCTCTACACACCCACCCTGAAATGGTAGCTACCATACTGCATTTATAAACCAAGACTATCATGGCAAGTTGATGGTGTCATCACGCATTCTCGCTTTGAGATTTTGGCACCCAGAGAGTTGGATAGGATTTTTGTTAAGTAATGTCAGGTACACTGTCGACTCACAACAAGCTGGGGTTTATCTTGTCCATTTTCACACGTGCCCATATACTAGGCTATTTTGAGGTTTCGAAGGCCTAGGTGCACTTCTAATCTTGGCTACCATCATTCGAGGTTGATGGATTAGTCTTGTTGGATGTTTTTAGGTGGTGTCATGGTCCCTTTCGGCCTACCTTATTTGATTTTTTGCTACTTCTTAGGGTGGCCAATATCGGCTTTATTGGATAGATGCATTGTCCAGGCTTTTGGGGAGTATGGATTAATAATGGGGATTTGGTTTGCCAACTTTTAGATCCACCGATCAGGTTCGTCAATTGTTCTTATGATGTTTTGTAAGTCCTACTCATTTGGTCAATTTATGTGTCCAATAGTTTTGTAACGTCTTAGATTTTTGCCAACTTGGAGTTGGACATCCTTGAGCATGTCCGGGCATGCAGTCATACGTGTTAGAGATCAAAATGGATGATGTAAGGTCCACCAAAATCGCCCAAAAGAGTGAAAATTTGAACTTTAAAGAGTGGGGACCAACCACGATGGCACATAGGCCAAAAAATTGCATTTTGGAATAGTCTTGGGAGGTTCCACCGTGGAATGGGAGGTGCCACCACGAAAAATGGACAGCAGGGGGCTGTTCCACAGCGTCCCCCTATTCAGCAACTTTCTGCACTTTCGGATTTTGGTAGTTTCGATGCACTGACTTCAAAAAATTCATATCTTTTGATTTACAACTCCAATTGAAGTGATTCAAAAGCCAGATGAGTCTAGTTTCATATGAAAATAAATAAAAAATAAAAATATTTAAAAAAGGTTAATTTTAGGGCGTTTTGGAAACTGTATAAAATCTTGGTTTCGGATAGCCAGTACTTCTAGAATTTTTAGAATTTTTCTAGAGCTCAAAAATTAATGAAATTTGGTGGAGATAAAATAGACTTGATGATGAACTATTTAAAAATAATATAGTAACTAGAAGTACCAAAAAATATTATATGAAATAGAACTATTGAAACTGAAAATTCTCTACAATTACACATTGTTAATGGGCCGCACGTATCTTTTTCATCTTAAAATTTTTCTACTCAGCATCTTCTTATAAATTGCTTCTAATTAGGGGTGCACACGAGTCGGTTCGGTTCGATTCTGGGGTGAAACCGGAACCGAACCGTTCCATATGGTTTTATAAATTTTGGAACCAGAACCAGAATCGGACTGTTAATACCCTAGAATTGAACCGAAACCTGATCGTGAAAAACGGTTCGGTTCCGGATTGGTTCCACGGTTTTAGCTTTAAAAAATCTAGCTCAGTTAGTTGATTTGGAAAAAAAAAAAGATGAAGAAAGAGAAGAAAATGAATAATCTGCTCCATTTGCTTTAAGGTCCAAATATACTCGATTTGTTAGGAAATGTCGCTGGATGAAAGATCGATGGGCATAATAAGGGATACCAAAACCTTCGCTGCATGAAATTAAAAGGAAAAATCAGTGTTTAAAATGATAAGGACATCAGAATGTGCTCGGTTCTCTTACCTGCATTAATTACCAAATTGCGATCGTTCTGGTAGTTTCAATGATTGGAATCAGATCTTGTGAGACCGTGTTCCATTTGCAGACCTGCTTGAAAACATCTCGAGTCTGCGGGTATCACGTCGCAGAAATCTCTGTAGATCATTCAAATTATCTTTAAAAAAAAAAAATCACAACCATGAATGGATATGAGAAATGAAAAACAAGGAAGAAACCCGGCAAAACAAGCAAATGCGATGAGATTCAAACCCTACCTAAGCAGAGTTCGCTCTTTGTGTATCCGATCTGGATGTCGTTATCATCCTCTTCAGCGAATCGAAGGCCGACACATATCACAGACAGTCCTAGTAAATTCATTTCCTTGCAATCGGATTGTAGGAGCTAGGGTTTCTGATGAGTGGAGATAAGGATTCAAATTGGAAGAGCGGGGCACATGGAAATGAGAGGGGTATTAATGTAAATATGGAGGGATTTGGGATTTAGGGAGGCGTTTGGCGCCAGAGGAGTTGGGAGTTTCCTGAGCTTTTTCACCACGGTTCAGTTCGGTTCTATAGGGCCGTAAACCGGAATCGATCCATAACCAACAGTTTTGGAAATTTTGGAACCAGAACCGGACCGTTAGCACCTTAAAATTAGACCAAACTGGACCGATCCAACGGTTCCGGTCCGGTTACATGGTTCCACCGGTTCGATGTGCACCCCCACTTCTAATCATACTAGAAATCATCTTATTTAATTAAATTTAAATTTTCTAATTTAATATATTTTACTAAATTAGGTAGTTTCAAGTATAGTTGAATTAGGGTTCTTAATTAGGGTAATTATGACCGAATCATCATTTTCGTTAGTTACGAATAGTATACACTATGAACTCAGCTAATCTAAACCCTAATAATTTCTTACGAGAAATCTTGATACCCAATTCATTCCAGAAGTGCCTCGACTATCTAAACAAGATCCAGACCGCTTGTTAGTGGGTCACTAAATTCAAGATTATAAAAAGACATTCGTCTTAGTGCGCTTGACGCCCATTGCGAGCCATCGAGCCAATATCATGCCTCGAATTGTTCAACTTGGACTCATGAGGTGAGTGCTTAGGTTGTGCGAATACCTTATATGAAAATCTGTAACTTAAGTGAAACTAGCCACTTTGTTCTTTTATGAAGTTGTAACTTTTGGACCGTCGATTCATGGCCAGAGTCGGGGTACCGACTAATGATATTTTTTCAAACATATCCATATAACTGCGGCCCCGATTGACGATCGGTGATTGTTGAACAGACTTCTAATGATATTCATCAATTAATGCATCCAAATGGTGGGTCGATTGTGTCTATGCATAAATCATCACTAGGGCCAACTATCCTATAGTGGGTGTCGACCCCTACACCCTGTAATGGCCCCTAAATAATAGAAACACAGTCTCCTAGGGCTAGTATAGTAAAAACTCAACCCTTAAGGCCATTTGCACCAAATTTGGTGCAATAAAAGGTCAGTTGGGGGTCTTATTTACTCCCATACGAATTTGAAAAGCCAAGGAGAGAAAGAAGAGGAGAAGAAGAGAGGAATGAGAGAGATGGTGAGGCCCGATGCCGGATCACACCACTCAATCCCTGTGCTTGCCGGATTCATGCAAGACCTTATCTTTATTCCCGATCTTATGTCTTCCACGGATGAAATTTGAAGATTTTAGGTTAGATTCTGTAAGAGACTTCCCTACATGTCTTTCCATCTCTTTCTTTCATTTCCTTCATTTTGAGCCATTAGGGTTAGAAACCCCATTTTTCTTTCGTTGATTCTTGCAAACCCTAATATTAAGATTGAGTATGTTAGGGCTTTAAGTCATAATTATCAATTAAAGCGGTCTATATTCTTGAGGGAGCCATAATCGGGCCCTATTCCATTACGGTTTCGATTGTATGCCGTTTACGAGTCCCAATTTGTCGAACCGAGTTGATGGATCAACCGAGTTGATGGATCAACGAAGTTGATTGAGTTATGCCATAATTCATTGTTTAATATTTAATTAGGACTAAATTCGTGATATTAACGATAGTCTTATACTTTAATTTAGTTTTGAAGCGTTTTTCCCAATATTCCCGATGCTAGGGCTGCATTCGAGTCCAAGATTTTGACTCAAAGGTGAAGATCTACCCCTAAATATATTTATTTATTTTTTGATTAATAACATGCTCGATGAAATGCTTGGATGACATGAAACTCTTAATATTATAAAAATTCTTGAATTTTGAATGCTTAGAAATACTACGATGATTGAATTATATTGTTGAGGTGGATCGAGCTTTGCAAATTATGTAAATATGCAGATAGCCCGCTTTAGGAAGGCTATCCTAGGCTTATATGGCCGATCGAAGTTGAAAACGGACGATTGACAGTAGTTGGAGCTATGTAGGATGCTTTGCACCCAATGCTTGTTTGCCCAGGGTCTTCTGTAGTCGATCATATCAGTCTAATGCAAGCTCGATCATTCTTGTGCTTGGTGATTGTATAGCATTCAATATAATCTAGGATATCACTATTACCATTGATTTAGTATATTCATAACTGTTATTGATACGATCTCAAGACTCATGAGTCGGGCATGGTGGGTTTGGGACACCGTGTCTGAGCTGTCGGCCTATGCTGGGGTGACGAGCCTCCCCATAGTGACCAGTGAACAACTAAGACTTGGGAGCTGGGCATGGTGGTATGGGACACTATATCCATGTTATCGGCTTACGCTGGGGTGACGATCCTCCCCGTAGTGACCATCGAGCACTAATGAAGGTGATAGGTCCTTATTCGAACGACCCCTGTTAAATTACTCGGTCGATGATTCCGTGCCAAAGTATCGCTCGAATGACCCGAGCATGAATGGAATTGGGTGACGAGCCCGCACCTCAAAACTGAGTGATCATACTCAGTTTTGGTGACGATCCATACTTGGTTGATTTTCATACATTTACGTATCATACCGTACCTTTTAAATTATTTATTTGTAAGATAGATGGGTGACACGTAAATTTAGATTAAGGGACATTGGTAAGGAGTCGCTACGTACGGCAACGAACCATGTGATTCGGATAAGGACTCGTGATATAACGTCGGTATCCTAGTTTTGCTAACCTCTTATAGGAACTGAAATTAATAATCACTTGGCTAATTATATATTAGAATAAGATGTTGCGATTTGGCGTTGGAGTTGCTTGTGATGGGGTATTGGTCATTTGCGAAATAGGTATGGAAGTCGCTTGTGAAGGAGTGTTGGATTGTGAAGAGCATGCATCATTTCATAATCAGATTAATATACTTACCAAATAGATTATGAAGACGTTCGTTTATTATGCAATCATTACTTGCACTGTGTTGTGCTGGTAACATGTGTAACTTGTTTAATAATTGTGCACTAAAGATAGCATGATTGAGTATATAATACGTGTTAATATGTATTCGTTATGAACCTGCTAATCACTAAAATGTCCCAAGTAACAATCTTTGGAATATTTCTTCACTATGTTGCCGTTTGACGACTTCTATTCGACACATGCAGATAACTCAATAATAGGACCATTCGGTGGTATGCTCGGGGCGCCCAGTAGATCTCTAGCTTCTTCTAGCTTGGTAGTTGTTCTTCTGTTTATATTGCAATTATTGTAATTTGTATAATTCTCATTTGAGCGAACATCATATTTTAATTGTATCTTTATATATTGTCAGCCTCATATTTATTGATTTTTGTTATCTCTACCTCGCTTTGAATTCGTTAATTTAAATTGTACTACTCTGATTGCTTATGGGTGGAACTGATGTGAATCTGAAAGAGGCCACATGTGCATTTTCATTTGGTTAACACTTGAAAACTCGGGATCGGAGCATATGCACTTGGGTGCTAATTTTCGAGGACATCTCATGATTTTTGGGACATCTCATGATTTGGATTAGAGTCACCAAATGCACGTTCAGATTGCCACTTTAATAACATATATAGCGAGGCCGATAGTGCTCAACCTTATCGTCCCTCGAGGTAAACTTGTAAGAACATTTTCCATTATATATATAGAGAGAGAGGGAGAGAGAGATATGCTCACACGCAATTAGTTGGACCATACAAATTGGTCCTACTAGCTTAGCATCAAATGATTGAAAAAAGATCACCTTTCCGTACACATGTCATGTACTATATATGAAGATATGTGATATCGTGTCTTATGTAAGTATAATGAAAGTTACATATCATAGATCCAATCCATTTATCAAATAATGCCCATCAATAAAATTTTATATACTAAAAATTAGTAAATAATCATCATCATTAGAACCACACATATAAGTGGAATTTATATTGTTGGAAAAGATTTTTAGTAACTCACTTATCCTGCAAATGAATATTATATTATTGATAAAAAAAATAAATTCTTTTATGTAAATAATGCCTATCAATAAAATTTTATATACTAAAAATTAATAAATAATCATCATCATCATTAGAACCACACAGATAAGTGGAATTTATATTGTTGGAATAGATTTTTAGTAACTCACTTATCCTGCAAATGAATATTATATTATTGATAAAAAAAAATAAATTTTTTAATATGCTTACATAGGACCCAATCCAATAAACGAATTAGATTTGTTAAACATGTGGGGGCATCGCTCCACTATATCACACGTGTTCAACTTATTTAATCATCCCCTCCGTATCTCTCACCTCATTTAATGCACTACTCTCCTTCTTTAATTATTTTTACGGACGTGGCTCGGCTACAGTTGGTGTGGTGGCTAGTGGTAGGTGTTTTGTGCTCTGTGGGCCCCACCATGAAGTATTTGTTTTATCCCTGCTGTCCATCCATTTTTACAGATCATTTTAAGTCTTGATTCCAAAAATTAGGGGAAAATAAATCTCAGGTGGATCACACCATAAGAAAACAGTCGTGATTGAATACACACCATTAAACTCCTCATAAGGCCCAGTGTCCTATTTATCTGACATACAATCTGTTGATTAGGTCATTCAGGCCTAAGTGAAGGGGAAAAACAAAGATCAGCTTGATCCAAGACTTTTATGCCCCCAGGAAGTTTTTAATAGTGGACGTTCAATCAACACTGTTTCCTGTGACGTGGTCCACTTGAATTTGGAATATACCTTTTTTTGGGTAGCATACCATCAAATGATATAGAAAAATAAATGAATAGCACGGATGAAACAAATACATTTTGGTGAGGCCCACCGAGCACCGACCACTAGCCATAGGCAAGTGGCAGGGTCACTAGCCAATCCGCTCTCCATCTTTACAGCGCTAGAACTTCCTACCCCGCATGGAGTGGATTAGGTGCAACCCTGTCGAAGCATAATAGCGTGCATCCCTTACCGTGAGGCTTACTTTGATATATGTATTATATATCCATGCAATCCAACCATATTTTCAGTTCATTTTAAAACACTATTCAAAAATGAAATATATATAAATCTCAGGTAGACCACACCATAGGAAACAACGGTGATTAGCCATTAGAAACATTTTGTAAACCACAAATGTTTTGGATCTAGAATATTTTTATTTATTTTTTATTTTTTCTCTTTCCCATGATCTAGGTTTTCATAACTTTATCAATATGTCAAATGGAAAATAAACACTTAAGTGGGCCTTAGGAAGTTTTTAATGATAAATGTTTAATATCAAATATTTTTTATCGTGTGGGAAATTTACCCTCTCACTTTTTGAAATCTTGCTGTAACATGACCTGAAGATATGGACCAATGGCATGGATATACAATACATATACTAAGGTGACAGCACGTTGAAGGATGCACCATATTGCATGAGGACCATGCCACACATATTTTCATTGGTAAGTTTTTTTATTTCCCATTTGGCAAATGCCCGTTTTCTCGAAATGATGAGTAGGGGAGGCCCTTTTCTCGGAACCAACAGCTGGACAAGGAGGCTAACATTGATTTTTTATAAGGCCCACCGTATGATGTATATATAAGATCCCCTCCGACCATCAGATTTTTAATCTCATTCTAATTAAGGAGTCAAAATATCAAGCCGATATTTGATTCAAGTAGGCCACACAAATAGAACAGTTGATGCAGAGACGTCCACCCTTAATTTTTATAGGGCCCACATTTATCGTGAAATCCACTCCAGCCGTTAGAGGCCACAGAAAAAGCCATGTGTGGTACCAAAATATCATGCTTACTTGTGATTCAAATAGGCCCCATCAAAGGAATCATTTTGAATGGTGAGATTTTTTTTTTTTTACACTATTTTTAATTATGTGGTCCACTTGAATAATGGATGGGCTAATTTTTAGACCCCAGGTATATCATGAAGTGACACATATGATGATCTGAGAAAATTTCATGTCCCATGACTTTTGATCTCTTTTTAATAAGATCCTATTAAGAGCCACCGAGAAAAAACCATCTCTCTTTCTAAGAATTAATCAGCATTAATTAATCAAACTAGTTGGACAGTCTAACTAGTTGTGTGTGAGCATTACTCTCTATCTATATATACATATAAAATTTATTCGATAAACACAAAATACAAATGTCTAAAATTGGCAATTTGTCATGTTTATCTCTATTGTTCCAATTTGAGACAAAACCTGTTATTACTATGATTCTAAAATTGGCACACCTTTGCTAAATCTAATAAAAATTTATTAATTTCTCACCAAATAAAGTCAGGTAGATGAATGGTCTAGATCTTTTGTGTTTGCCACGTGCACGGAGGCAGGTATATACACTGTTATGTTCAGATATTCAGTTTTTAAATGTGTGCCCCTTAGTTCTGTGGTGAAAGAACATTGGTGAGACAAGACTCACTACTGATGGACTCCATTTTAGATGGAGAAATAACTCAAAGATGATACTGATTGGATGATTTTAATGTATCTGAATTACCACATTGATATTTTACCCTCACTAATTTAGTTTTAGCCATTCATTTGACAGCTATAAATTGAATCATTAGACCTCTAGATGAGGCTATAATCCATGCAACGCTAATGTGTAGGGTAGATGAGCTGCCACCATTTTGAACATTTTGACAAACTATCAAAATTTTCTTCAAGGAACCAAAGCCAGCCAAGTGGGTGTGACCCTGATCGTGGGGCCACCTTGATGTACGTGTTGTATATTCATACCATCCCCTTTTCCAGCTCATTTAAGGGTATGAGCCTAAGATTAAAGTAGATCCAAATCTCAGGTAGGCCACACCTTAGAAAGCAATGGCTACAATGATGTGCAGTTGAAACTTTCCTAGGGCTCACCATGATGGTTTTTTCCATCCAACATGTTGATAAGGTCACACAGGCTTGGATAAAGGGAAAACACAAATATCAATTTGATCTGAAACTTTTGTGACCCTGAGAAGTTTTCAATGGTAGGTGTTCAATTCCCACCATTTTCAGTGGTGTGGTCCACTTGAGCTGCCTCATTTTCAGGCCCATGCTCTAAAGTGACCTGGCAAAATGGCTAGACGTTGTGGGTATAACACATGCATCATGGCAGGGCTTACAGAACTTTGCTATGTCAACACAGTACCAACCTAGGTGCTTTGTTCTACACAACCATAGTGGGGCCCACAGAACTTCGCTTTGTCAACAGGGACCATGCCCTGAAGTAAGGAAGCAAAGCGAATGAACAATGTGGATGTACAATGCATACATTGAGGTGGGCCCCACAGTCAAGGTCCCCACCTACAGCGCTGGTTATGGGGTCGCAGCAGCGAAGTCACATCCCTTCAGCAGTGACACCGCTGGTACCCACCTCAGTATTGGTCGGTGCAAGAAAATCTTGTGGGTCCCACCATGATTATGTGTTTTATCTACTTTGTTTATCCACTTTGCAAGATAATATTAGGGCATGAGCAAAAAACATATGGCTAATCCAAATCTCAAGTGGACCAAACCACACAAAATAGTCTGTAATTGAAAGCCCTCCATTGAAAACTTCTTAGGGCCCTCTATAATTTTTATTTGCCATCCAACTTGTTAATTCAGTTACACATACATGGGAGAAGGGAAAAACCAAATATCAACTTGATTCAAAACTTTTGTAGCCCTCAAAAAGCTTTTAATGGTAAGTGTTCCATCACCATGTGGCCTACCTAAGATTTAGATATGCTTCATTTCTGAGACCATGTCTTGAAAAAGCTTCAATATTTTTGACACCATTGAAAACTTTTTGGGCTGGCAGAAGCTTTAGATTAAGTTGATATTTTTGCATTCTCTTTATCTAGGTTCACGTGACCTTATGAATAAATTAGATGACAAAGAAACATTAAAGTGGGTTCTAGGAAGATTTCAATGGTGGGCGTTATTGTCCCCCTTGCTGTATTTGGTGTGGTCCACTTTAGTTTTGTATTCAGTTCATTTTTTGCTCATGCATGAGGGCTGAGCAAAATGGATGGACAACATGGATATAACACATACATCATGGGCCCTTTGTCACGTTAACATGTAATAAGTTTTGAAAGCCAGGAAGGATAATATTATATTTTTAAAATGTTGTTAGCGATATTTTCACTATCAACCATTCAAAGGTTTAAAGAAAAATCACTTAGGCCATTCATGCATGACTGTTAAGTAGAGAGCAGTCGCTGAAAAAAGAAAAAACCTCACAGATTTAAAACTATCATTAACATTTTTGGTCTTTACCAAACACCCTAAATTTCCAAAATCACTAAAAATCAAAATTTTTAGTAATAGGGGATGAAATTAAGTTTTACCAAATGATACCTAAGTCTAGCTCTGCGTAAATTTTCATGATATTTCAAAATGATTTGGTGCCACCAGACACCTTGTATGATTGCTAGGTAAATTTTTTTAGTAGGCCGATAATTAATTTTCAAGTGGCGCACTACTATTGGCGGTGACATGCATTTTATTTAAATGAAATGGTAGTGCTCATGGATTTAACTCCAATGTAAGTTCTGAACGTCATCAATACAATGACATGCGTCTATCATTATTGCAAAATTTTGAACAAGTTTAGTATTTTTTAATATTTGGAGATTGATAATAGCACATTTACATATTTGTGGTACTTGCACACATGATAATTTATAACATGCAATGCATGTGCATGGATGGAGTGTAAAATCATGTGAATGAAATCTACCTCATGTGTGCCACCTGATGTTAGGCCTTAAATATTAGGCGGATCCAAACTCCTACTGGGGTGCACAGTACAAACAAATGTAAAATCCTTTTAAAAATCTCTAATGAAGTTTGTTTTTTATTCTTAGTAAATATACTTGTAAAATATTGTAAAAGCACAATAATGACTTGTAAGGTATGCTTGGAGGAGATGGAAATAGGTGAGTGTTTTCACCTTAAAAATCCGAATTCCTTATGTAAAATCGGACTAAAGAAGGGTATTGTCGAGTATTGATTAAAACCTATGTGCCTCAAGATGATGCATGTGACTTATCCATGTCGACCATCCATTTTACCAGCTCATTTTAGAGCATGAGCCCAAAAATGAAGTAGATCCAAAGCTCATGAAGATACAACACATGAAATTATAAGAATTGTGACATGCACTACTGGAAACTTAAACCTCCGTATGGCCTATAATGATGCTTATTTGACATCCAAATTGTTTATAAGGTCATGCAAACATCAACTTGATTGAAAACTTATGTGGCTCCTATGAAGTTTTCAACATTAGGCATTTAATTTCCATTATTTACTATAATATTGCTCACTTGAGTTTTGGATCTACCTCATTTTTCAACTAATACCTTAAATTTGAGTTGACTATCAAAAATACAAAAATAAATAATCATTATTTAATTCTCCCATTAAATTATATTTTTTAAGTCTCAACAATAAATTTAAGAAGATTGAGAGGTGAAAATAATCTTAATAGACCCAAATGAGCAAAGTAGATAATCAATAATTAGTTCATGAGGTAAAAAATGGAGTAGATTGAAATAAATGGGTTAAATAGCATATAAAAACTATGGATGGGCCATAGAAAAGTTTCTAGGGTGGGCATTCACATCCCCACCGTTTAGTGTTTTGTGGCTCACCTTAGCTATCAATCAGAGTGATTATTGAATAAAAGTCTCAAAAAACAACTTAAACCGGATGTGACCTCACAACTCAGGCATTGTACCATCCGCCTACAACAAGCGTGGTAAAGGATACAGGACGTGGATTGCCTGGGACAGTCGAAGTGGGGCACCATGAAGTTTGTGAGAAATCCATCCCATTTGTTGATTTTGCAGGATCATGCTACGACATGGCTAAAAAATGAGCTGATCGGAGGCTCAGGTGGGCCAGACGAATGGAAAAAAATGGGTAGGGGAAAGTCTACCGTTGAAACCTCTCTTGGTCCACCTTGATGCCATCCATGCCGTTCCTAAGGTCATTCTACTCAGATGAACTGAAAACACAGAAAAATTAGGCATGTGGCCCAATGTTTCAACGGTGGATGTTCAATCCTCATTGTTTCCCGTCATTTTTGGGATCATGCCGTAATATAATCTGGCAAAATGAATGGATGGGTTGGATTTCTTACAAACATCACGGTGGGCCCCACCTAGCTTTCTTTTGCTGGCAATTCCTCTCTCTCTCTCTCTCTCTCTCTCTCCCACTCTCTCAAAGAAACAAAGATAGGAAAAGAAAAAAAGAAAAGAAAAAAGCAGGCTTCAAACCTTAAGGGCTGGTTTGGATGCCGGTAAGTTCTTTTAAGTTGTAAGTGGCTTATCTAGTAAAAGTTACTTATAGGTGATCTGTTTGGATGTAAGTTATAATTCACTTACATGTAAGCTTTTTTGTTTGGGTAAGTAAAAAATTGTATATTCACATCGAGTAGAATTTAGATTAGAAAATTGTTTCAAAATGTTATGATCATCTAAAAATGCATGGGATCAAATATGTAATTTTACTAAGCCCATCAAGATGAATATTTAAACTAATTCTTAGGTCAAACTAATTATTAAGTGGGCCATAAAAGTGGATGAACTACATACCATTAAACATAAATGGTCCATATATAACAAAATCAGAATTATCATTATCGTCCAATTTTTATAATCCAAATGCATGAAAATAATTAAATAAAAATTGAAAAATAAATGCATTAAAAGAATCCAAGGAAGCATTTTAGGATAAGATTTGTGCGGCCCACCTTAATATATTAATAAATAAATGCATAAAAAGAATCCATATGTGGCCCACCTTAATATATTAATAAATAAATGTATAAAAAGAATCCATCTTAGGTGGACCACACCATTAGAAATAAGCAAACAGCCTATGGGTTCATTAAACTAGTCACAACTGTTTCTGTGGTAGGGTTCACAAGAGATTTAGATAATCCTAAAATGAGCATACACTTGTCCTGTATTGTTTCTCACTTGAAAAAAACATATGAATTTTTTAAGGTAAATTGGTAATTTGTTCTCAAACCACAGCAGCAACACAATATGTAAACAACATAAGATGTAGTTGCACCCACCTTCCAGTGATCCAGATCATATTCTTGGTGCACTATAAATGGACCATGAATAAAGGTAACCTCCATCAAACAAACCAGCCATTTAATAAGTATGGTCCTTACTTTTGCCCGGGTGGTAGACTCTTAGGAGTTTCAACTCCCAGTCAAAGGTTCGAGTACCCATAGGTGGTGAAATTTGGACGTGAATTTCCTGTGAAAGCCTTTCGTGAGAAGTTCTTACACTTGAAACTTAGGTGGGTCTATAAAAATGTTTTTCAGAAATCCACTTCGTACCTTCATTTTTTGAGCTCATTTTAGTTGATGAAATCAAAATTTAGAAGGATACAACACTCAAGTTGTTCGTACTAAAGGAAAAGGTTCTTAAAGAAATTTTCATCGTTGAAACCTCCTTAGGTTCTACAGTAATGTTTACATGCCATCCATATCGTTAGTAACATCATTTGTATTGGGATGAACTGAAAACACAAATAATAGCATGATTTAAAACTCTTTTGTCCCCACGAATATTTTAACTGTGAACGTTCAATTATCACGTTTTCGGCCCACTTGAGCATTGGATACAATTTATTTTTGACTTCATATCTTAAAATGAACTCAAAAAACAGATCAACAAAAAAGATTTCTCACAAATAAGATAATGAGCCTCACCTGGGTTCCATGCAGGAACTTCTTGCGAAAGGTTTTTGCAGGAAATCCACGTCGTGAAATTCCAGTGAGTGTGTCGAGAGTGCGTGCGTGTGCACAAAATTTTTTTTTAAAAAAGGCCATCTAATGAGTATACATTCTAACATTGTATATATTACTGGACATGTCTTACTTTAAACCAGCCAGAGAGTTTATTATTATTATTAAAATAGATGAACAGGGTGGATCAAATACATAAATCACTGTAGATACCATGGAGTGTCCTCCGTAATCGATCCTCTGCGATCAAAATGCTTAGCCGCGCATTTGTGAAAACTTTTTCTGAGAACTCATAATAATGATCTATGTTAGTCCAAAATCTGAATGGTCTACGTGATGAAGAATCCTATGAAACCCATGGGGTTCAACTTTTACGTTGATCCAACACTTTCGTGGGCCATGGCAGAAGAAAACAGTTTTGTCCTTTGTTTTTAATATCACTTTTCTATGGCCCACTGAAGTATTAGATCAGAGTGAAAATTAGCCTCTGGGAGGTTTAATGGGATGTTTCATCACATGAACCGTTCGGATTAGTCCCATAACACTTGTGAAAAGGATCGCACCTACGCACGTGCACAGGTGAGCGTGCATACGAGTAACACCTAATCCACTCCCGTTTTAAAAGCAGAAAAAGAAACATCAAACCCTACCCGTTCTGGGGAGGAGTAGAGAGGGAGGGCGGTCGTTGCAGACAAAGAGAGAGATTGCAGAGAGCGAGGGCGGTCGTTGCAGACGGAGAGAGATTGCAGAGAGGGAGAGTGCGTTTCTCCATCTTCCCCTCTTTTTTAAAAATCCGACCGTTGAGCCTGTAAGTGGCTTACAGGGAAGTGACTTCTCACCCCCATCGCCCTGCAGTTTTTTGGTAGATTTGCCTGTAAGTGACTTACAGGCTGTAAGTTACTTACAGGTGAATTTTCTCCCCCAAACACCACATGTAAGTGACTTCCCTGTAAGTCACTTCCCACTTACCCATTACTAGCATCCAAACAGGCCCTAAGTGAATTACAGGTGAATTTCTTCCTGCAAATACCACTTCCCACTAAATTGATTTTGTGAGGTTTGATTCTCTCTCCCATGTCTCTTCTTTAGAAATCTGTTCTCCATCCACACACGGGAATCTGGGCTTTCCATCTGGTTGGAAATGATGCTTAAATGGTATGCCCCCAAAGAAAAAAGAAGAAGAGGAAAGTCTCTCACATCTCAGGTGGGCTACAATGTACAAAGTAAACTGATGGTCAGGACATTTTTTTTTTTCTAGCCGTCCATTTGTTTCATATGCCGTGGCCCACCTGAGTTGTAAAATAGCCTGATTTTTAGGACAGGAGATATACTGACCCACCTAATGCAAGGCTTAGATCAAGCAGACATGGTACATATTGTCACGTGTGCCTGTGTGCGGATGGACTGGGAAAAGGCTAAAATAGAATTTGCCTGCTATTCGAAGATATCAAAAAGCCCCAAATGTTTTAGAGAAAAACAAAGAAATTAGAAATTGCGTACTTGGAAGGCAAGTAATTCAAATTAGACAGTCCAAATTACAGATCCCAGTATTTCTTTCTATCTCTCTCAAAAAAAAGGGGGTCCCAGTTTAGATGTGTCATGAACAAAAAAGTATGCTTACTCGGATATTTGACTGTTGGGATTCGGGATATTTATTGGACAGTTAAAATGGAAAATATCCAATGGTCATATTTCAACAAACAAGTGCAGGTTAGGATACTTCAAACTATCGAATTTTGGGACTGTTGACTCAGCGATAGTGGGTCCCACAATTTAATTGTTTTAATTTGTGTTAATGTCTGCCTCGTGTATATTGGGTCCCACAATTTAATCGGTTTAATTTGTGTGTTTGTATGCCTCGTGTGAGGATAAGGTCCTTTTCTTTACATGTATTTGATGGTGTAACAGGCTATTCTTTAGTAAAATGTTGTTTGTCGAGCAGGGTCAGCTTAACATACTAGTCGACCAAATAGGTCCTAACTGACACGGCCCATTTTTTTCACTAACGGATCAATTCACCCCCATATCGCGTAAAGGGAGTGATTGTTTCCTTACATATTGTCCAACACATAACTGTTTTTCAATACCATGCTTGAGTGGGCTATATTTTGTGTAGACCATGCATTTGGTGGTTTCCCTGTGCATGAGCCGTAGTATAAAAAGAAAAAAGAAAAAATGCACCCATAAAAGTTCTGACTTAAGACTCATTACTTGTATGCAAAATCAAACGCCCCAAGTCCAACCCACTTTGTTGCAACAGATTTCTTGCTAAATTCTTTCCATTATTAGAGATTTAAATTATGTAGGTTTCAAGGCCAAAACTGGGCAGGATGGATCCAATTGGTAGGACCCAACGACCTGTAGAAACGAGTCGAGACCCAGTTTGGGTTTTAAAATGTAGCTTAAAACTATGTTGTAGATGGGACAGATTGGTGTTTCCTAGTTGTAATTGTTTGTTTGAAGCTGCTTGTGTTTTTGTTTTGTTTTAACAAAAATTCTTGTTCATAAGAAAAGCTTATCCCAATTAGCTGACACCAAAAACCTATTGAACGTGTTCTTATTCAGATTTTTTTTAAAAAATAATAACAATAAAAATTATTGGTTCAAGTGAAGATACCTCCTTTTGTATTGGTCAGTTCTCTTGAATAAATTCAGATAACCTTTCATGCTATTTGAAATTCTAGATCTCTCACTTTTTTGCGGATCCTGGTTCATCTCCTACCACAACAATTCCCTTATTTGAGGATCATCTTACCAATATTTTTTTACGAGCATCATCTGGAAACTATCAATTTTGAAGTAATTATATTTAAGGAATGGATAGTTGGGATTAAACTTATGAGCAATACTATGAAACTTCTCTCTCTCCCTCTCTCTCCCTCTCTCTCTCTCTCTCTCTCTCTCTCTCTCTCTCTCTCTTTGAAGGGTGAATAGAATTTTTTATTAATGATCCGCTCAACTAAGCAGAAAAAATACAACCCAAAAAACATTACAAACTAAGCAAATACTACATCTGCATTTATAGTTTTTGCCCTTGATGTTCATTCTATGACATTCCTTTTGGATTTCCAAACTATTTCCTTCCATGATCCTTTCTTTTTAAGAAAGCATCGCCTATTATGTTCACCTTGTATATTTTGTTGGAGGATCTTCACTCCATATATCCCATAAGACCGCTATTATGACCATGATTGCACTAGCTCTCCCTTAGGAAGCTTTCTACCGTGCCATACCTTTAATGGATCTTCGATAAACTGAGGCATAACCTAGAACACTCCAAAGCATGCTAAAAAGGCGGACCAAACTTGACTTACAAAGGAACAATACATGAAAAGGTGGTCTATCAATTCCACCTCATTCATACGCATAAGGTAAATGTTAGAAAGAATCATAACCCTTTTTTGCAAGTTATCAATAACTAAGATTCTCTTCCTCCCCACCAACTAAACGAAAGCATCCACCTTAGAAGGGATTCCATAAAACCAAAACCTATCAAAAGAATTCCCGTCTAGAAGATGGGAAAGTGTGATCATGCTAAAGAATTCCCTTCTATGAAACTTTGAGAAAGAGTGATTAGCAAATACTAAGGCATGAGACGGATGTATTAGAAAATCAGTTTGGTTTTATGTAAGGGAGGTCTACAATTGAAGCTATGTTCCTACTTAGACAATTAATTGAGAAATATAGGGAGAGGTGGAAGGATCTCCACATGGTCTTTATTGACTTAGAGAAAACTTATGATAGGATTTCCAGAGAGTTAATTGGGTGGGAAAGAAAGAGAGTTCCAAGAGGGTATGTATGCGGAAGCAGTTACAAATGTGAGGAACACTAAGGGCCTGTTTGGTTTTATGGCTCATGTGTAATTACGTTGTAAATGAGTAATCATTATTTACCAGGGTAATTACCTTCATCTTTCCCGATGCTGACTTGACCGGTTACTTTTTAAGCACTCAAATCGAGGAATTTGTAAAATAAATATGGGGCCCACCATAATGTGTGTGGCTTATCCACACTGCCCATTCATTATGCCAAATGAATTTAAGGCATGAGCCCAAAAATTAGGCAAATCCAAAGGTCAAGTGGACCACACCACACGAAATTATGAGAATTAAATGCCTACCATTAAAAACTTGTTGAGGCCCTTAGAAATTTTAGATCAGGCTTATATTTATATTTTTCACTTATCCATGTCCATGTGACCCTATGAACGGGTTAGATGGCGAATAAACCTCAACGTGGGCCCAGTAAAAGAATCAACTTTCAACGGTGGACAAATTAAGTCCATTGTTTCCTTTCATGTGGGCCAATTGAACTTTAGATCTTCCTAATTTTTTCGGATAAAGCCTCAAAATATTCTAATAAAACAGATGGACGACATGGATATATTATATACATTATGATGGGGTCCACGAATTTAAGTTAACATTTTTGGACCGGTTTCCCAAGTGAAATTACTCACTCATTTCCAAACAGGTGAAAGTATGTAATAATTACTTTTTTATAGTGATTTACAACAATTTACCTTTATTATGGAAAACCAAACAGGCCCTAAGGTAGAGACAAGTGAGTTCCCAATTACTATAGGCTTGCACGAAGGGTTGGAATTGAGCCCGTACCTTTTCGCTTAGTTATGGACGAGTTAATGAAGGCATCTGTAGGAAGAAATCTCTTAGTGTATGTTGTTTGTAGGTGACATAGTTTTGATTGAAAAGACGAGGGAGGGTGTAAACACAAAGTTAGATTTATGAACGGGTGCTTTATAATCTGAATGATTTAAAATTAGTTGGACTAAAATAGAGTATATGGAGTGCAATTTTAATAACAACATGAGTAAAAATGAGGAATTAGTTAAGATTGTTGACCAAGAAGTTCCCTAAAATTACCATATTCGATATTTTGGGTTGATAATTCATGAGTGGAGAGATTGGGTAGGAATTTGCCATAGAAGTCAAGCGGGGTGGAAGAAATGGAGATGTATCTCTAGGGTTTTATGTGATCGTCCTTTACTATTTATACTTAAACCAACCATGCTTTAGGGCATAGAATGTTGGGCAGTTAAGGAACAACATGTTCATAGGATGCAATGGAAGAGTAAGCACTTGTCCCTGGGAGGAAGAATTACTTTAAATAAGGTGGCAATGTCTAATATTCTGGTTTACTTCATGACAATTTTCAAGTGCCTGAAAACATTTTTGAATAAATTAAAAAATATCAGGTGGGATTTCTTGTGGAAGGGAGTGGAAGAAAAGAGCAAATTCCATCTTATGAAATGGGAGGATCTATGTAAGACTTGAGATCAAGGGGGAGCAGGATCGAGAAGTTTGGAGATAATGAATTTGGCGTTGTTAGGAAAATGGGTCTGAAGGTTCTTTGTGGAAGAGGATAGCATGTGGAGAGTGGTGGTGGGTAGGAAACATGGGATGCAAGAAGGGTTAGATGGACTAGGTCTTCATTGTTGAATAAGTCTCCATATCTTTGGAAATCGGTGGTGTCATTAAAAACAAAGTGTGGGAATGGGTAAGTTTCTCTTTGGGAAACGGTGAAAAGATTAGGTTTTGGAGGATGTTTAGTTGGGGAAGCAAAAGTTGAGTGCAACTTTTCCCCAACTTGCAAGTTGCTTTAGTCTTCGTAAGGGCTGATATTAGTCCTAATTAACGGCTGAGATTGAAAGTTGGGTTGAGGGTTGATGAGTGACAAATGTAAGGGCTGTTTACACAAATTTGGAGGGGGCATCTTTTTTCTTTCTCATTATTGTTGAATGATTGCTTTTGGATGAAAAGAGGGAACTTTTTTCTTACTCTTTGCTCATTACAAGTTGGTAGTGACTTGGTGCATCCATTCAAGTGCGGGTTGTATTAATCTTGTTAGTTTTTATGATTTCTCTCACTTTCTTGTCCATCGATATCTACTCTCTAGATGTTAGTTCTATTTTTGAGATGCTAAATAGAGAGGTCAGTAAATGTGTAAATGACACTCTAATCAACAGAACACATGTTGAAGAAGATCGATATCCAGTTATTACATTACAGTGGAACAGCACTCGTGAGTGTCATTCCAAAGTCTTGATTGTGGATGGGCATGCTCAAAACATCACACTGATAGGGCAATCCTTATCGTTCACTTTCAACAGTTCAACTTGCACTGTCGATCAATTTTCTTTTCAAGAATCCATTTTATTGAGAATTTTAGATATTCAAGATCATTCGTTCATTGTATATTTAAGCCTTGCCCCATCTATTGAAGAGCCCAAAAATTGAACGGTCTGGATTGAATATACTTGTATGCTTCATATATGGTGCATGCCAGGGCCATAGTGTGTGCATAAGATTGTGGTGTGCCTTTCATGATTGTTTCCATCCCTTAACCAATGAAAAGTGTGTGGGTGTAGGTTAAGTCCTGACACTGGCAAGTAAATGGAACTATAAAAACACTGAAAATGTTCCATTGAAAACAGGTAGAAGCAGCTCGAAGACAGAAAAAGAAAACCTAAAGTAAAGAAGGAAAGACAGAGAGAGACAGAGAGAGAATGGAGAAAGGAAACACGCAAGAGATAAAGCATCTAGAAGATTGCTCTGTTTCCAAGTAAGCATTGTTTCTGATATTCTCTCTCTCTATTTTCATTAAATAGACAAGGTGAGAAGGATTGATAGCTTCCACATACACAAGTTGCAGGAACCACTTCCTATATCAACTAGGAAGGTTGGGTTCCAAACCCATCTCGTGTTTACTCCACAATTTATTTGTAAAATCCAAGTCAAAATCTGCCTAATGACAAAAGTCAACAAGCATATGTCATACATGAGTTTCTGGGAATGTCTCACATGCAACTAGTCGTAGATGAGAAAACCATGCAACTGGCTGTGTATGGGGGCCATGGTGTGTGCAGGGCATTTAATGCGTTGAGTGGAAAAGTCGTGCGCTAGCCAGCAAGCAACACCCTATTACGTAAAGAAAACTTATTACAGGCAGTCGCGCTAGCCAGCTTCAAAAGAAGTGGCGAGATCGAACAGTGGTCTTTTCCTCGGAAGTATGCACTGGATGTTTTATCAAAAAAGCTGAATGATGGGATGCAAACCATGTCACTTTCCTATTGAACAAAATCACAGTTTGACTCATGACATGGATGGTGATCTTGTTGATGCTACGGTGTATAGGAGACTGATTGTGACGGTTGATATACCTTACAATCACCCGACTGGACATTGCATATGCTTGAAGTGTTGTGAGTCAATTCATGGAGAAGCCCAGAAAAGAACACGTCAGATTGAGAAAGAGATTTCAACTAAAAAAGTTTCAGGCGCGATCAAATGAATCAATTTCGAAAAATGACACAGAAAATAAACCATTAAGTTTTTCTGAAAACATATGGAGTATGAGAAAATACCATAGCGAAAGACGCGGCTACTCTACTTCTGCTAGGAACTTTTCTAATATCATTAAAAAATGAAAGTATACGCCTGTTCACCGCAGCAACACGCAAAATACAACAAACTCTTCTAGCTCGATGACAATACTCACTTCCGAATGATGACGCTCTTCTGATTAGATAATCAAATTCGTGATGCCCCAGCCGTTTTTCGTAACCTTAGCTGCTAAGGCCCTCCATCGATTAATAAACTGACATCCACCACAGGGTAAACCACCGCCTCTCGGGCCTCCCCGACTGGGGTGGGAGATGCAGCTGGTGATAGACTTTCCCCCCCACCATGAAAATGGGGTACCCCAGAAGTCAGGCCCATCCAGCCATCAGATGGGCCACCACATGAATTTTAAGGATTTTGGGTGGTTGTCCATTTGGTGCGGCCAACCCAATGATTGGATTGGCCTGATTTTTTGAGACGCCTCATTTTCATAGTGGGATGACCGTGTTGGACAGGGCTTCTGCACACACACCATGTTGGGCTCCACATGCTGCTAGTTACACAGCTTTCTCATCTACAGCTAGCTGCTGCTGAGAAGTTCCATAAATCCAGTCTTCCGTGTGATCTTGCAACAATGTGTGGGATGTGTTGATGGTCTGGTTTCTGCCAGGCCATCTACATCAGTGCCCACCTGATGCATTGCTGGAGTGCATTTAGCTAGGCAAAGGGAGTGTTTGAAATCCAGTGATAAGCAAGACTTTTGTTTTTGATGTTTGCAGCGCTCTAGGCACGTGGGTGTTCTCTGTTGCGGGGGCTCTGCTGGCAATTCCGGTGGGGATACGGCGGAAGTCATTGGCACCCCTTGTATTCTTTGGCACTACCGGCACTATGCTTGATATTATCATGGGCATAAGTGCTTGCGAAAGAGAACACGCTGAGCATCAAATGAAGCTTTTGGAATCGCAGAATCTCACAAACGATGCTGTAGTGGAGGCCGAAAGCGAACATTAACAATAATGGCTCTCTATTCAGTTCGTCCTGTGCTATCTCATCATTCTCTTCACACGTCTCATTGTACAAAAGCAGAAGGAATCACACTTTTGCCCTGGATATCTCAATGCCTTCTTTCTTTTGATTTTGCCTAATCTGATTTACTTTAAATTGGGTGCCTTTCTCAATGCTTGAATTTCTTAGAGCCTGTTTGGAGTCTTCGGACGTACCCCAAATTGGGAATGCGGTCTATTGCAATTGAGCCCATCGGCATTTTGCGGGAACAGAAATGGTAGTTGATGCTGCTGTTTAAATGGCATGTATTTAGTTACTCGCAGGAAAGGTGGAGTTGAAATGAGAGGATTTTCAGCATTTGGCTGTCTTGATAATTTCTATCATGAATGCTAACATATTGAAAGGATTGCTGTGGCCAATTATCAGGATTTGCTGGTAAGTTTCTGTATTTTTCTATCAAAATATGTAGCTTGAAAAATGATCTAGTGGGCTAAGGCCTAAGAGTAAGGAAACATTCCCATCCGTCTCATTGCATTTGTATTTGCCGGTATCCACATCACCCATCTAGACCATTCATTAGATCCGGACTTGGGACTTCCGAATCGCTGCCGTGCAAAAATCATCCATGATTGAATCTATATTCTATGTACAATCTTGTCCATTGGTTTTTCCAGGCTGCTGACTGAATGGATTGGATAATCTGAGCACTATGGTTTTTTCAAGGCTGGACATGAAAAGTGGGTCAGGTCAAATAGACGGTCCGGATCAATCTGCAACTAGGTGAATGCGAAGGTTCACATACACACCCACCTCCAAAAGGCCATTATCCAAGCTGCGTGGCCGTTGGGCCATGCTGTGATGGTCCACCAGAGTCCGGCTTGCTTTGGGCTGGACCTTGGTTTCTGTAAGTTGGATGTTATTGGCCAGATGACTGCTTTAGCCGTTACATTGATATGAAGCATTGGTTGTGAGCTCGTTCAACCATTAATTTCTTTTATAAATGTGGGCCACCTAATCGAAAGATTTGGGCAAGGGAGAGTGCCGATGAGTGGCTTGGATCTTACTCATGTTAGCACACGTGGGAGAGATGGCCCCAAAAACAAGGGTACGAGGAGTAGGATGAGTACTTAATACACGTTCTTCCCAACTCCTGCGAAAATCATTGGGAGTCTGGCAGACGGTCACCATTTATACTCATGCATACATGCATTGCGCACGGGGTACGAATTGACTTCAATTCAACCATTCAACTCATGGGCCCCACCGTAAAATTGGATAGAAGCACAAAGTCAGATTGATTGGATGGTCCCAGACGCTGATCGTGAGGCGTTTTGTTGGTTTTATAGTAGCCTTTGATAAAATTTCCCTAGCTGTGAATTGGACCGATCACTGTCTCCAATCCAGAATTTGGATGGCTGGTATGGATTTTTATGGTTGCCTTGTACGCAATGTGAATCCATGGATGGATTCTTCTCATGCTCTGACTACTTACTAGTAAGTTTCTCATAAGGACCTGCTTCTCATCCAATATCCGCCGTCCATAGTTTGTTACCACACAGCCAAATCTCTGGGTACGCTGAAAGGTGGGACGCACATATCACTATCATCCATCATAGACTTGCCCCATGAAAGATGGGACCCACCTATCCTCATCAACGTAGCTTTGCCCCAGCTATTTGTAGTCACCATCATTTATAAATTGTGGCCCACCTACTTAGTGAACTGGCGTGATTATTTTCAGCAGGGCATCTATGCTGTAGGACCCATCTTAGGGATGGCTGGGATCGTGCACACAAGTGGGATCCACCTTTCTATTCTCTATTTTCCTCAGCAATGATTAGGCCAGGGCTGCCATGGCCACCTCTTTTCAACAAATAAAATCTGGTAGGAGAGGTGGTTTTTTTTTTTTTTTTTTTTTTTTTAACACACGCACGCCACCGTGGGTACACACACCCCACACACGCGCACACACCCCACACACGCACGCCATGGCCACCTCTTTTCAACAAATAAAATCTGGTAGGAGAGGCTTGCTAGGCCCGCACGCTCACACAGCTTTCTGCCAATGTGTTTGTGTGGACATCTGAGCCATGTATCAGGTGGAAACTATTGTGCCTATGATTTACTCAAATCTCCTCGGGAAACACCTGGATTGAAAAAGGTTTGCTACAAGGTTGTTTGGGAAATTATTCATTTGCAATCGAACCCATGGTAATTACGATTACGTTTAAGCTGTGTGGAGCCCACCTTTGATGTGTATGTGTGTAGAATCCAAACCGTGCATCTGGTGAGGCTCATCGAAACGTGTCCATCCCAAGAATCATTTTACAGAAGACTTGAGGGTACACAGCATTTATTCATTTAACACGCACTCACTCACCGAAGTGGGATTTCCCCAACAATGGGTAAGACTAAAGGGTTTTGGGATCCAGGCCTATTTGGCATACTTAGACCAATGAGATTTCATCATGTGTCGATACTGCATGTTAAATGATGGGTAAAATTCTACTCGCATATTAAGAGATTGTTTACGCATGACTTGGCATGACCACGATGGTAGTTGTGCCACATGGCATAGATGACTTCAAAAAAGAATTAGAGATATTTGAGAGAAAATATTAAATGCTATAGCTTTATCAAAAGTATTTTCCATAAAGTAAAATTTTTGTTAAACCAAGTCTCTCTCTATTCAAGGATTAAATACTAGCAATTTTCTACCCATGCCACAGCCAACAACTTTTTACTATACGGGCCTAGAGACGTGAAGACTCTGAACCAACGCACAATATGAAGCGAGTTCTCTTGTACCCGTGGACATAAGTGATATGCTACCTGATGTAGAAGAATAAAAAAGATTTGCACAGTTGAACGTCTAGATCTTTCACGATGTTGCAGACTACGTAAGACCACCACATCTCATATGCCTATAAAGGAGCAATCGAAGAATGGCTCGAGGCCTCATGCCAATACAACCAACCAACACTTTATTCATCCATCAACCATGAGAAATTTATCGCTTTTATTTTATTTTAGTTTAGGTTTATCCCCATCGTTGCTAAAAGCATGGGGCAACTAGTTTTTAGTTCTTAGTCTATCTCTCCACCCTTCATAAACGGCATCTTGCTGGATCACAAGGAAGATCGTTCAAATTTTAAATGAAAGGTTGCAGGACTTCCCTACTACATGCTAGGTGATTTTGT
This sequence comes from Magnolia kwangsiensis, assembly GCA_037074715.1. Lineage (NCBI taxonomy): Eukaryota > Viridiplantae > Streptophyta > Magnoliopsida > Magnoliales > Magnoliaceae > Magnolia > Magnolia kwangsiensis. Next base: position 153,190,684 of record CM073573.1, on the reverse strand, counting down.
TGGCCATTTCATTACGAAGTTTGATCCACACTAGACGAAGAATGAATAATTGATTTATGACTGTCTTGCCATGTGCTTACTTCCAACCAAGACCACAAACAGGTTGTCACCCCACCTGTCATGGAGCCCGATTCTAACCAAGCAACAAGTAGATTATCGAAGATCCACCCTCCATCGGTCATTTTGTCACAAGGCTCGATTTTGACAGAGCAATGAACAAGCGACCATCCTCCACATCACGACTGTGCTAGCACAAAGCTCAGTCTCAATTAGGCAATGAATGGATCACCGTCCCTCAAGTCGATCGTGAATATGATTATTGTAAAAATCATTAATAGAAAATTATTTTCGACTGTTTTTTTTTTCTCTCTCTATTTTATCGTTGAACTTCGGTTGCAATTTACATTAAAAGAAAAAGTTCGTAAGTTGTATACTCATGTCTATTGTCATGAGGCAAAAAGAACTCATTCAAAAGGCTTAACCTCTTACCCTTCCTTGAATAGCTTGAACAAAGCGAAATTTAGGTGGCCTAGAGGACTTTGGTTCTTGTGTCCGGTCTCAATCTGTCTGTCCCGGTAAATGAGACACCAACAATTCAATCAACCTTTGAATCAAGGTACGACCGTAAATCCTCCTCACACACACGTGAACCCAATTCAGGCCCTCCACAAGTTAATTATAAATAATAATAATAATAATAAAGAAAAAAAAAGGAAAGAAAGAAAAAGAAAAAACACAACATTATAAGATCCTATTATTGACCCACAAAACAATGTAGAAGGGAGACATTCGAATGAAAAGAATTAAATGATCAAAAAGTTGAAATTCCAATGCGCCGCATGGCTAGGCAAAAGGTTTGGATTAATGAAACATAACCCCATATATGAACGGTTACAGTCCTGATGTAACAGCAAACCTTGTAAGGAAATAATAGAGCTAGAGTCGAAACCATCCATTTTCTGTACATGTGTAGCCCACCTAATGAGCTGACCAGCCTAATTTTGGGCCAGCTCATCTACCTGTCAGGTCCCAATTGATGCACCAAATAAGACACGTATCAACCTCATGTGGCTACCCCGTGTGAACTCACACCACGTGAATTTAGAGTTTTAGGCATGATTTAACCCCGGGAACATACTGAGGAAGGGTGGAGGAACACTCAATACATACCATAAACGGCCCCATGAGAGAATATATTTCGACGGTATATTTGCTACTTCCATGATTCGAACACTTAACCTTCCGCTCTAATACCATGTCAAATCATCACTTGATCTAAAAGCTTGAGCCTTTACAAAATGTGGTTGTTTGAGTGTTAAGGTCCCTTAGATATACATTGATATGCCATCCTCTAATAGCTCGAGTTTTTAGAGAAAGTGGTTGTTTGACATGGTATCAAAGCGGACGTGTTCCAATCCCAAGAGCAACAAATATGCCTTTCACCTCTTTCCACTTCAAGCCATTTCTATACTAAAAGACAGTTTACAAAATCTCATGATGGGGGTTTCTGGTTTTACCTGTTGTGTGTGTGCGCGCGCTAGCAGTCTATATATGCACTGTCAATCTGAAGCACACATCAGGTGGGCTGTGCCTAAGAAATGGAAGGTATCGATATTCATTGTGCTAAGAAATCTGATCAAGTTAATCCCTTCTGTCAATTTACTATGCAAATTGGGAACAATGCACACACACACAAGCAACAGGCCTTCCATGTTGAATGTGTTCCATCTTGTAAATTCTGCCTAGTAAGACTACCATTGGTTTAATGCCTACTCTGTCCTGCCCCCAAAATCACATTTCTTGGTCGATCATGGCTACTGATTGAAGGACATAGATTGCAGATGGAAAGGTCCAAAAACCCATCAAACCGAAGGTGAAGTTTTTTGGGGCACGCCCCATCTAAGATAGGCTCTAAAAGATGAATGGGATGGATTCGAGAATGCAAGACACTTGCACAGGGACTCGGATTTGGCAGTGACCCCTTCAGCTGTACACTCCCTATTTTTGAAATGTCATATTTATCAAGCCCATCAGTAGACTAATAGACCAACCTGTTGTGGCATCAACAAACAACTCTGTTCCTTTCTGGAAATGGCCAAAACTAGGTCATGAGGAAATTATAGGATCCTCAACCTAAGGACATGCACAGTTTATACAGGTTTTCAGTTCATAGAAGTGAGGCCCAAAGCTCATGAGCTACACCACTGCTCTGTTGGTGCCCATTGTGGACAGACCAAGCCCCAATGACTCCAAGACTGGACTGTAGCCATGAAAGTTGGGTCAATTTTCAGTGGAATGTCACTCATTGCAGCATTTTCCATACTTGACCATCTATTTTTACAGCCACACGCTGAAAGGTTAAGATTATACCATTGAAGAAATTTCTGGGGCAGATTCCATCCATAGTAGGCCAAGCAGACAAACACTCCGAATCTAAACCAGGAACCCCACTTACACAAACTGAAAACCCAAGTATTCTATGGATTTCTGCAGACCGAGGATCATACAATTCCTCTTCGACCATTAACTCTGTTGATTGACAGAGTCGATGAATAAATAAAACAATAAAACCTCTGTTCATTGCCAGGCCAAGATCATCTTACAAAGAAAATAATATGGCAGGTTTGGTAGAATGCTAAGTATTGTTAAGAACTTAGGTTTCATGATATAGAACATTCCAATATCTTCAAAAAATGGAAAACAATTCTCAAATTTTACAGCAGGGTATATGATTTAGCATATACACCAATAAGGGATAAAGAGTAGAGGCAGCAACACAGATACATCTACTCTACGTTATTATGATCCGATTAGTACTTTGGTCAGCCACAACTGAACGTGATTTATGAATGACACTGAATATAATCAGCATTTACATGCATTTTGGTTCATATGTAAATACAGAAATATGGAAAGGAAAAGCACCCAGGCGAGGATTTTAAGATGCTACCTGGGAACTGATTGTGCTGTGAGCTGTCTCATGAGGCCCACCCGTTCTTCTGAAGCAATTCTAGCTTTACATGATTAGCACGGACGTCCAGCATCAGGAATTCTATCACAGGCAGCTGCATCCATCCATCTCCTCCTCGGAACGCTTACTGGCCAATGTATTTGCAAAGAACCTCTGAGAAAGGGACAGCACAAACAGAAAACCATCTTGGGTCATCTGGAACCCTTGTACAGCTTGAAGCCAAAAACCCGTGGAACGTAATTTTGGACTGGCTTCACTGGCTTTGCGGAAGGGTAGGTCATTAAGTATAGGTGAGGGAATGTTGTGCCTATGTAAGCACCATCCATATCTGAACAAAATATCAAGAACAAACAAAAGTAGAGCAGATTGAAAATATTGACACAGCTGATAATGTAACTAGACATTCAAGACCATTTTGAACTTCAAGTTTTCATTGCCCAGCTGGTGTTATTGAAGCACACATACCTAGAGATACGCTAAATCAGCTAATTAGCTCATTGAAGCACACAGTAACGCTAGAACGAACAAATCTGTGCACTAAGATGCATGCATGGAATCATGTCAGATTGGTCAATTTACCATGTTCTGCATTAAAATCCATATCCTGAACCAGTTGATTAGGTTAGAGATCATTTGGTACCAAGCAATGTTGAGTCACAGACAAGCTATCTAGCTCATACTGACTAGAACAAGTCAGGGCCTAGGACTAGCTATACTGGTGTTATTTGTCAAGCACCCTAGAGCAAGAAAAGATTATATGGCACATGGGGGCATGTGCACATTGACAACTTGGCATTGGCACATGTGTGATGCTTGAAAATGTACAGTGACCCATGTGGCATGTGGGGTGCTTGAAAATGTACAGAATGTGGCACATGCAGTGCTTGAAGATGTACAGCAGCAGATGTGGGGTGCTTGACGATGTAAGGTGGCACATGAAGGGCACTTGAAGATCTTAAAGATGGACAGACACATTGGCACATGGCAAATGTAGTGTATGTGTACGACAACTGGATGGTCAGACATGTTGCATAACCAGCATTTGCGATATTGATACCTGATACGAAACCCCCAGGAAGAAACTGGAATTATTGGTGTTGACGATATTTTCGCAACATATCACATTATATCAACGTTATATCAATACAATGCGATATTTCATTGATTTATAAATTGACGATAGTATCATTGATACATCTATGCTGATTACTGAGTCACCGACAGTGTATCATGAGGTCACTTGAACAAGTCGAGAAAAAAAAAAACTTATGAAATCCATTTTCATCAAGTTTTCAACTTTTAATCCATTCTTTCAATTATTTAGGGCCTGTTTGATTTGTGAAGTAAATGGGAACTCCCGGGTAAATAAGTAATAATTACTTACCAGGGAATTGCCCTTCGTTTCCTGTGCACTGATGTCGACGGCGTAGCCTTTTGGCATTAAAATCGAGGATGGCTGTGAAATGAATATAGGGCCCACTGTGATGTACATGATGTATCAGCACCGTTTATCCTATACGTCAGCCTCATTTAGGCCATAAACTCAAAAAATGAGGTAGATCCAAAGCTCTAGTGGACCACACCACAGGAAACAGTAGAAATTTAATGTTTGCCGTATAAAAAATTTTGTGGCACTTAAAAGTTTTGGCTGAAGCTGATATTTGTATTTACCCCTTATCAATTTTGGACTTAGGCCCTAAAATCTTCTGATAAAATAGATGGACGGTGTGGATATGTCATACACATCACAGTGGGTCCACAAATGCAAATCAACTTTTTTGGACCAATTTTTGAGGTGGAAATGCATTTGAAAATTCAAACACGGGAGAAGGTAATAAGGAACTTTTGCAAGGGTATTTCCCAATTCCCTTGAAATCAAACAGGCCCTTAGAGAGAGAGAGAGAGAGGGAAAAAAAAAACTGGTTTTTTTTTTTTTGTTTTGCAGAAATCAGGATCGGATAGTGGGTGGGCTGATTTTCAAATGATGAGTTTTTTCTACTTTGATTCTTTTTTTTTCTGTCTCTTTTTTTTTTTTTTTTCTTTTTTTGGTAAATCACTTGGAAACAATAGACTAAGATGGAAATCCATAATTTCGCATGCTTTGTATGCTCAATCATTAATTTCAGCATCCGATTTGGGGATTTGGACATGTTGGAGGCTGATCTACAGATTGACAGAGGTTTATAGATTTTTTTCAATTTTTTTTTTTTTTAAAAAAACTAAAAATATTTTTTTCAAAACATCTAGTTTGATCAGCAGTTATTTGGCCTTTAATTTCCAGGTGTTTACAAGTGTTTGCTGATATTAATATCAGTTGCACTTTAAGGGCTTGTTTGATTTCAAGGGAATTGGGAAATACCCTTGCAAAAGTTCATTATTACCTTTTCTCCTGTTTGGGTTTTCAAAGGCAATTCTACCTCGAAAATTGGTCTGAAAAAGTTAACTTGCATTTGTGGACCCCACTGTGATGTGTATGACATATCCACACCGTCCATCTATTTTATCAGAGGATTTTAGGCCTAAGTCCAAAATTGATAAGGGATAAACACAAATATCAGCTTCAGCCAAAACATCTAAGTGCCATTTAATTTTTATACGGCAAACATTAAATTTCCACTGTTTCCTGTGGTGTGGTCCACTGGAGCTTTGGATCTGCCTTATTTTTGATTTCAAAGCCTAAATGAGGCTAACATACAGGATGAACAGTGTTGATACATCATATACATCATAGTGGGCCCTATATTCCTTTTAAAGCTATCCTCGATTTTAATGCCAAAAGGCTACGCCGTCGACATCAGCGCACAGGAATTGAGGGGCAATTCCCTGATAAGTAATTATTACTTATTTCCCAGGTAATTCCCATTTACCTCCCAAATCAAACAGGCCCTAATTTGCGAATTTGGGGAAATTGGAAAAAATCCAAAATTTCTTCCATTTCACCCATTTAAATTGCAAATAGAGTATGGAAAAATCACATTAGACATGTTAGAGGCTGATATATAGATTGACGGAGGTGTTTGGATTTTTGGGTATATATATATATATATATATATTATTTATTAAAAATATTTTTAGAAAAATTCTAGGTGTATTTCCGAGTCACGACCACACACAACACAGGTATATTTCTACTTCTTTTGCTTTTGAGCATATTACTCATGTTTTCATACATTTCTTAGATTTATAAATGATACGAATTTATTTTGAATATAGTTGCATCACTTTGGTCAGACAACGCATTGTTTAGGACATTGTACAAAGGAAACCTATTAGGCTATTATATGCACTTGTTTTTTTGTGATCTTTTGATATTTAAGTGTGCATTGATATCTTTTTTAGCATCCCCGGAGGTTCCATTGAAGAAGAAGGGGTAGAGGTGTATTTTCTACCTAAAATTGCATTCCACACTTAGAAATCAAAAGATCACAAAAAAAGAGAGTAGGTTTTCTTATTTTTACATGTTATTTATGGAAGTCAGTGGCTACATTAAGGGGTAAATTTAAGGAAGGGGTGAGCTATTCTTTGGGAAATGGAGAGGGATACGTTTCTGGGAAGATATTTGGCTAGGTTGCATGATGTTTTTCCAAGGTTAGCAGGAATTTCGTTGAAGGAGAATTATTCTGATAGCACGATGTGCGTCTCTAGTGGGAGAAGGGATGGTTTGGGACCTGCCATATCACAAAAACATGACAGGAAGAAATGGAAGATTTCGTTAACCTCTTAAAGATGTTACACTATGTGAGGCCAGTGATCGAGGATAAAGATACAATGGTGTGGATCAGAGAGAAGTCAGGCCGATGCTCTGCAAAATGTCTGTATAGACTATTCGATGTGTCCTCTTTGGAAAGTCAGTGTTCACCATACAGCTTTTGTTTGGTGTTACGGGGCTCCATCCAAGGTTGCAGTTTTGGCCTAGTTAGTGGGGAACAAAAAGGTGTTAACAGTCGATAATCTTTGCTGATGAAGGATGGTACTTGGCTTATTAGGGAGGGGGTCGAAGAAAAACACATTTCAGTTAATGAAATGTGACACTTAATGAAATGTGAAGTGTAGAAAAACCATTAGATTAGGGGGGTGCGGTTTAAGAAGCTTGGAGAATATGAATCTAGCCTTTCTAGGAAAGTGGATTTTGGAGATTTGGGATGAAAGAGTGTAACCTTTGGAAAGTGGTGGGTAGGAAGTATGGGGTAGATAAGCAAAATATTCTTCTTTGTATCGGGCATCATCACTTTGGAAATTGGTGGCTTTGGTGAAAACAAGGTTTTTTTTTTTTTTTTTTTTTAAAAGGGGGGAGTGGGGGAATGGAAAGAAAATTAGGTTTTAGGAGGATGTTTGGCTTGGTACTAGGAAGTTAAGTAGTGTGTTTCCCTATTGGCTCGTATTTCGATAGACGCAATTATTTCAGTTGATTGTTGTTTCTCTAATGTTGGTGAGGAAACTATTTGGGTTCCCCCTTGTAGAAGAAATTTGAATGATGAAGATGTGGAAGATCTAAACAGATTACTAGATATGTTATCTAAAGTCCATCCTATAAGCTTAAAGGAGATTCGATGATGTGGTTAAAAGAAAAGTTAGGCAAGTTTTCTGTAAAATCCTTTTATTTGATGATTGTTGAGGGGCCGAGCAAGTATGGTGAATGTCACACAACCCATATTTGGCATTATGGTGCTCCTCCAAGGGTGGCAGTCTTAGCTTGGTTAGTGGGAAGGAATAAGGTTCTAATGATTGATAACTTGTCCAAGTGGCAAATGGTTATTCCGAATATGTGTCTAATATGCTATCGGGATGAGGAATCAGTTGACCATCTCTTCCTTCATTGCAATTTTGCCACAAAGGTGTGGGAGAGTTTGCTTACATTGTTCAGAGTCTCATGGATTATCCCAAACTCCATTGAGCGAATCTGGCACCTTTGTTTACTAGCAGGTATATGGAGTATTTGGATGGAAAGAAATAGTCTCTTCAAGAATTGAAAGGGTGAGATCGTAAGTGTTCAACAGGGCGAAACAGGATGTTATGGATTGAGCGAGAGCCGCAAATTATATTGCAACCAATCAGTTTCCTGCATGGTGACTAGAGTTGTAATTGGTTTCTGTTGTTTTCTATTTTCTTTGTAATTTTTTTAGGCTTCGGTCCTATTCAATAAAGAGATCAGTGTTTCAAAAAAATGAAAAGAAAAGAAAAGGGAAGAAAGATATTAATGCCGAATATATGTTGTATGTGTATGAAAGACGAGGAGACGGTAGACTATCTTTTTATTCATTGTTTGTTTGCTAATGAGCTGTGGGACAGCTTTCTCACACTGTTTAGGGTATCATGGGCATTTGCCAGAAACGATGAGGAATTTCCTGATAGCTTTGCGACGGGACCATATGGAGGTTGTCCTTGATGGCTCGAATTTGGTCCTTATGGGAGGAGGCGGGCAGGTTTTGGAGCTTTTCAATAGGGAAGAATCAAACGTAATAGGGTGGACTATTGCTTTAACTAGCTCTGGACCCTGTATTGGGTAAAATGAGGGTAGGTGCGAGTGAGCGCAGCCTTGATAAACGAGGGAATAAAGCACATTAAGTAATGAGTGAGAGAGGCTCCTTGGGCTGCATTCTAAACAATAAGCCCAGCTCAGTGAGAGCTAGCACCCTAAACTATCTTCTAAATAGCAAGCGCATCCTTGGCTCCTGGGTGAAGGCTCCATCGATTGCCCAACAAATAGTGAGCATTGGCCACAGGAAGAGCTATACATTGGGCAATGAGTGTTGCTCACATAAAATGCACACAGAGGGGGATTGCCGAGCACTGCTCATATCGTCCTCCAAAGGATGAGTGGCCATGCGAGTTGCCCACGAAGCAAAGCGCAGGCCATACAAAGCACACACCAAACAATGGGCACACAGGCCATATGAGTTGCTACACTCAAGCCATGCGAATTGCGAAGGGGTCGGTATTGGCGTGCATTCTAAGTCCCTGGGTCGTTTGACAACGTATATTTAGGGTGGATTTGGAATTAAGGGTATTCCAAATACCTCCCTTGGTGGTGATTTTAAATTGCAACTTCAATTCCAAAATGCAACCACTCGCGACAGATGAAAATCCAACTGTTGGAGGATTGCTGTATAAATGAGACATTTACACTCCTCTCCCTCTCCTCTTGCAACTCTCTCTCTCTCTCTCTCTCTCTCTCTCTCTCTCTCTCTCTCTCTCTCTCTCTCCCTGGTGGAGATATCCACGCTACCTGTAACCCTGATCCGGCAAGAGAAGTTGCCCACTGCAACTCCGATTCGACAAGACAAGCTACCCACAACAAAGCTACACCATCCCCGAAATCCATTGCCTCACTACCTCTTGCCTCTCTCCATCTTTGCAAGTAAGCTCCCCACCTCCTCACTATGGTGAACCAACAGTTTAAAATTTTCTTTTCTTTGTTTAAAACAAATGTGAGCAAAAGTGGCCTAGGCTCAGGTGCCCCCACTATGATTTTTACGTGAAATCCACTTTGACTATAAGATGTGTCATTGTAAGTTAAAGTCTACGGCCAAAAAATCATGCAAACCTGAGCTTCAGGTGAGACCAACTAAATGAAACATTTGGGAGAGAGACGTCCACCCTTTATTCTTACATGGCCCACCTTAATGATTATATGAAAAGCTGAAAACTGATCCAACCATAACATGATTGTTGTGATAAACTGGGCTCGAATTTAATACAACTTCGTTGTAATCCCAAAACTCGAACTCGGATAACCCTAGGTATTAGAAATTTGGATCTAATACCATCGTTGATCCGTATGCGGAAGCACGTTCAACAAAGATAGAACAATCACAATAACTAGAATAAACAAAACAATTAAGCAAACAAACACAAAACACGCCAATTTTATGTGGAAAACCCTTGCAGGAAAAAACCATAGCACAAAGCGACAAAGATCTCCACCATAATCAAAATCCTTAAGAGTTTATACCACTCACCTTCTTTGATTACAAAATCACTCGATCTCCCCTTGCGATACGCACCTAGGAAAACCTTAGCCCCTTGAGAAAATCTCTTCCCAAGCCCTTACAAGTGTAAAGAACCCTCTCACTTCGCAAAACCCTTGCCCTTAGAGAGAAAATACATGTATTACTTAAGCCCAAATCACAAACGGACTTAAATACCCTAATTTATGCTAAATCGCATAACGTCATCAGTGGGACTGACAAGTTCCCTTCTCCGCAGTTGTCTCCTGGCTGAAAGTCTCCACATTGTTGGTTAGACCGACATTGTCCTGTTTCCTACTCTAGACTACACAGAATCCAAGGCGTCCGCACAACAATCTCCACCTAGACTTGTATTATGCCAAGTCACCCTGAAGATCTCATGTACTCGCCTCCACCTTGAGCATATACACTCCTTGCATCCTCCACCCGGAACGCAACTCCATTCGTTCCCTTGTGCAATGGTGCCCAATCTCATCAATGACTAGTAAGATTGATTAAGCCCAAGCAGTGCTTGAAATTGTCTATGGTCATCGACTTTGTCAACATGTCTGCGGCATTCTCGTTCGTATGAATCTTCTGAAACTGAATCTCTCCTGAAGTAATGAGTTCACGTATCTTGTGGAACCCCACGTTGATGTGTTTGGTTCTCACATGATACACGTGATTCAATGCTAGATGGATAGCACTCTTAACTATCACAATGTAATCGAATTGCCTCCCGCTTCAACACGAGTTCTCCTATCGGACCCTTCAACCATAATGCCTCCTTAGATGCCTTCATCGCAGTCATGTATTCCACCTCTATTGTAGACAATGCTATTGTAGACTATAGTGTAGATCTCCAACATATCGATCTGTCTGCTAATGTGAAAACAAATCCCACAGTGAATCTCTTTTTGTCCAGATCCCCTACGTAATCTGAATCCACGTGGCCTACAACTCCACTTGAAGCTTCATGTCCCCCAAACATGATTCCAGTCTCAACTGTGCCCATGAGATACCTGAGAATCCACTTAATAGAATTCCAATTCTCTTTTCCTAGATTTGTCACATATTTGTTGACCACACTAACTGCTTGTGAGATATCCGGCCTCGTGACATGAGACTCCCCACTGCACTCATGTACGATACCTGTGACATGTATGAAATCTCTTCTGTGCTTAGACACGACCTACCTGACAACGTAGAGTGACCTGCTAGAGGTATGCTAACTAGCTTAGCACTTTCTATGTGAAACCTCTCTATCACCTTCTGCACATATCCCCTTTGAGATAGCTACAACTTCCTAAACTATCCGTCTCTGTGAATCTCCATGCCTAGGATCTTCTTCACAATGCACATATCCTTCATGTCAAGCTCATTGCTTAATAAAGACTTAAGCAAGAATATCTCCTTCTCGTCCTTTGTAACAATCAACATATCATCAACATATAGCATCAATAGAACATATGACCTGTCCTCAAGCACCCTTTAATATACACAACAATCATGCTCACATCTGATATAGCCAATCTGCACCATGTAAGAATAGAACTGCTTATACCACTACCTCGAAGACTGCTTAAGCCCATACAATGACTTCTTCAGCCTATACATGTGATCTTCCTTACCCAGCTCTTTGAATCCTTCCAGCTGCTTCATGTAAATAACTTCCTCCAAATTCCCATTAAGGAATGTTAGCTTCACATCAAGCTACTTCAATTCCAAATTGGATTCCACTACCATAGCCAATAGCAACCTGATTGATGTGTGTTTCACAACCGGAGAGAAAACTTCTTTGTAGTTTACTTCTTCCCTCCATGAGTACCCCTTTGCTACAAGTTGTGCTTTGTATTTTTCGCCCTCTTTCTTAGTTAATGCTTTATTCCTTCTTAACAGCCATTTACACCCTAGAGCCGTTTGACCTTTTGGAAGTTCCACCAACTCCTATCTATGATTCCCGTGCAGAGATTCCATCTCCTTTGTCATAGCCGACATCCACTTGCCGTCATCCTTTCCAAACTTAGCCTCTTGAAAGGTAGAGGGATCTCCACTCCCTATAAACAATGCGAAATAAATCATGTCCTCGAACCCGTATCGAATCAAGGCTCTTATGGTTCTTATCTCTTTGTTCCTGGCTATACTTTCTTGGGTATCCTACTGATTGTTTTGGTCAGTTTCTTGCTCCTGCTAAATTTCATCTTCAGTAACCGGCTCAACTAGCTCCACCTGCACAGACAATCTCTCTGCCTCGCCATGTGTTTTTGACTTCCCTGCGGCGTCCTTGTTGGTCTTCAACATCGATGTCTCATTGAAGACGACATCTCTACCAATGACCACCTTCTAAGAAATTAAATCCCAAAGCTAGTAGCCCTTAACACCTTTCTTATAACCGACAAAAGATACACTTTCTAGATTTGGGATCCAACTTCGTCCTTTATCCACTCTGCATGTGGACATATGCCAGACACACGAAGATTCTCAATCCTGAGTAATTGACATCCTTACATGTCTAGACTTCCTTTACAACCTTGGAGTCTAGCTTTGTAGATGATGACCGATTCACAATATATTATGCAATGCGGGTGGACTTATTATGTTGATTTTGGTGCATGGTTAATTACTATTGGCCTCAGCCATGAGCCCAACTCATACGAACATGAAAATGTCAGGATACTAGATCTAAGGTTGTCAATGGTGTTCCCTGACCTGGCTCTTGAGGCCCAGGCCCAGAGCTTGGCCAAAACTTGGCATGGGTGTAGCATAGTAGACCCAAGCCTGAGCCTGAAAATTTGGTTGGGCCCTAGCTTGACGTGGCACAGCCCAAAAATCCAATAAAATCCCTATTTCCCACTTGAATGTACATAATCCATTTCTTAATCAAGTGGGCCACATGTATAAACAAATGGACATGGAGGTATTAGACCAGTTGTCTATGTTCAAGATGCATTTTCTACCTAACAGAAGGAGAATTAGAATGACATCTTTTTAGCATATTGCCCATGAAGTTTGGTCAGGCAGGCAAAATGATTTGCAACCAAGCCCAACCTAAAAAATGATTTTAATTGGGTTGGGCATGTTGGGCCCACTGATCAAGCTAGTAGTTCTAAGCCCGATCCCAAAATAGTGGATGCCTCGAAAATTAGTTGATATGTGCTTTAGACTCTCCTCAATCTAGAAGCGATTTAGAAATAAAAATTTAAATTAAAATTAAAATTAGAAAGGAAATTGGGACTACCCACAATGCGTAGGTTGTAGCAAATGATGTTTTATACGCGAGTTTAGGCTCGTGATTAGACTTATAATTCGTCTCATCATGCATAGAATAAAATTTGGACATTTTACTTTCATCAAATATCAATTGAACATGCTAGAAATAGTGAATTTGGATAAGTCAGACTCAGGTATGGATTATGTAACTAAGAAAGTGATTATTATATTTACAACAACCGCAATTATATTATATGCGACAACGATTTGCAATGCTGCATCCATTGTGAGAACAATACTCTCTGCACATTATATGATGTAGAGTTTTTAAAGCACGATTTCTTATATTGAAAGTTTTTACCTAAAATGTAGCATATACCTAGGTTAACCAAATTCAATAAAAACTTTTAATTACGTACAATCTTCTATGAATGCATTTGCAATGTCTATGAATGTTCTGTGAATGTCTGTGGAAATCATATCAATATAAACACGTGCAAACAAATAGGGCCAATCGACTTACGTATCTAAGGAACCCTTTCAAAATTCTTTAGGACTCATTTGATAGCTTGTATTAGGAATAACTTCGATTAGAAATACACTAGTTTCAGAATACCATATATTCAAAATACTACAGTTGTATTTTGCACCTTGTATTTGGAATACTATAGATTCCAAAAAAAATTGTTTGGCGGCCTGTATTTTAAAAGCATTCAAATTTTGTAGTATATTCACAGAAACCTAAAAGAAAATAAATCATTTATAATAACCCAAAGTGATTAACATGTATCACAACATAGATAATCATTGCAATAAGCCCATCGATAAGTAGACTTGAAAAAAATGAGGTAATTCCAAACTTCAAGTGGGCTGCAAAAATAAGCCCACTAAATTTTATACCTAAAGTAAAAGCCCTTGCGTTAATGAAAAACGTATCTACTCTAATGTGTGTGGTCCAAACAAACCATGTAAATTACATACCATACATGAATGCTCATTAATGTGAAAAAAAAAAGGATAGAAAACTACAGGCCGAAATATGCAAAATTGACAAAACTCCAAGATTGAAAGAATGTGACACCCTTGTTTTCTATAAGATGCTTTAATGTTCTCCACCCAAATGCTTCATTGATGTTTGTTGTGTTCATCAGACACTACATTACGTACGGCTCAAAGTTACTCTTCTTGTTAACATTATTGTTTGCACAAAACTACTAAGGGAGTCTTGCATGACCATCATTGTCTCCATTCATTATTTGACAGACAAAGCTAAGCCATTGATCTCGTCTATCACTTCATGTGGAACTTTGGCTTTCTTTTTTCTTATTTTGCGGTCTTGATGAAGATGGTCTAGCTTGTGAAGTATCAATTACTCCAAATATTGGTGATGATGCATGTCGTGTACCCACATCGGAAAAATCAAACACAACTAGCAAATGGGATTAGATTCATATGGGTTCAAGTCGAATGGCCCCCCATGTGGGATTCTCAGGTATTTCAATCGATTCAGTATGCACTTGTGACTTGCTGCTAGTAGTGTGGTCAGTTCCAACAATTATTGGCATACTATCATATTGAGGAAGGGAGTTCTTCCGAAACTCCTTTGCTTAACAATGTCTTTGTGGCCATTTAAATAGAAAAACATATTAACATTGCCAGATTATCAAGACTTTGTGTGAAAATAAATTTTCATTAGTTTATCTCAATGTACGCATTCCCATACTTCTACTTTAGCAGTAATGCACTTCTGAGTGTTGTCCCATCCAAATCAAGTAGAGCTTTCACAATGTGATGGTCCTTTTTTGATATCCTGATTTGGTTTTTGCAATGCTTGGGCATAAGCTCGATGCCCAACTTCTCATGGATGAAACTAATAATTGCAGTATATGTTGTTGCTTTAAATTGGTTGTTATCACAACAATAGTCAAGAGAGATGTGTTCCGAGAACACCTCATCATACAACTATTCATCTTATAGCTTTGTTAATTTCACACATTTCAGCCTGTATAACTTTACATATTTGATATTTGTTCTTTTTTATTGTTTTTTTATTAATGCATGTTCGCTTATGGCATTAGTTTGGGCCACACACACGTTGGAGTATATACATTTTTCCTTAATATATGGGCTTTTGCTTCAAGTATCAAATTTAGCGAACCCACCTGAAGTTTGGAATTACCTCATTTTTTTATTTTTTTCCAAAGTCTACTTTAAAATGAGCCTATTGCAATGATTATCTCTATCGTGACACTTGTTAACCACCTTGGAGTATTGTAGGTGATTTATTCTCTACTTTAGGTTCCCATGAATATACTGCAAAATTCGAATGCTTTCCAAATATAAGTTGACAAAAAAAAATTTTGGAATCCAATGTATTCCAAATGCAGGGTGTCAAAGACAACTAGAGTATTTCGAATTTAGGATACTCTGAAATAAACGTATTTCGAATCCAAAGTATTCCCAATACAAGCAACAAAACGAGCCCTTAAAATTTTCGAAAGGAATCCTTAAATATATAAGCCGACTAGTCATATTTGTTTAAATGTGTTTAAATTGATATGATTTCCATAGACATTCACAAAACATTCAAATATATTGCCAATCCATTTATAGAAAATTGCACATAATTGAAAGGTTTTTATTAGGTTTTGTTAATGCAGGTACAGGATACATTCTAAGTTAAAAGCCTTCAATATAGGAAATCGTGCTTTAAAAACTCCAAATGCACGTTCAATGGCATTTCTTAATGACGAATGACGAAGATTGAACGACTCTTTCTTTTCCCTTGAGAGACGACCTTGTTGAATTCCTTCAGATGGTGACAAACACCACAATCGAGTGCTGAGAAACCAAGGGTATTAGGAAAACTGGCATTAAATAGTACTTTCCATAAGCAGAGGCAATTTTCCTTCCCATGTGCTAGAAATTTTTAATCAAACAAGAATGCTGCCAAAACATTTTGGGATATGTACCCCTTTCTATTCCGCCATAAACGTTGATCATTCACTGGAATCTTTGTTGGGACGTGTACCATCTATAGTGCCAATATAATCTTTGAAATATAGAAAGAAGCGTTCATTGTTTAGTATTTTCGAAGGGATACTCACTCTAGAGGTGGTATAAATATGTAATGGAGTTTCATAATCGCATTTGTTACTTTGTTAAAGTATCGACTTTTAGTTTCTCCTGAACGGTTGAAATGATGTTGTACAAAGCAATTTTTTACGTTGTGGCTAATGGTATGCAAAAATATTATTAGTTGTTCTTCCAGGCTAACTTTGAATGTGCCAAACAAATGACAACTCTCATCAATTATATCTTGTAAATGAATAAAACAATCATGGTCAAAGCACGCTGTACCGGGTCTGTTAAGAATCGCATTTGTAGACTGGAGACCTGTCCAATTGTGGGCATGTCAACAGTCATGTTCACCTTCTGTTGTTGTATAATGTGCAACAACGATTGCTCCTACTATGGATACAACATTGCAAATCACGACTGTTGCTAATGTAACCGCAGCTACCGTTGTAAATATAATAATCACTTACTCAATTACATAGTCTATATCTGAGTCTGAATTATCCAAATTTATCATTTCTAGCATGTTCAAAGGATATTTGTTAAAAGTAAAAGGGAAAAATCTTATTCAACACCCGATGGGACGAATCACAAGTCTAACCACGAGTCTAAACCCACAACATCTAAATATCATTCGCTATAACCTACGCAATCTAAGAAGTCCCAAATTCCTTTTTTATTTTTATTTTTTACTTTTTTCTAAATCACTCTTAGATTTAGGAGAGCATAGACCGAATCCAAATCCAATAATTACATTCAAGTTGGGCCTACTTAAACTTATTTTTTCAACCAACGGGTTTCAATTTCTACAAGTGGGGTCTATGGTTCCATGATCCGAACCGATCCTCCATTGGTCCCATTAGTTGGACCACAGCCCAATAATCTCCTTAATAGGACAATCTTTACCTTACAAATTTTACCGATAAATAAATGGTCAAGGCAACAAATATTGCAATGTTCTACATACAAGTGGATAAGGGCCAAGTTTGGTGCTTATCATTTTCTAATCTTAAAGGTTTGTCATCATGATCAATTCAAGGTGGGTCCAGTCTAGCAGATCCATGATCTAGATCATTGAACCACGTAGTGTAAATGTAAATGTAGACATTTTTCCCTTCTAATGGATGGTATATTTGATGGAAAACATATTAGGAAAAGGTGACGGTGCGCCTTTGAAGAACTTCCCAAAATGTTGTGAACCATGGACCCTTGGAAGTCAACCCAAACCATTCCTCAAGTGTCTAGTTGTAGGTGATAGATCATAGGTTTAGTATCTTTCGGTGTGTGAGGAAAAAATTCAAGGCATCCCCTGTCCACTATTGGGTCCATTTAAGCAGTGGTTTGGATCACCCGAATCATAGACCACCATTTTATAGAATATGGTGCACAACACCGTTTGCATCCTAATGCATCAAGGTTTATAATTCTCTTCATCCACCACCAAAATAGATCTATTCATAAGCATGAAATGTTAACCAGTTAATTGAATGGCCAAGATTTTAAAATCTGAGACATTCATCACGTTAGGCCCTCCATGAATGCCTAGCCCAAAAGTAAAGGAGATCTACTCGTCGGGTGGGCCTTTTACATGTATGTTGATATGGACAGTTGCTCATATTTTTTTAACCATCCATGTAGTTTAGACATGTAAGGCCCACCTAATGAGAGGAATCGCCAAACTTTTGGTTGAAGGAATCTACACTTGGACTTCACATGTGACAAATGTGAAAGGAAGTATAAAAAGAGTTTACTCTAGTTAGGGCTGTGAACGGGTCGGGCCTAGGGTAACCATCGACCACATGAAGTTTTAATGGTGGGTGTTGAATTACCACCGTTTTCCCATGGTGTGGTCCACCGGATTGGGCTTACGCCCTAAAATGAGCTGGCAAAATGGAAGGACAACATGAATAAAACACATACATCATGGTGGTGCCCACAAAGCATCATTCACTATTGGAATTGTGGAATACTTACAACATCCAGTTACAACATTTAAGATGGCCATGCCCTAAAAATAAGGTGGCCCACCATCATCTCTATTTAAGATCCACCTTGACCACCAAGTGCGTCACCTCAAATTAGACCCATGCCCAAATTTCTATCTCATCCATGATTCCAGAGGACTACACAATTGAAAACAATGTAGACCTAAAACACAATTGGGCCTAATTTTGTCCCCAATCATAATTTTTAGTTGGCCATGCAATGGTTGCCTCAGATTTCATACGATCATCACAGTGGGCCGTGTAACAATAAAGGGCGGACGTCTCTCTCCCAATTATTTCATTTGGTGTGGCCCACCTGAAACCTAGGCCAGCCTGATTGTTTAGCCCTAGACCTTACTTGGGATGATCCATCATATGAACGGAGTGGATTCACGTAAACATCATAGTGGGCCATCCGAACACAGACCACTTTTTTTACACCCCTAAAAAAAAGCCTTTAAATTGTTAATTCGCACCAATGAGGTACAGAGGTGGAGAGAGGAATGACCTATTTCATCGGATCAATGTTGTAGTGGGTAGCTTCTCTCACTGGATTGTGGTTGCGGGCAAGTAGATATCTCCACCAGAAATAGAGAGGGAGACGGAGTAGCAAGAAGAGCGTGCGAATGCCAATCTTAAAACATAAGTCCTCTAATGGTCGGTTGGAAATGATTGTGTTTTGGAATCCAAGGTTGAGCTTACATTTTCAAATCACAAACAAGGGAGGTATTCTGAATATACCCTTGATTCCAAATCAACCTTGAATACACACTACCAAACTACCCGGGAATTCAAATGCACACCAATACACACTGCCAAACGACTCTTAAGGGATTTGGGTTGTCTTTTATTTTATTCTTGGATAACGCCTTATCGTCCCTCTTTGGTTCAATAAAATGATGGTGTGTGTGTGTGTGGGAAAAGGTACAATGCGCTCGACCGCATGTCACCTTTCCATGAGGTCGAATGTTGGCAGCACGTTATTCATCGGATGGTAAAAATTTTAAATAAACGGTGAAATTTTATAGGGAAACTGGATAAACAAAACGGTGAAACCGGTTATTAAAACACCCCTCCACCTCTCTCTCACGCATATTTTCTGCAAAAGCCTTGCGCTGGAAACCTAGGTGGGCTTACTTTGGTTTTTTTTGAGAAACCACCTCGTCCATCCGTTTTTCCATATCATTTTAGGACAAGAGGCCAAAAATGAGCCGGATCCAAGACTCAAAGTGGGCCAAAAACGTGAGAATTAAACATCCAGTTGAAATATTCGTGGGGCCACAGAAGTTTTAAATCACGATAATATTTGTGTTTTCAGTTTATCTTAGTAGGAATATTGCTATGAACGGTATGGATGCAATTGAAACATCACTTTCGACCCAGAAGATTTCAATGGTAGGAATTTCCCTACCCACCTTTTCCTTTAGTGAGGCCCACGTGAGCCTTGGATCCGGCTCATTCTTGGCCCTATGTCCTAAAATGATCTCCAAAAACTGATGGACGAGATGGATTTCTCGCAAACACTACGGTTGGCCCTAACCGAACGTAGTGCGGCCCTGACCACCCTGAGAATTTCTCAATGATAGAAGTTCAATTCACATTGTTTCTATCGAAACAGGATTGCGTACTGAGTTACTCAGTATGCTTTTATCGTATTGAATAAATTCAGTTGGGCCAACTATGAATGTATGTGGATTATCCACCCCATCCATTCGTTTTTCCATATCATTTTAGTGGTTGAGTCCAAAATAAAGTATGCCCAAAGCTCAAGTGGACCACACCAAAGGAAGCAGTGAGAATAATGACTTCCACCGTTGAAACCTTTCTAGGGCGCACAGTGATGTTTATTTGTCATCCAGCCTGTTCATAAGATCACACAGACATGGATGAAGGGAAAACAGAAATGTCAGCTTGATCCAAAAATTCTGTGGGCCCCAAGAAATTTTCAACGATAGAATTTCAATTCACACTGTTTCCCATGGTGAGGTCCACTTGAGACTTGGATATATTTCATTTTTGGGCTCAACCCATCAAATTATCTGTTAAAATGGATGGACGGAGTAGATAAAATATGTAAATCACGGTGGACCCCATATAGTTTACTCAGTTACTCAATACGCAATCCGCTTCCATTTCCATCCACTTCCATATTAAAAGGTGTAATGGATTCGCTGGACACGGATTAGATGCGGACAGGTTCAATAGCCGCTACGTCACCAAGTTTTGTGGGACCCACCATGATGTATGTGTTATATCCATACCATCCATTCACTTGAGATATCAATTTAAGGCATGAGACAAAGAATGAGTCAGATCTAAAGCTCGAAAGGACACACCACATAAAATAGTGGATAGAGTGACACCCACCATTAAAAAATTCTAAGGGCCACAAAAGTTTTCGATCAAGCTGAAATTTGTGTTTTCCCTTCTTTAATATATGTCTTAACTTATGAACAGGTTGGATCTCAGATAAACATCATAGTGGACCTTAGGAAGGTTTCAACGGTAGGCGTCACTCTTCCCACTGTTTTCTATGGTAGGGTCCACTCCAAATTTGGATGCCTCTGATGGAAACCTCCCTGGGTCGAAAGTGATGTTTCAATTGCATCCATACCGTTCATAGCATCATTCCTAATGAGATGAACTGAAAATACAAATATTATCCTGATTTAAAACTTCTGTGGCCCCATGAATATTTCAACTGTGGACGTTCAATCCTCACGTTTTCGCCCCACTTGAGTCTTGGATCCGGCTCATTTTTGGCCTCGTCCTAAAATGATGCAGAAAAACGGATGGACGGAGTGGATTTCTTAAACCAAAAAAAAAAAAAAACACAGTAGTGGATATTTCAACTGTGGACGTTCAATCCTCACGTTTTCGCCCCACTTGAGTCTTGGATCCGGCTCATTTTTGGCCTCGTCCTAAAATGATACGGAAAAACGGATGGACGGAGTGGATTTCTTAAACCAAAAAAAAAAAAAAAAAAAAAACACGGTAGGTCCCACCTAGGTTTCCAGCGCAAGGCTTTTGCAGAAAATACACGTGAAAGAGAGGTGGAGGGGTATTTTAATAACCGCTTTCTCCGGTTTTGTTTCTCCAGTTTCCCTATAAAATCTTACCGTTTGTTTAAAATTTTTACCATCCGACAAATAACGTGCCGCCAGCACTCGACCTCATGGGAAGGTAATGTGCCTTCGAGCGCATAGTACCTTTTCCCTATATGTGTGTGTGTGTGTGCGCACTTCTCTGGAATTTTGCTTCTGCCGCAGATCAGTTAGTAGAAACAATTGACTGGCCTAATTCTCCTTTATATTACATGTTAGCTAGTGGAAACAATCGAGTAGCTGTATATCCTCGAATTGTAACCAAGAATCTATTCATTTAAACTCCCTCCTTTCTAAAGAAACTAGAGAATGCAAATGGCTCAAAGAAAAAAGAATAAAAATAAAAAATAATTTTAAAAAAAGATAATAGGGTCAACCCACAATTCTCTAGTCATAAGTTAGATATCACAAAGTCTCGTCTCTTCTCATCTTCTAAACAAGTAACTCCAAACACAAAAAGCAATGTTTTCATTCCCCAATGCATGACACCTTTACACGCCCAAACATAGGCTATAGGACCCTAATAAGGGTGAAGATACCAAATGCATCCCTTTAGTTCATCATCATCATCTAAGTCTTGTACCAACTGCTTGGGGTCGATTACATGAATCGTTTTCCGCCATTCCACTATTAAGGGCCATAACTTCAATTATATCATAGGTCTTCAAGTCTTTTCTTACTACCTCCACCCATGTCCTTTCAAGCCTTCTCCTTCCCCTTACATTCAACTTGTACTCACTCACTCCTAACAAGGTATTCGATAACAGCAACGGTGGTCATAATGGCCACCGCCATTAGAGTTACGATATGGACCATAACAACCTTTACAACCCTTGTTACAGCCTTTTTTTTTCCCAAAAAAGAAAAGACAATTGTATAGGCCCCGTAATGGACCGGCATGGGGCCGTTAACAGCTCCCACAGTTACCATTACGTAACAGCCATTATGTAACCATTTTTTAATACCTTCTAAGCAGCGCAGTTCTTGGTCTCCCTTGCACATAACTGAACCACCTAAGCCTACTTTCCCTCATTTTATTACCTATTGGCACTGCTCCTAGGTTCCTTCAAATGCATTCCTTTCTAATTTTATCCTTGTCTTGACACTCATCCAGCTCAACATCCTCATTTCAGCTACACTCATCCTGTGATTACATTGATCCTTAACCGCCCAACATTTTGTCCCAAAATGCCCCCCTTAGTTATTTTATAATAACTTGCAAGTAGGAACAATTTAGTTCTTCCCATTACAAAAATCAACATAAAATAACCGCAATAACTATGGCCAACCCACATGTGACCATGGCCGACATGTGGGGTTATCTTGGCCCACAAGCGTAATCAAAAGACCCTATGTGGGAAGGGGTTGGTTGCATCACTTTTTTCTAGTAAGCATCCTACTTAAGCAACTTGTAGCCAACTCTTTTTTTCATATCCAACCGTGTACCACCATCCATACATCCCATATCCAGCCCTTCAACAAATTCCCTTCACATGTTTCTAAACAACTTTTGTTACTCTGATAAATTGGAGATTCCGACTCATGGTGGAGCATCATACACTCCCAAGTTGAGGGAGGTGTGGCAGGATACAATGTCTATTGAAATAATGACCAACATGCTTAATATATGGATAAGGGTAGGTGAGGCCCGTTGTTTTTGTGGAGCCCACCCAAATGTTTGTACATACTTTTTCTCTCATCAACAAAGTTACAGGTGGTGTAATCCCACCTTTCTGGAAAAAAACAAAAAATGGCAAGGGCAATGATGGAGGCATGTTTTGGAAAATAAAATGCATGAACATACAAATGCCCATATGCATAATTTCTAGCTCATGCCTTAATGTTGTTAATCCACAAACCCCCCAAATCCCATTCAGAGATCATATTTGGATCTTACGGTTGCCTCTACATATCAGCAAATACGCTATTAATCAACCAATATAATGAACTATGGCCAACAACCTTCACATAGAAAGAAGGCCCCAAATGCAAATTTAGAGCATTATTAAACAAAACATAAGACAAGGCTATGATGATAAAACAATTATAACAAAATATACGGCAAAATATTAGAGAGTGCTTACTTTGGTGCATTATTGGGTGCACAATGCACAACTTCAAATTGATGAGCCTGTAAAGGCCTCAAAAGATTAGAAGGCTTTTGATCAAGCATTGAGTAATGAATATCATACCTACAAATGGCAAGTGGAATAGGTTCCCTATAGAAGACCAAACCTTCAGAGTTTCTTCTCATACAAATATTTTAAATATAAATTTTATTTTATTTTTTTTTAAAAAAAAAGTAATACATTTGGTGCATAAATGGCAATAAATGTTTCAATTTCCCACATTTAGAATAAAATCATGAACATTGAGTCTAGAATATTGTGTGCACCTTCTACTGCATACACATTTTCAAATAAAACAAAATAGCTAAATAACATCATGGTTATGGGATTGCAGTATCAGAAATGCATGCATGTTTTAAGCATCTGTGGTGAACTTGTTTTCCATTTAATGCTAAATGTCTTTTCAAGTTTACCATCAGATAGAAGGAAATTACAAAGTTCAATTGACATTAAAATGCTTTTGACAAGAAAATTCCATAACAGAATAAAGCGTGAAATAGAAGGATACTGCTCTGGTACTTGCATCTTGGTAAGTAAAGGTCTTTGCATTTTGGACAGTATATCTCCACAGAACCATTGTCAGGGATGTCTGATGATCCTACCGGCAAACATGGCTGCCCTCCACAAAAAACCCGAGGGCATCTTCCAAAATCCACTCTCTTATACTTCTCATGCTGCAACAGTAGTCAACTAAGAACTATATCACCTTGTGAACTTGAGTCTCTTTATAGGGTCACCAAATGAGGAGAAACCTTACCATAGCATTTAATCCTTTGCTGGTTATGATATACCGGGCATGTATGAGGCCATATAACAACTCTGCCGCAGATTCGATTTGACTGTGTTCGTCACTACCTACCTCAGCTAAACAACATTCAATGAAGGCAAATGATATTACTTCTACGATAATCATTAATCTAACTGAACCACAAAGAGTAAGAGAAAAAATATGGGAAAACCACCACAAACAATGGTTCCTAACATTTCAAGAACACAAAAAGATTAATGATTTTTCAGAAAGAAGTGTTCACGTGCAATTCATTTAAGAGCATCACCATTAGTTTTCAAAAAGAGAAAAAGAGGAAAGATAATTGTTAGGGGATATTTTGGTTCTTTTTCCAAAAGTTCATTTCATGTTCAGTCATTCAAAATAATACAGGGTGCAAGTCTCAATAAAGATGAATCAGAATGAATCCAAGGAAAGGCAAAATGAATGGAAAGGAATCAATATGAAGAACATACCACTCAAAGAGTCATCATCCAAGATCATATCCAAGGCATAATCATAATGGGGAACCTGTCCTTGCAGTCCACATAAATTGAAGTCGTCTCGTATATAATCCTCATCGACTTCACAAAGGAGCTCATTTCCTCTCAACCCACAGAACCAAGAGATCCATGATGAATCATCTCCCTCAGAACAGCTAAGTTCTGTCTCTTCGCTGCCCGTCTCT
The DNA here is from genome assembly GCA_037074715.1 of Magnolia kwangsiensis. NCBI lineage: Eukaryota > Viridiplantae > Streptophyta > Magnoliopsida > Magnoliales > Magnoliaceae > Magnolia > Magnolia kwangsiensis. The sequence continues at coordinate 153,165,806 of CM073573.1, read as the reverse complement.
GAGAGTTCTTTAAAATAAAAATAACCCAGTTCAGAAATTAGGATTCAGAGAAATAAAATAATGCAAAGATATACTCCAGATGAGAAAAAGATGATAAATATTCCAATTCAGAAAGATTTTAAAATAAAAAAAATAAAAAACATAAAAAAAACGCTGTAAAGTTCATGAGCTAAATCCCATTTGAAGACCTACAAATATTAAAAGAGGAGAAACTCGTAAACTTTTCAGACAGCAAACAATCAATCTTAGGAAAAAAAAAAAACAAGTGAAACAAGTCTTGGCATATTCATCCTTATAGATGGTAACCCAATGTTCACAACACAAAATGAGGTCAAAGCAATACCTTAGAAAGATCAAATTGTTCAAAAGTATTGCAGCGAGCATCCTCATATTGCACAATAAACCCTTTTCATTGACAAAACCATGTATCCGCATACAAAATCATTCAACGACAAAGTCCTAGGGTTTCTAACTTAAAATTAGTGATTCGATTAAATCCTGTGAAGTGTTGGACTAAAAAGAGTATATAGAATGCAAATTTAGTAGCAGACTAGCAGTACGAGCGTAAACAAGGAATTAGTTCAGATTACCATTAATAAATCAGTGAGATCTCGATACCCAAATTGCAAAAATGGATGAAGAATACACTCACAAGAATATTGGAGTAACAAACCACTCTCCCCCCCCCCAAAGATCACAAATCAATCTAATCTAAGATAGCAACAATTCTTCTTACAAAGATTTGGTCTTATCGTAATTGCATAAAAAAAGTAGACATAAATCCAGCAAATAAGCCCCAAAATCTTTAGAGAATCGACAACCATATCTTCAAAATCAGCTACCTATCTTCCAAAAATGGTAAAGGGCAGTCTTTGACATCTAGCCCCCAAACTAGCAACAAACAGCCCAAAATTCAACACTTGCTCGGTCCATGGTGGACCTTGGGCCTACATCACTTCCCCCAAATTGGAGAGAACTTGACTCCAGCGAGTTAGATGCTTTATAGGTTGTAGAGGTTCAAATCCAATCTTTTTTTAATTCATTGCGTTTGATCCATGTGCATTCAGGTAAGGCTTGTTCTTCTATCTTACCAAGAACTACTTGTATTAGCCTCGTCTAGTGTTAATGGTCTTCATATGCAACACTTGTTCGATTTAATGGTCTTCATATGCAACACTTGTTCGATTTATTTCTTTTATTTTTTTTTATTTGAAAGTCATTTGTTCAACTTCTTTCTTTTATTTTTTTAATTTGAAAGTCACTTGTTCAACTTCTTTCTCCTTTTTCTTTGGAAGTAGTGTGTCCATATCATCAATAACTTCATCTTACATGTCTAGCACCTTGCCATAGTACTCGAAAAAATCTGCGACATTGAAAGTCAATGAGATATCAATTACTTGTAAAAGACATTGAGATATATAAGTCATCTAACAACTCGATCTCATGGGCACTGTCACCCATCTTCCTCTTGACTCGGCATGGCCCAATCTTCCTATTAAAGTTCCCCTCAAAAACCTTTCTTTGCAGAGATAAACCATAACCAAGTCACATTCTTAATAAATACTCCCAGCGATGTGTATATGTAGCTTCATTGCTCTTTTAAATCTTCTTCTTCATCTACGTGTGTGCTTGGAGAAAGCATCAACATCTTTGTTCACTTGATCTTATACCTGTGGATACGAAGGTACACAATGTGAACTTCTCCTATCTATGATCTTGAATGGGGATTTTTATGGTGGTACAATTTATTAAATTGCTATGGGTAAACTCAGTAAAGTCAAACCCTACTAAGATAAGTTGTTGTCCACGATGCTCAAGATGTTACCAAGGCTCTTGTTGACGACCTCAGTTTGCTTGCATGTTTGAGGATGATAAGCACTAGAAAATGAAACTTAATCCTCTAACGCTTCCGTAAGGTGAACCAGAAGTGCCTTTCAAAATTTGAATTGTGGTCCAAAGTAAATGTTTCCGATACCCCGTGACGTCACACAATCACTGTGAACAATATGTTGGCAACGTGTAGCATTCATCATCCTTTTGCATGGAATGCTGAGGATCATTTTTGTGAAACAGACCACTACAATGAGAATCAAATATGCTCCCCCTCGGATCATAGGAAGACCCACGATGAAGTCCGCAGAAGTATAAACCCATAGTGCAACTGGAATGAGAAGAGGTGTATAAAGGCAAGTGTTCTCTATGATCTTTGAAAACTTGGCATCTAAAACATTGTTCTCCAAATCATTTAGTGTCACATCATGTTAGAGGCTAGTAGAATTTTCCTCCACAATTGCCAAGTTTTCTCTCTTTCGAAGTGTCAATCCATTCTTCTTTCGAAGCGTCGACCCAATCTTCCTCCATATAACTCAAATAGAATCTTTTTCTGCAAAAATCCTTGAGGACTATACAAGTGTGAACACTTAAATAAATATCAATTGTATGAGATGAATTCATACTTTGGTCCCGATCATCCACACATCTGTCGAGCACCTTGCAGAAACCTAGTATTATTCTTTTAATGCCTCAAATCCCATGGTCTCCACAGAGAATGCCTCCAACAGGACCACCGTCTAACTCAAGGCATCTGCCACTTTGTGACACAAAAGGAAGGTATAAAAGTAGTCTTTTTGCTATGGCAAGCACTCAGCTTCTTCTGGAAGTTGACATATCTCAATGCCTTATGGTCTAAGTATATAATGAATTCCTGATAAATCAAGTAATGCTCCACTTAGTAGCGTCGTGACCACTACATAGAACTACAGATCATACGCATAGTTCTCTCATGCATCATTAAGCTTCTTGCGAAAGTACGCGATCCGATTTCCTTCCTAAATTAGTGTTGCACTAATACGATGGTATTCTGTAACGGTAATGGTGGGAGTAGCGGTCCCCACTTTACCATTACAGGTAATTGCCATTACATCCCCTGTAACGGTTGGGTTTTCTTTTTTCTATTTCTATTTCTTTTTTCTTTTTGGGTCAGAAAAATATGAAAAAAAAAGGGGGGGAAATCCCATAAATTTAGAGGAAACCAAATAAGTCTTCTTTTCTGGTTTTGAACATGTTTATGATGGAGTAACAGTCCACTGTTTGGTAAAAATGTAGCCTCAACTTCTCTGCTTATTTTTTGAACTTTATAGGCTTGGATTGGCTACAAAAGTCTATATTTCATTTACTAAATATATTTTATCAACAATTCAATATAAATAAGATAATATAGTGTCAATGATGGATGTAGTAAAGATACCTAATTAATTATGTAAATTCATATAACAATGGACATAAATATAAAAGTACCAATATTACAAAATTACAATTTACAGTTACATACACCATTTATGTCACTCACACCACTAGCACTAGTCTAGTACTCTAGTCACCACCGGGAAGAAAATTTTGTTGTTTGTGGTTAATTGTCGTCCGACCGCGGTTGTGGAATAAGTGCCGCATATACACCAGAATAATCAAATATGAAGAGGAAGACCATATTAATAAATCCCAAGGATGATTGACTATGATTCCCACTACCACTAGGCATCTGTGAGTGGAACCCAAGTAAAAATAAGTGCTAGACAGTAACCTGTAGCTGCCAACATAGCGTACTTGTACCCCCACCCCTGGTATTGCTCATACTGAGACTAAAAGTGAGACTGAATGTGACATGTAGCTTGGATTCAAACCCTGATATTTGTATCACCCATATTGACCATACTATGAACTGGATCCTCAAACAGGACTAGTACAACATGAATGTGCCTCAACAGGTTCCATATAGTGTCCATGGATGTATGACGCACCATATACATAAGTGATTTGATGCCATGATGCTCCATCTCATGTAGTGCCACTGGTGTCAGGCTCTTCATGATGTTTCCCCTCCTCTCCGAGCTAGCGTATCGTGACTGACTGCATTCATAAATCTAGCCTCCTCTAGTTTGTCAATGCTCATCAACCTCGTGATCTATAGAAGATTGTACGGTGTGCTAACCAACACCAAAAGTAGGACCAGCAGGTGCATCGTCATTACTGTCAACGTCATTTATCTCGATTTCTTCACTATTGCTTTCCTGAGTCAAATCTTTGGTAGGTGGAGCCCTCTCTGGATCCAAGACAATTGCATGACTCTCTTATTGTGTCGCACGTATTTCTGGATCGTTGACATCAACTTCTTCATTAGCATCTTCTAACTGTTTCTCCCTTTGTTCCAACCAAAGGAAGAAATGGGTCAACATCATAAATATGGTCCAAGCTTACGCATTCGGAAATCAATTTATGGAATATTGTTCCCAAGTGGCAGTACAATTGATCATGTTACGTCTAGTCATCCTAGTTTAACCGCCGCACAAGTGCATCCTCTAGTCTCCTATATGGGTTTAAAGGTGACCACCTACGCCTTCACATATCGATATTCTGCATTTGTCCACTTCCCCCTAATGTCACAAGCTATGAGTGTTTTCACTCCTTCACCTACCTCTCCAACTGCACCAATCACCTCTTGCCAACAAGGAGAGTTGGCAACATTTGGAGTTATGTTACCATGTATGAATATGATGCAGGACAATTAACCACTTGCTCTAAAAGCTCAAACTGTTAGAGTATGGAGAATTAATCCCTTTATCTCATAGCTTAGGCCCCACATCACACGGGTTAGGACCTCGGCCAAACCCCCCTCGTGGGCCCCAAATCCGCCCACCCCGAGTGTGTCCCCGCATCCCACGGGCTACCCCACTCGAGCCCGGTGTGAAATGTGCATTAATCACCCCCAGTGAAGAGTCTTGAACACGAGACCTCCCCTGTGGGCCCCAAATCACATGGGTCACCCACCCCGAGTGTGTCCCCGCATCCCACAGGCTACCCCACTCGAACCCGATGTGAAAATGTCCCTGCATTAGAATAGGATATTTATTGCCCTACCAAGCTTCTTAACTGCAGTTCTGGTCCACAATTGTTTGATCTTCTTATGTTTTTGCCATCTTCCTAAACAGAATTGGATTACATGAGGGTCTCTCGGGCTTCACTACAACATCCACATCGTCTTCTATAGCGGGAACGCGTGAAAGTCCTACTAAAGGAACGCCATAAACCACCAAACATACTCCCATTTCCACTACTACTATTAACCCTAGCTCTCCCCTGATGGGGACATCGAAGGACCTACTCAGATGTACCAGAGACGGAGATGACCACCCACATCAACGCAGCTTTCTTTGTGGATGGGAAACGAGTTCCAAATGGGGCCCGCCAGGTCATTTCGAAAACCCCACATGCATTGGACGTGCATCAGGAAGACCCCACCTTGAGATGATGCATGTGGGCTGCTTAGGATATCATTATAGTCATAGGATTTCTATTTGTTGTCGATTCGACCGTTGGATCTTGTCGATCAGGCCATCGGGCCACCAAATCATTTAGATCTAGGCCCCTTGGACTATGATCTTGCTTTCTTTATGATTTTTCTTAATTTTAGGATTTATTTGATTGTTAAGATTGATAATATGTTTTAGTTTTCTTATTTTGGATGAAGGGTCACTTAAGTGAGTGGCATAATTGTAATTATGCTGAATTTTAATTTCGAATGTTTTAATTATAAAACCACAAGGAGAGTGGAGTTCCAACCCTAGTGGAGATTTGAGAAGAAAAAAAAGCTCTCTTGTGTGAAGAAATTTTCTTCATTGTTTTCTAGGAAAAAGAAAAAATCCTCCCTTTCAATTAAATTGTGGAAGGGTAGAAGCTTTGGTGGTGGATTCCCCAAGGTACATCCTTCATCTTCCTCATCTTCGAAAGGTATTCTTCTTCTTACATCATTCCTCTCTTCTTCGAAAGGTGTTCTTCTTCTTCTCTTGTCTTCGTCTTTTCCTTCCCATTACAACCTTTTAAACCCTAGATCTTCAATTTCCTATTTTTTCCAATTTCTAAAAAACCCTACTTCCAAAATCCTCAATTCTCATGAACCCTAATTTTCCTAATTTCAATTTTTTCTCATTTCCTAACCCTAATCATAAAACCTACAAATTTGTTCATTGAGTGTGGAACGTGCCTATGTTAAATTGGAAGTTCTATCTTTCCATTAGTCCTAGTTTTAATTGATTTATGTGAATTCTTAACATGCGGTCATGTGATTTAGGTTAAATCAGATTTTATTTCTTATTGTTTACTCTTAATTAATTGGTAGGTTAGCATATTTTGTTAATTAAATTACTTTATGGACTCTTTCATAATCTTTATGTTACATGCTAGCATTAAATCATGTGTCCTGCATCATCCCCCCAACCTCGCCCCGACTCAAACTCATGCTCCCAGCCCCATTCCCACTGGCCCCCCTACATCATGTAGGGACTCCCTCCCCCAAACATGCATCGGCACTCTTCATCATCCCCCCAACCTCGCCCCAACTCAGAACACGCTCCCAGCCCCATTCCCCCTGCCCCCCCTACATCATGTAGGGACCCCCTCCCCCAAACATGCATCGACACTCTTCATCTTCGCAAGCGGCGGGCATGCTCCCTCCTCGCTAACATGACCTCCCAATTTGAATCATCACTAGACTCAACATTATCATCATTACCAACGCCAATATAACCAAAGACCAAACACCTCTTGTCAGGCCGCATCAAGAGCATTCTTTCCTTCTGCATTGTATTTCTTCCTGCCTCAACTCTTGGAAACTCTGTTGCATCATAATCATTATTCCTTTTGGCACATTATTACACCCCACAACCTATCCCTTCTACTGTGCCAGATGTTGCTTTACTCACGTGATTCCTCCAATTATTACTCGACCACAGCACCAACTCATCATAGTACTAGACTTATCCATTTAGAGCCATTGTACATGTATTCAAACCATAAAGCATCAAATTCGAAAAAAAATTAAAAATTAAAAATAAAAATTAAAAATAAAAACTATTTTTTCTAAAAAAATTCCAAATTTTCAATATTCATTAAAATTTATCCGAAAATAGAAAATTGCATTCTTTTAATTGATCTACTACATGTGAATGTAGATGCAACCATTCTACATGTATTCCGACAATAAAGCATCAAATTCAAAAAAAAAAAAAAATAATAAATAAATCCCTACTTTTTCTTTTAAAAAAATTCAAAAACAATATATTTTTGAAAAACAATGAAAAAAACACCAAATTGACAAAAAAAAATAAATTATCAAGATATTGTCAATTTGGTGTCTTCATCTTTTGATTTCATCATTTCCAACAACAAATCACTAAAAAAATGGTACTTCTTTTTCAATTTTTCCCAAAAATGGCCCATTTTTTTAGAGGGATAACTAGAAATTTATTGAGACGCCTCCAAAAGATAGGAAAGAATACAAAAGTAGAGAAAAAAAAAAAAAAAAAACACAAAGAAAGATCAGTAGACAATGTTGATTTTAAATAAGCAACCCAATTTGAAACATCAATTTTAACCAAACAAATTACCTCCAAAAAAAAAAAAAAAACTTGTTTTGGAAGCATCATTTGTTTCAAGCCCTCCAAATGTGCCAAAATATTCCCATTGCGACAAGCCGCCAAACGGCTTTTCGGGCTTTACCAACTGCGCCTCCATGCTAAGCCCACAAAAAATGATCAACTGACTTCGGCATCACCCAGGAGATACGAAAGATATGGATGAAATGCTCCCAAATCTTTCAAGTAAAAGGCAATGAAATGCTCCCAAAATGGCCCACTCAAGCTTCGATCCATCCAAACCGCTTCAATTTGAAGTTTTAATTTCGAAGGAATGCACACAAACAATCAGATTTGCCTTGGGAACAATCTAGGAAACTAAAAAAAAAAACCCAAGAAATGTGGATTTTTGAAGCAAAACAACAAAATTTATATTTTAAACATAAATTTTGTTTTTTTTAAAAAATCATTTTTGGACTGTTTCAGAGGGCATCTGACCATTACACCACATAACAACTCATTACAACACCTTTTTTAAGGGGCGCCCACTATGACCCTGTATCGTGTAACGGGCGCCACCGTTACCATTACGTAATAGCCTTTACAGTCGTTACGTAACAGTTTTCTAATAGCTCGACTAATAGCAATACTTGAAATGTCATTTGCCACCTCGAAGACTTTGTTAAAGTCCTGAAAGTCTTGAAATGCAAAAAAATAAAATGGACTCTTTGTGAACTTATTTTTTATAGTATTCAAGAATATGTCCAACACTAGTCCATTCAAACTTTCCTCTATGTATGCATTAGGTAACATGTAATAATAGTGTTAAAATTCCACATAAATCTCAACTAAGATGTTGCCAAGTCATGCAAAGAATAGACCTCCAAAAGGGTTTGTGGGATGGGCCACTTTGTAATGGCCTTGATTTTTTTCTTGGTCAACCTTGATTTCTTCTACAGACAAAAATATATGGTAAAAACACAACACTATTGGCAATGGAGTACTTCAAGTTCACATATAGTGATTCCCTCCGCAATAAATCAAATATTTATTGTAAATAATCAAAGTCAATAGATGAATCAAAACTAAAAACAAGAACATCTAAATCAACGACTAAGAACTTCCCCGTTAAGGAACAAAGTACCTCCTTTATCACCCTAATGAAAGTGATCGCTGCATTTGAAAGGCCATGTATGCAAATGTCATCATAAGCCACTCTAACCCATCGCAAGTCTTAAGCGACAGTCTTCCACTTGTCCTCAAGCCAGATAAAGATTTAATGATATTTGATCCTAAGGCTAATCTTTGAAAAGATCTTTGCTCCATGCAACATGTCCAACATATTGTCCAAGTGCGAAATAGAAAATCAGTACTTGATGATAATCCAGTTGAACACACAACTATCCACACAAGTGCTCTAAGATCATCTTTCTTAGGAGTAAACGATGCAAGAACAGCACATAATGACATGCTTTTCCAAATTAACCCCTTTTGTAGCAACTCAACGACCTGTCCAATGTCCATTGAGCCCTGATGTGTCCAGCTCCACTCATTCGATAAAGTGCAAGATTCAATAGGTTCAAACCTAAAACTAGGTCAATAGGATGTTCCTCGTAGAAGAAAATCCAGTTGGGAGTTCTTCAATCACCAACTCTTCATACTCACAAAAGAGCTTCTATACGGGAGATGGAGCATATAATTGGATGTCTCCTTGCTTTCTTCTGCAAACATTTTTACACAGAGAAATTTTTGTCCCTCCTCTTTATCACATTTGGGTGTTGCAAGATGTTTTATTGTGTGTCATCTGATGTTAATACCATCTTGGACGAAGGAATGGGTGTTAGCCCAAGTCAAATGCATCATACCTTAGTTCCATAGCCACGATCTCTCCAACAAAATGTGGCATGCATCCACGAGCATACATTTTAGTTTAGCTTAACCATTTTTATTCCTTGTTTATCAACATTATTTGGCCCTCTATTTGTTGAGGTGTTGACTTCAAAAGTTGGTATTCATGTCTAGTATAAGGGTTATTTTTAAAAAAGGTAATGCGGGTTCTTTTTATAAATAATGATTTTATTAGAGAAGGGAAAAGAAAAGAGAATTGCAAGGGGCAGAGAGTGCACTACAAACATAACCTCTCTCATAGACCGCAGCATCATTAACCTCCTTTGGGATTAGAACAAAGTTGTGTCAACTATGCAAACTTGACGCTATGGCTCTTCCTCATTGATTGCCATAAGATAATGTTTAACAACAACCTTCCACTACAATCCTCCCCAGAAATTATCTTTATGAATGCCTAGTCCCTTGAGATGGGATCCAATGGAGTATTTAATCCAAGTTTACCGGAATCTCATGATGCTCCGGTATGCAATATGCTATTTTCCAATATGTGGTATGCTAGGTGTAGGATCACATGGATTGCTCTAGTACATGCTACTCAGTATACATAATATAGTTAAATGTAAACTGAGTTGAAAGTTACATGTGAAAATGACGAATTTTATTGTTATAAATCCTGCCTGCATAGTACTATATTATATGTGCCTCCTACTGCATAACTCATCACATTCTAAATATAAATTTGAATCGCAACTTACCAAAAATAAAAATATAGAACCACAATTTTGGGTTGGTAAAAATAGCAATCTGGATCAAAAATGACTTAATACTCTAGATAGTGTGACAAGGGACAGGAACGAAGGCGATTGGTTGTTTGGGTAACACTACTTTGATCCCTATAATATAGGTCGTGAGAATGAAAGACAGGGTAACCCGTCTCATTTCTTATCATGCCAGACCAGAATCCCACATGAGCAAGCTTACAACAATGGGTTGGTGAGAAAAATCTCAATTCACAATTTGAAGCAAACAAACAAACAAACAAAAAAGGAAAAATAAAAAATAAAAAAGAACAAGCCCGGTTCAGCAAACATTCAACAAGTAACATTCAATGAATGCATTGTGAAGCAACAATTCTGAACTTGTGCTAAAAAAATTCCAGCAATCAAAACCAGGACACGAAAATACAGCTTCCCAATTACAAGCAGACACAATGCCGAACCAATTCAAATAGAAGTGAGGTATCCCAAAAGACTACCATCATACACATCATCCTCAATCAAACATACTATTTCCCACTCCTCAAAATTAAAAGGCAGAAAGTTCAAACAATCACCACATTTCCTCACTACACTTTATCTAACATATAATTTCTTTCTTTTTCCATCAATAAAAAAGGAAGAAAATGCATCAAAACTGCCAAAAAAAAAGTTTTTTATTACAAAACAAAAAACAACATAAGTACAAATAAAAAATTTATATAAAAAAATGAAAAATAAAAAAACTTTCATACAATCCGCATGGAATAACCCAATTTTTCTTTTTCTTTTTTTCAAGGATTGGCGAAATCGACAAAAAATACGAGCTCACTAAAAGAAAACGCACAAATCCATTCCATAAAAATTAAAAAGAAAGAAAAGAAATGGGGGGAATTGAAGTACCTGGAGGAAATTGTTCATTGAGCTGAGTCTCCTTACTCTTCGAAGTAGAGGCGGTGTCGAACTGCTTCTTCGCAGTCGTTGCATTCGACGGATTTCTTCTCGAAGGATTTTGGTTCCAGTCACCAGCGGTGTTGAGATCAGGGTTAGGGTTAGGGTTAGGGTTAGGGTTAGGGTTAGCGCTGGGGCTACATCTCGGGCCTCCTCCGACTCGAGACGAAGCTGCAGCTTTCGACATTATTACGAAATTACCCCTCTCTCTCTCTCGCTCTCTCTCACTGCTGCCGTTCCTCACTTGCCAGCGAGAGAGAGAGAGAGGGCGAGTACGTTGCGAGTCGATGAAAGGACTGGGGTCTACATCAGCCGCGAGATGAAAAGGGCCGATCGAGGGTAATTATACCATTATCTCTCTCTTTGAGAGTGACAGTACTCGGCTTCGGTGGATCCGGGAACTACCGAGCTTGGTGGTTCCGGGACAGTGGGGCCTACCATGGTGTGTGTGTGGTTTTATATCCACACCGTCCATCCATTTTTCCAAGCTCATTTTAGCGATTGAGCTGGAAAATGAAGCAGATCCAAATCTAAAGTCGACCACACCACAGAAAACAGTGATGATTGAACACCCACCGTTAAAAACTTGCCAAGGCCTACTGTAATATTTATATGCAATTCACCGGCTAATAAGCTCACGCAGATGAAAGGAAAACACGAATATTAACTTGGTCAAAAATAGATTGTGGCCCAAAAAAGTTTCTAATAGTGAGAGATCAATTACCACTGTTTGTGTATTGTGGTCCACATTCAATTTTTTATCTGCTTTATTTCTGGACTCATTCCCTCCAATGAGCCCACCGATGTTATTATATGAGGCAGACATAAAGTTCAAGTAGACCTCACTATAGAAAGTAATAGAGATTGAAAGTTTCTTAGAGCTGTTTGGCACCGTGGGTTGAGAAATCGGATTGCCTACTAAGTTACTTAGTGCACTTTGATCGTATTGAGTAAACTCAGTTGGGCCTAATATGAATGCATGTGGGTTATCCACACCGTCATTCCGTTTTTACGGATCATTTTAGTGGTTGAGGCCAAAATATAAGTATTCCAAAAGCTTAAGTGTACCACACTGAGGAAACAGTGTGAATAATGACTTCCACCATTAAAACCTTGCTAGGGCCAACAATGATGTTTATTTGTCATCCAACCTGTTAGCTTGATCCAAAACTTCTGTGGGCCCCAAGAAATTTTTAACAGTAGAACTTTAATTCACACTGTTTCCATAGGTGAGGTCCACTTGATAATTGGATAAATTACATTTTTGGGTTCAAGCCTAAAATTATCTTTTAAAATGGATGGACTGAGTAGATAAAATATTTAAATCACGGTGGACCCCACAGAGTTTACTCAGTACGCTTAGCCTCCTGAGTTAATCAGTACGCAATTCACGTATGTGGATTAGAAGGTTTCGAAACCCTTCGTTGTTGGGCAGCATAAAGTAGCTAAGGTTACTCTTGCTCGGGTGGTAGACTCTCAGGAGTTTCAACTCCTGGTCAAGGGTTCGAGTACCCATAGGTGGTGAAATTCCACTACCGTGAGTGTGTATTACACCTAAAATCATTTCAATAGTTGCAGTGTAACGTGTGTGTCACTGTACACTATTATTCTATTAGGCATATAGCCCATTAATGATGATTAGCACCGTCCAAACATTGTTCATGTAAATCAATGATTAAAAATCATTCGTTAATCACCTAGACGTTAACTTGTGCTTGTGGCCCATTCGAGACTTGAAATTTCATCATTTTCAAGCAAAAGTATATATTTTAGCAGACTTATCACAACCATTGTGTCAAAAATTACATATCTCATTAAATAAATATATTAAAGTTGATTTAGTAATTAAATTCAAACCCCTGTAAATATACCATGGATAGGTGCTTTTGGATTAAAGTTGATTCACACTCCAAGTGCCAAATACACTAGGAGGATTGCAAATCCAGGGGGTTTCTAATCCTGGAGGTTTTGAATCCAGGGGATTCCAAATCCACGCTCCCGAACAGACCCTTGGGGGTATAGAAGTTTTGGATTAGGCTTATATTTGTGTTTTTCCATCAACTATGTACGCGTGACCTTATAAACAAGTTGGATCACAGTTAAACATAATTATGGATCCTAGGAAGGTTTAAATGATGGGTGTCATTATCTTCATTGTTTTTTGTAGTGTGGTCCACTTGAGTTTAGATCCACCTCATTTTTAGGATCATGCCCTAAAATAATTCCACAAAATGGATGGACAGTGTAAATATATGGCTCACAAATTTTGGTGATGTCAACGCACCAATAGGGTGGCACCACGTAATACACCTTTTATATAGAGTTGTACACGAGTCGAGTTAGCTCGGTCAGCTCGCTCAATTCAACTCAAAAAAGCTAGAATCGCCTCAGCTTGGAATTATATTTAGACCCAATCGAGTTGGTTTTTGGAGCTCGACAAAATTTTGAGTTGAGTTCGAGCTTGCCCGAGCTTGACTTGACTCAAATCGAAACTCGAACCGACTCAATTCGAATCAGCTTGATGACTCGATTATTTTGATATGAATGTTGCTCGTCAAGTGTTTGATGAAATGATTCATCGAAGTGTTGGCGAGGAAGGAATGGATTCGTCGACTGTTTGATTTTGATGCTACTCTCTAGGTGTTTGATGAAATACCTATAAAACATTATTATTGTTTTTACGTTCCATGAGAAAATTGAAGATGCATTCTACCCGTTTTAGAAAATGCTAAACAGGCTCGAATTGGCCCGAGCTACTGATCAGACTGAGGCGAGGTAGCAAGACAGGCTCGAAGACCGAGCCAAGTCGAATTCGAGTTGGGGTTAGCAACTGGCCGAGCCAAGCTGAGTTGTGCCAAGCTCGATTGATTCAACTTGTGTACAACTCTACTTTTATAACACATTTGTGGACTACACCAAAGCTTGATGGTTCGTTGATTCCACCAAAGCACATCCCACCCTTACTAGGACAAACTCGATCCTTATCCACCCATTTTGTCTATGAACCCAAAAATAAGTAAATCATGTTTACACTCATTTTTAGCATGACAACGTAGACTAATAAGAAGTTGACATGTATCAACACTATAGGTTCGATGTTGGTAGAATCATACTCGCACTTGAAGATATATTTCACACTTCTTCTCTTCAGCGATATCTTCCATTATCAATGCAATAACACATAATCATATGCATGCCTTTAGGAGATCGAATCGTAAAATGACTCATGACGTGATTCGTGTGGCATTTCATTAAAGCAACATATCCAGCACGCTTATAAAAGACTTACCGAAGGAAACAATCATACTACGGATCTACCATAATACATTCGATAATGTCTCTTACAATTCTTTTAAAATAGAAGACCTTCTCGGAGACATTCGAAGCCCTTGCGATGATCACAATGATTCTAAATATTCAAAAACCAAACTATATATCCGAGCGGATTGGTTGCAATACATACCTAACTCAAGAGAGGGTTGATGCCAATATATCAGGTCCATATGCATGATCAAGATCTGATGGATTCAGTCCAAGTAGCCCCACCACTAAGAGGAAGAAAAATCGTCGAAAGGTGGAGATAACGATGATTGGGTTATTTAGATGCAAACATTAACTTAATCAATTTTCAGATCCGAGATGAAGGGTGAAGATGGCCCTAATTGAGCCCAAATCTAGATACAGTAGTATCTTGAAGCTATCAAATAAAAAAACATCTACATAAATGTGAAGGTCTAAAAACAAATGGTTTCATGTTTACTAATATCTCCCTATTTGAAATGCAAGCCATAATTAATATAAAATGATCTTAGATCAACAAGGAAACTCAATGAGAATTTTGCTGCCTCGACAACTTATAAAATGAATGTGCACTGAGGAGCACGAAGTCCATGCCAAACACAATCTATACATCTTTTATATCTATCTTTACATTTCTCTTAGCATAAATCGCTGCTATCCAACGCCACCATTACTATACTGGAAAATTAATATATACATTCACAATCCTAAATTGTTGGATCCCAATCAACCAAGTCTTTACTTAGGCAATCAATCTTTTTTGTCGCATCCGATCATTTGCATGCATCGTCTATTCAAATGGATGGATCAAGCATTTATCTTTTCATTGTCTTTAGTTATTTTTATTTTGTGGATCGTAAAGAGCCATAATTACATATTAATGAAATCAACATTGTTTTAGCTTTATTTTATTTATCTATTCTTTTAAAATATACATTAGCTGCAAGCGGTGGTGAAAAAAAGATCCCTAACATGAGATAAAAAGAATCCATCATGAAAAACTCCCCCTACCTTTTTGCAAATCGTCGGATCGTTGTTTACAATCAGTGGCTGACTTGACAATTGGATTTCTGAATCCGATCTTACTCAGTCTTTTGAGGTCACCAGCATTCAATAAAATATTGAGTAGACTTTGATATGCTTGCTCTCTATCACACTATAGCCTTGTGTTTTGATTGAACTGCAGGAACAGATCTAGAGCTTAATTGGACAACACCATAAGAAAATGTGGGAATTACAAAAGGCTTGCTTATTAACCTAGTATCTGTGTTTTCCCTTCATTCGGGTCCATGTGACCTTATGAACAGTTTGGATGGCAAATCAATATCACAGTGAACCCATGAAGGTTTCAAAGGTGGTGGCATTATCACCATTGCTTCATGTGGTGTGGCCCACTTAAGCTTTAGATTCACCTCCTTTTTGAGCTCATGACTTAAAATGGCACGTTTAAATGGATGGATAGCGGCCGTTTTAGACCAAGCTGATTTTTTATTTTTATTTTTTCATCCATGACCATATCATCTTCTTGGGCATGCTGGATGATAAATAAAAATTAGTTCCCTGGGAAGTTTTCAACGGTTGACGTTCAATCAACACTTTCGTATGGTGTGGTCCACCTGAGATTTGGATCTGCTTCCTATGGTTCATACCCTCAAATAAGCTGAGAAAATGGATGGACAGCATGGATATACAATACACATAAGCCCAACTGTCAGGGCTGCACCTAATCCACTCCCCTCAAATCCTTACCGTCCATAAAGTAGGGACCACGGTATATTTTGATTAGTCATTGAGGATGTGTTTGGCGTGCATGTACCCTATCTGTACGAGAATGGACTGTTTGGATAGATTATCTGGCACGCACGTAACACATTTCCCCGTGACAAGTAGGATTGAAAGTGGGGTGGGTACCAACTGGACATTGGGTTGGGCTTGGGCAAGATGTATTTGTTTGATCTCATCCTTGGGCTATACAAACACCAACCCGATAAAACTTGGGATGGGTTTGGGTTGAGATTTCGGGTCACCCGACCCACCTGAACCCAAACGATATATAGTTGAGTGTGGATCATCTGTATTGAAGGCACAAAAAATTTTAATGCCATCGGGGCCTCATTACTCCACGTTACTCACGTTAGTTTTTTATTACTCAAGCTAACAAGATACGCAAGATTTCTCTCTCTCAAATAGAATGCGTGCCACACAACACGACTTTTAAAGGAGTGGTTATCCTATATTTTAGCTTGTTTATTTTAAAAATAAAGTTCTTTCTTATAAATAATTACATATATAATTAGTAAAATCATCGCTACAAAAAATAAAATGTATATTGAAACATAATAAACTAATGTAATAAAAATATTAGCATGTATGCACCCGATTGAGACTGTTTGGGTTGGGCTTGAGTTGAGAATTTTCAAAAGTTCAATTGGGCTGAGTTAGGGTTGAGGCATATAAACCTTGAGTTGGGCTAGGGTTGAGCACCAACTGGATCCAACCCGCGTGACTTTCAGCCCTAATGACAAGGGTGTGTTTGGCGTTCATGTACCCTTATCATACAATCGTCACACCTATTAGAATAACCCAACCGGATACAGATTGCATGCTTACACCGTCAGTAGCAACGTCCCTATTGGACGGTGTTGTGGGCCCCACAAGGATGTGTTTGTTTTATTCATGCTGTACATTCATGTTGGATCATTATTTTAAGACATGAGCCCAAAAATGAAGCACATCTAGATCTCAGGTGAACCTCATCATAGGAAATCAGTGGTGATTGAACAGTCACCATTGAAAATTTCCTGGGTCCTATTGTAATATTTTTTTGCCACCAAACCCATTGGTTATGTCACAAAGACCTGAACGAATGAAAAATACAAATAATAGCTTGATCCAAAACTTCTGTGGCCCCCAAAAAGTTTTTAATGGTGGGCGTTCAATCACCACTTTTTCCTATGGTGTGGTCTACCTTGGATCATTATCTACCTCAATTTTGGCTCATGCCCTGAGATGATTTGGAAAAATGAACGGACAGCATGAATAAAATGCCTATATCATGGTAGGGCCATATAGCACCATCCAGTAGCGAGTTCCTCGTAAGGCAAACTGGGTCTAATCCACCCGTCTAGCTTGTGAGAACCACATTGGATAGGCTGTTTCAAAATTCAAATTAATTTAGCTTCCCTATCTTTTGTTGGTAAGCATTTATTTATTGAACCTAAAATATTAATTATATTTTATACTAAATAGTTAAAAAAAATTATATATTTATACTTTATATATTTGTATTTAAGATCCATCTTAATAAAAGTCCATAACAGGCGTCATGGCCAACGATAGAAAAGGGAGGAAGAGATCATCTTGTTACTCTTCTATGTTGAAAGCATTGGTAAATTTGGGGTGTTGCTCTCTGTTGACCGCTTGGGGAGGGGTTCTTTATCATTGTCGATGAAACTAGCTCACAAAACACACAATTTTCTCTCCCCGATTAGATTTCATGCTATACAACGCAACTATTAATGTGTAGAACTTCTTTGAACCCTACTATGATTTATGCGTTAGATTCACATTGTTCAATAATTTTTTCAAATCATTCTAAAAGCATGGCCCAAAAAATGAGGCACTTCTAAAACTCAAGTGGACCACACCATGTGGATATTGTTGAAACCTTCCTAGTATCCACCGTGAGGTTGATTTGTCATTTAATCTCTTCATAAGGTCACACGTACCTAGATAAAGGGAAAACACAAATATCAACTTAAATAGAGCCTTACATGGCCTTAAAAAGCTTTCAATGGTAGACGTCTAATTCTTACTATTTTTCTGTAAAAGGTAATAGTGAACTTTTTCCCGGGTGTTTCCTTGATACACCAAAAATGGTGTGACCCACCGGAGCTTGGGATCCACCTCTTTTTTAACTCATGCCCTAAAATGATATGGAAAAATGGATGGAAAGTGTGGATCTAACACATAAATCATGATGGCCCAATGGAAGTTGAATGTGTTGCACCACACATCACCCAATTGAATTTATTGATGTGTGAAATTTACACAGGCTCCAAGATAATGTGTTTCTTAGATCCACACTGTCTATTTGTTTTTTCAAATCATTTTAGAATATGAGCCCAAAAGTAAGTAGTTTTCAAAGCTCAGATAGACCACACCATTCAAAACAGTAGGAATTGATGCTCACAGTTAAAAGCTTCTTGGGGCTACATATGACTTCGATTAAGCTGATATTTGTGTTTATCCTTCATCCAGGTTTGTGTGACCTCATGAACAAGTTAGAAGGCAAATAAACTACGCAGTTGGCCCTCAAAGGCACTCAATGGTAGTTCATTGAATACCCACGGTTTTGGGCTCATGCTTTAGGATGATTCGAAAATTTTGATGGACGGTGTAAATCTAACACATGGGGGATCCCAAAGAAGCTTTGCATGTAGAAAGTTGTGTTTTGTAGTACACAGGCTAACAGGAAGAAAATGCATGTGTTTTGTGAGCTGTTATCATTAGCAATGATGTACACACCAATGAGAAGCGGCGCATAGCGATTCCTTGTTTCTTCAACATAGATGATCGAGATGATCTGATCCACACTCCTAAAATAAACCTCAAATTTGCAAGGAACCTTAAATCAAGAAGGTAGAGAAAAACCTCCAAAAGAAAAGAAAAATATAATGAGAATAATAAATAGCCTATTTATACTTCTCTTAATGTAACTTATAAAAGTTCAAAATTTTTTCATAATAGTAAACTTTTCAAAAAAAATAAAGGCATTTAATTATAGTTTTTTTAGAAGACCCAAAACAAATACATAAGTATTTTAAGATTCTAAATCTTAAATTAATTAAAAATAGCAAAAACTATAACTCGCAAATGGGTAACTTTCAACTTAAAAATAATATTTGAGTGCTAAAACAATTAAATTTTCCAAAATTGTTGGCATTAGCAATGATGTCAAGCTTGTCAATTGCCTTCAATGACATACCATAGCACCAAATGGATGATTGAGCAGATAGTTATTGCCATTAAAAGCTATAGTGTGAGTTAGACCTTGGTGAAACTTTTCAGCTCAATTTCTTTTAATCCTGATCGTCCATGAGATTGTCCTTATTTCCATCCTACAACAATTTATATAATTTATTTTTGAGTCTATGGTATTTTGCCTGTACAATTTCTTAACGTTAGATAGTTACCACCCATTTATCTCTTTCAAAGTATCAAAGTTTCTCTAGCTTTAGAAAGCAAGGTCAACGCCTAATGAAATAATTTAAATACCTTTTCTTTAAGGGTTTTATTTTTTATTTTTCATTTCCTCGATAATGGGTCATAATTTGTGATAAATAAGCATTTATTATTTACAAAAGGAATTCTTTCCAAATGCCCTTAGGACCAGGCAACTAATAGATTTTGATGCTAATACTGAGGATTGAGAATTAAAATTTATGGGGCCCACTATTTTGTATGTGTCTGATCCATGCCATCCATCCATCCATTTTACCAGCTCATCATAGGGCATGAGCCCAACATTGAGAAGGATCCAAAGCATAAGTGGACTACACCACTTGTAACAAGGAGAATTGAACACCTATAGTTGATGGCTTCTTGAGGGCTATAAAAGTTGTGGATGATGTTGATATTTGTATTTTCCCTTCATCCATGTCTGCTTGAATTAACAGGTTGGATTACTGCTACACTTCACTGTGGGCTTAGAAAGCTTTTAACTTTTAACTATGGATGTCATTATCTACCCTCTCCTGTGGTGTGGTCTACATGCAGTTATAATCTGCCTTTTTTTTGAGTGAGTTGGCAAGATGAATGGAAAGCATGAATAATACACCTCTCGGAGTATACAATTTCTTATGAACCAACAAAAGCAGTAAAAGGACAAGCAGTGGCAGATTTCTTGGTAGCTCATTCCGTTTCTAACAATGAAGTAATCTCTGATGAACTTCCAGATGAACAAATATTGTTGATTAAATCGCCAAACTCATGGCAAATGTACTTTGATGGTGCTTCTTGAACTTCGGGAGTAGGTGCTGGAATAATATTTATCAGTCCTCAAGGCAATTTGTTGTCATATTCCTTCACGCTAGGTACTGCATGTACCAACAATGAGGCCAAGTAAATTCTATATTTGTTCAATAAGGACCTAGAAAAGATTGGGTGGCCTATGTGCCCATCTCAAGTTGATAGCTGGGTCCATACATGGTAATGGCCTGTGTGATAAGATAGTGCTTTGGCACATAGACCAGTTGGGTAAGCTGAATGTAAAGAGAGACAGCTTGTGTGTGCATAATTCTCTTTATTACTTGTAGATAAAACTCTTCTTCCTTCTCCATGTTATTTTGATGAAGTATTTCTTCTAAGAGTTCAACAGTTTGTGCTGGACGAGTCAACATAAAGCTCTCACAAGGGATACAAAAAGGATTGACTGCTGTAATGCTTACTTTGGCGCCAGTCTTAAATAAACTCTAAAAGTAAAGGCGCTAGTTCAAGGCTCACCAGCAAGTCAGCAACCTTGTCAAAAAGACTTCAATAAACAGTGCCCTGTGGTGCATCTCAGAGATGAACTGCATTCTAGTGTTCTTATTTGACGTTATTCAAAACTTCAAAGAAGCTTTTCCATCATCTATTCAGTGGAACAGTCTCTGTGAACTTTGGTTTACATACAAAGATATGTTGATGAATTTCGTAACCAACCTTATCACAGACTATCCACCAAACACTGAACAACCAGTGGTTAAAGAAAGTCAGTGCCTTGCTGAAAATTTATTTCCTTCCAAACTGGTTCACAATAGCAGGATCCATTCCTTCAATATTCATTTGCATCCTCACAGCCTAGACATGTGCGACAAGATACAACAACTTAACAGAGCATAGAGGCAATTAAATAAACAAACTGTAAATCCAGGATTCAAGAAGAATAGTAAAAAGTGCATGCTTTGTTGTTTGGATGACTGTTGTTCTAAGTGGTAAATGCTTTACACATCAAAAGAGTTTCAGGAATAAACTGATTACATGCTATCCTATTTGGCTTTTAACTGGTAGAGTGTTTACAGCAAAACTGTTTATGTGTTTGGATAAAAGTGTTTATAATGTATAAAAAGGAGGTATTCATGCCACACAGAGCTTGGGGCAGTAAATCCCACCAAAATCTTCAAAACACATGAGGGTTTTTTTT
Organism: Magnolia kwangsiensis; assembly: GCA_037074715.1. NCBI lineage: Eukaryota > Viridiplantae > Streptophyta > Magnoliopsida > Magnoliales > Magnoliaceae > Magnolia > Magnolia kwangsiensis. The sequence continues at coordinate 153,144,363 of CM073573.1, read as the reverse complement.
TTGGGTCCCACGATTGCATCAAGGGATGCACATGCTGGGCAGATTGGATTCCTGCATCCATCACAGTGGGCCCCATACATAATCTAGAAGGTTTGTAATGGTGGATGTCCCATCCCAACTGTTTCTCGTCATTTGGCCCACCTAATGATCACTTGGCTTGTTTTTTGCGGCCATAGGAGAGAGCGATGGGCAGCACACGATGGATAGCTTGGATGTACTGTACATATCATGGTTGGCCCCACACAGCATGTGTGTATATCATCCATTTTGTTCTACTATATATAATGTCTTTTCAGGTGTAGAGACTTTAACTGTAGTCTGAAAGTGAAACATAGGTTTTTGTCCAGAAAAAAGAGAGGGGAGAATTAACCTGTAAAGCATTTATAACTGTATTACCAGGCAAATTTTGCCATTCAAACGCCTACCTGTAAAGTGTTTACCAATAACCTTTTACAACTAAGGATTTTACAGGCATCTAAGGACCCCTTACTAAGGTTCGAAGTTAATATTGATGGATACAGATCTCAAGTTCTCAACATTTTCATCATCTGTCAAAGTAGGTATAGAAGTCAAGTTCATGCTACCAAGTGTAGACTGTAGAGGCAGCACATAGAAAAGGGAAAAGAGTGTTAAAATGTGGGAAACAAAAAATACACATACCTGCTCTGGCACCCCAAAATGAAGCATCCTAAGAAATTTTGACAGCCTTGGGTCATCCTCAGACTGAAACAAGAATTTCAAGTCATTCTACAGGCAAGGCAAGAAAGAGAACTGAAGATCCTGTGAAAAATATTGCATTATGACAAAGCTGCAAAATTTTCAGAACTTGCACATGAATCACATCGCTGACAAGGAGCTGGACATTCACAACCATAGGTTATCAGTTCGTTTTGCCAAGCTGGTTTTCATACCAATAAAACAGAGGACCTTGGCAGTTCAATTAAGTGTACGATACAGAGAGTGCAGGGATCAACCAAATCAGACTGCGGGTAGGAAACAGGGAGAGCGGATGGCAGACAAGAAGGGGGAGAAAGAACCAACCAATGCCTTCAAGAATCCAAGGTTTACCTGCTGTAGTAACCTGCTACAGTTGGTAGGTAGGCAGGGCCTCTTCTCACACACATAATGGATGAATAAAATATGTAAAGGCTGAGGTTATGTAATATGTGCACCACGGCACGTCATTTGGCTCTTAAGAGAAGTCCAACACAAAATCCAACACTAAGACTCAAGTCTAGACTGGCTTGGAGAGCTAGTTCAGCAACTATGGAAGTTGATCAGGTTATTTGTCTTTCTAATAAGAAAAAAGGTAAATAACAATAATAAAAAAAGGGGGAAAAGTTCAGATAAAATAGAACAAAAACTTTAGAAAATAAGGAGAAAAATAGCAAACTTAATAAATATAAAGATGACAAGTGTACAAAAGAACTCAGCAAAAACAAAATAGGCACGTACCATTGAGATATACTGGCAAGGTATTGATTCTGTCAAATGTTGAACTTTTAGTCCTTCAGAATGTACAGACAAGATTGAGGTCTTCTGTTGGACACTAACAGCTGCACTGAGAATACACGCACCATCTGTATAACATTAGCATGGACAAAAAGCTTAATTGCACACAATTTACAAAGAAGGTTCTATATAAAAAGCTTTTGAAAAATCTGAATCATGATAATATTAGCTCATAATGTGAAAGAAAGGCCTCCAACTCGCTTAGACACCTAATCCATTGTCTGCAGAAAATGCATTGCATATTAGAAATGTGAGGCAACAGTACCATACATTCAGTCAAACCTTTCATGGCGGTATGGGCTGTAGATAAACCTTCCAATGTTTTAGTCACAGCCGTTCAAGAATTATAACAAAGTTTTTAGTTTGTTAACTTCCAAAGCTCACAAGTGTACTCTAGAATATCAGAAAAGGTTGCTGTTATCTGCCGATTTACATAATGGAAGTCATAACCACACGACTTGTGGTTAAGGATGAAACTAGGGACGAAGAATTCTTTAATAAACAGCCATCTGTTGGAAAAGGTATATCCTGCATTCTCTTCTAAACAAGGTAATGTAGAATTGGTCATTTCATAGGAAGGCAAATTTCTAGGTGGGCGATGAGTAAGAGAAGGGTCCCTGGATGATATATCAACATCATTAAAGATGTCTGAGGGTGCTATTACAAGAGTGGGAATGGCTTGTGGTGAGCCAGATGCATTCCTAGTAGCACTCGGATTCCATTAGGGGTCCACATTAAGCACTTTCCTTTCTGTGCTTATTATAGATGAATTAACCACCAGTATCCAGGATGAGGTCCCTTGGCATATGTTCTTTGCTGATGATGCCATGTTTGATCAGTTAGACTAGAGAGGGGATTAACTGGGGAAGGCTTTAAATCTAGTGGCAACAATATCTGGAATGCAACTTTAGTTGCTTCTGTTAAATTGATGGTCAGGAGATCCTTCAAAGTGATATATTCCGTTGTCTTCACTTTATCATTCAAAATGATATAGAGGTCAAGGAGGATGTTTCCAATAAATTTGAGCAGCATGGATGAAGAGATGTGCCTCTTGGGTAGTTAGGGTTTAGTGAACCAATAACAGTAATGTAGAGCAGATTGAGATTGTTCGATCATGTGCAACAAAGGCGTAAGACAACTCTGTCAAGAAGGGGAAATGTAGACAGCCCAATCAACAATGTTTAGACTAATTCATCTACCCATTATGAGGAAATGGTCTTACATTGTCCAGAAGTGAAAGGTTTGCAGAATTTTGACCAAGTATCCACCTTAGAGACAAAGCCCATCCATGGCAAGGCCAAACATAAACTGAGCCCAGTTACAACCCAGAAACTTCATTTAATCCCCTAAAATCTAAGGAATCGGGCCCAAGGGCGCAAGTGTTCTGATGTCCAAATCATATGATTCATACATCCATCTTGAAGCCCATCATATTACATTTCAATAATCCTAATTTCAACTCGATCCAGTATATGAACATCAAGACACAACAGATATACCAAAAAAAATGTCCAATTAAAAAACCCCATACCTTCTTAATGCCTACAAATTTTCCCTTAAAACCAAAACCATTAGTTAGCCTATCAAATCCCATTTTCATAATCCTCTAGATCACAAAATTCCGTACTGAGCACCAAGGTTCAATTTAAAAACCAAGACATGTGCGTGCTTGATTGTGTATGAAACAATTTTGAAAATCATATCCATGTTCTTGCATGGAAATTCAAAACACAAAATCCAAATTGCTTTAACCCTTTAACCCAAAATTTACCAAAATATCCTTAGAAGCCTTAGTTTGCCCATACGCCACAATCTTTTTACAAAACTACCCACCTAACTAACTTAGGTAGTGAAATCCCAAAACTACCCCTCCCTAAGCCATGAAATGATTTCAAGTTTTTCAATCCTGGCTACTAAATCCCAAAGCCTCTAAAAACCTACTAGAACTTTCCCTATTTAGTTGTCCCTCAGTCCTCTACAAATTACCCTCCAACTGCTTAATCAACAACCCACAATATGCTGGTCGTCATTTATCCCATAATTTACTACACCTTAGATCACCCATCTTCTTCTACCAAATTACATCTTTACCACCCCTCTTCCATAAATAAAGACTCCTTGCTCCAAGAGAGGGATCTTGCCTTTCAAAATTCCAATTCCTTATAGCTAAACTCTAGGAGCATAATTTCCATACTTCGAGAAAAATTCTGCAAGTCCTATGAAAAACTACAAGAATATGAGCATGGAAATTCTGTTTTCCCCTAAGGCTATGGAGTTAAGGGTAGTGAGCCAAGGCGTCACAACCCTTAGGGATAGAATTCACTTGTTCTTCCTCCCTCCTCAATTTTTCTTTGGAGGCTATACAACGAAGGACCCTCTAACAATCAAATGCTATATCAATCCAGAGAGACATGGTTCATCCCAAGAAGACGTGATCAATCAAGTCACCACATCCCCAACTTCCTTCTTTTCTCCCTTCTTCCCCAATTAGCTTCATTTTTTTAATCATTTCCTTATTGTTGTGAGCTAAACCAACTATTATCAAAATTCCGATTGTTGGAATCTTTCTCCTCAAGTAGAGACCGCAATCTCAAGGTTACAGTAGGTGCCTAACCTCTTCCTACTCTATAACCTTCTCATCTTCACCCGAGAATTTGGTGACAAGACGGTGGAGTCAAATTCTCAAAATTTGAAAGAACTCTTCCTTCTTTCTTTCTTTCTTTCTTTCTTTCTTTCTTTTCTTTTTTTTTTTTTTTTATATATATATTTTTTTTATATTTTTTAAGTAAGGATTTTAAGATTTCATTGATTGACACCTAAAAAGGCTAGCGGTGATTCCAAAATCTACCTTATAGGCACCATAATTTCGGCGGGCCTTAATCGTTACGTCGACCAATGGTGACTCCAACAGGAAACACCATCTTTTTTATGTAGACCCAATTCAAGAGAGGAGAATCAAGAAATTTTGACACTTCAGCTCACTTTAGCTTATTGTGCTCGTTTTCTTTTTCTTTTCTATAGGGGGCATCCTTCTTGTACTCTCATCTCTTTTACCTTTTCTTTTCGTTCATTTACCATTTCATTGTATTAAAAGTTGTAAGCCAAAAGGTTAAAAATTAGCAAAAATCAAATGAATAACATTCATTTGCATTGCAGTGAGCTATTTATTTTAATTTGAGAACCTAGGAACCTAGTGGCCGTTCTTAACAATGGGTAAGGACAACCTCCATGACACGTACCCAAGATTGGTTCACTAAGTAAAGAGGTTTATTGTTGAGAGAATTGAGAAATTGGTGAACCTTAGTGCCCATTTTTAAAAGTAAAACAACATACCTTGTGAGCAAGCATGCATACCTTCCGGCCTAATTTCGTGAACAAGAAGGTAGATGATTTCTTATAGCAATTCCATACCAAGAGGTACCTATTGACCTCATGTAGACCACAAGTCAATAGAGAGGTTGAGGTAACAAACAATACTCCGATCTATATACTCAAAAAGATGGTCAAGACATATGGTGACTAGCATGAAAAGCTACCATATGCACTTTGGGCATATCGGACATCAATGTGATCCTCGATAGGTGTGATGCCATACGCACTTGCTTATGGGATAGAGGTCATTTTTCAGGTTGAAGTTGAAATCCCTTCTTTTAAAATCTTTATGGAGAGCAAGGATGAAGAAAGAGAGTGACAGTGAGCTCATTTCAAACAGTTGGCCCTCACTGATGAGAACCAACTTTTTGTGTCCAGATTCATGAAATTGAGGTAGCACCAGATGGCCTTCCACAGTATGCAGACATCAAGCGTTATCTAAAAGATCGGTTATATCTAGAAGATGCAACTCCCACGGATGAGCGAACGATTCCACTATTAGCCGCTTAATTCAGAATTAGTGGGAGTGTTTCATATATATATATATATATATATATATCCTACACAGTATGCAGACATCAAGCGTTATCTAAAAGATCGGTCATATCTAGAAGATGCAACTCCCACGGACGAGCGAACGATTCCACTATTAGCCGCTTAATTCAGAATTAGAGGGAGTGTTTCATATATATATATATATATATATATATATATATATATATCCTACAATCAGGCTCTTCTTTGATGTGTGGAAGAAATTCACAAAGGTGTTTGTGGCCAGCATGTAAATGGGCTTATGATGGCAAAAAAGATTCTACGACATGGGTTTTGCTAGTGACAATGAAAACGGACTGTTGTCAGCATTGTTAGGAAGTGCTTTAAGTATTAAGAATAACCAAAATTCACGTGTCAGCTGATGAGCTTCATAATTTGATGACACCCTAGTCGTTCTCTATGTGGGGGCATAACGTGATTGGCAAACTCAACCCTAAGGCAACAAATGGGTACGTGTGTATCCTGGTGACGGTTGATTATTTTAGAAGCAGCATCTTGCACCACTATTATAGCTGCACAAGTGGTCAAGTTTATGAAAATCACATCATTGGTAGGTTTGGTGTGTTAAATGCCATTATGGTCAAGTTCATGAAAATCGCATCATTGGTCAGTTCGGTGTGTTAAATGCCATTATGGTCAAGTTTATGAAAATCACATCATAGGTCAGTTCAGTGTGTTAAATGCCATTATCATAAATAATGGGACTAATTTCGTGACTAAGAAAGTATATGGTTTCCTACAGTAGTTCCATAGACCACAAGAATAAAGGGGTTGAGGCAACAAATAACACCTCTATCAAAATCCTCGAAAAGATGGCCAAGACATACGATGACTAGCATGAAAAGCTACCTTATGTGCTTTGGGCATATCGAACGTCAATTTGAACATGGACAAGTGTGATGCATACTTGCTTATGGGATGGAGGTTGTTCCTTTGGTTGGAGTTGAATCCCTTCAAGAATCTTAATGGAAAGCAAGGGGGATGAAAGTGAGTGGCGGCAGGCTCGTTTCAAACAGTTGGCCCTCATTGATGAGAACCGGCTTTTTGCGACGAAATTGAGGAAATCAAGGCAACACCAGATAGCCTTCCGTGGTATGCATGCATCAAGTGTTTTCTAGAAGTTCGGTGATATCCAAAAGATGCATCTCCCATGGAAAAGCTGACAATTCAGTGACTGGCCAATCAATTCACCATTAGTGGGGGTGTTTCATACAAAAGATCCTACAATCAGGTTCTTCTACGAAAACGAAGCATCTGAGGTTTTGGAAGAAATTCATCAAGGTGTCAGTGGCCCACATGTAAATGGGTTTATGATGGCAAAATAGTTATGCAACTTGAGTTGTATTGATGACAATGGAAATGGACTGTTGTCAGCATTGTCAGGAGGTGCTTTAAGTGTAAAGAACACGACAACTAAATTCATGTGTCGGCTAATGAGTTTCATAATCTAATAACGCCCCAATCATTCTCTACATTGGGCTCAACATGATTGGCAAACTCAGCCTCAAGGCATCGAATGGGCACAAGTATATTCAGGTGGCAATTGATTATTTACCAAATGGGTAGAAGCAGCATCCTACACCACCATTACCACTGCCCAAGTGGTCAATTTTATGAAAAATTACATCAAAGTAGTGTGTTGAATGCCATTATCACAAATACAGGGATTAATTTCATGAATAGGAAGGTAGACGATTTCCTACGACAATTCTGTATCAAGAGCTACCAATCGATGTCAATTCGAAGCTTGACAGGTGTGGCGCCACACACTCCTACTTATGGGATGGAGATTGTTCTTCCAGTTGAAGTTGAAATCAGTTTTTTTAAGAATTGTAATGGAAAGCAACGTGAAAGAAGGTGAGAGATGGTGGGCTTGATTCGAACAATTGGCCCTCATTAATGAGAAGAGGCCAAAGGCCTTGTGCTACATGTAGTGCTATCAGAAAAGAATTGAACAAGCATATTAACAAAAGAGTGAAAGAGTGAGCATTGAAGGGGGATTTTTGAGGATTTGGTAGGTTGGCCGCACCGGAGTTGCTTGATTGAGGCATATTTGCCTTTGAACTTGTGACTATTGAGCTTCGCGTGGCTAGGTAGAACCTCCAAGGGCAACACTTGCTAATTGCTATCAATGGTGTCCCACTTTCAACTTAGTGACCGTTTCTTTCAAAAAAAAAAAAATCCACTTCTTTGTTCCGACTTTTTTGCAAGAATTCTTTTTCACACAACTCCCTCACCTTTCCACTTTCAACTCCATACAAGGCCTAAGGGTGTGCTTGTGTGCTCATAAGTTATATTGCCTTACTCTAAAGAGTGACACCAAAAGACCCCAACATGTATGTTCTCCCAACAATATATGTCAAGCTTAATGAAACAATTTCAGATGCATGTTGTAGACATGTGCCTTTTTGGAGTCCTAACCCACCATCAAGAATGAGATTGTGCTCTATATTTTGGCACTAGGTATTTAGGTTCTCAAAGAAAATGAAATAGTTCACCGCGAGACAATTTGAATGTCATTTGTGTGATTTTCACTAATTTAACGCTTTAGCTTATAACTTTTGATACATTGAAATGAAAAATAAACAAAAAGAAATAACAAAAGAAACGAGAGTAATGAAAAAGATTCCTCCCAAAAAACAAGAAAACAAGCGAAAATGAGCTGAAATGTCAAGATGGAGCCAATTGCGAATCTGCCAATATGATCATCGAAATTCCAATAACTAAAATTTCTCGATTCACCTCTTTTAAATGGGGTCTACATTAAAAAAAGAAAAAAAAAGAAAGAAGGCGGTATTCCTCAATAGGTTGTCATCTTGTCGACATAAAGACAAAGGCCCACCAAAATTGTGATGCTTAATAAGGTCGATTTCGGAGTCACCACTAGGCTTTTAAGTGTGGTTCAAAGAAAAGGCTAGAAATCCTATCAATAGTCCAAAAATCAAATAGAAAGAGTTCCTTAGTTTTTTGGGAATTAGACTTCACCAAGGTCTTTGTTCCACCAAATTCCTATATATAGACCATAGTTATAAAGTAGGAAGGAGTTAGGAACCTACTCTACCTACGAGGTTGCAGACTTGCAGTCTCTACTTGAGGAGAGAGAGATTCCAATTATCGAAATTTCAACAAACTGATGGTTTCGCTCCCAACAATAAAGAAAAGATTAAAAAATAAAGCTAGAAATAGAATTGAGAGAAGAATAGAGTTGGGGATGTGGATATTTGATAAAACACATATTTTCTCATATTTGGATGAAGCTTAATCTCCAAAATACTTATATGCTTGGAGCTTGGACTTGCTCTCCTTAGACTCAGGTTGTATTCAATTGTTGGAGGGTCTTGGCCTGTATAGCCTTCGAAGAGAAGTTGGGGAGGAAGAACAAGTGAATTTCTCTATCCCTCAAGGTTGTCAAAGCCTTAGCTTATCAATCCTAAGAATAGAGTTGTACATAGGCCTAAATAAAGAAGGAATTCCTAACCTCTTAGTCCCGTCCTCATGTTTTCTTACATTTCTAGAAGGCTTGCAGAATTTTTCTCTATATGAAAATTGGGCTCATAGTGTTAGGCTGATTTAGAATTTTAAGAGGCAAGACCCCTCTCTCGGTGCAATAGGTCTCTAATTATAAAAGAGAGCATGGTAAAGTTGTAATTGGTAGTAAAAGGTGGTGATCCAGGGGTGGTGAAGCGTGGAATGAATGACAAGTCGCATGTTGTGGGTTGTTGATTAGATGGTTGGAAAGTAATTTGTAAAGGATTGTGGGGGCAATTATGCTTAGGGAAAGTTTTAAGAGGATTCTAGAGGCTTTGGGAGTGAGCGGTTGGAATCGAAACACTTGAAAGCAACTCATGGCTTAATGAGAATAGTTTTGAAATTTCACTAAGTTAAATGTTAGTTTTCTAAAAATATGATAGCTTTGGGTTGAATTTAGGATTATAAGGGTATTTTGGTAAAAATTGGGTCAAATGTTCAAAGGAATTTGGATTTTGGGTTTCAGATTTTCGTGCAAGAGCATGGATATAATTTTTAGAATTGTTTCCTACATAGTATAGCACATGCGCCTCTTGCTTTTTCAATCGAATTTTGGTTCTTGAGTGTCAAAATCGGGTGATGTATAGCTTGTTGAAAAGAGGATTTGATAGGCTAACTAATGGTTTTGGATTAAAGGGAAAATGTCTAGAAGATAAAAAGCACCACAACAGCATCAACATGTGTATACCTATATGTAAGATGCACAAAGTGAGTTAGGATAAAATGAGAAATAAAAAGTCACGTGTATGCAATGTTCGAAGTATCGGTATCGTTACAAGTTTCGCTAGCCAGGGGTACTGAAACAATATCGATATCGCTGATAACCGGAAATGCGGGGAAACATGGGAAAAACCAGTGCAATTTTCTGTGAAACTTCAGGAGATGTTAAAATGTACATATTTGCATATTCAAAAATTCTTTTAAAAAAAAAAAATAAATTGTAAAAAGAATGCATTCATAACAAATTTGCATTTAATGGGGCCTTAAAAGCATGTATTGTTGTAAGAAATCAGTCCAACCATCCCATCCGGCCTATTTAACCATTCAACCCTCCATCCAAACATCCATCAATATTGCAAAATATCAACAACACATGATATTTTACTAAGAAATCATCAACAATTGGAAAGGAAACGAAAGATTGTGGTCTGAATATCGCACATTTTGTGATATCGCTAATATCGAGATGTAATCAATATTATCAACGACAAATTGAACACAACATACAACCATGTGCCCATGAAAAAAAATTGAAATAATTTTTTTTCTAATAAACAAAATTTTGATGATATCAATCAGTGTTTTAAATATCGACAATATCGGCCGATATATCCCACGATATATCTTGTATCTCACCTGTGTGATACGAAACTCACAAGTAGTGGGATATATCTCACATGTTCGATCTGGTGAGCATTTTCGATTTTCGATCTTTTTTTTTCTATAAATCATGTTAAATCAATGTCAAATTGTTACAAATCCATGGTTTTTCATGTTTTGCATGAAAAATCATGGATTGGGAGCTTTAATTTCAAGATTTGGAGGAGATGGGCTGAGTTGCGAAAAATTCATTAAAAAAAATCAAAATTTCTCACTTTTTTGCAAATCGGTTGCAATCCTTGTGTCCAAACGTAAAATCAAACATGTATATAACCCGATCTAGTGATTCTTCTTTTGCTTTTGAATGTATTGTTTGTGTTTCCACGCGTCTTCTCACATTTATAAACTATATGAATAGACTTTGAATATACTTGCATTAATTCAATTAGACAATGCATGGATTATGACTCCATGCAAAGAAAACCTATTATGTGCACTTATTTTTTGTAATATTTTGATTTATAAATGTGTTGATGTCTTTTTTAACAATCACTGAAGTTTTATTGAAAAATTTGACCAATTTCCCCATGTTTCCAACAACAGAAATACATTATGCGATACAACCGATATATCCCATGCGATAACCGATACGTATCCATATCCCAAGGGTACGATACGTAACATGATACCAATATTTTGAACACTGAAATCAATACATTGGTGATATTATTAAAATATCATCGATATACATATGATACAAGCATTACATAGAATTTACATAGTCGAAAATATTGGTGATACACTGGCAATATTGATGCATTGGCAATACAAGCGACACCTAGAATTTACATAGTTGAAAATATTGGCGATTACATTAGCGATATTGATACATCAGAGATACTTAGTGATACATGGCTAATACCTGGAATTTTTTATACTACCAGCATTATCGATATCACTACCAGTGTTATCGGTATCGCTGAGCTAGAGATAAAGATAATATCAGAGATAATTCGAACACTGCGTGTACATCAAGAGTTACCTAATTCTGATTTATAGATTCTTTGCATGAGCATCGGTTGTGTTCGAGACGCTTACATCGACTACATGTAGTTTGCAATGAAGAAGGTCAGGACTCATCCTAACTTTGAATCCTCCGCCTCCTCGGACGACTACGAGGGCAACGAGTAGCAAGTGGGAGTAGAACATCATCAACCTGTGGCCACAACTTGTGGTCTCCCATTGCACTAATAGGATGCACATAAAGTTGTTTCAATTTCACAACTATATAGTATGGCGAATGGAACTCTTCCACAATACCCTTGATGACCCAGATTGATGCAATGGCATATGCTTATAGGGTATACTTGAAACATCAAACCGTCGACAACTACAAGATTTTTTTCTCAAATTCACAACCAATGTGCCCTTTAAAGCTATAACCTCTAATTCTTTGGAAGTAGCCTATCTAATTCTACATTCACGAGCATGTATCTATAGTTTCTTCAACACCTTCATTACCTTAGGAACGGGCAATATATCCCATTTAACTGTTGTAACCCTCCTTATCGCAAAATTATTCATTATTTTCGCCCTTATCAGGTTCATGGCCTCAACAATTGGCTTTGTTTTAGCTTCACTTACATAATTGTTGAAGCATTTTGATATATTGTTCGTTACGTGATCAACGCAAGAGGTATCGCTGAAATATACTGTAACACCCCGAATTTTTGCCAACTTGGAATTTGACGTCCTTAGGCAATGAGTCAACCATATCACTCTTAGAGCTCAATCCCAAAGTCTAAACAACGCTTTTCAACCCATTTCCTTCAAAAATCTCACCTTTCACTACCTCATTCTTCAAATTTCTCCAAGTACTTTCGTATTAGACATAAATCCTACAGTTTAAATGAGGAAGAACAATACCGAAACTAAAACTTACCATAAATAGTAAATAAATGGAAAAAATGGGTTTTAACCCTTAACCTTTTGAAATCTAACAAAATAAATGGGTTAGTTGGATAGATTAGCGTCTCCTACCCCAAAATCATATGCTACACGTCGTATAAACTCATTCCGGTTTGCAAATTGGCCCCGAAAATGCCTCAAATGGAGTCGGGGGCCTACCCACGCTAATCTAGGAGGACCCAGGGTGGGCCCCACACCTTTTTGGGACCCAGGGGACAGGAGAACCTCGCCCAGATGGGGAGACCTCGCCAGATGGCCCAGTGGTCGGCGAGGACCTCGCCGGTAAACGGGCTGGGTTCGGTCGGGCCTTTGGGCCGATGGTCTTTGGGGGTTAGGGTAACCCCCTGGTACATGGGTCGTCCCTTAAAAACATCTCAATCACCGACTTCCTTCACAAAGTGACCCTCCAATCTCTCCTTTCTCTCCCAAACGTCTGAGTTTTGACAAAAACCACCCCTTCAAACTCTTCCTTCTTCCGTTTCCAAGCATCCTCACTCCACCCTTCAAATCTCATCTCAAACAAAAATCAATAAAGGATACTTCCTTTAGAAATCTAGTAAGAATTAACTAGCACTGCACTAGATGACCTATGAAATTCTCACCAATCACTTTCAATACGATCTGCTAGAGCCAAAACGTATAGAATAGGTGACGCTACAATACCCTAAAACCTAGGATCAAATTCTAAACCCGGTTGCTCACGGGAGACTTTATATCGGATCTGGACTGCACATCGGAAGTCCAATTATCCCGAACTTAGACAATCCTGACCGCCTAGTTGGACTTGACAATCACCTCGAAAATCAAGACCAAATGATGTCCCACGACGATTTCCTTGAGACCAGAGTGAAGAGTGTGAGAAATGTTAGAAATTAAATATAATTTATGAAATCTGGCACGTGTCGCTTACGCACCTTTTTCTAAGCGTTCTGACCGTCAGAATTCGATAAAATTTTACCATCGGATCAGGATAGGTGGCCCTTACATGTCATAGTACTTGTAGCTCTGATCGAGTACCGGTAGCCGTTGAACTGAAACTGGTCCGCCACGGTCGATCTGGATTTCCGATCAGACTGAAAACTCTGCCTGACCTAGATCCAATGTCATGGAGCTTAAGTCCAACCGCATTTGATAAGAGGACCTCCAGAAGTGCTCCGTTGAGACGGAACAGTCCGTATTTGGACATAAAATAAGTATACTTTGGCCCCAAGTCTATTTTCGTCGCTTTTAGACTTATAAAAAGGACTTAAACCCTTACTCTCTCATTCCATACGAATTTCCTAAGCCCTAGGAGAGAGAAGAGAGAAAAGAGGGAGAGAGTGGGGGAGAAGATGGGGTTTTTCTTCCATGGATTCTTCCCTGCTACTCCTTGTGCTTCAACGCCGCTTCTGCACCGCCATTCCGTTGCTTCCAGCTCCGCTCTTAGGTAAGAAATCATAACCCTAACCTGTTCTAGAGTTCCAAATAGCATAAGTGATGATGTAGCTAACCTATTTCGTGGTATAGGTTGCCGTTGAGCCGTTGACGAAGACTTATCGTCTGAATCAACTCCATTTCGCAATTTCTGGTTTAAGGTGCGGATTTTAGACGCTTAAGTTGTCATTTTTCAAAGCTTTCAATGCCGTTTAATAGTAGATTGTTGACAAGGATGCTGTTTGACATGTAGAACATGCTGTCTGTTTTTCATTTCGAATACGTACGAAGAATATGAGATTTAGGGTATTTTAGGTATTTGTAGGAAATACTGTATACGTACGTATTTTGCTGATATGATTGCCATGAGTATTTGTCGTGTACCTATGTTAGTTATGCGTGTATGATCTGTTTGGCGAAGAGATTCACCCTGATACACATTTTGGCTAACATATGTTATGTAGGCTAATGTGTGTAGACTAAGTGTTTGTATAAATGTTTGTATAAGTATTGAGTAAATGAGGTTGTAGATTAGCGTTGAGATAGGATTCTCAACTATTTTGATGATGTATATGATTTATTTGAATTGATTACTTTATATGTATGAAATGCTTGTGCATGGTTAAATTGTTTATGTTGTATCTTATAACATGTTGCTATCATGCTTGAATTGCTTTTTATTTCAATTCTGTCTATCTCATATGATTACTGATTCAGATTACATGTGCTTGGGGCTATACTCTAGTCTAGGCAGTCGGTAACAGATTTGAATTCGTGGTTGGATTCTATTCGCCACGAAAGACGCGTTGACGAACCCGAGTCCTGCGTTGCTTGTCGGCAGTGGTTAGGCCACATGAAGTGCTTATGCACTTCATGTCGTACAACTCGACGGGCGCTCGTACTAGTCGAACTCGTCAAGTAACTCGACTGACCATTGTATATTCACCTTGTATTGGTCATAACTGCTTGAACCTAGGGTACTGAACTTACCAGTGAAAACCCTGAAAACCGTGGTACCTTGATCCACTAAGACTCATGAGCCGGGCATGGTGGTATGGGACACCGTGGTCGAGCTGTCGGCCTACTCTGGGGCCACAAACCTCTCCGTAGTGACCAGTGAGCAACCCAGACTCGTGAGCCGATTATGGTGGTATGAGACACTATATTCGAGCTGTCGGCCTACACTGATAAGGTGATGGGGGAGCGGAGCAACGAGTACGTGCAACAGCCCTGGCAGCCCTTTGTAGTGACCTCGAGCGTACTCTGAGTTTATGTGAGGCGACGACCCTTCCGTAGCAACAAGAGTACAAACTAGGCCTGTATTGATAAGGTGATGGGGGAACAGAGCAACGAGTGCGTGCAACAGCCCTGACAGCCCTTGCAGCGACCTAGAAATATATCATCGTATGAGATTACTAGGAGTGACGACCCTAGACAGGATCCTTGTTTGGGAATGATATAAGGGAGGTACCCTAGTTTCTCAATCCTTCTGTATGAAAAGGACTAATAACAACTCGGTAATCATATTCATATTGCACTCCATGTTCCTGGAAGATGTGGAGCACTGAGGGAAGAAAGCATGCCGCGGACGTAAGATGGTGTCGCATGAGAGAGTATGTTGGCGAGGGCATGCATCATGTCATTTCATCCTTGCATTAATTACAGTATTTAGGAATGTTTGATTTGCTTGCTTTATCATTATCGCTTGATTGATTTGATAACATGTTAACCTTTGCTATATGATTCTACAGAGTTGGTCACTCACTCCCACGTTACGGGACGGTGTTGTACACACCAACCAGTCCCTGTTTTAGTTTCAGATGATGGCGCTGCTTGTGAAGCGGAGCCGGACTTGTTTGATGATGAAGAGGATTTCTCCTATAGGCGGTTATCAGGCGGGTCTAGGTAGACCGTGTTCTGATCGACGGAATTATATGGAGGTTGATTAGACGCCATGACACTTATCATTTTATATTTTTGGAGCACCCATGTATATTCTTTTTGATCATTTTTGAAGTATACATGTATATGTTTAACCTAGTAATATGTTCACACTCTGGAGACTTACAACAGTTCATATATTTTATATATCTATCACATTCTTCCACTTGCTAATTTAACTGTCTCTGGAGTATGATATGTTGTTTTGGCTTAATCCACTTCATGTTTTATGCATTATTACAGCCGACATTCATCCATCATTGAAAATGTTGCATAAGTGATGTTCTGGAACTCGGGAGTGGAGTTTATGCTCAACCCCCGATTTTCGGGATGTTACAGATGGTATCAGAGCATGATTTGGATTAAACCGGACCTGGGTTATGGTAACACAATGCACACTGACGCACTCTGACTTAGGAAGGGGGCGATGGAATCTAGAAATCACATTAGAATCCCAAGTGTCGCCGATTGGTGAGATTAACTACCGTAGAACACCCCATACGTAACCGAGACCATGTAAAATGATCTCATATCCCCACTTCTATTCACTCAAGCTTCCATCTTCTTCTACATCCTACACCCATCCACCACTATTCTTTACAACTCTTCACCTTCCTTATACCCTCTCATATGGGCACAAAACTCACATTTTTGTGTCCCAAAACCTGCACAACTTCCAAATGATGGGACATTTAGGGTCGTTCGACCAACTGCATTAGGTAAGATTAGGGCAGATGGAAATGTAAAAGTAATAAGAAATGTATGTGTAATGTATTGTCCCTAAATTAGGTGTATCCCATGGTTTCTAATGCCATGGTTGGAATGTATGCAATTAAAAGTAAATCACGGGTTCTCCTTTCATATTACCCTTGAAAATTCATTATCATGGGATTTGGAAATCCCATCTCACTCTTTCTAACGCAAGGCTCATTTTCCATAGTATATGTAATTGATTTTAATCCCTTCCCACCCTCCTACCAAACACGCCATTTCTAATCCTGAGGTGGGATTAGCAACGCAATCCATTTAATACAACTTAATACCATTGGCCACATAGGCCCTTGGTGTTTTGGACCTAGAGTTGGTACTCTTGGAATTAGAATGATCTGTCAGTATAGGAGATTCGAAAAAGTAATAACATGAACCCTATGACCTCCTTAGCTAGTATGGACATGTACGTAGTGCTCGAGTGTAATTAAATTCAAATTCGGCCAATAGATAGTTAGGAATTAGATCCTGAATCACAGACCCTTCTGGCTTACATATGGACTTAGAAAGTTAGTTTGCCCGTTAACATATTTTGTGTCCAAATGCATTACGTACTAATAATGTGTAGATTATCTTATAGTATTAAACTGTACATGATTAAAGAGGGTAAGTCAGGACCCTAGTAAGAGTCGTTCTTTGGTAGAATTAGGCATCTTGCCACCAAGTCACACCCGTCCCTGAAATCAACCACAACACCCATCGTTTTTGCTCCTTTCTATAATTATAGGTACCAATGCCATAGTACGCATCATTAACGAAGGAAGACTAACGTATTGGGAGATTGTATCCCATATCATGTCAAGGATAGGTCCTAAATTATACCTTGTTCCGACATACGGATCAAGACAAAGATTCTTGAGCCTTGAGAGTAGAAATAAATTTTTAAGGGGGGTAGAACCTTATGAGCCCAATCTAGTAAGGTCCGCTAATACAACAGTTGAGTTAGAACTGCGCAGCGGAAACGTGGTTGGCCCTTTCCCCGCTGGCCCAGGATCGAAGAAAGTGATTTAGGTTATACGTAAGGTTAGGTCGGTAAATAGGATTTGAACCTTCCTTAGAATGTCAGTACTGAAGTCTTTATAGGGAAACGATTAGGGCTTAAGTGTTGAACCCATACATATTAAATCATAGGCCTAACAATGGGAACGAGCGGAGGTCAGAGTATTGACAAATCTACTCGTTAAATACGAACATAATAGAAGCCTTATCCAACTCTATACGATTAGAAATCCTTTTAAGATGATCTATTAGGGTGCATATTAACCCCTACCTTGGACATAGATTCAGACGAGGACTCTCTTAGACCAAGACCCAAAGAGCAACCTTATAAATAGGAAATTGGAACCTTTCAATGATGGGCATTCCCTAAGCTTTGGAGTAATCAGATTATACGGAGTTACTGAAATATAAAATGGCGAAGCATTCACGGCTTGACTCATTTCTCAATCCTGGGAGACTACCAATGGACTCACTGCTTTGACCGGGCAGAAGACCAGGATCTACCAGGACTAGGAAGGGATACGATGAGCCTTCTACCCTGGTCAGGTAGATGTTCAATGTATCGGGATCAAGCCCACTATAACCGTCTCTCCGTACTGGTCAACCACTGAGAACATATATCTTACTCTAAGTAGTTGGGAATCATCGTCAAGACTCCAAATAGATGAGGAAATAAATTGTAGTAAACCATCAGGGTATAAGCAAAGAATAAAGAGTAAATTTTAAGGAGGATAGACAAAAATGCGCCAGACTAGTATAGATGTATAAACCCCACCATGTATATAAACTTGAATCAGTACAGTTTAGGCAAAAGGCATAATAGAATCTTTACTCATTATCCTTTGTCAATTTCGGGAACGAAATTATTTTTAAGGGGGGTAGATTGTAACACCCCGAATTTTTGCCAACCTGGAATTTGACGTCCTTAGGCAATGGTTCAACCATATCACTCTTAGAGCTCAATCCCAAAGTCTAAACATCGCTTTTCAACCCATTTCCTTCAAAAATCTCACATTTCACCACCTCATTCTTCAAATTTCTCCAAGTACTTTCGTATTAGACATAAATCCTACAGTTTAAATGAGGAAGAACAATACCGAAACTAAAACTTACCATAAATAGTAAATAAATGGATAAAATGGGTTTTAACCCTTAACCTTTTGAAATCTAACAAAATAAATGGGTTAGTTGGATAGATTAGCGTCTCCTACCCCAAAATCATATGCTATACGTCGCATAAACTCATTCCGGTTTGCAAATTGGCCCCGAAAACGTCTCAAATGGAGTCGGGGGCCTACCCACGCTAATCTAGGAGGACCCAGGGTGGGCCCCACACCTTTTTGGGACCCAGGGGACAGGAGAACCTCGCCCAGATGGCGAGACCTCGCCAGATGGCCCAGTGGTCGGCGAGGCCTCGCTGGTAAACGAGCTAGGTTCGGTCGGGCCTTCGGGCCGATGGTCTTTGGGGGTTAGGGTAACCCCCTGGTACATGGGCCGTGTAACATCCCGAAAATCAGGGGTCGGGTAGAAACGCAACTCCCGAGTTCCAGAACGTCACTTATGCAACATAGATAATGATAAATGCATGTTGTCTGTAGAATGACATTAAACAAGATTGAGACTAAGCCAAAACAGCATATCATACTCCAGAGACAGTTAAATCAGCAAGCGGAAGACTGTGATAAATACATAAAATATATAATTGATTGTAAGTTTCCAGAGTGTGAACATGTTACCAGGTTAATTAAATACATGTATACTTCAAAAATGGAAAGAAAAGAATATACATGAGTACTCCAAAAATATAAAATGACAAGTGTCAAGGCGTCTAATCAACCTCCCTGTAATCCCGTCGATCAGAACACGGAGGAGAAGTCCTCATCATCATACAAGTCCGGCTCCGCTTCACAAGCAGCGCCATCATCTGCAACTACAACCGGGTCTGGTGGGTGTCCGGAAACACCGTCCCGTAACGTGGGAGTGAGTGATCAACTCAGTGGAATAATAGAGCAAAGATTAGCATGTTATCAAATCAATCACACGTTAATAGTAAGGCAGACAATCAAACATTCCTAGATACTGTTGTTAATGCATGCATGAAATGACATGATGGATGCCCTTACCGACATACTCCCTCATACGACACCATCTTACGCCCGCGGCATGCTTTCTTCCCGCAGTGCTCCACATCTTCCAGGCACATGCAATGCGATATGGATAATGATTACCAAGTTGTTATTAGTCTTTTTCATACAGCAGGATTGAGAAACTAGAGTACCTTCCTTATATCAATCCCAACACAGATCCTGTCTAGGGTCGTCACTCCTAGTAATCTCATACGATGTTAAATTTATAGGTCGCTGCAAGGGCTATCAGGGCTGTTGCACGCACTCGTTGCTCCTCTCCCCCATCACTTTATCAATACAAGCCTATTTATATCCTTAAGACTGCATCAGGACTCGTCGCCCCCATGCGGTGTCAGGATAAACTCAAGGTCACTACAAAGGGCTCGTCACCAATCAGTGTAGGCCGACAGCAAGAACATAGTGTCCCATACCACCATAATTTGCTCAGAGTAGGGTGCTCACTGGTCACTACGGGGAGGTTTGTGGCCCCAGCATAGGCCGACAGCTCGACCACGGTGTCCCATACCACCATGCCCGACTCATGAGTCTTTATGGATCAAGGTACCATGGTTGACAGGGTTTTCAATGGTAAGTTCAGTACTCTAAGTTCAAGCAGTTATGACTCATACATGGTGAACATACAATGGCCAGTCGGGTTACTTGACGGGCTCGATTAGTACGAGCGCATCTCAAGCTGAGCGACATGAAGTGCATAAAATACTTCGTGTGGCCTAACCAATGCCACCAACCCAAAACACGACTCGCGTTCATCGACACGTCCTTCGTGGCAATTAGAAACCAACCACGAATTCAATCCATTACCGACTGCCTGGACTAGATCATAGCCCCAAGCATTTGTGTATCAACATCAGTAAGCATATGTGAGTAACAGAACAGAATATAAACAATACAACCATGTTGACACATGTTATATCATACTACGTAAGCAAATCAACCAACACATGCATTCCATATATGTATAATGAAATCGATTCATATAGCCAACATGTGGAAACCATATACATCAGCACATTAATTGAGAATTCAATCTCAAAACTAATTCACAACACCATTTACTCAATACCTACTAATACAAACATTTATACAAACACTTAGTCTACACACTTTAGTCTACATAGCGTATGTTGACTCAAAGTGCGCATTATGGCGCATCTCTTCGCCAAACAGATCATGCACGCATTCCTAATATCATAACACGACAAATAGCCATGGCAATCATTTCAGCAAAATACGGACGTATACTGTATTTCCTACAAATACCCAAAATGCCCTAAATCTCATATTTCCCGTACGTATACGAAATGGAAAACAGACTGATGTTCTACATTTCAAACGGCGTTCTCTTCGACAATCTACTATTAAACGACATTGAAAACTTTGAAATCAGTCAATTAAAGCGTCTAAAATCCTCACCTTTTGCCGTAGACGTGTATCGATTTGAATAGAACGTCAATGCTTCGTCAACGGCGTTATGGCGACCTATGGCATGAAACAGGTTAGCAATACCAACACTACAACTATTCTAAGCTTCAAATCAGGTTAGGGTTAGGATTTCTTACCTAAGAATGGAGCTGAAAACACCGGAATGGCGGTGCAGAAGCGGCGGCTATGGAACATGGAGCAGCAGGGAAGAATCCCAGAAGAGAGCTCCAAATCTCCCTCCCTTTCTCTCTCTTTCTCCCTCTCTTCTCTCTTCTCTCTGCAAATTCGTATGGAATGAAAGAGCAAGGGTTTAAGCCCTTTTTATAAGTCCAAAAGCGACGAAAATAGTCTTGGGGCCAAGGTATACTTATTTTATGTCCAAATATGGACTGTTCCGTCTCAACGGAGCATTTCTGGAGGTCCCCTGGCCGAATGCGGTCGGACTTAAGCTCATGGGTACTGGATCCTGCTCACATCAAGTTTTCAGTCCGGTAGTGTTCCCAGATCGCACGTGGCGGACCAGTTTCAGTTCAACGGCTACTGGTACTCAATCAGGGCCACAAGTGCGTTGACATGTAAGGGCCACCTATCCTGATCCGAGAGTAAAATTTGATCGAATTCTGACGGTCAGAACGCTTAGAAAATGTCGCGCAAGCGACACGTGCCAGATTTCATAATTTATATTAATTTCTAACATTTCTCACACTCTTCACTCTGGACTCAAGGAAATCGTCGTGGGACATCGTCTGGACTTGATTTTTAAGGTGATTGTCAAGTCCAACTAGGCGGTCAGGATTGTCTAAGTTCGGGGTAATCAGACTTCCGACGTGCGGTCCAGAGCCGATACAAAGTTTCAAGGTACTCCCGAGAGCAATCGAGAATAGAGTTTGATTCTAGATTTTACGGTATTGTAGCGTCAACTATCCTATACGTTTTGACTCTAGCAGATCGTATTGAAAGTGATTGGTGAAGAATTTCACAGGTCATCTAGTGTAGCGCTAGTTGATTCTCATTAGATTTCTAAAGGAAGTAGCCTTTATTGATTTTTGTTTGAGATGAGATTTGAAGGGTGGAGCGAGGGTGTTTGGAAACGGAAGAAGGAAGAGTTTGGAGGGGTGTTTTTGCCAAAAGTCAGATGTTTTGGTGAGAAAGGAGAGCTTGGAGGGTCACTTTGTGAAGGAAGTACCTGATCGGGGAGGTTTTAAGGGACGACCCACACCTAGGGGAGGTACCCTACCCCCCAAACTGCGTCGGCCCGAAGCCCGGACCCAGCCTGGCCTGTTGACTGGCGAGGTCCTCGCCGGTGAAATCGCTATCCGGGGATGCCGACCATATGGGCTGGTTTTCACCTGCCCTGGAGGTCCCAAATATATGTGGGGCCCACCTGGAATCATTGTAGATTAGCGTGGGTGGGCCCACGACTCCGTTCGAGGCGTTTCGGGGCCAGTTTGCTAACCGGAATGAATTTCTGCAGCGTATAGCATATGATTTTGGGGTAGGAGACGCTAATCTATCCAACTAACCTATCTATTTTGTTAGATTCCAAGAGGTTAAGGGTCGAAACCCATTTTATCCATTTATTTACTATTCACGGTAATTTTTAGCTTCGGTAATGTTCTTCATCTTTAATACCCTAGGATTGGTGTTCTTTACTATTTAAACTTGAGAAGTCGTGTTTAATATGAAAGTACTTGGAGAAATTTGAAGAATGAGGTGGTGAAAGGTGAGTTTTGAAGGAAATGGGTTGAAGAGTGATTTCTTTGGCTTTGGGATTGAGCTCCGAAAGTGATAAGGTTGACCCATTGCCTAAGGACGTCTAATCCCAGGTTGGCAAAAATCCGGTGTGTTACAGGTCGTCCCTTAAAAACATCCCAATCACCTACTTCCTTCACAAAGTGATCCTCTAATCTCTCCTTTCTCTCTCAAACGTCTGATTTTTGGCAAAAACCACCCCTCCAAACTCTTCCTTCTTCCGTTTCCAAGCACCCTCACTCCACCCTTCAAATCTCATCTCAAACAAAAATCAATAAAGGCTACTTCCTTTAGAAATCTAACGAGAATTAACTAACGCTGCACTAGATGACCTATGAAATTCTCACCAATCACTTTTAATACGATCTGCTAGGGCCAAAACGTATAGAATAGGTGACGCTACAATACCCTAAAACCTAGGATCAAACTCTAAACCCGGTTGCTCACGGGAGACTTTATATCGGATCTGGACCGCACATCGGAAGTCCGATTATCCCGAACTTAGACAATCCTCACCGCCTAGTTGGACTTGACAATCACCTCGAAAATCAAGACCAAATGATGTCCCACGACGATTTCCTTGAGCCCAGAGTGAAGAGTGTGAGAAATGTTAGAAATTAAATATAATTTATGAAATCTGGCACGTGTCGCTTGCGCACCTTTTTCTAAGCGTTCTGACCGTCAGAATTCGATCAAATTTTACCATCGGATCAGGATAGGTGGCCCTTACATGTCATAGTACTTGTAGCTCTGATCGAGTACCGGTAGCCGTTGAACTGAAACTAGTCCGCCACGGTCGATCTGGATTTCCGATCAGACTGAAAACTCTGCCTGACCTGGATCCAATGTCAGGGAGCTTAAGTCTGACCGCATTTGATAAGAGGACCTCCAGAAGTGCTCCGTTGAGACGGAACAGTCCGTATTTGAACATAACAAAAGTATACTTTGGCCCCAAGTCTATTTTCGTCGCTTTTAGACTTATAAAAAGGGCTTAAACCCTTACTCTCTCATTCAAAACGAATTTCCTAAGCCCTAGGAGAGAGAAGAGAGAAAAGAGGGAGAGAGTGGGGGAGAAGATGGGGTTTTTCTTCCATGGATTCTTCCCTGCTACTCCTTGTGCTTCAACGCCGCTTCTGCACCGCCATTCCGGTGCTTCCAGCTCCGCTCTTAGGTAAGAAATCATAACCCTAACCTGTTCTAGAGTTCCAAATAGCATAAGTGATGATGTAGCTAACCTATTTCGTGGTATAGGTTGCCGTTGAGCCGTTGATGAAGACTTATCGTCTGAATCAACTCCGTTTCGCAATTTCTGGTTTAAGGTGCGGATTTTAGACGCTTAGGTTGTCATTTTTCAAAGCTTTCAATGCCGTTTAATGGTAGATTGTTGACAAGGATGCTGTTTGACATGTAGAACATGCTGTCTGTTTTTCATTTCGAATACGTACGAAGAATATGAGATTTAGGGTATTTTAGGTATTTGTAGGAAATACTGTATACGTACGTATTTTGCTGATATATGATTGTCATGAGTATTTGTCGTGTACCTATGTTAGTTATGCGTGTATGATCTGTTTGGCGAAGAGATTCGCCCTGATACACATTTTGGCTAACATATGCTATGTAGGCTAATGTGGGTAGACTAAGTGTTTGTATAAATGTTTGTATAAGTATTGAGTAAATGAGGTTGTAGATTAACATTGAGATAGAATTCTCAACTATTTTGATGATGTATATGATTTCCTCCACGTTTGCTATATTTGAATTGATTACTTTATATATATGAAATGCTTGTGTATGGTTAAATTGTTTATGTTGTATCTTATAACATGTTGCTATCATGCTTGAATTGCTTGTTATTTTAATTTTGTCAATCTCATATGATTACTGATTCAGATTACATGTGCTTGGGGCTATACTCTAATCCAGGCAGTCGGTAACAGATTTGAATTCGTGGTTGGATTCTATTCACCACGAAGGACGCGTTGATGAACCCGAGTCGTGCGTTGCTTGTCGTCAGTGGTTAGGCCACACGAAGTGCTTATGCACTTCATGTCGTACAACTCAACGGGCGCTCGTACTAGTCGAACTCGTCAAGTAACCCGACTGACCATTGTATGTTCACCTTGTATTGGTCATAACTGCTTGAACCTAGGGTACTGAACTTACCAGTGAAAACCCTGATATCCGTGGTACCTTGATCCACTAAGACTCATGAGCCGGACATGGTGGTATGAGACACCGTGGTCGAGCTGTCGGCCTACGCTGGGGCCACAAACCTCCCCGTAATGACCAGTGAGCAACCCAGACTCGTGAGCCGATTATGGTGGTATGGGACACTATATTCGAGCTGTCGGCCTACACTGATAAGGTGATGGGGGAGCGGAGCAACGAGTGCGTGCAACAGCCCTGACAGCCCTTTGTAGTGACCTCGAGCGTACTCTGAGTCTACGTGAGGCGACGACCCTTCCGTAGCAACAAGAGTACAAACTAGGCCTGTATTGATAAGGTGATGGGGGAGCGGAGCAACGAGTGCGTGCAACAGCCCTGGCAGCCCTTGCAGCGACCTAAAAATATATCATCGTATGAGATTACTAGGAGTGACGACCCTAGACAGGATCCTTGTTTGGGAATGATATAAGGGAGGTACCCTAGTTTCCCAATCCTTCTGTATGAAAAGGACTAATAACAACTCGGTAATCATATTCATATTGCACTCCATGTTCCTGGAAGATGTGGAGCACTGAGGGAAGAAAGCATGCCGCGGACGTAAGATGGTGTCGCATGAGGGAGTATGTTGGCGAGAGCATGCATCATGTTATTTCATCCTTGCATTAATTACAGAATTTAGGAATGTTTGATTTGCTTGCTTTATCATTATCGCTTGATTGATTTGATAACATGTTAACCTTTGCTCTATGATTCCACTGAGTTGGCCACTCACTCCCACGTTACGGGACAGTGTTGTACACACCAACCAGTCCCTGTTTTAGTTTCAGATGATGGCGCTGCTTGTGAAGCGGAGCCGGACTTGTTTGATGATGAGGAGGATTTCTCCTATAGGTGGTTATCAGGCGGGTCTAGGTAGACCGTGTTCTGATCGACGGAATTATAGGGAGGTTGATTAGACGCCATGACACTTATCATTTTATATTTTTGGAGCACCCATGTATATTCTTTTTTATCATTTTTGGAGTATACATGTATATGTTTAACCTGGTAACATGTTCGCACTCTGGAGACTTACAACAGTTCATATATTTTATATATCTATCACATTCTTCCGCTTGCTAATTTAACTGTCTCTGGAGTATGATATGTTGTTTTGGCTTAATCCACTTCATGTTTTATGCATTATTACAGCCGACATTCATCCATCATTGAAAATGTTGCATAAGTGATGTTCTGCAACTCGAGAGTGTAGTTTATGCTCGACCCCCGATTTTCGAGATGTTGCGTATACCCTTGACCAGTACTGTGAAGGAACCTTAGATATCCACTCGTGAGCAGGTACAGATTCTTTCTTTATTTTTCTTAGAGTTTCATCAAAATCATACCACATATATGATTGCGTTGACCTCCCTATCCTTAAAAAAATTGCCCCTGAATTGTTTTTGGAAGTTCTGATCTAGGTGGTGGACGCAGAATCTATGATATGCAAATGGAAATACCTCATCCACGGCTTCGATTAGGCCCTTCTGCCTGTCTGACATGATCACAGGCTCCCTTGGTGTGTCAATGCCCATCATGCAGTGCATTAAACAACCACCTCCAACTATTAGTATTCTCTTCCTCTACCATAGCAATGGCTATGGGGAAAATCCAATTGTTCTTGTTGATACTTGTGGATGTCAATATCACACATTTGTACTTATTTTTCACGTGGCATCTATCGACACCAATGAACGGACTAGCAACACTGAGGAAGCCCATCACAGAACCTGAAAACACATGAACATCCATTTAAAATGGCAGTTGTCATAACTCTCTACTTGTATCCTGATAATACTTCCAAGATTCAACGTTAATAAAGCATGAGCGAATTGTGGGACTAGATGGTAGGATTCTTTATGTGAACCAGTAATCTTTCCGATGGCCTACTCTCTCCCACGCCAAACTTTCTTATAATTAACAGTCAATCCATACTTCCTCTTAAGTTTGTCTTTCAATGCCTTAACCATTACGCCTGGTTTGTTACGAACTATGTCCTCTATGGCTAACCAAATCTAGATAGTTAACGCCATGCAATTTTCTTTGTCGTTGATAGTACTGCACTTGTGGGCATCATTATATCTCTTCACAATAAAAGTCCTGTTATTCTGGTGGACACCAACATGAATCCTCCATGCACACGTTTCAGCCTTATATTACAAGGTAACATGCCTTCGATCATTGTCATGGAATTTCAATTCTATTCCTCTACTCACACAGTATTGCCTAAGTGCCATACGGAATGCATAAATGCTATCGAAATTTTGTTTTAGAATAAAAGTTTGGTTCATCGTTGATAAAATCATGCCTCTCAGCATCTTCGTCTTCTGCATAAAGATCATCACTATAGTCCTCGTCTTTTGAATCATGGACTGAATCCAAATCTATCAGTTCATCAAAATCAGCCACGTCATCTTCTTTTGCTAAGCCGATCACAACGTCATCCTCCTCACCTTCTGAAGCACCCGAGTCTTCATTACTTTCATCATCGCCTTCATCATCATAACTTTCTTCCTCCAAAAATGTAACAAACACTTTCAACTTTCTTTTCCCATTCTTGTAATAATCAAACATCTCTAACATTTGTTGGTCAATACGTACTTCTCCCATCCTTTCTAAAAGACTGTCATGTGGAATCTTATACAAGTGTCCTGCAAGAGAGGTGAGTTATTACATATACTTCAATTCATTTTAATTCATAATTACTAAAGTATGAAACTTTAATTCGAAAAAGTCAAAAAAAAAATCGCAAAATGGGCTGATTTTGTATAGTGTGACCAATCTACATCTGAGGCATTGGATGCTCCTCAACCTCATCCCCTCCCTCCCCCCCCAACACAATCATGTAAAGTCATTCATGTACTTCCCGCACGGTAATCAAGCAGGCACAATGAGATTCAACAACATAGATGAGTGAGGAAGAACATTCAAGCAATCATTGTGTGTAGTTTGATAGTGTCAAGTGGATGGTAGGTGGAGCATGCGGGTATTTTGTTTTTTTTTTTTTTTTTTTTTTTTTAATCTTTCATCTTTATCTTCTTCTTCTTCTTCTTTTTTTTTTGCGATCTTCACTACTATGTATATCATGTTGCTATGTATATTATGTTGCGTTGAATTCTTGATGAACACAATTCACTTCGATCTAATAGACCTCTAAGTGACTCGGTTGCAATTAGTGTACTCACAATTTCTATTTTGGAATGTGCTTCATGGATTTCTATTTTGTTTTGGAATGTGCTACAAGAATCTCTATTGTTTACAGCTTACAATTTCTATTATGGAGTTTTCTTTGTAGCTTATTATGGGGTTCTCCCTTCAATTGTTTGTTTTGTTTACTATTTATCAGCTTACTTTTTTCTCTACAGCCTAGACATGCAGGTCATTTATTTTTGATTAGGTATGGCATGAGAATTGCAGCAATTTGTGATTAGTGTAATTGTATTTATCTTTTAAAATGATTCTCTTCTCACCTATGTTCACTTTCTAATTTTAATACTCAGATTTCTGCTTATTTACAAAGAATTGAGTTAATTGGTTTGTTTCTGCTTTCTAGGTGATTGATAAACTCCAGGATGAAAACAAAATAAGCCACTTACGGATACTCTTATCACCTCTGTTCAATTTCTTATTCTAATTCTTTTATTTTTGTTAGCAATTATAGTATGTTGAATTAATTTTTTATTTTCCATTCTATAGGTGATTGATAAAGACTACAATAAATCAAGCATTAGCCACTCATGTAGACATTTCGAATCTGTTTTAGCTTAGTTAGAGTGCAACTGTTTCGATATTATAGTTGACAGAGGAATGAACTCGTACTATGATTATATAGTGGGTCCTTGTTAACATCGCAATCATATACATTTTGCTACTTATAGTTTATGTTGTGTTCTTAACCAATAGATGTGATTATATAGTGGGCCTTTGTTCACTACTATATTCATCTGTGGAGATTCATTGTGTACTTGAAATAAAACATATTTTTTACTTTGATTGTATGGTAATGATTGACCTTTAATGTGAACTCTGGATCTGTCTTCTCATGGGTATCTCGATGTTGCAACTTTATCTTAAGATTCAAAATTATTCTCTTTTGGATGCTACTATAATGTACATTTTGATTCAACTAGATTCAACTTAATATGTTGATGCCACTCGATTTCAAAGAACACTTCCCAGCCAGTTATTTTTCCAACTAATAAAAGTTAGTATCAACTAAAAGTCGTTTCTAAATGCTTATGAGTTCAATTTTTAATTCGGCATGTCTTGCTTTTTATACATAGAGGTTGTTAGAAAGAAACTTATCAATACACGCATCCGACACCTTTACAACAGTGCTCACAAAGTTGCACTATAGGGATTGATGGGGGTTTCATTATTGCTTATTGTGTAAGGGATGGGATTGATGGGGATTTGTATTCAGTTGTGTGATGGAATAGATGCAGATTTTTATTTAGTCGTGCAATGCAATAGATGTAGATTTGTATTTAGATGTGAGATGGAATAGATGAATACTTGTATTTGGTTGTGTAATAGAACAAATGTAGGTTTTTATAGGATTCTGTGATAGAACAAATGTAGATTTGTATTCAGATGTTTAATGGAGATGTTGATTTGTATTCAATTGTGGTATGGAACAAATGTAGATTTCTATTGAGTTGTGAAATGGAACAGGTGTAAATTTCTATTTAGCTCTGACATGGAAGAGATGAGACAAATCATTGCAGGATAGAATAGCTTTGTAGGGCCCAACCATGATGTATGTGTATTATCTACACCGTCCATCCATTTTGCCAGCTCATTTTATGCCTTGAGGCAAAAAATGAAGCACATTTGTTGTTCCAGTGGACCACACCACAGGAAACAATGGTGAAATGTCCTAGATTGTCCGAGAACACCAATGGAGGCCTCACCATTATACATCTGTATTATCCATGTCATCCATCCATTTGGTCAATTTGTTTTACACCATGGCCCGAAAATTAAGCGCATACGAACATCCAATGGACCACACCAAAAGGAAGGTACCGGATCAGCAATGCGGGCCCTACCATGATGTATAACTATTGTCCACGTTGTCCATCCATTTTGCCATCACATTTTATGCCATGGGCCAAAAAACGAATCCCAGCCGGCGATCTAGTGGACCATACCACAGGCAAAAACGCTAACCGCTGAAATCTTCGTAAGGGCCACAGTGATGATAAGGTCATGCATACCTACATGTAGAGAAATCACAAATATTGGCCCACCGTACATACTTCAGTGGCCCCCAAGAAGTTTCCAATGGATGCATTTAATACCTAGATTCCTATGGTTTGGCCCACTTGAGCTTCTACCGTGGGGTCCTGTTTTGGTAGGCATCTAAAACCGACCTGGCAAGATGGATGGATGGTGAAGATCACATCAGCAGTGTCAGTGGACCCACCGAAGTTAGCTTCCAAGAAGGCTCCATTAGTGAGATAGTCGTCAGCGGCCACAAGGTCAAAATCGTCATATTTCAAAAGGCACAAGGGCAATTTCGACTTTTTGAAAGAAAACAGTGACTTCTGTTTTGCTGATGGACCAAAGTGAATTTGGAATAGCTCAAAAGCAGGCAGTTTTTTGTCGATGGGCCAAAGTGTAAGTGTCCGGATGACAAAAACACTTTAATGAATGAAAGGCTTATAATGTATGGGTTGGATTAGACAAAAATACTCCAATTTATACGAAAGTCAACACAAAATGTCTTTTCAACATAGAGAATCTATTCCCGTTAAGGTGTATGACTTGGATGATAGTGTCAGATCCTCAAAGTTATGAAGCTAAACCAAACTTCTGAAACTAATCTAATTAATGGGTGAAACGAAAAATTTCTACTGCAACCCTTATCAACCAAAACTGAAAATATTTCTGCAGGGATATATGTTCAGAAAGCAAGTATGAACATGCCAATGATCAATAAGGAGTACAGAAGACTAAAATACATACTATTTTGCATATAAAGAAATCTTTAAATGTCAACAATGCATTTTTACTGAATCTAGCAGCTCATATGCTTTGTAAGATAATTCCAAATCAGATGATCCTGACATGTTCCAACCTTCTAACCCTCTTAGAGACTTCTGCTCTCTAAGAGAACAGTACAGAATGATGCAAAATTTTGCTAATGGATTAGCCAATAAACATCCATAATTATAGAATCTGTCAAGACTTGGATAGATTACCCTCTAACCCCTCAACGTTATTCCCCGAAGAAAAATAACTGAAGAGACACAACATGTGCAAATTCAAACATTTCCACTAAATGCATGCCAAAAACAAAACACGGTGAAAATGATGTGAGTGGCAGAAAAGAGAGAAAATAGCATGGCGAGGGAATCCGCTAACCATGAAGGCTCGCCGGATCTGCATGTTGGCTCGGAGGAGCTCTCAACGGAGGAAGGGTCTTGCGACTCTGGTTGATTTGAGGGTCCAGCAACTTCTACGCTACCATTTTCTTCACATTCTCCAACACCATCTATGCTCCTCAGCTTGGCCTCCAAAAGGGTAAGGGTAGCATCCAACTGCAATATTCTCCTAAAATAGAGAACCCTTAAGCAATGCCCAATATGAACACAATAAACTGTTGCATTTGACTAGTGTGAAAATAATCACATCCATTGGTGTGAAACTATCTATAAGAGAGGAAACATCTACATATTTTGAAACATTACCGTCATTCATAAGAATTTTAGGTTTTTGTAAGTACCCCAACAATGCATACAGTCTATGCTTTTAGGACTCTTCAAACTCATCATGACCATCTATTACTCTTCCCATTTGGCCTCCAAAAGCATGAGAGCCATTGTTTCAGATAATGAACAATATCGAGTTGACACCTCTAAGTTACCTTGGTATCAGTTCTAGATGAGACGATTCAGGTCCTTAATTTAGAATAGAGGTGAGGTAGGGACTTGTCCGAATCAAAAACCCCAAGTCCCTAGCTCAGCTGACTCATACAGTGCACTCATCCTCATCTGCAATACAAATATTGTGATTCATTTTAACTGAGTCACACACAAATTATGACATTAAGTTTCAAAATCTATACAGCCCAAACCACACAATACTCATGTACCAAGGAAGACGCAAGGCGAGGCCTACTTGGTTGCATGTGTGAGAGATGGGCCCCAATGGCCAATCAGATCAACTGTGGACCCCAACAAATCGCAACCAATGTGTTTTGTATTTGTTATGATACGGCCATAAAGGTCGATGCATATACATAATGACCGTAACCGTTACCCAATACGGGGATAAAACAAGGCAGTTGATTTTTTGGGACCGTATGGTTGAAAAACGGCCACTTCTTTTTTCTATTTGAATCCATTTTTTCACTTTTCTCATTACAAAAACTTTCTTACATCATTCTACGGCAGATTTCGACCACTTGTACTATAGTTTTTTGGATTAAAATAGTAGATTGAAGCAAATTGGGTGAATAGAGGCTTCCAGAGCCATTTTTTCAAAGAATGAAAAACAAAAAGTAGTTTGTGCTTTTTTTTTTCTCTTTTTTTTCTTTTTTTTTTCTTTTCGATTTCAAATTCTAATGCTTGGTTGTAATGTGTAAACATTAGAGACACATAACCATGTACATAAATTCACCAGACAACCCAATACAACATTCTCACCAGGAGTGGACTATTATGCTACCATAAACATGTTCAAAATAAAAATGAATACAAATTTGGAATATTTAGATTATTCTAGATTTTCTAGAATTTTTCAAGCAAAAAATATTTTTGAACCATTACGGAGGTCGTAAAGGTCGTTACTACCGATACCCGTATCAGTAACAGTGGTGACTGTTACAGCCACCATTACCAATACAGAATACATTGATCGCACCTAACTATTTCTTATACCTTTTATACACCATATTGTGGGTATTTAATACAAAGACCAACCAAACAGACTTTTAAGGCCATATAGTTATTGATATGCCCACACGGAAGATGTGTAAACAGGTGTCATCTGGATAGGAGTTCAAGTTTTACCCTAGTTTCTGTTTTTGATTAGAGTTCAATCTAAGTATTCTGTGTGTATGTGTGTGTGTGTGGGGGGGGGGGGGGGGGGGGGGGGGGGAGGGGGTAGACAATCAACATGATTACAGAGTGACCCACACACAAAACCCTTTTGGAGGTCCATTCTTTCCACGAGTTAGCAACATTTCACCAAAGATTCATCTAGAATTTCAGCACTATCACCGCATTATTAACTGCATGCATAGAGGGATGTTTGAATAGACCAACGTGGTGGACAAGAGCTTCAACACCATTAAAAAAAATATATGACAGAGGCTCTAATTTTTACACTTTTGGACTTCAACAAAGTCTTCAAGGTGGAAAATGATGCTTCAAATGTTAGCATTGTTGTGGTGCTAAGTCAAGAAGGAAATCCAATCGTTTTCTGTAATGAGAAGCTTAATGATGCATAAAAGAACTACTCCGCGTATGATCTCAAGTTCTATATAGTGATCCATGCAATGTGAAATTAGAGGCATATTGATTTTTTTAACATTGTCACCATGTGATTCATCAAGAAGTAATTCCATACTCAAACCATTAGGCATTGAGATATCTCCACTCCTAGGAGAAGTTGAATGCTCGTCATGCAAAGTGGATAGCTTTTTAAGAAATTAGACATTCCTTTTGTGCCACAAAGTTAGAAGTCAGAACAAAACACAAACGCTTATACAGATGGTGCAATTAGAGACACTTATTGTGGAGGCTATCAGAGGACCTCATTTCATCAAGATGCTCTGTAATTTCATAAAGAGGCTCAATAGATGTGTGGATAACCGAGATCCAATGCATGAATTAATCTCGCATAGTAGATATTTATCTAAGTACACTAAAGCAATGTTTTAAATATCGACGATATTGGCCAATATATCCCATGACATATCTTGTATCCCACATGTGCGATACGAAACGCACAGGTAGTGTCGATATATCCCACATGTTCGATTTGGTGAGCATTTTCAAATTTCGATCCCTTTTTTTGGTGGAAATTATGTTAAATCAGTGTTAAATGGTTATAAATCCATTGGTTCTTCATGTTTTGCATGAAAAATCATGGAGTTGGAGCTTTAATTTCGATATCCATTGGTTCTTCATGTTTTTTCTAAAATTTTCCTTCAACCAGCTGTCAATTGAGACTAATTTCGAAGTATTTAGGAGTATTTGATGATCATCACATACATTTTAATTTCGAAATTTGAGTGTAGGTGGTCTGATTTTGAAAATTTTGGAGAAGATTCGAAATTTCCCCAATTCCTCCCAAATTGCTTGCAATGTTGCACTCCAGACATGAAATCAAGCATGTACGAGGGCCGATCTACTGATTTGTTAAGTCCTTGTCAATTTTTGAAAAATAAAAATCATTTTTTAATTAAAACTTATTAAAATATTATATATTTTTTTCAAAATTTTCCTTCAACCAGCTGTCAATTGAGACTAATTTCAAAGTATTTATGAATTAGGAGTGGTTGATGAAATGATCATCACATACACTCTAAATGTTATGCATTCAATTTGAATATAGTTGCATTAGTTCAGTTAGACAACATATAGCTTATGACCCCATACAAAGAAAACCTATTATGTGCACTTCGTTTTTGAGATGGTATGATTTAGAAGTGTGCATTAAGGTCATTTTTAACAATCGCTGAAGTATCATTGAAAAATTCAACCATTTTCCAAATGTTCCCCATGTTTTCCAAAAAGTACAATAAATTACCCGATACAAACAATATATCCTATGCGATAACCAATATGTATTTGTATCCCAAGGATGCGATACATAATGCGATACCGATATTTCGAACACTGC
This sequence comes from Magnolia kwangsiensis, assembly GCA_037074715.1. Classification (NCBI taxonomy): domain Eukaryota; kingdom Viridiplantae; phylum Streptophyta; class Magnoliopsida; order Magnoliales; family Magnoliaceae; genus Magnolia; species Magnolia kwangsiensis. The sequence continues at coordinate 153,109,603 of CM073573.1, read as the reverse complement.
AGTAAAGCATTCTAGAAGGAATGTTGTAAGAAAAGATTCTATTTAAGCTACACGAATGGGACTCGATGAACACTTCAAAAGAGATCAAACATTTGTTATTATGGAGGAAAAATACTATTGGCTCCACATGTAGGAATTGAACAATAAGTATCATAGTGTCGAAGATGTCAAGACTTTCATGGGCAGAACATAGGCCATTATATGCCTTTTCCTACTCTAGTCCTGGTGTAGGTGGATATTTTCCATGGACCTTATTCTAGCTTATGCTATACTCAGATAAGTACATATTCGATTTTCGTTTTAGTGGACAATTTCTCAAAAAAATACACACTTCGACAACATATTCTTTAAGGAAATTGTGTGACTTTATAAGTTACCCGAAACTATAACTTCGAATCACGATAAGTACATATTCGAGTCACTTTTGATGCACTTTGCAGAAGTGTTGGGGCTAAGTTTCAGTTATAGCACATATCACTCCCAACAGACGGCCAAACTGAGATTATCAATAAGAACCTTGGTAACCTCTTAAGCAATATCATAGGCAACAACGTATCTTAGTAGAACTTGGTTTTACTTTAAGCCAAGTTTGCCTACATAGATCGGTAAATCATATCAAAGGAAAATTTCACATTTAAGATCGTAAACAGGAGAAATCCATATCATGCACTTGACTAAGTATCATTACTCGTAAAATCGAGTGAGCAACAATAAACATGAAAAGCTTTCACTAAACACATTCGGGACTTACAAGCTCACTTAAAGAACAAGATTAAAGAGAGCAACGTAGAGCATCAAGAAGATGCTAATGAACAGTGTCATGAGAAGATACGTAAAAACAGTTACTTGGTAATAGTTTATTCTGCAAAGAAAGACTTTTGAGGCAACTTATAACAAACTCAAGCCCACGAAGATTGGGCCATATCGGTTCAAGAGGAAGTTGGGTAACAACGCTTATAAGATCGAGTTGATAGATGACTTTCAAGCACCACGGTGAGGTGCCTGATATGTAAGACGAAGTTATTCTTAACATGGGCAAACAACTTCAAAAGAAATAAAAGGAAATAGTTGAACAATTGTTGTGCATGACTATCAATACTCGATGACCCCAGTACAAGCAATACTTGGTGAAATGGAAGAACAAGCCCTATTGTGAATGCACATGGATCACATATAACTAGCTGAAAAGATTTGATCTAGATCTCTACTACTTGTATGAAGCATCAAACTAACTGGAATCAAGTTCTCTCTCAACCTCGGCAGGGGGATGATGTGGGGTCTAAATTTCAAAGACTACCATTTACTATTTTTGGAAGATAGGGGCGCCAATTTTGACGATACAGTTGTTGATTTTGAAGATTCACTATGATTTTGGATATGATTTTCTAGCTTTACATTTACTATTTTTAGGCCATTGTAAAGTGACCAAATCTTTGTAGGTACAGTTATTGATATAAATGCGATCGATTTGAATTACATCTAATAGTTGCAAAATCTTAATTAAAGATTCATGGAGATTTTAGGGTGTCTTTTACGGTATATAAAAGGGGGTTATTTAGGTTGGGGGCATTACATGTTCTAAATTTTTTTAGGGTTATTTAAGTATTTTTAAGAAGTGAAGAAGTGGCAATTCCAACGAAGTTGTTTGCTCCTCCCTACAATATTATTGTGGGTGTACTCTTCGGTCCCTCTTGCAATTCGGCTATCGGACCTCAGCGACACAATAGCAGAATTGCATCAATTCATCAGTTGTCAATTGGCAATTTGGAGCCTAGACACAAGCCTATGTAGCATATTTCTTGGACCTGACTTTCAGGCCTAGGCTTGATCCCGGGATAATACATCTATAAATAGACCTAGACCCTACATCAGGCCAGGTTTCAATCGAAACCAGTCAAAGCAGAGCTAGAGCCCAACCCGCTCATTTATTAGTCCTACAAATCATGGAAATCCAGGTCAGGTGGTCTAAATTGAAGCCTAAGGGCCTGTTTGGGAGCGTGGATTTGGAACCCCCTGGATTTGGAACCCCCAGGATTGGAAACCTCTTAGATTGGCAATCCTCCTAGTGCATTTGGCACCCTGGAGTGTGAATCAACTTTAATTCAAAAATACCTATGCATGGCATATTTACAGGGGTTTGAATTTAATTAATAAATCAACTTTAATATCCCTAATTAGTGAGATAAATAATTTTTGACACTATGGTTGTGATAAGCCCGTTGAAATATATGCTCTGCTTGAAAATGATGAAATTCCAAGTCTCGGATGGACCACAAGCACAAGATCATGTCTGAGTGACTAACCAACGATTTTTAATCGTTGATTAATATGGACAATGTTTGGATGATGCTGGACAATGTTTGGATGGTGTTGATTTACATGGACAATGTTTGGACGGTGTTGATAATCATTAGTGGGCCATGTGCCCAATAGAATGATAGTGTACAGTGACACACATGTTACGCCTGCAACTATTGAAATGATTTTAGGTGTAATCCAAGCTCTCACTGTGGATTGCAAACCCCCTCAAAGAGGGGATTAGAAACCCCCTGGATTTGAAACCCCCAGTTACTTTATGCTGCCAAACAACCAAGGGGATTTGAAACCCCCTCCAATCCCCTCCAATCCACGGTGCCAAACGACCCCTAAGTCCATCCTATAGCAGGCTAGGCTTGTGAGCCTGACAAGGCCAGCCCGGCCCACTGACAGACCTGCCCCGAGTTTCATTGAGAAATACTGATCTTGGCAGACAAAACGTTGAGAAAAAGTGAAATTGGAGACCCAGTAACCATAACAATTCAATCTAATTTGTCAATTAGAGACAAGAAACAATTGAGCTTAGTTTCCTGATTTTAATTTTGGTAAATTCAAGGAACCGAGAAATTTAGGGCGTGTTTGGATGCTCCAATGAATCAAATTGCAATTATAAACTAATATGGGGTCATTCAGCAACCTGGACTTGGGGCCGGATTTCGATTCCAAATCCGAAAGGCCCCAATTATTGCAATTGGCAATCTAGATTTTCCCCAAATCCTTATTTTGAGCCATTGCTATTCCTATACAAATGCTGATTTACAAAATCATTGGATTTGCACTCCTCCCCAAAAGTCAAAATTTTCATATTTTAATAAAAAGGGGAGAGTTGCAGCTTGAAAATCCAGGTTGCCAAACACAGTTTCTGGATTCCAAAGATTCAAAATCTAGGTCGCCGATGCCAAACACAACTGATAGATTGAGAATCTCAGGGATTCCAAAACCTGGAAATCCAATACCAAGATGCCAAATGACCCCTTGATTAAGTGGAAGTTCGCAATTTAATTCGTTTCCGCATCCAAACACAGCATAATAGAAAGAGATGCCTTCAATTGAGGACTATTTCTGTATAACAGTACCTGTGGACGTGAGAGAGCTTTTCTTCGCAGATGGCAGAGAATTTATTGAGAAAACCAGTTGTATTCACGATGAAGATATTCACCTAATAATAATTTCAAAAAAAAAGAAAGAGAGAGAGAGGGAAAAAATTACTATCAATAGAAGATTTGAGAGAAATCGAGAGAGAGAGAGAGAGAGAGAGAGAGAGAGAGAGAGAGAGAGAGACAGAGAGAGAGAGATGATACGAGATAGAGAGTTCTTTGATCGGAGACGGAGAGTGATGGGTCTTCGTATGTAGTTGAAGTAGCAAAAGGAGGGGATTTTGTGGGATTAGGGTTTCTGGCTGTCGATCTCCATCCCATCATCGTCTCTCTCTCTCTCTCTCTCTACTTTTGGAGATGAAACGAGCACCGGTTTTTGAATTGAATTTGTTGTGGGGAGAATGGGAGAGACGTTTGAGTCGTTGAGACGATTCGCGCTACACGAATGCGAATTGCCGGCAACCTGAAGCTCGTGTGTGATGCATGTGTTACATCCACTCCGTAGATCCGTTTTGGAAGCTCGTTTTAAGAGTCGAGGACGAGCATGAGGAAGATCCAAACCTCAACTGGACCACTGACTAGGAAACAGTAGAGGTAAAGATCCCCACTGTTAAACCTTTTCTAGTGCCCACCATGATGTCTGTTTGTCATCCAACCCGTTCATAAGGACAGTCCCACCTAGATTGATCGAAAACACACATATCAGCTCGATCCAATGGCCCCCAAGATGTTTTCAATAGTGAGCGTTCAATCTCAACTGTTTCCTGTGGTGTGGTCCACTTGAAAATTATATCTGCCCCTTTTTTGGGCTCATGCCCTAAAATCAAATGGAAAAAATGATGGACGGAGTAGATATAAGGCATACATCTCGGTGGGACCCACAAAGCTTAGAGCCGGCTGCTGGCAATCCCCGTCCCACGTGAATTGAGTGGGGGTCACTGATTGGATTGGAGAGGAAGCGGATTGCGTTCTACGCCGCCCGTTTCTAGCCACGAACGGACAGATTTGTGTGGGGCCCACCGTAATTTATCTGTTTATCCATGCCCTCCATCCCCTTTCTCGGATCATTCTAAGGCATGAGCATAAAATGAGGCAGATCCAACGCTAAGTGGACCACACCACAAATTATTCTTGCATTCAATGTTTTGCGCGTTTATGCAACCAAGGGTCCTACCCCGCCCGTCTTTAGCCACGAACGGTCAGATACGTGTGGGGTCCACCATGATGTATCTGCTTATCCTCGCCGTTCATCCCTTTTTCTCATGTCATTTTAAGGTATTATCCCAAAAATGAAGCAGATCCGACGCTAAAGTGGACCACACCAAACAGTAAGCTTGGGTTGCATTAAATGCAAGAGTTATTTGTGGTGTGATCTACTTGAGCGTTAAATCTGTCTCATTTTTGTAATCATACCTTAGAATGATCTGAAAATAGGGATGGACGGCGTGGATAAACAGATAAATCGCCTGAGGGGGCACAAGTGACCTTCACCTGATGTATGGCTCGGATCCATCTGACGCACGTGCGCCTCGTCCGTGCTCCCCAAATGGCATTTGCAGTTTGTGTTCTGCACTTTACCCTACCACGAGTTTCCAATTTTAAATGACTGTCAACATGGCAATTGGCACAAGTGTAAGATCTTAACCATTCATCAGGCCGCTCCAACTGTCAGCTTGACATAGACACATAATCAGCTGGTCTAAGAAGGCCATACGAGTGAAGTGAATATGGACCATTGTTCCTTTTCCTAACCAACCATTGTTCCCAGACTGGAATAGCCCACCCATTCAACGGACTGATCTGATTTTTGGGTACGAGGAATGTACCAGATCACGCTTGCAGTGCATCCTATCTGATGAATCCCTGAAACCTTGTGAATCTAACATAGGCGAGTACACTAGCGCTCCTCATGAAGCTTACCTGCGGATTTTCTGTTGTTACACAAGTAGGGCCCATGGCTAGCTGATCCAAACCTTTGATATGATGGACGTGGACCCCATTATAATTGCTCCATGCAACATGACATATATTTCCCACCAATAAGGGTCGGGCCCATGCTTCTAATACAAGCCTATGATTCGGATGTGTGATTGAATTTGAAGCTCAACTAACAAATCGGAGCATTTGGACAGTCCAATCCATTGATCTAGAATGCTCATTAGCTTCAACACATATTGAGTGGATACCAAGCAAAAATCACATCAGTTTGGCAAACATTAACCATTTGATCAATGGCCTTTAATATGGACGGTCAAGATCATTTACAGAAAATAGCTCCAATCAATAATTTGATCCATCTATTTACTTTTGATTAGTAATTTAAAAAAATAAAATAAAAAAAAATAAAACCATTTTTGTTAGGCAATCGTAATCATCCGATCCATGCATTGGATCATTCAGTAGGTCTGGCTTTTGCATAATAGCCCTTGAAATGTGTTCTTGACTTAAATGGATCGTAAGGATCAAACGACAGTACTCACCATAACTTACAGTACTCCCCAAGCACTGAAGCATTTTCTCATGAAAAATAAATAAATCCAAATCCAATAACAGACATTAATGTCTAAGATCGTTTAAAGTTTGAACCACCTTCTTCTTCTTTTTTTGTTATGTAGATGGAGACGTGGGATTCAAAACGAGGAATTTGATGAAGAATGCAAACTATAAACATTTAGGGTATAGTTTTCAAGGCTTTTAATATTAACAATGATATATATCTAACTTGATTGTTGTCATATGATCTTAGTTACGATGTGTTTGATAAACTGTATATGTGTGTAAATTATGTAAATATATAATGCATTTCATGTATTTATTGAAATGTTTGAATGAAGGTGGTTTGGACGACTGTATTGACGTATCACCATTTGTAAATGGCTGCAAGCTTAATATGTCAGGCTCTTTCTGCATTCTAGAGTTAGACTGCAAATGAAAATTCAAAGCCATTTTCCAATGGGGTTTATTTCATACTCAGGCCGAATGACGATTGATACACAGGCAAACAGTTTATGTTAACTCAAACTAAGCCTTTTAAATTGCGCCACCACCGCCGACGGGCCGTAACCTCAAACTTAGATTGCTCCAACGATCCTAACCCTTCGTTCAGGGCCTGTCGGGTCAAACCTATTTATCATTTTGATTTTGCCCACCCAGCCTTGGTGCATTTGCCACAATTCCACTCTATCACAGACCATATCCTCAATTAAACTTTAAGTCCATCAGCTAGTTTTAGCCAGTCTTGCAGAGGAGCCTGATTTTCTTAAAAAAGAACATGATTTTAGGGGGGGGTGAACCGACAGAAGCGTTGTTTTCCTCTCTAGAGATATTACATTTGAGGAATGATCGTATATGTTCGTATGATAATTACAATACCTTTGGTCTGTTATGGGCTAACATCCAAATGATTAATCTAGTGCGACTAGAGCCTAAGAATCATCCTGTTACAGATTTGGGTGTGGCCCATCTATGAATCTAGGGAGCAATGTACAATCACGCCTAAAACATATATATTCACATTGTGTGGTCTATCTATGTCTTGGTGTCCCTTCTTCCTGGTGGGTCCCACTTGGTGATTGGTTTGGATGGTTGCACCCCCACATTACATCTGGAAGTTTCTATAGTAGAATCACCCTACCCAATGTTCCCCACTGCTCTTTTGGTGTGACCCACCTGAGCAATGGTTCGCACTGGATTTTGAATAGAGAGGCCTAACATGGTGGGTGCAAATAATAGGCCGGTTGGATGGAACTTAAGTTAGTCCGTGGGATTAAATGGTATGGAATTGTATTAGATGGGATTTACACCATTATTGTGTAATGATTGCATGTCTCGAAATATCATGGTATGTAGGGTATCCAATCCCCATGTTTGGGATAAAATTCTTTAAGGATGGATTAAGCAAAACCCAGTTTAATGGACCATGGAACTGTAATCAATGGACCAAATTCACAGCGAACGTTGGTCACTTGTACAGATATATAATTAGAATGCCAAGTGTAAAGGGCATATATGGATGGAAGGCATGGATAAAACACATGCATCAATGTGGGACCTACATGTGCAATGGATTACACGTATATAACTATAATGCCACATGTAAAGAGCATATATGGATGGATGGCATGGATAAAACACATGCATCAATGTGGGGCCCACATGTGCAATGGATTTCAAAATCCAAAGGAAATCCTACACCAAATGCAATTCCATTCCACCTAATTCCAACCCTTCCCATCCTCACGAAACTTTGGATGGAATTTGCTAGGGACCAAATGCAATTCCATCCCACCTAATCCCATGTATTAAAGTTAGTGGGCCAACAGTTCTCAACAATAATTTAAAAAAAAACCCAATATTAAAGTTAAAATTCCTGTCTACAAGCATGTGATGATTGAAATATTACCTATTCAAGACCATTCTGCAAATGGAATATTTATGTGCCACAGGAGAGATGCTCACATGCTGCTCATCACGATACGTGTGCTGATCGGGACTGTTGATATGGGGGACACCAAGTGGATGGTGTATAGGCCAAAAGTTTTAGTGATTGGATAGCTCTCGAGTATCCAGTTGTGTGAGTTTCCCTGGTTGAATGTGAACCGTTTCTCTGAGGTCTACTGATCAGATAGCTAGCCCAACCCGAGTCCCTTGCTTTCAGGGCCATTGCCTATCCATGCAGTGGCCCACCACATCAACAGTCCCAATCACCACACCATAGTAGGAGGGAGCTGCATTGTCAGTGATGCAAGCATATTAGCATTTCTCAGATGAACGCAGGTGCATGAGATGATCAGACTATCAATTATTTAAGGGTCGATCAACAAAATGCAAGTTCTTCAGGAAATATGAATCTTACAGAAAAGCTTGATCAGATCAACAAAGAAATCGGACAGCTGCTGTCATCTTCGGGAGGAAGTTCCCATAATCAGACAGTTAATGTCATAGTCTTCAATTGTTTTATTTCGATTTGGAAGAAAACATGAAGAATAACTGAGCACTCAGCAGCATCAGCCTTTAAGGGCTGCACCTATTTTGACAAGCTCCTCTAGTTTCTTGCTGATTTGTGCTTCTGTAAGACCATCCAAACGGACACATCTTTCAACACCCATGTCTGCATAGAGAACACATGAAATCCATTCAGACAGGAAAACAACATAAGATCATACTCTCATAAAAGCCAACGGAAATAAGCTTTTTTCAAGTTAATGGTGATTTATTACCACAAAACGGTAAAAGCCAAATTGACAGAGAGAGAGAGAGGGGGGAACAAACGGAGTGTGATTCTCTCATCACTCTGTTTTTAACAAAAGAGTCGGCTATTACATTAACTTCTTGGAGTCTTTGAGTATACATGAATTAAACAAACAAACAAAAAACATTGAGCCTTTGACAGAGACTGCAAATCTCACCAAAAAAAAGTACACTAAACAAGGTTTGGAACAAGGAATAGAAAGCTGCGTCTGGAACAAAGTTTAAAAACTTTTAACTCAACTGGGAATCAATGACTGCCAGTCGAGGTCAACGCGTAATCAGATCGAACAATAGTATCAAATTCTCTACCTCAAAAAGCATACGCTAGTTTTCACAATGGAAGAGATGGATTATGATAAGCAATACCCAACCCAGACACAAGTTGTAGTGCCATCAGCTAATATCACAAAGGAAATAGGAGTAGACTTATTTAACCGAGACAAAACACTATGTGCACCAGTCATAGGGTCTGACACTCTGGAATCAATAACTCAGGGGATACTTTTAGAGCAAGCAAGACATCATACCTGATTGAACAAGAGCAACAGTGGAGGATGCATGAGTGGAATGATCTTTTAGCAATTTGGCATACTAATCCTTGGACCGTAATTGTATCACATGCAGCACCTAATTCAGAATGAGCTGAGATGGGGTTGGCAACATAACCCTTGGAACTGTCATTAGAAGATCGAACCTCATTCGCCCAAGTTGGTCGACCAATGAGATCCCAACACGTATTGACAATGTGATTAGAAAGGCCAAAATGAGAGCCCTACCAATTACCATGACCACGACCACGGTTGCCACCAAAATCTGGACCACAACCTCCCCAAGTATTCCTACCTCCAAAACGACCTCACCTTGAATCTATACCACTAAATCGTCCACTATGACCACATCCACCACAACTTCCTCTCTCCCCCTTAGCAGATGAATAAATAAACGTTGAGCAATCAAGATGTAGATGAACTTTACGTATCTATACTAACTACATGCTGAACACAGGCAGACACCTCCATAGCAGATGAAATTTCACTACCTCCAAGATGTTGAGCTTGCACAAGTTCAAACTTGGGACGAAGACCATATGGAATTTGGCAAAATGAAACTCCTCTCTTCGTCCTCTCATGGTCCCGTAATCAATCGATAGGGTTTATATACATAATACATTTAGTTCTTCCCCACATACCCCATAACACCAAATAATATTCACCTACATTCTTATTTCCTTGCTGAAAAGTAAAGATATTCTTAAGCAACTCATATATACAAGTTAAATCCTTCTTACCTTAATACGTTTCTTTCAAAATTTTCAACACTTCTTTTGTTGTTTTGAAAAAGATAACATTTGCACTAATATGAAGTTCCATGTTATTCCATATTAAGGATCTAATCTAAGCATCTTTTTTCAACCCAATCTTCATAATCTATTGAACTTTCAGCAGGCTTAAGGGAAGTTCAAATTTCAATTTCCTATAAGAAATACTTGAAATTCTATTGAGGTAGCCCATTGTAAATAATTTGCACTATTAAGTTTGGTCGATTTAATTTGAAAATTCATCAATTCAGATAGAGATAGAAGATTATCTTGTAATCATTCTTGACATCTATTTTTAGGGGAGAGAAGAAATCAAACATGCAAGGAAGAACTTGAACTTGAACTTACCCAACAGGCCAACACTTGCTTCAAAAGAGCATATATCAATCATCACCACCACACACGAACGAACCAATTGATAACAAATACGAAAAATGATTCACATTCATTCATGACTTTTACACTTGATCTTCAAGTCTGGCCATAAATGCACACAATGGCCCACTTTAAACCATCACAATTGGTTGTACACATAAGCGGGCCTCAATTACATTCACGAGTAGAGGTGGGCATCGAGTCGAGTCGGACTGGATTAGGTACAACTAGACTCGATCCAATTTTTGCAAGTACCTGACCCGAACTCGATCTGATTCGGGACCGAGTCCTGACTCGATCCAAACCGATTCCTTGCTGGCCAGACCTGAACTGAGTTCGACTCGGTCAAGGAAACCGAGTTAGATCGAGTTGAGTCTGTCCGGTTGATTTGGACTGGGCTGAGTCAAGCCGAGTCGGAGACTCTAGTGCTAGGAAGGAAACAAGAGGGAAATCAGGAGAGAAAGAGGGAGAGAGAGGAGGAGAGAGAAGGAGAGGGAAATTAGGAGAGAGAGGGAGAGAGAGGAGGAGAGAAAGGAGGAGGGAAGGAGAGGAAGTCGGCTCGGGCTACAGTGCCGCATAGGTTCATCGAGCGGCGCCGGCTCGGGCAAGGTTAAGGTTCGGGTAGAAGAAGGGTAAAGGTTTTTTTAAAAAACAAAAGTAAAATAAACTTTATACTACCCAATTCCGGTCCGGATCGAACCGGACCGGATCAAGTTGCTACATGACCCGAACTCGACTCGGTTTGGCGTCGGATCCGAGTAGGTCTACTCGACCCGACCTGACCCAACCCTGGCTTTTGGTTCGGGTCGGATCCGACGAGTCGGGTCGAATCCTGCCCACCTCTATTCACGAGACACAACCACACAACCCACCATATGGTAGTTGAACAAAGAGAAAAAGTGACTAGTGTAAATCAGCCTCCAAACAATTTAGGATTTCACCTTAGAGAAATAAAAGAAGGAAGAGGAGAAAGAAAGAGAAAGAACCAAGGTATTGGACCAATTTCGCTTTCATACCATGTTCTTAACTAGCATTGATATATATATATATATATATATATATATATATATATATATATATATATATAGAGAGAGAGAGAGAGAGAGAGAGAGAGAGAGAGAGGCTAGAGTAGCATCACACGCCCTTAAAAAGTACAAAAATAGCCCTCCATGCTTAAATTATTACATAAGCAAAGCTCATTGGCCTTGTGTTATATTTTTTTTTTCCTTTAAAAATTAACACACACACAACCACATGTGAGACCATTATAGTTCACCTGCGAGATCATCGCAGTCCATCAACACATACAAATGGTGAGTTAATTAAACCAACCATGTCACAATTTGCTACATGTTACTTAACATTGAAAAGCATATATGAGTAAAAGATTGATTTGAGCCTTTGAGGTCAATTTTTACCTCAAAGGCATGGAAAAGAGCTTGTATTCTAAGCCGCCAAAAGGAAAGCACGCGTGGCATGACCTTAACAAACTTGGACTACTATCATCCTCAAGTATTGCTTGAAGACTATTCTCGCATTGGTTTGGGAACTGAAGTTAATTAATGCAAATGAGATGGCAACCATGAGATACATTTATGAGGTGATGAATCAGGCGAACGAACAAATAGCGACGAGAGTAGAAGATGTTAAAAGGCGGTAATTGGTGATTTGGAACATAATTGATGAGCATTGGGATCTTCAGCTCGATGGGCCCTTACATGTGGAACTTCCATGTGCATTTGAAAATAGAAACAGGCCTATATAATTGTATTGAAAGAATGGTCTAGATTCAAGGGAAATAATCATTATCAATGAGTATATGGACACGTTTAATAAGAAGGTGATGAGCTTGTTTAGAAGAGAGACCCCAAAATTAATAAGAAAGACAAAGCTACCAAGTAAAACATGTGAATTATTTTGTTTGCTATTTGTTATTATTTTTTTAAGCGATTGTTAGTTGTTGGCTTGTTGCTTAAACGTCTATTTGATTTTTCAAGTTATTTAGTTTAATCTTTCATTCTTTATATAAATGATATATAGGTTTATGGTGTGAGAGTTATGATGATCGATGTTCAAAATTGCAAAAGCTAGCAATTCATACTTTGAGTCTAACATGTAGTGGTATTGATAGTGAGCACAATTGGAGCACTTTCAAGCAGTTGAAAATTATTCAAATAGTCTCATGAATCTCAGTGTGTATGCTTAATTATATACTTTAATTAGTTACAAAAATATTTGTTCAATCAGATACATATAAAAAAAGAGGCTGAATCCTCTCGTGTTTGCTAAATACGATCTTTAACTTGAAGTGCTCCAAGCGAAGGGAGAGCAGAATCAAGGGCTTAAGTGAATATGCTTAACAGTTATGGACTTTGATGATGAGTGGTGGAGACTGGAGAGTGATGAAGGTGGAGGATCTAGCTACAATGAGATGGGCAACGTGATACGATTTAGATTTACTGAATGTTGTAGACTTGTACTGAATAGTGTGATTTAGTTATGCTAAACTAATATGCATAAACTATTTTCTACGTCCTATAAAACTCTCAATTAGAAGTTAAGGGTAAAGCAAAAGTGGGAGAAAAAAAAAGAATTCGTTCCACCTCAAATTCTCAAATTCTAAAGAAGAAGATGATGCCAACATTGATATCAGTGATCATGCGGAGGATGGTGCCCATGTAAATGAAGAGAATAAGGGCCGAGAAGATGATTCATAAATTTTGAGGGATGGGTTGGATAATTTTTTGGACATTTTTGTTTTCTTTTTGAATTATACAGATGAATAAATATAAATGGGCAAAAGGTCCATTGTTGAACTTGAGTGTAACAAAATGACACAAACTGATAAATACAAGTTGTTCAAATGATAATATCATGATTAGCCTTATTTTTTGGTGCATATTCATGAGAAAATGAGGGATTGATGTGTGTTTTTTTCATAATTTATTTACAATTTTATAGATTTTTATGATACTTTTTTAAGAAGATCAGAAAAATCTTATGATTTGCGACATAGTTCGCGATGGGATACAATTTATCCTCGATTACAATTCAGGATGCTATAACGATTATGATAACATATAGTTATAGTAATGCAATAACTATATGTGAGAGTCTATTGCTTACCCTAAAAATGATCCTTGCATCCTTATTTATAGACTACTTCAACAAACCCTAGCCCTTGATTTTGTATCTTCTAGAATTTTCTTAGGGTCTTATAGAAAGATTCCTTCTACACTCCTCGGTTCTTTCTTCCAAAAATTACCCATTTTAACAACTTAAAATCCCAAAACTACCTGATTAGGGAAGTAAACTTAGATGGTTTGGCCATTTGCAATAGAATCCAAGATCCGCACCGGTTAAGAGCGAGTAGGTTCAAGCTGAAGGCTCTAAACAGCCCAGGGAAGGCCCGAAAGGAGGTGGATAGAAGTTAAGAAAAGACTTTATGACCAATGGTTTAACTGAGGATGTTGTCCTTGATAGAGTTGAATGGTGGAATAGGATTTGTGTAACTAACCCCAGTTAGCTAAGACTTAGACAATGATGATGATGACCTGTAAACTCTAAATTCACATTACAAGCCTTTCCACACATATTTAAGCTAAGTTTCAGATAAAAAATTATACAATAGTCATCCTAGAGTTCATAGGGATGATACATTATGTCAAAAAATGAATCAACAAGCAGGCCCATTTTGGGCCAGACAGATCACAAGCAACCCTTAGTATCATGGCTAAGGCCCAGTTTAGAGACGTGTACAAAACAGCATTTAGCACCACCAGAACAACTAATGGTGTTTTGGTTGTCATGTTGTTAGGGAAATGCATATCGTGCCTCAAGAGGTCTGCTCACACGGATTTCTCAATAAAGAGCCAGCTCAAAATGGCAAGCTAACCTAATGCTACAAATAGCTGAATTAAGCTCAAGTCCACCTAATGTAGCAACTTCCAAACCCATATTAAATCTTAAATTTCATTAAAAATAAAAGACCAACCCTGACATTGCAGAATGTTCCCCATCCTTCCTCAAGTGCCTAGGTTTATGCCTCATTTGAGTCCTGCAAGTCCTGTAGGACTAGAAAACACCAATACAATCTCCCCACTATCCTAAATATACCACCTTCTCTAACTGGCTTACCATAAGGGGTCATTTGGCAACCTGGAATTGGAAGATTACTTACAAATCCAAATCCATGGTTTGGATTCCCCTGATATTTACATTTTGTTGGTTGTATTTGGCCACCTGGATTTTCATTATGTGGTATCCAAAAACTGTGTTTGGATGCTAGGAAAGAATATTCGAGATTTCTACTATGTATATTCACATGATATGAATTTGAAAAGGCAAATCATATCACTAGTATAATGTACACGTGCAACATGTAAGACAATCATTGGACTAAGCCCATTATAAGATAACCTTGTCCCAAGAATAAGGCAATTCCAAGCATCAGGTAGCCCACAAAAGTAGATCTACTCATTTCATAATTCAAACTAAAACCCCATATGTGGAAATAAATAAATAAATCAAACTGGGTTGATAAATCTAAATTTTTATTCACAATTTGGACAATTTACTCGTATACCACAAATTCAGGTGCTATGTATATGCCTGCATATCATCCATCATGCTCTACCAAAGTATCAAAGTTATTCGCAAAAATACATAAAGAAAAAGCTGTGTTAAGCCCGCACGTGTGTGCAAGGAAGAGGTCAAGTACACACTACACATGTGCCACCATGGCACATTGGTACAAGATCCACTCCAGTCATCAGAGGCCTACCATTGTGTAGATGAACTCACTCAAGATTCAGATAGGTTCACTTGTTAGGTGGTCTACTGTTAACAAAACAAATGTACGATTGAAAAAAAAAAACTTTTGTTATGGTTTCCTTATCCGTCCAATTGGTTCTAATGTTGTGGCCAACCTGCAAAATGGACCAGATCTTCTTCTCTCTTTTTTTTGGCAGGAACATCTACACAGTCATAACACCTAACAAACTACTTGGATACCAAACCTGCTGGCCATGCTAGCACGTGCCGGTGTGTACATGAGCTGCCTTCTTCACACACGTGGGCTTAGCAAACCATAAAAGGAGAAAGAAAAAGACAAAACTACAATGGGGATCCATCTTCTCTCACCCATACTTGTCATCTTCTTCTCCCACGGTCCCGCCCCATTATCATCATAATAATACAAATAATAAAAATTACCTGGAGGTTGGATCCTACAAGAATAGTGACTGATCACAGTCAGTGGGGACGTAATCACAGATTTGCCTCTGGCAACAATGACGGGTTCTTGTGTAATGGAAGGCAGCTGTGAAGGGTTTTCAGGTGGTAGGCGACGACAGCAATGGAGGGTTCTCGGCGCTGCTTTGGGGGGCTTGGGTGTGCACTGTGGAGAGACAATTGGTTGCTCTTCTTAAATAAGCATGTCATGAGAGAGAGGCCTTAAGGAGGAATTGCCAAGCTGGATTTTGCAAGCCATCTTTTGCCAAGGAAATGAAAGTTGCTTCTACTATGGATTTTTAACCCTTTTGAGATTTAAATCCATCAAAAATCCAAGATGCAAAACATGGAATTTAGCCCTTCTAGAATTGGATTCCAATTCCAAGTTAACAACCCCTAATGTTTTAGCTTCCGACATCGAATTGGATTCCATTTTCAATTTGATTCTCTTTTTTTCCCACTTTCGGTTATGCTACGGCATTTTAGTCCCACTGCATATTAGTCACCACCACACGCCACTTTCCTAACTAGTGTCTGTTGAGGGTCAAATATTGCATATTATCCCTCATTTATATCTTGGTTTTGTGAATATGATACTGCTTAATGTCCTTTTTTACTCATGTTTGTGTTGCAAGGTGAATTTGAGAGCTTGGATTGGAAAAGGTGCTTAAAGCATGGATTTGACGCTCAAAAATCACATAGGCAAAGAATGGATCTTTGGAGACAAAGATTGAAGATTTCAAGGTCCCAAGATTTAAGAAAACCAAGTAGATAAGGAACGATGTCGAAAGAACAAATGCAGAATTCACATTAACTGAGTCATCGATCACAGTTCAATGACATCGAAGCCACCATTCGATGACATTGAACACGGGTCGATGACATTAAATTTATGAATAAAAGTTGAGTTCGTTGCTGGACAAATTGAAGACATTTCTCAATGACTCGAGGACTTTTTCGATGACTCGAAGCCTTGCTCAATGACATCGAAATTAGTCTGATGACATCGACTTTTCTATGGATTTTCGGCAAAACTCGCTGGACATATTGGGCACAATGTTCGATTACTCGAAGTGCTCCTCGATGATATCGAAGACCTGCTCGATGACATCGAAGGCCTTTTCGATAGCATCGAATTTATTGAAGAAATTGGATTGACTCTATGGACTGTTTTGGACGTATTATCGATTCCTCGAACAACGCTCGATGGCATCGAAGGCAGTTTGATGTCATCGAACGATTTGCGCAGGGTTACACGGACTTACGCGGAGTGCGTAAATTCAAGGCAGTTTCCGGCTTTTTCCAAGTCGGTGTGAAAGAAGGTGTTACACAACTATAAATAGGAGTCCACAGGGCATTCCTGGGATCTATCTAGGGTTTGGAGGAAGAAAGCACAAGGGTGGAAAGCCGTCACCAAGTGTTTTTCTTCTTTCTTCCTTAGTTTTTCATACTTTCTTCTAGGATTTTATATCCAATCATGTATGTAGTTAGCTAAACCTCTTAGCTAGGGCTAAGAGGTGAAGCTTGTAGTGTAAATGGGATGTTTGCTTTGTTTTGATTCATATTTTGGTTGAACTCTCTTGGATTATAATTTGATTATAAGGAATATTTTCAGTTTTTAATGGTTTATTGTGACAAATTACAATAGATCTGCAATAGCTTTGAATATCTTCCTTTTCTATTTTGAGATTATTGGATTGGTAAATCCTGTTGTTTGCCATCATCCCGTGGGCATGGTTAGGTGACGGAATCCCTTCCAATCTTCTCAATTCTCCTTCTTTGATGACTAGTTCTATGAGAAGTTCAAAGATCTGACCGTCTCTTCTTCCAACTAGATAAGATATGACTCTGATTCCAGTTGTTTCCTTGAATCAAGCATAGTACCATCCTGAGAAGCTACAAGTGGATCCTTGGAAACCCTAGCTCCCACCTTTAAATTTGCAAGTTTTAGTTAAACAATTCACAATTACACTCTCTACAATTTCAGATTTAGATTCACATCTTCTTCTAGTTTTATTTCTAGTTGTTTTCATAATACACACAAGATTAGTCCCTGTGGATTCGACATCGGTCCCACCAAGATTATTACTGCATCATGACCCTACACTTGGGGTTGAGAACAGTGTCCATTAAAGGATTTTTTATGTACTTCTTTTCTTAGATTACTAGAGTAATAATCGAAATTTTATTTCATCTCATGCCTACCTTGTTGGGATTTTTAAAACGCGACAAAAAAATTTTAATATATATATAGAGAGAGAGAAAGAGAGCCCATATTTTAATTTTACAGCCCTGTGGATCACCATTCAGATATTCCAGATGTCTAGAAAAGAAAAACTCAAATCATATGGCTAGGATTTACCTGATTGGCACTATTGATGAATTGTTGATTTTGCGGACGCCATTCCTTCAATTAGAAGGTCGAAGGTCATTCCCTGATATATCCCAAATGGACAAAAATTGAGTCACATGTCAGCCCTTTGGATTAGGACCAAAGGAAATGTGAGAATCTCTCTCTCTCTCTCTCTCTCTCTCTCTCTCTCTCTCTCTCTCTCTCTCTTTGTGTGTGCTCAAGTGACACCCAAGGCTCTCTCTTTCTCTCTTTTGTTGTGTCCCTCTCCCTTTGGGATAGGATGTATATCAAGGAGGACTTAGGATTTTAGGGAGACTAAAGACACCATTTATGATACTTAACCGCCCTACATTCTTCAATATGTCCCACTACATTGGAAGTCTGTAACCACACCTTATCTCATGTGTCCAAATTGATCCACTTTGGAAGTCTGTGACCCTACCTTATCCAATGTATCCAAATTGATCTAATCTTTCATATGTTATCACCATCAACCACTAGCTCAATACCCATGCAGAGCAAGTGGTAAACCATCATATCATCATCAAGTGTGATCAAAACTATTCTAATGGTCAAAGCAAAAGTTTAACAATTAAAAACATTTATAAAACGTTTTAAGCGTTGGGCCCAGCAGAAAAATCACTTGATGAACATTTTACCATAATCGAGTTCCTAGGAAACCAATGGATCTCTTGTTGGCCCATGTGGATCTTAACAGACATTGATGGATGCACCCAACCATACCCACTTTTGTTGGTCATATGATGACCTCGTAAAGTGAGACAAAGCACATATAATCAAGACATTGATTCTTCATACTCCTCAGGTTAAGTATTAATTAGGCTCAATACATCGTCAAGTCAATCATAGTTCAGGAACGATGGGCCTCCCAGACTAGAGAATTGACCTCAATCCACCAATGCAAGTGCCCAACAAGTAGAAACCAAGAGCCTATATCATGGCACATTCACACTCCTACATGGGGTAAGGCAAATGCATGCCAACTTGACATCATGCCCGATGGTGGAGACTTTCCATCCTGACTTATCATTAGTTCCTCCATACAAGTTGACCGCACACAAAGTAACAACCACATGTTTATCGTGTAACCTATTAGGTGGTCATGATATAAAAAGGTAGTGAGATTCATGGCCCACAACTCTCCCTTGGTCAGCGACCATTGTGTCCACTCTCAAGTGCCCAAGGACAACCAAAGGAATCCCTCTCTTTAAACCCACATTTATGTATGTTTGCGATAATCCCACATTAATTCTGGCATAATCGCATGTCCATATAGGACCCTTGGTCATCGTTATCTATCATCAAGATCATCAACATCGCTAATACTGTCCATGTCATCAATGGATAATATTTACATTGGTTTTCAAGGGCACAACTCCAACATAACTACCATATCCTATACAATTTTAACCAAGTATGTACCTTAATCATCCTAAAATATCAACAATTCATGAGTATGATGATATCATGGAGAAATAAGGTGAAAACGGAAAACAACGAAAATCTAAGATATGGCAACATTTTACCAATTACTAAAAGAAAAAACATGTTCTCTTGCACATTTGAAAATTGAAAGAGATGGGATGAGATATATCAAGAAATCACACCATATCTTGCCCAAAGCTGAGGCTCGATTCCGCGGCATTCCCGGATTAATATGGGGAGTTTCGGATTCAGGGTCTTCAAATCCTTGTAATTCGTATTCACAAATTCCCTGCACACGATGCAAAGAATCTTTGAACCATGAAATAATCATTTTTTTCTGCAAGTGGGGGGTACTTGTCTCCATGGCCGCCCACGATGTTGAACTGATGGGCCCCACATTGGATGGCAGATACCCAGAAATCTCCCATGTTGGAAGATCCTAACCCTTCAATCAGTAGCATATTTCCCGTTGAGCATGGATGCTGCATCAATTTGCCCAACGCCACTGATCTAGGAACTTGGATAGTAGGATTATCTCGTTGATCAGATTTTCAGGGCATAATCCATGCAAGGCGTAGTCCATCAAGATCAATGGTATGGACCACTGAACCATGGGCCCACATGTTTGGACTCATGAACTCCTACGTCGAAAAACTGTAAACATAATTGCACGATGCATCGTTATCTAACACAGACAATAGAGAAGAAAGGGGGAATGAGAGAGAGAGAGAGAGAGAGAGAGAAATAAAATCTACCCCCACTCTGATTGATTTGCATAGACTGATTTCGCATTTTAGGAATAGAAGAAGTGAAATATGTACTATTTCAATTCCCAAAGTGAGAGATGGGTTTACGAAAAATCAATGGGGGTGGATGTACTCTCAGAAAAACAGATTTCGACCTGGATGAAATTCAAGTAAATATAAGATAAAAGCATCTGATGTTGGTCAGATCGAAAGCAATTGATGGTGAGAAGGGTAGGAATGAGAAAAAATATTAGAGAGAGAGAGAGAAAAAAAAAAACCTAGTAAGAGAGCTGGCAGGGGATGATTGGCAGAAGATGAAACGTAGCTCTTTCAGATTCCGAGATAGAAGCTCTCTCCATGCCATCTCTCTCTCTCTCTCTCTCTCTCTCTCTCTCTCTCTTCCTCTCTGCCTGTCTATACTCTTTCCGAGTCCGGATGCGAGGAAAGTGGTAGTGGCAATGGGCCGGACCCGGCCCTAGCCTAAAATGAAAAAGGATTGGCTAGTGACACTGCCACTAGCCGATGGCTAGTGGTCTCTGATCTGTGAGCCCCACCATGATGTGAGTTTTTCATCCATGCCGTCCATGCATTGTTTCATATCATTTTATGGCATGATTCCAAAAATGAGGTTGACCCAAGTCTCAAGTGGACCACACAGTTCTGATTGACCGATCACCATTAAAAACCTCTTGGGGGCCACAAAAGTTTTGGATCAAGCTGATATTTGTTTTAGTCCTTCATCCAGGTCTCTATGACCTAATCAACAAGTTGGATGTCAAATAACCATTACATTGGGGCCTAGGAGGTTTTTAATGGTGGGCATTTAATCACTTTTGTTTTCCCATGGTGTGGTCCACGTGAGATTTATGTATGCTAGTCGTTTTTGGATTAATACCTAAATTTATCTTTCAAAATGGATGGACGGCATGGATGAAATATATACATCATGGTGGGGTCCGCATAGCACCGACTACTAGCTACCTAGGTCGGGTTGTCGAGGTCATCCAGTTGGGTTTTGATTGGAAATGCCAACCCAATTTGAATCCGAGTTAAGTTCGGGCTTAGCGATTTTATGGGCGAGTAATCACATGCATTCGGGTCCAGTTGGACCGGGTTAGGTTGTTGTTCACTCCCCAAGTGCAGGGTTGTGATGTAGTAATAACTCGGTAAGACCGAGGTCGAATCTCAAGGGACTGATACTTGTACGCTGTTTGAAACTAAGTAAAACTAGAACTAGACTAAGATGGAATTTAAACTGAATGGAATTGAGGAAATAATTGTGAACTAATTATCTAAAACTTAAGAACTTATGCCTGTTTCATGAATCATGGAAGGAAACTAGGGATTCAGAAGATCCACTTATAGAGATCACGGAGATCTTATGTCTGTTTCATGAATCATGGAATTTACTGAACTGTCATTGATCTAGTTTTCAAAGAAATAAAAGGTATATGAATTAGAATAGATTCCATCACCAAACCATGCCCAGGAGACTATGACAAACAACAGAATTAAACTAATTACCAACCAGTCGCATGTATGAAGGCTAGGAAGGGTACCGTCATCCGACCGTGCCCAGGAGACCATGGTGAACAACAGAGCTTCCTGGCGTCATAAACATAAAGGAAAAGCAATATGCTCAAAGCCATCGCAGACCCATTGTAATTTCAGTCACAACAGACCATTAAATACTAGAAACATTCCCTTAATTTAAACTCAATTTAACGTCAGTTTAAACTAAATAAATGGCATAAGTAACAAGTTTCCTATCCTGCTACAAGCTTCACCTCTTAGCCCTAGCTAAGAGGTTCAGCCCACCATGATGGGCCTAGATCTCATAAAATTAAAAAGAGAAAAAAAAAATAATAATAATAACAAAAACAAACTCTCCGTCTCTCTCTCTCTACGTCTTCAAAGCTCCAGCCCTCAACTTCCTGGCCAAACTCCCATCTCCCCTTTTTGCTCTCTCTTTTATAGACATTGCAGCCGGTTGGAGTGGAGGAACTTACGCAGAAGTTCCTCTTACGCAGCAAGGTCGGTGGCTTGCGTAGCCTTACGCAGTTACCCTGTAGAAAATGTAAATAGATCCACGTTTGGGGCGGACTTTTGGGGAAGATTCATCCGTATTAGTCATTCAGACACCATGGTTGGGGTTAATGGACCATTTATGATCTTTTGGACGGCCTGAATCATAGATCCGATACCGATCTTGATCATACAACTGGCCACAGCGTCCAGCTTTCACGGACGCAAAGCCTCTGCGTAAATTCTTGCGCTGAGAAGATGGTGGGGCCCATGATGGCTGACGTACCAGAAATCCACTCCGTTCACTGAGACCAGCACGAAAAAAGAACGGGAATGAACGGTTCTTAACTGATTTCTATGTGGCCCATCGAGTCTATTCGCTACGCCGTCCATCCTCCGTTTGGATGATCAAAACCTGCTATTCACTGCTATTTGAAGTAATTCCACCTAGGCAGTGGTAATAGGGCCCTTTAAGATCTTATGGACGGTCACGATCGACCCATTGATCCATAGTGGTGGCCCACAAAGATCGCCCGTAGGCTCTGTTTGCGAACAGAGCCTGCGTAATGCTGCGCTGTGATGGGCGGTGGCCCTCACCTTGATGTTTATGGAGTAATCCATACCGTTCATTCGACTCGTGGCGAAAATTTACCTGGAATTGTGTATTTTTCTTGATTTTAATGTAGCCCACCGTAGGGAACATTTTTACCGTCCATCCTGTGTTCAATAGCTAAGATTTTGCCATAGATTGCATGGGTTCAAAATATCACCTAGGTGACGTTAATACCCTCCCTCTGTACGCAGTAGACGGTCCAGATCTCCGATCCAAGTGATGAGTATGGCCCACTAGTGGAAAATGGATGGACAGCATAAAACGTTGTCCGTTCTATCACAGAAAAAAGAGGAAGATGTCGGGTCTTCACAGGCGTTGACCGGTCTGGTTGTCCGGTGCACGTCCAACGTACGTGCATTGTATGCACCTAGATCCTCCAATGGGGTCCATCATGAAGTTTATAAGAAATATGATCCATCTATCTCTTTCCTTATTTAATTTAAGGGGTTGAGACCAAAATTAAAGTATATCTAAATATCAGGCGGTCCCCACTTAAGGATTTAAGGACTGATCTGTCTGTTGGGCCACTTCTGGAGAGATCGAACGGCTGAAATTTGACGTGTACGGTTAATTTATGTTCCTTAGGCCATGTATAAAGTTTCGAGCCGAACGGCTGGTGAGAACCTCGTGATCTGGCATTCTGAACGTCCTTCAGGCGACTTGAACTTCAGTTCCTCCATTTTTGCGGATCTCTGGCGTTGATCTTGGTCCCCAGGAGTCCATTCCTTGCCTTTGGTGTCATCAGAGCATTAAATCTAAGCTTTTAGCATCCTTTTTCAGCTCAAGCTCTTAAATTCAACCTGCAGCATAAACACGATTAAATCAGCCGTTAAACAATATCATATTCATAAATCTAAGCAATAGCTGGAGTCTGATATGCAATATTTAACGCTCAACAGTTGCGTATAGAAGACTTTGTGCCAAGTTAAAGTAAAACACCTCGGGTTGGAATTTGGGTTGAGTCAGGTTACTGGTTGGGTCCTATTGAGGTTGGGTAAGGCCCGAGTCGACCCTCAACTCAACCCAACCTGCCAGAGTTGCACCTTAGCCCTAGCCCTATGGGGCAAGCTTGCAATGGAAATTTTTAAATAATCAAAGGTACAAATAGAATAATGTAAGAAAAAAATTAGGCATCCTCTCTCTAAGAATAGTTTGGTTTGATGAAATGTGTAAATGGTTTGGATGATTAGATTATGACCTAAATGCATCTAGGGCTATCATTAGCTGGGTTGGCACTCTGAGCTTTTCGGCATGGCCCACTCACTTCAAGCTTTCAGGCATGGCCCACTCAACCCAAATTCAAATTGGGCTGGCATATGCGCCCAAGAGCTTAGGCCAGGCCTAATAGTCCAACCCATTTATTACTTCGGCTAGCCGCGGGCTACTTATAAAGGCCTGTTGCCGGTCCAATTTAAAGTTTTCAGTAAATCTCTTTTGTTGTTTCGAGACCGGGTGAGTATTATAGTCATGGGCTGGCTTGAGCCTGTCTATTTTGGCCCATCACATTTGTAGGTCAGCTTAACCAGGGTTGACATCCCTACTTTTTATTATTAAAATTACATCTCACCTATCACCAAAGATGTGAACCTACCACAACGGGCTACGTCAGGCTTCATATTCTTTACAGATTATTCAGGTGACAATAGTAGAAGCTATGCTTCGATCGACAAACTCAAATTTTAAAGTATATCTTGTAAGAATTTTATAAGGTTGGCCTTATTGATTAATGAATTGAATTGCCTTTGGGGTTGGTTAGTGTGACCAGGAGTACTAGTGGACCTCACTCAATTTTGATTCATTTAAAGTCATGTAAGGGGTGGTGCACTACAACTGTGTCACGCATATGGTATTTTAGTTGGACTATGATTACCAAATTCATGTGAAGCTTTAGGGAGAAGAGTTTCAATGGGTTTCAAATTCCTCAACCCTCTGAATTATATAAAAAAGGTGGGGTCCCCAAGCCTATACAGGACTTAAGCTTTTCATCCCATCATAGTGCTTCTTTGAGGGTGTGAGGTGAGGAAGATTGCGGTATCAGACATACAACGATGGCGTCCCAATAAGGTACGTCACTAATTCAGTTACCAAATCTTCATACTCGATGCATGGCCCAATCATCTTCAATTCCGCATATAGGATTACATATCTAGTAACACATTCTTAAGTTTTTTACTAAATCATAAACATTATTTCAAATAGAATAACATGTCCTGAAGTGAACCAACTGTCTTTGTTATCCCCAACAAAATATGCATTTGAATATCTTAAAAGCACAGGCTTCCTTGGCTCGAGAACACAACAAAGATGCCCATTGAATATCTAAATATTATTTTCAAATATCACTAGTGTTTCAAAACATGGTTACTTGGTTATCTACTAGCATAATCTACTGCACAACTGAGATCCAGTCTTGTATAACATGGCATGGATCAAGCTTCCTATTGTGCAGATGAGGAATATGTAACCTTTTTTTTCCTGTCTTATTAAAGTTACCTGTGGATGAAATTTAATCATTTTTTCATTGAAATGGATACTGATTGATAATTTTCTATTCTAAGTCTTTTAAAATTATTGTGTTAGTATATCTTAATTGACTTGAGCATGGCATCAGATATTTTCTCAGCTCTACTAATTTTAATTACCAACACATAAGCTACTCTTTTTTTTTCTCGTGTCTTTTATTTAAAGTTAAATTTTAGCCATGATATTTTCATTTGAATAATTTCCAAGTCATTTCAGACAATTTAGTTTAATTTTCTAGCATGCCACATTATGCAGTTTCTAAGTGATTTATGAGTTTGGCTTGAATGCACCCTAATGTTGTTGGAAATCATGAAAACACGTAGAGGCAAATCAAGCAAAGTATGCATAATCATACAACTAAGTCCAAACAAGAATAATTCAAAATTTACGTGAAAAAACCCCAGTGGGAAAAAACCACGATATGAAGTGACGAGTAATGCGCCATGAAAGCAAAAATTACAGGAGAGAGTCTTACTGATTTGAACAAGCTTCGAATATACTTCATAAGCCCTACCTGTGCCCTTTGACCCTTATAAACAATTTAAAGAGCCTTAGTATACATCTTTCTCTCTCTCAAATACCGATTACACCCAATATACATAGTGTTACAATCGAAATAGGAAACAACTTGCACACTCATGCAATTTTTCACATATCTTCAATGGCATCAATACCCTATTGAGGATTTGTCGATAACATCGAATAACAAAATTAAAACATTACAGCAACTAATATGAAAATTTTAATTTTTTTTCAATGGAATTGAGCATCTGTTGATGGCATTGAGTGGTTAGTTGATGGTACTGACAAACCCAGTTATTGACAAATTTAATACATCAACAACAAATGTAACAACAAGATTCATTGGGATTGGACTCTGGTAGTTGGACATGTGCCATTCTCAATTAGATAAACAATTTATTTATTTATTTATTCAATTTTTATTTTTTTTTTAATGGTAGGAATCATGCCCAAAGATACTCTCATAATGAATATTGCAATTTGCAACTCATCAATTTATACAAAAATTATTGTCAATGTTCACACGTTCAAAGCAAAAGAGTTAAATTTGTAAAATAATTGAAATAATCCAATTAAGATCTCCCATTTGTTGTCTTTCCATCTCACAAAAGTGAGACTTCTCATATAAATGTTTTGGATCATTGGGAGATGACCTACATCCAAAGGCTAAAGTTCATGCATGCATTTGGGCAAACCTCATTTCTAAGTACATGCATCTCATATATTGCATTGTAGATATTCAAGCAGAAGACGTGAGTAAAAGAGCAATGCCACCCATTAGGTAGTAGATATCCATATCTCATGAATCCTTATTATATATAATTCCAGGAGCCAAATATACTATTACTCATGCATTTACTTTTATTTAGTTTTAAAGAGCAGTAACCTTTTAGATTCTACGAGACATTAAATGAGATTTTTAATATGGACTGAGGATATTTTTAAAATTTTGAAAAAATACATTCATGTGCCAAAAAGCTCGAGATTAAGCTATGTCAATAGATAGTTAAGATCTTACCCACTCCTTCCTTACTTCATCACGCACAAGTAGCATGCTCCCATTTCTCTGTGTTTCAGAGGTAGTCCACACTATGAACCCATCTAACAAAGGCTCTGTGAGGTTTATCATGATGACTAGGTAACATCCATCCATACATTAGTTATGCGGCCTCATATTATGACATTAGCCTAAACAATATGCAGATCTAAAACTCCAATGGCTACAAAACAAGAAAGTGTGTGGATGGGTCCTCATAGTTAGTGACCTACTAATTCTCCATGTTTACAGCCACATCATTTCCTTCTATTTCTCTCTCATTTGGTGCATGCCTATTTCCCTAACCACTTTAGTGTTTCATTGGAGATCCTCTGATAGGCCAAGCCATGTGGACAAGGTGGCCAAATGCAAAATCAAGGTGGGTTATGGATTGGACAAACCCACGGCTATAAACTTTCGTTCTCTTGGTTATTCATTATGAATAAATGAAGGCATGACTTCCAAGACACATGGAACAACTTAGCGTGGATGATTGCGCTAGCCAATCATAGTCGTATCATACAAAGAGTCCCGTGTTTGTATCAGAATTCGTTCCAAGGGGTTAACCTCTCTGACAGTAGCCCCTCGGACAAGTCCCTAAACGCAGTTTGATGATAAGATTATCTCATGTGCTACTCGTACTCAATTCTGATGGTTACTGGTAAAGGGTGAGGCCAGCTAAACCTTTCGTAGAACGGACCATGTCGTAATCTGCCTTCAGCCATCTGAGCTATGCAGTCCTAGTACATGCTAGCCGTAGCTACGTCGAGTTTGAGAAGCGATTGTGAGTTCGAAGCGGTCCAGCTATACCTCTCACAGCAGATGAGACAAATCCTCTCTCATATTTCTGAGTCACTTATTGTTAATGAAAGAGGAGTGAGACACTTAAGATTACAAAGACGTGCTTAGTTCCACTGTAGTTAGCTAGTGTTATTTTACCTTTTTATTTCCGTGCCGTAGCTATAATGTCTTCTAATTCGTGGAACCTAAATTCCTTATTCTATGATCTACCTGTGTATCATCAGGTAAGCCACCCTATGGTGGGGACCTTGTCTCAAAAATAGGCAATTCAACTCTCACAGGTGGGATATATATTGGGAAACGGTTGAGGAAAGTCCCACCGTTAAAATCATTCAAACTGCATGTACAATTTGCCAACTGTGCGTGCTATCCAATCCACTCATCCAATGCGCCGCACTGAAATGAATGGACTTCCCTTAAGATGAGGGCATTTCAAGGCTCATGCGGGTCACACCATATGGATTTAGAGATTTTACACTTTCCTTATTGCGTAGCTCACCTAATCTTGGATTGTACTGATTTTTAGATCATTGCTAAAAATGAGGTCCACCTGACGAATAGAGCGGATCTGATGCATGTTTGTTTGGAAGTGGATTGTGTCCTGCCCCGGTTTTTTTTTGACCTGCCTCTATATTTAGTTCATACCGTAAAACGATCTTAAAAAAAAAAAGGATGTACATTGCGGATTAAATCAGTACATCACGGTGGGACCCACAGTGACTGTCTGGGAAGATTACCATCCAGGCCGTGGCAAGAGGCAATCTGCTTCCTGATTGTTCCCACGCTGTGCCTTTTCAGGGCAAGTCAGGCCGTCAGCACGGCGATGATGATAGTCAGACTACCGCAGTCCATTCATCATCTTTATGCGCGTATGGTCCACCTGACGAATGGATGAACCTGACCTTAGCAAGATGCGACATCCACATCAAGGCATCTTATGCACGGCCCTGATGCCCCGCACGCTCACAGGATGGCACGTGAGCAGGGAGGGTGTGCGCGGGTCTTACAACGTCTCGGCACATGTGGGAAGGGGTAGTTTGGGCAATTTCGGAGTGTAAGTTTAGGGTTGAAAATTTAGGGTTTGGGCCGTCTATAAATGGGCCCTGAAAATCGCAGCTCATTCTTCATCGAAGGCGGCGAGGCAACGGAAGAGCTTCCGCCAATCTTCCGTCTTTCTCCACCGTAAGAAATCTTTTCCGATCTACAAATGCATTCTATTCAGAAATTGCTCTTGTTTTTCCGTTTTGATGCTTGAGATTTACATTCATGTGTGGATTTTCTTGCTTTTTTAATTTTTTCTTTTGATAGAGGGGTGGGATTTCAGCCCCTGAGCCCTTGTAACCAAAACGCCTGTGGGGCTCACCGCGATGTGTCTGACATCCGTTCCGTCCATCAGTTTCGCAGGCTCGTTTTAGGACATGGGCCCAGAAATTAGGTAGATCGGTAACTCAAGTGGGCCACACTACAGGAAACAGTGGAGATCCTGATTCCTACTAGGATGAAGGGCAGAAACAAAACTTCTGTGGGCCCTAAGAAGGTATCAATGGTGGGTCTTCAATCCCTCCTGTTTCTTGCTGTGTGACTCACTTGAGCTTTGAATCTTGTGGTGGGCGTTCAATCCATCTGGGAGATATTTGCTGCATGAATCATTAGTGGGACCCATGATTGTAATGGCTGGATCACTGAACAATGGGCCCCATTTGTACAAGCTGAAAACGGAATGTTCTATGATACCTCCATCTGAAAATTTTGGATCTTAAAATCTCCAAAGCTGATTAGATGATGCATGATGACCCAACAGGATGTGATATTTTCTTCAGCTCAGAAACTGTTTAGGTGTGGGCCACCTTTCGGTGGTGAAAAATGTTCATCTTGTGGGCCCCAAGATTTAGTCTGTTTGGATGATTGTGCCTGTGGCCTGCAAATGGACAATTTATTGACGGGTCCATATTCAGCTAGAAAAATCTGTCAACTATTTGGGTCATATTTCGAGACAAGGGTGGTGATCCATTAAAATGGAGTCTCACCAGATGAACGCCCTGGATCATTTGAAAGTGGGTCCGGCTGTAGAGATGTGAGCTGAACTGATGATGCTGTTTGGGAGGCATCATGCCAACTCTTATTCTGAGTTTCTGCGGTATAGTTCGTGTTTTTGAGTCTGTACACAAGTAGCTCATGTTTCAGTGATCCAAAACCTTTCATATAACAACCATAGCTGTAGATGATCCTTGCACCAAACAATCCAGCTGTTGAACATTTGGTCTGTTTTGATTGAATGCAGGTTCATGCTTTTTAACCTTTTACTTGAAGTGTTGGGAACTTTCCATATGGAAGATTTTGGTGCATTGGCCATTCACAGTGTGACTCATGATATCAATGGTTTGGATCACTGAACCATGGACCCCACTTGTGCAAACCAAAAATCTGATCATATTGTACAAATTATCAGCTCAAGCAGTTGTATATCACATCATGCTGTTTATGTGTCCACCATTTTTTGTTGAAAAAAATTTCAATTGTTTGAATGCTGATTTGAGTTATGATCTGTAGTTTCTTCTAACGTTCAAATTTCTTGTCTGGGTTTAGACTCATATGCTAGTTTAGTACCATTTAAAATTTGGTGGTTACTCTTGAACCTTACACGTGGCATAGTTGTATGGAAATCCATACTGTCCAAATTTCTGACCCATTTGTGGATATGGAGCATAACCCAAAAGTTATACTGAGAAAACAATAGCAATCTAATTTTGACTACAAAATTTGGACCACTCACTGTTTTTCTTTTACTATCCATTTGATATCCATCAATTGGATGGTTAGAATCTCTTGGTCAGTGTGATTTTGTAGATATGTTCCATCTAAAATGTGAGCCAAAAATTGGATGGTTTGGGAGGATGAACAATCATATAGGAGTCCTTCTAGTTCGTCTGTTGTCTCTGAGGATGATCAATCGAAAACTTTCATTCTTCCAAGGACATCCAATGCGGAAAGTTAATGGAGACCTGAACTGAAGAGACTTGATTTTCCATGAGTCTGAATTATCTGTTTTCCTTTCTGCCTTTTCTTCTCCCTTTTTTGTACAGCAAATGAGATGTCATCGTGTATTTTTTCTGCCGAAATTGTCTTATTTCTTTTTGTATACCTTTTTTTATCAGAGGTTCAGTAGTCTTTGCGAAAAGGCAGAAGGTGGACTACTTCGTGTTTTCGAGTCTGCACACAAGTAGCTCATGTTTCAGTGATCCAAAACCTTTCACATAACAACCATAGCTGTGGATGATCCTTACACCAAACAATCCAGCTGTTGAACATTAGGCCTGTTTTGATTGAATGCAGATTCATGCTTTTTAACCTTTTGCTTGAAGGGTTGGGAACTTTCCATATGGAAGATTTTGGTGCGTGGACCATTCACAGTGGGACTCATGATATCAATGGTTTGGATCACTGAACCATGGACCCCGCTTGTGCAAACCAAAAATCTGATCATATTGTACAAATTATCAGCTCTAGCAGTTGTATATCACATCGTGCTGTTTATGTGTCCACCATTTTTTGTTGAAAAAAATTCAATTGTTTGAATGCTGATTTGGGTTATGATCTGTAGTTTCTTGTAATGTTCAAATTTCTAGTCAGGGTTTAGACTCATATGCTAGTTTAGTACCATTTAAAATCTGGTGGTTACTCTTGAACCTTACACATGGCATAGTTGTATGGCAATCCAGACCATCCAAATTACTGACCCATTTGTGGATATGGAGCATAACCCAAAAGTTATACTGAGAAAACAATAACAATCTAATTTTGACTACAGATTTTGGACTACTCACTGTTTTACTTTTACTATCCATTTGATATCCATCAATTGGATGGTTAGAATCTCTTGGTCAGTGTGATTTTGTAGATGTGCTCCATCTAAAATGTGAGCCAAAAATTGGATGGTTTGGGAGAATGAACAATCATATAGGAGTCCACCTTCTAGTTCGTCTGTTGTCTCTGAGGATGATCAATCGAAAACTTTCGTTCTTCCAAGGACATCCAATGCGGAAAGTTAATGGAGACCTGAACTGAAGAGACTTGATTTTCCATGGTTCTGAATTATCTGTTTTCCTTTCTGCCTTTTCTTCCCCTTTTTTTGTACAGCAAATGAGATGTTGTTGTGTGTTTTTTCTGCTGAAATTGTCTTCTTTCTTTTTGTATACCTTTGTTTATTGGAGGTTCAGTAGTCCTTGTGAAAATTTAATATCTGAAAAGAACAGACGTTGGTGATTTTGTCTCTGTTTGTTTAACAGAAGTTATAATTGTAATGGATCTTGTTATATTAAGCTCCTCGATCGATGGCTGACTGTAGAAGTAGTTCTCGGTCCTATTAAGTGCACTGTGACATTGTTACAATGTTGATGTTTGGTAGTGACTAAGGACCTTTTTGTTAGACGCCTAAAAATGAGTTTAAGTCACATTGCAGTTAATGAAAAAGATCTCTAATACATAATATCTGTTAACATGAACTCATTATGTGGTAAAGATCAAGATCCCTAGTACGAAATGACTACAAACTAAAATGAGATAAACTCATTTTTAGGCATCTACCAAACAGGGCCAAAAATTTAGAAGGAAATGCCTAAAAAAATACCGTGATGAGATTATTACAGTGGTTGTAATGGGTTTCACAATGGCTCTTCCTTTTTTTTTTTTGTCCTTTTCATTTTCATATTTGTTCTATTTTTCCTTGCCTTTAAATCTGTTATGAGGCCCCATTAGAATATTCATAAAAAAGTTGCCAGTATGACCTGTTATAATTGAATAAAGAACATTATGAAGGTGTGGTCACCAGTGAGAACCTTTTTTCATTAATGAAAGCCTTGTTTGTCCCTGGGGATGATTCAAAGTGAACTTTC
The DNA here is from genome assembly GCA_037074715.1 of Magnolia kwangsiensis. Taxonomy (NCBI): domain Eukaryota; kingdom Viridiplantae; phylum Streptophyta; class Magnoliopsida; order Magnoliales; family Magnoliaceae; genus Magnolia; species Magnolia kwangsiensis. The sequence goes on along the minus strand of CM073573.1, from coordinate 153,077,058 downwards.
GTTCTTCTGAGATAATCCATGTGGAACTTTTTGGAGACCTGAACTGAAGGGACTTCTTTTTAGTTTTAGCTTCTCTTTTTTACCCATTTGGGTTCCCCTTTTTTGGCTCCTTCTCCCTCGAGTTATGAGTCTTTACTTCTTTGGTTTTATAGTGTGATCTCAATGTTTATTCGCTGTTGATCCATGTGGGATTTTTTCACAGGGTCAATTGTTTTCTTGTGGTTTTTGGATCATGTGTTTTTTCATGGGTTGCTAGCCAACATTTATGAACTCCTTGTCTAGCCTTGGAAAAGCTGGACTTTGCATTTGGTTGCAGAGTTTTAGTTGAGCGGACATTGATCTGTTTGGCATGAATGCACGATCAGGATTCTTAAAGTTCAAGTTGTTAGTGATAATGCATGCAGGCCCCAAATATGAGTTAATCTAGCATCTTTGCACTTGGGGCAATGACACAGCTAATGAGGTTATAACTGGAGCACGTCAATTGCTTGTTGAAAACTATTTCCAAAACCCCAATTTGGCCCGGGTCTGCCCATGCACCATTGAGAATTTCTTGAAGGCCCCCCCCCCCCCCTAATTGAGGGCAAGGCTTTCAAAAAAAAAAAGTTACTCATTTGATTATACAGTTGAAGTATTATTTTTCCTGAAATACCTTATGACATGGGCTTTTTTGTACAAAATAAAAAGTAAAATATTTGAATTAGAAGTTCCTGAATTTTGGTTGGTCAACTGGATGGTTTTCAGCTGAGTCCAATACTCGATAAGCCTTGAAGATCTTATCTCTGATGATGATCAATTATTAACTTTCGTTCTTCCGAGATAATCCATGCGGAAAATTATGGAGACCTGAACTGAAGAGACCAAAGATCTTTGATGTGAGACATATTTTCCTGCCTCTAGAATAATTTATATTTTTTCTTTTAGATTTTCTTTTTATTTTCATTTTCTTTTAGATTTTTTTTTTTTTTTTTGACAGTCTGCTGAATCCCAATGAAGAATGCTATGCATGATAAAAGTAGTGGGCTGATCTCCATTGATGAATTCTCAAATGCTGAGGGATATTTGTGCAGTTGTTTGCATTGATTATGTGAAATTTCATCTGCTATCTTCTGAAATTGATGTGATATGATAGAGCAAAGACTGCATTCCAATGTTTTTCAAATGGAAGCATTGTGGATGGGATTGGTTCTTGTGAGACCATGTTCGGTCCTGTGCTTTCTTGAATCTACGGATATTTCATTCTGCTATTCGGTCTTCACATTCCGTTCCCAGCTTATTCTTTTCGGTTTTCATCATCTTGGCTGAGACAAAGCACATAAATTTGGAGTGTTTTCCTTGATGGTTTTGAATATTTGTAGTACACTGATCGTGGGTGCCGCAGTTTCTGTGGCTGCAGACCTATGTTTTTCATTTTATCTTTTAAAAGTTGTTTTGGTTTGTCCTTGCCACAATAATCTGTTTAGTGGCTGTTTTGTGTGGTAAAGAAAACAAATCTCAGTACATTTTCTTCATAGATTTTGATCTGGAGTCCACAAGACCACATGTTCTTGCTGAGTTGTCATCTGCTGGGTCCACCGGTCAACAAATGCTTGGAGTAAAAGATGCCAAGATATCTTTTGAAGCATAGCCTTTTGAGATTTTCATCATGATTCATTTTGTACAAATGTGTCTCTCCCAGTGATTGAACATTAACAATAGTTTCAGCCTTGTCTGAATATAGTTGTTGAAATCCAAGAATAGTTCTGAGGGAGTTGTTTTTTTATTTTTTTATTTTAATTACCATAAAACCTAGTCACGTTACACAGGTAACATTTTTCATGTAGCATGGTCTTCTGAGTGACTCAGATGGACTTGTTCGGTACTGAGTTGATTTGGGACTCTGACTAGGGTGATGACTTGTCCAAGTAAGGCTGGCTTGGAGATGTTAGGGGGTGACTCCTGGCACTGAACCAGATCAGGCTCGCCTCGGACAAGTCCCCAATCAATGGGATTCAATGAAGTAAATGTACCTAATGATTTCTTTTTCTTGTTTTTTTCCTCTTTTGTTTTCATTAACAGGGAAGCGTCATGGGTCGAAGGCCGGCTAGATGCTACCGGCAAATCAAGAACAAGCCCTACCCAAAATCAAGATACTGCCGTGGTGTACCTGATCCCAAGATCAGGATATACGATGTGGGCATGAAAAGGAAGGGCGTAGATGAGTTCCCCTTCTGCGTCCATCTTGTCAGCTGGGAGAAAGAGAACGTGTCAAGTGAAGCTCTCGAGGCTGCCCGGATTGCCTGCAACAAGTATATGACCAAGTTTGCCGGTAAGGACGCATTCCACCTCCGTGTGAGGGTCCACCCATTCCATGTCCTGCGTATCAACAAGATGCTTTCGTGTGCTGGGGCTGATAGGCTCCAGACAGGCATGCGGGGCGCCTTTGGGAAGCCTCAAGGGACTTGCGCGAGGGTGAGCATTGGGCAGGTGTTGTTGTCTGTCCGTTGCAAGGATAACAATGGGGCGAATGCCCAGGAAGCTTTGAGGAGGGCAAAGTTCAAGTTTCCAGGCAGACAGAAGATCATCGTGAGTAGGAAGTGGGGCTTCACGAAATTCAGCCGAACTGATTACCTCAGGTGGAAGGAAGAGAATAGGATTTCTCCTGATGGAGTCAATGCAAAACTGTTCGGTTGTCATGGGCCATTGCTTAATCGAAAGCCAGGACAGGCCTTTTTGAGTGAGCCACTCTCTACGGCTTAGATCCCTATCTGGTATGATTTCTTTACTTTGTTTCTACTGTTTTTGTTCTCTTATATCAAACAATTTTCTACATGGATATTGAGATATTTGAGACATTTTAAGAGTTCATGTTGCAATTCGTGTTCTTAGTTTATCTTGAACATTTGATGAACAATTCCTGACCATTGATTTTTATTTTTTTTCTAAACGTAACACTACAGGGATTGAACCCTGGATCACTCACACACACTACACTCATCTCGACCAGCGAGAGACCCTGACCATTGGTTTGGTAGGGTATGGGTTAAATGGATGGTTAGAAGAGGGGTTAGTTCCTGACAAATGGTCTGGATCTTTTAATGTGGAAACCCCTTTCTGCAGAATGTGATGGTAACGTATTGTCCAGTAGAAGCCATGTTCATATGAAATGACATTACAACTTCACCAGGCCTGAGCATTGCTTGTCTTAGTACTATCTTGGATGGGTCATTTCCTAAGTTTCATTGATTGGACGATCTTAACCACCACTCCATTGAAGGGCATTGGCCCATCTGAAATGAACAGTTGGTATGGACTCGATCAGGATGCCTGGTTATTTAAGTTGGTGGTGGCCATTGATGAGAACCCACCTGCTCACAGGTAAAGAAACCTCACTGACCAGGTTATCGCAGCCATCCAATTACTTCAGTTCTTTCAAATGCACATACCTCAAGCATTTCTTGCACGGCTAATGGGCGTACGCTACTCCATCGCGGCATACCAAGAAGTCACGCACGTGGGACCTTACATGGGCCATGTGCCAGGTCAGGAATGTGCAGAATCAGGGCCATCCAAGCCATCGGATATCTCTATGGCATCGACCAAGTTCATCGTTTATGATCATTTGGTTCTTGCGAGGGTAGATTAAAAATCAACCGCATATGATCTCATCAAACGAATAAGCATGTACATGTGTGAAATACATGTCATGGCTATTGATGGGAAAGGGAATGGCGGAGATGCATCTGAAATCTTTTGATACCATCTCAAAAGGTCCAGATAGGCCACAGGTGTTGCAAGCGATCATTGATGAATGCTGTTCGAACATTTTACAATAGATTGACATTGATCAAACAAGTGCCTGGAATAGGGAATCAGTTGGATGGTCTGTTGATCCAACCAGAAAAAAAAAAACTGGATTGGATGAACCTTTGCAGGTGGCGGGGTTCATGCAGACCCTCCCCACGATAAATCTTCACAATGGGGAGTTGCCTTTACCATGTTGGAATAAATGGCCTGCCAGGGGCCCTGCTTTTTTCTCCTCGTGTCATCCATGCAGAGGATCGGAGCCGTCCAAAGGTGGGCCACACCATGAATGCAATATCGATACGAAATCAGGGCTAATTAGCATATTGGTTGGCCATGCAATCAAGTCAATGGCAAGAGGTCGCTCAAATAAACATTCAATAGTTGTCCACTTGCCTATTGGATGTTTCCCCATATTTCGAACACCAGCCAGCTAGCTACTGTCAAAGCTGTGTGGGGCCGACCATGATGTATGTGTTTGCTTTCCATGTAGTTTTCCAGAGGCAGATCCAAAGCTCATAAAGGGAAAACACAAATACCAGCTTTATCTAAAATTTGGTGGCTGCCAAAAAGCTTTCAACGGTAGGTATTCAATTTGGTCTATTTAAGTTTTGGATCTGCCTTAATTTTTTTAGCTTTGGATCATCCTAATTTTTTAGCTCTAAACGGATGGACAGCTTTGACACCAGCCAACTGGCTAGTGTTTGGTCACCTGCCAAACTGCATCCCTTTCGAACAATTTAAATCTCCACCAGCTGTACGCGGAAGTTCATAGGCTGTTTGGCTGGTGACCCAACACCAGCCGGCTGGTGTCAAAGCTCTACGCGTCCCTGTCATGATATATGTGTTTTATCAACACTGTCCATATATGTGTTTTATCCGCACCGTCCAGTCATTTCTCCAGCTCATATGAGGCAAATCCAAATCTCAGGTGGACCACACCATAGGAAAACAATGTTTATTGAAGTCCACACTTAAAAACTTCCAAGGGCCCACCATAATGTTTATTTGCCATCCAATCCCTTGATAAGGTCACACACACCTGGATGAAGGGAAAACATAAATATCAGCTTGATTGAAAACTTTGTCTTATGCCCCGCAAAGTTTTCAATAGTAAGAGTTTAATCCCCACTGTTTTCTGTGGTGTGGTCCACCTGAATTTGGATTTGTCTCATTTATTGCCCCATTCCCTACAATGATATGAAAAAAAAATGAATGAATGGTGTGGATAAAACACATACATCATGGTGGGGCTCACAGAGCTTTGACAACAGGTAGCATGGCCGGTGTTTGCTGTTGCTGGGGTCCACGGTACATGTATGTTACCATGGAAAGCACAAGTATAATTTTGGAAAGAAATGTTAATAATACGTAGCTCATTGTAATTGCATAAGTGTTTCATGCATTTCCCTCGTGAAAAGATACACATGTGACGAACATGTGATATTATGGGATCTGTTGATTTGGTTGGACAACCTTACCGTCCAATGCTTGTGATTTATTCAGCTTCAATTGCCAGCCGATCGGATGGCTGCAATATAGTCCAACGGGAAAAAGAAATCTGCCAGATGCACTGTACAGGTGGGCCACACCATAGGCTACAATAGGTTTGTTTATGGGGGCCACCATGATATGTTTCTTTCATCGAACCCGTTAATCAGGTGTAACAGGTGAGGATCAAGTAAATATAGAAAAATTGGCCTGATCCAAAACTGAGGTAGGCCATACCGCATGAATTAGTACGTTTTAGTAGCAATTATACATTGTTCCCATTGTTGTATCCCATTACCCTTTTTTATCAGGATGATATTTTGAATGTACGGTCCAAGTAAGTTTTCTCAACTGATGGACGGAGTAGATTTACATATACAACATGGTGGGCCCCATTGGAACTTGGATATTTTACGCCCTATGTAAAACAGGTGGTGTATATGATTTTGTTCCCCCTCAATACTATAGTCATAAATTTCGTTCTGAGCAATTTCTTGTGAGATTTTCAAATATGAAAATTTTCTATGAATATTATTAAAAAACATCACTGAGAATAAAATATTTATTTATATATCTAATTCATTAAAGTTGTTACTTTTTTTACGTGATAATATCGCGATGAAACACGTTATTTTAAAATGCGCTGAGATTTTCAATATCTCAGTTCGTTATATTTTTCGCGATATTTTTGCCACGCTCTTCCAAACTACTTTCCTCGCCAAAACATCCAAGAGACTCTCTCTTCCACCGCGAGTGAGACTCGGTCGCCATTACAAAATTCGATACTCTGGCAGAGTGCAATTTATGATACGCACGCACTTAGAAATTACATAAGAATTGCACACGTGGCATATAAGTAGCCAAAATCTTAAACTGTCCAAATTACGGTACACAAAATAATTAACCATAATTATGTAATTATCTTATTGGTGGACATTTATTGGACAGTCAAAAATGAAAATATCCAACGGCCCTATGTCCACAAACAAGTGTCCAAGAATGAACAGAAATGCTTATTCAACAAACCTTATCTTGTGTTAATATAAGCCACGTGTATAATAACTTAGTGACTACATATCGAGTATCACATAAAGCCCGAGTATCATAAAACTCTTCATGATAATAACCGTCAAATACTCTTCGGTCAACTCGACTGGGATTGCATAGTGTAGACCACAGCACCGAGGTCGGTGCTGCGTGGATGTGGTGAAGTTACGTGACCCCACCTGATGTATGTGTTATATCGACACTGTCCATTCATTATTTTTTCAGATTATTTTAGGCATGATAAAAAAATAAATTAGATCGAAAGATCGAGTGGATCACACCACGGAAAGCAGTCATTGAACAACTACCACTTAAGACTTCGTGGGGGCCACAGAAGTTTTGGGTCATTTTGATATTCTTCCAGATATATGTGACCTTATGGACGGTTTGGATGGCAAATGAATATTATGGTGATATAACACATACATCAATGATCGGCTCACTGTCACCACTCCTTCATGTGGTGAGTCAAAAAATGTATGAGAAGTATGGATATAACACATACATAATGGTGGCCCCACGGAACTTTGCTGCTTCAACACAGTACTCACCCCAGTGCTCTGTTGGCCCCACGGAACTTTGCTGCTTCAACACAGTACTCACCCCAGTGCTCTGTTCTTCCTACACAATCTGAGTCCCGCTGTACCCGGAAACGGATTGGCTACTCCCCCAGCCACCAGCCAATGGCTGGTGGTCGGAGCTCTGTGGGACCTACCATGTATGTCTTTCATCCATGTTATCCATATACATTTTCTAGATCATTTTATAGTACGAGGCAAAAAATGAGATATATCCCATTCACAAGTATACCACGTTACAGGAAACAGTGTTGAATGAAATTTGTCTAATAAAGACCTTTTTAGAGCTATAAAAGTTTTGGATCAAGCTGATCTTTGTTTTTTTTCTTAATTTAGGTTTGTATGACCTAATCAACACATTAGATGTCAAATAAACAGTACAGTGAGCCTTAGGAGGATTTTAATGGTGGATATCCAATCACTATTTTTTTTTCCTATGGTGTGGTCCATCTGATATTTATATCACTCTCATTTTTGAGATCAAACCATAAAATGATCTGTAAAAATGGATGAACGGCACGGATGAATCACATACATCATACTAGGCGCACTGGGCACCGACCACCAGCCACCGGAATAGTGGCACGGGAGTAGCCAAATCCGCTGAACCCGACTCCCTCTCTCTCTATAAAAAGCGATGGAAGAAAAGAAAACAACGTTGGATACTCTCTCATCCTCACTTCATAGCTTTTCGAAGAAAACATCCGACCCGACCCGACAGCAATAGTAATTCAGATAATTCAGATCTGATCCGATATTCTATTGAAAAATTCAAAAAAGATAAAAATGGCGGAGTCGTCTAACACAAAGACGAAGAAAGTGATTGTGATCGGTGTCGACAGCAGTAGTGAGAGCTTGCATTCTCTGGAATGGACGCTGGATAATCTCATCCCTACTTGTGAATCTCTATTCAAGCTTGTTTTGATCCATGTCAAGATCCAGGCTCTCTCTGTACTCCGCTTCGCCGGACCCGGTAAGATTTCTCCATCCCATCTCTCCTCCTGGGGTGGGCCCCACCTTGGATTGTATCAATAGCTCAGAAGTATGTGTGGCTTTTGTAATTGTTTCAGCCATCCATTTCCGACCTTTTGAACGGTTATGATCATTAAGTGAGTGTGTGGATAGTGGGCCAGGCCAACTGGATCAGGACATCCACTTGGACATTTTAAGAGTGTCCACTACCTGATGAATGGGCCCCACATTCTATCAAAACTCTATGGATTGGGGAAGCGGATTGCGTACTGAGTAACTTGGTACGGTAAGCGTACTGAGTAAACAATGGGGCCACCTTCATTTATGCTTTTTATCCAATCCGTTCATCCATTTTATCAGATAATTTTAGGGCTTTAACCCAAAAATTAAGCATATAAAAAGATCAAGTGGACCACACTAATATAAATAGTGTGAATTTAACTTCTACCGTTGAAAAGTTCCTAGGGCCACATAAATTTTGGATCAAGCTGATATTTGTTTTTTTTTTTTTTTTTTTAATACCTTCATCTATTTCTATTTGATCTTATGAACCGGTTGCATGAAAAATAAACATAACTGCGTGCCTTAAAAAGGTTTCAATGGTGGAAATCAATACTTCCACTGTTTCATGTGGTATGGTCCAGTTGAGGTGTGGATTATATCAATTTTGGTCTTAACGCGTAAAATAATCTTTAAATATGGATGGAAGGCATGGATAAACCACATGCATTCACGGTGGGTCCAATAGACTTTACTCAGTATGCAATCCAATTTCATGGATGGAACGCAGATTAGGTACTGACGGCTTCAGCAACTATCACACCACTGAAGTGACGTCACCATGTTTTGGTGGCCTCACCCTGATGTGTGTGCTGTATCCATATTGTTCATTTATTCTGGAGGATCATTTTAAAACATTGGTCAATAAATGAAGCAGATCTAAAGCTAAAGTCACTATTAAAACTTTCCTAAAGCCCATTATGATGTTTATTTGAGATTCAAAATATGCATAAGTTCACAATGACATAATTAAGGGAAAACAAAAATATTAGAGTGATCAAAAACTTGCCCCAAGTAATTTTTAATGGTAGGCATTCAATCCTTCATATAACATATACATGGGCCACAAAACTTCGTGGCATCACTTCAATTAAGGAGATAGCTACTAAAGCTGCGAGTAGCTAAACCCTTACCTATGAGATGAGGGGAGGTGGATTGAGTGGTGACCCCAACACCACCCAGCTAGGTGGTGTTCAATGTAGGGCCACTAAGAGTGTTGACCCAACACCACCCAGCTAGGTGGTGTCCGGTGCAGGGCCACTAATTCCCTAATCCCTTACCTCTGAGTTGAGGGGAAGTAGATTGAGTGGTGACTTCATCACCACCCAGCTAGGTGGTGTTGGGTGCAGGGCCACCACAATGTGTTTTATGTACAGAATCCCACATTACATATGTTTTATGCACACACTTCTTTCATTTTTTTAAGCTCATCTTAGAACAGGAGCCAAAAAGTGAAGTAGATCCAGAGTTCAAAAAGGAGCACCACAAGAAAAAAGTGGGGATAATAACATTCACTAATAAACTTTATTTACCATAATATTTATTTGTCATCCAACTTGTTGATAATGTCACACAAACCTAAATGAAAGGAAAACATATATTAACTTGATTTAAAACTTTTGTACCCCAATATATTTTTAATGGGGAGCGTTTAGTCGCCATGGTTTCATGTGGTGTGGTCTGCTTGAGCTTTTGATTTGTTTCAAATTTAGCCTCATACTCTAAAATTAAGTGAGCTGGAAAAACGATTGGACTGTGTGGATGAGACACATACATCTACGGCCCTGCAGTACCAAACACCAACTGGCTGAGTGGCTGTCTATGCTAGCTTGACAATATCTACAGTGTTTGGGTTTTCGATTTGTACATTTGGGCTCTTTAGTTTGGTGGTCCTAGTGTTTGCTACTGGATGTTCATCCCGTTGGAAGATCCTAGCCCTTTAATATTTGGCCTTTTCTATTGAAATAGCCATTGGTGTATTTTCTTCCAACGAATTGAAAAGTAACTATCTTCCCACCTGAGCTTTTTTTTGGGTGATTTTTTGTGACCATGGCCCATCACATCAACGGTTAGGATCATTGAATATTGGGCTGAAACAGTCCTTTTTTCTTCCTACAATTTCAAAACATACGAAGAAAACTGACAACTTGGTGTGTACAATGAAAACAGGCGTGGGAGATGTTGTTTCACTGGTCGAAACGGATCTGAAGAAAACAGCAACCTTAGTCACTGAAAAGGTTAAGGAGATTTGTGATAAGAGATCAGTAAGTGCTACTACCTACACATTTCTCAAATAATCTATACATCCAAGGTTAGCTAGACTTCATTGTTCTTTGGTGTGGCCCACCTAATGTATGGATGAAGCTCGATTTTAGAACATACACCTAACATGGCTGACCAAGATGCATGGTTTTGCTTCCACACACTCAATAATATAGTTCTACACCTAGATACACTCACTTGCATCCACTTATGCCAATTTACTAAAAGCTACACCCTGTTACACCAACTATATCTATATATATATAGGGAAAAGTTATTGAGGTCCAGCTGTGTGGACCCCACTGTGATGCGTGTTGACCATCAACACTGTGCATTTGATGGGTACCCTTTAAATTGTGGGATATCCCAAAAATCAGCTGTATACGAAACTCAGGTGGGCCACACCATCTAAAATTATGTGACGCACCGTTAAAACATATAAAAGCACTTGGTGGGGCACACCTGAGTTTTTAATACTGCTGAAACTAGATTTGAACCCTCATACAAGTGGGACACACATAATGGATGGGCTGGATTTGCAAACCACATCTTTTGTGGGCCCCAAAAATGATTATGAATATTTTAATGGTGCACAGCCCCTCTCCACTTCTGTAAGTGGTGTGGCCCACAAAAGTCACAGATTGACTTGATTTTTGAGACCTAGGCCGATGATGGAATGACGCATCTGACTGATGGGGTAGATGTTCGAAAGGCATCACGGGGGGCCCACACAGCTCGACCACATGGGTTCGAGTCATGGGATCGACTGCGTTGTACCTTTTCTCATATATATATATATATATATATATATATATATATATATATATATATATATATATATATATATATATATATATATAGTTGGAAATGGTATATAAGGTCTACCTTGTGGGAACTTCGCATGAGGTCGAGCTGTGTGGGTCCCACTGTGATATGTGTCAAACATCGACATCGTGTATTTGATGTGTCCCCTTTAGTTCATGAGATATCCCAATATTCAGCTGTATATAAAATTCAAGTGGGCTATACCAGCTAAAACTATGGGAAGATATGCTAAAACATATAGAAGTACTTTGTGAGGCCCACATGAGTTTTGAATGGGGCTGAAACTTAGTTTGACCCCTCATCCAAGTGGGACACATACAATGGATGGGCTAGAATTGTGAACAAAATCTCAGTGGGCCCAATAAATGATTATAAATGTTTTAATGGGAGGGTAACCCCTCTCAACTGTTGTGTGTGGTGTGGCCTAACCAAGTCATGGATTGACTTGATTTTTAAGCCCATGGCCCACCACGGAATGGTGCATTTGGCTGATGGGGTAGATGTTCGGCACACTTCACAGTGGGGCCCACACAACTCGACCTCATGGAAAGTTCCATGAGGTGACGGCCGGGCAACAGGTCTTTGTGCTCATTGTACAAGCCCGACCCGATTTATACATGGACTTGCATCTTCAGCCCGACTTCATTATTGGGCCTGATACTACCCAAACTGGGCCAGGGCCGGAAGCCCGCCGGAGAACTGGGCCCATTGATACGCTGATGGTGTTTAGAGGTGTCAATGGGATGAGCCTGGGCCCAAAAATATAGAATTTTGAATGCAGGCCCTACGGCCCAGCCAGAAACAGTTTGAATGCAGGCCCTACGGCCCAGCCAGAAACAGTTCAAAACCGGGCCGAGACTACCTCAGGCCCGGGCCGTTGACAATGCTAATGGTGATTTAGGGGGAAAACTTGCTAATCAGCATTATAACTTCTGACAGTCCTAACTTTGCAAGTGATTATCACAATCACTATTATAAGATAAAAGGAAGATCCACTTTAAAGCTTTGAAGGATAAGCTTATCCTACAAACATTTTGTGGGGCCCATTGTAATGTTTTAATGATGTCCAACCCATCCATCACATACACCCCATAACATTCTCCCAAGACCAAAAAAATCAAGCTAATCTCAAACTCAGGTGGGCCAAAAACCTCTAAAATAGTATTTTTTGACCCACCTGATTTTTGGGATGTGGATTACTCTTATGAATGAAATGGATGGTGTGTACAAAACAAGGTAGACCTCACATGTAATCTAAAAGGTTTTAATGGTGTGCATTTGATCCCAACCGTTTCCTCTAGTGTGGCCCACCTGAGTTTTGGATCGACCTAATTTTTGGCAAGCAAGGAAAACATGTGGGAGCACACGTGATAGATAAATTGAATTTCATTAAAATATAAGCGTACCCACAAAAAGTTTTGTGGGTTAAACTTAATTTTCAAAGCTTTGAAGTGGATCTGGCCCTTTAATATAGGGTTGGAAATTGAAGTATTGATGAGACCTGATGTTGGTAAATTTATACAGATTAATGTAGTTTCTGTATAATTGGGAAACCGAAAATAATATGGACAGGCTGAAGCACGTCTGAAAACGCTGTCCTTAAAGCGTTATTTGCCCCAACTCAAGTAAATTGAGTATGCTGATAGGTAACAGGCAAATTGCTTCTAGGATACGACGAGCCTGGTGTGGGTCTGCGTTCAGCAAACACGAAGGCCCACCAAATGGAACTCAATTTCACTATTTCTGGCAGTATTACAATATAAAGGAAAATTCCAAAAATAAGAAAAGAAGAAAATAGAAAAGTGGTTTGCTCGATTAAGTTCTAATCTTTAGCCTGCTGGTTCGGTTGAACCGTCCTAGACCACACCGCTGGTCTGTTCTTCAAGCTAAGGTTGACACCTTACTGTATTGCTGGATAACACTTAGAATATATGAGTGGAGAGGCTATTTTCTGGAATTCGTATGGAGTGAGTTGAGATGGTTTTGGAACCTATCCAGGCCCTCCTTTTATAGGCTATGGTGGCTGGGGGTTATGGTCCAGAGAAATAAATCCCATGACCGTTTTCTGGCTGTTGAGAAAACTAGCCGTTTTATGGCCGTTTTCTGACCGTTGTGCATAGGCCATTAAGCTGCTGCATGCTGACCGTTGTGAGACAGCAGCTAGCCGTTTTATAGCTGTTGGGGCTAGCCATGCAGCAGTTTCAGCTGGACCCTGCACTTATTGCACAGCTGTTACAGAATTTCTGCAACAGCTCTTTTTCAGCCCTCTATATATTCTAAGGGACTCTCATTCAGTCCTTAGATTTTCGTCCAACCAACCATCTGCCTTAGCCACTAGTCGCACCGCGACTCGCACACGTCTCGCTCCGGTGCGAAGTGCAAAGTGCGCCACTAGCGCCTCTACAGCCACACTGCCTCACATGCCCACGCCCTCGCACCGAGCCCGAGACCATGACCGTGACCGAGACCGAGCCCGAGCGCGTGCGCGGTGTTCCAGTGCTTCGCACTGGAACACGCAAGTCCCATGGTCCACGGACTAGGTAGGCAAATATTATGGTACTCCACTATTATCATTTAAACCACTTTTCTTTCTCTTCTCTTTCCCATGTGGGACTATTCCCAAAGCCCCAAAAGTTTTTCAAAAAATGACTTTTTATTATTAAAATATTTTTTTTTATTAAAATCAATATTTTACAACAATCCCCCACTTGATTTTTTATAAAAAATATTTTCTCGGTTAAACATACTGCCAGAATAATTAGCTTATATGCATAAAGAAAGATATCTTTCGATTTTAATCTTCCCTTAGTGTAAGTATCTCAAAACTCTATCGAAATGACTGGTAGCCGCAGCTTTGAACCAGTTATTTCTAGATAACAGAGTTGGAGAAACCACACACATATTCGCTATGTGTTGTTAGAGTTCCCACAATCTTGCTCAGCACAATTAATGGCCATGTGCTTATCCTAATTCGTGAACGATCCCGAGAGAAAACTCTTAACTCTCATGAGAGACGGCACCATCTCTACGTTCATATAGGTGAAATCCTTCCAGTGTCTCCGTTACTATAAGACACTTGTCCTAAAGACTGGAATTCATTAAGAGTTCTAAGACTCAACCCTCTTTCGTAACGCTCAGCACTTATCTATTATGGATGAGGTTATATAATTTAGTGCTGAAAACTTTCCACTTATCAGTGACTTGTTCTTACCCATTAAACCCAAGATTAGAGATTTTCTGATTTTAGGTTGGGTTACCATCACTGGTGAAACTTTGGTTGAAGAGTTTCAACCCCATCCCTCTAGATGTAGCCTTTACTACCTCTCTCGGTAGAGGTTTAGTGAAAGGATCTGCCAGGTTATTGCTTGATTTCACATATGAAATAGTAATGATTCCATCTTGAATCAATTGTCTGACATAATCATGTCGAAGACTAATATGTCTAGACTTACCATTATAAGCACCGCTATAGGCTCTAGCTAATGTGGCTTCACTATCACAATGTAGTGATACAGCCGATATAGGCTTTACACAAAAAGGAATTTCTAATAGAAGATCCCTTAGCCACTCAGCCTCTTTGCCTGTTGCAGCTAGGGCTATAAATTCAGACTCCATAGTCGAGTGCGTTATGTAAGTCTGTTTCTTATATCCCCAAGATACAGCAGCACCTCCTAGGGTGAATACCCACCCTGTAGTAGACTTATTGTCCCCTGCACTCGATATCCAGCTCGCATCGGTATATCCTTCCAATACGGCAGGAAACTCTGAATAAAATAGTCCTAAGTCTTTGGTTGCTTTTAAGTAACCAAGGACTCTACTGATTGCATTCCAGTGTTCATTACTGGGGTTACTAGTAAACCTACTAAGTTTACTCACAGCATATGCGATATCAGGTCTAGTGCATTGCATAGCATACATAAGACTTCCTATAGCACTCGCATATTCTAATTGTGCAACTGTTCTTCCAGTATTTTCTTTTAGTTTGATACTTGGATCAAATGGGGTTTTTGCTTCCTTTATATTTAGATGGTTAAACTTGTTTAGTATCTTCTCAATATAATGAGATTGACACAAAGCATAACCCCCACAATGTTTTTTAACTTTGACACCTAAGATGGTATCAACTTGTCCAAGATCCTTCATTTTAAATACGGAAGAAAGAAACTTCTTTGTTTCAGTCACACCTTCCATTTTATTACTTATTATTAACATATCATCAACATATAGACAGATAATAATGATATAACTACCATCTTTTTTAGAATATATGCATTTGTCAGCTACATTATGCATGAAACCATGAGATAGTATTTTGGAATCAAACTTCTCATGCCATTGTTTAGGTGCTTGTTTTAATCCATACAACGATTTGACTAATCTACATACTTTGTTTTCATTTCCTGGTAGAACGAAACCTTCAGGTTGTTCCATGTATACCTCTTCATTGAGGTCACCGTTCAGGAAAGCAGTCTTTACATCCATTTGGTGGATGTGAAGATGATGTATGGAAGCTAGCGCAAATAATATCCTAATGGATGTTATCCTAGCTACAGGTGAGTATGTGTCAAAGTAGTCTATCCCTTCTTTTTGTCTAAAATCCTTAGCTACTAGTCGAGCTTTAAAGGTTTGGATAGTCCCATCAGTGTGATATTTCTTCCTAAATACCCATTTGCAACCTATGGGTCTAGAACCTGGAGGTAAGTTTACTAGTTCCCATGTTTGATTTGATAGTATAGATTCCATTTCATCATTTATAGCTTCTTTCCAAAAAGCTGAGTCTCTAGAGGATACAGCTTCCTTATATGTTTTAGGATCATCTTCTATAGTCATTACTATAGGTATTCGTCTTATAACATTTTCTCTATCTGCTTCTACCAGATGGAAAATGATGCGTTGTGAGTCTATATAGTCATCTCCAAAACTCTTCTCTATTCTAGTTCTTTGACTCCTACGAGGTTCAGTGGGAGCTTCCATTATATGTGGAGCTGTGCTATTTGGTTCTCTATTAGGAGTTTGAATTTCATTATCCTTTGACTCCAAGGATAGTGAGTTCTCAAAGAATTCAACGTCTCTTGATTCTATAATTGTATTAGACTCCATGTCTAGAAGTCTATAAGCTTTACTATTTTGTGCATACCCTACGAAGGTGCACTTAATAGCTCTTGGTCCTAACTTGGTTCTTTTTGGGTCAGGAGTTCTGCAGTATGCAAGACACCCCCACACTTTAAGATATCCTAGGTTAGGTTTTCTACCTCTCCATGTTTCATATGGAGATACTTTATATTTTTTAGACGGAAGTCTGTTTATTATATGGCATGCTGCAAGCAGTGCCTCACCCCACAGATTTAGTGGCAACTTTGCTTTTATTAGCATTGAGTTGACCATTTCTACTAATGTTCTATTCTTCCTTTCAGCTATTCCGTTTTGTTGAGGTGTGTATGGAGCTGTACATTGATGTACCAGTCCATGTTCTTCACAGAAGTAATCGAATTCATTCGAGAAGTATTCTCCTCCTCGATCGATACGGAGAATTTTTATCTTCTTACTTAGTTGATTCTCTACTTCTGCTTTATATATCTTAAACATGTTCAATGCTTCATCTTTGCTCTTTAATAGATAAACATACACATATCTAGAGCAATCATCTATAAAGGTTATGAAGTACCGTTTACCTCCACGAGTAAGAATGCCGTTTAACTCACAGATATCACTGTGCACAAGATCCAAAATTTGAGACGATCTTTCAACACTTGGAAAAGGTTTTTTCGTCATTTTGGATCGTATGCACACTTCACATTTATTAGTTTCATTATCTGTGTATGAGATTAAACCATTCTTAGCCATGAACTTCAAAGTACTATACCCTATATGGGCTAGTCTATCATGCCACAGTCCAGCAGATTCAACCATATACGCAGAAGTGCTACTTTCATTCAGAGAAAACTTAACCATCCCGTTACAAGCATATCCCTTTCCAACAAAATTCTCATTCTTGGATAGAATCAGTTTTCCTGACTCGTATACCACCCTTATACCTGGTTTTCCCAGAAGATCCCCAGAAACTAAGTTTCGCCTCATGTCTGGGACGTGCAGTACATTAGTCAGAATCACTTTCTTTCCAGAAGTGAATATCAGTTCGACAGTTCCTTTGCCGACGACCTTCGATCGGACTTCATTACCCATTTGGACTTCTTGACCATCGGTCAATTCCTCATAGGTTTTGAAGGCTGATTTGTCGTAGCACACATGTACTGTAGCGGCAGTATCATACCACCAGCCTGGAACTTTGCCTTGGATGGTATTCACTTCAGTGATCATAGCCACGATATCGCCTTCTTCTACTGCACTTGCCTCTTTTTTAGATTTGCGATATCGGCATACTCGAGCATAGTGCCCGATTTTTCCACAGACATGGCATGGGCCTTTGAACTTTCCGTTCTTCTTTTGGGCGTTTTTCTTGAATTTCCCTTTATTGGGTTTTAGGGAATCATCTTTCTCGGGATTCTTGTTATTGGTGTTTTCTACTGCATGTACCTTGGACGAGGCATTCCCGTTATCATTCTTTCTATCGCGGTTACGGGATTCTTCCTCAATCCTTAGGTGTTTCTGGATTTGTTCCAGTGTGTAGTCCTCGGTTTTATGCAGCAACTTCTTTCTATAGTCTTTCCACATTGGTGGCAATTTAGCGATTATAGCCCCAACTTGGAATGATTCAGGAAGATCGATTTTGATCGCTTTGATTTTGTTTACTATTAGCTGCAGTTCTTGGATTTGGGGCAGCAGCGGTTTATTATCTACCATGCTGAAGTCAAAATACCTGGCGATGAGAAATTTGTTGGTCCCTTCTTCTTCAGCCTTGTACTTGAATTCCAGTGCGGCCCAGATCTCCTTTGCTGATGATGTCTGTTGGTACAGATCGTACAGGCGGTCGGAGAGTGCGTTCAGAATGTGTCCACGACACAATAGTTCGTCTTCGGCTCTTTTAGCACGGGCAGCCACTTGCTCAGGTGTGTCTTTGTCGGTTGCTTCAGGCAATGCTTGTAGATTTGGATCTAGTATGTAGTAGATCTTCAGCGCCGTCAGGAGAAATTTCAGCTTGTCTTGCCATCTTTTAAAATTGGTTCCATCGAACCGATCAAGACGTATCAAGTCCTGATTCATCAGCTTAATAGATGAAACACTATCGGCTTCCATTTTAGAAATAACGCTTTAAGATTGTTGGTAAATTTATACAGATTAATGTAGTTTCTGTATAATTGGGAAACCGAAAATAATATGGACAGGCTGAAGCACGTCTGAAAACGCTGTCCTTAAAGCGTTATTTGCCCCAACTCAAGTAAATTGAGTATGCTGATAGGTTACAGGCAAATTGCTTCTAGGATACGACGAGCCTGGTGTGGGTCTGCGTTCAGCAAACACGAAGGCCCACCAAATGGAACTCAATTTCACTATTTCTGGCAGTATTACAATATAAAGGAAAATTCCAAAAATAAGAAAAGAAGAAAATAGAAAAGTGATTTGCTCGATTAAGTTCTAATCTTCAGCCTGCTGGTTCGGTTGAACCGTCCTAGACCACACCGCTGGTCTGTTCTTCAAGCTAAGGTTGACACCTTGCTGTATTGCTGGATAACACTTAGAATATATGAGTGGAGAGGCTATTTTCTGGAATTCATATGGAGTGAGTTGAGATGGTTTTGGAACCTATCCAGGCCCTCCTTTTATAGGCTATGGTGGCTGGGGGTTATGGTCCAGGGAAATAAATCCCATGACCGTTTTCTGGCTGTTGAGAAAACTAGCCGTTTTATGGCCGTTTTCTGACCGTTGTGCATGGGCCATTAAGCTGCTGCATGCTGACCGTTGTGAGACAGCAGCTAGCCGTTTTATAGCTGTTGGGGCTAGCCATGCAGCAGTTTCAGCTGGACCCTGCACTTATTGCACAGCTGTTACTAAATTTCTGCAACAGCTCTTTTTCAGCCCTCTATATATTCTAAGGGACTCTCATTCAGTCCTTTAGATTTTCGTCCAACCAACCATCTGCCTTAGCCACTAGCGACACGATGCGCACGTGCGAAGTGCAAAGTGCGCCACTAGCGCCTCTACAGCCACACTGCCTCACATGCCCACGCCCTCGCACCGAGCCTGAGACCGTGACCGTGACCGAGACCGAGACCGAGACCGAGACCGAGACCGAGACAGAGACAGAGACAGAGACAGAGACCGAGCGCGTGCGCGTGCGCGTGCGCGGTGTTCCAGTGCTTCGCACTAGAACACGCAAGTCCCATGGTCCACGGACTAAGTAGTCAAATATTATGGTACTCCACTATTATCATTTAAACCACTTTTCTTTCTCTTCTCTTTCCCATGTGGGACTATTCCCAAAGCCCCAAAAGTTTTTCAAAAAACGACTTTTTATTATTAAAATATTTTTTTTTATTAAAATCAATATTTTACAACACCTGATGTACCAATCTATGAAGTTGATTGGTTCAGATGGAATTCGTAGAAAAACATCATTTTCGATTACTATTTTTAATAAATGCCGGCTTGACTACGTATCTTTATATGTTAGGCTTAACTTGCAAAACTAGTGGTTGGGAGGGGAGCACCAGGCATTAAAGCTTTTCACAATTGTGCCTTGCTCCACTGTGTTCTATACGTCCTAGCTTGGCATTGAGTGGAATCGGACCGAGTTAGGGCTGATCAGGCTTGATCCAGTTTTGAAATAGAATTGGCACAAACTCGACCCAACTTAGTATTGAGTCCAACATGTTTGACCCGATCTGAGTTCAGGTCTTGCCTGGACTAATCTAAACCGAGTCTGACCTGGTCACAAGTACCGAGTCAAGTCAAGTTGGCGTCAAGTCGGATTGGGTGCAACGAGTATCCACAAGCTGGAATCACAACTCAACTTAGATTCACTTGCCAGAATTGCAGCCTCTTTATCAGCTACACGACGACTTAGATCTGAAACGCTGTATCTAAGTTCTTAAATTTTTTTTATTTTTATTTTATAATATATATGCATGAGTTGAGTTTTAGATAGAGTTGAGCCAATACCAAGTTGGATTTCAGGTTGAGCCGAGTTATTAGATGACTCGAACATGACTAGGTTCAAGTTCAGATTGGACGACTACTTTATTTGAATCAAGTCGGATCTGAATGAGTTGGAGAGTCGAGTCATCTCATGCCCAGCTCTACGTCCTATCCTATTCGAGAAGAATCGATACTCAAAATTTAGTCCATTAGAAAAATCGTGTGGGCCACATGTGATTTTGGAGGTATTAGGAATGATTTTACATAGTGTGGCCCACTTGATTTTTGGATCAGCCTTATTTCTGGGCTTTTAGGAGAACATTACGGGGCATACATGATGGATGGATTAGATCTCATGAAGACATCAAAGTGGGCCTTACATGTCAATTTGTAGTTTAAACGTAACCTAAAAAGCTTTGTAATGGATCAAATCTCTTTTGTAAGTTTTGATTATTTTTTAATTTATCATTTTAGGCTTTGAAAAGTATAGTATTAACTCAAATTCTTTATTTGAGTTATTTAAGAATGATTAACAAGTTTGTATAGGTTTATATGTCTTTACCATTTTTAGTAAATTAACAATTTTAGGAAAGGAGTTTTTTTTTTTTTTTTTTTTAAAACAATATCGGGCCAAATGGACTCTTAGGCCACGTCAAGCATGTTGTAAAGAGCAAGATCCATTACTATCAATGTATTTCTACTTTAAAAGATTTTTTTTTCCTTATTGTTTTTGAGCTTTTTATTGAGGAAGATAATAGTGATCTTCTCGATCTCTTTTCTCCAAGCTCTTCCTACATAATGCACCAAGTTGCACAGAGTTTTTATTATCACAATTAAAGAAATTATTATTAATTTATAATAAACAATTAATAAATTTTTTGTGAGAATTTTTAAATACTACTACGAGAAAAACATAAAATTTTGTTAAAAGTAAAGAAATTATTATTAATTTATAATAGAAAAATTAATAATTTTTTAGTGAGACTTTCTCAATAATATTACAAGGAAAACATAAAATTTTGTAAATCTCCAAAGAAATTGCTGAGCCGGGAAAAATTGCCAAGAGTGAGATTTGTAACTGTGGGTGGGACAAAATCACACTGATGAAGTGATCCTAACCATCCAATTAATAGCATGAAAAATGGACTGTAGAGATAGAGAAGTAAAAGAAGGTCCAATTGTAATCTTGGAACATCTGTTTGATAGGCCAACCTCAAATTGCTTATGATTCTAGAGAAGCATTTTGATTAGATGATTTCAGCCATCCAACCTATAGCTTGTAAAAATGTATGGTTATAAGGAAAACAAATAACATTGAAAGGGTCAGAACAATCCTTCAAAGGGTCCAAACAATATGATAATAATTTGAATTTGGTAACTATCGCATTATTTTCTCTTGTTTTCAGATGCGTTTGGTTGCACCAAATATCATAAAATTTCGTGATATTCCATGATTAATCACTCTAATTTGGTGCAAAAATCAAGGAATTTCATGATATATGGTGTAACCAAACTCACCCTACATCTTATTAGTTCATGAATTGTTAGGCATCCATTATTTGACATTAGACCTCTATGTCATTCACACTAATAGCATGTTCTTGTCATTGCTATAGTTTTAAAACAGTGACTTGATTCAAAACTCGGCTGAGTTGACTCTGTGGTGCTTCTATCATAATTTTGAAATTGTTGCGGTTGTTGGTATTGCAGTTTTTGGACTATAAACTGGAAGTGATGGAGGGAGATGCTAGAAATGTGTTATGCGAGGCCGTCGATAAGCACAATGCGGACATCTTAGTTGTAGGTAGCCATGGCTACGGAGCTTTCAAGAGGTAATTACTTCTTAGATTGGAGGAAATTCCATTTTTAATTTTTTAAATTATTCATGTTTTTAAAAGGTTGGCAATAGTTTTTAAGGGTCTTGAGTAAACCAGATAGCCTTTGAGAGAGGAAGAGCTGGTGAATCAGAAACAATTAATAAGAATTAAAAGAAAAAGTTTGATTTTCCTATGGAACATACATATCAATATACATGGATTGTACCTTTTGATAGGGGTAGCGTGGCCAACCCGTAGTGGGGCCTATATAACGTCTCCCTCTCTCTCATATAGATAGATCTTTTTCTCTCATTTTCTTACTCTTCTCTCTTTCTTTATGGGAAAAGCTGTGCCAATCCTTTTTGGGAGGAAACCCACGCCAACTCTTTTTGGGAAAAGCTGTCCCAACACTATTGTGCAACCTCACTAACATATTACATAAGGAAATAGGGGATGAGATAAGATGTGTATGTTTTTTGGGGTTCATCCACTCGTAAGTTGAGTGGGAACGTGTCGTCGATATACCATTTTTTCCATTGGATTAGGAATGTGAATTAGCTGGTCTGATTAATTTTAGAGGGCCACCAAGTATCGTGTTTTCGCTCTTCGAATCAGTCACATAATCATATCGCTCGGTTATAATAATAATAATAAATGTCATAATCTGCTTATGCGCCCATCATAAACTTGTTGGGAATTTTGATATGCGGAATCACACAGATCTAGATCTAAGATAGCAATTCAATGACACCAAGCACATACAAAAGAACTCAGATTTAATGTGGAAAACCCTTGTGGAAAAAAATCACGGCACAAAGCGATAGATCTCCACTATGAAAACAGAAATTACAAAGAGAGAGGACTTACCCGATTCGAACAACCTCGAATCTCACCCTTGTTACACCCTTTAATTTCTCTGGAACCCCTTTAGAAAGCCTTAGAATTATTTCTCATCCATTCTCATACCCTAGAAAAATCCTAGGAACACCTATTTATAGTTTATGCAACTTTCCTTCCACATTCCAGTTGCGAAAGGACACAGATTTTCGCAATTCGCAAAATTGCGGAACGAGTCTGCATAACCTACGACTAGTCGAAGGGGAGCTACGACCAGTCAAGCTACGATTGATCGAACAATCCCTACGACTGGTCGAAGGGTTCGGACATGAAAAAACTGAGCTCGTTGGACTTTGAGTCGTGCAAGGTACGACCAGTCGAGCAGCTCTCACGACCGATCGAGCAGTCGCAACGACCTGTCGAAGGTGGTGAAGGCTTTTCTTTCAACAATCTTTACCAAGTCTTCAACCTTCAACCGTGTAGCTTCTTAACCTCTTCTCTTATTTCTGTATCACATCATAGCTTCTTGTGCACACTCCGTCCTTCATTTACGCCATTGCCAAATCCAGAGAAGTTATAAAGAACTTAAACTTCTCTGCAAGAACGATCTAAGTAAGCATGTCTGCTGGATCAAAATCTACAAGCTCAACCACCTTTGCTTCTGTCTTCTCAAAAGAAAAGACGAAGTCTTCTTACCATCTCACCGCTACCCAATATTGCTTACCGGGATACTTGCTCACAACACTAATAACCTGTGAAATAACTGGTCTAATCTAGACCATGACACACACTGTCAACCGCATTCGAATAAGGCTCATGAGATATCTTGCTTTTCCTCATCTATTTTGGGACAAATCCTGAAGAAAACTTGAGCAGAGATACATAGGGAACACTTTCCGACTTTATCTGGCCCATCGCATCCTTGATTAATACCTACACACAAGGTATTCCTCCTGTGATTACCAAAGCATACTCCTCCTTCATTCTCAATGTCAAGAATCATCTTTGCAGCCCCCGATCCTTCATTCATGAAGGAATCAAACCACTGCCTAGGCGACAGGTCGAACCACGACCTCCTGCAAAGTCTTTTCTCAGCCCCTTTAACTTCAAATCGCTCTGGTTACTTCATGTAGATCTGCTCTTCACTTTCCCTTACAGAAGTGCAGAATCCACATCCATCTTTCCAGCTCAAGATTATATTGGCCAACCAGCACCAATCACGGATCTAATAGACACCTGTTATACCGTCGGCGCGAATATCTCTGAGAAGTTGATCTCTTCTCTCTGAGCATAACCCTTCGCTATCAACCTCGCCCTGTATCTATGTTGTATTCTCCTGAAGATCTACCTGCATCTAACCGCTCTCTGGCCCACTGGAAGCTCCATCCGCTTCCACATGTCGGTCTAGTATAACGAATCCATCACATCGCCCATAGTCACCTTTCACTTCTCAGCACTGACTCACCTAGAGCCATCTGAATAGAAGATGAATCCTCCTGCGATATTGGAGTCGTCCATGTACCTCGCTGATATCTTGCGATCATGCCATGTGATTCTTCTCATAGGTGACTGCTCCACCTGCTTTGTATCCCTGTCCACACGTCTCAGCTTTTCTACCCTACTCGCTCATGTGGTCATGCCCAACATGCCACACATGTACAGAGGTGGAATCCGCTACATCCATTGAAGCTCCACCTTTTGAAGTGCTCTCGATCAACCTGTACAAGTTACCGAGTCGTTGCGCTTTCATGATTACCCGTGCCCCCTTAGATACTTTAAGAGCACCATCAATACTTGTATACTTACATTTGCCTTAAGCACACCAAGAGAAATCAGATTCTGCTTCACATCAGGAATTTGCCTCACATATGTCAAAGTACGCTCCACCCCATCAAACATCCTGATGCGCACAGAACCAACAACCACAACATTACAGGCAATGTCATTGCCCATAAATACATGTCCACCATCACACTTCCTATAACTGGTGAACCAACTCCGATGAAGAGTCACGTGAAAAGATGCCCCTGTGTCTAGTATCCACTCGTCCTTACGATTATCGTATAATCGTCTAAGCGAAGACACAAATAAAACATCACATTCACATTCATCTGACGTGGCAACGTTGGCCTCCCTGCATGAAGTCTCAGAATCTTCCCTCTTCGATTTAGAATTTTCACAATCAGCTTCACATGTCCTTCCTTCCTACAGTTCCAGCACTTTACCTTTCCTTGGCCCTTGCCCTTGGATTTGGATCTAGAACCTGAAGAACCTGTACCTTGTCCAAAATTTCTACCCACTGTAAACAGTGCATCAGAAGATGTCCCCATGTCGCTGTTCAGTTGTCTCATAGTCTTCCCTTGAAGGGCTAAGATAACGGTGTCGACACTCAGGGTTTTATTCATGTTGCACATAGTGTCCTTGAATGACTCATAAGATGCCGAAAGAGAATTCAGCAACATACATGTTTGTTCTTCATCTTTCATTACTTCCTCCATATCCAGCAATTTGTAAACTAATTTATTAAAGTTGCTGATGTGAGCCTCCAGATCTCCACCCTCTGTCATCTTGAAGTTATACCACCGCCGCTTCAAGTGCAGACGATTTTCAGAGAATTTTTTCGTATAAACATTCTCTAACTTCGCCAAAACTTAGCCGCGGTTTTCTCCCTCATGACATTGTAGAGAACCCCATCCGTGAGACATAAACGGATCGATGATAAGGCCTTCTTATAAAGAGTATTCCAATCAGCATCAGTCATAGTAGACTTCCGCTCCTCAAGAGCACCATCTTTGCCTTGCTTAATTAAGGAACTCATTATCTTGATTTTTCATAACTCAAAATTATTTTTCCCTGAGTACTTCTCAATCTCATACCTGGTGCTCCTCATTATTATGAATCCCTCATATTTAGATCTGTGCCCCAACGATACTTTGATACAAGTTGTTGGGGATTTTGACCCACGGAATCACACGGATCTAGATCTAGGATAGTAATTCAATGGCATCAAGCACATGCAAGAGAAGTCAGATTTAACGTGGAAACTCTCGAGGGAAAAAACTATGGCACAAAGCGACAAATCTCCACTATGAAAACAGAAATTACAAAGAGAGAGGATTTACTCGATTCGAATAACCTCGAATCTCACCCTTGCTACACCATTCAATTTTCCCAGAGCCCCTTTAGAAAGCCTTATAATTATTTCTCATCCATTCTCATACCCTAGAAAAATTCTAGGAACACCAATTTATAATTTAGGCAACTTCCCTTTCGCATTCCAGTTGCGAAAGGATACAGATTTCCGCAATCCGCAAAATCGCGAAACGAATCTACGTAACCTACGACTAGTTAAAGGGGAGCTACAACCAGTCGAGCTACGACTGGTCAAACAATCTCTACGACTGATCAAAGGGTCCGGATATGAAAAAACTAAGCTCGCTAGACTTCGAGTCGTGCAAGCCACGACCAGTCGAGCAGCTCCCACGACCGGTCGAGCAGTCCCTATGACCGGTCGAAAGCGGTGAAGACTTTTCTCTTAACAAAACTTACTGCATTTTGGAAACGTTGCTAGGTAGAATAAAATGCTTCAAGGTCAATGTCACAAAATCATTATTCCATCTTTCATGTAGTTTATAGAAAGAGTTGCAATCTTCTTCTTTTTCTTATTTCTTAATATTTTATTTTTTTTGGAGAAATTCAATTCCATTCAATTGTGAGTCAACGTAAATGCAACCATATCTATGAAAATTAATCCATCCTAGAAAAGGTCTATCATTCATAAACTATTCAAGTCATATCTATGAAAATTAATCCATCTTAGAAAAGGTCTATCATTCATAAACTGTTCAAGCTGATTAAGAAAAAATAATAATTTTAATTAATATTTGAAAACCAACGAAACTGAGTTGACCCGTCGAGTCTCCAGCTGATCAACAAGGCAGTCGATCCATACCACAACATATGTGCCAACATGGCATAAGTGCCCAACATCCAACCTATTAATTTAGACAAAGACATTATGGAATGTTGTGTATATTATTCCTTGAGATGTGTAATTGTATTATACACAATAGAAAAATACCTATGTACAATTGGATTCATATCTGGCAAATACTCTTAACTTATTTATAAAATTCTAATCTTGGATTATGCTAATCTATCCCATTTGGGTGTTTCTGAAAATCAGTTGATACCATTCATCTGTTTGGGCCGCGGTGTTCAAAACAAACAAACCGTTTTAGGAAAATTTTTCAAGTTTTTAAGCCCTTGATTTGTTTTGAATACTGTAGCCTACCTGATGAGTGGACTAGCTTAATTTTCAGGATGGTCCATATCTGCGATGGGACCCAATGCACATTATAGGACTTGTAATACATGCGAATGTGATCAAACAATCTCTTTATTTATGTGTTTGGTTTGAATATTAGTGATTTATTATTTGTGGGATTTTTCTTCTTCTTCTGCAGAGTAATTCTGGGGAGTGTGAGTGACTATTGCGCGCACCATGCTAACTGCAGTGTGTTGATTGTGAAGAAACCAAAGATCGCTGCTCACTGATACAGGACTTTCCAACATCTCTCCAATGCAATGGCTTTTGCCTTTCCTCAACTAGAGGAGCTTTAATAACCCATGGAACTTGAATGGTTTTTATTTTTATTTTCCCTTCTCCTAAGATTGCTACTTAAAGAGATTAGAAAAAATCATGGATCAGCTAAATGTGAACATTTATATGCTTGAGCACAACACCTGCACACATGACATAACCATCCAAACCATCCAAATATTAGCCTGATTATAAACGGAACGCGAATAAAAACCATCCAAATCTCTGGCCTTATTATAAATGGAGCCTAATTCCATAGTCAGATTTATTAAACAATGCTAACCTTCAATTAATGTTAAACCATATATTAAAGTAGTTTAGATCTTTGAATTAGCTCCAAAACATGAATATTATTTTTAGTAGTTACTATTTACCAGGGGTATGGCATGTGTAATGCACAGGGATGAAAAGGGTACATCTACATGGTACATGAGGGTTTTCAACAATGGACAACTCATACTCACTTGGCTCACTCAAGTTTTATATCTATCTTATTTTCAGTCTAACATCCTAGCATGATAATGGCATAAATGAGATCCCATATGGTTATCATGGTGGCTTTCACATAGCTTTTGTTGCATGGTTTCCTTGCAGTATTGTCACAGCCAGCTTCATGCAAAGAAGAGAATAGCGGGCTACTTGCATGAATTCATAACCTTTCGTGGGTAAAATTTAGGTTGCTTAAATGCTTATAGCGGTTGAAATCCAAATCATACAATAAATAGCAAATATATTTTCTAGTTCTCAAAATATCTCGAACTTTTTTAAAGATATTTTTCTATGCCCTTGCAATATTCAAAATTCTCCATACGAGGATTATTTATAAGGCAAAAATATCCTAACGCTACTCACATTATATATAAGATAGAAATATCTAGAGAGAAAACATAATTTCTATATAGCGATTGCTTCAATTCTAAACAAGACTAAATTCTAGCATTTGACTTCCCTGTGCGTCCATATCCAAATTAGAATAACATGGGGTCAGCGGTCACCTGAATTCTAGCATTTGACCTTGTGTCTATATGCAAATTACAATAAGGGTCAGCGGATGCCAATCATAAGCTTGTGTGTGGGGCCACCTTGGTGTTATATCAAACACATTAATTAGGTGTAATCACATGAAACGAATATACAAAAACTAGCCCATTCCAGACATGTATTTTTTTGACACACACCACAATGGGTATTTGAACCTATTACCTCTATTAGAGTTGTACACGATTCGAGTTAGCTTGATCAGCTCACTTGACTCTCCTCGGCTTAAAACTAGATTTGAATTGGGTCCGGCTGGTTTTTGGAGTTTGAAAAATTTTTGAGCCAAGTTCGAACTTGCCCGAGCTCGACTTGACTTAAACCCCAACTCGAATCGAATCAGCTCGATGATTTGGTCATTTTGATTTTGATGCTGCTCGTCAAGCATTTGACACAATGCCTCGGCAAAGCGTTGTTTCTTGGATTGTCCTCATGTCAGCGTATTCTTAGGAAATGAGTATTTGATAGAAGAATATTGAAGAAACAAATCCCCACGAGAAAAAACTTTATAATGTTGGACTGCCCTTGTATCTTGATATTGATGCTGCTCGCTAAATAGTTGATGAAATGTCTGCAAAGTACTCTTATCAATTTACATTCGAAGTGTGGGACATTGAAAATGCAATCCATATGTTTGAGAAAATGTCGTACATGATGGCCTAAGCTACTAACCAAATTGAGTTGAGCCGGTCAATCAGGCTCAAGGACCGAGCCGAGCCGAGTTTGAACCAAGGTTGGCTATTGGCCGAGTCAAGCCGAGCTATGCTAAGCTCGATTCGATTCAACTCATGCACGGCTCTAACCTTTATGTTGAAACTCTTGTGAATCTACAACTAAGCCATGAGTAGGGAATCATGCAAGCTGCATTTCATGGAGGTTGTAGCATTGGGCCTATCTAAGTTTTCTATTGGGCTTATCTTTTGTGTGTACCACTTACATGAGTCATCACATTTAATAGACGGACTGAACAGGTGGACAAAGCGGATTTACTTATAGAATATGGTGGTGCTTTAAGAGCATGTTAGTGGGTGTTATCCTGATTATATGGGGCACACCTTGATGAAGTTGTTGTATATCAACATTGTCCATCTATTTTTACATCTCATTTTAGGACTTGTTCACAAAACTTAAGCAGATCCAAATCTCAGGTGGACCATACCACTGGAAACTTTTGTAATTAATTATTAAAAACTTATTGTGGGCTTTAAAAGTCTCATATTAAGCCGATCTTTGTATTTTTCCTTTATCTGGGTCTACTTTGCCTCAGATGGAAAATAAACATTATGATGGACCCTAGGTAGTTTTTAATGGTGGGTATTCAATCGGCACTGTTTCTTGTGGTGTGATCCACTTGGGATTTACATCTACTTAAGTTTTTGGGACCACTTCCTAAAATGATATGTAAAAATGGATGGATGGATGACATGGATATATAACACATTCATCAAGGTGGGCCCCATGGTACTGGTAACACCTAACACCCACTAATGTGTTACGCTTGGTGAAACCTAACCACTCTCTTTTAAGTGTTGCCTAAAACAATTGTTCTAGAAGGTTCTAGAAAGCAAGACATTAAGGGCCTGTTTGGTTTTCTGAATTACACGTATTTCGGTGTAATAAGTCATCATTACACTTCCTAAAATCGATTCGGTTGCAATCTGACAGTGCCGAAATGGCGGTAAAGAGATCTTGGGTAGATACGGGATTTACATCCCCTGCTGATGGTAGTTCGATTTATGGATGAGTCTGACGGTAGTGGTTCGGTGGTCTGCATGAGCACCGATCGTGCTACATAAGTATGATTTCAGATTTCAGCTTTTCAAAAGCTACTCCTTCTCATCCACTTCTCACCAGCACACTTGTTTCTTTCAGAGCGTGAGATCTCCGGCGAGGTAAACGGCATACCCTTCTTTCCATTTGCTTTTGCCTATCACCTATTCTTTTACTCTGAATCTACCATTTACATGATAGCATCTCCTTCTATTCCACTTCTCCCTGTGTTTGTTGTCGAAACCTGAGCAATGGAAACAAGGTAATATAAAAAGCATCTCCTTCTGCTTGCGCATCCTCTTTCTCCATAATATCTGAGGTATGGAAACAGGGAGAAATGCATTTTAATCTGGCCGTCATGTCTCTGTTCTTCTTCATCGAGATCGCACGGCCTGCTCCATGTCTGTCTGTTCGGTAGCTTGCATGTCATTGCATGTCTTCTGCCATCTAACATATTACTATTTCCGTAAACCCATTTATGTTGCATGTTGTTGGAATGTCATGGTTTCCCTTTGTCGACATCGTCACCCGATTCCGATGTTCATGGCAATCTCCGGGGCACTGATAGTTGTTTTGTGTGATAGTATGTTTTCGACCATATGTTGCAATATTAATTTCCAAATCCGCATCGGTTATGCGTGATATGTAACAATGGAGATAATTTAGAACGAATATCACGTAACTGTATGGACGTAATGGTTTGCACTTCCGACACTGATATGATACATAAATTTCATGTATGACTCTTTAAGGTATACCAGGATATGTAATATGTTTGTAGAATCTGTTCACATGCTCCAATTTTAAAATCCTAATCCTATTTGGTGTGAGCATCATCGGATGCCCACATATCAGTTCTTTCAGTCAGCTCATTCACCGTTAATGCGGTCTAGATAGAAGTTATTATAAATACAATGGTATATCCGGACCATCACTACAAGCTTCAGCTATTTCAATTTAATAGAGCTAAGACCCTCAACAGTCCTGGCTGTATAAGACCATCACCGGTTCGATGCAGTCACTTGAAACCTTCCAAAGATCCATCGTCATTTTAAAAAAAAACAAATAGGCGTATTGAGTAGATGTATAACTGGAATGGTGGACACCATAAGCCTATTAAGAGATTGATTTGACTACTACATTGTATTACCAAACAACTGGTCATACAGTTAGTGTGTATTACACTCTGAAAGTTTAAAAAAACAAGCGTGAAAAAGCAGAATCCCGGTACTGCTCCAATGATTAGAAATACATTTAAAGAAGTTATTATGATGTCTTAACAACCAAGTACAGTGTAATTCGGAAAACCAAATAGGGCCTAAACATAAAATCCCGGATAAGGTTAACGTGATAGATCTTTACTATTGGGATAATTTTTAGATATGATATTTTTCTCAAAATATTATTGGGATAATTGTAGTGAAAATTTAAAAATGTTTACTATGAATTCATAAATAATTTTAAAAAATTGAATATAAAAGTATAAACTAAATAATTTTAAATTCTAAACAAAATTTCCATTAAAATCAAGACAATTTCACATAAAGCTGTGAAAATTTAAAATTTGACAAGATTAGATAATATCATCTAATAAAAATTCTATAGTAATATTGTTAAATTCTTAATATTGATAAAATTTCAGACTCGAATATTAAATGCACTTGACCCAATTTTAATAGAGTTGGTCTTATGTTTTGAACCCATTAAAAAATTAAGTTGGGTTTAGATCTCACATTTTAGCATCAATTAAAAATCATGTTTAATTCGATTCATATGAATCCATCGGATTTGGGTTGGGTTCGTTGCCTAGCTAGTTTTAAAGGTATTACCTTTTCAACATTAAAAATAAATAAAATTGCATTGTTCCTCTTTTAGGGTACATACCAAACTTGTCGTGCAAGTGTACTCCCATCAAAGTTATTTTCAAACCTTCCTATACAAGTAACATGTGTGTGTATAGAGTCATGCTCACCTGTGCACTTATGCAAATGTGCATCTTTGCACATGTGTCATGGGTATCTAATCTGAACGGTCCATGTGATGCAGAATCCCATCAAACCCCATGTGACAAATTTTCACACAGATCTAAAATTCTGGTGGGCCATAGCAAAGAGAAACGCAAATCGAGGGAGGAAATTGTTTTCATTTTTCATGGCCCATCAAAGTTTTCGATCAAAGTAAAACTTGAGCTCGGGGGATTTCAAGAGGTGCTGCTTCACATGAACGGTTCAAATTTTGGATCCACACCACGAATGATGGGTTCTCCAAAAAGTTCGCACTAGCGAATTAGTGCGCAAGCGAGTGTTTCCTCTCTCTCTATATATATATATAAGGCTTACGTGGATTATCTGTGGGAGAATGAGTTTTTGCCGCAACAAACTTGGTTCAAATTTCCATAATCCCAGAGGATACTTGGTGCTTCATACCTTTAGTGGGCCACACATCCATGTCAAAGTATATAGTTGATAGGTTTATCTGGCTAGTCAACTATTTTAATATATGGAATATATATTATTTATTATATATATTTATATTAAGGGGATTTGATAGTTACCTCTCCAATACTAAGTTTAATACTGGCAAAATTTCTTGGATCTCACAACATTGTATGTGCTTTACCTATGCTCATTTTTTAAGTAAATTTCAATGTATGAGTTTAAAAATGAGGTAATCCAAAGCTCTAATGGACCACGCCATACCAGATAGTGAGAATAGTGATCCCACCCTTGAAACTTTCCTAAAGCTCACCGCAATGTTTATTTTACATCCAACCTTTTCATAGTCATACAAACCTAGATGTGGAGGGAGAAAAATAAAAATAAAAATCAATTTATCCAAAATTTATGTGGCTCACAAGGAGTTTTCAACCGTAGGCATTCAATTCCTGCCATTTCCAATTATGTGATCCACTTGAGAACTGGGTTTTCCTCATTTTTTGAGATGATGAACTGAAATGAACTGAAAAAAATGAATGGATGGCATAGATAAAACATAAAAATCATGGTGGGCCCCATCGAGCTTCGGAGGGGCCGCTACTGGATCCGAAGCGAAATGGGATGAAATATTTTAGCAGCTGGCCCACTTATTAATCGAGCTCAAAAGAATGCCCACACCCACACCTATTTGGCTGCACCTATGTCCAGACCATGTTAGGCCAGGCGTGGGCCCACCCCAATTCTAACACCGCTGGCTACTAGGAGCCTAGGCAAAAAGATAGTTGAGGCTGACTGAAATGTCTTTATCCACCTGATCATGTCCGATCATGGAGAAGATTAGCTGTTAACCAAGCAAAAACTCAGTGAGTGTTAACCTTACTGTGTGGGGGACCTACCTTGATGAATTTGTTTTATATCCATGCCTACCATCTTTTTTTTTTCAGCTCATTTAAGAATGTTCTCCTAAAACTTAAGCAGATCCAAATCTCTAGTGGACCACAGCACTGGAATTAGTAGCGAATGACCATTAAAAGTTTTTTGTAGGCCACAAAAGTTCTGGATGACCTTATCAAGGAGTCAGATGACAAATAAACATTGCAGATCTTCTTATAGTGGGCCTTGTGATGCTTTTAATGGTGAGCGTTCAATCATCACTGTTTCTTATAGTGTGACCCACATGAGGTTTTGGATATGCGTCATGTTTGGCACAGTGTCCTAAAATGGCCTGAAAAATCTAATGGACAGATTGGATATACAACCTATCAATAAGGTGGGCCCTGCAGTAAAGGTAACACCCACTAAGCTGCTGTAAGGGTAATGCCTAATACGCTGAAGGTTATTAGCTGGCGTAGGTACATGTGGTGCAAAGACGAGCTCCAAGTTGAATCAAAGTTACATGGCTCCCCAAGTGTATTGGTGCTCGCATTGCCTCCGACTTACAAAGATTTCACCTATGAGTACTCGAATCCTTGACCAGGCGTTGAAACTCCTTCCATTCTATCACTGGAGTAAGAATAAGAACCTTAGAAAAATCATTACTTGTTAAAAGACATTTCATTGGATTAAGTTTGGGTAAGTGAACCTACAAAATCGGAATTAAGCACAGCAGATTTTGATAACCCTATGTGTGGGTATGTGTGTGCATTTCTATCCATATGGCTTCCATGTTTCATTGAAAATATCATGTTTTCTCCCATAATTTAAGGAAGTGGAGCCCATGGTGAGGTACAAACGTTTGCATTAGGGATGGTTTTTTTTTCTAAATACAAGGAAAAGCTCAAACTAATGGTAATAAGTGATTCATCGACATTTGTTCGTTGAAATAGAGCACTAGCCACTTTTCAGTTTTACCTGTCCAATTTGTCTGATGATCAAATAAACGTGATGTTGAGTCATGACATGTGTAAACCACTACGCATGATCCAGACAGTTTAACGTGGACTACTTGTATGCTCCTAAAGCAATTCTGCGTACATGCGTATCATCCATCATACTTTGCCAGAGTATCATAGCATTTCTCTTTGTTCAACTCCATTTGTCTATCGAGGAGTGAAGGTTTGAAGGCCAAACAACGAGCAATTTAGAAATGGAATTTTGCGTGGTATAAACTTAATGTACTATTCACGTTTTTCATTAGATTTGATAAAAAATTTAATCATCAAAGTAGACTTCTATTTATATAAATGAATTTAAAAAGACAATAATATTCTTATTTTTTCAATTATTTTACCTTAATGGACAAGAATATTTTCATTAAAAAAATCAACATCCGTATCTTAAAAATTATATTTGATAAGATAAGTTTTCGAGCAGCAAAAAAAAAGAAACATTGCACGGACTCATCTACAATGCTAATTTTTTCTTTGAAAATAGATAGAGATGATATGGTGTGGTTAGGAAAACATTAGTACAGTGGAGTAATCTCTTTTTACAGCACAAGTTGCATGGTGAAGGTTCAATACAGGCTGTCTATTTTTATTGAAATTGATTGGATTCTCTCCATTGTAGACCTCACCTTTTATTCAACGTCTTTTAAGAAGGCTTCAAAACTTACGTTTTCAACTTAGACCTTGCATGTACGGACAAAGCATTTGAGGATGAAAATGCTCCTGCTTACGCTACCTGAATACAGCTATAATCGATAGGCCGAAAGTCTACAGAAATGA
The DNA here is from genome assembly GCA_037074715.1 of Magnolia kwangsiensis. Lineage (NCBI taxonomy): Eukaryota > Viridiplantae > Streptophyta > Magnoliopsida > Magnoliales > Magnoliaceae > Magnolia > Magnolia kwangsiensis. The sequence goes on along the minus strand of CM073573.1, from coordinate 153,041,844 downwards.
AAATTCACTTTGACCAGTAGGGGTATTTTCATCCTCAAATGCACTATCCGTACGTGCAAGGTAAATTTTGGATCCCTAGTAAAAGATGCTGGATAAAAGGTGAATGGAGTCTACAATGGTAATTTTCTCTTGATTGGATTTCAAAATTTAAATTTACATCTAACTTTATTTACTTTAAAGCACTGAACTTTGACCGTTAAGCTGTTTGGTTCTTTTATGTAGGATTGATGGCTACTGATTGGACGACTCTGAAAGTTCAATTTCAGTAATGTTTATGAATTTTCATCTGTTAAAATAAATGAACGGTTCCTATTCATCTATTAAGTTTGTAATGTGTAAAATAAAGAGATGGGATCACCGTACTTCATGTTCGGTATCATTAAAAGATAGCCATCAGAGACAGTCGGGCTCTGACCCTGAGTTGTAACTGTTAGATTACAACTTAACGGAGCTGTCACATCTCCTTCCATCCTCTCATTTCAGGATAGAGAGTGCTGCTCTGTCCAGGAAGAGGCTATGTGGTCCCACGTTGATGTATGTGTTTTATCTACATTGTCCATTTATTTTTTAAAGATAATTTTAAAGTGTGAACCCAAAAATGAAGCAGAAATAAGGTTCAAGTGGACCATACCAGAAGAGCCAAAAGGTGATAACATAACCATGTTGAAACCTTCTTAGAGCCGTCACAGTGTTTTTTTGACATCCATCTTATTCATAAGGTCACTTGAACTTGGATGAAGGAAAAACATAGATATCACTTAGTGCCCATTTAGCGGGGCAGTTGGGAAGAGATTAGATGGTATTGGAAAGGTTTGGAAGTTAAATCCCGAGATTAGCCGGGCATGCCAAACATACCGGGTGATCTGTCCCATAATATAGCAATCCCATGAATCTTAAGACAATTCACTGACAACACTATCATTACCTTTAAATCCCATCCAGGGCATGTTTAGGTGGTGGGATTAGAAGGGGTTAGGTAGGATGGGATTCAAAAAATATAATTATTATCCATGGTAAGGATTGTCCCTATTGGCATGGAATAAGATTAATGTCATGCTTTCTTGATAATACGATGGTATATTAAATGGATATACCCACCATCATTAGAAATTACTGATAATAACACGTGTTGTATCTAAACTGTTCATTTGTTTTGTAACCTCATTTTATGGCATGGGCTTAAAAATGAGGTAGATTCAAAACTTATGTAGCCCCAAAGAAGTTTTCAATGGTGAACATTCAATCCCTGTTGCTTTCTATGGTGGGTCCACTTGAGCTTTATATTTAATTGAACTTTTGACCCATGCTCTAAAATAATCTCAAAAAATGGATGGATGGATGGTGTGGATATAGCCCGCACATCATGGTAAGACTTACGTAACTTGCCAATATTGAGTGAAATTGGCTCGAGACCAATGCAATTCTAACCTAATTCTAAACTTTTTCATTCTTCCTAAACATCGAGTGGAATTGGCACAAGATCAGGTGATTCCCATCCAACCTAATCCCTTCTAATACCCCGACCTAAACATGCCCTAATCATTCAAATTTGCCTGAAATGTGTTTGGTTTGTAAGATTGGTAGCGATTGAAAGGTTTAATCCCAAAATTGACTAGACAATCCAAACAAACTCATATATCAATCCCATGCATGTTAAGGCAATCCACTGAGAACACTATCATTACCTTGAAATCCATGCCATCCACCTTAATACCATTCAATCCCTTTCAGTTCACCCGACCGAACGGCCCTTATTACTTTATCAAAACTTCTGCAGCCCCAAAGAAGTTTTTAATGGTGGGCGTTCAATCCCCACCACGTGGTCCACTTAAGCCTTAGATCTACCTCATTTTTTGATTCTCACTGTAAAATTATCTAAAAAAATGGATAATGGACGGAGTAGATAAAACACAAACTTCACTATGGGCCCCACAGACGCGCAATCCACGTTCCTCGTTTAGAGCTAAGAGGAGTTACTTGGTACACTGGAGGAGCATGAAAATTGATACGCATTCTCTCTGCCTCCTTACATATGACACACATGTAGTTTAATCTAGACCGTCCAAAATAACACCCTCACTGTGGATAAGATACTGTTCTATAATCAGATCGATACAAAAATTACCGAGAATTCGGTCGTTAATTTCCGACCGTCCAAAGTTTTTCATCTTAGCCATCCATTCTCTTACAAATCGTTCTCTTAATATCATCCCTTTACAATGAAGCCTATTTAGAGAGAAGCTCCCTCGATCTGGACGGTTTGTATTGATGCACACGTGTGGAATTCGTGTGCATGTTCATAGATCTTCAAGCTTAGATGGCATCAACTAATTTTTATTCTGTTATAAAATTCAACGGCACTCATGTGATGCTCTGACACAGTACGGCGGTTAATCGGCAGGCACCAGAATATTGTACATATCTCATACGATAATTAATAACACCCGTCCAAATTTCATTTCTCATTGTAGATAGATTATAATCCAAAATTCGAGTTGATCGATAGATGATGATCGTCCATCGACTTTGATTAATGCTCATTTATTTGTTGATTTTTTTTTTTTTTCCATTTTCATAATCCATTAAAAATATTCCATTGGGCCAGTTAAGAAATAAAATCACCTTAATTTTTAGTTTAAGATTTATCGTTAATATTCCAAAGGCTTGGATGACTTAATTTTAATCAATTGCATGTCATTTCCTAGTGCCTGTGTATCAACTACCATACTCTTTAAGAGTATTAAAGTTTTTCTAAAAATCCAGAGGTTGAAGAGCTTGTGAGGGAGAGATTTTTCGGCAAAAATACGAGAGACAGCGTCTCCTTCTCTCTCTCTCTCCCTTCGAACATATCTGAGCTGTAATTAAAAGAAGAAGAAGAAGAAGAAGAAGAAGGGGATAGAGAGAGAGAGAGAGGGAGAAAATTCAAAGAAAAATCCAACCTCCCTCTCTCTCTCTCTCTCTCTCTCTCGCTCGTTCTAATTCATTCATTTCAGAGAATTTTCCTCCTTTGGATTTGAGCCTCGATTCGATGGTAAGAGGACACGGTGGGGATTTTAGGGGGTTTACAGGGTCTGGAATAGCAGAATAGAAGGGGGTATTTGTAATTTCTCGTGAGTGGATTTTTGGCGCTCTGTTGAAGAAGGAGAAGGTGAGTGCAATGGACGTGGAAAGTTTGGGTTTTTCGGAGGAAGATCGGAAGCAATGCTCGATTTGCTTGGAATGCGTGGTTGATGGAGGGGAGAGATCGATCGCGAAGCTCCAATGCGGGCATGAATTCCATTTAGGTATGCGATTCCTTTATTTCCATTTTTTTTTTTTTTAAAATTTTAATTTGAGGAAATGCACTATCTTTGCCTAGCTATTCAATCAAATTATGTTTTTGATTGATTTTCGCGGGCCTAGATTTCGATGATCCAGGCCTTTTATCTTGTGGGACCCATCATGTACTGGTGACGTTACCTGGGAAGTCCTCTCTCTTGTTGGATGTGGACCGTTGGCTAAAATGGTTTGTTTGCTGCCCACCAATTTCTCTGTTACTACCACCCAATGGATGATATTTTCTTTTGGAGTGGTATGGTAGAGACGGAAGTGGGGTGCACCAGATGAATGGTCTGGATCATGGAATTTGGGCCCCCATCTGTGTAGTTAATGCGTTGAATGAAATGCCCCCTTCTGATTTATGGCGAAAAAAAATATCTTATCCTTCATTCTTATGGTTCTTGCTAGCACATCATTGATTTTTGTTCATATGCAATAATCAATTTCACATTCTATGATGAATTTTGCTATTTCTGCTGCTGCGGGTTTTCATGAGCGTAGTGTATAATCTCTCTCTCTCTCTCTTGTTGTATATCGTTCTATCTGTTCTTTTATTTGTAGGATTTTCATTGAATTGGCATTCCATTGTTGTTTTCTATCACTGTCATTTCTGATTCTTGTGAAATTTATACTGCTATAAATGTTTTTTTCTTTAAAATTTAAAATTATTTGATTTTTTTTTTCTCTATTCAGTTATCCTTGTATTAGTGGACATACAATGTGTAAAGTTTCTTTGTTCAGATATACGTTTCTTCTTTATTTTGCAAAAATTAATGATTTTATTCAAATGGAAAGGAGGACAATGTCCAAGGAAGAAGGGAATCTCCCAATAAAATGAGACCGACGACTAGCACCCTCCCTAGACAGGGAGGCACCATTCTAGAGACAAATGAAATGTTTATTGGGTAGACTAGAGATGGGATTTCATCGGAAGTGAAGGACAAATTCCATGGCTCCTACCTTGCAGAAGCAGCCCAAGGTATGATTTCTGAGGAATCCCCCTCCACAATCATGTTTCGTAAGAAATCTGTCACAAAAATACTCAATCCTTCAGAAAGAGCCATGGTCCTTCCCACACTTGCCCTACAGAAAGCTTTGATAATGATGCCTTTATCATCTCTTAGAACTCCACCAAAAAATTATCCATCAAATTCAGTTCCCACTTGGCATCCATTTCCATACCTTGGCGTTGTCTGTATCGTCTGCGATGAACATGCCAGACAAAATTGCCACAAGGTTAAAATACACTGCCAAATCCTCAACCGTAAGATCCGTTCTAAAGATTATGCTCTAAACCACTCTGTGTCCAATGATTCAAAGGCACCTTTAACACTACCCTGTTTATCTCTCACCACTTTATAAGGCCTAAGGAGTCGATGCCAAAGATTCATTTCCCACACGCATGTCTTCCTAAAATTGCACCTTATCCCTTTTTCCTGTCCTAAATATGGTGCTTTCCATAGGAATTCGCCGTCCTTTGATCAGTCCCATATTCGTTTATTGTCTTCCAAATCTTGGATCCCTTTCCCTGCTTTTAGTCCCCAGGATTCCATCTCTTACTGAAAACACCATATTTACCACAAATTACCCTTATCCAAAGTCCCTGCTCCTCTAGATCTCCACCATGGTTTACACAAGAGACTCCAATGCCTATCTGTTATTTTCCCCACCCCCACTCCCCATATCCCCTTCCTTTCAGACTTTTGAAGCTACTTCCAATAGATCAAGTGGTACTTGCACTTATCGTTCCCATCTTCCAAAGAAAATCTCTTTGGAACTTTTGGTGTCTCTTTGAAATGGAAGCTAGAATCTTAAAAAGCGACAGTTGTAAACTGGGAGAATGGATTGTGTGGTTTTGACAATGGTACTTCGATCACCAAAAGATATCCCTTTTTCCATGAAGCGACTAATTTTTCGATCTCTCAATGATGGAGTCCTGCAAAGCGGCAAACACAACTTTCCCCAATAAAAGCCACTGTGTCGTGCATCATGTCATGAGGCTGCCTAGTTATTGTTTCATGCTGACTCAATTCTCTGAGCAACATTCTTAGCTTTGCATTAAGGCTAAAGCACACCCTTCATTCAATGCTTGCATGAAAATGCCCTTCCTTTCCTTTCCCTGCCTACTGCCTAAAAATAAAAATACTTTCCTTAAACATGGCTGGTGAAAATATTTCATCTTACCTTTGGCAATTGTCATTCAATGCGGGTGGGAACACAACTTCTATCTCCAATATGTCTCTTTTCTTATTCTTTCCATCTTCTTCATGGTATCAAAAATAGGGTATTAAAGCCCTAGTTCTCCTTCTCTTTCTTCATTCCTCCCTTCTCTTTTCTTTTTTGTTTTTCTTCAAAGTATAGCTGTACCTTCTTCCCGGATCCACAAGTGGACCCAGCCATGGCAATTAGACCCCATCATCGAGCCCATCCGACCTCTTCGGGAGGCTCCGTGCCCTTCTCTCTTACTAGTGCTGTTCGATGAAGCCTCTTGAGCCCCGATTGGCTGCCTGTCGCTGTGTACTTTGTCTAAGTCACTATGGCTTTGTTGGATTCCAGTATATGATGAGTATTTTTGGTTTATGAGTTATACATTTGTCACATGGCATATTCCTTGGGTTGTATATATGCGGGACAATGTTGGAATGGGTGATAAAAAGACAGCGTGACCTTGGAGACATGATCATCTCCTTGGATTAGTAATTATGACAGTGAAACTGGATGGAAGAACCGTCAGTTGGCCAGAATGTTTATCGATTCTCAGTAGAAATTGGGCCACATAACTGGCTGTAGGAAGGAGCCAAAAGCAGATGGCCTATCAATTGATGATTGGGAACGTGAGAATCTGACTATCATGTCGTCATTGCTCCACTCTATGCAGCATAGTATTAGTAGTAGATTGTCATTTCCAGGGACTGCCAAGGAAATATGGGATGCCATTGCTAGCACAGATTCTCAACATGATGATTTGGTCCACACCTATCAGTTGCGTGAATCCTCCATAGCAGAATACTATGCAGCTTTTCACTAGAAAAGGGATGAGTTAGATCTTTGTAATATTCACCTGGTTGGTCAACATTTGAGACTCTCAACTCAACTAGGTCATATTGTTGACTGTTTGACTGGGTCGAGAAAACCAGGCTTATCATGGTTCTAATGTGACTTGGCCTGATTTTCTTGGTTTTAGCACACTTGGCTTGGAAGATTAGCATCTTCATTCCAAATCATATAGAAGTATCTTCAAATCGCATGAAGATGGAAGAAGAAGAAAGCAAGAGCCTTTTTTTTAAAAAAAAAATCACAAAACCTAATGAGGGAGAGGGTCACATGCCCACCCTCTTTTTATAGCTTTAAGAAAGTTGAAAAATTACAATTAACACCCTGTTTTGTGAATTTTGATGAAAATAGCCATGTTCTAACTAAAATCAACTAAAACACTCATAATGATGTTCAATCATAACATAAACAAAACTAAATCCTATAATGCTGATAAAATCTAAAACTAGTGTGGACGATCTACGATCAATGGCCCGATCATGTGATCCAACAACCCGATTGTCACGTCCCTCCGATCCAACGGTCTGGATCAGTCCATAAAGTAGCCCATGTGCATCTTCCAAGTGTGGGGCCTTCTAGATGCTTGCATATGCACATGGGGTCTTTAGCACGATTACGGATAATCACCTAGCCACAAGGAAATCGGTGCAGCCCGCCTCCTTTGATACATATGCAAGGGTGTACGTGAAGTGATGTCCTCATCACTATGGATCTTGTTGTTCCTTGCCCTTGAGCTTGCAATTCCATGGAAAAATATTGTGTTCTTATCCTCCTTGAGCCACGTTGTTCTTCGTTGCTTCCATTCTTATCCCCTATTCCTTCAACTGGTTTTATATTTGAGAGAAAGAGCCTCCTCCTTGTTTTATTCCTCCAACTCTACCCCCTCTTCCTTAATATCTAGCGCTTAGATGTCATTAAGAATGGATCCCAACTCCTGCCTCGACTTCTTAACACCTTTTTCCATCCAATAGGTTTGCCTTCGAGGAGCTTTAATTTCTGGAACAAAATGAAATCAAGATGGCCTTCTACTGAGAATGGCGCTCACCATCCCCTCATCAACTCGACGAAACCACCCACTTCAAGCCACGAGAGCTCGAAGCTAAATGGGCTAGGGACCTAATTGTCCTCCCCCTCTAAGAAAATCAAGCAATGATCCGAAATGGGCCTTGGAAGGCCATGTTGGCTAACCAAAGGGAACATTTCAACGAATCTGATCAGACAATAAACTGATCAAACTCCAACCCGTTGATTTTATGCTGCTCATTGGACCATGTGAAGTTGACGTCGACCATCGAAAGATCAACTAATTGTCTAACTCATTCCTCTACACCCATTCCGAAAATTCCGTTGTGTTTGAGTGATTTGCCCATTTGTAGACTTCTCCCCAAACATATGCACTCACGCCCCACTTTCTGAATGCCACATCCAAATCTTCCCAAGGAAACACATGTTGACTTAGAGAATTATGACCATAAACCACGGAGAAGACCCATTTGAATTCGGTAGCCAAATCCCTATGGAGAATGAATACAAAGATGAGAGAACTAATCGCACCACCAATCCTCCTTCACCCACACATTGGTGTCCTAGATCACCCCCAAATCCTTTATCTTTCCCCTTCAAATCTCCTTGATTATCTTCTAATGTAGTGAGCACATCTTAGTTTTTTGTAGAGAAAATTTGCACTTTATACTGCTTAAAGATCCCTAATTCAACTCTTTTAAGAGGGTAGCACAACCCCTTCACATTCCCATTGAGAAAGTTCATCAACCACCTTCTTAACCCCTTCTACCCTTCTTCCTGCTTCTATGCGCAGTTCTTGCCTCATAATTTATCTAGCAAACAAGACCCTTCAATTCTCTTTTACCTTTCAGAGCCCTAAGACTCGAGCTATTTGGGTGCCTGAGCTTTCTGGTTTCCCTTTTCTTCAACGAGTTCAAATAGGGCCATGTAATCTTCCTCACTGTCTCCAAACATGACCCCTACCATCATCCCAACTTGCCTCAAAGCTTACCTAATCCAATGCATACCTTTTGCCATGCAGATGTGACCCCCTTCTCATCGAGCGAGTTCTGTAGACTCTGTTGTCGCACCGCTAGGAATTGCCTTTCCTCGCCATTGCCCATTGATGATTGCAACTAAGAGATGTCCAATGCATCAGAAGAGATTTCCTTAACGATGAGAGGCACCTCCAAGCAACTTCAATTTCCTAGCGCATTGATCATTGTGGATGGTGATGCGTCCATAGTCAACCAAGACCATCACCCCTGCTCCTTCCATGGATGAACTGCATTCCGAAATGGGTGACAACTTCACCCTTCCTACGTGCTCGTTTGGAGATCGGACTTTGTAAGCTGCACGAGAAGATTGATTCATTGCTCCCACCTTTGCTCCGTTTCCTGACTTTGAAGCTGTAGTGAGGGATCGATGCCCCTTAAGAGTAGTCTCGAGCTCGGACTCGTCTCGCACGTGCTATCACTTAAAGCTTCAAGTACATGTGTCTTAGCATTGGCTAGATTTGTACAATGGATCTCTATCACACGAGGCAAGGACACGTCTCCCATGGCACGAGCGTGACATGTGTTGCACCTCTATCCCCTCTTGCTAGCTGACAAACACGTGCTTATCAATGCAATCTCCTTCTCCTCCATGCTGACATGACATGAGACGTGTTCCCTACGTAATCAATGCTTCACCATCCTTTTGCTCTCTTGGACACGTGTCCGTCGGCCCTTTCGTTGAACGTGTAGTTGCTGCGCAGTCTCCCTCTCATCCATGTTGATGAGAGGTAGGACAACCTCCCCTGTGTAATAAATGCTTCGACACTTCGTCACTCTCATGCTCGCTTGGACACGTGTCCACCACATGATTCGATGAATTCCTGCTGTGCTTAGGCAAGAGGATACCTGTCTTCCTATTTGTTGTCACGTCTCCCTTATTCCTTGCCTAACTCGCATCTCCTTACACGTGTCTTGGAAATGTTCTAGTAGCCCATTGGACAACCCCACATGAACACCTTCATCCCCCTTCCCGACATCCCCTCCTCTGATTCCGACCTAAAACCACCACCTCCCCAATTGACGACCAAGGGAAACCATCACTGCACGATTCCTGCCAGATCTTCATTGACATCTCGACATCGCTGACGGTGACGGTCACCATCTCTGGAGTCGGGAAGTGTTTCTTCCTTTGTAGTTCACACATGTATTGTTGTAGCTCGCAGCTTTGCACAACCCTCCATTAGAGGGATGGCTAGAATCTTCCCCATACAGGTTCCCACTTTCTAGAAACATCTCACGAACCCAAAACTCTAAAGGAAGGCCCCATAATTAATTCCAGACATCTTCCCTTCCTAGAGTCGACCAATTATCCCATTAGTAGATTCTTAGAACCAGACTATCCCTGACGAAATTTCCAACTAGGATGATTTTATTAGCATTTCTGTGGCCTAAGCAAAATTAGGACCCTTGTTTCACCAAGATACTTCAACACCTGATCTGCTTCCACCATTCCATAGCCATTCTCGATCTAGTCTCCCACCTCTTCTAATGTTGCGCTAGCTCTGAGTATTGCTACCAAGAACCATTGGAACACCAACCATGCGTTCTCGAGCATTTTTGGATGGACGTTGATTGTCGAACCCTTGGCCTCCAAGTTTCTCCACACCTGTTTCACCTCTTCCTAGGCCTGGACCTCTGCCTCCTTTGAACTCTGCACCTTTTCTCCTTCCTAGCTCTATTCGTTCCTCATAACAACATCAGCAAATGATCGAGTAATCCCCTTCTCGAATAGCCTGAGTAGCCCCAATACCACTTATTTTCTCCATTTCTCCTGTCGTCCTCCCCCCTTAACCCAATGAGTAACCACCTTATTAATAACCCTCGGTCTGTATTTTGCCTTTGCATCAGTAGATGTCTTCTTCACAAATAGCTCCCATTCAATGTTACTGTCGCCTTCCTTGATTCCCTCTCTATTCTAACAAAAGCAAAGCCATGAAAGAAACCCCTCGATTAAGGTAAAACCACGTCAACCACTTCCCCTACCTTGCCAAACTCCTTGACGAAATGCGTTTTCGACCACCTGTTTAGGAAGTTCTTGACAAAAAGGGATCTTCAGTAAAGTGCACTTCTCCCCATCCCATTTGCTTCCTTCTGATGTTTTCCCTTTCCTTTGGACTTGGACCCAATTGCCATACTCCCCTTCTTCCTTCTCCTCGACTACATTACACCCACTCACATCCCAATCCTTCTTCTCCTCCTCCCTAATACCAACCTCACCTCTTCTCCTCACCAAGCTTCTGTAGCCCTCTCCTTGCAATTTCCAGGGTTTTTCTGCTCTTTGCAAACCTCACCTCACCGATGATCTTCTTCTATCAACTCTTGACCTTTAGCCACCTCCCCCCGCTCCTTCGACCTCTCTTGTATGTTCCCTTTCTCCCCTTTTATGTAATCTCCCTTTGTTCCCCTTCACCTATGTGAATCCATTGCCTCTCGATCTACCCCTTCCAATTCCATATCTGCATGGCTCCTTGCTCTCGATGTACCCCCTCATTCTTCCCTGCCATCATGTGGATGTATAAGTGCGATCATCATATGCACCGAAATTGTAGTGCCATTGATAACTAGTTCCACCTCTCCACCCAAGATGCCCAATCCACGGTCTGACAGTTATATATCCATGATACTTGTCCAAGAGTGCATTAGTTCCCATGCACAAGGACGTCAACAAACCATGGACATATATGACTACTCCGATTGCTTGTTGTGATCCAACTTTGCCCAAATTCAAACAGCCACCACAAGTTATGAATAAGCAATTTCATAACAGTAGCAAATGATTTTTGCATGGTCACATCCATATTCTCAATTTTGGCCTAAAGATTTGACTTTTTTTTATCTATTTGTAGGTCTTAAGTGATTTTACGTAATGTAATGAACTTTTCTGTTTGTTTTGTTGCTGATTTTGGTTATTGTATGGAACATACAGTCTCACTCTCTCTCTCTCTCTCTCTACTTCTAGTGATCTATTTATTTGTAGCTGTTGGTGAAGTGGTCAAAACGCTGAAATAGCTTTGGTAGCTGCTGATAGCCCAGTGGGAAAAGCTTGATTAAACCCCACCTAATTTGATGGAAGGTGAGCAATTCGACAAAAAAATACTAGAAACTAAAACATTAAGGGCCTTGAATCTTGAACCTACTGGAACAGAAAATCAAACCATGATAATTAACTAAACATGGAAGAGTTGTGAATAATCTAAAACTTATGGAGGCTGTGTAGTCATGATTTTTAACAATTCAGTCATCAAGAATTGAAGTCCATACAAGCCATTACCAATCTGTGGTCAACACAGGAATTCCTTCCAATTAGAGGATTGGTGACTTTTGATCTATTTATTTGCACTTGTTCTACTGTTGAATGAGTGCTATTCTGCTTCCTGCATTGAACATGTATCTGTTTCCTTTATTTTCTGGCATTGTTCTCCCCATGCTTCCTTGTAGGGGATTTTCAACAATGATGCTTTTCTGCAGTGTGATTACCTTTCTAACAATGGGACTATTTTTCCGTTCTTTGCCAGATTGTATTGGTTCTGCATTTAATGCAAAGGGAGCAATGCAGTGCCCAAACTGTCGGAAAGTTGAAAAAGGCCAATGGCTGTATGCGAATGGATGCCGCTCTTTTGCTGAACTTAATGTTGATGAGTTAGTGAATGAAGACCTCTATGATCTGAGCTATTCTGAGCTGGTAAACTTTTACCTAAAACTCATTTAAAACCAAGTTTTGGGATGCTATTTCCTATAAAATATGCAACTTCTCAGTGACATTATATTAATTTATCCATGCCATCCTTTAGAAGAGTGCTGTTGAATCTTTGATCGAACCTTTGTTCTGTCATTTAATTGTTGCCATTCACTGTTTGCTTTTTCCACGATACCTGGATTCACTAAAACCCTTGGGTTATATGGGGCCGGAGGTGAAGTATGGTAGACCAGTCTAGTTAAAGGCGCTAGGCAGGCCCTAGGCACACCTCCCCTTGTGGCGCCCAAAATGCCTAGGTGCACACCTGAAATTTTAGGTGCAAATTTTAAATTTTACATAATAAAATATTAATGTTTAATTACTTATAGATATAAGTTGTTTTTTAAATGATAAAAGTCAATGCCATTAAATTCTCTTAGCCCAAATCCCCATATCACAAATTTCCCTAAATTTCCCAATTCTAAATCCTAATTTCTCAATTTATCCAAATCCTAATTCAAAAATTTCCATTTTCCCCAAATCCCTCAAATTCACCAATTGAAGACCACAATTTTACCAAAAATCCCTGAACTATCAAAACCCTATGATGTAGAATAGATAGCCTAACCTAGAATGATGCAATGAGATCATCAATGGATTAACTAGAACAACTTAAAGCACAAAATAATGCTAACTAATCATAAGCTTAATATATTCAAGTAACTATGCTTAGATTCAAGACTTGATCGCAACCCGTCTGTTAGATCTTATAAAACATGATTAGATAGGACCTATGGAAGGTAGGCCTTCCATCTATTATATGAATTGATCTAATTCTAAAGGGAATCCCTTGGTTTATTATAGGGTTTAAGAACTAGGGTTTTGGGATTTGAGATTTTGGAAAAAATTGGATTTTTTGTGAAATTAGGGGATTTGGGGGAAATTAGGATTAGGGTTTTAGAGGGTTTAGATGTGGGGTTTTTAGGGTGAGGGTTGGAAGAAATGGAATTGAGTGCAAGAGGGAAAAAAAGAAGAAACAAAGAGGGAGGGAGGGCTGTCCGTACGGACAACCATACAGTTCTGTCCATACAATCACACTGACAGACAGGTGCATCTGTACAAGGGTGTGGTCAAGGTTGGGTTAGGTTAAGGCCTGATGATGATGATTATGATGGATGAAGGGGTTGTAAAAGGAAGAAGAATGAAAGTTTAGGATGAATGAAAAAAAAAGAGTGGGATGTAGAGATGGAGAAGAAATACCTTGAAGAGGATAAGATGGAAGATAAGTAGAATCACTCCATGGCTTCACACCACTCCATTCACAGGAGGTTTTGCTTCATTTCAAAACAATGAGAAAGAAGAATTTTATTTCATATGTTCCATCATAGACTAGGGTGTGGACGTCCAAACCTTATATAGTCTCTAGAAAGACTTTTTGCAAAAAGACACTCTCAGATAAAAAAGTTTTACATAAAGATGCTCAATAAAATAAAATTTGTTCATAACCCCCTAAACTCAACAAAAATGTAAGCTAAACAAAAGAAAAAAATAACAAACATATAAACAACTAAATAAACTAAAGTATTTTGTGGCCCATGGTTAAAATGTCCAACGAAGAGGATTAAACGGTCGGAATGGTCCAACTAAGTAGCCCACATGCATCTTCCCAATGTGGGGCCTTCAAAGATGCAGAATCATGAATGCGAGTTTGAATTGGGCCCACTGGACCCATGTATGCATCACCTAGCCATGTAGAAACAAGAGCTCTCCTCCTCCTCTGGTATACTCTGACTGCTACTCGGATGTCCTCATCACCTTATAATCCAAAATTTCAAAATCTTCAAATCCTAAATTTTACAATTCCCCCAAAATACTCAATTCACCTTAAACATCTTGTATGGCAACAACAAAAGCTCAAATTGCTTTAGAGAAATCCTATGTGATGATCTTTACACACTATTGGAAGAAAGAAATGAAGAAAAATAAATGAGAAAAATTCTTGAAATTTGGTGAAGAATATTTTAAGTTTTAATTTGAAAAGAAATGAAAATAGCTGTTGAAATTGAGCCTAAAAGCCCTTTCATGTCTACTTGTACCCTTATTAATTGGTAAATTCCTAGTGAGGTGCTCATAAGGGTAAGTCGCACAAAACGCCATAGGTGCTTCGGGCTCCACCAATTGGTAGGCACTAGGTGCAAGCTTGAGGTAAACGCCTCATCAAGTGTCTAGGTTAGGCACAATAGGTCGAAAATCCTAGGCATGTGCCTAGAATGCCTTTGACCACACTTCGGCAGAAGACTTGAAACCTTACGGGGTTTAGAAATTGAAAACCTTATGTTTTATAAAGCTAGCCTCATGTGTTAGTTTTTTTTATACCATTTTAAAAATGTTACGACTGAGGTATTAAAAAATGGTCATGTAACAGCCGTTGCTTAATGGTAACGGTGGGAACCATTAACGCGTTATGGGGCAGTAATGGCTGTTACAGAAAAAAATGGTCTGTTATGAGGCCGATATATGTATTTATTTTTGCAAAAGAAAAAAGAGAGGCTGTAATGGCTGTTGAGGCCGTATCATAACACTGTTACTGTTATTGAATACATAGGTTGTTACTCTTTAGCCGTACACTTGGCATTCTTGTAGAGATGGTTACAATAGCCTGATAGGTGTGATTTTAGAGATACGCTCTAACCATGATTCTAGAGATAGCCTCATGTGTTAATTTTTTATACCATTTTAAAAATGTTATGACCAAGGTATTAAAAAATGGTCACGCAACGGACGTTGCGTAATGGTAACGGTGGAAACCGTTAACGCATTATGGGGCCATAATGGCTGTTATGGAAAAAATGGTCCGTTATGAGGCCGATACAGGTTTTTATTTTTGCAAAAGAAAAAAAGAGAGAGGCCATAATGGCTTTTGAGGCCGTATCATAACACCATTACTATCATTGAATACACAGGTTGTGACTCTTTAGCCTTACACTTGGCATACCTGTAGAGATGGTTACAATTGTCTGATAGGTGTGATTCTAGAGATATGCTCTAACCATGATAAGACCCACTGTTTGATGGCCTGAATTCCTGCCATGTGTGAGGATGGTCACCACCATTTCTCAATTGGTGTTGAACTAACTAAAGGTCTTACCCAAAAATTTGGGTTTTAAAGCTTGAAATCGAAATCCCACTTTAGCATATGTTACGCGCGTTATTCACTACACTCCAAATAGCATACACTACAATGGACAAATACTATTTATGTGCGCTACGCCCCAAATAGCGTACATTATAGTGGACAAACACTTTATGTGCACTATGTAGCACTTTAGCTATGCTGCGCTATATGCTGCACAACGCTATTTAAAACATTGATGATGAGTCCTCTTTTCTTGTGTCCAGCATGATTAGTTTGATGGTGGATTCTATGGAGTTTGTTAAGTGCAGTTACTTGATTCAATCATGGTTTCTATGCATTTAGTTTTTTTTTTTTTTTTTGCATATCAGGTAAGACACGTGTGTGTGTTTATATATACATTTATATGTATGTATGTATGTACAGTCATAGTCCCAGTCTCCTATGAACTGCTCGTAGACCTTATGTGCAAGCAAAGTAGGGTGGCCCCCATCGTGATGCATATATGAAATCTACTCTGATCAACAGATGCGTCAGCCCATGTTAGGTTCAAGGCCCAAAAATCAAGCTGGTCTAGGATTAAGGCGGGCCACGTGAAGGGAAACAGTTGGGAGAGGGATGCCCACCCTTGATTTTTACTGGGCCTACCGTGATGTGTATGTGAAATCCACTCTGACCATGATGCAAGACATGAGACTAGGCTAAATGATATCATGAGATTAATCAATGGATTATCATATCAATGAGAAACATAAAAATATATAATATACCACATATATAAAAGATAAGCGAGTAAGCAACTATGTGTAGATTCAAGACCTAACTACAATCCTGCAGTATGGATCTTCAAAATATAGATCAAATAGAAATAGGCCATATGGAAGATGGGACTTCCATCTATAGCATAGGAATTGATCTACGTTCAAGGGGATTCATACATGCCCATTAAGGGTAAAGTATTCTAGGTTTGGATTAATTGAGAATTAGGTTAAGGGTTTGGGATTGGGCATTTAGGGTTTTATAAGTGGGGATTTCGGAACTTGGGGTTTAAAAGTTAGGAAAATATGAGAGAAGATGAGTGAAAGTGAGAAGATCATTGTTCATGACACTGTTCACGAGCCGGGAAAGAAGATGTTAGTTTAGGTTAGGGTTTGATGTGGTATAGATTGGGTTTTGATGTGATTTGAATTAGGTTTTGATAAGGATGAGAGTTGGGAATGAATATTGTGGAGGTGGGTTGAGAAAAGTGAAAAATAAAAGGAAAATTTGAAAGAAATAGAGATAGAAGGAAGAAAACCTATCTGGATTAAGATTAATGGCTTCACACCATTCCCATTATAGGAAATTGTAAGGAGAAAAACCCTAACAGAGAAATCTCATTCATAATAACCATAGCCTCCTCAAATTAGGGCTCTCATAACCCTTAAGTAGTCTCAACTTGGGACTTCTACAAAAGATGCCTCTCAATAAGGAAAAGTCCTAAGTACCTCATACTTTTAAGCCAAAATAAGACATAACCCCCTAACTCTCTAATAAATATAAAATAAACCCTAGCTAAGATGAAAAACGTGTCTCCACATGTAAAATGCATCTCCATGCTCCCAATAAGTAGCCTACATGCATCTCCTCAATATAGAGTCTTTAATGATGCACCAAATATGCATGTGAGGTCCTCCACACACCTACGATCCAGAGCCGGGCCCCATGTAATGATCATCTAGCCATAGAAAATCGAGGCACAGGCCACAACTCGTCTTCTCCTCTGATACACTCCTCGGATACCCTCATCAACTCCCCTTGGCTGAGAAGAGATTACCTTTGGCGATATAAAGCTGCGGTGATACTTAAGAAGATATGGGTCAATTCTCTAAAGCTCACCTTAATGTCCTTGAAAACTTTGGAGGCATCATTAGTTCACTTGAACTCTCATTTTTTAAAATGCAATCCGTGATAGGAGCCATAATGGAACTAAAGTCTTGAATGAACCGCCTATGAAAGGTAAGTAAGCCGTGGAAGCTACGCACCTCATAAATAATTTGCGGTTCAGGCCAATTGACTATAGCCTTGACCTTCTCGGGGTTTACAGACATGCCCTCAGATGACACAATGAACCCTAAGATGATACTTTGTCAGACATGAAAGAATACTTCTTTAGGTTGTCATATAATTTGTCCTAAGGACCCCACAAACTTGCCTCAAATGGTGGAGATGTTGTTTCTTGGAGGTACTATAAATAACGATGTTATCAAAGTATGCCATCAAGAACTTATCCATAAATTGTCTCAACACCTGGGTCATCACTCTCATAAAGTATTTGAAGCGTTGGTTAAGCCAAAAGGCATGGTTAACCACTCGTATAGCCAATCCTTAATCTTGAAGGTTGTCTTCCATTCATCTCCTGGACGAATATGTATTTGATGATACCCACTATTGAGGTCAACCTTAGAAAAGATCTTGGCACTAGCCATCATTTCCAACATGTCGTTAAGGCGCGGTATAGGAAATCGATATTTGATCGTGATCTTGTTGATGGCCCGACTGTCCATGCACATCTGCCAAGTGCTATCTTTCTTAGGAGTGAGGAGGGTTGACACTGCACATGGACTCAAACTCTCCTAAATGAATCCTTTCTTAAGGAGCTCATCAACTTGTCTCTTCAACTCTACATGCTCCATGGGATTCATTCGGTAGTAAGGAAGGTTTGGTAGGGTCGACCCAAGGATAAGATCAATGGCATGCTGAATGTCCCATGTAGGTGGATGCTCATCCAATAGATCCTCAGGAAAAAGATCTCTAAACTCCAACATTGGATTCACTTCAGGTGGCCACTCTACCCTAACCTTAGGTGTTACCTCTCTTGCCACGATAGCATACATCATTGAATCAGCTTTAGTCTCCCTTTCAAACTCGTTGGCGTTTATAATGCGGAGAGACTTAGGCTGGGATTTCCTCACATATTTAAGATCACCCTTCTTGATGTCTTCTTTCTTCTCTGAGATGCTTTTGGGCGGAAGAAGATTTAACTTTATCCTCTTACCTTCATACATAAATGTACACGTATTTGGGTGGCCAAATAGTGTCACATCACGATCATACAACCAAGGTCTACTCAAAATGATGTGGCCTACATCCATAGGCAAGACGTTACACCACCATGTGTCTTTGTAGGAAGCAAACTAAATGGGAACGAGACTTTGCTGAGAAATTATTATGGAGGATGCATCAACCCATGAAACTCGATAGAGATGGGGGCGAGGGATGGGTTTCAAACCCAAACGAGACGGTGCTAGCGGAGACCACGTTGGTGCAACTGCCACTATCAATTATCACCTTGTAGTTTTTGTCACCACACTTGAAGTGTGAAAAGTTGAATTCATGAGCCAATAATTACTCTCTTTAGCCTAGGCTAAGGCACATTTGACAACTGCAAGTGGCACGGTCTTAACTCTTTTAGATTCTTCATCATTAACACCAATTTCGGGCTGATATTCTTATTCTTCACAATCGCCCTGATCATCCGCATCCTCATCACAATCTCCAATCAAGAGGATCTTATTTCGCTCTTTAGTGGGGCACTGGCATGCAAAATGTCTATATCCTTCGCAATTGTAATACCGCGTATGCTCTCATTCCCTTGAATTGGTACTAGCTAAAACTTTGCCCTTCACATCCTTATTGTTGGATTGAGTACTAGTAGGGGCTTTGGATTGACTCTCAAAATTAGGCTTAACTTCCTGGGGAGTGGTCTTGATATTGGATTCGTGGGAGTCAAATTACCTCACGAATTGTAGTTTCAGATATCGCTCGCGTTCTTGCACCACTTGATAAGCATGCTCTAGGGTGCTAACGTAATGAGGAATGAGGTCATGCTGAAGCTCGAGTTAGAGGCCTATCTCGAAACAGGAAAATGGTCATTAACTGGTCCTCCTCAATGTTATAACGCATCATATACTCATCAAACTTGGCGATGTAATCAGCCACGAGCATTGATTCTCGACGAAAAGATTGCCATTGATCTAAGAGTCTTTAGTGGTAAGAGAGAGGAAGGTACTTCTCCTTTAAAATCTCTTTCATCTCGGCCCACAGTGAGACCAGGTCATCTCTAGACCTTTCCGCCTTTCGCTTGACATTAGTTCAAAATAACTTGGCTTGGCCCACCAACTTCATCTTGGCGAATCTCACCTAACAGTAATCAGACATATAGTACCACTCAAAATAATGGTCTATGTCCACAAGCCAATCAAGGAATGCCTTAGGATCCAAGCGACCATCATAGTTCGGGGCTCAATCTTCACACTTTTCATAATACGCTCATTAGTATCATGGTGGTCCTGATACTCTACAAGGGGTGGTTGGGTACACACCCCACCACGGCCAACACCTCGACCACGGCCTCTTCCACGCCCCTAACTTGGTTTCCTCTAAATTGATCTCCAACTTGAGATTGACCATCTTCCCCATCGTCGGGGTTTGCTTGAAGGGAGTTTTCTAGCTGGGTCATGTGAATTTGGGTCTCATTCTTGAGGGCTGCCAGTTGATTACTAGTAGTTCTATTGTGGGCCTCAATGGCCGCGAGACGGTTATTGATGACATTGATAGCCTCGGCAAGTTGTTTTGAATTCATTGTGGGATGCAAACCAAAACTACGCCCAATACGAGTGGGCATAAACTGAGTATCTAATGGGGACCCTAAGAACTAAAGACTCTAAATGCAATGTTATGAGAATGGGAAGTCTACTAATCTCGGATACGCCAATATGAGAACCTACCCTAATTGTAATATGAAAACCCTATGCTAAACCTGTCTCTGATATCAAAATTTGATGCAGGTCTTGAGACAAGGCTAAACGATGTCATGAGATTAATCAATGGATTATCATATCAATGAGAAACATAAAAATATGTAATCTATCACATATATAAAAGATACTCAAGTAAGCAATTATGTTTAGATTCAAGACCTAACTACAATCCTGCAGTATGGATCCTCAAAATATAGATCAAAGCGAAATAGGCCCAATGGAAGATGGGAGTTCCATTTATAGCATATGGATTGATATATGTTTAAGGGGATTCACATATGTCCATCAAGGGTCAAGTATTTTAGGTTTGTATTAATTGGGAATTGGCTTAAGGGTTTGGGATTGGGGATTTGGGAACTTGGGGTTTAAAAGTTAGGAAAATATGAGAAAAGAGAAATGGAAATGAGAAGATCATTGTTCATGACTTTGTTCACAAGCAGGGAAAAAAGGTGGTGTTAGTTTAGGTTAGGGTTTGATGTGGTCCAGATTGGGTTTTGATGTAATTGTTTTGGGGTTTGATAAGGATGGGAGTCGGGAATGAATATTGTGGAGATGTGTTGAGAAAAGTGGAAAATTTGAAGGAAATAGAGATAGAAAGAAGAAAACTTATCTGGATTAAGATTAATGGCTTCACATCATCCCCATCATAGGAAATTGCAAGGAGAAAAACCCTAACAGAGAAATCTCATTCCGTCATTCATAATAATCATAGCCTCCTCAAATTAGGGCTCCCATAACCCTTAAATAGTCTTAACTTGGACTTTTACAAAAAGTCGCCTCTTAATAAGGAAAAGTCCTAAGTACTTCATACTTTTAAGCCAAAATAAGACGTAAACCCCCAACTCTCTAACAAATATAAAATAAACCCTAGCTAAGGAGAAAAACGTGTCTCCACGTACACATGTAAAATGTATCTCCATGCTCCCAGTAAGCATCCCACATGCATCTCCCCACCATAGGGTCTTCAATGATGCACCAAATATGCTTTTAGGGTCTTCCACACACCTACGATCTGGAGCCGGGCTCCATGTAATGATCATCTAGCCATATAGAAACCAGGGTGTGGGCCACAACTCGTCTCCTCTGATATACTCGATATGGTGCTCGGATGTCCTCATCAGACCATCAGATGCATCGTCACAATACCCTATTGCATGTGACGTGTTTTGGAGGAGTATCGAGTCATGGGCAATATTAGGGAGAACCAGTGATAATACCTATTGATTGAAAATCCAGCTTCTCTTTGGAAGTTGTAAATGCCAGGTTATAGGGTATTGTATTGACCACTGGGCATTTAACACCCGGTTTTTTATTCCCCTCATCCAACAAGTGTCGAAGTTGGTGGGGTAGTTGATATTTGGATTTCCAAATGCCCTTTAAAGTCTGGTAAAGGATCAAGATCTAGTGCATGATTATTTACTGGAGGTTCTTTTCAAATCAGTAGATTTGGTTATGATGTCTGTATTTTTTGCATAGGTTTCACATTTGCTACTTTTAGTGGAGGTTTCTATGGATATTTCACTGATTGTAGCATGGGGCTGCTAGTTCCGGTGGTTTTTTCTATGGACTGTTTATTGTTTATTGTTAATAATTGTGTTTCAAGATTCGAAATTACCACTAAATTGAATTGTGATCTCTGCACTTCTTGCTTTGATCTTGTTTCTGGTAGTCTCAGTGGATGTTTCTCTTGACTATCTAGGGTTTCTTAGGTTGGAGTTGCCTGATTTGTTTTTGATTTCATATTTCTCTCTTCCAAATTCTTTTGATCTTTCTTGTGTTTTCTGTTCTTGCCAATCAAATTGATTTAGATTTCTCATGTGGGAGTGTCAGATCCGGACTTAGGTATGGCTACTCTGGGACTTTGACCCTTGATTCTGTGAGCAGTTTTAAGTCTACCAGATGGGAATGAATTTTCTTTTATCAATTTTTTCTTAGATTTTTTTTTTTTATTAACTTGAGAATTGAACCATTTTTGCACTTGCGGCAACCATTCCCCAGCATGGATGGAGTGGTGTCAGTTGGAAGCCAATTATCGAACTTTTGCTATAAAAATACTCAGAAATTCCTGTTTATATAGGAGTTGTAAAGCCGACTGCAAATGCTGGGACAAGCCTATAATGATGACGAAATGTTGTATGTACTATTCCATAGTGTGTGCGCACATCTCTCTCTCTCTCTCTCTCTCTCTCTCTCTCCCTCTCTCTCTCTCTCTCTCTCTTCCTCTCTCTCTCTCTCTATATATATATATGCAGTTCTTAACTCTTATCCGTTGTCATATGTTTGATGGGTAAAACCCCTCTGATATCAATTTGTGTTAGTTAAGCAATCAATCAGCTAAAAAAAAGAGGATAGTTGATAATGAACCTAGTGAGTTCACTCAATTAGCTGGTGGTCTTTCTGTGGGGGTGTATTGTTGGGTTGTTAAACTTTCTTGCCAAGGCGAAATCTTGTCCATTACAAGAATTTTACTTTTGAATCATCAATGGCCATCCTTTATGATATTTACTGGTGTTAATATGGTATTGGATGCAATATTCGGATTGATTAATTCAAGTATGACCAGGTAAAGTAATAATATATTTGTTGGAGATATGTTCAAGGGCACTAATATTATTCTTTCATTCATCATAAGAGGCCTAAAGCATTTAAATTCTGCTCAATAATGTCTATCCTATTGCATCTTTTTATTGCTTGGCCTAATATGCTCAAAAATTTCTTTGCTTAGAACTTCAACTTGCTCATCCATTTTCAAGTGATTTATTATGTGGTATTGTGGTTAATGTTCTTTTGCAGCCACTTGGACTTCCATGGTGTCCTGTCCGTGGATTTATGCAACTAGCATCATGGTTTGAGTAAGTTTGACTGCTTCCTTTCAAATTAAGCATCAACTAAACTATATTGCTTCTGCATTTTTCTTTGAAGGTCACAGATTCAACATGTTAGCATATAAAGTCCCGAGTGATTAGTGCTGTATACGGGCCGGGCTTCATGCTGTCCAATTCCACCACAAATCCTCTAGGCTGGCCCAAGCTCGGCCCATATCCAAAAAAATATGCAAAGAATTGCCCATGCCCAGGCCATATAATAGCTTATGTGCCCGTGACTGGCCCAGCCCAGCCCATGACAACTTACACATGCCAAATGTGTAAAACTAAAATAAGACATTAAAACTCAAATGAGGATCTCAAGTTATTTCACTCCAATTTAAATAAAAAATTCATAATTCCTATTCAAGTCAATGATGCACTTGTACCACCCATGTATATGTACATGCATGACACAAAAGGGCAAAATCTTATTTTGAAAGACTTGGGCAAGCACTTTTAGTGGGCTTTTCTACCTTTATCTCACAGACCCATACAATCATTTTAATTGAACACTTGGCAGGAGCTCACATATATTTGTGTGTGTGTGTGTGTGTGTGTGTGAAATAGATAATATATATAATACGAAACTACGACGAATAGTGGTAGAAATCCGCCCAATTCAGAGGACGAACATGCCTCCTTGTGCGAACACAAGAACGTTGGTAAAATCTTCTCCCCTTCATCCAAAAATAGACGATTACATATAGTTGTGGCATTCCACAATCATAACAATTCAAAAATAACAATTACCCAAGAATAGTAACTACCTAATCTCTCTTCCTCTGTAAAGATAACTAAATCCCTTGAATGATGAGCTTCTTATTAAATTGAAACAACTACTAAACCACCTACTCCAAGTCACTCATGTCATCCCCATCTACCACATTAGCCACCCTTTCCACATCATCACATGAAAGTATAATGTTACGATCCCAAGGGTTTAATAGCTTAGCTTTACATGTTCCATCAGTCCTAGGATTTTTGGCGTAGTGGTTGGGTTCTTAACAATTGCTATCAGAGCCAACACCACGTCTCATGTTTGAGTCATGGAAGGGGCGACTTGTGGAAATGCAACCTGGACCAGAGTGAAAGCTACCACGGTGTGGAAAGGGCTACCTGAGCAACCAAAGTGCAACTGCTAAGTGGAAAGGGCTATTTGGATAACCGGAGTGCATTCACCATACCCTGGAAAGGGTTACCTCGAATAGAGGCCAGAGTGAGTGCCACCACAGAGTGGGCCACTGTGGATATTGGTTGTGGAGTGTGGTGGAATCTTACAATCCCAAGGGTTTAGTAGTTGTTTTAATTGAATAAGAAGTCCATCAATCAAGTGATTTACTTACCTTGATAGAGGAAGAGAGATTAGGTAGTTACTATTCCTCGATAGTTATTTTTGAATTGCTATTATTGTGGAATGCCACAACTATCTGTATTTAGGGGTGTACGTCGAGCTGAATCGAGTCGAGCTGGCCTCAGCTCAACTTGGCTTGGTTACCAGGCAGACCCAACTCGAACTCGACTCGGCTCGGTGACCAAGCTAGCATCTCCAGCTCGACTCATCTTAGTTAGTAGATCGGACCAGTTCGAGCCAAGTTCGAGCTTTCAAGCAGAGTTTGAGCTCTAGCTTTCGAGCCGAGTTCTAGTTCGACGAGTAGAGAGAGAGAGGCAGCAGGGAGCTGGTCGGGCAGGACGACTGGACGAGCAGAGAGGAGGAGGCAGCAGGGAGCTGGTCGGATGGGATGGCTGGACGAGCAGAGAGAGAGGGAGGCAATAGGGAGCTGGTCGAGTGTTCACTCCCCAAGTGCAGGGTTGTGATGTAGTAATAAACTCGGTAAGACCGAGGTCGAATCCCAAGGGACTGAAACTTGTACGTTATCTGAAACTAAGTGGAATTAGGACTAAGATGCAATTTAAATCGATTGAATTTGAAGAAATAATGGTGAAAGTATTAATCTAAAATTTAGAGAATTCAGAAATAGGAAACTAGGGATTCAGAGGATCCACTTGTAGAGATTAGGGAGATCTTATGCCTGCTTTAAGAATCATGAAAATTAACTGAACTGCCATTGATATATTTTTCAAGAGATGAAAGGTATATGAATTAGAATGGATTCCATCACTCAACCATGCCCAAGAGACAAAGTAAACAATAGAATTAAACTAATTACCAACCAATCAATAATGTATGAAGGTTAGGAAGGGTACTATGTCCAGGAGACGATGGTGAACAATAGGGCTTCCTGACGTCATAAACATAAAAAGGAGAAAGAAATACTCAAAGCCATCGCAGATCTATTGTAATTTCAGTCACAACAAACCATTAAAAACTGAAAAGTATTCCTACTAATCAACTAAAATCAATCATCAGTCAGTCTAAACAAAAGGTACAAGCAGAAGAGTCTCTCATCACGCTATAGGCTTCATCTCTTAGCCCTAGCTAAGAGGTTTAGCTGACCATGATTAGGCTATTCTCAAAAGAAATAAAAATAGGAAAACAAATAAAACTACTAAAAAAAATACTGTCTCTCTCCCTGACTTTTGATTCACGTCCACACCGAAGATTGAACGAATTTCTCTCCCACCCTCTTCTTTTTGTAGCAGGGAACTGTCGGTGGAGTGTAGAGAAGGTCAGCTGGAGGCAGGTTACACAGCAAGGCTACGCAGCAAGAGTTTGCGTTTTGATCCGTTTTCCGGGAGAACTCTAACTATAATATTCATTTCGACTTCATGGTGAAGGTCCGACGTGTCTTTCGCTCTCTCTGGACGGTTTAGATGGGCCAACCGATCAGGCCCATGATCGCATAACGTCCACGAAATCGGACAGAGATCGGATCTGCATTGCGTAAGGAGTTACCAATGTTGTCAATTCGCATATGCGATCCCGTGCGATTGCATATGCGTGTGCGCATATGTGATCGCACAATCGCATGTGGTCGCATATTTTTTTTTTTGGCATTTTTTCAAAAAAAATAAAAAAAATAAGAAAAAGCAGAAAAAATTCGAAAAAAATCAGAAAAATCAGAAAAAATTATTATATGTCATTGGGACATGAAATACATTTAATTTAAGTAAAAAAAATAAAACAAACCAATTACATACATATGAACTATGAAGTTATGATGAACAATGATACATTTACAAATTACAATATAGTTTACTTCTTAAATCTTAAGTTCTTAACAATTGACATTTTACATTTTACATTTAAGTTTATTTAACTAACATTTTGTTGATAACTTGATATCAAGTTATCAAGTATCAACAATCAACAACATCAACATCAACACACTTAGACTTATGAGACAAGCATTAAACAAAATTAAGAAGTTATGTATAATGTATTTATTATTTTATTTATTTAATCAATAATCATTAATCATAGTCATATACATTTATCTAGCATCCATTGTGGCACATCATCACCACCAAGTCTGCCACCACCACCACCATCTTCATCAGTCGAGTCATCTCCTTCTTCCACATACACTTCTTCTTGTTCCGTTTCTTCATCATCTGTACGTACTAATACTTCATCAACGTCCAATGGTGGATGATCTTCTTCAGCTTGATCATCATTATCACCTTCTCCTTCTTCAATCTTCTCAGTCTCATCAACGGGTTGATGGCTACTACTCGCCCCCTGGCTCCCCTCCGTCCTTTGCCTTTGAGTGGTTGTACTACCTTCACCAGGCGTCGATCCATATACGGCATCTTCAACTTGTGCCCATGTCAGGTCTTCTCCAGGAAGTACAGAGTCCTTCGTCTTTACGAGCCACTCGTTATCTGCATCCAACTCATCTAAGCAGATAGAGTCAAAGAAACTGGGCTTTTCTTTCCTACTTTGGAATCGTTCTCGCAATTTTTGGTTGTATTGAACGAAAACAAAGTTGTTGAGCTTTTTTTGTTCAAGGCGTTTCCTTTTCTTAGAATGAATCTGTAAGAAAGAAAACGCATTTGACATTAGCTATTAAGGTAATTAATTTAGCTTAGGCCACAAAAAAATTAAAGTTTACAAAAAAACAATTAGTAAACACTATACAGTCTAAACTTACTTCCTCGAACGTTCTCCAATTGCGCTCGCAACCACTGGTAGAACACGTGAGTCTAAGAATCTTCATAGCCAGCTTCTTTAGAGCTGGATCCTTCCTGTGCGGGTCCACTCCATAGGCAGCCCACCAGTCAGCTGAGAAAAACAGTTTAAGTATAAGTTAGAGTCTTAGTCTCTTAGAGACATATCGGGCAAAAAATTCTTGTAAGAGTTCAGTACACTGTACACTACTAGTACTAACATTCATTCATAAAAGTACTTACTGGGTAATTTCATTGTCCGATGTCTTATTATGATATCCCTTGGGAATATCCCTTCACTTTTTATGCAGAAGTCCAGTAAACTTGAGATATTGTCCTGTTCTCCTTTATCTGGAATCATTCTTTCCAAGACATCAATAAATCCAACCATATGCACAGTTAGTGCTTCTATTGGATCAGCAGAAGCGAATAAATAGGCTGGGTTAAGGATGTAAGCAGCCGAATACAATGGGGATGACATTTGACTGCCCCATCTTCTATCTATAATGTCTAAAATTGGCCTGTAATCACGGTCTCTATAGTTAAAATAGTCCATGATCTTATTTTTCGCCCTCTCCATCGCATCATATATGTAGCCCATTGCGGGCTTCTCATCCCCGTCCACCAATCGCAACACAGTGACTAAGGGCTCGGATGACTTTAACGCCTTTACCACTTGAGTCCAAAAACTTTGAGAAAGAATTGTTTGTTGAACCTGTTTCCCTTCAGCTTTCTTTGACCAAGGCCCACTTGTAAAATCGGCCGACACTACAAAGCTTCTAAGTTTTGATTTCTTTGCATGTAGCCTTTGTAATGTCAAAAATGTTGTAGCGAAATGGGTGACTGCTGGACGTAGCAAGTTACCCCCAATGTGTTTTCTCATTCGACTGAGAAGAAGGGCGTGTTTGTACATAAAGACCGTGATTCTTCTACCCCTTGCAATCACATTTATAAATAATCTACCTATATCTTCTAACATGAGATCAATACAATGGGCCGCACAGGGAGTCCAAAATAAACGTCGCCTCTTCTCCATAAGAAGATGACTGGTCATTACATACGAGGCTGCGTTATCTGTAATTACTTGTATAACGTAGTCCTCACCTATTTCTTCAACTACACTATCTAGTAAGTTAAACAAATATTCTTCTGTGTGTGAATGGCCCGACGCATCCACCGACTTCAAGAACACTATCTAGTAAGTTAAACAAATATTCTCCTGTGTGAATGACCCGGCGCATCCACCGACTTCAAGAACATTGTCCCAGCTGGACAATTTACCAAGAAGTTAATGAGAGATCGACCGGATCTATCGGTCCATCCATCGGCCATTAGTGAACAACCATATATTTTTCATGATTCCCTATATTCAGCTATGAAGGATTGTGTATATTTAACTTCAGTTCTAAGGCATGTCTCGCTCATTTCATGATATGAAGGAGGTTTAAGCCCAAGTCTAAATTGACATATAGCCTCAATCATTACTTTGAAGCTTTTCGATTTAACGGCGTTGAAAGCAACGCCGATTTGGTAAAACCACTTAGCAATATATTGAATCGTGGTTTTCCTATCTTTTTGTTTATACCGGTTCTCTAAAGTTGTTTGAGCCGGCCCTTTCCCTCTACCCCTTTGGTCGACCACATCCTCGGGGTGTGGTCTACACCATCTATCTAAGGGTTCATGCCCTCGGGCTCTTTTCGATGGTTGTACTTGTGGTCTAGACCGGCCTGTTGAAGTAGGGGGAGTGAGACTAGCTTCATCGACATCTACTACATTTATATCTTCATATGCATCTTGTTCCATATATTCCTCCTGACTTATGACACTATTGTATTTCTTTTTTGATTGATTTTTCATATACTCCATGATCTCCCTTCGGATTTCTGGAGTAATCTTTTCACATGCTTTTGCATTGGAGTCGGGTAAATGTGCAAAGTGTTGCTTGTGCCTTGCAATGCCACCAGAACTCACAAATCCACATAAATCACATACTATATGAGTCTTTTCGGTAGCACTATGGTAGTGCCCGTACTTCCAACCCGAGTCATTCGACTTGGGCCTCAAAGAGGAAGATTGGGAAGAAGAAGATATTATGATGGTGGATGGTGGTGTGTGTATCTATTAGCAGTTTAACACTAAAAAGTAACTAGCCAGCTACTAACTAGAAACTAGAAAGTAAACTACAAATAAAAAGAAAACTAGAACTTGGGACTTATGGTTAGGGAGAGAGAGAGAGAGAGAGAGAGAGAGAGAGAGAGAGAGAGAGAGAGAGAGAGTTACACACTTACACTTACACACACACACACTTACACTTGTAGTCTTGTAGAAGTTAGAAAGGGAGAAGAAGAGGGAGAGAGAGAGTTGAGTTAGAGTTACACACTTACACTTGTAGAAAGGGAGAAGAAGAGGGAAAAGAAAATGAGAAAAAGAGAGAGTTGTTACTTGTTACACTTGTAGAGAGAGAGAGAGTTACACACTTATACTTGTAGTCTTGTAGAAACTAGAAAGGGAGAAGAAGAGGGAGAGAGAGAGTTGAGTTACACTACGCACTTGAAGAAAGGGAGAAGAAGAGGGAAAAGAAAATGAGAAAAAGAGAGAGTTGTTACAACTTACACTTGTAGAAAGAGAAGGGGAGAGAGAGAGAGAGAGAGAGAGAGAGAGAGAGAGAGAGAGAGATTTACACAAATAAAATTAAAATTACAAATCTAAAAGAGGTTCGGGTTCCAACTTCCAACTTTCAACTTCCAAAATTCTAAATTCTTGTCTAAGTTGTCTACTTGTCTTCTCTTCACCTTTGCCTCTTCACTTGAGTATTGTATTTGTTCTTGAATTCTTGGTGTAACTTGTACTTGTAACTTCTAAATTGTAACTTGTAAGTTGTAACTTCAAAGTTCAAACTTTTAAGTTGCTAACAACTAACAAAGTAACAACTAGCAAATGAATCAATTAACAAACAAAATAAATAATAATAAAAAAATGATAGAAAGAAGTTGTTAGAAATTAGAATTAGAAACTTAGAAATTAGAATAGAAGTTAGAAGTTAGAACTTAGAAAACTTAGTGGATGGAGATTGAAGAGTGATGAGTCTCTTGAGTCTTGACTCTTGTATTGAATCTTGATTCTTGAACAATGAATATGGATTGGATGGTATGATCAATGATGTATCATGTATCTTGGTGGATTCTTGATTCTTGATTCTTGTATGGTTGTATCCTTCCTTGATTCTTGATTCTTAAATATTGAAAGAAAAGAAAAGAAATATAGAAAATTGGAAATGGAATTGGATGGAGAGGAGTGGATCATGTAACTTGTAAGACTCTTAGAATGTATGTAGGAATGAGAGAAATAGAGAACAAAGAGAGAGTTTAAGTTTTTTTACATTTAGGAATGCTTAGAATGCATCTTTATAGAGAAAAAATCTGAATTTTTTTTTATAAAAAAAAAGGTCAAAAAACGGTTAGAAATCTGACCGTTGGCCAGTATGCGATCGCATACATCGCATATGCTGGCACATGTGGCATATGCGATCGCATACTGACCGCACTTGACAACACTGGGAGTTACGCAAGTGGATTCGCTGACCTCTGTGGGACCCACTTATAGTGAATTTTTCATGGATTAAGGCCGTTCATTGGCCTCGTAGGGACGATTCAGGCCATTGTTTAAAAATCAAAGTGAATCTGAGTTCTTGGTGGGCCACAGTGCTGACCAACATTTATCGGCTCCTCCTTCCTTATTGCGCTTGTTCTTATGCATGGGAACAGAAGACCTTGGCGAGGGTCTTGGGCATTCCACGGAGCTATTGGACGGGTCAGATCATCTAACGGAATGATGGATGGGGCCCACTTTCAAAACCCAGCGCCAAAACGTCCGTCACTGGACGTTTCCCACGCTATATTTGGATGTTTTGTGCAAAAAATAGGTGGGGTCCATTGCGATGCTTGTCCTAGAAATCCACTCCCTCTATCGGCTCCTGTACGTAATGTTGGCCCATGGCCTCCAGTTTAAAGTAGATCTGACTTCAGGGTGGGCCACACGCTCAACCGATGTGTGGACAATATTCACCATTAAAGACAATCTGCTTCACGTAGCCATGCATGGCACATCTATTTACAACTTTGCCATCCTATTTCGTTATAACTTCTGCCATCCGTATCTCTTGATTGCATTGTGCAAATGAGACAAAATTTCACCAGGACTTGTTATTTTTTCACGCTCTTTCTAACACATAATTTTGAGCCTTGATCGCTTATGGATTGCCAAGATGTGCTTTAATGGCTAACACCCTCTGATCTCTCTGTTGGGCTACTTCCACATGGATCTAATGGCTGAAATTCGACGTGTACGGTTAATTTATGGTCCTCAGGCCATATATGAAGTTTTGAGCCGAATGGATGGTGAAAACCCTGTGATCTTGCATTCTGGCTGACTTTCAGGCTACTTGAGCTTCAATTTCTAGATTTTCGTGGATTTCTGGCGTGTAAATTCATTGATCTTGGTCCCACGAAGTCCGTCCCTTGCTCTGGTGAATTTTGAGAGTTAAATCTCAGCTTTTAGCACCTTATTTCGATCCAAGCTCGTGAATACACTCTGCATCACAAACACGATTAAATCCGGCCATTAAACAGTATCATGCTCGTAAATCCAGGCAATAAATGGGGTTTGATATGTAATATTTGACCCTCAACATCGAGCGGGACGATTGGACGAGCAGAGAGAGAGGGAGAGCAGGGAGCTAGTTGGGCGGGATGATTGGATGAGCAGAGAGAGAGGGAGGCAGGGAGCTAGTTGGGCGATGGCCGGGTTCTTTTTTCAGACAAAAAGGAGAAATGGAAAGGGGGTAGATGCTAAGGGCTTTTTTTTTTTTAAATTATAAATTTTATAATAATAACTTTTTATACCTACCTAACCAAGTTGATTTGAGTTGAGTCGGGTTCGAGCTACATATCGAACTGAGTCAAGTTAAGTTGGGGCCAGCTCGAACTCATTTTCGAGCTATTAAAACCGGCTCGACTCGGATCAAACTTAGCTTTGAACCGAGCCGATTCGAGTGAGCTAACCGAGCTAGCTCGGTTCATGTACACCCTTATCTGTAATAGTCTGTTTTAAGATGAAGGGGAGAAGAATTTACCAACGTTCTTGTGTTTGCATGAGGCATGTCCATCCTCTAAATTGGGCCGATTTCTACTACTATTCATCCTAGGTTTGTATTATTTGGTATCGGAGTTTCAATCATCATATGCCTCGGCACAAAATGGACAATCGTGTCTCCTTTTTGGAGCAAAAATTTCAGGAATTTACATCCGCCATGGAATGGATCAACAAATCAATGGCAACCTTATGTCTTCAACAAGAGACCACCCATAAATCGGTTTAGGCTCTACGATCTCAACAAGAGACCAACTAGCACTCGAGTGACACGGGTTGAAGCAATGCCCGTCCCTATTGCCAGGACAATGGCGATTCAGAATTTACCAATGGAGGCCGAGCCATGTATGGGAAGTATGTTCGAATTAATTTTCCGAAATTTGAGGGAACAGACCCTACATAATGATTCACCGAGCTAAGCAATTGTTTCAATTTCATAATACATTGGAAGAAGATAAAACACTTTTTGCGTCGTTCAATGTGGAGCAAGGTATTCAAAATCGGTTATGTAACGGCTGTTACGTAACGGTAACAGTCATAACCGTTACGCGTTACGGGGTCGAAATGACTGTAACGGCCGTTACAGAAAAAGGGCCGTAACGGTCTCGTAATTGCATTTTTAAAAAAATAAAAAACGGCCGTAATGGCCGGTACAGGGGGCTGTAACGACCATTACAACCCGTATCATAACGGTAATGGTGGTGGCTGTTACGGCCACCGTTACCGTTTTGGAACACTTAGATGTGGAGGGCGAAGCAAACCAATGGTTTCAGTGGTACGAGAAGGTGAAGAGTAGGATGACTTGGTTGATGTTTGTACAAGTGTTATTGGTACATTTCGGTCAGTCCAATTTTGAAGACTTTGACAAGGCTCTTTCCAAACTATGCCAAACGGGTACCGTTTACTGAAGGGAGTTTAAGAAACTTACGAATCATGTGGAGGATTGGCCCAAGAAGGCGTTAGTCAGGTGTTTTGTTGCGGGGCTAAAAGAGGAGATCTGTTCTGAGATCAAGCTATTCTGCCTGTCCATGATGTTAGATGCCATTAGGCGAGCTCAAATGCAAGAGTATCGACTTCTAAAAGTGCATTGCTAATGTAGGGGCATTTTTAAACTGGGCTCGTGTGGGGTCGTTTGTGGGATGTAGGGGTACGGTGACCCATGTGATTTGTGGCCTACGGGGGAGGTCTCGTGTTCAAGACTCTTTACCAGGGGTGATTAATGTGCATTTCACACTGGGCTTGAGTGGGGTAGCTTGTGGGATGTAGGGACACACTCGGGGTGGGCGGCCTATGTGATTTGGGGCCCACGAAGGGGGTTCGGCCGAGGTCTTAACCCATGAGATGTGGGGCCTGGGCTATGAGATAAAGGGATTGATTCGCCATACTCTAATAGTTTGAGCTTTTAGAGCAAGTGGTTAATTGTCCCGCATCAATTGCATTTCTCGACCATTTCCAAACTCGGAGAGGCTACAACAACTCTTAACCCAAGCCCGACATCCTCGGTCATACCAACATCTTTGATTTAACCTAAGGGGGGACCTCCGGTGCGACCCCTCAGTTGGGCCGATATGCAAGCATGACGCAATAAAGGGTTGTGCTACAATTGCGACGAGCGGTTTGTACTGGGATACAAGCAAAACGCAACAATTGTTTCTTCTAGAAACAGATGATGAACCCATTGATGAAGTGGTTGAAACTCCTGAAGATGAAGAAGATGTGCCCGAAATCTCTATCCATGCATTGTCTGGCCAACTTTCTCATCAAACGATGCGAGTCACGGGTTACATCAAGTGACAACAAGTTTTCATCATTGTAGATAGTGGAAGCACCCACAATTTCATCAGTGAACAATACTCAATCAAAGGTGAGGCCTACATGATAAATCAACAAGTAGACCTTTTTTAAAAATTAATCTAGACCATCCATTTTCTTGGACATTGATCGAATGGTCAAAATCATCCAATCAAAATGGTTCTTTAGATTTGGGCCTACGTTGTAAACAGTCCTTATCAGTGATTACGTTTCTATTTTAATCAATCTAGACCATCCATTTTCTTGGCCATTGATCGTATAGTTAGCATCACCTCGTTAAGTGGTTGTTGAGAGTTATTGTCAATCAAGGACGGGTCCTACTTGATAGGTGGTCTAGATTAATGGTCATACATTTTCCAGTAGAATATTTTTGGACCGTTCATCTTCCCGTCCATTGATCAGATGGTTAGAATCACCTTATCAAAGTGATTTTTAAATGTTAAGAGTCCATCAAAGGTGGAACGTACATGATGGATGTTCTAGACCAGAATAATTAATTTGGACCATCCATTTTCCTGGACATAGATTGGATGGTTAGAATACCCAATCAAACTGATTCTTAAATCCATTTTATTGGCAATTGATCAGATGGTTAGGATTAGTGTTCGAAATATCGATACTATCGGCCGATATTATCCTTATCGCATCCCTGCGAGACGATACACTCACGATAACCCCCAGAAGATACCAAAAAACTCAAAATCCAGATATCGGCTGATATATTGTCGATATCGCATGATATTTCGACGATATCGCGCGATTTCCTTGAAAAAATTGAAAAAAAAAAAAGAAACTATCATTATCTTAAAAAATCGAAAAAAAATAAGAAACTGGATTTCGGTACCTGTACAAGAGATCGTCATCATCGAAAGCTTCCATTTGGTGGGCCATTCCAATCGAAGCTTCTTTCGTAGGTTAGTGCAAGCAAAATCTTCGATTTGGGAGAGAAATTAGTCAAAATCCGAAGAAATCCGGGTATTTGGGCGACATCGGGGGAAATCCTCATCGAAATCTGGAGAATCTTCGCCGGAATCCGAAGATTTGGGAGATATTTGGGGCTGAAATCCTCTCTGCTTAGAAAAAAAGGGCGTCGAACCCTTTTTTTCGAATAGAGTGGTGTACCGCACACCACTGACTGGTGTGTTGACATTGTCACCGAGTTCTGTGGGTCCCATCATGAGGTATGTGTTATATTCAAACCGTTCGTCTATTTGGTGAGCTCTTCGTAAGGCTTGAGCCAAAAAATAAGACGGATCCAAAGATCAAGTGGACCACACTGAAAACAACAGTGGAAGATTAGAGGTCTACCATTGAAACCCTTTTGGGGTCACAAAAGTTTTGGATCGATATGATATTTTTTTTTCCTCCTCATCCAGATTTGTGTGACCTAATGAATGGATTGGATGAAAAATAAACATTATGGTGGGCGCTATGGTGGGCCCTACAAATCTTTTAATGGTGAGAATCAGTCCCCACTGCTATTTGTGGTGTGGTCCACTTGAGCTTTGGATATTACTCATTTGATCTAAAATGATCTCTCCAGATGCATGAATGGTATAGATATAATAAATGCATCACTGTGGGGCCCATTAAACTTTTAACCGTTCAGACAACTTGAGCGGGAGGAGCGTCTGCGACGGACGCAGATTTCCTGCGAAAGATTTTCGCATTAAGTTCCTGCGCTGGGAACCCAGGTGGGGACCATTGTGATGTTTGTGAGAAATCCTATCCCTCCATCTGTTTTGTGAGTTTATTTTAGGACACGATGCCAAAAATGAACCGTTTCCAAAGCTCAAGTGGTCCAAAAACGTGATAATTGAATGTCCACAGTTGAAATATTCATGGGCCATGAAAGTTTTGAATCATGCTAATATTTGTGATTTCAGTTCATCCCTGTAGGAATGAAGTTATTAACGGTATGGATGGCATGTAAACATCACTGTCGAACCCAGGTAGGTTTCAATGGTAGGAACTTCCCTAACAACATTTTGTTAATATGGATGGCATGTAAACATCACTGTCGAACCCAGGTAGGTTTCAATGGTAGGAACTTTCCTAACAACATTTTCCTTTAGCACGGCCCACTTGAGCTTTATATATGGTTCATTTTTGGCATCTTGTCCTGAAATGAACTCACAAAACTGATGGAAGGGGAGGATTTCTCACAAACATCACATTGGGCCCCATCTGGGTTCCCAGCACAGGAACTCCCAACAAAAGGCTTTCGCAGGAAATCTGCGTCCGTCTGGGGTGGGAACGACGTAGTGAGTAAACTCTGTGGAGCCATTATAATTCATGTATTTTATTCGCTCTGTCCATCCATTTTACCATTAAATTTTATGATTTTAGCCCAAAAAGTGAAGCATATCCAAAGTTCAAGTGGCCCACTAATGGTCAATCACCATTGTTTCCTATGATATGGTCCACCTGATTATTGGATCTGCTTAATTTTTTTGCATAATGTTCTAAAATGATATAGAAAAACAGATAGACGGGGTGAATACTGGATATAGTTGTCTTAGTTCATTCGGACAACGCAGAGCTTAGGACCCTCTACAAAGGAAACCTATTATGTGCCATTCTTTTTTGAGATTTTATGATTTAAAAGTGTGTATGGAGGTCTTTTTTAATAATCCCTGAAGTTTCATTGAAAAATTCAACTATTTTCTCAATGTTTCCCCATGTTTCCCAAAAAGTGCGATAAATTATGCGATACAAACGGTATATCCCATGTGATAACCGATACATATCTGTATCCCAAGGGTGCGATACATTGCGGGATACCGATATTTCGAACACTGTTAGGACGAATCTCGTGACCTGATATATCATGTGCACCTAATGCTACTTCGACTCTAAGAAAGCGACAAACCAAATTGCATTTTGTATTGTATTTGCAAAACACACTCGAAGGCTGAATTGCAATTTGGTGATGTGCTGGACGAATTGATGATCTGCAGCTTGCAAAAAACTTTCAATTGCAGAGTTAATAGTTTTTGAGTTCAAGTAGTATCGACTCAAAAACGATTGAGTAGAATTGTGCCCAAACACTACCTAAATCTTAATTTGTGATTTTGCATGCTGAACAGGTTGATTTATTTCCATTGTAACCTTATGCAACCTCCCCAACTAAACAGAAGTTGGATCCAAGTCAATAAATAAAGAGGCTTAGAAGCCTCCCACAAACTGTCACCGAGGCCAAGCATGCACTCTTGTCATGGTCAAGTATATTGCAGTGTATCTCGCACAGCATTAGAATCTGTTTAAGCTGTATTGATATTTTCGTATGATTCTATACAATGTTCAAACCTATAATACCCAGATCCTTCAACAGTTCTACTTGTTTTGGAGTACCCGTGTTGGATATGACACGATATGGATATGGTTCCAGTGTCGAATGTGGTTCAGC
Source organism: Magnolia kwangsiensis (assembly GCA_037074715.1). Taxonomy (NCBI): domain Eukaryota; kingdom Viridiplantae; phylum Streptophyta; class Magnoliopsida; order Magnoliales; family Magnoliaceae; genus Magnolia; species Magnolia kwangsiensis. Next base: position 153,004,497 of record CM073573.1, on the reverse strand, counting down.
TTTGGCAAAAGATTATAAATTAAAATGATAATCAAACAATTATGAAAATATTTTTGAAAAAAAATATTTGAATGGCATCATGGGAAAATGCTGCCTTCTAAGACGAATGCTGGTTTTGGAGTTTCTCATCATCATCTAAGCCTTATCTCAACTAATTTGGATCAGCTACAAGAATCCTGTCTTGCCATTGGTTTAATGCAGTTTCTGATTCTGCCAAATAATATTTTATAGAAACCTTTTTGCTAATTGCTTTTGTTTCTAACCTGATTTTATTTAGTTTTGAGGCTACTAACATTTGAGAATTTTCCACTTGCAGGGAAGGTGAACCCCAGCTAAATACCTGTAAGCAATCTTTATCCATTAATACTCTAGACCCAGCTGCGAAATTTCTTCTTGGAGTTGAATAGTGATTTTATTGTATTTTATTTTGAATATTTCCACACAGATCCTGATCTTCTAGGAAGCGCAGTATTCGGGGACCATCCAAATGCTCCAAGTAGGACACATGTGTGCCCGTATCTTGCTCTCCATGGGTTTCCTCATGCTATACATCACATGCCTTCAAATTCTGCTGATGCCGTCCCCGATTCTGCCTCATTTCATCGGCATCCAACTGGATCAGGTGGATCATCATCAAGCAATGTGTTGAATTCTCATGGTTTTTCTGCATCAGAACCGCGTCACCACAATTGGCAGCAGGCTTCTGTTCCTTTTCCAGTGTCTGGTGGTTCAGTAAACAACACAGAGCAGCCTGCATCGCAATTGGGTGCAAGGTTATCAAGGAATGACTCAAGTGGTCCGCAGAGAACAGGATCATACGTTCAGCCCCTTCCTTTTATTCATGGGTAAGTGTCACAGCACTATGAGATTTTTGCCCAACATGATAGTTTGGTCTTTGCCATGCTGGCGGCCTGGCAAAGAATCAGGTCATTTCACTACTCAGGCTGGCCATGCGCATGTTGAATGTTGAAAAGTTGGCAATTTCAACTGTCCATTGCTTGCAAAGAGGGTGGCCTGCCTTGTGCCAGATCATCTGCATGGTGGGGTCCACCGTATGCACACCCCTTCCTTTTATTCACAGGTAAATGTCACACCACAGATTTTTTTGCCCACACAATAGTCTGGACTTCACCATTCTCATTTTGAATGTTTGAACATTGTCAATTTCTTAAACCATCCATTACTTGCATAGAGGGGTGGCCTACCTTGTGCCAGATCATCCTCTTGGTGGGGTCCATGGGTAAGTGTCACGGCATTGGGTCCCTATTCATGGCTTAATGGTAGACTCACAAGAGTTTCAACACAGAGGTCATGGGTTCGAGTACCCATTGTGGGGTGTGCATGTGGGCGTGAGTGTGTGTTAAAAAAAAAGTGTCACGGTACTGAGATTTTTCGCCGCACATGCATCTTTACATGCGGACATCTGAGCTGTGCATCAAGATAATCTGGAGTCCTGGACCTCCCATGAAGATGCCCTGGCAAAGAAATCAGGCCATTTTACTGATCAGGCAGGCAACATGCATGTTGAATGTTGGAATGCTGGCAAGTTTTCTTAAACAGTCCATTGCTTGCCGTAGTAGATGGGTGGTGGTGTCCACCTCATGTAGCTCAAATGGCCTGCCAGGCATGTGTTCCACGTTGTTGAGATGGTGCATTGGGTCTGGCAAACCTTGAAAGGTATTAACTTTCCCTTCAAGGGCTCTTCTCCTTTGGTTGATATCAACATGGTTCTCAATCATCACAGGACTGTTGCACGTGCCACAAGCAATTTGGCAGCCTCACTACTACCACCCCTTGTAGGGGATGCTAGAAATCAAGCCCGTGGGCATGTTGGTCATATATACCAGCATTCTGCATCCTCTTCTCTTCGAAGTGGCCCATTTACTCCAAACAGGAGAACAAGGCAGAGGGGTTTGACGGTTATTTCCTCTGCCGGAACGAATTCCTCAGCTGACAATGGTGGCCTCTATGGGTTCTCCTTTTCTGGGTCTATGAATAGGAACCCACAAGAGAGTGATGGTATTGGACGGCATTTTGATCGGTTTTATGGGTGGGTCAGAGAAGGCATTGCATCCCTCCCATGGGTCCCAGCTGAAGGCGAGTCTCATCAGTGGTGGGGCCCTTTTCATCCCAACCACAATCCTCAAACAGGAAGTGTAGATTCGCTGAGCAGGAGCTATTTCCATCAGAGGGCTACGTCAGCTGAGAGAGCTGTCCAAGGCCGGCCAGATAATAATTATCAACGGGTTCCTCACCCCAGGATGACACATTTCATGTGAAGGGTGCTACCGCTACAATATGGGCCACCTCTATGATATGTGGAGACCTCTGCAAGTTGTTGTAAATTCCCATGGTGGTGGTTTAAGGACTGCTTGTTTGGACAATTGGACGGTATCTGTCTACATTTATCTTGTATGAGATTTGATATTCTGGGAGTGTGGTGGTGATGTTGTGATGATATTTAGGCCCTTGGAGGGTCCTAATCCTCGTGGGCAAACATGAATTTATGGCAGTCAGCTTATTGTCTAACATTGCAGATCGTGGAAGAGACTACATCTGAGTATTGGTTTTCTTCTAGATTTTTCGATTTTTGCGGTCTTGTTCTGAAGATGGAGTTGCATTTGGTGCATTTGATGCAGATCTCTCTTCCCTACTTACTGGTTGGGTGATTCTAGTTGCATGATCTGTGGCCTTCAAATGGAGAGCAGAATAAATATGATACTGATCTGCGTTCACTGGGGAGAAAGTCTTCTCTGTGTCCAGTGGGCCACTCTAGATGAGTGATTTGGATTTACTGAACACAACCTAGTGGGTTCACTCTAATTAAATCCAGAACCTCCATTCATTCAAGGAATTGTATGATCCTCCAATTGGCACCCAGACAGTTATGAAGAGGCTCATGGACTGGGGATGCCATGAATTTCCAGATTGGATGACACTTAGGCATACAATCTTTGGCCGATCACTAATCGTGTTTGTGGCCGGTAGCATCAAGTGTATACCTATTGGGTGTTTGGATTCTATCATGGCTAGTGCGTTCCACATCCATTTCAGCCGCAAGTGTCACATAGCCGTATACTACGAAGTGTGCAAGTTTTTGTATAGTTTTATTGGTGTCAAGGTGGTCATAGCATGTGTAATGCTTGCGTGTTATTCACCCTGTCGGACAGTTTCTCTCCACAGTCTCAGTTGGGACTTCTATCTTCCAGCACTGCCATGGGTCTAATGTGAGAAAGCAAGTGTGGCATCTGGTGCTATTGACCTAGGCAAGCCATGGGAAAGGTATGAGACAACATGCATTTGGGCTCAAGCAAAAGGCTTGCGGTTACTCGAGCTTCTCTTCATTTATGTTACTTGAGCTTGGGGTTGACATTGAACTTGGTAGTCTTGCTTCTTCTGGTTATGACATTATCTTGTGTGCTGCTTTGGTTTTCCACAGGCAAAAAATCCTGGATTGTGGATTTCCTTTTATTTTTGTTCTTATTTTCATTTTCTTCCTTCTTGTAGATAGATGACTAGGGTGGCTTGGCTTTCATTTGTTTTCCTGTCAATCTTCAACCATATTGACTTTCAAAAAGCTCCGTGATTTCTCCTTTTCTTTTATCTTTATTTATTTATTTATTTTAAATCATGGATTCTTGCATTTTCAATCCATAGGTGAAATTTGGGACATGCTAGTGACAATTCTTGTTTATTTATGTCTAGGGGTTCTGATAATATTTTCAGGATGGTGGTTGCTTTATATGATCACTGCTACTTAAAACTGTTCATCAATGTGAATCTCTTCATACATAATCTCATCCACTGTCACTTGCATCTCATGTACTTGAACAAGGGGCATTTGAGACGACATGCAAATTATCATTTATGCTTAAGAGTTCTAATAAAATTTTAATAATTTTTTAGGATGGTAATAACTTTAAATGATCACCGTTACTTAAAGCTCTTTCTTAACTTGAATCTACTCAGGCATAAACTGTTTGTTTAGATAACACATGCTTGTCAACATCAACCCGCATGTGAGGTGGCCCCTACATACACTGCTCGTGTGCTCGATGGTGGCTAAAAAATTTAGGGTCGTTGTTATCAATGTTTAGTCACATAAAATTACTTTGGTCATTGTTATCAATACCTAATCACATAAAATTACTTCATATGAAAGGTGGTAGCATGTGTAAGGAAAGAGATTCTATTGAAACTTAGTTTCAGCAATAAGAGATGGGAATCAAATTCTATAAATAAGAGAGACTTTTGACCCTCTTTCCATCTAAGCTTTAAAACATGTGGAACTACCTATCTCTAACACACATTTAGAGAGAGAGAGAGAGGTAAGCACATGTGGGACATGTGACATGTGGAGCGACAATTGGAGGACGTTTTCTTGTGGTATGAGAGGGTCAGGTTTTGAGTTTGCTTGTATGAAAGTACATGGTCATTTAGAAAACCGCACTTGTGGTTTGTCCATTCAAAAGTGTTTAGGATTACATTGTGCACAATCTTATTGCGTTTTTGGATGAACTTGAAGAGTTATACATTCAAAGGCCACTTTGAATATCCAAGCTTGGAGTAGCGACTGTGTAGTGGTAATGGGGGAAGAAGCGATAAGTGTCACCTTCCTTTAAGATAAACTTCTAATCTATAAGGAATTTTGAATCCATAAGGTAAAAAAATCTCTACAAGAGAAAATGTTATTGAGACAGTATGAATAATGTCTATTTACAAAGCTCTTCATATGTCTTATATAAGCCCTAAATTTGTAACTTTTTTTTCAAAATAGTAAACTTTTTTGAAATGAAAAACTTACTAAAAATATTAAACAACTTTTTAACTGGCTTAAACCTTTTCACATGACTCAAATAAGGATTTCAATTACAATTGGACTTCTCTAATCCCTAAGACGTGCGTTAAAAATAGAAAAAATGACTTTTTGTAAATTTAGACTTAAAACCTTAAACCCCTAAAATGATGTACTTTTGTAGAATCATTAAGGGGCTAATGCCTTTTGCACTAGCTAGGAAGTAGAGCTCTTAGATAGTTTTATAACAACATATCATAGGCATCAAACAAATAACTAGTTGCAAAGTCATGGTGACAAGTAGCTATAATGCATGTTAGACCATTGGATTGAACTTTCTGGCTTACTCTTTTTTTTTTGGCCGTTCTTGAGATTAAACTTGACTTTAGAAAAAAGTAAAAAAATCTTACATTAAACCCCCCCACTTGAAAACTTGTTAGAAGCACATTGCGGTGATCCACCTTTGTATTGTCTTTTTGGCTTTAGCATCATTTGCTTACATGTCAATTCTTATTTGATTTATAAAACAAAACTTTACAAAATAATATTTTACCTTCCATTTCTTTGCAATCTTCTGCTTTTGGTGATCTCCACATCTTTTGTAACATTGGAATTGCAAATGACGATTGCCGAGTGTTGATTGTAATTTCATTTGCCACTCCACGTCTATTTGCCACATTGTTGTCATCTTCACCATTGGCCTTTGAGCTACACAATTTGTTTGTTGCTTAGGATGTCAAAGGGTGCCAATCTTCATAGTATTTGATGAAGATTGGCTATCAAATTGTCTATAATTGTTGATCAATCATCTGTCAACTAATGTTCTGATTCAGTTGGAATTTTTTCCACTCCGACCATGAATCTATCAGTTGACCCATCCATATATCCATCAAGTAATTCTACGATAGACTCATCAAGAGATACTTATTCATCTGTATAGGTTCACTATTCTTTTTCATCCTTAAACTGTTACTCCTTGATCTACATAACCCCACCATTTTTCTTCATCTTTAGGATTTTTATCTCTATATTCTTTAACATATTGTTGGCTGAAAAGCATTTGGCTCTCTGAGTTAAATCTGAAGTCTAAAGACTGAATATGAAATCTGAAGCCTCAATCTGAAATCTAAAGCCTGAATCTGAAATTTGAAGTAAAAAAACTTGTTTAATAATTATGGTTGACATCTAAAAATTAAGTAATGAATCTGAAACAAACTGTTTGTTAACAAACATCTGTCTGAAATATGTTAATTTGACACATTTGCCCCTATCTCTTGTTTGGAAATATTTTACATTATAAAGAAATTATTTTTTATTAAATGAAAATAAAATCATTATATTTAATTCAAATAAACTAAAATACTTAATAAAAAACCAAAATATCATCATAAGGCCCTCACTTCCTCTTAGTGGAAAGATTGTCATTATGTGTTGTATAGGATTGAACACCAGTAGCAACCAAACCTTCAAATAAGGCTCACCTTATATTTATATGCTATCCAAACCGTTTATAAGGTCATTTCCAATTGGATGAAGTGAAAACATTTTCAAAACTTTTGTGGCATATTTAAGTTTATTTTCCTTCCAATATGTCCGTCAGGTCACAAAAACCGGTATGAAGAGGAAAAAATAAAAATAAATCATATTGATCCAAAACTTCTATGACCCCAAAAAGGGTTTCAATGGTAGACGTTATCCCCTGCTGCTTTTTGCAGTTTTTTTTTTTTCATCCCTAACTTTAATACGAGCTCGCCAAATGGATGGATGGTTTGGATATAACACATACCTCATGATGGGATCTACAAAACTTGCTGACGTCAATACAACAGTTATATAGCTGGTGTGAGGTACACCAACCAATCCGCATCCTACTTGGACACAGACTAGCTACTGACTGGTTGAATAGGGAGATTCACTATCGAAGTGGCGTCATCAAGTTCCATGGGCCTACTATGATGTATGTGCTTTATCTATTTGGATATTTAATTTTAGAGCATGAGTTAAAGAATGAGGCAGACCTAAATATGTAGTTGACCCCATCACAAAAAACAGTGGCAAGTTTGATGCCTACCGTTGAAACCTTCCTAAGGCTCATTGTGATTTTTATTTGAAATCCAACCTGTTCACAAGTTAACACAAACATGAAAGAAGGCAAAAAATAAATATCAGCTTGATCAAAAACTTTTGTGGCTTATTTAAGCTTTTAATGGTGGGCGTCACTCTCTCCACTGTTTTTTATGTTGAGGTCCACTGGAGCTTTAGATTTGACTCATTCTTTGGATCTTTACCTAAAATTATATTTTCAAATAGAAGGACGGCATGAATACAAAACATACATCATGATGGGGCCACATAACTTGGTGACGTAACTTTCGTAGCGAATTTTGCTACTTAACCTGTCAGTATCTAATCTGTGTACGCGGTAATAGATTGGATACTCCCTGGCACCAGCCAAAGGCGGATGGTCAGTACTATGTGGGCTTCACCATGATGTATGTGTTTCATCCATGCCGTCCAATTATGTTTCTACATCATTTTATGTTATGAGACCAAAAATGAGGTATATCCCAATCTCAAGTGGACCACATTATAGGAAAACAGTGTTGAATGAACGTCGACCATTAAAAGCTTTTTGGGGGCCATAAAAGTCTTGGATCAAGCTGATCTTTGTTTTTTCCATTCATTTAGGTCTATATGATCTAATCAACAGATAGTACATTGGGCCTCAGGAGAATTTTAACGGTGGATATCCAATCACTATTGCTTTCTCGTGGTATGGTCACTTGAGATTTATAATCCTCTCATTTTTGGTATCAAGCCCTAAAATGATCTTTAAAAATGGATGAATGGAATGGATGAAACACATACGTTATGGTGGGGAATAAATAAGTTTCGCAGGTTAAAAGTTGATTTTGTATTGCGCAAACAATTTAAAAGAGAACTTGAAAATGGGTATTTTTGAAAGTAAAAATTTTTGTTTAATGAAATATTCATTGAGCGCATTCCGCTAAGCCAAACTCCTATCATGAAAAGAATTCAATGAAAAACCACTTAACACTTTCCTTCTTCCACGTTAACGACGCATTAACAAACACCACTAAACACAGAACATTTTCCCAATTCCGCATTAAGTGTAAAAATTCAGCATTAACAAACAGGCCCTTAGTCTCGCTTCAATTGAGTTAGAGTCTTATAGTTTTGCACAAGTGTTGTACCTGTTGAAACTTGAGCTAGCTGACTGCGAGATCTTTCAATGAATGTGCGCTATTTGTTGCCACAAGAATATATGCGTTGCATGACCTTAATCACCATATCAATCCTCATTCGCATCTCCTGAGTTGAAGGTAAGAATTCTTGATGAAAGGAGATAAGACTCCATGCTCATTGATGCTTGATTCCCCCGAGCACTTTCCCATAGGATTGATTATTTTTGGGTATAAAAACTCAAGTGAGCCACGTCACAACAACTAGTGACGATGGAAACACTGACCATTAAAACCTTACCATGAACCCGTTCCCAAGGTTGTTCACAATTAGTGACGATGGAAACACTGACCATTAAAACCTTACCATGAACCCATTCCTAAGGTTGTTCCCGCGGGGGATGAAGGGAAAACACAAATATCAGCCTAGTATAAATTTGTGGGCAGTAGGAATATTTTAATTGTGCGCGTTCAATCCTATTGTTTCTCGTGGTGTAGCTCACTTGAGTTTCAAATTAGCAAGTTTTTTTTAGCTTACGTTATAACATGAGCTTGCATAACAATGGACAGAGTGGACCTACACATAAATTTAATAAATTTCGGTGGACCCTAATTTGAGATATAAGAGCAACTTGGCTGGATGCTTCAAGTCTGACCTAACTCGTCTGGGTCACCTTAACTCAGAAACCATTGAGTCAGTCCAAGTCTCCCAATATTTTAAACATGAATCTGAATTCTTTGTTTGCCACAAATAAATCTTTTATATTTTTCTCTATTATAATTGATTCATGTTATCACTGCATTAAATGCCATTTGAAATGATGTGACACAATCACATTGCAACAAACATAAAATCTCTTTAATCATGTGTGTAAGGTGGGAAAACAAACGGATGAATAAAAAAGTGTGCTCCAACCCCTCCTCGGTTACGTAAACCGTAATTGAGGAGCGGAAAGGCCTGACTTTTAGGCAAGAAGATAGCCAGGCCAAAAGATATAAAATTCCTTGGGAGAGATCTTCTTCTTCCTTTTTTTTATTTTTTTAACACACGCACACACACTATGACACGCTCACGCCATGGTGGGATTTCACCACCTATGGGTAGTCGAACCCTTGACCAGGTGTTGAAACTCTTGAAAGTCTACCACTGGAGAAAGAGTAAGGACCATACTCCTGTGGTAGAGATTGCAGGTCTTGCACATGCGTACCATGTTTGCACGTGCAAGATCCATATGCCTGCTGGCATAGCAATCTTCACGTGTCCACAATCAAGCATAAGTGGGCCCCAATGAATATAAGCCTCGTGATGCACGACTCCACGGACATTCCACCAACCCAAAACAAAATAATTCCTCTATATAAAAAGAGGAAAATAGTGATACTGGGAAGTGATGAATGAGACGCAGGCAATGAGAAATTATACACGTGGCATATAATTAATTCGAATTGAACCGTCTAAATTAAGGATCTTAGTTTATATGTATCATAAGCCAAAAATATAACTTAATTTGGTAATCTAAATATCCATTTGGCTGATGCTTATTGGACGGTTGAAATGTAAATTATCTATCTTTTCTAAGCAGACAAGTGTCCACAGATTAGAGAGGTTCGGAATGTCCAATCCATGTGATTTTCAGTTTGTTAGACAGAGGGAAACGGATTGGCTACTCCCCCTGCCGCCAGCCCTGTGCTGATGGTCTGTGCTACGTGGGCCCCACAATGATGTATGTGCTTCATCCATGCCGTTCATACTTTTTTACATATCAATTTATGCCATAATCCCAAAAATTAGAGGGGTATAAATCTCAGGTGGACCACACCACAGGAAAATAGTAGTGATAGGATATATACCATTAAAATCCTCCTAAGGCCCAATGTACTGTTTATTTGACATCCAATCTGTTGATTAGGTCATACAGACCTAGATGAATGGAAAAACCAAAGATTAGCTTGATCAAAAACTTTTATGGCCCTCGAAAAGTTTTTAATGGCAGAAGCTCATTCAACACTGTTTCCTGTAATGTGGTCCAATTGAGAGTAGGATACACCTAATTTTTGGTCTCGTATCCTAAAACGATCTAGAAAAATAGATGGACGGCATGGATGAAACACATACATCATGTTAGGGTCCACATAGCACCGACCATCAGCCATTGGCTGGGGGCAGGGGAAGTAGCCAATCCGTTTCCTAGATACAGGTCTGACCCTCGTGGTGCGTCCCCGCCTCACCCAACACGGAGCGGTCCTGACCGTGGGCCCCACCTTGATGTATGTACTGTATATCCATGCAGTCCATCCGTTTTTCCGGCTCATTGTAGGGTACGTTGCGAAAAATGAAGAAGATCCAAATATCGGGGGGACCACACCATTGGAAACTGTGGTGATTGAATACCTACCACTAAAATCTTCCTAGGGCCCACCGTAGTGTTTATTTTCCATCCAACTTGTTGATTAAGGTCAAACAAATAAATATCAGCTTAATCCAAAAATTGTGGCCCACGGGAATTTTTTAACGGTCAATCACTACTGTTTCCTTTGGTGTGGTCTACATGAGATTTGGATCTGCTTCATTTTTGGGTTTATACCCTAAAATGATCTTGAAAAACGGATGGACGGCGTGGATATAAAATAAATACATCAATCTAGGCTCCACGGTTGGGGCCCACCTAATCCGCTTCCTGCACAACGTTAGTGGAAAAAGCTTATCGTACAACTCAAGTTGTGGGGTCCACCGTCGTTTGTGTACGGAATGTCCACCCCACCAAGAAAATGGTACGCCCGAAAAATAGGCAGATCCAACGATCATGAATTTGGAAGTTTTTTGAGGGGATGTTCATTGTTTTTTAATGGTGTGGCCCACCTAATGATCGTAAAGATCTGTTTACCGTGTCTGGGTGGCTGTGTATCAAGCATCATCTGCCCCAGAGTATATAAACCAACTTCCCATGTCCATCCAAAAGAATCATCGACATTCTCCTCTCTCGTTCTGTCTCGCTCTCTCTCGCGCGCTGCCACTGAAGATGGCGTCTTTTGTGGCTTCTCAATCTCTCCCCTCTCTGAAAACCCTAGTCCATTCTCAAACATCATCACCATCATCTCAGTTTCAAGGCAGCAGAATCGCATTCCCTCCTCCTGTGGCTCGCTCTACCCTTGGATATCGTTTGATTCCCCGTCGCGGGCAGAGAATCGAATCGAAACCGATCGGCATCTCATTCAGGTGCTCTTCTGGTACGTACTCCTCTCCTCGGTTGAGATTCTTTGCGTTGATGTGGTCTTTGATTCTTCGATGCTCAGTTCTCAGTCTTTGCTGATAGTATTCGAGTCCAGAGATTCGATACCTGGTTGAATCAGAGTATTCCATTTTAGCAGCCATTGTCGGGAATTGTGCTTGAATTTTGATGATTACGGTTTGATATCTATATTTGGCAATCATTCGATGGTTTTAGTTCCATTCTATCGACATCACTTTGCTTGAATTAAACGATTATAGGCGTGTTGGGTTGCACAGAATATCACGAAATTTCACGATCTTTGCACTATCATGAAATTTGGTGCAACCAAGCACACCCTCAACCACTTGGAGGAAGCCTGCTTCAATTGCAGCTGTGGTTTAAACCAAAATGAGCCTGTTAGGGGCGGTTGCCGTGTCTGCATGTTTGTATTGGGTTGTCTTGGAATTGGTATCCACCTGACACTTATAGCACACTCATTTCATCTCCCACATGGAACGAGCATAATAACGGTCTCTGGCTGGTTACAAATGGAAAAGGGGTTTTTTGCTTAATGGAAAATTGGCTGTCTGTGAATTTCCGAACATGGAGTCTTTTCTCTTTGATAAGTAATGGCTACTTATTAAGAAAGATAAAAGGGGGTGCTATCCATTAATGACTATTTATTCATGGCCAAGTTTGCTAAGATATTGGCGACTTGGTTCCGTCTAAAAAGATGTGCAGAGATTCCTGGTGGAAAAACTGGCAAGGTTCATTCTAGCGTTGTCAAAAGCTTACATGATTGATATTAAGAGGGATTGATCAACTGAGGAACTGGTCTAACCACCAAGCCAACCCAACAGCGCCCTGGTTGGATTGTTTCTTGGTGGGTGGATGGATGGTGTGAGAAGCTTTTCCCCAATGCCGTGTAGACCGTGCTTCGCATGCCTACCTCAGATCACAGTCCAATTCTTCTGAAAATTGATGCTATTAATTGGGGCCCTAGACTGTTCAATTTCAAAAATAATTGGCTTCGGACTTCTTTGAAGATGGTGAAGGAATGTTGGTCAGGTATTAACGTTGTGGGATGGGCTGGTTTTAGATTTTGCAAAAAGTTCAAGAGTATTAAAGCCAACCTGAAATAGTTGGCCAAGGAGCTGAAGGCTACAGAGGTAGCAAAATCAGATTATATTCTTAGTGGCATTGAGGAAATTGGTATAAAAGAAGTTCAGCAAGGAATCGGGGAGCGGGAGCGGCAAGAAAGGTTGGATCTCAGGAGGGAATGGAATAATCCATCAGGAAGAAATAGAGTGGAGACCGATCCAGAACACTTTGGCTAAAATTGAGGGATCGAAACAAGATGATCTTCCACAGCATGACTAATGCTAAGAGGAGGAAGAATTCTATAAGAAGCCTTAAAATAAGTAGAAGACGCATTGAAGAAAAAGAGATGATTCAAGAATCAGTCGTGGAGTACTACTAGATTCTGTACTCCAAAGAGGAGTTTTGCAGATCTCTATGGGAAGGCATCCAATGTAATTCCTTGCCAGAAGAGGAAGCTCGCAGGCTGGAACGTCCATTTGAAGACGAGGAGATCAAAGGGGTTATTATGAATATGAAAAGTGAAAAGGTTCTAGGGGCATGTGATTTCTCGATCAGGTTCTTTCAGTTTTACTTGGATATAGTGAAGCAGGATCTGATGGAGCTGATAATGGAGTTCTACAATAGTGGCTGGTTCAATAGAAACATGAATGCTACGTTAATTTGCTTAATTCCGAAAAGAAGCGGGTGCTGTGGAGCTGGGTGACTTCAAACCAATTAATCTGGTAAGCAATGTTTATAAAATTATTACTACAGCCTCTGCCAACAGGATGAAAAAGGTTATGTATTGGCTTATTTCCCCTTATCAAGGGGCTTTTGTAGAAGAGAGGCAGATTCTAGATGGCATCCTTATAGAAAATGAATACATCCACTCAAGGAGGGTTGATAAAATTCCTGGAATTTTGTGCAAGATTAATTTGTAAAAGGCATATGACAGAGTGGACTGGGGTTTTCTGTCATATTCGATGCATAGAATGGGCTTTAGAGAAAAATGGATCAGATGGATCTTGGATTGCTTTTCATCGCCCACTTTTCTATCTTAATTAATGGTTCGCCTTGTGGCTTCTTCAAGAGCTTAGAAGTGTTTGACGGGGGGACCTGCTCTCCCACTTTCTTTTCTTGCTGGTAGTAGAGTGGCTTAGCTGATTGTTTGAGAGAGGGGAGGAGTCATGAATGATTGAAGGTAGGGTAGGGAGTTCAGGACTTAATGCATCTTCAATTCATAGTCAACAGTGTGGTCTTCTGCAATGCATCCAAGAGCGAGATTAGTAACGTGAAGTGCATCCTTAGATATTTCAAGGCAGTGTCGGGCCTCATGGTCAAATTAAGCAAAAGCTCGATGACTGGGGCTGGTTTGCAGGAAGATTTCCTTAAGCATCTTGCAAGCCTGCTAGCTTCCCTATTTCGTACTTAGGTCTTCCATTGAGGGGGGTGATTCTATGTTATGGTCGGTTGGTTCACGACGATTTTCAGTGAAATCATTATGATTGCCAAGGGGGCCATGCTTAACACTTCTGGTTTTATGGAGTTACCCCAAAGGTTGCTGCATTTACATGTTTGGTGGGTAGATAAAGAGTTTTGACGATAGACAATCTCCAAAAGATCTTTGCTTATCCTGAATATGTCTTGTATGTGCAAGCAGTATACCGAGGCGATCGACCACTTGTTCATTTTTTGTCCCTCCATTCAATCAGTGTGGGAGTCCTTTGTGTCTTTTGGGGTGTCTTAGGATATGCCGGGATTGGCAAGGGATCTTCTTTGGGCATGTCATGGCTAAGAGAGATCAATCTTCTTGGCTTTTGACACTTTTGGTCATCTGGTGGTCCATTTGGGGCAAGAGGAACAGAAGATTTTGTGATTCTTCTCGTTTAGTGGAAGTAGTTGTGGAGCAGGTCAAAGGGTTGGTTTTTGAATAGGCAGGTTCCAGTTGTAATCATCAGTGAGGTGGGAGCTTGTTGTGGGGTTTTTGCTTTTTTCCTTCTGTATTCTTTTACTCTTTCACTGTCGCATGCAGGCCTTCAATAAATTCCATTATCCCTCAAAAACATCTAGTGGCCACAGCTCATGTTTCCTTTTCCTTGGCTTTACTTTCTTTCTTTGTATTTTTATTTTTACAAATGTTTATATTCAAAAAAAGAGAAAAAAGCAAAAGAAAAAAAGAAAAAAGGAAAGATCAAGCCATTAGAGGATGGTGTATCAATGTATATCAAGGGGCTTTAACACTCCCCTGCATGTGCGGAGTGGAGCTCCGCATGGGAACATAACATATTGGGCATGGGTGGAGGGACACTCATGCCATAAACAGGCGGGGCTTGATTTCCGGGTCCTTGGGCCGGACTTGATTTTCCTAGCCCCCCATGGGAGAATATATTACGGAGGCATATATACTGCTCTCAAGATTTGAACACTTGACCTTCCGCTTTGATGCCATGCCAAATAACCACTTACTCTAAAAGTTCGAGCTGTTAGAGGATGGTGTATCAATGTATATCAAGGGACTTTAACAATGCTATTTAGAGTTTAGTACTTAACATAAATTTTGTTTCCTAAGATTCCGTTTTTACTTTTTGCGCGATGGTTTTTCAAGCTCGTGAACTGTGGTCATACCTTAGGTGTAGGATCCTTATTCTAAGTGCTAACCAGGTGGCGCTCCTGCTTTGGAGCCCCACTTCGGTCTTTTTCTCTCGCTCCTGCTTCCTACCTGTTCGTAGAAACACATTTTGAAAGAGATGCTTCTGCACTCCCACAGCTAAATTTGTTGCCGCTTCCCTTCACACTTCGTGCAGCTATCAATCGTACATCATAAATAATGTAATCCAGTATTTTGAGTTGTTAAGAGGTCAAATATTTCTTGATTACCCAAGTTGCCAATTTCATTATGGTTTTGTGCATCCTCATAGTAGTGTATGCCTGGTGCTGATTGTCATGTCATTTGTTTTATGTTGTCTTGGTTCCTCAAGGATAATACATGATTTGTGATATCTCATTTGTTTGTCTTTGTATTTTAAATTATTGGCGCATATGTCATGCTTTTCTTCTCTCTCTTTAAATTTTATGCAGCATTGACTCCTGAGTTGAAGTCTTCTTTGGATAAAGTCGTCACATCACACAAAGTGATTCTTTTCATGAAAGGAAGCAGGGACTTTCCACAATGTGGCTTTTCAAACACTGTTGTGCAGATATTGAAGTCCCTGAATGTGCCATTTGAAACATTAGACATACTACAGAATGAAATGCTACGTCAGGGTTTGAAGGAGTATTCAAACTGGCCGACATTTCCTCAACTTTATATTGACGGAGAGTTCTTTGGTGGCTGTGACATCACAGTTGGTAAGACTAAAAGCATAATGTTTATATGCGTCTGATTGTCTTTGTATATGTTGAGCACTCCCAAAACCAGTAGTTGATGCCCTAGTTCTATCCTTTCTATTACTGTGATGTGCTAGATGACTGTTTGAAGTTCATTGAACAGTCTTTTATTTAATTTTGGGAAATTTACTCAAACACATTTTGGATTTCCTAGACTGAAATTTAAGAAAGTATTGCTTATTTGCTAGTTTCTAGAGCCCTTCTTAAAGTATTTAATGAAATACACTCCTCCTGGGCTTTCGTCTTTTGGGACATTACTAGCAATTCTGATCACCATTTTACCCCCACTCACAGTTACCAACCATGTCATTGTAGTTGGTAAGGGGTAATGCATAATGTTTCTGTGCTTCTGATTGTCCATGAATATGCTACATAGCAGTAGCTTTGAGGTGTTATGTTCCTAAAAGATGAATTGTCCCTGCTATGCAGCTGCTAAGACACTCAAGACCACAATTCCATGTCTGTGACACCTCACAGAGATGCCCATTTCTATCTCAAGGATATTGTTTTTGACTCATTGAGTCATGTGCTATGAACCCCTTCATCAAAGTCATGTTGCCCATGCTTTTGAGAACTTACCAGCATGATGTAGGACAGAATGATGTAACCTAATATGATGCCATGAAATTAAAAGACAGAATAACTAAAGCAATGGAATGACAAAATAAAGCTAATTTACCATAAATTCAGAAATTTCAGATTCATGACATGTCCAAATTCAAGCTCGTGATAGTCCCATGATTTGGATCTCATAAATTACTGATTAATCAGGACCTATGGGAAATAGAACTCCCATCCTAACATAGGGTTAAATATGAATTCAATGGAAATCATGAGTCTTGCATGCGTTTTGACATTTTAGGGCAGTATAAAGACTAGGGAGTGTGGGAAATGGGTTTGGGGTATATAGGCTTGGAGGAATTAAGGTTGGAACATTAGGGTTGAGGTTTTGAGAGGTTTCAGATTGGGGTTTCAGATTTTTGGGTTAAGGGTTTTAAGACTTGGGATTTCTAGAATTGGGGATATGGGTTTCAGGTTGTGGGAAATAGGGATGTATGATTTGGACAAGGGATTTTTAGATTTTGGGGATTTGGGTTTGGAAAAATTAGAGATTTTGGAATTTTAAGATTAGGATTTGGTGAATTTAGTTTAGATGTTTATGAAGAGGGAAGCAAAGGGAAGTGAAGAGCATTTATAACGAAACAAGGGAGCCTGTGTACAAGGTTGTCCGTACGGATAGTCGTACGTCTGTGCGTCCTTACGGACAACAAAGGATGGCCGGTTGTGGTTGGTTTGGGCATGGGATGGGTCGATTTAGGTTTTTGGATGGTAACAAAGAAGAAAAAAGAAGAGAAGAAGACGCAAGAAAAGAAGAAATGAGAGAAGATGATACCTTGTTGAGAAGAGAGAAAAGTGGAAAAGATAACTAGGGAATCGCTTCCCGTGTTTTCACACTACCAATCTAATCATAGGATGATTTTTTTTTTTATTTTTATTTTTTTAAAACTTTTTTTCCCCGCTCAATCTCAAAGCAAAAGGAGAGAAATTTTCATTATTTGTAACATGCATAATGGTTAGGGTGGGGAGGTTCAACCCTTTATAGTCTCAGGAAAGGCCTTTTACAAAAGGGCGCTCGTAGATAATATTCTTAACATAAAGACGCCTAATGAATTAAAAGTTGTTCCTAACTCCCTAATCTCAATACAAATATGAGCCATACCAAAAATAATGAAACATATAAACAAACTAAACAACTAATCTATTTCATGGCCCATGGGGGTTCATGATCAAGATGTTTGATGATGATGATCTAACCGTCAAAATGGTCCACGGTCAAAATCCAACGGTCCAATCATCTTGTCTACTTGAACTAATGGTATGTTGTGTCCATCAAACTCCTATATGCAGTCAAAGTGCATCTTTCTAGTGTGAGCAGTGTTTAAATTATCGGTGATATTATCAAATTATCGCCGATAATTTCGGTATCGTTGGAGTTCCGACACCGAAACTCCCTTTTTTCATTTCTCTTCCTAATATCGCCGATTTTTCAGCGATTTTATCGATTTTTTGCGAAAAGTCCAGTTGTCAGTGAGAAATCGCCGGATAACTGTAGCAAACAACCCATTTTCAACGATAAAAGGACCGATAACATCGGGGTGTTGCGTAAATACGCAAAATATCCCCAAAAAAGGAAAAAAAATGGGGAAACTTGCGGATTTCTGTACCTGTAGAAGAGGAGGGCCAATCGTAGAAGAGGATTGGTGAACGGAAATTGCAGTGGGCCAATTGATTGATCGGTGTGCCGTAAGTGCAATCCAATCTCTACTTTCCACTCTTTTTTCTTCGAATACTCAAAATTTTCAAACCTAGAGATGATTTCGGCGAAGAATCTGCTGAATATTAGCGATTTGGAGAGACTTTCCGTCGAAAATTGTGGGTTTCGAGGGTTCCCTTCCGAAACCCTCTTCCGTTTCGAAAACGCCTGTTCGAGACTGAAGGTGGAAGTGTTCCTTCCAGCAGTTTTACGGGCGCGCATTGGCTATTGACAAGTTGAGTCGCGAGACTGCTACTAAAGTGACGTCACCAAGTTCTGTGGGCCCACCATGATGTATGTTTTGTATCCACGCCGTCCATTCATCTGGAGAGATCATTTAACCATAAGATCCAGAGAATGAGTCACATCCAAAGCTCTAGTGGACCCCACCACAGAAAACAGTGGGGAGAGTGACACCACCATTAAAAACTTCTAAAGGCCACTAAAGTTTTCGATCAAGCTGATATTTGTGTTTTCCCTTATTTAACATCTTTTTTAACTTTTGAACTGGTTGGATTTCGATAAAACATCATGGTGGGCCTTGGGAAGGTTTCAACGGTGTACATCATTCTTCCCTCTGTTTTCTATGGTGGGGTCCACTAAAGCTTTGGATCTGCCTCATTCTCTGGGTAATGCCTTAAAATAATACCTCCAAATGAATGGACGCTGTGGATACAACACGTACATCATAGTGGGGTCCACAAAACTTGGTGACGTGTAGCGGCTCTTGCTACTCAACCTGTCAGCGTCCTCGTTTTGAGAACAGATTGGCTACTCCCCCTGCCACCAGCTAATGGCTAATGGTGGGAGCTCTGTGGGACCCACCATGATGTATGTGTTTCATCCATTCCGTCCATCTATTTTTCCATATCATTTTAACTTAATAGACCACAAATTAGGTATATCTCAATCTCAAGTGGACCACATTAAATGAAACAGTGTTGAATGAGCGTCGACCATTAAAAACCTTTTGGGGGCCGTAAAAGTTTTGAATCAAGCTGATCTTTGTTTTTTTCCCTTCATCTGGGCCTGTATGACCTGATCAATATATTGGATGTCACATAAACAGTACAATGGGCCTTAGGAGGATTTTAATGATGGATATCCAACAACTATTGTTTTCCTTTGTGTGATCAACCTGAGATTTATATCCCTCTCATTTTTGGAATCAAGACATAAAATAATTTTAAAAAATGAATGAACGGAATGGATGAAACACATATATAATGGTGGGGCCCACAAAGCACTGACCACTAGTCATATGGGAAATCAGACTGGGTACTGAGTTAATCAGTACTACGCTCTCTCTCAGTATGCTCTTATGGTACTGAGCAAACTCTGTTAGGCCCACCGTAAATGTATCTGGTCTATCCACGCCGTCCATCCGTTTTCCATCTTATTTTAGGGGTTGAGACCAAAATTTATGCATACCCAAAGATCAAGTGGACCATACCATTGGAAACAGTTGGAATAATAACTTCTACCGTTGAAACATTTCTTACCATTGAAACCTTCCTAGGCGCCCACAGTGGTGTTTATTTGTCATCCAAGTTGTTCATAAGATTACACGAAGGTGGATGAAGGTAAAATATAAAAATGATATGGATCCAAAACTTTTGTGGCCCCCAATGATTTTTCAATGGTAGGCATGTTCAATTCACATTGTTTTATGTGGTGTGGTCCATTTGAGCATTGGATATGCTTCATCTTCGGGATCAAGCCTTAAAATTATCTTGTAAAATGGATGGCTGGGGTGGATAAAATACATAAATCACAATGGGCCCCACACAGTTGACTCAGTACGATAAGGGTACTGATTTATGCTGTGCGCACGTGTCACTTGTTTATATCAATGGATTGATGGGTCGATGTTACGTGGGGCCATCATAATGATAAATATTTTATCAATGTCATCCATTTATTTTGATAGATAATTTTAAGGCATGAGCTCAAAATGAGACAGATCTACATGACTGCATCTCAGGTGGACGTGGACCACACTAAGGGAAATAGTGGTGATTAAATGCCCACCAATAAAAACTTCATAAGGCCATTGTAATGGATTTTTTTTTTTTTTGGCCATCCAACCTCTTGATTAGGTCACACAGATCTTGATGAAGCGAAAATATGATTTAAATTATGTTAGAATTTGCCACATGTACCATTTTCAAATGCTAGGTATCAAGTGTCATATGCAGCCAGAGTATCAAATACCACGCTGATTAGATAATTTGATCCATCATTGATTTGGCAACTTTGAGTTCATTTACTTTTACATGTCTTAATTACTGTATGCCAGCTGCATTTGTATTATATAAACTCATTTTGGTTACTATTTGAGTGATTTCTTACGATAGCGCATGCCTTTTGACCCCCATTAAATGGAAACTTCTAATTTAATGCATTCTTTTTGCAATTTTTTCATTTATGAATATGTAAATATATGTATTTAGGCATATTCTGAAGTTTCACTGAAAAATTCCACAATTTTCTCCATATTTCCCCTTTTTTCCCTGCATTTCCGGTTATCGGCGATATTATCGGCGATAACGATATTATATCTTTATCTTCGGCCAGCGAAACTTGTAGAGATACCGACAACTCGAACACTGAGTGTGAGATCTTTGAAGATGCACGAATATGCGCGTGAGGTCTTCAACGTGGCTGGGAATGTGAATTGGGCCAAGTGAGCCCTATGTAATAGTCGTCTAGCCATAAGGAGACTGGCTCAGCCCTCCTTTGGTATGGTGCTCGGATGTCCTCATCGATTCTCCTCGGTTAAGGAGATTTTGCCTTTGGCAAAATAAAGCTGTGGTGACACTCGAGGAGATACGGGTCTCGTCGTTGAAGCTTTGCCTTTGTGATATACGTACTGTCTGACTTTGGTCTACCCTTCCACTTGATAAGGTACTCCTGGTAACTTCCATGTCGTGTGGAAACCACTCGCTCATCTCAGATATCGTCTATCCTCTCTTGGTATGCGTGTATGGCAAAAGAGGCAGAAGCTTGGAAGAATAGTTGAATATAGTTCAAGGTTCATGGGACATGCTCAGAGGGATATCATCAGGATCAGGGTGATGGTGTGAATAAAGGCTAGTAGGTGTAAATGTTGGATCTTTAAAAGACACAAGATCTTCCACATTGAATGTAGATTTAATACCCATGTCAGGTGGAAGATCTACAACATACGCATCGTGTCCCAAATTATTCAGTATGTTATAAGGTTCCACACTACGGGTTTGTAGTTTCTTAACGGTCCCTTGCAGGAAATGTTCAGGCCTTATATGAGCCATCACATAGTCACTTACCTAAAACTTTCTGAACTTCTTATGAGAGTCAACAAATATCTTGTACATTTTATTGCTCATGCTAATTCGTTTTCTAATTTCAACATGCGAATCATGGATATGATGTGTAAATGCATAAGAAAACTTTGACGACCTATGTGAGACTTACGTAGGAATAATATCTACGGGCTTCCTAGGCTCATCTACTTGTCTCTCCAGATTCGCTTCCTCCACGAGACTCATTTGATCGTGAAGAAGGTTTGGTAGAGTCAATCCGGGGACAAGATTTAGGGCATGTTGAATGTTCCATATGGGTATAAGTTCATCTAGTATGTCCTCTTGGATAACATCACTGAACTCCCCCAATATCGGACTCACCTCAAGTGGTAACTCTGCACTACCCTTGGGTGTAACCTCAAGTGATATCTACATTCTAACCTTAGGTGTGTCCTCACTTGCCACATAAACATACACCTTCAAATCAGCTTTAGTCTTCCTTTTAGAATCTTTGGTATTTATTATAGGGAGAGACTCAAGTTGGAATTTCCTTACATCTTTAGGATCACGTTTCTTAATGGCCTTCTTTTCCGGTGTGCTTTTGGGTAGAAGAGGATTCAACTTTATCTTCTTACCCTCATGCATAAATGAACACGTATTACAGCGACCGAATAGTGTCACATCATGATCATACAACCAGGGTCTACCCAAAGTAATGTAGCCTATATCTATAGGCCAAACATCACACCACAACGTGTTCGTATAGATACCAAATTGGATGGGAATTGGATAATGCTGAGAAATTGGAATTGAAGATGTATCAACCCATGAGACTTGATAGGGCCGAGGGTGAAGAACGATTATCAAACCTAAGTGATCCATTGTGTTGTAGAGACCACATTGGTGCAACTGCCACTATCAATGGTCACCTTGCAATTTTTGTCACCACACGTGGCATAAGTTTGGAAAATTGAATTCATGCACCAATCATCACTTTATATACTCTGGCCTAAGGCGTGTCTAACGACTGCAAGTGGCACCGTCTCAACTCCTTCGTCTTCTTCATCACTAGCACCAATTTCGGATTGATATTCTTCTTCTTCGCAATCGCCCTGATCATACACATCTTTATCCAACTCTCCAATGACGATGGCCTTATTTCGCTCTTTTGTAGGGCATTGATGTGCGAAATGCCTGTTTTCTCGACAATTGTAACACCGCACTTGCTCACCTCACTTTGAACTGGTACTGGCTAGACTTTTATCCTTGCATCCCTAATGTTGGATCAAGTACTAGTAAGGGCTTTGAATTGGCCCCCAATACTAGGCTTGGCTCCTTGTGAAGTGGCCTTGACGTTGGACTCACTAGGGTCAAATCTCCTCACGAACTGCAGTTTCGGATATCGCTCAATGTCTTGCACCACTTGATAAGCATGCTCTAGGGTGCCGACATCGTAAGAGATGAGCTTACGCTGAAGCTCGGATTAGAGGCTTATCTTGAAACAGGAAAGTGTCATTAACGGATCCTCCTCGACGTTACATCACATCTTGTATTCGTCGAACTTGGCGATGTAATCTGTCATGGGCATTGGTCCCTGGCGAAGAGATTGCCATTAATCCAGGAACCTCTGGTAGTACGAGAGGGGGAGATACTTTTCTATCAAAATCCCTTTCATGTAGGCCCACGATGCGACCGGGTCATCTCCAGATCTCTCCATCTTCCGCTCGACATTTGTCTAGAACAATTTGGCTTAACCCACCAACTTCATCCTGGCAAACCTCACTCGATGTTTATCAGACATGTCATACCACTCAAAATAGTGATCCATGTCCTCTCGCCAATCCAGCAAGGCCTTGGGGTCCAAGCGACTATCAAAGTTCGGGGCCTCAACTTTCGTACTTTTTATCACACTTTCATCAGGATCATGGTAGTCCTAATACTCTCCACGATGTGGCTGGGTACACACTCCACCATGCCCAATATCTCGGCCGTGATTTCTCTCACGTTCTCGAACTTGGCCTCCTCTAACTTGACTTCCTGCTTAAGATTGGTCATCTTTCCCATTGTCAGGGTTTGCCTGGAGGAAAGTCTCCAACTAGGTTATGCGATTATTGGGCTCCTGAGTTTATTGTGGGGTGTAGACCAAAACCATGCCTAATACGAATCATCATAAACTTATGGGTCTAATGGGGAATCTAAAATCTAAAGACTCTAGATGCAGTGTGATGAGAATGGAAAGACGCCTAATTTTAGACTCTAAATGCGATATGAAATCCCTAAACTAACCTAGGCCCTAGAAGTATTGGATGCGCTAAAACATATGCCAAACCTGCTCTCATACCAATATTTGATGTAGGACATTATGATCTAACCTAATATGATTCCATGATATTAAAAGACGGATTAAGTAGAGCAATGAAATGACAAAATAAAGCTAATTTACCATAAATTCGGAAATTTCAGATTCATGACATGCCCAAATTCAAGCATACGACAGTCCTGCAATGCAAATCTCATAAATTACTGATTAACCAGGACATATGGGAGATGGAACTCCCATCCTAGCATAGGGTTAAATTTAAATTCAATGGAAATCATGAGTCTTGTACGAGTTTTGACATGTTAGTGCGGTTTAAAGGCCAGGGAAAGTGGGAAATGGGTTTTGGGGTATTTAGGCTTGGAGGAATTAAGAATGAAACATTAGGGTTGAGGTTTTGGGTTGTGATTTCAGATTTTTAGGTTAAGGGTTTTAGGACTTAGGGTTTATAGAAGTGGGAATATGGGTTTCAGGTTGTGAGAATTAGGGATTTATGATTTGGACGAGATTTTTAAATTTTGGCAATATAGGTTTGGAAGATTTGAGGATTTTGGAATTTGAAAATTTTAGGGTTAAGATCTGGTGAAATTAGTTTAGGGGTTTTTGAAGAGGGAAGCAAAGGGAAGAAGAGCATTCGTAACGAAACAAGGGGACCATTGGACAGTTGTACGTTTGTACGAACAACAAAGGATGGCCGGCTATGGTCGGTTTGGGGTTGGGATTGGTTGATTTAGGTTTTGGATGGTAACAAAGAAAAAAAAAAGATGAAGGAAGAAAAGATGATACCTTGTTGAGAAAAGAGAAAAGTAGAAAAGATAACTAGGGAATCGCTTCATGTGGTTTCGCACCACTAATCCAATCACAGGATGATTTCTTTATTTTTGCTCAATCTTAAAGAAAAATGAGAGAAATCTCTTTCATTCATAACATGCATAATGGCTAGAGTGGGGACATCTAACCCCTTATAGTCGTAGAAAAGATTTTTTACAAAAAGGCACTCTTATATAAGATTCTTAACTTAAAGATGCCTAGTGAATTAAAAGTTGTTCCTAACTCCCTAATCTCAACACAAATATGAGCCATACAAAAAATAACAAAACATGCAAACAAACTAAACAACTCCCCATGGGGGTCCACGATTAAGATGTCCGATGATGATGATTTAACTGTCAAATTGGTCTATGATCGAAATCCAACGGTCCGATTATCATGTCCACTCGATCCAATGGTCTGATGTGTCTATCAAGTTCCTACATGTAGCCCACGTGCATCTTCCTAATGTGGGGTCCTCAAAGATGCATGAACATGCACATAGGGTCTTCAACGTGGCTAGAAATGTAAATTTGGCCAAGTAGGCCCCATTTAATAATCGTCTAGCCATAAGGAGACTGGCTCAGCCCCCCTCCTTTGTTATGGTGCTTGGATGCCCTCATCACAACACTACAAATCTCCTTTCCAATGTAGTACTATGTTGCAGTGCCTTTCCTTGTAATTGTATTCCTTTTCTATTCTTTAATAGTTTCTCATTAGCAGTAAAAAAATACTGTAGTTCTTGATTCATCATTGAAAAGCTCTAATGGTAATGGCAAATATGTGTGTGCATGCAAGCACCAAATGAAGCATTCATGTTTGGGTACTTTTGCTTAATCAACCATGTTTAAACTTTAGCATTAATTCTGCAACAGATGCATACAAGAGCGGGGAATTGCAGGAGCTGTTGGAGAAAGCAATGTGTTCGTGATAATTGTCAAATTCATTAAGAAGTCTTTACTTGTATGGTTTGGTAAAGTTTGAATTTTATGACATGTATTGTCTTGTATTTAGTTGAATCCCTGTTGGGAGAATATTTCTTATATCGATGGTTTTATGTCGATTACAAACAGTTCATGGTACAATTCCTGATACATTATCAGTTTATAATATGTATTTGTCATATGTCTGTCTGTGGGCCTCATTGTTTTACATATGTGAACATGTAATTTCAGCTTCATTCTTAAGGCAGCTTTTATATTTGGTGGAAGTAGATGTTGGTAAATAGGTGTTAATGGTTTTTCTATCGGAAAATTTTGTTAAAAAAGTAGCTGTTAAGTATAAAGTTAAAGTCGTGTGAGATTAATCTTATCATGAAACCAATTGCCGTTTATTTACTACTACATGCAAATCTACAAAATCTGGAGGGTTTGTCAACAGAGGGAAGAGGACCCTTAACTGCTACAGCCATGTGCCTGTTCCGCTTTGAATCGCACTTCAGGCTCATGCTGTGGCTCCTGCTTTCTAGTTGTTATACTTGCTAAAGAAGCTTCACTGCTCCCATGCCTGAATTTATTGTTGCTTCCCTTCATGCTTTGTATGACTATAACAGTTCTAAAATGTCAATCTTCTCAAATTATGTTCTATTTTTGTTGAAATTATCCTCTTCAATTGATTAAATATTTATATTTGGCTGGATGAAATAAATAGAATACATTTCCAATGTTGTCAAAATTGGTACCATATCGCAAATCATGATAGGGGTTGAATTGTATCAAATCATAAATTGCAAGATTTTTTCTGATTTCTTAAAAAAATAGATTTTAAAAAAAAAACATATGAAAAAAATTAGTAAATCTGAAAAAAAATTAAAAACTCATCAATCATCCATTTCACAACATGTACCATAAAAATAATACATATCATGATATTATCAATTATGAAAAAGTATATGGTATAACATTTGTTGTCGTGCCTCAGCGGTAGACTCTCTAGAGTTTCAACACGAGGCCACGGGTTCGAGCATCCCTTGTGGGGTGGGTGTACGTGTGTGGGGGTGTGAGTGCATGAGTGCATGGGGGAAGGGTAAGTGTGTGTGTAAAAAAAAGTATATGCAATACATATCATGATAGTAAATGATTCTTTTCTTTTTCCTTTGTCTTTTTTTTTTTTTTTTCTCTTTCAAAAAATTTGCCTTAAAAAACATACGCGAGTACTTTAATAATGTTGTTCTTTTGTACCTTCCTTGAGCATAGAATCATATTGGAAAAAATGACACTCGATTCTATTGTGACTAAAGAGATACTGATTTCTTTGTATTGGGTTTTCAAATATCAAAATCCCCAGATCTCCTCTTTCCTTTCTCCATCTCTCTCTCAAAAGAAAAAAATGCAGATATTTTTAATAGGGGAATGCCTTTTTCATGTTTTATGAGCAAAAAAGTATGGAGAGAGAAGGAAAAAATTGAATAATAAATAATAATAAATTGATTTTTAAAGTAATTTTTGGGCCCGTTTATGCAATCTACGATTATCGTACAATTTGATATGATTATCGTACGATTCGTATGATAATCATACAATTTTTTAGGATTTACGATTTGGGTGTATGACTCGAAATGTACACCCATGCGATATGACATGAATCGTATGATTCTGATAATATTGTACATATCGATGTTCAGTTATTAGAGGCTTCTGACCAATTTTCCCACATTCCTATGGTCGTATTTCACTCAACAAAAGTTCAATGATCGGTTGCCTACCGGACATCAACCCTCCTCATCTACCCAAGCTGGGAGCCCATTGGTGTTATATTCCTTCAATTCTCTTCTCCCTCATTCAATTTTGATGGTATTAGAATGCTAGGTTGGTTGGTGTAGGACGGCCTAATCCAACTCTAAATGAATCCTGTATTTGAAAGGGGCAGATTTATGCAAGCATTAACAATAAAGATTCAACATTATACATCACAAAATAAGAAGGAATTAAGGAAAATTCAGCAATGATCATGGTCATCTATCACAAACATGTTGTATTGAACCTTAAAATCTGAATTTAGTCAGATCCGGCGAAAGATAGAACTTTCGTCTTGCAATAGGTCCGTCTGACGATTCAAGTGGATTTTCTAATCCAGGAAATAGGAATTTTCTTGATTGGGAAATCTGGAAAACTCAGAAATTTTGATGGTTCTTTAATTATAGTTCAAATCTTGGGCCTTGGGTGATGGGATTTGAAAAAGATCAAAATATATATATGTGGGGATCAAGATCTTCCAAGATTTAATGATTTGGATTGAAAAGAAAAGGAATCGGTTTCTAGATCTGGAGAATTTAGAAGAAAAAGGCCAAGAACAGGGCATCATTGACGGTATTAATGTTGAAGGTATGAATAGGTCGATCTCGTGCCGACGATATACTCCTGTTTAGTAAAGCAGAGGAAGAAAAAGTTATCAATCCTTGAACGATTATCCATTGCTTTGAGGTGGTCTCGGGTCTCTAAGTGAATATGGCTAAATCAAAGATATTTGGTATAAACATGGAGGGAGAAGAGATATTGAAATTTGCTGATTTGTTTGATTGTGCAGTGGGTTCCCTCCCGACTACATTCGTGGGCCTTCCGCTCTGCTTTGGAAAACCTCCATTACATATGTGGGAAAAGGTAATCTCCATATTCGACTCATACCTAGCTAGATGGAAATGCAGATATCTCTATCTAGGCGGAAGGATCACTCATATAAAGGCAACCCTCTCGAATCTTCCTCTATATTTTATGTCTCTATTTTCATGCCCGGGTGCGATTTTAGAAAAATTGTAGAAGCTAGGGAGGAAATTTTTATGGCATGGAAAAGAAGACAAAAAGAAGTATCATCTCCTGAATTGGAAAGAGGTTTGTAAGCATGTTCAAGATGGAGGGGCCGGAATAAAAGATCTTAAATCGATGAATAGGGCTCTTCCAGGAAAGTGGATTTGGAGGTTGGGATCTGAGGATGGTAATTTGTGGAATTCCTTAATATAGCATAAGTATCTGTGTTCAAAAGGGGGTTGGTGGACCAAATCTTCATCTATTTACAGAACTTCAGCGGTTTGGAAAGGGGTGCTAGCCACTAAAGAGGAAGTTTTCAAAGAAATCAGTTTTGCAGTAGGGAGAGGAGATAAAATCAGCTTTTGGTCAGATTCATGGGTAGGGGTTGGAACTTTAAAAGAGAAGTTTCTGCATATATCCCGCACTATCGCTAATCAGGACATTTCAGTAGCAGCTAGTTATTCGGTGATTGGGGGCGTGGTGGTGTGGAAGGTGGAGTGCAGAAGGAATCTCCGTGACAACGAGGTCGAAGAGTATGTGGCTCTGTTAAAATGTATTCAAGATGCCAAGATAGACTCGGAGAGCGAAGAGAAGGTAGTATGGAACAAACACAAATCAGGAAAGTTCTCAGTTAAATCGTTTTACAGGTGCATTGACAAAGGAGCGGATAAGGAAGAAGATACCTACACCGACAAGATCTGGAA
Source organism: Magnolia kwangsiensis (assembly GCA_037074715.1). Lineage (NCBI taxonomy): Eukaryota > Viridiplantae > Streptophyta > Magnoliopsida > Magnoliales > Magnoliaceae > Magnolia > Magnolia kwangsiensis. The sequence goes on along the minus strand of CM073573.1, from coordinate 152,975,648 downwards.
GTACAAAGCTCCTCCAAAGATTGTAGGGTTTACTTGGTTGGTGGGCAAGAATAGAGTGCTTACGATTGACAATTTAAGAAAAAGAGGGATGATTCTCACTAATGTTTGCCTATGTTGTATGTCTAATGGGGAAACGGTGAATCATTTATTTATTTACTGCCCCTTCATCAGCCATATCTGGAAGGATATTCTTTCTCATTTTGAAATGACTTGGGCAGCCCCTATTTCAGCAGGAAGCTTTTTAAAGGCTTGGCATGGTATTTCTTTGGAAAAGAATAAGTTGATGCTTTGGAGAATGTCACTTCTCGCTGTTTGGTGGGCAGTATGGGAAGAAAGAAATGGCAGATGTTTTAACGGGATTTCCAAATCAGCAGACTATGTTGCTGCTAGAGCTAGATTGTTAGTTGTTGAATGGGCTGTTAACGTAGAAAAATTGAAGGGTTGTAATTTGCTGTTTCTAGGTATGAAGTAGGCTGTGTAGCTCCCTTGGCGGTGCATCCTACCGTTTATGTAGTCTCTTTCATTTTCTTTAATATAATATGTGACTTTTCGAAAAAAAAAAAAAAAAGAAGAAAAAGGAAAAAAAGAGGTTTAAAGAAGAGAGTACCTTGAGAAAAGAAAAAATGAGAGAGAAGGAGAAGATGGGAAATCACTTCCCTGGGTCTCATGCCCTCTCCCAATTACTGGAAGTCGAAGACTTCATCCGGCCCTGAAGAAGCAAAAGCTCTCTCTCTATTTTTTTTTTCCCATAAACATAACATAGCATTTCTCTTAGGTTTATGGCAAAACACCCTTCCGACGATCCAAGTGATTTTCTAATCTAGGAAATAAGAATTTTCTGGATTGGAAAATCTGGAAAACTCAAAAAAATTGATTGTTCTTTGATTATAGTTCAAATATAGGGCCTTGGGTGATAGGATTTGAAGAAGATCAAAGTATGTATATGTGGGGATCAAGATCTTCCAAGATCTAATGATTTGGATTGAAAAGAAAATGGATCAGTTTCTAGATCTAGAGAATTTATAATAAAAAGGAAGAAAAGAGGTTTAAAGAAGAGAATACCTTGAAAAAAGAAAAAATGAGAGAGAATGAGAAGATGGGAAATCACTTTCTTAGGTCTCATGCCATTTTCCAATTACTGAAAGTCGAAGACGTAATCATCCGGCTTTGAAGAAGCGAAAGTTCTCTTCTTCTTCTTCCTCCTCTTCTTCTTCTTTTTTTTTTTCATAAAAATAACATAGCATTTCTCTAAGGTTTAGGGCAAAACACCCCTATAAATTCGGAATTTCATTAAATGACCAAAATACTAATACTAAAAAAAGTTTTTTTAAAGAAGAAATTCGTACAAAAAATTGTGTGCGCACTGTCTCAAAACTTGAATAAATAAAATATTCATAAGATAAACTTAAATCCAAGATGCCCGATGGACTCCAATGATAGTGCAAAGAAGGTGGGTCGCGACGATCCAACAGTCCGATCACACCATCCAACGGTCCAAATATCTCCTTCAAGCAACTTACACACGTCACGAACATGTGTAAGGTCTTCTCAACCTCTAGAGACCCGACCTATACTCGTTATCTAATCACATTGACACAGGTAACGCACGCCTACTGCGTTGATATACTTTTAATGATCTGATGTCCACATCATTGGTCCTCAATCTTAGATATGCATTTTTTTCTAGAAGCCAATTTGTTTCTCGTGGAATGACTTCCCTTGGTTTTTTTCTATCTTGTGAAATGGCCTGGATACACATTTTTTTGAAGGCACTAAATTCTATTGGTTTAGGTTGTGATATTTCTTTAGGAAAGTTTGTAATATGTTTGATTCATAGTTCACCATGTTCCTTTCAATAAGTTTGTATTATGTTTGGTCAACACTCGGTTTCTTGGGAAAAGTTTGTAATATTGCTTTGCACTGTGTATGGCATCCATGATGTCTCACCTTTAACTGCTTGTGACCCTCAATATTTACTTTGATTGGGCAACTCTAGTCATTTGATCAATGTCTAGAAAAATGGATGGTCTCAATTGATCATATGGGAAAAGGTCGATCATTAATTTTTTGATTGTACATCATGTGGTTCCCACCCTTGATTGCTTCCCTCTCAAAAATCACTTTAATTGGATGATGCTAACCAAGCGACCAGTGTTTAGGAAGTGGACAATCAATATTGATTATCCTAGAAAAGGTTTGATCATTCATCTAGATCATCTATCATGTAGGTTCCACCTTTAATTGTCGACCCCTCTTAAAATCTACTTTGATCAGATGACACTGACCATATGATCAATGGCTAGGAAAATGGAGGGTTCACATTGATTATCTTATAGAAGTTCCAATCAATTATTAATGTAGATTTTTCCATCATGTGGGGCCAATCTTTGATTGTACATCCCTCAAACCACATATATTGGATGATCCTAACCATCTGATTAATGGCCTGGAAAATGGATGGTCTAATCTGATTATACTAGAAAAGGTCCGATTAGTGTTTTGGACTTAAAAATTACTTGGATCAGATGATTCTAACCATCTGTGGAATTTCGAGGAAATGGAGGACTGATGTAGATTATGCTAGAAAAGGTCCGATTAATGACTTGAACCATCTATCATGTGTGCCCGCCTTTGATTGCCCATCCTTTCAAAATCATTTTGACCAAATCCTAACTTCCCATTGATGCTCAGAAATGGATAACTCATATTGGTTATATTAGAAAAGTTTATTGATTTGGACCGCTGTGTGTATGGCCCACCTTTGGTTGCTTAGCTTTAAAATCACTTTGATAAGATGATCCTAATCATCTGATCAATGTAAACGAAGATGGAGTAACCATATTAATTATACTAAAGTTGTTGCTTCCAATCTTTCCTAGCATTTCCTCGGTGATCCATTCCCCAACATGTAGCTGGGGCATCAATGCCTCCGGTTTCCTTGGGAAAGATTTAGGCTTTCCTTGGGAAAGATTAAGACTGGGTTAGGAGAGGGATGAAAGACAATTTTCTAAACCTAGGATAGATGCCCACAAAAGAGGTTCCAAGAGGCAGCGTTCGAAGTATTGGTATCGCTACAAGTTTCGCTAGCCAGGGATAAAAAAACAATGGTCGATAACCGGAAATGCAGGGAGACATGGGAAAACTGTGGAATTTTTAAGTGAAACTTCAAGAGATGCTAAAATATACATATTTGCATATTTAGGAATTGAAAAATTGCAAAAAAAAAAAAAAAAAAATGCATACATAAAGTTTCCATTTAAAGGGGGCCTAAAAGCATGTGTTGTCGCAAGAAACTAGTCCAAGTATCCCATCTATCCATCTAACCATCCCATCTATCCATTCAACCATCCAAACATCCGTCGACATTTCAAAATATCAACAACACATTGTATTTTGCTAAGAAATCATCGACAAATAGAAAGGAAATGAAAGAATGTGGTCCCGATATTGCCCAGGTTGCGATGATGATAATATTGCGATATGATCAATATTATTGTCAACAATTTTAATTCTGCATACAACCACACACCCATAAAGAATTGAAATGAAACTTTTTTTAATAAACAGATTTTCTGGCGATATTGATACATTGGCAATATTATTAAAATATCATCGATATACTGGCGATACAAGAGAAACCTGGAATTTACACCATAGAAAATATTGTTGATATCGATACATTGGCAATACAAGAGACACCTGAAATTTACACAGTTGAAAATATTGACGATACATTGGTGATATCGATATATTAGCGATACATTGCCGATATATGGAATTTCTGGGGCTACCATTGTTGTCAGTATCACTAATAGTGTTATCGCTATCGCCGAGCTAGAGATAAGGATACTATCGGGGATATTTTGATAATATTGGGGATACTTCGAACAATGCCAAGAGGTAGGCTCGAAAGATGTTCCATAAGAGATAAACATGCCCTTAATATCTCTTCCTGTCATCTCCTATCCCATAAATTTGGCAATATTGGCAATATTATCAAAATATCATCAATATACCGGCGATACAAGAGACACCTGGAATTTACACCATAGAAAATATTGTTGATATCGATACATTGGCAATGCAAGCGACACCTGAAATTTACAAAGTTGAAAATATTGACGATACATTGGTGATATTGATATATTAGCGGTACATTGCCGATATATGGAATTTCTGGGCTACCATTGTTATCAGTATCACTAATGGTGTTATCGCTATCGCCGAGCTAGAGATAAGGATACTATCGGGGATATTTTGATAATATTGGGGATACTTCGAACAATGCCAAGAGGTAGGCTCGAAAGACGTTCCATAAGAGATAAACATTCCCTTAATATCTCTTCCTGTCATCTCCTATCCCATAAACTTCCTCACAAGGTAAGATTTAGGACCAGTTTTGGGAGTGTGGATGTTGAAAATTAAGATGGTATTTTTCCTCACTTTCTGCACTTTATCCCTTAAGGAGTTCTCTTGGTGGTGGAAAGGAAAATCAAAGAAGAAAATCACCTCTAAAATTTTCTCAACTATCATTTAAAAAAAAAATTTCAAAGAGAGCAAAAAAAAAAAAACGAAAACCCCATTTATTCTCTCCTCCTTTTCTCGCTCCTCTTATGAAATGTCCATTTATAAGAGGAATGGGCCATCAAAAATGGGCCACACATGATAGATGGTCCGAATCAATGATTGAACCTTTCTAACATAACTTACTGCTCCCATTTCCAAGCCATTAGTAGGGTGGTTGGGATCATTTGAATTTTGAGAGGGATGGGCAATCAAAAGGTGGGCCACACAATGGACGGTCCAAAAGAATGATCACCCTTTTCTAGTATAATCTGTATTGATCATCCCATTTTCCTATTTATTGGTCACATGGTTAGGATCATCCAATATAAGTGATTGTTGAGAGGGATAGGCAACTAAAGGTGGGTTGCGCATGGTGGTTCAATGATTGGATCTTTGCTTGTATAATTAGTATGGATTGTGCATTTTCCTAGTCTTTGGTCATATGGTTAGGAACTCAAGATCATCAGATTAAAGTGGTTTTTGAGAGGATGGGCAACCAAAGGGGTGCCACTCTTGTTGGATGGTCCAGACCAATGATACAACCTTTTCTGGTATAATTAGTATGGACTGTATATTCTCTTAGTAATTGATTAGACGGCTAGGAGCAGCCAGTCGAAGTGGTTTTTCAGAGGGATGGGCAACCACATGTGGGCTGCCTATGGTGGACAGTCTAGATTAATGGTCAGTCATTTCTTAGTATAATCAATATGGACCATCCATTTGTCTAGTCATTTATCATATGGTGGGGATCATTCAATTGGAGTGGGTTTTGGAGGGACAGACATGATGGACGTTCCAGATCAATGATTGGACTTTTTCCAATGTTATCACTATTGAATGTCCTTTTTCAAAGCCACTAGTAGGAGCCAATGCTTAAACTAGCCTGGCCCATGGAGCCAATGTAGGGTGTTATACTGGTACCAGGTAAATCCATCTAGTTGGCCCTACCGTGGATGGTCCATTGTGGACGGCCCGCTATTTTGAATCGCATATTTTGGTGATCCTAGCTTTACGATCCATAGGTTTATGAACATTTTACATGCTCCATTGATTTATTTATAATGTAAATTCCATGAACATACTCCCAAACAGAAAGGAAAAAGTTAAAAGAAAAGAAAGATCACTTCTAAGAAAAATACCCATAAAAAAAAAAAATCTTTTTTCTTAGAAAAATTTGTAAACTTACAAACAAACAGGTCAAAGATGTTTACTTCTAGTTTCCACCATTCTTCTTGAAAAGAAAAAGGAATCAATGAAAACACATAATCCAAGAAACTGCTTTCAAAACTCCTAAACAGGTCATTAATCTTTGTTTCTTACTATCCTTGATTGTTTTGCATCCTCATTCTTTTCCTTTAGTCTCTTTCTTCATTCTATATATTCTATTCCTTTGAATGTATCCTTCAAACTCTAGCCGTTTCCTCTCCCTTTCTTTTTTTCTTCTCCTTTTATCCTCTTAGATCTTTCCCTAATCCTCATCTTCATTTTTTTTTTTTTTAACCATTCCCTTATTTCCTTTGCTGACTTGCGACATTACTTTAAGCCTGTAGGTGCATTAGCACAAAATGACTGCCTAGAGATGCATGCCCTCACTTCTTTGCTAACATGCAGCCCTAACTTCACATTTGGTGCACATTTGCAAACCCTAAACGCAAGATTCAAAACCACGAAATTCTAGCTCCTTTTTTGCCTTTTGTTTTGTTTTTTTTTTGTTCTCCCATTTTTCTCTTTTCCTTCTCCCGCTTTCTTTCTCACTATTCTTCAGTCCCATTCTCGTTTCTTTCCCCATCATGACTTCCAAATCTTCCTCTTCTCCCTTAAATATCTCATCAATCACTTTGGTCTCTTTTAAGTTAGGTGGCTCCAATTATCTATCATTGAATAGCAATTTCATGTTTTTTCTATTCAAGGAGTACAGGACTATTTTGATGGATCCCTTCCTCTGCCTCACGGTGTCTTTATTTCCATGCTTCTGACGGCTTTATGTTCCCAATGTTGCTTATTCCAACTGGCTAAAAATTGATTGCTTCTTGCTTACCTGGATGAATGCTACACTTAAAGATGCAAAAGAATATGCATGTGATAGTGTTCTTCTTATTTTTGTTGTTGTGACTTTAACAATGCAGATTTTTTTTTTTCCAATGGTCTATTGACAAGGAGAGGTACCGCCCATCCACGATGGGGCCCATTGTCTCACCAGCCTGGATGACAGAGCCATGGGCCCCACCTGTTTGGACCGCGGATATCAGGACAATGCATGTCTTGATACAATATGACCTGACTATTCCTCTCAATGGTTTGGATGATTGAGCAGTGGGCGCCACTTTTTGGGGTGATGGATACAGGGACAATGCAGATGCACTGGGACCTGGCTATTCCTCTCATCTTTTACTCATTTTCAGAAGCATCAGATCTTTGATAAAATTTTGAATAATTTCGTTGGTCATTATCTTTTCTAAGATCATTCCTTAAAAGATATTGTTGGAGCTGAAGCTGCTAAAAGTTGAGACAAACTGATCATTTGACTCATGAATCCTTTGAACCTTGATATATTTCTACAGATGGAATTTGTAGAGGAAACCTTTTATCACATGCATTATTTGATTTTGTCTATTGTTGACAGAATGAGAAATGGATGCAAAATTGCCTCATCTTACAGTAGCCATACTTGCTGCAGGAAGAGCTTTGCTGAGCCCCGTGCACATACAAGGCAGCTTATGCACACACCACAAATGGGCCAATTGATACAAGATCCAGTCCATTCATAGGAGGGTTATTGCTTGGTAGATGTTCTCACCCAATAATCAGATGGTGCACTCGATAGGTAGGCGACATTTTATGAACAAATGTATGGATACTATTCTTGGGAAGACACAAGGAAATGAATACAAGAGGAAATTCTAATCTTGTCTTTGAAGTACATGTAAAATTTGAAAGGCCAAGGGCATTGTAGAATTTTATGCATGATGTTTGTTTTTCTCCCTTTGCCCTCTGTTTGTTTTAGTATCATAATAAAATCTATTGTCATCTGTCAGGAAAAAAAAAAAAAAAAGGAGAAGAAGAAGAAAGAAAGCAGAGGGTTGCAAGCACTGCATTCATTTAAAAAGTGACAGTAACCATTAAAAAAAAGAAGGGAAAAGAATAGAATAGAAAAAGAAACAATAATAGACAGCCAGCTCTTTATACAAAAGCATTACATTGTTTTGGAAATGACATCTGCCACGTAAAGAGTACGGTACTTTAACATATCTGTCAAGATGTAGTTCTGCAGAGGAAAAACAATGTTGATGTCTTCTCAGTTGGAAGGGGATTCTGAGATGGTGATAACGTTTACTTGGTGTATACGTAAGTGGTTTTTTCCCTTTTACCGTTGCTATTTTGAAGGAAGCTATAGTACCACTAAGCAGAGCATCTGGGATACCTCTTCCAGTCCTTGTAACTGAAATCAACGTGGTAGAGACCATAACGAGCACTGTAGCCAAACATAAGCTCAAAACTATCTAAAAAAGGCAACACGAAGTAACCCCTGGCATTTGATGCTTTCCTGCAGATAAATATCAGTCAGAAAATAAGCTTAAGAGTACATTTATTGAGAAGAGATGCTGATCTCTGATAGTGACTGTACATCCATAGGATTACTTTCTTGTATGTGGCATCTTATGCTATTCCACCTAAAACATTTCCCTTATTCAGAAGTTTGGAACTTCTAATAAAGTTGCAGTCCATGATTAGAAGATTGCTTAAAATAGCTACGGGCCAAGTTCGAGCTTTAAACTTGAGCCCGATTCTCAACCGGACCAGGCTTGGACTACCTATCCTAAAGCCCATCAGCCAGGCTGGCCCGGTTGTTTGAAAAAATAAAAATAAAAATAAAATCCCTCATCTCTCTTCTTGCTCTTTTATTTATTTATTATTTTATTATTTTTATTTTTTCATATCAACCAACCACAACACCGAATCAGCTTTTTCAAGATAGTTGGGTCTCTCTTTCCTCTTGCAAGAAAAGTACTCTCTTTCTATGTTTGTTATACGAAGGTTAATCATTTTTGTAACTGCACTCTCTCTCTCTCTCTCTCTCTCTCTCTCTCTCTCTCTCTCTCTCTCTCTCTCTCTCTCTCTCTCTCTCTCTCTCTCTCTCTCCATTTTTTCCTTTTTTCTCAAAGAAAGAAAGAAAGAAAGGCTCCTCCTCTATAAGTCTGCTTCTTCTCTTCCTTGCTATTGAAATCTTCATGGTGAATGTTTGAGAAGGCTGGAAAATAGGAAAATTTTAGGCTTGGACTCGGGCCAGGTTCGTAGACCCAATTGGGCAGGCTCAGGTTGGACTTTCTTTGCCCATCGTGGGCCTGGGCCAGATTTGGGCTTAGGTTGAAATTTAAATGCTGTGCTTGAACAGAGCTTGGCCCTGCCTGGCCGCAGTTGACACCTCTACTCAACCATAGGGCTGAAAGTTGGGCAGGTTGGGTCGGGTTGGTGCTCAACCCTAGCCCAACCCAAGGTTCCTATACCTTAACCCTAACTCAACCCAACCCAACCTCGGTACCAAACCCAAGTTAGTGTTTATATAACTCAAGCTTGAGACCAAACCCAATACATCTTGCCCCAGCCCAACCTAATGTCAGGTCAGCGCTACTCAACAATGACTGTTCCTCGGCATCATTTATCTACGAAATGGGGCGCACATGCATAGAAACTTAGAAAACTAATAACCGACGGTCTATATTTGACTTACATCTGATGAGTAAGCTGGCCCGGGTTTTGGATTTTTGGTACCGGACATCCTGCTTATCATGCCTCTATCATATTATAATATCAGGAGATGATCCAGTGCTCCCAACGAGCACTCTAAGCTACAGTGTTCCTAGTTGTATCAAACAACTTCAGAACAGTCCAATTGATGAATCCGAGCTGTCCATTAGGCCCGAAATGTATGTTACTATCCACCATGAAAATACCACATCGACGAGACAATCCTAGTAATCCAATCTATTGCCTACAAAATGGACGGTTGAAATTGTTCAAGTAAAAAGCGATCTAATTAACAATTTAAGCCGTTCATATGTTGAGGACCATCATGGATCTATTGCTGTTATAGACAATAGTCTTCTATCAGGAAATTCTAACCATTTCATCCATGTCGTAGAAATGAATGACTGTAAGAGAAGGAAAATTAATGGGAGATTGAACCATTCGATGGTGTCATATTTCAAAGAAGCCCTTAAAAACTATGCTATGGACCTATTGAAGGGTCTGGATTGATTGATTTGACTCTCTAACTCCCAATTCAATTAAGATCACTACAACTAAAGTACTCTGAGAGCACTAGATCATTTCTCATTTCCCACCTACCGTCTGCTCGTGAATTTCTTAATGAAAAAAACAAAAAACACCATTGGACCCAAATCGTCCACAACACCTATTTTACGTGGCCCACTATATTGTATATGTAAATCTACTCCATCCATCAGGTGAGAACCCTTATTTGAACTGTATATAAAACAATCCTACCATTAAAAGACTGATGAGATAGCCACACGTTAGATGTGATAAGAAAGTTTGTTAGAAAGTTCAAAAAATTGACTCGACTCGATGTTCAGATGGGTCAGGTTGGGTTGATCAACCCAACCTAGATATACTGATGGATTGGATCTCAGACCCGGTTATTAGACTGGTTGGGTTTGAAATAGGGGTGGCAATGGGCCAGGTCTAGGTCTGCGACTTGGCCCGAGGGCGAAGCATGGGCTTGAAATCTAGGTGACCAGGCCAAGCTAGGCCAGGGCCATTGATGGATGGCCCACCTCAGCCCATTGTCACGGTCCACTTATTAAGAGGTATGCAATCCTTAAATAAAAATGGCTGGTTTAAAGATACTATCCTTAGCAGTCCTCGTTTAACAACTACACAAGGACATTCGTTGGGTCAAGGTCATGTTTCGATAATCCAAACCTATTGTATAGAGGAACTAAGTTGTGTATGGAGGGGAAAAAGAAAAAGAAAAAAAAAAAGAGAAAGAGAAAGCTATTTTGAAATCTTTGATGCAGGTCCCGGGCCAGGGTGGGATGGCTGTGCTTGGGTTAACCCCAGTCCAACCCAGCCCTAGGTTGGTGCATGTTCCATATTTTGTAGGTATATGTTGATTAAGATGGCCGAGTTGTTCCACGTAACCTTGATTTAGGTACTAGACCGAGAGGGCGTGAATTTAATATCATGAAGATGGCTATAGAAAGACATCTCTTATGTTTGTATTTTGAATTTGAATTTTGCATTTATATTGTTACAACTACTTAGGATTAGGATTAGATTGAGCTCATCTCAGCAAACCTAACTCTATATAAATCTGTCTACGGTTTAGTTAAATAAACCCACTTGCATTTTTCTATTAATAATGTGAAGTGATATGTGGGGTAATTATTCTATTGCTTCATTTTCTGGTGCTCATTATTTTCATATGTATTGTTGACTGATGACTTTCTTGATGAAAAAAAAAGTGATACATTGTCTTTCATTGCGGTGGAAACTTCAATTTATTGAACACCCACAATTAAAATCTTCTTTGAGACCACCAAAATGTTTATTTGTCATCTAACCTTTTGATAAGGTCTCAAAAAACTAGATGAAGGGACCACACAATTATCAGCTTGATCCAAAACTTTTGTGGCCCTCGAGAAGTTTTAAATGGTCAATTACCACTCTTTCTAGTGGTGTGGTCCACATGAGATATGGGCCACTTCATTTTTTGGCCCGTGCATTAAAATGATCTGAAAAATAGATACACAATGTGAATATAAACCACATACATCACGGTGGGCACTACAGTCAGGGATCCACAGAAGTCGCGTCTACTACATGCACCTCACAAGGTGCATGAGGTAGGCCACGACTACATATCAAGATGGTCCATTCATCAGTGGTATGGATAAGGGTATTAGAAAAAAGAGAAACTTTGGGAACGCCACAAAAGTAACAGGTAGATCACCCTCTCTAAAACCATAAAAAATCTATAAGATAAATTGTATAAAATCTGCAATTTTCCACCCTCATAAAATGAGAGGCTTATATTGCATCATTTAAGATGATAACATAGGAATAACACAGAAAGGATGTCTACAATATATATACAATTCAATTTTATTGAGATTGAGACAATCCTTTTACGTAACTATCGAGACGTTCTTCCAGGATAGGTCACCTTTGGAATCATTCATAGATAACCCAGCTTGAGGTCCAAACATGGTTCATCAGGTCTATTATCATTTTATAGCATGGGGTAAAAATGAGGTAGATCCAAAACTCAAGTGTAGAGCTGTCAAGGGGCTGAGCCTGGGTTCACCTCGGACTGGATTTTAAACTATTTTGGGTCAAGCTATTCAAAATTCTGATTTTGGCAGGCTCAAGCCTGGCTCATTGACACCCCTACTTAAGTGGACCACACCACAGAAAGTAGTGGAGACATTGATGCTTACCTTTGAAACTTTCATAAGGCCCACCATGATGTTTATTTGTCATCTGTTGGTAAGGTCACATAGACTTGGATGAAGGGATAACCTAAATATCAACTTGATCCAAAACCTCCGTGGCTCCCAAGAAGTTTTGGGTGGTAGGCGCTTAGTCCCCATTGCTTTTGTGGCACGGTTCACTTGAGCTTTTGATCAGCCTCACTTTTGAGACCATGCCCTGAAATGTTCTCACAAAATGGATGGACAGTATGGACATAACACATACATCATGGTGGGACTCACAACTTGGCGACATCAATGTGGCACACCAAGCAATCCACTTCCTTCAATGCACTAAACAAAGGACTGATAAGTGACAAGCAATCACACGGTGTGACCTAATTTTTCATTTACCACCAGAACCAAAATTGCTAAACACAAAAAGTAACCACTTGAATTTGAAATGTACCCGTTCACATCCAATGCCAAGGAGCCAAACAATCTTGGCTGTCCTAAAAATTGAATAATTAGATTCAAACCAAACTGTCCGGTTTATGGCCATAGTATAGTTGTATCATGAACTACTGAATGATGCATCATCAACCACAAAATCACGATTATAGTATTTATAAGATGATCCAATTAGTGGTTGGACGGTTAAAAATAAAAATCTTCTGATAAGTCCTATTTCAACATGCAAGCATCACAAGTTTACAAATCAAAGGGTAGGTTGTTTCACCCACCTAACTTTAGAGATGTGACTTAGGTATGGTGGGTTCCACAATTTACCCGGTTTTAATTTTAGGCAATTTAGGCTCTATCCAAAACTTTTGAGTTCATGTGTATCAAGCATTTTTATTTTTATTTTTTTTGTTAGCTTGTTAGTACACCTACTGTTAGTTCACACTTCACTGTTAACCACCCCTACTAGGGAATCAATACCAAGACCTCAGTGTTGAAACGAGGTATCTTCCACTCAGTCTACCACTTGAGCTATGGATCTGGTGTTAGACAAGCTCACATGTCTTGTATAACTTGTATAGCTAGTATACCTTGTATAGTTCATTTCCATAGGTAGAAGATTCTGATTTTATTATTTTCCTTATATAGATAACTGTAATCTCTATATATTCAACTCATTTGAGTTGTCTCAAATACAGAAAACCTTTTGGCTTCTTTCTGTTTTTACCGTTTACATGGTATTAGAGTCCTACTGATCCAAATTCGGCCACCCCTTTGTCACCGGCACTACCTTCTGCCAGATCCGACCATTCCTTCAGCATCACACAGCCCCTGCAGCGTCACACCTCCTGAATCTGACCATTCCTCCTGCGTCCGGCCATTCCCGCTGCGTCTGACCACCTCTACTGCTGCGTCCGACCACACCTACGACGTCCGACTGCCCCTTGCTGCTCGTCTGCTCGTCCCAACAGATTCGACCACTCCTGCGACGTTCGACCATTCCTTGTTGCTCGTCTGATTGCCCCTGCAACGTCAAACTACCCTTGTTGTTTGTCCATTCGCCCCGGCTGCGTCATCCGATGCTCTTACTGCTCCCTCAGCCCTTCCGCACGCTCCTCTACTCTCAGCCCTGTTGTTATTGCACAAGATCTACATCCAGATCTAGATCCAGCAACCCCTATTGTTATTGCTATTACGCCAGATCCAGATCTAGAAACTGCATTTCCTTGGGTATTTCCTTCTGTTGCCTACTGTGCTCATTCTGCTACAAGGTACATCCAAAACCTCTTTTTGCTATGACTTTTCGTGTGGTTTACATTACTTCAGATTATTAGACAAGGACTCATCACGAACAGAGGCCCCACGTTGTAGTTCTGATGGTACCAACTATTCTCTATGGGCCATCTATTTTCGGAACTTTCTCAAGGGTTGTGGTTTGTGGGACTAATTGATGGATTTATTACTATCCCCACTTTCACAAATGCCGACAAATTAGCCGATTGGGAAATGAACAATGGACGGATTATTACCTGAATTTTTGATTTGATAGATCGGTCCATTGCTGTTGGCCTCACACCTCATTGCACTGTTAAGGTAATATGGGAGCATCTCCAGACAATTTATCAACAGAATAATGCGGCCTGGTATTACCGCCTGGAACAGGATTTCGTTAACCTTACTCAGGGTAATGACAGTATTCAATCATTTTACTCTAAAATTGTCACCATTTGGACTGAGATGGCTATGATGGATCCAACATTTCTTCATGACTTTAAGATATTCAAAACTATGCGCGAGAGTGCGCAAGTTCGACAGTTTCTTATGAAGTTGCGTTCGGAATTTGAGCATTGTCGAGCTGCTCTCTTGAACCATAGTCCTACTCCTTCATTGAATTCGGTTATTAATGATTTATTGGCTAAGGAACAACAATTGAAAGTTCTCTCTCTTCCTTCCTCAACTCCAGGATCATCTGATATGGTGCTTACTGTGTCCACCACTACACTAACCCGTGGTTCCACTCCTTTGACTTATCGCGGCTACAACAAGGTGGGTCATGTCATCGCTCAATACAAAGAATAGTGCGCTTATTGTCGACGGACTGGTCATAGTATTCAGGACTGTCGTACACATGCCTATGCATCTTCTTTCAGTCGTGGACATGGTGGTCGTGGTCGTGGCCGTGGTGGTGCTCTTTCTTCTATTGCTACCATTATTTCTTTCGAACCGTCTGTTAGTGATACTTCATCTACTGTTTCTGCTGAAGGTCTTTCATCGCCTTTGACTCCTGTGATGCTCCAGTAAATCATTCAGGCCCTTTCTGTGGTTGGAATGTCAGGTATATCCCCATCTTCTACATGGTTCTTTGATTCGGGTGCTTTTAATCATATGACTGGTACTGTATCCCATCTTCGTGATATTCATCCCTACACCGGAAATCAGGCTATTTCTACTGCGGATGGCACTAGAGTACCCATTCAGTTTGTTGGATCATTGACTTTCTCTCTTTCTGTCTATCGCTAGTTTACCCATCGTGATGTGTTTCATGTACCTCACCTCTCCTCCAATTTAATTTCAGTTGGTCAACTCACATCCAATAACTGCTTAGTCATATTTGTTCTCACCTATTGTTTTGTGCAGGATCTGACAACGGGGAAGGTACTTGGGATGGGTAGGTGGTATGGTCATCTGTACGTGTTGGACATTGATTCATCTGTCACTCCGGCTCGTTGTTTCTTTTCTTCCTCTTCATCAGACATTCTGTGACACTTTCGCCTGGATAATCCATATTCTGATTGGTTAATTCAGTTATTTTCTTCTAGCATGTTAGGGAATGTTTCTCTTAATAAAAAATATATTTGGATTATTCTTATTCATCTTGTTGTCTTTTAAAAAGTAAGTGTATTTCTTTTCCTCTAAGTAGTACAAAATCATCTTCAATGTTTGAACTAGTGCATACGGATGTCTGGGGTCCTTCACCAATTATGTCTCTCTCTGGGTTATGATATTATGTTATATTCATTGATGATTTCACACGTTGCACCTGGATTTACTTTCTGCACTAGAAGTCACAGGTTTTTGAAAAATTCAAGATATTTCACTCTATGGTGGAGACTTAATTTCGGGTCCCAGTTCAAACTCTCCGCTCTGACTCAGGGGGGGGGGGGGGGGGGGAATATCTTTCAACAGATTTTTGTACATTTCTTCAGGGTCATGGGATTATTCATCAGACTACCTGTTCTGATACTCCACAATAGAACGGGGTGGCTGAACGAAAAAATTATCATTTTGTTGAAATAGCCAACACCCCGATGATAGCTATGAGTGTTCCTCGTTCTTTCTGGGTGAAGCAATGTTATATTCAGTCTACTTGATTAACCGAATGCCAACTAATATTCCGAACAGTAAATCTTCATACTTTATTCTCACCGGCTTACCTCCTGCATATTCCACATTTCGTGTTTGTGGCTGTGTCTATGTATGTTTACTAGGCTTCATATGAGCATAACAAACTTTCTCCCAAATTGATCAAATGTATGTACTTAGGATTTAGAGAAACTCGAAAGGGTTTTCGATGTTATGATCCGGTTTCTCATCGTGTTCGGATTTCAAGACATGTTGTTTTTCTTGAACATATTGCCTTTCATTCATCTCTTCCTCCTCCGCACATCCCAAACTCTCCTGGTCTAACCACCTTTCCTAATATTTTTTTTACGCCGCATACTCTCCCTCGTTCGTTGCAGGTTTACTCGCGTCGACCACGTACAGATCCACCACCTATTGCTCAACCCGAACCTACTGTACCTGTTGCAGATCCTGAACCTACCTCGATACGTCGTTCCGCTCGTGCACATCGAGCACATAATCGCTTGATATGCTCTATGTCTGCCATGAATGCTACTCTGAATATTGTCTTTATTCCTACTTCATACACTCAGGCAGCTACTCATGATTGTTGGAAGAAGGCTATGGCAGAAGAACTTGCGGCATTGAATGATAATCATACGTGGGACATTATCACTTGACCCATTGACCAACAAATAATTGGTAACAAATGGATTTATTCTGTCAAGCTCAAGTTTGATGGATCATTAGATCGATACACGGCTTGACTTGTCACTCAGGGATGCAAACAGGAATACGGAATTGATTATGATGAGATATTCACTCCTGTGGCCAAGATGAAACTGTTCGTACTGTTCTGACAATATCTTCCATTTGCTCTTGGCCACTTGCTCAGATGGATGTGAAAAATGCTTTTCTTCATGGAGACCTCCACGAAATAGTATATTTGAAACCTCTTCTTAGGTCTTTAATTCCTGATAATAAGGTATATCGCCTAAAGAAAGCCTTGTATGGCCTCAAACAGGCACCTCGGGCATAGTTCCAACGCTTTCACGATGCTGTTACAAGTGTTGGCTTTACTCAAAGTAGTTATGACCCATCCTTATTTTTGCGCACCACTGCTCGCAAAATTGTCATTGTTCTCGTCTATGTTGATGACCTATTTTTGACTGGTAGCGATGCTACTAGGATCTCGGCTCTAAAGGAAGCTCTGCAATCCTCCTTCAAGATGAAAGACCTCGGCCATCTAACATACTTTCTTGGGCTTGAAATTTTACGTTCTAAATGTGGGATCCTGGCAGCCAGCGTAAATATACTAAGGATCTTCTCGCCTTGACATCATTGACGGATCAGAAGACAGTTCAGACTCCCTTAGAACTTAACGTTCAATATGGCCGTGACGATGGTTTTCTTGCACAGTCCGACTTATACCGCCGTTTGGTTGAGAGTTTGGTTTACTTAATTATGACTCGCCCTGATATTGCTTACGCTGTCCAAGTCGTTAGTCTGTTTATTTCTGCTCCTCGGACTCTTCATATGACTGCGGTATTGTGCATCCTATGGTACCTACGTGGAACTCTAGATCGCTCACTGTTCTTCTTCTCTACGGCAACTCTGGACCTTCGTGCTTATTCGGATGCTGATTGGGCTGGTTGCGCTCTCACATGAAGATCTACCACTAGCTACTGTATTTTTTCGGTACTTCTCTCATCTCTTGGAAGTGTAAGAAGTAGACCATTATTTTCAAATCAAGCACAGAAGCCAAGTATCGGGCGATGTCCGCTGCGTGCAGTGAACTTGTCTGGTTACAGGGACTTCTTTCCAACTTGTGCATTCCTCTCCAGAATCCTACTCCACTCCATGTCGATAATCTAAGTGTTATTCAGATTGCTTCTAACCCAGTTTTTCATGAACGCATGAAGCATATTGAAGTTCACTGTCACTTATTCCGTGAGAAATTTTAGTCTGGGCTCATTTCTCTTCCACATGTTGCATTCCATAATCAGATTGTCGACATTCTCACCAAGTCTCTCACTTCTGCACGTCACTCATTTCTAGTTGGCAAACTATTACTTGTCGATGACCAGCATTAGTTTGAGGGGGGATGTTAAACAGACTCACATGCCTTGTATACCTTGTAACCTTGTATAGCTAGTATACTGATTTTATTATTTTTCTTGTATAGATGACTGTAATCTCTATATATTCAACCCCTTTGGGATCAAATACAGAAAACCTTTTGGCTTCTCTCTGTTTTCACTGTTTACATCTGGGTTTTCATGTGTATCAAGCATCATGCTCATCCGGAGTATCAAATGTTAGATTAAAAAAGTAAGGATGTGAAAAATCTAGAAATTTTAATTTTTTGCCTTTATTAGATTACTTGTACAAGTTTTGCGCTTAGTTTTATCTCACAATAAAAAGTTGATAAGAAAACTAAGCATTTATATTAAAACCCCTCAATATTCATTTGCACTGGAAAACAAGGGTATGTCATATAAGCAACCTCATACAAACGCGTGGGGGCCATGACCGAGGTCGAGGGTGTGGTGTGGTGTAGTGTGTCTTTTATCGGTTCTTTTTATTTTCTATATGGATATTTTGTCTCATGAACATGAAGACAAAGAGCCGTCCTGCACATACTTTATAATTAATGAGTTAGCATGTATCGACATCCATTTATTATGCCACTTGCATGTGCCTTGAGCCCAACAGCTATCTACTTTTACTTCATAAGGACGTCTCCTCTCATTTGCAAATCAATTGAAAAATCTCTATTCTCTGGTTTTTCTTTGGGCTCTTTTTTCAACTTTTGGGCAAATCAGTTCGAGCTTTCTCTTGAAAAAGTGTTGACTTTTTTGAACATGTTGCATGCATCAGACTTTAGGAAGAATCTTGTCTCTGGCTCTACTCTTAACAAGAATTGGTTTGAGTTAAATTCTTTAATATGAAAAATGTGTTATAATTAAGAATGATACTTTTATTAGAAAAGGCTATATAACTAATGGATTGTTCAAACTGAGTGTCATAAATAATAATTGTGCTAGTTCTTTTATTTACTTGATTAAGTCTATTGATATATGGTATATTAGACTAAGATATATCAATTATCATTCTCTTGAAAGAATGATCTCTTTAGGAGATTATTCGTATAGTAGAAAGGAAAAAATCAAAATAAATGTGAAATATGTATACATCTAAGCATTTTAGAAAACCATTCAAAAATAGTTGAAAGAAATAAACAAGTCCTAAATTTGATTCACAATTGTATATACGACCTTAAAAATATTATAACTCATGGATGAAAGAAATACTTCATAACATTCATAAATTATTATTCTAAATACGCAATGATATATCTAATCAAGAGTAAAGATGAAGTAAAATATATACTCATAGCCTTTATAAATGAGGTAGAAAATCAATTAAAAAGAAATGTAAAGATTTTTAGACCTGTTCAAGGTGAATAATGTATTTTTCATGAATTTGTATCATACTATAAATTGAAAGGGATTATACATGAGATAACTTTACCATATTCACCTTAGCAAAATGCAATTGCTAAAAGAAAAAATAGAACTTTAATGAACATGGTGAACGCTATACTTTCTACTTCTAGTTTACCTTTTAATTTATGGAAAAAATCGTCTTTATTGAATGTTATATTCTAAATCGTGTAGCTCATAAGCATCCTGATAAAACCCTTTATAAATTGTGAAAGAATGAGGCTCCAAACCTAGGGTTCTTAAAGTGTGAGGTTGCCTAGCCAAAGTAGGGCTGCATTTATCGAAGAAAACTAAATTAGGGGATAAAACTTTTGATTATGCATTCATAGGTTACGTGTAAAGTTTTGAGGTCTCATAAACATATTGTTGCCAATTCCATCATTAAATCCTTAGATGTCGATTTCTTCGAAAATATAGTCCCGATTAAATGTAAGGCTACCTCTTTTATGGAAGTAGTAAATTTGTCCATAAGGATTGATGAAGAGAACGACATTATAGAAAAGTCATTAGAACTTAGAAGAATTAAGAGAGCTAGAGTTGAGACTTTGGACCTAACTTTTATACATTTCTTATAAAGGATGACCCATCTTCATATGCTGAAGCTATGAGCTCTCTTAATGTAATGTTTTGGAAAGAAGCCATTAATAGTAAAATAGATTTTATATTGCACAATAACATTTATGAATTGGTATATCTACCTTCGGGTAGCAAACTCATAAATTACAATTTAAGGGTAGACTTGTAGCCAAGGGGTATAAGTAAAATGAATGTATTGACAACTTTGACACGTATTTACGGTCGCCAAGATCACAACCATACGAGTATTGATAGTTATTACTTCCATCCACAATCAGGTGATTCACCAAATAGATGTAAAAAAATTGTATTCCTAAATGAAGAATTAGAAGAATAGATACATATAGACTAATCAGAGGGGTTTGTGATAAAATTTCATGAGAATCGGGTATGCAAATTAATTACATCTCTTTATCATCAC
This sequence comes from Magnolia kwangsiensis, assembly GCA_037074715.1. Classification (NCBI taxonomy): domain Eukaryota; kingdom Viridiplantae; phylum Streptophyta; class Magnoliopsida; order Magnoliales; family Magnoliaceae; genus Magnolia; species Magnolia kwangsiensis. The sequence continues at coordinate 152,955,342 of CM073573.1, read as the reverse complement.
AACTAAACTTTAAAATAATGATATGAGAAATTTGATAAAGTGTTGTTGTCAAATGATTTTCAAATGAATGAGTTTAAAAAACGTGTGTATAGCAAGTTGTTTGAAAATGCATACATTTTCATATGTTTGCATATAGATAATATGTTGATCTTTAACTCGAACATTGATGTAGTGAATGAAATTATGTCATTTTTTAGTTCAAAATTTGACATAAAGGATTTAAGATAGGCAGATATGATTCTTGAAATCAAAATTGTGAAAGATTCCAATGAAATCACTTTAGATCAACCACACTATGTAAAGAAATTTATGAGAAAATATAATCTTGTCAATTGTACACTTGCAAGCACTCTCTTTGATTCGCATGTGAAATTGTGAAAAAATGAAAGTGATAGTATATCACAACTTAAGTACTCTAGTGTTATTAGACATTGAATGTATCCAATGATTTGTACTAGACTTGATATTGCATATACAATCAGTAAGCTTAATAGATACACAGGTAATCCTGGAGAAGGTCTTTAAAGCTATGAAACCTAGCACCCAAGTACAAAGACTTAAATCTCATGTCCTAGGGTGTTAATACTAAAACGGTCGAGTGCACTGGCATAAACACTGACAATACATCGATTTTCACCACTCAAGTATGATGCTCTAATTGCGCAAACCCGAGTATCACATAAGAATGCCACACTAGAAAAAATTTTCATGCGTATACACAATCAAATTAACAATTATCTCATAAACAACTAAAACTAGAGTAGCGTATATCGAAATTAGCGGATATAAAAAAGAGAACATGATAATTAAAGAATAAAGTGCATGGACAATTATCAAAATAAAGTACGTAAATCCAAAGATGCCCATAGGCACCACCACAAGCCAAAAAATAAATCGATGAGCGAAATATGCAAATATTAAGGGAAAACCACAAAAACCTAATGGCTCGAGCTCCGAAAGCTCAGCCAATAAAGGTTGCTCCACTTGATCATCCATTACTCCATCGAGCTTTGCCCTAATGACCCTAAGCTCCACAACTCCATATACATGCACCCACTTTTTGGCTTTCAAATTCGAGACATGAGTAGCCAACTCAGTGAGAAATCTATTCAAGATTACACAACGACATATCAATCAAGTATAGTTTCATAGAAAAGCATACCAAAACACCCCTAGTTTAAAATACATTTTGTTTAAATATGTGAATATATAAAGCTTCTTCGCACTAGGGATGCACATCCAGCCAAACAAAATGTAAGTGAATGGGTCTTTCAAACAGTCGACTCATTCACATAGTAACAAGAAATTATGTCTTTCAAACAGTTGACCCTTCTTCCAATTACAAGAGACGAATCTTTTAAACACTCGACCCGACTCATAATTACAAGGGACTATGTCTTTTGAATAGTCGACCTAGCCCACAATCATAAGAGATTGGGTCTTTGAAACAATCGACCCAACTCACAATAAGAGCTTAGGTCTTTTAAATAGTTGACTTGACTCACAATAAATGAGTCATTCGAATAGTAATCTATGAGCCCACAAAAGTATTTAAGGTAAATCACGTCTCTAACATCTAGATTAACCACCCGTTAACGTCCACATGTCATAAATGCATGATCAATCCAACATTTATAAATACGGTTCACAAACAATTCATTTAATAAGCATTTACAACTGGTTGCCAATCTTCGTCCAATAAGTAGGCATTACCATCCCAATATATAAATTCAATAAATTTGTTCCTCCCAACAAAAGCCAACAAGACACTAAGTCCATTAAAGTAAACAACAATAAGATTTCACCTAAACAAGTCCGACAAAGCATAATGATACACTAAGATTGTGAGTCTACAACCAAATTCCATTTAACTTAATTCATATGATGACCATTAGTTTAAGGTACCAGATGATCTAACAAGATACTATTTTAAGTGTGTGATTTATCCACACATTTCATATATAACCACATTAAGGCATGCCATAATTCATATCTATATAAAATTTAGAAGACAATGATTATATTCATATGGTTATATATCTAAGGAGTGCACGTGTGTGATTCAACCTAAGTATTAGGCTAAACATGTTATGTGATCATATACATGATTTATAATGTTGTAGATTCTAATAAGGAGTTAAGCATGATATGGATTCTAACAATTCATCCTACATTTAACGTACGTAAGATAATTTGAGAGGGTTATCACATGATTCATAGGTTAATCAACAAAATTATCAAATATTGACACTATCGTAATACTAAAAATATTGCCGAAAGCTTGAATGGGTAAATCTCATCTTAGAATTAGAAATCTAAGAGTTCCAATGCAATTAAGGCATAAAGAATTTGAGAAAAATGCTTCAAACTCTAATTCATTAGTAATTTCATCAGTAATTACTCAGGTTTTAACCTAATTAAACTTTTAATAAGGGCCTATTTGTTTTTTTTTAACTCGTGATGAATTCATAGCGAAATGGGTCATCATGACCCATTCACGCGTTTGATAGCAGGAGTAAATGTCGGCCAGTTTGTGCATTTGAAAATCTCTCTCATAGAGGAGATTTCCCTGGGAAAGAGGAGATTTTTCAGGAAATCTTCGGAGTTCTCTCGAAAGTTCTAGACAAGACTGATTGAGGTCTTGGTAGTCCATAAGAGTATTTCATGTACGCCTCCACCTTCTATATATGGTTGGGTCCAGTCTTACACAGGAACCACCTTCCACCACAAGACTCCCTTGTAGGTGCTTTCTAACATTGCTCCCTCCTTTTCTTCTTCGCATGTGCACTCTACATGGACAGTTTGAACTTCTAACTGAATCCCCTGCTTCATAATCACAGGTGTGGAAGACTATACGGCGGAGCTTTGTCTGTTCTCAACATAGGTGTGGACCCACAAATGTTGGTTGTGAATAAACTTGAGTAAGAGTCTCACTATTAACTGATGGGGCCAGCCCAATCTTCTGCTCAAATCTCACGCTCGCTTCCCCATACCATGGTCAACATCTAAAAATAAACAAGAGAAACGACATTTGCAATCTCGCCCGATTTTTTCAAACAAGAGATTTCGTGATGATGCTCAGTCACAAACCCAATGCATTTCCTTGAGCACGTAATAAATGCTCAAGGAGAGTGTAAACGCCTGTGAAATACAAAAACAAGCACGCCCTAAGGGTTTAAGGGTTTACGTAGCTCGATTTAGGAAATCCCTAACTCGATCGGCCAGCGGAGCTGGAGATCGGTGCACACCAACACCCTCACAAAGTTGTGCTCAAGTACGGCTCTTAGACAAGAATGGGCCGTCATAAATTTCTTGTGGGGACCACAAACCCAACATAAAAATCTTAAGATTTTGATTGAAAAGAGGGATTTCATACCCAATCACTCCAATGTTGCTAGTAATTTGGGAAAGATGTACATGCGTCATGGGAGGACTCCTTACCTAGTTAATCGATGGATTTTCTTGTTAGGGAAGACGCGAAGTGGCGTGCACAAGTTAGATTTGGTGAAGAATGGCCCATTGTGGCAATCCATACTTGATCTTTCAATCTTAAACACAATCCCTCTCTCACTCTCTCGCCTATCTCTCCATTTTCTCCCTCTCACTCAATCTTTCCATTTTCCAAACCTGAAAATTGAAAGAAACAGGTAAAAATCATTTTATTGTTCCCACTTGAAAATTCGGTGATTGCAAGTGTATTGAAATTTGAGGGTTGTTGATCAGACTGACAATAGTTGTTGGTCGGACCGACAAGAACCAATGATCGGTCGGTCGAAGTAACATGTGCCAATTCAGTCCTATTTGTGCTACTCAGGTCAGGGCAATGGATAAGATCTATATGGCATTGTTTCGCCTAGTTTACTATTACAAGGTCTTAAACCCTATATGCCATGCTAAAAATTCACTTATATCGAACAACTTGTTCATTACAATGTGACATTGACTCCCGCTACTCGTGCATCAAGGCTTAATGGGTTGAGGATCCGGTGAATCCAACCCTGTCGGTGATCTAATGTAGTTCATTTATTTATGGTACGGAGTTTAGTTGGGTTACAGGTTTCTAGGTTTAGATTTTAAATCAAGCGTATGAAATTTTAAATTAAAATGATGCTGGATAAATGGATATGGTTGATCCATGGAAGAAAATAGCTGTGGTTAACACCAGGAAGGAGAGAGTTGTGCTTGAATTTGTGCTTTCGGTATATAGTACATATAGTTATAGGGAGTGGTTCAACATTATTATATCTTTGATATTATGTACAAAGTAAATATTAAGTTTATCAAAATTTTCGAATTCACTATAAAATAATTTTTCATTGCTTTAAGGGTAATTGAAATGCTACCTATACAAATGAAGATTGAATATTAAAGCGTACTAATGCGGATTGTTTATTAAGATAGACTGGATTTGGTGTATCTTTATGTTCCTTCTGTTGACGTCTCTTCTGTTTTTCTTTCTTCAAACCATTCTTAATTCTACATTTATAACGACAATTCTTATTTCTTTTAATTTTATGAGCATTTTATCTTATTTCAATTACTTCGGCATGTTTTTTAATACAATAACTTTTCATCTCATGAGGTTCTTTTTAATTTTAATGATTTCGTTTCTTTATTACATATCATCAACAAACTTGAATATATTTTTCATTACTTAAACTTTCAACATGTGATAAGGGTCCTTTTTCGTTCTCTTTTTCTTTCAATATCTTTTTTAAATCTTATAATATACATTTAAAATGTTTGGAAGGGTATTCAAATACTTCTTCACTTTCACAACCCATTGTTACCAACTTCATAAAGTTGTAAACCAAACTGTTGTAACCTCGGGACTAGGATTTCTTATTTTTGTGTCATTCAAGTCACATCCAATACTTAATGAGGGAAAAGAAATTGAAACAGCTTCTCGAGTCTACATTTTCAAGATGTATTCAATCGTGATGGTTGTGAGGGTATGATTCATTACTTTTAATGTATAAGAATAAAAATATCTATGAATTCAAACTTTTTATAGCTACAAGTGATGGACTTGTCCATTGAATTACCGATAACAATATGAAGACTAATTTCTTCTATTCAAAACTTGATATTTTATAATCCTACTGAACTCATCTACTTTTTCCATTATTTGATCAAGACTATTGATAAACTATACTTGAAATAATTTGAAAATGGCTGGTGTGTATTCACTAGCTGCATGCTTTAGGATACTACAAAAAAATCATAATTGGTGAACTTTGGGTCATTTTGAAATTAATTTCTAATTTCTCTTTTAGTCTATCATCCATCAATCGTTCGAAATGTTCAAAAAATCTTATTATATTTTAGCTAGGATGTAAGTATCTCTTCAAATATTTCTTATTCAAAATTTTACAATGTTGTGTGTTTTTTATATATGCACAAAAAGTGTTCTTTCCATATACTAATGTCAACTTCTCTTTTTTTAGTGAATAACTATTGTAAACAGATATTATTTGTAACATTATATTTCTTGATCATTCTTTTTCATGCCTGAAGAAATTCATGTTTCTCATCAAAATCATATACATATATGCTAAAATCATTGCAAATGACTTGGAAGAACAAAATAAATTACTTAGCTGTTTGCATGTGTTTTGAAACATATACCATATACAAATATGATGAACTATTCTTGAAAACTCTGTCTTGATGGCATTTGACATAACCTTATCTTGATATGTGAGAATTTATTTATTTATTATTTTTTTTAACACATTGCATTACAAAAAGTTTTAAACAACCATCTAAAAAAATTGATGGTTTCATCGTAGAGGAGTGTAGCCCTAAAGATAATTGTTTGTATGTGATGATTAACACTGAGGAATGGTGTAAATGGTCATCCATACTCGTTTGTTTTATATGTCATGTTAAAGAAAATTATGTCTTCAAAACGTTTAAAATATAAAATCATTCTTTTATCTGTCCAAAAATGTTGGTGATACACTATTCAACATCAAATTAAATAGAATAAAAGAACATTAGATCTTCAACTTGCTTTCTTTTAAAAAATACCAATAAACCTTCATCATCAACTTTTTTTCATTACTTTCACCATTTTCATCCGTAAATAATTATTGTAATCTACCAAATTATATCCAACATTCTATCGACCACCAGTTTGTCTAGTCGTGAAATCAAATGTTGCTTTTGACTTTATACTTGAATTATCACAATTATTGGCAACTACTGCTTGAACAAATTTTCATTGTGATCTTAACAAATGATATTCTTCAAGAAATGCAAGAATATGATTATGATCAATCTTAAGATTAGTAACACGATATTTATTGTTAACTCTCAATCTAATTTTCATATGTTCCTATGACCTATTCTTGTTTCATTATAATGATGCTTCACATTAACATCACATTTATCAAATGAACGTTTACCTTTTTAGGAACAAATAAAATATCTCATTTTTAATACACCCATCTTTTTATCTTTATTAATTATACTATGCTTCTGAACACTAAAACTGACTTTTCTTCCAAAACTATTGTAAAAATCATATGTATCTTTCTTTGTTTTAAACTCTATACCAATTTTTTGATTCAGTAGCTTCTCGTCCACACCTAGATCATCTATACCAATTTTCACTTCTGAGGCATAGCATCCACCAGGCATGGCGTGCAAGAAGCCATGAGACCTCTATTTTCCATTGACTTATAATGTCAAAATAAATTTAACATGAGGATTATCATTAAAAAAAAGTTACATAAAACATATATAACTGATCATTTAACATAAAGCACTTCAAAAAAAATAATTCAAAACACTTTAAAAAAATCTAAGGGGTCACCATAGAGAACAATTTATGACAATCATCCCTAAATTCTATATATTCTATAGGCCACTAGAGTTTTGAATGGATTGATTTAGTACATCCCTCGATCCCCATGAATGGGTTGGACGACACTGTACACTATACGGTAGACCCCACATTACAAATGAGAGTTTCTACAATGGACACCACCTACCCACTATCCCTTATTGCTCTATCTAGTGTGTCCCATATGAGTCTATATGTAGCAAACATAAATATTGGAAGAGAAGAGGGAAAGTTGGGAGAGAAGACGGGTTGGCGGGAATAAACTCTTTCTATTATTTTTCTTTTTCTTTTTCTTTTCTTTTTCTTTTTAATAATGGTCAATTTTTTTTCCTTTATTTATTTAAAAGCTACATTGCTTGGATGACATGGACTAATAAACATGAAACCACACCACACAAAATAGTGGTTGTTGAACACCCACCATTAAAACTTCTTAAGGTCCACCATAATATTTTTTTTTCTATCATCTAACAAATTGATAAGGTTGTAAAGACCTGGATGAAGGGAAAACAACATATAGTCGGTTGATGCAAAAGTTTTGTGACTTATAACAAGCATTTAATAGGGGGAATTCAATCCCTACTGTGTTATCCACCCGAGATTTGTATCTACTTTGTTTTTGGACCATGTCCTAAAATAAGCCGAAAAAATAGATGGATGAGGCAGGTATACAATGAGGTGCGTCCCATGGTTAGGGACGCAATCACCTGTCGAGATCCGGGGTCGCAGCTAATCCGCATTCAGTCACAATGCATGTTGCCTAATGAATGTATCTTCCACATGTGAACTATGTGTGGATCTTTTGACACGTTTTCCTCCCTTAGTTGAGCCCTCGGTAATAAATGTTACAATGATTTGGTCGTGGAGAGATTGAAGAGGACATCAATGAACACCCGTCCGCCTAATCATCAATCTAGTCCACCCACTCGTGGGCTAAGGCTACACTCCTAGGGGGGAAAAAGAAGATCGAAAAAGAAAAACTGTACAAATGGTATATATTCATCATAGATGCTTACATTACCTAATGAATAACCTAGATCACACATACATGCTCGACGTTGGCATGTCTAGGGCGAGTAGCCTCTACGTCCATGACCACATGAATCACCTCGATGTTGCACGTTCTTCAACGAGTCTGAATCCCTATTTGTAGCAAATAGAAATGTTGAGAGAGGAAGAGACTTTAGATCCTCTGTTTCAAAGAGAAAAAAGGAGAGGAGGGAAAGTTGGTTGAGAAGTTGAGAGAGAAAAAGGAGAGTTGGGAGAGAAGACAGCCGGAATGCCTCTTTCTATATTTTTCTTTCTTTCTTTCTTTTTTTTTTTTTTTTTCTTTTGATAATAGTTATATTTTCTTTTTTTCTTTTAATAATGGTTATATTTTTTTTCTTTAAAAAAAAAAAAAAAAAGCTTGGATAACATAGACCAATAAAAATAATATAAATAAGAGGATCCCTATTATGCTATAAACAGAGGATTGGAACTCTATATCCATATGTTCACCCATTCCGTGAGTTCATTTTGGGGCATGATCCCAGTAGCCAGTTAGGTCCAAACCTTAAATCATTCCACAAAAAGTAAAGCACAGTTTTTTTTTTTTAAGCTTATTAGTTCACCCCATTGTCAGTTCACACACCTCACCGTTAACCACCCCCTCTAGGGATCGATGCCAAAACCTCAGTGTTGAAACGAGTTATCCTTTGCTCCGTCTACCACTTGAGTTATGGATTAGGGTTAGAGCTGGGCATTGGTTCGGGTCAGACTAGATTCGGCCTAACCCGGTCAGATCCAAAATTCTAACAGGCTGACCCGAAATCGATCTGATCCGAGACTGAGTCCAAGTCACCTGACTCGCACAGATCTGTTGCTTGATTGACTTGATGCGATCCGAGTTCGACTCGGTCAGGGAAACTGAGTTGGATTGGGTTGGGCACTATTCGGATCATTTGATATGGTGTGGTCCACTTCAGTCTTCAATGTATCGTAATTCTTTGTTCAATGCCTAAAATGATCTGTCAAAATGGATGAACGGCTTAGATAACATATATACATCAAGGTGGGCCCCACATGACTATAAAAAATGTGTATCAATGACTGCTGCCTATGTTGTCCCATCGGGCAGGCTATTGAAGTAACGTCAGCAAGTTTTGTGGCTCCACTATGTTGTATGTGTTATATCCACACCATCCATCAATTTTGAGATATCGTTTTAGGGCATGAACCAAATAATGATGTAGATAAAAATCTGTAGTGGACCACATCACAGAAAAAAGTGGGGAGAATGATTCCCACTGTTGAAACTATCCTAAGGTCCATCGTAATATTTATTTGAAATCCAACCTATTCAAAAGTTGAAAAATATAGAAATAAGGGAAAACACAAATATCAGGTTGATCTAAAACTTTTGTAGCCTTTAAAAGTTTTTAATGGTAGGCACCACTGTCCATAGAACTTTCTATGTTGGGGTCCACTGGAGCTTTGGATTTCATTCATTCTTTGGATATTGCCATGAAATGATCTCTCCAAATGGATGGAAGGTTGGATACAAAACATAAATCATGGTGGGGCCCAAGGAACTTAGTTAAGTCACTTTAATACATACTCCTGCGGCCTACCATGTTGACGTGCAAAGCAAGTAATACAGAATACAACTATTGCCTGTTGCCGCCCTTTGGCGTGCCATGCAAGTAACTCACACTCACAGTCACAGGGGAGTGAACTCTGTTGGGGCCCACCGTGAATGCATGTGGTGTATCCAAGCTGTCCATTCATTTTTTTAGATTATTTTAGCTGTTGAACCAAAAATTGATGAATATCCAAAGCTCAAGTGGACCACACCATAGGAAAAAGTAAAAATATTGATTTTCACTCTGGATTTGGTCGGATCAGAATGGTCCGGATCCATTCGGATCGGGTTTTTGGATCGGAACGGTCTGGATTAACCACTACCCGATCTCGATCCAAAAACTAGTCGGATCTAAATGATCCTACCCGGTCCTACCCGATCCAGGCCGTCGGTTCCGTTCGGAACGGGTCTGATCGGGTCGGATCCACCAGATCGGGTCAAAAATGCCCACCTCTAATCAGGGTGTAAGTAAAGCACAGTTGAAACCCAGTCAGGGCACGCCATAATACTTATTTGTCATCGCTTGTTTAAAAAGGCCACACAAACCTGCAAAGGGAAGACATAAATATCAGCTTGATCCAAAAACTTATCTAACCCTATAGAAGTTTTCAATGGTAGGTGTTCAATGCCCACTACTTTTTGTGGTGTGGTTCATTTAAGGTTTGGATCTATCTCAATTCTAAACTAATGTTCTAAAATAATCTTGTAAAATGAATGGACGGTGTGGATATAACAAATACATTATGATTTGGAACCCTCTGGATTTAGAACCCCTTGGATTTGAAATTCTCCTACTATGTCTGGCACTTGGATTAAGAATCAGTTTTAATCCAAAAGTAGCTATGCATGGTATATGCACTAAGGGTTTGAATTTTATTATTAAATCAACTTTAATATCCTTAATTAGTGAACTTATGTAATGTTTGACACAATGGTTGTAATAAGCCCGTTGAAATATATACTTTACACCAGTGTTCGAGTTGCCGGTATCACTACAAGTTTCACTGGCCGGAGATAAAGATATAATATCGTTATCGCCGATAACCAGAAATGCAGGGAAAAAGGAGGAAACATAGAGAAAATAGTGGAATTTTTTAGTAAAACTTCAGGACATGCCTAAATACACATATTTATATATTCAGGAATGAAAAAATTATAAAAAAAAATGCATTAAATAATAAGTTTCCATTTAATAGAGGCCAAAATGCTTGCATTGTCGTAAGAAATCACTGAAATAGTAATCAAAATGAGTTTATATAATACAAATGCATATTTACAAGAATAATGAGATAAATATAAAGTTCAAGTGGACCCGCCACAGAAAACCGTGGGATCAGTCAACACATCGTTGAAACATTTATAGGGCCCACCATGATGTATTTTTTAGATCTAGCCTATTCAGTTGAAACATTTATAGGGCTTACCATGATGTATTTTTTAGATCTAGCCTATTCACAAGTTAACATAGAGATAGATAAAGTGAAAACAAAAATATCAGCTTGATTGGAAACTTCTGTGGCCCTTAAGAAGTTTTGAAAGGTGGATGTCACTGTCTCCATTGTTTTCTACGATGGGGTCCACTTAAGCTTTATATCTGTCTCATTATTTTTCTCATGTCATAAAATGATCTCTCCAAATGGATGGATGGTATTGATACAACACATGCATCATGGTTGTACGGAGGTGTGCAAAGCAGAAGTGGATTGGCTGGTGTACCACACACCAGCGTGTCGTGCGAAGATAAGCACTGACGCTCCTCTTGTACGAACGATTCAAAGTAGATCAAAGTTACATGGGCCTATAGTGATGTATTTATTATATCTATACCGTTCATCTATTGTTATAGATCATTTTAGAGCATTATCCAAAAAATGAATCATATTCAAAGATCATCTAGACCACACCACAAATAGCAGCAGAGATAATGATTTTCACCGTTAAACAATTTATAGGGCCTGCCATAACGTTTATTTGCCATCCAATCTATCCATAAGATCATAAAGTCTAGAATGAAGAGGAAAATCAAATTTCATATTGATCCAAAACTTCTGTGACCCAAAAAAGGGTTTCAATGGTAGACGTTTAATCTCCCACTGCTTTTTCTTTTTCTGTGTGGTCTACTTGATAGTTAGATCCATCTTATTTTTTGTCTCTAGCCTTAAGATGAGCACGCCAAATGGATGGACGGTTTGGATATTACACATACTGCATGATCAGATCCACAGAACTTGACATCAATACATCGAATATATAGCTGGTGTGAGGTACACTAGCCAATCCGGTTCCGATAGGAAGCGGATTGCTTACTGAGTTATTCAGTACCCTTAGTGTACCGAGTAAACACTGTGGGGTCCACCATTATTTATTTATTTTATCCAATCTGTTCATCCGTTTTAATACATAATTTTATGACTTTACCACAAAACGAAAGAATATAAAACACTCAAGTGGATCCCATCACAGGAAACAATGTGATTGAACCTCTACTATTGAAAAATTTGTGGAGGCCACAAAAGCTTTTCCTCAAATTGATTCGTGTTTTCACTTCATCGAGGTCTGTTCAACCTTACGAACAGGTTGGATGACAAATAAGCATAATCGTGGGCCCTAACAAGGTTTCAATGGTGGAAATCATTATTACACACGGTTTCCTATGGTATAGTCCATTTGAGCTTTGGATTTACTTAAATTTTGGGATCAACCACTAAAATTAGTAGAAAAAATGGATAGAAGGTGTGGATAAATCACATACATTAACAGTAGGCCCAAATGAGTTGACTCACTACCATAAAAGCGTACTGAGTAGCTCAGTACGCAGTCCGATTTAAAGCCTCACCACTGGTCCATTCTCTGTGGTCCCACCATGATTCATATGTTTAATCCATTCCATCGGTCCTTTTTTCTAGATCATTTTATGATAACAGTCCAAAAATGAGATGGATCAAAATCTCAAGTGGACCACACAATGTTGGTTGAACATATACGATCTACCATTAAAAACTTCTTGCGGGCTACGAAAGTTTTGGATCAAGCTGATATTTCTTTTTTCCCTTCACCCAGGTATTTAGGACCTAATCAACATCTTGGATATCAAATAAACATTACAGTGGGCCACAGGAGGTTTTAAATGGTGGACATTTAATGACTACTGTTTTCCCATGGTGTGGTCCACCTGAGTTTTAGATCTACCTATTTTTTTGTATTAAGCTCTAAAATTATATTTAAAAATTAATGGACAGAATGGATACAACAAATGCATCATGGTGGGGCCCACGGAGCACCGACCAGCACTGTCAAAACCCAAACCCCCTTTTAAAACGAAATCTCATCCCCAATTTCTGTAAAAACCCCGAAAATCCTCTCCTTCTCACCAAAATCTCTGGATTTTCAACCCGAAAATCCTTCTCCCTCATCCCAACTTTGTTTTTTTTAAAAAAAAACCTTTATTTTCCAACAAAATCTTGAGATTTTTATAGCCCGCAAGCCGATTTTTTCTTGAGAAGTTGCCGGAGGATTTTTCAATGGAAAAGCCGATTTTTTTGGGTTGAATCTTACCGAAAAGTTGCTGATCCACACTCAACAGTCGTGAAGCTCTTGAAATTCGTGTTTTCAACTAGATCTGGGCGAAAAACAGTTATTTTCTTGCATTTTTGGTTTTTGATTTCGACGATTTTATCGCCGAAAACATCTCTTGTTGGCTATAGTTCCCACCCTTCAAAAATATCGATGACATTATCGACGATATCTGGTAGCGATTTGAATAAATGAGTTTTCGGTATCGCTGAGCCAGCGATACCGATATTATCGGCAACAATTCGATATTGTCGACAATAATTTAAACACTGCATCGCACAAAAATGAAGAATTTCCGAGTCTCGAGTGGGCCACAAACAAAAGATCATGTATGAGTAATTAACCAACAATTTTTAACCGTTGCTTGAATTGGACAATGCTTGGACATCACTGTGCATCATATTAAAGTAATTATAGTGATGCAATTGATAATCTAATTGTTTTGAAATATCTTTAGTTGGTCATGTGCCCAATAGTTTAGTAGTCTAGTGACGTACGCATTATACATGCAACTTTTTGAAGGATTTTAGATGTAATCCAAACACTAGTAGTAGCTTTCAAACCCCCTGGCTTTGAAACCCCATGGATTTGAAGCATCAAATTACTTTATAGTGCCAAACAACAAATTGAAATCCCTTCAAATTTACTGTGCCAAACAACTCGTCAGATTAAGCAGGTGAAAAAAAAAACCCGTTAATTGAAAACTTTCATGGTCTGTTAATGTCCAATCACTACTGTTTCTTATGGCATGGTCTGCGTAATAAGAATTGGACATGCTTCATGTTTAATCTCATGCCCAAAAATTCAGAAAAGCAGATGGATAGGGTAGATATAGAATACATACATCAAAGTGGGTCCCACTGTAAGGGCCTCACGTCTTAGGTGAGGCAAGGGCCGCACCTAATCCGCTTAGCAGGGTAATACGTTAGTAGGTGTTGTCCTTACCGTAGGCCCACCTTGATGTCTTGTATATCCATGCCGTTTATCCATTTCTCCAGCTTATTTGGGCGTATCCAAAAAATTAAGTAGATCTAAATCTTAGGTGGACCACACCCAGGAAACAGTGATGTTTGAGTGCCTCACCATTAAAAATTATAATGTCATGAGTACGTCGATGAAGGGAAAATGATTCAAAATTTTTGTGGCCATTGGTATACAATAAATATATCAAGGTGGGCCCACACGGTTACCACGTGGGCAACGGCTAATCAGCTCCCATTGCTTTGGGCGTGCCTGTGGGCAACATCGCCTAACCGGGAGTCCATAAACAACCTGTCCGAGGGCAAATGCTATGATCAGACAATTCTCACGTCAAGCATACATATGATGCGTATGATCATGAGTCATGAAACTGTACTAAACATGATATAATAAAATGAACTATCTTACAATGCAGATGGACCTGGACGGCCTATATACGATAAGTATGGCCCAGCAATGGGCCCTAAGGAGAGTCATAATGTGGACATCCAACCAACATTACACTCACAATGTGGACGTCAAACCAACATTGCACCCAAGTCACGATCTTTGTAAACATCAGTACTTAGTCTGTAATGGATTTACACATTGAAATGGACCGTAGGTTGTCCCCATTGGACCTCACATATATATCAAATGGGCCATATCCTATGGGCCTTTTATTCATCAGATGGGCCACATAAATGGGCCACACCAATGGGTCTTATGTGCATTGCAATGGGTCAAACCCGTGGGCCTTGGATTGCATCAATTGGACCCAGTCATATGAGTCTAATATGTATCAAATGGGCCACACCAATTAGGCCCCCAAATGTATATCAAATGGGCCTCAACCAAGAGGCCTTATATGAGTCGAATGGGCCTAAATCCTTAGGCCTTAAACAATTCTAATGGGCCTAATCCATGAGCTTTCATGCATATCAAAGTGGGCCTAATCCCATGGACCCTTTCTTAATCAAATGGGTGTAGTCCTATGGGTCTTACAATATAACAAGTGGGTCCACTTCCATGGGCCTAGAAGTACATCAAATGGCCTAGACACATGGCCTTAGATCATATCCATTGGCCCTAAAACCATAGGCCTTAAATATCAAGTTAAGCCCATAGGTTTTACATATCAAGTGGGCCCAAGCTCTTGGGCCTTAAATGAATCAAATGGGCCTAGCCCATAAGCCTTTCATAACTCGAATGGGTCTAACCCATAGGCCCTTTGTAAGGTAAATGGGCTTAACCCAAAGGCCTTAAACAATTCAATTGGATCGACGGTTTGGATGCATCACATGCATCATAGTGGGTCCTATTGTCCAGTGGACAGTGTTAATAAGGCACATATGCCACAAGGGGGCCCCACCGTCCGCTGGACGGTAGAGTATAACGCATATATCATGGTGGGAGTCCACCGTCCACAGCCGTGGACGGTGTATTAAGACACATACATTAATGGTGGGGTCCACGGATGTGGCCCACCATGATACCCAAATGCCATCCGAGCCATTCATAAGGCCTCTCGGGCCTAGGTGGAGGGAAAACAAAAATTTCAGCTTGATTCAATACTTCTGTGAGCCCTAAACAGATTTTTAATGGAAGACGTTCATTTACACTGTTTCACATGGTGTGGGCCACCAGAGTTTTGGATCTGTTTCATCTTTGGAGGGGGGCCACTTT
Source organism: Magnolia kwangsiensis (assembly GCA_037074715.1). NCBI lineage: Eukaryota > Viridiplantae > Streptophyta > Magnoliopsida > Magnoliales > Magnoliaceae > Magnolia > Magnolia kwangsiensis. The sequence continues at coordinate 152,939,650 of CM073573.1, read as the reverse complement.
AGAGGGTGGCCCACCCGATGAACGGTTTGAATGTCATATAAACATCAAGGTGGGGCCCATGGCTGGAGCCGTGGGTCCACGGCGTCCGCCCGCCCGTCGTCTGGCAGCCGCACAGGCGCTGCCAGCGCCTGACACACCAAGCAGCCTCATCTCTCTCTCTCCTTAAATTTCTGGTTCCGTCATAAATCACGTGTGGGACCCGCTACTTGGAAATCCACCCCAGCCATTGCGATCAGTGGCCCGAGGCCGTCCAAATGAGTCTAGAGTTCGAATTTTTTTAATGCTTGGAAGAGAAATAAAATAAGAAAATAGAGTTTGAATGGTGAGGGCGCAATATTTGACGCTATGGCCCACCAGGTGATTGGATCAGCTCCAAACTTCTACCCAACGGCTAAATTACCGTGGGTAAGAGGATGGACGGCTTGGATCAAACATAAACATCAGGGTGGGGCCTATGCAAGGGGACCACCCAAGTCCCTTACATTCCTTTTTCCTTTCTTTTTCTTCTTTTTCTCATTTCCTTAGAAACGTCCAGCGTCCCAGACGCTGGACGGCTGGCTTTCTTTAAAAAAAAAATTTTGTGGTGGGCCCTGATGAAGTGGACCATCACTGATGGGTGTACCACGCATATGGTGGGCCCCACTTGAATAAATCTTGAAGAAAAAAAATATAATGCCAAGGTGGGATCCATTCAAGTGGGCCACACAATCCTTTTTACACAAAAATAAAATAAAATAGAATAAAATAAAATAAAATAAATAAAAGAGGGAGAGAGACATGGAGAGTGGGACACGGCTTGTGATGGAGGGACCCCGTCATTATGGGCCCTCCCTTACAAGAAAATTATACAATAAATGGATCCCTTACACATGAGATCATTGAAAATGTAAATCAACGGTAGAGATCCATTCTCCACTGATATGGACGGTCTAGATGACCTTTCTAAATGAAAATAAACATCATGATAGGGTCCATGGAGAATGGCCCCATCATGTGATGATCATGATGATCCAAGTGGTCCATCGGCCACAAATAAGGATCCCAAGTGAGATCCACACCATTGATCGGTGGGCCTCACTTGGTCCACCATAAAAACAAATAAATCTACCCTATAGAGGCACCCACCGTCCGATCTTCTTGCTCCTTGGGGTTCCTTGGCAGCTTAGCTTCAACTTTAATGGTTAAGATGAAGAATGGAGGGTTGAGATGGGAGATTTTGGGTAGGAAGGTGGGCCACTTGGAGCTTAGAAGGGTTTGAGAAATTCCATACGTGGGACTCTTGGAATTCTCTTGTTGCTTGGAATTTTGAAATGAGAAAGAGAGAAAGAGAGAGAGTGATGTAAAGGGAGAGAGAGAGAGTGATGGATGGATGGGTGAGTGATGTTTGTGTAAGAAATCTTGGACCTTTTTGGCCTTTTGTGTAAGAAAGGTATGGGTTAGGAAGACTTTTGTGCCCTTTTGTGTAAGAAAGGTATGGGTTAGGAAGACTTTTGTGGTTGCTTGGAAAAATGGGAGAGAGTGATGTGTACTTGACATGTGATAGGTTGGTGGGTGATTGATTGATGGGATTGATGTGATTGATGTGACACATCGTTGAGATTCCCTTGGTTTTCGCAACGCGCGGCGTTTTCTCGCACCGAACGTTAGCCCATAACTCTTGATTAGGATATCGCCTCGGCGCGCGAGTCGCGGTATCGGAACCGCAACGACGGCGCGGTCGCTATGGTATTGGTCTCGGGTTGAGTCGACTCGGGTTGTCGGCACATGAACCAGGGTCGCGCGTCGATACTAGTTAAGGGTCGAAAGTTGCCGGAATTCGACCGGTAAGACCGCGGAAGTGTACGGAAAGGTACGGACCAAGATACGGGTCTTACAGCTCTCTCCTCCTTATAAAAATTTCGTCCTCGAAATTTACACAAGCGTCGCAACTAATCATAACTCGCGAGGAATAAGAAACATAACGTCATCATATAGAATCAGGGACAGCGTACAAAATACAATACATGATCATCAACCATCAAAGAGATGAGGATATCGCTCTCGAATCTCAGCCTCACGCTCCCAAGAAGCCTCCCCTACAGAATGGTGACCCCACTGCACCTTCACCAACGGAATGACCTTGGTTCTGAGGACCTGCTCCTTCCGATCAAGGATACGAACTGTCTGCTCAATGTAAGAAGCGTCCTCACGAACCTCCAACGGCTGCCAATCAATAACGGAAACTATGTCTGACCCACACTTCCTCAACATGGAGACGTGAAACACGTTGTGGACGCTAGACAACTGTGATGGCAAGGCAAGCCGATAGGCCACTGCGCCAACGCGCCCAGTGATCTCAAAGGTCCTATGAATCTCGGGGCAAGCTTGCCCTTCGCTCCAAATCGAACTACGCCCTTCATGGGCGAGACCTTGAGATACACATAGTCCCCTACATCAAACTCCAAGGGACGACGCCGACGATCAGCAGAACTTTTCTGTCGGCTCTAAGCTGTGCGCATCCTCTGCCTGATGATGTCAATAGCCTCTGAAGTCTCCTGCACAAGCTCGGGACCTAGGAGACGACGCTCTCCAACCTCGGTCCAATAACTCGGTGATCTGCATGGTCTGCCATATAGTGCCTCAAAAGGAGCTATGCCGATGGTCGCCTGATAGCTGTTATTATACGCGAACTCAGCCAATCGCAGATGCTCATCCCAGCTACCCCCGAAATCAATCGCGCAGGCCCGAAGCATGTCCTCAAGTATCTGATTGACCCTCTCGGTCTGGCCATCGGTCTGCGGATGGTATGCGGGGCTGAGCTACAAATCAGTCCCCATCGCACGTTGGAAGCTCCCCCAAAACTGAGACGTGAACCTCGAGTCTCGGTCAGAAACGATCGAGACTGGAACGCCATGCAGTCTCACAATCTCCTCAATGAATAGTCTCGCAAGCCGGTCCATAGACCAAGTCGCACGCATCGCAAGGAAATGTGCCGACTTCGTCAGACGATCCACAACAACCCAAATGGCGTCATGACCGCGCTGAGTCCTCGGCAAACCCATAATGAAATCAGTCGACACGTGCTCCCACTTCCACATCGGGACGCTCAACGGCTACAACAGACCAGGAGGTCTCTGATGATCGGCCTTGACACGCTGGCATGTGTCACACTCGACCACAAAACTGGCGATCTGGCGCTTCATCCCCGCCCAAAAATACTGTCGCCTCATGTCACGGTACATCTTCGTCGAGCCCGGGTGGATAGAAAATCGCGATCGATGTGCCTCGGTCATAAGATCTCTGCGTAACTCTGGAATATCCGGGACACATAATCGGCCTCTGAAGCGAAGTCCACCGTCTGTACCGATCTGCCAATCTGCCTGACCCTCAGATGCCGCCTCAGCCATATGACCCTGTAACGACTCATCAGCCTGCTGAGCCTCGATCACCCTAGCGACAAGAGAGGGTTGAATCGACAAGCTCGATAACTGTACAATGGAAGACTGCAGGCCGAACTCAAAGTCATACGCTGCGACATCCTCAAGCATCCGCCACTCCTGAATCATCATGTGCGCCACTAAGCCTCGTGACTGACGGCTGAGGGCATCTACCACCACGTTCGCCTTGCCCGGGTGGTACTGGATGTCGAAATCATAGTCTTTCAGGAGCTCCATCCAGCGCCTCTGTCTCATATTCAACTCAGACTGCGAGAAGAGGTACTTCAAGCTCTTGTGATCAGAGAAGAGCTCGAACCTAACCCCGTAAAGATAGTGCCTCCACACCTTTAGTGCGAAGACAACTGCAGCCAGCTCCAGGTCATGTGTAGGGTAGTTTAGCTCATGGACCTTGAGCTGACGAGACGCAAAGGCCACTGGTCTCCCGTGCTACATCAGGACAGCACCCAAACCGATATGCGAGGCATCGGTGAATACAATAAAGCCGTCACTCCCAAAGGGAAGAGTGAGGACAGGAGTGGACGTCAGACGGTCCTTCAACTCCATAAATGCTCGCTCGCAGGCGTCACTCCAAATGAACTCTGCACCCTTCCGAGTCAACCTGGTCAGCGGGGCTGCAATATGAGAGAAACCCTCAATGAAACGCCGGTAGTAGCCCGCCAAACCAAGGAAACTACGGATCTCTGTCGCAGTCGTGGGCTGGCCCCACTGACGCACTGCCTCGACCTTCGAGGAGTCCACTGCGACACCCTCCCTCATCACCACGTGACCGAGGAACTTCACCTCCTCCTGCCAGAACTCGCACTTCTCCAGCTTCGCGTATAGCTGGTGTGCGCGGAGGGTCTGTAAGGTAATCTCCAAGTGCTGCTCATGCTCCTCACGGGTCCTCGAGTAGATCAGAATGTCGTCGATGAATACTACAACAAAATGATCCAGATATGGACGGAAAACCTCGTTCATCAGCTGCATGAAGACCGCGGGTGCATTGGTCAGTCCGAAGGACATGACTAAAACTCAAAATGACCGTAACGCGTCCTGAATGCCGTCTTCGGAATGTCCTCTTCTCGGACCCGAATCTGATGATAACCGGAACGCAGGTCAACCTTCGAGAAGAACTGTGCACCCTGCAGCTGGTCGAACAAATCATCAATCCTAGGGAGCGGGTACTTGTTCTTGATCGTGACTTTGTTGAGCTCGCGATAGTCAACGCAGAGCCTCAACGAGTCATCCTTCTTCTTCACGAAGAGTACCAGCGCTCCCCACAGAGAACTGCTCGGACGGATAAAGCCCAGCTCACGTAACTCGTCCAACTGCTTCTGCAGTTCCCATAACTCCAACGGTGCCATACGATACGGGGCCTTTGAAATAGGCGCGGTACCAGGCACGAGATCGATCTGGAACTCGGTGAGTCGACGAGGCGGTAATTCCGGAATCTCCTGGAACACATCGGAAAAATCGCATAATATGGGCAAATGGTCGATGCAAACGGCAACAGGCTCCTCTATAGCGCATGACATCAAGCAAGACAACCGCTCTCCTCTGGCCTCTGCAACGAACTCGAACTGTGGCACGCCGGGTATACAGAACGTGACAGTCCTCGCGGCGCAATCCAAAATGGCATAGTACTCGGCGAGCTAATCCATGCCCAAGATGACGTCGAACTCGGACATTGGCAAAACAAACAAATCGACAGGCAGGAAGGTATCCCCAACTAGAACGGGGCATGACGAGCAAAATCGTCCTAACGCTGCAGTCCTCCCCAAGGGAGTAGATACTGATAGGCTCTCACTAGCAGACTCCAACGGTAAGCCAGCCGATCGACAGAAGCTCTCGGCCACAAAAGAATGCGATGCACCAGAATCAAACAATACACGTGCAATGCATGCAGAAACTGGCAGTATACCCTCAACGACTCCTCCGGATGACTGCGGATCCTGCTGAGCCACATAAAACCTAGCCTGAGCTGGCTGGGGAGGTGCATGTCCCCTCTGAACGTGCTGCTGCTGCTGCTGGGGTCGCTGAGGTGGTCGAAACTGCTGCCTCTGCTGCTGCGGCCTCTGAGGCTGGTGCTGATGCTGATGCTACTGCTGAGGTGGCCTCGGAGGTAGAGGCTGCTGTCGATGCTGCTGTGGGGGTCTCTGCTGCTGCGGTGGAGGTCTCTGCTGCTGTGGACCTCTCTGCTGCTGCTGGGGACTGGGACACTCCCATGAACGGTGTCCCGTCGCACCGCACCTAAAGCAAGTGCCGGTGAACTGCCTCTGAGGTGGTGGTGGAGGTGCTGATGGTGCTGATGGTGCACGGAAAGCTAGGCGACCAGTGCGCCTCTGTTGCTGTGGTCGACGCTGCTGGGAAGGACTGGAAGAAGCCTGCCTCTTCCTGTCTCTCCTCTGACCACGATCAGACTGAGAACCGGCCCACTCAGTCTCGTAAATCTGAGCTCTCCGCACTACTGCCTGGAAGGTAGGGAGCTCATGGCCAATAACACGACCTCGAAGGCCGTAACGTAAGCCGTGCTCGAAACAGTGGGCCTTCCGCCCCTCGTCATCAACCATATACGGTGCGAATCTCGATATAGCCACAAAACGGGCCGCGTACTGTGCCACGGTCATGTCTCCCTGCACCAGAGTCTCGAACTCTAAAGCTCATTGTCGGCGGATATGGTCGGGGAAGTACTACTCCTCGAATTGGTCAACAAAATCCTCCCATGTCCAGACATAATCAGGTCCGGCAACACGGGTAACAGAGGTCCACCAATGCTCGGCCTCACCCTGAAAAAGAAATACTGCTAGCCGGACGCACTGCTTAGTTGTGCATGACATGGTATCGAATATCTTCTCCACATCAGAGCGCCATCCCTCTACTGCGGTCGGATCTGGCTCGCCCTGGAAACGTGGGGGATCAAGCCGTCTGAACTCACGTAGTAAGGCGCTCGCGCGCTCCTGCTCTGCCTGAGCTGGTGAAACACCCGGACGTCTGCCCTGTCCCTGTAGTGCGGCTGTCACAGCCTGTAACATCTGCTGTAACTGTGAGGCACTAACGGTCACAGTCGGCTCCTCATCGGCCTCAGGTGGAGGAATGTCATCCTCATGGGAAGAAGTAGGGATCTCTGAGGGTGGAACGGGAGACGCAGGGGGTAAAGCTGGAGCCTCCGATGGTGAAGCAGAATCCTCAGGTGGTGGTGTGGGAGTCGATCGAGTAACCCTCCCAGGCGCCATGTCCTACAGGAAAGAGCAAAGGCGCCAATCAACTTCAAAACTCTCGAAGGTACGCACATTAACGGTCGGAATTGGAAGGTCGCGAAGCTATCCAAACTTCGGGACTTAGCCATTCAATACTCATAGCAGACATGTAATGTTGTTCTCGGTTATTTCCAAGTTATGCTCTGATACCAACTTCTGTCACGCCCCAAACTCGGAAACTGGGCTCACAAAATTCTCGATCGCCGAATCCGGTGCCGACAGCCTCCTTAAAACCCCATTCTCGGCTCCTAGCTCCCATTCGCCAGGTTCCGATCCTGGGATGCTACGAGGAGGATTTTAGATACCAGTTTGATTCGTAATAAGCATAACCAAAGGCATAACCCACAAACAACAACCAAGAAGTCCATTACATTTCCACTATGATCAAAAACTTTACAAGTACAATGAGCATAAAGGAAAATACAATGGCAAATAACAAAAAAAAACTCTAAAATGATCAGCAACGTGCTCCTGCCTCAGTGTTGCTGCGAACCAAAGTCACTTGCACGCAACGGTCGTGCATAAGCTTACAGAAAGCTTAGAGGGTGGTGAAAGTGTGTGCGCAAGGTAGTAATATGAACATGCAATGTCAGAGTAAAACGAAATATGCAGATGTATCTATAATATCATGAGCCGTAACAAGGCTAAGCGATACAAGACATGAATGGTATCGGCCATCCCAAGGCCATGCGATGTGCAATGCAGCGCAAGCATACAGGTCCTCATCTATGTCTACACATCAATACAGCTCAAAATATGAGATATCACCGGAGTCTAGTACACTCTAAACCAGATTGCCGCCACATCGCGCTCAATAAGGTAAGTGGAAGAGACCTCACTATCCGTCTGCCAATATCGGGCGCGACTCGTCGATAGCGGACCCATTTCTCGAGCTGGTCAAACTCAGCCTAGCATTGCCCCCTACACTCGGGCGGATAAGGCCGCACCCCCTTCCAACCGACCACGACACAGTGGAGAGCGTAACCGTCTGGTAGTCGGCACTCAACGCTCATCTACCCACTCGGTTTAGACGTTGGAGTAACCTCTTGGTACCATAAGGGTTTAGGAACTTTCACTCAGGGATATCTATAGTACCCCATGTAGAACAAGATTTTCGGTATCCAATCCTGCCAACCACGATCTGTCTGTGGAGGCTACGGCCCCGATGTCGCTAGGGCGTACAATAACCATGTCACACCAATGCGGAATGCATGAATCACGCTATCCAGTCATGCAACCAATCCTGCGCATACCGTGCGCTCATGTAGGGCAACATCGCCTAACCAGGAGCCCATAAACAACCTGCCCGAAGGCATATGCTATGATCAGTCAATTCTCATATCAAGCATACATATGATACGTATGATCATGAGTCATGAAACTATACTAAAATGTAAATAAGTGATGATTTCATAGGTTAGTTAGTTCAATGTTTTGGGGGAACTTTCATAGGTTTAGGATAGTCGCTTTCATAGGTTTAGGATAGTCGCTTTCATAGGTTAGTTAGTTCAATGTTTGTGGGTAACATTACTGCAAACCCTCACGAGACTACAACTCGTCCACTACGGGTAACCTAGGGGTTTAAAGGCTTGTTGCATACACTAAATGCAATCGAGAGCACCTGCGAAAGTGGTATAGGTAGGATTTTATTTTTGTTATTTTTGTTCTGTTTTCTCTCTCATGCTGACAAGCTTCCATGCCGTGATCTATTGGAAACCCTCTTGATTCGTTATTCAGGTACTATCTTCCCATCACTTCTCATTTACTTTCGTTGTCCCATGTGCATTGCATGCTCATATCTTTTACATTGAGGACAATGTAGATTTTAGGTTGGGGGTGGGAAATTAGGTAACCTAATCAGTATTTTCTTGGTCTTGAACAACAATTGTGAAAAATTTTAAATTTTTCTGAAAATTTTTATGAATTCGAAGTGATTTTGACAGATATCCCTAATTTAGATTTTCAAGGTACATAATGGTGGATTTATGACTCTTGGATTCCGGATCTGTTAGATTTCATAGTTAAGTGAATTATTAATCCATGATTAGAAGTTGTAAACATTGATTGAATCATGATTTCAGGACACGTCTTGCTTACACATTAAGACTTCAGTCTGATATTAAAGGGTTAATTTGGTAATCACTAAGCACGAAAGGAACCAGTCTGAAATATCTTGCCATCATGGTATAAAAATTGAAAAGGTTGGATAATTAATCTTCACCATAGGTTTGCTCCCTATAGGTGTAGAGTTAATTCCTCATGAATGATATGTGAAAAAGAGTCAGGTGTACGATCTTCACCATAGGTTTGCTCCCTATAGGTAAGGATTTGATTCTCCTTCCTTGGCATTACTTTGAATAGAAAAATCACAAGTTAATAGGTTAATCTATGAGGCAAGTTTTGGATTAGGTTTTGGTTGTTATGAGTTTTCTTGTTGGTTACCAATGATATCATGAAATTGACAATTGGATCTCTTAATGATGATAAGCCGAGATTAGACTATACATCCATGGATCTCAATGTTTAAAATTTTTCTAATTGATGGATTAATACTTTACACTTGATTATGAAGTCTACCGTGCGCTTGAGCTCAGGAGAATACAATTTCTAACATTCATGAATATTAAATTTCTCATATTTTGTTCAAAATCTCACTCGATTTCATAGAAAGTTCTCCTATTATTCTCAACTTATTTTTCGCATATTTTGCTCGGGACTAGCAAAATGCTGGTTGGGGGTTGTGTTGAGGGTCAAATATTGCATATTAGACCCCAGATATTATCTGGATTTACGAATATAATGCTATCTAATGGCTTGTTTTCTCATTCTTGTGTGGCAAAGTGATTTTATGAGCATGGATGGAAAAAGGACGTTAAAAGTTGAGATTTAACGATCTGATGACGCCAAAGGTAAGGGACACACTCCAGGGGATCAAGATTGACAAATATACACGGTCAGAAATCTGAGAAAAGTTAGAAATTGAAGCTCAAGTGGCCTGAAGGACGTCCAGAATGCAAGATCACGAGGTTCCCACCATCCGTTCGCCTCGAAACTTCATATGTCGCCTGAGGACCATAAATTAACCGTACATATAAAATTTCAGCCATTGAAGATCTCAGAAAATGCCCCAACTGACAGATTAGCCCATAAACCGTTGATTCTGGGCCCACCTGATATCTGGAACTGTCTCAAAATTATTATTGACGCCTTAAATGAGGAGTCAAAACAGATGGACGGTGCAGATTTCTCCAAAACAGTGCAATGGACCCCATATGAGATGAGTGTGTACAGTGCACATGTGCACTCACCGTGCATGGCAAGTGTCAGAGACGGCTTGACCGTCTCTGACCGAAAAATAAAAAAATAAAAAAATAAAATTCACACAGCGGACGCACGGCCGCTGGCCGTTTTTGCGAACGGTAGTGGGCCCCACCCATTGCTCGTATGGCCAATCTGATCCGTCCACCGTGTAGAGGGCTTCGAGAACTACAAAACCATGCTGACCTTTTTCACCCATGCGTGCACACGTGTGAGATACAGAGGCCACAAAAGGGCTGCCCGGTAGCGTTCAAATCTGATCTTTTTGTGATTTCTTCTCTGGGCCACGTCAATGGACTTTCAAAACCACTCATTCTTGACTGAAATTTCGTTCTGAATCCAATGGACAGGGTGGATTTTCCAGAAAATGCTTCTGTGGGGCCCACCGACCACAACAGTGAAATGGTGCGAAAGGTTTCGCACATCCGCGAAAACTGACTTTTCCGGACAGTTTTGGCCCACCATCTTTGATCATATGGCAGATCTAAACCGTCTATCATGTAGAGGACCCAAGAAAGTACTAAAAGACGGTGTTTCTTTGGAATTTGAGTGAGGAAAGTGGCGTGTTTCATAGTACCGAACTTGGCTGCGAAAATTACACTCCGTGTCCTGCTACAACTCTGTCACTGACTCCAGCCTTACAGCAGCTATAAAAGGAGGTTTTTGGACGTGGGGAGCATTCATTCAGGGTCTGGGGAGGAAGAACAGAGGGCTCAAGCTTGGGTTTCAACGTGGGCAGAGGAGAGAGAGAGGAGCTTGGTTTTTTCTTTCCCTTTTCTTTTTCTTTTCTTTTTCTCTTTATTTATTTGGATTGAGCCCATCCATGGCAGGCTAAATCCTCCTAGCTAGGGCTAAGAGGTGAAGCTTGTAGTGAGATGAGAGATTTGATTTTATTTAAATTTTAATTCATGAATTGACGTTGATTTTAGTTAATTATTATGGGAATGCTTTAGGTTTTTAATGGTCTATTGTGACTGAAATTACAATGGGTCTGCAATGGCTTTGAATATTTCCGTTCTCTTTAATGTTTATGATGTCAGGAAGCCCTGTTGTTCACTATAGTCTCCTGGGCATGGTTGGATGTCGGTACCCTTCCTAACTTTCATACATGTGATTGGGTGGTAATTAGTTTAATTCTGTTGTTTGCCATAGTCTTTTGGGCATGGTTTGGTGATGGAATCCATTCTAATTCATACACCTTTCATCTCTTTGAAAACTAGATCAACGGCAGTTCAGTAATTTTCATGATTTTTGATGCAAGCATAAGTTCTCCCTGATCTTTACAAGTGGATCCTCTGAATCCCTAGTTTCCTATCTCTGATTTTTTTCCTAAGATTTAAATTAATTATTCTACAAGTATTCCACCATTGCTAATTGATTTAGAATTCATCTTAGCCTAGTTCTAGTTCTATTTAATTTTAGATAACGTACAAGTTTCAGTCCCTTGGGATTCGACCTCGGTCTTACCGAGTTATTACTACATCACAACCCTGCACTTGGGGAGTGAACAACTGCACACTCCAAGCTCAACGCTGCTACGACCTAACGCCACTTACACACATTTATCATGCATAAGCTTATAGAAAGCTTAGAGGCTGGTGTAAGTGTGTGCACAAGGTAAGTGTCAAGTATACAATGTAGGTCCATAAATCATACAATGTCGAAAATACTGAAAAATCTATAAATCATACAATATCAGAGTATACAATGCAGATCGATTATGCAATGTGGAGACATAGAGAATCAAATATCAGATGTTGAGGATGCAATTCAATATGCGGTGCAAATGAAATGACCATGCAGTAGTGTGAAGTCGAGATGATAGTACGTAGTATCGCAGGCTATGAGGTCCATCACAAGGGACTTCTATCCAAACCATTCTCATACCTAATTTGGATAGTTAGACTCAATGTGGTAAACTCCTGATCTCAGGTTAGTTGCGCGCCCCAACCGAAATCCTGGCCATTGTGAAGGTACATGTAACAAATAGTTGTGCACCACCAGCCCCAGTGGATAGTGAATGAATAAATGAATGAGTATGCAACTCTCGCTCAATAAGTCCATATATCAACACCGTACATCATTGGGATCATCACCAGGGTGTAGTACACTCTACATTCAATCGTCTTCCATTGGACGCACAACCATGCAAGTGAAAAAGACCCACTATCCGCCTAGCCAGTAGTCAGCCAATATTTACCCGGCATGTCGATAGCTGACCCAATCATGAGCTGGTCAAACTCAGCCTAGCTATGCCTACTACCCTCAGGTGAGTAAGGCCACCACCTCTTCCCAACTGACCACGACACAGTGAGAGACGTGGCCTTCTGGTATTTGACACTCAGACGCTCATGTATCCACTCAGTCTCGACATTAGGGCGTCTCCTGGCCTTGGAGGTTGAGAAATTTTTACCTAGGGCCATTTATGGCGGCCTGATGCTAATAATAAATTTTTGGTGTCCCATCTGACCATCTACGATATGCCTGTGACGGCTACGAACTTAATGTCGCTAGGGCATACAGTAATCACAACACGCAATGCAAGATGCATGAGTCGTACAATCTAGTTATGCATCAATCATATGCATACCATGTGTTCATGTGAGACAATCTCCGCCTATCGAGGAGTCTCATAATAAGCTGCCTAATGACATATGCAATGGTTAATTATATCTCATAACGAACATGCAGATGATGCTTATGGGCATGTATCATGATGTTATGCTGTCACATACTCATAATCGGTATCGCTAGCCGGCATCGATAATCAGCCTAACAAAAGGCCTAAGAGAAGATTACAATGAGGACTGTAACGTCCTGAATTTTTACTATCTTGGATTTTTAAAAATTCTTAAAATTTCTTTTATTAATTAACTTATGATATCATTTAATGACCATTAACACTTAATGTTAGTTTATACAGGGGTGGTATCAGTAAAGAACAGCACCAGTTCGATTAATCGACCGTAGGAAGTCAACGAATCCACCCGATCACTTGAACATCAGGTGTAGCCCCATGATTTACTCACATAGGACCCGAATCTAACCGACCCATCGCTAACTAATGAAGACAATCATGATTAAATTAAAGAGCTAACCGGAGCCGAGTTAGATAAGGTCCGAATCTTGAATAATAGACCAAATCAACCCCGTTACTCTTTTAGCCTAAAGCTAACGGTTTAGAGTAATCATGACCAAATCTCCACTTTCACTAGTTATAAATAGGCCACACTATGAACATAGTTAATCCAAACCCTAATCATTGCTCACGAGAAATCTCAATACCTAATTCATTCCAGAATATCCTAATTTTCTAAACAAACTTTAGACCGCCGTTGGTGGGCTACTAGTTCCAAAACTATAGAATAATATCCATCTTACTGGGCTTAACGTCCATCGCGGGAGTCAGAATTGGGTACTGTCCAGAACCGCTCAACTTGAGCTAAAGGACAAGTGCATGAGAAGTGCAAATACCCTAAAAGAATGAACTAAAACTTAAATGAATTGGGTCGTCCAATCTTATGAAAAGTTGAGAATTTTGGACCGTCGGTTTATGACCAAACTTCACCCGTGGAGTAAGGATATTTTTCTACTCATATCCGTATAGCTGCAGCCCCGTTCGACTATCGATGACCGTTGAACAGACTTCTAGTTATATCTGTCAATCGACGCATTTAAATGGCGAGTTGATCATATACATACGTAGATCATCATTAGGGCTAACTATTCTACAGTATATATCAATATGTACACCCTATAGTGGGTCCTAGAGCTTAGAAAGACCCTCTCATAGGTCTAATATAGTAAAAACCTAGCCCTTGGGGCCATTTACACCAAATCTGGCATTATAAAGGGCCTCATTTGGGCACCCCCTCTCCCCGTACGATTTTGCCCTAGAGAAAATAAAGAGAGAAAGAGAGGAAGAGAAGAAGAGAGAGTAGGGTGTGGGAGGCTTTAGTGCTCCCCTTTATCGGTCTCCTCTAATCAAGCCCTAGCGTCGATCATTTACCTCCGCCGAATCCGCCTTATTCGCGATTAGAAGGTAAGAAACAAAACCTACTCCCTAACCTAGGTTTTTCTAAAATAAATTACATGAATCTTACCAATTGCTTCTAAATTGATATAGGAATCATTTTTTCTAATTTTCTAACCCAAGGAGCACCATGAGTTGGGCGAAACGTCATAAGGTGCGGACTATTATTCCTAGGTGGCCAAGCACCAATTTTACTATGAATCTAATGATTACGATTGTTTGGATGATGTATTTGGATAATCTAGTGAAAACCTAGACAAGACCTTACCTTTTAGATCCTCCCAATCAACATGGAATGATTATAGCATGTTTGATGTTCCTCAACATGATTGGGCATGAATTTGGTGATTTACTTCTTCATTTCTTACTTGATTCTTGTGCAATGATTCTTTATAGCATGTATGTTGCATTAACCCTTGTTATATTTTTGTGCTATGATATATATATATATATAAAATGTTTGGTCTCTTCATTAACCTCACACACTACACATACACATTTAATTCATATTATTGTTAGTAGTTGCAATTGTAGAGAAATCTGAAATCTGTGTTTGACGTATGAGTGCGTGATATTACCTGTGTTAGATGATAAATTTCTGAATTGTTGAAGCATTATTGAATATCATCAAACCCCTGAGTTGGTCAGGAAACTGAGTTGAGAGAAGGTGGTCCCGCTGGTAGGACCATCCTATGGTTAAACCAGCAGGTTTGGGTGGATGCGAATGGGCGACAGTAGTTGGACTACGTGGGTCGCTTGTACCCGATGTCGTCCGTCACATACTCGCTTGGACTCGCACGGTCTAGCCCAATTACTGACCAACTATGATTGTTAACCATGTCTACTTACGCCTGAATGGAATCGAGAACACCCTTTGCCCACTGAATCCCATTGATAACTATTTGAAACTGATCCAACATCTCGAGATTCGGGCATGGTGGAATGAGACACTGTGTCTGAGTTGTCATCCTACGCCGGGGTGACGAGTCTCCTCATAATGACAGTGAGCGATCCCTTTCCTAGCACTCCCCATGTGCTTAAAATCGGGGATGGAGAACCCAATGGGATCAAGGATCGTGAAGTCTTAGCCTCACGTGTTGAGGGGCCTTGGCCTCACAACTAGTTAAGGGCATTGATATCGTGGGGTGTATCAGTTTTCTCAATCTGCTGGATGAACGAAATTAACTAAATACTTGGTTAACATTATTTATGCATTGCATTAGCTAGGTTTTAGCGACTCTACAGTTGAGGTCGCAATGAGGGAGTGTTGGTCATGCGCGACCATTAGACAGAATCACTCAAGGGAGTGATGTCGCGAGGTAATGCATCATATCATTATACATGCATATGCATTTACTAGATTAACTAGATATCTATGAATGTATGTCTTTTATTATATTCATAATATAATTGATGTTTGTTGTAACTTAAGACTAATAGCACCCACTGAGTTGATCACTCACTCCCACTTTGGGACGGTGTTTTAAAACACCAATCAGACTCTTCAGTAGTTACAAGTGATGTTGAATATGAGGAGTCTTGCGGCACGAGCTTCGATGAGGAGAATGAGCTGCCCTATTTTCAGTTGATGGGCAGTTCGTCATTAACTTCGCTGACGGACTTGGATCGCTGAGTAAGGGACTCAGCGCATCATTCTTTTGGACATAAAAAATTTATATTTTTGTTGGGCAACACCTTGTGCGACCCATTGACATTATTTTGGACTTGTATACATTTAGCCACTTTCAATTCAGTAGACTAGTTGTGATTGTGATTCATATTTCGAGTAATTCTGTACTGCTCTTCAAACTGGATTACACGCAAAATATACAAAATTTATTATAAGTGATACCCGAAAACTTGAGAATTGAGCGTATGCACGACCCTCAATTTTCAGGGTGTTACAAGGACATTTCACCATCATTACCCATCAATATCGACATTTAACCAACATTGCTCCTGACGAGTGGCCCACATAGAGCTAAACGTATAGTGGGCCCATGGCCACACATAAGGGCCGAACATATATATTACAATGAGCCTCTCTCAAGGGCTACATATACACCACATCGGGCCTCACCATACGGGCCACAAATATATCAAAGTGGGCCTCACAGATGGGCTACAAATACATCAAAGTGGGCCACATTAATGGGTTGTGCCAATGGGCCTCATATATATCAAGTGGGCCATATCAATGGGCCGCACCAATGGGCCGCAATACATGGCTCTCAAACACATCACAATGGGCCACAACCCATGGGCCCTGAATACATTACAATGGGCCTCACATAAAAAGTCTAATGTACACCATGATGGGCCTTACTTAAGGGCCATATATACATCATGTCTGGCCTCACTCATGGGCCTTGAATACATCACAATGGGCCTTGCCCATAGGCCACGAATACGTCACAATGGGCCTTGCCCATGAGCCTCGAATACATCACAATGAGCCTTGTCCATGGGCCTCAGATTCAAGCAGGTGGGCCCTATCATATGGGCTTAAATACAAGGCAGGTGGGCCCTATTACATAGGCCTCAAATATACATCATGATGGGCCTTATGGATTGGGTCGCACCAATGGGCCTATATATACATCAAGCGGGCCGTATCAATGGGCCTCATATACATCAAATAAGCCGCATCATGTGGGCCTAATACACATCACATGGGCCGTATGACATGGGCCACATCACACATCACGATGGGCAGCATGACATGGGCCTAACATATATCACAATGGGCCGCATCAATGGGCCTCATATACATCAAGTGGGCCACATTAATGGGCCGCACCAATGGCCCCCATATACATTAAGTGGGCTACATCAATGGGCGCCATATACATCAAGTGGGCCACATCAATGGGCCGCACCAAGAGGCCCCATATACATTAAGTGGGCCGCACCAATAGGCCTCATATATATCAAGTGGGTCGTATCAACGGGCCGCACCAATGGACCACAATATATCAAGTGGGCCGCATCAATGGGCCTTATATACATTAAGGTGGGCTGCATTACATGGGCCGCACCATCTACACCATTCATCTATATTAGAGATCATTTTAGAGCGTTACCCCAAAAATGAATCATAACGGAAGATCGTCTGGACCATACAACGAATAACAGTGGAGATAATAATTTCCACCCTTTAAAATTCCCAGAGCCTACCATAACGTTATTTCCATCTAATATGTTCATATGGTCACAAAGACCTGAATCAAGAGGAAAAATAAATATCATATTGATCCATAACTTTGGTGCTCCCAAAAAGGATTTCAATGGTGGACGTTCAATCTCCATTGATTTTTGCAATGTGGTCCACCAATGCGTATCTGTCCTCCAGTGGATTACAATGGTAGACGTTCAAACCCATAGAACTTGCTGTCGGATTACAGCAGCTATTGCTGCTAGGGTCCACGGATGGACGACCCAAATTAAAGACAGATGGGCAGCATAAGATGAAACACATGTATCATGCGGGACCCACAGAAATTCTGATGGTAAAATAGATGGACGGCTGGATGATTAGATACATCAGAGCTCAGGTCCACATCCACCTGGACAGATGGACGAAATGGATATAGAATAAATACATCAAGGTGGGTCTCATCCCACACGTGCAGCACATGTGGGGTGGGCCCCACACGACTGAACTGGATGGACAACGTGTATAAAGCACTTATATCACTGTGGGTCCCATCGTCCAACCATCTGGACGGTGTGGATCTCACCAATACGCTACGGTGTGGCCCACTGTCCATCTGATGTACGGTGGGGATTTAAAACATGGTGAGTCCTACAAACCCTGCTGACGTCAATACAGCAACTATATATGATGCAACGGCTTGCCTCATGTCAACGCAGGTGGGTCCCACGTGGGCCCACCAGATGTGTGTGTGTGTGTGTGTGTATATTGTTATATTTCATGTTTTTATATTATTATTATTATTATTATTATTATTATTATTATTTAACAAAACAGGTCAGTGTCCAAGCCTGGACGGCCTGGACATCCTGCACCAACGGGGTCCATGGATGGATGGTCTGGATAAATCATGTGCATTACACGTGGGTCCCACACACACATGGCCCACTTGGTGATATTGAACTAATATTTGTGGTTTCCCCCTCATCCAGGACCTTCCAAAAGGGGCAGCAAGGTGGCTACAATGTGGGCCCCGGTTGGGTCCACTTGGTGCTCAATACAGGTGAATACATACATCATAAGCAGGCCATAAAATCAAGGAAAGAGAGAGAGAGAGAGAGAGAGAGAGAGAGAGAGAGAGAGAGAGAGAGAGAGAGAGAGAAACGGCGTAAGGGAGGGACCCCGCCATTATGGAACCCTCTAAAATCTACACATACATCAAGATGGGTCCCATGCAAATGAAAATCCTAGACAAGCACCCACCTTTGATCTCCTCTTCCTTTTTCAGCTAATGTGATCTAGAGCTCCAAGGGTGCGATTCAATGGTCGAGATAGACTTTGGTTGGTGGAGATGAGAGGTAAGAAGGTGGGCCACACCAGCTTCTCTCATGGAAGCTTGGACGTGAGTTGCTCTCATGGAGCTTAGGAGAAAAATGAGAGAGAGATGAGAGAGAGGGGTGATGTAAGAGATGGGTGTGATGGGTGAAAGGTGATGGATGTACTTGACATAGTTGACTTTGGGGATGGGTGTGAGTAATAGGAGTGATGGGCGTGTACTTAACATTTGATGGGATTTGTAGTGCGCGGCATTTTTCCTCGAACTGAACGCGGGTCCACATCTCCTAATCCGGGTATCACTTCAGCGCACGAGATGCGACGTCGGAACCGCGGCGACGGCGCAGTCACAAGGATACAAGTCTCGAGTCAAGCTGACTTTGGAATGTGGGACACGACTCAGGATCGCATGCAAATGCCGTTATAGGTCGCGGGTTACCAGAATTCTACTGAGAGGACCGCGGAAGCCTACGGAATAGTAAGGGCTAGGATATGGGTCTTACAGATTGCCCACCATTGAAAACTTTCTAGACCCAATGTAATATTTATTTTCCATCCAACTTATTGTTGATAAGTTCATGCGGACTTGGATCAAAACTTTTATACCCTAAGATGTTTTTAATGGTGGAAATCTAATCCCTATTTTATGGTTCACATGATATTTGGATCTACTTCATTTTTTTGATCATGCCCTAAAATGAGCTGAAAAAACAGATAGACAACATGGATATACAATACATGCATCAAGGTGGGCCCTATGGTTAGGGCCTCACTGATCGAGTTGCTGTCCCTACCTCACCTAATCCCAAAATGACATCGTTTATTTTTTTTTTAATTTTATTTAAAGGTACTGAAGGGCCCATCCTAAATGTAGGAAGCATACAGCTAGGGGTGTACATCGAGTCGAACCGAGTCGAGCTGGCCTTAGCTCGAACTCGGCTCGACTCGGCTTGGCTCGGTCAGCAATTGGACCAGTTCAAGCCAAATTCGAGCCAGGTTCGAGCTCGTGCCAAGTTCATTTTTTGAGTCGAGGACCACTCACCATTTTATTTCTAACCACCCATTTCATAGCCATTAATTGGATGGTTCAGATCGCTTAATCAACATGATTTTGAAGATAATAACCCCATCTACAATGAGACCTGCAATCTAGATGGTCTTTGGATAACTTTAGATTAGTGCCACAAACGAGGAGGATTAGTCACCACCATTTTTTAAATGGTGACAAACTAACAAGGGAAGCTAGCATGTGTCCACGGTGGGGCCCATGGGATTACCGGTCTAAATTCATATCATCACATTTGTTGGATCCATCAGAAATTGAGGAAAAGAAGAAAAGAGAGTTGGATCTGACTTGTTGGCAGGTGGCAGAGTGAGAATTCAATTGGAGGGCGAAAGCGGTGTTGGAAGCGAGGGAGTGAGCGTGGAGGTGGGGCAGACGATGGGAGATGTGAGGGGGAGGGATTCTCAGCTATAGATCTTGGATGGAACGACGGAGGGAAGGAGCTCTCTATTTGAGTTCTCAGGCATATTTTTGCTGCTCAGGCGTGAAAATGATGACGAGGAACGGTCGATCCTTTCCGTTTCCGTGCTCTTCCTGACCACCGCCACTGACTACGTTTGCAACCCATGCACGCAAACCAGCCATCTCTCTCTCTTTCTCTCTCTCTCTCTCTCTCTCTCTCTCTCTCAATCTCTCTCTCTCTCTCTCTCTCTCTCTCTCTCTCTCTCTCTCTCTCTCTCTCGGGAGGAGAACAGGTATTCCTTTGATGCTCTCGTAGAGGGTGATGGATGAGGTGAGCAGTGCCGGATCGGGTTGAGAGAGGAGGGAGAGACTAGAGAGAGAGAGGGAGGAAGACTGGAAGAGGGGAGCTTGGGCGTGGGTTCGTTCAGGTAAGGGTTTCGGGGCGTCGAGCGTGGGTTCATTCGGGTAAGGGAAAGGGAGTAACAAGGGATTATGGTTTTTTTTTTTTTAAGTGGTTATATACCCTGCACCAAGTTGAACCAAGTTCGAGCTGAATTCGATCTTAGTCGAGTCGATCTAGGGCAAGCTTGAACTCAGCTCGAACTCATTTTCGAGTTCAAAAAATCAGCTTGACTCGGTTCGAACTCAGCTTCAAACCAAGTCGAGTCGAGCTTTTTCGAGTCGAGTTGAGCGAGCTAACCGAGCTAGCTCAGTTCGTGTACACCCCTTGATGCAGCCTATAAATCCGGCCAATCAAATCATCAAATGGAATATTTAAGTTTATATGTTTTTACATTATTTTTTTTATATTTTATTCTAAGGTTTTTCCTATCGGGCTGTCGTGCTTTTGTCTTGTTTGATAATCATAGTGTGGTGCCTCTTTTGAGATGTTTGGATGTTAGATGCAAGCTATCTTGGCTGTGTAGGGCTGATAATTTTTTATTCTCACCTTTTTAAAAGAAAAATGAGAGAGAACATGGCACACGCAACGCACTTGGAAAGAATGCAGGAAGAATAAAAGGAAGAGGAGAGACAGATATGCAGGATAAAGAATGCCTGCAGAGAAAGAAAGGAAACCCAAGGAGGTTTTAACGGTGGGAAATCAATTCCCACCTCTTCCACTATAGTATTTCATCACTTTCGTCTAGCAGCAAGTTCCGTAGGTCCCACAATGATGTATTTGTTATATCCACACCGTTCATCCATTATACTAGATCATTTTAAGATATTTCCCAAAAATTGATAGATTTCTGAGGCTCAAGTGGACCACATCATAGAAAGAAGTGATCCCACATTAGACTCACATACAAAAACTCAAGCTAACCAATGATTTAAATGGGTCACATTAAAGGAAATAATTAAGAGAGAAGTTCAACACTAATTTTTTATACAAGGCACATCATCAAATGATTATGTAAAATCCATTTCAGCCATTAGATGCCACCAAAAAATAAAAGATTATACTGTAAGCCTGAAAGTTAGGACAATTTATGATTCAAGTGAGCCACACGGAGGGAAACTATTCGAAGGGTGGGTATATCTCCACGTACTATTTTAAGCCTTGTTATCTGCCTTAATCATGTACGTGGCTGATTTTTGAGCCTAACCTAGAATTAGGTCACACAAAGGCTATCCGGTTTAAACACATCAACTTAAGGCTTTCAGGATAACTTAGACTTTTAATAATCTGCCCATACAGTCAAGGTTTGTTTTATTAAGTATGAAAATTCAAAGGATGTTCTGAAGTATCGTATATACAATCCGAGGTGTTTTGGCTATATACTCCCCCTATTTAAAAATCCCTAGATATCTGTCATACCGTTGGCATGGACGGAGAATGATGGATGAAATGCAGGCACTTAAAATTACTTAGAAATTGTATATATGGAGTAGTAATAATTCAAATTAAGCCGTCCGAAACTTTGGATTCCAGTTCAGATGTATCATGAACTAAAATTTAAGTTTATTCGATCAGCTGACTATCGGATTATTGGACATCTATTGGACGGCTAAAAATGAAATATCCAATGGTCCTAATTTTGACAAACCAGTTTCCACGAATCAAAGGTTAGGATCGTTCCACAAATCAGATTTTTGTCTGTAATTTATTAACAGTAGTGTATACAACTTAGTCGGTTTAATTTGTGTTAATGTATGCCTCGTGTGCAGTTTCTGAGTGCCTCAGTATCAAGATTCATATCCAGCCGGAGTAGAAAATTACTCCCCAAACTCTGGGAAATGGAATCTAGCCGTTTGGTGTCTGTCGCGAGTCAGGATCCAGCGTGTGTTGCAACCCTGTGGGGCCCACATGCTGATATACTGCAATTATTCGGACCAGACCGTCCATATTCTCTTTCCTACCATAAGTAGGAAGCCGATTGGCTGGTGTACTGGTGTAGATACGTGTCGTGCGAAGACGAGCACCGACGCACCTTGCGCTCCTCGTTGTACGAACGATTCAAATGAGATCAAAGTTACATGAGCCCCACAATGAAGTATTTATTATATCCACACCTTTCATCAATTTTTCGAGATCATTTTAGAGCATTATCCATAAAAAAAATTATATCCAAAGCTCAAATGAACCACACCAAAAATAGAAGCGGGATAATGATCTTCACGTTAAAAAATTTCGTAGGCCCATTGTAACTTTTATTTTTCAATATGTCCTTAAGGTCACAAATGCTCGTATGAAAAGGAAAAACAAAACTTTTGTAACACGAAATAGGTTTCAATGGTATACGTTTAATCCTCCGCTACTTTTTGCAGGGTGGTTTACTTTATCTTTAGCTCTGTCTTATTCTCGTGAAATGGATGGACAGTTTGGATATAATAAATACCTCAGAATGACATTCACAGAGCTTGCTGATGACGTAAAAACACCAGCTATATAATTTCCCCGTAAGCAAGCTATATTTTATTATAATAACGATTTAACGATGATCCTCACTGTTATTATTATTATTATTTTTTTTAACACACGCACACACACCCCCACCTACTAACGCTGTAGTGGAATTTCACCGCCTGTGGGTACTCGAACTATTGACCAAAACTCCCGGAGTCTACCACCCGAGCAAGAATAAGAACCCATGATCCTCACCTTTGAATTTGAGAATTGTACGCTAGCCCCTGAACATTGTCTTTCCGTTGTCCTCGATGCATCTACAAATAATGATGCGGAAATCATTCTTTCAGCACAGTTTTCATAAGGTGACCTGTATGGAACAGATTGACGGATCTAATCATTGGATAACTCTGTGCGACACACCATGATGTATGTGTTTCATCCATTCCGTCCATCCATTTTTTCATCTCATTTCAGGTATAATTCCAAAAACGATGCAGATATATATCTCAGGTGGTCCACACAACAGAAACTGTGTTGATTGAATGCTCATCATTAAAACTTCCAAGGGACCTGTTGATTAGGTCACAAGGACCTCGATGTAGGGAAAACAAATATAAGTTCGATCCAAAACTTGTTGGGCCAAAAGAAGTTTTTAACGTGAGTGTTCATCACTACTATTTACTATTGTGCAGTCCACCTGAGACTTAATTCTACCTTAAATTTTGGACTCATTCCCTAAAATGATATGATAAAATAGATTGATAGAGTGGATAAAACACATACTTCATGGTGGGCCCACAGCACCAACGACTATCGAGATTTGGGTAAGTGAGGGGGTGTTTGGCGCGATTAAGTGAGATAAGATTAAAAAACTAGTAAATGATTGTAATATGTCAGGATTTTGTCATGGAATTGCAGAATATTACGTTATTTCAAACCGGGATTCAAAAATACCCCTCGCCACCAAAGGATCACCGCTAGTTCCAGTGCTTGACCCTGAGTACCTGACGCAGGGAAGGACGTGAGGTCGAGCACCGTCTTCCTCAAGATGATAAATATTCCGAATCTACGGAACTTCTCTGGACTCCTCATAAAGACTCCTCGAATCCACGAGGAAAGAAAGTAGAAAATAGAAAAGAATTTCTAATAATTCAAAATTGATTAATGAATCCATAAAATCGAGTTCACAACCCTTTAAATAAGGGAACCAAGCAAGAAGAAAGAAATCAGACTCAAACTACAACTAAAACTCCTAGAATTCGCAACTTACTATAAATACTAAACTTACTATTTATAGACGGTCGTGATGTCTACTAGTGCGTAAGGTTTTCCGCCAAAAATAGTAAGTGTCCTATTTAGATTCACCAAACCGTTATCCTAATTATCCTAAGCACTTTTTATGCTGGACACAACTCTTAAAGCCCAACGGATGAAGAGTTATACTCAAACTAAAACTTACTATTTATAGTAAAAATAAAAATAAAGCGGGGAAACGACCGTCGATCAAGGGGTTTCTCACAAATTCGGGCTACGCAACCCAGCGTAGCAGGGTTGGTTGGCTAAAGTAGCTCGTTCTACCCCAAATTCATATATTTTACATTGGATAACTCATTCCGGATTGTGAGATACGCCCGATCTAAGGTCCGATGGTCCGAATCACTTCTGTCACCGACTGTGCTTTTTCTGATCCATCTTGGCCATGAAATTGTCCGCGACCTGCTCTACATCAGTACCGACAGGAATAAAACCAAATTCCATACATCTCAGAAGCTACGTCCCAGGACTCTCATTCACGAACGAAGAATCAAATACTCTTAGGCTTGTTTGATTTTTGAAGGAAATGATAATTACTGGGTAAATAAGTAATAATTACTTACTAGGGAATTACCTCATCATTTTCTGCGCTTGCATTGACGGCTTAGCTTTTTGACATTAAATTCAAGGATGATTGCCAAATGAATCTAGGGCCCACAGTGATGTACGTGATGTATCAACGCTGGTCATCCTATACGACAGCCTGATTTAGGCCATGAACCAAAAAATGAGACAGTTTGATTTCCCTATTCCCTCAAAATCAAAATGGCCCTTAGAGAAATTTACCACCGTAGACAATACCTTTTATCTAACAATTTTTATGAAGGAGTACAAACTTAAGTTACCAACTTAGACTAGCACGTGTGGACAGCGAATTTGAGGTCGAAAATAGCCCGGTTCCCTAAGTAAGTGGATCTATGGCTACGGATTTAGTGTGTCTATGGCTACGGATTAAAACCGTAGCTAAAGTACTGTAATTGATCTGACATCCAACCCTGATAGTGGGACAGGACATCAAATTAGGGTCAACCAGGTTAGTGGGACAGTGACTTGGGGTCGACCGGGTCAGTGGGATGTGGCTTTAACCAAAGGAGTGATGGTCTCCCTGCCCTTGTAATTGAGAACTTGCTCCCCACTACTTGATGTATCCTTTATCCTTTGGAAAAACAACTTGTTTTTACTTCTTTAGAAAAAAAAAAGACAATGATTTTTGTTTTTTTTGTTTTTAGGTTTAAACTTTTTATTTTAAATAAGATAGTGAGCATAATTTAAAGATTGTTCATTTAAAAAGGTTTTTGTATGCCTCTAGGTTCGTCTAGGATTGCATGATGCCGGTACCTATGACAAGAACATTGAGGAAGGGCCACAAAGGCGTGGAGCCAATGGCAGTCTAAGATCTAGGGGACTAGAATGTTTTAGTGGCATTTCCTCAGCCAGGTTTGCTTAGGCAATGGCATCAACGCCCCACTGACTCTAGTCCTCATGCATGAGAATGCATGTGTGTGAGTGGAGTATTTGTGGTGAGGGTGTAATCATTGCAAAGAGATTACCAATCTTAGATGAAGTTTCCATCTCATTTAAAGGTGATGGGGGTGTAATCATTGCAAAGATAGTGAGTTTCCTATTTTTCCCTCTTACATTGGAGGTTTTTTTGTAACTACATTCAACTCTTCAAGGCTTTTTCTCCTTGTTCTTGTTAGAAAAGCATGTTCATGTTCCAGTAGTAATGGATGTTGCTTGCTGCTACAATTATTACAGTTTGGTGATTCCTGCTTCAGTTATGAACTGAACATATACTGGTTTGACACTGTTGTGTTGATTTGGAACAAGATGGATGTGAGAGCAAATTAACAGTTGAAATACTTGTTATCTATGCTGCATGTTTTTGTTTACCATCTACTGTCATTGGAATTATCTTGAGGTGTCCCAGGTCCAGTAGTGTAGCCTTCCATCTTTCCAAAACTCAAGCAGAACCATAGTGACCTATCTCACCGTCTTTCGCAAAAATGGCATACCCTGCTTAGTTCCAACTACTGTGATAGAATCCCTTTCTTCAATCCCGTGTTTAATAATTAGTTGTATGCCTAGCCATTGCTGATTAATATCAAATATAATATTTATATTTAATAATGGAAGTTTGCATAATTCACGGAGGATAACCGTAGCCATAGGTATTTTGCGATGGATTTTATCCGTAGCAGCCTCTTTTTCTAGTAGTGGAGCCGGGGTCGACTGAGTTGGGACCCGGTCGACCGGGTCAGTGGACAGATGGTCGGGGTCGACCGAGTCAGTGGACAGGGAGGCAGGGTCGGGGTCAGTGGACCCAGTCCTTTTACAATCAAATATTATTGGGCTTGGGCCCAATTTGTAATGTTCAATGACAATGACCCAGTCCTTTTATAATGATATTATCTTCTCCCTTCTCTCTCTATGCTTGCTACTCATCATCAGCCCTTAAGAGCGGTACAATGTAGTCGTCAACATAGTATCGGGGAAGTTGTTGGCCAAGCCTTGTTTGAGCTTGATGGTTGATCATCCAGACTCGTTTTTGTAAGATAGTTAGTCTAGTTGTTCATATTGCTTTATTTGCATTAGTGCCTATTCGCCTGAAGTTATTCATTTTCTTGTCACTTCTACTACTCACCTACCTGATCACCTCTCATCACAACCCGTGTTACCTATCTCAACTGTTGCATTTATACTCACGAGGCAAACTACAATTTGAGAGAGGGAACTTAAGAATTGAGCGAGGCAACGTAAAAATTTAACGAGGAACCTAGGAATTGAGTGAGGAAAGCTAGAAATTGAGCGAACGAACCTAGACATTGAGCGAGGTAACTTAGAAATTGAGTGAGGCAAGGTGGGAATTGAGCGAGGCAATGTAGAAATTCAGCAAGGCAACATACGAATTGAGCAAGGGAAGCTAGAAATTGAGCGAGGGAGGCTAAAAATTGAGCGAGGGAACATAGAAATTTAGCGGGCAAGCTAGGAATTAGGCGAGGCAATGTAGAAATTCAACGAGGCAACATACGAATTGAGCAAGGGAAACTAGGAATCGAGCGAGGGAACCTACATATTCAGCAAGACAAGTATGAAATTCAGCGGGGCAAACATAAAATTGAGCGGGATAGGAATGAAATTTAGCAGGGCAAACATGAAATTCAGCGGGGCAAGCTAGAAATTGAGCGAGGGAAGCTAAAAAATGAGCAAGAAAACATAGGAATTGAGCGAGGCAACTTAAGAATTGAGCGAGGGAAGTTAGAAATTAAGCGAGGAAAGTTAGAATTCGAGCGAGGGAACCTAGAAATTCAGTGAGACAACCTAGGAATTGAGCGAGGCAACGTAGAAATTCAGTGAGGAAACCTAGAAATTTAGTGAGGAAAGCTAGAAATTGAGTAAGGAAAGCTAGAAATGAAGTAAGGGAAGCTAGAAATTGAGAGAGGGAACCTAAAAATTCATTGAGGAAACCTATAAGTTGAACGAGGCAACCTAGGAATTGAGCAAGGGAAGCTAAAAATTGAGCGAGACAACCTAGAAATTGAGTGAGGGAACCTAGGAATTAAGCGAGGCAACATAGAAATTCAGTAAGACAACATAAGAATTAAGTAAGGGAAGCTAGAAATTGAGCGAGGGAACCTAAAAATTCAGTGAGGTAAACTATAAATTGAACGAAGCAACCTATAAATTGAGCGAGGGAAGCTAGAAATTGAGCGAGACAACGTAGAAATTGAGCGAGGCAACCTAGAAATTGAGTGAAGAAAGCTAGAAATTAAGCGAGGGAACCTAAAAATTCAGTGAGGAAACCTACGATTTGAGCGAGATAACATAGGAATTAAGCAAAGGAAGCTATAAATTAAGCTAGGGAACCTAGGAATTGAGCGAGGCAACCTAGGAATTGAGCGAGGGAAGCTAGAAATTGAGTGAGGCAACCTATAAATTGAGCGCAGCAACCTAGGAATTGAGTGAGACAATATACAAATTAAGTGAGGCAACCTAGGAGTTGAGCGAGGGAAGCTAACAATTGAGTGAGGGAACCTAGAAATTCAGCGAGACAACGTAGAAATTCAGCAATGGAACCTAAGAATTGTCTGAGTTTAATAGGCTAAAGGAATATCACATCTATAATGGTAACAACCATACAAATGATTTTAATCACTAGAAGATGGTCCCCACACTTACAATAGGTCAATTGAGTTTGGGTTTACAAGCATCAAACACAAGTGATCCTCACGTGCCTAAGTGGCACGCTTGTGTGAGATCCGAGCCACTCTACCTAGACCCAGTAGTGCATGCGTCCTTCCTAGCTTAGAAATTAAGCTTGAAAATTTGCTAAATGGGCAACAGATGCATGAAAAACATAATTCGTAGGGAAGCTCACATTCACCGTTGGACTTGCATAATGAATGGCCAGATCTCATATCTTTCTGCCACAATAGCACACGCAGAATGCTCATGTTTGGCACTTGCAAATGTTCATCTACAACTACAAGTAGCATTCATCATATTCAAAAATAGGACGCCTCACAATTCAACAACAATCTGTTTATTCAGACCACTATGGATCTAAAACTTGGACATATTGGACAACCATACTCATCTACTCATCTTTGCTGTTGATTGCCAATTGCCAATGTTTTTTTTTAAAACCATCTATTAGTAGGTTTCTAATTGAAAATTGATTATGTATACATTTTATTATGCCTCCCTTGATCTTCCAAAAAAATCCATTTGAAGATACAGTTGAGCAGCAAGCCATTAGTGCATAAGAATCCATTGTAATGGGTTTGAATGAATTGAATATTCTTCATTGGGATGAGGAATGATAGAATTAGTTTGATTGTGAAGGCCCCATAATGAATTAGAGATGTATGATGAAGGTTATGATAGTATGGAACATCTGGTAAAATGAGAACATTCCTAGGTTCCCTAGCTCAATTTCTTGTTTGCCCTGCTAGAATGAGAGTGTCATTTCCCTTCTCTTCACGGTCAATTTCATGCATTTCATGATCAATTTCGCTTCACTTCACAATCATTTCCATTCATTTCATGGTCATTTCCCTTCATTTCACGGTCAATTTCCTGCATTTCACAGAAATTTCGATGATTCCCCTTCACTTCACGGTCAATTCAATGCATTTCACGCTCAATCCTAGCATACATACATATAGAATAGGGAACCTACCTACAGCCACAGAGTTCATACATGTAGAGCTCATGTTCTGGTGATCTAGGCCACTCATTTGACAGACAGTTCACTTTCAACTTGGTCACTTTCATACATGTAGAGTTCATACTTATCCGGTTAACTGGGTCCTAACCCGGTCGACCCCAACTAGTTGTCCCATAAAAGTCAGTTCACTTTCACTCTTGAAATCATTGTCAAGAAAATACTTGTCTGAGGGAAAATCAACCAATCTTTATGACTTGAAAGAGTGGTTGATTTAACTCCATTGTTCCCAAAAAGAAGGACTTTAAAGATCCTAGCACCTTATCTTTATGACAACTACTAGTATCTCTGATAACAAGAATTGTTGGAGTGGCCACAAAACACACACACACACACACACACACACACATACATGTAGGAGAAAATAACTAGCACAAGTATTTCTCTAGAAGAAGAAGGTAATGACAACTACTAGTAACTCCCTCAATTCCTAGGTTGCCTCGCTTACTACCTCGGTTCCCTCGCTAAATTTTAAGCTTGCCTCGCTCAATTCCTAGGTTGCCTCGCTGAAATTCTAAGTTGCCTTGCTGAATTTATAGGATGCTTTGCTCAATTTCTATGTTGTCTCTGTTGAGACTTAAATATTGCATAATTTTTCTCATTTATCTCTTAGTTTTATGAACATAAATTATCTTAATATTCTATTTTACTCATGCATGTGTTGCAAGGTGAATTTAAGTGCTTGGATTGAAAAAGGGTGCTAAAAAACATGAATTTGATGTTTAAGATTTACCAAGGAAAGGGATGGATCTTAGGAGACCAAGATTGAAGCATTCACATGCTAAAGATCCAAGAAAATCAAGTTAAGAATGAGGAGAATCGACGATTTGAAGTGAAGAATCCTGAAATCATTTTGAAAAAGTGTATTTTGAAGCTGTGAAGTTTATTTTGAGAAACTCTGCAGCAGGAAGCATGTTTTAAATGAATTATGCAGCGAGAAGTCTATTTTAAAAAAATACGTATATTTGAGGCGGTTTCTAGGGTTTTCAACTTTGTACTAAAATTGGAGTTCCCTACTTATAAATAAGGCTTCTTAGGGCATTCCTAAACATCATTCAAGGCATCCTAAAGTAAAATTTAAAGTTTTTAAAGAGTTTTTAGTTTTATTAAAGTTTTTTAAGTTATTTTTTTTTATTTTAGATCTTTTCTATTATATTTTTTCTTTCTTGTTGCTTTTTATTTCTGTAAGCTAATTATGTTTTTCTAAGTTCCTTTTATCCCAATCTAGAAGGGAAGCACATGGGTTTAATAGTTCTTTAAGATTATGATGATTGATTGTTTTAATGATGATAAAAATGGTGTATGCATGTTGTCTATTATTTAGGTTTTGTTTTTATCCTCTTATGAGATCCATATGTTTCCATCATATGAGATCCACATTGATAGATAGGTTTAGCCTAGATCAATCAGATTTTCTAAATAGGAGAGGTTCTCAACCTGTTATATTTCTTTAATATTCATTATCTTATAGATATTGAATACTTAAAATCACTGGCGCTTGAGAATATATGTCAATGGTGTAAATTCATTATTTTCTAATTTTTCATATCATTTATTATATTTAAACTATTTTATTTTTCGATTAGGTTGACCATAGTGCTTAGATCCTAGTTGTGTTATCCAAGTCATCATGATTTTGGACATTAACTTATGTGTGGAACTTTGAAGCTTGGGTGTTATTTTACTCAGTTGAATTACATCCATTCAAAAAAATCTCAAAATCAAATTATCAGTTTAGTTTTTATTACTTAGTTTGTTTTTCATTTGATTTTTTTCCTTCTCACAATTCATCTCCTTGTGGGATCGACCCCGTATTCATGGGATACTACTTATGAACCTCTGCACTTGGAGGCAAGTACTTAGCCTCGTGCAAGTTCTAGGTTGCCTTGCTGAATTTCAAGGTTCCCTCACTCATTGTCTAGGTTCCCTCGCTCAATTGCTAGGTTCATCTCTAATCCCCCATCACCCCGAAGTCTTGCATCCTCCTGTCAGCAGACTTTCAGCGGCTGACTTGGGAGTGTCAACCTTTCGTCAGTTCTCTTCATGTCACGCCCCAAACTCGGAAACCGGGCTCACAAAATTCCCGGTCGTCGAATCCGGCGCCGACAGCCTCCATAGAACCCCATTCTCGACTCCCAGCTCCCATTCCCCAGGTCCCGATCCTGGGACGTACGAGGAGGATTTTCAACGTCAGTTTGATTCGTAATAAGCATAACCAAAGGCATAACCTACAAACAACAACCAAAAACTCCATTACATTTCCACTATGATAAAAAAATTTACAAGTACAATGAGCATAAAGGGAAATACAATGATGAAGAATAAAAACTCCAAAATGATCTGCAAAGCGCTCCTGCCTCAGCGCTGCTGCGCCCCAACATCACCTGCACGCAACAGTCGTGCATAAGCTTATAGAAAGCTTAGAGGGTGGTGAAAGTGTGTGCACAAGGTAGTAGTATGAACATGCAATATCAGAGTAATGCGGAATATACAGATGGATCCATGAAAACCGTTAGCCGTACCAAAGCTATGCGATGCAAGACATGAATGATATTGGCCATCCCAAGGCCATGTGATGTGAAATGCAACTCAAGCATACAAATCCTCATCTATGTCCACACATCAATACAGCTCAATTTGGGATATCATCGGGGTCTAGTACACTCTAAACCAGATCGCTGCCTCATCGCGCGCAATAAGATAAGTGGAAGAGACCTCACTATCCGTCTGCCAATATCAGGCTCGACTCGTTGATAGCGGACCCATTCCTCGAGCTGGTTAAACTCAGCCTAGCTTTGTCCCTTACTCTCGGGCAGGTAAGGCCACACCCCCTTCCAACCGACCACGACACAGTGGAGAGCGCAACCATCTAGTAATCGGCACTCAACGCTCATCTACCCACTCGGTCTAGACGTTGGAGCAACCTCT
Organism: Magnolia kwangsiensis; assembly: GCA_037074715.1. Taxonomy (NCBI): domain Eukaryota; kingdom Viridiplantae; phylum Streptophyta; class Magnoliopsida; order Magnoliales; family Magnoliaceae; genus Magnolia; species Magnolia kwangsiensis. The sequence goes on along the minus strand of CM073573.1, from coordinate 152,907,352 downwards.
TGGTACCATAAGGGTTTAGGAACTTTCACCCAGGGATATCTATAACACCCCATGTAGAACAAGATTTTCGGTATCCAATCCTGCCAATCACGACACGCCTATGGAGGCTACAGCCCTGATGTTGCTAGGGCGTACAATAATCATGTCACACAAATGCGAAATGCATGAATCATGCTATCCAGTCATGCAACAAATCCTGCACATATCGTGCAATCATGTAGGGCAACACCGCCTAACCAGGAGCCTATAAACAACCTGCCCGAAGGCATATGCTATGATCAGTCAATTCTCATATCAAGCATACATATGATGCGTATGATCATGAGTCATGAAACTATACTAAAATGTAAATAAGTGATGAACCATTCTTACAACGCAGATGGGCCTAGATGGCCTATACACAATAAGTACTGCCTATTAAAGGGGCCCTAGGGAGAGTCGTAATGTGGACATCCAACCAACATTACACTTGCAATGTGGACGTCAAACCAACATTGCTCCCAAGGTACAATCGTCGCAAACATCGTTACATAAACCATGTTGGGCTCACACATTGCAATGGACCTTAGGTACATCCCATTGGGCCTTGAATACATCAAATGAGCCATATCATATGGGCCTTTTACTCATCAAATGAGCCACATAAATGGACCACACCAATGGGCCTTATGTGCATTGCAATGGGTCATAACCCATGGGCCTTAGATTGCATCAAATGGGCCTAATCTCATGAGCCATATATATATCAAATGGGCCTAATCCTGTAGGCCTTATATAAATCAAATGGGCCTGGTCCCAAGGGCCTTGGGATGTATCAAACGGTCCAATCCATGAGCCTTACATCCACATCAAAGTGGGCCCCAATAAACTGTCACAAATACATTAAGATGAATCTCAAATCATGCTAAGATGGGGTCCACTTGGACTGTGGATCTGGCTCATTCTTTGACTCATTCCATAAAATGATCTTTAAAATGGATGGACAGATTAGATGCAGCACCTGCATCAATGGTGGGGGGCCCACATGAAGGCCCTCCATCGTGAATGTTATATATATGTATAATATATAAACAACATATATAATATATATACAATAACATATATATATATATATATATATATATATATATATATATATAATACAATATAAAATATATATGTATATATACACACACACGCTGCACGCACTCACGCTGCACGCACACAAGCACACACACCCACACGCACGCACGCACACCCAGTGGGCTCACGGTGGAGATAGAACGCATGTATCAAGGTGGCCTTCCACCGTCTGCCTGGACGGTGGATGTAACATACATACATCATTGTGGGTCCCATGTGGGGCCCACCTAAATGTTTATTTGAAATCCAACCCGCTGATAAGGTCACACAACCCTGGATGAAAGGGGAAAACAAATTTTATCTTGATCAGAAACTTCTATGGCCCAAAAAAATATTTTAATGGTAGAGGTTCAATTCCACTGTTTCGTGTGGTGTGGGCCACCTGAGCATTTGATCCAGTTGAAATTCGGAGGGGGCCCACTACTGGGGGTGACCCACCCCATGAACAGGTTGGATGATAAATAAACATCACAATGGGGCCCACACGCAGGGCCGTGGGCCCCTGACGTCCGCCCGCCCAATAACGCAGGACACGACAGTGCCCTCTCTGTTCTGACAGCAGCAGCAATGCTGCTGCTGTTGTAATTTATTTTTTTTTGAAAAACCGATGATTGTGAGGATTTTCGAGTGTGGGGCCTACATTGCATAAATCCACTCCGTCCACTAGCTTCCCTGACTCGAAACAAGCCCAACGAGTCTGCTAACGGCCCACTTTCGACTTGTAGAAGAATTCTAAATAGATTTTAATGGTAACAATGTTATTTTCAACATTATGGCCCACTAAATACTCCGATCAACCCAATCTTTTGGCTCAACGCCTAAAATGATCCAAGGAATAGGATGGACGGTATGGATTGGATATAAACATCAAGGTGGGGCCTATGCACGTGAATCACCCCAAAAGCTCCCTTCTTTTTTTTTTCTTTTTACAGGGACGTCCAGCATCCCAGACGCTAGACGGTTTGGTCCTTGAGGAAGATACATTGTGGTGGGCCCTGATTAGGTGGGCCACCACTGATGGATGATGTGGGTACAACATATAAGATGGGCCCCACTTGAAGAAAGCTTGGACAAAATAATACTTCAAGGTGGGGTCCATTCAAGTGGGCCACACAAACACAATATGATAAAAAAAGAAGAAGAAGAAAATGAAGTAGAGAGAGAGAGAGAGAGATAGAGAGTGGGATACGCGAGTGATGGAGGGCTTCGCCACAATGAGCCCTCCCTTGCAAGAGATCATACAAAAAAAATTGGGTCCCTTTACACATGGAATTAACAAAATCGAATTCAACGGTGGAGATCATTTCTCCACCAATATGGATGGTCTAGATGACCTCCCTAATGCAATGAAATAAACATCATGATGGGGTCCATGGAGAATGGCCCCATCATGGAATGATCATGATGATCTTAGTGGGCCATCGCCACATCTTAGGGTCCCAAGTGAGATCCAAACCATTGATTGGTTGGCCTCACTTGGCCCATCTTAAAAGCATGAAAAATTACTATTAACTAGCACCCACCGTCCGATCTTCTTGCTCCTATGGGTTCCTTAACACCTTAGCTTCGACTTTAATGGATGAGATGAGGAATGGATGGCTAGGATGAGAGATGATGGGGTAGGAAAGTGGGCCACACTTGGAGCTTGGGAATGCTTGGAGAGCTCTCATACGTATGGAGGGTTCTTGCTTGGATTTTTTTGAAAATGAGAAAGAGAGAAGGAGTTGTAAAAGGAGAGAGAGAGTGATGGATGAATGTAGTAATGGGTGTGTAAGACACCTTTGTTGACTTTAGTGGCCTTTTGTATAAGAAAGGCATGACTTGTGTAAGGATTTCTTGACTTTTGAGGCATTTTGTGTAAGAAAAGTATGGGCATGGAAGAACTTTTGGACTTTTATAGTTGCTTGGGTTTATGTGAAAGGTGATGTGTACTTGACATGTACTTGACATGTTGATGGATTGATGGATGGATTGATTGATGAGATTAATGTGACACATCGTAGAGATTCTCTTAGGTTTCACAAGCGCGGCATTTTCCTCGCACCGAATGTTGGCCCACATCTCTTGACCAGGGTATCGCCTCGGCGTGCAAGTCGCGGCATCGGAACCGCTGTGATGGCGCGGTCGCTATGTTAATGGTCTTGCGTTGAGTCGACTCGGGTTGACGGCATATGAATCAGGGTCACGCACAATTATCGATTTAGGGTCGAAGGTTGCCAGAATTTGACCGGTAAGACTGCGAAAGTCTATGAAACGGTACGGACCAAGATACGGATCTTACACTTCACCTCCTACCGTTGTCAGATGGACAGAACCACTGCCAGGGTGGTTCAAGCTAAATGTTGATGGCTCAGCAAGAGGGAACCCGGGTCCCTCGGGCGGCGGGGGGCATCTGTAGAAACGATGTAGGTGATTTTATCTTTGGTTTTTCTGCCGGGTATGGGACTGCCTCAAACATTTTTGTTGAGCTGAGAACCATTCATGATGGGATTTCCTATTGTATTTCGCGCATCCATCAGAAAGTCATCATCGAATAGGACTCTAGGCTTGTAGTGGATTTCTTAAATGGAGTAGTAATTCCTAGCTGGAAATGGGAATACTGGGTAGCCCGTATCAGGAGATTTGGATCCAACTCTCAACTGATTTTCTCCCATATCTTTAGAGAGGGTAACGACCCTGCCGACGGGATGGCCCGTCTAGGTAGTAGCTCTCAGGAATCGTCTTTCATCACGCGTTATTCTCTCCTTCCCCGCCTTGTTAGAGGCAGCCTGCTCCTGGACAAAGTGGGCCTTAGAGCGGTTCGGCTAGGACCAAAAAGGACCTCCTCAGTCTATCTTGGCGTGGCTGAGGGGCTAGCCCACTTTGGCTAAGCTTTGTTCCCCTCCTTTTCATTGTACATGTCTGTGTTAGTTAGTCTTACGATAGGCCCTGTTAGAAATTTTTCCTGTTGGGGCCCGAAAGTCTCCCATGTAATTTTGCATTTGTGAATGAAAGGATCCTTAAAAAAAAGAAAGAAAAGGTCCACTTGCTCAATTTCTACATTGCCTCGCCCAATTCCTAGGTTCCCTCACTCAATTCCTGGGTTGCCTCGCTCAATTTTTAGGTTGCCTCGGTCAATTCCTAGGTTGCCTTGCTCACTGCCTCGGTTCCCTTGCTCAATTTCTAGTTTCCCTCGTTGATTTTGAGCTTGCCTCACTCAATTTCTATGTTTCTTCGCTAAATTTATAGGTTGTCTCGCTCAATTCTTAGGTTGCCTCACTCAATTATTAGGTTCGCTCGCTCAGTTCCTAGCTTGCCATGCTGAATTTTTAATTTGCCCCGCTGAATTTCTATTTTACTCTGCTGAATTTCTATTTGAAAAGACAATTAGTCAGCAATTCAACTAATCACTGAATAATCAAGATTACTTTGTTTTATACATATACATCATTACTTTTTTTTTTGGTAGTTGAATACAATAAACACCAACTAATTTAACTGCACAGCAGTGTCGGCTTTCTTTTCCATTTTGTTCTATACTAAGAACCAGTACTATACTTCTTCACCTAAGAGGGAAAACCCAATTCTCATGAATTCTCTCTTCAACCCAGGTAACTTCTTATTGAACTTCATCCTTTATTGCCCACATTTCTCTATAACAGTCTCCTAGATTCTTGCATTTCTTTCGGTTATCCTTCATGTAAGAAAAGTGGTAGGTACAGCTTCATGATCACAACATAACCCAACTTCTACAAATCCTCTCTCCGGCTGTAGTGATTGGATGTTTCAGCATACATGAAACCCAGACAAAAAATTCATTGGAGCATGCGGTTGGGTGGGCCCACCTTCTATGACGTGGAATGAAAATCAAGCCAATCCGATCATCAGGTGGAGCATGCGGTTACCCCAATTTTCACGTGGACCCTTTGTACACATGGTCAACTGGGTCTCAACCCAGTCAACTCCGACGCACTGGCCCACTGACCCGGTCGACCGGGTTGGGAACCGGTCCACTGACCCAGTCACCTACGTCCCAATTCGCTGACAAACTCATCATCACTACTCGTGGACTCACCAGCACTTCCATATCCATGATAGGAATCAGTTACAGTGTGCTATACCCTCTTATCCATCCTTGAATGATCACTTTCAATGCCTGCATCGGATATACACTCCAAATCATTCTCCTCGTCCTCATATTTATAATTTTTGGCACAAGAAGAGTTGGAAGGCATTGAAAAGGACATACACTCCCAATCATTCGCCTCATCCTCCTCGTATTCGTTCTCCACATCCTTAAAAGGTTTTTTCCTCTCCTTGAGAGGAAGAGAATGGCGGTGAAAAAGAAGAGGTATTTTCGTCCTAAGAATGGCTGTCCGCACGTGCTGGTCTAAGTTGGTAGCCTAAGTTTGAACTCCCTCGTAAAAACCGCTGGATAAAAGGTGTTGTCTACATTGGTGAATTTCCCATACTTTTATATCGTGCGATGTGATGGAGATACGCGGACACTTGTAGAAATTGCACACGCGGCATCTGAAAGTCAAATCAAACCGTCAAAAATTAAAGCAACCGGTGTAGCTTTTCGTGAAGCAAAAGTTAAGCGTTTTGATTATGTGGATACTGGGTTGGCGTATCCTTAGGGCCGGTTTGGCCAGGCAGATCCCACGGTATTAGGAGGGATGGGATCGGCAGTATGGGCACGAGCCAAACAGGTCCAGTGAACTTGTCCCGATCATAAGCCATCCCATGGGTCTTAAGACAATTCACTGACATCACCTTCATTACCTTAAAAATGGTTGAATGGGTTGAAAGGTTAAATCTTAGGATATGGGGGACGTACCAAACAGATCCAGTAAACTTGGCCTGGGATATGGGATATAAGCAATCCCATATATCTTAGGACAATCCACTAACACCGCCATCGTTACCTTAAAATTGATCCCATCCCTCCTTATACCATGGGATCTGCCCGGCTAAACAGGCCCTTTTTAGACAGTTAAAAATGAAAACAATCCAACGGTACTATTTCCACAAACAAGTATTAAAGGTTAGGATTATTCAATCAATCTGATCAAGGGCATGTGACTTAAAGATGATAGGATGCACATGATTTAATTTCATTTAGTATATGCCACGTGTACAATCTCTGAACTCATGTGTATCAAGCTTCATACGCATTCTGAGCATCATATAACTACTCTTCCAAATATCTGTCTCTGGTAGAAGGAAGAGGAAGGAAAGAGAAAGATAGAGAATGGGAATTTCGAGCAGTAGCAGAGATGCAGAAGCAAATGCCCTTTTACTATCTTCCACTGCTACGAAAATACCAAAAGATTCCTTCCACCTTGCCTACATCGTCTATTTCACCTTAGGCGCCGGTTACCTACTCCCATGGAATGCTTTCATCACAGCCGTCGATTACTTCACCTACATCTACCCAGACACCAGCGTCGACCGCGTCTTCGCCGTCGTCTACATGTTCGTCGGTTTGACTTTCCTTCTCATCATCGTCGTCTGGGCCCACAAATCCAGCGCTTTCATCCGCATCAATGTCGGCCTGGCGCTCTACATCGTCTCGCTTCTGGTCGTCCCTGTCATGGATCTGACCTACGTGAAGGGAAGGGTGGGACTCTATTCTGGGTATTATGTTACGGTCGCTGCGGTCGCGCTCTCCGGCGTGGCAGATGCGTTAGTTCAGGGCGGGGTCATTGGCGCTGCCGGAGAGCTTCCTAATCGCTACATGCAGGCTACTTGCGCCGGAACGGCTGCATCGGGTATGGAATTTGAGATTTTATTTAGCGTAATTTAGGGTTGGATTGTTTAGTTGGAAAATGAAATGATGTTTCATGTTGAGATTGGTTTTGGATTTGTTTGGTCAATGGACCTATGGTTGGATGATCTGGACCGTTCTTCTGATGGGTGCGATGGTTGATGGACTATTGGACAGGAAATCTCTTTGATAGGTTGAATCCTCAGCGTTGCTTTCGGTGGCCTGGTGGTAGATGGTTTAGAAAAGAGCAGAGATTGGTTGTCTAGGGTCTAATTATCTGGGAGTTTTTTGGGCATAGTCCATCCAGGTGGGTCCCATCAGATCAACGGTATAGATGACGGATGCGGATTGGGTGCTACCCCGCCCATCCCCAACTAGGAATGGAGAGGGGCTCTGAAGGTCCACTGTGATGTATGGGTTTTATCTACACCGTCCATCTGTTTTGCTATATCATTTCAGGGTACAGGCCCAAAAAGAGGCAGTTCCAAGGCTCAAGTGGACCACACCATAGGAAGCTAGAGCGATAATGGCACCCACTGTTGAAACCTTCCTAGGGCCCACCATGATGGTTAATTTCCATCCAACCTGTTCATAAGGCCACATAGACCTGGATGAAGGGAAAACACAAATATCAGATCAATCCAAAACTTCTGTGGCCCCCAAAAAGTTTTCAACGGTAGATGTTTAATCCCCACTGTGTGGTCCACTTGATCCTTGGAACTGCCTCATTTTTGGGCTTGTACTGTAAAATGATATGGACAAATGGATGGACGGTGTGGATAAAACCCATACATCACAGTGACCCCTCAGAGCCACTGTCCAGGTACAACCCAATCTGCATCCATACATGACCGATTGATGGCTCCTGCTTGTGCAAACTGAAAATCCAATGGTTCAATTCATATCTCTTGGGTCAACGATCAACTGTAATTCATATACTTTGTTTTCATAAATCGGTTCTTGATTTTCTTCAATTGTAGTTCTCTTTATCATTTCAAGTGCTAAGTCTAGCTTGAGATCATGTTTAATGTATTGGATCAGCGTCCATAGTTTAGCTTGAGTGTGCCTCTGAGAATCTGATGGTCTTCTACAAAACCCATATGCTATGATGACATCTCAACATCTTACTATAATCTTGTCCATGATCTCCAAAGGAGAAAAAAAGAAAAAGGAGAAAAAGAGCCTGATTAATCAAAGAAGAGAGCAGTAGATGTTCCTACCTGGAACTTTGGCAATTATCTTCCTAGGTGAGATGATTGGTATTTGATTCTTGAGGCCAAGTTCTTTCTTTTCTTCTTCTTCTTCTCCTTTCAAAAAAATAAAAATATAAAAAATATTCATGTTCGTTTCATAATTATAGATATGAAGGCAGATTTAGTTCTTGACATGGACAACTTTTCTCTATACCCGGTAGTAAATCTTGCATTAGATCCCAATGATTCATAGAAATTGAGAGCCTTTTGGGAAGCTAGAGAAGTAACTAACGCTGATGGAGATTTCAGCATCATAATAAAAGTGTGTCAGAGTGGTTGATGCCTTGGTGAACTGTTTGACAATGTCTAACCATTGGATTTGAGGAGCCATGAATTTCTTTCTCCTTAGTGACTTCTGGCCATGGGAATGCCAATTTCAGTAGGGTTTTTTTTTTTTTTTTTTTTTTTTTTTTTTTTTTTAATTTTAATTTATAATTTTTACTATGATCTCCTTCCTTGGACCATCATATGTTTCTCTTGGCCCATTATAATATCTTCAACTCCTATTGGTATTTTCTCTTTAAACTGCCACACATTTGATTACTTGGGAGTTGGTTCAAGTGCTTTTCATTTTGAAAGAGAACAAAATTTTTATCATTATGATTGTCATCTTCAAAGCCTTAACCCAACTAGCTGGGTTCTGCTGCATATTTCCTGTTCTACCATTCTTACTCTAGGTCATCAAATCTTTTTGTGCTACATTCACCGATGTCCTTTTGGGCCTTCCCCTTATTCTTTTATAGGCTTCAACTGGAACCAACTCAGTCTTTTTTGGGCCTTCCTCAATGTTGTCAAAATCATTATCGGATCACAAATAGTAATAGGGTTTGAATTGTATCGGATTGCAAATCATATTGTAAATCATAAGATTTTTCTGATTTAAAAAAAAAAATAAAAAACATATGAAAAATTATTACTAAATCAGGAAAGATTAAAAACTCATCAATTATCCATTTCCCATCAACATGTACCAAAAAGGTTATACATATCATGATACTATCGATTGAGAAAATGTATATGGTGTACATATCATGATAGTAAATGATTCTTGTCTTTTTTCCTTTGATTTCTTATCTTTTCTTTTAAAAAAAATTGCCTTAAAAAGCATACAATAGTCTTTTAATAAATTTGATCATTTGTACCTTTCTTGAGTTTAGAATCATATTAGAAAAATTGGCATTCAATTACCTTGTGAATAAAAAGATATCTTTTATTGCAAAATCCCCAACTCTTCTCTTTCCTCTCTCTCAAAAGAAAAAAATGTGGATATGTTTTTATAGGGGAGTGCCTTTTCATGTTTTATAAATAAAAGGGCACAAAGAAAGAAGAAAAAATTGAATAAAAAATTTTAAAAAATTGACTTTTTAAGTAAATTTTGGATCCATTTATGCAGTATACGATTATCATACAATTCGATATGATTATTGTACGATTCTATATGAATTGTACGATAATCATACGATTATTTAGGATATGCGATTTGGATATACAATTCAAATCATACACCCATATGATATAATATGAATCGTATGATCCATATTGTGAATCATACAAATCATCTAAGTCTACTTTTCCTCATCTTATTACCTATTGGGGGTACTTCTAAGTTCTCCTGAATATATTAATTTCTATTTCTATCATTTGCTTTGCCACTCATCCATCTCAATATCCTCATTTTAGCTACACTCATTCTATGAATGTGTAGAGATGACATAATTTTATTAAGCTAAAAAGAGGAGGGAAAAAAGGGTTTCTCTCAAAGACAAAGAGGCACTTCTCTCAAACCTCCCTATTGAGATTATCTGTTATATCATTAGCTTCTCTATTGACAAGGACAACAAATGTTTATCCTAGACAATGTCATAGATTTCATTGAGGAAAAAGGAAGCTTTTGAACCTTGGAACACAATTCAGAATCTAGTAACATTTGAAGAATTCCCTTCTACAATTAAAAGGGCTGGAGAAATCCTTGTTGAAAATCCTTTAGTCCTCTCTCTGTCTCTGGGCAAGAGCCTTTGCTTCATTAGATTCCCCTCGCCTGTCCAGTCCAGAGAAAATCATATGCCCAGTACCTTATTGTCTCTAAGGATGGCACCATTATTGCAATGAGCCATTGAACTTAAGCTTCCAATAACCAATCAGTGGGTGGGTAGCCACTTACACTTTTGTTTATACCCTTTGAGGTCACTATTCAAGGCAATGGACAAATTATAAAGCATATCCAATGTCCTCAAAGTTTCTTTTGTCGAGAGAGCCCACTTGATCAAATTACTTTTCACCCTTTCAATTATTTTACTCTTTGCAACCGGACATCCTAAAAGGTATGAGAATTTCTCTTTCCATACTAGGACCCCCCCAGTGATGCCGATGATGACGAAAGGCTGGAAAGTCAGGCCTTAAATTGTCTCACAGGCTGTAAAGTAAACAAAAGCCTTAAAAAAATGTGGGAGTAGTGGACCAACCCGATTTGTTGTCCTTGAAGCCATGCCTGTTTATTAATCGGCCTTTAAGATTAGACCACAGGTGACTCATGGGCACCTATAACAGGAACTCGTGTCATGTTGGGACTTCAAACATAATGGGCCTACCCATCCGGTTGCAATTCCTACCCACTCCTACCCAAAGTAACATGAGAAACAGGATACACCCATACCATTATCCTCCCTTTAATCTTGAAAGATTACATTCCTAACTTTGGAACTCCCCAAGGTTCTTTTGGAACGACCAAGAGATCCCAAACAGCCTGGGGAAATGAGCCCAAATTGGTCTACATAGTGCATCAATTCCCTCTCCCTTGCCGTCTATGTTGAAACACGCCCCCAATTACATTCCCAACTTTGGAACTCCCCAAGTTTCTTTTGGAATGACCAAGAGATCGCAAACAGCCTGGGGAAACAAGCCCAAATTGGTCTACATAGTGCACCAATTCACTCTCCCTTGCTGTCTATGTTGAATAACATTCCTCACTCTTCGTCCTTGCAAAATTTCATGACATTCTTCAACCATCACAGTGGGATCTATAGCCTAATAAAGAATTGCAATTTCAAAGCCGTATGCCCTTCCTCAACACATTAAATGAGTCACGTTCAATGCACCCCCTTGACCCAACCCAACCCATTTGCACCCCAATGTTTGGCTCATTTTTGGGAACTTTTTATCAGTTGCTCTATTGTTCGGATTCATGATGAAAGTTATGGCATAAGTTTGACTCTGGCTGCGAACCTGACACAACCCTCCTTTATTTGGGGCTTGGGACTGGCAATGAGAGCACCAAACAACCACAAGTGCAAAGTACTGAAGTTATGGTCCTTGATAGAGTGGAGCGGTGCAACAAGAATCATGTAATTGACCCCAATTAATTGGGATAAGGCTCAAATGATGATGTGTCATTTGCTCTGTTATATGCCATGCATGGATTGTTTGGAAAGGAGGAATGAAATGATTTGAATCCAACAAAACTTGAATGTTTGGTTAGGGTTGTCAATGGGTCAGGTTTGGGTTGGGTCCTGGGGTGTCGAAAGCATGACTTGCCTAAGAGGCCGGGTTTAGGTCTTGTCAGTTCAAGGTACCAGACCAGGATCCAGTCGGGTTTTGGGTACCTTTCGGGTCTAGGGCCATAGCTTGGGTCATAGGTAGGGGTGTATACAAACCGAGCTAGCTCGGTTGGCTCGCTTGATTGGACTCGACTCGAAAAAACTCAAATCGACTCGACTTGAACCTGAGTTCGAACCGAATCGAGCTGATTTTTGGAGCTCAAAAACGAGTTCGAGCTTGCCCCAGCTCGACTCAACTCGGATCGAATCCAGCTCGAACTCGGTTTGACTCGACTCGACTCGGTGCAGGGTTATATATATCCTTTTTTTTTTTAAAAATCCTACTACTCTTAACCTATTTCCCTTGCTCGCACGACCGGCGCCCCTAAACCCTAACCCATTTCCCTTGCTGCCCGACGCCCCTAATCTTTACTACTACTCATTTTCCTTCCCCCCCCCCCCCCTCTCTCTCTCTCTCTCTCTCTCTCTAGTCTCTTCCTCCTCTCCGGCTCACCCTGTCTGGCACGCTCTCAAGTCTCACCTCACCTTGCTTGGATGCTTAGCTCGCCCCCTTTCCTGTCCGGCATGCTCAGCTCTCCCTATCCCTGTCTGGCACACTCTCACCTCGCCGTCCAGCACGCTCAGATTGCCCATTCCCTGTCCGACACTCTCAATTCGCATGCTCAGCTCGTCGGTAAGCCGCAACTCCTTAGGAAAATGATACAATAGAGCATGCTCAGCTTGAACTCGGCTCGAAAGCTCGAAACTGGCTCGAACTAGTCCGATTGCTAACCGAGCCGAGTCGAACTAGAGATGTTGGCTCAGTCACCGAGCCGAGCTGAGTTCGAGCTGGGTGTGCTTGGTGATCGAGCCAAGCAGAGTTGAGGCCAGCTCGACTTGGTTCAGCTCGATGTACACCCCTAGTCATAGGATTGGGCTGGATTAGGATCAGATAAGGATGGACTTTGCAGATGAAGAATTGAAGGAGTGGGTCCTTACTCATGCCTTAGTGGTAGATTCATAAGAAGTTTCAACACGAGGTCATGGGTTTGAGTACCCATTGTGGTGTGAGTGCGTGGGTTAAAAAAGGGAGTGAAGAAGAAGAAAAGAGTGGAAAATGAAAATGGGACTTATTCGATACTCTATACCATGATGCTAGATACACATGCACATAGAAGTTGTACATGTTTCATAAAATAACTCAAAATGAACTTTATAAATTGCAGGAGCTACCATAGATTAGTTAGTATATCAAATCAGATTGATTGAGCAATCCTAATTAATGGACATTTTTTCAATGAATTCAATCCATTAAATACTTTTCACTTCAATTGCCAATTAAATTTCCACCAATTGTAATATGTAGCTTCTGGTTTATGATCAATCTAAACAGGGGCCCACTATTTGGATAGTTCAATTTGAGTTTACTTATGTTCGATGTGCACAATTTCTTAATGCAGTGTACCAACCATCACTCAAAGTATCAACATTAATGAGCTGAGAAATGTTTACATATAACATTTCATGTGAAACTTCACATATAAAGCTTTCTTCCATACAACATGTGACTCACATAGAACATCTGAGCCATTGAAAATGTGGTGTGCACCATAAGAATCACCTATGGGGAGAATCATACCAATGTACTCACTAGGTGGCCCACACCTGTACATTGAGTCAAACCATTGGCTGTCCACTGATTGCAACTGTGTTCCCTGCCTAATGAGTCAACCATCCTGGTTTCCCCCTTAGGTGCAGCTGTTGTGTGGCTTTGATATTCTACGCAAATCACAAGTTTGCTAGCATGGTCTTAAAAATTGTCCGACATGACTCGGTATCGTCTGAGTCATTTTGGTTTTGGTCTGAAACAAATACTAGTAACCAGAGAGAAATAGGACCGATACCGACTGATACGGGGTGATTCATACTGCTTTCAGTTCCCTGTTGAGTTGCACTTCGAAATCTATATTTGTATCCATGGTTGCATGTGAACATATATTTTTCTCTTTTGTAAAATGTCAGTTCTGTTAATGTGGTTCTAAGTTGAGATTTGTGTATGAGGGAGCTGATCTACATGCCACCCATGTGTCAAATTGGTACACAAGTATGAGATCCAAGCCATCCATCGGATAGTTCCCACCATTCAGATTCCCTTGACCAAAAATTGGGCTTGTCCAATCTTCAGTTGAGCTTCAGTTTAAGAAAGAAATGAACAGCCATCATTTTTCTTCTAACACCATAGCCCTTTAATAAGTGGACCAATTTGATTTCTAGGCAGGTGAATTTAAATAGTGGGGCCCACCATGTGGATGGCTTAGATATCAAACTTTTCTGCCACATAGGCTCTTGTGGGGGTGTGTTGATGGGTGGCCAAAGTACTAGTGGACCTAGGAATTAATAATACAATTGCCTCTATGGTTACTATTGTGTGGTGGTTAGGATTTGATCCAGCATGTAGTGTTACCTGGTTTCTACTCCCAGCAACCCCTATAACAGCAACACTGATAATTTTTATTAGTATATACTGTAAAACACTTATATATACAATATTCATATTAAACTAATCGGGTATCCAATGGGTAGACTGTACCTGACCAAATTTACAGTGTTCTAAAAGTGATGGACCGAAATCCGACCAGATCTTCTAGCAGGTCTAGAAAGTGGATCTAGATCTCTTTAAATTGGGTTGGTTCCTTTAGGTACTGGAGTTCAAGGTACCTGCTGACAGCTGGGTTCTCTAGCATATCCTGGGCTCAAAGGGGCAAATGCATGGAGGGGCAGTTTTTTGGATGATATCCTTCTGTCTATGGCTCGAAGCAAAACAGGTAAGGCTATCCCTATCTGATCTGATTGACACTGCTCGCATGCAAACAGGCCTTGGCTATGTAAGCAGAGATGCCATCAGGGTCAAAGTCAAAATGTCTGAGAAGAGGCATTCCTCATCTGTTCTGAGGAGTTGGGCTAGTTGGTCGAACTGTCATGGAAATTATGCAGTAACTTTGTTGGCTGTCGTGTGTCTTGTCATTGCCGAGGTTATAGGCAACACAGATACATATATGTATATATGCTTGTATGCATGTTTGTTGTTTATATATGGAGATACGCATGCACGCATGTATGCATGTGTGTGCTTGCTTGTGTGATAGAGTGGAATGGTGTGACAGGACACATATACATGTATGTCTGTGTGTGCGCGTGCTTGTGTGTGATAGAGTGGAATGGTGTGACAGGATTCATGCAGCTGACCCTAATTAGTTGGGATAAGATAAAAATGATGGTGATGATGGCAACAACAAAATCTTTTTCTTTTCCCCTTTATTATTATTATTATTATTTAAAAAAAAAGATTTTTCCTTCATTGTGGATATGAATTCTTATTTTAGATTTCTTAGATAATATTGGATGTACATGTTATCTGATGATGGATATGTAATATGGTAGTGTGAAGTGATGTTCATATGCTCTCTCTTATTCAATAGTCTTATTTTGGCACCCAGCATCCCACCATATATCATGCCCTTGAGGTATGGAAATATCATGGGAAACATCAGGGAAATATTGCATGTATCGCGTAATGTATTTGTAATGTGAGGAAAACATTTGGAAACTTTAGAGAAGTGGTGGAATTTCTCAGTGAAACTTCAGGAGGTATTAAAAGACACATAATAACAAACTTAGAACTTATGTGGGATTTTTTCAGTGAAAATTTGGAGATATTAAAAAAAGAAAAAGCACAATAGTTTTGCCATTGTTTAGCAGACAAAACTGTGTATTTCTCAATGAAACTTCAAGAGAAGCTAAAATACACATATTTGCATAGCTAGGAATTAACTAATTGCAAAAAAGATGCATAGATAAGAAGTTCCTCTTTAATGGTGGTCTAAAAGCATATAACGATGACTTAGAGAAACATGGGGAACATAGTGGAATGTTTCAATGATATTTCAGGAGATGCTAAAATACACATATTAAGAATAAAATAATAGCGAAAAAGAGACATATTTGCATATTTAGGAATCAAATAATAAGTTTCCCTTTAATGGGGCCTAAAAGCATGTATCATTGACTCATGGAAACATTGGGGAAATTCAGTGCCCAATAACTTTCATATATTGACACAGACCTCTATTTTTACTTATTGCATTGACTATGTTAATAAGACTGTTTACCTGCTGAAGCACTTTGGAACTTAAGCAAGAAATCAAGAACTTTACATGTCAATTTGATTCTATCAACACTCAAATGCAACTCAGTTTCTGAAAAATCCAAAAAAGGATTTGATAGTTGAAAATCTCAATCAGGTACTTGAAACCTTGTTCTAGGAATAAAGAAGCACGAAACATCAGATTCCATCATTAGCTCAAACTCTTGAAAAGCTCACTAGAAGATGACCAAGTTTCTTATTTGACTCATGCTCTTAGTTCCTTCTCACTGACGAAGCTCGTTACGCATAACATTCTGAGAGCTGCTTTTGAAGTTTGTATCTGTGATTGCAGGCGTGCTTGTCTCAATTATGAGGGTTGTAACCAAAGCCATCTACCCACAAGATGCTCATGGGTTAAGATGCAGTGCAAACCTCTACTTTGGTGTCAGTATCGTAGTTATGGTGATATGTTTTATTTTCTACAACGTGGCAGACAAGCTTCCAGTGATTCAATACTACAAGGAATTGAAAATGGAGGCAATGAATGAGGAAAAAACCGAGAAAGGTTCCCTGACTGGATCTGCATGGAGATCAACCTTGTGGGGCATCGTAGGAAGAATCAAATGGTTTGGGTTTGGTATCTTCCTCATCTATGTTGTAACTCTCTCCATATTTCCAGGATATGTTACAGAGGATGTTCACTCACAGGCCCTCAAGGACTGGTATCCAATAATTCTCATTGCCGGCTACAACGTGTTCGATCTGGTGGGTAAGTGTCTGCCTGCATTTTATCTCCTCGAGAATGCAAATATTGCAGTTGGTGCCTGTATTGCAAGGCTGCTATTCTATCCTCTGTTTCTGGGTTGCTTGCATGGTCCCAAAATTTTCCAAACGGAGACTCCAGTTGTTGTACTGACATGTCTTCTCGGGCTAACCAATGGCTATTTTACGTCCGTGTTAATGATACTTGCTCCAAAAGCTGTCCCGTTACTGCATGCGGAGACTGCAGGGATTGTGATTGTGCTGTTTTTGGTTATTGGCTTGGCGGTTGGTTCAATAGTTTCTTGGTTTTGGGTCATCTGATCCTAAGACTGCATTCACTGCCCATTTCAGATTTACATGTTCATTCCATCTTTGTCCCTGGCTGGGGTTCAGGATGCTTTGGTATTATTCCATCTGTAATATTGTATAAGACTGTCAAAATGTTATTTTTCCTTCATTGTATGGAACTCAAGGCTAACTAGATGAAGTGTTTTCTTTCCTGATAACAAGTGCTGCCATTTCTGTTTTTAGCTGTTGTTTTTCAGTTTTTTGGAGATGTGATTTGGTGAGGGCACAGTCAAATGGCTATTGAGTTGGCTTGAAACTCCCTACCACATGTAAAATGATCAGCAGACTAAGGGCCTGCTTGGAATTTGGATACACTAGAACTTTGTGCTACATTAAGAAAATTTCATGCCTCATCTCTGCACTTCCCACCCCCGAACATGTTGATGTTTGCTGCAATCTTCTGCCGGAGAATTGGGTTCTTCCTGTCATTTTCTGCTGGGTAGCAAGGGTAACTCCCAAGAACTCTGGTCACTATTTTTTACAGTGATTTTCTGCTTTCAGTAGATGTTGTATGTTGGCACCACATTTTCTCATCTCCCCTCAAAATACTCGCAGTAAAAGAATTTGTCACCAGGTACTTGCTAATAGAGCCATATTTTCAATCAGAAATGTGATTCTGATGGTTTTGTTTTTTCTGGTTGTGTTGTCATCCAAGCAGGTTACAAGCCACTAATTCATTCAAATTTCATTGCATTTGGATGGAATACTTGCTAAACAGCTGCTGGTTAGCAAGCTTAGGCTAGTATCTCCTAAATAGGGAATGCAACGCCTTTGGAACGAAGCATAACAGAGTTCAGAGAGACCAGGGACCGGTAACTGGTTAGTATTGTCCTTTCACTTGCTTTCTTGTATATGCATGTGGAAATGATGCTTCTGGTTGAAACATAAGCATTTGGATTGGCTAGGGACAAGGTTCGGTCTGGGCCACCCAAGCGCAATCCATTTAGTAAACGGACCAAGAAACCTGGCCCTAACCTGACTTGCAACCCATTATCTGGCGACCCAACCCAACCCAACCCAACCCAACCCACTCAAACTTTAGGCAACATAAAACTGTACTATGGATGATTTGTTTCGATTATGGGACTATGGATACGTACAGAATTCTTCGGCCTTGAATACTTCAAGTCAATTGAACTCAGATTTCAAGCCAATTCACTATGAAGCTTGGTCTTGGACTTGAGTCAACTGAACTCGGATTTCAAGCCCATTCACTAGGAAGCTTGGTTTTGGACTTGACAAGACGTGTCAAGTAGGCTCACTGACTTGTCCAACTCGGTGCAACTGACAATGATTAGACCTGAGACCTGAGTTCAACCTTATGAGGTGAATATCAAACTCATATACACATTTAAGTGAGAAGAGCCTCCAACCAGCAGACCATGAGCTATTGTTTTGTTAGGTTTTGCTATTTAACCTTATGATAGGTAATTTTTAGTATTTATTGCACTAGAGGCAACTTTAAATTTAATTATTAAATGGAGTCTAGTTATATAAAGACTTGGTTTAATCCTCCTGTCGACTTGACTTGCTAAACATATCTGAATCAAGTTTTCATTAATAAAAAGTTCACATAGAAACAAAACATGTCGATTGTATCAAAACTAGGAGGCAGCTATAATTATAGTTCATCATGGGTAGGGACACTATTGCCTTATATATTAACTTATTTAAGATATGCGGACATAGATAAGAAGGAAATGTTCAAACAGAATATCTTTGACCTTTTTTCTGCTGTTAGTAGAACCCCCGCTGTTAGCCACCCCCACTAGGGAATCGATACGATGACCTCAGTGTTGAAAGGAGGTATCTTCTCTCAGTCTACCACTTGAGATATGGATCAGGGTGTTAGAATATCTTTGACCTTATTCAAGCTATTTAATTGACCATTACATGGTGTATGTGATAATTTTGTGCTCTCATTTCTGGTCCCAAGCGTAGACGAAGGAGGCTTGCCTCAGGTTGACTTATGGTTTAGAGCTTTTGCTACATCTTTTATTGTGAATCCTAATTGTTGATATGATCTAAGTATGTGGCATAACAGGAATCGTGTAGCTAACCCTAATTAGTTGGGATAAAGCTTTGATGATGATGATGGATAGGGACCCTATTGCATATTTATCAACTTCCGTAAGAAATGCCAACATAGGCACCTACTAATGTCATTGAGAGTGCTGTTAAAATTCTTTTACTAGGATTTTTTGGAATATGATTCTACCATGCAATGACCTGGTAGTGTGGTGGTGATCAGGTGATCACGACAAATTGAAAAAAGGAAAGAAGGGATGCTCACCCTCCAAATTGTTTCCCTTGGTTTGGCCCACCTGAATCACAAATGGGCCTCATTTTGGGCCCTAGGCCTAACTTTTGTTGTGACGGTAGGAGTCATTTCACATACCCATTATGGTGAGCCTTATAAAAAATCAAGGGTGGACATCTCTCCCAATTGTTTCCTTTGATGTGGGCCACTTGAATCATTAGTCAGCTTGATTTTTTTAGTCCTAGACCTAATGTGTGATGATGCATCTAATGCTTGAAGTAGATCTCACATACACATCACAGTGGGCCTATAAAAAATCAAGGGTGTGTATCCTCCTTGCAATCGTTTCCCTCAGTGTGGAACACTTGAATTAAAAAAATGGACTGGTTTTTTAGCCTTAGACCTAGCATGGGGGTCATGCACCCGATGGCTGAAGTGGATTTCAGAAACACATTATAGTGGGCCCACCTGAGCACCCAATCCTTTGCTTGCGTGGATTTTGCTTGCGTGGATTGCATCTCTCTTTCTCTACACATATGTACGTATGCCTGTATGTATGCACACACAGATGTTGGGCTTGTGCTATGAAAAACCAATAATATTAGACCTTAATTTATGGCATGATGTATTTTATTATTTTGATTAGTTCTTACTGAACATACTCGTGTGGGTTTGAGAGGCATTACCTTTGATGCTCTTTAAGCACTAGAGATTGAACACAATGGCTTGGTAGCTAAGGGAGAGTTGTGTTATATTAGATCTCATTGTTCTAATTATAACCATACAGGTTTTTGAGTACACCGATAGTATCATTGGATGGTCCCCTCATGTGAGGAGATTGGGTTGGTGTTAGGATGGACAGTCTCCACCCATCAGGGCTGACTTGATGTTAGTTTACCTCTACCCCACACGAGTCTGTATTTGAGCCATTGATGGTCTCTATGATTGGGCATTTGGTCGCTTGCAAGCATTAAAATTGAAAGAGCCATCATGGCTAGACTTGAATAGGCTTGTGGTTACATTAGGTCCTTTAAAATCTCCATCACTTGAGGATGTGCATATGGAGAGGCTTTAAATTGATCATGCCTTAGCTCTCCTCACGATGCTTTTGTCCAACCATTGAAAATGGGCATAGTGGAGTTTCTTCATTAGGGTATTTGAAATAAGCAAGGTCCTCAAAATAAGTACAATTTGACGTCTTCAAAAGACATGAATAACACATGAATAGTTGGTTGATCCTAAGGTTTTGACGGTCTATTGAGTGATTAAAAGGTCACTAGCACTTTTGAGGTTTCCAGTTGGTTAACCAAAAAAAATTCAATAGTTGACTTTCATTTTTTACTATTAATTTGTTTTAAATCATTCTTAATGGACACCCAATGATTGAGATCTGAGATGATTCATACCTTAGGTGGCACGGGCATTGCTGAGGATGGTGACCATTGATAGTGGATGGATTTGGACGGTTGAGGTACATAAATTAGGCAAGTATACATACATCCGTTACAGTAGGGTATGCAGATATTTCGTAGGGTGCTCCCCCACTATATGCAGTGTATCCTTCTTGAATCTAAACCTCTCCTATTTAAGATCCTATTTCAAAAGGGGGAGTAAAAGAGCTTAGATGTCCACACCATCCCCCTCGGAACGTCTCATGAAGAGAGAGCGAGCCACACCTAGGACTTCCATCATCTACTCATCCACAAGGTCCACCTCACGGATGGCTCGAGGGTTAAATTTGGTTCTATAAAAAATCGTGGTTGTAGCTCTTCATTCTCTTCATGTGGAATAGATCTACGAGAGACTTCTTGATTTGAGATATCAGTAGCAGTATTTGATTGACCGTTCATCATCAAGTATAATTTTAACTTATTATTTTTTGATTTATGAAAAGCATAGCTAGATTTAAATGAGAATCCTAATATTATAATTAATTGGATTTTAAAAACTTTTTATTTTCTGTTGAATTTGACAATTATATATGTATGTGTGTGCGTGCGTGCATGCATGTATTGCATGTGTGTGGCGAATTTGTATTGTAGAAATTTTCTGACTTGTTTTCAGCATCATGAGATCCCACAAAAACAATTATTACTTTTTTTTTTTTTTTTGGTTATAGGTTGGATCAAAGTTGTCTTTGGCTCATTGGAAAGACAATTCAATGAGCTTTCAAAATGACTGAAATAATCTCATATGAAAGCCAATTGACTTTTTAAAAGTGAGCCCAAAGTCTTTAATGGTGTAACTCACATTACTTGCATGGCCAGCACATTGTGACTTTAGTAAACGAATCAGAAATCCCTCTTTACATGATGGATTTGAGTGATCTTAGATTTGTTGAAAAAATAATTGGATAAGCTTTTCAATAAACTATAAATCACCTCTATCGGGAACCATTTGGTCTGTCATCATTTGACTCAAAGTCATGGAGAAGTGGGACTAATGCTACATAAGGTACACTTCGGTCAAATGATGACATATCAAACATTTTCTAATCAAGGTGATTTATCACCCATTAGAAAGTTTATCAAATTATCTTTCCAACAAGTCCAAGATCACTCAGATTTAAAATGTAATAAGGGAGATTTGATCCATTTACCGAAGTCATGTTTCCTAGCCATGTAATCAATGTTAGTAACGCTATTAAGGAATTTGGGCTCACTTATGAAAGGTCAGACAGTTTTCAAATGAAATGATTCTAGTCATATTTAAAAGCTTCATAAATTATCTTTTCAACAAGCCTAATATCACTGTTCCAAGCCCAAGATCCCACGAAAATGATCATAACTCCCTCATTATAGGTTGGATCGGGGGAATCTTGGGCTTGTTGAAAAGATTATTCAACGAGTTTTGAATATGATTAGAATGATCTCATTTGGAGACCATTTGACCTTCCAAAAGTGGCCACAAGATTCCTAATTCCATAACTCACGTTGCTTACACAGTTAGTATTACACGACTTCGTCATGACTAAATGAACTGTATCTCCCTCATTTTACCTTAGATCTGAGTGATCTTGGGATCTTTGGAAATGTAATTGGATAAGCTTTTCAATGTCCCATAAATCACCTTAATTAGAAATCATTTAGTCTGTCATTATCCGACCCAAGGTCGTAGAAAAATGAAGTGGAACTGATGCTATAGAAGGTACACTTTGAGCCAGATGATGACAAGCCAAATGGTTTTCGATTGAGGCGATTTATGGCTTATTAGAAAGATTATAAAATTACCTTTCTAAAAAGCTCAAGGTCATTTGGATTCAATGTATAACGAGGAAGATTTGGATCGTTTATCGAAGTCATGCGGTTGTAACTGTGCAAGCAACATTAGTTATGCTATCAAAGACTCTGGGCTCCCTTTTGAAATGTTAAATAGTTTCTATATGAGATGATTCTTATCATATTCAAAGATTCTTTGAATTATCTTTTCGATGAGTCTAAGATTGCTTTTGATTCGACTTGTACTGATAAAGTTATGATAGTTTTTAAGGATTGCACGATGCTAAAAACAAGTTTGCGAATGTGAATTGTAGAAATTTGCAAACTCATTTTTACCATCGTGCAATCTCACAAAAATAGTCGTAACTCCCCTCAATACAAGTAAGATTGGGGTGATCTTGGGCTCTTTGAAGATATAATTCGATGAGCTTTTGAATATGATTACAAGCAACTCATTTAGAGACCTTTTACAAGTCGACAGAAAGTTCCTGATGGCATAATTTACATTGCTTGTTTGACTTTGATAAATGGACCAGATCTCTCGTTTCACTTCAAGAATCTTAGAAATCTTGGGCTTGTTGGAATGGTATTGGATTAGTTTTTTAATGAGCCACAAACCAACTCTACCAGAAATCTTTTAGTTGGTTATCATTTTACTCGAAGTCATGGAGAAGTAAAGTGGAACTGAAGCCATAAAAGGTGTATTTTGAGTCGAATGATGATAGGCCAAATGGTTTGCGATCGAGGTGGTTTATGGCTTATTAGAAAGCTTACCAAATTACTTCTCCAACAAACTCAAGATCACCCAGATATGACTTGCAATAAATGAGTTTTGATCCATTTATTAAAGGCATTCTATGTTGAGACTGCAAGCAACGTGAATAATGCCATGAGGAACTCTGAGCTCAATTTTGAAAGACGAAACGGTCTCTAAATGAGATGATTCTAGTCTTATTTGAAAGTTTGTCAAATTAATTTTTTAACAAGCTCAAGATTGCTCTAATATAACTTGTAATGGGAGAGTCATGAATATTTTCCTGAGATTGCTCGATGCTTAAAATGAGTCAATAAATTTGTATTGTTTGTGCTTGTAAATTGGTACTATTTGCATTTGCGAACTCATTTCAACCCATGCGCAATTTTACAAAAATGGTCATAACTTTGTTATAGGTTTAATTGGAGTGATCTCTAGTTCGTTAGAAAGATAATTTGATGACCTTTCAAATAAAATTAGAATTATTTCATTTATAAACTGTTTACCTTTTAAAAGTGAGCCCAAAATCCTCGATGGTGAGGTATAACTCACGTTGTTTGCACGGGCAGTATCACAGGACTTCAGTAAATGGATTTGATTTTTCTTGTTACACCTCATATCTGAGTAATTTTGGGCTTGTTAGAAAGATAATTTGTTACGCTTTCTATTGAGCCATAAAATTATCTTGATTGGGAATAGTTTCGCCTATCATTTCCTAACTCACAGTGTAACTTCCAAAACTTAAATTATTGAACGAAACTTGCTCTCTCACAAGTGAAATCACAAAAGAATGTGACAGGGGTAGTTATTGTCAGAATAGTCTGAAACTACGAAAAATTGCCAGATAGCACAAAAAATAATAATAATTTTAAACACGTGAAATAATGATCAGCCTCCCAGAAGTTTTTCATTCTCGAAGGCGTGTCCATTTTCACCCCAAAAAATATAATCCCCCAGTAGTACCCAGTACCGTACATGACCCTTGGTATCTACAGGGAAAATTCCTTTTATTTTTATTCTCTCTGCATTTTTTATTTTTTTCGCACCAGTAGGCTGTTTTTAATGTGAAGTTATTTGATACTCCGGCGGTGTATGATGCTCGATAAGCAGGCCATTGGAAATCGTACAAGTGTTGTATATTAACCGAAAATTAAAATGACTAAATCGTGGAAGCTACTACTGTTAAGTTACAGAATAAAACTCAGTTAGCTTGAAACCATCCCAACCTTTGATTCGTCCACACTTGGTTTTTGAAATGAGACCATTGAATATTTTCAATTCCTAACCATCCAATAATTATCTATCAATCGAATATTTAGATTGTAAAATAAGAGTAATTTTTGATGGATAATACATCTATACTTCCTAATAATTTGGACGGGTTAACGCAATTTCTCAGAAATTCCAAATTGCCTGCGTATCATCCATCACACTCTGCTAGAGTATCAAAGTATTTCTCTTTTTTGAAGGTGTGGGGTGAGGTGCCATCCAACAAAACAACATCTCATGCCATGTAACGAGAGTCACGGGTTGCAGATATCAGAGAGGGGACAGACCAATCGGCGCATGACATTGATTCTGAATGCGTACGTGGAATGCATCTTACTATGTTCGAGTTAAAAAACTAAGGTCAGACTGGTTGATTAATCCTAACATCTAAAACGTGGATACGTGTTTGTGTAGATAGGACCGTTGGATTGTTTTCATTTTTAACCGTCCACCAATCCAACATCCAGATAATAAAACAAAAGCTTAATTTTTAGTTCAGATAAGTGAACACTAGTTACCGTGGTTCCGACGGTTTAATTTGATGTATTCATGATACGTGTACAATTTCTAAGTGCGTGTGTATATCTCCATTGCGAATCCGGATCATCTATTTGCCACAATCAGAAAATCTTACTTTTCTGTATCATGATTGGTCCACGTCTGCATATGTGGTCCAATTAGATTTGAACAATTAGGATTTTCCTGCTTATGCCAAGTGGAGGATCCGGATTCCTACGGTTCATCCAAACCTTTCATAGTATTATTGCTGCTCATGTAGGAGTGTACACGAACCGAGCTAGCTCGGTTAACTCGCTCTACTCAACCTGAAAAAGCTTGATTCGACTTGGTTGGAAGCTGAGTTCAAGCCGAGTTGAGCTAAATTTTTTAGCTCGAAAATGAGTTCGAGCCGAGTTGGAGCTAATTTTTTTGAACTCGAAAATGAGTTCGAGTTGGACCCAGCTCAACTCGACTTGGATCGAACCTAACTCGAATCGAACTCAGATTGAACCAATTCATTGACTCAGTTACTTTGATATTGATGTTGCTCACAAAGTATTTGATGAAATGACTCAACGAAGTGTGGCTGGTGGCAAGGAAGGCATGTATATGAAACAAATACCTTTATCTGT
Source organism: Magnolia kwangsiensis (assembly GCA_037074715.1). NCBI lineage: Eukaryota > Viridiplantae > Streptophyta > Magnoliopsida > Magnoliales > Magnoliaceae > Magnolia > Magnolia kwangsiensis. The sequence goes on along the minus strand of CM073573.1, from coordinate 152,881,810 downwards.
TTTTTTTTTTTTTTGATTTTTATGTTCACTTAGAAGGTGTTTGATAAAATACTTGTAAAACAACTGCTGCTGTATGTAAAACAGTTTTGAAGGTGCAGTCCATATGTTTATGAAAATGTTGCACAGGTGAATTCGGCTTGAGCTTGGCTCGAACTCGACTCAAACTGGCCTGAGCTGTTGACTGAACTGAGTTGAGTTGGCCAGTCAGGCTCGAGGACCGAGCTGAGCCGAGTTCGAGCTAGGGTCAGCTAGTGGCCGAGCCGAGTCAAGTTGAGGCCAGCTCTACTCGGTTCGACTCGGTGTACACTCCTATGCTCCGGTAAAAAATAAAAAAAATATCATTATGATACTGAACTTTTGTCACCGCCAATTTTTGAAAATCCTATCCTACCGTTCTCTTTCAAAATAGACGGGCAGAGTGAATTTCCCACGTACATCTCTGTGATCAGTCCACAGCCTTAGGCATATAAATGTCTATGTTGTTGGGGCCCTTGCACAAAACCTTAGGATCTAGCCTCCCAAAACAAATCAGAATTATGAGGATAATAAAGCAATGGAATAAATCAAAGCATAAACCACACAACACCAGAGAATTTTACATGTAAAACCCTCAAAGAGGTAAAAATCACAGGATCTCATCAAGATCAACAATCCACTATAAAGCAGAGCATTACAACTGATTACAAGCACACACCGCTTGGATCAAACCTTCTGCACTCATGTAGGAGTGGATGAACAATAAGAGAATAATAAAAAACAGAGAGATTTCACCGATCACAAGGACGTAGAAGCGCTGAAATGTGGACTGCGAAGTAGATCACCTATACGAGCAGAATCTCCCTTCCACAAGCTTCCTCTCTCCTTCTCTCACACACCTTTAATAGCCCTAAGCCCTCCTAGAGTATCTTTAGAAAACCTTAGAAAACCCTAGAATACACCTCAATCCCGCATACACCCCTTTATATAATAATAGAAAGAGGTAAAATCAAAATAGAAAATAATTTCTGCAGAACCTGCGTTTTCATAATCGCATCTGCATAACTCTTCGATGATATCGAAGGTCTCTCGATGACAACCTTCGATATCATCTAAGGTCCTTCAATGATATCGAAACAGGACCAAAACTGTCCAGCGACCAGTGGTGAAAAATCTGACAATTATCGATGATATCGAAACTATTTCGATTTTATCGAATCCAACAATGAGGAGAAATTTTCTATCAAATCTCCCCCTTGTCGACTCAGGAGGAATTTACTTTCTTCAAGCTAGACTAGTTTCTAGAAACCTCAAACTTGCCCTTGAGCAAAGCCCCGGTCATCATGTCTAACCCATTATCATCCGTGTGTACCTTCTCAAGTTGTCACACATTCTGTTCTAAAGTATCCCTAATCTAGTGATACCGAATCTTTATGTGCTTCAACTTAGAGTGCTGACTTGGATTCTTGCTCAAGTGTATAGCACTTTGACTATCCTAATAGACCACATGCTATTCCCTTCAGGCTAAGTTCATGTAGGAACCTCTTCATCTAAAACATCTCTTTACATGCCTCTGTGACTGTAATGTACTCGGCCTCTATTGTCGACAATGCTACGACCTTCAGTAGCTTGCTTTGCCAAGAAACCGCTTCCCCTGCAAACGTGAACATGAACCCCGATGTAGACTTCGTAGAGTTTATGTCACCTGTCATATCTACATCTGTGTAGCCCTCTAATACAGATTTTTCATCACCATAGCATAAGCTCAACCTGAATGAGCCTCTTACATATCACAGTATCCATTTCACCGCTGCCCAATGTTCTTTGCTAGGATTAACAAGATATCAGCTGACAACACCAACTGCATATGCTATGTCTGGGCGTGTACACACCATAACATACATCATACTCCCTACTGCGACGCGTAGGGTATCTTCTGCATCTCTTCCACCTCTGCCTTCGTTTTGGGACACTGCCTGTCGGTCAATCTGAAATGACCATCCAGTAGAGTACTGACCGGCTTCACTGCATTCATATTGAACTGCTCTAGGACTTTCTCAATATATCGCTCTTATAGCAACTAAAGCTTTCTGCTGTTTCTGTCATGGATTATCTCTATTCCTAGGATCTGTTTAGCCGGACCCAAGTCTTTCATTGCAAATAACTTGGTTAACTCTTGTTTCATCCTGTCGATCTTCTTGATGTCTTTTTCCATGATAAGCATGTTATCAACATATAACAATAAAACTAAGAAATCACCATCTGAGAACTTACACGTGAACACAGTGGTCCGACTCCATTCTGTCATACCCATGTTGTAACATAAACGAGTCAAAATTTTTGTACCATTGCCGTGGAGCTTGTTTCAGCTCATAAAATATCTTTCTCAGCGTACACACCATATTTGCCCTTGACTTCGAACCCCTCTGGTTAGTGCATGTAGATCTCTTCTTCTTGGTCACCATGGAGAAAGACAGTTTTAACATATAATTGCTCTATCTCCAAATCCATGCTAGCCACCAACCCAAGTAACACCCGTATGGATATCATCTTCACCACTTGTGAGAATATCTCCTTGAAATCTATGCCTTTCCTCTGACCAAATCCTTTCACCACAAGTCTGACCTTGAAACTCGTTTGTGAATTCTTTTGTTCAACCTTCTTTCTGAACACCCACTTGTTGCTCAGAGCTTTTTTTCCCCTAGACAGTTTCACCACATCATAGGTGTGGTTCTTATGTAAGGATTCCATCTCTTCTTGCATGTTTTTAACCACTCCTCCTTATGCTCGTCAGTTAAGGCCTCAGAATAATCTTCTATCTCTCCCCCATCAGTGAGCATAATGTACTCATGCGGCGAGTACCTCTTAGACGGTTGTCTGTCCCTAGATGACCTCCTCACCTGTGGCTCAGTAGGTGGATCAAGTGAGGGTTGCTCTTCCGGTCTATCTTCTGTAGGAACTCCTTCGTCCCCTGTACCTTGTTGTACTCTCCCGTTATCAGGCACCACGGGAGGAATAATCGGATCCATGTCTTTTAGCTCACATGAACTAGGCTAGTTCTTCTCTAGCTTACTAATGTCTTCTATACACTGATTTTTAAAGAAAACCACATCTCTGCTCCTGATGAGCTTCGATCTTGGTCAGATCTTACAATCTGTAACTGAATTTTTCATCACCGCACTCCAAGAACACACACTGTCTGATCTTCATATCAAGCTTGGATCTCTCGTCCTTTGGTACATAAACGGATGCCTTGCATCCAAATACCCTAAGATGACTGTACAATGGATCCAGTCCAGTCCATACCTTCTCAGGCACTTCTCCATTCAATGGGGCTAATGAAGACCTGTTTATCAAATACACCGCCGTATGCATTGCTTCTCCCCAGAACATCTTGGGCAATTTCACATGGGATAACATGCATCTGATTCTCTCAATAATGGTGCGATTCATGCGCTCAGTCACACCATTATGCTGGGGGAGGGTCTTGGGAACCGTCTATTCATGCCGTATACCCAGGGACTTGCAGTATTCATGAAAGTCGCCAAGTATTCACCACTATTGTCAGTGCGGATGCACTTCAATGATCTACCTATCTCTCTCTCAACCATAACATGAAACAATTTAAACACACCAAAGACTTCATCCTCGGATTTCAAAGCATACACCCAAATCCTCCTATATGCATCATTTATAAAAGTGAAAAAATACAATGCCCCACCCAAGGTTTTTGTCCTCATCGGACCACAAACATCAGAATAAACTAAATCTCATGCGTGCACTTTATTAACATGAGAAGTAGATTTAACAAATGAAACTCTATGTTATTTTTCTGATAAACAATCAAGACAAGTTTTGAGAGGTGTACCTGTCACGTTTGGAAGGAGCTGCTTCCTCGCTAGTAGCTGAAGCCTTATGTCATTCATGTTGCCTAGACGCCTGTGCCATATATTAATAGCTGAATCTTTCGCTGCGTTCAACCCGCCCTTGCACACACTGACACTTACCTTGCAAATGGTGCAACACCTCTTTCCTCTGGCCACAATCAACGAACCCTTGATGAGCCTCCAACGCCCACTAACAAACTGGCTTTCGTAGTCATCATCATCCAACCTTCTTGTCGACATCAAGTTGAGGCGAAGGTCTGGGATATGCCTCACATCCCTGAGAACCAATGTGCAGTTGTAGACACCCCACCCTGGCTAAATCTTGAGTAGGTTAAGACTGTCCGAGAACCATGATCATACCTTAAACCAAATCCCTAATCCCAACCTAAATCGAACCCCAACCCAAAGTCTCCAAACTCCTAATCCGTAACCTGAAACCCCGATCCAAACCATTCACCATGCACACAACCCCGCTTATACCCTAAACCATGACCCAGATCCCCCTAACCCAAGCCAAAACTCATTTTTCTAAGCTGAAAAACCTGAAAGGAGACCTCTGGGCGAACCCGCATACTGTACAAAGCTCGCATGCACGAAACCGGTCTGAACCGAGCCCGGGTGGTAGTCTGACTACCGCCTCCGGTACTTCAGGTGCCGCCGCTCGTGGGCCGCGTGCGAACAGCTGTCCCAACGTCCAAAAGTCAACTTTCCTTCAAAATTACCCTCACAAATTTCACTATTTACCTTTTTACCGTCCTCCATAGAAAATGAGAGTGTGCCATGTGGCATTCCTCTCTCTCCAACCAACCATGACTTGCCATGTCATCCTTTACCCCTTCCAAATTAAGAAATTACCAGAATACCATTGGAGAAGGCTATAAATAGCCCTCTCCTCTTCTCATTAACACACACCAAGAACCACTCTTCACTTCCAAGCTCAAGTGAGAAGGAGAGTGAGAGGGAGAGAGGGAGGAAGAGAGTGAGGGTGAGGAGGAGCTCCAAAGCCCTCAAGTCTAGATTTTTCAGCTATCTCCTTAGCCCACTCCTTGCCTTCCTAGCCATCCTGACCTCCCAGCCTAGCCTTGTTGATCATGATTCAACCCACATCTTAGCCTACTCAGGAGATCAAGCCAAAGATCCATTCATTCTACAAGAATCCATCATGACATTTACTCCCTTCTCAACCCCCCTGCTTCTCTAGATCTCTAGCAAACGTATGCTCTGTGGCTTGCCGTACATCGGATCATGTCACAACAGAAATTCCTAGTGATCTAGTCTATTTTTTACCTCTTTGCATAAGTATCATCACATCCACCCTCTAGACACGCCGTTGGACGTATGCTCTGTGGCTTGCCAAAATCTCTGATCTTTTCACATTAAAAATCCACGTGTGTGCCTAGTCCCATCACAGCCACAACATCCATCATCACTTGAGATTGTTTTACCATACTGAGTAGAGACCGTACATTTGTACGGGCAGAGAGGGTGCATAACACCTTCCCTCTTTGTAACCGAGGTCCCTTGCCCGAAATCCCGGATCGCAAACCAGGAGTCAATCTAAGGTAGGGAAGTCTCTGGATTTTCCTCACCTTGCGTATTTTGTGGTTCTAGTCGATCGCAGAATTTTAAGATTTTTTGGCTAGTGGCGACTCCAACATCCATAATCAGCCTATCACCCCTAATCAGCAACACAAACAGTAAATCAGCGTGGGCGCCGATTTGTCATTGTCTACAGTATGACGACTCCACTGGGGACTTTCTGCTAGAGCACACTAGCCGAGACCCAACTTGAAAATGTGTGGTACTCTAATCTCAAGGGAAATCATCATTCGCATTCATACAAAACCCAAAAAAATCTTTTGACTTACTCTTGCGTAGATACATATTAGAACCATGACCACCCGGTCCCGGGCAACCATAACCTCTCAAGCTACGCATGAAGAAGAGCCAGCAGCTCAGCTAGCTCCCGAAACATCAGCACCCACGCCCACATCGGCACCGGCGCAACCACTACCAGCGGCTCCGGTAGACCCACAAGCCAACACCACCATGTAAGAAATGGCCCAGAGTCTACGGGCAGTACAAGAGCTGTTACATCACCTAGTGTCAAATGCCACACCAAACACACAGGCAACCGAGCCTAGTGTACAAAACAACTCACTCCCTCAGACTCCCTTTGCCTTTTCCCTGGTTCCTCCAGCAAATCCCGTGCTCCCTCTCCAGGAAGAGTCGGCACAAGAACAACAACAACTAGCAAACGGGAGCAACCCTCCCACACATCCATACTCAATACATCACAACAATCAGGTTACAACACAGGCTCCCCCTAACGGGAACCATCGACAAGAACTGGCGGATGCCTATGAAGGGGGCTAGTTTCGAGTCCAATTCACTCCCCCTAACGGGAGCAATGTCCCGGACTTGGGAGATACCCCATGCGGGAGCTATTTCCGAACATTACACCCTTTTCTGAAAGGGAGCGGTGTTCAATTCCAGCCACCTCCCGCCACCGGGAGTCCATCTTCTTTCCAATAACATCCCGTCATCGATCCATATGAAGAATAAGCAGCACAAGCCTTGCAGCAAGGGGCAAGATACCCGCAGCAAGGCAAGTCGGAGATTGAGGAACTACGGGAGCAATTGCAAATGGTACAAAATCAGCTTTAAAAATAGCAAGGAGTGGATCACCCATCCACTAAGTTTAGGGACCTTTGTCCCTTCCCAGATGCCCGAGTACCCCCAAACTTTGAGGTGCTGAAGTTCAAAAGGTATGTCGGTAGCGGTTGCCCTACAACACATCTAAAGGCATTTTGTGGGGAACTCAATGCGATAGCAGAGAATGATGAAACCTTGGTACGACTCTTCCAAAAATTCCTTAAGGGCGATGCTTTGGATTGGTAACCTCTTTGGACAACCATAAAATCAAGACCTGGGAAAAACTCTCCCAAGCATTCATTGATCGATTCTCCTACAATTTAACATGGCTCCGAGGAGATCTGATTTGACTACCCTGAGACAGAAAACTGATGAATTATTGTCAGCATACGTGGGATGATGGCGGGCCATGGCAGTCTGAATGAGAAACCCCATCGATGATGAGGAATAGATATCCATGATCGTACATTCTGTAAATCCTAGCATTTCAGGATATCTAATCTCGTATCCCTATGTAAATATTTCCCAACTTATACGAGCTGGTGAGCAAGTGGAAGCCGGGATTAGAGCCGGAGCCGTTTCCCCATGGCCACATCAAACCCCTTCAATTAAAAGAAACAAAACCGAAGGGAAACCTATAGCATATGAGAATGGGAACGGCACTGCTCCCGCACAGCGTACCACAGATATTAACAATATCATTGCTAACACTCAGAGCAACCAATACGCTCCACAACCAGAAATACAACAAGACAGACAATACCAGCTGCAGTCAAATAGGCAGTACCAACCACAGCAGACCCAACATGGATATCAAGGATAGCCGTCTCAACAACAACACCAACAGCCTCGGGGGAATGCGTCAGGTCCATACAAACAGGAAATGTTAGGGAGAAAATTCACCCATTTAGCACAAACATACAGTCAGGTTTTGACAATGTTAATGCAAAAATAACTCCTGACACCGCTTCAACCGAGACTTCCTCCCAACCCCTTGCCGCCTGATTACAATGAGAACCAATATTGCGTATATCACCAGGCTCTTGGCCATCTAATAGACCGCTCCTTCACTTTGAAACATGCGGTTCAAGATTTGATCGAAAGTTAGAAAATTACAATTACCCCACAGGCTAACAATGTGGCTCCTGCCAACATTCTTCAAAATCCTCTGCCATCGCATCAAACAGGACCCAGTACGTCCGGCACCTCTACCGTAAACCACATTGAAGGAGGGCAGTCCATGCACCTTTCCCCACATCATTCCATATAAGTGATCCTTGAAGCAACACCAGCAACACAACCCCTCATATTCTTGAAAGCAGCACCGGCCGTTCAACCACTCGTGACCCTCGAAGCCGCACCCAACAGGTCACACTTGCAGCATCTTACCTCTCAAGGGGTACACCCCGCATGTCCAAAAAGGTCGAATTCTGAACCTGTCATTGTCCCAATAGGTCTCCCCGGTCTATCTTCGTTGACTTTGCAAGGGGCACCCCCGGTTGAAGGTTCCGAATTCCTGATGCCTCACTAATTGGCACACAACCAGAGGACCTCTCTTGTACATCAAAAAGTGGAGGAAAACACCAATGTTAAAACTTGTTAAACCTCGATGGTACCTCAAGAGAAACCATAAAGCCTTCCACAAATTGTCACTACCACGATCCCTCAGTCTCAGGAACTCCTAATATACTTGGAAGGAAGGACGGTCCCATCCTATAACCCGAAGGCAGTCCCATGACATTACCTGAAATGCGCCGAAGTGGGCAACAATGGGAGGTACTTCAAGAGAGATAACCAGAATTCAAAGGAAACTCGGGGAACCTTGTCGGGAACCACCTGCAAAATCGACGTTGCTTATGACATAGCAGCCCAGCTCAAAACCATTCCCACACAGATATCCATCTGGAAACTCTTATGCACATCAAGATCGCATCGAGAAATCTTTGCGAAGACTCTAAATGATACACATATCTCTCCTAACGTACCCTCCGAAATGGTGGCAAGTATGATTGGACAACTCCTTCCATCACGAGCCATCACTTTCTCCGATGATGAATTACCACCTGAGGGACACAAGCACGGGCGCTCACTGAACATAGTGGCCCGCCACAAAAATTTCAAAGTCCCACTTATGCTCATTGATAATGGATCTAGCCTTAATGTTTGCCCTCTAAGGACTGGTAAATGGTTAGGGATAGAATCATCCTCTTTCAGGCCCAACACTATGAGTGTCAGAGCCTTCAATAATTCCCGAAGGCAGGTTGAGGCAGAGATTGACATTGAGCTATAAATCGGACCAGACCTGATCCTTGTCACATTGCAAGCCATTGACATACCTGCCTTGTTTAATCTTCTGTTGGGGCGGCCATGGCTCCACGCTATTAGAGCCATTCCCTCAACCCTCCATCAAAAGAGTCAAATTCCCTTCAGGAAATCGAATCATCTCAGTGTTGGCCGAGCCAGAAACTGTCCTGCCAGTAGCAGTTAATATCCCAGAAACTGACATTCCTGTGATTGACATACAACATGCAGAGGGCGATGTATCATATCACAGCTTCGATTTCGAAGTTGTAAATTCAATCGCTAATCCTCGCCCACTCACTACTGAACATGTCATTTCCCCCGTTGAATGATTAATCTGGAACTACCGAACTAAGTTCCACAAAAAAGGTATAGTAGTACAACCTGCACGTGCCAACGTGCAGAGACAGGGGCTGGGGTATCAACCAAAATCAGAGGATCAGGCTGAGAGGCCAAAAGAAAGGTCAATCCTTCAAGTACATACTCGTCCAGATTATCAAGGCTGGAGTAGTTTGTGGAAACCCGATGATTTTCCTTGAGAACCATCTCCAGCAACTCAAATTATCTGATTATTCCTACCTAGAGTCTGTTTGGCCACCCATACGATTGGACAAGATTCTCGAGATAGCAAAAACATATCTGACACAAGGGGCAGAACCCCCAGATCCACCACAAAAGGCAAGGGGCACGGAAGCAGGTCCACTTATGCGGGATCCAGAACCAGGAATGCCCTTTAAAAAGGATGCAGGCAAACCCAGGGAGACACTCATTCCCACACACAGTCAAGGGAACATGTCCCCAACACCAGCCCAGCAACACAAGGGGCAGAAGCAGCCCATTCATTAGATTGACAAAGGGAAGTGGCATGCCCTTGATTGGACAGACATCAAGGTCCCATCGTAGGACCAACCAGAGGAACCAGAAGAATTCCATCTCTCGGGTGAGGAAGTCGGATCAGATTCCGACTCTAAGTCCAGCCCAGCAGACATCATGATCATCAAAGCAGGTGACCCACAGGAACACACAAGTTTGGACAGTGAGATTGGAAGGGGGGAAGAATCACCATGGACAGCTATCCCCCTAATAATCGAGTCGGTCGGTGAATCTTCTAAGGATGCCGACCTCGAAAAAAAATGCTGATGTAAATAGCGGTTGGTACCCCGGACTAGGACAAGATCAATCTTGGTTCGCAACACCGTCCTGTTCGGGACCTCCAGGCGACACAAAAAAATCAAAAAATTCTTAAAACACAAAAGCATTATATATTCCTGAAAGCACAAAAAAATCAGATATTTCTCAAAATCACAAAACATCAGAAAATCTTCAAAACACCAAAATAACAGAAAAGCTTTCAAAAGCCACTGTGCCAAACATCCCACACGCACCGCAAGAGTTCGAGGTCGACTCATATGATTTCGATCTCGAGTTGGACTTCGAACTCATGGTTTTGGATGAAGCCCCGGATGAGGGAAATGATGATACAGCTCTCGAATTCGAGGATTCCCTCGAGAAATTTGAAACAAAGGCCAATGTTGTAGCAGACGATTTTGAAATTGTGAACTTAGGGTCAGCGGAACTCTCCAGGGAGGTGCGCATCGGAAGATCGTTATCACCGGAGTATAAGCAGAGGATGATGGAGTTTCTGAAACTAAGGTTGTCCAACTTTGCTTTCTTGTACGAGGACATGCCTAGGCTTGATGAAGATCTGGTGGTGCACCATCTACCAACAAAGCCAGACATGAAGCCAGTTAAATAAAAGCTGCAGAGAATGAAGCCAGAATGGGCCCTGAAGGTCCGTGATAAAGTCATCAAGTAATACAATGCGGGGTTTCTGGTAGTCTCCAACTATCCGAAATGGCTCGCAAATATCGTACCAGTTCCAAAGAAGGATGGAAAAGTCAGAATGTGCATTGATTTTAGAGATCTCAACAAAGTAAGTCCTAAAGATGACTTCCCTCTGCCTCACATTGACACATTGGTAGATAATACTGCTGGACACAAGATCTTCTCCTTCATGGATAGATTCTCAGGATACAATCAGATTAAAATGGCCATCAAGGATCGTGAGAAGACCTCCTTCATCACACCATGGGGAACTTTCTGCTACCGGGTCATGCCCTTCGGATTGAAGAATGGAGGAGCTACATATCAGCGAGCCATGACTGCCTTATTCCACGACATGATAAATAAGGAAATGAAAGTCTATGTGGATGACATGATTGTCAAGTCTCGCACGATCGAAGGATACTTCGAAGACCTCAAGAAGCTCTTCGACAGGCTATAAAAGTTCAAGCTCCGACTCAATCCACAAAAATGTGTCTTCGGGGCAACCGGGGGCAAATTATTGGGCTTCATTGTCAGCGAGGATGGTATTCGGGTAGATGAAACCAAGACCAAGGCAATCATCGAAATGCCACCACCCAAATCAGAGAAAGAAATTCAAGGCTTTCTCGGGCAAATCTAGTATATTAGCCGATTCATCGCACAACTCACCCCAGTCTGTGAGCCCATATTCAAGCTCCTGCGTAAGAACTCGCCAAAGGAATGGAATGATGACTGTCAAGCGGCCTTCGACAAAATCAAAGGGTACCTGCTAAACCCTCCAGTGCTCATGCCACCTGTTCTAGGAAAGCCATTTCTGTTGTACGTCTCCGTCACAACAGAAGCAATTGGATGCGTTCTTGGCCAACACGATGAATCAGGAAGAAAAGAACAAGCGATCTACTACCTGAGCAAAAGATTCACGAGCTACGAAGCCAAATACTCTAGCTTAGAAAAGACGTGTCTCACCCTAGTCTGGGCAACAGAGCGGCTGCGACAATACATGATTGTTCACCCGGTCCTTCTGCTCGCTCGCATGGACCCATTGAAGTACTTGTTCGAGAAACCAGCACTAACGGGTAGGATTGCAAAATGGCAATTATTGCTTTCTGAGTTCGACATCACATATGTCACTCAGAAGGCAATTAAGGGGCAAGCATTGGCTGATTATTTAGCCGCACATTCCCTGCCCGACTACCAACCATTGAAGACCTTCTTCCCTGATGAGGACATTCTCCTAATTGAGGAAGAAGAGAAAGGAGAGGCAGGAGAATGGACACTCTTCTTTGACGGAGCTGCAAACTCGAAAGGAAGTGGAGTAGGCGCCATACTCTACTCTCTCGAAGATGTCTCAGTTCCCATATCAGAAGACTAGCATTCTAGTGCACTAACAACGTAGCAGATTACGAAACATGCATCGCTGGTCTAAGAGAAGTCATAATCCTTAATGTGAAGAAATTCGAGGAATCATCAATCAGACAAACGGTGACTGGAAGACCAAGGATGATAAACTGATCCCGTATCATGTCTATTTGGAGAATTTAATCGAAGAATTCGAGGAGATCACTTTCTCTTACATGCCCCGAATAAAGAATCAATTTGCAGACGCTTTGGCTACCCTCGCCTCAATGTTGAAATCCCAAAAGGAGTTGCTGAATGGGAACTCACCGTCGAACTTCAGGAGGAACCCGCTTTCTGCCTACAGATCAATAAAGCTGACCTTCCCTCAAACAATCGGCCGTGGTACACAGACATCAAGGAGTATCTCGAACACTAGAAGTACCCAGAAGGAGCAACTCCGACAGATCGTCGCACAATACAACCGCTGGCGTTGCAATTCGTAGTTACCGGCGACATCCTCTACAAGTGATCCTTCAATCAAGTCCTTCTCTGCGTGGATGAAATAGAAGCAACGCATGTCATGTCAGAAATCCTCGAAGGACTATGCGGCCCACACATGAATGGACATATGATGGCGAAAAAGATCTTGCGACTTGGCTACTATTGGCTCACAATGGAGACATTGCTGCAAGCATGTCAGGAAATGTTTCAAGTGTCAGGAACATGCAAACCAGATCCATGCCCCTACATCCGAACTCTATAACCTGACATCTCCATGGCCCTTCTCCGTATGGGGGCTTGATATCGTCGGCAAGATCAGCCCTAAAGCCTCAAATGGGCATGAATACATCCTGGTAGCAGTAGACTACTTTACCAAATGGATAGAGGCAGTATCCTATACTACCATCGTGGCATCTCATGTGGTCAAGTTCATAAAGAATAACATCATCAGTCGTTATGGGGTCCCTCAGGCCATCATTACTGACAACGGAACCCCGTTCATCAATAAAAGGATGGGCGATTTCCTCGACAAATTCAAAATCTAGCACCATCGATCAAGCTCCTATCGTCCCCAGATGAATGGTGAGGTTGAAGCGACAAACAAGACCATCATCCGTATACTAGAAAAAATGGTGAAAACATATCGCGACTGGTCGGATATACTTCCCTACTCACTTTGGGCCTATCGAACGTCTGTACGATCTGTTACAGGCGCAACTCCATATGAGCTTACATACGGAATAAAGGCGGTATTACTAGTTGAGATTGAAATCCCATCACTGCGGATATTGCTATAAAGCAAAGTCAAGGAGGGCGAGTGGTTACAAGCAAGATACAATCAACTACATCTGGCAGATGAAAAGCGCATGTGGGCGCTAAGCCACTCCCAATGTTATCAAAGAAGGATTGCTCGGGCCTACAATAAAAGGGTCCGCAAAAGAAGTTTTAAAATCGGCGACATGGTCATGAAGCATATCTTGCCACCGCACCTACCAGATCTCAGAGGAAAGTTCAAACCCTCGTGGGAAGGACCACTGATCATCCGAGAAGTGCTCCTAGGAGGCGCTCTCCAGCTCACCAGTCTAAAAGGAGAAGATCTTCTCGAGCCCATTAACGCCGACAACGTGAAAATCTATCACGGGTAACCCTACCTGATTTTGTCAATGATTACAATCGCAAAGCTGCACTCATCATTTCTCCACCCAAAAAAAAGAAAAAAAATGGGGTATATCCACCACTTCCCCCGTCAAAAAAACACCAATAGTCTATCCCCAAAACAAAAAAGGAAAAGAAGCAAAAAAGAAGAAGAGAAGACGAAAGCAAAAGCGAAAAAAAAGAAGAAGAAGAAAATAAGACCCTGGAAAGAATAAAACAAATCCCTCCCAAAATCTCTCCCTCATCAAGAGTAGTTTATGATTGTACTCAAAGACAAGGACATGATAGTAATCAGTTGGCCGGCAATGAAGGAAGTCTCTCCGCCTCCGCCATCACCCCTGACGCACCAAAGGAAAATAAAATTTTTAAAAAAATACAAAGGGCATGCCTAAGCAAAAAGGGCGAGTTGAAAACTCGGAAGGGCGACTCGAGTAAAAACAGCAGGCATGTAGCGGACTTGGTGAAAACCTGAAAAGACGCCAAGGGTAAAAAAACATAGCTACCAAGGGGTAGGCAAAATCAAAAGCCCGTGACGTAGCGAAAATCTGAGAGGATGCTATGGGCAAAAATGATAGGAAAAAGCTGAACGTAGTGAAAACCTGAGAAGGTGCTACGGGTAAAAACAGCAAGAAAAATAAAAAAATAAAATAAAAGTGCAGGTACAGAAAAAGTCAAAGCAACAAGTGCCCCAATGAGATAGAAAAGAAAGATCAGCTACGGATCAGTTCTCTATCAGACTCTGCTCAAATCCGCGGGATACGATCCCAAATACCTTCTTAGGGAACCAAGACCTTAAAGACACAATCTAAGATACAACAAACAACGTGGGCTGAGCCCAAGATTTTGATCCCAATCATCCAAAGCGCGAATTCAAACACAAGCAAACATTGATATTTGTCACAAACAAAAATTTTCTTTCATTCCTTCAAATTTTCTTGCAAGTATTTTATCTTCCTATTTTTTTTAAAAAAAAGGCAAAAAAATAAAAAATAAAAAAATAAAGGTTTCAGGCACACAAAACAGTTGGTCGACATCAAGCATGACAAGTAAGCTACTATCCTTCGTACATCGACAACCTCTGCCTAAGCCTCTCTATCTCCATGCGCAGGTAGAAGGCCTCATCCCTCTCCAGGCGGTGCATCGCAAGCATACTCTCATCATATTACCGCCCCACTGCCAGACGACGAGCCATGTCCTCGCATGTGTGTCAGAGGACAGCAATCTCGCTGATCAAGTGGCCATGGGTGGCCAACAAGAAGGAAGGATCAATGAAGGGTCGCTCCTCAAAAGTCTCAAACGATTCGATAATACATGAAGAGGATGAAGCAGTATCACCCACCATGTCCTGATCAGCGGCCTCATCCTCCAAGTGCCAGCTCGGAACCTGTCGATAAAGAGATTGCTCCGCAACCCACCTCTGATACGGCACTATGGCCAAAGGGGGAGCCCACGACTCGAGCTCTAGCATCGCAGCATCCAAGGAGCCCTGCCAAAAAATCCAAACCTGTCTGTACAAGGCAATCAAATCGGAAGGAAAGGAGCATGACCAAATCCAGAAAAGGCAAACTCTGTCCTGCCAAAAGCTAAACTAACGAAGAAATCGCACATGATGATAAGAGCAGTATTTCCGAAAGCCTAGCAACAACAAAGGAGTGCGAGCTGCGACAGAGCCAGGTAGCCTCCCAGTTAACCTCCCATCCCTGAAGCTGAGAGAGCATGCAATGCAACGATACAGTGACTTCGTAGCCTCGGCACCAAGCGGAAGACCATCAAGTAGCAAGCATAGCACGTCTCCGTCGCGGAAATCAGGCCAAGTAAGCATAGGGGTCATATAAAGATGTTTCCATAACCACACCTGGGGAGGAGTAAGTCAAACTTAAATTGCAAGCAGAAATTTAAAAAAAAGAGAAGGGAACAGAGTAAAGAGTACCAAAAGGAACGAGCAGCAACCCTGCAAGATGCGGGTATGTCTAAGAGAGCACTCAGTCAGCCTTAAGAAGAGCTCCACCAGCACCACGAAAATGATGCTCCTTCGATGCAATATACGACGGAATACGTCCAACAAAGCTCCCAACGACGACTGCCTCCATCCTGAGAAGAGAAACTCGGCCAAGATATAAAATATCAGCGCATTCAGGCACTGAAGCTGACGATCGGATCCAGGGGTACCTCGAGAAGTAGAGCAGCGGTCATACAACATCTCAAGTGACAACTCGTCAGCCCCACCCTCCACAGTAGGGAGAGCTGTAAGAAATCCAAAACCAGGAGATCAAATCAGAAGAACGAACTGGCTCAGATGAAGGAACATATGACTCCCGAGTAAGAGGCAAGCCAGACAGACGAGAAAACTCCTCCAATGACGGTCCCAACTCCAAGTCATTAAAGGAGAACAGATTCAAGGATGGAACCTAATCATATAGCGCCGCACTCAACAACCGCCAATCTAGGCAGACTCGATGCAAGTGGAGAACCTCTCGGAAACCCAAGGAGCTCAACTCGAAGATCTTGGACTTGGTCAAACTCTCAATCCAGAGATGCAATCGCTCAGAACATGTACCACGAGGCTGCAACCGACAGGTCGGGACAGGTACGCCCTCAACGATCAAGATCCCTGGATTAGCAGGAGAGTCATCAAAAATGGGCATTCCCTCGTCTAGTAGGTATATATCATGGTGACGGAAAAAGCCAACATCTCCCATCGCATCACGCAGACTGTCCTGAAAAGCAGCAAAAAGCGGGCCCGAGCCACCAATAATTGTCACCTCAGGAGCTGACTGAAACATAAATGCCCCAGGAGCCGTAACACCCGCAGAGCCAACAAAACCTGTGCCCTGATCATCGATAACAGCTGCCTGTCTCATCCTCTCCTCAAAATCTATGTAAAAAATCTGACCTAACTCATCCATGGGAAGTCCATCATGAGTCAGATCCAAGCTAACTAAATCACTCGGATGGGGCCCACCACCCAGCCAGGTATGATCCATCCCATCCATGCCATCCATCCTCGCCAAACTCACATCCATAAACCCTGGTGGCCCATCTAGCATGGATCCATCAAACTCATCAAACCCTTCCATCCCATCCAATCCAACCTCACATCTTCCATTAATGGTAGAGGGGGTAATGCCATAAATAGCATTGATCTCCCCAAAAGAGCCCATTACTCCCCCACCAACCTCCATCAACTCTTCCATAAATAGATTCCCTCCACCATTATTGGACCCACCAACTGTCTCACCACTCATGACCCCATCATTGCTCCCATCATGGCTGGCCATAACTAGCACCGAAAAAGAAAAAAAGAGGACAAAATGGGAAGAGGACAAAGAGAAGGAGACAAAGGAGAATGGACAAAGGAGGTGATCGGACCGACAGGGACAGGAAGGAATGTCCGAAAACAGGTCAGCAAGAATGAATAGGAAGAGGAGATGGTCGCTGGAAGAAAAGATGAATTGAGGCGGCACCCCGATTACTGCCTGCGGTAATCCAATCACCGCCTGCAGACCTGCCATTTTTGTGTCATTGATGCAGCGTTGACAGGACAGAACGGGAAAAAAAAGTTAGCGGGCGGCAGTTCGACTACCGCTCGGGCCCACTTTTGGCCACATTTTGGGTGGGGTCCACCTCGGTAGGCCGGGACCTTAGAACAAACATCCATACACCCAACAAAGATTCTGAAGGTGCACAAAAGCAAAGATTAAAATAGAACAATATCAGCAAATTGAAGTCTATAAATATGAAGATTGTACACCTAAGGATACAAGAAAGCAAGATACAACAAGCTAGTCATCATCAGGAAGATATGCATCAGTATCCTGGAGATGAAAGTGAGGCCGCAGGATCCTCCTCTAGCAAAACGCGCACCGCTGCCAGGGGCATAACCAGGCTGTAAAATCGGGCCGATACCATACTACTCACACCAGGAGCTATACTCTCTAGATGGATCTATGAAGGTATTAGCGCCATAACCCTCCAGTGCAGCAGTCAACTCTCTTTAGGGCACCGATCTCCAATCAGAAGGACCAGACAGAGGACCAAGTGGTACCATAGGACTACCGGTCAGCTGTTAGAAAAGTCCCTCTCCTAAGTACCATTTCGTCACACGAGGATCCTCAAGAATACGACGTCGATGAGAAGCCTGAAAAGCTTCCTAGGCCCCAGGAGTAAGTGTCGCATTCGATCGGAGATACGTCCTGGATAGGAACTGCAAAAAAGGAAAATCGAAGATTTGAGCAAAAGAAACAATACATGGGCAACGCAGAAAAGGGGCGAGATCACTCACATCACTCGGAACAAGGGCATCGACGTTTGACCTCCAGGCAAGGTCAGAAAATAAACGCGTGCGACTGCTGTTATCCTTATACCACAGCATCATACGAGGAAATAGAGGCGAATGGTCGATCAAGGTGGGGGCCAAATGTGAAAAGTGGTTGAAGAAGCAGACCTGCATGAATCACGGTCAGAGGAAGACAAACCAATTCATCCCCAGTGAAAATATTGCAAAAGGCGGAGGTCAAAGAGGGCACCTCAATGATGGGGTAGAAGCCAATCAGGGATTGTCTGATACAACGACTGGCCTTGTCCATCCCTTCGTACAAGTGGGCCAAGAGGGCTGCATTCCAATTGTATGGTGTGGGAAAGGTGATATCTGTCACGAGCGACAACAAACGAGAACTCACCAGCTCATTCCCGTGACAGAAAATCATCGCACCCATAGTATACAAAAGAAGGGCACGAGCCTTCACCACACTGCTGCTTCGGTTTCAGGGATACGTCTGGCAAAGTTCGATGATAACCAGAGGAGTTTGAAGCAAGGACCAGTAAAGTCCACTGAGTCTGGCATCATTCCCAATAGATTCATCCAATCTTCCTTAGTAGGCACCGGAAGGTCATCCTCAAAAGGGACGGACCCCCCATCATATCGAAGGCCCAGCTGTATGTATACGCCATATGGGGTAATCCCCCACTCTCCAAAAGGAAGCTGGAAGGTATGGGTCTCAGGATGCCATCTCTCAACCAGAGCGGATAAGAGAGACATATTTGTCTGACTCAGACGGACTCGGAATAGGTGAGCGGAGGGGTCCGCTCCAGAACATCGAAGAACAACGGCTGAGGATCCTCGAATCAATCAGGCCAGTGCATCCTGACCCCACACCCTCTCAAGATAGCAGGCGCACCACCTTCTCGGGCAATGTTGGACAGATGCCGACCCTCACGGGGCATGAAGCACGGATCAGGTGACTGGCGTGAGGAGCTAGCCTCATTTTCACTACGACGAGGCATGCTACACGGATAAGGTGCACAATTAAGTATACTTGAAAGACCCACAGGCCCATTTCAAGGCCCATTTCAGGAAGCCCATTCTAAGGCCCATTTCAAAAAGCCCATGTCTAAGGCCCATTTCAAAAAGCCCATGTTGAAAGCCCATTTTAAAAATCGATGTCTAAGGCCCATTTCAAAAAGCCCATGTTCAAGGCCCATTAGGCCCATACCAAAAGGCCCAGTACACGTTTCATAAGTCCTTTCACCACGTCCCTGCATCTGGACTAGTTAAGATTATGAGATAGGGCCCACTTTGAAAATCTCATCCACCCATCATTCAAAAACACCACTTTCACCACGTCCATGCATCTAGACCGGTCAAGATCATGATGTGGGGCCCATCTGAAAAATTTCATCCGTCCATCATCCATAACAAGCAACCGATCATCATTTACATCATCCATACACTCAAATAGGCCCCAAATCATCAATCCGACGGTCCAGATCATCCCAAAAAAAATATAAAAATAAATTTAAAAAAAGAAAAATAAAGGGTGGGGCCCCTTTCCTTATCACACCCCACTCCACCCAAAAAACTAAAAAATAAAAAAAATAATAATACAATGATAGTCCAGCCGACCATCTGGCCCGAACAAAACAAGTTTAACAAGATTCAATGGTTCAGATCAAATCCTGATGATCCAACGGTCTTGATCATGGTTCTCTCTCAACCCAAGAAAAAATTTGACCCACCAAAAGCTCTTTGAGAGGGTGGCCCACAAAGATCCAGCAGAGATTTGTTAGCCAAGATTACTTGAAATGGAAAGAAAGAGAAAGATGCAAGAAAATGAGCTGGAAAAACCTCTCCAAAAATAGCTCCCGGGACTACAATGGGTCCCTGGACGTCCCAACTGCAAGAATGAAATAGAGGAGAAGGCCACACCGGATGGACCGATGCACTGAACGGACCAGCGGTCCAAATGACACGCAAGCGGTAGCCAGACTGCCGCTCGCGGCGGTCCGACCGCCGCCCGACCGACAGAGTGCATGGGGCAGCGGGCTGTCCCCTAGGGCTGATGAGAGCAACCGATTTTTGCCTTTAACCACTGGACAATGCCCAAAAAATTTTCAAAAGCAATCCCAGACTCTTAAAGGTTTTAAAAAACGGTCCTGAATTTTCAAAAGTTGCCAAAACAGCCTCTAAAGCCTTTAACAGTTACCAAAAAACAGTCCTAAGTCTTCAATAGTCACCAAAACAGTCCCAAAGTCTTCAAAATTTACCAAAATACCCCCTCCCAAAAATAATAATAATAAAAAATAATATAAAAATTAAAATAAAAAAATATCTTTCCCAGTGAGTATAACCTCAAAAAGAGGTCTGTCCCTTTTAAGGTATCAAGCCCCATTAAGTTATTAGTGGAGGCCATCTGACTTTCTACAATAAAAACCGGACGACGACGCCCTCCCGCGAGATCGGACGGATGTTTTAAAAATCTCAAAAATACCTCAAATAAAAACTGTTAACCCCACCAGCTCATCAGTGGAGGCAACACGACTGTTTACTTAACTTGTACAATAAAAATCGGACGATCACGGCCATCCGTGAGATCGGACGGATCTTTCAAAATTTAAAAATATTCCAAACCATTAGCCCCATTAATCTATTAGTGGAGGCCATCTGACTTTGTTACGATAAAAACCTGACGACGACGCCCTCCTGCGAAGTCGAACGGATATTTTCTAAAAAATTTGAAAAATATATATTTTTAAATTAAATTCCTAAGGAGTCTATCTCCAAAAGGAATAACTTTCAAACAAAGTTTTCAACACCGCATGCGGTGTGCAGTACACTGAGGAATCTTTCGTATTCTCCAGTTACGGCCAGTGCACACAACTAAATAAGATTCGATCTAGACAGTCGTACGAATGCTAGTGAAATGAGTGGATTTATCTCTGGAAGAAATAATCAAACTCAAAGTGGCAACAATCCATTGTAACTAAAGTATCATAATCAATAGACTGTATGACAAAAGATTACTCGCACATACCTAGTCCGGGATGTTCAGAAAATTTGATTGAGTCCAAGTTGGCGTGGTGAGTTCCCCGTAAGGCCGCACCAACGCGCAGGGCAGCTAACCACTTTGACAATCAAACAAATCGAATACTCCTAGGGTGATTACGTAGCAAAGGAACGACAGACCAAAACAGTATGGGAATCCTCGTAAAGCCGCGACGAATGCGCAGAGGCCCTTACTTTTCAGACTTACCCTCCAATGCTATTAACAATCTAATGTGAAAAGGTTGTGATTGGGGATCCGTAAAGCCGCGGCAAATGCACAGGAGGCAATCACAACATTTTCCTTAACCCTCATGATATGTGCAAGTCATCTCTTTTCCAAACAGTCGATTGACAATGATATAATGGCAGACAACAGATTAGAGTCACTACCCTTTTTTCTGACCAGAAGGGTGGGGTGTCCACTCGCTTTGACCTTTGGTTGCTCGCAACCTCGGTCAAAGAGGGACATCTGTAGACACCCCACCTAGGCTAAATCTTGAGTAGGTTAAGACTATACGAGAACCATGATCATACCTTAAACCAAATCCCTAATCCTAACCTAAATCGAACCCTAACCAAAAGTCCCCAAACTCCCAATCCGCAACCTGAAACCCCGATCCAAACCGTTCAGCATGCACACAACCTCGCTTATACCTTAAACCATGACCTGGATCCCCCTTACCCAAGCCAAAACTCACTTTTCTAAGCTGAAAAACTTGAAAGGAGACCTCTGGGCGAACCCCCACACTGTACAAAGCTCGCACGCGTGAAACCGGTTCGAACCGAACTTAGGCGCGGTAGTCTGACTACCGCCTGCGGTACTTTAAGTGTCATCGCTCGTGGACCGCGTGCGGACAGCTGTCCCAGCGTCCAAAAGTCAACTTTCCTTCAAAATTATCCTCCCAAATTTCACTATTTACCTTTTTACCGCCCTCGATAGCAAATGAGAATGTGCCATGTGGCATTCCTCTTTCTCCAACCAACCATGACTTGCCATGTCATCCTTTACCCCTCCCAAATTTAGAAATTACCAGAATGTCATTGGAGAAGGCTATAAATAGCCCTCTCCTCTTCTCATTAACACACACCCAAGAACCACTCTTTACTTCCAAGCTCAAGTGAGAAGGAGAGTGAGAGGGAGAGAGGGAGGAAGAGAGTGAGGGTGAGGAGGAGCTCCAAAGCCCTCAAGTCCAGATTTTTCAGCTATCTCCTTAGCCTACTCCTTGCCTTCCTAGCCATCCTGACCTCCCAGCCTAGCCTTGTTGATCATGGTTCAACCCACATCTTAGCCTACTCAAGAGATCAAGCCAAAGATCCATTCATTCTACAAGAATCCATCATGACATTTACTCACCTTCTCAACCCCCCTGCTTCTCTAGATCTCTAACAAACACATGCTTTGTGGTTTGTCGTACATCGGATCCTGTTACATCAGAAATTCCTAGTGATCTATTCTATTTTTTACCTCTTTACATAAGTATCATCACATTTGCCCTCTAGACACGCCGTTGGACGTATGCTTTTTGGCTTGTCGAAATATCGTATATTATCACATCAGAAATTCATGTGTGTGCCTAGTCACATCATAGCCACAGTATCCATCATCCCTTGAGATTATTTTACCATACCGAGTAGAGACCGTACATTTGTATGGGCAGAGAGGGTGCCTAACACCTTCCCTCTTTGTAATTGAGGTCCCTTGTCCGGAATCCCGGATCGCAAACCAGGAGTCAATCTCTAAGGTAGGGAAGTTTCTGAATTTTCCTCACCTTGCGTATTTCATGGTTCTAGCTGACCACTGGATTTCAAGATTTTTTGGCTAGTGGCGACTCCAACATCTATAATCAGCCTATCACCCTTAATTAGCAACACAAACCGTAAATCAGCGTGGGTGCCAATTTTTCAGTGTCTATAACAGCCTACATCGGTCTTCACACAAATATCACTGACCCCTACGATCTTCGATACGCTAGAATTTTTCATCTTCACGGTCCCATAGTCACCTGACTTGTAGCTTGTGAAGAAGTCCTTGTGTGGAGTCACATAAAAAGAAGCTCCCGAGTCTATCACCTAGTCGGTGTCCTGACTCGTAGCCGTGAGACATACATCGTGATCTGCTGAAAGAATAACTATAACATCGCCATCTGAAGCGACTGCAGTGGAATCCGATTCATCTTCATTCTCCTTTCCTTTTCCTTTCCTGTCGTTCTTGTTTTTACCACATTCATGCTTATAGTGGTCCTTTTTGCCACAATTCCAGCATTCAACATCCTTCTTGGTACTCGACTTGCTTCTTAATTTATCTCGAGTCTTCTCGCCCTTCCTGTTCTTTTTTCTCCCTTGTTCCTGTGTTACAAGGGTCTCTTGCTGAGTAGACCCCTAAGACTTCCTCCTTGTCTCCTTATTGAAGTGACAACTGGTTACCTGTTCCATGGATATCTTTCCGTCTGGCGCGGAGTTACTTAGAGACACCACCAATGTCTCCCAATTGTCAGGTAATGAACTAAGCAATAGCAAAGCTTGCAATTCATCATCTAAGACCATCTTCATAGTGGAGAGCTGATCACTATATTGCTAACCTCATTCATGTGTTCGGTCACAGAACCACCATCATTGAACTTGAGATTCACAAGTCACCTTATCAGAAAAATCTTATTACCGGCTGTCTTCCTCTCAATACAACCCTTCAAATTTCAACCATAAACTAGCAGCTGAGGTCTCCGTAGACACATGATGGAACATATAATCATTCAACCATTGTTTAATAAACTCCACCGCCTTCCGGTCCATCTTTTTCTAGTCATCATCAAACATATCCTTGAATTTTGCTGATATGCCTAAAATTGGAGAATATAAGCCTTTGCAATAAAGCAAGTCCTCCATCTTATCCTTCCATATGGTCCAGTTAGAACCATTGAGGCTGATCATCCTTGATGAGCCACCTTCCATAATTTAGAACCGATCTCACTCCGTTCAATGAACTTAGCTCTGATACCACTTTGTTGGGGGCCTTGCACAAAACCTTAGGATCTAGCCTCCCAAAACAAATCAGAATTATGGAGATAATAAAGCAATGAAATAATTCAAAGCATAAACCATACAACACTAGAGAATTTTACGTGGAAAACCCTCAAAGAGGTAAAAACCATGGGACCTCGTCCAAATCAACAATCCACTATAAAGCAGAACGTTACAACTGATTACAAGCACACACTGCTTGGATCAAACCTTCTTCACTCAGGTAGGAGTGGAAGAACAATAAGATAATAATGAAAATAGAGAGATCTCACCGATCATGAGGACGTAGAAGCGCTGAGACGTGGATTGCGAAGTGGATCACTTATATGAGCAGAATCTCCCTTCCACAAGCTTCCTTTCTCTCTCTCTCTCTCTCTCTCTCACACACACACACACACACACAGACACACACACACACACACCTTTGATAGCCCTAAGCCCTCTTAGAGTATCTTTAGGAAACCTTAGAAAATCCTGAAATACACTCCAATCCCGCATACACCCCTTTATATAAAAATAAAAAGAGGTATAATCAAAATAGGAAACAATTTTCGTAGAACCTGTGTTTCCGTAATCGTATCTGCGTAACTCTTCGATGATATCGAAGGTCTCTCGATGACAATCTTTGATATCATATAAGGTTCTTCGATGATATCGAAACAAGACCAAAACTGTCCAGCGACTAGGGGTGAAAAATCCGACAATTATCAATGATATCGAAACTGATTTGATTTCATCGAATCCGGCAATGAGGAGAAAATCCCCATCATATGTGCCTGGTGTCACAGACATCCTACTCTCTCCAGTGAGGTAACTGTCCAAATCCAGTGGGGTTTATAGAGATGCCCTTGATAAATTTACTCTATTTATCTATTCTGAAAGACCACAATAAAACATGATTCTAAAAATTAGATATATTGAAGACTTAGGTGGAACACACCAACAAAACAGTGGGAACAACACCTTCCACTTTTGAAGCCATCTTAGAGTTGACCATGATATTTATATGCCATCAAATCTGTTCATAGAATTATTACCACTCAGATAAACCTTTTTCTTTTTTTTTTGGTTAGCTTGTTAGTACACCCCACTGTCAATTCACACTTCACTGTTAGCCACCCCCACTAGGGATCAATACCAAGACCTCAGTGTTGAAACGAGGTATCCACTCAATCTACCACTTGAGCTATGGATTAGGGTGTCACTCAGATAAACCTGATACAAAACTTCTATGACTTCCACTGCTTCGAATGGGATGGCCCACATGAGTTTTGGATCTGCTTGGTTTTTAAAATCCTATCCTGCCGTAGTGTGTCAAAACAGATGGACAGAGTGAATTTGTCACCATTAGAAAAATAAAAAGGCAATATTCAATGGCTCGCATGCAATTGTAAAAATCAAAAGATTTTTTTTTTTGTTTTCTTTTGAAAATATATGTGAAGAATACTCTCTTATTATTTATCCAGACAAAGCATGAAAAGAAAAAATTAACTTACAATAGGAAAAAATGAAAAAGGAAAGAATAAATTACTGTAGGAAAAAAATAGTACAGATGGAACAAATCTTTGGACTATGTAGCATGACACGCTGAACCCTCTTGTCTCTGTAGAGGCCCAACAAACTCAAATTTGTACACTGCTGTTACTGTTACAACTCAGCTGCAGCAGCTGTTATAGCTTTTATTTTATTTTTAATCTATAAACATCCACTCCAGCATATGTTATAAGCTGTCACGGGCCATTTTTTTTATTATAGTAATTTTTTCTGCAACATCCTATACTATATATATATATTTTTTTCTATAACAGATGTTATGATGTTTTAATTCACATAATAGTTACCACCATTATCATTATATAAGGGGCATACTATAAGTGTGGGGGGTAATTTAATACTCTGGTTGGATATGAATTTTGATACGGAGGGACTAAGAAAACCCTACACAAGGCATGGATTAGCAAGCGGACGGTTGGCTAATCAAATAGCCTTCTCTTTTGGTTTATGATATATCTAAACTTAGATCTATAATTTCCGACACCTTACTTTGAATTAATGTGATTCCATAATACAATTTCTAAGTATTTTTTCTCTGTGCTGGCAGTGAAAAGAATTTTAAGAGCCTGTTTGGATACCACCAAATAAATTGCTTTATCTACTTACTAGATAAGTAACTTACTTGAGATAAGTAAGTTTGGCTTAAGATTAGTTATAAGTAAATTTACTTAAATGTACTTAATCACTTAAGTTGAATAAATAGAAACCAAGATGAGTTACTCGAGGCATAAGTAACTTATCTTAAGTTAAGATCTGTATGCCTCCTAAAAATCGTGATAATATAGTGAAGAATATACTAAATGATATAATCGCGATATTTCGAAATCTTGGAAAAATTATAAATATTGCATTATCTTGCAATATTATGGCTATATTAACTTGAAAGATGGTAAAAATCTTAGGGCCTGTTTGGGAGCGTGGATTTGGAGCCCCCTGGATTTGAAATTCTCCTATTTTGTTTGGCACCCTGGATTGGGAATCAACTTTAATTCAAAAGTAGCTATCCATGGCATATTTACAAGAGTTTGAATTTAATTATTAAATCAACTTTAATATCTCTAATTAGTGACGAATGTAATGTTTGACACAATGGTTGTAATAAGCTCGTTGAAACATATGCTTTGCCCGAAAATGATGAAATTCCAAGTCTCGAATGGGCCACAAGCACAAGATCATGTTCGAGTGACTAAACAATGATTTTTAACCATTGATTTACATGGATAATGTTTGGACGGTGTTGATCATCATATTAAAGTAATTATAGTGATGCAATTGATAATCCCCCCAAATCCATGGTGTCAAACAACTCCTTAAGGAATATGTTCTATAATATATATGTTAAATTTATTTAGTAGTCATAATTAATATTTTAAATAATTTTAATTTTGGTGAATTTTTTATTTTTTATTTTTGACAATGTGTTGGCCTAGAATTTGGCCACATGATACACGTATGAGATTTGCAAGTATGTAAAAACCATCCTATTCAAACTAAAACCACTGACCTTGGTATTAAGATAGAGTGGTGCTTGGTTGGGAGCACGACCAACCGTCAATTCAACAAACTGTCAAGTGTGCTATCAAGCGATTTGTGAAGGCTGGGGATATTCCTCTAATAAGTTCTTAAAAAAAAAAAAAAAATTTTGGAAACCAATGACTTTGAAGGTGTAACAATTTTGTTACTAAGCAAAACTAAATCGAAAATAAATGAAGAAAAGTTAAAACTTATCGCTAAAGCGAGATCACTAACCTGGCTACGAGCAACAAGATGCTTCGTAGAGCAACACTGATGAGCGAGGATTGAGTAATGTAGATATTACAACCTATTGTTGACCGTTAGGAATCGTTTGATCTATCATCTTTTAACTCGAAGTGTAACTTCCATAGTATCATTACTGAATGAAGGTTTTTCGAGAGAGGCTCTTTCACAAGTAAAAGCATGAAATAATGTAAGAAAGAGTAGTCGAAGAGTGCAAAAAATTATTAGAGAGTAGTCAAAAGGTAAAAAAATCATCAAAGAATACAAAAGATGAATAATATTTTTAAATATGTGAAATGATAACCGCCTTCCCAAAGATTTTCTATTCTTGATAGCATGGACATTTTCATCCCAAAAAAATATAATCCCCACAGTACCCACCTTGAGTGACTATAGGTAAAAACCCTTTTCTTTTTATTCTCTCCAATCTTTTTGCGCGAAGTGTTTTCTAAAGTGGAGTTACTTGATATTCTAGCCGTGTATGATGCATGATATGCAGGCCATTGAAAATGGTACAAATGTTGTGTATTAACACAAAATTAAAATGATGAAGTTGTGGAAGCTACCATTGTTTAGTTACAGAATACAAATAAACCATCTTAACCTTTGATTCTTAGATACATAAAAAAATAAAATAAAAAAATACCATTGGATTTTTTCATTTCTAATCATCCAATAACTATCCACCAATCTAATATTTAAATTGCAAAATAAGAGTAATTTTTGGTGCACAATGCATTTATATCCCTAATAATTTGAATGGTTTACCTTGATTTATTCATATTCCACGCAAGAAATTTCTCAATAATTCCTATTTGCCTACGCATCATCCATCAAACTCTACTAGAGTATCAAAGTATTTCTCCTTTACGAAAGTGTGCAGTGTAAGATGCCATCCATCAAAACAAATTCTCTCATGCCATGTAACGAGCATCTCGAGTGGCAGATGTCAAATACTCGAGACTGCAACATGCTGCGGTTTGTATAAGAGAAGAAAGGGGACAAACCAATCAGTGCCTACCCTTTTATGTATGTGAAATCAACTCCAACCTTCATATGCTTCATCTCACATTACGCCAAAATTGCAAATTTGTGACGGATTAGATTCATTGCATAACCAAATTAATGATGGATTTGTCCGCCGCCTTGTCCGTTGTTGTTTGTTGTGTCACAAAAATTAAACGATGGATGGTATCCATCACAAATTTGTGATGGATTTCCGATGGATTTGGTCCGTCGCAAATTGTGACAAATCCTATCCATCACTATTTTTAAGAGAAGCGACGGACCTCATTTCCGTCGTTGATTTTGGACGTGTTCAGAAATTAGCGATGGATTTGGTCCATAGCTAGGTTCTTTTTTTTTTTTTTTTGTTTTTCAAATTTGTTACACCTAATAGTCGTCCAAAAATTAAATAAAATTCATACAATTGTATAATAAGAAAAATGATGCAAATTTGTCATGTTAATGTTATGTTACAACCTAACATATAAAAAATTCATTCTAAAATTAGCACCTATTGTAGGAAGGAAGAGTGCTAAATGGCAACAATAAATGAATGTATAGGAACCTGCAGATGAAAATGTAAAATGCAAATTTCACCAAACAAATAAAAAATTGCATGTCCGTGCATATGGGCGTGGGTGCACGTGGGCCAGTGTGCGTGTTTGAGTGGGTGTGGCGGTGTATACATTTGTGTAGGTGTGTTGATGCAGGTTTGTGGTGCGTGTTCTTGCACAATCTGAGCAACGAATTTTGTAATTGTTTCCTGCTTTGGCTTTAAAATAATTCATCTCCTTTTATTTCAGTCTTGATCTCCAGTTCAAGAGCAAGAGAAACCACTTGGCATTTCACGACAATCAAATATCTAAAACCATATATATGAAAAATAAAAGTTAGTCAAGCTCAATCAAAGTGCTTGGAAATAGAAGAATTTCAAGACTCTGGAATTGAACTTTTCAGATTGATTTTGAATGGCATTGCAGGTATACAATCAAGAATAGAAATCAGACCAAGGTTCTGAAGTTTTCCAGAATGTATTATCCCACCAACCATTAACAACATTTATAAAAAAAAAATAAATAAAAGATATCCAAATATTTCTTTATAATAATTTGCAACTTAACTTGCTAGGAATCGTCATGCACCGTAATGTCTTACGACAAAGCGGGTTCTGAGGAGTTACAAGTTGGACCACTACGAGAAAATATAAATGAAGGAATAAAAATATAAATTAATTAAGATTAATTTTGAGATTTTGAGAACTGATAATTCCCTAAAGATTTGTAGGTTCACTAAAGAGGAAGGAATTAGACCTGAATGTAAACATGATTAAATATCATTATGGGTGTGTTTGGATGCTCAATTGGTGTGAATAGAAAACTGAACTAAATATATAGTAAATAGCCTAAATTGAAGTGTGGCAGCATTGCGATCTTACCATGAAGCGTTTTTCAATGAGAACCTCCATAAAAAATTTCTTGTTTCCTTGGAGCCCGTCTCTATCCAATTATTTTATAGTAACAACTTGCTTGAAGAATCACATATTCTCATTAGTAAAATGCAATTGTTTTTCAAAATCTACATTGTATTTTGCATTGATATTTAAGTTTATTGCTCAAGGATCATATTCCATCCCACATAGAGAATTGACACATTATCCACAACTACAAACATATAAAGAATCTTTTCATTAAAACAAAAAGAAGTTTAACTCTTTTTATTCCTTTAAAGAAAAAAATATATACTGCAGTGAAGAAAATAAAAAGATATTAGATATTTGAATTATCTTACATACTAGATCAAAATGATCCTTACGCTCATTGAACTCTTGATAAACAAGTTGCACTCTACCTCAGTCTTGCTGTCAAGTAGTCTTAATGGAAATGCATCCACTTTACAAGAAGGGAAAAAAAGAATTTGTAGCTACATCGATGCAGATTAGTATGAACGGCTACCTATGTACCCAATAGTAGGTTGTTTGGTATCAAGCTACTATGTAGTTCTTAATATTCAAATCAGAATATTTTACGCATAAGTAGAGAAAAACTCAAAACAAATTATATTAAAAATATGTGTACCTTATTTTATGTATAAGCAGATGAAAAGTTGAAACAAATCACAATAAAAATCTATGTAGATTAGTTAGAAAAAATTACTAAATAATCCAATATAAAGTTTTAGTCAAACAATACTCAAAATAAAGTCAAACACAATCCACATTTACTACAAATTAAAAAGGTCTGTTCTTGACTTAATAAAAGTTTAAGTAAACCCTTAAATATTCATGTTTTTGTTAGCACTCTATACCAAACGAGAACGTTATCTAGATCACAATCTGCTAGTGTCTTATCCTCAACATCACTAAACACGTACACAATAGAAGACCTGAGCCGCTTGAGATGCATGGATAAATGACTCATCCTCTTCCTTGATATTTCTTCTAAACCTTCCTAGACTAACTATTAGATTCTTTTCATGGTGTGCCCTAAGTGGATCTTAAATAAACATCATGGTGGGCCCTAAGAAGGTTTCAATGGTGAGTGTGACTATCCCACTCTTTTATATGGTGGGGTCCATTTGAACTTTGGATTTGCCCCATCAGTTAGATGCACGATTCCATGGTGCGCCACGGGGTTTAAAAATAAAGTCAATCCATGACTTTGGTGGGCCACACCACATACTATAATTGAGAGGGGTTAACCACGCCTTAAAAATATTCATAATCATATATTGGGCCCAACTATTTGTGATTTACAGATCCAACCCATTCAATATGTGTGTCCCACTTGGATGAGGGGTCAGACCAAGATTCAGCCGCATCCAAAACTCATGTGGGCCCCACCAAATGCTTTTATATCTTTTAGGATGTCTTCACATAGTTTTAGATGCTATGGCCCACTTAGTTTCGTATACGACTGTTTTTTGAGATATCCCATAACCTAAAGGGGACACATCAAATGCATAGTGTTAATGTTCTACACACATCATGATGGGGCCCACACAACTCGACCTCATGGGAAATTCCCATGAGGTCGACCTTATAGTACCATTTTCCTGTTTAGTGTGTAGGTAACTCCTTTATGGATTTTACACTTCCCGTGAAGGGCCCACCTTGATGTTTGTGTTGTATCCACACCATCCATTCATTTAGAGATATCATTTTAGGGCATGAGTGCAAAAATGATATAGATCCAAAGCTCAAGTGGACCCCACCACATAAAATAGTGGGGATAGTGACACGCATTGTTGAAACCTTCCTAGTGCCCACTATCAATGTTTATTTTAGATCTAATTTGTTCATAAGTTAACAAATACATGGACGAAGGAAAAACACAAATATTAGCTTAATCAAAAACTTCTGCAGCCCATGAGAAATTTTTAATGGAAGGCGTTCAATCTGCACTTGTTTTTTCTGGTGGGGTCCACTTGACGTTCAGATCTGCCTCATTCTTTGGATCATTCCCTAAAATGATCTCTCTGAATGGATGAATGGTGTGGATACAACAAATAAATCATGGTGGGGCTCACAAACTTAGCGACACTATTTCATAGGTTTTCATAAGGTCAGTAAGTTGTGGCACAATTTTGACCTTAATATTTGACCCAATTTAGAAATCCGATCCATTCACTCAATTTTACTAATTATGAGCTTCGATTTGACTAGTTACTTTCCCTGATCAGGCTTCAGATGAGAAATATATTGGACAGACAAGATTCAATCTACAATATAATGGGCCATATCTTGCGATCCAATGATCAGATCTGATTGAAATTTAATTTAAACATCTAAAATTATTTACTCTTCAATCTGGACTGAGTAGACTGTCCGAAATAATATCAAGATCTTGACAAACTAATCGTTCCCATTTAAATAGTGTTTTGGATGAATCTGTTTTGTTTCAAGTCATAATGGGCTGAATATTATAGTTTATCATAATTAGCATGTTATGAATACATTTGACCGTTCAGATCAACTTCAAGATAGCTTGATCATAGAATTAGATCAATCTCTTCATTACAAGTTATTCTTGCCATTATAATTCATTATAAGTTATTCTTGCAAAATCTCATTCCTTTACTGAACTTTTCAATTTTCTTCGAAATAAAAAATCTCAATGTCTATATAAAATTTTATTTTTTATTGTTAAAATCACTTTAAAAAAAAATCTTAATTTTTTTTCAAAATCTCAAATTTTCTTCAAAATTTTGAACTTCTTTTTTTCTTTCAATAATCACAATTTTATTTTTAAAACTAAATTTTCTTTTTCAAAATGTCAAATATATATATAAATTTGAATTTTTCTCAATCATTATCAATATTTATTTTTTTTTTCCAAAACCTCATTTTCTTCTATGAAACTTCTTAATTTATTTCAAAATACAAAATCTCAATTTCTCTTTAAGGATCTCAATTTTTTTAAAACTTATTAATTTTATGCACACTTCTTAATCTTTTTGAAAATATAATTTTTTATATTCTAACTTTGATTTAACTAGTCACTCGCCACAATTGGGTTTCAGATGAGAAAGATATTGGGTGGACAAGATTGATCAACAATATGATGGGCCATATCTTGTGATCCAATAGTCAGATTT
This sequence comes from Magnolia kwangsiensis, assembly GCA_037074715.1. Lineage (NCBI taxonomy): Eukaryota > Viridiplantae > Streptophyta > Magnoliopsida > Magnoliales > Magnoliaceae > Magnolia > Magnolia kwangsiensis. The sequence goes on along the minus strand of CM073573.1, from coordinate 152,848,924 downwards.
GAGTGAAATTTAATTTAAACATATGAAGTTATATATATATATATATATATATATATATATATATATATATATATATATATATATATTGGATCGATCAGATTGTCCAAAATCAGTCTAGATCTAGACAATATGATCATGCCCATTTAAAGAGTATTTCAGATGGATCTGATTCGTTTCAGGTTATATTGAGCCAATTTTTGTTCTCTATCCTAATTAACATGTTCTGTACATATCTGACTGTTCAGATTAACCTTAGGATGACCTGATCATAGAATTTGATCAATCTCATTATTATAAGTTATTCTTGCAATTACATTTCATTATACCTGGGTTATAACGTTAGATGTTCAATTAGTGGATGTCCCTAGTAATTTAGTAAAAAATCTTAATTTTTTTCACAGATAAATTTTAATTCCGTTTTTAAAATCTCATTTTTTTTTCAAAATGTCCATTCTTTTAATCTTAATTATTTTTTTTTACAAAGTCTTCAACAAAATCTCATTTTTGTAATCAAACTTTTTAATTTTTATTTTCGTAATCTCAATTTTTTTCCCCAAATCTATTTTTTTTTTGTCAAACGTAACAATATATTCAAACTTCTTAAAAATCTCATGATGCTAATTTTTATTTTTATTTTTTCAAAAGCACTATTTTGTTTTCAACTTTTCAAATTTCTTTTTCAAAATGATAATTTTTTGTCAAAATCTTAGTGTTTTTCTAAATAATTTTTTTCCCCAAAATCTCGATGTTTTTTTAAATCAAAATTTTTGTTTTTTTTCAAAATCTCAATTTTTCACAAACATTTTCAAATTTTTTTTTTCAAAATCATATATATATATTTTAACTTCTCAATTTTCCTTTTCAAAATTTCAGGTTTTTGTCAAATTCTCAATTTTTTAATCTCATTTTATCTTCAAAATTTTAATTCTTTCAAACTTCTTCATTTTCCTTTTTAAAATGTTTTTTTTTTCAAACTTGTCAATTCTTATCGAACTTCTCATTTTTTTTTTCAAAATACAAAATCTTAAATTATTTTTCAAAATATTTTCGTTTTTTAATGTTGCTAAATTTTTTCCAATTTTTTAATCTTTTTAGTTTTCTTTTTCAAAAAATATATATATTTTTTAAAATCTATTTTTTAATCAAAATTATCAACTTTATTCAATTTTCTTAATTTTGTTTTTCAAAATCTAGACTTTTATTAAATAATGGTTTTTTTTTTTTTTTTGTTTGTTTGTTTGTTTTTGTTTGTTTGTTTTTAAATAAATTTCTCGATGATTTTTTTTTTTAAATCATAATTTTTTTTTGAAACTTCTTAATTTTCTTTTTCATGTGATATCGCAAAACATTTAAATATTAGTTTTAAAGCAACAAAATAATAAGAATAATTTACAGTCAATAAATATAAAAACAAAACAAAAAAATCATTTCATTATTCAATCAACTAATACAAAAATAATATTAGATACCAATAAATACAATTAAACAACTAAAATTCTATTAAAAAACAATTCTTAGACTACAATAAAACAAAGTTTTCAACCATATTCTAAAAAAAAAACATGCGGTGGGAGTAAAAGTCAATCTACGACAGACCATGATCCATCGCAAAGGCATTTGAAATCCGTTGCTAAATGTGTTATATTGGGTTTTTTGGGAAGTACTTTGCGCCGGACCACAATCTGTCGCTAAATTTTTTATTGGGCCTTTTGGACGGTAATTTGCAACGGATCAAACCCCTCGCAAATTTGTGATGGACCAAATGCATCGTAGAATCTCAATTTCAATCTGTTGTTTAGGTAATCCAAGTGATTCGTGCGACGTACTAAATCTGTCGTAAAATCTCAATTTTGGCACAATGTCATTTTAGGCCAAGGCCTAAAACCAACCACATCCATGATTCAGGTAAAGCCACACGACCGGATACAGTGTGCAGGAGATGGCCACCATCCGAACTGTTTCACTTAATGCGGCCCACATAAATCATAGATGGGTCTAATTTTTTGGCATCATATACAGCTTTTCATGAGGTAATTGATGGTCAAAGAGATTTCACAAAATTATCACAATGGGCCTCGTGAAAAAGTTAAGGATAGACGTCCTTCTCCCGACTGTTTCTTAATTTGTGTGGCCCACCTGAATCACACAGCCTTATTTTAAGCCCCGGACAAAACAATGGATGATGATGCACCTGATAGTCAGATAGTCAAGGTGGATTTGAGAAACACATCACATGCGGTGGGGTTCACCTGAGTCACCTCACGTGTGATCCTGGGGTACGGTTAGCAGGAGGTGCAACAAAATGATAGTCAGCCCTCCACTAGGTAGACTTGGTAGAAGGGCCCCTCCTTTCCTGCCGACTATCGACCATGATCCCAATCTCTACCGACAACGGTCCAATCTCTTTTCATTTGTTTTGCGCATAAACAAACCTGTGTGTTTTGGGGGATCTCATGGGAATGGACATCCACACCATCAATCACCATCAATCTGATGCACCCTTCCATGGTGGATCATGGGCCTAAAAATCAAGCTAATCCGTATTAGGTGGGACCCACCACATACAACACCCACTGAAACCTTTACGGTTGTTTATAAGGCCCAATAAGTTGTGGTTAAGACATCCAACCCATCCATTGTGTGTGTCCCACTTAGATGAAGGGTCAAACCAAATTTTTGGCCCTTACAAAACTCAGGTGAGCCCCACCAAGTGATTTTAGATGTTTTAAGCAACGATTGGACATGCTTTTGGATGGCGTGGCCCATCCGACTTCCGGCTGTGGCTGATTTTGGGGCATCCCATAACTTCGAGGGAGGTCACCAAATGCATGGTGTAGATGTCTGACACACCACGGTAGGGCTATTTAGCTCAACCTCCTACATCATGAGTACCATTAGGACCAAGCCACCGTGTGAAAATCACCTGAATCGAATGATCCTAACCCTTTGAATGGGCCAATTTGTTTCAACCATCCATTTTTATGAGCCAAAAATCACATGGTTGGGATAATCAACCCAAAGTGCTACTTTGGAATCATAAAAAATGCATGGTGGGATCCATTTGTTTTAAGATGATGATTAGTGTTATTTTGCTTCTCTGCTCAATCTTGATCATCCACTCTCCATGGTATTGACCAGAAAATAACTCCAATCATATGCTAGCTTTCGAAATGTACAACACTAGCTTTTGAGTTCTTATTCGAAATGATACGTGGCCTTTTCCTATGCTATCTTTCTTGGAATTTCACGGACAACGTTCTTAGCCAATTTCATAGCCATCTTGGATGGCCTTGAGCTTTGCAGAGATTTGAACTCACCTGATAGTTTTAGTTGAGAGCGACTGGTTGAATACAATTTAGGTTAGTAATACGAAGATGGATCATGTTTAGTAATTCCTGGATCGAATCCCTCTTTGTTTTCATGCATTAAGCTCAAGAATACATTTATTTGCTAATATGGTGGCCAATCATAGTTCAATAAAGATTTTAACTAGGTCCGCTTGGATTATGCTATGTATGAATGATCTTTTTTATTTGATAAGAGATCTTGGTCCTTCATATACCGTTCTTGCATTAATTAGTCTGAAATTATGTGTAACTCTGCGACAAGCTCATGTTTCTACGGTCTCCATCTGTATTTACCTAAACGATGCTACAAATTTCTATCTATTATTGTTCAATCTGTGATATGTGGCCACATGTGTAATGAATGACCCTAATTCAGTCAAATATGTGCTATTAGGAATAGTGTCGGGCATACATTTTAAGAAGGAAAGTCTTAGTCTTTCAAAATGTGATCCTTTTACCTTGACCTAATGACTTTTCTTTCAATAGTAATAGCTGATTAGATTTTTTAGTGAGTCAATAATGGATGGACAAGATTAAAAATAAGGCTGCTAACTGATTTTATTAATTTGAATATAAAATAGTATAATCAGTGAAAAACATAAACTAAGCAAATAAAAAAATAAATACTTACATACAGCTACTTATGTCGGCAAAATGGCCATAGAAAATACTAGACAATCTTGGTGTGTGGTCAACAGAATGTGACTAATGATATGCCAAGTAAGAACTTGGTGACTGAGAATCCGACAATGGTAGTTATGGACATTTAACCCAATCATAGAAGCATGCTATAGTGATGGCAATAGACAACAATGGATTTAAAATAATCCAAGGGGCTCTGAACTTATAGCAGCATGGTTGAATAGAAGTAGAGTGTCTAGGCTAAGAAGCTAAACCAATGATAAGTAGGATTGGAACTCTTCGTCAGTGTTACTTTTATAGGCTTGGAGAGGCCGTGACCATGTAGTAATTTTTTAATGACTATTTAATTATCCGGTGGCTGTCCTAATAGGATCTGGAATCTTTATTGTATAGTGCTATGGTGATTTGATTTGCTTCTAATTCCATATAGATTTTTCGTTATTAGCTCATAATTCTTTGTTGCTTTTGATTAAATATCAATTATCCGTAAGAAATTTTCCTTTTGGTGTGAATTCGGTTTTGATTTGGGATGGCCATGTCATGCGTGGATTAGATGGCGGAGAATCCACTATCGATAGGACTTTGGAAACTTCTTGTGCATGTACAAGTTCACATATGTGCTCATGTGTAAATCATGTGTTTTTTGAATGATACCCATTTTTTTTTGTAACAATGTGCATACAACTCTAAGTGGGCTTGCTTTTGACAGGCAATGTGTTATTGATTACTGAACCTTTGTGATGCGAGTCCGATTTCCTCCCATCATTCGTACATGAGTGTTGACACATAACGGCTTCTCACTAATTAATGTGGACTATATCAAACCAGGTATAAACACCATCAAAATGTTTATTTATCTATAATTGAACACACACACACACACACATGCACACACAGACTGAGTAATGGTCTCCGACAATCAGTGTCTTAAGAGACCATCCATGCAAGGATTGAGTGCTAGGGTGTGCCTCACTCTGATATGTTTCTGAAATCCACTTCAGCCATCAGGTGCCTGATCCCATGTTAGGTCTAGGACTTAAATTTGTGATGCAAGTTGGCGCACCCTTGATTGTTTATGGGCCTACCATGATGTGCATGTAAAATCTACTTCGACCATTAGATGGGAAATCACACATTAGGTCCGGGGCAAAGAAATAGTTTGACCTATGATTCAGGTGGGCCACATCAGAGGCAACTGTTGGGAGAGATGTTAACTCCTGACTTTTTTACAAGGCCCACCATGATGAGCATGTGAAATTGATTCCAACCATTACAAATAACACCAAAAGCTAGGCCTGGCCCCCAAAATTAGGCCCATCCATTATTCAAGTAAGCTACACCAAGGGAAACAATTTGAAGGTGTCCATTTTTTCCTTTTCAATATGGTGTGATCGCCAAAACACCATGACTTCATTGACACACTCGGGGGAATGGTACTATGAGGTTAATGGTCAAGTTGTATGGGCCCCACTGTGGTTAGTGGTGTACATTGTGTCAAACCGAGTCGAGTTGGCCTCAGCTCGACTCGGCTCGGCCACTAGTTGACCTTAGCTTGAACTCGGCTCGCCTGGTTCTCGAGCCTGACTGGCCAGCTCGGCATAGTTCCGTCAGCAGCTCGGGCCAGTTCGAGCTAAGTTCGAGCCGAGTTCGCCATTGCAGCATTTTCACAAACACCTGGATGTTGAATCGAGCCTTTTTGAGTAGAGTCGAGCGAATTAACCGAGCTAGCTTGGTTTGCGTACACCTCTAACTATGGTCTATATTGGACATCCACTCCATCAATCAGATGTACCCTTCCAAGGTGAGCGACATGCCTAAAAATTAGGCCAATCCATTACTTAGGAGGGCCATACTGTAGACAACAATTGAGAGTGGATACCCACTTATTGAAACCTCGTGGTCAATTATAGGGCCACTGAGATGTGGTTCATACATCCAGCCCATCAGTTGTGTGTCCCACTTGGATGAGGCATCACACCAAGTTTCAGATATCTAAAACTCAAGTTTCACACATCCAAAACTCAGTAAGCCCCATTAAGTGCTTTTGATGTTCTAGGCATGATTTCACATGGTGTGACCCACTTGAGTTCTGATATGGCTGATTTTTGGCATGGACCATGACCTAAAGGGGACGCACTAAATGCACGGTATGGATGTCTGACATAGATCACGGTGGAGGCCATAGAGCTCGACCTCATGGGAAGCTCCCATGAGATTGCTTCCCATGAGACTGACCTCACCGTGTGTAGTGAAATGTTCACATGGGAACTAGTCCTCATGAGCACTTTTGATGCGTGATGTGGGCACAAAATCTGAACGGTCTAGATGAATTACCTCATGAAACTCCAAGGGTCCAAAAGTTAGCCTAATAAAAAATTCTAATGAGCCATGGCAAAGTACGAGGGAATTCCCTTCCTTAGATTTACTTCTCACTTTGTCACGGCTGATTAGATTTTCAGATCAGGCTAGCTTTTGGACCTTAGGGTTTCACCAGGTCACTCATCTAGTGGACTGTTTGGATTTTGTACCCACATCACATGTCAAAAAGTACTCACGGGTTCATATGAGAACACCACGTGAGCATCTCAGTGTATATATTTATGTATATACAGATACACACATGTAAACCAGCTATCAATCTGAGCAGGCCTCTCTTGTCTATGCTTGGGAACCAGAAATTAGAAATTAGAGCACAAAATTCCCACATGCACTATGGAATAGTCAATTACATAGGTTGATTGAGATAAAGGAAATTCTATTTGAACCTTTCCTTCTTATCTACGTCTGCATTTCTTATAAAAAATATATACAAGCCAAAGTGTCCCTTGCCTCTAGTTTTGATACAATCAACGTGTTTTGTTTCTATATAAACTTTTTATTAATGCAAGCTTGATTGGGACATGTTTCATGAGTCAACTCAACCAAACAACTCAGTAAAACTCAACAAAACAATCGTTCATGGTCTGCTGGTTGGAGGTGCTTGCTGACTTATATGCGGTCATGAGTTCGATATTCACATCATCAGGTTGAACTCAGGTCTAATCATTGTCAGTTGCATCGAGTTGGACGTGTAAGTGAGCCTACTGAACTCATCTTGTCGAGTCCAAGACCAACCTTCCTAGTGAATGGGCTTGAAATCCAAATACAATTGACTGATCTTTTCAAGCACTCTTTAGGTATTTAAGGCCGAAGAGTCCAGTGCACATCCGCAGTCCCATAACCAAGACAAAACATCCATGGTACAGTTTTCATTCTAATCTGCTTCAAATTTTTATTATTTCCTTGCTACAAGGACAACAGGTATTGCTTATGGTGCGTATTATAGCTTTGCAAGCATGTGCTGAATTTTACAGGACATTAGGAGCCGATCGGGCCTTTCGGCGTTGGTGCGAATAACATTTCTAACAGTAGCGAGCCACCTTACATTCTTAAACCCGGGTCGGCTCTCGTTGGGTCGCTTGAGCCCGACCCAGTTGCAGTTAAATGGGTCGTCTTGGCCCGTTTACAAAGTGGATTTGGTTTGGGTGACCCAGACCGAACCCTGCTCCTTTCCAGGCCAAATGCTTATGTTTCATACAGAAGCATTATTTCCCCACGTACATGCAAGAAAGCAATTGAATGGAAAATATTAACCAGTTACATGTCCCTGGTCTGTCTGGACTCTGTTTTGCTTACTTCCAAATGTGCTGCATTCCCTATTTAGGAGATCCTTTTAAATTTTTTTTTTTTCCCTTCATATCAGTCATTGATACATTGATGAATGCCACATGGAAAAAATACATATAGGAGATCTGCATTCCCTATTTAGGAGATCTTGCCTACACTTGCTAACCACCAGCTGTTTGCGTTGGGATTCGTGGCAGCAAATTCTAAATTGGAATCTCAGACGATTAAGTAGATGTAAACAAGTAATAACAAAGCATATATGATTTTACGTAGAAAAACTCATACGGGAAAAAATCACGGCACAAAGCGACAGTGAATCATTATTAAAGAAAAAATATAAGAGATGAAATCACTTACAACAAAAATATAAGAGATAACGCCTCTCCTTTATGAATCACTTACCCGCAGACTCTCCTTTATGTATCATTTGAGATAGCGCCTCTCCTATCAAAAGGAATAAGAGAGGTGAGAGGGGATCTCCTTGACGTAAGCCTCTGGAAACCGAAAAGAAGCCGTGAGGAGACCCATTTAGTAGAATAGAGAAATGGGCCAAAGCAACACACTCTCTAATCCAACTCCTCCACCTGTCCCTAAACCCCATGCGTTTCATCATGTATTGCAGAAATTTCGAATCGACATGGTCATAGGCCTTTTCAATGTCAAGCTTGTAAAAAATAGATGATCGGCCAGAAGTATTAGCTGAATGCAAGCATTCGTTGGCGATTAACGCCCCATCAATGATCTGTCTCCCTTTGATAAAAGCGTTTTGATTTAAGGATATAAGGCTGCCTATGCTCGATGCTAGTCTAGTAGAGAGAATTCTGGCGAGGATTTTATATGGGCTGCTGACCAGACTGATAGGCCTAAAATCCGATAACAACGTATCACCTGATACTTTTGGGATAAGGGAAATAAATGAAGCACCCAAATTCTTGGAAAGTTTACCCCTCTCATGGAATTCATGAAGAAAGTTCATGATATCCGGCTGCAGCATATCCTAAAAGGTCTGAAAGAAGGTCATGGTGAACTCATCTGGTCCTGGGGCTTTGTCCCCTGATAGAGCGAAAACAGCATTTTTTAGCTTCAACAACTGAAAACAGAGCCTCCAACGCCAAGAAATCCATGCTTTGCAAAGTAGAGAAGGAAATGCCATCGAGGCACGGCCTAGACCATCCTTCAGCTGAAAGAATGGAACAAAAATGCTGAATAGCATGTTGCGCCATCTCCACTTTATCGTCAATTATCATACCATCGACAGAGATGTTGTGAATGACCTTGCAACAGGCCATAAAGTTAGCGAAAGTGTGGAAGAATTTATTATTTCTGTCCCCTTCTTTGAGCCATTTCACTCTCGATCTAACCTTCCAGGTGTCTTAATCTTCAAGAGCACGGGCAGATAAGGATTGGATGATCTGGATGCGACGAGTTAACAAATCAGTCGGAATATCATCCCCCTCATTGGAGACATCAATTCGCTGAAGTTCAGACAAGAGAGTCTCAGTCTCTTTTTCTCTTTTACTAAATTCATTATTCTTCCAATCTTTAATTTTTTGTTTTAGAAGTCTGAGTTTGCAAGACAACCTGTGACCTGCGAATCCTTCAACCTGAAAAGAACTCCACCATTCAACCACTTTCTCCCTGAAACCTTCTACCTGGAGCCAGGCAGGGTTGAATTTAAACTGTTTGGGGCCCCAGTTCACTTCTTCCATGGACAACATAATCGAGCAGTGATCAGAGGTGATTTTGGGGAGGGCGATCTGAAGCACCGACGGGAAAGCCTCCATCCAAGTAGGGGAAATTAAGAACCTGTCCAACCGCGAGAGAATAGGGGACCTTCGACAGTTAGACCAAGTGTACGTGGCACCAGAGAGGGGAATGTCGATAAGCTCCTGCGCTTGGATCCAGTCTGAAAAATGGAGCATTGCCTGCGTAGTTCTCCTCATACGCGAATGCTCCTTCGGGAAACGGATGACGTTAAAATCACCAACGTAACAAGTAGGGCCTAGAAAGGATTGGGAAAGAGAAGACAGCTTGTCCTAGAAGGACGGCCTGAGAGAATCATCATTAGGTCCATAAACAGTAATAATTTGACAAGTAAAGTTGGAAGACTTAGCTTTCAGGATAGCTGAAACAGAGAAATTCCCAGAAGAGGAAGAGTGCAAATCCCAAAAAGAGGACTTCCAAGCCAGTAAAATACCACCCGAAGAACCAACTGCATCCAGAGTGATGCGATTAATATCAGAACATCTCCATATGGATTGCAATAATTTATCAGAGAAGAGGGGCACTTTAGTTTCCTGAAGGCAAACAACATCTGGGTTTTTCCTGCTGATGAAATCCTTAATGAGCCCCCTCTTTTGAAAGGAGCCCAATCCCCTAACATTCCAAGAAAAAATAATCATTGGGGAACATGACTACCCTGGCTTCCCTTCCTACCATGGTGCTTTATCGAAGTTGACGCTGACGCTGGACCAGACTGAAGGCGCATCAATTCTCTGTTAGATGGAAATGAGATTGTTTAGCAGAAGATCTGGAAGGAGGAAGAGGTCGGCCCCGATTTTCAATGAAGTGAAAAAGGCTAGTGTAATCTTCCAGATTGGTACCAAAGGATAGTCCCAGAGCACGTCTGAAATGACCAATCGCATCACGAATCCACTTCTTATTCTGAATTTCTTCAAAGATCTCCTCTCTACTTCTCCCTTCCGAGCTGGATTCTGAAAGAGGATCATGCTGAATCGAAACATTTGCAGCCACCTGCTGTTGTTGAGGCACACTTAAGACCTGTCGCATAAATAACATCGCTGGGGCTGATTTCCTGGAACAGGGTCAGGGGGCTGGCTTCAATCCACTCTTGATCCTGAGCCTGTGAAGCTTCCGGAGAAAGAGGAATAGAAGGGAAAGTCTCAGAAATCAGTGTTTCAGTATCGGACCCCACCGAGCACTTATCGCTCCATCTCTTAGCCCCTCGCCTTGCTGAGAGACTGAGCAGGCCCCACGTGTTAAAATTCAGATCTGGGTCTGCAGAAGAGGCTCCGAACTGAGGGAGTGTAGGGAATCCTTTGGAATTTGAATGTGCGGGCACACGAACGAGAGATATGGGTTGCGGAGGCTTTTCAGCAGGCACGTGCCGAGAAATTGAGGGCGCATGCGATATACGTGGCGTGTCCGAGAGAGTCGATTGCAGAGGCGAAGAGACCGTTGACTTACGTTATCTCTTATCGGGAGAAGGAAATATTTTTTCAGGAGCTCTTGATGGCGAAACTACAGAGGAATTCCCTCTTGCTAAAAAATCGGTGGTCTGCAGGAGGAAAGAAGAAGTGCTCCTCCTTCTTCGTTTGCTAAATCCACATGAGAGGACCATACTGCCTCTCTACGCCTCCATATTTCACCCCAACGGGGTGAAGATACCCCCATGATCTCCTGCTGAACTGACAGATTAATAATTCTATTATCCACCTTAATCTTGACGGCCTCGGGCAAAGGAATGCCCTCCTTCCTCCTAATGCGGGCTCTTATTACACTTATTTTAGATCCCAGCTTCGTCTTGACATCCATTTCCAAGAGAAAACCCAGGGACAATGCAGCCGCAATTAGAAACTCATCAAACGAACATTCCAACGAGATATCCCATATAAGAATCCAAATATTTTCTTTGCCAAATATGGAGAACTCTTCCCATGGCACAATTTTAATCACCGGACTGATAGAAGAGACTATAGAATCTGAGACATCCAAGAGCTAGCTACCTCCCACCCTAACCCAAAGGGCATTATTACCTAAAGGTTTAAAGTCCGCAAAACCTAAATTAATCCCGGTGCTGAGGATAAGCCACTCCCTAACTGCAGCAATGGTTGCGCCATCCTTGGTGATTAGGACAATGGATTTAAGTAAAGAATTTCGATTTTTTTCGAAAGTTTCCTGATCGACATAAACACAGGAGTCGGGATCATTGTCCTGAGAAGGAGGTTTACTTAGGTTGAGCGTCTCCAACCTCTCCAACCTCTCCTCAGAAGGCAGTTGAGGTGGAAGAGTAACATCCACACCTTTAAGCACCACCTCCTTGAAGGAGGAAGTTGTAGACTTAAGAACCGCTGCAGCAGGGCGATACACTGGAACAGATTTAGGAGCTGGGGCCTGGGAATCAGGGGGAAACAATTTGGTTGGGCGGGGCTTGCCTGATAAATAATCTAGCCCATATCACGCGTGTTGCACCAGAATCTTCTTGCCATCGAAACTCGGCCCGTGAATCATACTGACGGCTCTCGCCAGTTCAGCCTCGCTCCCCATTCGAACTAGTGTAAATCCCCGGAATTCCCCACTGTCTTTGTGCCGAGGCATGATAACCTCCATTACTGCTCCCGCTCATCCGAAAATCCTTTCAACGTTGATAGGATACCAGCCATGAGGATAGAATTTAATGAAGAGCGTCGGATAGTTGAAATACTTTGACCGCCCTTGAGAAAGGTGAGTGCTTTTGTGTCTATTACCTTGAACCTGCACCCACTGGTCTTCTTCTTCATTACGATCGTAATTAGCCTCTACCTCGAGAACGGGTATCCATTTCTCCCCCGTTGGGATTCTTGTCGCCTCGTCCTCGATTACGCATTTCCCTTTCTCCCCCACTGGGGCTCTTGTCGCCTTCTTCTTCTTTTTAATCCCTGTATTCCGAGAGAGGTGATTAGAAAATGTAGTACCAACATCTTCAGAAAGCAGAAAATCACTGTGAAAAATAGTGAGCAAAGTTTGTGGGAGTTACCCTCATTACCCAGCAGAAAATGACAGGAAGAACCCAACTATTAGGCAGAAGATTGCATCTAACATTGACAAGTTCATGGTAAGGGAAGTGCAGAGATGAGAGGTGGAATTTTCTTAATGTAGCATAACGTTCTACTGTTCTGGTGTACCAAAGCTTTTTGGAAGCCCAGCCAAGGACAATGACAGACTAAATACGTAAATCCAAAATGGGCAGTGAATGCAGTCATAGGATCAGATGACCCAAAACCAAGAAGCTATCGAACCAACCGCCAAGCCAATAACCAAAAATAGCACAATCACAATCCTCGCAGTCTCTGCATGCTGCAACACAATAGCTTTTGGAGCAAGTATCATTAACACAGATGTAAAATAGCCATTGGTTAGTCTAAGAAGACACATCAGAACAACAACTATAGCTCCGTTTGGAAGAATTTGGGACCATGCAAGCAACCCAGAAAGAGAGGATAGAATATCAGCCTTGCAATACAAGCACCAACTGCAATATTCGCATTCTTGAGGAGATACAATGCAGTCAGAGACTTACCCACCAGATCAAACACGTTGTAGCCTGCAATGAGAAGTATTGGATTCCAGTCCTTCAAGACCTATGAGTGAAGATCTTCTGTAACATATCCTGGAAATATGGAGAGAGTAACAACATAAGCGACGAAGATACCCAAACCATTTCATTCTTCCTATGATGCCCCACAAGGTTGATCTCCATGCAGATCCAGTCGAGGAACCTTTCTCAGTTGTTTTGTCATTCATAGCTTCCATTTTCAATTCCTTGTAGTACTGAATTACTGGAAGCTTGTCTGCCACATTGTTGAAAACAAGACATATCACCATAAATACAATACTGACACCAAAGTAGAGGTTTGCACTGCATCTTAAGCCACGAGCATCTTGTGCGAAGATGGCTTTGGTTATGATCCTCATAATCCAGACAAGCACGCCTACAATCACAGATAGAAACTTCAAAAGTGGCTCTCAGAATGTTATGCGTAACAAGCTTCGTCGGTGAGAAGGAACTAAGAGCATGAGTCAAATAAGAAGCTTGATTGTCTTTTACTGAGCTTTTCAAGAGTTTGAGCTAATGATGGAACTTGATATTTTGAGCTAATTTAGTTATAGAATACCTGTTTAATATTTTCAAGAATCATTTTTTTTGGTCTAGTGGGTAATTGTACAGCATCGCCTCATCATCGTATGGATAAAAGAGACCAAATTCAATATTCCTTTTGATATACCTCAGTACTCCTTTTGCAGCTAGCCAGTGTGACTCTTTTGGGGCTTTCATATACCGGCTTAGAAGCTCAACACTGTAGACTATATCTGGCCTAGTGATTGTGAAGTACCTTAAGCTTCTGATTAGGTTCCTGAATAGGGTTGAGTCGACGTGTCTTCCTTCTCTATCTTTTGTGAGCTTTAGGCCTGTTGTAACGGGTGTATTTACGGTTTTATGGTCGACTATTTGAAACTTCTCAAGAAGTTCCTTTGTGTACTTCTTCTGGGATATATAAATGCCGCCAACTTGTTGCTTCACTTTGATGCCAAAAAAAATTGACATCAGGCCTCCATCAATCGTCTCGAACTCTTTGAACATAACCTGCTTTGTAAGACTCGTGTCCTAGTCCGTACCGTTCCGTTGGCCTCCGTGGTCCTTCCGGTAGAAAATCGGCAATCCTCGACCCGTATCTGACGTTTGCGCGCGATTCTAAGCCGAGACCTGTATGCCAAAGTCGGCTCAAATCGAAACCTATACCTTAGCGACCGCGCCGTCATCGTGGTTCTAATGCCGCGACTCGCGCACCGACCCGATACCCAGGGTAGAAGATGTAGGCCCGTGTTCAATTCGAAGAAAATACTGCGCGTTACGAACTTCGAGGGAATCTCTATGAAATGTCCCATCAATTAATCAATCACTCATGTCAAGTACAAGTCAAGTCACTCCATACCCAAGTACAACAACCCATACCTATCCTTACCCTTTTCTTACACAAACTACCTAAAGTCAACTCTTACATCCCTTCACCCATCACTTTCTTACAAGCCATCACTCAACCTATCACTCCATCACCTTTCATCCATCACTTCCATCTCTCTCTCATTCACTCTCAAACACTCTCCCAAGATCCATACGTCCAAGCCTTCCCAAGCATTCCAAGAGCAACAAGTGTGGCCCACTTTCCCCACCCTCTCATCTCTCATCCACACCATCAATATCCCATCAACCACCATCAAAAGTGAAGGTAAGGAGCATAGAAGGCTAATGGAGCAAGAAGGAGGCCTAAAGGTGGGTGATCCATCGTTCATTTTTAAATTTAAGGGTCCACTTATTGTGGGACCCACTTAATGTATGTGTTGTATCAATGGAGGGCCCATAGTGGCGGCGTCCCTCCTCTTTATTACCGTGTATCTCTCTCTCTCTCTCTCTCCCTAGAATGAAGTGGGCCCCACCAAATCATGTTAAATCCACTCCATTCATCAATGGTGTGGCCCACCACATTTTAGGCAAAATTCATCGTCCATTTTGGGATGGTGGGAGTCTCATATGCTATATAATATATTATATTTATTTTATAGTATATTAATATATATATATATATATATATATATATATATATATATATATATATATATATATATATTTATACATGGTGGTGGGCCACTTACATGTGGGACCCACCATGGTGCATGTGTTGTAGCAACACTGTCCAGCGTCTAGGGATGCTGGACGTGTAGCTGTGAACAGGGGTGGCTAACGTGGAGCATGTGCACTGACATGGGTGTGTACTTACAAGATAATTTAAAAAAAAGGGGAAGGAAATGGTGGGCCGCTCCAACATGGCCCCACCTTGATGTATATATATTTAATCCAAGCCATCCATTCCATTCTCGGGATCATTTTAGGCGTTGAGCCGAAAAATGAGACCGATCCAATTATCTGGCGGGCCGTGGCATTAAGAATGCTAGTATTTTTCTTTAAAACTTGAGAAAATGATTGCTGGGGTCGACAAGAAGCTTAGACCCATCTGAAACTTATTTTGGACCCCTAAGTTTGTGGGACACATTCAATGAACGGGGTAGATCTGGTTAATGTGGGTCCTACCTAGGAAAAAAATAAAATAAAATACATTTACTGCGTTGACGTCCAGAGGAGTCTGGACGTTCAACGTTAAAAAAAAAAGGGTGGCCCCCATTGGCTCTAGTTATGGACCCTACCATGATGTATGTTCTATATCTATGCCGTTCATTTAATAGGTCCCCTTTAATGATGCATTGGCTCTAAAAATCAGACATAAAAAGTTCTCGGATGGCCCACACCATCATCATTCATGTGATGGTATGCCAAACCACATGGAATCAAATGCTGGGGTCCACATGCAGCTTAGACCCACCTGAAACTCGGTTTGGACCATTAAATTGGTGGGACACACAATGAATGGGTTGAATTTTCCTAAGGCGGGCCCTACCTGCAAAAAACCATAAGAAAACAGTTTTCAAATATATATATATAAAATAGGCAGCAGCGTCTACTGCTGCTAGTGCTATATATATATATATATATATATATATATATATATATATATATATATATATATATATATATATATATATATATATATATATATATATATATATATATATATATATATATATATATATATGCAGCAGCGTCTACTGCTGCCAGTGCTACCAGAGGCACGGAGACGCCAGCGTCTCTTTGATGCTGGCCAGTGGGCCCCATCTGACGGCCCCACCGTGATGTGCGTGCATGGCTCCACCATGACGTGTGTTGGCCCACGTTACAGGCGACAGTGTTTAATGAACCCCATCGTTAAAAACATCACCGTGGGCCCCCTGGTCCACGTGACCTTATGTACAGGTTGGATGATAAATAAATATTATGGTAGGCCCCCTATCCGGGTGACCTCATCAATAGGTTGGCTGAAAAATAAAACGTTACAGTGGGCCCCTTGGTCCATGTGACCATATCAATAAGTTGATTAGAAAATAGACATTTTGGTGGGCCCCCTATTCATGTGACCTTATCAATAGATTAGATAGAAAAATAAACAATATGGCGGGCCTCACATGAGACTCACTTTGGTAATTATGGGCCCATGTATTTAGGCCCATCTTGATGTATTTTTAGGCCCATTATTGAGGCCCACTTGGATGCATATGAGCTGATGTGTTTAGGCCCATCTTGATGTATTTTTAGGCCCATTATTGAGGCTCACTTGGATGCATATGAACTGATGTGTTTAAACCCATCTTGATGTAGTTTTAGGCCCATTATTGAGGCCCACTCTGATATATATGGGCTCATGTATTTAGGCCCATCTTGGCATGTATATAGGCCCAATGTTGAGGCCCACCTTGGTATATATGAGCTCATGTGTGTAGGCCATCTTGATGTGTTTATAGGCCCGTTGTTGGGGCCTATCTTGAAATATATAGGCTCACGTTATGAGGCCCATTTGATGTATTTGTGGCCCATTGTTGAGGCTCACTTTAATATATATAAGGCCTATGTGATTAGGCCCATTTGATACACATAAATCTTATGTAATTAGGCTCATTTTAATGCATTTTAAGGTCCATGGGTGATGACCCATTGCAAAGTACCTAAGGCCCATTGGTGAGGCTCATTGAGGTGGCCCACTTGATAAATATAAGGCCTACGAGATACGGCCCATTTGATGTATTTGAGGCCCAATGGGATGTACCTAAGGCACATTGCAAAGTGTGATTCCGTCATGATTTATTTAATGATATTTAAGGCGAACCGAGCCTTAGGAGCAATGATGGTTAGATGCCCACATTGTCAGGATGATGTCGGTTAAATATCCGCATTGTCACTCCCTGAGGCCCACTGATAAGCCCATACTTGTAGTGTGAAGGCTGTCTAGGCCCATCTTAGTTATGCACAGGGTCCATCACCACATAACATGTTCAGTATAGATCCATGATTCATGATCATATGCATCATATGTATGCCTGATATGAGGAGTGACTGATCATACCATGTGCCTTCGGACAGATTGTTTATGGGCTCCCTGATAGGCGGAGTTGCCCTACATGAGGGCATGGTACGCGCAGGATTGTTGCATGTCTGGTAGAGTGATTCTTGCACTTGCATTTGTGTGATTATGATTATTACATGCCTTAGTGACATCAAGGCCATAACCTCCACAGACACATCGTGGGTGGTTGGATTGAATATCGAAAATGTTTGGTTCTAGTATACGGGGGACATAGATGTCCCTGGGTGAAAATTTCTAAACCCGATGGTACCAGAGAATGACTCCAACATCGAGACTAAGTGGATGCATGAGCTCGCGAGGGCCGTATACCAGTAGGCCGTGTCTTCCACTGTGTCGTGGTCAGTTGGAAGGGGGTGTGACCTTACCCGCTTGAGTGAGGGGGCAACTTTTAGGTTGAGTTTGACCAGCTTGAGAAATTGGTCCGCTATCGACGAGCCGGGCCCGATATTGGCAGGTGGATAGTGAGGTCTCTTCCGCTCTTCCAGTTGTGCATTCGAATATGGACGATAAGCTAGCGTAGAGTGTACTAGACCACGGTGATTATTCAGAATGAGAACTGTACTGATATATGATAAGGATTTACATACTTGAGTTGCATCTTGCATCACATGGTCTGGATATGGTTGATAGCATTCATATCTTACACCGCATAACCTTGGTACGGCTGATTGCATTCATGTATTCATCAACATAATTTCGCATTACTCTGACCTTGCATTCTGAGCACACTTATATTGCGCAACACTTACACCACCCTTTAAGCTTTCTATAAGCTAATGCATGATTGATGCGTGCAGGTGACGCCAGGACGCAGCCTTAGTCTCGTCACCGTTGGAGCGTGCAGCCGAGGTTCTGAAGTTTTTGTTATTGTCACTATCTTGTATTTTCCTTTCCTACGCATTGTGCCTCCCTTTCCTACGCATTGTACTTAAAGTTTTTGATCATAGTGGATTTTGTGATGGTGTTCTTGTGGTTATTGTTTATGGGTTATGCATATATTATGCTCATTATGAATCAAATGGATATTAAAAATTTTCCTTGTAGCATCTCAGGATCGAAACCTGGTATATGGGTGTCGGGAGCTAAGAATGGGGTACTACGGAGGCTATCGGCGCCGGATTCGGCAATCGAAAATTTTGTGAGCCCGGTTTTTGAGTTTGGGGCGTGACATGTTTGAATTCTTCAAATGTCACCTGGCTATTTCCAGTGAACAGCAAATCATCAACGTATAAACAGGCTATGAGCATATCGCCATGAGTATTCTTTTCTATATAAACCACATGCTCATACGAACATTTAGTAAAGCCATTCTTTTGAAGATAGTCATGGATGTGTGCATTCTAAGGTCGTAGGGCTTGCTTCAGCCCATACAGAGCTTTCTTTAGCTGATACACCTTGTGTTCCTTCCCTTACATGATAAAACTTTCAGGACAGTCAACATAGACTTCTTCCTCGAGTACTCTATTTAGAAATGTAAATTTTACATCCAGTTGGTAGATCATCCAACTGTGATGTGCTGCAGGGGAGACAATTATCCTAATAGTGTTAAGGCGAGCAATGGGGGCGGACACTTCTTCATAGTCTACCCTGTATTTATGTTTGTAGCCTTTTGCTACGAGCCTTGCCTTATACCGTTCGATCTTACCATCGCTATTCTGCTTGATTTTATACACCCATTTGAGACCCATGGTCTTTCGGCCTTTAGGAAGTAACGTCAGCTCACACGTGTGATTCTTCTCGATGTCATGGATTTCCTCTTCCATAGCTGTTTTCCAGCATTCTTCATTCACGGCCTCCTCGAATGTAAGAGGCTCATGATCCGCATATATGCAGAGCAAATTTACTTCATCAATTTCAGTGTAGATATTATCGAGGCTTTTCATTTTGATAGGAGCTAAAGGTGATGAGAGCTAGATGAAGATGTGCCGGCTAAATTTTGATTTGATGGAGTTTTTTTAGGAGAGATGGAACGTACTCCTGGACTTCTGCGTACAAACGATTTAGTCGAAGGTGTTGTGGGTGTCTGCTCTTAATTCTCATGTTTCTCTTCTTTGTATTCTTCGACCTCAACTTGCTTTTCTGGCCAAATTTTTCTCGTTCCATTTCCAAGCTTCTTTCTCACAAAACACCACATCTCTATTCACCACCAGCTTATTGGTTAGTGGATTGTAAAACTTGTATACCTTTGACTATTCGTTGTGCCGATGAAGATACACTTCTCGCCACGTTCATCGAGTTTTTTCCTTATTCCTTCTGAAACTTGAGCGTAGGCAACACACCCGAAGATTTTAAAGTATGTCACGCTGGCTTGTAACCGCTCCATGCCTCCTGTGGTGTCATATATCTGATGCTTTTAGTGGGACATTGATTGAGCAGATATGCAATACATGCAACTGCCTCTCTCGAGAAGCTCTTTGGTAGGCCTCTCTCTTTCAACATGGTCCTCGTCATGTTGATGATGGTACGGTTTTTCCATTCCGCAATTCCATTCTGCCGTGGCGTGTAGGCTGCAATGTATTGTTGCTTGATTCCTTATTCCCTACAATAATCTCGAAATGTATTTGAGGTGTACTCCCCACCTCTGTCAGATCTAAGGACCTTGATTTTATGACCACTTTCATTTTCAACTCGGGCTTTGAAACTTTTAAAGACAACAAAAGTGGCAGACTTTTCTTTAATACAGTAAACCCACAATTTTCTACTAAAATTATCGATGAAGGTAATAAAATATTTATTACCTCCAAGAGAGGGTGGATCCAATGGTCCACAAATGTCAGTGTGAACTAATTGTAGTGGCTCCTTTACTCTTTGGGACACTTCACTTGGAAACGAGTTCATTTTCTGCTTGCCAAGTGTGTACACCTCATACACATATTTTGGAGCTTCAATAATAGACAAACCATGCACCATGCTTGATGAGGACAAGAGTTTAAGGCCATTAAAATTTAGATAGCCAAACCAGAGATGCCACTTCCGTGAATCATTATTTGCGCTTCCATAAAAACATTTCTCGAGCCTTGTGTTTACATGGAGTGAGAACATTTTGTTCTTCGCCATTTGGACTTGCGCCACAAGTCTCCTGCGTTTATCTTTCAATGACATAACTGAGTTCTCCATGTGTACTATATACCCTTTTCCGAAGAGTTGTTCGAGACCAAGTATGTTGCTTTTCATGTTGGGTACATAATACACATTAGAGATGAATTGTGGTTCAACATTTTTCTGGTAAATTTTAATTTTACCTTTACCTCTCACCGAAGTTTTTGATGAGTCTTCAAACATTACATCGCCATGAACTCCTTCTGTGAGTTCCATAAAGAGTTTCTTGTCACCGCACATGTGATTGCTTGCACCCGTGTCAAGATACCATACATCCTGTTGATCACTGCCTTTCTCTTATGCGAGGAGTGTGGAGCTTTCTTGTTCATAACTTGATGCTTCGGCATAGTTGGATTGCTCGTCTTGATTCACCGGCTTGCTCCAACAATCAGATGCATAGCGGCCAAGCTTGTTGCAATTGTAGCACTGGATATTCTTTGTACTTCCTCGTCCATGCATCAATATGCCTCTACCATTTTCTCTTCCATGAAAATTGGTATTCTTCTGCTGGTTTTGGGCATGGCTTTGTTGGTATCCGTGCTCTCTACCTCTTGCGCGATGTCCACCGCGTTGTGAACTTCCACATCCGCCCTTTTGATCATTCAGAGTCAATCTTGACTCCAAAGCTTGTTCTACTGCTATAGAACTGGCATTCTTCTGCATTCGTTGCTCATGAACTTGCAATGACCCCATCAGCTCCTCAATGGAGAGTTTTTCGATATCCATTGATTCTTCGATCACCATAATCACATGCTCAAACTTAGTTGTGAGGGATCAGAGTATCTTTTCAATAACCTGGACATCTTCAATCTTCTCACCATTTCTTTTTAGGTTATTGACAATTAAAAACAACCGCGAAAAATAATCGACAATATTTTCACTTTCTTTCATGTGAGTCACTTTGAACTCAGCTCTAAGGGTTTGGAGCCGAACCCTCATGACATGATCAACACCCTTAAAGATGGTGCTAAGGCTCTCTCATACTTTCTCGCATGATGTCGCTTTGGTGATCCGTTCAAAGGTAGAATCATCCAACCCTTGATAGATAAGAAAAAGAGCATTCTTATCTTTCTTTCTTTGATCCTTGAGATTGACTTTTTGTTCGGCGGTGTAGGCGGCTTCTTGCTCCATTGTGGGTTCTTCGTACCCGTCAGTAATGATCTTCCAAAGATCTTGAGATCCGAACAAGACCTTCATTTGTATGCACTGGTTTTCGTAGTTATCCTTGGACAACTTGGGAATTCATGGTTGGATTGCGCTTGCCATCTTGATGGTGGTGATGTTGCTATTTCTGCAACAAGTAGGAGGCCAAAAAATAGGGTGAAATTCCTGCTTGTGACTGTTGTACGTTTGGTGCTGTAGCCGTTGCTGATGGTGCGGATCAGTAGCATGTTGTTACTTCAATAAGATTTTTCTCTTTGTTAGATTGGTGACATTGAAAGGGCTGCCATAGGCGTAGCAGTTTGTTGCTAATATAGGGTGGGCAGAAATGGACGATTGATTTAGGATGAATAGCTAAGGACAGCTTTTGATGCTTCAGAAAAATTCAGATAACGTTCAACCTTCTTGTTGATATGATGAGAATGATCCGGAGTCATTGGATCTAATGACTTTCTTAAACCAAAAACATGGACAACACAAAGATGTGTGATGCTGCTAACTGATGGGGATGTTATTGCTGTTGCAATATAATTTCAGCAGGTTGAAAGAGGGCCCGTTTCAAGTTGATGATGCCCAAGAATCAATGGTGTTAATGACGCCCAAGATCAGCAAGCTTCTCACAGATGTTGATGGTGCTTCTCACAGACGTGCTACAACAACAATTTCTGATGTCGTTGCAGATATGAGGCCCAAGGATCGGTGAAGCTCTGATATTAGATGTTGGATTTAAAAACCCATTCTCTTCTAACATGTGGCTGCAGCCACCATGTAACAGAAAAATAAAAAACGAAAGAGAGAAGGAAAGTTGTTTTGTTGTTGAACTTGAAAGGATAAAAACGATTACAAGGATGCCTTTTTATAGGCTTTCACCTCATGTGAAATGACTGAAAATACATCTCTCTAGATGGTTCCTAAGGGCAGCTAAAAATAGAAAAAATCTAAGAAAAAAATCTTTTGCAATCTTTACACGGTTTTAGATTTGCAAGAATCCACGATTTCCAACAATCAAAGGGACTATTGAATTTGGTCTCTTTTATCTGTACGATAATGAGGCATGCTGTATGGATACTCTAATAATGATTGAGGTGGTGACCAAGATGAAAGAAAAAGCACTACAGGCTATGCTTTCTATCTTGGGTCAATGACATTCGCATGAAATTCAAAGAAGCAGAGTGTGGTTGCCCTTTCCACATGTGAAGCTGAGTACATAGCAGCTTCATCCACAGTATGCGAGGTGATCTGGCTAAGGAACCTACTAAAGGAGCTAAAGCATCAACAGAAGGAATCCACTGTTATATACGTGGACAACAAGTCGGCAATCGATCTTGCCAAACATCCAGTACAACATGGAAGGAGCAAGCACATCAACATAAGATATCGCTTCCTCAGAGATCAAGTAAAGCAGAAATCGGTAAAGTTGGAATACTGTCACACCATTGAACAAGTGGCGGACATCTTTACCAAAACATTGCCAATTGACACGTTCAGGAGACTTAGATCTATGCTCGGAATGAAGATAGTTTTGGTTTAAAGGGGAGTGTTGGAAACTGTGGATTCTTACAAATCGAAAACCGTGTCTAAACCCTGTGAAGATTGCAACAAATTTTTTCTTAGATTTTTTCTATTTTTAGCTACCCCTAAGAACCATCTAGAGAGGGGTATTTTCAATCATTTCACATGAGGTGAAAGCCTATAAAAAGGCATCCTTGTAATCATTTTTATCATTCTAAGTTCAGAAGTTCAGCAATAAAACAACTTTCTTTCTCTCTTTCATTTTTCATTTTTCTGTTTCATGGTGGTTGCAGCCACATGTTAGAAGAGAATGGGTTTTTAAACCCAACAAATTGGAGGTAAAGAACTAGGACGTGTTTTCTATACATGTCAGTTGATCTTATACACTGGTTGGAAGTCTCTGTCCATTGAACATCAAACATTGTTTGGTTGTTTCCTCACCACTCTATTGCAATGCTCGATTTTATTTTATTTTCAAAAAATGAGTTACGCTTTAACATGATAATGAGTCTTGATTGAATCGAATTGACATGGAAAGTTCTTGATTACTTGCTTGAATTTCAAAGTTCTTCAGCAGGTGTGGTTTGATGGTCATAGATATGCAATATGTAAGAACATTGTTTTGTGTCAATACATGAATATTTCAAGTTCACAAAAAGTGATAGGATTCAAATTGACATGACGTGATAATGTTATCAAATAGCATAAGCAATCAATGAAATTTTCTTCAAGGAGATTTATTATCCAATGAAAGTAACACTTAGGATTGCACCTATCAAGGAGATTTATTGTCCAATAGTCCATCAATTATGGTGCCCATCAAAAAATTAATGGTGTGGAACACCTAAACATAGGCCTGTTGACCAAATGAATTAGGTCAAACGAACAACCTAAATTATGCGTTTATAAAATGCCGTCTCAATTCATCCTATGTCATCAGATCCAGGATGTGATGTGGGTCTGAGGGTCTCTTTGCCACAAGGAATTAGCTAGTATTAAGTGGGATGGAACTTCAAATCTCTCATAAGAAAAACCATCCTTTGTTTAGTTCATTGTATCAAAGCTAGGGTTTTTAGCATAGGGTCCTATGCTGGTTTAGATGGAGTAAGGGAGGCTTTCTACATTCCCTTCCACAGCTTTTACGCCTGAAGTTCTTGCTTTGGTAAGGGAGGTGGGGGCCACCTTGACATTTGTGAGGAATCCACTCTATCCATCCATTTTTCTAGATCATTTGAGGGCATGCAACAAAAAATGAGGTGGATCCAAAACTCAAGTGGGCCACACGAGAAGATAGTGGAGATTGAGTGACCACCGTTGAAACATTCATATGGCCACAAAAGTTTTGCATCACACTATGGTTTTTTATGTTGTTAGTTCATCCTGATAGGAATGACCTTATAAATGGTTGGGATGACATATAAACATCAAGGGGTAGCTAGGGAAGACTTCAACTATAGGAATTTCTTTCTCCACTGTTTCCTCTCGTATGATCCACTTGAGTTTTGGATCAGCCTGAATTTTGGAAGCATGTCCTAAAATGATCTCACAGTACGAGTGGACAGGGTGGATTCTTCACAAACATTAAGGTGGGCCCCACGTTGCTTCCCGTGTGGGTTTCCAAATACAGTTTTCGAGATTATAAGTTGTTTTCCACATACAACCAAACACTATATGTAATCAAAACATGTATTTAAGCCATACCTCCCGTATGACCCGATCACCGAAGTGAATAGGCTCACTCCCATGACATTAAGAGACAATCTACTAACAAGTGCATTTATTGGAAAAAAAGTAATTCCATCTGACTTAATACCACCTAATCCCTTGCGCTAAACATCTCTTGAAGGAAAATTTGGATATGAATAGTTCTAATATGATTTCATTCTTGAACAAAATTCAATTTTGTATTTATTTCATCTATTCCATGACCAAAACAAATGAGGATATATGTTTTGGCACGATTTTAAATGGCGAATATAGTTTTGCAAACTATGATCACGTATTAACGAAGATGAGTGGTGCAGATCAAAGGCCTTGAACCAGGTGCTTTGAGATCGTGTTAGACCTCATAAACTTAATTGTGGAAAATGCAACTTAACTCATTTCTTAAATAACAACAGCAGCCAACATGCCATCAGTGACCCAATCCTCCTCTCCATCCAAAGCCCCAATCTGCCCCCTTCTATCATCAAATGGACTAGGCCAACGGTGGGCTGGGTCAAACTAAATGTGGACGACTCCTCTCGAGGCAAACCGGGCCTCTCGAGTAGTGGGGGAGTTTGTAGAGACGACAAAGGCCAGCTTCTCTTTACCTTCTCCAAAGGCTACGATATTAGATCCAACTTCCTTGCTGAAGCTAGTGCTTTGGTGGATGGGATCAATCTCTGCCTGGAAAAAGGTCTTCAAAAGATCCAAGTGGAAAGCGACTCGAAAGTAGCAGTGAACCTTCTCGCATATGGAAGACCTACCCCCCAGACCATTTACTACTTCAAGAAAAAGATTGAAGTAATGTAGAGATTAACAACTTTCTCCATTCGACACATCCCAAGGGAAGCTAACACAATAGCAGATGACCTGGCATGTCTGGGTAGTTAAAACCAACTGAACGGGGAGTATAGCCTGGATTCTGCCCTCCCTCGTGTATCTAGAGGAGAGCTCCTCCTTGACTGGGCGGGTTTAGGGTATATTAAGGAAAATTACCCTCAATTTTGCATAGTTTCCCTCTTTACAATAGGCTGCTCCAACCCTTTTTCTATTTCTTTTTGTTCCGGAGGGCTAGCCCGAATTGTTTATGTTGTACAACTTTGCCAAGATTAATACAATTCTCTTCCTGTTTAAAAAAAGTACATTGATTTACTAAAGAAAAAACTGAATATATAAAGGAGAAAAGAGATTTATAATGAATCTAGAAAGATCATAACAAATATGTTGGAATGTCTAAACCAAACTGTCCAGATCTAGCAGATCCATCCTTCCTTGCATTTTCAGATTCATCCAGCAGATGCATTGTCCCTAGAATTTTCAGATTCATCCAGCAGATGCATTGTCCCTAGAATTTTCAGATTCATCCAGCAGATGTATTCTCCCTGGAATTCAGATTCATCTAGCAGATGCATTCTCCCTAGAATTTCGTATTCATCCAACAAATTCATCCTCCCTGTCTAATACAGATTCATCCAGAAAAATGTTTGGTAGCCTAATGTTATTTATTATTTTTAAAAATTTGCAGTGTATTTACTCCTGGTGAATGTATTATATAGGGGCAGTAGTGTCTTTTATAATCTCTTGCTAAACTTATAAATAGGAATGTTGAAAATAGGTAGCTGCATTAGGAAAAGCAGCAAATTCTTTTTACAGCAGTAACTTGGTTTTGAAAAGTAAATTTTAATATATTTTCCCTCTCCCTTGTAAGTGGAGGTGCACTTTTCACCATGTGGGGTTTCTAAAGCCAACAAACTGGTATAAGAGCGCCAAGTTTCTGGTTGAAGACGACAATAGTTTTCAGCCAATAGAATTTTTTTTAAAGAAAAATCTGTTGAAGTAAAAAAAATAAAAAATAAAAAAAATAAAAATAAAATAAAAAAATAGCATTCTATTTTTCCTTCTCAAAAAATCAGATTGTTTGGGTCATCTTGAGGCTTAGTAAAGCAAATTTGTTTTATCCACAAAGAACTTGTTCATGTAAAGATGTTTACTACAATCCATCCGCAAATTCTAAAGTTGTCTAAGGACAGCTATGAAAATTGGTGCATCTAGATGAAGGCTCTGTTCAGGTCACAAGATCGATGGGAGATAGTCATCAATGGGAGAGCCCAAAACGGAGTAAGAAGTTGCCTACTCTGCCGAACAACAGGCCGCCCTTAAAGATCAAGGAAAGAAGGACAAGAAGGCATTGTTTCTTGTCTATCATGGGTTGGATGAATCCACCTTTAAAAGGATCATTGAAGCGACATCAAGAAAGCAAGCATGAGAGACACTAAGTATCATCTTCAAGGGTGTGGATCGTGTAAAGAGAATCTAGCTATAGACACTTGGAGCCAAGTTCGAGGCCGCTAACATGAAGGAAGGTGACAGTATCTTAGTCACTCACAAAGCAGTACCAGTTGAAGTCAGATCTCAATCTAGAAGGATTTTTCTGGCTTCCAATCTGTACGCTGCCCTCATATTGCTCCACCAAAAGAAGAATCCATCAACCACATTTTCTCTTCAGGTATCTCTGCTTCAAGGATCTGAGAGTACTTTCAGCCCTTCTTCAATATCCCTGCTGTTTTTCAAGGCTCGATTACAGGTAGAGCAGGCAGGTGGTGGGCGGACGCTACCCAAAAAGACAGTTTCCACATTTTGAGTGGTATTACCCCCATGTTCATCTTCTGGGAAATCTGGCTGGCCAGAAATAGAGCGTGCTTTGATGAAAAAAGATTCAATGTAGATGAGGTGATCGCTAAGGTCCTTCGATGGATCTCGAGGATCACCCCTTCACTTCACCTCCCAAAGTCCTTTAATCGCTCCTCAGCCTTCTCCCTCTCGTACTTAGTTGTGGACGGATCTAGCTCGATTGGTAACAGGCCTTAGGTGGTCAAATGGACCAGGCCTAGGAGGGGATGGATAAAAATTAATGTTAATGGATCGTCCATGGGTAACCCGAGCCCGTCTGGGGGAGGCGGCATGGCCAGATGCTGTGACGGAAAGTTTCTGTTTGCCTTGTCGTCGGCTCCAATACCCATGCCGAATTCAGGGCGATTTGGGAAGGTTTATCCCGGTGCGCCGACTTGCGTTTCTCAAAAGTAGAGGTGGCGAGTGACTCAAAGTCCATTATCACATTTCTCTCCAAGAATGTGGATGCGGCGTGGTCCATGTGCTACTAGAGGGCAAGCATTAAGGCCCTTTCAGAAATATTTGAGGTCTCCTTCGCTCATACCCCAAGAGAGGCAAATGTGGTGGCAAATGATCTAGCTTGTAGGGGTAGTGTGTCCTAGGCTAGCATTCTCTTTCGAAATCACAAATCGCTACCTAGATCCACTCGGGGGCTTTTATTTTTGGACAGAATAGGGCTGGGTTTCTCGAGGGAGAACTGATCATATTTTCCTTTTCTTCCCTTTGTTTCCTTACGATAGATGGCCCTTTTTAATTTTGTTGATGGGGTTGCCCAAAATCAATATATACAATGCGGTTCCTTTTCGAAAAAAGAAAAGAAAAAAAGGTGAAAGTATCTTAGATTATTTTTCACAACTACTCATTATTGCTAATAACTTGAAAAGAAATGGTGAAAAGATCAAAGACATTCGTATGGTTGAAAAGGTGCTTCGATCCCTCACAACCAAGTTTGAACAAGTGATTGTGGCCATTGAAGAATCAAAAGATTTGAAAAATCTCTCCATTGAAGAGTTGATGGGATCATTGCAAGTTATAAGCAGCGAATGCAAAAGAATGCCAGATCTATGATGCTAAAATAAGCATTGGAGTCAAGATTGACTTTAAATGAACAAAAGACCAGTCATGGTCGTGGAAGCTCTCATTTTCGAGGTGGTTGCCCCAATAGCGATTGTGCAAGAGGAAGATGATGTACATATAATCCAAGTAATCCACAAAATCAACAAAATTTTACCAATTGCCGTGGTAATGGAAATGGTAGAGGCCGATCCACATGAGGTCGTGGAAATATGAAAAATATTCAGTGCCGAAATGATAACAAGTTCGGCCATTATGCATCAGATTGTTGGAGCAAGCCAGTGAATCAAGATGAAAGATCCAACTATGTCAAAGCATCAAATCATGAAGAGGAAAAGGCCACACTCTTACTTACACAGGAGAAAGGTCGTGATCAGTTAGATGTGTGGTATCTTGACACGGGTGTAAGTAATCACATGTGCTGTGACAAAAAACTATTTATGGAACTCACAGAAGGAGTTCATGGCGATGTGACATTCGAAGACTCATCAAAAACTCTGGTGAAAGGTAAAGGTAAAAATAAAAATTTACCAAAAAAATGGTGAGCCACAATTCATCTCTAATGTATATTATGTATCCAATAGGAAAAGTAACAACCTCGGCATCGGCCAACTACTTGAAAAGGGATATGTGATACACATGGAGAACTCAGTTATGTCATTAAAAGATACATGCGGTAGACATATGACATAGATCCAAATGATGAAAAATCAAATGTTCCCACTCCATATAAACAGAAGGCTCGTGAAATGTCTTTATGGACGTGCCAACAATGAATCATGGAAGTGGCATCTTCACTTTGGCCATCTAAACTTTAATGGCCTTAAGCTCTTGTCCTCATCAAGTATGGTGCATGGATTTTTGTTATTGAAGCTCTAGAACATGTGTGTGAGGTGTCCACACTTGGCAAGCAACGAAGGAACTCCTTCCCAGTTGGAGTATCCCTACGAGTAAAGGATCCATTACAATTGGTTCACATTGATATTTGTAGACCCATAAAGACACCATCTCTTGGATGTAACAGATATCTCATTACCTTCATTGATGATTACAGTAAAAAACTCTGGTTATTCTACATTAAAGAAAAGTCTGCAACCTTTTCTATCTTTAAAAATTTCAAAGCTCGAGTTGAAAATGAAAATGGCTACAAAATCAAGGTCTTAAGATCTGACAGAGGTGGAGAGTATACCTCAAATGTTTTTTGAGAATATTACAAGGAACATGGCATTAAACAGCAACATACTGCATCTTACACACTACAACAAAATGAAATTGCGGAATGGAAGAACTGCACCATCCTCAACATGACGAGGATCATGTTGAAGGAGAAAGACTTACTGAAGAGCTTCTGGGGAGAGGCAGTTGCATGTACTACATATCTGCTCAATCGGTATCCTACTAAGAGCGTCGTTCATGACACTACAGGACGCAAGGAGTGGTTACAAGCCAAGCGTGGCGCATCTTAAAATCTTTGAGTGTGTTTCCTACGCCCAAGTTCCAGAAGCAAGAAAAAAAAACCTTGATGATCGTGGCGAGAAGTGTATCTTCATCTGATACAGCGAAGAGTTAAAGGCATACAAGCTCTACAACCTACTAACTAACAAGGTGATGGTAAGTGGAGATGTGGTTTTCTGTGAGGAAGAAGCCTGAAAGTGGAACCAGAAAAATTCGGTCAAAGAAAATCAGGTCGAGGGCCAAGAATATGAAGAAGAGAGGCGTGTGACTCAGGAGTAGACACCTACATCACCCCCTTCGGATAAGTCCAGGAGTATGTTCCATCTCCCCTGGAAGTGCTTCATCAAATCAGAATTCAACCAACACATCTTCATCCAATTCTCCTTCACCATTGGCTCCCATCAAAATGAGAAGCCTCAACAAGATCTAAGCAGAAATTGAGGAAGTGAATTTTCTCTGCTTATATGCAGACCATAAGCCTCTTACATTCGAAGAGGCCGTGAATGAATAATGTTGGAGAAAGGCTATGGAAGAAGAGATCCATGCTATCGAGAAGAATCACACGTGGGAGCTGATCTCACTCACTAAAGGCCAAAAGACCATTGGTCTCAAATGGGTGTATAAGATTAAGCGGAATGCCAATGGTAAGATCGAACGATATAAGGCAAGGCTCGTAGCAAAGGGATACAAACAGAAATATAGGGTAGATTATGAAGAAGTTTTTTTCCCAGTTGCTTGCCTTAACACTATGAGAATGATTATCTCCCTTGCAGCTTATCACAGTTGGCTGATCTACCAACTGGATGTGAAATCTGCGTTCTTAAAAGGAATGCTCGAAGAAGAAGTCTACCTTGACTAGCCTGAAAGCTTTGTCATGCAATGGGAAGAACATATGATGTATCGATTGAAGAAAGCCCCGTATGAGTTGAAGTAAGCCCCTCGTGCCTGGAATGCACGAATCGACGACTATCTTCAAGAGAATGGTTTCGTCAAATGTCCGTATGAGCATGTCGTTTATATAAAGAAGAATGCCCATGGCGATATGCTTATAGCTTATTTATATGTTGATGATATATTGTTCATAGGAAACAACCAGGCAATGTTTGTAGAATTTAAGCAGGCTATGTTCAATGAGTTCGAGATGACTGATGGTGGATTGATGTCCTTCTTCTTGGGCATCGAAGTGAAACAATAAGTCGATGGCATTTATATATCTCAGAAGAAGTATGCAAATGAACTTCTTGAAAAGTTCAAGATGACCGATTGCAATACCGTAAATAGGCCTGTAGTAACGGGCCTGAAGATGACAAAAGGAGAAGGAAGAAGCGTGGACTCGAATATATTTAAGTGTCTGATTAGAAGTCTCAAATACCTCACAATCACTAGGATAGATATCATCTACAGTGTTAGGCTTCTAAGCAGGTACATGGAAGCACCAAAAGAATCACACTGGCTTGCTGCACAAAGAATCCCCAGGTATGTCAAAGGAACCGTGGAATTCGATCTCTTCTATTCATACAATGATGAAGCAATATAATATGAATACTCAGACAGTGATTGGGGAGGTGATTAAGATGAAAGAAAAAACACCACAGGATATGTATTCTATCTTAGGTCGACTGCCTTTACATGGAAATAAAAAAAGCAAAGTGTGGTTGCTTTCTCCACATGTGAAGCAGAGTATGTGGCGGCATTGTCCACAGTCTGTGAAGCAATATGGTTGAAGAACCTGCTAAAGGGGCTGAAACATCAACAGGAGGAATCCACGGTTATATATGTGGATAACAACGACAATCGAAGTTGCCAAAAATCTGGTGCAACATGGAATTGAAGGAGCAAGCACATTGATACTAGGTATCACTTCTTAAGAGATCAAGCAGAAAATGGTGAAATTGGAGTACTATCATACTACTGAACAGGTGGAAGATATTTTCACCAAGGCACTATTAACAGATGCATTTAGACGACCAAGGTCAATGCTTAGAATGAAGTTGGTTTTGGTTTGAAGGGGAGTGTTAGAATGTCCAAACCAAACTGTCCAGATCCAGCAGATCCATCCTTCCTGGCATTTTCAGATTCATCCAGCAGATGCATTCTCCCTAGAATTTCAGATTCATCCAGCAAATTCATCCTCCCTGTCCAATACAGATTCATCCAGAGAAATGTTTGGCTGCCTAATGCTATTTATTATTTTTTAAAAATTTATAGTGTATTTACTCCTGGTGAATGTATCATGCAGGGGCAGTAATGTCTTTTATAATCTCGTGCTAAACTTATAAATAGGAATGTTAAAAACAGGTAGTTACATTAGGAAAAGCAGCAAGTACTTTTTTCAGTGGTAGCTTGGTTTTGAAAGAGTAAATTTTAATATATTTTCTCTCTCCCTTGCAAGTGGAGGTGCACTTGTCACCATTTGGGGGAATCAAATTGTGTACTGAGTAACTCAATACGCTAAGGGGTATTGAGTTGACGTGTCACGAGCTTATTGGCTCTAAGATGTGGGGCCGCTTCCCTCCTCCGAATGCCAAAACAAACGCCGTTAGCTTCTCTTTCTTTCTCTCTCTTCTGTGCAAGGAGGAAACGTATGAGGATCTACCACTCCTCTATTCCCAGCAAAAATCGGATTGCGTACCGAGTTACTCGGTACGGTTTTATCATACAGAGTAAACTTAGTTGGGTCCATCTTGAATGCATGTGGTCTATCCACTCCATCCATTAGTTTTTATAGCTAATTTAAGGCGTTCAGCTCAAAATTTAAGCATATCCAAAGATCAAGGGGATCATACTACAGGGAACAGTAGGAGTAATGATTTCCACCGTTAAAACCTTGCTAGGCCCTACAATGATTTTTATTTGTCATCCAACCTATTCATGATATCATGAAGACATGGATGAAGGGAAAACACAGATATAAGCTTGATCCAAAACTCTTGTGGCCTTAAGAATTTTTCAACGGTAGACATTCAATTCACATTGTTTCTATGGTGTGGTCCATTTGAACTTTATATATGATTCATTTTTTGAGCTTAAGCGTTGGAATTATATGGTAAAATAGATGAACGAAGTGGATAAGATACATAAATCATGGTGAACGTCACATGAACGTAACAGAATTTAATCAGCACGGTAAGCCTAATGCGTTACCCTGTATGCAATGGAAGCGAATTGCGTCCTACGTTGCCCGGGGAAGCGAATTGTGTACTGAGTAAACTTTGTGGGCCCCACTATCATTCATACATTGTATCCAATCCGTCCATCTCTTTTACCACATAATTTTATGGCTTTAACTCAAAAATGGAACATATCTAAACCTCAAGTGGACCACACCACAAGAAACAATGTGAATTGAACATCTACCATTGAAAAATTCTTGGGGCAACCGAAGTTTTTGATCAAGTTGATATTTATATTTTCCCTTCATCCATGTCTGTTTGATCTTATGAACATGTTGGATGACAAATAAACATCATTGGCGGCCTTAGAAAGTTTTCAATGGTGGAAATCAATATTTCTACTTTTTCTTGTGGTATGGTCCACTTAAACTTTGTATATGCATGAATTTTGGGTTGAACCCCTAAAATGATCTGGAAAAATGAATGGATGGTGTGGATAAACCACATCCAGTTACGGTGGGCCCAACAGAGTTTACTCATTACGGATTTCTAATTCGTCCGGGCAGGGTTCCGTGGGGTCCACCGTGATTTAAGGATTTTATCCACGCCGTTAATAAATTTTCTTAGATAATTTTTGTAACACCCCGGATTTTGGCCAATCTGGGATTTGACGTCCATAGGCAGTGGGTCAATTAAAACACCTGAAAAATCGTTCAGAACCCAATTCCATAGCCAAAGAAACCACTTAGGATTAATTCCTTTAGAAATTAAGCGTAAGTTAGCTAGCGCAACGCTGGAGTAGCTGGGAAATAGTCCCTGATCACTTTAAATACGTTCTACAAGACCCAAATCGAGTAGAACCCATGACTCTATAATACTCTATAACCTCGGACCAAACTCTAAGCAGGTTTGTTCTCTGGACCACTTTAAAATTTTGTATTGGATCTAGACCGCGCGTCGAAAGTCCGATACCTCCTATCGTAGACCGTTAGAACCGCCTAGCTGGACTTGACACTCATTTCGAAAATCAAGTCAAACCGATAATCACAGGCCATTTCATTGAGCCCGGACCGAAGAGAGTGCGAATAGGGACAGAATTAGAATTTCAAATTCAAATCTGGCACACGACTTGACGCGTCAGTATTGAGCGTTCTGACCGTCAGAATTCAGCCAGATTACACCCTCGGATCAGGAGAAATTTCTATTTTATATCATGAGACTTTCAGCCCTGATATACGTGCAGTGACCGCTGAACTGAAACTGGTCCACCACGTGCGATCTGCGAACCCTGCCGGACTGAAAACTTGATGTATGCTAGATCCAGTATGCATGAGCTTAAGTCCGACCGCATTCAGCCAGGGGACCACCAGAAATGTCCTTTTGGACTGAAACAGCCCCGATTTGGTTACCCCTCAAGTGAAACTTGTTCCCGAGCCTATTTCGGGCAAGTTTGGGCTTATAAAAAGGGATGAAACCCTCACTCCCCTCTCCCATCCGAATTTGTAAGAAAAGCCCTAGATTGGGAAAGAGAAAAGGTGAGAGAACGTGGGAGAGAATTCCATGCTAGTTGTGCCACGTGCTGCAAGTGGTTAAGCCACGTGCTCTAATCACCTGGCCGATGATTCCTCCACTTTTTCAGGTATGAAATAACCCTAGAAAGTTGCTGATTTGAGGTTTACTAGGATTCATAGCTTGTTAGCTGACGTAACTCGTGAATTAGGTTCTCTTATCGCTGTAGACGAAGCGTATACGCTCCGTTCGAATTTACACATCCATAAGAGACAAGGTGCGGATTTTAGACGCTTTGATTGACTGTTTCCAACGCTTTCAATGTCGTTTAATAGTAGATTATCGACGGCAACGCCGTTTGACATGTACAACATGCTGTCCGTTTCCTGTTTTGTAAACCGACGGAGAATATGAGATTTAGGGCATTTTAGTCATTCGTAGGAAGTACTGATTTCATTCATATTTTACTGATGTGATTGACATGATTTGTTGTCGCATTAGAATGTTAGGAATGCATGCATAATTAGTTTGGTGAAGAGATTTGCCTAAATGCGCACTTCGGGTCGACATACTATATGTAGACTTAAGTGTGTAGTGTAAGTGTTTGTATTAATGCTTGTATTAGTATGTATTGAATGAAATGATGTTATGGATTAGTTTGAGATTGGTTTCTCAATTGATATACTGATGTGAATGATTTCTTACATGTTAGCGATATGCATAATTTCATTATATATGTGAAAGGCATGTATCAGGTGATTTGCTTAAGTTGTATGTTACATGCATAATTTCATTATATGTGTGAAAGGCATGTATCAGGTGATTTGCTTAAGTTGTATGTTACAACATGTGTTAACATGCTCATATGGTGGTATTTCATTTTCAATTCTTTCACATGCTTTGCTGATGTGATTCCACATGTTTGGGACTGTACTTAGTCCAGGCAGTCGGTAACCGAGCAAATTCGTGGTTGGCTTATCTTTGCCACGAACGACGCGTCGATGAACGTGAGCCATGTTTTGGAGTTGGCGGCAGTGGTTAGGCCACACGAAGTGTTTTGCGCACTTCATGTCGTTCAACTTGAGATGCGATCGTGCTAGTCGAGCCCGTCAAGTAACCCGACTGACCGTTGTATGTTCACCCTGCATGAGTCATAACTGCTTGAACCTAGGGTACTGAACTTACCATTGTAAACCCTGTTAACCATGGTACCTTGATCTACGAAGACTCATGAGCCGGGCATGGTGGTATGGGACACTGTGGTCGAGCTGTCGGCCTACGATGGGGCCATAAACCTCTCCGTAGTGACTAGTGAGCACCTAGTCTCGTGAGCAGATTATGGTGGTATGGGACACTATATTCTTGCTGTCGGCCTACATTGATAAGGTGATGGGGGAGTGGTGCAACGAGTGCGAGCAACAACCCTGGCAGCCCTTTGTAGTGACCGCGAGCGTATTCTGAGTCTACGGGAGGCGACGACCCTTCCGTAGCAGTAGAGTACAGTAGGCCTGTATTGATAAGGTGATGGGGGAGCGGTGCAACGAGTGCGAGCAACAGCCCTGACAGCCCTTGCAGCGACCTACAAAATATACATCGTATGAGATTACTAGGAGTGACGACCCTAGACAGGATCTGTGTTGGGATTGATATAAGGGAGGTACCTTAGTTTCTCAATCTTGCTGTTTGAATGGACTAATAACAACTCGAAAATCATATCACTATTACATTGCATGTGCCTGGAAGATGTGGAGCACTTTAGGGAGTGTGGCATGCCACGATCGTAAGATGGTGCCGTATGAGGGAGATCGTCGGTGAGGGCATACATCACGTCATGTCATATTGCATTAACAACAGTTTTAGGATTGTTTGATTTACTGTTTTACTATTATCGCATGATTGATTTGAGAACATGTTAATCCTTGCTTTATTATTCTACTGAGTTAGCTACTCACTCCCACGTTACGAGATGGTGTTCCTGGACACCCACCAGACCTTTTAGTGATTGCAGATGATGGTACGGCCTGTGAGGCGGAGCCGGACTTGATGATGACGAGGAGGATCCCTCCTTTATGCGTGTTCTGATCGACGGGATTACAAGGAGGTTGATTAAATACCTTGACACTTGTCATTTTATATTTTTAGAGCACTCATGTATATTCTTTTGTTTACTTTTGAAGTATACATGTATGTATATAACCTGGTAACATGTTCACACTTTTGAGACATACAACAGTTTATATATGTTATACATACTATCACAGTCTTCCGCTTGTAAATTTAACTGTCTCTGGAGTATGATATGCTGTTCTGGATTAATCTCACTCATGTTTAATACATTAACACAGACAACATTCAATCATACATATGTATGTTGCATGAATAACATTTTGAAACTCGGGAGTTAAATTTTTACTCGACCCTCCGATTTTCGGGATGTTACAATTTTACTGCATGATGTAAAAAATTAAGCAGATTCAGATCTCCAGTGGACCACACCAAAGGAAGCAGCAATGATAATGACATCCACCATTGAAACCTCTCTAAGAGCTACTGTGATGTTTCAATGGTGGAAATTATTATTCCCAATGTTTCCCATTCCATGGTCCACTTGAGCATTGGAAATGATTCAATTTTGGTCTCAACCATTAAAATGTGCTTGAAAAATGGATGGACGGCGTGGGATAGACGATACCCATTTACAGTGGGCCCAACAGAGTTTACTCAGTGCCATTGAAACCTCTCCGAGCAGAGGTAGATCCTTCGACGTTTCCTCGTTGCACGGAAGAGAGAGAGAGAGAGAGAGAGAGAGAGAGAGAGAGAGAAGCTAACGGTAAACTCAGTACCCCTTAGCGTAATGAGTTACTCAGTACACAATCCGATTCCCCATTTGGGGTTGGTAAAGCCAACAAAATACACATCTAACAAATATAAGAATAAGTTAATTTAGGAATATTCTCTAAATCTACCTAATATATTCCAACCGCCCTTTTTATTGATTGGATCAAAAAAATTTCTAATCCAAAAACCAGTCTCAATATGAAATATCATTTCAATTCCCAACCAAACAATCCAACCTTGAATTACACTAAATAAAATTTGAAATTCCATACCTGACGCAGCCGTTCCTGCGCATGAAGCCTGCATGTAGTGATTAGGAAGCTCTCCCGCGGCACCAAAGACCCCGCCCCCGAACCAACGCATCTGCTACGCCCGAGAGTGCCACCACAGCAACTGTCACATAATAGCCAGAATAGATCCCCACCCTTAGCTTCACGTAGACCAGATCCATTATCAGGATGATCATGAGAGAGATGATGAAGAGCGCCAGGCCGAAATTGATGCGGATGAAGGCTCTGAATTTGCGGGCCCAGCCAATGATGAGGACCAGGAAGATCATGCAGACGAGCATGTAGACGAGGGAGAAGATGCGGTCGATGCTGGCATCTGGATAGATGTAGCTGTAGTAATCGACGGCTGTGATGTAGGCATTCCATGGGAGGAGGGAACCGGCGCCTAAGGTGAAGTAGACAATGTAGGAAAGATGGAAGGAGTCTTTTGGTATTTTCGTAGAAGTGGAGGCTAGCAAAAGGGCATCTGCTTCTGCATCATTGCAGCTGCTGGAAAATCCCATTCTCTCAGGTACGGGAAAAATGAAGCAGATACAAACCACAGGAAACAATCGTCATTGAATTCCCCCGTTAAAACATAAATAGCAGCTTGATACAATACTTTTGTGTGCCCTAAGAAGTTTTCAATGGTGGGAATTCAATCCCTACTACTGTGTGGTCCACCTGAGATTTGAATTTACTTCATTTTTGGGATCATGTACTAAAATGAGATGGATAAACTGATGGACAGTGTGGATATAAAACAGATACATCGAGGTGGGCCCTACCGTCAGTATCTCACCCACATCGCTGGATCCGGCGTCGCTGCTAACCGCTTCCCATTCTCTGCGTCTCCTCTGCATCGAAGTCGCGTCCCTTCATTTGGGAAATGGAAATTGTTTAGGAAGAGTTAATATGATGCTCGGACTGAGCATGACACTTGATACACAGGCACTTGTGAATTGTACAAGTGGTATATAATAACTGAAATTAAACTGACTAGATTGTGCAATTTACTGTCTTCAAGTAAAAAAATCCAAGATCAGACTGGTTGATTAATCCTAACTTCTAATACGTGGATACTTGTTTGTGGAAATAGGACCGTTAGATTGTTTTCATTTTTAACTGTCCAGTAAGTGTCCATTAATCCAACATCCAGATAATAATAAAAAAAGTCTTAATTTTTGGTTCACGATAAGTGAAGACTGTTTTGCGTAGCTTTGACGGTTTAATTTGAACTTTTCATGCCACGTGTGCAATTTCTAAGTCCGTGGATATATCTCCAACGACATCTTCCAGAGTATCAAAGTAGTTTCTCATTTGAGAATCCGTCAGCTTGGAATGTTGAGCATGTGGGTAGGGACGCGAATGGGTACTACCCCAGTCCCCACCCGGACCCAACTAGAGACGGACGATCATATCAGGGGCTATGTGATTTATCCACACCGTCCATTCATTTTGAAATATCATTTTAGAATAGATGATGTAAAAGAAAGAATAATTGAAGGCTCAAGTGGAGCCCACCACAGCAAGCCGTGGAGATTGAAAGCCTACCTTGGAAACTTTTAGGGGGCCACAGAAGTTTTGGATCAAAAGATGATATTTAATTTCCCTTCATATAGGTCTATGTGACGTTGTTAACAGGTTGGATGGCAAATAAACATCACGGTAGACTCGAGGAAGTCTTCAGCGGTGGGAGTTCAATCCCCACTGCTTCCTATAGTGTGGTACACTTGAGTCTTCGATCTTAATCCCCCTTTGGACTTACATCTAAAATGATCTTTCAAAATAGATGGACGGCATGGATGAAATATATACATACCCACATTACTAGTGACAGGACCGTCCATCACTAGCTGGTCCTGGTGAGTTGTACCCAATCCGCACCTTGCACGTGGTGCACATGTCTGGAAGTCGGTTTTCGGGTCCGTCGCGATGCAGAGTCAATGAGTCAGGTGTCTCTCGCTACCCCAAGGGAGTCCACGTGCTGAGCCTTCCAAGGACGTAAACGTCCAAATCCATCGTATCTAGGCTGGGTACGATTGGAAACGGATTGGCTACTCCCCTGACACCATCACCGTGGCTGGTGGTCGGTGCTTTGTGGCGCCACCATGATGTCTGTGTTTCATCCTTTCCGTTCATCCATTTTTATAGATCATTTTATGGCTTGATCCAAAAAATTAGAGGTATATATATTTCAGGTGGATCACACCACATGAAAACAATAGTGATTGGATATCCATCATTAAAATCTTCCTAAGGCTAACTGTACTGTTTATTTGACATCCAATTGGTTGATTAGGTCATAGAGGCCCAGATGAAGGGAAAAAAACAAAAATCAGCTTGATCCAAAACTTTTATAGCTCCAAAATGTTTTGTAATGGTTGACGCTCATTCAACACTGTTTCCTGTAATGTGTTCACTTAAGATTGGGATATATTTCATTTTTGGTCTAATACCGTAAAGTTATCTGTTAAAATAGATGGATGGCATGGATGAAACAAATATATCATGGTGAGGCCCACGGAGCACCGACCACCAGCCATTGGGCGGTGTCAAGGGGAGTAGCCAATCCGTTTCCGTACCGAATGGGTACTAACCCTCTGGATATAGACAGTCCTGTCAGGGGATTTGTGGGGCCCACCGTGATATGTGTCTTTTATCACATCCGACCATCCATTTTGAAAAATCATTATAGGGAATGAGCCCAAAAAGTAGGCAGATCAAATGCTGGAGTCGACCACACTTTAAGAAGTAGGGGTGACACTGAACTCACGGATTGAAGTCTTCCTGGGGTCCACCGTAATGTTTATTTGCCATCCACGGTTCATAAGGTCACGTTAACATATATAAAGGAAAAACATAAATACCAGCTTGATCCAAAACTTCTTGGCCCCGAACAGATTTCAACCCGGCATTTCAATCCCCATTGCTTCTTATGGTTGTCCATTCAATCCTTCATTTGTCTCCTTTTCAAGCTCTTCCGTTGAAAGAATCTGTCAAAATGGACGAACGGCCTGAATAAAATAAATATATCAGTGCCTCAAGCCCCTGCCATGACCGGACGCGGACTTCCTGCTAAAGCATTTCGCAGGAAGTTCCTACGCAAGGATCTGGGTGGGGCCCACAGATCTATTTTTAAGAAATCCGCTCTGTTCATCCGTTTTTTGAGATCATTTAAGGACTTGTGATAAAAAATTGGGTGTTTCTAGAACTCAAGTGGGACACAAGAGAGGAAACAGTGATCATTCAGTGAGCACCGTTGAAGCATTATTATGGCCATAAAAGTATTGTATCAGGCTATATTTTTGGTTTTTTCACTTCATCCCATTGAGAATTATTTTATAAACGGTTTGGATAACATATAAACATTAAAGTGGAGCCCAGTAAAGTTTCAACAGTCAAAATTTCTTTCCCCAATTTTCCCTCTCGTGTGACCGAGTTGAGTTTTTTATCCACCTAATTTTTGGTCGCATGCCTTAGAATGAGATCTTAAAACGGATGGACGGAATGGATTTATCACATATATTGTAGTGGGCCTCACTCATATCCTTGCGCAGGAACCTTCTGTGAAAGCCTTTCGCAGGAAATCCGCGTCCCCCAAGACCGTCCGTCTGTCGCTACGTCCCGGTGGGCGCAGTTACCCAATCGGCGCTCACACAGGCCACATTGTAAAAAGGGGCGCGGATTAGTTACTACGCCTGTTCGAAGCCAGGACAGGCAGAGGCTGCGAGGGCCACTGATGGTCCACCATGATGTATGAATATTATTCACACCGTTCGTACTTTTTTTACGTATCATTCTAAAGTACCGGATTAAAATATGTATATAAAAATTTCAAGTAGACCACACCATAGGAAGTAGGACCACACCAT
This sequence comes from Magnolia kwangsiensis, assembly GCA_037074715.1. Lineage (NCBI taxonomy): Eukaryota > Viridiplantae > Streptophyta > Magnoliopsida > Magnoliales > Magnoliaceae > Magnolia > Magnolia kwangsiensis. The sequence goes on along the minus strand of CM073573.1, from coordinate 152,807,181 downwards.
AGGAAGTAGTGGTGCCGAGGACACCTACCGTAAAAACCTTCCTAGGGCATACTGTGTTGTTTATTTTCCATCCAACCGCTTGATATGATCATATGCACCGGGATGAAGTGAAAAAACAAATATCAATATCATCTTGATGTAAACCTTATGTGGTCACTAAGAAATTTTCAACGGTATGAATTTAATCAGCACGCGTATTTGAGGCAGAACTTTGCTATTTTGGGGATAATACTCTAAAATAGTATGAAAAAAAATGAATGGACGGTGTGGATAAAGTTCATGTATCACGGTGGCCCCTCGGTGGTGCTCGGAGCCTCAGCCTATCCCGAGCTCCGAACAGGCAGGTTGAGTAGCCAGATACGCTGCTGAAGTGACGTCCCTATGTTCTGTCGACCTCATTATAATGTACGGATTATATCTACAGCATCCATCTATTATTTTAATACATGAGCCAAAGAATGAGCAGATCCACAGCTTTAGTGAGATGAGTTACAGTGAATCAACAAACCTTTTATGAGAAGTTTATACAGCCTTCTTTGATATAATGCTAAGCAAACGTCTTCTTTGCACACGCAACACCATTAGATAATGATATTGGAAGCATCAACATGAGAGTGTCCAATTACAGCGATAAGAACATTCGTATTTGGGTCCCACGAAGTGACGACATCTGCAATAATACCTAGAACAGAGCCTAACAGTTGCCACTGGCCTTTTACTGCATGAAAATAAGTTCTCAACCAGAAGAACTAGAGTCGTAAGGAAAAAATTTCTTAAGAGGGATAAGAAAAGTAAAGAAGTTTTATTCTGATTCAAGACAAGAACTGAGAATGTAAACAGGACCAGAAAATATAAATTTGTAAGGTAAACCATGGATTCTGAAACAGTTTAGAAATCAAAGTAGTTTATTTGGCATTAAAAAAAATATCATTTGTGTTGAGGACAAAATCTGGATCACCCTCCACTTAATGCGGTGAACCTCCAACGGACCCTGAACCTGCACAAAGGGGTGAGCAAAGGAGATCCTGGTTAAGCCGGGGGACCCTCCAATGCCTAAGTCAGGTTATGGATTCTGGGTCTAAGTTGGATTTAGAGAGAGGGTGTAACAATGGAGTCTCATTATATTTATATCTGCGTGTTGGATGATCCACGTTCATTAATCTCGGCACGATTTACTCAATCAGTTGGATACTGTGATCATGGAGATTTTGACTATAATTCAGCGATTGTGTAGCGTATCGTGTCTTAGAGGAGCATATCTGCAGGCGGGATATCCAGTCATGTTTGCGTAAGGTAGTTTCTTAGCTAAGCATCTAGAATGTACACTGTAATGTCTCGAAAAAATCTGTACAAAGACCCAAGTACCACCTCAGTCAAAAATCACTAATGACTAAATTCTTTAGAAATTAGACGAGAATTAACTAAGTGTTAAACTAGATTATCTGTAAAATTAGCTCTAACTGCTTTAAATACAAACTGCAAGACCCAAAACTAGCAGAATCGCTAACGCTACGTTACCTAGAAACAAGGATCCATTTCAAAATCCAGTTGCTCTCGGGAGCATCATGAAGCTCCGTATCGAACTTGGACTGTGCGTCGAAAGTCCGATTACCGCGAAACTTTATGGTTATGACCGCATTACTGGGCTTGACCATCATCTCAGAAATCAAGTCCTAATAGTATCCAGAAATGTACAACTTAAGCCCAGAGCGAAGTATGTGGGAAACGTGAATATCTTTAGAAAATGAACTGAAACTTAAGTGAGTTGAGTCGTTTGCTTGCAGGATAATTTTAAAGTTTCAGACCGTCAGATTCTGACCTAATTACACCCTCGGATTAGAGAAATTTTTCAACACATGTCAGCGTACTTGTGGCCCTGATCGAGTACTGGTGACCGTTGAACTGAAACAGGTCCCCCGCGGCCGATCCACCGATCCGATCGGACCGAGATCTTAACATGGCATAGATCCATCATCAGGGGACTTACTCCCGACCGTATGCAGAAAAGGGGCCTCCAGATGTACTCCGTTGGATCGAAACAGTCACTCTTTATCTATAACCTAAGTATACCATGGCCCTGGGGCCATTTCCATCAGTTTTGGGCCTATATAAGGTCTTTAACCCACCCCTCTCTCATTCTATACGAATTTCAAACCTTAGGAGAGAGAAGAGAGACAAAGGAGAAGGAGAAAGTGAGAGAGTGAGGGTTTGCTCCTGGGATTCGATCCCACCACTCCAGGTGCTTAACCACTGCTTCCGTGTCGCTATACCCTCGATTCCGATTCCGTTTTCGGATAAAAAATCCTAACCCTAACCTAATTTAGGGATTCAAATAGAGTGAATAGTGAAATAGCTAACATATTTCATACTATAGGTTGCCGTTGTGTCGTATACGAAGAATTAGTGTTCGAACCGAGTTCATTACAAGTCTACCGGCGAAAGGTGCGAACTATAAACGTTTAGGTTATAGTTTTCAATGCTTTCAATGTCACTAATGATTTATGACTGACTTGATTGCTGTCACAAATGCTTAGATACGATGTTTTCAGTATATTACACATATATGTAAACTATGTTGATTTTAATATATTCCAAGTGTTTGTTGAAATGTTTGAATGAATATGGAATTATGATTTGTGCTTGCCATGATTATTGATTGCAAATACATGATTGTTGTATGCCTGGAAACTCCTTTGTGAAAGGATTTGCTAATATATGTGTTTTAACTAATTTATTACATGCATAGAATATGTGTACTCTAAGTATTTGATAAAATGCCTGAATGAGAAAATGCTTGATATAATGTATGTAATGAGAGTATTGAGATATGATTCTCAATTCCCCTATTTATAGTTATAGTTTCTTTCATGTAACCTATCTTACTACTATGTGATTTACGGATGAAATGTCTATGTATGATAACGTGTGTAGTATGTGCTTGTTGAACCACTCAAATGAGATTTATATTCAGATTTGGTTGTCACATGCAGTCTTGGATTACCACATGTGAATGCTATTGGTTGGAGTGTGATTGGGACTATGACATAATCCAGGCAATCGGTAATGTTTCCCGATTAAGGGCGGAACTACTTTCGCCACATCAAATGCGTTCGAGCAATTCAAGTCGTACGGTGATTGCCGACAGTGGTTAGGCCACGCGGAGTGCTTACGCGCTCTATGTCGACCAAGTCAGTGTATGCTTGTACCAACCGAGCCTGTCAAGTAACCCAATTGGCCTAAATGTGTGTTTACCATGTATGGACGTAATTGCTTGAATCTAAGGTACCACTTACCAATGAAACTCGTTTAACCTTGGTGCCATAATCCGCTAAGACTCATGAGCCGGGCATGGTGGTATGGGACACCATGGTTGAGCTGTCGGCATATGCTGGGGCAACGAGCCTCCTCGTAGTGTCTAGTGAGCAACCCAGTCTCGTGAGCTGAATACGGTGGTATGAGACACTGTATTCGAGCTGTCTGCCTACGCTAAGGTGACGAACCTTCCCCGTAGTGACCTGGAGCATATACTTGGTCTACGCTAAGGTGACGAGCCTTTCTGTAGTAACCTCGAGTATAAATCAAACCTATGCTAAGGTGACGAGCCTCTCTGTAGCGACTTGAAACTATCCATCGTATGTGAATAGTTAGGATCGACGACCCTAGATGGATCATTATTTGGGTAAGTGATATAAAGGAGAGTGCCTTAACTTCTCGAATATGCTATTTGAATAAACTTAATCAAGAACTTGGTTAACACGACCATGCACCGCATTGCATATACTTTGGCGAGGAAGTGCACGTTTAGGGAGTTTGCCATGCGTGATTGTGAGATGATGTCGTTGAGGGAGTATAGGCGAGGGCATGCATCATTACAATATACCATTCTTGCATTAACGAGAGTACTTAGGATATGCGTGTTGTATTGCCTTATCATTACTGCTTAACTGAATTGATAACATGTTAACCTTTATCTTATAGCTCCACTGAGTTGATCACTCACTCTCACTCTGGGACGGTGTTTTAAAACACCAACCGCAGTTACAGGTGATGTCGCAGCTTACGAGATGGAGCTCGACTTTTATGATAACGAGGAAGAGTTCTCCTATATGTAACTCTTTAGCGGGTTTATGTAGACCTGAAGTTGCGCATCGAGGCTACAAGGATATGGATAGACGATATCACATTTTATCATTTTGTTATTTTGGGAATTATACATGTAATTATTTGACCTGGTGACATGTTCATACTCTGGGGACTCATTACTACTTATATGCTTTATATAACTATCATAGTCTTCCACTTGCGTAATTAACTGTCTTTGGAGTATGATATGCTGATTTGGTATAATTTCACTTATTTTTAATGCACTAATATGGACAACATTTAATCATCATTATTTATGTTGTATAAGTGATGTGTTAGAATTCGAGAGTTAGACTCCTGCTTGACCCTTCAATTTTCAGGACATTACATACACGTATAGCCTCAGCCTCAGATTTAAGTCGGGAACTAAGGTACTTCCGACCCCAAGCCTCGGACCTTGACTAGTGAATAGATGCGACCCCCTTTGTCGAGTTACCAAATGAGGCGATTAGAGGCTGAGGCAGTCTTCAACTTGGACCGAGGGTGGACCCAACCCTCTTGTTCACCAATCATATACCTCTGAGGTCTTTTCTTCAGACTTCGAGATAAGTAGTGGATTTGATTCTTTGAGTCAGATTTCCCCATAACAGAAACCCCTTACTCTTTTAGTCTGAGCTCGGAGTGAGAGAGTAAATATTTGGGGAGACGAGACAACACTCGCATCTCTACTGTTGATTGAGACGATCGGGGCGTAATCAATGCCATTCGCCCCTCTGATCTTTCTTGCGGTGCAATGGCTACGTCTTTTCAGTTCCTATCCCCTCAGTGGAAGACGCGTGGCGGCGGTTATGCTTTGCAAGCGGTGAAGCGAGGGGAACAGCGCCACGTGTGCTAGGGGATTGAAAGGACGCCTGCGGCATTGAATGACATTAAATACCAGGAAGATATTGACCTTGAAGCGTGGACTCGGACGTATCGCTTTCTTCCATGTGTCTCATGGCGTTGATGCTGAGTCATATCGGCCCTTGGTATAGCCGTTAATAATGATGGCGCCGAACGATGAGGTGGCTATATAAACCCCTCTTCCCTTCATTCCCATACTTCTCGCATTTCATGCTTTTGCATTTCTCCCTTTCAAAATTTTGTTGAAAATTGCCCTCGTCGGAAATCGCCTTCGCTAGAAATCACCTTCATCGGAAGTCGTCTTCACCGAAAATCGCCTTTTTGCTAGAAAAAAGGATTCTTGACTGCTGGGCGGGGTTCAGTCCAGCAGAATATCTCGAAGCCAAAATAACCTCCCCAGGAGGCATTGGCTGCATTGTTGTGAGTATTCCAACACTTAATGCACTTTTCTTTTATATCAAGTGATTCTAACAAGATGAGTTCGGTTCGGGGAGTTGGTTCAGAGGATGAGCGAGAGACCTCGGCTTCGGGATCAGGAGAGTCTGAAGGCCCCTTCAAGGCCGTACCCCTTCATAACCCAGCCCCGACCCAAGGATCCACAAATTAGAGGGCTAAAAGTCATGACAAAGGAGTAAAAAGGGCTCTCCACGACCCTGCAGGGCGATCGACTGTAACACCCCATCTATTCCGTACTATTTTCTATGCTTATGTACATGATGATCGACGCCCTTAACTAGACATGGATTGACCGTTCATAGTACACACCCAACTGACTGAAATCTCAGGACCTCAAAACTTATCTCATATCGATCGCCCCATTGCTACAATCGTGGAGGTACAACCCATGCATCTGTACGATACTCTGTTTGTGAGATACGCCATGAAGAATAATTAGTGTATCATGTGCGCATGGCGCCATGTACTCTACTCCACACATGTACACAACACATGTCATACACACATGCACATGCCACACATGGGTGAGAGAATCTCTACCCATGTGTGTGATGTCACACGCCCATACCTCTCATTTCTCATGTGCATGAAAGTCAACTCTCCTCCATGCCACACCTTATGCATGACATCATCACACCATGTCATCCCATATCCTTTAATCCACCATTAATTACAAAGCATGGATTAATTTCATAATCCTAGCCTAAGCTAATATTAATCACATTAGCCTAACTTAATCAAAAATTTATCCATTTCTTTATAAATATCCCTCTATCCCTTAGCATTTCACCATTTTTCATAGAGACAGAGAGGAGTGATCTTAGTGGGCCATCAACTCCATCAACTCTATCAATCCCATCCCTTCCATCCATCTCAACTATCTATCCAATTCATCAAGGTGAGTACACCCACTCCACTCTTAATTTGTTTTCCTTTTGATTATTTGTATGCTTTTTAGTGGTGACGATTTGATGATAATGATGTAATCAATGGTGTGAATACATAGGAGAGTATGATGTGTTTAATGGTGTTAATGATGATAATATGATGTGATTAATGGTATGGATTCATGAGAGAATACAAAATAATAATAATAATAATAAATAAAATTATTATAGACTTTATGTGGGACCCATTGACTGTGGGCCCCACTGGAATTTTATTGGCCATCCAAACTGTCCAAAGTGTGGCCCATTGGGCTGACCACATACTCATACATACACACATGTGACACACCACATTAAAATTAATTAATTAATTAAATTAAATTAAATTAAAAGAGAGAGAAGTGGAGGCTGCAGCAAGCAGCGTCCTTGCTGCCACTCAGATGAAAAGGGGTTGGGGGTTGTGGGTCCACAACGGGCCCCACCCATGATGTATGTATTAAATTCACGCCGTCCATTCAATTTTTCAGATCATTTTAGGCATTAAGCCGAAAAATGAAGCCAATCCAATTCTCTGGTAGGCCACACCATCAAAAATCATGTGAAGGCATGCTTAAACATATAAAAGCACTCATTGGGGCCCACCTGAAATTTGGATCCATCTGAAACTTGGACTAACCTGTCCACCACGTGGGCCACACACAACAGTCGGACTGGATCGTCTTGTTGTGGGCCCCATATTTGAAAACAAAAATAAAAATAAAAATATATATATGACGCTGCCGCCGTCAGCGTCTGTTATTGACGTTGGACGAAAGTGGGCCCTACCACAGGCCCCACCTTGATGCATGTCGAAGATCAACACCATGCATTTGATGGGTCCCGTTTAAAAATGGCCCACCCCCAAATTTCAACCATACACGGAACTCAGGTGGCCCACACCATCAAAAAAATAAAATAAAAATAAATTTATAAAGCTGAATAAATTAACAAATTTATGGGTCTGAACATGTGGTATATGTTATATCTAAACCATCCATCCATTTGGTGAGCTTGACCTAAGGCTTGAGAAGAAAAATAAGATAGATCTAACTATCAAGTGGGCCACACTACAAAAGGAGTAAGGATTGAACATCTACCATTGGAACCCTTTTTGGATCAGAAGTTTTAGACTAATATGAAATTTGTTTTTCCCTTAATTCAAGTCTTTGTGACCTTATGAATAGATTGGGTGGAAAATAAACATTATGGTGGGCCCGATGAATGGTTTAACGGTGAAATCATTATCCTAATTGCTAATTGAGGTGAGATCCAAATAATCTTTGGTTATGATTCATTTTTGGATCATTTTCTAAAATGATCTCTTAAAAAAATAAAAATAGATGAATGGTATAGGTATAATAAATACATCACTTTAGGACCCATGTAACTTTGATTTTCCTGAACCGTTTGTACAACTCGAAGCTCGAGCATATAAAATCACTTGTTAGGTCCACCTGAAATTTGGTGGTATCTGAAACTTGGTTTGACCCCTCAACCAAGTGGGATACACATAATGGATGGGCTAGATTTATGAACCACATCTTTGTGGGCCCAAAAAATGATTATGAATATTTAATGGAGGGTAAATCTCTCAACTTGTGTGTAGTATGACCCACTTTGATGTAGGTGTTAAGCCACTTAATCCACCATGGTTATGACATGATATATATTTAAGATCCTCATCATTCATCTATTTTATCAACCCTTTTGACGATATGTTACCAAGACTTACGCCCATCCAATGATTAGATAGTCGTACATCCTAAAATAATGAAAATTGAACTCTTATTATTGAAAATTTGTTATGGGACATCCTGATGATGTATTAGATATTCAACCCATCTAGCCCATGTACTGGGTCCCCTTTTGTGACGCCCCAAACTTAAAAATCGAATTCACAAGAATTTCGATCACCGAATTTGGTGCCGACAGCCTCCGTAGTACCCCATTCTCGGCTCCTGACAATCATATGACAGATTTCGATCTTGGGATCTTACAAGGAGAATTTTCAGAATAAATTTTTTTTTGTAATGGAGCATAACCACAAGCATAACCAAGTCACAAAATAACAACACTACATATCCACTATATCAAAAAATTTAAGTACAATGCGGAAAGAGAAATACAAAGTGGTCCAAAAGCTCCAAAATAGTCAGATGCGCACTCCTGCCTCAGCACTGCTGCTGTCCAACGCTACCCGCACGCAACTGTCGTGCATAAGCTTACAAAAGCTTAGAGGGTTGTGTAAGTTTGTGCGCAAGGCAAGTGCCAAGTATATAATATCAGAGTAATGTAGAAATATACGGTAAGTCCATTAATGCTATCAGCTGTACTAAAGCTATATGATGCAAGACATGAATGCTATCGGCCATACCAAGGCCATGCGATGCGAGGCCTATGTAGCCAAATATCATATACGAGGTGTAAAACAAGCATGCCAGTACTCATCAAGTACACATATCAATACAGTTCCTCTCTGGATATCACCGGGGTTTAATACACTCACACTGACTACCTCCTCCCTAGTTGCACAACCAAGAAAGTGGAATGGACCTACTATCCGCCTGACCAGTAGTCTGCCAATACCTACCCGGCTCGTCGATAGCGGACTCATTTACGAGCTGTTCAAACTCAGCCTAGCTTATAGCCCCCTCACTCAGGCGGATAAGGCCACACCCCCTCCCAACCGACCACGACACAGTGGAAGACGCGGCCTACTGGTATTCGGCACTCAGGCGCTCGTGTATGCGCTCGGTCCAGACGTTGGAGTAACTCCTGGTATCAAAAAGGTTCTGGGACTTTCACCTGAGGACATCCTAAGTGCCCACAGTGCTAGAACAAAGCATTTTCGGTATCCGATATGGCCATCCACGATGTGCATGTGGAGCCACAACCCTGATGTCGCTAGGGCGTGTAGTGATCAAGTCACACATACGCGAGATGCATGAGTCACATCATCAAATCATGCAGCAATCCTATGCGTACCACGAGCTCATGTGGGGGCACTCCGTCTCATAAGGAGTCCTGTAAGTGTCTCAATCCAACGGCTTATGCTATGATTAAACATTCCTCATATCAAGCATACATATGATGCGTATGAGCATGAATCATGGGGCTATACTAAGCATGTTATAAAGTGATGAATTAGTAACAAGTATGGGCCTATCAATGGGCCCTAAGGAGAGTTACAATGCAGACATTTAACCAACATTGTACTTACAATGTGGACATCAAACCATCATTGTTCCCTAGGCACGACCCGTCATAAATATCATTATATGAACCATGGGAAATCACACATTGCAATGGACTCTAAGGACATCCCGTTGGGCCTCGACCCATGAGCCTTGGATACATTGAATGGGCCGTATCACATAGGCCTTACATTCATCAAATGGGCTGCATTAATGGGCCTCACCTGTGAGCCTTATGTACATTACAATGGTTCATAACCCATGGGCCTTGAAATACATCATAATGGGCCTCATAAAATGGGCCTTACATCTATCAAAGTGGGCCCCAATGGACGACTATGAGTACATCCATAATAAATATATACACATGTAAATGAATCATATCAAAAGATCAACTGGACTGTACTCCAATTAACAGTGGTGAAAATGATTTCCACCATTAAAGTTCTCAAGGCCCAATGTACTATTTATTTTCTATATAATCTGGCCATAAGGTCACACAGACTTGGATTAAGAGGAAATGAATTTCCTAGTGATCCAAAACTTCTGTCAAACAAAAGTATCTAAGTGGCAGACGTTCAATCCCCACTGCTTTTGCCACATGGTCCACTTGATCCTAGATATGCCTCATTCTTTGAGCTCAAGCCTTAACACGAGCTTTCCAACTGGTTGGATGGCTTGGATGCAACACATGCATCATGATGGGCCCATATAGATGGACCGCATGAATACAACACACGTGAGAGGGGGGTCCCACCGTCCGCTGGATGGTGTGACTGGAACACATACATCATAGTGGGCTCCCACCGTCCACCTGGACGGTGGGCATAAGACACATATAACACTGTGGGTCCCACGTGGGGCCCACCATAATGTTTATTTACCATCCAACTTATTGATAAGGTCACAAAGACCTGGATGAATAGGAAAATGAAATATCAGATTGATTCAAAACTTTCGTGTGCCCAAAAAGGGTTTCAATGGTAGAGTTCAATCACCGTTGTTTCTTGTGGTGTGGGCCACCTGAGATTTGGATCAAGCTGATTTTTGGAGGGGACCCACCTCAGGGGGTGGTCCACCTCATGGATGGTGTGGATACAAAATATACATCAAGGTGGGGCCCACACGGCTAGCTGTGGGACCCTGCCTAACTGGCCGCCCTCCTGTCCTGGCGCAGGCACTGCCTGCGCCTCTCTGGTAGCAGTAGCGTCTGCTGCCTTATTTTTTATTTTTTTTAAAACCTAATTTCTTGAGTTTTTTTAACTGTGGAGCCCGCATTCGTGAAATCCACTCCAGCCATTGGATTCCACAGCCCATAACAATTCTATCAAGACCAATATTGGGCCTCTTTCAGCTTGTAGAAGAAATCTGGATAGATTTCAATGGTAATAATACTGTTTTCAACACTATAGCCCACTAGATACTTCGATCAACCTCATCTTTCAGTTCAACGCCTAAAATGATCCACTAAATGGGATGGATGGCATGGATTGAATACATACATCAAGGTGGGGCCTATATGAGTGACCCACCCCATGAGCTTAAAATCCAAGCTCATATTTGTGTTTTCACGCCCACGTTCAGAGAGTGTTTGGACTTATTTTATTATTATTTTTTTCTTTTTGTTTGTTTGGGCGTGCAACTGCCCTTAAGGTGGGCCCTACTTATGTGGGCCACCACATGGTGGGGTGGTGTGGAATGTGTATACATGTAAAGTGGGCCCCACTTGTAGATGGTTTGGATACAATACATGTCTCATGGTGGGGTCCATCCGGGTGGGCCACATGGCCTTATCATATGAAAGAAAATGAAAAATAAAATTAAAAGAGAGGGAGAGAGAGAGAGAGAGAGAGAGAGAGAGAGAGAGAGAGAGAGAGTGGGACACACATGTGATGGAGGGACCCCGAAACTATGGGCCCTCTGTTTCATGATCTACAACATAAATCAAGTGGGTCCCATAACGTGTGGGCCCATTAAAATTGAAATTCAATGGTGGAGATCCATTCTCCACGAAAATCGACGGTCTAGATGACCCATATACAAGCTAGGAAGGTAAACATCATGATGGGGTCCATGGAGAATGGCCCCATCATGGAATGATATTGATGATCAAGATGGGCCATCGGCCACATCTTAGGGTCTAAAGTGAGATCCATACCATTGATCGGTAGGCCTCACTTGGCCCATCTTAAATATGAAAAACTAAGCTATGGAAGCACCCACCACTTGATCTTCTTGGTCCGTTGGAAAGTCGATCTCCTTGTGCTTCACTTAGATGGTGGATATGAGAAATGAATGGCTACGATGAGAGCTTTGGGGATGGAAATGGGCCACTCTCAACATACTCTTTTCTCACTCTTGGGGGAGCTTGGACGTGCACTTCTTTGGTGCTCGGTGTGGCTTGGAATTTGTGAAGGAAAAGAGAGAGTTGTGGTGGTTGTAAGAGAGATGTGAGTGATGGATGTGAGGTGAGTGATAGGTGAGGTGATGGATTGGTTAACTTTTGGATTTGCTTAACTTGTGGAGAAAGGAAGCATGGGTGTTTTGTACTTGACATGAGAGGTGATTGATGAGATTGATTGATGTGATTGATTTGACATGTTGTAGAGATTCTCTTGAGATTACCAACGCACAGTGTTTTTCCTCGAACTGAACGCGAGTCCACATCTCCTCGTCTGGGTATCGGATCAGTGCACGAGTCACGGTGTTGAAACCACGGTGAAGGTGCGGTCGTGATGGTATAAGCCTCGAATTGAACTGACTTAGATATACAGGATACGACTTAGGGTCGAGCGTAAACATCAATTATCGGTCGCAGGTTGCCAAAATTCGACCGGGAGGATCGCGGGAGTTGACAGAACAGTACGGACTAGGATATGGGTCTTACACCTTTAGGGCACTGTCCAAAAGATTAGTCAATCCAATCTGAATTGGAGCATAAAATACAAGGCTGTGAGAATAAGGACTTGACTATTGAATCCAACCTAAGGCCACTATGGTGCATCTATTTAATTCAAGCAGACCATTAACTTCCTCATATCATTTTAAGATTTGGACTAGAATCAAAGCAGACCTAAGTCTTAAGTGGGTCACATGTGACTTAACCTCATGGGAAAACCCCATGAGCTCCACCACATAGAACTCATTGTAAATTTCATTGATGTGTGGGCCCAAGAATGTTAAGGCCCATTTTGAGTGAACGCCATGTGAGCCCATCAGTGGTAGCCTTGTTTGGGCCAACCATTGGGCCTCTTCGACAAGAGTTTGTAATCTTTACGTGTGGAACATATGACGAACTGGTATTGTAATTTTTGAAGTAATGATGATTAATCCCTTAAATAGGCTGATTGTGGACAACCCTTGATGACTTAGCACTTTGGTTAGAGTACGACCCTAAGTAATAGGATCATGTGACTTGTGTTTAAACCTTTAAACATGTTTAATTATAACAAATATGTAGACTCTAGTAGCGTGAGAGTTTGATATACCTGTTTGGTCCTAATCATGTAGGTATTTGATGTATATATAGCCACATAATCATAGGCAATGGTGGAGTATATATAGTCATCTAATTGTATGAATGTGAAATACGTACAAGGCCACTTAACCATATGAAATCTAGTGGCATTGATGGCCATTCAACAACGTAGGTTTGTGCTTATCGATATAGATACCGCCACTTGGGTAAGACCCGTATCTTGGTCTGTACCTTTCCGTAGACTTCCGCGGTATTACCGGTCGAATTCCGGCAACCTTCGACCCTTAACCGATATCGACGCGTGACCCTGATTCATATGCCGACAATCCGAGTTGACTCAACCCAAGACCACTACTATAGCGACCACGCCATCGCTGCGGTTCCAATGCCGCGACTCGGGCACCGAGGCAATACCCTGGTCAAGAGATGTGGGCCAACGTTCGGTGAGAGGAAACGCCGCGCGTTGCGAAACCCAAGAAAATCTCTACGATGTGTCACATCAATCACATCAATCCCATCAATCAATCACCCATCAATCCATCACATGTCAAGTATACATCACTTTTACCCCTTTTCCCAAGCAACCACAAAAGTCTACACCTCCCATACCTCTCTTACATAAAAGGCCTCAAAAGTCAAGAATTTCTTACACCTCCCATACCTCTCTTACACAAAAGGTCACAAAAGTCAAGACTTTCTTACACAACCATCATTCATCCATCCATCCATCTCTCTCTACAACATTCTCTCTCTTTCTCATTTTTCTCATCTCATTCTCTCAAGCAAAAATTCCCAAGCTCCATACGTATGGAATTCCTCCAAGCTCCTAAACTCCAAGTGTGGCACACCTCTTCACCCCATGATCTTCCCATCCTAACCTTCCATTCTCCATCTCCTCCATTAAAATCCAAGCTAAGGTGCCAAGGAACCCCTAGGAGCAAGAAGATCAGACGGTGGGTGCCTCTATAGGGTAGTTTTTTTCTTATTTTTATGATGGGCCAAGTGAGGCCCACCGATCAATGGTGTGGATCTCACTTGAGACCCTAAAATGTGGTCAATGGGCCACTTGGATCATCATGATCATTCCATGATGGGGCCATTCTCCATGGACCCCATCATGATGTTTATTTCTTTAGAAAGGTCATCTAGACCATCCATATTGGTGGGGAAAGGATCCCCAACGTTGATTTTAAATTTTGGTGGTCCCATGTGTTAAAGGACCCATCCAATTGTATAATTTCTTCAAGGGAGGGCTCATAGTGGCGGAGCCCTCCATCACAAAGCGTGTCCCACTCTCCATGTCTCTCTCCTTTTTTTTTATTATTTCTTTTTATTTTATTTTATTTTATTTTATTTTATGCAATAGGGTTGTGTGGCCCACTTGAATGGACCTCACCTTAAGGTATTTATTTTGTACAAGAGTCCTTCAAGTGGAGCCCACCTTGCATGTTGTACCCCCCCCATCATCCATCAGTGGTGGCCCACTTCAATAGGCCCACCATAATGTTTTTTTTTAAAGGGCTAAACCGTCCAGCGTCTGGGACGCTGGATGTCCCTGTACAAAAAAAAAAGAAAAAGAGAAGCTTTTGGGGTGGTCTCCTTGTGTAGGCCCCACCTTGATGTATATATTCGATCCAAGCCATCCATCCTCTTACCCACATCGTTTTAATCGTCGAGTAAAAGAATGGGGCCAATCTGAATATCTTGTGGGCCATAACATGGGGAACATTGGCGGTTACCATTGAGAAATTTTCTGGTGTTTCTATGCACCCAAAAAATTCAAACTTCGGACTCTTTTTGTCTGTTGCGAGCTGTAGAACTCTATGACTGGAGTGGATTTCCAGGTAGCGGGCTCCACACATGATTTTTGACAAAAATAAAAATTAAAGGAGAGAGAGGAAGGATGAAGCAGCAAGCTGCTGCTTGCGTCAGGTAGCGCTGGCAGCGCCTGCGCTGCTGCCAGGCAGGCGGGCGGACGGCTAGGCCCCACAGCCTCCAGCTGTGGGCTCCACCTTGATTTTTATGTGTCATTTAAACCGTTCATATGGTGGGTCCCCTCCTCAAGTGGGCCCCCTCCAAATTTCATCTGGATCAAAAACTCAGGTGGCCCACACCATAAGAAACAGTGTGAATTGAATTCTACCATTGAAATCCTTTTTGGGCCCCACAGAAGTTTTGGATCAAGCTGAAATTTATTTTCACCCTTCATTCAAGTCTGTGTAACCTAATGGACGGGTCAGATGACATGTGAACCATATGGTGGGCCCCACATGGGACCCACAGTGATGTATGTGCATAAACCCACCATCCGTACGGACGGAGGAGCCCTGTAATGTCCACGCCGTCTAGCCATCTTTGGGGGCCGCTGGACGGTCAGTGGGCCCATCCATGATGTATGAGTTGTATCCTAACCGTCCATCCATTTTGAGAGCTAAGAATGAGCTAATCCTTAGCTCATGTGGACCCCCCCCCCCCCCCCCATGATGCATGTGTTGCATCTAAACTATCCATTTATTTTTTTTTTTATTTCATTTTTACGATTGGGCTAAAAATGAGCCAGATCTATGGTTCAAGTGGGTCCACTCTGGTATGTGTATAGGGCCCATGTTGATCCATTTATGGGTATTCATTGAGGCCCACCTTAGTACACATATAAGGCCTATGGGATTGAGCCCATTTGGCATGCATAAGGCCTATAGGATTAAGCCCATTTGGCATATATAAGGCCCATGGGTTTGGGCCCATTTGACATATGCAATGCCCATGGGATCCGACCCATTTATTCTATATAAGGCCCACGAAATTCATGTCTATGTGATACATATTAAAGCCCATGGGGTCAAGCCTATTTGATGTGCATGAGGCGCAAATGGAGTGGCCCATTTGATATATTTAAAGCTCATGAGTGTAGGCCCATCTGATATATTTAAGACCTAAGTTGTGAGGCCCACTTTGATGTATTTCAAGGCCCATGGATCATGGACCATTGCAATGTACATAAGGCTCATTGGTGAGGCCCATTAACGCAGCCCATGTGATGCAATGTAAGGCCACGGGTTTTGACCCATCGCAATGCACATAAGGCCCATTGGTGCAGCCCATTTATGTAGCCCATTTGATGAATAAAAGGCCCATATGATATGGCCTATCGGATATATATGTAAAACCCAATGGGATGAACCTAAGATCCATTGCGATGTGTAAATCCAACTCAGAGTATGTAACGATGTTTACAAGAACGTGCCTTGAGAGCAATGTTGGTTTGACGTCCACATTGCGAGTGTAATGTTGGTTGGATGTCCACATTACGACTCTCCTTAGGGCCTATTGTTAGACCATACTTATTGTGTATAGGCCGTCCAGGCCCATCTGCATTGAAGGGATAGTTCATCTCCTTATAACATGTTTAGTATAATTCCATGACTCATGATCATACGCATCATATGCATGCTTGATATGAGAATTGTTTGATCATAGCATATGCTTTCGGGCAGGTTGTTTATGGGCTCCTAGTTAGGCGGTGTTGCCTTACATGAGCGCACGATATGCGCAGGATTGGTTGCATGACTGGATAGCATGATTCATACATTTCGCATTTGTATGACATGGTTATTGTATGCCCTAGCGACATCGGGGCCGTAGCCTCCACAAACAGATCGTGGTTGGCAGGATTGGATACCGAAAATCTCGTTCTACATGGGGTGCTATAGATATCTCTGGGTGAAAGTCCCTAAACCCTTATGGTACCAGGAGGTTTCTCCAACGTCTAGACCAAGTGGGTAGATGAGCGCTAAGTGTCGAATACCAGTTGGCTGTGCTCTCCACTGTATCGTGGTCGGTTGGAAGGGGGTGCGGCTTTACCCGCTCGAGTGTAGGGGGCAATGTTAGGCTGAGTCTGACCAGCTCGAGGAATGGGTCCGCTATCGACGAGTCACGCCCGATATTGGCAGACGGAAAGTGAGGTCTCTTCCACTTACCTTATTGTGCGCGATGTGACGGCAATCTGGTTTAGAGTGTACTAGACCCTGATGATATCCCATATTTGAGCTGTATTGATGTGTGGATATAGATGAGGATCTGTATGCTTGAGTTGCATTGCACATCGCATGACCTTGGGATGGCCGATACCATTCATGTCTTGCATCGCATAGTGTTGGTACGACTCATGATATTATGGATCCATCTGCATATTTTGCATTATTCTGACATTGCATGTTCATATTGCTAACTTGCGCACACACTTTCACCACCCTCTAAGCTTTCTATAAGCTTATGCACGATCGTTGCGTGCAGGTGACGTTGGTTCGCAGCAGCGCTGAGGCAGGAGAACGTTACAGATCGTTTTAGAATTTTTATTCTTTACCATTGTATTTTCCTTTATGCTCATTGTACTTTTAAAGTTTTTGATCATAGTGGAAATGTTATGGAGTTCTTGGTTGTTGTTTGTGGGTTATGCCATTGGTTATGCTTATTACGAATCAAACTGACGTTGAAAATCCTCCTCGTAGCATCCCAGGATCGGAACCTGGCGAATGGGAGCTAGGAACTGAGAATGGGGTTCTACGGAGGCTGTCGGTGCCGGATTCGGCGATCGAAAATTTTGTGAGCCCGATTTTCGAGTTTGGGGTGTGACAACTTGAATCACATATAACTAAGTTATACACTAAATTGAATGTGATGTAGGGTTATTTTACCCAAGATAATGCTATCAAGGTCCTGGATTGTATACACTGTGATTTCTAAATCGTAAATGGTACAATAAAATGTGGCTCTTGGCCCTTAACCATGCGACACTAAATATGAGCCATTAACTATGTGACATGTGAAGTGGTTGTAGTATAAGACTTGTCATAATTGGTGTAGCCATGTATTCGTGGCCTATGGGCAAGGCCCATTGAGATATATTTTTGACCCATATGGTGAGGCTCATTGTGTTGTATTTTCGGCCCATGTGATGTGGCCCATAGTGATGTGTATTAGGCCCAGGTATGTGGCCTAACTGTGAAATAGATTTGAGGCCACTTGCAATGTATTCAAGGCCTATGGGCAAGGCCCAATGTGATGTATTTAAGACCCATGGGTGTGACTCATTGAGATGTATTTTAGGCCCATGGGTTGTGGCTCATTGTGATGTATTTGAGGCCCATGTGTAGGGCCCACCTATTGTGTATTTGAAGCCCATGGGATGTGAAGCCTGATGTGGTGTATTCATGGCCCATGTGCTGAGGCCCATTATGATGTGTAGGCCCATATGATATGGCCCAATGTGATGTAGATGCAGCCCATGAGTGAGGCCTAATACAATGAATGTATGGCCCTTGTGTGAGACCCAAAGTGATGTATATGATGACCGATGTGATGTGTGATTTCACCATGATGTATGTATTGATGTTTATGTGGGCCACTCCTTGCGAGTAATGTTAGTTAAATGTCCACATTGGTGGACAATGATGGTTGAATGTCCACATTGTGACCTTCCCTTAGGCCTTGTTAGGCCTATTCTCACAGATTTTGATTGTTGATGACAGTTATTGATACCGATTATGAGTATGTGACACATAACATTATGATATATGCCCATACATATCATGATACATGACCATACGCATCATCTGCATGTTTGTTATGAGATATGATTGATCATTACATATACCATAGTGCAAATTGTTATGAGGCTCCCAGATAAGCGGAGGTTATCTTACATGACCGCACGGTATGCGCAGGATTGATGTATGACTGGATTGTATGACTCATGCATCTTGCATTATATACCTTAGTGACATCAGGGCTGTAGCCTCCTCAAGCATATCGTGGATGGCCAGTCGGGACACCAAAAATTTATTCTAGCATCGGGCTGCCATAAATGGCCCTGGGTGAAAATTCCTAAACCCTCTTGGTACCAGAGGACGCTTCAACGTCGAGAAGGAGTGGATACATGAGCGCCCGAGTGTCGAATACCAAGAGGTCGCGTCTCCTACTGTGTCGTAGTCGGTTGGGAGGGGGTGTGGCCTTACTCGCCCGAGTGTAGGAGGCATAATTAGGCTAAGTGTGACCAGCTCATGAATGGGTCTGCTATCGACGTGCCGGATAGGTATTGACAGACTATTGGCTAGGCGGATAGTGAGGTTTCTTACGCTCACTTGGACTATGCCGCTGGGAGAGGGGCAGTGCCACTTGGAGTGTACTAAACCCCGTTGATGATCCCAGAGATGAACAATACTGATATGTGGACTTATTGAGCAGAAGTTGCATACTCATTCATTCATTCACTCACTATCCACTCAGGTTGGTCGTGCGTAACTATTTGTACGTGTACCTTTACAATGACCAGGATTTCGGTTGGGGCGCGCAACCAACCTGAGATCAGGAGTTTACCACATTAAGTCTAATTATCCAAATTTAGGTATGAGACTGGTTTGAATAGAAGTCCCTTGTGATGGACCCTATAGCCTGCGATACTACATACTATCATCCCGACTTCATACTCCAGCATAGACATTCCATTCACACAGCATATTATATTACATCCACGGCATATGACATTTTGGGTTACCTGTGTTTCTGCATTTATATGGTTTAGATACGACATCTGATATTTGACTCTTTATGACTCCTCATTTGTATAGTTGATCTATATCGTATATTCTGATATTGTTCCTCATTTGTATAGTTGATCTGTATTACGTATCTTGATATTGTTTGACTCATGGACTTGTCATTATTTCTGATATTGTATAATTATGGCATGCCAATATGATGAAGATGATGTGATTATGGATGCGTGTAATACGGTTATGGCTGTGGTATAAGAGAAATAAAAATATAACTTAGTGATTCTGGTAGCATTAACTTGGAGTAGTACTATGATGCATATGCATTGTATTGGCATTGACATCATACTTTACGTGCTACACGTCTTTCACATATATGATTTCCTTGTAACATATTTATCTTGCTTGCATGTAGGACATACTGCACACACGTGTGTACTCACTAGGATTTTTGCCTAAGCTTCCTATTTTCTATTTTTTTCAGGGCTGGAGTAGCGTGGAAGACTTTTCCTTCTCGATGCATTACATCTATTTTTCGATTTAGCAATGTTGAGGTTGTGTACCTTTTGAAAAGCAGTGTACTTGTAACCATCAGGATTTCTATTGGAGAATGTCGCTTGGTAATTTGATCATGAATCTTTATGCTCAGGTATTATTATATATGTATAAAAAAATTCAGTCAAAAATCTTCCTTGTGGTGCGCCGAACTCGAGACTTGGTGTATAAAAGTTGAGTGCCGAATTCGGGGCATCATGGAAGCTGTCTATCCCCGGGTTTGGGGCATAACATTGACAACAAGCCCTAGGGGAGGCAGAGCTAAGCCACTAGTCCCTGGGAGATCAGTTATGATTGAGTCTCAAATGGCTTAGATCTACGAAGGTTATCAGATCCCCAATTCGGTTCACATCCGAGCCCCATCCCCTACGGACCAAGCAGGGTCTCCGGCTGAGGGAGAGATTGCCATCTTTGTCTATGCCCTCTAGTGTGGGATTCAATTTCCCCTCCATCCTTTCATGCATGAGCTAACAACGCAGCTGGGAATTGTGCTAGGGCAACTAGTCCCGAACTCTTGGAGGACTCTGGCCTCTACCTTCATCCTCTGGCATCAGGCAGGGAACCAAAGACTGATGCTAAGGGAATTTTTGTTCTTATATATGGCCAAATATGATAATATGGACAAAGCCTGGTGGTACTTATCGGCTAGGTCCCCATGTATCCTAGGCCTGATAATGCAACTTCCTTCTTCCAATAAAGACTGGAAGGGGAAGTGGTTCTGGGCCTCGGGTGAATGGGAGGCCACAACCTCTGAACTGGATCAGCTACAGACGTGAGTCCCCACCAAGTTTGCTAATCCAGGTTGTCAGACTTTTTCTTTTGATTATATTGTGCATTTAGTTCTTTCTTGTGTCCGATCTTATTACTTGTTTCTTCTTATAGTTCAACCGAAGGGGGCTCCAGATCTCTCTGCCTTCCATAAGCGTCAAGTCGACTGGGTTCGAGTGATCCCTGCGGATCAACATACCTGGTTCGGGCTCATTAACCCCGAGAGTCAAGTGTCGTCTAGCTTCTGTGGAGTTCAGCTACCCTAGGTAAGAGGGGTTAGAGATACTGGAGATTAGCTAGCGGGTCACACTGGACTGATTTTTGTTTCCTTTTTTTTTTTGCAGGGATGGAGGTCGATAGTTCAAGGAGGAGAAGGCCCCTATGTCCTTCGATGGATGTTGTCCTCTCCTCTAAACCAAGGACGCAGGTGGAGTCGAAGAAGAGGAAGGCTCCTGAGGCTGAAGCCGAGGCAGCTCCAGCTATAGGCCCGGCTGGGATTGTACTTGTTATAGTTCCCCTGGAGACTGCCCCTGCCATCGCTCCGACCCCTGTGTCTGGGGCCTCGGAGGTTGGAGCTCTTGCCCGAGTCGAGGCCTTAGAGGTTGGAGCTTGATGGGGGTCTAATATTTCATATCAGACCCCGATTATTGCCTGATTTTACTTACATGATAATGCTTAATGTCACATTTTAATCGTGTTTTTGTTGCAGAATGTAATTAGGAGTTGGACTAAAAAAGAGAACTAAAAGCATGGATTAGATGCTCCGAAGTCACCAGAGCAAGGGACGGACTCCAGAGAACCAAGATCAATGGATTTACATGCCAGGGATTAGAGAAAATCGAGCCATTCACGTTAAAGGGGCCCGAAATTGGTGCAGAATGCAAGATCACATGCTTCCCGTTATCTGATTGGCTCAAAACTTCATATATGGGCTGGAGACCATAAATTAACCGTACATGTTAAATTTCAGCCACTGGATATCTGAGGAAGTGGCCCAATGGTCAGATTAGCCACTTAATTTATTAAGTGGGGCCCACCTGCTATCTTTTTATGCCTCAAATTTTGTATCAACTGTTAAAATAATATAAGAAAAGAGATGGATGGATTGGATTTCTGAAATACATCTCAGTGGGTCCAATCTGGGAGAACACGTGTGCAATGTACATAAGCAAGCGCCGCGCACCAAAAAACAACATAACGCGGTCAGCAGCGCAGACCCGCTTCCGTCTTCCTTAAAACGGAAGTTGCCGTTTTCGTCTCGCGAACAACGGACGCTGTCCATTTTACGGATCGTAATGGGCCACCTATATGGTTCGTACGACTGATCCACTCCGTCCATCGTATAGAGGGCCTCAAACCCTTCAAAACCATGTTGACTGTTTATGCCCATGCGTACACACATGTGCGCTACAGAGGCCACAAGTGGACTGTCGTGCAACGTTCAAAACTGTTTCAGCATAATTTCTTCTCTGAGCCACTTCAATGGACGTTCAAAACTGTCCATCTTTGACTGAAATTTTACTCTAGATCTAATGGATGGGGTGGATTTTCCCAAAAATGCTTCTGTGTGGCCCACCGATCACGTCAGCGAAGGACGTGTGTAGGCTTATGCACGTCCGTGAAATCTAGAGTTTCAGGCGGTTGTGGCCCACCATCTTTGATCACATGGAAGATTTGATCCGTCCATCGTATAGACCAGCCAAAAATGTCCCAGGAGACATTGATTTTACGGATAAAGTGCAAATAACAAGGGACTTATGAAGCCCCAAACTTTATTGCAAAAAGATGTGTGCGAATTCTGCTGCGACAGCTGTACGACCGATTCCAACCCTCCACCGACCTCCCTACCTATAAGAGGTAGTCCTTGGGATGTTAGAAAGAGTGGAGAGCAGATCCAGAGCTTGGAGAGGAGATCCAAAGCTTGGAAGAGAAGAAAGAGAAGAGAAGAGAGAGAGAGAGAGAGAGAGAGAGAGAGAGAGAGAGGAAGGAAGAAGGGAGATGTTCATATTTTTCATATTTTTTTTTTCTTCTTTCCTAATTAATTTCATGGATAGCTAATTTCCTCAGCTAGGGCTGAGATGAAGCCCCTAATTTGATTGACTCTTGTTTATTGTTGAATTCATCTAATTAGATTGATTTGTTTCTTTCTCTAGTGTGCTTTCCTGAGATTTCTGTACTTCTCCATTCTATGAGCTTAACCAAAAGTCTAGATGTGGATGTTGTTTGGAATATTATTCTAGATGCTTGTGTCTGACCATAAACAGGTTTCCTATAGAGGAAGAAACAGGAATCTACATCTCTCCATGCGTGACCATGGATGGAAAGATGTGATCCATATGCTCTAAGGAATTATACAATCTGTGTGCCCGACCAAGGACATAGTTTGTGATTTATTTAATTTAGATCAATCTGAATAAGGTGAATCAACAGGTAAAATAAGGTTTAGGATAATTAGGGGTGGATTCAAAAGTCCTAGTCTCCTCTTTGATTGAATTTTCTCTATTGCTCTCAGTTATTTTTCATAGATTTTTGTTATTAGTTTGCTAAAATATTTGTTGGATTAGTTAAGAAGAGTCATAAATTTCGAATTGTAACAACCAGTACTCATGGGAACGATCTTGTAATACGTACCATATCTACATCTGATTCGTATACTTGCAAGTTTAAAATCATTTAAATCAGATTGGTTTAAATTAAAACAGTAAGTTTTTGGCGCCGTTGTCGGGGATTGGTTCGGTCCAATTGGATTTAGGATTCTCTCTTATCATAATTCATAGCCTTAGAATTTTACTGACGTTAAGTTAAAGTTTTTTTAGAAACTAAGCTATTTCCTATTTTGTAAGGTCCTGACTTGAACTTCTTATTTGGAATTGAAGAAGGAAGTTGTTAAATAAGATTGTCTTCAAAAGGAGAATTTACCAAATCTTCAGACATCCATCATCTCCTTTTCCGGGTTCTTTCTTTCAATTCTTATTTACATAGCTTTTTCTTGTTTTTAGGAATTCATAATTTTTAGTTCTAGTCTTATTTCTCTTAGTTTGCATCTTAGTTTAGTTTAGTTTTCTTTCCTACATTTCATTTATTCAGTTTATGCTAGGGTGTAGATTGTTGAACATAGAACTAGCACCCTTTGATCCTGAAATAGATAGAACCTTTCATAGAAGATTTAGAAATATCCTATTCGAAATGACGGACGAGAATGGAATTAAAGCCCTAAGAGATTATTCAGCTCCTGTCCAATTTAATGCGCTTTCATGCATAGTATTGTCAGCCACCACGGCAGTACACTTTGAACTTAAACAAGGGGTCATACAGTTGTTACCGTCTTTTTATGGTTTAGACAAAGAGGATCCATATCATCATGTAAAAGAATTCCTAGACATTTGCTCTACCTTTAGGTTTTAAAACTTTTCAGATGATTCGATCTGTTTGTGCCTTTTTCCTTTTTCTTTGAAGGATAAGGCAAAAGCATGGTTGAATTCTCTAAGAGTTGGGAGGATCACTACATGGGATCAATTGTCTAAGAAGTTCTTAAATAAATTCTTCCCCTGTTCACAAAACAAATGCTCTCCATAGAGAAATCACTAATTTCACACAAAAAGAGGGCGAACACTTTCATGAATGTTGGGAAAGATGGAAGGACTAACTTCTTAAATATCCACACCATGGTTTTGAGAAGTGGCAACAAGTTCATTACTTCTATGAAGGTTTGACACTCCAAAACTGTCACATGGTTGATGCCACCAGTGGAGGGTCATTCATGACCAAAAGTGATGTCGAAGCATGAAATTTCTTTGAAACCTTGTGTGAAAATTCTCAGCAATGGGACTACTCAAATAGAGGTGAAAGAAGTCCCCAACTACCAAAGAAAGGTGGTATATATGAGATAGGAGTCACGCCAGATCTTTATGCCATAATTGATAGCCTGACACAGAAAGATGATGCTTTGATGCTGAATAATGGGCTTTCACAAACAACTCAAATCGAGTCATGTGCCATATGTTCTAGTCCTGGCCATCCTACGCAGTCGTGTCCATCTAGTGTAGCATTTTTGGAATTTCTCTTTGAACAAGTACATGTTATGAACACCTTTTGGAGACTCGGGAATGATCCTTACTCAAACCCCTACAACCCAGGGTGGGCTAGACATCCAAATTTTTCTTGGACAAAAGGACCACAACAGGGAGGACCATCTGGAAATCCTCCAATGCAACCTCACCCTCAAGTTGGTAGTTAACAACCTCAATAGTTTCTGCAGTATCAACAAGTACCTCCACAATCTAGGAAACCATCTCTTGAGGATACACTCAATCTTTTTATGCAGAGTTCACTTCAATTTCAAAAAGACACCCAACAAAATTTTCTAGCCAACCAGCAAAGCTTCCATGCATATTCGCAATCTATTACCAAGCTGGAAATACAGTTGGGTCAACTTGCTGCCACATTGAGTGAGAGAGAGAAGGGCAAGTTCCCTAGTTAACCTGTGGCAAATCCAAAGGGACAGTATGAGATTGACTCTAACTCAAACCAAGAACAATATCATGAGCAAGACAAATCAATCATTACCCTTAGGTCTGGTAAATAGATTGAGAATAAAGTAGAGATGCCTAGGGGAGAATCAAATTTCAAATCAGAAGATCAAAATGAAGCAGAGAGACATACTAGTGCATCCAAAGTCCAAAAGCACTCTGACTCTTCAGAAACCACTCCTGTGTCATCCTATGTGCCTAAAGCACCTTTTCCTCAACGCCTGACACCAGTTAAGAAAGGAAACAACTTTAATGAGATATTGGAGATGTTTAAGCAAGTGTAAATTAATATTCCATTGCTTGATGCTATCAAGTAAGTCCCTGCTTACGCTAAGTTTCTTAAAGATTTATGCACTCAGAAGCGTAAGATGCATGTTCATAAGAAGGTCTTCCTTGCAGAGCAACTTAGCTCTATGATTCAACACAACACCCCTCCTAAATTTAGGGATTTAAGAGCTCCTACCAATTCTTGCGTCATATAAGAGATCATAAGGTTGAGAAGGCATTGCTTGATTTCGGGGCGAGCATTAATTTGTTACCATATTCTGTGTATGAGCAGCTAGGACTTGGTGAACTGAAATTAACTAAAATAACACTACAACTAGCTGATAGATCTATTAAGGTGCCCCGTGGTGTTATTGAGGACGTGCTAATCCAGGTTGATAAGTTTTATTTTCTAGTGGATTTCATCGTTCTAAATACTCAGCCTGTCCCGAATCCTAGTCAAATCCCGGTTATCTTGGAAGGTCCACTCTTAGCTACATCCAATGCTATCATAAATTGTAGGAATGAAGTCATGAAGTTGTCTTTTGGTAACATGAAGATTAAACTCAATGTTTTCAATGCTGGACAACAACCGGCAGACTCGGATGATATATTTGAAGTGAACATGATTGAGAGTCTAGTGTATGACACTTTCCTTAAATCTTCTGAAGATGCTCTTGAGACTTATCTAGCACATTTTGGCATAGATTTTGACATAGAAAGCTCCATCTAAGAAGTTAATGCATTGCTTGACTTTAATCCTGTAATGGATACTATAAAATGGAAAGCTAAAGTGGAGCTTCTTCCACCATCTGAATCTAAACTAGTCCCATCTATTGAGAAATCATCCGAACTTGACCTTAAACAATTACCTGAAACTCTCAATATGTATTTTTAGGTACTTCTGAAACCCTGCCTGTCATCATAGCTTCTAACCTTGATAAGGAACAGGAGGGTAAGTTGCTTAATGTTTTTAAAGAACATAAGGCAGCAATTGGGTGGACAATAGCGGACATAAAGAGAATAAGCCTCATTGTGTGTATGCATCATATCCATCTAGAAGAAAATGTTAAAATGTCACGTGAAATGTAATGGAGGCTTAACCCTAACATGAAAGAGGTCGTTCGGGTAGAGGTGCTTAAGTTGTTAGATGTTGGTATCTGTAAGACCCGTATCTTAGTCCGTACCGTTTCATAGACTTCCGCGGTCTTACCGGTCGAATTCCGACAACTTTCGACCCTTAACTGATATTAACGCGCGACCCTGATTCATATGACGTCAACCTGTTTCGACTCGACCTGAGTTCTGTACCATAGCGACCGCGCCGTCGTTGCGGTTCCGATGCCGCGACTTGCACACCGAGGCGATACCTTGGTCGAGAAATGTAGGCCGACGTTCGGTACGAGGAAACGCCGCGCGTTGCGAAACTCAAGAGAATCTCTACGATGTGTCACATCAATCACATCAATCCATCAATCAATCAATCCATCACATGTCAAGTACATGTCAAGTACACATCACCTTTCATCCATTCCCAAGCAACCACAAAAGTCAAGCTTTTCTTACAAAGCTCATACCTCTCTTACACAAAAGGCCTCAAAAGTCAAGGATTTCTTACACCTCCCAAACCTCTCTTACACAAAAAGCCACAAAAGTCAAGGTTTTCTTACACAACCATCACTCACCACATCCATCCATCACCCATCTCTCTCTCTATAACTCTCTCTCTCTTTCTCATTTTCAAAATCCAATCCAAGCAAGAGGAATCTCATACGTATGAACTCTCCAAGCTTCTCCCTCTCTTTCAAAACTCCAAGGTGGCCCACTTTTCTACCCCATTATCTCCCATCCTAGCCATACATTCCTCATCTCATCCATTGAAGATTGAAGCTAAGGTGCTAAGGGACCCATAGGAGCAAGAAGATCGGACGGTGGGTGCTTGTTAATATAGGCTTTTCATGTTTTTGAGATGGGCCAAGTGAGGCCAACCGATCAATGGTTTGGATCTTACTTGGGACCCTAAGATGTGGTCGATGGCCCACTAAGATCATCATGATCATTCCATGATGGGGCCATTCTCCATGGACCCCATCATGATGTTTATTTCATCGCATTAAGGAGGTCATCTAGACCGTCCATATTGGTGGAGAAAGGATCTCCACCGTTGAATTCGATTTTCTTAGTCCCATGTGTTAAGGGATTCGTTTGATGTATGATTTATTGTACAAGGGAGGGTTCATAGTGGCGGAGCCCTCCATCACAAGCATGTCCCACCCTCTATCTCTCTCTCTCTACTTCATTTTCTTTTTTTATCATATTATGTTTGTGTGGCCCACTTGAATGGACCCCACCTTGAGGTATTTATTTTGTCCAAGTGTTCTTCGAGTGGGGCCCACCTTGCATGTTGTAACCATGTAATCCATCAGTGGTGGCCCACCTCAACAGGGCTCACCACAATATTTTTAGGAACCAAAACGTCCAGCGTCTGGGACGCTGGACGTCCCTGTGAAGAAAAAATAGAAAAAAGAAAAAGAGAATGAAGGTTTGGGGTGGTCCTCTCATAGGCCCCACCTTGATGTATATATCCAATCCAAGCCATCCATCCTCTTACCCATATCTTTTTAGGCGTTGAGCTAAGAGTTGAGGTTGATTGAAAGATCTGGTGGGCCATAGCATCAAAGAATGCATCATTACCATTCAAGGATCCTTTTCTTATTTTATTTCATTTTCTAATCATAAAAAAAATTCAAACTTTAGACTCTTTGGGCTCGTCTTGAGCCAGAGAAGCTAGTGAATGGAGCAGATTTATGTGATGTGGGCCCCACACTCGAAAAACCCCGAAAAATGGGTTTTTCCCAAATTTTGCAAGAGGCAGAGCCTCTGCCTCTGACAAGAGCAGCAGTTGCACGCTGCCGCGTGCAGCGTCAGGAGGGCGGGCGGTCAGCCAGCCACCCACGGCTGCTGCCGTGGGCCCCACCATGATGTTTATGTTAGATCCACGCTGTTCATGAGGTGGGTCCCCTCCTCAGGTGGGCCCCCTCCAAATTTCAGCTTGATCTAAAACTCAGGTGGCCCACACCACATGAAATAACGAGATCGCACCTCTACCTTTGTAATTCATTTTTGGGCCCACTGAAGTTTTGGATTAACCTGAAATTTATGTTTTCCCTTCATCCAGGTCTGAGTGACCTTGTGAACAGGTTGGATTTCAAATAAACAATTAGGTGGGCCCCACATGGGACCCACAAGTGATGTGTGGGTTTTATTTCCACCGTCCATGCGGACGGTGGAACCCACCAGATATATGTGTTTTATTCCTACCGTCCAGTGGACGGTGGGCCCTGGTGCATGTGTTCCACATGCACTGTCCAATGACAGTGAGCCCCACCATGATGCGTGCATTAAATCCAAGCCGTCTATCCACTTTACAAGCTCATTTGGGGCATGAGCTTAAAATGTTGAGCCAGATTCATATTCCCAGTGGACCCCATCTTAGCCTGTTTTAAGGCCCATCTTAATGTAGTGATAATAGTCTATTGGGGGCCCACTTTGTTGTGGATGAAAGGCCCACTTGATATGTAAAGCCTATGGACTTAGGCCCACTTGATATTTAAGGCTTATGGGTTTAGGCCCACTTGATATGTTCCAAGGCCATGGGACTAGGCCCATTTGATATATTTTAAGGCCTATGGGTTAGGCCCATTTGACTTATATAAGGCCTATGGATTTAGGCCCATTTGAAATGTACTAGGGCCTATGGGTTGAGGCCCATTAGATGTACATATGGGGCCCAGTTGGTGTGGCCCATTTGTTACTTTTAAGACCCATGAGTTTAAGCCCATTTGATGTAATCTAAGGCCCACGGGTTATGACCCATTGCAATGCACATAAGGCCCATTGGTGTGGCCCATTTGACGAATAAAAGGCCCATATAACATGGCCCATTGGATGTATTTAAGGCCCAATGGGATGTACCTAAGGTCCATTGCAATATGTGGTCCCAACACAGATTATGTAACGATGTTTACGGCGATCGTGCCTTGGGAGCAATGATGGTTTGACGTCCACATTGCGAGTGTAATGCTCGTTGGATGTCCACATTACGACTCTCCTTAGGGCCCATTATTAGGCCCGTATTTATCGTGTATAGGTCGTCCGGGCCCATCTGCATTGTAAGAATAGTTCATTTCATTATAACATGTTTAGTATAGTTTCATGACTCATGATCATACGCATCATATGTGTGCTTGGTATGAGAAGTGACTGATCATAGCATATGCCTTCGGCCAGACTGTTTATGAGACCCCGATTAGGCGGTGTTGCCCTACATGAGCGCACGATACGTGTAGGATTTGCCACATGACTTGATAGTGTGATTCATGCATTTTGCAGTGTATGACATGATTACTGTATGCCCTAGCGACATCGAGGCCGTAACTTCCACAGATGTATCGTGGTTGGCAGAATTGGACACTGAAAATCTTATTCTACATGGGGTGTTATAGATATCCCTGGGTGAAAGTTTCTAAACCCTTATGCTACCAAGAGGTTGCTCAAACGTTTAGACTGAGTGGGTAGATGAGCGTTGAGTGCCGATTAACAGACGGTTACGCGTGGTCGGTTGGAAGGGGGTGCGGCCTTACCTGCCCGAGTGTAGGGGGCAATGCTAGGCTGAGTCTAACCAACTCGAGGAATGGGTCCGCTATCGATGAGTCGCGCCCGATATTGGCAGACGGATAGTGAGGTCTTTTCCACTTACGTTATTGCGTGTGATGAGGCGGCGATCTGTTTTAGAGTGTACTAGACCCCGGTGATATCCCAGATTTGAGCTGTATTGATGTATGGACATAGATGAGGATTTGTATGCTTGAATTACATTTCACATCGCATGGCCTTGGGATGGCCGATATCATTCATGTCTTGCATCGCATAGCCTTGGTACGACTCATGATATTATGGATCCATCTGCATATTCCGCATTACTCTGATACTGCATAATCCTACTACTACCTTGCGGACATACTTTCACCACCCTCTAAGCTTTTTATAAGCTTATGCACGACCGTTGCGTGCAGGTGACATTGGGGCACAACAGCGCTGAGGCAAGAGCACGTTGCAGATCGTTTTGGAGTTTTTATCCTTCATCATTGTATTTTCCTTTATGCTCATTGTACTTGTAAAAGTTTTTTATCATAGTAAAAATGTAATGGAGTTCTTAGTTATTGTTTGTGGGTTACGCCTTTGGTTATGCTAATTACGAATCAAACTGACGTTGAAAATCCACCTCGTAGCATCCCAGTATCGGAACCTGGCGAATGGGCACTAGGAGCCGAGAATGGGGTTCTAGGGAGGCTGTCGGCACCGGATTCGACGATCAGGAATTTTGTGAGCCCGATTTTCGAGTTTAGAGCGTGACAGAAGTTGGTATCAGAGCATAACTTGGGAATAACCGAGAATAATATTACATATTTACTATGAGTGTAGAATGTCTAAGTCCTGAAGTTCTGATAATTTCGTGACCTTCCGTTATAGGCTTTTAACGTGCGTGCCTTCGAGAGTTTTGAAGTTGATAGGCGCCTTCACTCTTTCCTGTAAGACATGCCGCGCAAGAGAGTTACCCGATCGACTCCCACACCACCACCTGAGGATCCCGCACCACCACCTGCGACTCTCGCATTACCACCTACGATGCCTGTTCCACCACTAGAGATTCCTACTGTCCATCCTGAGTATCCTACTCCTCCACCATAGACCGGTGCGGAGCCGACCATATCTGTGAGTGCTTCTCAGTTGCAGTAGATGTTACAGGCTATGACAGCTGCACTCCATGGGAAGAGCAGGCACCCCGTTGTTTCACCGGCACAGGCAGAGCAGAATCGTGCGAGTGCCCTTCTTCGAGAGTTTCGACGGCTCGATCCCCCGCGTTTCTAGGGTGAGCCGGACCCGACTATAGCTGGGAGATGGCGTGCTGATGTGGAGAAGGTATTTGAGACGATGGGATGTACGACTGAGCGGCGAGTTCGACTGGCCATATTCCTTCTCCATGGTGAGGCTGAGCACTGGTGGACATCAGTCTCTCGAGTAGCAGGCGCTGATTTTGTGAGGACTTGGGAGAATTTTGTGGATCGGTTCGACCGACAGTACTTCCCTGATTACATCCGACGACAGCGAGTGTTGGAGTTCGAGGCCCTGGTGCAGGGCGATATGACAGTGGCTCAGTATGCAGTTCATTTCGTAGCACTGTCTAGGTTTGCACCTTACCTTGTTGATGACGAGGAGCGAAGAGCCCGCCGCTTTGAGGATGGCTTACATTACGGTCTTCGCAGCCGTGTTATTGGCCATGAGCTTTCGACTTTTGAGGAAGTGGTGTGGAAGGCACAAATTTTTAAGACAGTGGGCCGATTCTCAGTCTGATCGCAGTCAGAGGAGAGACCAGAAGAGGCGGGCTCATTCCAGTGATTCCCAGCAGCGCCGACCACAGAAGCAGAGGCGTACAAGTCGTCCAGCCTTCCGAGCACCAGCAGCACCTTCAGCACCTCCACCACCACCTCCGAGACAGTTCACCGGTACTTGTTTTAGGTGCGGTGTGACGGGACACCGTTTGTGGGAGTGTTCCAGACCCCAGTAGTAGCAGAGAGGTCCACAGCAGCAGAGGGCTCATCAGCAGCCTCCACCGCAGCAGCAGAGACCCCCACAGCAGCAGCGATAACAGCCCCCACCACCTAGGTCACCTCAGTAGTGGCATCAGCCTCGGAGGCCGCAGCAGCAGAGACAGCAGTTTCGACAGCCTCAGCGACCCCAACAGCAGTAGCAGCATGTTCAGAGGGGACAAGCACCTCCCCAGCCAGCTCAGGCTAGATTTTATGTGGCTCAGTTGGATCCGCAGTCATCTGGAGGAGTCGTTGAGGGTATACTTCCAGTTTTTGCACGCATTGCATGTGTGTTATTTGATTCCGGTGCATCGCACTCTTTTGTGGCCGAGAGCTTCTTTCGATCGACTGGCTTACCGTTAGAGTCTGCTGGTGAGAGCCTATCAGTATCGACTCCCTTAGGGAGGACTGCAGTGTTGGGCCGATATTGCTCGTCTTGTCCCGTTTTAGTTGGGGATACCTTTCTGCCTGCAGATTTGTTTGTATTGCCAATGTCTGAGTTCGATGTTATCTTGGGCATGGATTGGCTCCCCGAGTACTATGCTATATTGGACTGCGCCGTGTAAGACCTGTATCTTGGTCCGTACCTTTCCTTAGACTTCCGCGGTCTAACTGGTCGAATTCCGGCAACCTTCGACCCTTAACCGATATCGACGCGCGATCCTGATTCATATGCCGACAACCTGAGTCGACTCAACCTGAGACCAATACCATAGCGACCGCGCCGTCGTTGCGGTTCCGATGATGCAACTCGCGCGCCAAGGCGATACCCTGGTCAAGAGATGTGGGCCAACGTTCGGTGCGAGAAAATACCGCGCGTTGCGAAACCCAAGGGAATCTCTATGATTTGTCACATCAATCACATCAATCCCATCAATCAATCAACCCATCAATCCATCACATGTCAAGTACACATCACTTTATTCCACTTTCCCAAGCAACCACAAAAGTCTCCCAAACCCATACCTCTCTTACACAAAAGCCACAAAAGTCAAGCTTTTCTTACACAACCATCACTCACCACATCCATCCATCATTCTCTCTCTCTCCCTTATATCACTCTCTCTCTTTCTCTCTTTCTCATTTCAAATTTCCAAGCAACAAAAGAGTTCCAAGACTCCATACGTATGGAGTTTTCCAAATCTCTCTAAGCTTCATGTGGCCCACCTCTTCATCCCAAAATCTCTCATCTCAACCCTCCATTCTTCATCTCATCCATTGAAGTTGAAGCTAAGGTGCCAAGGAACCCCTTGGAGCAAGAAGATCGGACGGTGGGTGCCTCTATATGGTAGTTTTACTTATTTTTATGATGGGCCAAGTGAGGCCCACCGATCCATGGTGTGGATCTCACTTGGGACCCTAATATGTGGCCGATGGACCACTTGGATCATCATGATCGTTCCATGATGGGGCCATTTTCCATAGACCCCATCATGATGTTTATTTCATTTAGAAAGGTCATCTAGACCGTCCATATCGGTGGGGAATGGATCTCCACCGTTGATTTACATTTTTGATGGTCCCATGTTCAAGGGGATCCGTTTATTGTATGATTCATTGCAAGGGAGGGCCCATAATGTCGGGGTCCCTCCATCGCAAGGCGTGTCCCACTCTCTATCTCTCTCTCTCTCATTTATTTCTTTATTTTATTTTATTTTATTTTATTTTATTTTTATGCTATATGATTGTGTGGCCCACTTGAATGGATCCCACCTTGACATTATTTTTTTCACGATGTATTCAAGTGGAGCCCACCATATACATTGTACCCATATCACTCATCCGTGGTGGCCCACTCCATCAGGGCCCACCACATTGCATTTCTTTTAAGGGACCAAGACCGTCCAGCGTCTGGGACGCTGGACGTTTCAAAGGAAAAAGAGAAAAAGGGAAAGAAGAAAAAGGAACTTTTGGGTGGTCCATTTGCCTAGGCCCCACCATGATGTATTTACATAATCCAAGCCGTCCACCCTCTTACCTACGGTATTTTAGCCGTTGGGTAGAAGTTTGGAGCTGATTGGAAGACCTGGTGGGCCATGGCATCCATGAATGTATTGGTCTCGGGTGGGGCCCGCCTGGAGCTGATTGGACGGTGGCACCCACCACTGTGGCGCCCGCCTTATGAATGTGCTGCCTCCACCATCCAGCGGACGGTGGGGCCCTGTGTGATGTATGTGCTTATTCCGCACTGTCCACTGGACAGTGGGACCCGCCATGGTGCATGTGATGCACCCAGACCGTCCATCCACTTGTAAAGATCATATAATGCCTAGGGGTTTAGGCCCACTTTGTTATGCATGCAAGGCCTATGGGTTAGGCCCATTTGGACTATTTAAGGCCTATGGGCTAGGCCCATCTGCTTTGTAAAAGGCCTATGGGTTTAGGCCCACTTGTTATGTCCTAAGTCCATAGGACTAGGCCCTTTTGATGTATTCCAAGGCCATTGAAATTGGACCCATTTGTTGCATTTTTGAGCCCATGGGATCAGGCCCATTTGATTGTTTAAGGCCTATGGGTTTAGGCCCATCTGGTTTATACAAGGCCGGCGGGTTTAAGCCCATCTGATTTATACAAGGCCTACGGGTTTAGGCCCATCTGGTTTATACAAGGTCTACGGGTTTAGGCCCATTTAATGTACCATAAGGCCTAGGGGTTTAGGCCCATTGAACTCATATAATGTCTAAGGGTTAAGGCCCATTCGGCATTCATATGAGATTCAATTGGTGTGACCCATTCGACCCATGAGTTAAGCTCATTTGATGCAATCCAAGGCCCACGGGTTTTGACCCATTGCAATGCACATAAGACCCATTGGTGTGGCCCATCTATGTGGCCCATCTGATGAATAAAAGGCCCATAAAATATGGCCCATTTAATATATATGTAAGGTCCAATGGGAACAACCTACGGTCCATTGTAATGTGTAAATCCATTACAGACTAAGTACTGATGTTTACAAAGATCGTGCCTTGAGTGCAATGTTGGTTTGACGTCCACATTGCGAGTGTAATGCTATTTGGATGTCCACATTACGACTCTCTTTAAGGCCCATTACTGGGCCGTACTTGCTGTATGTAGACCATCCAGATCCATCTGCGTTGTAAGAATGGTTCATCACTCATTTACATGTTTAGTATAGTTTCATGACTCATGATCATACGCATCATATGTATGCTTGATATGGGGATTGACTGATCATAGCATATGCCTTCGGGCAGGTTGTTTATGGGCTCCTGGTTAGGCAGTGTTGCCTTACATGAGCGCACATATGCGCAGGATTTGTTGCATGACTGGATATCGTGAATCATGCATTTCGCATTTGTGTGACATGGGTATTGTACACCCTAGCGACATCAGGGCCGTACCCTCCACAGACGCATCGTGGTTGGCAGGATTGGATACCGAAAATCTTGTTATATATGGAGTGCTATTGATATCCCTGGGTGAAAGTCCCTAAACCCTTATGGTACCAAGAGGTTGCTCCAACATCTAGACCGAGTGGGTAAATGAGCGTTGAGTGCCGATTACCTAACGGTTACGCTCTCCACTGTGTCATGGTCGGTTGGAAGGGGGTACAGCCTTACCCGCCTGAGAGTAGGGGGCAATGCTAGGCTGAGTCTGACCAGCTCGAGGAATGGGTTCGCTATCGACGAGTCACGCCCGATATTGGCAGACGGATAGTGTGGTCTCTTTCACTTACCTTATTGCCTGCGATGTGGCGGTAATCTGGTTTAGAGTGTACTAGACCCCGGTAATATCCCATATTTGAGCTGTATTGATGTATGGACATAAATGAGGATCTGTATGCTTGAGTTACATTGTACATCGCATGGCCTTGGATGGCCGATACCATTCATGTCTTGCATCGCACAAGCCTTGGTATGGCTCAGGATATTATGGATCCATCTGCATATTCCGCATTACTCTGACACTGCATGCTCATATTACTACATTGCGCACACACTTTCACCACCCTCTAAGCTTTCTGTAAGCTTATGCACAACCGTTGCGTGCAGGTGACGTTGGATCGCAGCAGCGCTGAGGCAGGAGCACGTTGCTGAGCGTTTTGGAGTTTTTATTCTTTACCATTGTATTTCCTTTTATCCTCATTGTACTTGTAAAGTTTTTGATTATAGTGGAAATGTAATGGAGTGCTTGGTTGTTGTTTGTGGGTTATGCCTTTGGGTTATGCTTATTACGAATCAAACTGACATTGAAAATCCTCCTCGTAGCATTCCAGGATCAGAACCTGGCGAATGAGAGCTAAGAGTCGAGAATGGGGTTCTACGGAGGCTGTCGGCGCCGGATTCGGCGATCGAAAATTTCGTGAGCCCGGTCTCCGAGTTTGGGGCGTGACACGCCGCGAGGATAGTCATGTTCTGTATATCCGGCATGCCACAGTTTCAGTTCGTTGCAGAGGCCAGAGGAGAGCGGTTTTCTTGTTTGATGTCATGTGCCTTAGAGGAGCCTGTTACCGCCGGCATCGACCATTTGCCCGTGGTTTGGGATTTTCCTGATGTGTTCCAGGAGATTCCGGGATTACCGCCTCGCCGACTCACCGAGTTCCAGATTGATCTCGTGCCTGGTACCATGCCTATTTCGAAGGCCTCGTATCGTATGGCACCATTGGAGTTGCGGAAAGTGTAGAAGCAGTTGGACGAGTTACATGAGTTGGGCTTTATCCGTCCGAGCAGTTCGTCGTGGGGAGCACTGGTACTCTTCGTGAAGAAGAAGGATGGTTCGTTGAGGCTCTGCGTTGACTATCTCGAGTTCAACAAAGTCACGATCAAGAACAAGTACCCGCTCCCGAGGATTGATGATTTGTTTGACCAGCTGCAGGGTGCACAGTTCTTTTCGAAGATTGACCTGCTTTCCGGTTATCATCAGATTCGGGTCCGAGATGAGGACATTCCGAATACAGCATTCAGGACGCGTTACGGTCATTTTGAGTTTTAGATCATGTCCTTTGGACTGACCAATGCACCCGCGGTCTTCATGCAGCTGATGAACGAGGTCTTCCGTCTTTATCTCGATTAGTTTGTTGTAGTCTTCATCGATGACATTCTGATCTATTTGAGGACCCGTGAGGAGCATGAGCAGCATTTTGAGATCACGTTGCAGACCCTCCGTGCACACTAGCTGTATACGAAGCTGGAGAAGTGCGAGTTCTGGTAGGAGGAGGTGAGGTTCCTCGGTCACATGGTGACCAGGGAGGGTGTCGCAGTCGACCCCTCGAAGGTCGAGACAGTGCGTCAGTGGGGTCAGCCCATGACTGCGACAGAGATCCATAGTTTCCTTGGTTTGGCGGGCTACTACCGGCGTTTCATTGAGGGCTTCTCTCGTATTGCAGCCCCGCTGACCAGGTTGACTCGAAAGGGGGTAGAGTTTACTTGGAGTGACGCCTACGAGCGAGCATTTACGGAGTTGAAGGACCGTCTGACGTCTGCTCCTGTCCTCACTTTTTCCTTTGGGAGTGATGGTTTTATTATATTCACTGATGCCTCGCATATCAGTTTGGGTACTGTCCTGATGCAGCACGGGAGACCAGTCGCCTTCGCGTCTCGTCAGCTCAAGGTCCATGAGCTGAACTATCCTACACATGATCTGGAGCTGGCTGCAGTTGTCTTCACACTGAAGGTATGGAGGCACTATCTTTATGGGGTTAGGTTCGAGCTCTTCTCTGATCACAAGAGCTTGAAGTACCTCCTCTTCTCGCAGTCTTAGTTGAATATGAGACAGAGGCGCTGGATGGAACTCCTGAAAGACTATGATTTCGATCTCCAGTACCACCCGGGTAAGGCGAACGTGGTGGCAGATGCTCTCAGCCGCAGCCACGAGGCCTAGTAGCGCATATGATGATGCAGGAGTGGCGGATGCTTGAGGATATCGCAGCGTATGATTTTGAGTTTGGCCTGCAGTCTTCTATCGTGCAGTTATCGAGCCTGTCAATTCAACCCTCTCTTATCGTAAGGGTGATCGAGGCTCAGCAGGCTGATGAGTCATTGCAGAGTCATATGGCTGAGGCTACATCTGAGAGTTAGGCAGATTGGCACATTGGTGCAGATGGTGGACTTCGCTTCAGAGACCGATTATGTGTCCCGAATATTCCAGAGTTACGTAGAGATCTTATGACCGAGGCACATCGATCGCGGTTTTCTATCCACCCTGGCTCTACGAAGATGTACCGTGACATGAGGAGACAGTATTTTTGGGAGGGGATGAAGCGCCAGATCGCCAGTTTTGTGGCCGAGTGTGACACGTGCCAGCGTGTCAAGGCCGATCATCAGAGACCCCCTGGTCTATTGCAGCTGTTGAGCGTCCCGATGTGGAAGTGGGAGCACGTGTCGATTGATTTCATTATGGGCTTACCGAGGACTCAGTGCGATCATGACACTATCTGGGTTGTTGTGGATCGTCTGACGAAGTTGACACATTTTCTTGTGATGCGTGTGACTTGGTCTATGGACCGGCTTGCGAGGTTATTCATTGAGGAGGTTGTGAGACTGCATGGTGTTCCGGTCTCGATCGTTTCTAACCGAGATTGAGGTTCACGTCTCATTTTTGGGGGAGCTTCCAGAGAGCGATGGGGACTGATTTGCAGCTCAGCACCGCGTACCATCCGTAGACCGATGGCCAGACCGAGAGGGTCAATCAGATACTTGAGAATATGCTTCGGGCCAGCGCGATTGATTTCGGGGGTAGCTGGGATGAGCATATGCGATTGGCTGAGTTCGCGTACAATAACAGCTATCAGGCGACCATCGGTATGGCTCCTTTCGAGGCACTATATGACAGACCATGCAGATCACCGAGTTGTTAGAACGAGGTTGGAGAGCGTCGTCTCCTAGGTCTCGAGCTTGTGCAGGAGACGTCAGAGGCTATTGACATCATCAGGCAGAGGATGCGCATAGCTCAGAGCCGATAGAAGAGTTTTCCTGATCGTCGGCATCGTCCCTTGGAGTTTGATGCAGGGGACCATGTGTATCTCAAGGTCTCGCTCATGAAGGGCGTAGTTCGATTTGGAGCGAAGGGCAAGCTTGCCCCAAGATTCATAGGACCTTTTGAGATCACTGGGGGCGTTGGCGCCGTGACCTATCGGCTTGCCTTGCCATCTCAGTTGTCTGGCATCCACGATGTTTTTCACGTCTCCATGTTGAGGAAGTGTGGGTCAGACATAGTTCCCGTTATTGATTGGCAGCTGCTGGAGGTTCGTGAGGATGCTTCTTACATTGAGCAACTAGTCTGTATCCTTGATTGTTCACTCCCCAAGTGCAGGGTTGTGATGTAGTAATAACTCGGTAAGACCGAGGTCGAATCCCAAAGGACTGAAACTTGTACGTTATCTAAAATTAGGTAGATTTAGAACTAGAATGAGATGACATCTAAATCAACTAGAATTTCAAGGAATAATTATGAAATTATTATCTAAAACTTAGGAAATCAGAGATGGGAAACTAGGGATTCAGAGGATCCACTTGTAGAGATCAGGGAGATCTTATGCCTGCTTCAAAGATCATGGAATTTAACTGAACTGTCATTGATTTAGTTTCAAAGAGATGAAAGGTATATGAATTAGAATGGATTCCATCACCAAACCATGCCCAAGAGACTATAGCAAACAATAGAATTAAACTAATTACCAACCAATCAATATGCCATGAAGGTTAGGAAGGGTACTGTCATCCAACCATGCCCAGGAGACTATGGTGAACAACAGGACTTCCTGACGTCATAAACACTAAAAGAAAAAGGACATGCTCAAAGCCATTGTAGACCCATTGTAATTTCAGTCACAACAGACCATTAAAGACTTAAAACATTCCATTAACAAAACTAATAATCAACATCAATTCAGTTTTTAAACAAAAAGCACGAGCAAGGTCTCTCCCATCACGCTACAGGCTTCACCTCTTAGCCCTAACTAAGAGGTTTAGCCAAGCATGACTAAGCTAATCTCAAAAACAGTAAAAATAAAAAAAACTCTTCCTGTAATTTGAATTCAAGCTTTCAGCTGTAGATGCCCCAAGATCTGATCTCCTCCCCTTTATCCCAGAGCCTCCACGTTTTCTCCCTCTCCCTTATATAGCTGCTGAAGACGGTGGAGTGCTGTCCTTTTGCAAGTCAGTTACGCAGTCCATGCGTAAGTAAGTTTACACAGATGAAATCCAGCCCACCTAGCTCCTTAAATTCCTTGCAAATCAGCGAAATATCTGCCCCATCTTGATCAGATTTTTCATCCCTACAGGATGGATGGTGCAGATCTTCACCCACCTTGAAGATAGGAGCCCACAACAATCTATAACATGGATCGTGCAAAAGAGTCTGCGGACGTTGCGGAGCGGATTAATTTTTTGTCCAGTTGACATGGATTGAAAAGATGCATATTATTCGGTCAGTTTTTAACCCTGATCAAGATGGGTGGACCGGATCATCTGGAAAGATCATGTATGTAGCCCCCAAGATACGTCTGTAGGTCTGTTTGCGGAACAGAGCTTCCGCACAAGCTCTGTGATGATCGGTGGGCCCCAGGATGATGTTGCATGGAAAATCTATTCCGTCCATTAAAATCTCGTCAAAAAACCAGTGAGGAATGACTGATTTCGGATTGAGTTTGGTGTGGTCCCCTGTATCAACTCACTTCACCGTTCATCTTACGTTTTCCATCAGTCTACGTCAGTACATGTGCATGGGATAAAATAGACACCTAGGTGAGGGTTATTCCTACCCACGAGATGCAATGGACAGTCTGGATCATCCATTTGGATGATGAGTGGGCCCCACTGCACGAAAACGACGGAAGCTGGTGCGTCCGCTGTTTGAAATCGAGAAGGAGAAGAAGAGACGGGTCAGCCCGTCTTTTGACCGGGCTGACCGTCCGGTGCGGCTTGTGTGTGCATGCACTAAATCCAAGGCCCACGGGTTTTGACCCATTGCAATGCACATAAGACCCATTGGTGTGGCCCATCTATGTGGCCCATCTGATGAATAAAAGGCCCATAAAATATGGCCCATTTGATATATATGTAAGGTCCAATGGGAACAAGTTTTTGTCCTTCATCATTGTATTTTCCTTTATGCTCATTGTACTTGTAAAAGTTTTTGAACATAGTGGAAATGTAATGGAGTTCTTGGTTGTTGTTTGTGGGTTATGCCTTTGGTTATGCTAATTACGAATCAAACTGACGTTGAAAATCCTCCTCGTAGCATCCCAGTATCGGAACCTGGCGAATGGGCACTAGGAGCCGAGAATGGGGTTCTACGGAGGCTGTCGGCGCCGAATTCGGCGATCAGAAATTTTGTGAACCCGGTTTCTGAGTTTGGGGCGTGACAGTATAATTTACCCCATTTCGGATAGCACTTGGGTCAGCCCAGTTCAAGTTGTTCCCAAAAAGTCAGGGATTATGGTAACGAAAAATGAGGATAATGAATTAGTACCAATCCGCATGACTTCGGGTTAACGAGTTTGTATTGATTACCGTAAACTGAACCTGGTCACAAGGAATGATCACTTTCCTCTTCCTTTCATAGATCAGATGCTTGAGAGATTGGCGAGGCACAGTTACTATTATTTCTTGGATGGTTACTTCGGGTATAACAAGATTTTCATTGCTCCCGAGGATCAAGAGAAAACCACATTTATATGTCCTTTTGGTTCATATGCCTATTAACGTATGCCTCCTTTTGGTCCTCTTGCTACTTTTCAACGATGCATGATGAGTATTTTTTCAGACATGGTTGAGCGTTTTCTCGAGATTTTCATGGATGATTTTTGCATTTTTGGCTCTTCCTTTGATGAATGTTTATACTGTTTATCTCTTGTCCTAGAAAGATGTAAAAAAATGATTGGTATTAAATTGGAAAAAGTGTCATTTTATGGTTCAAAAAGGGATTGTACTCGGACATGTTATTTCGAGTAAAGGCATTGAAGTTGATAAAGCGAAGATTGATTTAATTTCTAGTCTTCATCCACCTAAAACGGTGAAGGAGATTAGATCATTATTAGGGCATGCAGGATTTTACCGAAGATTCATTAAGGATTTTAGCAAAATTTCTCGCCCTTTATGCAATTTATTAGCTAAAGATGTTGCATTTGTCCTTAATGATGATTGTCAGAAAGCTTTTGATAAGTTAAAGCATTTATTAACTTCTGCTCCAATCATCCAACCACCTAATTGGAGTTTACCTTTTGAGCTTATGTGTGATGCTTATGATTATGTTGTTGGAGCCGTCTTAGGACAACGATTGAACAAAATGCCTCATGTCATTTATTATGCTAGTAGGACTCTAAATGATGCTCAACTGAACTACTCTACCACTAAAAAAGAGTTGTTGGCAGTGGTATTTGCTCTAGATAAATTCAGGTCATATCTCATTGGATCAAAGGTTATAGTGTTCTTAGACCATACAACATTGAAATATCTTCTTTCTAAAAAAGATACTAAACCTCATTCGTTAGATCCTCTTGCTACAAGAATTCGATATTGAAATTCGAGATAAAATGGGGTCCAAAAATGTGGTAGCTGACCATTTGTCTAGACTTGTCTTGGAGTCCACAGTGGAT
This sequence comes from Magnolia kwangsiensis, assembly GCA_037074715.1. NCBI lineage: Eukaryota > Viridiplantae > Streptophyta > Magnoliopsida > Magnoliales > Magnoliaceae > Magnolia > Magnolia kwangsiensis. The sequence goes on along the minus strand of CM073573.1, from coordinate 152,764,263 downwards.
CCTTTACCAATGAACGAGTCTTTCCCTAATGAACAGCTTTTAGATATTTCTCAATTACCTTGGTATGCGGATATTGTAAATTATCTTGTTACAGGTCAAGTTCCTTCTCATTGGACTAAACAGGATAAATCCAAATTTCTTACTGAGGTTAAACATTTCTTTTGGGATGATCCATACTTATTCAAACTCTATCCTGACCAGGTCATTAGGAGATGTGTACCTGAGAGTGAGTTTTATAGTATAATCGCCTTTTGTCATGACCATGCATGTGGTGGTCATTTTGGTTCAAAGAAAATAACTGCAAAAGTTTTACAAAGTGGATTTTATTAGCCTACACTTTTTCGAGACACTCATGCCTTTTGTTCTACATGTGATCGATGCCAACGTATGGGTAATATTTCCCGCAGGAACATGATGCCACTTACCAATATTCTCATTGTTGAGATATTTGATGTTTGGGGTATTGACTTCATGGGTCCATTTCCCCCATCATTCGGTTATATGTTTATCCTTGTGGCTGTCGATTATGTCTCTAAGTGGATTGAAGCAGTGCCATGTAAAACGAATGATCACAAAGTTGTGGTCCTCTTCTTGAAAGAAAATATCTTTTCTCATTTTGGTACTCCTTGGGCAATTATAAGTGATGGGGGTACTCATTTTTGTAATAAACCGTTTGAATCTTAAATGAAGAAATATTCCATTACCCATAAAGTTACAACTCCATACCATCCACAAACAAGTGGTCAAGTAGAGGTTTCGAATTGGGAGATTAAACAAATTTTAGAGAAAACAGTTCACCTTGATCATAAGGATTGGTCGCAACATTTGAATGATGCTCTTTGGGCGTATCGTACAGCTTTTAAAACCCCGATTGGAATGTCTCCTTATAGGCTTGTCTTTGGGAAAGCATGTCACTTGCCTGTGGAACCAGAACATCATGCTTATTGGGCCATTAAAACCTTTAATTTTGACTTAAACAAGGCTGAAATGCACCGTAAACTTCAACTTAATGAGTTAGAAGAAATTCGAAATGAGGCATATGAGAATACAAAAAATTATAAAGACTGGATAAACTTTTTCCATGACCACTTAATTCTCCGTAGGACATTTGAACCGAACCAGAAAGTATTATTATATAATTTCAGGTTACGCCTCTTTCCTGAAAAACTGCGCTCGCGATGGTATGGTCCTTATCAGGTAGTAAAAGTATTTCCTCATGGAGCAGTTGAGATTAAAAATTTTAAGGACGGGAATATTTTCAAAGTAAATGGTCAACAGCTGAAACCTTATTTGGAAGATTTGGTTAATCACGATGTTGAGGAAGTTAATTTGGAGGACACAGGTTTTCATGATTGATTAATTCATGGTCCATTCTTGTCTGGCTGAAGACGTTAAACTTAACGCTCCTGGGAGGCAACCCAGCTTTTCATTCTATTTCGTTTTCCTAGTTAGGTAGTTTAATGTTTGTGGGTAACATTATTGCAAACCCTCACGAGACTACAACTCGTCCACTAGGGGTAACCTAGGGGTTTAAAGGCTTATTGCATACGCTAAATGCAATCGAGAGTACCTGCGAAAGTGGTATAGGTAGGATCTTATTTTTTATTTTGTTTTAGTTGATTTCTCTCTTGTGCTAACTCGCTTTTACGTTGATATCTCTGGAAAGCCTCTTGAGTCTTTCGTTCAGGTACTATCTTTCCATCACTCCTCTTTTACTTTCGTTGTCCCATACGCATTGCATGCTTATTTCTTTTACATTGAGGACGATGTAGATTTTAGGTTGGGGGTGGGCGATTAGGTTACCTAATCAGTTTTTTCTTGGTCTTGAGCCAAAAAAAATTGTGAAAATTTTTAAATTATTATGAAATTTTTTCTAAAATTTCTTGTGACTTTGAAGTGATTTTGAAGGATAATTGTGATTTTAAAATTAAAAAACATAGAATGTGGTAATTTATGACTCTGGATTCAGCCATTTGCTAGATTTCACAGTTAAGTTTGAGTTTTTAATCCATGATTAGAAGTTGTAAACATTGATTGAGTCATGATTTCACACATCACATCTCGCTTACACATTAAGGTTCTGGTTCGATAATTGAATGATTAACTTGGTAATTACTAAATATGAAAGGAATCAGCCTGAAAAAAAAATTGAATTGAAAGGGTAAGTCGCATAATGTCACGCCCCAAATCCAAAAATCGGATTCACATGAATCCCGATTGCCGAACCCGGTGCCGACAGCCTCTGTAGTGCCCCATTCTCGGCTCCTGACAAGCAAATGCCAGATTCCGATCTGGGATCCTTCAAGGAGGGTTTTTAGAATGATTTTTTTTTTTGTAAAGGAGCATAACCACAAGCATAACCAAGTCACAAAACAACATCACCACATATCCACTATAACAAAATTTTAAGTACAATGCAGAAAGGGAAATACAAAGTGATCAAAAAGCTTCAAAAGGTCCTGATGTGCACTCCTGTCTCAGCGCTGCTGTCGTCCAACGCTACCTGCACGCAACTATCGTGCATAAGCTTACAAAAGCTTAGAGGGTGGTGTAAGTGTGTGCGCAAGGCAAACGCCAAGTGTATAGTATCAGAACAATGCGGAAGTATGTGGTAAGTCCATAGAATCAACCATGCCAAAGCTATGCGATGAGATATGAATGTCATCGGCCACACCGATACAATGCAAGGCCTATATAGTCGAATGTCATATGCGAAATGCAATCCAAGCAAGTCGGTACTCCTCAAGTACGTATATCAGTACAGTTCCTCTCTGGATATCACCGGGGTCCAATACACTTGCAGAGACTGCCACCTCCCTAGCTGCACAGTCAATCAAGCGGATAAGACCTCACTATCCGCCTGACCAGTAGTATGCCAATACCTACCTGGATCGTCGATAGCGGACTCATTTGCGAGCTAGTCAAACTCAGCCTAGCTTATAGCCTCCTCACTCAGGCGGATAAGGCCACACCCCCTTCCAACCGACCACGACACAGTGGGAGACGCGGCCTACTGGTATTCGGCACTCGGGCGCTCATGCATCCACTCGGTCTGGACGCTGGAGCATCTCCTGGTACCAAAAAGGTTCTGGGACTTTCACCCAAGGACATCCTAAGTGCCCATAGTGCTAGAATAAGTATTTTTGGTATCCAATACGGCCATCCACGATGTACCTGTGGAGCCACGGCCCTGATGTCGCTAGGGCGTGCAGTGATCAAGTCATACGTATGCGAGATGTATGAATCACGCTGTCAAAACATGCAGCAATCCAGCGCGTACTGCGCGATCATGTGGGGCGCTCACTCACATAACGAGCCCCATAAATAGTCTGCCCAATGACGTATGTTATGATCAGTCATTACTCATATCAAGCATACATATGATGCGTATGGTCATGAGTTATGAGATTATTCTAAGCATGTTATAAGGCAATGAATAGCAACGGGTATGGACCTATCAATGGGCCCTAAAGAGAGTTACAATGCGGACATTTAACTAATATTGTACATACAATGTGGACGCCAAACCAACATTGTTTTCTAGGCACGGCTTACCATATATATCATTTCAAGAACCATGATAAACGTACATTGCAATGGACCCTAAGGACATCCGTTAGGCCTCGATCCCTGGGCCTTAGATATAGCAAATGGGTCATATTACATGGGCCTCACATTCACCAAATGGGTTACATTGATGGGCCTTACCAACGAGCCCTATGTACATTGCAATGGTCCATGATCCATGGGCCTTGAAATACATCAAAGTGGCCTCACAACTTGAGCCTTAAATATGTCAGATGGGCCCATATACATGAGCTTTAAATATATCAACTAGGCCACTCCTTCTGTGCCCCATGCACATCAAATGGCTTAATCTCATGGACTTTAATATGTATCAAATGGGCTTGAATCCCGTGGGCCTTATATAAAATAAGTGGGCCGGATTCTATGGGCATTGCATATGCCAAATGGGCCGAAACCCATGGGCATTACATATGCCAAATGGGCTTAATCCCATGGACATTGCACATGCCAAATGGGCTTAATCCCATGGACATTGCACATGCCAAATGGGCTTAATCCCATGGCCTTAGATGTGCACCAAGGTGGGCCTGAATGAATGGCCATAAATGGATCAACATGGGCCCTATATACATGCCAAAAATGGGCCCATTTGAACCATGGATCTACCTCATTTTAGTTGATAAAATGGATGGACGGTTAGGATGCAACTCATGCATCATGGCGGGGGTCACAGGAAGGCCCACCATCATAATCATATTAATATACTATATAATTTATATACAGTATGTGTGTGTGTATATATATATATATATATATATATATATACACAATATTATATTTAGTATAATATTATATATATACATATTTATATATATATATATATATATATATATATATATATATATATATATATATATCTACATACACGCACACATACAAACGCACTCACACACGCACACACACCTGGCAACAGTGGGCTCCACCGTCTGTGCGGACGGTGGACTAGCCACATACATCACTGTGGGTCCCATGTGGGGCCCACCATAATATTTATTTTCAATCCAACACGTTGATAAGGTCATGCAGACCTGAATGAATAGGAAAAACAAATTTCAGCTTGATCCAAAACTTGTGTGGACCCAAAAAGAGTTCCAATGGTAAAATTTAATTCTCACTGTTTCATCTCACGTGGGCCACCTACACATTGGATGGGCCTAATTTTTGGACGGTGGCCCATTGCACTGAGGGTCCACCGTATGGACGGATTGGATGACAAATAAACACCAAGGTGGGGCCCACGGCAGGGGCCGTGGGTCTGCCTCGTCCGCCCGCCCGCTGACGACGCAGGACGCCTGGCGTCCTGCCGTGACGCCAGAGGCAGCAGCGCGTCTGCTGCTGTTTTTTTTTTTTTTTGAAATCCATAATTCCTGAGGATTTTCAGGTGTGCGGGCCACCCCAAGTAAATCCACTCCGTCCATCGCATTCCCAAGGCCAAAACAGACTTATCAAGACCAATAATGGACATCTTCCAGTGCGTAGCAAAAATCTAAATAGATGGCAACGGTACTGACATTGTTTTCAACACTATGGCCCACTAGATACCCTAATCAACCTCATTTTTCGGCTCAACGCCTAAAATGGGATGGGGAAAAAGATAGACGGCTTGGATTGAATACATGCCTCAAGGTGGGGCCTATATGGGTGGTCTTCCCCAAAGGCTTAGTAATAAGCCTTTATTGTGTTTTCATCCAGGGACGTCCAGACATCACTGGACTCCTTTTTGACTAAATGCAAACTTTTTAAGTGGGCCTTACCTGGGTGGGCCACCACATACTAGGTGGTGAGGGTACAATGCATATAAGGTGGGCCCACTCGTGGATGACTTGGACAAAATACTTACTTAAAGGTGGGGTCATCCAAGTGGGCCATACGGCCATTTCATCACATACAAGGAAGTAAATGGAAAGAAAGGGAAAGAGAAATAGAGTGAGACACGCGTGATGGAGGGACCCCGGCACTATGGGCCCTCCATTTCAATTATCCAATCATACATCAAAGGTCCCCTTGCATATGGACCATCAACAAAAGATCGACGGTGGGGATCCCACCCCACTAGGAATGGACGGTCTAGATGACCTCCTCAATACTAGGAAAGTAAACATCATGATGGGGTCCATGGAGAATGGCCCTATCATGGAATGGTCTTGATGATCAAGATGAGCCATTGGCCACATCTTAGGGTCCCAAGTGAGATCCAAACCATTGATCGGTTGGCCTCACTTGGCCCATCTTAAAAACATAAAAAGTAGTCTAAAGAAACACCCACCACTTGATCTTCTTGGTCCGTTGAGATGCCGGTCTCTTAAAGCTTTACTTTAATGGTGGAGATGGGCAATAGATGGCTAGGATGGGAGATTTGGGAGTGGAAAGTGGGCCACCAAAATCACACCTCTCCCATGGGGAGCCTTGGACGTGGGAGGCTCTCTTGGTTGCTTGGGTTTGGTGTGAGAAAAGAGAGAGAGAGGGAGAGATGAGATGTAGAGAGATGGAGTGATGTGAGGTGAGTGATGGGTGAGGTGAGTGATGGGTGAAGTGAGAGGTTAGTTGACTTAGGTGGTTGCTTGACTTGTGGAGAAAGGAAGCATGGGTGGGTGTACTTGACATGAGAGGTGATTGATGGGATTGATGGGACATATTGTAGAGATTCCTTGGGATTTGCAACGCTCGGTGTTTTTGCTTGAACTGAACGTGGGCCCGTATCTCATCGTCTGGGTATCGGATCAGTGCGTGAGTTACGGCGTTGGAACCGCGGCGACGGTGCGGTCGCAATGATACAAGTCTCGGATTAAGCCGGCTCAAATGAATAAGATACGACTTACGGTCGTGCGCAACGTCAACTATAAGTCGCGGATTGCCGAAATTTGACGAGAAGGGTCGCGAGAATCAACGGAATAGTGCGGATTAGGATACGGGTCTTACACATAATCTTCACCATAGGTTTGCTCCCTATAGGTGTAGATTCAATTCCCTATGGTTGACATTTAGTAAGAGTTGGGTGACAAGTTGTCACCATAGGTTTGTTCCCTATAGGTGAGGATTTGATTCCCCTCCTTGGCATTACTGTTCGTAAAAAAATCAAATGCTGATAGAATGCAAAGTTAATTTGTAAGGCAAGTGTTGGTTTCAATTATCATGAATTTCATTGTTAATTACCAATGATATCATAAAATTGACAATTAGATCTCTTAATAGTGATAAACTGAGATTACCCTATACACTCATGGAACTTGATGTTTAGAATTTTTTAATTGATGGATTAATATTTTGAACTTGATTATGTAGTGTACCATGAACTTGATTCCAGGAAAAAAATATTGGTCACCATTCATGAATCCTATAATTTTCGAATCTCAATTATTTGTTCATAAGTCACTCGGGTTTACAAGAATTGTCTTTTATTTCTGAAATTATTTTTCGCATGTTTTGCTCAGGACTAGCAAAATGCTGGTTGAGGGTTGTGATGGGGGTCGAATATTGCATATCAGACCCCGATTATTGCCTGATTTTACTTACATGATAATGCTTAATGTCACATTTTAATCGTGTTTTTGTTGTAGGATGTAATTAGGAGCTGGACTGAAAAAGAGAACTAAAAGCGTGGATATGATGCTCCAAAGTCACCAGAGCAAGGGACGGACTCTAGAGAACCAAGATCAATGGATTTACATGCTAGGGATCCGAGAAAATCGAGCCGTTCACGTTAAAGGGGCCCAAAATTGGTGAAGAATGTAAGATCACATGCTTCCTATTATCTGATTGACTCAAAACTTCATATATGGGCTGGGGACCATAAATTAACCGTACATGTTAAATTTCAGCCACTGAATATCTGAGGAAGTGGCCCAACGGTTAGATCAGTCACTTAATTCATTAAGTGGGGCCCACCTGCTATCTTTTTATGCCTAAAATTTTTTCTCAACTGTTAAAATAATATAAGAAAAGAGATGGATGGATTGGATTTCTGAAATACATCTCAGTGGGTCCAATCTAGGAGAGCACGTGCGCAATGTGCATAAGCAAGCGCCGCCACCAAAAAACAATGGACAGATTATATTCTTAAAATTTATTAAAATACTTTTGAGTGTCTAAAAATTGTAAAAAATTTACAGGGATGTGTTAAACTCATGTTAAGAGCTACCTGCAAAATTTACAGCCATTGGACTCCTGTACACACCATGGTGGTGGTTGGACCGGCCCACTATAATATGGTGTCCAGATCAGTCCGAGTTTCAGGACAGATTATTTTAATTGAATTAATTAAAATATTTTTAGATGTCCAAAAATTATAAAATTTTATGAGGGTGTGGCCTACCCATGGAAGGACCACCTATAAATTTTCAGAGCCATTGGGCCTTTGTACCGACCGTGGTGTGGCCTGTAATTTGGACCAGTTTTGGGTCAAATACCCAGGCACACCCTTACCTTGGGTTGCTGGGCCTGCATTTTAATGGCATGGCCCACTTGAAGTAAGTGTTGTGTATCTCTTTTTTATCTGGTAGGGCTCACTATGATATATGTGGATCATCCTGGGTCAGTAACCCTTCTAAATTAAATTTTTGGACTCCAGCAGGCCCAAGAAATGGGTAGGCTGAAATTTCAGCAAGGGGCCCAAAATTCGCTACATGGTTGATTGTTTAAAAACTATTGTAGCACACTAGATTTGAGAGAGTATTGCACACACTCCTTGCTTTCCTTCCTTAGACATTTTGGGCTTAATGAGTGTCCCTTGAGGCCCACCTTTGTGGTGATTTTGTGGGCTAGCCTTAACTAGAATTTTTAATAGTTTTATAGGCTCAATGGGCTGGGAACTTCTTTCTTGAGCCCAAGATTGTGCAAGGGCTGACCTTATTGATTTACGAACCTAATGAGCTGTTTATAAGCTGACCATGTGTATTAACGGGCCTTGATGCCCTCATAAAGTGTTTAATTATGGGCTGACTTGCAAAGCCCATAAAAATGCATATTACGAAGGGCCTTGTTAAGTCTTTGTCTAATGAGGCAAAGCCCACCCTGTCGGTATAGGTCTCGCCCTTGTGTATTCTTGGACTTATGGGCTGACCTCTAGTCCACCATAATGTATGAATTGGATGACTTTTATTTTCGACCATTTCCTTAGGGCCCATTATGTAATATAGTATATGCATGGCCACCCCTTTTGTGGCAGTGATTAGGCCTTTTGGACTCACTTCTTTTAGATAGGCCCATTGATCTTGGGGCTATACTCTCCTATTTATTGTGATGGGCTTAAGGGTAATAATATGCAAGAAGTTGGGCTCTTGGCTGCCCACTAAATTGACCTTGTACTTGGGCTAAAAGTGAGGCCCAACTCACTTATGTTAAATGTAAAACTTGCCCATGTAAATAAATTACTAGGCTGCCCATGAAGCCCACCACAATATGTGAAATTATGACCTTTATAGTTGGGCCCAAAGCTTACTTGAGGGTCCACTATTTGGCCCATAAGTTGGGCTTGGTGTATGGCCCAGTAGACCATGCATTGCATGGGCTCTAGACCTTATATTATATGAGTAATGGCGGGATACCTCTTGGAGGCCAGTTAAGGTTGAATGTCCTCCTGAGTGATCCTAAGGTAGGTCCATGAGTTTCTCTATAGATGGTTAAAGGCCCACCATACACCCTAGGCCGTTTGTTTAGGGCTTAATGTGTATGTATGTGGAACTTACCTTAACCCATGTTTGGTCCAGGCCATCCAAGCCTTAGATCGCCCGATTATGGATGTATTCTCTGCCTTGGGTTACTGCTAGACTCACAATCCAGTAACAGGCCCACTTGATCTTTTCATGATATATACACACTCTCCATTTGGTGGGGTCCCCCAGCGAATATAGTTGGCTTTCATGAGATTATTTTTACATAGTTAACTGATTTCTGGACCTTATCAGGTCTAGGAAGTTAAACTGGCCAAACGTGTATCAAAGGGCCTTAAATGTAAAATTTTATGGTTAAAACTTTATTTGGCCGTGGGGCCCACCATATTGAGAACTTGTGTGTGTGTTACATGCTTATAATTTTGGGCTTTATCAATGCATTCTTTGGGGTCACCTTTAGTGATCAGATGAGGATCCCATCTTAGATCAATTTTTTTTAGGGCATCCCATGGGCCCAGAGTGGGCAGAGTCATCCCAGTTGGGCCTAACCATATATTGGGCTAGCTTCCACCATTTTGATGGACTTGTGGGCTAAGACAATGATAGTATTGGGCCCTTAGTTGCCCACTTAAATTGTTAAGTTATTGGGCTTATGTAGTTGGGCTCTTTTCATCTAAACTTAAACTTATTTAGTCGTATATTGTGTACGCGGGCTGCTCACCAAGTCTAACTCAACGTATGGATTATATGGCCATTGGGAGTTGAGCCTTGAGTCTTAATTCCTCTCTTGGAGCCCATGTTGTTAAAAGTGGTATTTTATCTTTTTATGCCATATTATGAGGAATATATATATGTATATGGTTGGTTACATTTATTTTTATCTTTAATGTAGGCCTTGGGCCTTCTATCCATATCATTCATGGTTGATATGCCTTTTTGGGGAATGGTGGTTAAATGTCCCCATTATGGACCCCCTCTAGGCCTGGTTGTATTTAAGAGTGATTAGATACTCATCTTAGACTCTTGTTAGGCTCATTTCTATATCGCTTAGATCCATAGTTCGTATACTTAGTCTTGTGGATTACTCCAGGTAAATGGGCCGCCACTAGAGGTGAGATTCCTTATGAATATTGTCTAAATACCTAGTCTTGGTCCCTTCTTGGATAGGAGGAGTGTACTACTTTGTGTATCATCGCATAATGCGTCTAGACCCATCTTCATGGCCCATGTATATCATTGTATGTTTGGTTGACACTATATGTGTGTGGTCATATTGTGTCATTGGGCATTGCATGATACTTTTCCCGAGGGACGTAGTATCCCCACTTGAGCACGTTGGATGCTTGGGATTGATGCATGGTTGATTGCGTGATTCATGCATCTAACATTGCATAGCATATGAGCATTATCGCCCTTGCTTCATCAGGGTTGTAGCCTCCACAGATACATCGTGGATGGCCATGTTTGGACACCGAAAATGTTACTTGAGCATACCGGGTGCATAGGATGCCCATGGGTGAAATTTTTAAAACTTTCACAGTACCAAGGATCTGTTCCAGCACCGTGACCGGGTGGAATCTATGAGCGCACGAGGGCTTTATACCATTAGGTCGTGACTCTCACTGTCGTGTAGTCGGTTGGATAGGGGTGTGACCTTACTCGCCTGATGTAAGAGGGCATTGCTAGGCTGAGTCTGACCAGCTCGTGAATGGGTCCGCTACCTTCAGGCCTTATTGGTGATTGGTTGTCCACATGCGGGTAGTGAGGTCTCTTACGCTCGTTTGACTGTGCGGGGTCTGTAGAGCGGCAGTCATTTAGCAGTGTAATGGACCCCGATGATTTTCTTATGATGGAAATGTACTTGATATGTGGATTGGATATGAGCACTGGCATTACTTCGCAATATTGCATTTGCATCGGCTGTGTAAGCCTCATATTGCATCACCTTGGCATGGCGCCTAGTACTCATTGCATTACATTATGCATTGCAGTATATAGCCTTGGTATGACTTCCTACATTATCATACTGCCTTGGCATAGCTTCTTATGTTCATGATCGCCTTGGTAAGGCTAGTGGTATTAGTATTGATCGTGACTCCTTTCTACATTCTCTATCTTCTTCCGAGCACCATTGTCACACACTTTCACCACCCTCTAAGCTTTCTATAAGCTTATGCACGATTGATGCGTGCAGGAGATCGTAAGTTGGCGTCTTAGCAGCGGAACTTGGATAGGTGTGCGAGCCGAGGACCCAGTGTTACAGATTCTCTTCCTTCTTTCTTCTGTTATCTTATGTATGTCCTTTTGGACCTGATGTAAGCTTGTAAAAGTTCAAATCATAGTGAATTTTATGATGTGTGCCTTTGTTATTCTTAGATTTACTTACTGTGATCTTGAGTATGCTCGTATTGAAAATAATTATATTATTGTAAAAATCCTCCTTATAGGATCCCAGGATCGGAACCTGCCTCAGGAGCCGAGAATGGGGTACTACGGAGGTTGTTGCAGCCAGAACCAGTCATCGGGTTCCTTATGAGGTCCGGTTACCGAGTCTAGGGCGTAACACAGGGCCTCAAATTAAGATTGTTTAGGAAATTGTAAGTTTTAACTTCTGACTAATGAAAATTTATTCTTTCAATGTGTTTCATTCTTTAATTTTCATTTTATAGTCCATTTGGTTGGTTATTTATTCCAATGCAAACCAATAATATGCAGAATTCCACTTGTCATTTTGTTTTTTGCAGATGCCAAAGTGCTTCATTGTTGTATGAATCATCAAGTATCCAATGCTAGATGCTAATATCTCATGTCAGGTACGCAAGGCACATATGTATGAGATCCAAACCGTTCATCTATTATACCTAACTGTGGATACTCCATATGTCTGAAATCATAAAAACCAAATGATCCAGAGCCATGTCACTATTTTATAGGCATTTCTTTTTTTGGTTTTTTTTTTGTTAAATGTGAGTTCTTTATGAATTGTTCCTATTCTAAGGTTCCCATGGATGACTTGTTTCCTAAAATTTTTTCCAACCACATGATTTAGGGACAGCTTGGATAGAAATTTCAGTAAAAAAAAAATGTGAAAATGAGTTGGGCCTTGCAATGCTAGCTTGGCTCCTCCTTTTTTAAATGCAGATTTTGTAGATTTCTAAAATCACGCCCTGCTTTATCTGATTGGTAACTTTCAAACAGATAGTGAAAAGGAATATTTCACACCTAATTCAATGGGAGAATATTACCAGAACCTAGCATTTTCTATAGTGAAATTCCAACAAATATACATTCTAGGATCTTTTTTCTGTCAAGTTTTATATTACATTCTTGAGAAGAGAATCTTTTGATATTACATTCTTCAACTCCAGTTGTGTGCCATGCAATTTTGATTGGATTAAAATATGGAATCCAGTTGATCAGCCAAGCATAAGGAAAAGAATCCTAAAATGGGTTTTTGGAAAAATTGAAATCAAAGATTCACCAGCTAAAAATAAGTAAAATTAACTGAATTTCTAGTGTTTAAAAAGGTATACAAAAAATTAAATAATATTTTTGTGAATTCAAATTCCTCATGTTTGAAGTAACCTTAGATTCAAGCATGGCTTAAACTGAAATTCCTTCAACGCAACAGAAAAGATGCCTTTCTTATTTAGTAGATGCCTTTCTTATTTAGTAACTTCATCTCTATTCATGTTTCAAGTAAAGACTTTGCAAATCTACAAAATGAGAGACATTAAAAGGTGATAGAAGCTACTTCATTGCAATAAATGCTCCCAAATTCATAGATTGTAGCTTGATTCCCAAACAGTGGACTTTGGAGTTTGTCAAATTCAAACCCAATGCAAACTCAAGAATTTGACAAGTTCATAGATATAGAAAATTCATATTCTCATGTTGTTTATATTCTCAACTACTCATACTGTGGATATTGTTTATGTATTTTCTCAAAATTAACGGAACAAACTCGGATGTGCGTCGAAGCTATTCGGATGAGCGGGGGTCCCTGGAAGGTGGGAACCACTATTTTGACCATGAAGAAGCTGTCCATTTTCTATGGACAACATTGGAGGAGCCTGCCCATTTGGACAGGCCATGTTTATATATTTGCTAGAAATTAATGGAGCAGACCCGGATGTGCGTCGGAGCTATCCAGATAAGCGAGGGTCCCTGGAAGGTAGGAACCGCTGTAATGATCATGATGAAGTTGTCCATCTCCTATGGACAGCATTAGAGGGGCCTGACCATTTGGATAAGGCGTGTTTATGTATATATTTACAGGTACCACACCCTTAACCTAAACATATAACCTAAATCCATTCTTAATTCCCTAAAGCAAAAACTTATAACCTAACCCTACCATAAACCTTAACCTTAACCTATATAACCTTTACTTACAACCTTAACCTAAACTTACAACCTATACTTATGACATAAACTGTAACACCCTGAAAATCGGGGGTCGTGTATAAACTCAACTCCCGAGTTCCAGACCGTCACTTATGCAACAAAAATGGTTATGATTCAATGTTGTCTGATTTAAGGCATTCACATGAGTAAAAGTATACCAAAACTGCAATTCATACTTCAGATCCAGTGATAAAAGCAAGCGGAAGACTAAACAATGTATATATCACTGTATGGAAAAATAAAGTAATCTCATCTGTCTCCAAAGTATGACTACATCTCTGAGTCTCATGTACATATACATAACAAAAGAATAATGTTCAAAAAGAAAGTCCCACTGATGTCCCCTCGATCCAGGTCACCTACGGGAAGCCGTCATGATACTGCATATACGAGAACTCATCCTGGTCCTCGTCGATCTCTGGCTCCACCTCCTGGATCTCGTCCTCACCTGCAACTACAACAGGGTCTGGTGGGTGTTGCAAACACCATCCCGTAACGTGGGAATGAGTGATCAACTCAGTGGAATCATAGAGCAAAGATTAGCATGTTCACAATTCAATCACGCGATAATAGTAAAGCAGTAAATCAGACAATCCTAATACTGTTGTTAATGCAAGATGATATGACGTGATGTATGCCCTCACCGACGATCACCCTCATGCGGCAACATCTTACGACCGCGGCATGCCACACTCCCTAGAGTGCTCCACATCTTCCAGGCACATGCAATGCTATGGTGATATGATTTTCAAGTTATTATTAGTCCATTCAACCAGCAGGATTGGGAAACTAAGGTACTTTCCTTGTATCAATCCCAACACAGATCCTGTCTAGGGTCGTCACTCCTAGTAATCTCATACGATGTATATTTCGTAGGTCACTGCAAGGGCTGCCAGGGTTGTTGCTCACACTCGTTGCACCGCTCCCCCATCACCTTATCAATACAGGCCTACCGTACTCTACTGCAACAGAAGGGTCGTCACCTTCCGTGGACTCAGAATACGCTTGCGGTCACTACAAAGGGCTCGTCGCCTGATCAGTGTAGGCCGATAGCTAGAATATAGTGTCCCATACCACCATAATCTGCTCACGAGTCTAGGTGCTCACTGGTCACTACGGGGAGGTTTGTGGCCCCAGCGTAGGCCGACAGCTCGACCACGATGTCCCATACCACCATGCCCGGCTCATGAGTCTTCGTGGATCAAGGTACGATGGTTAACAGGGTTTACAATGGTAAGTTCAGTACCCTAGGTTCAAGCAGTTATGACACATACAAGGTGAACATACATCGGCCAGTCGGGTTACTTGACGGGCTCGACTAGCGCGATCGCATCTCAAGTTGAACGACATGAAGTGCGTAAAACACTTCGCGTGGCCTAACCACTGCCGCCAACTCTCAACACGAATCACGTTCATCGACGCGTCGTTCGTGGCTATGACCAGTTAGCCACGAATTCGCTCGGTTACCGACTGCCTGGACTAAGTCTAGTCCCACACATCTATGGAATCATATTAACATGATATGCAAAGGTATTGGAATTGAAATACATCATGTGAGCAAGTTAACACATGTTATAACATTCAACTTAAGCAAATCTTCAAGGCATACTTTCTATGCATGTAATGCAATCATGCATAAGGTAAACATGTAGGAAATCATTTAGGTCAGCATATTAATCATGAAATCAATCTCAAACTACTACATAACATCATTTAATTCAATACATACTGATACAAGCATTTATACAAACACATACACTACACACTTAAGTCCACATATAGTATGTCGACCCAAAGTGCGCAACTTGGCGAATCTCTTCGCCAAACTGATTATGTAAGCATTCCTAACTCTCTAATGTGGCGACAAACCATGTCAATCACGTCAGCAAAATATGCATGTAGACCGTACTTCCTACAAATGACTAAAATGCCCTAAATCTCATATTCTTCGTTAATTTACGAAACAGGAAACGGAGAGCATGTTGTACATGTCAAACGGCGATGCCGTCGATAATCTACTATTAAACGACATTGAAAGCGTTGTAAACCGTCAATCAAAGCGTCTAAAATCCTCACCTAGTCTCTTACGGTTGCGGGATTTTGAACGGAACGTGTACGCTTCGTCTACGGCAGTAGGAGAGCCTGATTTATGGAATACGTTAGATAACATGTTATGCATCTAAGTAAACCCTAAATCAGCAAGTTTTTGGGGTTATTTTATACCTGAAAAAGTGGAGAAATCACCAGCCAGGTGATTGGAAAGAAGTGCTGAAGCAGCAACTGTCAGGGGCTCGGAAGCGGGAAAATTCTCTTCTTCTCTTTCTCTCAAACTCTCTCTCTTTTTCTCCTAGGGTTGCAATTTTCGGATGGAAGGGAGAAATGAGGGTTTCAACCCCTTTTATAAGCTTAAAATCGCCGAAAATAGGCTCCGGGACGAAGTTTACTTGGTGCCTATCCATTTCGGGGCTGTTTCGGTCCAAAAACTGCTTTCTGGTGGTCCCCTGGTCGATTGCGATCGGACTTAAGCTCATGTGTACCAGACGTAGCTCGTATTAAGTTTTCAGTCTGGCAGGGTTCGCAGATCGCACGTGGCGGACCAGTTTCAGTTCAACGGTCACCGCACGTAGATCAGGGCTGAAAGTCTCATGATAATAAATAGAAATTTTTCCTGATCCGAGGGTGTAATCTGGATGAATTCTGACGGTCAGAACGCTTAATACTGACGCGTCAAGTCGTGTGCCAGATTTGAATTTGAAATTCCAAATTCGTCCCTATTCGCGGTCGCTTCAGTCCGAGTTCAACGAAATAGTCTGTGATTATCGGTTTGACTTGATTTTCGAGATGATTGTCAAGTCCAGCTGGGCGGTTCTAACGGTCTAAGATAGGAGGTATCGGACCTTCGACGCGCGGTCTAAATCCAATACAAAAGTTCAACGTGGTCCAAAGGACAAACCCGCTTAGAGTTTGATCCGAGGTTATAGAGTATTGTAGAGTTATTTGTTCTACTCGATTTGGGTCTTGCAGAACATATTTAAAGTGATCAGGGACTATTTCCCAGCTACTCTAGCGTTGCGCTAGGGAACTTACGCTTAATTTCCATGGAATTTATTTCTACGCGATTTCGGGTCGAGTTGGTACTCGAGCCCAAGTACGGATTTTTCACGGGCGTTACATAAACCTAAACCAAGACCTATTCTTATAACATAGACCAAAACCTATAACCTAAACCTAGACTTATAACCTTAACCAAAACCTATTTTCAAATCCCAAAACCTATACTTATAGATGAAACCTAAACCGTAACCTTAACCTATAACCTATACTTACAACCATAACCTAAAACTAAGCCTTAACCTATAACCTAAACATATACCTATAACCTAAACCAAGACTTATAACCATAACCTAAACCTATTCTCAAATCCCTAAACCTATACCTATAACCTAAACATAAACCTTTACCTCCAAACTAAACCTATACATACAACCTTAACCTAAACCTATTCTCAAATCCCAAAACCTATATCCATAACCCAAACCTAAACCCGATCCCGAACCCGAACCCGATTTCCTAAACCTAAAATTTAACCTATAACCTAAACGTATACCTATAGCCTAAACCTAAACCTTAACCTATAACCTAAACCTAGACTCATAACCATAACCTAAACCTATTCTCAAATTCCAAAACCTATACCTATAACCCAAACCTAAACCCAAACCCAATTTCCAAAACCTAAACCTTAACCTATAACCTAAACCTATACCTATAACCTAAACCTAAACCTTAACCTCTAACCTAAACCTAGACTTTTAACCATAACCTAAACCTATTCTCAAATCTCAAAACCTATACTTATAGCCGAAACCTAAACATTAACCTATAACCGAAACCTATACTTATAACCTTAACCTAAACCTATTCTAAAATCTCAAAACCCATACCTATAATCCAAACCTAAACCCGATCCTGAACCCAAACCCAATTTCCTAAACCTAAACCTTAACCTATAACGTAAACCAATACCTATAGCCTAAACCTAAACCTAAACCTATTCTTAAATCCCAAAACCTATACCTATAACCCAAACCTAAACCCGATCCCGAACCCGAACCCAATTTCCTAAACCTAAACCTTAACCTATACCTATAACCTAAATATAAACCCTAACTTCTAACCAAAACCTAGACTTATAACCTTAACCTATACCTATTTTCAAATCCTAAAACCTATACTTATAACCGAAACCTAAACCTTAACCTTAACCTATAACCTATACTTACAACTTTAACGTCAACCTATTCTCAAATTCCAAAACCTATACCTAAAACCCAAACCTAAACCCGATACCGAACCCGAACCCAATTTCCTAAACCTAAACATTAACTTATAACCTAAACCAATACCTATAGCCTAAACTTAAACCTTAACATATAACCTAAACCTAGACACATGACCATAACCTAAACCTACTCTCAAATCCCAAAACCTATACCTATAACCAAAGCCTAAACCCGATACCGAACTCGAACCCAAATTCCTAAACCTAAACATTAACCTATAACCCAAACCTATGCCTATAACCTAAACCTAAACCTTAACCTATAACCTAAACCTAGACTTATAACCATAACCTAAACCTATTCTCAAATCCCAAAACCTATACTTATATCCAAAACCTAAACCTTCACCCTAACCTATAACCTATACTTACAACCTTAACCTAAACCTAATCTCAAATCCCAAAACCCATACCTATAACCCAAACCTAAACCCGATCCCGAACCCGAACCCGATTTTCTAAACATAAACCCTAACCTATAATATAAACCTATACCCATAGCCTAAACCTAAACCTTATCCTATAACCTAAACCTAGACTCATAACCTTAACCTAAACCTATTCTCAAATCCCAAAACCTATACCTATAACCCAAAGCTAAACGCGATTCGAACCCGAACCCGATTTCCTAAACCTCAACCTTAACCTATAACCTAAACCTATACCTATAACATAAACCTACACCTTAACCTATAACCTAAACCTACACTTATAACCTTAACCTAAACCTTAACATATAACCTAAACCTATACCTATAGCCTAAACCTAAACCATAACCTACAACCTAAACCTAGACTCATAACCTTAACCTAAACCTATTCTCAAATCCCAAAACCTATACTTATAGCTGAAACCTAAACCTTAACCTTAACTAATAACCTATACTTACAACTTTAACCAAACCTATTCTCAAATCCCAAAACCTGTACCTATAACCCAAACCTAAACCCGATCCAAAACTCGAACGCGATTTCCTAAACCGAAACCTTAACCTATAACCTAAACCTAAACCTATAGCCTAAACCTAAACCTTAACCTATAACTTAAACCTAGATTCATACCCCTAACCTAAACCATTTCTTAAATCTTAAAACCTGTACCTATAACCAAAACCTAAACCCGATACCGAACCCGAACCTGATTTCTTAAACCTAAACCTTAACCTATAACGTAAACCTATACCTATAACCTAAACCTAAATCTTAACCTATAACCTAAACGTAGACTTATAACCTTAACCTAAACCTATTTTCAAGTCCCAAAAACTATACTTATAGTCGAAACCTAAACCTTAATCTTAACCTATAACCTATACTTACAGCCTTAACTTAAACCTATTCTCAAATACCAAAACCCATACCTATAGCACAAACCTATACCCGAACCCGAACCCGAACCCGATTTCCTAAACCTAAACCTTAACCTATAACCTAAACCTATACCTATAGCCTAAACCTAAATCTTAACCTATAACCTAAACCTAGACTCATAACTTTAACCTAAACCTATTCTCAAGTCCCAAAACCTATACTTATAGATGAAACCTAAACCTTAACCTCAACCTATAACCTATACTTACAACTTTAACCTAAACATATTCTCAAATCTCAAAACCCATACCTATAGCCCAAACCTAAACCTGATCCCGAACCCGAACCCAATTTCCTAAACCTTTACCTTAACCTATAACCTAAACCTATACCTATAGCCTAAACCTAAACCTTAACCTATAACCTAAACTAAGAATCATAACCTTAACCTAAACCTATTTTCAAATCCCAAAACTTATACCTATAACCCAAACCTAAACCTGATCTTGAACTCGAACTCGATTTCCTAAACCTAAAGCTTAACCTATAACCTATACCTATACCTATAACCTAAACCTAAACCTTAACCTTAACTTATAACCTAAACCTAAACTTATAACCTTAACCTAAACCTATTCTCAAATCCCAAAACCTATACCTATAACAAAAACCTAAACCCGATACCGAACCCGAACCCAATTTCCTAAACCTTTAGCTTAACCTATAACCTAAACCTATACCTATAGCCTAAACCTAAACCTTAACCTATAACCTAAACCAAGAATCATAACCTTAACCTAAACCTATTTTCAAATCCCAAAACCTATACCTATAACCCAAACCTAAACTCGATCCTGAACCCGAACTCGATTTCCTAAACCTAAAACTTAACCTATAACCTATACCTATACCTATAACCTAAACCTAAACTTATAACCTTAACCTAAACCTATTCTCAAATCCCAAAACCTATACTTATAGTCGAAACCTAAACCTTAACCTTAAACTATATCCAATACTAATAACCTTAACTTAAACCTACTCTCAAATCCCAAAACGCATGCCTATAACTCAAACCTAAACCTGATCCTGAACCCAAACCTGATTTCCTAAACCTAAACCTTAAGCTATAACCTAAACTTATACCCATAGCCTAAACCTAAACCTTAACCTATAACCTAAACCTAGACTCAAAACCTTAACCTAAACCTATTCACAAATCACAAAACCTAAACATATAACCCAAACCTAAACCCGATTCGAACCCGAACATGATTTCCCAAACCTCAACCTTAATCTAGAACCTATACCTATACCTATACCAATAACCTAAACCTACACCTTAACATATAACTAGTGAAAGTAGAGATTTGGTCGTGCTTACTCCAAACCGTCGGTTTTAGGTTAAAAGAGTAACGGAGTTGCTCTGATGTGTCCCTGGTCATAAAATTTATAGGACAGGTGCTCCATGGCCTGATGAGGGGTCATGCAAAGTTTGGGAGTGTAAGCCTCATATCCTAGACCATACCGTTCCACAGACTTCCGAGGTCTTACCGGTCGAATTTCGGCAACCTTTGGCCCTTAACCAATATTTACGTGCGACCCTGATTCGTATGCTGTCAAACCGTATCGACTCAACCCAATACCTTTACCATAGCGACCGCGCCGTCGCTGCGATTCCGATGCTGCGACTTGCGCACCGAGGCGATACCCTGGTCAAGAGATGTGGGCCAATGTTCGGTGTGAAGAAAACGCCGCGCGTTGTGAAACCCAAGAGAATCTCTACCAGGTGTCGCATCAATCCCATCAATCCATCACATGTCAAGTACAAGTCAAGTACACATCACCTTTCATCCATTTCCAAGCAACTACAAAAGTCAAGAATCTCTTACAAGCCCATACCTCTCTTACACCAAAAGCCCTCAAAGTCAAAAAGTTCTTACACCACCCATGCTTTTCTTACACAAATGGCCACAAAAGTCAAGATTTTCTTACACCCATCACTCACCACATCCATCACCCATCTCTCTCTCCCTTTACAACTCTCTTTCTCTCTTTCTCGTTTTCAAACTCAAAAAATCTAAGGAGAGAAATCCCATATGTATGAGAATTCTCCAAGCCCCTCCCTCTCTTTTAAAACTTCAAGTGTGGCCCACTTTCCTACCCCATGATCTCTCATCCTAACCATCCATTCCCCATCTCCTCCATTGGAATCAAAGCTAAGGTGCTAAGGAACTCATAGGAGCAAGAAGATCGAACGGTGGGTGTTCTTCTAGATGCAATGATTTGTATAGCCTAGATATTTTCTTTCTTTCATGAGGAAAGTGTAGGACCCACCAATCAATGGTGGAGATCCCACACAATTCCATGGTTATGGCCTAATGGCCTACCTTATGCATGCATAATCTATGCATGGGGCCTTTCTCTATGGGCCCCATCATGGTAGTTTTATTTCATATCATATTATGTTTGGGTCATCTAGACCTTATAACCATGATGGGGATGGCATCCTCACCATACATTTTAATTATAGGTCATGCATGTGCAAGATCCATGTTGTAAATGTAAATTTAGGTATGATGTGCGGGTGTGATTGATCTTGGGAGGGCTCAATAGTGGCGGAGCCCCTTTCCCTATGGTCGGATTATCCTTCTCTCTCTCTCTTTTTTCTCATTTTATTTCGTGATGTGTGTGGCCCATTAATGTATTTCCCTTTTTATTTAACTTATATAATAAATTTTATCGAAGTACATGTTGCCGTCCAGAATTTTCTGGACAGTTTCTAGTTGTTTTTGGACCAGATTTTGGAACTGTTTGGGGGACTATTCATACCTATTAAATATACTTTTCTGAAAGGTGGGGATCTCATCTTGATGTCTCCCAAATTTCAGCCCCAACTGACCTTCATTGGGGTCCCAAAGGTGTGGTCCAAGTGAGGTGGACAGTCTAGATTTTCTGCACTGTTCCAGCAACATTCCACCAAGGACAGTTCGATTTTTAAAATTTATTAAAATACCTATGGGTGTTTAAAAATTATAAAAATTTTTATGGGGGTGGCCTACTTATGGTAGGACCCAACTACAAAATTTTGGGAACAATGGATGCCTGTACACACCATGGTGATGGCGGAACCGGCCTATTATAATATGGTGTCCAGATCTGTCCGATTTTCAGGACAGATTGATTTATGTAAATGAATTAAAATATTTACAGATGTTCAAAAATTTTAAAATTTTTTAGGAGTATGGTACACTTATGTTAGAACCCAGCTACCAAATTTTAGGGCCAATGGAACCCTGTACACAGCGTAGTGAGGGCCGGACTGGCCCACCACGTTGGGACGTCCAGGTCTGTCTGATTTTTCTGGACAGTCTGTTTTGTTTAAATTAAGTAAAATACTTAAAAATATCTAAAAATTATGAAATTTTGTGAGGGTGTAGCCCACCTATGGAAGTATTACTCTGTAAAATTTCAGCCTTAATTAACCCCGTTTGGGTATCCAAAAGAATGGGCCAAGATGGTTGGACTCCCAGATTTTTCTGCTGTGCAGTCCAGCAATATGCCTTGATAAAAAACCATAATTCAAAAATATTTCTTCTAATGGTGGGCCACCTTTTTGGGTTTCCTCTCATTGTATGCATGATGAGGTATCTTGGCCCTCAATTTTTAGAGTTTTAGAGGCCTTGGACCCACTCCAATGGAGTGCCCAAATTTAGGACAGTAATATGTTATAATTATGCTGGCCTTGGGCTGAAATTTTGAGGAGTGGGGCCCACCATATTATAAAGATCTTAGAGGAAATGATTTATATCTTTAGTTCCTTAAATATTGGGCTTAATGAATGTACTTTTGAGGCCCACCACAGTTGAATTTAATTGGGTCCATGAATGTAGCTAGTTGTTGAACTATTTAAGGCCCATAGAGTGGACCCATTTGATATGTTCCAAGGCCCATGGGATTAGGCCCATTTGATGTGATTTAAGGCCCATAGAGTGGACTCATTTGATGTGTTCCAAGGTCCATGGGATTGGACCCATTTGATGTATTTTAAAGCCCATGGGATTAGGCCCATTTGATATGTATAAGGCCCATGGGTTGAGAACCATTTGATGCAATCTAAGGCCCACGGGTTATGACCCATTGCAATGCACATAAGGCCCATTGGTGCGGCCCATTGATGTGGCCCATTTGATGAGTAAAAGGCCCATATGACATGGCCCATTTGATGTATTTAAGGCCCAATGGGGTGTACCTAAGGTCCATTGCAATGTGTGATCCCAACCTAGTTTACGTAATGTTATTCACTACGGGATACACCTTGGGAGCAATGTTGGTTTGACGTCCACATTGCGAGTATAATGTTGGTTAAATGTCTGCATTGTGACTCTCCCTAGGGCCCATTGGTAGGCCCGTACTTGTTGTATGCAAGCCGTCTAGGCCAGCTGCGTTGTAAGGATAGGGCATTACTTTATAACATGCTTAGTATAACTCCATGACGCACAGCCCATTTGTATCGGTCCATTTGATCGGCCTGCTCGTGTTGGCCATTTGATTGATTTAGCCCATATGATTGATTAGGCCCATCTTGATATATTTGTGGCATGTTGCTAAGGCCATATATGAGGCCCGTTATTGAGGCCCACCTTGATGTGTATGAGGCCCGTTGTTGAGGCCCACCTTGATGTGTATGAGGCCCATTGTTGAGGCCCACCTTGATGTGTATGAGGGCCGTTGTTGAGGCCCACCTTGATGTGTATGAGGCCCTTTGTTGAGGCCCACCTTGATGTGTATGAGGCCCGTTGTTAAGGCCCACCTTAAATATATATGAGGCCTATGTTGTAAGGCCCATTGTGATGTATGCAAGGCCCATGGGTCAGGGCCCATTGCAATGTATGTAAGGCCCAATTGGTGCGGCCTATTCAATGTATTTATGGGGTCCATGTCATTAGGCCCATCCTATTGTATTGGTGACCCGTCCATTGAGGCACACCCGTGGTATATATTTGGGGCCCATGTGTAGGGCCCACCTATTATGTATTTAAAGCCCATGGGTTGTGGCCATAATGATGTATATTAGGCCTATGTGATATAGCCCATACTGATGTGTATTAGACATAGGTATGTGACTCACCTGCGAAGTATATTTGAGGCCCATTGTGATATATCTGAGGCCCTTGGGTGCAACCCATCCAGATGTATTTGAGGCCTATGGACAAGGCCCATTGTGATATGCGTTAGGCCCATGACTAAGGCCCACCTGTTTCGTATATTTAGCCCCTGTGTGAGGCCATGTGCCCATTATATATTTGATTCTATGTGGGTCATTCCTTGGGGGCAATGTTGGTTAAAAGTCCACATTGTCGACGCCAGTTATTGATACCGTTTATGAGTATGTGACATCATAACATCATGATACATGCCCATTCGCATCATCTGCATGTTTGTTATGAGATGTGATTGACCATTGCATATGTCATTGGGCAGGATGATGTGAGACTCCCTGATAGGTGGAGATTATCTCACATGAGCGCATGACATGCGCAGGATTGATGCATGATTGGATTGTATGACTCATGCATCTTGCATTGTGTTGTGATTACTATACGCCCTAGTGACATCAGGGTCGTAGCCTCCACAGGAATATCGTGGATGGCCAGATGGGACACCAAAAATCTGTTCGAGCATCGGGCCGCCATAGATGGCCCTGGGTGAAAATTCTTAAACACCCTCTTGGTTCTAGAGGATGCTCCAACGTCTACATCGAGTGCGTAGATGAGCGTTGAGTACCGATTACCAGATGGCTGCGCTCTCCACTCTGTCGTGGTCGGTTGAAAGGGGGTGCGGTCTTACTCGCCCGAGAGAGTAGGCATGGCTAGGCTGAGTTTGACCAGCTCGAGGAATGGGTCCGCTATCGGTGAGCCGGATAGGTATTGACAGACTACTGATAGTCGGATAGTGAGGTCTTTTCCACTTATCCAGTTGTGCGCTTGGTTGGGGCGGCAAGTGGTGTGAAGTGTAATAAACCCCGGTGATTTTTCCAGAGAGGAACCGTACTGATATGAGGACTGACATGATATTATGACACCCTGTCACTGTTGTGAATGTGGGCGGGTGCACGTGGGCGGACGCTGATGTGTACGGGTGTGATGTGGGTGGGGCTGAGGCCTAGGCGAGCTACCACACTGGCCGAGCTACCAGCGGTTGGCAAGCTACTGTGCTGAAAGGGTACTGAGTACGAGTTGCATACTCATTCATTCATCCATTCACTATTCACTCAGGCTGGTGGTGCACAAGTAATTGTTGTGTATCTTCGTTATGGCAAGGATTTCGGTTGGGCGCGCGACTAACCTGAGATCAGGAGTTTACCACGTTGAGTCAGACTATCCAAATTTAGGTATGGGACTGGTTTGGATAGAGGTTCCTTGTGGTGGACCCCGTAGCCTGCGATACTACGTACTATCATCTCGACATCACACTCCAGCATGGTCATTCCATTAGCACCATATATTGTATATTTCATTACATCTTCGGTGTGTGGCATTGTAGGTTGTTATGTTTCTGTATTCCTGTGACTTAGATGAGAGTGATGATATTTGTTAGCTCTTTCGAATTGTGTATTACATTATATCCTTGTCATTCGACATTTGATTATCTATGACTCATCATTTGCATAGCTGTCCTATATTACATATTCTGAAATTGATTAACTTATGGACTTGTTCATACTTCCGCTTATTCTGTTATCGTATGATTATAATCTTGTCAGTATTTCTGTTTACGCTGATAATTCCTGCTCTTATCAGTGTTTCTGCTTATTCAGTCATTGTATGGTTTATGGATTAATAACTTTCCGGTATTGTATGATTATGATATTGTATTGAATACTTAGAACTTATCTCATGCACACACTTACACCACCCTCTAAGCTTTCTATAAGCTTATGCACGATAGATGCGTGCAGGTGATGTTAGGTTGAAGCAGCATTGAGCTTGGAGCGTGCAACTGTTTTCTGAAACTTTGACTTTGACATATATATTTCCCTTTCAGTATTGTATTCAAATGATTATATTAGTGGATATGTGATGATGATGTTGCCTTTATGATTTGGGTAAACTTGTGGTTATGCTTATTACTAGTTAATGTACAAAAAAAATTCTCTTTATAGGATCACAGGATCGAAAATCTGGCATATGAATGCTAGGAGCCGAGAATGGGGTACTATGGAGGTTTTCGGTACCAAATTCGACGATCGGGATTCCTATGAATCCGATTTTCGGGTTTAGGACGTAACAGGGAGCGAATGGATGAACGAATATGGGGTTTGATCATACGGTTCCGATCTTTAAATGGTGCTACGGGGTCTATTCCAGTGATTGGAGAGGTTCTGGTAGTCCCCTGACCATGAAACTTATATGATAGGTGGATCATGGCCCGATGAAGGGTCATGCAAAATTTGGGGATGATCGGATATTTAGTTTGATCGTATGGGTCCGATTTGCGATCAACAGTTATCGTGACATGATCGGGTTCCAGATTTTATGGACGGAAGTAGAAAAATATATTAGACCTTTGCTGTAAATTTGGAAGAAATCTGACGGCTGAAAAGCCCAGAGTCTCGGTTTCATTTGTAAGTGCCAGATTTCAATTATGGCATTGGTGAGGTGCATTTGGCAAGTGTTAGATCCCAATTCTAGGTGTCCACTGGGTCTGTAATTCACGATGGACCACAAGCCCAGTGAGATTTATGATTTTCTAATTTTTTAGATTTTTCTGATTCTCCTCAGTCATTGGGTGACCCACACGGGTTGTTGTTAAGTGTAAATAGGCCATCTGGCTTGGCGGCTTACACTAGGCCCTATTATGACTTGTCCGGTCTACTCTAATGAGTTAATCCTAGGTTAATCAACTTGTGGTACCCCACCACGAGTGGCTTAAACAAATGGTCCTGTGGCAAATCCTACGTGGATGCCCCAGGACACTGTGCTGGTTGGACGGGACGTTACAAGGGTTGATTTGGTCTACTGTTAAGATCCGGGCCTCATCTGACTCAGCTTTGTTTAGATCTTTAATTTAGTTATGCTTGTATTGATTAGTTAACGACGGGTCAGTTAGATTTGGGTCTTATGTGAGTAAATTATGGAGCTACACCTGATGTTTAAGCGATCAAGCGGATTCGTTGACTTCATATGGTTGATTAATCGGACTTGTGCGGTTCTTTACTGGTACCACCCCTGTATAAACTAATATTGAGTGCTAATGGTCATTAAGTGATGTTAAGTTAATTAATAAAAAAAATAATTAAGATTTTTTAAAAATTCGAAAGAGTGAAAAATCCTAGATGTTACAATCTACCCCCCTTAAAAATAATTTCGTCCTCGAAATTACCTAAGGGTATTAAGTAAAGGTATTATTATTTCTTTTGTCTAAACTTTTATAGATTCCAAGTCCATATGCATGGTAGGGGGTATACTATCTATACTAGTTTGACTCATTTTAGTCTACCCCCCTTAAAACTGTTTTACCCTAATGGTATAATACAATTTATTTAATTATATATTTATTGTTAAAGGTTTGACTATATGGCAACGATTTTCCTCTATCTAGAGTAAAAATATTTATTTATTATTTTTTTCTTTTTGTTAGACTAATATGGAGAGACGAGCGTAGTGGGCTTAAACCCGATACGTCGATCATCTACCTGACTAGGGTAGAAGGCTCATCGTATACCTTCTTCGTCCTTGTGGATCTTGGTCTTCTGCTCGGTCAAAGCAGTGAGTCCATTGGTAGTCGCCCAGGATTGAGAATTGGGTCAAGCCGCGAATACTTCGTAAGCGTATACTTCCGTAATTCCATAGTCCGATCAATCTAAATGTTTAGGGAATGACCATCATCAAAAAGTTCAAATCTCCTATTTATAAGGTCGTCCTTTAGGTCTTGGTCAAAGAAAGTTCTCATTTTAATTATTGTCTAAATTAGTAATTAATAATTCTCTTACTATGCCTATGGTTAAACATCATCCTAAAGAGTTTCTAAAGGTACAAAATTTTATATGAATTACCATTTCAATCTTATGGCTAGTGGGTTATGAGAAAACCGTGTTTGAGTTTCGTTACTTTCGAGAGAGAATAAAGAATCGAAAGTTCTAGGACATTTCAGAGGTTTAAAGGGATGGTGACCCTAAAAAGGCTGCGGGAATGGAAAGAGGAAGAACATCATCTCCTCAATGTGGTATGAATCATGATTCTATAAGAAAATAAGAAAAACTTATAATATTTTAGTGAAGACGGCATCGAATATGAACTTAGAAAGTATTAAACAATCAAACTCGCCCTATTCAAGAGTCGTAGTTCAACCGTACTAGAAACTATTTGAAGTAAAAAAGTATACTAAAAATAATCTAATTTAATCATACAAGACGATTGCTATCATGGTTAGAAGTAATTTCTAAAAAGAGACAAAATACTAACACTTCAACATGAAAAAAAAAAACACTTGGTTCATTGGCAACCCACAGGGCATCAATCTTCATCCGTTAACTGATGTCGTGGATATACCAAAAATTTCAAGCTATTCCATGAAACTGGGCATTATGGCACGTTTTGTAGGTTAAGAGGTTCCTACATGTATAGAAAATTCTAGAGTGGTAGAAGAATGTATTGTAGAGACTATGTAGGATTATCTAGATGGTTTCTAACGTTTTCTTAGCCGTAGGATGACATCGTAAGCCTTATTTTAGCTATCCATGTAAAGTAGCTAAAAGGATCTTAGGTCTACACAAGGAAGACGGGTCCTCATTTGTAACTAACCACATGAACCTCATTCTTGAGTTCTAGTGTAACAAATTCGCTTACCTTGAAGGCTCTCTTATGTTACTCTCCTCTCCAAAATAGCATGATTACACTATGGTGGTAGGCTGATTCATTCGCAACGAGGGTGTGTGCGAATGCTTCATAGTTTGCACTTAGGGAAGTATTCGAGATATAACACTAGGATCCATGAGTCGGCCATGACGGAGCCTCACATTGACTACCCTCGCATCTTGACATGGTCTCATCCAGTACTAAACTAGACACAACTATTATATGCACAAGCCGAGCAAGCAAATTAGGCGATAGAGTCAAACGAACTATATCATGTATATACATATATGTATATCTTAAATCTCACTTTCTTTACAGTAGGCTTTAATCAACGAAGTATAATTAACCCCATTCGGCAAAATACCCTTCTCACCCATCAACAACAAAATGTCCGATGCAACTTCTGTCTTATCCAACTCACACCATCCATCAATCAATGAATTACAAGTCACCACATTTTGGCTCAAACCCCTTATCTTCTACACCTACAACAGCTCAACTACCCTATGCATCATCCCATTCTTAAAGCAAACATTCACCATCATTGTAAAAGTGGAAAAAAAAGTTAATCCCAACTCGAATTATCCGATCATACACCTGAATCGCTACACAGGCTACACGACTCCTAACCAAATTACTGAAAAGACTGTTACAATGTAACGCCCGTGAAAAATCCGTACTTGGGCTCGAGTACCAACTCGACCCAAAATCGCGTAGAAATAATTTCCATAGAAATTAAGCGTAAGTTAGCTAACGCAACGCTAGAGTAGCTGGGAAATAGTCCCTGATCACTTTAAATACGTTCTGTAAGACCCAAATTGAGTAGAACAAACAACTCTACAATACTCTATAACCTTGGATCAAACTCTAAGCGGGTTTGTTCTCTGGACCACGTTGAAATTTTGTATTGGATTTAGACCGCGCGTCGAAGGTCCGATACCTCCTATCTTAGACCGTTAGAACCGCCCAGCTGGACTTGACAATCATCTCAAAAATCAAGTCAAACCGATAATCACAGACTATTTCGTTGAACCCGGACTGAAGCGACCGCGAATAGGGACGGATTTGGAATTTCAAATTTAAATCTGGCACACGACTTGACGCGTCAGTATTGAGCGTTCTGACCGTCAGAATTCATCCAGATTACACCCTCGGATCAGGAAAAATTTCTATTTATTATCATGAGACTTTCAGCCCTGATCTACGTACGGTGACCGCTGAACTGAAACTGGTCCGCCACGTGCGATCTGCGAACCCTGCCAGACTGAAAACTTAATACGAACTACATCTGGTACACATGAGCTTAAGTCCGATCGCAATCGACCAGGGGACCACCAGAAAGCAGTTTTTGGACCGAAACAGCCCCGAAATGGATAGGCACCAAGTAAACTTAGTCCCGGAGCCTATTTCCGGCGTTTTTAAGCTTATAAAAGGGGTTGAAACCCTCATTTCCCTCTCCCATCCGAAATTAGCAAACCCTAGGAGAAAAGGAGAGAGAGTTTGAGAGAGAGATTGGAAGGGATTTTTCCCGCTTCCGAGCCGCCGACTGCTAGTGCTTCAGCACTTCTTCCCAATCACCTGGCTGGTGATTTCTCCCCTTTTGCAGGTATAAAATAACCCTAGAACTTGCTGATTTAGGGTTTACTTAGATTCATGGCATGTTAGCTAACGTATTCCATAAATCAGGTCCTCCTACCGCCGTAGACGAAGCGTACACGCTCCGTT
This sequence comes from Magnolia kwangsiensis, assembly GCA_037074715.1. Taxonomy (NCBI): domain Eukaryota; kingdom Viridiplantae; phylum Streptophyta; class Magnoliopsida; order Magnoliales; family Magnoliaceae; genus Magnolia; species Magnolia kwangsiensis. The sequence goes on along the minus strand of CM073573.1, from coordinate 152,733,420 downwards.
CAAAATCCCGCAACCGTAAGAGACTAGGTGAGGATTTTAGACGCTTTGATTGACGGTTTACAACGCTTTCAATGTCGTTTAATAGTAGATTATCGACGGCATCGCCGTTTGACATGCACAACATGCTCTCCGTTTCCTGTTTCGTAAATTAACGAAGAATATGAGATTTAGGGCATTTTAGTCATTTGTAGGAAGTACGGTCTACATGCATATTTTGCTGACGTGATTGACATGGTTTGTCGCCGCATTAGGGAGTTAGGAATGCTTGCATAATCAGTTTGGCGAAGAGATTCGCCTAGTTGCGCACTTCGGGTCGACATACTATATGTAGACTTAAGTGTGTAGTGTATGTGTTTGTATAAATGCTTGTATTAGTATGTATTGAATTAAATGATGTTATGTAGTAGTTTGAGATTGATTTCTTGATTAATATGCTGACCTAAATGATTTCCTACATGTTGACCTTATGCATGATTGCATTACATGCATAGAAAATATGCCTTGAAGAATTGCTTAAGTTGAATGTTATAACATGTGTTAACATGCTCACATGATTGTATTTAGATTCCAATACTTTTACATGTAATGCTAATGTGATTTCATAGATGTGTGGGACTAGACTTAGTCCAGGCAGTCGGTAACCGAGCGAATTCGTGGCTGACTGGTCATAACCACGAACGACGCGTCGATGAACGTGATTCGTGTTTAGAGTTGGCGGCAGTGGTTAGGCCACGCGAAGTGTTTTACGCACTTCATGTCGTTCGACTTGAGATGCGATCGCGCTAGTCGAGCCCGTCAAGTAACCCGACTGGCCGATGTATGTTCACCTTGTATGTGTCATAACTGCTTGAACCTAGGGTTCTGAACTTACCATTGTAAACCCTGTTAACCATGGTACCTTGATCCACGAAGACTCATGAGCCGGGCATGGTGGTATGGGACACCGTGGTCGAGCTGTCGGCCTACGCTGGGGCCACAAACCTCCCCGTAGTGACCAGTGAGCACCTAGACTCGTGAGCAGATTATGGTGGTATGGGACACTATATTCTAGCTGTCGGCCTACACTGATCAGGCGACGAGCCCTTTATAGTGACCGCGAGCGTATTTTGAGTCCACGGGAGGCGACGACCCTTCCGTTGCAGTAGAGTACGGTAGGCCTGTATTGATAAGGTGATGGGGGAGCGGTGCAACGAGTGCGAGCAACAGCCCTGGCAGCCCTTGCAGTGACCTACGAAATACACATCGTATGAGATTACTAGGAGTGACGACCCTAGACAGGATCTGTGTTGGGATTAATACAAGGGAAGTACCTTAATTTCCCAATCCTGCTATTTGAATGGACTAATAACAACTTGAAAATCATATCACCATAGCATTGCATGTGCCTGGAAGATGTGGAGCACTCTAGGGAGTGTGGCATGCCGCGGTCGTAAGATGTTGCCGCATGAGGGTGATCGTCGGTGAGGGCATACATCACGTCATATCATCTTGCATTAACAACAGTATTAGGATTGTCTGATTTACTGCTTTAATATTATCGCGTGATTGAATTGTGAACATGCTAATCTTTGCTCTATGATTCCACTGAGTTGATCACTCATTCCCACGTTACGGGATGGTGTTTGCAACACCCACCAGACCCTGTTGTAGATGCAGGTGAGGACGAGATCCAGGAGGTAGAGCCAGAGATCGACGAGGACCAGGATGAGTTCTCGTATATGCAGTATCACGACGGCTTCCCGTAGGCGACCTGGATCGAGGGGACATCAGTGGGACTTTCTTTTTTGAACGTTATTCTTTTGTTATGTATATGTATATGAGACTCAGAGATGTAGTCATACTTTGGAGACAGATGAGATTACTTTATTTTTCCATACAGTGATATATACATTGTTTAGTCTTCCGCTTGCTTTTATCACTGGATCTGAAGTATGAATTGCAGTTTTGGTATACTTTTACTCATGTGAATGCTTTAAATCAGACAACATTGAATCATAACCATTTTTGTTGCATAAGTGACGGTCTGGAACTCGGGAGTTGAGTTTATACATGACCCCGATTTTCAGGGCGTTACATACAAGATCTCAAAATAGGCCTCATCCACACCTTCCCGTACCATGGAACATGTTGAGTGCATTCTTTGACATGTCATTTTCCACATATACCTCAAAAGATGTTTTTAGTGGTGGGAGTTCAGTCCTCACTGCGTGGTTCACTTCAGCCATCTATTTGTCTGGCTCATACCCTAAAATAATTCAGGAAAAACTAAATGAACGGCATGGATACAATTTATACATGACATAGGCCCCACGGAGCCCTTGGATTTGAGAGAGGTGAGTGGAATAGGGAGGAAATGGGTTGGGGTTTGGAAGCCTAAGGGCCTGTTTAGTTAGCGAAATTGAATGGTGTTGAATTGTATTAGATGAGATTAACATCATTATTTCACAATGATTGCATGTTTGGAAATACATGGTATTGCAACCATCCAATCCCATGTTTGGAATAAAAAAAAATAATAAAAATTTTTCCACGGAAAACACCGGATTAAGCTAAATCATGTTTGGTGGACCATGGAATTTATAATCAACAAACCAAATTCACAACGGATGTCGTTCATTTGTACACGTATATAATCAGAATGTCACATGTAAATGGTGCATATGGATGGATGGTATGGTTTAACGCATGCCTCAACGTAGGGCCTACATGTGTAGTAGATTTTAAAAATCCATGGAATTCATGCATGGGATCAAATGCAATTTCATGGAACTAAATACAATTTCATCCCACCTAATCCTATCAAATACAATGTGTGGAACACCCCTAAGGCCCTGTTTGGTCAGTGAAATTAGGACCCCTTGGATTCAAAACCCCCAGGATTCTCCCAATGCATTTGGACAGTGGCATTAAGTAGTATCAAATGGGATTACATTACTAATCCCACTTTGAAATTGGAAATGACATGTTTGGAAGGAGTTTGAGACGAGATTAAAATTAACTTTCTAGGCTATGGAAAATGAGCTTTGTGTTAGAAAGTGTGGAATGGATGGGGTTTGGAGATGGTGTTGAGAATGGGTGTGAAGCAATGGGTTTAGGGAATGACATTGAAGAATGGTGGGTTGGACATGAAGAAGAAGAAGAAGAAAAGTTTCAAGACCGTGTCCTAGGAATGGGTTCCTTGGAGGTGGACTTGAGAACTTGGGATGGGATAGGCTTTCCAAAGGTTTTAGGAGCAATGGAGGGGATCAATATGGGAGGGATTAAAGTTTCTTGAGTTTTATTTACAAAGGGAGTGGGCCTCACTCATGTGCATATCGAAAGGAAGGAGGGGACCTATCTGGTAACATTCCTTATACTTTTAGTAATTTAATTATTTTTAAAATTTTTATATGATTTACCATCAAGTTTTAAGTCATCTCACTAAGTTTCATACCATTTGGAGTTGTAAATAAATAATAAAAATTCTAGGAGCAATAGCTATCCGAAATTAATAATTTTTGGATAGTTGATAGAACATCTTAATTTTAGCTATACTATAATTTTTATTTTATTTTATTATTATTTTTACATAAAACTAAACTCATAAATCTTTAATCTGGCTTTCGAATCACCTAAATCGGAGTTGTAATGAGGGCGATATGGATTTTTGAATTTGACTCAAAACTACAGGAATTTTTGGCGGGGTCCCGCAGACCCTCTGGAGGTCTGGACGGGGTCGTGCGGGCGGGGTCCCGCCGGACCACTATTTCCAGGCAGGGTCAACTTGCTTCGTGGTTTCCCGGGCGCCGATAAGGTCCCTTGGGGCATATCATATATGAATTTAGGGTAGGAGAATCTGATCTACGTAATGAGCCTAGTGGTTTCATGAGATGCTTCCCAGTTAGTGGTAAAAACCAAATTTTTCTACATTTTCACTATTTTTGATAAATTTTCGTTCACTCCTAAATCTTTACCCCTAAATGAGTTGAAGCCATCAAATTTGGCCCAATATCAGCTTGTTTGGACTTGAATGATGGCTTCGATCGTTCAAACATTCAGTCTTCGGCTTGTTTCTATCAATGTCCCAGGAAAATTTAAAGGATAGGGTGGAGATTTAAGGGGATAGGTTAGGGAGAGGAATTTGAACTTAGGCCTGTTTGGCCAGTGGTATTAAGCTATACGAGACGGTATTACAATGCTAATCCCAACTCACGATTGGGAATGACATGTCTGGAATGAGCGTGGGATGGGATTCCAAACTAACTTCCTAGGCTTTGCTAGATGAGCCTAGTGTTGAGAGGCATGATGTGGGATTTCCAAACCCCATGATGATGAACTTTCCCAGTAAAGTTTGGAAGGAAACTCAAAATTTACCTTTAGTTGGATACATTCCAATAAGGCATCATGGAACATGGGATGCGCTCATCCCATGGACAATACCTTACACCTACATTAATCATTACTCTAACATCCATTTAACCCTAATTCCACCTATTTCAATTGGCCCCATGGGCCCCAGGAATTTGGTGGACTAATGAGCTAAACCTCCTAGTCAATCAATTCGAATCTTGCCGTCAGGTTAAGACCCTCGGATCCCCCTCTCTCGCTACCCATTCCTAACACCTTACAATTCTTTCCTCCTGTCTAAAGTTATTGGTTCAGGGTCTGGGATGGTTTCTATCATTCTAAGTCCCTGCTGCTCATCTAATATGTATCCGCTCAAGTCAGCGGACGCATTAGTGAGTTCATGACCCAAGGCCCCAAGGGATTCCAAACTATTGCTTTGATACCAACTTGTAACGCCCTGAAAATTGAGGGTCTTACATACGCTCATCTCCCGAGTTCCCGAGTGTCACTTATAATCGATTTCGTTCATATGCACTAATTTGATTCATTTGTTCAACCTGAAAATACCTGGAGCATGAAGCACAATCACATAATCCACTGAAATGAGAGCAACTCAAATACCTAAATATATGTTATATACATGTCTCAAAAGAATAATGGGTCGCTCATGGTGAAACCTAACAAAATCACAAAAAAAATAGTAAGACCAAAAGAATGGAGTCGAGCCCACTGCTCGGTGGTGCGATCCTGCCCATTATACTGACGATGAGCCATCCATCAGTTGAAAATAAGATAGCTCATCCTCCTCGTCATAGTTCGCATCACCTGGCTCCTCCTATCCTGCTTCTCCTGCATCTAATCACAGGTCTGGTTGGTGTTTTAAAACACCATCCCAAAGTGGGAGTGAGTGATCAACTCAGTGGGTGCTATTAGTCTTAAGTTACAACAAGCATCAATTATGGTATGAATTTAATGAAATTCAGACATTCATCAATTCTTATTAACTCTTATTTAAATGCATGAATGCGAGATGATATGATGCATGCCCTCGCCACAACGCTTCCTCAAGCGACACCATCTAACGATCGCGTATGCCAACACTCCCTCATTGCAACCTCGACTTTCGAGTCGCTACTCTAACTAATGCGATGCAGTGCGATCTTGTTAGCTGAGTTATTAGTTAAGTCCATTCATCCAGCAGATTTGGGAATCTGATGCACCCCATGTATCAATGCCCTAAGCCGGTTGCGAGGCCAAGACCCCCCAATGCGTGAGGCCGAGACCTCGCGGTCCGTGATCCCGTCGGGTTCCTCATCCCCTACTTCAAGCACATGAGGAGTGTCGAGAGAAAGAGATCGCTCGCAGTCACTACGGGGAGGCGCGACACCCCAGCGTAGGCCGACAGCTCGGACATAATGTTCCATTCCACCATGCCCGGCTCACAAGGCTGTGGACCAGTTTCAAGTGGGTTATTGATGGGTTACAACGGTTGTAGGGTGGTTCAGGTTCCATACATATGTGAGCAAACAAGGTTAACAAACAAAGTAGGTCAGTAAGTAGGCAAAACCGCACGAGTCAGATGAGCATGAGACGAGTGACCTCGGGCTCAAGAGACCCATGTAGTCAAACTACAACCACCCTCACACACTCGCCCAAACCACGGGTCTAGCCTTAGCATAGTCCTACCGATAGGACTACCGTTTCTCATCTTATTCCTGACTAACCCTATGAGTTTTGATAGAAATCCATAATATATCCAAAATTGGATTTATCAACTAGCATGGGCAATATCAAGCATTCATGTTTCCTAACACCCAATTCTAAATTTTTCCATAGAACAAGGATAACCAATTTATAAAATAAGGTGCATGTGTGTTGTGTGAGTTGATGAGGAAGTTAAGCACTTCCTACATCTCATAGAGCCAATTTGCATGAGGATAATGAAGGCATACATACAATAGGGCAACAATCATGTGAAGAATTTAACAAGGCACAAACATGAAATCATTTATTCATACTAAATCATGTGGGACAAGAACAAACATATGAGAAGATCATCATGGCATACAATTCCATACAAGTTCCAAACAACCCAACGATTTCTAGATTTCTCAAATGCGTCATCCATCAAACAAAATCATTAAACTCTTACTACAATTGGTGCTAGGCTACGTAAGGTTAATAGTCCGCACCTATGGATCGTTGAGATCTTGAAGAACGACCTAGAAGCGTCGAACTCGATGTTGATCGACCGGAATCCTAAGACAATGCACTTGTATGTTAGGATTTCATACAAATCCTAGCTCAACACAAAAGATTACAAAAATATAGGTGCTTACCTCCCCAATCGGATGAAAATCGCTTGTATTGTGGATATGGAGTTTCTTGAGGAAAAGGAAAGAAGGGTTTCTATATCTCACCTCCCTTGGGCCCACCTTTCTCTCCCTTCTTCCTTCTCTCCTTCTCTCTTTCTCCTCTTTTCTCCTCTCGTTCTCTTTCTTTTCTCTAGGGCAAATTCGTATGGGGAGAGGGGTGCCCCAAATGAGGCCCTTTTATAGTTCCAGATTTGGTGCAAATGGCTCCAATGTCTAGGTTTTTACCATAATAGCCCTATAGGAGGGTTTTTCTAACCTCTAGGGCCCACTATGGGGTGTACATGGTGATATACATCGTAGGATAGTTGGCCCTAATGATGATCTACGTATGGATATGATCGTCTCGCCATTTGGATGCGCCGATCGATAGATATGAATAGAAGTCTGTTCAACGGTCACCGATGGTCGATCAGGGCCGCGACTATATGGATATGAGAAGGAAAATATCCTTACTCTACGTGTAAAGTTTGGTCATAAATCGATGGTCCAAAATCCTCAACTTAGCATAAGAGTGGACGACACGATTCACTTAAGTTTCAGTTCATTCTTTTAGGGTATTTGCACTTCTCATGCACTCATCCTTTTAGCTCAAGTTGAGCGGTTCTAGAAAGCACCTAGGTCTGACTTCTGTGATGGACGTCGAGCCCAGAGAGACGGACATTCTTCTATAGTTTTGGAACTAGTGGCCCGCCAACGAGTGGTCTAAAGCTTGTTCAGAAAATCGGGGCATTTCTGGAATGAATTAGGTAGTGAGATTTCTCGTGGGTGATTATTAGGGTTTGGATTAACTATATTCATGGTGTGGCCTATTTATAACTAGTGAAAGTGGAGATTTGGTCATGCTTACTCTAAACCGTCGGTTTTAGGCTAAAAGAGTAACAGAGTTGCTCTGATGGGTCCCTAGTCACAAAATTTATAGGATAGGTGCTTCATAGCCTGATGAGGGGTCATGCAAAGTTTGGGAGCAAATGGATGAACGAATATGGGGTTTGATCATACGGTTCTGATGTTTAAATGGCCCTACGGGGTCTATTCTAGTGATTAGAGAGGTTCTGGTGGTCCCCTGGCCATAAAACTTATAAGATAGGTGGACCATAGCCCGATGAAGGGTCATGAAAAATTGGGGACAATCGGATATTTGGTTTGATCGTACGGGTCCGATTTACGATCAACGGTTATCGTGCCATGATCGGGTTCCAGATTTTATGGACGGGCGTAGAAAAATACATTAAACCTTCGCTGTAAATTTAGAAGAAATTCGACGGCTGAAAAGCCTAGATTCTCGGTTTCATTTGTAAGTGCCAGATTCCAATTCTGGCATTGGTGGGGTGCATTTGACAAGTGTTAGATCCTAATTCTAGGTGTCCACTGGGTCTGTAATCCACGATGGACCACAAGCCCAGTGAGATCTATGCTTTTTTAAATTTTTAGATTTTTCTGACCCTCCTCAGTCGTTGGGTGGCCCACACGGGCTGTTGTTAAGTGTAAATAGGTCATCTGGCTTGGCGACTCGCACTAGACCCTATTATGACTTGTCCGGTCTACTCTAATGAGCTAATCCTAGGTTAATTAACTTGTGGTACCCCACCACGAGTAGTTTAAACAAATGGTCCTGCGATAAATCATACGTGGACGCCCCAGGACACTGTGCTGGTTGGACGGGACGTTATAAGAGTTGATTTGGTCTACTGTTAAGATCCGGTCCTCATCTGACTCGGCTTTAGGTAGATCTTTAATTTAGTTATGCTTGTCTTGATTAGTTAAAGATGGGTCAGATAGATTTGGGTCCTATGTGAGTAAATAATGGGGCTACACCTGATGTTCAAGCGATCAGGCGGATTCGTTGACTTCCTACGGTTGATTAATCGGACTTGTGCGGTTCTTTACTGGTACCACCCCTATATAAACTAATATTGAGTGCTAATGGTCATTAAGTGAAGTTAAGTTAATTAATAAAAAAAATAATAATTAAGAATTTTTGGAAATTCGAAACAGTGAAAAATTCGAGATGTTACAAACCTAAACCTAAACCTTAACCTATAACCTAAACCTATACTTATAACCATAACCTAAACCTATTCTCAAATCCAAAAACCTATACATATAACCGAAACCTAAACCTTAACTTTAACCTATAACCTATACTTACAACCTTAACCTAAACTTAATCTCAAATCCCAAAACACATACTGATAACCCAAACCTAAACCCAATCCCAAACCCGAACTTGTTTTTCTAAACCTAAACCCTAACCTATAACATAAACCTATACCCATAGTCTAAACCTATACCTTAACCTATAACCTAAACCTATACTCATAACTATAACTTAAACCTATTCTCAAATCCCAAAACCTATACCTATAACCCAAATCTAAACCCGATTCGAACCCGAACTAAATTTCCTAAACCTCAACCTTAACCTATAACCTAAACCTATACCTATAACCTAAACCTACACCATAACCTATAACCTAAACCTAGACTTATAACCTTAACCTAAACCTATTCTCAAATTCCAAAACCTATACTTATAACCGAAACCTAAACCTTAACCCTAACCTATAACCTATACTTACAACCTTAACCTAAACTTATTCTCAAATTGCAAAACCCATACGTATAACCCAAACCTAAACTCTATTTTGAACCCGAACCTGAGTTCTTAAACCTAAACCTTAACCTATAACCTAAACCTATACCTACAGCATAAACATAAACCGTAACCTATAACCTAAACCTAGACTCATAACCTTAACCTAAACCTATTCTCAAATCCCAAAACCTATACTTATAGCTGAAACCTAAACCTTAACCTTAAGCAATAACCTATACTTACAACTTTAACCTAAACCTATTCTCAAATCCCCAAACCTATACCTATAACCCAAACCTAAACCCGATCCAAAACCGGAGCGTGATTTCCTAAACCGAAACCTTAACCTATAGCCTAAATCTAAACCTTAACCTATAACTTCAACCTAGATTCATAACCTTAACCTAAACCATTTCTCAAATCTCAAAACCTATACTTATAAAAAAAACCTAAACCCGATACCGAACCCGAACCTGATTTCCTAAACCTAAACCTTAACTTATAACATAAACCTATACCTATAACCTAAACCTAAACCTTAACCTATAACCTAAACCTAGACTTATAACCTTAACCTAAACCTATTCTCAAGTCCCAAAAACTATACTTATATTCGAAACCTAAACCTTAACCTTAACCTATAACTTATACTTACAGCCTTAACTTAAACCTATTCTCAAATACTAAAACCCATACCTATAGAACAAACCTATACCCGAACCCGAACCTGATTTCCTAAACCTAAACCTTAACCTATAACCAAAACCTATACCTATAGCCTAAACCAAAATCTTAACCTATAACCTAAACCTAGACTCATTACCTTAACCTAAACCTATTCTCAAGTCCCAAAACCTATACTTATAGCTAAAACCTAAACCTTAACCTTAACCTATAACTTATACTTACAACTTTAACCTAAACCTATTCTCAAATCTCAAAACCCATACTTATAGCCCAAACCTAAACCTGATCCCGAACCCGAGCCCAATTTCCTAAACCTTTACCTTAACCTATAACCTAAACCTATACCTATAACCTAAACCTAAACCTTAACCTATAACCTAAACCAAGAATCATAACCTTAACCTAAACCTATTCTCAAATCCTAAAACCTATACCTATAACCCAAACCTAAACCCAATTATGAACCCGAACTCGATTTCCTAAACCTAAACCTTAACCTATAACCTAAACCTATACCTATAGCCTAAGCCTAAACCTTAACCTATAACCTAAACCTAGATTCCTAACCTTAACCAAAACCTATTCTCAAATCCAAAAACCTATACCTATAACAGAAACCTAAACCCAAAACTGAACCCGAACTTGATTTCATAAACCTAAACCTTAACTTATAACCTAAAACTATACCTATAGCCTAAACCTAAACCTTAACCTATAACCTAAACCTAAACTCATAACCTTAACCTAAACCTATTCTCAAGTCCCAAAAACTATACTTATTGCCGAAACCTATAACTTAATGTTAACTTATAACCTAAACTTACAACCTTAACATACACCTATTCACAAATCCCAAAACCCATACCTATAGCCCAAACCTAAACCCGATCAAACCTAAACCCGATCCCAAACCCGAACCCAATTTCTTAAACCTTTACCTCAACCTATAACCTAAACCTATACCTATAGCCTAAAACTAAACCTTAACCTATAACCTAATCCAAGACTCATAACCTTAACCTAAACCTATTCTCAAATCCCAAAACCTATACCAATAACCCAAAACCTAAACCCGATCCTGAACCCGAACTCGATTTCCTAAACCTAAACCTTAACCTATAACTTATACCTATACCTATAACCTAAACCTAAACCTTAACCTAAACCTATACTTATAACCTTAACATAAACCTATTCACAAAACTCAAAACCTATACTTATAGCCGAAACCAAAACCTTAAACTTAACCTATAACCTATACTAACAACCTTAACCTAAACCTATTCTCAAATCCCAAAACCTATATCTATAACCCAAACCTAAACATGATCCCGAACTCGAACCCGATTTCCTAAACCTAAATATTAACCTATAACCTAAACGTATACCTATAGCCAAAACCTATAACCTAAACCTAGACTCATAACCATAACCTTAACCTATTCTCAAATCCAAAAACCTATACCTATAACCAAAACCTAAACCCGAACCCGATTTCCTAAACCTAAACCTTAACCTATAACCTAAACCTATACCTATAAACTAAACCTAAACCTTAACCTCTAACCTAAACCTAGACTTATAACCATAACCTAAACCTATTCTCAAATCCCAAAACCTATACTTATAGCCAAAAACTAAACCTAAACCTATACTTATAACCTTAACCTAAATCTATTCTAAAATCTCAAAACCCGTACCTATAATCCAAACCTAAACCCGATCCCGAACCCGAACCCAATTTCCTAAACCTAAACCTTAACTTATAACATAAACCTATACCTATAGCCTAAACCTAAACCTTAACCTATAACCTAAACCTAAACCTATTCTCAATTCCCAAAACCTATACCTATAACCCAAACCTAAACCCGATCCCGAACCCGAACCCGATTTCTGAAACCTAAACCTTAACCTGTACCAATAACCTAAACCTAAACCTTAACCTCTAACCTAAACCTAGACTTATAACCTTAACCTAAACCTATTTTCAAATTCCAATACCTATACTTATAACCGAAACCTAAACCTTAAGCTTAACATATAACTAATACTTACAACTTTATCCTAAACATATTCGCAAATTCCAAAACCTATACCTATAACCCAAACCTAAACCCGATCCAGAACCTGAACCCGATTTCCTAAACCTAAACCTTAACCTATACCTATAACCTAAATCTAAACCTTAACCTCTAACCTAAACCTAGATTTATAACCTTAACCTATACCTATTTTCAAATCCCAAAACCTATACTTATAACCAAAACCTAAACCTTAACCTTAACCTAAAACCTATACTTACAACTTTAACCTAAACCTATTCTCAAATCCCAAAACCTATACCTAAAACCCAAACCTAAACACGATACCGAACCCGAACCCAATTTTCAAAACCTAAACATTAACCTATAACCTAAACCAATACCTATAGCCAAAACCTAAACGTTAACCTATAACCTAAACCTAGACTCATAACCTTAACCTAAACCTATTCTTAAATCCCAAAACCTTTACCTAAAACCCAAGCCTAAACCCGATACCGAACCCAAACCTAAATTCCTAAACCTAAACCTTAACCTATAAACCAAACCTATGCCTATAACCTAAACCTAAACCTTAACCAATAACCATAAACCTAAACTTATAACCATAACCTAAACCTATTCTCAAATCCCAAAACCTATACTTATATCCGAAACCTAAACCTTAACCTTAACCTATAACCTATACTTACAACCTTAACCTAAACCTAATCTCAAATCCCAAAACCCATACCTATAACCCAAACCTAAACCCAATCCTGAACTCGAATCCAATTTTCTAAACCTAAACCCAAACCTATAACATAAACCTATACCCATAGCCAAAACCTAAACCTTAACCTATCACCTAAACCTAGACTCATAACCTAAACCTATTCTCAAATCCCAAAACCTATACCTATAACCCAAATCTAAACCCAATTCAAACCCGAACCCGATTTCCTAAACCTCAACCTTAACCTATAACCTAAACCTAAACCTATAACCTAAACCTACACCTTAACCTATAACCTAAACCTAGACTTATAACCTTAACCAAAACCTATTCTCAAATTCCAAAACCTATACTAGCCGAAACCTAAACCTTAACCTTAACCGATAACCTATACTTACAACCTTAGCCTAAACCTATTCTCAAATTGTAAAACCCATACCTATAACCCAAACCAAAACTCTATTTCGAACTCGAACCTGATTTCCTAAACCGATAACCTAAACCTAAACCGTAACCTATAACCTAAACCTAGACTCATAACCTTAACCTAAACCTATTCTCAAATACCAAAACCTATACTTATAGCTGAAACCTAAACCTTAAACTTAACCAATAACCTATACTTACAACTTTAACCTAAACCTATTCTCAAATCCTAAAACCTATACCTATAACCCAAACCTAAACCCGATCCAAAACCCGAATGCGATTTCCTAAACCGAAACCTTAACCTATAACCTAAACCTAAACCTATAGCCTAAAGCTAAACCTTAACCTATAACTTAAACCTAGATTCATAACCTTAACCTAAACCAATTCTCAAATCTCAAAACCTATACCTATAACCAAAACCTAAACCCGATACCGAACACGAACCCGATTTCCTAAAACTAAACCTTAACCTATAACGTAAACCTATACCTATAACCTAAACCTAAACCTTAACATATAACCTAAACCTAGACTTATAACCTTAACCTAAACCTATTCTCAAGTCTCAAAAACTATACTTATAACCGAAACCTAAACCTTAACCTTAACATATAACATATACTTACAGCCTTAATTTAAACCTATTCTCAAATACCAAAACCCATACCTATAGCACAAACCTATAACTGAACCCGAACCCGAACCCGAACCCGATTTCCTAAACCTAAACCTTAACCTATAACCTAAACCTAGACTCATAACCTTAACCTAAACGTATTCTCAAGTCCCAAAACCTATACTTATAGCCGAAACCTAAACCTTAACCTTAACCTATAACCTATACTTACAACTTTAACCTAAACCTTTTCTCAAATCTCAAAACCCATACCCATAGGCCAAACCTAAACCTGATCCCGAACCCGAACCCAATTTCCTAAACCTTTACCTTAACCTATAACCTAAACCTATACGTATTGCCTAAACCTAAACCATAACCTAAAACCTAAACCAAGAATCATAACCTTAGCCTAAACCTATTCTAAAATCCCAAAACTTATACCTATAACCCAAACCAAAATTCGATCCTGAACCCGAACTCGATTTCCTAAACCTAAACCTTAACCTATAACCTATAACTATACCTATAACCTAAACCTAAACCTTAACCTATAACCTAAACCTAGACTTATAACCTTAACCTAAACCTATTCTCAAATTTCAAAACCTATACTTATAGCCGAAACCTAAACCTTAACCTTAAACTATATCCTATACTAACAACCTTAACCTAAACCCACTCTCAAATTCCAAAACGCATACCTATAACACAAACCTAAACCCGATCCTGAAGCCAAACCTGATTTTCTAAACCTAAACCTTAAGCTATAACCTAAACCTATACCGATAGCCTAAACCTAAACCTTAACTTATAACCTAAACCTAGACTCAAAACCTTAACCTAAATCTTTTCACAAATCACAAAACCTATACCTATAACCCAAACCTAAACCCGATTCGAACCCGAACTCGATTTCCCAAGCCTCAACCTTAACCTAGAACCTATACCTATACCTATAACCTAAACCTACACCTTAACCTATAACCTAAACCTAGACTTATAACCTTAACCTAAACCAATTCTCAAATTTCAAAACTTATACTTATAGTCGAAACCTAAACCTAAACCTTAACCTATAACCTATACTTATACCCATAAACTAAACCTATTCTCAAATCACAAAACCCATACCTATAACCCAAACCTAAACTCGATTCCCAACCCAACCTGATTTCCTAAACCTAAACCTGAACCTATAACTTAAACCTATACCTATAACCTAAACCTAAAACTTAACATATAACCTAAACCTAGACTCATAACCTTAACCTAAACCTATTCTCAAATTCCAAAACCTATACCTATAACCCAAACCTAAACCCGATCCAGAACCCGAGTGTGATTTCCTAAACCGAACCCTTAACCTATAACCTAAACCTATACCTATAGCCTAAGCCTGAACCATAACCTATAAACTAAACCCAGATTCATAACCTTAACCTAAACCTATTCTCAAATCCCAAAACCTATACCTATAACAAAAATCTAAACCCGATACTGAACCCAAATACAATTTCCTAAACCTAAACCTTAACCTATTACCTAAACCTATACCTATAGCCTAAACCTAAACCTTAACCTATAACCTAAACCTAAACCTATTCTCAAATCCCAAAACCTATACCTATAACCCAAACCTACACCTGATCCCGAATCCGAACCCGATTTCTGAAACCTGAACCTTAACCTGTACCAATAACCTAAACCTAAACCTTAACCTCTAACTTAAACCTAGACTTATAACCTTAACCTAAATCTATTTTCAAATCCCGAAACCTATACTTATAATCAAAACCTAAACCTTAAGCTTAACATATAACCAATACTTACAAATTTAACCTAAACATATTCCCAAATCCCAAAACCTATACCTATAACTCAAACCTAAACCCGATCCCGAGCCCGAACCTGATTTCCTAAACCTAAACATTAACCTATACCGTAAACCTATACCTATAGCCTAAACCTAAACCTTAACCTATAACCTAAACCTAGACTCATAACCTTAACCTAAACCTATTCTTAAATCATAAAACCTATACCTATTACCAAAACCTAAACTCGATACCAAACCTGAACCTGAATTCCTAGACCTAAACCTTAAACTATACCTATAACCTAAACCTAAACCTTAACCTATAACATAAACCTAGACTTATAACCATAACCTAAACCTATTCTCAAATCCCAAAACCTATACTTATAGACGAAACCTAAACCTTAACCATAACCTATAACCTATACTTACAACCTTAACCTAAACCTAATCTCGAATCCCTAAACTCATACCTATAACCCAAACCTAAACCCAATCCCAAAGCCGAACCCGATTTTCTAAACCTAAAACCTAACCTATAACATAAACTTATACCCATGGCCTAAACCTAAACCTTAACGTATAACCTAAACGTAGACTCATAACCTTAACCTAAACCTATTCTCAAATCCCAAAGCCTATACTTATAACTGAAACCTAAACCTTAACCTTAAACTATATCATATACTAACAACCTTAACCTAAACCTACTCTCAAATCCCAAAACGCATACCTATAACCCAAAGTTAAACCCGATCCTGAATCCAAACCTGGTTTCCTAAACCTAAACCTTAAGCTATAACCTAAACCTATACCCATAGCCTAAACCTAAACCTTAACCTATAACCTAAACCTGGACTCAAAACCTTAACATAAACCTATTCACAAATCACAAAACCTATACCTATAACCCAAACCTAAACTCGATTCGAACCCGAACCCGATTTCCCAAACCAGAACCTTAACTTAGATCCTATACCTATACCTATACCTATAACCTAAACCTACACTTTAACCTATAACCTAAACCTAGACTTATAATCTTATCCTAAACCAATTCTCAAATTTCAAAACATATACTTATATTCGAAATCTAAACCTTAACCTTAACCTATAACCTATACTTACAACCGTAAACTAAACCTATTTTCAAATCGTAAAACCCATACCTATAACCCAAACCTAAACTCGATTTTGAACCCGAACTTGATTTCCTAAACCTAAACCTGAACCTATAACTTAAACCTATACCTATAGCCTAAACCTAAACCTTAACCTATAACCTAAACCTAGACTCATAACCCTAATCTAAACCTATTCTCAAATCCTAAAACCTATACCTATAACCCAAACCAAAACCCGATCCAGAACCCGAACGCGATTTCCTAAACCGAACCCTTAACATATAACCTAAACCTATACCTATAGCCTAAGCCTAAACCTTAACCTATAACCTAAACCTAGATTCATAACCTTAACCTAAACCTATTCTCAAATCCAAAAACCAATACCTATAACAAAAACCTAAACGCGATACCGAACCCGAACTCAATTTCGTAAACCTAAACCTTAACCTATAACCTAAAACTATACCTATATCCTAAACCTAAACCTTAACCTATAACCTAAACCTAAACTCATAACCTTAACCTAAACCTATTCTCAAGTCCCAAAAATAATACTTATAGTCGAAACCTAATCCTTAATGTTAACTTATAACCTATACTTATAACCTAAACCTGATCCCGAATCCGAACCTGATTTTTTAAACCTTTACCTCAACCTATAACCTAAACCTATACCTATAGCCGAAACCTAAACCTTAACCTATAACCTAATCCAAGACTCATAACCTTATCCTAAACCTATTATCAAATCCGAAAACATATACCAATAACTCAAACCTAAACCCGATCTTGAACCCGAACTCGATTTTCTAAACCTAAACCTTAACCTATAACCTATACCTATACCTATAACCTAAACCTAAACCTTAACCTATAATCTAAACCTAGACTGATAACCTTAACCTAAACCTATTCTCAAAACCCAAAACCTATACTTATAGTCGAAACCTAAACCTTAAACTTAACCTATAACCTATACTAACAACCTTAACCTAAACCTATTCTCAAATCCCAAAACCTATACCTATAACCCAAACCTAAACTAGAACCCGATTTTCTAAACCTAAATATTAACTTATAACCTAAATGTATACCTATAACCTAAACCTAAACCTTAACCTATAACCTAAACCTGGACTCATAACCATAACCTTAACCTATTATCAAATCCAAAAACCTATACCTATAACCCAAACTTAAACCCGAACCCGATTTCCTAAACCTAAACCTTAACCTATAACCTAAATTTATACCTATAAACTAAGCCTAAACCTTAACCTCTAACCTAAACCTATACTTATAACCATAACCTAAACCTATTCTCAAATTCCAAAACCTATATTTATAGCCGAAACCTAAACCTTAACCTATGACCTAAACCTATACTTATAACCTTAACCTAAACCTATTCTAAAATCCCAAAACCCATACCTATAATCCAAACCTAAACCCGATCCCGAACCCAAATCCAATTTCCTAAACCTAAACCTTAACCTATAACCTAAATCTATACCTATAGCCTAAACCTAAACCTTAACCTATAACCTAAACCTAAACCTATTCTCAAATCCCAAAACCTATACCTATAATTGAAACCTAAACCAGATCCCGAACTCGAATCCGATTTTCGAAACCTAAACCTTAACCTGTACAAATAACCTAAACCTAAACCTTAACCTCTAACCTAAACCTAGACTTATAACCTTAACCTAAACCTATTTTCAAATTCCAAAACCTATACTTATAACCGAAACCTAAACCTTAAGCTTAACATATAACCAATACTTACAACTTTAACCTAAACAAATTCCCAAATCCCAAAACCTATACTATAACCCAAAATAAAACCCGATCCCGAACCAGAACCCGATTTCCTAAACCTAAACCTTAACCTATACGTATAACCTAAATCTAAACCTTAACCTCTAACCTAAACCTAAATTTATAACCTATACCTATACCTATTTTCAAATCCCAAAACTTATACTGATAACCGAAACCTAAACCTTAACCGTAACCTATAACCTATACTTACAACTTTAACCTAAACCTATTCTCAATATATCCAAAACCCAAACCTAAACCCGATACCGAACTCGATTTCCTAAACCTAAACATTAACCTATAACCTATACCAATACCTATAGCATAAACCTAAACCTTAACCTATAACCTAAACCTAGACTCATAACCGCAACCTAAACCTATTCTCAAATCCCAAAACCTATACCTATAACCCAAGCCTAAACTCAATACCGAACCCGAACCCAAATTCCTAAACCTAAACCTTAACCTATAAACCAAACCTATGCCTATAACCTAAACCTAAACCTTAACCAATAACCTAAACCTAAACTTAGAACCATAACCTAAACCTATTCTCAAATTCCAAAACCTATACTTATAGCCGAAACCTAAAAATTAACCTTAACATATAACCTATACTTACAACCTTAACCAAAACCTATTCTCAAATCCCAAAATCCATACCCATAACCCAAACCTAAACCCCATCCCGAACCCGAATCCAATTTTCTAAACCTAAACCCAAACCTATAACATAAACCTATACCCATAGCCTAAACCTAAACCTTAACCTATGACCTAAACCTATACTCATAACCTTAACCTAAACCTATTCTTAAATCCCAAAACCTATACCTATAACCCAAATCTAAACCCGATTCGAACCCGAATCCGATTTCCTAAACCTCAACCTTAACCTATAACCTAAACCTATACCTATAACCTAAACCTACACCTTAACCTATAACCTAAACCTAGACTTATAACCTTAACCTAAACCTATTCTCAAATTCCAAAACCTATACTTATAGCCGAAACCTAAACCTTAACCTTAACCTATAACCTATACTTACAACCTTAACCTAAACCTATTCTCAAATTGCAAAACCCATACCTATAACCCAAACCTAAACTCTATTTCGAACTCGAACCTGATTTCCTAAACCTAAACCTTAACCGATAACCTAAACCTATACCTATAGCCTAAACCTAAACCGTAACCTATAACCTAAATCTAGACACATAACCTTAACCTAAACCTATTCTCAAATCCCAAAACCTATACTTATACCTGAAACTTAAACCTTAAACTTAACCAATAACCTATACTTACAACTTTAACCTAAACCTATTCTCCAATCCCAAAACCTATACCTATAACCCAAACCTAAACCCGATCCAAAACCTGAACGCGATTTCCTAAACCGAAACCTTAACCTATAACCTAAACCTAAACTTATAGCATAAACCTAAACCTTAACCTATAACTTAAACCAAGATTCATAACCTTAACCTAAACCATTTCTCAAATCTCAAAACCTATACTTATAAGCAAAACTTAAACCCGATACCGAACCCGAACCCGATTTTCTAAACCTAAACCTTAACTTATAACGTGAACCTATACCTATAACCTAAACCTAAACCTAAAGCCTATACCTATAACCAAAACCTAAACCCGATATCGAACCCGAACCCGATTTCCTAAACCTAAACCTTAACCTATAATGTAAACCTATACCTAACCTAAACCTAGACTTATAACCTTAACCTAAACATATTCTCAAGTCCCAAAAACTATACTTATAGCCGAATCCTAAACCTTAACCTTAACCTATAATCCATACTTACAGCCTTAAGTTAAACCTATTCTCAAATACCAAAACCCATACCTATAACACAAACCTATACCCGAACCCGAACCCAAACCCGATTTCCTAAACCTAAACCTTAACCTATAACTTAAACCTATACCCGAACCCGAACCCGAACCCGATTTCCTAAACCTAAACCTTAACCTATAACTTAAACCTATACCTATACCCTAAACCTAAACCTTAATCTATAACATAAACCTAGACTCATAACCTTAACCTAAACGTATTCTCAAGTCCCAAAACCTATACTTATAGCCGAAACCTAAACCTTAACCTTAACCTATAACATATACTTACAACTTTAACCTAAACCTTTTCTCAAATCTCAAAACCCATACCTATAGCCCAAACCTAAACCTGATCCCGAACTCGAACCCAATTTCCTAAACCTTTATCTTAACCTATAACCTAAACCTATACCTATAGCCTAAACCTAAACCATAACCTAAAACCTAAACCAAGAATCATAACCTTAACCTAAACCTATTCTCAAATCCCAAAACCTATACCTATAACCCAAACCTAAACCCGATCCTGAACCCGAACTCGATTTCCTAAACCTAAACCTTAACCTATAACCTATACCTATACCTATAACCTAAACCTAAACCTTAACATATAATCTAAACCTAGACTTATAATCTTAACCTAAACCTATTCTCAAAACCCAAAACCTATACTTATAGCCGAAACCTAAACCTTAACCTTAAACTATAACCTATACTAACAACCTTAACCTAAACCTACTCTCAAATCCCAAAACGCATACCTATAACCCAAACCTAAACCCGATCCTAAACCCAAAGTTGATTTCCTAAACCTAAACCTTAATCTATAACGTAAACTTATACCCATAGCCTAAACTTAAACCTTAACCTATAAGCTAAACCTAAACTCAAAACCTTAACCTAAACCTATTCACAAATCACAAAACCTATACCTATAACCCAAACCTAAACCCGATTCGAACCCGAACCCGATTTCCCAAACCTCAACCTTAACCTAGAACCTATACCTATACCTATAACCTAAACCTACACCTTAACTTATAACCTAAACCTAGACTTATAACCTTAACCTAAACCTATTCTCAAATCCCAAAACCTATACTTATAGACGAAACCTAAACCTTAACCTTAAACTATATCCTATACTAACAACCTTAACCTAAACCTACTCCCAAATCCCAAAACGCATACCTATAACCCAAACCTAAACCCGATTTTGAACCCAAACCTGATTTCCTAAACCTAAACCTTAAGCTATAACCTAAACCTATACCCATAGTCTAAACCTAAACCTTAACCTATAACCTAAACCTAGACTCAAAATCTTAACCTAAACCTATTCACAAATCACAAAACCTATACCTATAACCCAAACCTAAATCCGATTCGAACCCGAACCCGATTTCCTAAACCTCAACCTTAACCTAGAACCTATACCTTTACCTATAACCTAATCCTACACCTTAACCTATAACCTAAACCTAGACTTATAACCTTAACCTAAACCAATTCTCAAATTTCAAAACCTATACTTATAGTCGAAACCTAAACCTTAACCTTAACCTATAACCTATACTTACAACCGTAAACTAAACCTATTCTCAAATCGCAAAACCTATACCTATAACCCAAACCTAAACTCGATTCCGAACCCGAACCTGATTTCCTAAACCTAAACCTGAACCTATAACTTAAACCTATACCTATAACCGAAACCTAAAACTTAACCTATAACCTAAACCTAGACTAATAACCTTAACCTAAATCTATTCTCAAATTCCAAAACCTATACCTATAACCCAAACCTAAACTCAATCCAGAACCCAAACGCGATTTCCTAAACTGAACCCTTAACCTATAACCTAAACCTATAACTATAGCCTAAGCCTAAACCTTAACCTATGACCTAAACCTAGATTCATAACCTTAACCTAAACCTATTCTCAAATCCCAAAACCTATACCTATAACAAAAACTTAAACACGATACCAAACACGAACCCAATTTCCTAAACATAAACCTTAACCTATTACCTAAACCTATACCTATAGCTTAAACCTAAACCTTAACCTATAAACTAAACCTAAACCTATTCTCAAATCCCAAAACCTATACCTATAACCCAAACCTACACCCGATCCCGAACCCGAACCCGATTTCTGAAACCTAAACCTTAACCTGTACCAATAACCTAAACCTAAACCTTAACCTCTAACCTAAACCTAGACTTATAACCTTAACCTAAACCTAATTTCAAATCCCAAAACCTATACTTATAACCGAAACCTAAACCTTAAGCTTAACACATAACCAATACTTACAACTTTAACCTAAACATATTTCGAAATTCCAAAACCTATACCTATAACTCAAACCTAAACCCGATCCCGAGCCCAAACCCGATTTCCTAAACCTAAACATTAACCTATACCGTAAACCTATACATATAGCCTAAACCTAAACCTTAACCTATAACCTAAACCTATACTCATAACCTTAACCTAAACCTATTCTTAAATCATAAAACCTATACCTATAACCCAAACCTAAACCCTATACCGAACCCGAACCTGAATTCCTAGACCTAAACCTAAACATTAACATATAACCTAAACCTAGACTTATAACCATAACCTAAACCTATTCTCAAATCACAAAACCTATACTTATAGACGAAGCCTAAACCTTAACCATAACCTATAACCTATACTTACAACCTTAATCTAAACCTAATCTCAAATCCCTAAACTCATACCTATAACCCAAACCTAAACCCGATCCCAAGCCCGAACTCGATTTTCTAAACCTAAAGCTTAACCTATACCATAAACCTATACCCATAGCCTAAACCTAAACCTTAACGTATAACCTAAACTTAGACTCATAACCTTAACCTAAACCTATTCTCAAATCCTAAAACCTATACTTATATCTGAAACCTAAACCTTAACCTCAAACTATATCCTATACTAACAACCTTAACCTAAACCTACTCACAAATCCAAAAATGCATACCTATAACCCAAAGCTAAACCCGATCCTGAACCCAAACCTGATTTCCTAAACCTAAACCTTAAGCTATAACCTAAACCTATACCCATAACCTAAACCTAATCCTTAACCTATAACCTAAACCTAGACTTAAAACCTTAACATAAACCTATTCACAAATCACAAAACCTATACCTATAACCCAAACTTAATCCCGATTAGAACCCGAATCCGATTTCCCAAATCTCAACCTTAACCTATATCCTATACCTATACCTATACGTATAACCTAAACCTACACCTTAACCTATAACCTAAACCTATACTTATAACCTTAACCTAAACCAATTCTCAAATTTCAAAACATATACTTATACTCGAAACCTAAACCTTAACCTTAACCTATAACTTATACTTACAACCGTAAACTAAACCTATTCTCAAATCGTAAAACCCATACCTATAATACAAACCTAAACTCAATTTCGAACCCGAACTTGATTTCCTAAACCTAAACCTAAACCTATAACTTAAACCTATACCTATAGCCTAAACCTAAACCTTAACCTATAACCTAAACCTAGACTCATAACCTTAATCTAAACCTATTCTCAAATCCCAAAACCTATACCTATAACCCAAAACTAAACTCGATCCAGAACCCGAACGTGATTTCCTAAACCGAACCCTTAACATATAACCTAAACCTATACCCATATTCTAAGCTTAAACCTTAACCTATAACCTAAACCTAGATTCATAACCTTAACCTAAACCTATTCTCAAATCAAAAAACTAATACCTAGAATAAAAACCTAAATGCGATACCGAACCCGAACTCGATTTTGTAAACCTAAACCTTAACCTATAACCTAAAACTATACTTATAGCCTAAACCTAAACCTTAACCTATAACCTAAACCTAAACTCATAACCTTAACCTAAACCTATTCTCAAGTCCCAAAAACTATACTTATAGCCGAAACATAAACCTTAATGTTAACTTATAACATATACTTACAACCTTAACATACACCTATCACATATCCCAAAATCCATACCTATAGCCCAAACCTAAACCCGATCAAACCTAAACCCGATCCCGAATCTGAACCCGATTTCTTAAACCTTTACCTCAACCTATAACCTAAACCTATACCTATATCCTAAACCTAAACCTTAACCTATAAACTCATCTAAGACTCATAACCTTATCCTAAACCTATTCTCAAATCCCAAAACATATACCAATAACTCAAACCTAAACCCGATCCTGAACCCGAACTCGATTTCCTAAACCTAAACCTTAACCTATAACCTATACCTATACCTATAACCTAAACCTAAACCTTAACCAATAACCTAAACCTAGACTTATAACCTTAACCTAAACCTATTCTCAAAATCCAAAACCTATACTTATAGTCGAAACCTAAACCTTAAACTTAACCTATAACCTATACTAACAACCTTAACCTAAACCTATTCTCAATCCCAAAACCTATACCTATAACCCAAACCTAAACCCAATCCTGAACTCGAACACGATTTCCTAAACCTAAATATTAACCTATAACCTAAATGTATACCTATAGCCTAAACCTAAACCTTAACCTATAACCTAAACCTAGACTCATAACCATAACCTTAACCTATTCTCAAATCCAAAAACCTATACCTATAACCCAAACTTAAACCCGAACCCGATTTCCTAAACCTAAACCTTAACCTATAACCTAAACCTAAACCTTAACCTCTAACCTAAACCTAGACTTATAACCATAACCTAGACCTAATCTCAAATTCCAAAACCTATATTTATAGCCGAAACCTAAACCTTAACCTATGACATAAACCTATACTTATAACCTTAACCTAAACCTATTCTAAAATTCCAAAACCCATACCTATAATTCAAACCTAAACCCGATCCCGAACCCGAACCTAATTTCCTAAACCTAAACCTTAACCTATAACCTAAATCTATACCTATATCCTAAACCTAAACCTTAACCTATAACATAAACCTAAACCTATTCTCAAATCCCAAAACCTATACCTATAACCGAAACCTAAATCCGATCCCGAACTCGAACCCGATTTCTGAAACCTAAACCTTAACCTGTACGAATAACCTAAACCTAAACCTTAACCTCTAACCTACACCTAGACTTATAACCTTAACCTAAACCTATTTTCAAATCTCAAAACCTATACTTATAACCGAAACCTAAACCTTAAGCTTAACATATAATCAATACTTACAACTTTAACCTAAACATATTCCCAAATCCCAAAACTTATACATATAACCCAAAACAAAACACGATCCCGAACCAGAACCCGATTTCCTAAACCTAAACCTTAACCTATACGTATAACCTAAATCTAAACCTTAACCTCTAACCTAAACCTATATTTACAACCTATACCTATACCTATTTTCAAATCCCAAAACCTATACTTATAACCGAAACCTAAACCTTAACCTTAACCTATAACCTATACTTACAACTTTAACCTAAACCTATTCTCAATATACCCAAAACCCAAACCTAAACCCGATACCGAACCCGATTTCCTAAACCTAAAGATTAACTTATAACCTAGAACAATACCAATAGACTAAACCTAAACCTTAACCTATAACCTAAACTTAGACTCATAACCTTAACATAAACCTATTCTCAAATCCCAAAACCTATACCTATAACCCAAGCCTAAACTCGATACCGAACCCGAACCTAAATTCCTAAACCTAAACCTTAACGTATAACCCAACCTTATGCCTATAACCTAAACCTAAACCTTAACCTATAACCTAAACCTAGACTTATAACCATAACCTAAACCTATTCTCAAATCTCAAAACCTATACTTATAGCCGAAACCTAAACCTTAACCTTAACCTATAACCTATACTTACAACCTTAACCTAAACCTAATCTCAAATCCCAAAACCCATACCTATAACCCAAACCTAAACCCGATCCCGAGCCCGAACCTGATTTTCTAAACCTAAACCCTAACCTATAACATAAACCTATACCCATAGCCTAAACCTAAACCTTAACCTATAACCTAAACCTAGACTCATAACCTTAACCTAAACCTATTCTCAAATTCCAAAACCTATACCTATAACCCAAATCTAAACTCGATTCGAACCCGAACCCGATTTCCTAAACCTCAACCTTAACCTATAACCTAAACCTAAACCTATAACATAAACCTACACCTTAACCTATAACCTAAACCTAGACTTATAACCTTAACTTAAACCTATTCTCAAATTTCAAAACCTAGACTTATAACCTTAACCTAAACCTATTCTCAAATTCCAAAACCTATACTTATAGTCGAAACCTAAACCTTAACCTTAACCTATAACCTATACTTACAACTGTAAGACCCGTATCTTAGTCCGTACCATTCTGTAGACTTTCGCAGTCTTACTGGTCGAATTTCGGTAACCTTCGACCCTTGACCGATATTAACGCGCGACCCTGATTCATATGCCGTCAACCTGTATTGACTCAACCCAAGACCAATACTATAGCAACCGCGCCATCGCTGCGGTTCCGATGCCGCGACTTGCGCGCCGAGGCGATACCCTGGTCAAGAGATGTGGGCCAACGTTCGGTGCGAGGAAAATGCTGTGCGTTACAAAACCCAAGAGAATCTCTATGATGTGTCACATCAATCCCATCAATCCCATAAATCAATCAATTCATCAATCCATCACATGTCAAGTACACATCACTTTCACCCTTTCCCAAGCAAGCCACAAAAGTCCTCCATGCCCATACCTTTCTTACACAAAAGGCCACCAAAGTTAAAAATTTCTTACACCCATCTCTCTCCCATCCATCACTCCATCACCCATCACTCTCTCTCTCTCCCTTAACAACTCCTCTCTTTCTCATTTTTTTAAAAAAAATTCAAGCAAGAACCCCATACGTATGAGTAATCTCCAAGCCTCTCCCTCTCTTCCAAAAACTCAAGTGTGGCCCACCTCTCCATCCCAAGATCTCCCATCCTAGCCATCCATTCCTCATCTCATCCATTGAAGTTGAAGCTAAGGTGCTAAGGAGCCCATAGGAGCAAGAAGATCGGACGGTGGGTGCTAGATATTAGTAATTTTTCATATTTTTGGGATGGGCTAAGTGAGGCCAATCGATCAATGGTTTGGATCTCACTTGGGACCCTAAGATGTGGCCGATGGCCCACTTGGATCATCATGATCATTCCATGATGGGGCCATTCTCCACGGACCCCCATCATGATGTTTATTTCATTGCAAAGGAAGGTCATCTAGACCGTTGAGCTTGTCTTGAGCCAGGGAAGACAATGGACGGAGTGGATTTCTCTAACGCGGACCCCACATGCAAAAAACCTCGAAATCAAGGTTTTTCCAAAAAAAAAGGAAGCTTTGCAGCAGTGCGCCTGCGGTTGACGCATGGGCGGGCGGACAGCTACCCACGGCCTCTGTCGTGGGCCCCACCATGATGTATATGTTTTATCCACGCTGTTCATGAGGTGGGTTCCCTCCTCAGGTGGGCCCCCTCCAAAGATCATCCTGATCCAACGCTCTGGTGGCCCACATCATAGGAAACAGTGTGAATGAACATCTACCATTGAAACTCATTCCGGGGTCCACAGAAGTTTTGGATCAAGATGAAATTTATGTTTTCCCTTCATCCAGGTCTGACTGACCTTATGAACGGCCTGGATGGCCATTAAACATTTTGGTGGGCCCCACATGGGACCCACAGTGATGCACATGTTTCATCCACCGTCCAGGCGAACGGTGGTACTCACCATGATATATGTGTTTCATCCACTGTCCAGCGAACGGTGGGGCCCTATGTGATGCATGTGTTTTGTCTGCACCATCCACCCCTGGATGGTGGGACCCACCATGAGTATGTGTTATATCTGTACCGTCCACCCTGGACGGTGGGACCAGCTTCACCCCCCTTGGCCCACGTATCTTTATTAATAGGTTGAATGGTAAATAAACATTGCGGTGGGTCTCCCCCTGGTTAGGTGGCCAACAAATATTATAGCGGGCCTCCCTTAGTCTGCATGCTGGATGGCAAAATAAACAATACAGTGGGCCTCCAAGCCCATGGGATTGGGCCCACTTGATATGTTCCAAGGCCCATGGGACTAGGCCCATTTGATGTATTTTAAAGCTCATGGGACTAAACCCATTTGATTTGTATGAGGCCTATGGGTTTAGGCCCATTTAATTTATACAAGGCCTACGGGTTTAGGCCCATTTGATTTGTATGAGACCTATGGGTTTAGGCCCATTTAATTTATATCAGGCCTATAGGATTAGACCCATTTGATATGTATTAAGTCCATGAGATTAAGCCCATTTAAGACACACAAGGCCCATGTAATTTGACCCATCTGATGCAATCTAAGGCTCACGGGTTATGACCCATTGCAATGCACATAAGGCCCATTAGTGCGGCCCATTTATGTGGCCCATTTGACTAATAAAAGGCCCATATGATATGGCCCATTTGATATATATGTAAGCCCCAATGGGATGAACCTAAGGTCCATTGCAATGTGTAAAAACCAATTCCGATTATGTAACGATGTTTACGACGATCGTGCCTTGGGAGCAATGTTAGTTTGACGTTCACATTGCGAATATAATGTTGGTTGGATGTCCACATTACGACTCTCCTTGGGGCCCATTGAAAGGCCCGTACTTATTATGTATAGGTCGTCCAGGCCCATTGTAAGCATAGTTCATCTCATTATAACATGTTTAGTATAGTTCCATGACTCATGATCATACGCATCATATGTATGCTTGATATGAGAAGTGACTGATCATAGCATATGCCTTCGGACAAATTGTTTATGGGACCCCGATTAGGCGGTGTTGCCCTGCATGAGTGCACGATATGTGCAGGATTTTCTACATGATTAGATAATGTGACTCATGCATTTCGCATTGTGTGACATGGTTGTTGTACGCCCTAGCTACATCGGGGCCGTAGCCTCCACAGATGCATCGTGGTTGGCAGGGTTGGATACCGAAAATGGGGTGCTAGGAGCCAAGAATGGGGTGCTACAGAGGCTGTCGGCGTCGGATTCAGCGATCGAGAATTTTGTGAGCCCGGTTTCTGAATTTGGGACGTGACAAAAGTTGGTATCAGGGCCTAACTTGGGAATAACCGAGAACAACATTACATATTTGCTATGAGTGTAGAATGGCTAAGTTTTGAAGTTCGGATAGCTTAGCGACCTTCCGTTACAGACCCTTAACGTGTGTGCCTTTGAGAGTTTTGAAGTTGATAGGCGCCTTCACTCTTTCCTGTAGGATATGCCGCCCAAGAGAGTTACTCGATCGACTCCCGCACCACCACCTGAGGATCCCACACCACCACCTACGACTCCCGTATTACCACCTACGATGCCTGTTCCACCACCAGAGATTCCTACTGCCCATCCTGAGTACCCTACTCCACCAGAGACCGGTGCGGAGCCGACCGTATCCGTGAGTGCTTCTCACTTGCAGCAAATGTTACAGGCTGTGACAGCTGCACTCCATGGGCAGAGCATGCAGCCAGTTGTTTCACTGGCACAGGCATATCGAGAGTTTCGACGGCTCGATCCCCCACGTTTCCAGGGCGAGCCGGACTCGACTATAGTTAAGAGATGGCATGCTGATGTGGAGAAGGTATTTGAGACAATGGGATGTACGACTGAGCGGCGAGTTCGACTGGCCGTATTCCTTCTCCATGGTGAGGCTGAGCACTGGTGGGCATCAGTTTCCCAAGCAGCAGGTGTTGATTTTATGTGGACTTGGAAGGATTTTGTGGATCGATTTGACCGACAGTACTTCCCTGATCACATCCGACGACAGCGAGTGTTGGAGTTCGAGGCCTTGGTGTAGGGTGATATGACAGTGGCTCAGTATGCAGCTCGTTTTGTAGCATTGTCTAGGTTTGCACCCTATCTTGTTGATGATGAGGAGCTGAGAGCTCGTCGCTTCGATGACGGATTACGTTACGGTCTTCGCAGCCGTGTAATTGGCCATGAGCTTCAGAATTTTGAGGAAGTGGTGCGGAAGGCCCAAATTTTCGAGACTAAGTGGGCTGGTTCTCAGTCTGATCGCAGTCAGAGGAGAGACCGGAAGAGGCAGGCTTCTTCTAGTGATTCCCAGCAGCGTCGACCACAGTAGTAGAGGCGCACAGGTCGCCCAGCCTTTCGAGCACCAGCAGCACCACCACCTCCGAGACAGTTCACCGGCACTTGTTTTAGGTGCGGTGCGACGGGACACCGTTCATGTAAGACCCATATCCTAGCAGGTACTGTTCCATAAGATCCCACGGTCCTTCCAGTCGAATTCTGACGACCCACGACGTGTAAATAATATTTGCACGTGTTGTTGAATCACACCTGTAAACTCGAGCCGACTCAACTTGAGACCTGTGTCATTTCGACCGTGTCGTCGTCATAAATTCGACGCCACATCTCGTGCATCAATGCGACACTCAGATTATGAGATCCGGCCCGTGCATTATCCCGACCATCGATCACTTGATCGCGAGACCCACCTATACCTGTTGATGTATTTCCCTAGAAAGCCATAATTGCTATAATGTCACCCTAGGGGTGACATCACCCTACCCTACCTTACCCTATCCTAGCCATAACTCCTTTCAAGTAACCCCCCATTCCCTTTTTTCCCATTAGTCAAACTTATTAATTGCCTAGGAACTACCACCTCTCTCTTTCCCTCCCTCTTTCTTTCTTACTTCCTAGCAAGAGAGAGAGAGAGCTCCCAACGTCCATGAGAGCTCTCCATTTCCAACCATTGGCAAGCTCTCCACCCCTAAATCCAACCCTCCAAAATAAATCCCAACCATGGAATCTTGTTCACTTGGAGCTCCAGATCACATTGGTAGAAGAAGAAATTCAAGATCTAGGTGAGTGCTTCTCTCCCTCTCCTTCCCATTTTTTTTTGTGATGTGTGGCCCACTTGGATGGACCCCACCTTAATGTATGATTTATTCATACCATTCACCCATTTGGTGGCCCACCGGAGCGAGGCCCACCTGTATGCCAAGACCGTCCAGCGTCTAGGGACGTTGGACGTGGAAAGAAAACACAAGCATTAGCTTGGTTTACCAAGCTTTGAAGTGGGCTGTTTGTGTAGGCCCCACCTTGATGTATGTATTCAATCCACGTCGTCCATCTCATTACCTGGATCATTTTAGGCGTTGAGCTAAGAGTTGGGGTTGATTGGAAGATCTGGTGGGCCATAGCTGCATCCAAAACTCAGGTGGCCCACACCACACGAAGCAGTGTAATTGAACATCTAACCTTGAAACCTTTCTTCTGGGCCATGGGAGTTTTGGATCAAGATGAAATTTTTGTTTTACCTTCACCCAGGTCCAAGTGACCTTATCAACGGTTTAGATGGCATCTAAACATTTTAGTGGGCCCCATATGGGAACCCACTGTGATGCACGTGTTTAACCTCCACCGTCCAGGCGGACGGTGGAGCCCACCCTGTTTGCTTTCCCTCCGCACCGTCCACCCTGGACGGTGGGACCCACCATGAGTATGTGTTATATCTGCACCGTCCACCTTTGGACGATGGGACCAGCCCCACCCCAGGTCTGTTTAACCTATCAGCAGATGGATTAAATAATAATAATAATAATAATAAATATAAATAAACATTATGGTGGGCTCCATATTCGGGTGGCCTCATCAACAGGTTGGCTGGAAAATAAATATTATAGTGGGCTCCCTGGCCCACATGTTGGCTGGAAAATAAATATTATAGTGGGCTCCCTGGCCCACACGTTCGATGGCAAACAAATATTATAGTGGGCCCCCGGCCCACACGTTGGATGACAAATAAATATTGCAGTGGGCCTAGGCCCATGCGACCACATGAACAATTTGAATGGCATAGAAACAACATGGTGGGCCCAGGTTTGACCGGCCTTATCAATAGATTGGATGATAAATATACATTATGGAGGGCCCCTGGTCCATGTGACCTCATCAATAGGTTGGGTGCAAGTAAACATTATAGTGGGCCCCCATGTCTGTGTAACCTTGCCAATAGGCTGGGCAGGAAATAAATATTATGGTGGCCCCTGGTCCATGTGACCTCATTAACAGGTTTGGATGAAAAGTAAACATTATGGTGGGCCCCAAGTGTGACCCATTGATGTATGTGATGCAATCCACCATAACACATGTGTTTCATCCAAACAGTTCCAACCATTTTGAAAGAAGAGACTTTAAGGCTTGAGACAAAAGAAAGAAAGGCAGATCTAGAGTCATGTGGACCACACTATAGAAACAGTGTTGGACTGATTGTCCACCATCAAAACCCTTGGGTCAAAAGGTTGGTCAAGTATAATATTGCCTTCCTTTAATCCAGGTCTTTGTGACCTTATGTATTGATTGGACGAGAAATAAACATTATGGTGGGCCTTGAGAATTTAATGGTGGAAACCATTGTTGCCACTGTTATTTGGGTGCGGTCCAGTTGATCTTTTGATATGATTCATTTGTGTATATTATATGTACTTTTTTTTATCCCTTGTGACCCACCTTGGTATTTGTATGAGGCCCATCTTGTCATATTTATGGCCCATTGTTGAGGCCCACCTTAATGTGTATGGGGCCGTTGTTGAGGTCCACCTTGATATGAACGTAAGACCCATGTTATTGGGCCCATTTTGATGTATTCTAAGGCTCATGGGTCATGGCTCATTGCAATGTACATAAGGCTTATTAGTGAGGCCCAATAACACGGCCTATTGATGAATGTAAGGCCTATGTGATACGGCCTATTATGATGTATGCAAGGCTCATGGGTTATGGTCCATCGCAATGTATGTAAGGCCCAATTGGGTGACCCATTCGATGTATATATGAGGCCCATGTTATTAGGCCCACCTTTGATATGTTTATGGCCTATCCATGAGGCCCACCTTTGAGGTGTTTGTGGCCCATCCGTCAGACCCACTTGATATACTCGTCGGCCCATTAGTGTGCCCATTAATGCGGCCCACTTGTTGTATATGAGGCCCATTGGTGTGGCCTAATGATGCAACCCATCGTGATGTGTGTGTTATCCAAGCCGTTCTTTAGCTGGACCTCTGGTGAGCCCAGTTATGATGTGTAGACCACTTGCTATAAGTACAAGGCCCACCTCTGATGAATGTTCAAGGCCCACTTGTTGGATATTGGAGGCCCACATGTTATGTATTTTTGGCCCATATGGCATGGCTATTGTGATGTTTTGCAATCCATTTAACGAGGCCCATTATGATGTGCTTTGGGCCCATGGGTTGTGGTCATGCGATGTATCTGAGGCCTATGTGTAGGGCCCACTTGTTGTATATGTATCCTTTGTATGAGGCCCAATGTGATGTACATTAGGCCTTTACATGAGTCTATGGGCCCACCTTGTGTTAGACGCTATATGGACCACTCCTTGGGAGCAATGTTGGTTTGACGTCCACATTGATGAGCAATGATGGTTAGATGTCCTCATTATGACCTTCCCATAGGCCTTGTTAGGCCCATTCTCTTCATGGGTTAACCCAAACAAGCGAGACCCATTCACCGTAGACGGATGACTCCATGCTATCGAATTTGATATATCCACGGCTGAGTGGCGATTTTTATACTATGGTTGATCGGCTGATCATCTATGGACCCTACTTTGTTTATCTGCTGATTATTGGTGTCGAATATCGAAGCTGACGCCGATTATCAACCTTAAGTATCAGTGTCGATTATCGATTGACGTGGCCGATTGCCGATTCTGCGTGTCGTGGCCGATTGACCGATTACCGATCGAGACCGATTACCGACCGTGGCCGATTGTCGATTGACGTGACCGATTGCTGATTCTGCTTATCTTAGCCGATTGATCGATTCTGATTATCGAGGCCAATTACTGATCGAGGCCAATTATCGTGGCCGAGTGTCGTGGCTGATCGCCGATTCCGATTGTCGAGGCCCAATGTGATGTATATGCGGCCCGTTGTGATGTGTATCCAGCCCATGTTTAAGGCCCAATGTAATGTATATGAGGCTTATGTGATGAGGCCCACTGTGATGCATTTGAGAGCTAGGCGATGAAACTCATTGTAATGTATATTAGGCCCATGTGAAAGGCCCATCATGATGTATATTAAACTCTTGAGTGAGGCCCATGATGTTGTATATTTGGCCCTTGTGTGAGGCCATGAGTCTACTATATGTTAAGCTTTATGTAGGTCGTTCCTTGGGGGACAATGTTGGTTAAATGTCCACATCATCGATGTCGATTGTCAATGCCTGTTATTGATGCCGATTATGAGTATGTGACTGCATAGCATCATGATATATGCCCATACGCATCATTTGCATGTCTGTTATGAGATGTGACTGACCATTGCATATGTCATTGGATAGGATGATATGAGACTCCCTGATAGGCAGAGGTTATCTCACATGAGCGCACGATATGCGCATGTAACGCCCGTGAAAAATCCATACTTTGGCTCGAGTACCAACTCGACCCGAAATTGCGTAGAATTAATTCTTTTAGAAAATATGACTAAGTTAGCTAGCGCAACGCTAGAGTAGATGGGAAATAGTCCCTGATCACTTTAAATACGTTCTACAAGACCCAAATCGAGTAGAACCAACGACACTATAATACTCTATAACCTCGGACCAAACTCTAAGCAGGTTTGTTCTCTGGACTGCTTTCAATCTTTGTATTGGATCTAGACCGCGCGTCGAAAGTCCGATACCTCCTATCTTAGACCGTTAGAACCGCCTAGCTGGACTTGACACTCATTTCAAAAATCAAGTCAAACCGATAATCACAGGCTATTTCATTGAGCCCGGACCGAAGAGAGTGCGAATAGGGACAGAATTGGAATTTCAAATTCGAATCTGGCACACGACTTGACGCGTCAGTATTGAGCGTTCTGACCGTCAGAATTCATCCAGATTACACCCTCGGATCAGGAGAAATTTTTATTTTTTATCATGAGACTTTCAGCCCTGATCTACGTGCGATGACCGCTGAATTGAAACTGGTCCGCCACGTGCGATCTGTGAACCCTGCCGGACTGAAAACTTAATACGTGCTAGATTTGGTACGCAAGAGCTTAAGTTCGATCGCATTCGACCAGGGGACCACCAGAAAGCATCTTTTGGGCCGAAACAACCCCGAATTGGATATGCACTAAGTAAACTTTGTACCGGAGCCTGTTTTCGGCGTTTTTAAGCTTATAAAAGGGGTTGAAACTCTCACTCCTCTCTCCCATCCAAAATTGCAAGAAACCCTAGATTGGGAGAGAGAAAAGGTGAGAGTTTGTGAGAGAGAGTGGGATAGATTTCTCCAGCCTTCGAGCCACCTGTTGCTAGTGCCTAAGCAACATCTTCTGATCACCAAGCCAGTGATTCTTTTCCATTTTTAGGTAATAACTAACCCTAGAAGTTGCTGATTTGGGGATCACTAAGATCCATAGCTTTTTAACCAATAGATCTTGTAAAACAGGTTCTCTTATCGCCGTAGATGAAGCGTATACGCTCCGTTCGAAACAACACGTCTACAAGAGACTAGGTGAGGATTTTAGACACTTTGATTGACGGTTTCCAACGCTTTCAATGTTGTTTAATAGTAGATTATTGACGGCATCTCCGTTTGACATGTACAACATGCTCTCCGTTTCCTGTTTCGTAAATTAACGAAGAATATGAGATTTAGGGCATTTTAGTCATTTATAGGAAGTACAGTTTATATTCATATTTTACTGATGTGATTGACATGGTTTGTTGTTGCATTAGGAAGTTAGGAATACGTGCATAATTAGTTTGGCGAAGAGATTCGCCTAATTGCGCACTTCGGGTCGACATACTATATGTAGACTTAAGTGTGTAGTGTATGTGTTTGTATAAATGCTTGTATTAGTATGTATTGAATTAAATGATGTTATGAGATAGTTTGAGATGGATTTGTCAATTAATATGCTGACCTAAATGATTTCCTACACGTTGATTATATGCATGATTTCATTACATGCATGAGATATATGTGCTTGAAGATTTACCTAAGTTGAATGTTATAACATGTGTTAACATGCTCACATGATTGTATTTCAATTCCAATATTCCTATATAAATTGCTGATGTGATTCCATAATTGTATGAGACTATACTTAGTCCAGGCAGTCGGTAACTGAGCGAATTCGTGGCTGGCTGGTCTTAGCCACGAACGACGCGTCGATGAACGCGTGTCGTGTTTGGAGTTGGCGGCAGTGGTTAGGCCACGCGAAGTGTTTTACGCACTTCATATCGTTTGACTTGAGATGCGATCGCGCTAGTCGAGCCCGTCAAGTAACCCGACTGGCTGATGTATGTTCACCTTGTATGAGTCATAACTGCTTGAACCTAGGGTACTGAACTTACCATTGTAAACCCTGTTAACCATGGTACCTTGATCTATGAAGACTCATGAGCCGGGCATGGTGGTATGGGACACCGTGGTCGAGCTGTCGGCCTAAGCTGGGGCCACAAACCTCCCCGTAGTGACCAGTGAGCACCTAGTCTCGTGAGTAGATTATGGTGGTATGGGACACTATATTCTAGCTGTCGGCCTACACTGATAAGGCGACGAGTCCTTTGTAGTGACCGCGAGCATATTCTGAGTCTACGGGAGGCAACCACCCTTCAGTAGCAGTAGAGTACAGTAGGCCTGTATTGATAAGGTGATGGGGGAGCGGTGCAACGAGTGCGAGCAACAGCCCTGGCAGCCCTTGCAGCGACCTACAAAATATACATCGTATGAGATTACTAGGAGTGACGACCCTAGACAGGATCTGTGTTGGGATTGATACAAGGGAAGTACCTTAGTTTTCCAATCCTGTTATTTGAATGGACTAATAACAACTGGAAAATCATGTCATCATGCCATTGCATGTGCCTGAAAGATGTGGAGCACTTGAGGGTCGATTGCATGCCGCGGTCGTAAGATGGTGCCGTATGAGGGAGATCGTCGGTGAGGGCATACATCACGTCATGTCATCTTGCATTAACAACAGTATTAGGATTATCTGATTTACTGCTTTACTATTATCGCATGATTGATTTGTGAACATGTTAATCCTTGCTCTATGATTCCACTGAGTTGATCACTCACTCCCACGTTACGGGATGGTGTTTGCAACACCCACCAGACCCTGTTGTAGATGCAGGTGAGGCTGAGATCCAGGAGGCAGAGCCAGACTTCGACGAGGACCAGGACGAGTTCTCGTACATGCAGTATCATGATGGCTTTGCGTAGGCGACCTGGATTGATGGGACTTCAGTGGGACTATTTTGAACATTACATTTTGTTCATGTATATGTATATGAGACTCAGAGATGTATTCATACCTTAGAGACAGATGAGATCTACTTTGTTTTTTTCATACAGTGATATATATATTGTTTAGTCTTCCGCTTGCTTTTGTCACTGGATCTGAAGTATGAATTATAGTTTTGGTATACTTTTACTCATGTGAATGCTTTAAATCAGACAACATTGAATCATAAACATTTTTGTTGCATAAGTGACGGTCTGGAACTCGGGAGTTGAGTTTATACACGACCCCCGATTTTCAGGGTGTTACAGCGCAGGATTGGTGCATGACTGGATTGTATGACTCGTGCATTTTGCACTGTGTGTTGTGATTACTGTACGTCCTAGCGACATCAGGGTTGTAGCCTCCACAGGCTTATCGTGGATGGCCATATGGGACACCAAAAATCTGTTCTACATAGGGTACTATAGATATCCCTGGGTGAAAGTCCCTAAACGTTCTTGGTTCTAGAGGTTGCTCCAACGTCTAGACCGAGTGGATAGATGAGCGCCGAGTGCCGAATACCAGATGACTGCGCTATTCACTGTGTCGTGGTCGGTTGGAAGGGGGTGCGGCCTTACCTTCCCGAGAGGAGGGGGCAATGCTAGGCTGAGTCTGACCAGCTCGAGGAATGGGTCCGCTATTGACGAGTTGAGCCCGATATTGGCAGGCGGATAGTGAGGTCTCTTCCACTCACCTTGTTGTGCGCGATGGGGCGGCAATCTGGTATGGAGTGTAATAGACCCCGGTGATTTCCTAGAGAGGAACCGTACTAATATGTGGACTTATCAAGTAGGAGTTGCATGCTCATTCATTCATTCATTCACTATCCACTCGGGCTGGTGGTGCGCAACTAATTATTATGTACCTTCGTTATGGTAAGGATTTCGGTTGGGCGCGCGACCAACCTGAGATCAGGAGTTTACCACTTTGAGCCAGACTATCTAAATTTAGGTATGAGACTAGTTTGGATAGAAGTCACTTGTGGTGGACCCCATAGCCTGCGATACTACGTACTATTGTCCCGACTTCACATCCAGCATGATTATTTCATTCGCATCGCATATTGCATTACATCCTCGGCATCTGACATTTGATTCTTTATGACTCCTTATCGCATAGTTGTTCTATATTGCGTATTCTGATATTGATTAACTTGTAGACTTGTCCATACTTCCGCTTACTCTGTTATCGTATGATTTATATCTTGTCAGTATTTCTGCTTACTCTGATAATTCCGACTCTTATTAGTGTTTCTGCTTATTTAGACATTGTACGATTATAGCATTGTATTAAATACTTGGCACTTACCTTGTGCACACACTTACACCACCCTCTAAGCTTTTCATAAGCTTATGCACGATAGATGCGTGCAGGTGATGTTAAGTTGCAGCAGTGTTGAGCTTGGAGCGTGCAGTGGTCTTCTGTAAGCTTGATTTTTATTTATGTATTTCCCTTTCAGTATTGTACTCAAACGATTATATTAGTAGATATGTGATGATGATGTTGCCTTTGTGAATTGGATAATCTTGTGGTTATGCTTATTACTAGTTATATGTATAAAAAAAAATTCTCCTTGTAAGATCCCAGGATCGAAAATCTGACATATGAATGCTAGGAGCCGAGAATGGGGTACTACGGAGGCTGTCGGCACCAGATTCGGTAATCGGGATTCTTATGAATCCGATTCCCGGGTTTGGGGCGTGACAGTTCATGGGAGTATCCCAGTCCCCAGCAGGAGCAGAGAGGTCCACAGCAGCAAAGGGCTCCACAACAGCCTCCATCGCAGCAACAGAGACCCCCACAGCAGCAGCGACAGCAGCCTCCACCACCGAGGCCACCTCAGCAGCATCATCACATCAGCATCAGCCTCAGAGGCCACAGCAGCAGAGACAGCAGTTTCGACCGCCTCAGCGACCCTTGCAGCAACAGCAGCACGTTCAGAGGGGACAAGCACCTCCCCAGCCAGCTCAGGCTAGATTCTATGTGGCTCAGTAGGATCTGCAGTCGTCTGGAGGAGTCGTTGAGGGTATACTTTCAGTTTCTGCATGCATTGCACGTGTGTTGTTTGATTCCGGTGCATCACATTCTTTTGTGGCCGAGAGCTTCTGCCGATCGAATGGCTTGCCGTTAGAGTCTTCTGGTGAGAGCCTATCAGTATCGACTCCCTTGAGGAGGACTACAGTGTTGGGCCAATTTTTCTCGTCTTTCCCCGTTCTAGTTGGGGATACCTTTTTACCTGCCGATCTATTTACATTGCCGATGTCTGAGTTCGACGTAATCATGGGCATGGATTGGCTCACCGAGTACTATGCTATATTGGACTACGCCGCGAGGACCTTCACGTTTTGTATACCCGGCGTGCCACAGTTTTAGTTCATTACAGAGGCCAGAGGAGAGCGGTTGTCTTGTTTGATGTCCTGCGCCATAGAGGAGCCTGTTGCCGCTTGTATCGATCATTTGCCCATGGTCTGTGATTTTTTCGATGTGTTTCAGGAGATTCCGGGATTACCACCTCATCGACTCACTAAGTTTCAGATTGATCTCGTGCCCGGTACCGTGCCTATTTCGAAGGCCCCGTATCGTATGGCACCGTTGGAGTTACGGGAACTACAGAAGTAGTTAGACGAGTTACGAGAGTTGAGTTTTATCCGTCCGAGCAGTTCACTGTGGGGAGCGCTGGTACTCTTCATGAAGAAGAAGGATGCCTCGTTGAGGCTCTGCGTTGACTATCGCGAGCTCAATAAAGTCACAAACAAGAACAAGTACCCGCTCCCTAGGATTGATGATTTGTTCGACCAGCTGAAGGGTGCACAGTTCTTTTCGAATATTGACCTGCGTTCCAGTTATCATCAGATTCGGGTCCGAGATGAGGACATTCCGAAGATGGCATTTAGGATGCGTTATGGTCATTTTGAGTTTCAGGTCATGTCCTTCGGACTGACCAATGCACTAGCGGTCTTCATGCAGCAAATGAATGAGGTCTTCCACCCTTATCTCGATCAGTTTGTTGTAGTCTTCATCGACGACATCCTGATCTATTCGAGGACCCGTGAGGAGTATGAGCAGCACTTGGAGATTACTTTACAGACCCTCTGCACACACCAGCTGTATATGAAGCTGGAGAAGTGCGAGTTCTGACAGAAGGAGGTGAGGTTCCTCGGTCACGTGGTGACAAGGGAGGGTGTCGCAGTGGACCCCTCAAAGG
This sequence comes from Magnolia kwangsiensis, assembly GCA_037074715.1. Classification (NCBI taxonomy): domain Eukaryota; kingdom Viridiplantae; phylum Streptophyta; class Magnoliopsida; order Magnoliales; family Magnoliaceae; genus Magnolia; species Magnolia kwangsiensis. The sequence goes on along the minus strand of CM073573.1, from coordinate 152,692,384 downwards.
TCGAGGCAGTGCGTCAGTGGGGTCAGCCCACGATTGAGATAGAGATCCGTAGTTTCCTTAGTTTGGCAGGCTACTACCGGCGTTTCATTGAGGGTTTTTTTCGTATTGCAGCCCCGCTGACCAGGTTCACTCGGAAGGGCGCAAAGTTTGTTTGGAGTGACGCCTGCGAGCGAGCATTTAAGGAGTTGAAGGATCGTCTGACGTCCGCTCCTGTCCTCACTCTTCCCTATGGGAGTGACGATTTTATTGTATTCATTGATGCCTCGCATATTAGTTTGGGTGTTGTCCTGATGTAGCACGGGAGACCAGTGGCATTTGCGTCTCGTCAGCTTAAGATCCATGAGCTGAACTATCCCATGCATGACTTAGAGCTGACTACAGTTGTCTTCGCACTGAAGGTGTGGAGGCACTATCTTTATGGGGTCAAGTTCGAGCTCTTCTCTGATCACAAGAGCTTGAAGTACCTCTTCTCGCAGTCTGAGTTGAATATGAGACAGAGGCGCTGGATGGAGCTCCTGAAAGACTATGATTTCGATTTCCAGTACCACCCGGGCAAGGCGAACGGGGTGGCAAATGCCCTCAGCCGTCAGCCACGAGGCCTAGTAGCGCATATGATGATGAAGGAGTGACGGATGCTTGAGGATATCATCTGAAAATAAAACAAAGACTGGTTGGTGTGTACAACACCGTTTCATAACGTGGGAGTGAGTGATCAACTCAGTGGAATCATAGAGCAAAGGTTAACATGTTATCAATTCAGTCAAGTAGTAATGATAAAGCAAACAAATCAAACATTCCTAAATACTGTGATTAATGCAAGGATGAGGTGCAATAATGATGCATGCCCTCACCAACATACTCCCTCATGCGACACCATCTTACGTTCGCGGCATGCTTTCGTCCCTCAAGTGCTCCACATCTTTCAGGCACATGCAATGCGATATGGACATGATTACCGAGTTGTTATTAGTCCTTTTCATACAGCAGGATTGGAAAACTAAGGTACATTAACCTATAACCTAAACCTAAACCTATAACCTAAACCTAAACTCATAACCTTAACCTAAACCTATTCTCAAGTCTCAAAAACTATACTTATAGCCGAAACCTAAACCTTAATGTTAACTTATAACCTATACTTACAACCTTAACATATACCTATTCATATATCCCAAAATCCATACCTATAGCCCAATCCTAAACCCGATCAAACCTAAACCCGATCCTGAAACCGAACCCGATTTCTTAAACCTTTACCTCAACTTATAACCTAAACCTACACCTATAGCCTAAACCTAAACCTTAACCTATAACCTAATCCAAGACTCATAACCTTATTCTAAACCTATTCTCAAATCCCAAAACATATACCAATAACTCAAACCTAAACCTGATCGTGAACCCGAACTCGATTTCCTAAACCTAAACCTTAACCTATAACTTATACCTATACCTATAACCTAAACCTAAACCTTAATCTATAACCTAAACCTAGACTTATAACATTAACCTAAACCTATTCTCAAAACCCAAAACCTATACTTATAGTCGAAACCTAAACCTTAAACTTAACCTATAACCTATACTAACAACCTTAACATAAACCTATTCTCAAATGCCAAAACCTACACCTATAACCCAAACTTAAACCGATCCCGAACTCGAACCTGATTTCCTAAACCTAAATATTAACCTATAACCTAAATGTATACCTATAGCCTAAACCTAAACCTTAACCTATAACCTAAACCTAGACTCATAACCATAACCTTAAGCTATTCTCAAATCCAAAAACCTATACCTATAACCCAAACTTAAACCCGAACCCGATTTCCTAAACCTAAACCTTAACCTATAACCTAAACCTATAACTATAAACTAAACCTAAATCTTAACCTCTAACCTAAACCTAGACTTATAACTATAACCTAAACCTATTCTCAAATTCCAAAACCTATATTTATAACCGAAACCTAAACCTTAACCTATGACCTAAACCTATACTTAAACCTTAACCTAAACCTATTCTAAAATCCCAAAACCCATACCTATAATCCAAACCTAAACCCGATCCCGAACCCGAATTCAATTTTCTAAACCTAAACCTTAACCTATAACCTAAACCTAAACCTATTCTCAAATCCCAAAACCTATACCTATAACCCAAACCTAAACCCGATCCCGAACTCGAACCCGATTTCCAAAACCTAAACCTTAATCTATACGAATAACCTAAACCTAAACCTTAACCTCTAACCTAAACCTAGACTTATAACCTTAACCTAAACCTATTTTCAAATCCCAAAACCTATACTTATAACCGAAACCTAAACCTTAAGCTTAACATATAACCAATACTTACAACTTTAACCTAAACATATTCCCAAATCCCAAAACCTATACCTATAACCCAAACTAAAACCCGATCTCGAACTAGAACCCAATTTCCTAAACCTAAACCTTAACCTATACCTATAACCTAAATCTAAACCTTAACATCTAACCTAAACCTAAATTTATAACCTATACCTATACCTATTTTCAAATCCCAAAACCTATACTTATAACAGAAACCTAAACCTTAACCTTAACCTATAACCTACACTTACAACTTTAACCTAAACTTATTCTCAATATACCCAAAACCCAAACCTAAACCCGATACCGAACCCAATTTCCTAAACCTAAACATTAACCTATAACCTAGATCAATACCAATAGCCTAAACCTAAACCTTAACCTAGACTCATAACCTTAACATAAACCTATTCTCAAATCCCAAAACCTATACCTATAACCCAAGCCTAAACCTGATACCGAACCCGAACCAAAATTCCTAAACCTAAACCTTAACCTATAACCCAAACCTATGCCTATAACCTAAACCTAAACCTTAACCTATAACCTAAACCTAGACTTATAACCATTACCTAAACCTAATCTCAAATCTCAAAACCTATACTTATAGCTGAAACCTAATCCTTAACCTTAACCTATAACCTATACTTACAACCTTAACCTAAACCTAATCTCAAATCCCAAAACCCATACCTATAACCCAAACCTAAACCCGAACCCGAACCTGATTTTCTAAACCTAAACCCTAACCTATAACATAAACCTATACCCATAACATAAACCTAAACCTTAACCTATAACCTAAACCTAGACTCATAACCTTAACCTAAACCTATTCTCAAATCCCAAAACCTATACCTATAACCCAAACCTAAACCCGATTTGAACCCGAACCCAATTTCCTAAACTTCAACCTTAACCTATAACCTATACCTATACCTATAACCTAAACCTACACCTTAACCTATAACCTAAACCTAGACTTATAACCTTAACCTAAACCTATTCTCAAATTCCAAAACCTATACTTATAGTCGTAACTTAAACCTTAACCTTAACCTATAACCTATACTTACAACCGTAACCTAAACCTATTCTTAAATCATAAAACTCATACCTATAACCCAAACCTAAACTCGATTCCGAACCCAAACCAGATTTTCTAAACCTAAACCTAAACCTTAACGTATAACCTAATCCTATCCTATAGCCTAAACCTAAACCTTAACCTATAACCTAAACCTAGACCCATAACCTTAACCTAAACCTATTCTCAAATCCCAAAACCTATACTTATAGCCGAAACCTAAACCTTAACCTTAATGTAACATCTCGAAAATCAGGGGTTGAGCATAAACGCCACTCCCGAGTTTTAGAACATCACTTATGCAATATAAATGCTTATGATTGAATGTTGTCTATGTTAGTGTATTAAACATGAGTGGGATTAAGCCAAAACAGCATATCATACTTCAGAGACAGTTAAATTATGTGAGTAGAAGACTGTGATAGTATATATAACATATATAGACTGTTGTAAGTCTCTAGAGTATGAACATTTTACCAGGTTAAATATATACATGTATACTCCAAAAATTAACAAAAAGAATATACATGAATGCTCCAAAAGTGAAAAATGATAAGTGTCATGGCATCTAATCAACCTCTCTGTAATCCCGTCGATCAGAACACGGTCTACATATACTCGCCTGATAGCTGCCTATAGGAGAAACTCTCCTCATCATCATGAAAGTCTGGCTCCGCTTCACAAGCAGCGCCATCATCTGAAACTAAAACAAGGACTGGTTGGTGTGTACAACACCGTCCCATAACGTGGGAGTGAGTGATCAACTCAGTGGAATCATAGAGCAAAGGTTAACATATTATCAATTCAGTCAAGTAGTAATGATAAAGCAAACAAATCAAACATTCCTAAATACTGTGATTAATGCAAGGATGAGGTGTAATAATGATGCATGCCCTCACTAACATACTCCTTCATGCGACATCATCTTACATTCGCGGCATGCTTTCGTCCCTCAAGTGCTCCACATCTTCCAGGCACATGCAATGCGATATGGGCATGATTACCGAGTTGTTATTAGTCCTTTTCATATAGCAGGATTGGAAAACTAAGGTACCTCCCTTATATCATTCCCAAATAAGGATCTTGTCTAGGGTCGTCAATCCTAGTTAATCTCATACGATGATGCGATTTTAGGTCGCTTTAAGGGCTGTCAGGGCTGTTACACGTACTCATTGCACCGCTCCCCCATCACCTTATCAATACAGGCTTAGTTTATACTTTGTCTACTACGAGAAGGCTCGTCGCCTCTCCGCAGATTCAGAGTATGCTCGAGGTCACTACAAAGGGTTGTCAGGGCTATTACATGCACTCGTTGCATTGCTCCCCCATCACCTTATCAGTGTAGCCCGACAGCTCGAATATAGTGTCCCATACTACCATAATCGGCTCACGAGTCTGGATTGCTCACTGGTCACTACGGGGAGGCTCGTGGCCCCAGCGTAGGCTGACAGCTCGACCACGGTGTCTCATACCACCATGCATGGCTCATAAGTCATAATGGATCAAGGTACCACGGTTATCAGAATTTTCACTGGTAAGTTCAGTACCCTATGTTCAAGCAGTTATGACCAATACAAGGTGAACATACAACGGTCAATCGGGTTACTTGACGAGTTCGACTAGTATGAGTGCCCGTTGAATTGTACGACATGAAGTGCATAAGCACTTCGTGTGGCCTAACCACTGCCGACAAGTAACGCACGACTCGGGTTCGTCAAACACGTCTTGCGTGGTGAAGAGAGGCCAACCACGAACTCAAATATGTTAGCAATTGCCTGGACCATAACATAGCCCCAAACACATTCCATATCAACCAGTAAACATGTACAGTAGCCAGAACAGAAATAACCAAATAATTCAAGCATATTTCCCAACATGTTATAAGATACAACATGAACAAGAATCCATACGCATGCATTTCAAAGTAAAGCGACTAAGTTAAACAACTTGCATGGAGGAAATTATAAACATCGCTAAGGTAGTTGAGAATCCTATCTCAACACCCAAGTAAAGCATTATTTACTACGTATATACTCATACAAGCATTTATACAAACACTTAGACTACACATATTAGCCTACACATCATATGTTGGCTAAAACTTGTATTAGGGCGAATCCTTTCACCAAACAAATACTGCATCTATAACTCGCATGTATATACGACAAATACTCATGGCAATCATATTTACAAAATTTATACATATACGGTATTTTCTACAAATACCTAAAATACATAAAATTCCATATACTTCGTATGTATTCGAAATGGAAAACGGACAACATGTTCTACATGTGAAATAGCATCCTCGTCAATAATATACCATTAGCCGACATTGAAAGCTTTGAAAAATGAGAACCTAAGCGTATAAAATCTGCACCTTACGCCGTAGAAGTATAACGAATTCAATAGAGACTCTAAGTCTCTGTCAACGACTGATTGGCAACCTACAGTATGATTTAGGTTAGCTACTTCACCACTTACACCAATTGAAATCCTAGAACAGGTTAGGGTTAGGCTTTCTTACCTAAGAACAAAGTTAGAATCGCTGAAAAAATGATTAGATCGTGATGGTTAAGCATGTAGGATAGCAGGAAGATCCTCCCACTTTTCTCACACTTTCTCTCTTCTCTCTCCTAAATTTTTCTCAAATTCGTATGGGATGAGAGAGTGAGGGTTTAAGGTCCTTATATAGGCCCAAAACTCTCTAAATTAGACTCAGGGCCATGGTATACTTAAGTTATGTCCAAATACGGACTGTTCCATCTCAACGGAGCACTTCTAGAGGTCCTGCTACTAAATGCGATCAGTCTTAAGCTCACCAATATTGGATCTAGGTGGAGTTAAGTTTTCGTCCTAATCGAACTTCCAGATCGCACGTGGCAGACCAGTTTCAATTCAGCGGTCACTGAACTTCGATCAAGGCCACAAGTACTTTGACATGTAAAGGCCACCTATCCTAATCCGAGGGTGAATTTGGGTCGAATTCTAACGGTCAAAATGCTTAGAAATAACGCTCAAGTGAAACGTGCTAGATTTCATAAAAATATAATTAATTTTTTAAATATCTTCCTTTTCTCACTCTCTTTACTCCGGACGCAAGGAAATCGTCTCAAAGCATCATTTGGACGTGATTTTTACGGTGGTAGACAAGTCCAACTAGGCAGTCATAATGGTCTAAGTTCATCGCTATCGGACTTTCAACGGACGGTCCAGGTATGATATAAAGTTTTAAAGTGCTCCAAAGAACAACTGGGTTTAGAGATTGATCCTGTATTTTAGGATAGCGTAGAACTACTGATTCTACAGGTTTTGGGTCTTACGGATCGTATTTAAAGTGGTTGGTTGTCACGCCCCAAACTCAGAAACTGGGCTCACAAAATTCCTGATCACCGAATCCGGTGCCGACAGCCTCCGTAGAACCCCATTCTCGGCTCCTAGCTCCCATTCGCCAGGTTTCGATCCTGGGATGCTACGAGGAGGATTTTAAATGACAGTTTGATTCGTAATAAGCATAACCAAAGGCATAACCCACAAACAACAACCAAGCACTCCATTACATTTTCACTATGATAAAAAACTTTACAAGTACAATGAGCATAAAGGGAAATACAATGGTAAAGAACAAAACTCCAAAACGATCTGCAACGTGCTCCTGCCTCAGCGCTGTTGCGATCCAATGCCACCTACACGCAATGGTCGTGCATAAGCTTATAGAAAGCTTAGAGGGTGGTGAAAGTGTGTGCGCAAGGTAGTAATATGAACATGCAATGTCAGAGTAATACAAAATATGCAGATGGATCCATAATATCATGAGTCGTACCAAGGCTTATGCGATGCAAGACATGAATGGTATCGGCCATCCCAAGGCCATGCGATGTGCAATGCAACTCAAGCATACAGATCCTCATCAATGTCCACACATCAATACAGCTCAAAATATGGGATATCACCAGGGTCTGGTACACTTTAAACCATATTGCCGCCACATCGCGTGCAATAAGGTAAGTGGAAGAGACCTCACTATCCGTCTGCCAATATCGGGCGCGACTCGTCGATAGTGGACCCATTCCTCGAGCTGGTCAGACTCAGCCTAGCATTGCCCCCTACACTCGGGCGGGTAAGGTCGCACCCCCTTCCAACCGACCACGACACAGTGGAGAGCGTAACCGTCTGGTAATCGGCACTCAACGATCATCTACCCACTCGGTTTAGACGTTGGAGCAATCTCTTGGTACCATAAGGGTTAAGGGACTTTCACCCAGGGATATCTATAGTACCCCATGTAGAACAAGATTTTCGATATCCAATCCTGCCAACCACGATGCGTCTGTGGAGACTACGGCCCTGATGTCGCTAGGGCGTACAATAACCATGTCACACAAATGCGAAATACATGATTCATGCTATCCAGTTATGCAACAATTCATGCGCATATCGTGCGCTCATGTAGGGCAATACTGCCTAACCAGGAGCCCATAAACAACCTGCCCGAAGGCATATGCTATGATTAGTTAATCCTCATATCAAGCATACATATGATGCGTATGATCATGAGTCATGAAACTATACTAAATATGTTATAATGAAATGAACTATTTTACAATGCAGATGGACGTGGACGGCCTATACATAATAAGTACGGGCCTAACAATGTGCCCTAAGGAGAGTCGTAATGTGGACATCCAACCAGCATTACACTCGCAATGTGAACGTTAAACCAACATTACTTCCCAGGCACGATCTTCTTAAACATCGCTACATAATCAGTATTGGGATTACACATTGCAATGGACCTTAAGTTCATCCCATTGGGCTTTTCATATATATATTAAATGGGCCATATCCTATGGGCCTTTTATTCATCAGATGGGCCACATAAATGGGCCACACCAATGGGTCTTATGTGCATTGCAATGGGTCAAAACCCGTGGGCCTTGGATTGCATCAAATGAGCTTAGTCTCATGAGTCTAATATGTGACAAATGGGCCACACCAATTGGGTCCCACATGAAGATCAAGTGGGCCTCAACCCATGGACCTAACATGAGTCAAATGGGCCTAAACCCCTAGGCCTTAATCAAATAAAATGGGCCTAACTCATGGGTCTCAAATAAATCCAATGGGTCTAATCCCATGGACCCTTTTTATAATTAAATGGGTTTAGTCCCATGGGCCTTACAATATATCAAATGGCCTAGTCTCATGGCCTTAGAACATATCAATTGGGCCTAAACCCATAGGCCTTAAATATCAAGTGAGCCTAAGCCCATAGGCTTTACATATCAAGTGGGCCCAAGTTCTTAGGCCTTAAATGAATCAAATGGGCCTAGCCTATAAGCATTTCATAAATCAAATGGGCCTAGCCCATAGGCCTTTTGTAATACAAATGGGCCTAGCCCATAAGCCTGTTACAAACCAAATGGGCCTAACCCATATGTGAGTGGCCCACCCAACTGATAGCTCAAGCCTTAAAATGATCCCACCAAGTGGATGGACGGTCTGGATGCATTACATGCATCAATGTGGGTCCCACTGTCCAGTGGACAGTGCGGATATAGCACATACATCACACAGGGCCCCACCGTCCGCTGGACGGTGGAGGCCACACAAACACAAGGTGGGTGCCACCGTGGTGGGCGCCACCGTCCGTCTGGACGGTGGACTTAACACATACATCATTGTGGGTCCCATGCGAGGCCCACCCTGTAATATTTATTTGGCATCCAACCCATTCATAAGGTCACTCGGGCCTGGTTGAAGGGAAAATATAAATTTCATCTTGATCCAACACATCTGTGGGCCCCAGAAAGAGCTTCAATGGTAGATGTTCATTCACACTGTTCCCTATGGTGTGGACCACCTGATAAATGGATGGGGCCGATTTTTGGCAGGGGCCCACTTCAGGAGATGGCCCACCATGTGGACCGGTTGGATGACAAAAGAGCATCAAGGTGGGGCCCACAGCTGGAGCAGTGGGTTCCCAGCAGGGACGCCCACCGTCGCTGCACGCAGCAGCGTGTAGGTGCTGCTGCCCGCTAACAGTGGCAGACGCATAGCCTCTGCATGGAGCTTTTCAAAAAAAGAAAAAAAACATGTTTTTGGGATTTTTTGCACGTGGGGCCCTCTTCTCCAAAATCCGTCCGGGCCATTGCGTTCAGTGGCCCGTAACAGTCGAAATGAGTCCGAAGTTTGGATTTTTTTGATGATAGAAAATGAATAAAATAAGAAAAAGGATCCTTGAATAGTAGTGATACATTCTTCGATGCCAAATGAGTCTGAAGTTTGGATTTTTTTGATGATAGAAAATGAATAAAATAAGAAAAAGGATCCTTGAATAGTAGTGATACATTCTTCGATGTCATGGCCCACCAGGTCTTCCAATCAGCCCCAAACTTCTACCCAACAGCTAAAATGCTGTAGGTAAGAGGATGGACAGCTTGGATTGTGTAAATACATCACGGTGGGGCCTACACAAGGGGACCACCCCAAAAGCTTTCCTTTTTCTCTTTTTTTTTGTACAGGGACGTCCAGCGTCCCAGACGCTGGACGGTGGGCCTCTTCAGGTATTTGTGGTGGGCCTAATTAGGTGGGCTACCACATGGAACATAATGTGGATATTCCACACATAAAGTGGGCCACATTGGTGATTTTAAAAAAAATAACGGTCTCGTGGTGGGGTCCATTTAAATAGGCCACACACCCTATTGCAATCTCAAAAAAAAATATCAAAATAAAAGAAAATAAATAAAAGGGAGAGAGACATGGAGAGTGGGACACGTCTTGTGATGGAGGGACCCCGACACTATGGGCCCTCCCTTGTAACGAATCATACATCAAGTGGGTCATTTAGCATAAGGGACCATCAAAACTTAAATTCAACGGTGGGGATCCTTTCCCCACCAATATGGATGGTCTAGATGACCTTTCTAAATGAAATAAACATCATGATGGGGTCCATGGAAAATGGCCCCATCATGGAATGATCATGATGATCCAAGTGGGCCATCGACCTTATCCTAGGGTCCCAAGCAAGATCCACACCATTGATTGGTGGGTCTCGCTTGGCCCATCATAAAAATAAGAAAGAAACTACCCTAAGGAGGCACCGACCGTCCGATCTTCTTGCTCCTAGAGGTTCCTTGGCACCTTAGCTTCAACTTCAATGGATGAGATGAAGAATGGAGGGTTGAGATGGGAGATGATGGGATAGGAAGGTGGGCCACTTGGAGCTTAGGAGAGTTTGAAAAATTCCATACGTATGGGCTCTTTTGCTTGAAGATTTTGAAATGAGAAAGAGAGAAAGAGAGAAAGTTGTAAAGGGAGAGAGAGAGAGTGATGGATGGATGTGGTGATGGGGGTGTAAGAAATCTTTGATTTTGTGGCCCTTTTGTGTAAGAGAGGGATGGGTGATGAAGACTTTTGTGGCCTTTTGTGCAAGAGAGATATGGGTTTGGGAGACTTTTGTGGTTGCTTGGGAAAAGGGATGAAAGTGATGTGTACTTGACATGTGATGGATTGATGGGTTGATTGATTGATGGGATTGATGTGATTGATGTGACACATCATAGAGATTCCCTTAGTTTTCGCAACACGCAGCATTTTCTCGCACCGAACATCGGTCTACAACTCTCAACCAGGGTATCGCCTTGGCGCGCAAGTCGCGGCATCGGAACTGCAACGACGGCGTGATCACTATGGTATTGGTCTCGGGTTGAGTCGACTCGGGTTGTCGGCATATGATTCAGGATCGCGCGTCGATTTCGGTTAAGAGCCGAAGGTTGCTGGAATTCGACTGGTAAGACTACGGAAGTCTACGGAAAGGTACGGACCAAGATACGGGTCTTACATTGGTGCTTATTTCACAGGTAATCTAGTGTAGCACTAGTTAATTCACGTTAAATTTCTAAAGAATTTCGTTCTAAATGATTTCTTTGGCATTGAACTTGGGTTATGAGATGTTACCAAGGTGTTATAGTTGACCCATTGCCTAAGGACGTCTAAATTTAGGTTGAAAAAAATTCAGGGTGTTACACTTAACCTATAACCTATACTTACAACTTTAACCTAAACCTATTCTCAAATCCCAAAGCCTATACCTATAACCCAAACCTAAACTCGATCCCGAACTCGAACGCGATTTCCTAAACCGAAACCTTAACCTATAACCTAAACCTATACCTATAGCCTAAACCTAAACCTTAACCTATAACCTAAACCTTAACTCATAACCTTAACCTAAACCTATTCTCAAATCCCAAAACCTATACCTATAACCAAAACTTAAACCCGATACCGAACCCGAACCCAATTTCCTAAACCTAAACCTTAACCAATAACCAAAACTTAGAATTATAACCTTAACCTAAACCTATTCTCAAGTCCCAAAACCTATACTTATAGCCGAAACCAAAACCTTAACCTTAACATATAACCTATACTTACAACCTTAACCTAAACCTATTCTCAAATCCCAAAACCCTTACCTATAGCACAAACCTATATACGATCCTGAACCCGAACCCAATTTCCTAAACCTAAACATTAACCAATAACCTAAACATATAATTATAGCATAAACCTAAACCTTAACTTATAACCTAAACCTAGAATCATAACCTTAACCTTAACCTAAACCTATTCTCAAATCTCAAAACTTATTCCTATAACCCAAACCTAAACCCGAACGCGATTTCCTAAACTGAAACATTAACCTATAACCTAAACCAATACCTATAGCCTAAGCCTAAACCTTAACCTATAACCTAAACATAGATTCATAACCTTAACCTAAACCTATTCTCAAATCTTAAAACTTATACCTATAACAAAAACCAAAACCCGATACCAAACCCGAACCCGATTTCCTAAATCTAAACCTTAACCTATAACGTAAACCTATACCTATAACCTAAACCTAAACCTTAACTTATAACCTAAACCTATTCTCAAGTCCCAAAACTTATACTTATAGCCGAAATCTAAACCTTAACCTTAACCTATAACCTATACTTACAACCTTAACTTAAACCTATTCTCAAATCCCAAAATACATACCTATAGCACAAACCTATACCCAATACCGAACCCGTACCTGATTTCCAAAACCTAAACTGTAACCTATAACCTAAACCTATACATATAGCCTAAACCTAAACCTTAACCTATAACCTGAACCTAGACTCATAACCTTAACCTGAACCTATTATCAAGTCCCAAAAACTATACTTATATCCGAAACTTAAACCTTAACCTTAACCTATAACCTATACTTATAACCTTAACCTAAACCTATTCTCAAATCCTAAAACCCAAACCTATAGCCCAAACCTAAACCCGATCCCGAACCCGAACCTGATTTCCTAAACCTTTACCTTAACCTATACATATAGCCTAAACCTAAACCTTAACCCATAACCTAAACCAATACTCATAACCCTAACCTAAACCTATTCTTAAATACCAAAACCTATACCTATAACCTAAACCTAAACTCGATCCTGAACCCGAACTAGATTTCCTAAACCTAAACCTTAACCTATAACCTATACCTATACATATAACCTAAACATAAACCTTAACCTATAACCTAAACCTAGACTTATAACCTTAACCTAAACCTATTCTCAAATCTCAAACCTATACTTATAGTCGAAACCTAAACCTTAACCTTAAACTATAACCTATACTAACAACCTTAACCTAAACCTATTCTCAAATCCCAAAACCCATACCTATAACCCAAACCTAAACCCGATCCCGAACCCAAACCCGATTTCCTAAACCTAAACATTAACCTATAACCTAAACCTATACCCATAGCCTAAACCTAAACCTTAACCTATAACCTAAACCTAGACTCATAACCTTAACCTAAACCTATTCTCAAATCACAAAACATATACCTATAACCCAAACCTAAACCCGATTCGAACCCGAACCCGAATTCCTAAACCTCAACCTTTACCTATAACATATACGTATACCTATAACCTAAACCAACACCTTAACCTATAAACTAAACCTAGACTTATAACCTTAACCTAAACCTATTCTCAAATTCTAAAACCTATACTTATATTTGAAACCTAAACCTTAACCTTAACCTATAACCTATACTTACAACCGTAACCTAAACCTATTCTCAAATCACAAAACCCATACCTATAACCCAAACTTAAATTCGATTCAGAACCCGAACCTGATTTCCTAAACCTGAACCTTAACCTATAACCTAAACCTATACCAATAGCCTAAACCTAAACCATAACCTATAAAATAAACTTAGACTCATAACCTTTAACTAAACCTATTCTCAAATCTCAAAACCTATACTTATAGGCAAAACCTAAACTTTAACCTTAACCAATAACCTATACTTACAACTTTAACCTAAACCTATTCTCAAATCCCAAAACCTATACCTATAACCCAAACCTAAACCCGATCCCAAACCCGAACACGATTTCATAAACCGAAACCTTAACCTATAACATAAACCTATACCGATAGCATAAACCTAAACCTTAACCTATAACCTAAACATTTACTCATAACCTTAGCCTAAACCTATTCTCAAATCCTAAAACCTAAACACGATACCGAACCCGAACCTGATTTCCTAAACCTAAACCTTAACCTATAACCTAAACCTATACCTATAACCTAAACCTAAACCTTAACTTATAACCTAAACCTAGACTTATAATCTTAACCTAAACCTATTCTCAAGTCCTAAAACCTATACTTATAGCCGAAACCTAAAACATAACCTTAACCTATAACATATACTTACAATCTAAACCTAAACCTATTCTCAAATTCCAAAACGCATACCAATAACACAAACCTATACCCGATCCCGAATTCGAAACCAATTTCCTAAATCTAAACCTTAAACTATAACCTAAGCCTATATTTAGAGCCTAAACCTAAACCCTAACCTATAACCTAAACCTAGACTCAAAACCTTAACCTAAACCTATTCTCAAATTCTAAAACCTATACCTATAACCCAAACCTAAACTCGATTCGAACCCAAACCTATACCTATAAACCAAAACCTTAACTTATAACCTAAACCTAAACTTATAACCTTAACCTAAACCAATTCTCAAGTTCCAAAACCGATACTTATAGCCGAAACCTAAACCTTAACCTTAACCTATAACCTATACTTACATCTTTAACCTAAAGCTATTCTCAAATCCCCAAAATTATACTTATACCCTAAACCCAAACCCGATCCCGAACCTAAATCTTAACCTATAATCTCTACTTACATACTTATACCCTAAACCAATAACCTATACTTACAACCTTAACATAAACTTATTCTCAAATTTCAAAACCCATACCTATAGCCCAAACCTAAAAATGATCCTAAACCCGAAACCGATTTCCTAAACCTTTACCTTAACCTATAACCTAAACCTATACCTATAGCCTAAAACTGAACCTTAACCTATAACCTAAACCAAGACTCATAACCTTAGCCTAAACTTATTCTCAAATCCCAAAACCTATACTTATAACCCAAACATAAACTCGATCTCGAACCCGAACTCGAACCCGAACTCGATTTCCTAAACCTAACCCTTAACATATAACCTAAACCTATACCTATAACCTAAACCTACCCCTTAACCTATAAACTAAATCTAGACTTATAACCTTAACCTAAACCTATTCTCAAAATTTAAAACCTATACTTAGAGCCGAAACCTGAACCTCAACCTTAACCTATAACCTATATTTACAACCTTAACCTAAACCTATTCTCAAATTGTAAAACCCATACTTATAATCCAAACATAAACTCGATTCCGAACCCGAACCTGATTTCCTAAACCTAAACCTTAACCTATAACCTAAACCTATACCTATAGCCTAAACCTAAACCTTAACCTATAACATAAACCTAGACTCATAACCTTAACCTAAACATATTCTCAAATCTCAAAACCTATACTTATACCCAAAACCTAAACCTTAACATTAACCTATAACCTATACTCATAACTTTAACCTAAACCTATTCTCAAATCCCAAAACCTATACCTATAAACGAAACCTAAACCCGATCCCGAACCCGAATGCGATTTCCTAAACCGAGAACTTAACGTATAACCTAAACCTATACCTATAGCCTAAACCTAAACCTTAACCTAGAACTGAAACCTAGACTCATAACCTTAACCTAAACCTATTCTCAAATCCCAAAACCTATACTTATAACCAAAACCTAAACTCGATACTGAACCCAAACCCAATTTCCTAAACCTAAACCTTAACCTATAACCTAAACGTATGCATCTAATCTAAACCTAAACCTTAACCTATAACCTAAACCTAGACTTAAAACCTTAACCTAAACCTATTCTCAAGTCCCAAAACATATACTTATAGCCGAAACCTAAACCTTAACCTTAACCTATAACCTATACTTACAACTTTAACCTAAACCTATTCTCAATCCCAAAACCCATACCTATAGCCCAAACCTATACCCGATCCCGAATCCAATTTCTTAAACCTAAACCTAGACCTATAACCTAAACCTATACTTATAGCCTAAAACAAAACCTTAACCCATAACCTAAACCTAGACTCAAAACCTTAACCTAAACCAATTCTCAAAATTTCAAAACCTATACCTATAACCCAAACCTAAACCCTATCCCGAACCCGGACTCGATTTCCTAAACCTAAACATTAATCTATAACCTATACGTATACCTATAACCTAAACCTAAACTTTAATCTATAACCTAAACCTAGACTTATAACCTTAACCTAAACCTATTCTCAAATCCCAAAACCTATACTTATAGCAGAAACCAAAACCTTAACCTTAACCTATAACTTATACTAACAACCTTAACATAAACCTATACTCAAATTCAAAAACCCATACCTATAACCCCAACCTAAACCCGATCCCGAACCCAAACCTAATTTCCTAAACCTAAACCTTAACCTATAACCTAAACCTATACCCACAGCCTAAACCTAAACCTTAACCTCAAACCTAAACCTAGACTCAAAACCTTAACCAAAACTTAATCTCAAATCCCAAAACCTAAACCTATAACCCAAACCTAAACCTGATTCGAACCCGAACCTGATTTCCTAAACCTAAACTTAAACCTAAACCTACACCTTAACCTATAACCTAAACCTATACTTATAACCTTAACCTAAACCTATTCTCAAATTTCAAAACCTAAACTAATATCCGAAACCTAAATCTTAACCTTAAGATATAACCTATACTTACAACCTTAATCTAAACCTATTCTCAAATCTCAAAACCCATACCTATAACCCAAACCTAAACTAGATTTCGAACCCGAACCTGATTTCCTAAACCTAAACCTTAACCTATAACCTAAACCTATACCTATAGCCTAAACCTAAACCTTAACCTATAACCTAAACCCAGACTCATAACCTTAACCTAAACCTATTCTAAAGTCCCAAAATCTTTACTTATAGCTGAAACCTAAACCTTAACCTTAACCTATAACCTATACTTTCAACTTTAACCTAAACCTATTCTCAAATCCCAAAACCTATACTTATACCCAAAACCTAAACCCGATCCCGAACCCGAACGCGATTTCCTAAACCTAAACCTTAACCTATAACTTAAACCTATACCTATAGCTTAAACTTAAACCTTAACCTATAACCTAAACCTAGACTCATAACCTTAACCTAAACCTATTCTCAAATCCAAAACCTATACATATAACCAAAACCTAAACCTTAAGCTTAACCTATAACCTATATTTACAACTTTAACCTAAAACTATTCTCAAATGTCAATACCTATACCTATAACCCAAATCTAAACCTGATCCCGAACCCGAACGTGATTTCTTAAACCGAAACCTTAACCTATAACCTAAACCTATACCTATAGACTAAACCTAAACCTTAACATATAACCTAAACCTAAACACATAAGCATAACGTAAACCTATTCTCAAATCCCAAAGCCTATACCTATAACCAAAACCTAAACCTAATTTTGAACCCGAATCCGATTTCCTAAACCGAAACATTAACCTATAACCTAAACCTATACCTATAACCTAAACCTAGATTTATAAACTTAACCTAAACCTATTCTCAAGTCTCAAAACATATACTTATAGCCGAAACCTAAACCTTAACCTTAACCAATAACCTATACTTACAACCTTAACCTAAACCTATTCTCAAATCACAAAATCCATACCTATAGCCCAACCCTATACCTGATCCCGAACCCGAACCCAATTTCCTAAACCTAAACCTTAACCTATACCTATAGACTAAACTTAAACCTTAACTTATAACCTAAACTTAGACTCATAACCTTAACCTAAACCTATTCTCAAATCCCAAAACCTATACCCGATCCCGAACCTGAACTCGATTTCCTAAACCTAAACCTTAACTTATAACCTAAACCTAAACATATAACTTAAACCAAAACCTTTACCTATAACCTAAACCTATACTTATGACCTTAACCTAATCCTATTCTCAAAACTCAAAACCTATACTTATAGCCAAAACCTAATTCTTAACCTTAACCAATAACTTATACTTACAACCTTAGCCTAAACCTATTCTCAAATCCCAAAACCAATGCCTATAACCCAAACTTAAACCCGATCACGAACCCGAACCCGATTTCCTAAGCCTAAACCTTAACCTAAAACCTAACCCTATACCCATAGCCTAAACCTAAACCTTGACCTATAACCTAAACCTAGACTCATAACCTTAACCAAAACCTATTCTTAAATCCCAAAACCTATACTTATAACCCAAACCTAAACCCGATTTGAACCTAAACCTGATTTCCTAAACCTAAACCTTAACCTATAACTTAAACCTATACCTATAACCTAAACCTACATATTAACCTATCACCTAAACCTAGACTTATAACCTTAACCTAAACCTATTCTCAAATTCCAAAACCTATACTTATATCTGAAACCTAAACCTTAACCCTGATTCCGAACCTGAACCCGATTTCCTAAACCTAAACCTTAACCTATAACTTAAACCTATACCTATAGCCTAAACCTAAACCTTAACCTATAACCTACACCTAGACTCATAACCTTAACCTAAACCAATTCTCAAACCTCAAAACCTATACCTATAACACAGACTTAAACCCTATTCGAACCCGAACCCGATTTCCTAAACCTAAACCTTTACCTATAACCTAAACCTATACCTATAACCTTAACCTACACCTTAAACTATAACCTAAACTTAGACTTATAACCTTAACCTAAACCTATTCTCAAATTTCAAAACTTATACTTATAGCCGAACAATAAACCTTAACCTTAACCAATAATCTATACTTACAACCTCAACCTAAACCTATTCTCAAATCGCAAAACCCATACCTATAACCCATACCTAAACTCAATTTTGAACCCGAACTTGATTTCCTAAACCTAAACCATAACCTAAAACTTAAACCTATACCTATAGCCTAAACCTAAACCTTAACCTAAACCTATAACCTAAACCAAGATTCATAAAAGTAACCTAAAGCTATTCTCAAATTCTAAAACCTATACTTATAGTCGAAACCTAAACATAAACCTTAATCTATAATCTATACTTACAACTTTAACCTAAACATATTCTCAAATCCCAAACCTAAACGTATAACCTAAACCTAAACCCGATCCCAAACCCAAACCCGATTTCCTAAACCTAAACCTTAACCTATAACTTAAACCTATACATATATCTTAAACCTAAACCTTAACCTATAAACTAAACCTAGACTCATAACCTTAACCTAAACCTATTCTTAAATCTCAAAACCTATACCTATAATCCAAACCTATACGCGATACCGAATCCGAACCCAATTTTCTAAACCTAAACCTTAACCTATAAGGTAAACCCATACTTATAACCTAAACTTAAACCTTAACCTATAACCTAAATCTAGACTTATGACTTTAACCTAAACCTATCCCCAAGTCCCAAAACCTATACTTATTGCCGAAAGCTAAACCTTAACTTTAACCTATAACTTATACTTACAACCTTAACCTAAACCTATTCTCAAGTCCCAAAACCCATACCTATAGCCAAACCTAAACCTGATCCCGAGCCCGAACCCTCCTAAACCTAAACCTTAACCTATAACCTAAACCTATACCAATAGCCTAAACCTAAATCTTAACCAATAACCTAAACCTAAACTCATAACCTTAACCTAAACCTAATCTCAAATTCCAAAACCTAAAATTATAACCCAAACCTAAACCCGATCCCAAACCCGAACTGATTTCCTAAACCAAAACCTTAACCTATAAACTATACCGATACCTATAACCTAAACCTTAACTTTAACCTATAACCTAAACCTAGACTTATACCTTAACTTAAACCTAATCTCAAATCCAAAAAACTATACTTATATCCGAAACCTAAACCTTAACCTTAACATATAACCTATACTAACAACCTTAACCTAAACCTAATCTCAAATTACAAAATCCATACTTATAACCCAAACCTAAACTCGATTCTGAACCCGAACCTGATTTAGAAAACCTAAACCTTAACCTATAACTTAAACTTATACCTATAGCCTAAACCTTAATCTTAACCTATAACCTAAACCTAGACTCATAACCTTAACCTAAACCTATTCTCAAATATCAAAATCTATACTTATAGCCAAAACCTAAACCTTAACCTTAACCTATAACCTATACTTACAACTTTAACCTAAACCTATTCTCAAATCCCAAAACCTATACCTATAACCGAAACCTAAACCTGATCCCGAACCCGAACGTGATTTTCTAAACCGAGACCTTAACCTATAACCTAAACCTATACTTATAGCCTAAACCTAAACCTTAACCTTTAACTGAAACTTAGACTCATAACCTTAACCTAAACCTATTCTCAAATCCCAAAACCTATACCTATAACCAAAACCTAAACCCGACACCGAACCCGAACCCGATTTCCTAAACCTAAACCTTAACCTATAGCCTAAACGTATATATAAAATCTAAACCTAAACCTTAACCTATAACCTAAACCTAGACTTAAAACCTTAATCTAAACCTACTCTCAAGTTCCAAAACCTATACTTATAGCCGAAACCTAAACCTTTATCTTAACCTATAACCTATACTTACAACTTTAACTTAAACCTATTCTCAAATTTTAAAACCCATACCTATAGCCCAAACCTATACCCGATTCCGAACCCGATTTCCTAAACCTAAACCATAACCTATAACCTAAACCTATACCTATAGCTAAAAACTAAATCTTAACCTATAACCTAAACCTAGACCCAAAACCTTAACCTAAGCCTATTCTCAAAATCCCAAAACCTATACCTATATCCCAAACCTAAACCCGATCCCGAACCCGAACTCGATTTCTTAAACCTAAACCTTAACCTATAACCTATACCTATACATATAACATAAACCAAAACCTTAACTTATAACCTAAACCTAGACTTATAACCTTAACCTAAACCTATTCTCAAATCACAAAACCTATACTTATAGCAGAAACTAAAACCTTAACCTTAACCTATAACCTGTACTAACAACCTTAACCTAAACCTATTCTCAAATTCAAAAACCCATACGTATAACCCAAACCTAAACCCGATCCCGAACCCATACCAGATTTCCTAAACCTAAACCTTAACCTATAACCTAAACATATACCCATAGCCTAAACCTAAACCTTAACATCTAACCTAAACGTAGACTCATAACCTTAACCTAAACCTATTCTCAAATCCCAAAACCTAAACCTATAACCAAAGCCTAAACCCGATTCGAACACGAACCCGATTTCCTAAATTTAAACCTTAACCAATAACCTAAACCAAAACCTATACCTTAACCTATAATATAAACATATACTTATAACCTTAACCTAAACCTATTCTCAAATTTCAAAACCTAAACTTCTAACCGAAACCTAAACCTTAACCTTAAACTATAACCTATACATACAACCTTAACCTAAATCTATTCTCAAATACCAAAACCCATACCTATAATCCAAACCTAAACTGGATTCTGAACCCCAAACTGATTTCTTAAACTTAAACCTTAACCTATAACCTAAACCTATACCTATAGCCTAAAGCTAAACCTTAACATATAACTTAAACCTAGACTCATAACCTTAATATAAACCTATTCTTAAGTCCTAAAACCTATACTTATAGCCGAAACCTAAACCTTAACCTTAACCTATAACCTATACTTACATCTTTAAACTAAACTTATTCTCAAAATCCAAAAATATACTTATACCCTAAACCTAAACCCGATCCCGAACCCGAACGCAATTTCCTAAACCTAAACCTTAACCTATAAACTAAACCAATACCTATATCCTAAACCTAAACCTTAACCTATAACCTAAACCTATAATCATAACCTTAACCTATAACCTAAACCAATACCTATAACCTAAACCTAAACCTTAACCTATAACCTAAACCTAGAATCATA
The DNA here is from genome assembly GCA_037074715.1 of Magnolia kwangsiensis. NCBI lineage: Eukaryota > Viridiplantae > Streptophyta > Magnoliopsida > Magnoliales > Magnoliaceae > Magnolia > Magnolia kwangsiensis. The sequence goes on along the minus strand of CM073573.1, from coordinate 152,670,397 downwards.
ATCTTAACCTAAACCTATTCACAAATTCAAAAACCTATACATATAACCGAAACCTAAACCTTAACCTTAACCTATAACCAATACTTACAACTTTAACGAAAAACTATTCTCAAATCCCAATACCTATACCTATAACCCAAACCTAAACCTGATCCTGAACCCGATTATGATTTCTTAAACCGAAACCTTAACCTATAACCAAAACCTATACCTATAGCCTAAACCTAAACCTTAACATATAACCTAAACCTAGACTCATAACCTTAACCAAAACCTATTCTCAAATCCCAAAACCTATACTTATATCCAAAACCTAAACCCGATTCGAATCTGAACATGATTTCCTAAACCTAAAGCTTAACCTATAACCTAAACCTATACCTATAACCTAAACCAACACCTTAACCTACAACCTAAACCTACACTTATAACTTTAACATAAACCTATTCTCAAATTTCAAAATCTATACTTATATCTGAAACCTAAACTTTAACCTTAACCTATAACCTATACTTACAACTTTAACCTAAACCTATTCTAAAATCTCAAAACCCATACCTATAAACCAAACCTAAATCCGATCCCGAACCCGAACCTGATTTCCTAATCCTAAACCTTAACCTATAACTTAATCCTATACCAATAGCCTAAACCTAAACCTTAACCTATAACCTAAACCTTGACTCATAACCTTACCCTAAACCTATTCTCAAATCCCAAAACATATACCTATAACACAAACTTAAACCCAATTCGAACCCGAAACCCGATTTTCTAAACCTAAACCTTTACCTATAACCTAAACCTATACCTATAACCTACACCTACACCTTAAACTATAACCTAAACCTAGACTTGTAACCTTAACCTAAACCTATTGTCAAATTCCAAAACCTATACTTATAGCCAAACAATAAACATTAACCTTAACCAATAAGCTATACTTACAATCCAAACTTAAACATATTCTTAAATCACAAAACCCATACCTATAACCCAAACCTAAACTCGATTCCGAACCCGAACTCGATTTTCTAAACCTAAACCTTAACCTATAACTTATGACTATACCTATAACCTAAACCTAAACCTTAACCTATAACCTAAACCTAGACTCATAACCTTAATCTAAACCTATTCTCAAGTCCCAAAACCTATACTTATAGCCGAAACCTAAACCTCAACCTTAACCTATAACATATATTTACATCTTTAAACTAAACGTATTCTCAAATCCCAAAACTATACTTATACCCTAAACCTAAACCCGATCCCGAACCCGAACGCGATTTCCTAACCCAAACGCGATTTTCTAAACCTAAACCTTAACCTATAAACTAAACCAATACCTATAGCCTAAACCTAAACATTAACTTATAACCTAAACCTAGAATCATAACCTTAACCTAAACCTATTCACAAATTTCAAAACCTATACATATAACCGAAACCTAAACCTTAACCTTAACCTATAACCAATACTTACAACTTTAACCTAAAACTATTCTCAAATCCCAATACCTATACCTATAACCCAAACCTAAACCCGATCCTGAACCCGAATACGATTTCTTAAACCGAAACCTTAACCTATAACCAAAACCTATACCTATAGCCTAAACCTAAACCTTAACATATAACCTAAACCTAGACTCATAACCTTAACCAAAACCTATTCTCAAATCCCAAAACCTATACTTATAGCCAAAACCTAAACCTGATTCGAACCTGAACACGATTTTCTAAACCTAAAGCTTAACCTATAACCTAAACCTATACCTATAACCTAAACCAACACCTGAACCTATAACCTAAACCTACACTTATAACATTAACATAAACCTATTCTCAAATTCCAAAACCTATACTTATAGCCGAAACCTAAACCTAAACCTTAACATATAACCTATACTTACAACTTTAACCTAAACCTATTCTCAAATCCCAAAACTCATTCTTACAAACTAAACATAAATTCGATCCCGAACCCGAACCCGATATCCTAAACCTAAACCTTAACCTATAACTTAAACCTATACCAATAGCCTAAACCTAAACCTTAACCTATAACCTAAACCTAAACCTTAACTTATAACCTAAACCTAGACTCATAACCTGAACCTAAACCTATTCTCAAATCCCAAAACCTATACCTAAAATCCAAACCTAAACCCGATCCCGAACCCGAACTCGATTTTCTAAACCTAAACCTTAAATTATAACCTAGACCAATATATATAACCTAAACCTAAACATTAACCTATAACCTAATCATATACTTATAACCTTAACCTAAACCAATTCTCAAATCCCAAAACCTATACTTATAGCCAAAACCTAATCCTTAACCTTAACGTATAACCTATACTTACAACCTTAACCAAAATCTATTCTCAAATTCCAAAACCAATGCCTATAACCCCAACGTAAACCGAACCCAAACCCGATTTCCTAATCCTAAACCTTAACCTAAAACCAAAACCTATACCCATAGCCTAAACCTAAACCTCAACCTATAAGCTAAACCTATACTCATAACCTTCACCGAAACCTATTCTCAAATTCCAAAACCTATACCTATAACCCAAACCTAAACCTGATTCGAACCTGAAACCGATTTCCCAAACATAAAGCTTAACCTATAACCTAAACCTATACCTATAACCTAAACCTACACCTTAACATATAACCTAAACATAGACTTATAACCTTAACATAAACCTATTCTAAAATTCCAAAACTAATACTTATAGCCAAATTTTAAACCTTAACCTTAACCTATAACATATACTTACAACTTTAACCTAAACCTATTCTCAAATCCCAAAACCCATACCAATAAACCAAACCTAAATTCGATCCCGAACCCGAACCCGATTTCCTAAACCTAAACCTTAACCTATAACTTAAACCTATACTAATAGCCTAAACCTAAAACTTAACTTATAACCTAAACCTTGACTCATAACCTTAACCTAAACATATTATCAAATCCCAAAACCTATACCTATAAGACAAACTAAAACCCGATTCGAACCCGAAACCCGATTTTCTAAACCTAAAGCTTTACCTATAACCTATAACCTAACCCTATACCTTAAACTATAACCTAAACCTATTCTTATAACCTTAACCTAAACCTATACTCAAATTTAAAAACCTATACTTATATCCGAACAATAAACCTTAACCTTAACCAATAACCTATACTTACAACCTAAAGCTAAACCTATTCTCAAATCGCAAAACCCATACCTATAACCCAAACCTAAAGTCGATTCAAAACCCGAACTTGATTTACTAAACCTAAACCTTAACCTATAACCTAAACGTATACATATGATCTAAACCTAAACCTATTCTTAAATCCAAAAAACTATACTTATAGCCGAAACCTAAACCATAACCTTAACCTATAACATATACTAACAACCTTAACCTAAATCTAATCTCAAATTGCAAAACCCATACTTATAACCCATACTTAAACTCGATTCCGAACCCGAACCTGATTTTCAAAACCTAAACCTTAACCTATAACCTAAACCTATACCTATAGCCTAAACCTTAACCTTAACCTATAACCTAAACCTAGACTTACAACCTTACCCTAAACCTATTCTCAAATTCCAAAACCTATACTTATAGCCAAAATCTAAACCTTAACCTTAACCTATAACCTATATTTACAACTTTAACCAAAACCTATACTCAAATCCCAAAACCTATACCTATAACCGAGACCTAAACCCGATCCCGAACCCGAACGTGATTTCCTAAACTGAGACCTTAACCTATAACCTAAACCTATACCTATAGCCTAAACCTAAACCTTAACTTAAAACTGAAACCTAGACTCATAACCTTAACCTAAACCTATTCTCAAATCCCAAAACCTATACCTATAACCAAAACCTAAACCCGACACCGAACCCGAACCCGATTTCCTAAACCTAAACCTTAACCTATAACCTAAACGTATACATATGATATAAACCTAAACCTTAACCTATAACCTAAACGTATACTTAAAACCTTAACCTAATCCTATTCTCAAGTCCCAAAACCTATACTTAAGGCCAAAAATTAAACTTTAATAATAACCTATAACCTATACTTACAACTTTAACCTAAACCTATTCTCAAATCCCAAAACCCATACCTATAGCCCAAACCTATACCCGATCCCGAACCCAATTTCCTAAACCTAAACCTTAACCTATAACCTAAACCCATACCAATAACCTAAAACTAAACCTTAACCTATAACCTAAACCTAGGCTCATAACCTTAACCTAAACCTATTCTCAAAATCTCAAAAACTATACCTATAACCCAAACCCAAACCCAAACCCGATCCCGAACCCGAACTCGATTTCCTAAACCTAAACCTAAACCTATAACCTATACCTATACCTATAACCTAAACCTAAACCTTAACCTATAACCTAAACCTAGACTTATAACCTTAACCTAAACGTATTCTCAAATCCCAAAACCTATACTTATAGCTGAAACCTAAACCTTAACCTTAACCTATAACCCATACTAACAACCTTAACCTAAACCTATTCTCAAATCTAAAAACCCATACTAATAACCCAAACCTAAACCCGATCCCGAACCCAAATCTGATTTCCTAAACTTAAACCTTAACCTATAACCTAAACCTATACCCATAGCATAAACCTAAACCTTAACCTCTAACCTAAACCTAGACTCATAACCTTAACCTAAACATATTCTAAAATCTCAAAACCTAAACCTATAACGTAAACCTAAACCCGATTCGAACCCGAGCCCGATTTCCTAAACCTAAACCTTAACCTATAACCTAAACCTAAACCTACACTTTAACTTATAACCTAAACCTAGACTTATAACCTTAACCTAAACCTATTCTCAAATTTCAAAACCTATACTTATAGCCGAACAATAAACATTAACCTTAACCAATAACCTATACTTACAACCTAAACTTAAACCTATTCTCAAATCACAAAACCCATACCTATAACCTAAACCTAAACTCGATTCCGAACCCGAACTTGATTTGCTACACCTAAACCATAACCTAAACCTATACCTATAGCCTAAACCTTAATCTTAACCTATAACCTAAACCTAGACTCATAACCTTAATCTAAACCTATTCTCAAATCCCAAAACCTAAACTTATAGCCGAAACCTAAACCTTAACCTTAACCTATAACCTATATTTACATCTTTAAACTAAACGTATTCTCAAATCGTAAAAATATACTTATACCCTAAACCTAAACCCGATCCCGAACCTGAATGCGATTTCCTAAACCTAAACCTTAACCTATAAACTAAACCAATACCTTTAGCCCAAACCTAAACATTAACCTATAACCTAAACCTAGAATCATAGCCTTAACCTAAACCTATTCACAAATTCAAAAACCTATCCATATAACCGAAACCTAAACCTTAACCTTAAGCTATAACCAATACTTACAACTTTAACCTAAAACTATTCTCAAATCCCAATACCTATACCTATAACCCAAGCCTAAACCCGATTTTGAACCCGAATACGATTTCTTAAACCGAAACCTTAACCTATAACCAAAACCTATACCTATAGCCTAAACCTAAACCTTAACATATAACCTAAACCTAGACTCATAACCTTAACCAAAATCTATTCTCAAATCCCAAAACCTATACTTATAGCCAAAACCTAAACCCGATTCGAACCTGAACACGATTTCCTAAACCTAAAGCTTAACCTATAACCTAAACCTATACCTATAACCTAAACCAACACCTCAACCTATAACATAAACCTACACTTATAACTTTAACATAAACCTATTCTCAAATTCCAAAACCTATACTTATATTCGAAACCTAAACCTTAACCTTAACGTATAACCTATACTTACAACTTTAACCTAAACCTATTCTCAAATCCCAAAACCCATTCTTATAAACCAAACCTAAATTCGATCCCGAACCCGAACCCGATTTCCTAAACCTAAACCTTAACCTGTAACTTAAACCTATACCAATAGCCTAAACCTAAACCTTAACCTATAACCTAAACCTAAACCTTAACTTATAACCTAAACCTAGACTCATAACCTGAACCTAAACCTATTCTCAAATCCCAAAACCTATACCTAAAATCCAAACCTAAACCCGATCCCGAACCCGAACTCGATTTTCTAAACCTAAACCTTAAATTATAACCTAGACCAATATATATAACCTAAACCTAAACCTTAACCTATAACCTAATCCTATACTTATAACCTTAACCTAAACCAATTCTCAAATTCTAAAACCTATACTTATAGCCAAAACCTAATCCTTAACCTTAACCTATAACCTATACTTACAACCTTAACCAAAATCTATTCTCAAATTCCAAAACCAATGCCTATAACCCAAACGTAAACCCGATCCCGAACCCAAACCCGATTTCCTAATCCTAAACTTTAACATAAAATCAAAACCTATACCCATAGCCTAAACCTAAACCTTAACCTATAAGCTAAACCTATACTCATAACCTTCACCGAAACCTATTCTAAAATTTCAAAACCTATACCTATAACCCGAACCTAAACCTGATTCGAACCTGAAACCGATTTTCTAAACCTAAAGCTTAACCTATAACCTAAACCTATACCTATAACCTAAACCTAGACCTTAACATATAACCTAAACCAAGACTTATAACCTTAACCTAAATCTATTCTCAAATTCTAAAACTAGTACTTATAGCCGAATTCTAAACCTTAACCTTAACATATAACATATACATACAACTTTAACCAAAACCTATTCTCAAATCCCAAAACCCATACTAATAAACCAAACCTAAATCTGATCCTGAACCCAAACCCGATTTCCTAAACCTAAACCTTAACCTATAACTTAAACCTATACTAATAGCCTAAACCTAAACCTTAACCTATAACCTAAACCTTGACACATAACCTTAACCTAAACCTATTATCAAATCCCAAAACCTATACCTATAAGACAAACTAAAACCCGATTCGAACCCGAAACCCGATTTTCTAAACCTAAAGCTTTACCTATAACCTATAACCTAACCCTATACCTTAAGCTATAACCTAAACCTAGACTTATAACCTTAACCTAAAGCTATACTCAAATTTCAAAACCAATACTTATATCCGAACAATAAACCTTAACCTTAACCAATAACCTATACTTGCAACCTAAAGCTAAACCTATTCTCAAATCGCAAAACCCATACCTATAACCCAAACCTAAAGTCGATTCAGAACCCGAACTTGATTTACTAAACCTAAACCTTAACCTATAACCTAAACGTATACATATGATCTAAACCTAAACCTATTCTCAAATCCAAAAAACTATACTTATAGCCGAAACTTAAACCATAACCTTAACCTATAACATATACAAACAACCTTAACCTAAACCTAATCTCAAATTACAAAACTCATACTTATAACCCAAACTTAAACTCGATTCCGAACCCGAACCTGATTTTCAAAACCTAAACCTTAACTTATAACCTAAACCTATACCTATAACCTAAACCTTAACCTTAACCTATAACCTAAACCTAGACTCATAACCTTACCCTAAACCTATTCTCAAATTCCAAAACCTATACTTATAGCCAAAACCTAAACCTTAATCTTAACCTATAACCTATATTTACAACTTTAACCAAAACCTATACTCAAATCCCAAAACCTATACCTATAACTGAGACCTAAACCCGATCCCGAACCCGAACACGATTTCCTAAACTGAGACCTTAACCTATAACCTAAACCTATACCTATAGCCTAAACCTAAACCTTAACCTAAAACCCAAACCTATACTCATAACCTTAACCTAAACCTATTCTCAAATCTCAAAACCTATACATATAACCAAAACCTAAACCCGACACCGAACCCGAACCTAATTTCCTAAACCTAAACCTTAACCTATAACCTAAACGTACACATATGATCTAAACCTAAACCTTAACCAATAACCTAAACCTATACTTAAAACCTTAACCTAATCCTATTCTCAAGTCCCAAAACCTATACTTAAAGCCAAAAATTAAACCTTAACAATAACCTATAACCTATACTTACAACTTTAACCTAAACCTATTCTCAAATCCCAAAATCCATACCTATAGCCTAAACCTATACCCGATCCCGAACCCGATTTCCTAAACCTAAACCTTAACCTATAACCTAAACCCATACCAATAACCTAAAACTAAACCTTAACCTATAACCTAAACCTAGGCTCATAACCTTAACCTAAACCTATTCTCAAAATCCCAAAAACTATACCTATAACCCAAACCTAAACCCGATTCCGAACCCGAACTCGATTTTCGAAACCTAAACCTAAACCTATAACCTATACCTATACCTATAACCTAAACCTAAACCTTAACCTATAACCTAAACCTAGACTTATAACCTTAACCTAAACGTATTCTCAAATCCCAAAACCTATACTTATAGCTGAAACCTAAACCTTAACCTTAACCTATAACCTATACTAACAACCTTAACCTAAACCTATTCTCAAATCTAAAAACCCATACCAATAACCCGAACCTAAACCCGATCCCGAATCCAAACCTGATTTCCTAAACTTAAACCTTAACTTATAACCTAAACCTATACCCATAGCATAAACCTAAACCTTAACCTCTAACCTAAACCTAGACTCATAACCTTAACCTAAACATATTCTAAAATCTCAAAACCTAAACCTATAACGTAAACCTAAACCCAATTCGAACCCGAGCCTGATTTCCTAAACCTAAACCTTAACCTATAACCTAAACCTAAACCTACACTTTAACTTATAACCTAAACCTAGACATATAAACTTAACCTAAACCTATTCTCAAATTCCAAAACCTAAACTTATAACCAAAACTTAAACCTTAACCTTAAGCTATAACCTATACTTACAACCTTAACCTAAATATATTCTCAAATCCCAAAACCCATACTTATAACCCAATCCTAAACTGGATTCTGAACCCGAACCTGATTTCCTAAACATAAACCTTAACCAATAACCTAAACCTATACCTATAGCCTAAACCAAAACCTTAACCTATAACCTAAACCTAAAAACTTATAACCTTAACCTAAACCAATTCTCAAGTCCCAAAACCTATACTTATAGCCGAAACCTAAACCTTAACCTTAACCTATAACCTATACTTACAACTTTAACATAAACCTATTCTCAAATTCTAAAACATACACTTAAACCCTAAACCTAAACCCAATTCCAAATCCGAACGCGATTTTCTAAACCTAAACCTTAACCTATAACCTAAACCTATATCTATACCTATAGCCTAAACCTAAACCTTAACCTATAACCTAAACATAGACTTATAACCTTAACCTAAACCTATTCTTAAATCCCAAAACCAATACATATAACCAAAACCTAAACCTTAACCTTAACCTATAACATATACTTATAACTTTAACCTAAAACTATTCTCAAATTCCAATACCTATACCCATAATCCAAACTTAAACCAGATCCCGAACCTGAACGCGATTTTCTAAACCGAAACCTTAATCTATAACTTAAACCTATACCTATAGCCTAAACCTAAACCTTAACATATAACCTAAAACAAGACTCATAACCTTAACCGAAACCTATTCTCAAATCCTAAAAACTAAACCCGATACCGAACCCATACCTGATTTCCTAAACCGAAACCTATAACTTAAACCTATTCCTATAACCTAAACCTAAACATTATCATATAACCTAAACCTAGACTTATAACCATAACCTAAACCTATTCTCAAGTCTCAAAACCTATACTTATATCCAAAACCTAAACATTAACCTTAACAAATAACCTATACTTACAACCTTATCCTAAACCTATTCTCAAATCATAAAACCCATACCTATAGCCCAAACCTATACCTGATCCGAAACCCGAATCCAATTTCCTAAACCTAAACCTTAACCTATAAACTAAACCTATACTTATAGACTAAACCTAAACCTTAACTTATAACCTAAACCTAGACTCATAACCTTAACCTAAACCTATTATCAAATCCCAAAACCTATACCTGATCCCGAACCTGAACTCGATTTCCTAAACCTAAACCTTAACTTATAACCTAAACCTATACATATAACCTAAAGCTAAACCTTAACCTATAACCTAAACCTATACTTACAACCTTAACCTAAACCTATTCTCAAATCCCAAAACCTATACTTATAATCAAAACCTAATTCTTAACCTTAATCTATAACTTATACTTACAACCTTAACCTAAACCTATTCGTAAATCCCAAAAATAATGCCTATAACCCAAACCTAAATTCGATCCCGAACCCGAACCCGATTTCCTATGCCTAAACCTTAACCTAAAACTTAAACATATACCCATAGCCTAAACCTAAACCTTAACCTATAACCTAAACCTAGACTCAAAACCTTAACCGAAACCTATTCTCAAATCCCAAAACCTATACCTATAACCCAAACCTAAACCCGATTCAAACCTGAACCCGATTTCCTAATCCTAAACCTTAACCTATAACCTAAACCTCTACCTATAACCTAAACCTAAACCTTAACCTATAACCTAAACCTAGACTTATAACCTCAACCTAAACCTATTCTCAAATTTCAAAACCTATACTTATAGCCGAACCCTAAACCTTAATCTTAACCTATAACCTATACTTACAACTTTAACCTAAACTTATTCTCAAATCCCAAAACCCATACCTATAACCCAAACCTAAACCCGATCCCGAACCCGAAACCGATTTCCTAAACCTAAACCTTAACATATAACTTAAACCTATACCAATAGCCTAAACCTAAAACTTAACCTATAACTTAAACCTAGACTCATAACCTTAACCTAAACCAATTCTCAAATCCCAAAACCTATACCTATAACACAAACTTAAACTCGATTCGAACCTGAACCTGATTTCCTAAACCTAAACCTTTACCTATAACTTAAACCTATACCTATAACCTAAACCAAGACTTAAAACCTTAACCTAAACCTATTCTCAAATTTCAAAACCTATACTTATAACCTAACAATAAACCTTAACCTTAACCAAAAACGTATACTTATAACCTCAACTTAAACCTATTCTCAATTCGCAAAACCCATACTTATAACCCAAACCTAAAAGAAATTCCGACGCCGAACTTGATTTCCTAAATCTAAACCATAACATATAACCTAAACCTATACCTATAGCCTAAACCTAAACCTTAACCGATAACCTAAACTTAGACTCATAAAAGCAACCTAAAGCGATTCTCAAATTTCAAAACCTATACTTAAAGTCGAAACATAAACCTTAACCTTAACTCATAATATATACTTTCAACTTTAACCTAAATTTATTATCAAATCCCAAAACCTATACCTATAACCCAAACCTAAACCGGATCCCGAACCCGAACCCGATTTCCTAAACCTAAACCTTAACTTATAACGTAAACCTATGCCTATAACCAAAACTTAAACCTTAACCTATAATCTAAACCTAGACTTATAACCTTAACCTAAACCTATTCTCAAGTCCCAAAACCTATACTTATAGCCAAAACCTAAACCTTAACCTTAACCTATAACATAAACTTACAACCTTAACCTAAACCTATTCTCAAGTCCCAAAACCCATACCTATAGCCCAAACCTAAACCCGATCCAGAACCCAAACCCTCCTAAACCTAAACCTTAACATATAATCTAAACCTATACCCATAGCCTAAACCTAAACCTTAACTTATAACCTAAACCTAGACTCATAACCTTAACCTAAACCAATTCTCAAATCCCAAAACCTAAACCTATAACCCAAACCTAAACCCGATCCCGAACCCGAACTCAATTTCCTAAACCTAAACCTTAACCTATAACCTATACCTATACCTAAACCTTAACAGATAACATAAACTTAGACTTATAACCTTAACCTAAACATATTCTCAAATCTAAAAAACTATACTTATAGCCGAAACCTAAACCTTAACCTTAACCTATAACCTATACTAACAACTTTAACTTAAACCTAATCTCAAATCCCAAAACCCATACCTATAACCCAAACCTAAACCCAATCCCGAACTCAAACCTGATTTTCTAAACCTAAACCTTAACCGATAACCTAAACCTATACCCATAGCCTAAACCTAAACCTTAACCTATAACCTAAACCTAGACTCATAACCTTAACCAAAACCTATTCTCAAATCTCAAAACCTATAATCCATACCTAAACCCGATTCGAACCCGAACCCAATTTTCTAAATGTAAACCTTAACAAATAAGCTAAACCTAGTCTTATAACCTTAACCTAAACCTATTCTCAAATCCTAAAACCTATACTTATAGCCGAAACCTAAACCTTAACCTTAACCTACAACCTATACTTACAACTTTAACCTTAACCTATTCTCAAATCTCAAACCCTAAACTTATAATCCAAACCTAAACTTGATCCCGAACCCGAAATCGATTTCCTAAACCTAAACCTTAACCTATAACCTAAACCTATTCTCAAATCTCAAAACCTATACCTATAACCAAAACCTAAACCTTAACCTTAATCCATAACCTATACTTACATCTTTAACCTAAACCTAATGTCAAATCTTAAAATCTATACCTATAACCCAAACCTAAACCCGTTCCTGAACCCGAACAGGATTTCCTAAAACAAAACCTTAACCTATAACCTAAACTTATACCTATAGCCAAATCCTATACCTTAACCTATAACCTAAACCTAGACTCATAACCTTAACCTAAACCTATTCTCAAATCCTTAAACCTATACCAATAACCAAAACAATAACCCGATACCGAACCTAAACCCGATTTCCTAAACCTAAATCTTAACCTATAACCTAAACCTATACCTATAACCTAAACCTAAACCTAAACCTATAACCTAAACCTAGACTTATAACCTTAACCTAATCCTATTCTCAAGTCCCAAAACCTATACATATAACCGAAACCTAAACCTTAACCTTAACCTATAACCTATACTTACAACCTTAACCTAAACCTATTCTCAAATCCCAAAACCCATACCTGTAGGTCAAACCTATACCCGATCCTGAACCCGAACCCAATTTCCTAAACCTATAAATTAAACCTATACTTGTATCATAAACCTAAATGTTAACCAATAACATAAACCAAGACTTATAACCATAACCTAAACCTATTTTCAAATCTCAAAACCTATACCTATAACTCAAACCTAAACCCGAACTCGATTTCCTAAACGTAAACCTTAACTTATAACCTAAACTTATACATATAACCTAACCTAAACCTTAACCTATACTTCTAACCATAACCTAAACTTATTCTTAAATCCCAAAACATATACTTATAGTCAAAACCTAATCATTAACCTTAACCTATAACCTATACTTATAACCTTAACCTAAACCTATTCTCAAATCCCAAAACTCATGCCTATAACACAAACCTAAACCCGATCCTGAACCCGAACCTGATTTCCTAATCCTAAACCTTAACTTATAACCTAAACCTATACCCATAGACTAAACCTAAAGCTTAACCTATAACCGAAACCTAAACCCATAACCTTAACTTAAACCTATTCTCAAATCCAAAAACCTATACCTATAACCCAAACCTAAACCCGATCCCGAACCCGAACTCGATTTCCTAAACCTAAACCTTAACCTATAACCTATACCTATACCTATAACCTAAACCTAAACCTTAACCTATAACCTAAATCTAGACATATAACCTTAACCTAAACCTTAACCTTAACCTATAACCTATACTTATAGCTAAAACCTAAACCTTAACCTTAACCTATAACCTATACTAACAACCTTAACCTAAACCTATTCTCAAATCCCAAAATGCATACCTGTAACCCAAACCCAAACCTGAACCCGAACCCAAACCCAATTTCCCAAACCTAAACCTTAACCTATAACCTAAACATATACCCATAGCCTAAACTTAAACCTTAACCTATAACCTAAACCTAGACTCATAACCTTAACCTAAACCTATTCTCAAATTCCAAAACTTATACCTATAACCCAAGCCTAAACCAGATTTGAGCCTGAATCCGATTTCCTAAACCTAAACCTTAACATATAACATAAACCTAAACCTACACCTTAACCTCTAACCTAAACCTAAACTTATAACCTTAACCTAAATCTATTCTCAAATTCCAAAACCTAAACTTATAGTCGAAACCTAAACCTTAACCTTAACCTATAACCGATACTTACAACCTTAACCTAAACTTATTACCAAATCCCAAAACCCATACCTATAACCCAAACCTAAACTGAATTTCGAACCCGAACCTGATTTCCTAAACGAAAATATATACCTATAGCCTAAACCTAAACCTTCACCAATAACCCAAACCTCGAATCATAACCTTAACCTAATCCTATTCTCAAATCCCAAAACCTATACTTATAATCGAAACTTAAACTAAAACCTTAACCTATAACCGATACTTACAACTTTATCCTAAATCTATTCTCAAATCCCAAAACTTATACTTATAACCCAAACCTAAACCCAATCCCAAATCTGAACGCGATTTCCTAAACCTAAACCTTAACATATAACCCAAACCTATACCTATATCCTAAACCTAAACCTTAACCTATACCCTAAACCTAGACTCATAACCTTAACCTAAACCTATTCTCAAATCCCAAAACTTATACTTATAACCGAAACCTAAACCATAACCTTAACCTACAACCTATACTTACAACCTTAACCTAAACCTATTCTCAAATCTTAAAACTCATACCTATAACCCAAACGTAAACTCAATTCCGAACCCGAACCTGATTTTCTAACCCTAAACCTTAACCTATAACCTAAACCTTGACTCATAACCTTAACCTAAACCTATTCTTAAATCTCAAAACTTATACCTATAACACAAACTAAAACCTGATTCAAACCCGAAACCTGATTTTCTGAACCTAAAGCTTTACCTGTAACCTATACCTATACCTTAAACTATAACCTAAACATAGACTTATAACCTTAACCTAAACCTATACTCAAATTCCAAAACCTATACTTATATCCGAACAATAAACCTTAACCTTAACCAATAACCTATACTTACAACCTAAAGCTAAACCTATTCTCAAATCGTAAAACCCATACCTATAACCCAAACCTAAAGTCGATTCCGAACCCGAACTTGATTTACTAAACCTAAACCATAACCTATAACATAAACCTATACCTATAGCCTAAACCTAAACCTTAACCTATAACCTAAACCTAGACTCATAAAAGTAACCTAAAGCTATTCTCAAATCTCAAAACCCATACTTATAGCCGAAACCTAAACCTTAACCTTAACCTATAATCTATACTTACAACTTTAACCTAACCTATTCTCAAATCTCAGAACCTATACATATAACCCAAACCTAAAACTGATCCCGATCCCGAACCTGATTTCCTAAACCTAAACCTTAACCTATAACTTAAACCTATACATTTAGCCTAAACCTAAACCTTAACTCATAACCTAAACCTATACTCATAACCTTAACCTAAACTAATTCTCAAATCCCAAAACCTATACCTATTACCCAACCCTAAATGCGATACCGAACCCGAACCTGATTTCCTAAACCTAAACCTTAACCTATAACGTAAACCTATACCTATAACCTAAACTTAAACCTTAACATATAACTTAAACCTACACTTATGACCTTAACCTAAACCTATTATCAAGTCCCAAAACCTATACTTATAGCTAAAACCTAAACCTTAACCTTAACCTATAACATATACATACAACATTAACCTAAACCTATTCCCAAGTCCCAAAACCATACCTATAGCCCAAACCTAAACCCGATCTCGAGCCCGAACCCTCCTGAACTTAAACCTTAACCTATAAACTAAACCTATACCTATAGCCTAAACATAAACCTTAACCAATAACCTAAACCTAGACTCATAACCTTAACCTAAACCTATTCTCAAATCCTAAAACCTATACTTATAACCAAAACCTAAACCCGATTCAAACCCGAACCTGATTTCCTAAACCTAAACCTTAACCTATACCTATAACTTTAAGCTACACCTTAGCCTATAACCTAAACCTAGACTTATAAGCTAAACTAAAACCTATTCTCAAATTTCAAAATGTATACTTAAAGCCAAAACCTAAACCTTAACCTTAACCTATAACATAAACAAACAACCTTAACCTAAACCTATTCTCAAGTCCCAAAACCCATACCTATAGCCCAAACCTAAACCTGATCCAGAACCCGAACCCTCCTAAACCTAAACCTTAACATATAATCTAAACCTATACCCATAGCCTAAACCTAAACCTTAACCTATAACCTAAACCTAGACTCATAACCTTAACCTAAACCAATTCTCAAATCTCAAAACCTAAACCTATAACCCAAACCTAAACCCGATCTCGAACCCGAACTCGATTTCCTAAACCTAAACCTTAACCTATAACCTATACCTATACCTATTACCTAAACCTAAACCTTAACCTAAACCCTAAACCCTAAACCTAGACTTATAACCTTAACCTAAACCTATTCTCAAATCCAAAAAACTATACTTATAGTCGAAACCTAAACCTTAATCTTAACCTATAACCTATACTAACAGCCTTAACCTAAACCTAATCTTAAATCCCAAAACCCAGACCTATAACCCAAACCTAAATCCGATCCCGAACCCAAACCTGATTTCCTAAACCTAAACCTTAACATATAACCTAAACCTAGACTCATAACCTTAACCTAAACTTATTCTCAAATCCCAAAGCCTATAATCCATACCTAAACCCGATTTGAACCCGAATCCAATTTTCTAAACCTAAACCTTAACCAATAACCTAAACCTAATCTTATAACCTAAACCTAAACCTATTCTCAAATCCCAAAACCTATACTTATAGCCAAAACCTAAACCTTAACCTTAACCTATAACCTATACTTACAACTTTAACCTTAATCTATTCTCAAATCTCAAACCCTAAACTTATAACCCAAACTTAAACTTGATCCCGAACCCGAAAGCGATTTCCTAAACCTAAACCTTAACCTATAACCTATACCTATTCTCAAATCCCAAAACCTATACATATAACCAAAACCTAAACCTTAACCTTAATCCATAACCTATACTTACATCTTTAACCTAAACCTAAACTCAAATCCTAAAACCTATACCTATAACCCAAACCTAAACTTGTTCCTAAACCCAAACGGAATTTTCTAAACCGAAACTTTAATATATAACCTAAACCTATACCCATAGTCTAATCCTAAATCTTAACATATAACCTAAACCTAGACTCATAACCTTAATCTAAACCTATTCTCAAATCATAAAACCTATACCTATAACCAAAATCAAAATCCGATAACGAACTTGAACCCGATTACCTAAACCTAAATCTTAACCTATACCTATAACCTAGACCTAAACCCAAACCTATAACCTAAACCCAGACTTATAACCTTAACCTAATCCTATTCTCAAGTCCCAAAACCTATACATATATCCGAAACCTAAACCTTAACCTTAACCTATAACCTATACTTACAACCTTAACCTAAACCTATTCTCAAATCCCAAAACCCATACCTATAGCCCAAACCTATACCCGATCCTGAACCTGAACCTGATTTCCTAAACCTATAAATTAAACCTATACTTATAGCATAAACCTAAACGTTAACCAATAACATAAACCAAGACTTATAACCATAACCTAAACATATTTTCAAATTTCAAAACCTATACTTATAACTCAAACCTAAACCCGAACTCAATTTCCTAAACCTAAACCTTAACTTATAACCTAAACATATACATATAACCTAAACCTAAACCTTAACTTATACTTCTAACCTTAACCTAAACCTATTCTTAAATCCCAAAACTTATACTTATAGCCAAAACCTAATCATTAACCTTAACCTATAACCTATACTTACAACCTTAACCTAAACCTATTCTCAAATCCCAAAACTCATACCTATAACACAAACCTAAACCAAATCCCGAACCCAAACTTGATTTCCTAATCCTAAAGCTTAACTTATAACCTAAACCTATACCCATAGACTAAACCTAAAGCTTAACCTATAACTTAAACCTAGACTCATAACCTTAACCTAAACCTATTCTCAAATCCCAAAACCTATACCTATAACCCAAACCTAAACCCGATCCCAAACCCGAACTCGATTTCCTAAACCTAAACCTTAACCTATAACCTATACCTATACCTATAACCTAAACCTAAACCTTAACCTATAACCTAAACCTATACATATAACCTTAACCTAAACCTATTCTCAAATCCCAAAACCTATACTTATAGCTGAAACCTAAACCTTAACCTTAACCTATAACCTATACTAACAACCTTAACCTAAACTTATTATCAAATCCCAAAACGCATACCTATAACCCAAACCCAAACCTGAACCTGAACCCAAACCGAATTTTTCAAACCTAAACCTTAACCTATAAGCTAAACATATACCCATAGCCTAAACTTAAACCTTAACCTATAACCTAAACCTAGACTCATAACCTTAACCTAAACCTATTCTCAAATCCCAAAACCTATACCTATAACCCAAGCCTAAACCAGATTTGAGCCTGAATCCGATTTCCTAAACCTAAACTTTAACTTATAACCTAAACCTAAACCTACACCTTAACCTATAACCTAAACCTAGACTTATAACCTTAACCTAAATCTATTCTCAAATTCCAAAACCTAAACTTATAGTCGAAACTTAAACCTTAACCTTAACCTATATCCTATACTTACAACCTTAACCTAAACTTATTCTCAAATCCCAAAACCCAAACCTATAACTAAAATCTAAACTCGAATCCGAACCCGAACCTAATTTCTTAAACCTAAACCTTAACCTATAACCAAAACCTATACCTATAGCTTAAACCTAAACCTTAACCAATAACCTAAACCTAGACTCATAACCTTAACTTAAACCTATTCTCAAATCCCAAAACGTATACTTATAACCGAAACCTAAACCATAACCTTAACCTACAACCTATACTTACAACCTTAACCTAAACCTATTCTCAAATCCCAAAACTCATACCTATAACCCAAACCCAAACTCGATTCTGAACCCGAACCTGATTTTCTAACCCTAAACCTTAACCTATAACTTAAACCTTGACTCATAACCTTAACCTAAACCTATTCTCAAATCCCAAAACCTATACCTATAACACAAACTAAAACCCGATTCAAACCCGAAACCCGTTTTCCTAAACCAAAAGCTTTACCTATAACCTATACCTATACATATAACCTAACCCTACACCTTAAATTATAACTTAAACCTAGACTTATAACCTTAACCTAGACTTATACTCAAATTCCAAAATCTATACTTATAGCCGAACATAAACCTTAACCTTAACCAATAACCTATACTTACAACCTAAACCTAAACCTATTCTCAAATCGTAAAGCACATACCTATAACCCAAACCTAAAGTCGATTCCAAAACCGAACTTGATTTACTAAACTTAAACCATAACCTATAACCTAAACCTATACCTATAGCCCAAACCTAAACCTTAACCTATAACCTAAACCTAGACTCATAAAAGTAACCTAAAGCTATTCTCAAATCTCAAAATCTATACTTATAGCCGAAACCTAAATCTTCACCTTAACCTATAATTTATACTTACAACTTTAACATAACTTATTCTCAAATCTCAAAACTTATACCTATAACCCAAACCTAAAACTGATCCCGAACCCGAACCTGATTTCCTAAACCTAAACCTTAACCTATAACTTAAACCTATACATTTAGCCTAAACCTAAACCTTAACTTATAACCTAAACCTATACTCATAACCTTAACCTAAACCAATTCTCAAATTCCAAAACCTATACCTATTACCTAACCCTAAACGCAATACCGAACCCGAACCTGATTTTCAAAACCTAAACCTTAACCTATAACGTAAACCTATACCTATAACCTAAACTTAAACCTTAACCTATAACTTAAACCTAAACTTATGACCTTAACCTAAACCTATTATCAAGTCCCAAAACCTATACTTATAGCTAAAACCTAAACCTTAACCTTAACCTATAACATATACATACAACATTAACCTAAACCTATTCTCAAGTCCCAAAACCATACCTATAGCCCAAACCTAAACCCGATCCCGAGTCCGAACCCTCCTAAACTTAAACCTTAACCTATAAACTAAACCTATACCTACAGCCTAAACATAAACCTTAACCAATAACCTAAACCTAGACTCATAACCTTAACCTAAATCTATTATCAAATCCCAAAACCCAAACGTATAACCCAAACCTAAACCCAATCCCGAACCCGAACTTGATTTCCTAAACCAAAACCTTAACCTATAACCAATACCTATACCTATAACCTAAACCTAAACCTTAACCTATAACCTAAATCTAGACTTATAACCTTAACCTAAATCAATTCTCAAATCCAAAAAACTATACTTCTAGCCGAAACCTAAACCTTAACCTTAACCTATAACATATACTAACAACCTTAACATAAAACTAATCTCAAATTGCAAAACCCAAACTTAAACTTGATTCCGAACCCGAACCTGATTTTTAAAACCTAAACCTTAACCTATAACCTAAACCTATACCTATATCCTAAACCTTAACCTTAACCGATAACCTAAACGTAGACTCATAACCTTAACCTAAACCTATTCTCAAATTCCAAAACCTATACTTATAACCAAAACCTAAACCTTAACCTTAACCTATAACCTATATTTACAACTTTAACCTAAACCTATACTCAAATCCCAAAACCTATACCTATAACCGAGACCTAAACCCGATCCCGAACCCGAACGCGATTTCCTAAACCAAGACCTTAACCTATAACATAAACCTATACCTATAGCCTAAACCTAAACCTTAACCTAGAACCGAAACCTATACTCATAACCTTAACCTAAACCTATTCTCAAATCCCAAAACATATAATAATAACTCAAACCTAAACCCGATCCTGAACCCAAACTCGATTTCCTAAACCTAAACCTTAACCTATAACCTATACCTATACCTATAACCTAAACCTAAACCTTAAACTATAACCTAAACCTAAACTTAAAACCTTAACCTAATCCTATTCTCAAGTCCCAAAACCTATACTTATAGCCGAAAACTAAACCTTAACATTAACCAATAACCTATACTTACAAATTTAACCAAAACCTATTCTCAAATTTCAAAACCCATACCTATAGCCCAAACCTATACCCGATCCCGAACCCGATTTCCTAAACCTAAACCTAAACCTTAACCTATAACCAAAACCTATACCAATAACCTAAAACTAAACCTTAACCTATAACTTAAACCTAGGCTCATAACCTTAACCTAAACTTAATCTCAAAATCTCAAAAACTATACCTATTACCCAAACCTAAACCCGATCCCGAACCTGAACTCGATTTCCTAAACCTAAACCTAAACCTATAACCTATACCTATACCTATAACCTAAACCTAAACCTTAACCTATAACCTAAACCTAGACTTATAACCTTAACCTAAACCTATTCTCAAATCCCAAAACCTATACTTGTAGCTGAAACCTAAACCTTAACCTTAACCTATAACCTATACAAACAACCTTAACCTAAACCTATTCTCAAATCCAAAAACCCATACTTATAACCCAAACCTAAAACCGATCCCGAACCCAAACCTGATTTTCTAAACTTAAACCTTAACCTATAACCTAAAGCTATACCCATAGCCTAAACCTAAACCTTAACCTCTAAGCTAAACCTAAACTCATAACCTTAACCTAAACATATTCTAAAATCCCAAAACATAAACCTATAACCCAAACCTAAACCCGATTTGAACCTGAGCCCGATTTCCTAAACCTAAACCTTAACCTTTAACCTAAACCTAAAACTACACATTAACCAATAACCTAAACCTATACTTATAACCTTAACCTAAACCTATTCTCAAATTCCAAAACCTAAACTTATAGCCGAAACCTAAACCTTAACCTTAAGTTATAACATATACTTACAACCTTAACCTAAATCTATTCTCAAATTCCAAAACCTATACTTATAACCCAAACCTAAACTGAATTCTGAACCCGAACCTGATTTCCTAAACATAAACCTTAACCTATAACCTAAACCTATACCTATAGCCTAAACCAAAACCTTAACCTATAACCTAAACCTAAACTCATAATCTTAACCTAAACCAATTCTCAAGTCCCAAAACCTATACTTATAGCCGAAACCTAAACCTTAACCTTAACCTATAACCTATACTTAAAACTTTAACCTAAACCTATTCTCAAATCCCAAAACCTGTACTTAAACCCCAAACCTAAACTCAATCCCCAACCTAAACGTGATTTTCTAAACCTAAACCTTAACCTATAACCTAAACCTATACCTATAGCCTAAACCTTAACCTTAACGTATAACCTAAACTTAGACTTATAACCTTAACCTAAACCTATTCTCAAATCCCAAAACCTATACATATAACCAAAACCTAAACCTTAACCTTAACATATAACCTATACTTATAACTTTAACCTAAAACTATTCTCAAATCCCAATACCTATACCTATAACCCAAGCCTAAACCCGATCCCAAACCCGAACGGGATTTTCTAAACCGAAACCTTAACCTATAACCTAAACCTATACCTATAGCCTAAACCTAAACCTTAACATATAACCTAAAATAAGACTCATAACCTTAACCTAAATCTATTCTCAAATCCCAAAACCTAAACCCGATACCGAACCCATACTCAATTTTCTAAACCGAAACCTAAACCTATAACCTAAACCTATACCTATAACCTAAACCTAAACCTTATCGTATAACCTAAACCTAGACTTATAACCATAACCTAAACTTATTCTCAAGTCTCAAAACCTATACTTATTGTCGAAACCAAAACCTTAACCTTAACCAATAACCTATACTTACAACCTTATCCTAAACCTATTCTCAAATCACAAAACCCATACCTATAGTCCAAACCTATACCTGATCCGAAACCCGAACCCAATTTCCTAAACCTAAACCTTAACCTATAACCTAAATCTATACCTATAGACTAAACCTAAACCTTAACTTATAACCTAAACCTAGACTCATAACCTTAACCTAAACCTATTCTCAAATCTCAAAACCTATACCCGATCCCAAACCCGAACTCGATTTCCTAAACCTAAACCTTAACTTATAACCTAAACTTATACATATAACCTAAACCTAAACCTTAACATATAACCTAAACCTATACTTACAACATTAACCTAAACTAATTCTCAAATCCCAAAACCTATACTTATATCCAAAACCTAATCCTTAATATTAACCTATAACTTATACTTACAACCTTAACCTAAACCTATTCACAAATCCCAAAACCAATGCCTATAACCCAAACCTAAATCCTATCCCGAACCCGAACCCAATTTCCTATGCCTAAACCTTAACCTAAAACCTAAACCTATACCCATAGCCTAAACCTAAACCTTAACCTATAACCTAAACCTAGACTCATAACCTTAATCGAAACCTATTCTCAAATCCCAAAACCTATACCTATAACCCAGACCTAAACCTGATTCAAACCTGAACCTGATTTCCTAAACCTAAACATTAACCTATAACCTAAACCTCTACCTATAACATAAACCTAAACCTTAACCATTAACATAAACCTAGACTTATAACCTTAACCTAAACCTATTCTCAAATTTTAAAACCTATACTTATAGCCGAAACCTAAACCTTAATCTTAACCTATAACCTATACTTACAACTTTAACTTAAACTTATTTTTAAATTCCAAAACCCATACCTATAACCCAAATCTAAACCCTATTCCGAACACGAAATCGATTTTCTAAACTTAAACATTAACCTATAACTTAAACGTATAGCAATAGCCTAAACCTAAACCTTAACCTAAAACCTAAACCTATACTCATAACCTTAACCTAAACCTATTCTCAAATCCCAAAACCTATACCTATAACACAAACTTAAACCCGATTTGAACCCGAACCCAATTTCCTAAACCTAAACCTTTACCTATAACTCAAACCTATACATATAACCTAAACTAAGACTTATAACCTTAACCTAAACCTATTCTCAAATTTCAAAACCTATACTTATAGCCGAACAATAAACCTTAACCTTAACCAAAAATCTATACTTACAACCTCAACTTAAACCTATTCTCAATTCGCAAAACCCATACCTATAACCCAAACCTAAACTCGATTCCGACCCCGAACTTGATTTCCTAAAACTAAACCATAACCTATACCTATAGTCTAAACCTAGACCTAGACTCATAAAAGTAACCTAAAGCTATTCTCAAATCTCAAAACCTATACTTCAAGCTGAAACCTAAACCTTAACCTTAACCTATAATCTATACTTACAACTTTAACGTAAATCTATTATCAAATCCCAAAACCTATACCTATAAACCAAACCTAAACCGGATCCCGAACCTGAACCCGATTTCTTAAACCTAAACCTTAACATATAACGTAAACCTATACCTATAACCAAAACTTAAACCTTAACCTATAACTTAAACCTAGACTTATAACCTTAACCAAAACCTATTCTCAAGTCCCAAAACCTATACTTATAGCCGAAACGTAAACCTTAACCTTAACCTATAACATAAACTTACAACCTTAACCTAAACCTATTCTCAAGTCCCAAAACCCATACCTATAGCCCAAATCTAAACCCGATCTCGAACCCGAACCCTCCTAAACCTAAACCTTAACATATAATCTAAATCTATACCTATAGCCTAAACCTAAACCTTAACCTATAACCTAAACCTAGACTCATAACCTTAACCTAAACCTATTCTCAAATCCCAAAACCAAAACCTATAACCCAAACCTAAACTCGATCCCGAACCCGAACTCGATTTCCTAAACCTAAACCTTAACCTATAACCTATACATATACCTAAACCTTAACCTATAACATAAACCTATACTTATAACCTTAACCTAAACCTATTCTCAAATCCAAAAAGATATACTTATAGCCGAAACCTAAACCTTAACCTTAACCTATAACCTATACTAACAACCTTAACCTAAACCTAATCTCAAATCCCAAAACCCATACCTATAACCCAAACCTAAACCTGATCCCGAACTCAAACCTGATTTCCTAAACCTAAACCTTAACCTATAACCTAAACCTATACCCATATCCTAAACCTAAACCTTAACCTATAACATAAACCTAAACTCATAACCTTAACCTAAACCTATTCTCAAATTCCAAAGCCTATAATCCATACCTAAACCTGATTCGAACCCGAACCCAATTTTCTAAACCTAAACCTTAACCAATAACCTAAACCTAGTCTTATAACCTTAACCTAAACCTATTCTCAAATCCCAAAACCTATACTTATAGCCGAAACCTAAACCTTAACCTTAACCTATAACCTATACTTACAACTTTAACCTTAACCTATTCTCAAATCTTAAACCCTAAACTTATAACCCAAACCTAAACTTGATCTCGAACCCGAAAGAGATTTCCTAAACCTAAACCTTGACCTATAACCTAAACCTATTCTCAAATCCTAAAACTTATACCTATAACCAAAACCTAAACCTTAACCATAATCCATAACCTATACTTACATCTTTATCCTAAACCTAATCTCAAATCCTAAAACCAATACCTATAACCCAAACTTAAACCCGTTCCTGAACCCGAACGGGATTTCCTAAACCGAAACCTTAACCTATAACCTAAACCTATACCTATAGCCTAATCCTAAACCTTAACCTATAACCTAAACCTAGACTCATAACCTTAACCTAAACCTATTCTCAAATCCTAAAACATATACCTATAACCAAAACCAAAACCCAATACCGAACCTGAACCCGATTTTCAAAACCTAAATCTTAACCTATAACCTAAACCTATACCTATAACCTAAACCTAAACCAAAACCTATAACCTAAACCTAGACTTATAACCTTAACCTAATCCTATTCTCAAGTCCCAAAACCTATACATATAGACGAAACCTAAACCTTAACCTTAACCTATAACCTATACTTACAACCTTAACCTAAACCTATTCTTAAATTCCAAAACCCATACCTATAGCCCAAACCTATACCCGATCTTGAACCTGAACCCAAATTTCTAAACCTATAACTTAAACCTATACCTATAGCCTAAACCTAAACATTAACCAATAATATAAACCAAGACTTATAACCATAACCTAAACTTATTTTCAAATCCCAAAACCTATACCTATAACTCAAACTTAAACCCGAACTCAATTTTTTAAACTTAAACATTAACTTATAACCTAAACTTATACATATAACCTTAACCTAAACCTTAACCTATACTTCTAACCTTAACCTAAACTTATTCTTAAATCCCAAAACCTATACTTATATCCGAAACCTAATCATTAACCTTAACCTATAACCAATACTTACAACCTTAACCTTAACCTATTCTCAAATCTCAAAACCCATGCCTATAACCCAAACCTAAACTCGATCCCGAACCCGAAACCGATTTCCTAAGCCTAAACCTTAACTTATAACCTAAACCTATACCCATAGCCTAAACCTAAAGCTTAACCTATAACCTAAACCTAGACTCATAACCTTAACCTAAACCTATTCTCAAATCCCAAAACCTATACCTATAACCCAAACTTAAACCCGATCCCGAACCCGAACCCGAACTCGATTACCTAAACCTAAACCTTAACCTATAACCTATACCTATAACTATTACCTAAACCTAAACCTTAACCTATAACCTAAACCTAAACATATAACCTTAACCTAAATCTATTATAAAATTCCAAAACCTATACTTATAACTGAAACCTAAACCTTAACCTTAACCTATAACCTATACTAACAACCTTAACCTAAACCTATTCTCAAATTTCAAAACGCATACCTATAACCTAGACCTAAACCTGAACCCGAACCCAAACCCAAACCCAATTTCCTAAACCTAAACCTTAACCTATAACCTAAACATATAACCATAGCCTAAACTTAAACATTAACATATAACCTAAACCTAGACTCATAACCTTAACCTAAACCTATTCTCAAATCCCAAAACCTATACCTATAACCCAAACTTAAACCAGATTTGAGCTTGAATCCGATTTCCTAAACCTAAACCTTAACCTATAACCTAAACCTAAACCTACTCCTTAACCTATAACCTAAACCTAGACTTATAACCTTAACCTAAACCTATTCTCAAATTTCAAAACCTAAACTTATAGCCGAAACCTAAACCTTAACCTATAACCTATACTTACAACCTTAACCTAAACTTATTATCAAATCTCAAAACCCATACCTATAACCCAAACTTAAACTGGATTTCGAATCCGAACCTGATTTCCTAAACCTAAACCTATACCTATAGCCTAAACATAAACCTTCACCAATAACCTAAACCTCGACTCATAACCTTAACCTAATCCTATTCTCAAATTCCAAAACCTATACTTATATCCGAAATCTAAACCTTAACCTTAGCCTATAACCTATACTTACAACTTTATCCTAAACCTATTCTCAAATCCCAAAACCTATACTTATAACCCAATCCTGAATCTGAACGCGATTTCCTAAACCTAAACCTTAACCTATAACCTAAACCTATACCTATAGCCTAAACCTAAACCTTAACCTATAACCTAAACCTAGACTCATAACCTTAACCTAAACCTATTCTCAAATTCTAAAACCTATACCTATAACCCAAACCTAAACCCGATTCGAACCCAAACCCGATTTCCTAAACCTAAATCTTAACCTATACCTATAACTTAAAGTTACACCTTAGCCTATAACCTAAACCTAGACTTATAACCTTAACCAAAACCTATTCTCAAATTTCAAAACGTATACTTAAAGCCAAAACCTAAACCTTAACCTTAACCTATAACTTATACTTACAACCTTAACCTAAACCTATTCTCAAATCCCAAAACCCATACCTATAACCTAAACCTAAACTCGAATCCGAACCCGAACCTAATTTCTTAAACCTAAACCTTAACCTATAACCTAAATCTATACCTATAGCCTAAACCTAAACCTAAACCTTGACTCATAACCTTAACCTAAACCTATTCTTAAATCCCAAAACCTATACTTATAGTCGAAACCTAAACCTTAACCTTAACTTATAACCTATACTTACAACCTTAATCTAAACCTATTACCAAATCCCAAAACTCATACCCATAACTCAAACCTAAACTCGATTCCGAACCCGAACCTGATTTTCTAACCCTAAACCTTAACTTATAACCTAAACCTATACCTATACCTATAGCCTAAACCTAAACCTTAACCTGTAACCTAAACGTAGACTCATAACCTTAACCTAAACCTTTTCTCTAATCCCAAAACATATACTTATAGCCGAAACCTTAACCTATAACATATACTTACAACCTTAACCTAAACCTTTTCTCAAATCCCAAAACCTATACCTATAACCTAAACTTAAACCTAATCCCAAATCCGAACCCGATTTCATAAACCTAAACCTTAACCTATAACCTAAATCTATACCTATAGCCTATATCTAAACCTTAACTGATAACCTAAACCTAGACTCATTACCTTAACCTAAACTTATTCTCAAATCCCAAAACCTATACCTATAACCCAAACCTAAATCCGATCCCGAACCCGAACCCGATTTCCTAAACCTATACCTTAACTTATAACCTAAACCTGTACCTATAACCTAAACTTAAACCTTAACACATAACCTAAACCGAGACTTATAACCTTAACCTAAACCTATTCTCAAATCCTAAAACATATACTTATAGCCGAAACCTAAACCTTAACTTTAACATATAACCTATAGTTACAACTTTAACCTAAACCTATTCTCAAATCCCAAAACCTATACCTATAACCTAAACTTAAACCCGATTCCAAACCCGAACCCAATTTTTTAAACCTAAACCTTAACCTATAACCTAAACCTATACCTATAGCCTAAACCTAAACCTTAACCTATAACCTAAACCTAGACTCATAACCTTAACCTAAACCTACTCTCAAATCCCAAAACCTATACTTATAGCCAAAACCTAAACCTTAACCTTAACCTATAACCTATACTTAGAACCTTATCCTAAACCTATTCTCAAATCCCAAAATCTATACATATAACCCAAACTTAAACTCGATCCCGAACCCAAACCCAATTTCCTAAACCTAAACCTTAACCTATTCTCAGTTTGCTAAAGATATAACTTATAACCTAAACCTAAACCTTAACCTTAACCAAAACCTAAACCTATAACCTTAACCTGAACCAAAACGTATGACCTAAACCTTGACCTATGACCTATAACCTAAACTTATATCCTATAACCTAAACTTAAACCCTAAACCTTAACCTATAACCTAAAACCTTAACCTAAACCTAAAACCTAAATGTATTCTCAAATTCCTAACCTTACACCTACACCAAATCCTGATCTCAACTCCCTAACCTAAACCTAAACCAACACTTGAAAACCCTAAACCCGATCTTGAACTCGAACCCTATTTCCTAAACCTAAACCTTAACCTTTTCTTAATTCCCTAAAGCTATAACATATAACCTAAACCTAAACCAAAACCTAAACGAATAACCTTAACCTGAACCAAAATCTATGACCTAAATCTTGACCTATAACCTATAACATAATCTTATATCCTATAACCTAACCTTAACCTTAACCTAAACTTAAACCCTAAACCATAACCTATAACCTATAACCAAAACCTAAACCTAAAACCTAAATGTATTCTCAAATCCCTAAACCTAAACCTACACCTAATCCTGATCTCAACTCCCTAACCTAAACTTAAACCAACACTTGAAAACTCAAACCTAAACCCAATCCCGAACCCGAACCCGATTTCCTAAACCTAAACCTTAACCTATTCTCAATTCCCTAACACTATGAATAATTTTTATATTTTATTTATGATGTTAAACTTATATGTATTTATGTGTGGATGAATGTCATGTGGATAAGATTGTTTGTGTTTAGATAGATGTAGTTTATGTTTGGATAAATTTACGTAGTTTGGGTTTAGATGGATATGAATGTGAATATGATGAAATATATTATATACCAGGTGCATATCAGGAAGAATATGATGAATTATATTGTAATAGGTGTATATCAGGAATTTCGAGCTGGAAAATATATATATATATATATATATATATATATATATATATATATATATATATATATATATAAAAGACTTTTACCTACGAAATTTTTTATAGGTAAAACCCTTTACCTACGAAATATTTCGTAGGTAAAATTCTCAAAACCATTTTTTACATACGACAATATTCGTAGAAAAAAGTCTCAACGTTTGAAATTTAAGTTAAATATTATATTTTTACCTACGAACCATCTCGTAGGTAAAAGTCGTAGGTAAAAGTCTGATACACGTTTTTTACCTATAAACATTTTCGTAGGTAAAGGCCTCAAATACGTTTGAAATTAAAGTTAGAGATTATATTTTTACCTACGAAACATTTCGTAGATAAAAGTGTGATACACGTTTTTTACCTACGAACATTTTCGTAGGTAAGGGTCTCAACTACGTTTGAAATTTAAGTTAGAGATTATATTTTTACCTACGAACCATTGTGTAGGTAAAACTCTCATACACGTTTTTTAGCTACAAAACCGTCCGTAGGTAAAAGTCTCTCATATATGTTTTTACCTACGAAAATAGTGGTAGGTAAAAGCCTCATACATGTTTTTTGCCTACGAAACCGTTGGTAGGTAAAAGTAAACTTTTTTATTATTGATTTTTTCAAAAATTCAAAACACCTTTACCTATGAAAATCTTCATATGTAAAGATCACTTTTACCTAAGAAATTAAATGTCATCGGTAAAAGTAAACTTTTCGAGTTTTAAATTCAAAACACCCTTTATCTACGAACATTTTCGTAGGTAAAGATGGCTTTTACCTACGAAATTATATTTTGTAGGTAAAACTAAACTTTTCGTTTATTTTGAATTGAAAACATCCTTTACCTATAAAAAGTTTCGTAGGTGAAGATAGCTTTTACCTGTGAAATTAAATTTCGTCGGTAAAAGTAAACTTTTGATTTTTAATTTATTTTAAAATTTTAAAACACCCTTTACCTACGAACATTTTCGTAGGTAAAGATAGTTTTTACCTATGAAATTATATTTCGTAGGTAAAAAAAACTTTTCGTTTATTTTGAATTGAAAACACCCTTTACCTACAAAAAGTTTCGTAGGTGAAGATAGCTTTTACCTACGAAATTAAATTTAGTCAGTAAAAGTAAACTTTTTGATTTTTAATTTATTTTAAAAATTCAAAACACCCTTTACCTACGAAAGTTGCGTAGGTAAAGATGTATTTTACCTACAAAATTATGTTTCGTAGGCAAAAGTACACTTTTCGTTTCGCCATGAGATGAAAAGTGAAAACACCCTTTACCTACGAAAATTTTCTTAGGTAAAGATGACTTTTACTACCTACGAAAATAATTTTCGTCGGTAAAAGTCATCTTTACTTGTGAAAATTAATTTTGTCGATAAAAGTTTCATCGGTAAAAACCATATTTCTTGTAGTGAGGTTTAGGTTAAGGTTAGGTTATAAGTTATAAGTTTAGGTTATAGGTTATAGGTTAAGGTTTAGGTTATAGGTTTTGGTTTAGGTTAAGGTTATAGGTTTAGGTTTAGGTTATAGGTTTAGGTTAAGGTTTAGGTTTAGGTTATAGGTTATATGTTATAGATTATAGCTTTTGGGAATTGAGAATAGGTTAAGGTTTAAGTTTAGGAAATCGGGTTCGGGTTCGAGATCGGGTTTAGGTTTGGGTTTTCAAGTTTAGGTTTCGGTTAAGGAGGTGAGATTAGGATTAGGTGTAGGTTTAGGGATTTGAGAATATATTTAGGTTTTAGGTTTAGGTTTAGGTTTTAGGTTATAGGTTTAGGTTTAGGTTATAAGTAGTTGAGATAAAAAATTTAGCCACATACAAAAAATATTGAACCTAATATTATCTATTACATACTAGTAACATACAACCAATATTGGGGCACCATACCACAAGCTACAAGAATTTCATGTCCCCCTAATCAAGGTATCCTCCATTGATAACATATATATATATATATATATATATATATATATATATATATATATATATATATATATATATATATATATATATATATATATACATACATATACATACATATATTATAAGTTATTTATTTTCATTCACATTCGTAAATACAATACCGTTCACATTTGCAACAAATAAATGTAATTATAATCATATAATGTACTATTTGATAAACTACGCAAGTGCATTCTTGACAAGAGACGTACCAACTGCTTGAATCTGAAATATGCAACTCCAATCCTCCCATATGCAACATCCACATGAAAGAATGTGCATAACCATCATGCTTGAGTAATCAATACAGGAATGTACAAGTAAAACCATAAAACCAGATATACTCACTGCATTTTCAGGATCTCCTCCATAGTTAACGATCTCATTCTAAGGTCCTTCTCCCTCCTCCTTTACCTGGGCTTGGGACCGGCAATGCAAGGAGTTGCATTGGTGAAGTTAAAAAAGGGCTTAAGCTCCATTTGGTTTTTGAAAAAAATTATTTTCATAAATACTAATGTGATGACTAAATGGAGCCTAAGACTATAAATACGTTCAAATATGGTTGCGAGTACTCCCCTTGCAAAACAATTGTAACATCAAAACTTCAATCCTTTCAGAAAAATCGATAGTCAAAACAAAGATTTGAAAATTAGAACAAATGGAGCAACATCATTTATGGCTGACCATCCTTCTAAAAACGATAAACAAGAAAAAGAGACATAAACAGTAGGAATTACCTAAATCTTCATCCCTAAAAAAAAAAAAAAGAAGAAGAAAAGCAAAAAAAAAAAAAAAAAAAAAAAGAGGATTAGGACTTACCTCATCAAAGAAGCTGATAATACAACTGTTTGGTTTCCTACTCTTTAGAATTATTTGTCATCTGCTGAAAGAGACAGAAACACTCATATGTACCTTTAGTCATAATATGGATCATAAAAGAGCAGGCACCCTTTCTTTGAGACCAACAGGACATGTCTTAGATCCGAAAAACTGTCATTGGGTCATGATTGTTTCGACAGAAAAAGGAGTTACACCCAAATATATGCATAAACACACAAAGACAAGATAGTTGATTGCTCATTAGATTTTCCCCACTTCTTCTTTTTCTTTCTTCTTTTCTTTTGTTCTTCTTCTTCTTCTTTTTTATTTTTAAGGTGACGACTCTCTGAACTACACACAGGGTAGTTGCCTGGCAATCCAATCCATCCAAATTGTTGAACTATGAAGGGAGCATAACTGAAAAATTGCACTAAGAAGATAATATTAACCACACATTTCCCTTCGAATTTATATGACTCATTAATTTACTGTTAACTATCTGTTTGATAGCCTTTAATTGGATGGTTAGGGTTGCTTGATCAGCGTGATTTTAGATATATGCTCCATCCACAATGGGACCCGCATTTCAAATGGTCTGGGCAGCTATAATTAATAAACAAGTTTGGGTATCTTATATTGTTATGATACAAAGCTGATTTATAAGGAGAAAATAATTTCAAAACAGAGCCTCATGGCTGCCACCTTATTTAACAGTAACATCTGCAAGTTCTGAATGAAATGATCTTCAGGCAGAAGGATCTCAAATCATTAAACTGCTCAATGGAAGTATTCGTCTAGAAGAGGAAAAAATTAGAGGCTGAATCAAATAATGTAAAATTGTTACTATTGTGGCTGAATGCAACTATTGTTGGGGCAAAATAAACAGCCCATCAAAGAAAGTGAACCAACAAGCACTTAAAGGACGCATGAAAAGCTATTTTACCATTGAGCTGGCCTTGGTCTACTAGCTAGAGCCAAAAGGGGTAAGCCTCAATTTGAGTTTTGGTTGACCCTAGATATCCGCCAACAACTGAGTTTTCAAGCCTCAGTTCGAGTTTTGGTTATGAGTATTCATTCCAATCATAATTCAAATCGTTCAAATGAATAATGCATATTTATGAGTCTAGACCATTTAAATGGATCAATTCATATTCTGCAAATATTATAGGAAATTGAAGTAAAAGCTAATTAAGGCAGTCAAGCAAAAGTTATGCACTACGCCATCTATTGTTTAAACTACCAATCAAAGCATCCATCAAACCGTTCTATATAATAACTGTACATACTAATAGAAGAAAGAAATTAAAGGCCAGTTTGGGATCATGGAAAATAAAGGAGAGAGTGACATTTTCTATTTTCCAATAAAGTATTTAGAGAATATAAAAAAAAAAAAAAAAAAAAAAGAGACAAGGGGAAGTTTGGGAAAATTTTATGAAAAGACTTCCTAGAAAAATGTTTCTTTACAAATGGTTCTCTTTTAGACAAACTCACCTCAATGCTTTTCATTTTTACAAGCTCAATGTGGCCATTTCAATGGACGAACTTGTATTAGAATTAGCCTGATTCAACGACTCTTTAACAGAATTGAGCTTCAGTAAGAGTTCCTTAACATCCATGGTTATGGAGCATAATTTTCTAACTAGTAATGCACCACTCCCCTCTGAACTAAATCAAACCCAACATCCAAAACAAACACCCAAGTTCCAACATCATTCTCATTACGGGGTGCATCTAAACAGGCCTCAAACAAGAGAATAAAATTGTAGTTAATTACTATAAAGCCTTGAAATTCCATCCAAATAAATCAAATGAAAAATAAAATTCAAAAATAAAAACACTAGCATTTCTAATAATTTTCTTTTGCAATCCAAAGAAAAATGAAGGGATAGTGGAGAACTTATTAAATTGAATTGCAAAGATGTGAAGGTATGTAGGAAACTCTAAAAGTACATTTGGAGCACTTATTAATGAACTGAAATTAACTCTTCATATCAAATTTAAGTTAGCATAATCAAATGAAATAACCACAAGGAATACTTCCTAGTTTCTAATACATTATAAAATCAATAAACAGTGTTAAAGGAATATTCATTCATATAAACAAAAACATCATATAAATAGCTAGGAAGTTGTAAACATAAAAATAAAATATAAAAGATCACATCCACACATATATCAACAAAGAAATCAAATAAAAAATCATATATCAATAGTTTCAAACCCAAGAAACTCATGACACAATCTAAGGCATGAAAATATTGTGCTTATAGACAATCCGTTCTCTATCGCGCTTTCCCACCTCTTCTAGAAGCCTCACTTTCAATTGTTGAGGCATGTCCTGCAACTTCAAGTTTCAATGTAGGTCATCCAACCATACAACCATGTGGGTCGACTCATGGGTAGAGAAAAAAAAAATGGGACTCAAATGCAATCCACACAAAACATTCCTTGTACCATGGGTAGATGCATCATGTGCAATTCAGAACTGGAATCAGTCGATCATATTTTTATTCACTGTGCTATGGCCATGTCTGATTGGAATTGCTTCTAAGGAAGGTTTGAAATCAGTTGAATCTTCAATGCCTCATTTGGGGATTGGTTTTCTTTGGGATCCTATGGAGGATTTGGAGGGAGAGGAACAATAGGATTTTCAAAGACAGTCTTCTAGCGCTGTTTTTTTTTTTTTTTTTTTCACTTGCATGTGCTTAGAGAAACCCCATTAACACATTTGTCCATCATTTTACAAGCATGCATACATTGTTGATCATACATACATACAAGCATCCATATAAACAATGGGAAAAAGAAAGACCAAACTGAAAGCATACCATTTTCCACAAATAACATCTCTTTGGCATTTTAACAAACAACTCGTCTGCATTTTTTTCCACATACCAAAGCATGTCGACTATCCAATGTTCAAACCAATCGGCCAAGGTATAAAGATCCGACTACAAAAGAAAAAAAAAGTGTTAAGAATGCTCAAGATCCATCCAAGTAACCAAGATCAATTCAAGAAAATCATTAACTTGGACAAGAAGCAAATCAGATGTTGCCTTCACTGGAAGAAACCAAGATTGAGGAACATTTGCACCAATAGCATGATCAAAGAACTGGTTCCCAGGAAGAAGAAATAAAGAAATGCATTTGATGAATACCCGTATCGCTACTCCAGCTGCAGTTCCCAGGAGAAACCTTAGGGTTTTGTTTTCAAACCCTAAGGTTTCGATTTCAAAAACTCTCGATCCGAAGCCCTATATTGTTTTTGCTCAGATTTTTCCTATGTTCCAAGAGAGAGGATGGGGAGCAGTGAGAGAGGATTGGGGGTGGAGAGGGAGAGTGGTAGAGAGAGGATCGAGGTTGGAGAGAGAGAGAGAGAGAGAGAGAGGAGAGGCAAGAGAATGGAATAGAGAACAAGTGAGAAAGAGAGAGAGATAGGGCGAAATTTGGGTGCGGCTCTGTTTCGAGCGCGTGCCCATTTTTGGGCATAGGGACTCATGGACGGTCCTGCCAGGGGCTCTGTGGGGCCACATGATGTATTTGCTTAATTCATTCTGTCCATTAATTTTACTAAAAATATTTAGTTCATATTATAAAAAATAAAGTATATTGAAGGCACAAGTGGACCACAACATATGAAGTACATGTGATTTAATCTCCATGTTTCTTACCGTGTGGTCTACTTTAGCCTTCGATCTAGTTAATTTTTTATTTCATGCCCTAAACTAATATTTCAAAATATATAGACGGCTTAGATAGAACACATATTTTTTTAGTCCCTATAGAGCCCCTTACACCGTTGTTAATTAGTAATAGTGTGACACCTTTTTAGCTACGGATTAAATCTGTAGTAAGTGTAGCTACGGTTTAAATCCGTAGCAAAAGACTAACGTGGTCTGTAGCCTTTGCCCCTTTTTTTGGTAGTGATATACCCATGTAACATGATAATTATGACCCATGACAACCACAACCCATATAACATGACAACCATGACCCATACCTCATGACAACCACGACCCTTACCACATTACAACCACCTGATACGACCTATGATGCTATAAAGATATCGTTTGCATGATATCTACATATGTCATATACTAACTTTGATGGATGGTAAGGATCTTACAACCACGACCTTTACCACATTCCAACTACGACTGTAACATCTCAAATTTTTACGGCCAGAGTTTGTACTCGTGTTCGAGAAAACCAAGTGTTAATAATGTATAAATTGGATACTTTAAAAATTGCGTCCTTTTTTTTCATTTGGATCAAATCCAGATACATTCATGAAGGTAACATTCACGAGAATAAAATTGATTGTATTGATTATTTCATTAAAATAAAAAATAATCAAATGCTCTCTCAATGAGAGCTTACTACAATATCAGAGTTTACAGCGGAATTACAAAACTAATTCATAAAATTATCTTCTTATTCTTTCAATATAATAGTCTATAGGGAAGTAATCCTCTAAGTCTTCAATCTGTATGTCACCTGCATCATCTGTACGATTGAGAGAGGGTCAGTGCCCTAGTCATAGTGATGGTTATCCCTTAAGATTAATAATAATTCAAGTGATTCATAAAAGTAAAGTAAGAGTACTGATATGTCTTATACTTCATTAATACATGAGATATCAGTATACGCAAACAACCTACATGAGATGCATGCCTAACATAGTGTATGCGGCTCATCATATGTAGTGATCATCACAATATGGAATATAGTTCATTGAAAAATTCGGCTTGACCCGCACTCTCACTATACGGATATTCGCTGAAATGACCAATGCTAACGTGGATTTACGCGAACATCTCAAGGGAACACAACACGCGTTTGGGGGATTTACGTAACATGATGTATTCATGGAGTGACTATTTGCAACATCCAATCCTAAAAACGTGATGTAACATGGTGACGATTTACCTACATCGATTGTGCAGCATGCCAACCAACCCAAGGAATTACGTGCCGACTAAAAGGGCCGCTACTCGTAACGCTTTACGTCCATGGTAAGATAATCGATTCACTAGTTGTGATACCTCTTAATACATCACTTTCACTTAAAGAGATTATAAACTAAATCATAAAGAATATAAACTGAATCATGAAAAATATAATCTGAATCATGAAGAATATAATCCGAATAATGAAGAGTATGAACTGAATTATGGAGGTTCTGGAACAGCAAGACACATGCCTAAGCCTTAAAGATAGGCGGCATGAGGCCAACATAATAAAGAGAAGAGTGACAATGGTCAACTCAACAAAAAAAGAGTAGTAATGGCTAACTCAATAGATAGAAGAGTGGCAAGGGCCAACTCAATACAGAGACGAGTGGCAAAGCTAACTCAAATAAAGAGACGAGTAACAGGGCCAACTTAATAAATTTGATAAGGCAAAACTTGTATCTATGGCCTCACATAAGTTCAAAGAAATCACTTATAATTGATATTATGTCATAATCCCAAAAGGGCCAATAGTTGTGATGATATTAATCAAATCAATTGATAGGATAATTTTTAGGAAACATATAATCATAAAAGGTAGGATAACTCATATTATTAAAGGCATGAAAAAGAACAGATGAAATAATAGGAATATAGGTAGAAGGCGGAATAAATAAATCAACTTAAATTACTGTAAACTGAAAGGATAAAACCCTCACTTTCAGTTATTTGATATTTGTTAATAAGATTTGAGGCCTCGAGTAATCCTAGGTTTAGAATCCGTTTTCTTGTCTTGAACTATCGTCGTGTAGCAACTCAGAGGTTGACTCGGTGAGTCAACTCAGTACACAACCTTTCTCTTCTTTTCCTTTTTCTTTTCTTTCTCCTTTTCTTTCTCTTTCTCTTTTCTTTTTTCCTTCTTTTCTTTTCTTTTCTTTTCTCTCTCTTTATTTCTTTCCTTCGCTTTCTTCTTTCTTTCTTTCTTCCTTCCTTTTCTCCTTGATGCCGCTGGACCAATTCCTCTCTCTCTCTCTCTCTCTCTCTCTCTCTCTCTCTCTCTCGTTTTTCCTCTCTCTTTCTTTCTCTCTCTCTCTCTCTCACATTTTTTTTTCTGGGGTACGTTGTTCTCACCCGGAAGTTTTTATATGCCTCTTAGGAGGTTCTAGAAACTCCCTGCACACACCTGCGTAACTCTGTCTGTGTAAACGGATTGGAACCGGAAGACTTGGAGCATGTTATACTTTCGGTCCGGTTTTATTGATTTCCATCCCTTCATCTGAACCATTTGGGCCATTATACGCCTATTGATTCACTGGTATATCCAGTCTTTGAGCCCTGATCGGACGATCCTGATGGGTTCTTTGACGAGAGGTGATGCTCTGTTTTTATGGTGGATCCGTCCCACCTCATTCTTCCTTCTTGCGGAGATCTACAGGTGGGTCGGATTGTTTGTCCGATGACCCCAGGCCCACTAGATCGATGAGATCTCTTCGTTGCGAAGAGATTCGTTCCGTATCATGGCGTGAAACCGAGAAGCGGTCGTGGCTGCGTAGTTTTGCACCGGACGTCTATCCGATTGCATGGGTGGATAAAGAATGAAGCGTGTGGTCGGATTTACCCCATGAAGCCCGTGAACGGTTTGGATTTCCCAACTTCCTCAGGATGGTGGCCCACAGTGATCACTAGGCGGATGGCTATCCGTTCGAAATCGTTGCGGGCGGGAAAGCACGAAGGAAAGAGAGGAATCTCTCTTTTTGAAGGTTTTATCGGTCAGTAGCTATTTGACGGAGTCATGTAATCCAGTGCACCTCAGGTGCGTATACCCTGTGCACATGCACCATGTGCATGGATCTATAGTGATGCCCTATGAGTAATCTATTCTGACCATCTAGTCCCCTGGTACAAATGGAGTCTTTGCCCAAAGATCAGGCCGATCAACATTCGAGGTGGGCTCCAAAATCAACGGTTACAGGTTATTTGTCAATTTGGGCCACTCATACAATGATCTAAGGGTTGGAATCTAACGTGTACGGCTAATTTATGATACAAAGGTATATTATAAAATTTCAGATTAAATGGATTGTGGAAACCATGTGATTTAGAATTCAGTGGTCAAGGTTAATGGTATTTTCATAATTATTACTCGTATATGAGTTTTGAAAAATCTAATGGCTCCACCTAGTTATAGGAACATTTTTAAGCGATTCTTACAAAAGAATATATATCTAAATCATTACGGATTCGTCGTGTCATTCATGGAAAAGTACTTACGTCAAATCACGTGATGGATGGTCTTGCCTTGAAATCAACGGTCGGATAGTTGAATTTATTTAATGGATGTAATTATCAATGGTTAGATTTATGACAGGGTAAGGATGTAAGGCCAAGATAATTGGATTGGTATCGTACGCATGTACATGTAAGTTAGTTTCTAAGTAACGCTCGAGAACTTTTAATACTCGAGTATTGAAATGTTCGAGGCGTTACAATGACCCCTCGTGGTTGTCATGTTATATAAGTCGTAGTTCTCATTTCCTACTCCTAGATTGCATGACAACCACGACCCCTATATGCACATATACCGCCCATCAAAGTTAGAAAAATAACGTGGCCTTCCGTACCAAAGCTTGCTTGGTGTTTTTTAAATATGAAATGACTATTGATAGACTGCAAAAGGAAGAAATGTAGGCTATATGGGTCGTGGTTGTCATGAGATAAGGTTCGTGATTATCATATTATATGAGTTGTGGTTGTCATGTTATGTGCCGTAATTGCCATATAGATCGTAGTTTGCATGGATCGTAGTTGCCATGTTATATGGCAAGTTATGGTTTTCAACGTATTTACTTCCTTTTCACCAAACTATTGGTACCATAACTTAATGCCCATAATAGGATAATCCGATCCATCCACCCTGTTGGCTAACTCGTTGTGTGGTCAAAAAGTCCTGACTTGGACAGTATCCACTTTTATCCACATTGTCGGCTGATATTTGAGCCTTACCCTTAAAATGGTATGGCAAAAGGATTGGTGGCATAGATTATGAATGGCGTGGATGTCTTACTCCTAAAATGATACAGTATAGATTATGTATGGCATGGATGCTTTATCCCTAAAATGACAAGGAAAAAAAGATAAGGAGCATAGATTATGGACAACATGAATGAAACACATAAGTACCAAGCACTAGCCATTGCCCGATGGCAGGGGAAGTAGCCAATCTGTCACTTTCTCGGGAGAATAGCTATTCTATCTCTTCATAACTGCAAGACTTTTGAATCAAGTACAGGGACATTACCGTTCAAAAAAATATCCAAAACTCATTAAAAGGTTACTCCTAGAATATTTAAAAGGTTGAATCTTCCCAATTAATTTGCCCAAATTTTGAAGGCAATATGGTCAAAATCCCTTATTTTGATAGGCTACAGTAGCCTTCGTGATAAGAGAAAAGATAGGCTCAAAATAGCGTTAGATCTCGTAGTCGGCGTAGCATTTGTAACGGGCCTCACCCCTGCCCATGTGTCATCGAAAGATGACTTGATGGATCACGACGAGACGCGAGATCCTGACTCAGGCCCTGGGTGCAGATAATGCGATGGGACGCATCTATGACGGCTGACAAAGATAAGCCTTTTTTTTGTTTTATCCTTTTCTTTTTTAAAAAAAACATATTTATTTGTTTATTTATTCATTTATAATTTCTTCTCCTCATGGTAGCAAATAAGTTATTTTTCTTTTTTAAAAATAAAAGTTAATTAGGTAACAACTTTCTAGAAGTAGCTTATAAATATAAGTAAATTTTGCTTTGTAAATTTTTGTTTGTTTTCTTTTTTTTTTTTTTTCTTCTCGGCCACTTAGCTGGACCCGGATCCAGTGATGTGGGTGGAACCTTGATGGCCCACCTCAATGTATGAATTTTATATCTCTATACTGTCTGTCTGTTTCGCCATTTCATTTTATGGTATGAGGCCAAAAACAACATAGATATAAATCTCAGGTGGCTCACACCAAAAGAATCAATGATCATTGAATGCACACTATTAAAAACTTCCTAGGGTCAACTGTAATGCCACCCAACTTATTGATAAGGTTAGACCAAACTAGATGAAGGGAAAACACGATTATCAACTTCAACTATAACTTTTGTAACTCACAAAATGTTTTTCATGATCACTGACCACTTTTTCCCGTGGGTAGTCAACTTAAAATTTAGGTCTGCTTCATTGTTTTATATTATGTTTAAAAATAAACGAACAACATGAATATAAAATTTATACATTAAGGTGGGCCTCAAATCAGGGTCCCACCCACATATCAAAGGTGATGGAGGGTCCATCTCAAGGGTGGCCCAAAATGATGGACAATATAGAAGATGGGGTTCATAAGTTAGACGGTCGAGAATAAGGTGAGTTTCATATGATGGGCAATAGGTATTTAAGGTGGGACACACATAATGCAGTGGATCCCATGTGATGGATGATCCACATCAAAGTGGTCCTATATAATGGATGGTCTGCATTAAAAGTTGACTCCTAATGATGAATGGCCTATATTCAAAACGGGCTCTACTTATGGATGATTCACTTTAAAGGTAGGATTTATATGATAGACAATACATGTCGAATGTTGGCCCCTTATGATGAATGACCTATGTCCAAGGTGGGCCCAACATGATAAAGACCAACTTTGAAGTTGGGTCCAGCATTATGATGGGCGATCCATAATAAAGGTGTGCCTTGCACCATGGACAATGCACACCCATTGTTCATTATGGTGGACAACCCATATCCAAAGTATTCTCGTATAATAGATAGCCCACATTGAAGGTGACTAACATGGCAGTACATTATGGTGGACAACCCATATTCAAAGTATTCTCGTATAATGGATAGCCCACATTGAAGGTGAGTTGAGTTCGGTCCTACATAATGGACGGGTGCACATCAAAGATAAGCCTCACATGACAGACAGGGATATATAGGGTGGATTTTACGAAAGTAAATTAAAATTGGAAGAGATTTGAATAAAGAGATTTTTAAAAAAATATAATAATAACTTACTTTGAGGGCCTCTTTGGCTGGGCAGATTTCATGGTATCAGGAGGGATGGGATCAATTATAAAGTAATGATGGTGGTGTCAGTAAATTGTCTTAAGATCTATGGGATTGCTTATATCCGGGACAAGTTCACTGGTCTGTTTGGCACGCCCCTGTATCCTAAAATTTTACCTTCCAATCAATTCAACCAAGGGATAAGAACAATTTTAAGGTAATGATGGTGATGTCAGTGGATTGTCTTAAGATCCATGGGATGACTTGTATACTGGGACAAGTTCACCGACCTGTTTGGCCCGTATCTAAGAATATTGTCAATCCCATCACTCCTAATACTGTGGGATCTGCCTGGCCAAACATGCCCTGAAGGTCAAAGAAAATTTTTTAGTTTTTGACTGATAAATTATACTTCGCTTGAAGGCATATTTAGGGCGTGTTTGGGCGGTGGGATTAAAAGGGATTAGGTGGGATGGGATTCAAAAGACATAATTATTATCCATGGTAGGGATGGTCCCTGCTGCCATGGAATAAGATAAATGCCCTACTTTGTTGGTAACATGGTGGTACATTGAATGAATCTACCCAATATCCTTTGAAATTATTGAGACAAACACACGTGTTATATCTAAATCTTTCATTTGTTTTGTAACCTCATTTTATGGTGTAGGCTTAAAAATGAGGTAAATTCAAAACTTATGTGGCTCCAAGGAAGTTTTTAACAGTAAGCATTTAATCCCCGTTGCTTTCTATGGTAGGGTCCACTTGAACTTTAGATTTATCTGATTTTTTGGCCAATGCTCTAAATTAATCTCGAAAAATGGATGGGCAGTGTGGATATATCCCACACATTATAGTGGAACCTATACAACTCACTAACATTGAATGAAATTAGCACGGA
Source organism: Magnolia kwangsiensis (assembly GCA_037074715.1). Taxonomy (NCBI): domain Eukaryota; kingdom Viridiplantae; phylum Streptophyta; class Magnoliopsida; order Magnoliales; family Magnoliaceae; genus Magnolia; species Magnolia kwangsiensis. Next base: position 152,626,253 of record CM073573.1, on the reverse strand, counting down.
CCTAAAACAATTCCACCTAATCTAATTCAAAGTTTTTCATTCTTCGATCGTGGAATGAAATTGGCACGCGACAAGATGAATCCCATCTCACCTAATCCCTTCTAATCCCACTTCCCAAACAAACCCGAGTAAGCTTCTTGAGGAATAGGTAACCGCAGTAACTCGACTTATGGTCCGAAGGGCCATCGATGGTCTAGGTAGTAGACAATGTGAGCACGATCTTAATCATTGCACTTCAACGAGAAAAATGTGCGGTTGGAAAAAGTCCAAAAGCCAATGTTTCCAAGGCATGAGATATGAGTGTGCGACTCGTGATTCTCGTTGCATTGCATGTGAGGTAATGATTTGATGGAGGGCACCTCACACAACCCATTTTTGGCAAAAGAGAAATACTTTGATACTCTAGCGGGGTATGATGGATGATACGCAAGCAATTAGGAATTAGTGAGAAATTACTTGTGTGGAATATGAAAAAAATATGTTAAGGTAAAATGTATAGATTATTAAGGAGAGTATTTTATTTTTATTTATTATTATTATTTTAAATTGTAAAACACACACAGTATCCCGACACACTCACACTGTAGTGGGATTTCACCACCTATGGATACTCGAACCCCTGACCGGGTGTTGAAACTCCTGAGAGTCTAGCAGTACTGGAGCAAGAGTAAGGATATCATAAACAAAAATAAAAAAATACTCTTATTTTATAATCTAAATGTTAGTTGGTGGACAATTACTAGTTGGTTATAATAAATGAAAATATCCAATGGCCTTATTTCATAAAAAAACAAGTGTCCATGAATTAGAGGTTTGGATGTTGGAGCACCTGATTTTTATCCTATACTTAACGACAGTGGTTTCCACAATTTAGTAGGTTTAATTTTGGGTTAATATACAACATCTCCACCATTTCCAAGTGCCTGCATATCTGGGTCCTTACTCTTGCTCGGGTGGTAGATTCTCAGGAGTTTCAACTCCTGGTCAAGAGTTCGAGTACCCATAGGTGGTGAAATTCCACTAGTGTGAGTGTGTGGGGGGTGCGTGCGTGTGTTAAAAAAAAAAAAGTGCCGGCATATCAAGCATTATAAGTAGCACGAGTACCTAATAAATAATAATTCCCCTTGAAAAAAACTATTACCTGAAAAGATTGGAGGGAGAGAAAATAGGAAAAAGATGTGTCTATTTCACACTTGGTCCATATGATGGACAATCTAATTGTTCATATGAAGGGAAATATCTAACTACGACTACCCACGAAGTTTTTTCACTTGATGGACTCCAAAATCAATGGTTAAGGGGCTAATCTATCAATTGGGTCACTTTTACAATGATATAAGAGCTGAAATTCGACATGTATAGTTAATTTATGCTACATAGGCATGACATAAAATTTCTCATTAAACAGATAGTAGGAAACATGCGATCTAGAATTCAGGGATTTAGGTTAGTGACATTTTCTTAATTATTGTTGATCTAAGAGTTTTGTGAAATATAATGATTCTACATAGTGACATACACATTTCCAAATAATTTTTATAAAAGGACTTACATCTAAATCATTGTGAATAAGGAGTTATTCGCCAATTCATTTAAGGGAAGGTACACACATCAAATTAATCATATGATCAACAGTCGGATGACTTGATTTATGGATGAAGGTCATTCTTAACAGTCAGATTCATGTTGGAGAATATATGTATGGTTATAATAACTAGATTGGTATCGTACACATTACATATTAAGTTAAACTTCATGATAATAATCGAGAACTTTCAATACTCGAGTATCGAAATGTTTGAGATATTACACAGCGAGCGCTCGTACCACCACAGTGAGCCCAACCGGACCACCACAGTGAGAGCCCGGACCACCACAGCGAGAGCCCGAACTATCCATGGTGAGCCCAAACCACCACATCGAGCGTCTGGACCACCACAACGAGCTCGGACCACCACAAAGAAATAAAAATTTTAAAATAAAAAAAAATACATTTCACCTAAAATGGGGGGATTGTTGTCGGATTCCTATTGAACTGGTGGATCGTTGCCACCAGACGAGTGGATTGTTGTGTTGTCGGACGGGTGGATTGGTGCAGGACGGGTGGTGGGAGGAAGTGGTTGGAGAGAGAGAGAGAGAGAGAGAGAGAGAGAGAGAGAGAGAGGAGGGACGGTCGCTGTTGGGTTCTAATCGGGTGCGGCACGGAGAGGGTTAGAGTATAGATGAAAAGTAGAAAAAAATTCCTTATATTTTTAAGTCAAGTCGAGTTTCGGTTCGAGTTGGGTTGAGTTACAATGAAATCTGAACTCGACTTGGTTGGGATTCGAATCCAGATTGGGCTACTTGATCCGAACCTGACTCTGCCTTTCGATTTAGGTAGAGTTGGATCTGACTAAGTCGGACAAGTCAGATCCATCGAGTCGAGTCGAGTCCTGCCTAGCTCTACACCCAATTGATGCAGTAGACGTTGGACTTATAATAAGATAATAGCTAGGGTAACCATAACTTGGGTGTGAATGGATGTGTACAAAGGCAGGGTCTTGTGGAAAGAAGAGGAATTATATGTAGCGTGGACATTGTAACCACACGCCATGTCATGTAAGTCCCCCTGATTCAAAGTTCTTGATATATATATATATATATATATATATATATATATATATATATATATATATATATATATGGAAATGGTACTATACGGTCGAGCGCGCTTAATATAAGGTTGAGACGTGTCTTGTATTCCAACCGTTCGATGGCAAATTTGAAAACTACACTGGAGATGCTATCACTTTAGGAAAAGTCAAAATCGAAAAAATCGACGCTACGTATTTGTCATGCAGATTGAGATGCATGCTGTGAACAGGTGGCCGTCATCAAGTTTTGTGGGCCCACCATGATATTTATGCTATATCAACAACGTCTATTCTTTTGGGGAGATCATTTTAAGTCATGAGCCCAATAAAAAAAGCATATCCAAGCTAAAATGAACTATACCACAGATAATGATGCTCACTGTTCAATCCTTCCTAAGGCCTACTATGATATTTATTTGTTGTCCAACCTATTCATAATGTCACACAGACCAGGATAAGAGGTCAAAGAAAGTGTAAGCTTGATCCAAAACTTTAGGGGCCCCAAGAAGTTCTCCATGCTAGGCATTCAATCCCCACTGATTTTTATATTATGGTCCACTTAAACTTTAGATATGCCTCATTTTTGGGCTAATGCCCCAAAATAATCTCTCCAAATGAGTGGACAATGTGGATATAGCACCAACATCATGGTAGGGCCTAGAACTTGGTGACTGCAACACAACGGAGGAGATTTCCTTCTGGCTGGAAGTTTTTTGCGTGGGAAGCCTAGGTGGGTTTTAGCGTGATATTATAATAAATTTATCCCGTTCATCCGTTTTATTATATCATTTTAGGATTAAAAACTAAAAATGAACCGGATTCAACACTCAAATGGGCCACACTAGAGAAAACAATGGGGATTAAACAACCACCCCTATACATTCCTATGGTCACAAAATTTTTGTATCAGGCCAAGTTTTTAGTGTTTTTAGTTCATCGAAATGGTTACCTTACAAACAGTTTGAATATCATATAAATATCAAAATGGAGCCGAAGAAGGTTTTAACTGTACACGTTTCTTTCCAGTGCATTGTTGTCAAAGCCTTTGGAAGTAAATGGGCTTCAGCCCATGTTGATAGCAGATTACATGTAGCCCCACCCAAGTTAGTGTAGCTTTACCATGGTCCCACCTTGATTTATGTATTCTATATCCACACCATCCATCCGTTTTTATATATCATTTTAGGATATAATTTCGAAACCTAAGCACATTCAATTCTCAGGTGGACTATATCATAAGAAACTGTAGTGATAGACAAGTAGTGGGGCACATAAGTTTTGATCAAGCTGATTTTTATTTTTTTTTCATTTCATCTAAGTCTACATGACCTTATCAACAAGTTTGATGAAAAATAAGCATTATTTAAATATTATTATGGGCCTAGGAAGTTTTTAATGGTAAAACATTTAATCACCACTGTCTCCAATAATATAGTCCATCGAAGCATTAGATCTTCTTTATTTTTGGGTTCATGTCCTAAAATAATCTTCCAAAATATACGGACAATGTTGATATAGAATACAAAAATCAAGTTGAGCCTTACTTATAATGACCCTTCTATCTTGGGTGAGGTAATCCACTTCCGTCTCGTGTGCGACAATCCACGGGCCTTAGTAGTACGTTATCATTAACAATTTCTGTGGGCCGTAACATGATGTAAGTGTTAAATCCATACCATCCATTCATTTGACGAGATCATTTTAGAGCATATGCGTGAAATAAGGTAGATTCAAATTTAAAGTTGACCACAACATAGAAAGCAGTGGAGATTGAATGCTTATCATTGAGAACTTTATGGGGCCCACAAAAGTTTTAGATCAGGCTGATATTTGTTTTGACCCTTTGTACAGATCTGTGTGATATAATGAATAGGTTTGGAAGGAAAATTAGCATCATGATGGGTCCTAGAAATGTTTCAATGGTGGCACCATTGTCTCCGCTACCTTCTCTGGTGTGGTTCATTTAAGCAGTGCATCTGCCTAAGGTTTTGGGTACATGTTCTAGAATGAACTTTCCAAATGGATAGACGGTATAGATACAACAAGTACATCTTTGGTGGGGTTCACAGAACTTAGAAACGTCATATCCATTTTGCCTTTTTCTGATAACGGATTGGCTGCTCCTCCTGTTACCCGCCCATGGCTAGTAGTTGGTGATCTGTGGGCCCCACTATAATGTATGTATTTCATCCATGCCGTCCATCTATTTTTACAGATGATTTTACGATATGAGACCAAAAACTAGGTATATTACAATCTTAATTGGTCCACATTACAGGAAACAGTGTTGAATGATCGTTGACCATTAAAAACCATTCTAGGGCCATCAAAGTTTTGGCTTGTATGACCTAATCAACACATTGGATCTCAAATAAACAGTACAGTATTGTTTTAATGTGGTATGATTCACCTGAGATTTATATACTCTCATTTTTTTGAAATCAAGCCTTAAAATGATATTTAAAAATAAATGAACGGTTACATAGTTATCATTGCCCCCGTAGCACCGACCACCCCCGGGGCTGGTGTCGGGGGAGAGCGCTTGAACGGCTGGAACACACGTATACGTCTCGACCTTATAATGATTCCTTTTACATCTGTGGCGCCAGCTGGCTAGCGAGTATAGATAGAAAACAGCAAAAAAGTTAAATGCGGATGCAAGTTGATGTGATATATTGACAGCTTTTGTGCTGCAATTCCTACGAACCTGTGGGATGATGGTACGCGCAACCCGCAAATTACGCAAGGGCAGAGGAACGCTCACGCAGAGGGAGACTCAATTACGAAGGTATACTTGCTGCAATAAGAATGAGGATCCTTACACGTTTGACTCACACCATGTTAAATAACTACTTATTTTAAAAATTCAAGTTATTAGAAAATGATGTATTAATATAAATCAAGTAACTTTAACAATAAATGTTAGAAGATACCTATCATCTATCAATTTCATACCAGGATTAGGTATTTTGGCCGATTCTACATTTCCTTGTTTAGAATGGTCCCTCTGTTTGTTAGGCTTCCTCTAGCTGGTGGGTGATTAAGACAGAACAGCCAACTTGGGACCAAACACGTGTACGCAACATAGCTTCGATGAAGACGATGGCCAAATGGTCACGAGTAGAGACAAAATTCATAATTATCAATAAACCAAGGGCAATCTTTTCTCAAACAAAGTGATAATCACACTTGATATGTTTTATCTGGGCATGAAAGGTAAGATTAGACACGCAAATAATCACAATTTATAGCAAAGGAGTTGCTAAACGAGTGCCAATGTCTCGAAAGAGAAAACCTATATATCCACCTTAATTCACCCGCAATAGATGCTATAGCACGACACTCAACCTCACAACTGCCACATGCAATCTTGTTCAGTTTCACAGCGGTCCAAGAGATGCAGTTGGCACTGATTAAAACATATCTTTTAGTAGTGGGACAGTTGGCGAAAAAGCCATATAAATGGAGTTGGCGTAGGTGAGAGCCACCATGTTAAGTATGATGGCAATATCTGGGCAAATTATATATTATTATTATTATTATTATTATTATTATTATTATTGAGAAAGGTAGGAGTGCATCACCTATAACCTTGATTGAGCATATGGATTTATTATCGGCAGGTAGGCTCCTCAAAAGATTCAGGCCAAACCTATTGAAAACCCTATTGAGGCAAATCTATACAAAAAGATACAACAAAGCCATTGTTTGTTTGTTTTTTTTTTTTTTTAAAGTTATAGGGTTTTCAATCAACAAGGTATGAGTGTTAAGCAACAAAGGTATGAGTGCATCACCTATAACTTTATTGATTGAGCATATGAATTTATAATCTGCAGGCAGGCACCACAAAAAATTCAGGCCAAACCTATTGAAAACCGTATTAAGGCAAATCTATACAAAAAGATACAACAAAGCCATTGCTTGTTTTTTTTTTTAAACAAAATAAATAAATAAAAGAAGAAAAAGAAAAAAGAAAAAAGAAAGAAGAAGCCCCTATGCAAGGCAAATCTATATAAAAAGATACAGCAAAGTCGCTAAAAAAAGTGGTCCTTATAAACACACATGGATAAGAAGGGGTTCCAAGTTCCTGTGTAATATAGAAAATATTTACAACCAAATATGCAAAACCTGAAGTAATTAAGATGAAGTGAAAATAACGGATGATAAGGTATATCCCAACCTAGTACAGAGGATGATAGATGATTAATGAGATGATCAGATTTTGTAAGAGCATCAACCTAGAGTCTAATAGGACGATTAGTCTGCAAGAGCACCGGAATCCCAATTTTCATGACTTGTATGTATTTTCATTTAGATTTATTTATTTATTTATTTATTATTATTATTTAAAAATTATAAAGTTCCTGAATAAGATAAGTGCCATTGAATGCCACATAAAAGTCCAGATGAGTAACAAAAGCATTAGAACTAAATTCTCCACCTCCATCACTGTGAAAATTCTTGACTTTAGCATTAATCTAATTTTCCACCAAATTTTGAAACTTAATAAAGCAGTTATAAAAATATAACTTTTGTTTTAGGAGATAAATTCAAGTAACCAGAGAGAAATCATCAATGAATATCAAATATCTCATATTGTCGATAGTGGCACCGATTGCATGAACACTAATTTATCAAAAGCAAACCAGGTGACGTATTAGGTTACTCTTGCAGTGATGACTCAAACAAACTCCCAATGTATTCATTCTATAAGAGAATGGTGAAACAATTTGCCCCTCTTGGCCATGATGGAGGCTCATGCAACAATGAACGGCGATTGATTGACTCTCAATATTTGACATAGGGATGGATGTGATGAGGTCGATTAATGTTGTCCTCAAGGGGTGTAATCTCAAGGGGATAATTACACCGAATTCATAGATCTTCTTTGGACTCCTCACAAAGATACCTCAAAAACACGAGGAAAAATAAGAAAATATAAATAAATTCAAAACTTAATTGATTGATGATAAAAATGAATTTACAACCCTTTAAATAGTTATATCAAACTTAAGAGGAAGTTTCATAATCAAAGTCCAACTCAAACTCCCTAAAAAACGTGACTTGCTCTAAATAGTAAACTTATTATTTATAAACGGTCACAATTTCTACTAGACTTCATGGTTTTCGGCCAAAAATAGTAAGTGTTCTATTTGGCCTAACCACATCATTCTCCTAAAAATTCTAACCTTTTTTCATGTTAGGCATAACTCATAAAGCTCAAAGGATGATGAGTTATGATCGAACTAAAATTTACTATAAATAGTAAAAATGAAATTAAAAAGGATTTTCAACCATTAATCTAATGGAATCTCATAAATTCGGCATAGTAGAGTTGGGTGGCTAAAGTAGTTTGTCCTACCCCAAACTCATCTACGGTACATCGAATAACTCATTTCGACTTGTGAGATATGCCTGTTTTAGGGTTCTAACAGTCCCGATCACTTTCTCCTACGATTGAGCTTTCTTTGGTCCATCTTGGAAATGAAAGTGTCCGCAACCCACTCTACATCAATATTGGTGGTGTGAAGGTCGTAATTCCTGCATGAGAGAGAGAGAGAGAGAGAGAGAGAGAGAGAGAGAGAGAGATGGCTTTTAGAACATGTATTCAAGTATTTTCCATCTCATTTTAAATATAGTTTCACCAACAATATCCTCTAATAAATTAGGCACGAGATCTTGCCCACTATTAATGTAAGAATCTTATGCCAACTAGTCTCTTATGTATCATATTTGGATCTCAAAACTTGCATGCTAATTTTAGATTTGCCATGCATGTGGGTGCTCTGGTGGGCCTCACCACATGGAGTCTATGACCAACACATAGTACTTAGATATTTGAACTGACATAACAGCTGAGGGGCCCCATAAGTCATAACAAATCTCTTGTAAAGGAAGTTCAAATTTTTATGAGTATCCAAGAAAGAAAATGTTTGCTCTTCCTCATTTGATAACTAATGAAAATATGAGGTTTCTTATGCCAAACAGAAATGTTAATATTATTTTTGGAGTGCAATATACGCAAAGTCTTAAACTGAAATATCCCAAACATTGATGCCATAATCCTTCTAAGAGCTTCCCTGACTTGAGCACAACTAGAGCTTAATCAACAGTATCATCTTCCAATTCATAAAGTCATTATTTTCTACGCTCCTCTTATCCGTCGAGCTTTACTAACTTAAGCCAAATGATGATATATAACTCAAACAATGTAACCAGTTTCAGAAGTAAGCTGACCAACTAACTGAAAGTGTTGAGGAGAAGCTTTCAACCTTCAAGTTTTCATGTTGCTCGACCGGTCGTGGGGGAGTAATGACTGGTCGTGGGAGGTGCTCGGCTGGTCGTAGGTTCGAGCCCTGTCACGACTCGAAGTTCAGCGAGTTGTGCTGTTTTTTTTTCCAGTTTAGGACCAGTTCTAGAATTTTCAGGACCAGTCTTAGGGGTCTACGACCAGTCGTAGGAGAGCTACGACCAGTCGTAGGTTAAGCAGTTTGTTCCGCGATTTTGCGCGAAACTGCGGATTTGAGTCATTTCGCAATTGGGATGCGGAAGAGAAGTTGCCTAAACTATAAATAGGTGTTTTTAGGGCTTTTTTTAGGTAATGGGAAAGTTTTCTAAAGAGGTTCTAGGAAAATTAAAGGATGTAGCAAGGGTGAGATTCGAGGTTGTTCGAATCGAGTAAGTCCTTTCTCTTTGTAATTTCTGTTTTCATAGTGGAGATCTGTCGCTTTGTGCTGTGGTTTTTTTTGAAAGGATTTTCCACGTTAAATCTGGGTGTTCTCTGTATTCTCTTGTGTGTTTGGTGCCATTGAATTGCTATCCTAGATCTAGATCTGTGTGATTCCTCAGGTCAAAATCCCCAACAAGTAGTATCAGAGCTATGGTTGGGGCACAGATCTGAATCTGAGGGATTAGTAATAATGGCGAGTGCTAAGTATGAAATTGAGAAGTACTCAGGGAAAAATAATTTTGAGTTATGGAAGGTTAAGATGATTAGCCTGTTAACCAAGTAAGGCGAGGATGGTGCTCTTGAGGAGCGAAAGTCTACTATGCATGATGATGATTGGAATACTCTTGATAGAAAGCTTTTTCATTGATCCGTTTATGTCTCACGGATGAGAAGCACTTCAAAAGGTGGAGCTACAGTGGATGTAGCAGATTCCACCTCTGCACATGTGTGGCATGTTAGACATGGCTACATGAGCGGGCAGGGTAGGAAGGCTGAACAGTGCGGACAGAGATACGGAGCAGGTGGAGCAGTCACCTATGTGAAGAATCACACGGCATGATTACAAGATATCGACTAGGTACATGGACGACTCCAATATCACAGGAGATTCATCTTCTATTCAGATGGCTCTAGGTGAGCCTGGTGCTGAGAAGTGAAAGGTGACTATGGGTGATGTGATGGATTCGTTGTACCAGATCGACATATGAGAGCAGGTGGAGCTTCCAGTGGGCTGAAAAATGGTTGGGTGCAGGTGGATCTTCATGAGGATACAACATAGATACAGAGCAAGGTTGGTGGCGAAGGGTTATGCTCAGGGAGAAGGGATCGGCTTCTCAGAGATATTTGCGCCGACGGTATAGCAGGTGTCTATTAGATCAGTGATTGGCGCTGGTTGGCCAATGTTATCTTGATCTGGAAGGAAGGATGTGGAGTCTGCACTTCTGCAAGGGAAAGTGAAGAGCAGATTTACATGAAGCAACTAGAGCAGTTCGAAGTTAAAGGGGCTAAGAAAAGACTTTGCAGGAGGTCGTTGTTCGACCTGTCGCCTAGGTAGTAGTTTGATTCCTTCATGGTGGGTCAGGTATTGTATGTTGATGAGATGTGGATCGCCAATTGTGACATGTCTGAAATCAATGTACTGAAGACTCGAGACATCCAGGATGAAGGATCGGGGGGTTGCAAAGATGGTTCTCAGCATTGAGACTGAAGGAGGAGTAGGCTTTTGTAATCACAGGAGGAATACCTTATGTGTAGGTATTGATCCAGAATGTGATGGGCTAAGTAAAGCTGGAGAGCGTTCCCTATATGTCTCTCCTCAAGTTTTTCTTAGGATTTGTCCCAAAACAGATGAGAAAAAGAAGGATATCTCATAAGCCTTATTCGAATGTGCTGGGTAGTGTATGCCATGGTCTGGTTTAAACCATTTATTTCACAGGCTATCAATGTTATGAGCAAATACCCCAGCAAGCAATATTGGGTAGTGGTGAGATGGTAAGAAGACTACGTCTTTTCTTTTGAGAAGACAGGAGCAAGGATGGTTGGACACGTGGATTCTGATCCGACGGACATACTCTCCTAGATTGTTCCTGTAGAGAAGTTCAAGTTCTGTGTAACTTCTCTAGGCTTGACGATGGCGTAAAAGAAGGATGGAGTGTGTACAAGGAGCTATGATGAGATGCAAAAATAAGAGAAGAGGTCACGTAGCTACACGGTTGAAGAATGAAGACTTGGTGGAGATTGTTGAGGAAAAGCCTTCAATCTTCAAGTTTTCATGTTGCTCGTTGTAGGGGAGCCACGACTGGTCATGGGAGGCGCTCGACTGGTCGTAGGTTCAAGCCTTGACAGGACTCGAAGTTCAGCGAGTTGTGTTGTTTTTTTTTTCCAGTCTAAGACTAATCCTGAAATTTCTAGGACGAGTCTTAGGGGTCTATGACTAGTCGTAGGAGAGTTACAACCGGTCGTAGGGGGCTACGACCAGTCGTAGGTTACGCAGTTTGTTCCGCAATTTTACGCGAAACTACGGATTTGAGTCCTTTCGCAATTGGGATGCAGAAGGGAAGTTTCCTAAACTATAAATAGGTGTTCCTAGGGCTTTTTTAGGTAATGAAAAAGTTTTCTAAAAGGGTTCCAGGGAAATTAAAGGGTGTAGCAAGGGTGAGATTCGAAGTTGTTCGAATCGGGTAAGTCCTTTCTCTTTGTAATTTCTGTTTTCATAGTGGAGATCTGTCGCTTTGTGCCGTGATTTTTTCCCGAAAGGGTTTTCCACGTTAAATCTAGGTGTTCTCTGTATTCTCTTGTGTGTTTGGTGCCATTGAATTGCTATCCTAGATCTAGATTTGTGTGATTCCCAGGTCAAAATCCCCAACAGAAAGAAGAACCACAAGAACATTTTTTTAACTAAACTCCATCATGTGTGGAGGAAAATGAGTACAATATGAAAATGAGAAGACTAGCACCATTACTGGCATAGGGAGGGACGTGATGAGGTCTATCACCGTCTACTTCATGGGATAACTACTCCGAAACCATAGAGTTCTTTAGACTCCTCACAGAGCTTCCTCGAATCCAAGGGAGATAAAATTAATAGGAATAGTTCCTAACAAATTCGAAATAATTTGATTGATGATTAAAAAAAAAAAATGAAATTACAACTCTTTAAACAATGAACTCAAACCTAGGACAGAGTTTCATACTTAGACTCTAACTCTAACTCGAACACCCTAAAAATGTGACTTATTATAAATAGTAAACTTACTATTTATAGGTAATCTCTATTCCTACTATTTGTGGTTTTCAGCCAAAAATAGTAGGTGTCTAATTTAGCCTAACCACATTATTCTCTTAACTTTTCTAAGCCCTTTTCATGTTGGGCACAACTTCTACAACTCAAAGGATCAAAAGGTATACTAAAATTAAAACTTACTATTTATAGTAAAAACAAAATTAAATGGGACTTTCGATCATCGATCAGCAACGTGACGTAAACAGGTTGACTAGCTTAAGTAGGTTCTTTGGCACAGGGAGAGATGTGATGAGGTCGATCACCTTCTTCCTTAGGGGATAACTACTCTGTATCCATGGAGTTCTCTGGACTCCTCACAGAGCTTCCTCGAATCCATGAGGGATAAAAGTAGAATAATTCTTAAGAGTTTTTAGGCACATGTAATGGGGTAAAGAAGCTCGCATTTTGAGATTCCTACTTAGAAGTATGAAAAACATGACAATGCTGCACTACTTTACCCACATTATGTACCAATTGCGGCTAGTAATACCATTCCTTAACAAGAGCTCACGTTTTGTCTCACTTAAGGTGTCCACCAAGGCCACTTTCATGCATCTCTTGGATAATTTGCTCCCTTACAAAACTTTGGTAGATGCATAATTGATTCCCTTTAAATAGGAAACCATCTTGCATATGTAGGTCACTAGGATGATCCTCTTGGCACCTCATCCATGCATCCTTGAAGTACTCATCCTCTCCATACAACTCCTTGAGACAGTCGAAGCCAACTACCTCATTGTTCATCATAAATAGTAGTGATGCATGGTAGCTAAGTGCATCAACCATTTTGTTCTACTGCCTTATGCTTTAGAACAAATATGAATTCCTACAAAGATATGACTCATCTAATATGTATATGGTTCATGTTATCCTAACTATTAATAAACTTTAAAGCTTGATGGTCATTGTAGAGAATAAACTCTCTCTGAATTAGATAATGCCGCTAATGTCTCAGTGCTTCTCACACATTGACTATTTCTTTCAGGCTTCGCTGAGCTTTTTATTGTAGAAGGATACCGACCTGCCTTCCTTGGATAAGACTTCTCCAATTCTGATATATGAGATGTCACATTCAACCTCAAATAGCTTGTTGTAATTGGAAAGAACTAAGATTGGTGTTGTGGACAGTTGATGTTTGATTTTAGCAAATCTCTTATCAACCTTATCGGTCCACTAAAACGACCTTTTTTCATGCAATCTGTAGTGGGTGCGACAATAATGTTCAAATTCCTAGTGTTCAAATTCCGTACAAATCGATAATAGAATGTTATCAACTCATGGAAACTCCTTAATTCATGAATGTTCATCGAAATCAGCCATTTTCTAATGGCTCGTTCTTTTCATCGTCCATACGGATGTCTGTGGAAATCACAACAAATCTTAAGAACAACAAGTTTTTCGTTAAAAACAACACTTATTCAAGTTAATGTACAATTTATTAACTGTTAGGACTTGTAGCACCTACCGCAGATATTTAATGTGTTTCGTCTCACAATGACTATATATCAGAATATCATCAAAATATACTACCATAAATCGATCGATGAACAAATTCAACACTTGATTCATCAGACGCGTAAAAGTTCTTGGTGCCTTCGATAGACCGAAGGACATAACTAGCCACTCATACAACCCTTGATCTTGGATGTCATTTTTCACACTTCACCAAGACAGATATGAATTTGATGGTACTTGCTCCTCAAATCTAATTTAGAAAACATCTTGGCACCGTCTAACATATCAAGCATGTCGTTTGATTGTGGTATCGGGAACTAATATTTAATGGCAATCTTGTTAATTAACCGGCTATCGACATACATGTGCTAGCTCTCACCTTTTTCAACTTTAATAAAGCTGACACGACGCATGGGCTCATGCTTTCTCTCCCAAAAGACTCTTACAGATCAATTCGTACATCTACCTATGAAGTATCTCACACTCTTTTAGACTCATTTGATAGTAAGGGCGGTTAGGCAAGATAGCCCCAGGGACGAGGTCTATATAATGTTGGATGTCCAGTATGGGGGGATAATCCATCGGGTAACTCTTCGAGCCATATTTCTTTGAATTCATTCAACAATGACCTTAAACTTGAATGAATGTTTAAGTGCAATGATTCCTTTCCCTTTACCACAATGGTGTACACCTCACCGGTTTCCTTGAATTTCTTCAAGAAATTCTAAATCGTTAGGAGGAAGCTCTCCTCCACTTTAGAAGCTCCATAGTAGTTCTCTGGTGTCATAGTGGCAAGGATCGTCTTGCGATTGTCCTGAACTAAGACATAAACATTATCTCATCCTTGGTGGGTCATATCATGGTCTGATTATCATGATTAACTGAGTAACATATAAAATGCTTTCATGTCGACTATGTCACAAAGTATTTGATTCTTATAATTCCTACTAATTAAAAATGAGACAGTGCATTATTCAGTTACTTTGGTCTCGTTTACTTTTGAATCCATCCAATCAAGTTAGGAGAATGATGTTTTATCGTAGGTAGCCACAACTTCTCCACCCTTACCTTCGAGATGATATTCTCGCTACTTCTACCTTGCATTGATGGTACACTACGTGCATAATATATTGTGTCACTATGAGTGCACCTCCTTCCTTGAAGTATATAATAACTGCCTTGTAACCAAGCATTCGCCATGATCCTCGAATAACCATTTTTCGTCATCAACACCTTCAATGGCTTGTTCATTCTCATCAAATCTAGGATCTTCCACTGCCTCACCTCAACACTCCCTTCGTTAATGGCCAAGTGGGATGCGGGGCATTGAGGGTAGGTGTTTGAATAGTGGCCTGGTTGACTATAATGGAAAAAGTGGTCTAGCTTTAGCCGACCATAAGGATTTGAAATCCTTCTTGGACTTATTGTTGGGTGCTACACATTGAGACTTAAATGGATTGCTCCTTGTGTCACGGTTTAAGGTAATAGGAGGTTGAAGATGCCCTTCTACTATTTCCTTTTCTTTATTTAACAGTGAATCCTGCATGGGACCCCATCAAAATAAGGTCGATTAGTGTTGAGAGTTAAATATTGCATATTAGACCCAGTTATTACCTGAATTTACAAATATGATACTGTTTAACAGCTTATTTTAATTATGTTTGTGATGGAAGGTTTACTTAGGAGCTTGAACTGAAAAAGGTACTAAAAGCATGAATTTGACACTCTAAAGTTACCAAGGTAAGGGACGGACCCTAAAGGATCGAGATTGAAGAATTTATACACCAGAGATTTAAGAAAATCACGCCACTCACATTAAACGGGCTCGAAAATCATCCAAATTGTGAGATCATAGGGTTTTCAGCATTCGTTCAGATCGAAACTTCATATATGGCCTGAGGACCATAAATTAACCGTACACGTTAAATTTCAGCCATTGGATCCCCATGAAAGTGGCCCAACGGATAAATCAGACCCTTAAATCCTGATTTGGGGCCCTCTTGATATCTAGATAAGCTTCAAATTCAGTTTCAACCCCTTAAATGGGGTGATAAACCGATTGGATGGAGTGGATTTCTCGAATACATCACCGTGAGACTCACACACGTGATACGTGTGCATAGCATATACACTCCCGCCGCGCACCTAAAAATCCAAGTCGGTCACTGTTGTGCTGATCGACGATTTCTCAAGAAATTGTACAATGTCTCAACGTTGTCCGGTCAAGTTTCGATTATGGGCCTCACCCATCGTCCATATGGACAATCAGAGCCATCCATTGTGTCTAGATGGGGGGCATGACCATCGCCAAGATGGCCTTTTGGTCCCTTGCACACGTATACACGTGGATCAACAGAAAATGCAGGATGGACAACGAGTTAATTTGATATAGTGGACCGCACCAAAACTCGATAAAAACAACTCTTTTTCGACTAAAATTTTTTCAGGAATCTAATGAACGAGTCGGATTTCTTCGAAAACACCAATGTGGGGCTCATTGAACACATCAGCGTAGTAAAATTTACAAGAAACGCACGTCTGATTTTTTCCGACGTTGCGGGGAGTTGTGGGCCACTGTTTGTGGTCGGATGGGTGATCTAAACCGTTCATAACCTTCAAAGGGGGGAATTTACCCCAACTATCGGGTCCAAATTGATTCTTGGACGTCTATTGGCGGAGAACTCGATCCAAACGCAGGTCTATCACGTTTTTGCGACTACCAGCTGTAAAAATTGATTCCACCAACTTTTAGCCCTCTAAACTGCCCCTGGGGCCTATAAAAGAGAGGGAGAAGAATGTAGGAAAGGATCTTTTGGACGTGAGCAACCATGGAGGCGGAGAGCGGGCCGACAGCGAGAGTTTTTTTTTTTTCTTCTCCTTTTCCTTTTGATTTTCTTTTAGCTTTGATGTTTTTCCTAGCCTCATCATGTCTATGATGGGCTAAACCTCATAGTTAGGGATAAGAGGTGAAGCTTGTAGCGTGATGGGAGAATTTTTGTTTATGGCTTTTGTTTCATGAACTGATTTTGATTATATAGAATGCCTTTAGTTTTTAATGGTTTGTTGTGACTCAAATTACAATGAATTTGCAATATCTTCTAGTATTTTTCATGCATGTATGAAGGCTATGATCATAGAAACTCTGTTGTTCACTATTGTCTCAAGGGCATGGTTGGATTACGGAACCCTTCCTAATGTTCATAACTCTGTTAGATTAGATGTGGATTGGTTAAATTCTTTTGTTTACTTTGTCTCATGGGCATGATTTTGTGATGAAATCAAGTCTAATTCTCATACCTCTCATCCTGTGAAAATTGTATTAAAGGAAGTTCATAGTGGATTTCTAATATTATATCTTCCATCTGGATGAAGATAGGACTTTGAGTCTAAATGTGTTTTTAAATAAAGCATAAATCTCTCTGATCTCTACAAGTGGATCCTTGACACCCTAGTTTCCTACCTTTGAATTTTACAAACTTTAGTTAAATAAATTCATAATTATTCCCTTCCTTTTACCTGATTTAGATTTTATCTTATCCTAGTTCTAGTTCGAGTTATTTTCAGATTACGTACAAGGTTCAGTCCTTGAGGATTCGACCACGGTCTTACCGAGTTTATTACTACATCGTAATCTTATACTTGGGGTGTGAACAATTAGGGACTCTTGCAAGTTGTGTTTATGCCCTACCCGACAATTGAACTGCTTCATCCACAGTCCCAACTGGTGTATCTAAACTCAGTCCTGAATTGTCAGTCATAAACTGCCTATGAACCACGCTACCTTTTGTGATTCAGTATCTGAAAAATCATTCTGCGTTGCTAACAACTGGAATTCTTCGGTATAATCTATGACAATTCAATTTCCCTTCAGACAATTTTGGTATTAGTGGAACAAAATCTTCTCGTAATTACTGGAGAGGAATTATGATCGAAAAAGGCATCTCGTCTGCGACCATGATCAAATGAGCTCCTTATTATGTCGGGCATGTGAGAGCTGTAATTGTTCCCACCATGTAAAAGTACCATATTTTAATTTAAATATATATAATTGACTTTAATTTTTTTTTTTTCTTTTTACTACATTCATGTAATCAAAATACCGCTCTAATTTGGATAACCAATTGGGGAAGTCTTCTATACACAATAAGGCACTAAAATTAGGAACTTCGGCCTTACCTTGATAGTCTTTTTCAGCATGATATAGTCGATCATTTCTATGAACTGGCTATTGGGCAACAACGCCACTGACGTCCTCATCGCTGGAGCTTGACTCATCTATATATCCCTGCGATTTACCTCCGAAAGCGCTCTATAGAAAATGCGGTTGTGTCGTACAACGATCACGAGTGGTTGAGCATTACCCTAGGCTCAAGGTGGAATTAGCATATCCGCAATATGGTCGAGAGTTGCCTATAACCTTTATATGGTCAATCGACTCTCCTGGTTGAAAGCTTCAATTCTTTCCTATAGATAACAAATCTCTAGATCACCATTCATAAGATTTTGATCCATTCCGTCGTTAAATGTCATCAGCTTGAGGAGAGTCCTCACTTTGATACTAGTTGGCATAGGGAGGGACTTGATGAAGTCGAGTTGTAACATCATGATTAACTAAGTTTTGATTTAACTGATTAAACCCATTCGGTCATATCCTTTTGACCATTCACCTCGATCATCTATTCTAATAGACGAATCAGGTACTTATATCTCGTTTATTTTATTTATTTGGTTGTTTGATACTTTGTCGATTGTAATGGGCCATACATTTAAATATTAATAAAATTAGTATTATTTAACCTTCTTTTATTTATTTGTCCATTTTTATTCATTTGAAAAATATTAAGCTAAAGTATTGGTGAAAGAACAAATTCTTAAGTTTCTAGATACAAGTCTATTGTCACAAGGAAAGAAGAATCCATTTGAAAAGGTTAACCCCTATCCTTTCACAAATCACTTGAACATTGAGTGCAACCAATGGTTGAGAGGATAATTGAATCCTGCATCCCGTCTCTAATAATCAGTTTGTCTCAATGCGGGAGACACCATCAATTCAATCAAACCTTGAGTTGAGTAGACTGGCACGCCACGCATTATGCCCACACAAAAACTGAATACAAACCCTCGTTCACGCCACTGGCTGCACCAAACACTTTCCACAGGTTTTGGAGAATTTGGATGAGTCAGGTGTGCGGGACCAACTAACAAAGTAATTAAGAATGACTTCGGCCATTAGTAAGGTAAAAAAGTGATTTAAAGGTTTGAGTTGGGCTTTCAACAGGGAGTGGATGCGGGCAGTTGTAGTAAAAAAAGGCGAAGTTGAGATTTTCAGTAGTATAATGGAAGAGAATTAATTTGAACTTTGTATTAGTGGCTGTACATGAAATCCTCATTGACAATGGTTAAGGTTTGGCCTATCATTTTTAAAAAGAAAAAGAAAATGTAGATACTTTATAATTAAAAATTAACATATGGAGAGGATTAATTTAGATCCTGATGCGCCCACACATCGGTCCAATCCAGTTTTCTAAATTTTAAACCATGGTCTACGATTCATCAAATTAGAAGGTAAAAATTTGAATGGTTTGATTTGAGTATAGTTTAACTTCATATTACCGAAATATCCTTATATAAAGTTTGAAACCCTCCTCAAGTCCTTGAATAATGCATGGTTTTAGCCATCCGTAAGACTAAACTACGCAGGAAAGGGTCTCCTCTCATTATATATAGTAGATATATTTTCTTCTCTACCTCCACAATTTCAAGAATGTGCAGCGAGTATGGCAAGGACTGTTTGAACAGGCTTCTCAATCCCAACGAAAACGTCCAAATCACAGGCAAGAAGTGGAATTTGGAGTATTCCATCTATTTCCTTTTGGGTGCTGGTTTACTCTTCCCATGGAACACCTTCATCACAGCCATCGATTATTTCTCTTACATCTACCCAGCAGCCCATGTGAACCGAGCATTCACCTTGACATATACGGGGGCTGCGGTGGTGTTTTTATGTGTTCTGACGGCAGGGGGAGCGAACCGCTGCAGCAATCATGCGAAAATAAATCTTGGGTGGGTTGCTTTTCTGGTTAGCTTGATCGTGGTTGTGATCGTCGATGCATTTTACGTTAATGGAGTGAAGGGCGAGAATGGCGGGTATTATGTTACAGTTGCAGCATCAGGGATTTGTGGGTTTGCAAATGCTTTATTGGAAGTGAGTCTTTTAGCAAACGCGAGACAACTTCATGGGAGAAGTATGCAGGCAATCGTTGCAGGATCTTCAGCCTCAGGTACGTAACATCAATTTCATCTTTAGCAACAAATAATCAGTTGCTGCGGAAACGGATCTACTACTTACCCTGCCCCTAGCCAATGGCTAGTGGTCTGTGGCCCCCACCATGATGTGTGTTTCATCCATGCCGTCCACCTATTCTTCTAGATCATTTTATTGTATGAGCCCAAAAATGAGTTTGATCCAAATTTCAAGTAGACCGCACAATGTTGATTGAATGACCACCGTTAAAACTTTTTGGGGGACACAAAAGTTTTGGATCAAGCTGATATATTTTTATTCCCTTCGTCCAGGTCTTTATGACCTGATCAACAGGTTAGATGTCAAATAACCATTACAGTGGGCCTAGGAGGTTTTTAATGGTGGACATTCAATCACAACTGTTTTCCCATGGTGTGGTCCATTTGAGATTTAGATCTATCTCATTTTTCAATGAAAGCCCTAAATTTATCTTTCAAAATGGATGGACAGCGTGGATAAAACACATACATCACGATGGGTCCACATAGCACCGACCACTAGCCACCTATCTGGAGTGGTGGCAGCGTCACTAGCCAAGCCACACGCGGACTGCGTCCTACCCTAATCCGTCCGGGCAGGGCTCTGTGAGGCCCACCATGATGTAAGTGTTTTATCCACGCCGTTCATAGCTTTTATCAGATCATTTTACGGCATGAACCTAAAATTAGGGCAGGTCTACAGATCCAATGACCACACCAAAGGAAGCTGCACTGACAAAGACACCCACCATTGAAACCTTTCTAGGGGGCACCGTGATGTTTTTTTACCATCCTTCATGAGGTCATGTAGACGTGGATGAAGTGAAAAAACAAATATCATCTTGATCCGAAACTTGTCCGGCTCCTAATAAGTTTTTAACGGTGGATGTTCAATCCTCACTTTCTGGTCCACTTAAGCCTTTCACCTGCCTCATTTTTTGGATCATATCTTAAAATGATCCAAGGAAAATGATGAACATCATGGATAAAACACTTACATCACGGTGGGACCCACAGAACCCTACCCGGACTGATACCGTCCGGGCGAAGGTAGGACGCAATCCGTGTTCCGTCCAGTTGAGGCATAAAGTGGATTGGGTGGTATTCCACACACCACCGACCTCGCTGGTTTGTTGATGTCATCATGAGGTATGTCTTATATCCCAACTGACCTTTCATTTAGCCAACTTGTCGTAAGGCTTGAGAAAAAAAAAAAAAAATACACGTCAAATATCAAGTGGACCATGCTGCAAAAAGTAATGGGGGATAATTGAACGAATACCACTGAAACCCTTTGGGTCACCCAAGCTTTGGACGAATATATTAATTGTTTTATTCTTGATCGGTGTACGTGTGATCTTGTGAACAGATTGAATATACAATAAAATTTATGAACGGTCTTACAAATATTTTAAGGGTAAGAATCATCATCCCACTACTATTTATGGTGTGGTTTACTTAAGATTTGGATATTTGGATATGAGTGATTTTTTAGGTCATAATCTAAAATGATCTTGAAAGATGGATGAACCGTGTGGATATAATAAATATATAATTTTGGGGGCATGTAACTTTGATCTCCCTTGAACCATTCATACAACTCCAGCTAGAGAATCTACCACTCTCGTCTCCGCACCAGCCTGATCAGTAGTGTAACGTACAACAGCTAATCCTTCGCCTCGGTAGGAGTGAAGTTAGTACACGAGGGGACAAGAATCCCGTGGGATTCGGATGAGCTGTTGTGCCATATACGACCTATATAACTGGTGTAGATACACGTGGGGTTGTTTGATTTTTAAATTCTCCAGGTAAATATATGCAATTACTTGATAAATACTTACTTTTACCTGCTCGAAAGTCACCGGGAATTACATTTCTAAAGTCGGTCCATACAAATATTTTTATTACTGATTTAAATATGTGAGCCCCACCATGATATATATGAGTTATTCACATCATCTATCTTTTAAAAAAATACATTTTAACACATGAGCCCAAAAATGAAAAAAATCAAAAGTTCAAGTGAACCACACCTTAAGATATAAAGATCATTAAAATGTCAATGGTTAAAAGTTGTTTTCTTCCTAGGGCTCATAATGATGCTTATTTGTCATCCAACCCGTTAATATAGTCACACAGTCATGAATAAAGTGTTAAAAATAAATATCAATTTGATTCAAAACTTTCAAGGTTTTCAAGAAGCATTCAATAGTAAGAGTTCAATTCCTATTATTTTTAGTAGTATGGTTCCCTTGATCTTCGAATTTACCTCTCTTTTTTTTTTTAGCTCATACCCTAAAATGAGTTAGCTAAAGGGATTATAATGGATCATACACAAACATCAATGTGAGCCCTACAATTTAGCTTGTTTCTCCCCTGATGTCGTGAGGAGGGCTATAAACGAAAGGTGGTTGGTCAAATCACTTTTAAAAATTCAACGCGAAATACATAGGTAAATAAATACTACCCATTTATCACTTTGAATTACCCCCATAGTTAAAAAATCAAACTGGCCCGCAGTGTATGACCAACGCTGACACGCCTCAAGCTTCTGGTTGTGCAAACGGTTCAAATGGGGTCTAAGGTACATGTGCCCTCACATTGATGTCTTTATTATATCTGTACTGCTCATCTACTTTTTGAGATCACCTAAAAATATTATATTAAAAAAGAATCATATCTAAAGACTGCATCGAAAATAGCATAGGAGACAATGATTTTCGTCATTAGAAAATTCATAGGCCCATTATAATGTTTATTTTTCATCTAATCAATTAACTTATATTACCTCAAAAGGGTTTCAATGGTAGACATTCAATACCTGCTGTTTTTTACAGTGTGGTCCACTTGATTTTTAAATTTGTCTTATGTTTCATTCCAAGGCTTAAGATGAGCTGGGTAAATGGATAGATGGTTTGGATGTAACACATATGGCATGATTTGACTCAAATTTATTGACTTCAATATCTCACTTATATATTTCCGTGTGTGGTACACCAGCGAATCCGCTTCCAATCCCGTCTAGGGCCGGCTATGCACTAATTAACATGTATTATTTCAACTGCACATGGTATAGTCAAATTACATCACCTCACATCGCATGGTCTAATCAAATCACATCACATCACACTCAAGCTACCTCCTTCTCAACTACGCCTTTCGTAAAATTTCTTTCTGAAAAAATATGAACAGCAGTTGTAATTGGCTGTATTTGTTTTTTATTATTTGAAATTCATTATAAAAAATTTTGATTAGATAAATTGAAATTCTCCAATAAAATCGTAAGGTTTTCAAAATATTTCTTTCAAAATTAGATGAACCTTCTCAACAAATCACAAGCTTTTCAAAATCTTTCTTTCCTTCTTTCTTTCTTTTCAAATAAAGGTGGGAGCACTCCCGTAGCTTTATTGATTTTGTCGGCACACTGCAAAAAGATTTAGACCTCATCTATCCCTAGGTTGTCAAAATCTAATTAGTTTTTAATTAACCTTTGGTGATGTTGTTGTGTAACTATCATGATTTGAACCGAATAATTAATCTAGAAGTTAAAATAAATATTATAGCTCTATGCTCAATTTTTTAAGATTAGTTACTAAATTATAGTAAATAATTTCAAATATTTTATTTTCACTTAGATTTTCTGAATAATAACACGAGAGAACCATGAGAATCAAAAAACCTCCCAAGAAATTCCACTGGGAGAAATTGTCTGGAGCAAGGTTTGTCATCATGCTTTTGAGTTTTCGAGTGACTCGGCCTGAAATAAGGACGAGTTCATTGACTGAGTTTCTAAGTCGGTTAACTAAGGGACTGTTTGTTAAATCTAAAGTGTGAATACGAAGTCTCAATCTGAAATTTAAAATCTAAAGTCGAAACTAATAGTGAATCTGGAATAACTTATTTTTTAATTAATGTGTGAAATCTTTGAAATATATTAAGTTGACACATTTATCTAGACTGGGGAGGCAGATTGACTAGTTACCCTGCCACTAGTCAATGTCTATTGGTCATTGTTCCATGGGCTCCACCATGATGTATTCATTTCACCTGCTTTGTTTATCTATGTTTACAGGTCATTTTATAGCATGATCCGTTAGATTGACTAGTTACCCTGCACTAGTCAATGTCTATTGATCATTGTCCATCCATGTTCATAGGTCATTTTATGGCATGATCCAAAAAATAAGGTATATCCAAATCTCAAGTGGATCACATCATAGGAAACAATGTTGATTGATTGCCCACCATAAAAAACTTATTGGGCCCACAAAAGTTTTGGATCAAATTGATATTTATTTTTCCCTTTAATCCAGGTATGTATGACCTAATCAATAGGTTTGAGGTCAAATAAAAAGTAGTCCACCGCTGGAAATTTAGGTCGGGCCGACCTTGATGTTTGTGTGAAATCCACCCTGTCCATCCGTTTTGTGAGATCATTTTAAGACATAGGGCTAAAAATGAGCCGTATCCAATACTCAAATGGGCTAAAAATGTGAGGATTGGACGCCCATAATTAAAATATTCGTGGGGCACATAAGTTTTCAATCGTGCTAATATTTATGGTTTGAGTTCATCTCACTAGGAATGATAGTATGAACGGTATTGATGGCATGTAAACGTCACTGTTGACCCTAGGGAGGTTTCAAAAATAGGAATTTTGTATCCATCTTTTCTTTTTTCCTTTAATGCAGCCCACTTAAGTCTTGTATCCTCATCATTTTTTATCTCAAGTCCTAAAATGATCTCAAAACACGAATGGATAGATTAGGTTTATCACAAACATAATAATGGGCTCCACCTAAGATTACAGTGCAGGAACTTTTTGAGAAAGGCATTGCATATAATTCGCACCCCAAATTTAGGAGGGGATTGCGTATTATTCCACTAAGATCTACCTAAATATGGACAATTAAGGGCTTTTTAGGGCCTACCATGATATATATGTTTTATCCATACCGTTGGAGGTGGGTATCGAGTAGAGTCGGACTGGATTGAGTACAACTGGATTCGGTTCGAAAATTTCAATGCACAGACCGAACTCGATCCGATCTGGGACCGAGTCCGAGTCCTTTGACTTGATCAGATCCGTTGCATTGCTAGCCTGACCCAAACCGAATCTGACTCGGACAGAAAAACCAATTTGGATTGGGTTGGGTACAGTTTGGATCGATTTTTAAAATTTTTTTTTTAAAATAAAAAATATGATTTTTACCATTAAAAAATTCGTAGGGCCTACCATAATGTTTATTTTCCATCCAATCTGTTAATAAGGTCACAACTACATGGATGAAGAGGAAAAACACTTTTCATATTGATTTGAAACTTTTGTAACCCTTAAAAGAGTTTCAATGGTAGATGTTCAACCCCCACTACTTTTTGTAGTGTGGTCCACTTGATCTTTATATCTATCTTATTTTACGGCTCAAGCCTTAAGACGAGCCCGCCAAATGGATGGACGGTTTGGATATAACACATACCTCATGATGGGACCCACAGAACTTGCTGATGTCAATACATCAGTACATGGTGTCGTGGTGCGTGGTACACTTGCCAATTCGCCTCTTCATCTTCTATGTCAGGAAATTGGATTGCTGCAGTACGCTCCTATCATACTGAGTAAACTCAGTTGGGCCCACCTTGATTGTATGTAGTCTATCCACTCCGTCCATTCAATTTTCCATCTAATTTAAGAGGTTGAGCCTAAACTTGAAGCATATACAAAGATCAAGTGGATCATACCACGGGAAACAGTGGGGATAATGATTTCCACCGTTGAAACCTTGATAGGCCCCACAGTGATGTTTATTTGTCATCTAAATTGTTCATTGGATCATACATACATGGATGAAGGGAAAAAAATATAAGCTTGATCATACATACCGTGATGTTTATTTGTCATCCAAACTGTTCATTGGATCATACATACATACATACAAGAATTTTTCAACGGTAGACGTTTAATTCAACTGTTTCTTGTGGTGTGGTCCATTTGAACATTGGATATTCCTCATTTTTGGGATCAACTCCTAAATTTATCTATTAAAATGGATTGACGAAGTGGATAAAATAAATATATCATGGTGGGCCTCATAGAGTTTACCTAATACGGTAACCATAGTGAGTTACTCACTGCCCAGTCCACTTCTCCTTGCGTCAGATAGTCAGAGCTCAGTGTTCGATGCACACCTAGAGCCATGTGCTGAGACGACGGGTTGGCTACTCCCCTATTACCAACCAATGGCTCGTAGTCGGTGTTTTGTGGAGCCCATTATGATGTATTTATTTCATTTATGCCGTCCATCTATTTTTTTAAGATCATTTTATGGTATTAAATAAAAAATGAGGTATATATACTTATTAATAGACCCCATCCAGATCGGACAGGATTCTGAATCATATTCAATCATATTGGATTTCAGATCTCCGATTGGTCTGGATTGACATTGATCTAAACTCGATCCAATGAACGGTCAGATCTGACTGGGCCAACTCAATCCTGGCTTTCAGTTCGGATCCGTCGAATTGGGTTAGAATCGTCAAATCGGTCTCGATTCTGCCCAGTTCTACATACCGTCCATTCATTTTTTTTCATATTATTTTAGAAATTAAGAGAAAAAATAAGCTAAATCTAAGGCTTAAGTGGGCCACACTACAAGAAACTGTGGGAATTGGGTGCCTATCATTGAAAACTTTTGGGGCCACATAAGGCTATGATAAGCTGATTTTTATGTTTTTCTTTCATCCAAATCTGTGTGACGTTGTAAAGATATTTGATGGCAAATAAGCTTCATAGTGGACATCATAAAGGTTTTAACGGTAATCGTTCCTGTCCCACTACTTTATGTGGTGTGGTTAACTTGAGTTTTAGATATGCATCTTTTTTCGGATCATGCTTTAGAATGATATAAAAAAGTTGATAGATGGTGTGGATCTAATACATAAATCAAGGTGGGCTCAAAGAAGTGCCCCATGTTAAAAGTTAGGATGTGTATAATGCAAAGAAGAAAACCTTTGTCTGTCATACTCCAAACTCGGAAATCGGATTCATAGGAATTCTGATTGCTGAATCCGGTGCCGACAGCCTCCGTAGTACCTCATTCTCGGCTCCTAGCATTCATATGCCAGATTCCGATCCTGAGATCTTACAAGGAGGATTTTTTTATTATCAATGTACATTTAACTAGTAATAAGCATAACCACAAGATTACCTAATTCACAAAGGCAATATCATCATCACATATCCACTAATATAATCATTTGATTACAACACTGAAAGGGAAATACATAAATAAAAATTCAATCTTCAGAAGACCACTGCACGCTCCAAGCTCAACACTGCTGCAATGTAACATCACCTACACGCATCTATCGTGCATAAGCTTATAGAAAGCTTAGAGGGTGGAGTAAGTGTGTGCACAAGGTAAGTACCAAGTATTCAATAAAATGCCACAATCATACAATACTGGAAAAACTGGTAATCCACAAACCATACAATGTCTGAATAAGCAGAAACACTGACAAGAGCAGGAGTCATCAGAGTAAGAAAAAAAAACTGACAAGATATAAATCATGCAATAACAGAGTAAACGGAAGTATGGATAAGTCTATAAGTCAATTAATATCAGAATACGCGATATAGAACATCTATGCGATAAGGAGTCCTAAAGAGCCAAATATCAGATGCCGAGGATGCAATGCAATATACAAATTCTGATAAATCTGTCTAAACCATATAAGTGCAGAAATAACAACCCAAGATGCCATATGCCTGCGGATGTAGTGTAATATGCGATGCGAATGAAATAACCATGCTGGAGTGTGAAGTTGGGATGATAGTACGTAGTATCGCAGGCTATGGAGTCCACCACAAGAGACTTCTATCCAAACGAGTCACATATCTAAATTTGGATAGTCAGACTCAGCGTGGCAAACTCCTGATCTCAAGTTAGTCGCGCGCCTAACCGAAATCCTTTCCATAACGAAGGTATATAACAATTAGTTGTGCACCATCAACCCGAGTGAATAGTGAATGAAATGAATGCATGAGTATGCAACTCCCACTTCATAATTTACATATCAGTACAGTTCCTCTCTAGGATCATCACCGGGATCCATTACACTCCAAATCAGGTTGCGGCCCCATCGCGCGCAACAAGGTGAGTGAAAGAGACCTCACTATCCGTCTGCCAATATCGGGCTCGGCTCGTCGATAGTGAACCCATTCCTCGAGCTGGTCAAACTCAGCCTAGCATTGCCCCCTCCTCTCGGGCAGGTAAGGCCGCACCCCCTTCCAACCGACCACGACACAGTGGAGAATACAACCATCTGGTAATCAGCACTGGACGCTCATCTACCCACTCGGTTTAGACGTTGGAGCAACCTCTGGAATCAAGAGGGTTTAGGAACTTTCACCCAGGGATATCTATAGCACCCTATGTAAAACAGATTTTCGGTGTCCCATCTGGCCATCCACGATATGTCTGTGGAGGCTACGGCCCTGATGTCGCTAGGACATGCGGTAGTCATAATGTAAGATGCATGAGTCATACAATCCAGTCATGCATCAATCCTGCGTATACCGTGTGCTCATGTGAGGTAACCTCCCCCTATTAGGGAGTCTCATAATAACATACTCAATGACATATGCAATTATCAACCACATCTCATAACAAACATGCGGATGATACATATAGGCATGTATCATGATGCTATGCTGTCGCATACTCATAATCAGTATCAATAACTGGCATCGACAATGTGGACATTTAACCAGCATTGCCCCCAAGGAATGGCCCACATAGAGCCTACTATATAGTGGACCCATGACCTCACACGAGGGCCAAATATACGACAAATGGGCCACACCAATGGACCACATCACATGGACCTCGAACACATCACAATGGCCTCACTTATGGTCCTCATATACACCACAGGTGGGCCCTACATATGAGCCTCAAATACATAACATGTGGGCCCTACACATGGGTCTATTTTGCATCAAATGGGCCACGCATCTGGGCCTTGAATACATCAAGTATGCTGCATCATATAGACCTAGAATACAACTCAATGGGCCACACTAAAAAGGGCCATAAATACATAATAGGCAGGCCCTGCACATGGCCCAATATACGAGACAGGTGGGCTCTGCGCATGGGCCTCGTCATATCAAGTTGGCCCGTGCTAATGGGCTGCCCCATTGGGCCGTACTAATGAGCCGATAAATATATCAAGGTAGGCCTCACGGATAGTCCACAAGTATATCAAGGTGGGTACCTCGAACGGATCACAAAATACATTAAAGTGGGCTTGAAGGATGGGCCATAAAGTACATCGAGGTGGGCCCGACAAATGGGCTGCAAAATACATCCAGATGGGTCCAACAAATGGGCCACAAAATACATCAAGGTGGACCTAATCAAATGGGCCTCATTTATATCCAAGTGGGCCTCAGCATCGGGTCTCATATGTCACATCAGGCCGAATCAATTGGCCAATCGAATGGGCCGTGCTAAACATCCATCAATAAAGGTCATTATAGAGCATTAAATAAATAAATAAAATGGATCATATCCAAAGATCATTTGAACCACACTCCAAATAGCAACAAAGATGTGATTGGAAGGTCATCTAAACCATACCACAAATAATGGTGGTGATAATGATCTCCACCATTAAAATCTTATAGGGCCCATGACAGAAAACCGTGGGAGCAGCCACACCCACCGTTAAACATTTATAGGACTCACGGTAATGCATTTTTGAGATCCAACTATTCATAAGTTAACATAGAGATAGATAAAGTTAAAACAAAATATCGGCTTGATTGGAAACTGTCGTTGCCGTTAAGAAGTTTTGAATGGTGGATATCACTGCCCCCATTAATTTTCAATGGTGGGCTCTGCTTGAACTTTTAGATCTGACTCATTCTTTCACTGATGCCGTAAAATAATATTTCAAAATGGTTGGACGGTTTGGATACAACACATGCATCATGGTGGGCCCCACCATCCAAACAACGGACGGTATATATAAAACATATACATCACTGAGGTATGCAGTGACGTCGTACAGCAGCTAGGTGGGGTCCCCATAGTTGGACGGTGCGGTTAACACCATCACGCATCAAGGCAGGCCCCACTCGTCCAGCTACTGGGCGGTGTGGGTATACAGATGCATCAGGGTATGGCCCATGATCTGGACGGTCTGATGACCCACCGGCCAGATTCATCAAGGTGGGTTTCACAAGCACCGTCCAGAGGGACGGTGCAGATGGAAATACATCAACGTGGGTCTCACATGGGCCCTACCACGTATATATAACATATATATATTATATTGTTATAATAATAATTTATTTACTTTTCTTCTTTTTATATATATATATATATATATATATATATATATATATATATATATTAAAACACGCCAGCATCCAGCGTCCTAGACGGGCGGCCTGGATGCAAGGCATATACATCAAGTGCGGCCACACACGTGGGGTGGGTCCCAGTGTTTCAATGGTGGACGTCAATCCTCGCTGGTTTTACAGTGTGGTCCATATGAGCTCGGATCTCCCTCAGTAGCATACAGGATGAACGGCGTACATCAAGGTGGACCCGACCTCAGCTGGACGGTACAAGCAAGATGCATACATCAAGGGCCCCACATCCCACGTGGGCGGCCACCAGGTGGCTGACATCACGTCCACCTTGGACGGACGACCAGGATGAAAAACATCCATCAGGTGGGTCTCATGTGGTACATCAGAATATCCTGCAGCTGGGTGCTTCTGCCGCTGGATCAATCCAGCTCTTGGACTGATGGCCTACAATGATCTCTCCAAATGGTTGGTGTGGATGCGCTGCACATTAATCGAGGTGGGATCCACATGATGGGCCACACGCTGGATGGATGAAGTGGGTAAAAAAAAAAAAACACAACCACGTGGCAAACCCCACAGCTGCTGGACGTCAGTCCAGCAGCAGGTGAATCTACCTGGATTCGGGCAGTTGGATCATCTTCGTAAAGGGCCCATGGCCCTTGAAATATGGACGGAGGGTGTGCATGCATCACACCTACAGTAAGGTGGGGTCCACATCGGTGCGGGACAACGGAGGTGAAGCACAAACATCAGGTGTATCCAGCGCCTGTCCAAACATCTGGACGGTGTGGATAGTACACATAAATCATGTGGGTCCACGTCAATACAGCAGCTATACAACTGCTGTATATCTTTCAAACGGAACAGGTGGGTCCCACGTGGGGGTGGCCCATCATAACATTGTATAATATAAAATATTATATTATATAATAATATATATTATATGTGAAATATATACACGTGTGGGAGGGTGGGAGTGTCAGCGTCCAGAAGGCTGGACGTCCCTCCAGTGGACGGTCTGGATATCGTATACGTGGCACGTGGGCCCCACAGCCACAGGCCATAAAATGATCTGGATTGATAGATGGACGGGTAGATATAATGCATATGTGTAGGTGGGGTTCACGTGCTGGATGCAGCACTGCATCAGGTGGGTGCCACCGTCCAGGGCCTGGACTGTGTAGATATAGATACATCAAGGTGGACTCCACCAGCCACTGTCTTGATGGACGGACACATACATCATTTGGTGGGTCCCACCCATCTTGTTATGTTGATACAACAGCTGGTGCTGCGTCAGTACAATGTACCTCATGATGGGGCTCACAGTGCTTGTTGGCGTCCATCCAGCAGCCGCTGCTGCTGGGACCTCTCAATACATAACAGAAGGTGGGCCCCACCCTCACACGTGTAGCACGTGTGAGGTGGTCCCACACCCAGAAAACGGATGGGCAGAGAGGATAAAATACGTAAATCATGGTGAATTCACCCAACACCGTCCAAACAGATGGACGGCTGGGAGTAAAAACGGATGGACAGTATTGATGCCAGGCATGCACCATGTGAAGTCCACACACACGTGGGTCCCACAGCTGTTGTTGCAGCAGGTTAAAACACACCTATCATGAATGGGGTCCATAGGACCGTCCCACCTATCCAACACCGTCCAGATGGTCTGGACAGTTTGGATATACAAATATATCATTGTGTGGCCCAACAGAGACGGTTTGGATAATGCCCATTCCTCAGTGGCTAGTCCAACAGGAGTGTGACACGTGTCCAAGTGGGCCACGGAATGGGTGGAATGGATGTAATACAAACATCACAGCAGGGCGGGCCCCTATTGGACGATCAGCCCACCCAACGCCCTGCCCTGTTGGGCGTTGAATAGATGGACGGTTTAGATGAATCACATACTCACGGTGGGTCCCACTTATTCTATCATAAAATAAACAAATCTTAAGCCTATAAAACACCCACCTTTCTTGCTTCTTCTTGGATCAATGGTAAGCTAAGCTCCTCGGCTACCACTTTGATGGAGGATGATGGTAATTTGACGGTGGAGATTGAAGATAGGGAGGTGGGCCACACCAAGCTCTCCTCTCTTGGAGAAAGCTTGGACGTGGGTTGCTCTCATGGAGCTTGGGAGAGAATGAGAGAGAGGTGATGTGAGTGATGGAGTGATGGGGAGAAAGATGGGTGAGGTGATGGGAGGGTTGACTTTGAGGATGGGTAGTTGTACTTGGGGATGGGTGAGTGATGTGTACTTGATTGATTTGATTTGATTGATTGATTTGATGAGTGGTAAAGATTCTCTCGGGATTACAACGCGCGATGTTTCTTTAGAATGATCGCGGACTCGCAACTCCTGGCCTGGGTACTGGCTCGGCGCGTAATACGCGGCATCGGAACCGCGGCAACGATGCGGTCGCAATGATATAAGTCTCGGGTCGAGTCGACTCAGACCAATAGGATCCGTCTCAAGATCGCGTGCAGACGCCGATTACAAATCGCGAGTCGTCGGAATTCGACCGGGAGGACCGCAAAGGCATACGGAATGGTACGGGCAAGGATACGGGTCTTACATTGTCGCAAAGGACAATTTTGGACTTCAAAAATAATAATCACATAGCACATTCTTGATTCCCCATTAAGCTAGACTCCTATCACGAAAATTTTTTTCGCATAAAATGGTGGAGTGCTTTCCTTCTTTCGCATTAACAAACGCCACTAAACATGGAACATTTTTCAAATTCTGTATTAAATACAAAAATTCAGCATTAACAAACAAGCCCCTATTTGTTAATGCTGAATTTTTATACTTAATGCGGAATTTGGAAAATATTTCATGTTTAGTGGTGTTTGTTAATGCATAAGAAGGAAAGCCCTTCATGATTTTCTGTTGAATTTTTTTTGTAATGGGAGTCCTTTATGCTGAAATTTTTCCGTGATGAGAATCTAGCTTAATGGGGAATGAAGAATGCACTCTGTGATTATTATTATTTTAATCCAAAATTATCCTTTGCAAGAGAGATTTTCTCCCTTGCGTTATACACATCCTAACTTTTAACATGGAGCACTTCTCTGAGCCCACCATGATATATGTGTTTCATCCCTTCCATTCATCCATTTTTAAAGATCATTTTAGGGCTTGATACCAAAAATGAGAGGAATATAAATCTCAGGTGGACCAGACCACAAGAAAACAATAGTGATTGGATATCCACCATTAAAATTCACCTAAGGCCCAATGTACTTTTTATTTGACATACAATCTGTTGATTAAGTCATATAGACACAAATGAATGGAAAAAAACAAAGATCAGCTTGATCCAAAACTTTTATGGCCTCCAAAAAGTTTTTAATGGTCGACGATCATTCAACACTGTTTTCCTATTATGTGGTCCACTTGAGATTGGGATATACCTTATTTTTGGTCTTATACCATAAAATGATCTAGAAACATATATGGACAGAATGGATGAAACACATACATCAGGGTGGGGCCCACACATACATCATGGTGGATGAAACAAATACATCTGTTTCCACGGATGCGGATTGGATACTGACATGTTGAGCAGTGAGACTCGCTATTGAAGTGACGTCACCAAGTTATGTGGGCCCCATCATGATGTATGTTTTGTATCCACGCCGTCCATCCATTTGAAAATATAATTTTAGGTAAAGATCCAAGGAATGAGTCAAATCCAAAGCTCTAGTGGACCTCACCATAGAAAATAGTGGGGAGAGTGACGCTTACTGTTAAAAACTTAAATAGGCCACAAAAGTTTTTGATCATGATGATATTTTATTTTATTTTTTCCCCCTTCTTTCATGTCTGTGTTAACTTGTGAATAAGTTGGATTTCAAATAAAAATCACGCATTAGGAAGGTTTCAATGGTAGGCATCAATCTCCCCACTATATTATTATTATTATTTTTTGTGGTGGGGTCAACTACATATTTGGATTTGCCTCATTCTTTAACTCATGTCCTAAAATTAAATCGCAAAATAGATGGACGGTGTAGGTAAAGCACATACATACTAGTGGGGCCTACATACATCACAGTGGGCCCACATAACTTGGTGACGCCACTTTGGTGGAGAATCTCGCTATTCAACATGTTAGTAGCTAATCTGCATTCAAGTAGAATGCGGATTGGCTGGTGTACCTCACACCAACTATATAGATATTGTATTACCTTCAGTAAGTTTTGTGGGTCTCATCATATGGTGTGTGTTATATGTAAACCGTACATCAAGGTGGGCCTTATTTGAAGGTTTTGTTGCTATGGGTACCCATAGTGACAATCTCCCCGCAAAGACGAATTGAGGGACTTATGAATAATGATATTTTAGTTTTCTATTATGTATTTTAGTTTATTTGAATTAAATATAATAATTTTATTTTCATTTAATAAAAAATAATTTCTTTATAATGTAAAACATTTCTAAGCAGGAGATAGGGGCAAATGTGTCAAATTAACATATTTCAGACATTTAAGATGTTTATTAACAAACAAGTTGTTTCAAATTCCGTGCTTAATTTTTCAGACTTCAACCATAATTATCAAACTAATATTTTGACTTAAGATTTCAGATTCAGGCTTCAAATTTCAGATTCAGTCTTTAAACTTCAGATTTAACAAACAGGCCTAAGTGTTAGAAATGAAAGAAGATTGCGTCCTGCCTTCACCTGGATAGTAATCCATCTAGGTAGGGGCCATGTAGTATGTGTTTTATCCATGTCATCTATACATTTTTCCACATCATTTTAAAGTATAAATTAAAAAATAAAATAGATGTGAGGTTCAATTGGACCACAACACAGGAAGTCACGGTGGCAATGATACCTATCCTTGAAACATATCTAAAGGCCACCGTGATGTTTATTTGCTATTCAACATATTCATAAGGTCATATGGACTTAGATGAAGGGATGACACAAATATCACCTTGATCCAAAACTTCCAAGTCTTCCAAGAATTTTTTTTAATGGTGAGCGTTCAATCCCCGGTGTGCTTGAGCTTGGATCTATTTAATTTTTGGGTTAGTACCCTAAAAATGGTTGGATGGCATCAATAAATTCATACATCATGGTGGCCCCGCGGAGCTCTACCTGAACGGATTATTGTCCCTGGCGGGGGCAGTACCCAATCCGCTCCGTTAGAAATATACTTAAATCAGGTTTTTCGTTTTTTTCCAAATAAAGTTTATTACAGTTGTGATTGTTTCAAGGACGCTACGATGTTGGGACATAACGTGACCTAATTTGATTAGACAAGGTGTTGCTGTCAGACATGATCCCACGAAAAGCCTAGACAAAAATCTGAAAGTTGTTACGTCTTGCTACTCTTAGGCCAAAATTTTCAAAGTTCCTCTATTAAAGCATATCCTCAAGTAGATCAAATATTCCCAGGGCCACAGTGATCAACAATGGTGTTTATCCATCATCCAATCTATTCATATGGCGATAAGATAAAAGCAAAATCACAAATATCAGCATGATGACTTCTGGGCCGTGAAAGTTTTTTCAATAGTAGGTGCTCAAGTCACTATTTCCTATGATATGCTTGAGATTTAAATATGCTTCCCTTATCATATGATGCCCTGAAATGAGCTTACAGAATGAATGGTCAGGGTGGATAAAACGCATACAGTATGGTGGGCCTCATAGAGTCTCTAAGCAGGATTCAGTCAAACTAAGTTAACACCCAAGCTCTGACCCCACCATATGTACATGTTGAATATCCATGTTATTAATTTGTTTTAGCTGGCTCATTTTTGGGCAGGGGCCCAAAATGAAGCATATCAAAATTTCAAGTGGACTACATGATGTAATTCAGCTCGCTAATACTTTCTTGGTAAAGATGGACCAGAGAAGGCTCGATCAAAGGTGAAAGTGATCAAGACCATCAAAACTTTAAAACAAGCGTATCTCGCAAACTGAAATGAGTTATTTGATGTACAATATATGATTTTGAGATAGGAGAATCTAATTTAGCTAATTAAACTACTACGTTGGATTGCCCATGCCGAATTTATGAGATTTCATTAAATCGATGGTCGAAAGTTCATTTTAATTTCATTTTTGCTATTTATAGTAAGTTTTAGTTCCATCATAACTCTTGATCATTTGAGTTTTAGGAGTTGTGCCCAATATGAAAGTGGCTTAGAAAAATTAGGAGAATAATGTGGTTAATTTGGATGGACACTTACTATTTTTGGCCAAAATTCATGAAGTCTAGCAGAAATCATGACCTGCTATAAATAGTAAGTTTATTATTTATAGTAAGTCACTTTTAGGGGAGTTTGATTCTGAATCTTCTTCCTAGGTTTGATATTACTATTTAAAGGATTGTAAATTCGTTTTTATCATCAATATTTTCAAATTTTTTTCGATTATATATTTTTCCTCTTGACTTCGAGGAATCTCTGTGAGGAGTCCATAAAAGCTTTATGGATTCAGAGTAATTATCCCCTTGAGGAAGATGATGATCAACCTCATTACATATATCCCTATGTCACAACACCACAAGAAATAGTAGTGATTAGCCATCAATGACTTCTTAAGTTTGTGACCTTATCAACAAGTTATATCAAAATAAACATTATTGTGACTCTTAAGAAGTTTTTAAATATGGCGGATGTTCAATTACCATTATTTCCTATGATTTGGTCGACTTAAGATTTGGATCTACTTCATTTTTGTGCCATGCCTTACAATGATTTGGTGAAATCGACGAATAGACAGGATATACAACACACATCAAAGTGGGCCATACAGTCACAACATGACTCTTATTGCTACTACGACTTGACCCAATCGTCTCGCTTGGTACCATGGTTTTTACCCACAAGGGTTTTTCAACATAAAATTTATATGTTCTCTGTGATTATTTGAATTTTTCCTTCCTTATTGCGTTGTGTGATTCTAGTTGAGGTTACTTTTATGTCGGACAAATTGTGTTAGGACTTATTGCGTACCCAACAAGCGGTATCAGAGAGAATGTTGGGTTTTCAAATAAAATTTGAGACATGACATTGAAGAGATCGAATGTAAAGTTCGAGACATAAAAATTCACTGGTAAAAATAATTTTGAATTATGATATGGTTGATGATGAAAGCCCTCTTAATTCAGCAATGGCTGCAGTAAACACTCAGCAATGCGAAACGTTCTGAATCAATGAAAGAATACGAATGGGATGGACTTGATCAGAGGACAATTAATGCAATTCAATTGTGTTTGACAGATGAAGTCCTTTATAATGGGGATCTCTCTGACCACATCAACGCTTGTAGTATAGTTGTTGTAGTATAGTGGTGAGTATTCCCGCCTGTCACGCGGGTGACCTGGGTTCGATGCTTGGCAATGGTGCCAAAAACTTGTTCACACCCCAAGTGCAGGGTTGTGATGTAGTAATAAACTCGGTAAGACCGAGGTCGAATCCAAAGGGACTGGTACTTGTACGTTATCTGAAACTAAGTAAGAATAGAACTAGGCTAAGATGAAATCTAAATTGATCGAATTTGAAGGAATAATGGTGAAAGTATTAATCTAAAATTTAGAGAATTCAGAAATAGAAAACTAGGGATTCAGAGGATCCACTTGTAGTGATCAGAGAGATCTTATGCCTGCTTTAAGCATTATGGAAATTAACTGAACTGTCATTGATATATTTTTCAAGAGATGAAAGGTATATGAATTAAAATGGATTCCATCACCAAACCATGCCCAGGAGACAAAGCAAATAATAGAATTAAACTAATTACCAACCAATCAACATGTTATGAAGGCCAGGAAGGGTACCGACATCTAACAATGCCCAGGAGACGATGGTGAACAACAGGGCTTCCTGACGTCATAGACATTAAAAGGAGAGGAACATGCTCAAAGCCGTTGCAGACCCATTGTAATTTCAGTCACAACAGACCATTAAAAACTACAAGCATTCCCATTAATCAAACTATAATCAATGTCATTCAAAAATTAATCAAAGGTATAAATAATATATCTCCCATCATGCTACAAGCTTCACCTCTTAGTGCCAGCTAAGAGGTTTAGTTAACCATAGTTTGATTAACTAAATCTTAAAAGAAAAGAAGGAGGAAAAAAAATAAAAAGAAGAAAAAAAACAAAAGTCTCCCTGCTCCACGTCTAACCCCCAAAGCCTCCAAGATGCCCTTTCTTTCTCTATATCCTTTCTCTTTATAGAAGATGGAAGTCAGTGGCTGTGTATCTTGCTGGAGTCAGTGAACCGACTCTCCTTTACGCAGTCAGTAGGTCAATTTTCACAACCGACCTTGTTTCGCGGTAAACTGTAACACCCCGGATTTTTGCCAACCTGGAATTAGACGTCCTTAGGCAATGAGTCGACCATAACACCTTAGTAACTTCTCATAACCCAATTCCAAAGCCAAAGAAATCATTTAGGACTAAATTCTTTAGAAATTTAACGTGAATTAACTAACACTACACTAAATTACTTGCAAAATTAGCACCAACCACTTTAAATACGATCTATAAGTCCTAAAACCTATACAATTAGTAACGCTACGTTACCCTAAAATTCAGGATCAATCTCTAAACCCGGTTACTCTTGGGAGCATTTTGAAACTCTGTATCGGACCTGGACCGCACGTCGAAAGTCCGATAGCGATGAACTTAGACAATTATGACCGCCTATTTGGACTTGACAATCACCTCAAAAATCAAGTCTAGATGATGTCCTGAGACTGTTTCCTTGAGTCCGGAGTGAAGAGTGTAAGAAAGTGAAGATTTTTAAGAAATTAAATATGATTTTAAGTAATCTGGGCTGTGTCGCTTGCGCGCCATTTATAAGCATTCTGACCGTTGGATTTTGACCCAAATTCACCCTTGGATCAGGAAAAGTGACCCATACATGTCATAGCACTTGTGGCCCTAATCGAGTTTCGGTGACCGTTGAACTGAAACTGGTCTGCCACGGTCGATCTGAAAATTCGACCGGACTGAAAACTTAGCTTGACCTAGATCCAATATTAGAGAGCTTAAGTCCGATCGCATTTAGTAACAGGACCTCCAGAAGTGCTCCGTTGGATCGGAACAGACCCGATTTGGTTATAACCTAAGTATACCTTAGCCCTAGGGCTATTTTCATCATTTTTGGGCTTATAAAAAGGCCTTAAACCCCCATTCTCAAATCCCATACGAATTCTAAAACCCTAGCCAATCCAAGAGAGAGAAAAGAGAGAGAAAGTGAGTGATTGGAGTGGAGTTCTTCTTAGCAGTTGTTCCTGCTTACACATGTGCTTATTTCTCGTTCTTGAATCGTTACTCCAACGATTCTGACTTCGTTTTTAGGTAAGAAAACCTAACCCTAACCTGTTTTGGGGTTTCCATCGATGCAAGTAGCATGATAGCTAACCTAATTCATATTGTAGGTTGCCATTCCACCGTTGACAAGACTCAGTGTCTAAACTGATTTCGTTACGCATTTACCAGCGTAAGGTGCGGATTTTAGACGCTTAGGTTATCTGTGTTCAAAGCTTTCAATATCATTTAATGGTAGATTATTGACGAGGATGTTGTTTCACATGTAGAACATGCTATCCATTTTCCATTTCAAATACGTATGAAGTATATGGAATTTTAGATATTTTAGGTATTTATAGAAAATACTGTATATGTATAAATTTTACTAATATGATTGCCATGAGTATTTGCCATGTATATATGCTAGTTATGGATGTATGACCTGTCTGGCGAAAGGATTTGCCCTAACAGACATTTTGGCCAACATAGGTTATGTAGGCTAATGTGTGTAATCTAAGTGTTTGTATAAATGCTTACATGAGTAAGTATTTAGTAAATGATGTTGTAGATTAGTGTTGAGATAGGATTCTCAACTACTTTGATGATGTGTATGATTTCTTCCATGTACGTTGTTTGAATTGATTGCCTTATATAAGAAATGCTTGTGTATGGTTAACTGCATATGTTGTATCTTATAACATGCTGATAACAGGCTTGGATTACTTGATATTTCAATTCCGTCTCTCTCATATGCTTACTGATTCAGATTGCAAGTGCTTGGGTCTATGATATAGTCCAGGCAGTCGGTAACAGAATTGAACTCATGGTTGAATTCTATTCGCCACGAAGGACGCGTTGACAAACTCGAGTCGTGTGCTACTTGTCGAGAGTGGTTAGGCCACATGGGGTGCTTATGCACTCCAGGTTGTGCAACTCAACGGGTGCTCATACTAGTCGAACTCGTCGGTAACCCGATTGGCCGTTTTATGTTCACCTTGTATTTGTCATAACTGCTTGAACCTAGGGTACTGAACTTACCAGTGAAATCCCTATTAACCGTGGTACCTTGATCCACTAAGACTTATGAGCCGGGCATGGTGGTATGGGACACCATGGTCGAGCTGTCGGCCTACGCTGGGGCGACAAGACTCTCCGTAGTGACCAGTGAGCAATCTTGTCTCGTGAACCGATAGTCGTGGTATGAGACACTACATTCGAGCTGTCGGCCTACACTGATCAGGTGACGAGCCCTTTGTAGTGACCTCAAGCGTACTCTGAGTCTACGTGGGGGCGACGACCCTTCCATAGCAACAAGAGTACAAGCTAGGTCTGTATTGATTTGGTGATGGGGGAATGGTGTAACGATTCCGTGCAACAATCCTGGCAGCCCTTGCAGTGACCTAGAATCGTAACATCGTATGAGATTAACTATGACTGACGACCCTAGAATGGATCCTTTTTGGGAATGATATATGGGAAGTACCTTAGTTTTTCAATCTTGCTGTATGAAAAGGACTAATAACAACTCGGTAATCATGTTCATATCGCACTGCATGTGCCTGGAAGATGTGGAGCACTGAGGGATGAAAGCATGCCGTGAACGTAAGACAGTGTCGCATGAGGGAGTACGTAAGCAAGGGCATGCATCATGATTGCATCTCATCCTTGTATTAATTACAGTATATAGGTGTTTTGCTTTGCCTGCCTTACCATTATCGCGTGATTAATTTGATGATATGTTAATCTTTACTCTATGATTCTACTGAGTTGATCACTCACTCCCACATTGCGGGACGGTGCTTACAATACCTACCAGACTCTGTCTTGATTGTAGATGATGACGCGACTCAGGAGGCATAATCGGACTTTATGATGTTGGGGATGATTTCTCCTATATGCAGGTTCTGATCGACGGGGTTACAGAGTTACTGATTAGATGCCAATACACTTGGTATTTTGCCTTTTATTTAAACACCCATGTATATTCTTTTCTTTCCATTTTTGGAGTATACATATATTTAGTTAACCTGGCAACATGTTCACACTCTAGAGACTTACAATTAATTATATATTTTATATATTTATCATAGTCTTTCGCTTGAGAAACTTAACTGTCTCTGGAGTATGATATGCTGTTTTAATCTAATCCCACTCATGTTTACTACACTAATATGAAAAACATTCAATCATCATTATCTATGTTGCATAAGTGATGCGTTGGAACTCGGGAGCCGAATTTCTGCTTAACCCCCGATTTTTAGGGCGTTACAAGATGGTATTAGAGAATGATCTGGATTAAACTGGATCTAGGTTATGGTCACACGATGCACGCTAATACAAACGTAACATAGGAGGGTGCGAGAAAAATCTAGAAACAAGCTTAGGATTTCCAGTTTCACCTACCGGCTAAAGTTTACTGAAAATAATCATCGAGATCGAGTCTGTACACACTTCTGATCACACACGACGATCCCAAATCACTTTTAGACCGTCAATTGACGGGTTTAGATCATGTTTCAATCCATTTTAGCCGTTAGAAATCGGTAACTTTGCATATGTATTAGTTTTGTTCCGAATCGACCTGAATCGAGTCAAACCGGAGTAAGGGCCCAATCGGGGCTATTTTAGGGCTCTAGTGGAACCCTTTGGTCCATGGTTCGTTGATTAAAATACTCCCAATCACATACTTCCTTCACAAAACTCACCTCCAAGCTCTCCCTTTTCTTCAAAACTGCTCCATCCCCTCTCAAATCGCCCTTCCAATCCCTCTTTTCCTCATTTTCCTTCAAGCCATATATCCTTCCACCATTCTCAGCAATACTCATCTTTCAACCCCTTTATTTCCTTTGATTTGAGCTCCTACAACCCCCATTTAAGTCTTAAATTTGTGTAAACCCATCACCCATCCTATTTGTCATTTTTTTAAAATCTTTAGGTCCTCTCCTTTTGAGCCTTTACACCCTCTGTTGAGGTTCAAATCCGTGGAGACCCAAATTTCCCATCACATTCTTCTTATTTCCCTCATTTTCCATGGCTCTTTTCGAGTTAGTTATAGTCATCTTCTCAATCTCTATGCTTCTACCGACGGGCGAGATTAACACTGTAGCTTAGTCCATAAACTGTGACCATCTAGTGTTGGGACATCCAAAGTTTTGGACTTAGAGTTGGTATTCCTAGATTTCGAAAGATCAGATAGTGTAGAACATCTAATAAATTAATAACGTGAATCCTAGGCCCTCCTTAACTGGTATGAACATATGTGTAGAGCTCGAGCGTAATTAAATTTAGGTTCGGGCAACTCAATCCTAATCAGGCAACCTTTGATCCTAAGTGATAGAACAATTTCCTATAGTAGAAATGGTATGAAACCATCTAAAGTATAAGCTTAGAATTTGGATTACAGCTAGTGAATTACAGACTAGGCTACTAGTTATATTAAGCAGTGTAAAGACTAAATATGGTAAGACAATTGAAAGACAACTGAATATACTAAGGAATAGTAGGTTTGATTTAGTTGGAGTAGGACTTCATTCCTTCGATAGATCCCCATAATACTCAAAGGCTTCCTTAGTAACTCTCAGGAAACTTACTTAACTTAGAACTAGTCACATTCGGGAAAAACTTATATACCCCTCAGATTAAATGCTAGGATAAACCAACATGCACCTTAGAATTGCCCTCCCAAGGACTTATTATAATCGGGAATGCAGAGTAGAAGAACTGTATATAAGCGAAGGATTCGCGGTTTGAATCGCATTCTCAATCCTGGTAAATTACCCATGAAATCTATGCTCTGATCAAGCAGAAGATCGGGATCGACTATGATTAAGAATTGATACAACAAATTTTCTATCCTAATTAGGCAGAAAGTCTATGTATCCGGCTCAAACCCACTACACAACTTTTCTTCCGTGTTGGCCCGACTACCTACAATCTAAAGTTATTGCATTGCCTTTGGGAAATGTGAAGGATATATATCTAATAGAGATTAGACATCTTGCCGCAAGCTCTCACCCATCCCTAGAATCAACCACAACACCCATTATTTTTAGTTCCTTTATATAATTATAGGTACCAATGCCATAGTACGCATCATTAACGAAGAAAGACCTATGTCTTGGGAGACTGTATCCCATTCCCTGACAAGGATAGGTCCTAAATTACACCTCGTTCTGACAAACGGATCGAGACATAGATTCTTAAGCCTTGAGAGTACAAATAATTTTTAAGGCGGGTAGAATTTTATGAGTCCAATCTAGTTAGGTCAGCTAATACAACCGTTAGATCAGTGCGGTGCAGCGAAAGTGTGGTTGACCCATGCCCCACTGGCCCAGGATCGAAGAAATTGATTCAAGATATACGTAAGGTTAGGTCATTAAATAGGATTTGAATCTTCCTTAAAATGTCAATACTGAAGTCTTCACAGGAAAACAATTAGAGCTTAAGTGTTGAACTCATTCATATTAAACGATAGGCCTAACAATGGGAACGACCGAATGTCAGTGTATCCATAAACCTACTCGTTAAATACGAACATAATAAAAGTCTTGGCCAACTCTATACGATTAGAAACCCCTTAGGATGATTTAACCCCTACCTTGGACATAGATTCAGACAAGGACTCTCTTAGATCAAGATCCAAAGCACAACCTTATAAATAAGAAATTTGAATCTTTCAGTGATGGGTATTCCCTAAGCTTTAAGAGTGATCGGACTACGGAGTTACTGAAATGTACAAATGCGAAACATTCATGTCTTGACCCAATTCTCAATCCTGACAGACTACCAATGGACTCATTACTTGATCAGGCAAAAGACCAGGATCCACCAGGATTAGGAAGGGATACAACGTTGTCTACCCTGGTCAGGCGAACATTCGATGTATCAGGATCGAGCCCACTACAATAATCTCCCATATTGGTCAACCATTGAAAATATGTATCTTACTCTAAGTACTTGGGAATCTTCGTCAAGACTCTAAAAAGATAAAGAAATAAATTGTAGCAAACCATCAGGGTATAAGCAAGAACTAAAGAGTAAATTTGTTTAAGAAATGTAGACTATAATGCACCAGACTAGCATAGATAGTATACATCCTACCACGCATATAAACTTGAAATCAGTAAAGTTTAGGCAAAAGGAATAATAGAA
This sequence comes from Magnolia kwangsiensis, assembly GCA_037074715.1. Taxonomy (NCBI): domain Eukaryota; kingdom Viridiplantae; phylum Streptophyta; class Magnoliopsida; order Magnoliales; family Magnoliaceae; genus Magnolia; species Magnolia kwangsiensis. The sequence continues at coordinate 152,581,536 of CM073573.1, read as the reverse complement.
TCTTTACTCATTACTCTTAAACAATTTCGGGATGAAATTATTTTTAAGGGGGGTAGATTGTAACACCCCGAATTTTTGCCAACCTGGAGTTAGACGTCTTTAGGCAATGGGTCGACCATAACACCTTGGTAACTTCTCATAACCCAATTGCAAAGGCAAAGAAATCATTTAGGACTAAATTCTTTAGAAATTTAACATGAATTAACTAGCGCTACACTAGATTACCTGCGAAATTAGTACCAACCACTTTAAATACGATCTGTAAGACCCAAAAGCTATAGAATTTGCCTTTTATTTAAACACCCATGTATATTCTTTTCTCCTATATGCAGGTTGGGGAGGATTTCTCCTATATGCAGGTTCTGATCGACGGAGTTATAGGGTTACTGATTAGATGCCAATACACTTGGTATTTTACCTTTTATTTAAACACCCATGTATATTCTTTTCTTTCCATTTTTGGAGTATACATGTATTTAGTTAACCTGGTAACATGTTCACACTCTGGAGACTTACAATTAATTATACATTTTATATATTTATCATAGTCTTCCGCTTGAGAAACTTAACTGTCTCTGGAGTATGATATGATGTTTTGGTCTAATCCCACTCATGTTTATTGCAATAATATGAGCAACATTCAATTATCATTATTTATGTTGCATAAGTGATGCGTTGGAACTCGGGAGCCGAGTTTCTGCTCGACCCCCGATTTTCAGGGCGTTACATAAACAAACGAGACCCAACTTGCGTAAGGTTGCTTTTTGAGTGGCTGATTACCCCAACCTTCTGATATGGCTTCATAGATAGGGTCGGTACCACCTCCTCGAGGCTTTGGACGGTCAGGATCATCAGTCCATCCTGACCATGATCGGTAAACGGCCCACAGTGACCGCATTTCACGGATGCAGAGCCTACTGCGCAAATCAGTTGGCGCTGATGCTTGGTGGGGCCCATGATTGAAGTCGGTGGAGAAATCCATGTCGTCCACCAGATGTGTGTCGAAAAATCAGTTGGAAATGCATGGTTTCAAATTGCATTCAGTGTGGCCTACAGAGTTTTTTATACTATCGTCCATTCTATGTTTGGACGGTTGAAATCTGATACCAGCTGTTTCTTGGAAAAATTCCACCTAGGTCGTGGTTAATAGGCTTGTAGGATTTTGATGAATGGTCCGAATCAGGCCTTTGAAGTGTGGATGTTGCCCATAAGAAAGGACCACAGGTCCATGCGAAACAGATCTTCCGCAGACACTCGTTGTGACGTTAGTGGCCCAATAAGTGATTTCAAATGGAAAATCCACACCATTCATTGGCTTCAGGACGAAAAACAGTCAGGGAAGGACAAGGTTGATTTGATTTCGGTGTGGCCTGCGAGTCTATCTACTCCACCATCCATCGTGCGTTTGATTGCAATTTACGCATGTGTGAATGCATGGGAATAGAAGGACAACTAGGTGAGGGTTGTGCCCCACCTATGGAGAGTATGGATGGTCCAGATCATCTGAAAGGATGATGGGTGGGCCTCACTACACAAGAACGGTTGGCGTGATGCGGACGCTGTTTGAAGAAGGAAGGAACTTGGAAGATGATCGGGTCACACATATTTGATCGACCGTCTCGGTTCAATGCATGTCGAGTGCACTTGTGCACTCATGCACTTGTATTGCCAGTGGGGTCCACTCGTGAGGTATATGCGAAATCTACTCTGTCCACTCGTTGTTCCACCTTATTTAATGGGTTGAGACCAAAATTGCAGCATATCCAGATATCATGTGGACCTCAAATCGCTGATTTATGGGGCTGATCTTTTTATTAGGCCACTTCTAGAGGGATCCAATGGTTGAAAATTTACGTGTACAGTTAATTTATAATCTTGAGGCTATGTATGAAGTTTCAAACTAAATGGATGGTGAGAACCCTGTGATCTTGCATTTTGTATGACTTTTAGGCCACTTAAACTTCAGTTTTCTGATTTTCTCGGATCTTTGGCATGTAATTTTATCAATCTTGGTCCCTTGGAGTCCGTCCCTTGCTCTGGTGGATTTTAAGAGTTAAATCTCAGCTTTAAACACCTTTTTTCATTCTTAGCTCGTAATTACACCCTACATCACAAATGCGATTAAATCGAACCATTAAACAGTATCATGCATGTAAATTCAAGTAATAATTGGGGTCTGATATGCAATATTTGACCCTCAACAATTGCGAAGGGCTATGCTCGGTAAGAAGGCATAGACTTCAGTGAGATATTCATGTCCGTAGTCTAACAATTATTTATCATATTTGTGTTGCATTGGTTGGCCAATACAATATGAAATTAGAATGGTTGGATGTGAAGACTACGTTTCTACATAGGGAAGTAGATGAACAAATCTACATGAAGTAACCTAAATGTTTTGAGGTGCATAGAGAAGAGAATAAGGTTTTTAGGTTAAAGAGGTCGTTGTATATACAACTTAAAACAGTTGCCTAGGTAGTGACATAAAAAGTTTGATTCTTTCATGTTAAGACAACGGTTTATCAAAAGTAAATTCAATTATTGTGTCTACTTCAGATCACTAAGTAATGGGGAACTCATTAGTGTGGTATTATATGTTATTGAAATGCTTATCGTTAGTCATAGCATGTTTGAAATCAATATACTGAAAGTTCAATTATCTAGGACATTCGAGATAAAATATCTAAAGGTTGTAAAAAGGATTCTCGGCATTGACTTACACAAAGATAGGGAAAAGAGCAGGTTATGGTTGTTTAAGAAAAAATATCTTGAGAAGGTCTTGGTCAAGTTCGGGCTTAAAAATGTTAAACCGGTTAACACACCCCACACTGCTTACTTTCGGCTTTCTTTGGGATAATGTCCTATGTCATATTAAGAAAAACAGTATATGCCTCGTGTGTCCTACTCAAGGGCAGTTAACAGTCTTATGTATGTCATGGTTTGTATTAGACCAGATATTTCACATACGGTGGGTGTTGTGAGCAAATACATGTCAAACCCCCACACGCAACACTAGGAGGCAATGAAATAGTTATTTCGTTACATACAAGGCAAATGGACTATGTCTTAACATTAAGTAAATTTGAGGGTAGACTTGTGGGTTATGTGGATGTGGATTATCTTAGCAATGTGGACAATAAAAGGTCAATTTCTGATTACTCGTTTGTGTTAGCTTTGGAAGTAATCAATTGGATATTAAAGCTTCAGTTTGTGGTTATTCTTCCCACAACTGAAGTGGAATATATAGCAGTAACAGAAGCATTTAAGGACGTTATTTAGTTGATAGAGATGATAAATGAATTGGGACTTTAACAGGAAGTCGTGCATGTGCATTATAATAGTGAAAGCGCAATTATTTTGGCAAAGAACTCGATGTACTATTCTCGTACTAAACACATTGATGTTCATCATCATTTTATCTGACAAATGCTAGAGGAAGGCAATGTTACTCAAGGAGATTCATACTAGTGAGAATCTGACAGACATGCTTACGAAGGTGCATGGTTCCTGCAGAGAAGTTCAGGTTTTTCTCGACTTCTTTGGCTTGGCAAAGGATGAATGGAGATAGAGTGTGCATGAGAAACGATAATGTTGCTAGTATGAAGGAGAACAGAGATGATAAAAATAACTTAGAACAATAGATATTGAGGATTAAAGCCGTGGTGGAGATTCTTGACAGAGTGCCTTTAATTGGGTATAGTGCTATTTGGTCAACCAATGAATCCTTGGGTTGATCGAAGCATGTTGTGATGTTCCCAGTGAACCGAGATTTGTTTTAGTTGACCGTAAGACTCTGTCGATATTTCAGTCAACCGAAGGTCCGACCGAGAGAAATGCGTAAATGTAGATTTTTATTTCTAATTTTGTATGGAAGTGTATAAATAAGTTTCGAATTACATAATTAGGGTTGAACAAAATGAGCTTAGCACATTTTCAAGGATTTTGAAGGGAAGATAGGATTTCTCATCTAGTTGTTACATCTCTTGTAACTTTCTAATTACAGTGAATTGTTTGTCACTTTGTGTCATCGTTTTTTTCCTCAAGAGTTTTTCCATGTAATATCCATGTGTTCTGTATAATTACTTCAATTTTCTTTCTCTATTGCACTGTATGATTTTGTTTGAGGTTGCTTCCCTACCAGACAAGTTGTGTTAGGGCTTGTCGCATCCCCAACACATTCATGATCGTTAATAGGGCCCACTGAGATGTGGTTTAGAAATTCAGTCCATCCATCATGTGTGTCCCACTTGGATGAGGAGTCACACTAAGTTTCGATTGTGTGTGTATGCCAATGCTTACCTCTACACTAGTTCTCGTGAGAACTAGGGATAATTTTTTTAGAACTTATCTCACGCGGTATAAGCTCAAATATGAAGAACTCATTTCACGTTATATGAGCTCAAATTTGAACAGACCACATAATGCAGCACCCCATGAAACCTCAGGGCCTAACTTTTACCATGAACCAAAATTTCGGTGGGCCATGGCAAAAGGAAATAGTTTCCTTCCTTGATTTGCCACTCAACGTGAAAGTTGAGTCTTGGGGGTTTCATGAGTGCCGCATCACATGGACCATTTGAGTTTTGGGCCCATGACACCTGTGCACAGGTGAGCATGCCTCTCTCTCTCTATATATATATTTGAATCCACTGGCCATTAATCAATCTTCCAATTTTTAACCCAATGAAGCCAATTAAAAATAGGATTCCGCTCGGGTCATGGAAGGAAGAGCTGAGAAAGCGGAAATAGTCCAGTGTAGATTCAACCTGAACAGCGTGAGTGCATTTAATTACATTTATTACTCACGAAATATCATGATATTTGGTGCAACAAAACGCCCCCTTGATCACCATCAGAGTCAATCACAAGCATATGTCAGGTTTAGACATGGTGAGCCTTGCACATGCAAAACTGTGTGCAGCCATACCAATCTTTCAAACATCAGAAAATATCGAAATGACTACTTAGGGTTTGTTTGGTTTCACCAAATATCATTGTATTTCATGATATTTGCACAAATTAGACCGATTAATCACAAATATTTTTTCATGAAATACCATGGTCTTTGGTGCAACTAAATGAACTCTTACTCAAAAATTTCAATACCCCATTAACGAATTTGTACTTTATTATTTCTGTTTCTGTGTGTAACAACAGGTGTGATCATGTCAGCTACAAGGATCGTAACGAAAGTGATGTGTCCGCAAGACCCACATGGTTTAAGACTCAGTGTAAGCATTTACTTCGGAACCAGCATCGCAATGACATTGTTATGTCTTGTTTGCTACAATATAATGAACAATGACCCCGCTATCTGCTATCACAAAGGCCTGAAATTCAAGCTAGTGAGCGATGACAGAACTGACGATGTGGAAATGCTTAGCCGAGTTGGGTTGCTGGGATTTGGAATGTTTCTCACATGCACCATCACATACACCATATTTCCTGGACATGTAACTGAAGACTTGTATTCTAGAGTCGTAAAAGGCTACTGGTACCCTCTCCTACTCATCTCTTGCTACAATGTGTTTGATCTGATCGGCAAGTCATTGACAACATTTTACGTCACCGAGAGTGTGGGAACTGCTGTTGCCAGTGCATTTGGGAGGTTTCTTTTTTACCCGCTGTTTCGGGGTTGCTTGCACAGGCCGGAATTCTTCAAGTCAGAAATTCTGGTAGCGGCACTGACCTGTCTTCTGGGGTTGACGCATGGGTACTTGACAAACGTCTTCTTGATCCTGTCTCAGAAAGTTGCGGGGGTTGAACGGTTGGAGATTACTGGAATTGCTACGGCGATGTCCTTGATGTGTGGGACCTTTTTTGGCTCGTCGTTGTCTTGGCTGTGGATCATTTGATGGTGAGGATAATTGACTGAAAATAATGTGTGACATATGGGGATATATAGTTAGTGTTTTGCTGCAAAGCTCTGCAGAATAGTATTTGAGTTTCCAACAGCGTTCAACAATATTGCTACTGGAAGTAGTTGTGAATTGCATTGTCTCTTTGCCTAGCATGTCATCCAATTGCAATTTGGTTTACATATCTGTTTGGTGTGTCTTGTACAAAATGCAAATTACTTTGTCATATATTGCCCGGAATATCATAGATATTCTCTATTAACCCTTACAAGCAGATTGGAGGAGGTAACGACTAGATGAGCTTGAATCAATCGAAGAGTGAAAAGGCAAAAAGGTAGAGAGCCGTTTAGTGAACAAATTACTGTTCATGAGCCCACTTGTGGCCACCACTAGTGGTTAGGTCCCACCCGTTTTTCCTCTTAATTACTTCCCTCCTTTAGGATTTCGTTATTTCTCTTCCAAATTTGAACTTCAAGTTTGAAAAATGAAAGGGATGAGAGAGAGAGAGAGAGAGAGAGAGAGAGAGAGAGAGAGAGAGAGAGAGAGAGAACCCTTACCTCGTCCAAACTCATCTCATCTCTCTCAATCCTTTTTATAAATTCGGGAAGGTATCCTCTCCTCCAGAGTGGCAACACTCACTCCTTTTTGGAATTTTTAGATTTTTAAGGATTTAAGGGGTCCGGATGGTCTTATTGTCTAATTGGTTGTGGATAAGATTCAAAGTCGATTAGGAATTGACTGCATGACCCTGATCACTACCTGGGAAACGGGATGGCTCAACCTTGGTGGTAATTTGATTTGGCAGTGGTTATTACTAAGAAAAGGAAAAGAAATAACAACAATGCTCAACTTAGATTATGATTGTAGAGACGGGTTACTCATATCAATCACAACCGATGAAATAATTATTAAAATAGAAGATGACCCTAGATTCCTATGTGTCGAGATCTAAAAATCAACAAAGCGTGTAGAACATACGCCTAGAGAATCATGCAAAGAAATGCAGGAGTTATGAGAAGGAAGTTGTGCAAATAGTATAGAAAGTGAAGCAAATGGTGGTATGAGAACCGCTTGCACATGTGGAAGATTTAAGAGGACGAATGAGAGTTATGACACTCTTCGGAGAAGATGAACGCTGATCTCAAATCCCGACCACACTCCAATTAATTTGAAGCGTTGTGATGGCTTCAATGAATGTATAAGTTTTTTTTTTTTTTTCAAAAGGAGGGCCATGCCCCTAAATCTTTGTTAATATGAACAGATGATGTACAAGCTAGACTTTCAGGTGGGCTCCACACAAAACACCGGGCCTCACCTATCATATTGGCTAATCAGAAAAACAGAAAATGGAGAAAAAAGAAACAAAAAAGAAAGCTAAAGTCACCCTGAAGAAATAGCGAGTAAAGGCAAAGAAACTCTCATGCAGTCTGAAATCTGCAAGAACAGAGGATGCTTGGAGCAAGCCAAGGAATGCAGCAACGCTGGATATTCAAGCTGCCCTAGAAACTGACTTATCCAATTCCCTTTTTTTATTTTCTGGTTTGACGAAGAGACCCAATGCCTGCTCTATCCATGATCAAAATGAAAACAAAGAGAAGATAATCCTTCTTTGGTTTTCTGTGTATTTGAGACAACCCTAAAGGGTTGAATATATCAAGATCTACAATCATCTACACAAGGTAAATGATAAAAACTAAATTATCTATTTATATATGGAAATTAGCTATACAAGGCATGTGACCTGTCTAACATGGAAATTAGCTATACAAGGTATGTTTCCTGTCTAACATCTCCCCTCAAACTGATGCTAGTTATCGACAAGTAATAGTTTGTCAACAAAAATTGAGTGATGTGCAGAAGTGAGGGACTTCGTAAGAATGTCTGCAATTTTATCATGGGATGCGACATGCGAAAGAGAAATGAGCGCAGACTGAAACTTCTCTCGAACAAAGTGATAGTCAACCTCAATATGCTTTGTATGTTAATGAAAAGCAGGGTTAGAGGCAATCTGAATGGCACTGAGATTATCTACATGGAATGGAGTAGGATTCTGTAAATGAACGCCCAAGTCGGAAAGAAGTCCATGTAACTAGACAAGCTCACTACAAGTAATTGACATCGCTCGATACTCTGCTTCCGTGCTTGATTTAGAAAGTGGCCTGCTTCTTACACTTCCAAGAGATGAGAGAAGTGCCGAGAAAAATACAGTAACCAGTCGTATATCTTCGTGTGAGAGCGCAACCGGCCCAGTCGGCATCCGAATAAGCACGAAGATCTAGAGTTGCCTTGGAGGAGAAGAACAGTGATCGATCCAGTATTCCACGTAGGTATCGTAGGATGCGCAACACCGTAGTCATATGAAGAGTCCGAGGAGCAGATACAAACTGACTGACTACCTGGACAACGTAGGTAATATCAAGATGAGTCATTGTTAAGTAAACCAAACTCCCAACTAAATGACGGTATAATGTGGGCTGTATAAGAAGATCACCATCGTCAAGGTCATATTGAAAGTTAAGTTTTAAGGAGTCTGAAATATCTTTTGATTTGTTAATGTGGCAAAGGTGAGAAGATCCTTAGTATATTTATGTTGGTTAACCAGGATCACATGTTTAAAACGTAAAAATTCAAGTCCAAGAAAGTATGTCAGATGTCTGAGGTCCTTCATCTTAAAGGATGAATTCAGAATTTTCTTTAATGTCGAGATGTCAGTAGCATCACTACCAGTTAAAAGTAGGTCATCAACATATACGAGAACAATGACAATTTCGCGATCAGTGGTACCTAAAAATAAGGATGGATCATAACCACTTTGAGTAAAGCCAGCACCTGCAACAACATCGTGAAGGCATTGGAACCATGCCCGAGGTGTCTGTTTGAGTCCATACAGAGCTTTTTTTAGGCGACATACCTTATTAGCAGGGATTAAAGAGCTAGGAGGGGGTTTCAAATATATTGTTGCTTTGAGGTCTCTATGAAGAAAAGCATTTTTTACATCCATTTAAGTAAGTGGCTAAGAACGAATGGATGACATTACCAAAAGAGTGCGAACAATTTTCATCTTGGCCACAGGAGCGAATGTCTCATCATAATCAATTCTGTGTTCCTGTTTATATCCCTGAGCGAGAAGCCGAGCCTTGTATCGATCCAATGATCCATCAGACTTGAGCTTTACAGAATAAATGCATTTACTACCAATTAATTGTTAGTCAATGGGTCGAGTGACAATGTCCCACGTATGGTTATCATCTAATGCTTTAAGTTCGTCTGCCATAGCCTTCTTCCAACAATCATGAGTGACTACTTGAGGGTATGAAGTAGGAATAGATACAATATGCAAAGTAGCATTCATGGCAGACATAGAATATATCAAGCGATCAGGTTTTCGATGTACAGGAGCAGAACGACGCAGCAAGGTGGGTTCTGAATCGGTAATAGGTACAGTAGGGAGAGTAATAGGTGGTGGATCTATGCGTGGTCATCGTGAGTAAACCTACAATGGACAAGGAAGTATACCCGAGGTAAAAGGAATGTCAGGAAAAGCGGTAAGACTAGGAGAGTTTAGTGCAGACGGAAGAGGAACAGATGAATGAAAAGTAATATGCTTAAGAAAAATAATATGTTGTGACACTCGAACACAACGAGAGACCAGATCATAGCATCGAAAGCCCTTTTGAGTTTCTCCAAATCCCAAATACATACATTTGACTGATTTTGGGAAGATTTTGTTACGTTCACGTGATGTCAGGTGAACATAACATACACAACCAAAAACACGAAATATAGAATATGTAGGAAGTAAACCAGTGAGAATAAAGTAGGGAGATTTACTATGCAGAACTTTGGTTTGCATCCGGTTAATCACATAAACTGAATGCATCATAGCTTCTACCTAGAAGGAACAAGGAACACTTAAAGTTATCATCAGGGTGTTGGCAGTTTCAATAATATGACGATTTTTTCATTCAGCCACCCCGTTCTATTGTAGAGTATCAGAACAGGTAGTCTGATGAATAATCCCACGATCTTAAAGATATGTACAGAAATTTATGAAGAGATACTTTCCCCCTGAGTCAGAGTGGAGAGTTTGAATTTTTACTCAAGATTGAGTGTCCACCATAAAGTAAAATAGCTTGAATTTTTTAAAAACCCGTGACTTAGAATGCAGAAAGTAAATCCATGTGAAACGTGTGAAATCATCAATGAATATAACATAGTATCGTAGTAGAGAGTGACATAATTGGTAAAGGACCCTAGACATCCGTATGCACTAGCTCAAATATAGATAATGATTTTGTAGTACTTAGAAGAAAGTGAATACACTTACTTTTTGAAAGACAACAAGAAGAATAAGAATAATCTAAATTATTTTTATTAAGAGAAATATTCCCTAACATGTCAAAAGAAAATAATTGAATCAACCGATCGGAATATGGATGACCCAGACGAAAGTGCTAGAGTTTCGACATTTTATTTGCCGAACAAATATCTGAGGAAGATAGAAAAACAAACAACGAGCTGGAGTGACGGATGGGTCAAAGTCCAACACGTACAGACGTCCATGCCGCCTACACCTCCCAAGTACCTTCCCCGTTGCCAGATTCTGTACAAAACAACAGATTAGAAGAAATATGACTAAACAGTTATTAGATGTAAATTGACCAACAGAAATTAAATTTGAAGAGAGTTTAGGGACATGAAACACATCACGAAGGGTGAACTGGCGATGGGTAGAAGGAGTGAAAGTTAAGGAACTAACGGACTGAATGGGTATTCTAGTGCCATCCGTAGTAGAAATAACCTGATTGCCAGTGTAGGGACGAATGTCGCAAAGATGTGATATGTCACTAGTTATGTGATTGGAAGCATTTGAATCGCAGAACCATGTAGAAGATGAGTATATACCTGACATACCGGCAGTAGAAAAGGCCTGCACGATTTGCTGGAGCATCGCAGGAGTCAAAGGTAAGAAAAGTCCTTCAACAAAAACAGTAAATGCAGTATCACTAACAGAATGCTTGGTAGAAATACTGACAAAAGTAGTAAAAAGAGCACGACCATGGACACGATCTCGACCACCACGTCCACTATCTAAAGAGGATGTAGGCACGTGAACAGCAGTCCTGAATACCATGACCAGTTCATCAACTATAAGTGCACTAATCTTTGCACTAAGCGATGACATGTCCCACTTTGTTGCAGCCGCGACGAGTTAAAAAAGTGGAACCACGGTTTGGTGCAGAGGTGGATACGAGTACTAGATCAGATGATCCCAGAGTTAGGGAATGTGAGAGAGAGTTCAGTCATTGTTCCTCAGCTAATAAATCATCAATAACTGAATTCAATGAAGGAGTTGGGATATGGTTCAGAAGAGCAGCCCTACAATGCTCAAATTCAGGATGCAGTTTCATAAGAAATTTTTGAACTCACGCACTATCATGCATTGTTTGGAATATCTAAAAGTCATGAGGAAATTCTAGATCCATCATAGCCATCTTTGTCCAAATTGTAACAATTGTAGAGTAGAATATTTGAATACTTTTGTCACCCTAAGTAAGGTGAACTCGATCTTGTTCCAAGCCGTATAACCAAGCTGCATTACTTTATTAATAAATTGTCTAGAGATTCTTCTACATTGCCGTAGTGGTGTGGTGTGGCGTGAGGCCAATAACAATTGACTGATCGACCGAATCGAGAATCTAAGTAATAATTCGTCCATTGTTTATTTTCCACTAAGCTATTTTGTTGGCATCTGTGGAAGTGGGGATAGTAACTGATCTATCAATTAGTCCTTACAAACCATGACCTTTGAGGAAACTCTGAAAGTGGATGGCTCATAGATTGTAGTTGGTACCATCGAAACCACATCGTGGGGCCTCTTTACGGGAGGAGTCTTTGTCCATAGATCGGAAGTGGTGTAAATCAAGCTAAGGAAGGATGTACTTTGCAGCAGAAGAGCAACAAGGTTGGTCAGACGGGACTTGGGGTGGGTTAGACGGGGCTGGGGTGTTCGGACGAAGCTGGGGTTGGGCGGTGGTTGACATAGTAAGGGCGTAAGAGGTGGTACCGGAACAGGGTTTGCTGATGCAGGAGAGGCCGGATCTGTTAGGAGCTGGTACCGGTGACGAAGGAGGTGCCGGATCAGGATGTGCAGCTGAAGATGGTGGAGCAGGGTTGGATTGCTGGAGATCAGTATGGCTCTGATACCATGAAAATAAAGAGAAGATAATCCTCCTTTGGTTTTCTATGTATTTGAGACAACCCTAAAGGGTTGAATATATCGAGATCTACAATCATCTACATAAGGTAAATGATAAAAACAAAATCACCTATCTATACATGAAAATTAGCTATACAATGCATGTGGCCTGTCTAACATGAAAATTAACTATACAAGGCATGTTTCCTGTCTAACACAAAAGGCCTTGAATTTCCCGTGGAAGGTCTGAATTATTGGAATAAATCTTGTTGGGGCATCCATAACTAGCCCTCTTCGCTAAAGTGTCAGCCACTGAGTTATCATCCCGCAAAGTGTGGGAAAAAGAGAGGTGAAGGGGCTCTCGCTTCTCAAGTATAGGACCCACATACTACCAGATGTTCCAGGGGCAATTATCAGAACCAGAAGAAGCCACCTCCACTATGATACGCGAATCAGTTTCTACTATAATGTTATATAAACTCATTTCACTACAGATTAAAATACCATCTAGCATGGCCCTTACTTTAGCTATAGTGTTGGAGATTCGCCCGTATATGTTGTGAAACGTAAAAATAATGTGGCCATGGTGATCCTTACAAAATCCACCACCGCCTAAGCCTTGATTTCCTCTCAAGAAACCATTCACATTCAGCTTCAATCTGCCCAAGCTCGGTCTTAGCCATTTGATAATCTTCACATGTTCCTTTCTTGGAGAGCAAATGGGTGATACGCCTAAGGTCTTTAGCCCTATCAATTCTAATAGAAGGTTTCTATCTAATATCAGCATACCACTCCTCGTTTCGTATAGCCATGAATGAATCTTTGCAATAACACACATTGTGCTGAAGGGGATGCCTTCATATCGAGTTGTATTACAACCCAACCATATCTCCCAAAGAACAAAGATTGGGGCAAAACCCCTAAGGTTAAGCCATCTAGTGGCCTGACTGCCTAGGCTAAACCACAAGCTAATCCGCTCATCGATTGATTGGTCCATGGAAAAAGGAGCATAAAATATAGAGGGTAAATGTCTCCATACCTAGACAACAACTTTGCCTTGGCTGAATAAATGGTCCAGATCATCAACGTTGCTGGGCTGAGAAGGAAAGGCAGATAGGTACAGCTGTAAGGAATCATGTCACCCAAGAATGGCTCAACTCCAAATTATGCTCGATACTTGCAGAAGGGGCACTCGATGGGAGATAGGAAGCAACAATGGTATCACTATATTCTTCGCAACATTCGCATTTAGAAACCAAGGGGACTCCAAGTTTGTGCATCGCCAAGTCAATTGGAAGAGCTCTATGTCTGAGTTTCCACGGGAAAATTGCTAGCTTGGGAGGGACCCACTTGTTCCATAACCACTTAGGCTAGTTGACTTCTAGATTCTTAAGATGAATGGAGTTCCAAACAGACTTCAAAGTGAATGCACTGGATGACATGTGTTTCCACACTAAAAGATCCTTTCTTCTCGAGATAAAGATGTCACATCCTCCGATATTCTAGATAACTGCATTTGGGATGATGCCATACAAATAAGAGGCTCTCTTGGTTCCCGTCTGATCCCAAAAATCCTTCACCATTATTGGTCCTTGAACATGCATTGGAATGGGGGCATGACTAGTTCCGACAATAAGACCACCTCTCGTCTAGTTGGATATCCAGAAATTTACATTACCTTCTCCAATCAGTCATTAGGAGTTGTGGATTGTAAATAGTAGAAGTTTCCTTATGTCCTTTCACATACTAGAGTCTTCCTTTCTCGTGGAACCGTTGCTAGTAATTAATCACTGCATGTATTTGGCTAAGAAGAGTTTGGCCCTGAGGGATTTGCTAACAAGAAGTCCACAGGTAATTTTACAACAAAATGCCTGCATAATAACAATAAAGTTGCGTGTCCCTAGGTCTCCTTCAGACGTGGGCCAACATATCGGTGACCAACTGATCCAGTGATATTTGTTACCTTGTTCTGAATTGCCCCAAAAGAAATTAGCAAAGGCTTTATCCATCTTGTAGCAGGTAGACTTTGGAATGTGGCAAGCTGTGAGGAGGTGCCTGAAGAAGCTGGCTAGAACATGCTTGATGAGGATCAATTTGGTTACTTGATTGAGGAGGATGACTTTCCTACTTATAATTTTATTGGCTATCTTCTGAATGATCAATTGCACCAGGTGTGACCGAATCCTGCTTTTGGACAGTGGCACTCCAAGGTAAGAAATTGGGAGGAATGCCTGTATTACGAATGATCTTCTGAGCTTTCAAGGACAAAGCTTTGTGAGGAAGAATGAAGGAGGTATTAGATACGTTAATTTTTTGGCTCGATGATTTCTCATAAATAGTCAGAAATTTTAAAAGACCTAAAAGAGAAGATGACCTACCATTCAGGAAAATAATTGTATCATCAGCAAAAAGAAGGTGTGAAGTTAATGGGCATTGTCTGGACATCTTGTAAGGATGGCACAATCCTGACAGGAACAGATTTTTCAATCCTCTACTGAGAGCTTCGATCATAAGAATGAAAATGGCAGGGGACAAGGGACCTCCTTGGCGTAAACCTTGTGAGGATTGCAAGAATCCCAAAGTTTTGTCATTGATGAGGACAAAAAACCAATTATCCATCCAACATCTCTGGGCCATGGCTATCCAATCTTGATGAAAACCAAGCTTGCGAAGAATTTTGTAGATGAATTCCCATTCCAGTCAGTCATATGCTTTCTCGATGTCAAGTTTAAGGATCAAATTTCCCCCAAAAACTTTCCTATCAATATCAGCTGCTAGGTCATTTGCAATGCATACGTTTTCTACTATTGATCTACCCTTCACCAAAACTCCTTGTTCATCAGAAATGATTGTAGGGAGAATGGTTGATAATCTCACAGCTATAATCTTGGCAAAGATCTTATGAATGCAATTGCAAAGGCTGATCGGTCTGAAGTCGGAATGCCGGACTAGGTTGTCTTTCTTTGGGATAAGGCAGATGTTAGTGCATTAAAATTCCCTAGGGACTAGACTGCCTGCAAAGAAGTCGCACACCGCATTATGAACATCCATACCCACAATGCTCTAGCATGATGAGAAGAAAGCTCCAGAGAAACCATTAAGACCTGGGATGCTATCTATTGGAATCAATAAGGTAGCTTCATAGATCTCTTCCAATGTGGGGGTTCTCATAAGAGATTCATTCATAAAGGAGTCAGCTGAGTGTTGGATGTTATGAAGGATGTTGTCTTCAATTTCATGTTTCTCAAAAGAAAACAACGAACTGAAGTGCCTAATTGCTTCCGATCCTATATCTTCCTCCTTTTCCAAGACGTTACCTGAATGATCTACAATGGTCTTGATCAACATCCATATGCTTCTTTGAATGACTAAGTTATGGAAGAAATTTGTGTTATGGTCCCCTTCCGCTAGCCATTTGATCATCGATTTGTGTTTCCAGAAGATATCCTCCTGGAGTTGAATTTTTGTAAGGTCCACTTGAGCCTTAAAGAGTTTGTCATAGTCTTCAAGCGATCTAGAGCTTTAGAGGGATTCATCAGCCAAGTTAATTTCTCTCTCTACTTGCATGATTTTCTTAAAAATGTCACCAATGAGTGTTTTGTTCCATATTGTAAGGATACTCTTAACATTCTTCAAGCAGAATGGAGAATATATAATAAACGTGAGATTAGAGTATAAGTTGGGCTTGATGGTGCTACTTTCCATTCATAACTCTAGGTGGCTTATTATTAATGGCATTTCTAATTTCAAAAATGGACTGGAGGAGAGTTGCTTGCTAGTTCGGTCTTGGGTCAGATCCCACTTCATCTCTTAGAAGATTCAGTTAGTGACTTCTGGGTTCAACCTGGAAATTGGGATTTTTTGGAAGTTGAACACTTGATTCTAATAGCAAACTTACAAACGATCTTAGATGGTGGCACAGGGATAGACATGATGAGGTTGATCATTGTCTTCCTTAAGGGGATAATTACTTAGAATCCACAAAGTTTCTTCGAACTCCTCACAGTGATTCCTCGAATCCACGAGAAGAAATAGAAACTAGAAATAAATCATAATAATTTCAAAAATAAATTGATTGATGATAAAAAAAATGAATTTACAATCCTTTAAATAGTGATACCAAACCTAGGAAGAAGTTTCATAATCAAACTCCAACTCAAACTGGATCCTTACTCTTGCTCCGGTGGTAGGGTGTTGAGGTGGTAGAGGAGTTTCAACACTTGGTCAAGGGTTTGAGTATCCACGTGGTGAAATCCCAATACGGCGTGAGTGTGTGAGGGTGAGTGCGTCTGTTTAAAAAAAAACCCTCCAACTCAAACTCCCTAAAATAAATAGTCATGATTTCTACTAAACTTCATGGTTTTTGGCCAAAAATAATTAGTATTCAATTTGCCCTAACCATGTTATTCCCCTGATTTTTCTAAGCTATTTTGATGTGGGGCACAACCAAACAGATCAAAAGTTATGATTGAACTCAAACTTACTATAAATAGTAAAATGAAAATAAAATGGATTTTCGAACGCCGATATGATGGAATCTCACAAATTTGGCTTGGGTAACTTGGAATAGTGGGATTGGGTGGCTAAAGTAGCTTGTATTACCCCAAAATCATGTATGGTACGTGGAATAACTCATTCTGCTACCTGCGATCTACCCTTATCTGGTCCATCTTGGAAATGAAGTGTCCCTGACCCGCTATACATCAGATAGCAGCATCTTCATTTCATACAGGGAGGATCATCTCGTCTGGTTGGCACAATCATCTGGAAAGTGTAAGTCTATTATCTGGATGAGGATATTCCAGAGATCGGCTATGCACAGTTCATGAAGATCAAGGGTACGAATGACTTACCTAACTGAGACGCCATGAATACCAGATAAGAATACCAGAAACCTCTGCCACAGTCTTCTTTTCCTTCACACCCTTATTCAGAATAGTAGATGGAAATTCAGCTTCTGTCGTGGTGGTGGATCGGGGACCCAGCAGTCTCTTATATAGAGTCTGTGGAGAGAGAGTTTGAAACTCATCACAACTCTCTCTTCCACGCTCCACATCTCTGTGTCCTAGGATTAACTCAAGTAGCCCTACGTAAGGCTATAGCATTCTGCCCCTAATATGCACTGCTGCGCAGATAGGCTATGTCGGGGATCACTTGAAGTGGGGCACACTGGTGTACTTTAATCACATAATCTAACTGAAGGACAATCCAAACCGTTGATCAATAAGGCCCACCACATAAAGTTCTTATATTCTCCCATTTGGGCCTCATTGAGCAATGTCAATGATTGTCATATAGAATAATATTGAAAATAAGTTTTAATTTTAAGAAAACATCCAAATGGTTAACTAATAAAATAGTTGGACAATATGAGCAATGATATTCAATCTGGTCCATAAAGATTGTTAGTATCGAAACGCGATAGTTGTCACAACATTTAATTTAAGCGAAGTGAGGCTAAGCGCGATCACAAGTACTTTTAATCTTAACAACATAGATCAGGAACTAGAAAATGTGGTATAAGGATTACACATATTAGTGTGATGATATGTGTCTATTTTTAAGAGGTCCTGAAGCTTTTACATGTCTCCAACGAGACACGACTGTAGTTCTATTTACTCAAAATTTGCACATATACATAGAGACATAGAAATAAATCTTTATATCAAAATCACCAAAAATAAAACTACATAAAATGATATCTCTAAATGTCTGTAAAAATTAAAATATGCTCAACACTCACTAACTGAAAATATCTGTGAAATCAATGACTCCTATGGATGTCACATGCTCCTGAAATGGCATGATAGAGAGCCTTTTAGTGAGCGGATCTGCAATCATCTGCTTAGTACCGATGAATTCCAGGGACACTTGATGATTCTGAACTCTTTCATTTACAATGAGATATTTGATATCGATATGTCTCGATCTTGACGAATGCTTGTTGTTGTTAGAGAATGAAATAACAGCTGAATTATCACAAAATATTCTCAAAGGTTTGGGATATGATCCAGTACCTGCAAACCTGATAAGAAACTCTATAACCATAGTGCCCAATTAGATGCCCCATGGCAGGCAATAAATTCAACTTCCATAGTGGATGAGGCTATGGTAGATTGTTTCACGCTTTTTCAAGACATAGCTCCCCCACCATCATGAAGATATATCCTAAAGTAGACTTCTTAGTGTCAACGCAGCCTACGAAGTCTGCATCTGAGTATCCGATCAACTCTAACCGATCAGATCTTCTGTATATGAGTCTAAAGTCTTTTGTTATCTATAGATACCGTAATACTTTCTTTGCACGATCCAATGTTATATTCCTGGATTAGATAGATATCTTCTCAACATTCAAGTGACAAAGGCAATATCTGGTCGTGTACAGACTTGAGCATACATGATGCTCCCTACTACTGATGCGTACAAAAATTCTTTCATTCGATTCTTTTTCAAATCATTCTTTGGACACTAAAATAGACCAAATTTGTCGCCCTTCATAATGGGTGACTGTCCGAAAGCACAATTTTGCATGTCATACCTTTCAAATACCCTAGTAATATTTTGAGATAAGAATTTCTTGGTCTCGCTCAACATCATGGTATCATTGCTAGCCATCAGAATGTTATCAACATACAAAATCATTATAACGAACTTACTCCCACTGATTTTAATATAGATACATTCATCTGCAGTATTTTCTAAAAAGCCGTATGAAGAAATTACTTCATGAAACTTTAGGTACCACTGTCACGATGCCTGTTTCAACGCATAGATGGATTTCTTTAGTTTGCAAACCAAATGTTCTAAGCCATCTACTACAAAATCTTTGGGCTGCAACATGTATACATTCTCATTCAAATCCCCATTGAGAAATGCAGTCTTTATATTCATCTAATGTAACTCAAAATCCAAATGAGCTATAAGAGCCATTATGATCATAAATGAGTCTTTCTTAGATACCGGTGAGAAAGTCTCCTTAAAGTCAATGCCCTCATGTTGGTTAAAACCTTTGGCAACAAGTCTACCTTTATATCTTTCGATATTACACTTGGAGTCCCTCTTAGTTTTAATATCCATTTATAACCAATCGACTTTATTCCAGTGGGTAACTCTACATGATCCCATACTTTATTATCCCTCATGAATTTCAACTCATTTTTCATTGCATCAAACCAACGAAAAGGATCAACACTTTGTTTGACTTGTGTAAAGGATTCAGGATCCTTTTCCACCCCTATATCAAAGTCGATCTCCTATAAGTATACGATGTAATCATCTCGATTTACAGGTTTTCTCTCTTTAAGATCTTCTCGATGGTTCAGCTTATTGGGTCTGATCTTGGTTTTCCTCATAAGTGGTTTGTATATGAGGTTATACATGGTGTTCTGTAGTAACTGCAGGATCGTATGCATTATTAATATCCACGTGATTTAAAGTGACTATGACTGGGGTCACAGCCCTTTGTTCCTCGAATACAAAATTTTTAATATTCGAGCTCCCACTGTTTTCAATGTCCTCAATGAATCTAGCATTCTCAGTCTCAACAATCCTGATAAAGTGGGAAGGACAGTATAATCGATAACCTTTTGATCTTTCTAGGTATCCAATGAAGAAATAACTTACGGTTATAGGATCAAGCTTCTTTTCATGCGGGTTATAAATTTTAGCCTCAGTAGGACAACCCCAAACATGTAAATATCGGAGACTTGGTTTTCTCTCATTCCACAACTCAAAATGAGTTTTGCTTACTACTTTGTTGGGAACCTTGTTTAGTATATGAATTACGGTTTTGATCGTATCACCCCACAGAGATTCTGGCAATGTCGAGTTATTGACCATGCTTCGCACCATATCCATAAGGGTGCGATTGCGTCTCTCAGCCACACTATTCTGCTTTGGAGTACTAGGCATAATGTACTGAGCGACAATGCCACAATCCTGCAGGTATCTAGTGAATGGCCTTGGATTACGTCCTGATTCATCATATCTGCCATAGTATTCACCACCATCAGATCTAACAACTTTGATCTCTTTATCGAGTTATTTTTTAACTTTGTCTTTATAGATCTTAAAAGCATACAGGGCATCTGATTTCTTATTGATAAGGTAGAGGTACTCGAAATGAGAGTAGTCATCTATAGAGGTAATAAAATATTTGTGTCTACTCCATGAAGCTGTAGGGAATGGTCCACAAATATCTGTATGTATCATCTCTAATAGATCTACACTCCTGGTGCATCTTTCTTTATAGTTCCAGTCTGTTTTCCTTTTATGTAATTAATGCATACTTTATAATCAGAGAAGTCTAAAGAATACAAAATTCCTTCTCGCACAAGCCTATCTAGTCTCTCACGAGATATATGGCATAGTCACCTGTGCCACAATATGGAGGAATTCTCATAGTCTAGCCTTCACTTGGATCCCACTTTATTTTCATGCAAGGTATTAATATTATAGACGTGAGAGGTAATCAAGTCTAACTGGTATAAGTTGTTTACTATAGAGCCGGTTCCAACTTTAATCGAATTAAAGCAAATACTAAAGCTATTATTTCCAAAGTTGAATGAATATCCTAACTTATCCAAACAGAAAATTGAAACTAAATTACGTCTTATAGACGACACACAAAATGTATTTACTAAATTCAAAAAATAACCAGACTTCAACTTAAGCCTATAGACTCATATTGCCTCCATGTCAACCTTGATACAATTGCCTATGTATACTGAGCGCTCTACATCAGTTGGTGGCCTGACCTATAGTAATTCTTGCATATAAGTGCATATGTGAATAGTAGTTCCTGAATCTATCTACAGATAAGAACAAAATGATTACCTTTCTTTATGACCCAATTCTTAAACCCTTTACAGTCTTTCTTTAGATGACTCGTCTTTTTGCAAAAGAAGCACGGTTTGCCTTTAACACGTTTGTGTTTAGATCCATTTTCAGATTGATTCTCATGGTTTCTAGAGGATCCAGACCTTGTTTCCTTTTCCTTTTACCTTTATTACCTTGCCCGTGCCCATGACTTGAGGTCACCATATTAATATTGTGATCTTTGACCATCTGCCTGATCTTGTCTTCTTCTTTGATGCACTGAGTAATAAGTTCATCCAATGTCCACATGTCCTTTAGAGTATTATAGTTTATCAGGAACGTGCCGAATTGGAGAGGTAAGTTGTTCATGATCAAATGAAAAATTGATCATCAGTGAGTACAAGCCCTAGAGAACGGATCTTAGAAACAAACTTGATCTGCTCTGTAATGTATTCATAGATATTACCTTTTCCGTCGTAGGATGAGTGAGTCAATTTATTCAAAAGAATACTCGTTTCAGACTTATCGGATTTCTTAAATCATTTTCCCATTTTGGTCAGGAAAGTTTTGGCCTTATCTATTTCAAGTGTGGCACCCTTCATCAATTCAGAAATCAAATACTTAATGACTTTTGGGCATATATCATTTGATCTAAACCATGCCTCTCATCGATTATATTTTACTTCAGTGGCATTATCAGATGGCTTTGGTGGTTCTGGTGTTACCAGGGCAAGGTCTAATTGAAGGCAACCCAGTACAACTTCAATGACGTTCTTCCATTGAGTATAATTAGACCCATTTACGGCAGAGACTTAATGTGTATTAGTTGGAATTGAGACTGAAATAGAAGAGATACATATATATTTACAATAATTCATTATTTCACAAAGTGATTTCGTGAATGTAAACAAAAATATCAGGAAAAATTAATCAATTCAGTTGCTAAGGGAGGCATCAACTGAATTACCCAAGATGAAGATGGGCCCAACCATCACATTTTAGTGAGAATCTGTTACATCATCACCATTCCTCCTGTGGGTTGTAATAATAATATGCTAGTGATCCTCCAGAACATGAAGCTAAGTGATGTTAGTCATGTAAATCTGAGACACTCAACACCTGTGGGTGAGATGAGTCTTTCAACTTTACATCACCAGTACCATTTACTTCACCCGTTCACATGACTATCAAACGATAATCGTCTATGTTTTCGTTACCGTATACATGAAAATGTAAACGCAACTATATGCAATCCTCGTTATCCCAATGTTACAAGTCTGTACTTGTAAAATTTTCATCAATTGAGGTCACTATAGTGGCTAACGCAACCAAATCCAACATTACAAATATAGACTTAGAATTGTGATTATAATCATGCCTCTCAATGGATTATATCTTAATTAGTCTAATACGTGTTCACTCCCCAAGTGCAGGGTTGTGATGTAGTAATAACTCGGTAAGACCGAGGTCGAATCCCAAGGGACTGAAACTTGTACGTTATCTAAAATTAAATAGAACTAGAACTAGGCTAAGATGAATTCTAAATCAATTAGCAATGGTGAAATACTTGTAGAATAATTAATCTAAATCTTAGGAAAAAAATCAGAGATAGGAACTAGGGATTCAGAGGATCCACTTGTAGAGATCAGGGAGAATTTATGCTTGCATCAAAAATCAGAGAAATTACTGAACTGCCGTTGATCTAGTTTTCAAAGAGATGAAAGGTGTATGAATTAGAATGGATTCCATCACCAAACCATGCCCACAGACTATGGCAAACAACAGAATTAAACTAATTACCAACCAATCATATGTATGAAGGTTAAGAAGGGTACCGTCATCCAACCATGCCCAGGAGACTATGGTGAACAACAGGGCTTCCTAACGTCATAAACATTAAAGAGAATGGGAATATTAAAAGTCATTGCAGACCCATTGTAATTTCAGTCACAATAGACCATTAAAAACCTAAAATATTTCCATTAAAATCAAACTAAAACCAACTTCAATTCAAAAATTAAAATTAAATTAAAAGCATATAATCTCTCATCTCACTACAAGCTTCACCTCCTAGCCCTAGCTAGGAGGATTTAGCCTGCCATGGATGGGCTCAATCCAAATAAATAAAGAGAAAAAGAAAAGGAAAAGAAAAGGGAAAGAAAAAAACCAAGCTCCTCTCTCTCTCCTCTGACCACGTTCAAACCCAAGCTCGAGCCCTCTGTTCTTCCTCCTAAGACCTTGAATGAATGCTCCCCACGTCCAAAAACCTCTTTTTATAACTGCTGGAAGGCTGGAGTCAGTGACAGAGTTGTAGCAGGACACGGAGTGCAATTTTCGCAGCCAAGTTCGGTACAATGAAACACGCCACTTTCCTCGCTCAAATTCCAAAGAAACACCGTCCCTTAGTACTTTCTTGGGTCCTTTACATGATAGAAGGTTCAGATATGCCATATGATCAAAGATGGTGGGCCAAAACTGTCCGGAAAAGTCAGTTTTCGCGGATGTGCGAAACCTTTCGCACCATTTCGCTGTTGTGGTCGGTGGGCCCCACAGAAGAATTTTCTGGAAAATCCACCCCGTCCATTGGATTCAGAACGAAATTTCAGTCAAGAATGGGTGGTTTTGAACGTCCATTGACGTGGCCCAGAGAAGAAATCACAGAAGAATCAGTTTTGAACGTTACCGAGCAGCCCTTTTGTGGCCTCTGTATCTCACACGTGTGCACGCATGGGTGAAAAGTGACAACATGGTTTTGTAGTGCTCGCGACTGTCTACACGGTGGACGGTTCGGATTAAGCTTATGGGGCACGTGTAGGGCCCACATCTGATCGCAAAAACGGCCAGTGGCCGTTCGTCCGCTGTACGGTTTTTTTTTTTTTTTTTTTTTTTTTTTTTTTTTTTGAGTTATAGACGGAAACGTCGGTCAGCGCAGCTGACCGACTTTTGGGAAATTTGGCGCACGGCGGGTGCACATGTGCACTGTACACACTCATCTCATATGGGGTCCATTGCACTGTTTTGGAGAAATCTGCACCGTCCATCTGTTTTGACTCCTTATTTAAGGCGTCAATAATAATTTTGAGGCAGTTCCAGATATCAGGTGGGCCCAGAAGCAACGGTTTATAGGCTGATCTGTCAGTTAGGGCACTTCCCGAGATCTTCAATGGCTGAAATTTTATATGTACGGTTAATTTATGGTCCTCAGGCGACGTATGAAGTTTCGAGCTGAACGGATGGTGGGAACCTCATGATCTTGCATTCTGGACGTCCTTCAGGCCACTTGAGCTTCAATTTCTAACTTTTCTCGGATTTCTGACCGTGTATATTTGTCAATCTTGGTCCCCTGGAGTGTGTCCCTTGCCTTTGGCGTCATCAGATCGTTAAATCTCAACTTTTAACGTCTTTTTTCCATCCATGCTCATAAAATCACTTTGCCATACAAGAATGAGAAAACGAGCCATTAGACAGCATTATATTCGTAAATCCAGACAATATCTGGGGTCTAACATGCAATATTTGACCCTCAACAATACGGCATATAAGATGGTCGGTATTGATCATTGGAAAATATAGAAACCTTAAAGTGAAATATGTAGTTAATTTTCACATTATATAATCCAATGGTCCATATCAACTACAAAAGGTGGGTAATGGGCTATAACTGAGCCAAATTAAGACTTCGCATGATAAATGAACATTACAAATCTAATGCTTGACATTCACAGATAGAACGTTGGTCATAAGAACATTACAAGTCTGTATCTGAATGTTTATCTAGTGAATGAGTTGGAATTGTGTACGTTCAATAGTTTGGACTTAAAATACGATCTCTATACGTACAATCACCTTGCCTTGATTGGGCCAAAGATTGTTGGAGTGTGCCCATGAATTCGAGTTGAAATTAGTAGGCCCTCAAAAGTTTGGGCCTAATTAAAGACTTATATCATAAGGTGATTAGACCCAAGATCCTGTATAGGTCCAAAGTCTAGGCCCATGTATACCCGAATAAGCCCTAATCGGGAAAAAAATTGTGCAACTGAGGTGCACATGTATGGCCTTCAGATGAGGCCCACTGTGTTTATGAGGACACTGTAGAATGGGCCGAGGAGTGCAGAACGGGCCCATAACAGAAGTCAGGCCCCACAACCCAATAAAATAGGGCAGGAATCACGATATTGGGTCCAAAAGGCAGACCCGAATGGAATTCAATTGGGTCTGCTTACCCGTTAGTTAAAATGGGAGAGAACCCGTTGATTTCTTTTCAAGAGGGTAGTAAGCCTTAGGCTCAAGCTCGTCTATGAAAAAAATCTCTCATTGTAGGGGAGAGAAAGAGAGAGAGAGAGAGAGAGAGAGAGAAGACGCTCTCCCTGTCTGCCCGACGCATCTCGAAGGAGATCAAGTCTATCTGATATGTAGTGTGTCTTGTAGTCGTAGAAACTGAATACGACATCGGAAGCATTGGCTGCGATCGTGGCCGCTGCTGCCATTGATGAGTGCGAAGGCTCAAGACGCTGATGATGACTCCGGATAGAGGGAAAAAAGTGGTGAGTCATCACCTTCGTCCGCTTGTACAAGGTTCGTCAATGGCCGCCGGTACGAATGACCAAGGTAAGAGGCCTGTAAGGGGTTCTTAAGTCCTTGATGATTAATGGGTTTTTCAAGAATCTCCAACAATGGATTTGAGAATGGAAATCCCCAATTGTGCAACTAGATTTGGGGATTTTCAAAATTCCTTATGAATGACCGGATTTAGGGCTATTGGAACTGAAATCCCTAATCTGGATTTGGGTTCGAAATCCCTAATCTGTTGTGCTAGATTTGGGTTTGAGAATCCCTAATTAATGGATTTGGGGATTTCGAATATGAAATTCCATATTTCCTAATTTGGGGATTCAAATCTAAAATCCCTAATTTCCTGATCTGGGGATACAAATCTAAAATCCCTAATTTTAAACAAAATTTGAAATCCCAATTTGCCTGATTTGGGAATTCGAATATCTGATTTTGAATATGAATCTTCAATGTATGAATCTGAATCTGATCAATTCATGTCTCCGCACAGTGACTCTGATACCAACTGTAAGTCTATTATCTGGATGCGAAAATTTTAGAGATCGACTGTGCACATGTCATGAAGATCAAGGATTCGAATGGCTTATCTAACTAAGACACCATGAATACCAAATAAAAATACTAAAAACCTCTGATGTAGTCTTCCTTTCCTTCACACCCTTATTCAGAACAGTAGATAGAAATTCGGCTTCTGTCATGGTGGTGGATCGGGGACCAGCAGTCTCTTATATAATGTCTGTGAAGAGAGAGTTTGAAACCTATCACAACTCTCTCTCTGACGCTCTACATATCTGTGTCCTAGTTCAACTCAAGTAGCCCTGTGTAAGGCTATAACATTCCTCCCCTAAAACGTACGGTTGTGCAGATAGGCTGCATAGCGGATCACCTGAAGTGGGGCCCACTGGTGTACTTTAATCATATAATCCAACTGAAGGACAATCTAGTCTGTTGATCAGTAAGGCCCACCACATAGAGTTCTTACGGAAAGTTCTCTCTGAATTCTGCTTAGAACCTCATTCATCAGCACCTTCCTAAACTTCACTGGAGCTGTTGGGTTTGGTATTGGTATGTTCCTCCCGAAGTTGTTGTTTCTCTATGAAAAGTCATGTATAAGGCTGTGCCATGGATGCGGCTATTCAGAGGGTTGGAGTCCATCTTGCTTCGAAATGCTCCTACTGTGGGGATGCCCGTATCGCTAATCTAGAACAGAGTGTAACCCCAAAGGGAGGCCCCTCTCTCTCCATCCCTATCCTTAGACTCTCATCTCCCCGAGAGGTTGAGCGTGAGATGGGAGGTCAACATGGACAGATTTAGAACCTAGAAATGGCAGAAGAAAGTCTGTCTACACAGGGTATCTCTCCAACTGGGAATCAGCTGTGCTCTTGAGTTCTTGCGGCTTCAAAATGCAGGTAGTTGCGTTCAACCCCATATGTGAAGTACAGATCAGGTCCAGAGACAAGTAGAAAGCTCTTCCAGTCAGATTTCCTATCTCCACCATTCAGTTAGCCCTCCCCAGTCATTTTAGTGCAGCGCCACTACAACCTTTCTTCGGTCTCAGCTGGACGACTTTGCTCAGCCTCTTCCTGCTCGAGTTGCAAGGTGTTGCAGAGATTGGCAGATAGGGCGCCCAAGCCCTAGACAGAAGCCAAGACTTGAATTGGAGATTGCTATCCTTTGATCCTCACGAAAGGAACAACAGGTTTAGTCCAGCCTTTGAGCAATCAGCAAGGGAGGAATAAGGGTGCCTGGAGCAAGAATCCCTCTTTCCTTGTGATGTAGGGGAGGACATGATGAGGTCGATCACCCGTGTCTTCTTCAATTGACTTGTCCCGAGTTGGATCGAGTTCGGGTCAGAGATTTGACAAAACCAGATCGAGTCGAGTTGAACACAACTCAGTCCGACTCGACTCGATAATTGAATTTCTTTCACACACTTACCCTCTGCTTTCAAATATTCCCTCGCCTTTGATAAATCTATGACTTCTGCCACTTTTTCATTGGACAGCTATTTTCGGACTATGACAACTCAGGCCCACCTCATCTCTCTCTCTTTCTCTCTCTCTCAATGGGCTGCCTAAACTCCTGCCCACCTCATATCTCTCTCTCTCTCTCTCTCAATGGGTTTCAGAGAATCTAATATTGGTTTTATTTCTATGCATGGCTATGATTCGAAAGCTAGTACGAATTGTAAAAAAGTTGGAGTTTTTTGTATATAAAAGATGCAAATAGGAGGAAATAGATGTATTAAATTAGAAATTTGGCTGAAATTGGATTGTTCAAATTTATTTCTTGGGGTGTCAACGGGCCAGGTTAAGGCCCGCACAAGCTCTGTCCAAGCCCAGCCCGTGTTGATAACCTAAGCCCATATTCAACCTGGCCTATGACGGGCCTAAATAGTCCAGCCTATATTGCTCGTAAAGGGCCTGGCCCGAGCTCGAGGAATGGGACGTGGATTCTCTACTCACATTGCCAATCGCTCCTGGATAGTGCTCTATGGCCTTATAATGATGTATTTGTTTTATCCATACCGTTTATCCATTTTAGATCATTATTTTGGAACATGAGACAAAATGAAAAATCCAAATCTCAAGTGGACCCCACCAAGAAAAATAGTAGTGATTGAACACCCATCGTTAAAAACTTCCTAGAGCCCATTGAAATCTTTACTTACCATCCAACCCGTTGATTAGGTCACAGAGACATGGATGAAGGGAAAATACAAATGTCATCTTATCCAAAACTTATGTGGCTCCCAAAAAGTTATCAACGGTGGGTGCTGAATCACCACTGTTTCATGTGGTGTGTTCCACACGAGGTTTTGATCTGCATTATTTTAAGATTCATGCCCTAACATGATGTGGCAAAATGGATTGACGGCATGGATAAAACACGTACATCATGGTGGGGCCTGTAGTCAGTCGTTACTAGCAATGTCAATAGGCAATCCGCGTCCAGAGGATTTGCTTTAAAAAATACGACATGTACATGCAGACCATTATATCACAGCTGATTTTTTTATGACCCACCACGATATGCATGTGAGATCTACTCGAATCAAGTTGATCTTTGATTAAGGTGGACCACGCCAAAGGAAATAGTTGCAAGAGATGTCCAGCCTTCATCTTACAGAGACCATATTGGTGATTATATGAAATCCACTCTATCCATTAAATGATGCACCAATATTTAAGTAATGAACCCAAAAATCAGGCCCATCCACTCTTCAGGGGGGGCACGCCAAGGAAAACAGTTAGAATGGTGAGCAATATTATTACATATATTGTTTCCAATTGTGAGGCCCATTTAAATTACAGATAGAGATGATTTTTTAATGTTGGCCCTAAAATGGTGTGAAACACTTGATGATCGGAGTGGATTTCAACCAAAGCCGTGATCACTTTCCAGGAAAGATACCAAAATCTCTCCTCGAGACGCACACTCTTCGTGAAGCTCTTGAAAGGTGTATGCCACGTAACTCTCCTCGGGACGGAGACGGATTGGCTACTCCCCCTGACACCGGCCGCGTGGCTGGTGGTCGGTGCTCTGTGGGCCCCACCATGAAGTACTTGTTTCATCCATTCCGTTCATCCATTTTTACAGATCATTTTATGCTTGTTACAAAAATTATAGGGATATACATATTAGGTGGGCCACACCACAGGAGAAAAATAATGAATGGATATTTACCATTAAAATCCTCCTAAGGTCCACTGTACTGTTTATTTGACATCCAATCTGTTGATTTTGTCATAAAGACCCAGATGAAGGGAAACGATAAATATCAGCTTAATCCAATACTTTTATGGCCCCCAAAACGTTTTTAATAGTCAAAATTCATTCAACACTGTTTCCTGTAATGTGGTCCACTTGAGATTGAGATATACTTCATTTTTTTTTTTATGTAATAAAATGATATATAAAAATAGATGGACGGCATGGATGATACACATACATCATGGTGGGCCGTACAGAGCACCGACCACCAGCCAATGGCTGGTGTCAGGGGGAGTATCCAATCCATTCCCCCTCGGGACCCGCTTAAAATTTTTACGGGCCCATCGTGATGTGTACGTTAGTTCCGCTCCGTCCATTGCATGCTTAAATTCTTTTTAATAGGCCCATCGTGATGTGTATGTTAGATCCACTCCGTCCATTGCATGTGGAATGCTAATTTATGCTTAGACATAAAAATAAGCATGATCCATGATTCGGGTAGGCCACACCAAGGGAAAAAGTTGGGATAGTGATGTTCACCCTTCATATGTGTAGGACTTGTCGGGATGATTATATAAAATTCACTCTAACCATTAGATATCACACCAAAACATATTCCAGAGGCCAAAATATCAGACCCATCATGATTCTGGTGGACCAAACGAACCGAAATAGCTCGAAGGGTGAGGCCAAAATATCAGACCCATTTTAGTGAGAAGTGACATCACCAAGTTGTGGACCCCATTATGATGTATGGGTTATATCCACAACGTTCATCCATTTGGAGATATCATTTTAAGTTATTAGACAAAGAATGAGGCAGATCCAAAGCTTTAGTGGACCCCACTCTAGAAAACAGCGGGAAGATTGATACCCACCAGTAAAACTTTCCTAATGCCCATCATGGTGTTTTTTCAAAATCCAACCTGTTCAAAAGTTAAGAAAGACATTAAAGAAGAGAAAACACAAATATCAGCTTGATCGAAAACTTTCGTAGCCTCTAGAAGTTTTTAATCGGTGGCTTCACTCTCCCCACTGTTTTCTGTGGCGGGATCCACTGGAGCTTTGGATGTGAGTCATTCTTTAGATATTACCCTAAAATGATCTCTCTAAATGGATGGACGGAGTGGATACAAAATATACATCATGGTGGGGCCCACAGAACTTGGTGACGTCACTCCAGTAGCATTCCCACTACTACCTGTCAGTAGCCAATCCGCGTCCTACATGAACGGCATGACGAGGCCCACCAAGCCCGCCACCGTTTATGTGAGTGAAATAACTTCCCTGGCGTGTTGCAGCAGATTGAAATTTGAAATGAAATTTTAAACTATATGTTAAACCGTAATGGGCCGGGTTGGGCTGACGGGTTCTTAGGTGTGTTAGCTCAAGCCTGGCCCAAATTCACGGATATCAAGGTATAATTAAAAAGATAATTTCCGTAGATAAAAGTCAACTATATTTATTTACCATAAATGTTATTTATGATGGGAAATATATATATATATATATATATATATATATATATATATATATAAAAACAAACAACGCCCCTTGACATTTGTATTTGGCACTTGAAAATTAATGGCTGTTATTACTCTCCTAAGCCACCCGCTTCTTCCATATTCAAGATTGATGTAGATGGACTTTCATTCTAAGGATATACCATAATGCATGGAGAATATCCAGTGGACATCTTAGATCCATCTTAAGTGTGTAAATTTGGTCATCTTGCAGAGAAAGGGTGTTATAGAAGAGAGAGAGAGAGATGACGTGGGTGAGAGTTTAAATAAGACAATTACTGTCATTTCAAAACTTGGAGTGTGTTTCGTCAGTTCAACATCTAACAATATCTCCATCAAAAGAAAAAAGAAAGTGATAGACATTTGATATGGTCAAGTAATACTAAGTAAGGAATTCAAGGCATTTTTAGACAGTAATTTACTAGGTGATTTATATGTACATATTATTTATATCTAACCGATCATGGTCAAATTGAACGGTCCAAAATATACCATGTAGCAAATGTGTCAAATGTAATGCAGACCAACTTCAAAAGAAGTTAGAACGTATACATGTGGCAACATTAAAATATTAGAATTCTATCAAAATTAACTCTTTAGAAAATAACAGACTGAGTGGAGATACCTCGTTTCAACACTGGAAGTCTTGGTATCGATCCCTAGCCAGGGTGGCCAACAAGAGTGTGTGTGCTAACATGGGTGTGTACTAACAAGCTAATCTCAAAGAAAAAAAAAAAAAAAAAACTCTTTAGAAAACAAGAGTACATTAAAGCAAGTCTCTTTATAACCATCAAGCAAAAGACTTATGAGATCTTTTATATACACATGATAGTATGCAATTCACTACGCTTACATGGAAAATCATGAAGATTTTTAGGGCCTATGCACAGTCAAGGATTTACATGAAAACTTACACTAAACCACTACTTCTCAGAAGCCTATAAAAGCAACATTTGATAAAGAGCATCAGGAATCAATCGAGCCATCATATATGGACAATCTTTCACAACGCAACATTGTTCTATCTTAGTTTTAGTCTTAGTTTCTTCAATTTTGTCGCATCATTGCAGAATGTTCGGAGTTTAGTATAGCATAAATTGTTGTTGTCCAATGCCATCACTGCAATACACGTAAAAGTAGTGTAAATATTTATAACCCACCGTCATCGTCAGATCCCTGATCAACTGAGTCTTTACTTAGAAGATCACACACCTTGGTTACATCATGTTGACCATCCACCTCGACTATTTATCCATACAGGCAATCCCATATATTTATCTTTTATTTACTTCTCAACTTATTTTATTTTCCAGCTAAATATACTAATTTTCATTATAACTTTAATAAAATTGGTGATTCAACCTTTAGTTTTTTATTAGATCCATCCTATATCACATTATTAAGAAACTTGAGGCCCGCAATCATCATTGAAAGATGAGTCCTTAAGGCAAAAAGAATCCATTCTAAATGACTAATCATCTCCTCCTAAATTGCCTAATTGACACCAACATTGGTAAATTGATAGACAATTAACCTTTATTGTTTAATCTTATGACTGATTTGATAGTTACAGTTGCAAACATTTAATAGAACTTGAGTCAAGTTCACCTCGGGCACACTCGCACTATCTTAATCGCATGTCTAACTAAATTCGTGCCCATTCGTTGATACACGTGGCCTCATGTTTGATTGAATAGTAACACAAACATAATCATTTCAACAGGAAATGTGTTTGTATTAAATGGGAAATTCAGGCAAAATTTCCCCCCATCTCTCTCCTACCAAATGTAAAGGATGTGACAGAAAGAGCAGCTACTAGAAGGACTTGCATGATTTCAAATCGCTTCTCGATATAATCCACGAGAAGATTCTATACTCCACCATCCTATACTACCTGTGAACCCATTGGCTATAATGTCCGACCCAGTTCAAAACCTTTCAACCCATGCATCACCACCACCTTCTCCAAGCCCATTATTCCTCCTCTTCCAAAAATCTCTTTTCCCTCATTGGAAGTAGGATGTGGATGTACACATATATGTAAGGGACCTTCGGAGAAACGTGGAGCACCAAAATCAACAGTTTCTTTAGTCGGTTAACTACCTCATTACCCAAACACGGCATCCAATCGTCAAAGGTAGCAGATACATTTATTTCCCTTATCATCCAAGCAACTCATGAATTTGGTAAACATGTGTAATTTTCAAGCAGAAAATTCTTTGGTAAGTAGTTAATTATTAAAAGATGCATTATATTACTGTGGTACGTCGCTATCCTAACACGTCCTCAACATCACAAAAGCAAATATCATAAAGCAGAGGGACTGATGCGAAATAAAAACCCATGAAATTTGCACACAGCTGACGGGAAAGGCTTGCATGGATTATCCGGCGCCCGAAAAGTCTCCTTGAGAGGACAGCCGTGATGTTTCAATCTATGACTTCAAGGTAGAAGATTAAAAAACATGGAACTGGAAAATTACATTGGGATTTTGAGTATGGTCAATCCATGATGAGATTCCAGATGGACTAATGGTCTCAATTATCCAAGCATGTGCCCACTTGTCAAAAATGAAAACCGGCTACTGGAGTTGGGGCAGGAAGAATCGTGTAAAAATTCAATTTTGTAAATTGCGTCTCATTCAGGAGACAGGAGGGAGATATTTGATGGATTATTAGGGGTCCAAGATGCCAATAGCACCCCATTCACATTGCACTTCTATACTTTGATGGAGATTGAATACATTTCTTAAAATGGGAAAGTTACCATCCATTGAGTAACATACACCCATATATATGACATGGGAGCCGTCAGACAGTTCGGCCCCATCTTGAAGGTCAGTAGGTAAAAAAGCCACGTGAATCAATTCATCCAGCAGATCACAATTATAAAACTATG
Organism: Magnolia kwangsiensis; assembly: GCA_037074715.1. NCBI lineage: Eukaryota > Viridiplantae > Streptophyta > Magnoliopsida > Magnoliales > Magnoliaceae > Magnolia > Magnolia kwangsiensis. Next base: position 152,547,955 of record CM073573.1, on the reverse strand, counting down.
GGAAATAATGACGGACAATGAATTAGTTCAATGTTAACGTGTGACCCACCAAATGAATGGATGAGAATGATTCTTGTACCCAGTGATTTTGATGGTGAGCCCGACCTCTTCCTTAGGCTGGATATCATGTACAGTCTATAAAGTTGGCCTTATTCACAACAGTGGACATTGATTCGGATCCTTACTCTTGCTCGGGTGTTGAAACCCGGTCAAGGGTTGGAGTATCCATAGGTGGTGAAATCCCACTAGGTGTGAGTGTGTGGAGGTGTGTGTGTGTGTTAAAAAAAAAAAAAAAAAAAAAAAACAAACAGTGGACATTGATTTTGTCATCCATAGATATGGACGTGAACATGCTTTGATTAAAATATCGTCCACGGAATATGAATATAACCAGCTCGCTTGACTCGACTTGGAAAACCTTGACTTACATTGGCTCTAAATTGGATTTCAACCAAGTCGAGCTACTTTTTTTAGCTCGACAAAATGAGTTCAAGCTTGCATGAGCTCGACTCCACTCGGATTGAATCTCAACTCGAACTAACTTGGATCAAATCAGCTTGGTGACTCGGTTATTTTGATATCGACGCTGCTCGCCAAGTATTTAAGGAAATGACTCAATGAAGTGTTATTTCGATTGTGTACATTCTTCGCGGGTGGCGATGAAGGAATGGATGCGAAACAAATTAATACAAAAAAAATAAAAATAAAAAATTCTTACATCATAAAACTGTCCTCATATCTTGATTTTCATGTTGCTGGCCAAGTGTTTGATGAAATTCCTATAAAGTATTGTTGTTATTGTTTTACATTATGTAAGAAATCAAAGATGCATTATTTGTGTTTGAGAAAATATCGGACAGGTTCAAACTTGGCTCGAATTGGCCCGAGCTGCTGACCGAACCAAGCTGAGGTGGCCTGACAGGCTCAAGGACTGAGCTAAGCTGAGTTTGAGTTGGGGTTAGCTACTAGCCGAGCCGAGCTGTGCCAAGTTCTACTCGATTCAACTCGTGTACAACTCTATAAGTTATAATGCTCCCAGTTTCATCAGTTCAAATAGATGGTATTATCAATAAATCTAAGCTATTCATTAAGTCCATAATACATTTAATTACTATCATGCAAAAATTGCATTGATCAGGTGATCCAACCCATCCTTTATTTGGCCTTGTTTTCTATAGCATCTTTTTTTTTTTTTTTTTTCCAATATCCATGGATGGGATGGCTATCATTGCGTAACAAAAGTTATTATTTGGAATCATAGCCAATCCATAATGGCCCCTAAAATTTGATGGATTAATTTTTTTATTGGACCCTATTTTATTTAAATGATCTTGATCGTCTGGATAGGCCGCCATTGATCAAATGGGTAATGTAAGTTAGACTAGAGCAACGTTTAGATAATAGCTTAGGGAGTGTGTTGGACCGAATGAACAGTCTAGATCAATGGATTGGACAGTCTTAAGTATCCCAATGAAGTTACGAGCTCATAGTACTCCAAGAGCACTGGAGCATTTCTCTGTTTAAGAGCTAGCACAAGTGGGCGTATGAGTTCAAAGTCTATTTCATGTCTGCATTTCAAATGAAAGCTGGTGAATCCCCACTCTAGCTCTACCATTTGATGCGCGGGAGGAGCTTTGAGAAGCGGGGTGACAAATGTAGCATAGATTTTAAATATCCCCTGAGAATATAGCGATAAATACACTAATTAATATTAGCGGAATACTATCTTGATATTTTCAAATTTTCATAATATTTTAAAATATTTTATTTTCTTCACGATGTTGTTGCGATGTTAACTCGAAAAATGGTAAAAGAATTAAGGAATTTTCCATAAAAATACATTGAAATTTTAAATTAATCTAATAATTTAAAATAGATTTTTTCCCCAAAATATACTGAGGAAATATACCTGCGGAAGTATTGTGGGAGCCCTTAAATAACATCGTTTTAAAAAAAAAAAAACGTAATTTTTTACACAGGAAAGTGCCCGATTGATGTTTTTTTTTAAAGATTTTTTTTTTTTTTTTTTAAAGAAAAAACATCCCTGACAGGCTTCTTTTGGATTCTTCTTCTTCTTCTTTTTCTTCTTCTTTTTTACATATTATGTTAAATGCGCTTATTTGAGAAGATCTTTGAGCGTATTTAAGTGCGGCCGAGATACCAGGAGTGTGGCCGAGGGATTCGGGGAGTGGTCGAAACCGTCACCGGAGCTTTAGATCCCCTTTATTTTTGGGGTCATGCCCTAAACTTAGCAGGAAACACGGATGGATGGCGTGGATATACAATACATACATCAAGGCGGGGCCCACAGACAAGGTCACACCGTGTTAGGCGAGGTCGGGGCCTCACCTAATCCGCTACCGTCCATTAAAATGAAAGCCTTGCTGGAGAGTCCCCACCTTTCTACTACATAGATGGCCAAGATATAATAATAGCGAGATCGAGAATGGTGCTTTTCAGCGGCAGCGAAGACACAGAAACAGAGGCTCTCTTGCTGAGCTCCACTTCTCAAAAAATACCAGAAGATACCTTCCACCTTGCCTACATAGTCCACTTCATCTTAGGTGTTGGTTTCCTCCTCCCATGGAATACTTTCGTTACAGCCGTCGATTACTTCAGCTATATCTACCCGGACGTCAACGTCAACCGCATCTTTGCCGTCGTCAAGATGCTCGTCACCTTCATCACCGTTGTAATTATCCTCGGTTGGGCAAAGAAATCCGCCAGTTCCTTTAGGATCAACGTCGGCCTGGTGTTGCTTGTGGTCTCGTTATTGACGGTCCCGATCATCGATGTGGCGTATGTGAAAGGAAGGGTGGGCCTCTACAACGGGTATTATGTGACCGTTGCGGCGGTTGCAGTTTCTGGGGTGGCGAATGGGTTATTTGAAAGCGGAGTGGTGGGCGTTGCTGGGGAGCTTCCAGAGCAATATATGCAAGCAAGTGGTGTGGGAATGGCGGCATCAGGTATGGGATTTCTTTGCTACCGTGAATTTCATAGAACAAGGAGACCGTGCAACAAAAAGGTCTAAAAAGGCTCACAATGGGTGGGCCCATAGGATCTATTTATATAGTCTCTCTGCATAATGTTAAAGATGGACGGTCCACCTTCAGCGATCCACCTAACTATTATTGGAACATAAGGGTGTTAACATCCCTCTAATCTTATAATTAGAATGGCTAAATACACTATCAATGATTTAGATCATCTAAAGATAGATATTAACTCATCGGTGCTTCTTGATTTTCTTTGAATGCGTCCCTATGAGCCAAAGGATGAGTTTAAATATGAAAAGAGTTATTCCTTGCATCCCAACTCTCTTTCTCATCACGATCCTCAATCTGAGTTTAAATTTCGAGAGAAGGAGATTAGCAAACGGAATATCCAACCATGCATGCTCCAAGGGATAACCATGTGGGGCCCACTCCCACCATGGTGTTTGGAACATCCATTCCGTACATCTTTGTTCTAGCCCATGATCCGATTCTATCTAAAACTCAGGTGAGTCACACTACCTAGACAGGGGATGTAGATGCTGACCATTGAAACCTTCCTGGTCCTAAGATTATATTTGTGTTCCTTGGTTCATTGAGTGAATCTCGTGCAAGGTTTAAAAATTCTTTGAGTTGTAGATCGAGCTGAGTCAAGCTGAGCTGCTCTGCCTTGCTCGGCTCAACCTTTGAGCTCAAAACACTAGCTCGGCTTGGCTTGATTGTTCGAGCCGAGCTTTTTCATTTTAGTTTTTTCTGTTTTCAAAATTTTAAATCTCAATTTTAGAATTTGAAATTTTTTTAGTTTCAAACAAGTACACCTAAAAAAACGAAAGAAAAAGAAATTAAAAATATACCTTATTATTCAGTTAGGAAAAAAACAAAAAACATGTGGACAAACTTCAAACGGCCAAACAAGCGAGCTAATAAGGCTTCTAAGGGAGAAAGTAAAGAAAGAGACAGCAAAGTTGCTTTAAGATTATATATATATATATATATATATATATATATATATATATATATATATATATATATATATATATATATATATATGTCACGCGCGCGCGCGCACGCGGTCACGAGTAATGGTCTCCTGGCTAGAGCCTCTGTGTAAGCTATAAGATGAGGACAACTGCTGAAATTCAGCTTCATTAAGTCTTTTAAAAAAAAAATACTCTTTCCTGCACTCACTCAGAGAAATTGCAAAAGAATTTTCTGCAGAAGCCTTCTGCACGAAGATATTACAAAAGCCTTTCTGTGTGGCGCCTACTATGATGTTTGTGATAAATCCAACTCATCTATCTATTTTTTGAAATCGTTTTACAATATCCGACCAAGAATGAGGATATTCCAAAAATTACGGTGAACCTCCATGAGAAGGAAGAAAATCCACGAGAAGGAAGAAATTACGGTGACCCTAATATGATGTTTGTGATAAATTCAAGCTGTCTATCCATTTTTCGAAATCATTTTAGGGTATGGGACAAAGAATGAGGAGGTTTAAAAAATTAAATAGGCCACATGAGAGGAAAACGAGGGAATTTAGTGACCACCGTTGAAATTTAAGGTGTTGTAATTGAAGCACATACACAGCTCAATTGGATCATGCCTTTTATAGGCCCCATAGTGATGTTTATTTGTCATCCAATATGGTCATGAGATTATACAACATGGATGAAGGTAAAACACAAATATAAGCTTAATCCAAAACTTCTATGGCTCCCAAGAATTTTTCAACGGTTCAAATCAACTATTTCCAGTGGTGTGGTCAATTTGAACACTTAATATGCCTGATTTTTTGTGTCAATTCCTAAAATTATCTCATAAAATGAATGGACGGAGAGAATAAAATACATAAATCATGGTGGACCCACGGGGTTTACTGAAGCATAGGTGTCTGGATCCTCTGTTTGCCGAAAGCAGGATTCTCCGAAAGCGGATTGGCTACTCCCCTGCCATCAACCCCGTGATTGGTGTTCAGTGCTCTATAGGACCCAGCATGATGTAGATATTTCATCCATTCCGTTCATCCAGTTTTACATATCATTTTAGGGCTTCATCCCAAAAATTAGAGGGATATAACCTCAGGTGGACCACACCATAGGAAAACAATAGTGATTGGATATCCACCATTTAAATGCTCCTAAGGCCCACTGTACTGTTTATTTGACATCCAATATGTTGATTAGGTCAGACAGACCCAGATGAAGGGAAAAAACAAATATCAGCTTGATCCAAAACTTTTATGGCCCCTAAAAAGTTTTTAATGGTTGACGTTCATTCAACATTATTTTCTGTAATGTGGTCCACTTGAGATTGGGATATATCTCATTTTTGATACAATACCATAAAATAGTCTAAAAAATAGATGGATGGCATGGATGAAACGCATACATCATGGTGGTGCCCACGGAGCACCGACCACCAGCCAATGGCTGTTGCATGGGAGTAGCCAATCCATTTCCCGACCCTCCGGGCATAGATCAGATACTGACATGTTGAGCGGTGAGACTTGCTACTGAAATGACGTCACCAATTTCCATGGGCCCCACCATGATATATGTTTTCTATCCATGCCTTTCATCCATTTGGAGAGATCATTTTAGGTTAATATCCAAAGAATGAGTTAAATCCAAAGACCCAGCACAGAAAACAGTGGGGACTGTGACGCCCACCATTAAAAACTTCTAAAGGCCACAGAAGTTTTAGATCAATTTTATATTTGTGTTTTCCCTTCTTTCATGTATTTTTTAACTTTTGTACAGGTTAGATTTCAAATAAACATTATGGTGGGCCTTTGGATAGTTTCGACGGTGGGAATCACTTCCCCATTGTTTTCTGTGGTGGGTCCACTACAGCTTTTTATCTACCTCATGCTTTGGCTCATACCCTAAAATGATTTTCTGTAGCATGTCCTAATATGATCTCAGAAAATGGATGAATGGAGTGGATTTATGATAAACATCAAGGTGGGCCCCACCTACATCCCAGCGCAGGAACTTCCTTTAGCAGGAAACCGTCCGACGCGGAATAGCTAGCGAGAGGTTTGGTTGAGTAGCTGAAGTGACGTCACCAACTTCCGTGGGTCCCACCATGATGTATGTATTATATCCACACCGTCCATCCATTTCGAGAGATCATATTATGACTTTATCTAAAGAACGAGGCAGATCAAAAGCTCTAGTGGACTCCACCACATAAAATAGTGGGGAGAGTGATGCCCATGGTTAAAAACTTATAAGGGCCACAAATGTTTTCGATCAAGCTGATATTAGTGTTTTCTCTTCTTTCATGTATGGGTTAACACAATAATGCTATATATGACAAAGTTAAGGTCTAATCATCAAATGGGCCAGGAGTCCCCGCGTTGTGAAGAATATGTCACATGTGTAATCTATTTAAGCCGCTCACCAGCTCTATTGCATCAGTATATGATATGATGATGGAAGTTGTTGTATGTGTACAAAATAAATGGATGGATAAGAGAAACAGAACAACTATCTAATATAAAAGTGGCCATCTCATGATCTTGTATAGCTGATCTTTGAGAAAAGAAAACTATAGAGCCGGATCTCAGTGTGTGTGAAGGTAGATAGAAGGGGGCAAAGAACCTGACCTTCATGATAAGGAAGAAAATTACGATGAACCTCCTCATTCTTGGTCGCATATTCTAAAATGATTTCGAAATACAGATGGATGAGTTGGATTTATCACAAACATCATACTAGGCCCCACACAGAAAGGCTTTTGGATGATCTTCATGCGAAAGGCTTTTGTGGAAAATTCTCTTGCAATCTCAAATTTCTCTCCGTGAGTGTAGGAGAGAGTTTTTTTTTTAAGACTCTCCCTCTCTCGACAAAGTTGAATCCCACCCGTTCTCTTCATCCTACGGCTTACATGAAGGCTCACATATAAACTCTTTGCGGTACGGTGCGCAAGAGACCATTGCTATATATATATATATATATATATATATATATATATATATATATATATATATATATAATGCTCACCTGCACACCGGTTCGCATGTCATTACATGTGAACATTGATGTCAATTGTAGGATCTGACGTATGGTGTAGATGACGAGCAAGTTTGAGAGTGAGTTTCAAGCACGCGCACCTCACGAAGAGAGAATCTCTCACTCGCACGCCTCCTGACAAGAGTTTCCTACGAAAGCATTTCGCAGGAAGTTACTACACTGAGATGCTAGGTGGGGCCCACTACAATGTTTATGAGAAATTCACCTCGTCCATCTATTTTGTGAGATTATTTTAGTACATTAGATTGAAATTGGAGTGGATCCAAAATTCTAATACACTGCACGAGAGGAAACAATGAGGATTCAGTGATTACCGTTGAAACATTCATTTGGCCACAAAAGCTACTTATTAGGCTAAGTTTTTTATGATTTTACTTTATCACATTAGTAATGACCTTATAAATGGTTTAGATGACATATAAACATCAAGGTGAAGCCCAAGGAGGTTTTTATGGTAGGAAAGTCTTTCTCCAGTTTTCCATCTTATATAGCCCAGTTAAATTTTGAATCTCCCCTATTTTTAGTCTTATATCCTAAGATGATCTCACAAAATAGATGAACGTGTGGATTTCTCACAAACATCACAGTGGGCCCTAGATAACATCCCATTTTTGGATTTATACCCAAAAATGATACGAAAAAAATGGATGGACGGTGTGCATAAGACCTATACATCAAGGTGGCCACTCAAAGCTGTTGCCCATTTCCAATTGGAGACGGGTGGGGGTAGGACGCAATTCACTTCCATAGCCAATCTATTTCCATTTATAACGGGTTTCTTACAGAAGCCTGTCGTAGGAAGTAGGTGTGTTGGGATGTTATCTAGGGCTCACACTGATGTTTGTGAGAAATCCACCCCTTTCATCTGTTTTGCGAGATCATCTTAAGACATAGGACCAAAAATGGGACAGATTCAAACTCGAGTGGGCCATACAAGATGGAAAACTAAGGAATGACTTTCCTACCATTGAAACCTTCCTGGGCTCCACATTGATGTTTATGTGCCATCCAAACACTATTTATAAGGTCATTACTAATGGGATGAAGTAAAATCATAAAAACAAAAAATAAAATAAAAATCCTAATAATTAGCTTTTGTAGCTGAATAAATGTTTCAATGGTAGTCACTGAATCCCCATTGTTTCCTCTCGTGCAGCACACTAGAGTTTTACATCCACTCCAATTTTGGTCTAATGCACTAAAAGGATCTTGCAAAATGGATAGACGGGGTGGATTTCTCACAAACATCATGGTGGGCTTCACCTAACATCCCAACAAAGTAACTTCATGCGAAAGGCTTCCGTAAGAAACCTGCGTTAGTAGGCATGCAAATTAGAGATTATCTCACGTGACTGAAACTCACTCTTAAACTCGTACATCATCTACACCATACATCAGATCATATGATTGGCATTAAGGTTCGCACGTAATGATGTGCGAACCAGTGCACTGGTGAGAGGGGCTACCCTCCCATTAAAACATTCATAATTATTTAATAGGCCTATCAAGATGTGGTTCTCAAATCTAGCCCATCCATTGTGTGTGTCCCACTTGGATGAGGGATCATACCAAGTTTTAGCCGCATCCAAAACTCTTATGGGCCCCACCAAGGGCTTTTATTTGTTTTAGGCATGTCTTCATATTTTAGATGGTATGGCCCACTTGAGTTCTGTATACAACTAATTTTTTGGATATCCCATAACTTAAAGGGGAACCATAAAATGCAAAATCACTCTGGGGCCCATACTATCCTGCCCCAAACTTGAAAATCGGGCTTATAAAATTCTCAATTGTCGAATCCAGTGCCGACAGCCTCTGCAGTACCCCATTCTCGACTCCCGACACCCATACATCGGGTTCCGATCCTAGGATCCTATAAGGAGGATTTTTAACATCAATCTAATTCGTAATGAGCATAACCATAAGCATAACCCACGAACAATAACCACAAGAACATTATCACAAAATCCACTATGATCAAAAACTTTAAATCCAATGCGTATGAAGGGAAATACAAAATAATGATAATAACAAAAACTCCAAAATGCTCGACTGCTTACTCCTACTGCGACGAAGCTACAGCTGCGTCTTGGCGTCACCTGCACGCATCAATCGTGCATAAGCTTATAGAAAGCTTTGAGGGTGGTGTAAGTGTGTGCGAAGTATGAACGTGCTCAGAATGCAATACCAGAGCAATGCGGAATCATGTTGATGGGTACATGAATGCAATCAGCCGTACCAAGGCTATGCGTTGTAAAACGTAAATGCTATCGGCCATATCAAGACCATACGATGCAAGATGCAACTCAAGCATGCCAATCCTCATCCAAATCCTTATATAGCTCAGCAAATATCAGTACAGCTCTCATTCTGGATAATCATCGGGGTTTAGTATCCTCCAAATGGCACTGCCCCTTTCCCGAGAGCGCAATCCAAGTGAGCGTAAGAAACCTCACTATCTATCTGGCCAATAGTCTGCCAATATCTATCCGGCATGTCGATAGTGAACCCATTCGCGAGCTAGTCAAACTCATCCTAGCAATGCCCCCTACCCTTCGGCGAGTAAGTTCACACCTCTTTCCAACCAACCACGACGTAGTGGGAGACGTGGTCTCCTGGTATTAGGCCCTCGTGCGTTCATATATTCACTCGGTCTCGATATTGGAGTCATCCTCTGGTGCCATTGGGTATGAAAATTTTCACCCAGGGACATGTATGGCTCCCCGATGCTCAATAATAATATTTTCAGTGTCCGATCTTACCATCTTCTGGCACAGGTATCGGTTCGGTGCGCGAGTTGTGGCGTTGGAACAACAACGACAACGCGAACGCTAAGATACAAGTTTCGAGTCGAGCCGACTTTAGTATGCAGGACTCAGCTTAGGATCGCGCACAACTGTCGGATATAGGTCAAGGGTTATCAGAATTCGACCGGGAGGACCGTAGAAGCATACAGAACGGTACGGTCTAGGATACGGGTCTTATAACTCTTCCCTTCAAATAAAAGTTTTTTTCTCAAAATTTATACAATCATTGTAAGTAAACATAACTCATAATAGAAGAGGAAACAAGACATCGTCATATAAAATTGGAGACAGCATACATGATACATCATACAATCAATTATTAAAGAGATAAGGATAGTGCTCTCGAATCTCAACCGTGGTCCGGAGTACCTGCTTCTTCCGATCAAGGATACGTACTGGCTGCTTAATGTAAGAAGTGTCCTCACAAACCTCCAATGGCTGCCAATCAATGACAGGAATGATGTCTGACCCACACTTCCTCAACATAGAGATATGAAAAACATTGTGGATGCCTGACAACTGACATGATAAGATAAGCCGATAGGCCACAGCGTCAATGCGCTCAATGATCTCGAAAGGTCCAATAAATCTCGGGGTAAGCTTGCCCTTCGCTCTAAATCAAATTACGCCCTTCATGGGTGAGACCTTGAGATACACCTGGTCTCCTACAATAAACTCAAAGGGACGACGCCGGCGATCAGCAGAACTCTTCTGACAGATCTGAGCTGTGCGCATCCTCTGCCTGATGATATCGATAGCCTCTGATGTCTACTAGACAAGCTCTGAACCTATGAGACATCGTTCTCCGACCTCGATCCAACAATTCGGAGATCTACATGGTCTGTCATATAATGCCTCAAAAGGAGTTAATGGTCGCTTGATAATTGTTGTTATATGCAAACTTAGCCAATCGCAGATACTCATCTCAGCCACCTTCGAAATCAATCACACAGGTCGGAAGCATATCCTCAAGGATTTGATTGACCCTCTCGGTCTGGCCATCGGTTTGCAGATGATACACAGTGTTGACCTGTGAATCAGTGTCCATCGCTCTCTGAAAGCTTCTCTAAAATTGAGACGTGAACTTGGGTCTCGGTTAGAAATGATCGAGACTGGAACGCCGTGCAGTCTCACAATCTCCTTGATGAATAATCTCGCCAGCCAGTCAAAGGGCAAGTCGCACGAATCGCAAGAAAATGTGTCGACTTCGTCAGATGATTAACAACGACCTAAATGGCGTCGTGACCACGCTGAGTCCTCAGCAAGCCCTTGATAAAATCTTTCGACATGTGCTCCCACTTTCACATCAGACGCTTAATGGTTGCAATGGACCAGGGGGTCTCTAATGATCGACCTTGACATGCTGGCATGTGTCACACTTGGCCACAAAACTGGCGATCTGGCGCTTCATTTCCGTCCAAAAATACTATCTCCTCATATCACGATATATCTTCGTCGAGCCACGGTGGATAGAAAATCGCGATCGATGTGTCTAAGTCATAAGATTTCTGCGCAACTTAGGAATAGCTGGGATATAATCAGCCTCTGAAGCGAAGTCCACCATCAAAACCAATCTCCCAATCTGTATGACTCTCAGATGCTTCCTCTACTCGGTAATCCTGTAATGATTCATCTGCCTGTTGAGCCTCGATCAACCTTGCGACAAGAGAGGGTTGAATTAACAAGCTCGATAGCTTAACTAAAGAAGACTGCAGACCAAAATTGAAGTCATACTCTGCTATATCCTCCAGCATCCTATACTCTGCGCAACTCAGGAATATCTGAGACACGTTCGCCTTGCCTGGGTGGTACTAGATATCAAAATCATAGTCCTTCAGGAACTCCATCCAATGCCTCTGCGTCATGTTCAGCTCGGACTAAGAGAATAAGTACTTCAAGCTCTTATGGTCAGAGAAGAGATCGAACCTAACCCCATAGAGATAGTGTCTCCACACCTTCAGTGCGAAAACGACTGCTGCTAGTTCCAAATCATGTGTGGGGTAGTTTAGCTCATAAACCTTGAGATGACGAAACACGAAGGCTACTATCCTGCCGTGCTGCATCAGGACAATACTTAAACCAATATATGAGGCATCGGTAAATACAACAAATCCATCACTCCCAGAGGGAAGAGTGAGGATAAGAGAGGACATTAGACGGTCCTTCAGCTCCACGAATGCCTGCTCACATGCGTCAGTCCAAATAAAATTTGTGCCCTTCCGTGTCTGCAATAAGGGAGAAGCCCTCAATGAAACACCAATAGTATCCTGCTAAACCAAGAAAACTGTGGATCTCGAATACAATCGTGGGCTGACCCCACTGACGCACTGCCTCAACCTTCGAGGGTTCCACTGCGACACCCTCCCTCATCACCACATGACACGTGACCAAGGAATCTCACCTCCTCCTACCAGAACTTCTCCAGCTTCGCATATAGCTGGTGGGCACAAAGGGTATAATGCGATCTCTAGATGCCGGATGTGGTCCTCACGGGTCCTCGAATATATTAGAATGTCATCGATAAAGACCATAACAAACTAATCGAGATATAGATGGAAGACCTCATTCAATAACTGCATGAAGACCGTGGGTGCATTGATCAGTCCGAAGGACATGACCTGAAACTCAAAATGACCATAACGTGTCCTAAAAGTCATCTTTAGTATGTCCTCCTCTCGGACTCAAATATGATGATAACCAGAACGCAGGTCAATCTTCGAAAAGAACTGTGCACCCAATAATTGGTCAAACAAATCATCTATCATCGAGAGCAGATACTTGTTCTTAATCGTGACCTGGTTGAGCTCGTGGTAATCCACGCAGAGCCTCAACGAGCCATCCTTTTTCTTGACGAAGAGTACCGGCGCTCCCCAGGAAGAACTGCTCGGACGATGAATCCCAACTCACGCAACTCGTCCAACTACCGCTGTAACTCTCACAACTCCATCTGTGTCATATGGTACAGGGCCTTCAAGATAGGCGCAATACCATACACAAGATCTATCTGGAACTCAATATGATGGCGAGATGACAATCTCGAAATCTCCTGTAACACATCGGAGAAATCACAGACAATTGGTCACTAATCAATACAAGCAGCAACAGGCTCCTCAACGGCATAGGACATCAAGCAAGACAATGGCTCTCCTCGAGGCTCTGTAATGAACTAAAACTGTGTTAAGCTTGGTATGTAGAATGTGACTGTGCTCGCGGAACAGTTCAAGATGACATAATACTCGGCAAGCCAATCCATGTCCAAGATAACGTCTGACATCGACAACATGTACAAGTCGGTAGGCAAGAAAATCTCTCCTACTAATATGGGGCAAGACGAACAGAAATGGTCTAATACTGTAATCTTCCCTAAGGGTGTCGATACGATCAATCCCTCACTAGTAAACTCTGTCGACAATCCAGTCGATTGACAAAAATCCTCAGACATAAATGAGTGCGAAGCACCAGAATCAAACAATACTCGGACGATGCATGAAGAGACTGGAAGTATACCCTCAACGACTCCTCCGGAGGTCTACAGAAGGTTACGCACTCGGAACCTATTCGTCCTAAACTCATAGCAAACATGTGATGTTATTCTCGATCATTCCCAAGTTATGCTTTGATACCAACTTCTGTCACGCCCCAAACTCAGAAATCAAGCTTACAAAATTCTCAATTGCCGAATCCGGCACCGACAATCTCCGCAGTATCCCATTCTCAGCTCCTGGCATCCATACACCAAGTTCCGATCCTGAGATCCTACAAAGAGAATTTTTAACATCAATCTGATTCGTAATGAGCATAACCATAAGCATAACCCACGAACAATAACCACAAGAACACCATCACAAAATCTACTATGATCAAAAACTTTGAGTATAATGCATATGAAGGGAAATACAAGATAATGATAATAATAAAAATTTTAAAAATGCTCGACTGCTCGATCTTACTGCAACGAAGATATGGCTACATCCTGGCGTCACCTGCATGTATCAATCGTTCATAAACTTATAGAAAGCTTAAAGGGTGGTGTAAGTGTGTGCAAAGTATAAACATGCTCAAAATGCAATGCTAGAGCAATGTGGAATCATGCTGATAGGTACATGAATGCAATCAGTCGTACCAAAGCTATGTGGTGCAAGACGTGAATGCTATCGGCCATATCAAGACCATGCGATGCGAGATGTAACTCAAGCATGCCAATCCTCATCCAAATCCTCATACAACTCAGCAAATATCAGTACAACTCTCATTCTGGATAATCACCAGTGTTTAGTACCCTCAAAATGGAACTGCACCTTTTCCAAGTGCGTGGTCCAAGTGAGCATAAGAAACTTCTCTATCCACCTTGCCAATAGTCTACCAATATCTATCCGGCACGTCGATAGTTGACCCATTTACGAGCTGGTCAAACTCAGCCTAGTAATGCCCCTACCCTCCGGTGAGTAAGGCCACACCCCTTTCCAACCAACAAGGACATAGTGGGAGACGCGGCCTCCTGGTATTCGGCCCTCGTGCGCTCATATATCCACTCAGTCTCGACATTGGAGTCATCCTTTGGTACCATCGAGTTTAGAAATTTTCATCCAGGAACATCTATGGTGCCCAGATGCTCAATAAAAATATTTTCAGTGTCCAATCCTACCATCCACAATGTGCATGTGGAGGTCATAGCCCTGATATCGGTAGGGCGTATAGAAATCATGTCATACAAATACAAAGTGCATGAATCACACTATCAGTCATGCAACAATCCTGCACATACCGCACACTCATAAAGGACAACTCCACCTATCAGGAGGCCCATAAACAATCTACCTGAAGGCATATGCTATGATCAGTCACTCTTCATATCAATGCATACATATGATGCGTATGAGCATGAATCATGGATCTATACTAAACATGTTATATGGTGATGGACTCTGTTCATAACGAAGATGGGCTTACATGGCCTATACACTATAAGTATGGGCCTATCAATGAGCCCTAGGGAGAGTTATAATGTGGATATTTAACTAACATTATTCTTACAATGTAGACGTCAAACCGTCATTGCTCCCAAGTCATGGCCTGCCATGAATTACATAACCATGGTGGAATCACATATTGCAATGGGCCTTATGTACATCTCGTTGGGCCTCGACCCATGGACCTCAAGTACATCAAATGGGCCGCATCATGTGGGCCTCATATATATCAAAGTGGGCCTCAACAACGGGCCACAAATACATCAAGATGGGCCTAATCACATGGGCCTCATAAATTCCTAAAAAAAGAGTCATATTGAAGGATCATTTGGATCATACCCCAAGTAACAGTGGAGGTAATTTTCACTGTGTAAACAATTCACAGAGGCCTACCATAAGGTTTATTTCTCAACCCACTGTTTCCTGACATGTGGTCCACCTGACCGTAGATCTGTATTATTTTTAATCTCAAGCCTTAAAATTATCTGTCAAAATGGTTGGATGGTTTGGGAGCAACACATGTATCATGGTGGGTCCCATAGGGATGGATGGCATAGATAAAGTACATACCTCATGGTGGGGATTCACACTGATGGAAGTGTGGATCCAATACATCTATAAGTGGGTCCCACGTGGGGCCCACCATAACGTTTATTTTCCACCCAATTTGTTAATTAGGTCACACGGACCTGGAATGAAGAGGAAAACAAATTTCATAATGATTCAAAACTTCAATGACCCAAAAATGGGTTTCAATGGCAGGCATTCAATCAACAATGTTTCTTGGTAACGTGGGCCACCTGAGTTTGTATACGGCTGATTTATTATTATTATTATTTTTTTTTTTTTTTTTTTTTGGGGGGGGGGGGGGGGGGGGTTGGCCCACTACCCTAAGGGGCCCACCCAAATGCACGGTGTTGATGACGACACACATCATAGTGGGATGCACATCACAATGGGGTCCTGCCTCTCTCACCCGTCACATAGCAGCAGGATGCTATTGCGCGTCCTCTGGCGTCAGCGGCAGCGCCTGTTGCCTGCATGTATTTTTTTTTTTTTTTGGTTTATTTTGAGGTTTTTCCTAGGTGGGGCCCATATTAGTCAAATCCACCCCACCCATTATCTTCTACAGATCAAGATAGAGCCCAATATTCGATGTGTTTTAGGGTACAGAAACATCAGGGTGGGTTTCAATGGTAGAAAATACTATTTTCTATGCTATAGCCTGCCAGATAATCGGATTGGTCTCATTTTTCGGTTCAATGCCTACAATGGGCTGAGAAATAGAATGGATAGCGTGGATTTGATCCTTACATCAAGGTGGGGCCTGCATGAGCAGCCCACCCTAAAAGCTCAAATATATATTATATTACTTATTTTTATTTTTTTATTAGCTTGTTAGTACACACCCATGTCAGTACACATACTCCATGTTAGCCACACCCTACGTCCAGTGTCCAGGGACGCTGGACGGCATGGATAAACACAGGCATCATGGTGGGTCGCACATGGACATAGCCCACCTGTTTGGATCACCTGATATTTGTATTTTTCCTTCCGTCCGGGCCCACTAATGGGCTAGATTGTGTAGATCCAACACATCCATCAGGCGGGTCCCACATGAAGGTGAATGGATAAAATATATGCTCCATGGTGGGACACACACACACTAAATGGGCCACACACCCCTTCGTCATCATCATCATATAGAGAGAGAGAGAGAGAGAGAGACGGTGATAGAGGGACCCCGCCACTATGGCCCCCTCATGGTTACATCACATACATCAAAATGGGTCCCACCAACAAGTGGGCCCTAAAATAAGAATCAACGGTGGATCACCCACCTATTGCAATCCTCCTTGATCCCTTGGACTCATATGATCCTTACCTTCACTTTTGATGGTGGTTGATGGAGTTTTGATGGTGGGGATGAGAAATGAGAGGGTGGGCCACACTTATTGATTTGGGAGAGCTTGGGAAGGCTTGGACGTGGGGTGTTGCTTGGGATTGAGTTTTGAGAAATGAGAGAAAAAGAGAAATGATGGATTAAAGGGATGGATGGACTGTGTTTGTAAGGAAAAGAGATGAATAGGTAACATTTGGTTTAAAATTTTGTAAAAGAGGGATGGGTAGGGGAGAGAGAGACTTAACTTGTGTAAAAATGAGGGATGGGTGTTGTACTTGAGGTATGGCTTGTACTTGACATTGATTGATGGGACATATTGTAGAGATTCCCTCGAAATTCACAACGCACAATGTATCTTCAGAATGAACGCAAGTCCACATCTTCTGACACAAGTATCAATTCGGTGCGCGAGTCACGATGTTGGAACCGTGGCAACGGTGCAGTCGTTAAGATATAAGTTTCAGGTCGAGCCAACTTTAGTATGCAGGACTCGGCTTAGAATCACGTGCAAATATCGAATACAGGTCGAGGGTTGTCAGAATTTGACCGGGAGGACTGCGGAAGCATACGGAACGGTATAGTCTAGGATACGGGTCTTATACACACAGCTTTACCTCATAGGAATTTAATGTCGACCTTATAGTACCATTTCCTATATATATATATATGGACACACACACATAGTAGTTCTCATGAGCTCAATGAGAACTTTTAGAAAACTCCTTTTCGAAGATATGAGTCCAAAATATGAGCCGTCTAGGGCCCAACTATTATCATGATCCAAAACTCTGGTGGGGCATGGAAAAAGGAAATAGTTTACTCCTTTGTTTTTTCTCTCTTTATCATAGCCCACCAAAGTTTTGGATCAGGGTAAAAGTTGTGCCCTAGGGGTTTCATGGGTGGTGCATTAGGTGGACAGTTCAGATTTTGAGTACATATCACCAAAAATGAGTTCACAAAAAGTTCTCATGAGAGCTCATGAGAATGGGTGCGCGTATCTCTCTCTCTCTCTCTCTCTCTCTCTCTCTCTCTTTCTCTCTCTCTTTATATATATATATATATATATATATATATATATATATATATATATATATATATATATATATATATATATATATATATATATATATATATGGAAAAGGTTCTATGCGGTCGAGCTCATGGGAACTTCCCATAAGGTCAAGTTGTGTGGGCCACACCACATATGAAAGTTAAGAGTGGTTACCCTCCATTAAAACATTCATAATCCTTTGTGGAGCTATTCCGGCTGACAAAAACATCCAAGGGAAGTGGATCAATTTGGCGTCGAAGTGCGTTTGCTGTCAAGATACAGGTCAGCGTCCCGGCCAAGAATCCCTCTCTCACCTGTTCATTTTGGGTTGTACGACATCCATAGTGTGGTAACCCTTCAACATATACTTCGGGACGACCATTTTGGCCTTTGGCTTAGACCTTGGTAGACTAGACCAATGGTGAGCGTCTCTCCCTCCAAGCGCAAGCAAGGCTTCACTACATGGGTTGTCCCCATGCTTTATCTTGTGGGAGATTTGGAAGGTGAGGAATGCTGCCAAATTTGACGGGTTTCAAGTTCCAGTCAAGTCGGTCATTGCTCGGGTTAATTGGTGGCTCGTTTGGGCTTGGAGTGACAACAGGTCCCAGGGGAATTCCTCTTCCATCATCAAGCTAGTGAAGTGGCTCAAGCCCGCCCTTGGCTGGGTCAAGCTAAACATTGATAGCTCGGCTAGGAGAAACTTCGGGCCCTCAGGAGGGGGAGGCATCTATCGAGCGCCAAACGGCGACCTCCTATTTGCATTCTCCTCAGGCTACGGGGAAGGTACGAACAACTATGTGGAGCTTCGCACGGCCCATGATGGCATTAAGATGTGTTTGGAGCTGGGCCATTCAAAGGTGGTAGTCAAATTCAACTCCAACTTCATGATAGACACTCTTATCGGCTGCTCTCGGATTGCTTGGAAGTGGAGATATTGCGCCCAACGTATTCAGGCCCTGATGAGAAGGGGCGCCTTCCATTTTCTTCACATTTGTCATGAAGGGAATGACCCGGCTGATAAGCTTGCAAGAGAGGCCACCGATAGCCAGGAGTATCGATTTTATAGGGATGCTTCCAATCTCCCTCACATCATTCGCGGTCTAGTTGTGCTAGACAAGGTGGGGGTTGGGTTCTATTAGAAAGTCTAGGTAGGGGTGCAGATCGCATTGGTGCAGCCTCCAATTTTTGTAAATGCACTTACTATAGGTTGTCGGGGAGTGCTTCTTCACTTGCCGTTAGCCTGAATTGTCCATGTCCTGTATAGTTCCACAGTTCTCATATATGGAAGTTGTTGTTTGGTTAATAAATAAATAAACATGACTATATAGTTCCATGGTTCTCATATATGGAAGTTGTTGTTTGGTTAAAAAAATAAATAAATAAAAATAAAAAACATTCATAATCATTTGTTGGGCCCACCAAGATGTGGTTCACAAATCCAACCCATTCATTATGTGTGTTCCACTTAGATGAGGTGTCAGACCAAGTTTCAAATGCATCCAAATTTCAGGTGGGCCCCACCAAGTGCTTTTATGTGTTTTAGGTATGTCTTCATATGATTTTAAATGGTATGGCCCACCTGAGTTCCTTATACGGCAGATTTTAGGAATATCCCATAATTTAAAGGGGACCCATCAAATGCATGGTGTTGATGTTCGACACATAGTGGGGCCCACACAGCTCGACCTCATGGGATGTTCCCATGAGCTCGACCGCGTAGAACCGTTTCCCCTATATATATATATATATATATATATATATATATATATATATATATATATATATATATATATATATATATATATATGGAAAAGCTCGAGCTGATTTTAACATTCCATGAGGTCGAGCTATGTGGGCCCCACCGTGATGCGTTTCAAACATCTACCCCATCAGTCAGATGTACCATTCCATCGTGCGCCTAGGTCTCAAAAATCAAGTCAATCTGTTACTTGTGTGGACCACACCATATACAGAAGTTGAGAGGGGCTGTACACCATTAAAACATTCATAATCATTTTTTGGGCCCACCGAGATGTGGTTTGCATATCCAGCCCATCCATTATGTGTGTCCCACTTGGATGAGGGTTCAGACCAAATTTCAGACGCATGCAAATTTCAGGTGGTCCCCACCAAATGCTTTTATATGGTTTTGTGGCATGTCTTCACATGATTTTAGATGGTATGGCTCACCTGAGTTCCGTATATGGCTGATTTTTGGGGTATCCCATAATTTAAAGGGGACCCATCAAATGCAGGGTGTTGATTGTCGACACGCATCACGGTGGGGCCCACACAGCTTGACCTCATGGGTGCTTATCGTGAGCTCGAGCGCATAGTACCTTTTCCCACACACACACACACACATATATATATATATAAGAAAAAATTATATAAACTCTTATCTCTAATACATTAATATGTTAACTAAAATTAGATTAATTCATTTCTAAGTGGCACTCACACATGGTCTAAAATTCCTGATTCACAACTTCAAAAACTCAGATCCGTATTCATGAGCCTTAGCAAGCCAGCTGGATCCAGTCAACTCGTTTTTTTTTTTTTTTGCTTCTTTTAATCCATGTAGAAATGGGTTGTTTCAAAGATCATCATATTGAAATACAACACCATTTTCGGTGAAATCTTCTAATTTTAAATTTGTTTCTGCAGGGTTGATCGTTTCAGCTTTGAGAATAGTAACCAAAGCTATCTACCCACATGATGCTTCTGGTTTAAGAAGCAGCGCCAACCTCTACTTTGGCTTCAGTGTCGTCATCATGGTCATTTGCCTAATTTGCTACAATATCAGTAACAAGCTTCCAGTCATTCAGTACTACAAATATTTGAAGACAAAAGCCCAAGAAGTAGAAGAAAGCAATAAACGCTACCTAAGTAAATCTGCATGGAAATCAAGTTTGTGGGATGTCACATGGCGAGTAAAATGGCTTGCATTCTCTAAATTCCTCATCAATGTAGTAGGTCTCTTAATCTTTCCAGGACACTTGACAGAAGATGTGCACTCTCAGATCCTCAATGACTGGTACCCGATCTTTCTCATTACATGTGATCATATGTTCAATCTAGTGGGCACATCTTTGCCTGCAATCTATCTCATCAAGAAGGAAAACGTCGTAATCGCTGCCTCGATTGCTACACTGTTGTTCTATCCTCTCTTTCTCAGTTGCTGTTATGGGCCAGAGTTCTTGCAGACAGAGATTCCAATTGTGACATTGACGGGCCTGTTTGGGCTAACTATTGGTTATCTTGCCAATGTGTTGATGATTCTTCCACCCAAAACTGTTGCATTACAGCATGCTGAGGCTGCAGGGATTGTGATGGTATTGTTTAAGTATCTTGGCGCGTTGGTTGGTTCAATAGCTTCTTGGCTTTGGATCATCTGATCAGATGGTTGGTATCAAATGTCAATCACCTTAAATACCAGCTTCAAATATCTGTTTCTTTAAACCCATCCATGGTGATATTCCTACCTATTGGATCATATAAACATATGATAATATTCTCTATTGTTGTTTTTAAAATAATGAAGATAAAAGCAAAGAAAGAGAAAAATGATACAGTGGAAAGTCAAGACTTCCATGGGCTTTTGTGTGTGTGTGTGTGTGTGTGTGTTTACGCTGAGTTCCCACAAACAGTGATCTTCCATGTTTTGCACCTACTGTTTCCAGGTGATGGATGGTTTTTTGGTTCTCTGCTCCCGGCCTGAATGTGTTTCCCCTCACATAGCTCCGTCTTTTTAATGAAAAGTTTCCCTTTAAAAAAAAAAAAGGGGTGGAGCCTGTGGATGGCATCCAAGCCATTGATATGATGGCCCCCAAAACCAATAGACCGTGTGTTTAGGATTGTACTGCGGAATCACAAAGAGATGAATCTAGGATAACAATCCAAGAGCACCAAGCAACATGTAACACCCCGGGTTTTTAATGGCTATGTAGGAACTCGGCTCCCGAATCCCCAGGTGCCACGGGTGCCCTAATGGGCCTCAAATTTTAGTTATATTTGGATGATCTCATAAATAATGGAGTGTTTAGCAAGTCATGAAGCATAAGTAAGTTATAAAGTAGTATCAAGTGCCACTAAATATAAAAAATGTCTAAACCACAAATCTCAAATCATCTAAATAGGGAACTAGTCCCCCCCATACATGACCCAAAGTGACTAGAGCCCTCACCCATACCCCACGGTATCCCGAACTCAGACTAAAAGGATCTGCCAAAAGTCTGAAAGCAGGGAAGCTCCTCTTCCTTATTCATGCTTACACCGCTCGGCTCATCGAGCTCCGCCTCACCTGCATCTAGTAAAGGGTCCGGTTGGTGTTTTAAAATACCATTCCAGAGTGGGAGTGAGTAGCTAACTCAGTGGGTATCATTAGCCGTAAGTTACATAAAATATCAATTATATGATGAATTTAATGAAAAAAACATACATTCACATAACTCTAACTAAACTTATTAATGCATATGTATGAATTATGGTATGATGCATGTCCTCGCAATAGCACTCCCTCGAGCGACTTCATCTTATGATCGCGCATAACCAACACTCACTCATTGCCACCTTAACTGCCGAGTCGCTAACCTAACTAATGCAATGCGATCGTAAACATGTTAACCAAGTTTTTAGTTAAGTCCGTTCATCCAGCAGGTTGGGGAAACTAGTACACCGAACGATATCAATACCCTCATCCATTTGTGAAGCCATGACCCCTCAACGTGCGAGGTTAGGGCCCCATGATCCTTGATCCCATCGAGTTCCTTACCCCCGATTTACAAGCACGTAAATAGTACCGGGAAGCGGGATTGCTCGCGGATCACTACGAGGAGGCTCGTCACCCCAGTGTAGGCCGACAGCACGGATATAGTGTCTCATTCCACCATGCCCGGCTCACCAGGCTGTGGATCAGTTTACTAACCGTTATCAATAGGTGTCAGTGGGTGAGGGGTGTTTTAGGTTCCAATAGGCGTGATCACGGTTGGTTAGTTGGTGGACCCAACCGTCCAAATTTAGGCAAGCACATATCACACGACATTGAGTGAAAGCAACCCATGTAGTCCACTACTGTCATACATACGAGTTCGCCCAAATTGGTCAGTCTAGTCTCAGGACGGCCCAATAGACAAAAGGGCTTCATTTCTTAACATATTAAGATAGTCATGATTTCTCATCAAATATTCATAGAATATAACACACAAGCAGTCGAGACATAATTTTTAAAATATCAAAATGAATGCAAACTATCCCTAGCAGCAAAAATTAGACACGCATGTACATGGAATTGGATTTTTTTAAAGAGAAAATTTTCATATGTCATTCACAATGCAGGAAATGCAAACATACAAAAGTATAAAAAATCATGTTGGAAATCAAATGCAAGGGTGAACATGCAGCAAAATTCCCAAGCCTAAACACCATTTCAGATTGATCGAACATCAATTTATCTTTTCATGCATGTTAGGCATATACATCAAACAGGTCCCTAGATAGAATCTCCTAAAATCTACACATACATATCAATCTAGCATCCAAAATAATTAAGTTCATCATAGAATTGGTAATTTGTCACCTAAGGATAATAGTCCACACCTTTTGATGAACCATTTGATTCATGGCACCCGTAGGGTTAGAGTGTTAGGGAATCATCGTTGAAATGCCTAAATAAGCAATCATCGTTGAAATGCCTAAATAAGCATACAAGCTTGTAAGAATTAGAAGGAATTAAACACAAGACCTAAACCTACAAACATAAATCAATACTTACCTTTAATCATTGCCGAATCGACACCAATGAAGGATAATGTTGATGTAGAGGAGATGAGAGGATGAAGGTGCACAAACCCTCATGCTTCCAAGCTCTCCCTCTCTCTTTCTCCTCTTTCTCTTTTCCCTTTCTCCCTTTCTTTCTTCTAGGGTAAATTCGTATGGGGAGAGGGGTGCGCGAATGAAACTCTTATATAGTACCAAATTTGGTATAAATGACCCCGAGGGCTAGGTTTTTACTATACTAGCCCTATGGAAGGGTCTTCCTAACCCCTAGGGCCCACTATGAGGTGTATATATTGATATACACTATAAGATAGTTAGCCCTAATGATGATCTATATATGGACATGATCAGCCCACCATTTGGATGCACGGATTGACAAATATGATTAGAAGTCTGTTTGACGGTCACCGATGGTCGATCGGGGCCGCGGCTATACGGATATGAGAAGAGCAATATCCTTACTTTACGTGTGAAGTTTAGTCGTAAACCAACGGTCTGAAATTCTCAACTTTACATAAGAGTGAACAACTCGATTCACTTAAGTTTTACTTTCTTCCTTTAAGGTATTTGTACTTCTCATACACTCGTCCTTCGGCTCAAGTTGAGTGGTTCTGGACACTACCCAGGTCCAACTCCTGTGATGGATGTCGACCCCAATAAGACGGACATTATTCTATAGTTTTGGAACTAGTGGGCCCCTAATGAGCAGTGTAGAGCTTGTTCGAAAAATCAGGGCATTTCTAGAATGAATTAGGTATTGAGATTTCCCGTGGGCAATGATTAGGGTTTGGATTAACTATGTTCATAGTGTGACCTATTTATAACTAGTGGAAGTGAAGATTTGGTCATGATTACTCTAAACCCTCAGTTTTAGGCTAAAAGAGTAACGAGGTTGATTTCGTCCATTAGCCAAGATCCGGGCCTTATCTAACTCGGTTTCGAGTAAATTTTTTAATTTAGTTACGATTGTCTTAATTAATTAGTGGTAGGTCAATTAAATTTAGGCTTTGTGTGAGCAAATCATGTAGCTAAACTCGGTGTTTAAGTGATCAGGCGGATTCGTTGGCTTCCTACGGTTGATTAATCGGACTTGTGCGGTTCTTTACTGGTACAACCTGTGTATAAACTAACATTGAGTATTAATGGTCAGTAAGTGATAATATAAGTTAATTATTTAAAAAAATTCAAGAATTTTTTTAGAAATTCAAAATAGTGAAAATTCAGGACGTTACAAAACACGAGAACACAAAGATTTAATGTGAAAAACCCTTTTGAGAAAAAATCATGGCACAAAGTGACAGATCTTCACTATAAAAACATAAATTGCAAAGAAAAATGACTTACCGAACTTGAGCAATCCTCAAATCTCTCCCTTTCTCCACCCTTTTAGAAACTCTAGAACCCTTTTAGAAACCCTTGGAATAGTTTCTAAAGCCTTAAAATCCCTTTGAATACTTCCAAATCCCGTTTACATCCCTTTATATAGGTTTAGAAAGAAACCAAAATGGAATAAGAAGCAAAATTCGCAGAATCTATGTTTCCGTAGAAAATCTATGTAAAACCTTCAGTGACATCGAGCAACCTTCGATGTCATCGAAGAATGACAAAATATGTCCAACAACTGAATGTGGAAATACAAAAAATATGCAATGACATCAACTACCTTTAATGTCATTGAACTGGCTTCGATGACATCGAAGCATGTTCAATGTCATCGAGCCAAGACAATAGATTTAAGACATCTGTCAGCAACAATCTCCACCATGTATTTAATCTTCAAACATATAGCTTCTTGTTATCTTCTCTTGTCTCTTTCTCGTATTATAGCTTCATCAATATTTCTCATGTACACTCCGTCCTTCTTTTACGTCATTGTCAAGCCCAAAGAAATTGCACAAAACTTGAACTTCTTCATAGGAACGACGTTGGTAAACATGTCTGCTAGATTCACACTAGTGTGAATCTTCTTCCGACTTACACCTCCATCTTCAAGCACCTAGTAGATAAAATGGTGATGAATACTAATGTGTTTAGTATGTGAGTGATAGAATGAGTTTTTAGCTAAATTGATAGCGCTCTTGCTATTATAATTAATCGGAATGGCCACTTTTTGAAGCCCCAACTAATTTATCATGCCTCTTAACCAAACGCTTTTATTAAACACTTCCGTCACTGACATATATTCTGCTTTTGTTGTGGAAAGAGCCACCATAGACTGAAGTTTCGACATCCAACTAATTATTCCACCCGCTAATACAAATAAATATCCTGAAGTTGACTTTCTGGAATCCATACTGCCTGCGTAGTCTGAATCCACATATCCTACCAACTTTGCTCATGTCTTCTCAAAAGTTAAGACGTAGTCTTTCATACCTCGAATGTATAAAAGTAGTTATTTTACCGCTTCCCAATGTTGCTTGTCAGGGTTTGACATGTATCTTCTCCCAACACTGACTGTCTATGAAATATCTGGTCTCGTACAGACCATGACATACATTAAACTGTCAACCACATTCGGATAAGGCACATAATAAATAACATGCTTTTCCTCATTTGATTTAGGACATTGTTCTAAGGAAAGCTTGAACTGAGTTGCATGGGGAACGTTCACTGGCTTTGTCTCGTCCATCCCATACTTGATCAGCACCTTTTCAAGATATTTTGCCTATAATAATCAAAGTCTTCTCTTCTTCTTGTCTCTGTGAATATCTATTGCGAGAACCCTTTTTGCATCCCCCAGATCTTTCATCTCAAATGTCCTTAATAACTAAGTCCTCAGTACGTTGATTTCAGACATATCATAATAGGTGATCAATATATCATCAACGTACAATACTAAGATGATGAATTTACCATCAGTCAGTGTCTTGTAATAGACACAGTGGTCATATTCACTCCGAGTAAATTTCTGACTCAACACGAAATAATCAAATTTTTTATACCACTGCGTAGATGACTGTTTCAGGCTGTACAACGACCTCATTAACTTGTAAACTTTTTCTTTGCCCCTTTAATTTTATAGCCCTCTAGTTGCTTCATGTAGATCTGCTCTTCCAACTACCCATGTAGGAATACAGTCTTAACATTCATCTATTCCAGCTCAAGATCATATTAGGCAATTAACGTCAATTCGAATAAGATAGATACTTGTTTAACAACTGGTGTGAATATCTCTGTGAAGTCGATTCCTTCTCTCTAAGCATACCCCTTCGCTACTAACTTTGTTTTGTATCTATCTTGTTTCCTTTTGAATAACCACTTGCATTCGATTACTTTTCGACCCATTGGAAGCTCCACTAGCTCCCATGTGTAATTTTTGTGCAACGAGTCCATCCATCATCCATAGTCACCTTCCACTTTTCTGCATCAGTCTCACTAAGAGCCTCCCCCCCATCTGTAACAAGGGCACATGCAATATTAGAGTCGTCCTTATATCTTGCCAGTGACTTGCGATCATGCAGTGAGTTTCTTCTCACAGGTGGATGCTCCACCTGATCCTGTACCTCTGTTGCACATCTATCTCAGCCTGAATATCATTTTTGTCAATTTAGATGTCTACAATCAACCTTTCTGGTTCCTCTTACTCCTCTTGATCATTCTTACAGAATATGGAGCTTTCATCGAATCTAATGAGACTACTAGTGATGACCTTGCGTGTGACTTTGTCTTATAACTTGTCCTTACGTGTGATCTTATCTAATAACATGTAACCTTTCACATCAATACGATAACCAACAAAAATATATTTTTTGACTCTATGGTCTACCTTATATCTCTCAACTGACGGTACATGAGAGTAAGCCTCACAACCAAATATGCGCAAATCTGAGTAATCCAACTTATGACCATTTCATACTTCCTCTGGAATTTTACATTCAATTATCGTGAAAGGAGACCGATTCACAAAATACCAAGCCATATTAACAGCCTTAGTCCATAAGTGCTTGCCCAACACAACATTACTTAACATGCATCGGGCCCTCCCCAAAAGAATTTGATTCATCCACTCAGCCACATCATTTTGTTCAGGTGTGTGGCGCACTGTATTGTGCTTAATGATCCCTCTATCCTTGCAATATTCATTAAAATCAGTAGAAATGAATTCTCCACCATTGTCAGTCCTTAAGACCTTTATTTTTCACCCTGACTATTTTTCTATCATTGCATTTCATTATTTGAATATGGTGAAAACTTCAAATTTACATTTCATAAAGTAAACTCAAACTTTTTTAAAGTAGTTGTCAATGAATGAAACAAACCATGACGACCCCCCAATGGAAACATCTAGCGATAGCCCCCATACATCAGGGTACACATAATCAAGTACTACCTTATATATATGTTTTTCAATTTTAAAAGATAATCTAAATTGTTTACCATATATACAATGCTCACATATATCTAAATCAGATTTCTTAAAAGTTGGAATCAAACAAGGATCAGATAGTACCTTCATGCCCCACTCGCTCATGTGGCCTAGACGAGTATGTCACATATGTACAGATGTGGAATATGCAACACCTACTACCACTGCACCTGCTGAAGTGTTCCTGATCAACTTATAAAGGTTTTTATACCTTTGCGTTCTCATAACCACGAGTGCCCCTTTTAAAAGTTTAAGAATACCATTAATATCGGTGAACTTGCACCTTATAGCCTCGAGTGCACCAAAAGAAATTGGACTTTTCTTCATATCAGGAACGTACCTAACATCAGTTAATGTACGCTCCATCCCATCACATATCTTAATGCTCACAATACTAATAGCCACAACATTACAGGCATTGTCATTATCCATAAAAACCTATCTACCATCGCATTCCTTGTAACTGATGAACCAACTCCAATGAGGATCATGTAATATAATGCTCCTATGTCAAGAATCCCCTCATCTCTAAGATTGTCATGCAAGTGTCCGATCATAGACACAGACAGAATATCACCTTCACTTGTTTCTTCATCAGATGTGACAACATTGGCCTCCCTGGAAGAAGCCTCTGAGTTTTCTTTCTTTGCTTTAAGATTTGTGCAACGTAGAGATTCCAAAAGAAAAAAGAAAAGTGCAGATGAAACAACATTTTTTTTTTAATATGGCTGAAATAAAAGAATTAGTTCTTATGTCATTAGCCAAAGTAACAACATTTTTTTAAAAGAAAAAGATGTAAAAGAAACCTCTTTCAAAGCTACACCTGGAATTACAACAAAATGAAACAAAAATAGATGTGTTTTTATGATTTGTTCTGTCTGGAAAAAAAATAGTTCTCATGCCATTAGCCAAAACCTCTTTCAAAGCACCTTGATTCCTTGTACTTTGTACGAGTAAGGTAAGATAGAGTCAGTTTAAATTGCCAATACTTTCTCAATGTATATAAACTCACAAGATTGTTATTTGTTAATTCAAGTGAAGTATTAAGGAAGGAGATAGGCCGACTTTTTGGCATCCCATCACAAAAATACGTTGTGGGTGTGAGGAACCGTATAGTGATATGCAAGTTTGTACATGTAGGAGCCCTGATTTAAGAATCCCAACCCTTGATCTAAAGGAATCCAAAATAGACACGTGATTAGATGATTATAACACTTGGATTATTGGCCCATCCAAATGGTTTGAGAAAAAACATTTAGAATCCCATGAGGCTCTTAGTCAGATTGGTCCGGTTGGCTAGAAATGTACATAAACAGGGGCCCCACACATCAGGCCTCACTCACATTTTATTTTTTATTTTTTTATTTTTTTTGTTTTTCACCGTGAACCACAAAGCAAGGGTACAATCTAAGTATATAAAGCTTAGAAGCAAACCATACAGCTGATGCATAAAATACATATAATAACAACACTAGCAGACTCAACCTTGTGGAACCACAACAGTAAATTTCTGGTTTTAGCATGTTTTGTTATTACAAGTAATTCCACAGGAAACGGATGATGATAGTGGTAGATAAAGAGAGGCGGGTTATGCAAACAAAACCCAAATCAAGAAATCAGAGTTCCAGACCAAAGAAAAAGCTCTCTAATTGTCTATAGGACTCTTGCTGGTGTTTCTTAGGAAGTTCTTGAAGCCAAAACACAAACACCATTGAAAATCATTCTTCCCGACTCTACATATTCTTTTCCCAATCACTCATGGCCCATGGGAACGTAATTCCAAAGAGCCATATAAGAAAAACTCAATGCAAAACACAAATCGCAGTTTGGAAAACGCTTCCCAATTATTAAAGTATCGTCCAATTCATTCCTTTCTATTGTCTTTCTGCAACTACCGAAAACCCAAACAATCTTTGTAACTGCTCCAATAAAGAAAAACCCCAAAATTTCAAATCAATAAAGAAAACCCAAATCCCCAAATCCCTCAAACCCAAATCTTTCAGCCAAACGCTTCCCAAATCTTCAGACGCCTTCTTTTTCACCCAATAAAGAAAACCCAAATCTCAAAATCCTCAACACTCAAAACCCAAATCCAAACAACACCCAGAATCAGATTCTTTCTTTCTTATAAATCAAAACAGAAAAAAAGGAGAGGAGAAATGGAATGAAATACAAGAGATGAAATAAAGGAAAGAGCTAGAAAGATAGGAACCAGAGCTTCTTCTTTTTCTTTCCTTTTCTTCTTGAAATCCTGATATTTGCAACCCTTCTTGTTGTTAACACACCCCCACAACAATGACTATAGAGGGGCTACTGGTATTTCATTAACCTGGACAGTGTTGGATGAAAGAGATAAGCGCAATCCACTAGACCCTTGTAATGGTTCACCATCATTTTAAGACATGGTGGTGAACTCATCTTGGCCTCACTCACAACAAATCAAATAAAAATAAAAATAAAAAAAGAATGGGGGAGAAGGAAGAAGGGAACAAGGGGAGTGGACTCACTTCGGCCGGTGGAAGGTTGGATGGCCGGATGGGCTAGCCTCTTCTCGTCGAGCTCCTCTCCATGTCTCTCCCTCTATTTGTATGAGAATGGAAGGAGAATGGAAGAAGGGGAGGAGGTGGGACGGTACGAGAGAGAGAGAGAGAGAGAGAGAGAGAGAGAGAAAGAGAGAGAGAGAGAGACGAAGAGAGATAGAGAGAGAGGAGAGTTAGGGCCGGCGCACGCCCTAGCTCGTTGTGGATGCGAGAGAGAGGGAAAGTGAGGGTTTGGGTTTTGGGAGGTGGGGCGTGTGCACGGGAGATAAGGGTGGATGGAATTTTAGGGGTGACAGACGACACTTTAAGTGCCTAGTTTTAGCACTCGTGGGGCCCACCGTGATGTATGTTATTTATCCACTCCGTCCATTTATTTTAACGGATCATTTTAATAGTTAATCCAAAAAAATCAGTCAGATCGAAGCTGTAAGTGGACTACATAACATATTAACGGTAGAAATTTATTTAGTATTATTTCTTATGGTGTGGTCCACTTAGACCTTTAATCTACATAATTTTTTGGCTCATCCACTGAAATTATATATCAGAATTTATGGGTGGTTTAGATCAAACACATATATTCCAATGGGCCCCATGGAGCCCCTTAAGCACCATCAATATCTAATAAGGTTATGGTCAGGAGGTAAGTTTTAGCTACAAATAACTAGGTTTTAGCTACGGATTAAATCTGTAGCAAGTATAGCTAAGGTTTATATCCGTAGCAAAAAAAAAAAATGTGGTCTGTATCCTTTGTCCCTTTTTTTGGTAGTTAACCCTTCTTCATGTGTTTATTCATCCCACAATTCTACCACTTTAGTTTTTCTTTGCCCTTACCCATGAATTTGGATTTAGGTCTTAAAGATCTTGTACCTCGCTCAGTATTTCTTCCTCTCATAAACAGTGCATCGGAAGATGTCCCCATGTCGTCATTTAACTTTCTCATGGCCTTTCCTTGAGTGGCTGAGATAGCAGTGTCGATACTCAGGGTTTTATTTGTGGTGCACATTGTGTCCCTGAATAACTCATACGATGTTGAAAGAGAATTCAACAACATACATGCTTGTTCCTCATCTTTGATCACTTCCTCCATATCCAGTAATTTGCAAGCTAATTTATTAAAGTTATTAATGTAGGCTTCTAGATCTCCACACTCTGTCATCTTGAAGGTATACCACTATAACTTCAAGTGTAGGCAATTTTCAGAGAATTTTTCGTATAAATATCTTCTAACTTCGTTCATAAACTAGCCACAGTTTTCTCCCTCAAAATATTGCAGAGAACCTCATCCGTGAGACATAAACAAATGGAAACTAAAGCATTCATGTTAAGAGTATTCCAGTCTTTGTCATTCATAGTTGATTTCCGCTCCTCAAAAGCCTTAACTTCGCCTTACTTGATTAATAGACTAATTATCTTGATCTTCCATAACTCAAAATTATTTTTTTCTGAGTACTTCTCAATATCAAACACGACATTTCCCATTGATGCTAATATTGCATATTCAAATCTGTGCTCCAACAATTGCTCTGATACCACTTGTTCAGGATTGTACTGCGGAATCACACAGAAATGAATCTAGGATGGCAATCCAAGAGCACCAAGCAAACACAAGAGAATACAATGATTTAACGTGGAAAAACCTTTCGAAAAAAACCACGGCACAAATCTACAAATCTTCATTATGAAAGCAGAAATTACAAAGAAAAAGGACTTACCGAACTTGAGCAATCCTCAAATCTCTCCCTTGTTCTACCCTTTTAGAAACTTTAAAACCCTTTAGAAGCCCTTAGAATAGTTTCTAAAGTCTTAGAATCCCTTTGAATACATCTCAATCCCATTTACATCCCTTTATATACGTATAGAAAGAAACCAAAACAGAATAGGAAACAAAATCCACAGAATCTATGTTTCCGCAGAAAATATGCATAAAACCTTCGATGACATTGAGTGACCTTCGATGTCATCAAAGAATGTCCAGCGACCAAAGGTGGAAATACAAAAATACTCAATGACACCGACTGGCTTCGATGACATCGAGCCAAGACAGACAGATTTAAGACTTCTGTTACCAACACCATGGCCCCCAAATTTCTCAAATTAAAGGATCCTAGTGATGTAGGACAAGTTAAAGGTAATCGTATGAAGGCCAAGATATAAAGAATTCAGGCAGTATGGTTCATTTAAGATGGGAAAAAAAATATTGGCATAACGGTCATTATAGCTTCCAATGTGCATAACTTTGGGACCGTTTATTGAAATCACTTGAATTCGATCAGTTTTTGGGTCAAATTTGAATTTTAAGTCAAAATTTGCTAGTTTTAGTGAGTTGTGTATTAGCTATTTTAAGATTTTAAGAGTTCAATTTTATTTTGGATCTTTGTTTTGGTCATCTGATGGTTGTTTCAAAGTTTGGGTAGAATTTAATATTTTTTTATTGTTTTTAGTAATTTTAGTATTTGTATTAACTTCTATTATTTTAGTATTTTAGGAAAGTTTACTAGTTTGAGTTAGATCGAGAGTCTAGAACCTCTATCATTTTTTTTTAAGAAAAAACAAACACTCTAATTTCCTTAATAAAAATAAAGTTGCATTACAGAAGACATACAAAATTCGAGCGGGCCTCCATATCAAAAAAGTTGGAGGCAGCCTATCATATGAAAATTGAAAACTAGATTGACCTCATTAAGGTTCTCTAACTGTACCTAGGCTTGCTCTGTCTAGAAAAACTTCCCCTTTGATCTTCAACGGGAGGCCCTGGAGATGCTCGAAATCCCTATCCAGTTGGTTTTCACTACCCAAACGAGCCAGCCCATCAACCACTCTGTTAGCTTCCCTCATGACATGTTAAAATGAGATGGTGGCTTTCCCCTGTAAAGTTTCAATCCTTCTCTTAGAGTAGAAGATTATCAACAATCTTATTCTCATTTTAGAGATTTCATATCTCCTCATTGATTCAAGTGTTATTCTAGAGGAGAGGACGATGATCTTCTTACTTTCACCACACACCTGCTATGCTACCTAGCCATTGAATCTTTGTTCTGTCATCCATTAATGTGGCTTGTTTGTCACAAGAAGGCAAGCTTGTTCGAAAAACTATTTGAGGTGGAATGTGATGCTTCATATGTTGAAATTGAAAAAGTTTTGTCACTAGAAGGCATGCCAATAGCCTTCTACAGCGAAAAGCTTAGTGATGCCCACAAAAATTGATCGACATATGAGCGTAAATTATATGCAATGGTCCAAGCATTGCGACATTGGCAACATTACTTGATTTAGTGGAATTCATTCTTTACACATATTATTAAGCTTCAAAATTTATAAATAGCTAAGGTAACATGAATTGTGTGCATACTAGGTGGATTTCATTCTTGCAGGAATTCACAATTATGTTGAATCATAAGTCCGGGCAACAAAATACGGTGGCTAATGCGCTTAGCCAACTTGCAACCTTGTTAATCACCATGAGCAATGAAGTTGTCGGGTTCAAATGCCTCAAAGACATATATGTTGATGACAATGACTTCAAGGAAGCATGAATTATATTCCAAGAAGGTCAACCCAGCAAGAAACCATCCTTAGTGCTTGGGGTTGCAAGACACCACTGGCATCCTTTTGTAACAAACTTTAACTTTTCCTACTACTATTTTGAGTTTGTACATGTGGGGTGCATGGCCAATTTATCCAAGCAATTCATCTAATGGCCTTCATCATGGATGGATCACGCTCTAAAAGTCTCCTCAAATGATCAACTTTTGATTTGAACGTAGAAGTTGTTGAAAATCGAATGCCTCTAATTTGTGTTGAAATCGGGACCTTCGACCGGTTGACAATCTGGTCGACTAATCAAAGGATATTGATTTGAATCAATTTTCTGGAAAAATTCTCAGGACAGTTTTTGGCATTTTTGACAAATCAAAAATGCTATTTAACAAGTCAACCCGACTGATTAAAGGATTTTAACCGGTTGACTAAACAGGTCAACATGTCGCACAATTTTCTCATTTTTGCATGAATTATTTCCATTTTCATTTTTTTCTTAACTCAACTGCGATTTCCTTTTCAAGTAACAACAAGCATTCATCAAGGTCAAAGCATATTGACATTAAGTATCTGATTGTGAAAGAAAGTGCTTAGAATCATCTAGTGTCTGTAGAGTTCATCAATACTAAGAAGATTAATGCAGATCTGCTCATTAAAGGACTCTCTATCATACTATTTCAAGAATATGTAACATCCATGGAAATCATTAATCCCACATATGTATTTAGTGGGAGTTGAGCATGCTTTATTTTCATAGACATTAAAGAGATCTCATTTATAAAGTTTTGTTGATTCTGATATAAAGTTAATTTCTACTTCTCGTTATATATGCGCAATTTATTTTAAGTAAGCAATCTTGTCTTGTTGAAGACATCTGAAAGCTTCTGGACCTCTTAAGGATAGACATATATCATCAGAAAACATGTGTAATCCTTATCTCACACTTCCTAGTTCTTGATATATGTCATTAAGTCTGGTAGTATTTATGACCGTGCTTAGTCTCTGCCTAGATTAAATGTTGTGATGACTACCATAATCCGATACTAGTGGTTTTGATGGACTAGATTGTAAAAGTCTTACCTGTACTATCCAACAATTGCATTGGTTGACCATTCGGATATTTTTAATACTAAAACATATTTTTAATTTTTTATTAAAAAATAATCATTAACATTGATCAGTGTGACCCAAGTGAGAGAATGTAAGAATTCTATAAGGTGGGCCTTATTGATCAATGGTCTAGATTACTCTAAAGGTTGGATAACATAATTGAGCATATCAATGGACCCCACTCAAGATTTGAATGATGCAGAATCGTGTAGGGGTATGTGGTGTGTTATGCCTGTGTTGCACGCAAAGTGTTTCAATTGAACTAGGAATCCTAAATTCATGTGCACCCTAAGGGAGAGGATTTTCGATGGGTTTTAAACTCCTCAACCTTCTAAATTATATAAATAGGGCTGGGTCCCTGAGCCTACACACGATTGAAGCTTCTATTCCCATCCAATGCTTCTCTAAAGAATGTAAGGTGTGGAAAACTGCGGCATCATGACTATAACGACAAAATCCTAATCAGGTACATCATTTATTTAGTTTATTTAATCTCCATACTTGATGCATAACACGGTCCTTTACAATTCTACCATATAGTTTTTTTTTTTTTTTACACACCCCCACACACACATGCACACCATGGGATTTCACCACCATGGGTACTCGAACCCTTGACCTGATGTTGAAACTCTAGGAGTCTACCAACCGGGTAAGAGTAAGGACCCCATATAGTTTACAACTCGAGCTAGCGGGAAGTGAGAGAATTGGCAATGCTTGCGTGACATGCTCAACAGAAATGCTTAGCCAAGTTGGGTTGCTAGGATTTGGAATGTTTCTCACATGCACCATTAGATACACCATATTCCCTAGACATGTGACTGAAGACTTGTATTCTAGAGTCGTAAAAGGATACTGGTACCCTGTCCTACTCATCTTTACTACACTGTGTTTGATCTGATCAGCAAGTCATTGACAACATTTTATGTCGTGAAGAGTGCGGGAACAGCTGTTGCCAGTGCATTTGCAAGGTTTCTTTTTTCCCACTGTTTTGGGGTTGCTTGCATAGGCCAAAATTCTTCAAGTCAGAAATTCTGGTAGCGGCACTAACCTGTCTTCTCGAGTTGACACATGGATACTTAACAAGCATTTTCTTGATCATGTCTCTAAAAGTTGCAAGAGTTGCACGGATAGAGATTACTTGAATTGCTGTGGTGATGTTCATGATGTGGGGGACCTTTTTTGGCTCATTGTTGTCTTAGAGTGCGTAGTCGGAGACCAGGTGTTCCTTTAGGTCTCCCCAATGCGGTCCCAGTTGATTTAAGTGTGAAGAAAAAAGGAACGACCCTAACCTCTTGTTGCATATGTTGCGTCCCCAAGACCGGCCGTCATGAGGAATCTTTGGACCACCTTTTTGCGGGTGGCCAGATCGCTACATCCCTTTGGAGCCACCTCTCTTCCCTCTTCTCGGTGTCCTTCCTAGATGGGCAAAGTGCTTCAAGGAGGGTGGCCCAGCGGTGGTCATCGGCTAGCGACTCCACTAGTATAGGGATCCTTTATGGGCTCACCCCGACCCTCATTTTCTGGGAGATCTGGATAATCAGGAATGGGATTTGTTTTGACAAATCCCAATTCAAAATGGAAGTATCGCTGCTTAGAATTCACAAATGGCTCTCCTTAATTACAAGGGTTTTCCCGCTCCCGTCAAGCTTATACAGGATTAGCTAGGAGGCTATTAGAGACCCAGGCCTCTCCCTGGCAGCCAAATCAGTCCGACCTTCTCTCTTGTGAAATGGGTCAAACCAAAAGCCGGATGGATAAAACTGAACGTTGATGGGTTAGCCCGAGGAAATCCAGGCCCATCAGGCAGCAGAGGCGTCTGTAGAGATGACAGAGGCGTATTCATTTTTGCCTTTTACAAAGGGTACGGTTCCAACTCCAACTTCTTAGGCGAAGCTACAACAGTGGTGGACCACAACCTTTGCATGGACCACGGCTTCAACAAGATAGAAGTGGAAAGCGACTCTTCCGTGGTGGTGGCCTTATTCTCTACTTCGCAGAGAGCCCCCTAGAGCAGCAATTATTGGAAGAAGAGGTTTCACGTCATTCAGAGCACCTCAGAAGTATCGATAACCCACATCCCGAGAGAAGTCAATAGAGCGGTAGACAGTCTAGCCCGCCTAGGGCGGGCAAATCAGACGACCTAGATCTTCACATCTGTCTCAGCCCTCCCTTCTGCCTTTCGTGGGGAAACTATCTTAGACAGGATGGGTATAGGTTCGGTGAAGGAAAACTAACATGGACCTCTTACATCTGGTCAGGTCTATCTGATTGGTTAGCCTGGAATGTGGCTGTTTTGTAGGTGGATGATTTTATTTTCTTTTCCCTTTGTTGTTGAATATTAGTTGATATGTTGATGAGGCCTGGCATTTTTGTGGCGCCCACTTGAAAGCCTAGATTGTACATTCCCAGTTGATATTATCAATTATAGGGACGAGACCCCGCCTTGCGAAAAAAAGGGTCTCCCTAATGAAAGGAGTGTTATGTTTTGGTAAGAAAGGGAAGTTGACTCCGCGCTTCATTGGACCATTTCAGATATAGGATCGTGTTGGTGTCATAGCGTATCGCCCTGCTCTACCTATGGCACTAGATAACGCACTACGCCAAAAAGGCCAATTTACGACGTATTTTTGCGACAGACAAATCTTTTGGTTTAACGACGGATTTAATCCGTCGCTAAAGGAAAAAGTCCGTCGCTAAACTCGTCTTTCTCGAATCTAGGCCGGACGTCGCGGAATTTAGCGACGGACCAAAATCCGTCGCTAAAATCTGATTTACGACGGATTTTTGTCAGTCGTAACTAGGCGACGGATGAAATCCGTCGCAAATTTTGATTTGGCGACGGAAACTTCCGCCCAAAATAAGAAATGGCGCGCTTTTCAGTTGATTTTGCGATGGATTAGGTCCGTCGTAAAAGGGTTCTTACCTTAACATTATTAATTTTTTTCATTTTTTTTTCGAATATGGTAGAAAATTTAGTTTTTTTTAGTCTAATAATTGTTTTTTGTAGAATTTCAGTGGTTTAATTGTACATACTTGTATCTAAGATTTTTTTTTAACAATTAATTGAATGCAAAAAGAGAATTTATTTATTTTTATATTAAATGAGTGGAATTTTTTTAAAAAATTTAAAACTCATATTTAAATGATTTGCAATATCACATGAAAAAGAATATTGAGAAGTTTAAAAAATTTAACAATGTTTGAGAAAAAAATTAGATTTTGAAAAAATAAAAATCGTGATTTAATAAAAATCTATTTTGTGGGAACAAAAAAGAATATTTGATGAAGTTGATAAATTTAAAGAAAAAAAAAAGCATTTGATTTTGAGAAAAAATAATATCTTGAAAAAGAAAATTAAAAATATTTTAAAAAATGTGAAAATTTTCACAATGTTGAAAAATGAAAATATTTTTAAAAAGAAAATGAGAGTTTGAAATTTGAAGGAAAAGAAAAAAGAAGTGAAGTTCAATAAAAATTGACAAGTTCGAATAAAATGCTTTTAAAAAATTGGAGAAGTGAAAAAGAATTGAAAATTTTAAAATAAAACGATATTAAAAAATCGTTAATTTATCAAAAAACAAACATTTTGAAACAAAAAGTAAATGAGTTAAAAATTTTTGTGATTTTGAAAAATAATTGAAAATGTTCAAAATTCAAAATTTTAAAAAAAGTTATTTATAAAAATACTAAGATTTTGAAAAAAATATATGTAATTTTTAAAAAAAAAAATTGAAAAGTTGAAAATAACATGATGCTTTTGAAGAAAAAAAATTGGCGTTTTGGAATTTTTGGAAAAAAAAATTAAAAATTGTGAAAATTTAAGATATTTTGAAAATAAAAATTCAGAATTTGTATTTTAATTTATTTTTTAAAATATTGTATAATAAAAATAATATTTTGTTAAAAGTTTTTAAAGAAAAATTAAGATTAAAAAATATACATTTTGAAAAAAAAATGTTATTTTTAAATGGAAATTAAAATTTATTTGTGAAAAAAAAATATTTTTTAATAAATTATTAGGCACATCCACTAATTGAACATTTAACCGTTTTTGGACAATCGAATTAGTCTAGATTGAAGAGTAAATAACTTCATATGTTTAAATCAAATTTCACTCAAATTGTTGATCAATCTTGTATTCCCAGTGCCTTTCTCACATGTAGCTAGTCTGATTGGGGCGAGTAACTAGTCAAATTGAGGGTATTGATTAATAAAATAGAGTGAATGAACTATACATATAAAATGGGCTAAATATTATTGTCAAAATTGTGACCCAACTTATTGACCTCGCGAGAACCTACGAATTGATGTTAATAAGTTTTGTAGGGCCCATCATGATGTATGTCGAACATCAACATTGTGCATTTAATGTGTCCCCTTTAGGCTATGAGATATCTCAAAAATCATTCGTAAATAAAACTCAGGTGGGCCATCTAAAATCATGTCAAGACATCTTAAAAAATATAAAAGCACTTGGTGGGGCCCACATGAGTTTTGGATGTGGCTAAAACTAGGTCTGACCTCTCATCTAAGTGGGACACACATAATGAGTGGGTTGGATATATGAATCACATTAAGGGCGTGTTTGATTTCCAAGAGATTGAGTAAATACCCAGGAAATGGGTAATTATTACCATTTCTTTCGTTTGAAAATCGAGGGAAACTTTTGCATTGGAACTGGTTCAAATAACTATTTAAAATTTTTGAACCATAAGATAATGTATATGATATATCAATTCCGTCCATATGTTTTAACACAATATTTTGAGGCAGAGACAAAAAATGAGGATGATCCAACACTCAGGTGGCCCACACCAAAAGAAACAATAGCTTCACAAAGTTTTTAACGGTAAGTATTCGATTCCTGTTTTGGTATGGTGTGGTCCACTTGGGTTTTGGATGTACCTCATTTTTTTGCTCATACTATAAATTCAAAAGGCATAATGGATGAACGGTGTGGATAAGCGAAATGTATCACAGTGGGACCTATAAATATTTTGTAATATTTTCAATTTCCATGTCAAAAAAGTAAGCAATCAAATCAAGTGCCTTGTAAATACACAGGAAATAATTATTACTCTTTTTCCAGGTATTTTCCATCCACTGGAAAATCAAACAGGCCCTAAGGCAAGTCCAATATATGATTAAGATTAGTGTTTTAAGGAAACCCCTCTATATTTAGGTGAGTTAGTCGTTACCCTTACCAGAGTAAACTCTGTGGGGTCTACCATTATTTATTTATTTTATCCACTTCGTTTATCCATGTTAACAAATAATTTGAGGTCTAAAGTACAAAAATGAAGCATATCCAAAGCTCAAGTGGACCACACCACATGAAATAGTGTGATTGAACCTCTACCATTGAAAAATTCTTGGAGGCCATAGAAGTTTTGGATCAAATGTTTGTGTTTTCTCTTCATTCATATATATTGGATATTATGAATAGGTTGGATGGCAAATAAACATTACTGTGGGCCCAAGGAAGGTATCAATGGTGGAAATTATTATTCCACATTATTTCGTGTGGCATGGTCCACTTGAGCTTTGGATTTACCAAAAATTTGGAATCAACCCACACTGTTCATCCATTTTTTGAGATCATTTCAGAGAATTATTCAAAAAATGAATCATATCCAAAGATTAAATGGACCGCACCACAAATACCAGCATTGATGGGAATGGATTGGCTACTCCACTGCCACCTGCCCATTGGCTAGTATTCGGTGCTATGTGGGCCCCACCATGATGTATGTATTTCATCCATTATGTTCATCCATTTTTACTGATCATTTTAGGGCTTGATCGAAAAAATGATAGGGATATAAACCTAAGGTGGACCACATTATAGGAAAACAATATTGCTTGGATATCCGCCATTAAAATCCTCTTTAAGGCCCATAGTACTGTTTATTTGACATCCAATCTGTTGATTAGATCATACAGGCCCTGATGAAGGGAAAAAACAAAGATCATCTTGACCCAAAACTTTTATGGCCACCAAAAGGGTTTCAATGGTAGACGTTCAATCCCCCACTACTTTTTTCAGTGTGGTCCACTTGATAGTTAGATCTATCTTATTTTTTGTCTCAAGCCTTACAACAAGCTCGCCATATGGATGGACGGTTTGGATATAACACACACCTCATGATAGGACCCACATAACTTGCTGACGTCACCCAACCCCTCTCTCACGAGCGGATTATGGCGCCGCCCCCTCTCATTTGAGCTTTGATGACTGGTTAGGGCGCTGGCCCTAACCGGTCTCTGTTTCAACCCCTCTCTCATACGCTCTCCTCTATCCCTTCATACAGATCTTTCCTTCCTCTCTCTTCCTGTCGATCTCTCTCCCTCCTCTCTCTCTTCCTGTCGATCTCTCTCTCTCTCCTCTCTCTCTCTTCATGGTGAAAATCTAGTGACTCGCCTGATGGAAAAGGTGGATTTGAAGCTCGGGTTAAATCAAATTCACACAGGTGAAAGTATTTCTCTCTCTATCTCAATCTCT
This sequence comes from Magnolia kwangsiensis, assembly GCA_037074715.1. NCBI lineage: Eukaryota > Viridiplantae > Streptophyta > Magnoliopsida > Magnoliales > Magnoliaceae > Magnolia > Magnolia kwangsiensis. The sequence goes on along the minus strand of CM073573.1, from coordinate 152,506,349 downwards.
CTCAATATTAATGCCAATTCAGGAATTTGGGAGTTAGTAGTTTGTAGATTCCCGATTTGAATGTGGATCCTTATTTCAGGATCTGGAGATTTTAGGGTTTACAAATTTGAATGTGGACCCTAAATTGGGGATTTAGGGATTTTAGGATTTTGGGGATTTTTGGACTTTTAAAATTGGGGATTTTCTGATTTTGCAAATTGGGGATTTTTTGATTTTACAAATTGGGATTTTCTGATTTTACAGATTTATTTTATTTTTTTATTAACATTTTTTTGCTGTTCTCTTTCTAATTTTCATGATGGATCCTAAAAATCAAGGCCACGCTACAAGGAATAGTGTCAAATCATGCTAAATTTACTATATATGGCTAAGATGAGTCTTGGAATATTCTGATTTTCGGGGAATCCATTCATCCTAGTGTGGCAAATCATATAAGTAGATTGGATGGCATATAAATATCAGGGTGGAACCTGTATGTACTTTGGACGATTTTGGTGGTGGGAATTACTATTTCAACTGTTCCCCGACAGGAGTTGTCTTTGGTTTTGGAAGATTTTGGGTACCACCCACTCTGCATGGTCCATATAGGCAATTTGGATCATTGTAACATGCCCTGGATCTAGCTGCAGTTAGCGGTGAAACTCGGACAGGTGGATTTGGATTGAAGATGGATCTAGCGGTGCAACATGTCCTCCTTATACACAGTAGAGATGTGAAAGATGGAGGAAACGTATGTATACTTAGAGAAAGCAGTTAATTGTGTCTACTGTATAATATGATCAGATTTTTTTCCAATGGTTTAAATATTGCATTATCTCGTTTGGCATCTCTACTCTAATGGAATAAGAACTTTTAAAATAAGAGCTACTCTAATAACCTCTTTTTGTTCTAACAGTTGTTTTAAATAAGCTCATTTGGTAAAATTACTTCTTCAAATATGAAAACAGCTCTTATTTAAAATAAGCATGCTTGGTAACATGTTGAAATAAGGGCACTTTTTTAAGGTAGTAGATATCATTTTTAAAAAAATAAAAAATTACAACATGGCTGTGTTGATTCATTTAAGAACCTCCTATTTATTTATTTTTTTTGCAGGGTTTGAAGATAGAAAAAAAAAAAAGTTTGAATCATTAACCTTGATCATCAATCATTTAGGCCCCACATTTGATTGATAATAACTCTTGGGAAGTACTTTGATTGGATGAATCCAGCCATTTGATCAGTGGCCATTGATCAAATGGCTTGCATTTTTGTTGTCAATTATGTGGGTGGAGAAAAACATGAGACTCACACCCACTTTTCAATGATCTAACAGTTACGCTTTAGAAGTGGACAATGTTCTCTTCTCTAAGTAACTGATATGCTACTCTCAGCTTATCCTTTTGTAACTGATATGCTTGAGAACACACAAAGCTGAACTACACTTTGGGGGGAACAAAGTATAAGGGAATGTTCAAAAGAGCTACCTTGATAAGCTTTGTGGGCCAGATTGTGCATTCTTATTTGCCAAACATCTTTCAGGAAGTTCTACATTTATGATTTATCACAATCCTATGGTTGGATGCAAAGTATGAGCTTCAGAAGTTTCAGTCCAATAACCAAGAAAATTCAGGCATTTTGATTTCCTGTTAGATATCCATGTGTAGTTTCAGCTTTATTTGACTATTTTTTTTTTTTTTTGCACCTTATACTAGTCTTCTTGATGTGAGTCTTCAACCCATAACCCGGATTGTGTGTTTATTTCTTGTCCTAATAAGTTGCCGTCTCCTTTGATAGCCAATAGCCTACATACTTTTGAAATATTCTGACACAAAAATGTTACCTAAATTGCCAACACCACTACATTTTCCAATTTGAATTGCCCCTGGTTATGGACCATTTACAATTACGCATCAACTATTTTGTCTCTCCGCGTTATCGCTTACTTTCATTTATTTTCCAAATGTATTGTTTCTCATTTATCTTTCCACCATCTTTCTATTTGGCCTTTAATTATCTATCTTGGGATCTTCCATTGTAGAAATTTTCTTCTAAAAAGTTGTATGTACATTTCAGATCTGTTACAATTAGTTAGATTTCAATCCTAGTTGCTTCATCTATCTTGGGATCTTCATTTCAGATCTATTACAATTAGTTAGATTTCAGACGAACTGCTCACCCAAGTTAAGGTTAGGCATCACCCCACATGATGTCAAATTCTATTTCTTTTTAGTCTTTCGGTTCCTCCAATTCATGAAGCTGGTTCTGCATTTCTATGTATTATTTTCTTCTTTCTTTGAACTCAAGGTTTATTTGTTATTTTGTTGATATAATTTAGAAAATTTTCTACATCAGTATGCAATCGTTCTTCAAAGCATTTTCTTTTATAAGTTGTTATCAGTTGTTCTTTATCTTTATTCAATTTCCTTAGTGCTATTCAATTTTTGCTCATGCCTCATCTTGAAATAAGGTTTTTCTAATGGAGTTATTTTGTTATAACCAGGGAGTTCATGTTTCAGAGGACTTTGTTGTCGAGCAATTGAGATCCATGATTTCTGATATGTAGGTTGATGTGGTAAGTGACAAGCACTCAAAAGCAAGTTATGATAATGATGGTGGAAAAGGATTCATGTAGCTGACCCCAATTAGTTGGCATAAGGCTTAAATGATGATAATGATGGTCATCCTTATTTTGCTTTAGGTTACTCAGGTTGGCAGCTGGTATACAGGAACTCAAAGTTGAAATGGTAAATGGTTTCCTTTATTCGCCCCATTTTTATACATGCAAATTGATTTTCACATTCTGTCCTTCATTTGATATGATTGTGTGCCAAAAAATGATGCCCATCCCAAGCATTACAACAAATATGATGTTGAACTGTGGTGTCAATTATTTCTATTGTTAGTTATTATGTTGGAGGTAACTACGATTTTTTCCAACTAGCGATATTGAGGAATTCATTGAGCTAACTGGATTGTATACAGGAACAAGGGTCCATTCAGCTACAAGTCTACTTATACTTCTAAGATGTGAAATTATGAATGAGAATGAAATTTCTGCTGTAATTCCATTGCTGCAATTTCTTTTTGCTTCTGCAATTCCATCACCGCGATTTCTTCCTGCTGTTGCAATTCCATTGCAGCAATTTCTTTTTGTTTCTGCAGTTCTATCGTAGCAATTTCTGCCTGCTTTTGTAATTCTAACTTGTACTCCTCTAGAAGCCTTTGAATCCTATCCTGCTCCACTATGAGGCTTCCGTAGCGCTGCTGCAGATTTCTTTCAAGTTCTTTCTGCTTATTGATTTCTACAAGCAAGCCATTGATTCTGTGAGTTGCTGTAAACTACTCTTGTTTCTGCAAAACTCGAAAACACTCAAGTTCTATTCCAGCAATGTCCATCTGCTTGTAGGTGGCCTTTATTTATGACCATAACTTTCCTGCCCGCATCTGCACATTCAAATGATATACAACTATTAGTCAACTGGAAGCTCTAGGATTCTAAAATGAAGAAAACTAACCATCATTAAGGTCTATTGTTTGTCACCTTTTTTTACTGAAGTGACTCAATTTTCAAACCTGGCGAATATGTACAAGATCCAAACTAATCATCATGCCGGCTTTACCTTGGATGGGCCAAACTAATTATCCAAGCAATGAAATTATTAGATATGGTGGCAAGGCAACTCAATTGAGTAGTTGCCTTGTAACCTTGCATGCTTGCATTGATGTCTTCATCCTTGAACAAGCTTTGCATTGATGTCTTTATTTTGCACCCATGTATGTGAGTAGATAAGTGATGCCATTCTTGTAAAAATTTTGCAAACCATATTTGTTCTTAGTTTGTTTTGATTCATTATTGTCCTTACACTTGGGTTTTTCTTTTGCTTTTGAAGGTTTTCTAGGACTTTTTACATGGAAAATGCAAACGAAAATCTTGTCGAAACTCTCATGTTTTAGCTCATGGAATGCATCAGGTCAAAGATGCATACTTATGATTTCTTCATTGTGATCTGGAAATTTTCATTTGTATTGTTTCATGTCTTCTCTTTAAGCCTACTGTGTATTTCTTGTTTAACAAAAAATTATTTCATTCACTTAACAATTGGATGAATGTAGTAAGTAGTAACTATGAGTTGGTTCGATTATGTTGCTCCATAGATGGTGCTCTTTGAGGCAACATTTAGGTCTCAAGTGTGATCCCAATTTACCTACCCACAGAAAAAACGGGGAAGAAATAACTATTTGGTGGAATATACAATATATTGGAGTTGTTCTCCTATGCTTTATTGGCATGGAGGGAGGGACTGGAGCTGGCTGGGCCTCGTGATATTAAGAAATAATTCGAGTATTAAAAAATTGTTGACAGTTCGTGGAGCTCTACTTATGATCTTCAGGCTCAGGTTTGGAGGTATGACATAATCGAGATATTTATTTTCTAAAAAAAAAATTAATGCTTAATCTTTTGGAGCGCAGTTTTCTCCTTATTGTTCTTTGTTTCTAAAATGTATTGCTTTCTTGCAGGTATGGGCAAACAAAGCCAGTTTATGCATATCATTTGATGACACATGGAACTATGGAAGAAAAAAATATATAAACGACAGGTACAGACAAAACATGACTACTAATAAATGGTGTATGAGGCTTTACTTTCCATCACATTGTGAATCTCTAGATCCCATTTTACTGATTAGAGATAATGAAGGCATCCCTCCAGATTGCATCAAAGTTATATTAGATGTTGTTGAAGTTCCCAGTGCGAATGTGTTTGGTGACATTGAGAAGACGTTAGCCGATTGTGACGCGGGTGATGTTCTCGTTTGGCCTAGAGTGCTAACGAAAACATAGATATTAAACGAGTTTACTTAAAACTTTTCCTAAGTCAAGAACATATTTTTGTAATTTGTTCAAGACATGTGGATTGTGTTTGAGGTTATTTTGGATATTATTTGACTAAATCTTTATCTTGAATTATTTAGTAGTTTTGCTTGACTAATCTGGTGATTTGTTTCAACTTTTAATCTTCTTATGCATGACAGAATGTATACATATTTCTATTATGATTTGTTTTAATTTTTTCTTTGCTTATGCGTAAAATGTTTTGATTTAAATATTAAAAACTATGTAGTGGCTTGATCCCAATCTTTCAACATTGGGTACGTAGGTAGCCGTTCATATTAGACCGTATTAGTGCAGCCACAATTTTTATTTTTTTTTTCTTTCTCGTAATGTGGATGCATTTTCGTCAGGACTACTTGGCAATAAGAGTGAGGTGGATGTAAGTTCTCGAAACCTTTGATTAATCTTAAATCATTTATATCTTTATCGCTTCATTTATATGCTGTCGTTAAGGTCAACTTGTAACTCCTCAGAACCCGCTCTGCAGTAAGACATTATGGTGCATGATGGTTCCTAGCAGGTTAAGTTGCAAACTATTATTAAGAGTTGGTTGGATATATTTTATTTTTTGTAAATGTTGTTAATAGTTGGATGGATGATGAATGTATTTGTGAATGTAAATGAAAATAAAAAAACTTATGATATATATATATATATATATATATATATATATATATATATATATATATATATATATATATATATATATATATATATATATATATATTATCAATGGAGGATACCTTGTTTATGGGGACATGAAATTTTGTAGCTTATGGTATGGTGCCCCAATATTGATTGTATGGTACTAGTATGTAGTAAATAATACTAGGATCAATAGTAAACATTTTGTTTTGAGAGGAAGACCGAGTAAAAGAACTTGGAAGAGGCACTTTTAGACTAGTATTTTTACGTTTTCATTTTCTGTTCATCGTAGTAAGAATGACCTTATAAAAGGTATGAATGACATATAAACAACTAATCCTTGACGACATGTTAAATAATTAACATTTAGACATACTCCGACAGACTTCAATGGATTTCGATAGTCTTGTAAGCTAGACATGCTTTAATAGGTTTTGGTAGACTTTGACATAAACTTCGATGGATTTTGGCAAACTTTGATAGATTTTAGCAAATTTTCACTATGTTGGATTTCAGTGAACTTTGGCAAAATTCATGGGCTTCAATGGACTAGGTTTGCTAAATTCTATCAATTTTTATTTTATTTTTTTTAAAAAAAAAAAAGAAGAAGAAAAAAAAGCAAACAAAAATCTTAAAGTGAGCCTAAGCTCATTGAAGTTCACTGAAGTTTAAAAAGTTTGTCAAAGTCACCAAAGTCTGCAAAAGTCTATTAAAGTTTCTCAAAATTCATTGGAGTGTGACAAAGGCTGTCAAAGTCAATCAATGTTATTTAAGCCCACCAAATTCAAATAATAGTCACATACATTAATGTCCAACAAAATCTGTTCAATTAAGCTTAATTATGTAAAAGTTTAATGATTTAGGCGACATTTAGGATAAAAAGTTCAATAAGGTTGATATTGAGGTGAGAAGTGTAGACAAATATTGATAAATAACAGTCTAACTCATCCATTATTTGGTCCAAATAAGATAAATATTGAAAACTAACGGTCTAAATCATCCATTATTTGGCCCAAATAAGACATATTGAAAACCAACCATCTAAATCATCCATTATTTGGTCCAAGTAAACAAATAATCAATATCAAGGGTTTGATTAGACAATGTTAAAGCTAAGAAACTGAAATTTATATTTGTTTTCTTTGTTTCCTTTTTAGTCTGATCCAATGTCTGTCCTTGCATTTGAATCAGCCCTGATTTGTTGATGTTGTGACAGTGGAGCCCATAGAGCATATATCTACATTGTCCATCAGATTTGCCAACTCATTTTAGACATAGAACTGCATCTTCTCTTTATTTCTCAAGTGTTAAGATCATTTCCAACTTGCTGGAAATTAATTTTTAACTCTCCAACTACATCTTCTCCTTATCTCTCAAGTGCTGAGATCATTTCCAACTTGCTGGAAAATTCCAGCTGTTTGTTGGAAATCAATTTCTAATTGTCCAGCTATTTGATCCCCACTTGCTGAATAGTTGTCAAATTTTTAGTTTGAAGGCACATTCCTAAAATGAGAACTGTGGGTGGATTAGGTGAGGCTGCTATAATAGCTTAGTGGGTGAGGCTCTGACCGTGGGGCCTACTTTGATGTATGTGTTGTATAATGTTAGCTATTAGGGCATAGAAAATAAGAACTGTGGGTAGATTAGGTGAAATCGGATAGCGTACTGAGTTACTCAGGAGGCTCTTATCGTATTGAGTAAATTCAGTTGGGCCCACCTTGAATGTAAGTGGTTTATCCACACCGTCCATCCATTTTTCTATCTAATCTAAGGGGTTGAGCCCAAAATTGAAGCACATGCAAAGATCAATTGGATCATACCACTGGAAACAGTGGGGATATATATACCTTTCTAAGCCCCACAGTGATCTTTATTTGTCATCCAACCTCTTAATAAGATCATAAAGAAATGGATGAAAGGAAAACATAAATATAAGCTTGATCCAAAACTTTTGTGGCCCCAAAATTTTTCAACGGTAGACATTCAATTCAATTGTTTCCTATGTTGTGGTCCATTTGAAAAGTAGATATACCTCATTTTTTGGGCTCAAGCTATAAAATTATCTGGTAAAATGGATGGATGGAGCAGATAATTAAAATAAATAAATCATGGTTGACCTCACAAAGTTTACTCAGTAGGCTAAGCCTAGTGAGTTACTATGCAATCCGCTTCCAGATTAGGTGAGGCCTTGACTGTGGGGCCTGCCTTGTTGCAAGTATCATATATCCATGTGGTGAAATGGTTTTTTCTGACTCTTTTCGTGCATAGTAAAAAAAAAATGAAGCATATCTAAATCTCAAGTGGACCACATAGTAGGAATTGAATGCCCACCATTAAAAACTTCATGGGGCCACATAAATTTTGGATCAAGCTGATATTTGTGTTTTCCTTTCATCTAGCTTTATGTGACTTTATCAAAGCATGGATGGAAAATAAACATTATGGTGGGGCCCTAGGAATTTTTTAAGGATTGACATTCAATGACTATTGTTTACTGTAGTGCGGTCCACTTGAGATTTAGATTGGCTTCAGTTTTGAGACGATACTCTAAAATGAGATTAAAAATAAATAAATAAATGATGACAGCATGTATATACAACACATTACAATACATGCATAAGGTTGGCCCCACAGTCAAGGTCTCACCCACTAAGTTGTTACCCATGTCTAACCTAATCCGTTCCATGGGAACTGGTCACCCACTAGTAGAAGTAAGTGTGGCGTTGTCCCCATGTCCATCAGATGAGGGTTGGAACTCAACATGTTGGAATGGCCCACCTAGCACGTAGATCAACATGATTTTGGAGGTCTTTTTCGGTGGAGCCTAACATAATCATATATTCATATCACATATGCCTTACGGAAGTGAAATGTGGGAATTAAGTACATGGTTATATATACGGAGTTTCTTAAAATACAGAAGTGCATGTAAGAATCACCTTATGAACATGTTAGATGGTAGGTAAGCATCAAGGTGTGATGAATGATGAGGTTTCCATCTCCGCTATTTCTTGAATTGTGGCCCACTTGCGTTATGAATGATGAGGGTTTCATCTCCATTATTTCTTGTGATGTTGACTTAGGTTTTGGATCTCCCTCCTATTTGGACTTATCTTAAAAAAGATGGACAGAATGAATATAATACAAACATTATAGGTGTATGTCAAAGTTAGGGAGAGATGTGACATCATCACTGATGTAATAATAGAAAATCAGAAAATGAGAATGCTCTGTTAGACGTTAATTCTCTGTCCAGGTGCAAAGTCGTCATCCAAACCGTTAAAATAATGTGTACATCAACGAGTCAATACTTGATCTAATCCATGTATTCCCACATATCCCACATCAGGATGCCGATTACGTAAGGGACTTGGGTCCAGGCATGGCCATCTATTAGGACCATGGTCACCATAAGTGGGTCTTATCGTGGAATTCGTGTCCCACTTTCGAATCCAACATCTAACCTCTTTATAATGATAGAGTGCATTGGATGAATGGTCTGAAACAAGTCCATCACTGCATATGCATATAATCGTATGATACATTTGTGTATGTATTTATGAATATAACTGTATGATGGTTGAATGGATGGATGGGAGAATCAAAGATATTTTTTTGGGTATGGTTTCATGGACCAAATGGTAATAGAGATGCAGTTTCATAAATGAAATCAGTTACAAGCACTGACAAGTAGTTGCTATCTTTTGATTATGCAGGTGTATCTTGTTGGGAAATAGGAATTTCGCAGTTCCTACACTTTCTTTTGGTCATTTTGTTAGACACTAGTGCATTAAATGAAGATTACCCTTGTGCAAGACAAGGTAAGTACCATGTGAACATCATCCTCACTATAATGTGTTTATGCTTGAGTGGGCCACTTGGGTAATTTCCTCTTTTATTGAATTGAGTTGTTATCAATTTTGTGAATAGGATTCTTATCAAATAATAGCGTGAATTATTTTTTGAATGACTATCAGGTGAAATATTAAAATAATAATAATCATCATTTATCAATATTTATTTTTATTCATAGATATTTTAGCGACGGATCAAATCCGTCGCTAATTTCTGACCATAAAAAACCAACCGATTTGAAAACCGTCGGGTACTCATATTAGCGACGGACTTTATTCGTCGCTAATTTTTTTAGGGACAACTATTTTCTTGAATTTATGGATTTTTTTAATTTTAACGACGGATTTTATCCGTCACTATGAGGCGACGGACCTTTCTCCGTCATAGATTAAATGACGGATTTCATCCATCAGGAAAAAATGACCCAGTAAACAACAATGGACCAAGTCTCTCTTTTTTGGTTTTATGACGGATTTAGTCCGTCGCAAATCAGCAATTTTGGCATAGTGACAACGATTTCCACATCTCCATGTTAAAGAAATATGTTCCCAATCCAAGACATGTCATTTAATGGGAACAGGTGGAACCGTGAGAAGATAGTTACTACATCTTACAGCCTACACACATATGAGATAAGAAGGAATAGGTGCTTCACAACAAGGTCATCCTCTTAGTTAAAGTATTGTGGACGCACCGTATAGAGGAGGAAGCCACATGAGAAACCGAAGCCGAAGTTCATAAGAACTACCCGTAAATACTCGAAGAGTACAAGCAGGTATAAATTTTGATAACAAAATTCTTTTCAAGGAGGGTAGATTGTAATGTCCTACAAAATTCCATATAAAAACCCTAATACATCCATGAGCAAATTTGTTAGAGGGTTGTACTGGCCCAAAGATATACCTTGATTTCTCTAAGGTTAACAAATCTAGGGTAATCATTAATCACAAATGGGTGACATTATGAACTTAGCTGATCCCAATACCAGTTGACACCCACAAGAAATCTTGATGTTTAACTTATTCCAAAAATGTCCTAATCAACCAAATTAGCTCTAGACCCTACGTTCACGGTCCATTAAACTTCAAACTATAGAAAAACGTCCATCTTGTCTGGCTTCATGTCCATCAGCGATATCGATCCGAGATCTTTTAAAAAAATAAAATAAAATTGGTTGTATATTGGTCAGGAAATAGCCTATACAACTTGCCCACCATTCGGGCTTGGCTAGGGAGAAAAAAAAACCCCGGCTAAGCCTATCGTAAGCTATGTACACGTATACCACCATCCAACCCCACAGGATTGTCCGAATGGACCTGCCTAATGGTCCCCAGCCTGACCCTACCAAGGAAAAAACAAACCTTGACCGAAACGGGAAGATCGACTACATTATTGGTATAAACGCAACCATAGAACTCAGATCCCATGTAGGCCATACCATCCACTGGGCCGTTACCTTCCATGAGAACATGGCTAAAGCTAACCGACAAGATGCTCCTTAACCTATCAATCCTCTACAGCCAGTATTTCCACTGCCAACTTGGATGGGAGTCACCACTAAGAAGCAACACCACCATTTTAAAATCTAATTCAATAACAACCTTATGAGGCCCCATCTGATGGCAGATTGCCAAGCCGTCATACACTACCCGAAGTTTAGCTCTGGAGTTAGATCCAACTCCGTAGCCCACTGAGAAAGTAAAACAAAGCTCTCTACAATCCCATCTACAAATACCCCCACCTCCCGATGGGCCTGGGTTACCCTTAGCTGATCCGTTGACGTTTACCTTGACCCAACCCATTGGTGGCCTGCACCATTTCACAACTTTTGTGACTTGCCTAAAGGGCGGCTAAGTCCCTCAAGACTTGCTGATGAGGCTTAGGCTGCCAAGATGAATTGGCAGGGGAATACCCATTACACAACGTGGCAAGCCAACACTTCACACGAGCAGACACTACAGCCGCTGAAGGAGGTTTCTCGTCGAATCTTGCAGCATTTCAGGAGGCCCAGATCTCCCAGAGAATGAGGCTTGGAGCCAGCCCTTGTAGCCATGGGATGGGACCCGACTGAGCAAAAGGAAGCCACCACTACGTCAGCCGAGTCTCAATAGAGTGTTGGGCCAAAGGGGAGAAGCTGAAGCTTGCCCCAAAGTGGGCCCAAACTTGAGCTGCAAGGGAACCATGTAAGAAGGAGTGATTGAGGGTCTCACATGCAAGCCTATAATCAGCCTGACTGTCACGACAAAAACACTTGGAGGCTAGCTGGACTCCTCTATATTGGACCGCAACATCTAACAGGACGGACTTCTTCATCACTCTCCACATGAACATGAAAATTTTAGGGGGCATTTTGGTGTGCCAAACCCATTTCGCCCTGCCCTTTCTATGATTGATCTCTCTGCTAAGCTCCCAAGCCAACTTAACCGAGAGTGAACCAAAAGGCTCGAGAGGCCAGAAGCAGGAATCAGCGCCATCTAAAAGACAGAAACTACCTCGAAAAATGAAATCGAGGACTTCTTAGGGGAAGGAAGGAGAAGACAAACGAAGGAGGGAGCGGGCCATCTGCCCCGAGGAAATCACGAATCTGAAGAGACCTTAGAGCCGGCAGAATGGGAATGTCAACCAGGCTATCCAAACATCCCATCCCAGACCAGTTAGAAGTTTAATGGTTTCCGTGACCACGTCTAGGATCGTCCAACTTAGGCTCGCAAGCCGAGGGTGTGAAATATGTGAATGCCTTAGGAGATGACCCGAATTTAAGTTAAATATTTACCATCTACTCCTTGCCCAACTTGTAGGTTTCAGACCATTAGGACACTATCAAACTTAAGACACAAAGTTAGGATAATACCCTGCACATATCTGTATAATCGCGGCCTCGATCAACCATCGATGATCGTTGAACTAAATTAAAACCTTATCCATTGAGCGACACACCCGGAGGTCAAAGCGATCACATCCTTATATAGATCCTCACTAGGGTCACCTATTTCATGGCTTAAATTAACCCATACACCTTCCTTTCGACCTCAATATTCAAAAATAACATCTCATAGGTTTAATATAATAAATACCTAACCATTTATACCCATTCTAACACTATAAATAGTTCACTATTTCACACATGCTCTCCCCATATGAATTTGTGCCCTAACATTAGGAAAGAAAGAGAGAAAGAAGAAGAAAAGAGAATGATCAGAAGTGTGAGGGTATGTGCACCTTTACCCTCTCATCCCCTCAATAGCAACCTAAGTTGCTCCCGAATCCTTCATTGGAGGTTTTTTGTCGGTGATTGGAGGTAAGAAATGGACTTTACTTCCTAATCTAAGTCTTTTAAATTGAGTTTCCTAAATCTTACAATAGCTTGTATGATTATTTAGGCTTTGGAGATCTTTTCCTAAACTCTAACCCTATAAGCGCTCTAAGTAGGGCAAATCATCATAAGGTGCAAACCATTTCCTTCTAGATTTCCTTTTATCAACTATTGAGGACCTCAATTAATGAATATATGTTGTAATTAGAATTTTGTGTGCTAACATTGTTAAACTTGCTTCATTATTGTAAATCTTGTTATTACTTTCTTTTGGTTGTGAATATATTTGATGAAATGTCTAAATGAATGAGATCCTTGAATTAAAGACTTGTGAATTACATTGATAAGTTACTTAATGTTTACCTAGAATGCTTTGGTTAGCAAATATTTATGCTTGCACCGCATCAAAACTGTGGAATTGGAACGGCTAGGCTTTTGCTTTAAAAATGGTGTTAAGCAGTTTCTAATTTGATACGGTTCTAAACCGTTTTCTACAATAGCTGTTTTAATAGCAAACATTGCTATTTTCACTGTTTTGTTAATGTGTTCCACTTGAGTCTTGGATCTTCCTAATTTTTAGGCTTTTTTTCTATTATTATATTTTAAAACAGGTAGATGGAGTGGATTTGATTAAGAGCTTCTCGATGAATCCCACATTACCGAGTGGCATAGTAATATCTATCTGCCCCAACCCACAGAATCCATTTTCTCCCTTATGTTGCACCGAAAACAACCTAACCCTCATTATCTCTCTCTCGCCATTTTTGCTTCCTCACCTCTCACTTTCCCGCATTCACGGCGCAGACACTCGCTCTCGACATTTTCGCTGTCCAATATCTCAATCTCCCACATTTGCGATGTGGATTCACTTATTGGATTTTGGATTGGAAGATCTACGGTCGGAATTGACAGAGAGTTTCAAGGGAAAGTCTGCCAAAAGCGATAGATCGGTTGCCGGAATCTCCATTTCTATCAGAAAATCTCACTTAGCCCGGATGTTTTTGCCATTCTGCTGTTCAACCTACCGGATCTCGTAATCTGTCTTTTTTCTGCTCGCATTTGTGGAATTGATAGAGAAAGCGCTCGAGAACCGGAATGAATGGTTGAGTTGTAGGAATCGAGATAAGAGGATATAGGTGTAGAGCTTAGAGGAAGAGATAGGGGTTGGAGGAGATTTTCTAGAAACCCGAACGGAAGAGATCAGATCACTTTCTTGAATTCCTTTATTTTGAAGTTTTGTCGCTAAAAATCTTTGATTTTTTGGGACAGAACTATAGGAGATTCAGGCAAAAAGAGGTCTTCAGAACTCTGTATTTCCAGTTGCAAGCAGAGTTTAGAATTTTTTTTTTCCGTGGAAAATAGGGTTTTTTTTTTTTTTTTTTTTTTTTGAGACTTACAATTCCTTTTCCCTTTTGAAATAGACACTGGCAATGAAGAGGTGGAGTACAAGCCTCTCCCTGGTGGTCCAAGAAATGGTACTAAAAAAGAGACTAGGGCACCTGGAGATGCAGAGGTGATTCTATGTAGTTCGTTGTATTCCCATCTATCTAAGCTGTTGGAGTAACTTCTTGTAACCATCCCAAGTCTCAGTTCTTGAGAATGTTTACTGGAAGGACCTCATCCTTCTTGTCTTTGTTTGGATTACATTCCTTGCACTACAGATTGCAAAGGTGGGCTCCCTACCATGCCTCATTTTCTTGTTCAAGTGTGGTAGATTTTCTTGTATTGTGTTTGTTAGCACATGAGCAAACCCATCAGTAGCTTGACCTGTTTGATGCAGAATTACACAGCAACCTGTTCAATAGAATACTGGGTTTTGAACTTATTACAGGTACGATCTTGCTCTGATCCTTGGTTTATACACATTTTGAACTTATTGAGATGTGGTTACAAAATTAAGTACAGTAATTATTTGCTTTAAAAGAATTACATTGTTTACATTTGGGACAACAGATAGGAATATTATCTCTTTACAGTTAGTTTACGAGAACATGTTATAGTCTGTTTTCCATAATTTTTTAGTACTTGGGCCCCATTCAACTCAAACCTGCATATTTTCTGACTGAGCAACTCAAAGAGTTTTTAAGATTACTTTGATCAGAGACGAATGCTCCTGAGAAGCCTAGTTTTTAAGGTGTTGGAGTATCAAATGTCTATCCATTGATATCTCGCAGATCCTAGTTGTTGTTGGGATGTCTCTACGTGAGGTAGTTAGCTTATACAAAGGTAGAAGAGTAATCACATCCAAGGAAGATGAAGGGACTAACTGGAAAGTCCATCAGCTGGTTCTTTACTACTTCTGTGGTTTATTAGCTGGGATAGTGGGCGGACTGCTTGGTTTAGGTGGAGGCTTTATTATGGGTCCTCTTTTCTTGGAGCTGGGAATGCCTCCTCAGGTGCACACATTATCCTCCAGATTTCACTACATTAGATTGCTCATGTTAATTGCTTTTTCCTTTCAACTTAGTCATCTTTTAGCTCTGCATCTGCCACCTCGGACCTTCAATACATTTTACTCATCTTATACCTTCGCTGTTTTCAAAAGTCAAATCAGCATTTTTCATTCATTCTTTGTCCTGAAAGATTGCCTCATTGAGATCATAGTTCTAAAACTCACTGATTCAACTTGAAACTTGGCTGAGTCAACCTGACTTGGCAAGATTTTGAGACGAATCCTTTGAGACTGACTCATCCTGGAGTCAAGAAGACTCGTAGAGTCGACTTTTAAGCTCAGTTGACTCTATGAAATTTAGTAAATGGCTTGGTGCAAGATTCAAACTCACCACCTCTAAGGGTGAAGTGGTCCCCTCTACCACTAAACTCCACCAACCTTTACTGTTAGATCTTCCATTATATAAGACTTACATGAAATGTGACTATTTTCATCTTCTTTGTTATTACAAATATTTTAAATATATATTATTAAATATTGAGTCGAGTCAGGTTGAGTATTCAAGTATTCAACCCAGATGAACATTGAAGTTGAGTTTTCGGGTTTCAGAACTATGATTGAGATTACTACTGAATTCATTAACGTACAAGATGACCTCTAGTTATGAAATTTCATGGTAGGTAGAACTAAATGCACCCTAGGAAAGAAAAGAAAAGAAGAAAATTAAAGCTCGTGGTCTTTCATTCCAAGCTCATTCCTGAATCCTAAACCTTGTATCGCGTTTCTTAAGGGTACCTTTGACATTACCTTGGGAATCAGGGGCAGGCAGAATGCTTTCGCTGTCAAATTAATTTGTCTATGTGCATTTGCATTCTAATCTTACCGGTCTGAACTTTTATGCAGGTCTCAAGTGCTACTGCCACCTTTACCATTACATTCTCCTCATCCATGTCTGTTGTAGAATATTACCTTTTAAAGTGTTTTCCAATCCCATATGGTATGGAAATCTGTAGGGTGTTTGTCCTCGTAAACATGTACAGAAATTGTATTGAAGTTGCTCATCAACAAAGACCTAAATTGAAGGAGCATGTAAGGAACCTTTTAATAGTTGCTCATCAACGAACTGAAGTAGCTCTTTTTTCTTCTTTTTTTTTTACATTGACATTTCTAAATTTCCATGGAAATCATTAATGCTAAAATAAACAGGTTATTTTGGTGAACCATGAAAATATAAAATGAAATTTGAACTTGTTTGAAGTAGTGGATGAACCATATGTTCTGCCTAAAAATCTGCCCTGCCCGCAATTTTGGTGATTGACCATAAAAATCTTCTTGTGGGCCACAACTTTTGTATCTAGTTGACCATAAAAGTGCTTGCTCATTGATAAGTTTATTTTCTTCTTTCCAATTGAACAAGCAAAGATACTTGGCTCATTTATTAGTCTTTTGTTTCTTGCTTTCTTTTTTAGCCACCTGCTATTGCACTTTTGGCTTGACACTTGCATTCTATTTTCTATTTCATAGGAGTGGGAAAATCATGCCTTCTAGTACAGTTTACTGACAAGCTATTCCAACTAATGCATGACTAAACCATGTTGGTGATGTGGATGCACCCATGCACCGTGAAGCATGCTTGAGCATTCTTTGTCAGATTTTTGTTGATGATGTTAGAGAAATTGTTGTAGGCCTTAGCGCTTTTGGCTCTTCTCGCATACTTTCTATATAAGTAGCTTGCAGCTATTTTTTGGTCTTTTTTTTTTTTTTTTTTTCCCTTTCGTTTCCCTCTAAACTTGTGGTTTTATCATATTTCCTGTTCTTGTTCATCTCTATTTATTTTCTTTGGGTGACGTTTTTTTACTTAATGATCATGTTTGCATGTTTTCTGTTTGTTTTTTAACTTTTGCAGCAAAAAGGCAAGGAAATCGACACGGAATGCTCATGCAAACCAGGCACCTTGTAGACAGAAGCACATGCATGCTGACAAATAGATCTCATGAGGAATTTGGCCTGGGTGTTTGAGGTATACCTACTGAATTCTAGGCTAGCATTGTCCAACCAATCTAATCTTAAACTGCAACACCACAGCAGGTTCCACAACATTCTATGCAACTAGATAGTCGGGCTTGACTGATCTGACCAATACCCAGCTCAGGTTTAAGAATGAAGGGGCTGGGAGTCTGGGTTGTTAGTTTTGATGATGATGATTGTTACTTTTCTTTCTTTTCTTTTTCAGGGATGGTGGGCGAGCTGCAATCCAAACACAGGGATCCACAAGCAATCCTTTTGGATCTACTTTTGTATACGGGTATTAAAATGTAGCTTTTGAGGTGAGTAATGAATAAACATGATTGTATATTTTATCATGACCGTTTCCATTATTTGATATTGGTAGTGTTAATTTAGAAAGATGTGAACTATGTTCACTTATTTTTGATTACTTTTAATTTCACTGGTTAATATGTTGGAGACAACTGAATAATGGTTGGTACAAAATAAGATATCTCCAAAAAGTTTCTTTGAGGGCTCACTTTGCATTGCCTCTAGGATGTGCAGAATGAGAATTGATTCATGATGAACAGTTCTCTAGATTTTTTTTCTTTATGAATGGGTGAATATTATTAGGAAAAAAAATAGTTGATAGTTGATAGCATTCAGGACGGGGATTAATCAGGTATATACAGCACAAGAGAGTAGTTCTGTCTATTTTTAATGTACACATGATTTGCAGGGAATAAGAGCTTAATTGTCATTTTATTGCTAGATTTCACATGGTTCGCAACATTCTTCCAGGTCTACATTGTAGGAGGAGATGGAACCCAGAAGGGGGCGTCTGTAATATATGAGGTGACTAAATGAAACCAATAAATATTTCCATTCTTCTGTTTCTATTATTAGCTCGAGAGATGCCGCATATGAAGAGATTAGTTTGTTGTATATTTCCCAGTTTGGAAATCATTTGGTTTCACTGCAAATTGAAATCATTAGGTGATCACTGGAGATTGACATCATTTGGTGATCACTGGTGATCACTGTATATTAGCTCAAGCCCTACCCTTTCTTTGATGCATACAAGAACTATCTGGAGATTGACATCATTTTCTGATCACTGCAGAAAATGATAGTTGCACAGCACTGCATGTCTGGTGGTCATAATTGGTGTCTTTAGCCCCACTGCTCGAGGAGACTGCTTTTCAAGGGTTTTTAATGGTGTCCCTGACCAAGTGTGGATGCGTAATTGAATTGAATTGCAATAACTATTGAATATGTTCTTTCATGACCAAATTGTAATTACATTTTATTTTTTAAAGTCACTGCAATTGCAATTTGGAGCCTAGTTATGAATACTTGGTTAGGTATGTGCAATTCAGAAGTTAGAAAATAGCTGAAGTTTAATTTTCATATCCGCTTTCAATATACCATGGCCACACTGAAGTTTGTATTGAATTGCAATTGTTAGTATAATAATTTTAAATAACTGAATTGTGAATTCCTTTATGGGTTTCTTGTAAAGCCATAGAAAATTGGGTGATGGCCTGCAGAGACTGCGTTGGTGAATTTTCAAACTGACTTTGGTTACTATTAGGGTGTTTTCTTTTAATTGGTTGCTAGTTTCCTTGGAAGAACTGCATTAGCGATGATTAATTTTCTGTTCGAGCTATCATTGGTTGAAACCTCTAATCTGTGAGCTAAGTGGGAGATGGTGCACTAACATTAATTTGCATATGGGACTTGAACCTTCTCCTATGTTTACCCAATCCAACGATCTTCTTGTTTTCAAGTACCTCGTGACACGAACATGGCAATGGCAAACAGTTCAGCTTAAAAAATCAGCATGCATATATAAGATTCTCCAAGAGGAGTTAAGTAGAGGTGCAACAAGATAACATCTGTCTGTGTTAGTTCGGTAACCAATTGGGATACATATATGAGATAATTCAGTTGACCTAAAAATTGATATCCTGGTGAATAAAGAAAATAACACAGATGTAAACACATACACGTAGAGGCTGACCTATGGATGGCATGAGACACATTTTGTCAACGCAAGCCTGTTCTTTTCACAAAGATGCTAACCGACACTTTGCTCTCCAATCTTAGCTTATCTTTTAAATTCAATGTTCATATAACTTCAGAGGCATTTCTTTGCTCTTATCTGCCTGGGATAACTTGTTTGTGAATTGATTGCTTCAGTTTACTTACGTGTTGTGATTTAAATTTAGTTTACTAAACTAATCTTGAATAATTTTGGAACTGAATATCTCTGCAGATGAAAAATTACAAGTAATTTTCTTCAGCATATATCAGAGCCTTATTCTTGCTCATATGTATATTGCAGAGCATATATGGAGTAAATCCTGGTTTCTTGAATTAGTAATCGAACAGGTCATCCAAATATATTTTTTAAACAGCATTAGATAGTATTTTAGCAGGAAGACAGGTGGGGTTCATCAATATGAAGTTTTTACTAGGCAAAGGACCTATTATTCTTTGCTCTTCAAAGGACTATGCTGGCTGGTGTTTCCTTATGTGTTCAGCCATTGTGGTAGCTTTTCCTATGGCCTGCTCGTATTTTTCATAGTCTGGTTATATGGTTCTTTGAAACAATGGAGGCATATATAAGTGACCTTAGAAGTTAGATTGCTACTATGGGCTCTGTTAATTGTTTCGTAGGCCTCTTTTTGGACCAAAACAGTGCAGTTGATTTAATGGTGGAGCAAGCAGTATTCACTTCACCTATGAGATCCTCCTTGAATGGGATGGCAAAAGGATTTTATGGACAGAGACATTACTACTTATTATGGAAAGCTATGGTCAACAGAGCTGACCGAATTTATATCAGATGGGAGTTGCTTTTGATTATTATATCTTATTATGGTACAAGGATTGAATTGTAACTGTTCAAGTTACATCATGTTTCTTACTCTTAAGAAGGCAGCCATATCAGCTTTCCTCTGATAGTTGCTTCTGTGATGTTCAATAGGATTTATCAGTGGTATTGGTATAAGCTCAAACAGGGTATAGCCACATATGTTCATTTTTATGGGATGTTAGTTTACATGGCCCCCTTTTCGAACTGACACAGAGGCAATCATACTATTCATTGTTATATTTTTCACATTGCTATGTGGTGATGGTAAGCTTAGCCTTCAATATGGTTTATGGGTTCATCACTTGGCTTTTAACTATGAAAAGGAAAAAAGAAAATCTCCTCGTACTGGAAAAGTTTTTTAACTTTTTTGTTGTAGGTAGGCAGGATTATTGAGCTAGCTTTTTGAGGGACAAGCTTGAAAGAAGGCATTCTCCACATCGAAGGTATTCTCCAGGGAGAGATACTAGAAGTTGGCGTACATTTCATGGTCAGAAACCAGTTCCTTATGATAGGGGTAAATGGTCTTTTTAATTTTATTTTAATTTGTTAAGTGGCTTGTTATAAAGAAGTATATTGTTGTAGCACATCAATTTTGATGTTTCCTCCTGCTGTGTGATTTATTTCAATAATTTAACTTCAATTTTAGTGGGTAATTTAATTTTTCAGTAAGATGACTTTCTGATCCATTTCTCTGGTTTTGTCCCGATGCAACTTCTTTTGCAAGATACAACCCTTCAAGGTCCCCCAGTAAAAGAAGGTAAATTACTCAAAATTTGCATAAATAATTCTATTCTTCCCATTAGTTTTCATTCTTTAAATTTCTTGTCTTTGAAACATGTTCGCTATTGAGGCTTGGTTATTAGATCTGTTTTCCTGTGACACATCGAAGACTTTTGTTGCTCTTAATGTAATGGTTAGGACAGGAAGAATTTGCTGTTTGCTTGCAAAGTTGTGATTATATGCTTTGGAAAATTACAATCTCATAGGCTCTTGGATAAACTTGATGGTTTGAAGGGCTGCCTTTTGGCCAGATGGTCATAGATAAGAACCTCTACTGGATAGTTTGGGATAACAGTTATCTTTTTGATGTTTTCATTTGTTGGAGGCAGAATCTTTTCATTTCAACTATGTTTATTTCCAATTTAGCTTATCCTTTGATGCACTTAATGATTTGTTATTGATGGCTTTGATACATGAAATCTAGAAACTCCTGTAACAAAAACCAAAAACCAAGCATACGTTTTCGCTGTTGGTGTTTATTGCAAATGATATTATTATGTCATGCTTTGTTTCTTTCTATACGTCTTGCAGGGTGAGTTTCTGACTGAAAACTTAGTCAGATCTCTTTGAGATTGCAAAGTCTAAGGAAGCTTCAAAATCTCCAAAAAAGGATTGATTAGGTTAGGATGAATGCTTGGGCCCTACTTTGTAATTCTTATTTAAAAGGATTTTTTGGGAAGTTCTTCAAATTTGTAATTTTGGTTTTGGTGTTGGGATGGTCATTGCTGCTTTCTTTTCTTTTTTCTATATTTTGTAAATAGAGTAATCTTACAGTTGCGGATTAGATGTATGTGCTTCAGCAAAAGGATGCAATTGGATCTCCATCAATGAAGTTTTTCTAGGTTTTTTTTTAAAAATAAAAATTTAAAAAAAAAAGCAGGGTTAAATTATTTCAAAAATCTGACTGTTCGCAACGGAACGGTTTAAAACCGTTCCTAAAGTACGTCCCTAAAATTTGAAACGGTACTCAAAACAGTTCTAAACCGTTCCTTTTTTTCTACGACGCCTCAATAACCATTCCTGAAGTAGTTAGGAACAGTTTAAAACAGTTCGTAAATAACGATTTTTGGTGTAGTGTTGACTCGTTTTGTTATTCTACAAATTGCTAAAATATCCCCTAATGATTGGAATTGTGATTCTTGTGAAATTGGCTTTACAAAATATTTAAGTCAAGGGGTGATCCACTTTGGGTCGGCCACTTGAAGCTTGTTCAATTAACTAGGGTTGAATACAGAAAGCTAAGAATAGCTGGATTGAGATGCTTTACACCAAATGTAGGTTACGTCGGGGTTCTCTTATGTCAATCAAATTAGTCTAATGCATAGTTGATCATATTGTGTCAGAATATATGATAACACTCAATGGAATCTAAGATACTATCATTCTCCTTGAATGAATCTACTTATAACCGTTAGCGTTACAATCCTACAAGACTCATAAGCCAAGCATAGTGGTATAGGATACCGTGTTCAAGTTTTCGGCCTACCTTGAGGTAATGAACTTCCACGTAGTGACCATTGAGCAATGATGAAAGCAACTTGCATGTCATGTGTGATTGAATGGAGTGATGAACCCAAAAAATGGATCAAGGGATGTAGGTGAGTGTTGCTACAACCGTTATGAGACTCGTGATCCGGATGAGACCCGTGATATAATAGTGGTAACTTAGCTTCCCCAATATGTAAAATGAATAGGACCTAATAACTACCTGGTTAATCATGCATATCATTAACGCTTATTTGTAATGCTATTGATGAGTCACATTACACTAGGATAGGTAGTTTATGAATAGAGTTAGAATCGCATGATGGAGGAGTATTGGCAATTCCAAAATAGTTGTTGAAGTCATTTGTTGAGTGAGTGTTGGATTGTAAGTCTCATGCATCATTTTATTATAACATTGATGTGCCTAACAAGATTAGATATGAAGTGTTTGTTTATCTGTGCTATCACTACCTATGCTGATTGAGTTGATAATATGTAAAACTTGAAATAAATGGAACTACTAAGTTGATCACTAACTCCCACTCTGGGACAATATTTTAAAATACCAACAAGACGTTATAGATGTAAGGATTACTAAGGCGGATGCATTGGATGATGCATACATAGATCTAGAGTTCTCCTACTTTCAACTTTTTGATTAATAGTTGTGGGTAGATCGCCTTGCAGTTGGACTTAGTGGATATTCTTTTGTTGGATAAATTATGGTCATGATACATTTTCTATTTATTTTGAAAATGTATATTGGGCACCAGTCGTGGACCCTATGTGTCAGATGCCCTATGTGTTGGATGGACGTATATTGTATATTTTTTGAATTGTTACTTGTTTAGATACCTTCACTTTAGGGTATATTTCACTATTTAGCTTGGTTCATGATTGCTTAGATATCATATTAAGAGTACAATCAATTCACATTTCTGTAATGCATAAGTGACACCTAGAATATTGGGTATCGAGTTTGTGCTCGACTCCTAAAATTTAAGGCGTTACAACGTAGCAGCAACAGACATGAGTGGAAATGTGTTGCTTCAACACGAGTGTACATATAGATTAGTGGTTAGCCTATGAGAAATCATTATAAATATTAGAAGTGAATCTGATTTAAACTTCTAATAGTGAAATTTCAGTACACTTGAGAAGAGAGTGTTCGCCGGGAGTGGAGTAGGCAAGTAGCCGAACCACTATAGATACTTATGTTTGTGATGTTCATTTGAGCACAATTCTATTCATGATTATATTTTTTATTAGTTAAATTATATGAATACTTGAATTGAATTGTATGTTAGACACTTAACTTGTAAGCACACACAAGCCCACTATCTCTATAGAGTAGTTGCTTATTGTTGCATCATTTGTAGCCTATGTGATTGGACTTACTTAACTTGGAAGCCTAAGTGTTAATTGTCTAATGAGTTTAAATTGATAAATGATTTTAATTAGGTAAGAATTTTAAAGTAGTTTTATTCATCCCTTTTATGACTTAGCTGTAATTTTAAGCTCCACCAAGCTTCAGCATATCATGGTAGACAATCTAAGCAATTTTAATTGGTATTAGAGAGAATTTCTCTTTAAAAATTTAACCGTCTAGAGTAAGAATCGTATGAGCTCGTCTACCCATGTAGGGAATACAATCACGTGATCATCGGATCTTCACTACCAAAAGAAGAAGCAAAGGATACAGAGAATGGGAGTTTTTAGATATAAATATAAAACATAGCTTTATAGCTACAGCTTTCATCCGTAGCTAATGTTACTTACCCCAGCTAGAGACTGACGGTCCTATAAGGGATTCTATGGGCCTACTGCAATGTATATATTTTATCTAACTTGTCCATACATTTTTAAAGCTCATTTTAGGACATGTGCCCAAAAAGGAAGGCAGATCAAGATTCAAGCGGACCACACCGTAGGAAACAGTGGATATTAAGCGTTTATCGTTAAAATTTTCTTGGCAGTTGTGTGGTTGGCTTGGGCCTTCAATCTCTCTCCTTTTAGGTACAAAGCCCTATAATTAGCTATCATAATTAATGGACGGCGTGGATAAAAAGCATAAATCACTGTGGGCCCCATGGAGCCCTTAGTAGGAACGCAGTCTTTAGCTCCGTCCGAGTGTAATTCCCATCCGCGCCTTAAAACAGCCGGCCGGGTTTTTTTCCAATTCCTGCGTGCCCCCCTCTCTCCCTCTCTCCCTTTCTCCATCTTATGCTAACAATAATCTGGAGAGGATGAGATGTCTCTCCATGCGATGAAGAAAGAATCTCATGCTAACATCAATATGTCGAAGCGCGACCAGCAACTCCAATCCCTCTCTCAGAGATTAAAATCCCCCTCCAAGAACAAAAGGGCTTGCCCCTCCTCCCCTCTCCTTTGGTACTCTCTCTCTCTCTCTCTCTCTCTCTCTCTCTCTCTCTCTCTCTCTCTCTCTCTCTCTCTCTCTGTGTGTGTGTGTGTGTGTGTGTGTGTGTGTTTATTCACTTTTCTTTCAGGCATTGAGGATTTGGGGGTTTGTGGATCTTAGGAATTTGGGAGTTGTAGATTTTAGAAAATGGGGAATTGGGGATTTTAGGAATTTGAGGATGTTGGGGACTTTCATATTGAATCCATCATCATCGAGGAATCAGATAATGTTGTGGTGGGCCCTATGATTTCAAGATGTTCGATGGTTTGGGAGCGTGGGACCGTTCATCGGTGGAGATCGAGATTTTGGAATCCACTTTCCATAAATGGGTCCATGATATTCCTAGTTCTGGTAAGGTAATTAGTTGGACTTCCATACCTTTTTTTTTGCACCAACGGTTTACATATGTTTTCTTAAATTTGTTCCAAATTAGGCGTTTTCTTCCATTGTGAATTTTATTTCCCCAGAGTGTTTGAAAGTTACTAGATTGTGAATAGGAAATAAAACATGTAATAATAATTAGTAGATAATATCTGTTAATAATCGGCAACATCACCTGAAATGGGAGTTCCCTTGTCCAGCCACTCCGTTTTGTGGACAGGCGAACCACGTAAAAAGCTGATAGATCAAACTATCCTGAATGCACTCTTGTAGATTGAATGGCTGGCTTTTATTATTTCATATGGCAGTTTGCACACCATAGCAGGGTCATGGCATTGTCCCAATTAGTAAACTTTTTGCTCTGTGGACCATCTATGGTGGGCCCACTGGATGAGTGGTTCTGATCAAGGCAACTCTTTAAAGTGAGGTGATGTGTAATTGGGCATGTTCATATGTTGCTGATAGGGAATTACACACGATCTAACCTAATAACATAGTCAGAAACTGATGGGTGTACCACCATTACATGCATCAAACCAAATTTTGCAAGTGGTTGAAACTTTGTTTAAAATGTATATGATGAAATGTCAGCAAGTTGGACCTGAATTGGTTACGAAATTTTATGACCATGGAGCATTGCATGTGACTCTATTTTCCATGGATCAATGTAAAATTTTGTTTGAATTAATTGAGTTAAAATGATGATTGGCAGATCTGGGCTATATAATTGAAAACAGAACCAACCAATTATTAGAATTGAGATCACCACCCTCAACCATTGTCAACATATGTAAGGACCGGATCTTGGTGCCTCCTTTTCTTTATGCTTCAATGGTTTGGATCTTTCCAACCTATGTTGAGTTCTCTAATCTACAGTCCAGATGAAACTGTACAAGGGCTTGGCATCGCAGTTGGGTGTAAGAGCGTTGAGGAACCTAAGAGCTTTATTTATAAGAACTGCAAGTGTTTCCACAACTCCCAAAACACATGGATGCACAATCAACACCCTCTTAGGCTAAGGACTCTGCCATATTAATGTTGGTCTCTCTACTGACATTGGTAAATGAAATGTTTAGCCTTAAGGCAATATGGTAAATCTCCCTGAAAATGAAGGATTGCTTCATTGTTTTGTCATCACCCTTCTAGGCCCAGGAGATGGCAATCAGGAATCCCCATGAAATTTGAAACTAACCTTGCATGTCTCATTAGAAGCAAAGTCATACCGATGTGATTTGCAAAGTCAAATTGTAATTCCACTATTAGTGAATCTGGTCTGTCCTTATACATCTTCCTTCTTGCCTCTATGATTTTTTGTGCTATGATGACTGCATGGGTGTCCATCTTATTCATCCATCTATTGATTTGATTTTCCTTCTACTGATAATAAATGTACGAACTGCTAAAGTTACTTTTTCTTTCATCTCAAGTTTGTTTATGTATTCCTTGCTCTTATCTTTCAGAGTTTGATAATCTGGTGTTTACTATCCCCTCTGTATTTGACTAAATCACACTTGTTCTATATTTGACTTAATGGGCTTTAGCTACTTTTGATTACATAGTCATCAAGTTTTCATGGTGGATTCTATGTTTCTCATTAGTTCATTTCATGGTGGATTCTATCCCCTCATCAGTGCCATACAAAACTGAAATTTAGCCAAAAAATTTTAGTGGCTGATTTTAGATGCATAATTTTGACTGATTTTTTTTTTTTTTTTTTTGTTTTTAAAAAAAAATGCTTATTTTTCATAATGAAGTGGATGGGAAAGAAGATCACATTTAACTGTGATGCTTATGTTAATGGGCTTTCACGGCCCGTTTTGAAGATATCAACCAAAACTGGCCCGATTTGGTGATTTTCCCTTATTATTGTTACTTTCGCTAATATCATTCCTTGAAGGGGGGATTCAAAAGGTGAAGTTGGATTCTCAGGGGCCTGTTTTGATATGCTTTGATATTTTTTATTTATTTTATTTATTTTGGGCCAGCAGCACATCAGCTACTTGTCAGAAGTTAATTCAGTAATCTCCTCTCCAAAAATTGCTTAATTATAGGTCATATCTCTCCATATGTCACATTAGTTATATATGAAAAGATCATCAACTATTCACTCAAGATCATCAACTATCTACCATGTTTCAATCTAGAAAAGGAAAAGCAGTATTTGGTCTAGCTGGATGTATCTGACTAATAAATTGAATTTTTTTTTATATAGTAAATGTTTTCTTGATGTACATGCACTGTAGTTCCATTAAATTCTCAACCCTGATCATTCCGGTGATTATAATGCAGGAAATGGTTTGTTTATATTTAAAGTGGCTAGGAGATGTATTGGTGTGAATTTTCTTGAGCGGGAAATAAATAAGAAGGTAAATATTTCTTTTTTCTTTTTAATTGGTGAAAGCGACTTCTATACTTTAACAAATTTCGATATGGTGCAGCTTGTGAAACGATGTCTAGATTTTGTTCAACAACAAGGCTTGAAGAAAGTGTGAGTGCTCTTCTTTTAAGCATGGTTAATCTGGATCTTTTTACTAGATGTAACATATACTTCTCTATTACTTCTCTGTGTTTCCTTTCTAGTCTGGTACATTGTACTTTCATAAAAGATGCATGTTGAGACTGAAGTCTAATCCAGCCTCAATGATAAAAAAAAAAATTGCTGATTTGTCTGATCTGGATAGTTTCCTGATTTGTCCAATCTGTACAAATGGGGCCTATGGTTTGGTGAACCAGACCATTAGTATGATTTGGCACTAGATTCAGTTTGGTATGTTCCTAAGTTCTCCACATTGGAAGATCCAACATATTTGATTACAGACCTTTTTCTAACCATTTTCACAATGTTTTTCCTAACCAGCATAGACCAGCCCTTACCATGCCATTTCGTAACAAGCCCTTACAACTGAGCACAACTCTCTATTAACAACAGCACCAATCTATCGACAACCACCGTCATCCAATGAAAAGAAGCTGAAAGAAGATACACCTGGTTGGAACATCGGCCTCATCATGGACTCAATATTCCGAAGGCTGACAACAACACTACTCACCAAATATAACAAAAAAGCATCACCATATCATCATCTGAGTCTTAACCCAACTAATTGGGGTCAACTACATGAATCCTGTTTTGCCACTCCTCTCCATCACGGATAATATCCTTCGCTTCTAGTGATATTGTTGCAATTTTGTTTTGTGGGGTGATGTGGATTTTTCTTTGTTGAACTGGATCCCTATTTATCATTGGGTGGAAAGATATGTTCTGTTTCTCTTTTATATTTATTTCCTTTTGTTAATTGTGGACTTTGTTCTAGGTTGAAATTGTAGGGAAAATTTTAGGCAAGGAAATTAGGTTGACATGGGAAGAAGCCAACTGTAGGTAATATGCTTTTTGGTGTTGTATGTTTCTTTTGGGGAGAACATGGTTTGTTCGAGACCTCTAGCTTACATGTACCTTCAGCTTGGTTACAAACCTGGAGACTTCCATGAAGAAATTTAGTATGTTGAGTGCACAAAACAGTTACATTTCCTTCAATCTATTGGCAGGGTTTGTCTGAGCAAGCTGTAAATGCATTTAGAGTTATGAGAGCTAATGGTATAAATCCCAGTGTTTTAGTCCTCAATTTGTTGATTAATGCATTTGGTGAGGATAGATGGGATGCCGAAGCCTTTGGTGTGTTACAATATATGAAGGACAAAGCAAACTATGAATTCAGCGAGGCAAACTAAAAAATCAGCAGGGCAACCTAGAAAATCAGTGGGGCAAACTAGAAAATCAGCGGGGCAAACATGAAATTGAGTGGGGGAAACATGAAATTAGCAGGTCAAATTCAAAAATCAGCGGGGCAAATTAGAAAATCATTATGCCTATTGTTTCCAGTGGTATGATCCACTTGATATTTTGATATGCTTCAATTTGGGGCTTAACCCCTTAAATTAGATGGAAAAACCGATGGACGACGTAGATATATTACAGGAAACAGATTAGCTACTCCTCCGGCCACCAGCCAATGGCTAGTGTTCGGTGCTCTGTGGGCCCCATCATGATGTATGTGTTTCATCCATGTTGTCCATCTATTTTTAAAGATCATTTTATGATATTATACAAAAAATGAGGTATATCCTAAACTCAATTGGACCACATTACAGGAAACAGTGTTTAATGAACATAGACCATTAAAAACTTTTTGGGGGCCATAAAAGTATTGGATCAAGATGATCTTTGTTTTTAGCCTTCATCTGGGTCTTTATGACCTAATAAACAGATTGGATTTCAGATAAATAGTACAATGGGCCTCGGGAGGAATTAAATGATAAATATCCAATCACTATTGTTTTCCTGTAGTGTGGTACATCTAAGATTTATATCCCTCTTATTTTTAGGATAAAACCCCAAAATGATCTTTAAAAATGGATGAACGGAATGGATGAAACACATACATCATGGTAGAGCCCACAGAGCATCGACGACCAACCACGGGGCAGGTGTCAGGGAGAGTACTCAATCTGTTTCCTATACTACATACATTCAATATAGGTCCAACTGAGTTTAAAATATACCTATGGTGCGTGATTTCTTCACTGGACTGATCATTTTCAGAAGAAGACAGAATGCTGATAAGGGAGGCTCACAAAATGAGTTTTGTTGGTCTTTCTTGTGGAAACGGAGTGAGGAAAGGGGTGAAAGCAACAGTAGTAAAAGCAGCAGTGGAAAGAGAGATGAAAAGCAAACAGTGGAAAGGGAGAGGAAATGTCACAGCAGTGAAAAGGAGGGGTATTTTTATCCTGAAATTCAGTTTCCGCACGTGCAAGTCTAAGTTGCAAAACAAAGTTTGTATTGTTCCATAGAAACAGCTGGATAAAAGGTGGGGTCCACAGTCCTAAATTTCTCTATGTATGGAGAGAAGATCACGGGGAAGAGAGAGAAGAAGCAGGTGAGAGTATAATTAGCAGCATTATTGCCATTTCAAATCTCAGAGTACAATTTTGTCGTTTCAATGTCCAAAAACATCTGTCAGGAGGAAAAATGATGGACGCATTGATGTTTGCGACTGTTCAGGATAATCTAAACTACATGGAAGCCGAAGGGCATCGACAAATACCACAGACAAATAGGTTTGCGTTGGTTGTCCGTAAGGAAATGTGACCCGGCTCGGGCCTGAAAAATTAGAACATAGGATAGCGCCGCTGGCCAGAGCCTAAAAGCTTTCAAAATCTGGGCAAGACCAACCCCAGGCCCGGCCCATTCACAGCCCTACACATGACCTACCTTCTTACGGAAGGCGATTACTCCGGGTAACACCTTAGTAGATGTTACCCTAACCGTGTGGGCCCACTTTGATGTATTTTTATATATCCATGTCCACCTTTTTTTTTTTTTTTTAATCTTATTTTAGAACAAGATCTCAAACCTGTAGAAGACCCAACTCTCAGGTGAATCACAACAATAGAAACAGTGAGAAATGACCATTAAAAGCTTTTCGTTCACGTTCGAAATTTTGGACCAGTCCGATTCTTTTGTTTCCTCTTCGTTCAGGTCATCTTGACATTATCAATAGCTTGGATGGAAAATAAACATTACGAGAGCCTTATGATGGGCCCTTTGGAATTTTTAATGGTGAGGCACTCTAACACGGCTGTATCCCATGGTGTGATCACCTGAGATTTTCACCTGCTTAATTTTTTGTATCAAATCCTTAAATGGGCTGGAGAAAGAAAAGGCCAGCATGGATATACAACACATCGCCTTACTCGGGTAACACTTAGTCCTAACAGTAGAAACTACAGAATTTTTTGTGGATTTGAAAGTCCACTGCATCTGTGGAACTCATATTGATGGGTGTGATTTATCCACCTCATTCATCCATGACATTTGAGGTGCATATGTGTAGGTGATCTACAACTGCTTTTGAATCTGTCATTGATTACAATCTCATGGTCCACTAGATGTACGGTTTCTTAGTATAATATATTTTTTTCAAAGAAAGTATTTGATTCAAAACATGAGATTGATGATGAAAATGCCATGATATTTTCGTACATGTAATCATTGTAGAATATTATTATTATTATTCCATCTAATGTAATTTCAGCCCTCACATCTCTAACCTCAAAGTAGACAGCTAAGAAGAACAGTACCACGATGGCCCACATCTACTCAAAAATTACCCAAGTTAGCACTTGATGTCATCAAAGTGGGCTTTTGGGCATGGTCCATCCATGATGAGATACACGTTAAACTAATGGTCTGGATTATCGCATGAATGAAATCTGGCTACTGTAATTAAGGCAGGTGGAGTATCATATCCAAATTCAATTTTCTCCCTTGCGTCTTATTCAAGGTACACTGATGGAAAGCTGCTTGAGGGTGATATTTGAAGGATAGCACTTAGTCCAACGCGCATCCTATTCTCATCGAACTTTGATGCTTTGATGGAGATTGAATACGTTGCTTGAAATGCAAAAGTTACCGTCCATTGAGGTACATACACCCAACGTATCGTACAAACTTACATGAAATCAGAGCCCTTAAAAAGCTCAGCCCCACCTTGAAGATCATTAGCTAGAAAATCCAGTCCAATTGATGCATCCAGTGGTTCAAAATGTATAAAATTAAATCATAGTAAATAATGGATGGCCAATGCATTAATTCAATGTTAACGTGTGGCCCACCTCATGAACGGATGAGAATATTTTTGTACCCAATGATCTTGATGGTGGACCCAACCACTTCCGTGGGTCAGATATCACGTACAGTCTGCAAGTTTGCTTTAGCACCACATGGACTGTTTTCGTCATACATGGATGTTGATGTGAACATTCTTCGCGTAAAATATGGTCCACAGAAAACGAATATGGGAAATTTGTCTGTAGAGCCCTCCTTTTATCCGGTGGTTTTTACTAAACCATACAAACTTAATATACGCACTTGGACCTCTTCGCACGGACCCCAAAGAGATTAGCGCTGACGGACCGTCCGTAGATGGGAACTCAAGTGGAGCGCTGATGTTTGTGAGAAATTCTCCCCATCTAAGTTCATTCACAGGGTCACAATGACCTGGATGAAGAGGAAAAATAAATTTCATAATGATCCAAAACTTCTATAACCCTTAAAAGGGTTTCAATGGTAGACTTTCAATTCCCTAATACCTTTTAGAGTGTGGTCCACTTGATAGTTAGATCTATCTTATTTTTCATCTCAAGCCTTAATATGAGCTCGCCAAATAGATGGACGGTTTGGATATAACCCAAACCTCATGATGGGACTCACAAAAACAAAAAAATAAAAAAATAAAAAAAGAACAGAGTGCCCCGGCAGTGCCGCCGAACGTACCGCGGAGCCGGCGGTAGTGTCGCGGCAGTTTGGCTTTTTTTTATTACATGGGGAACTTTTTCTCCCTTACATGTTTCTCTAATACATAATTATGTGAATATGTATATACAAGTATATAAAAATATTTTTCTATCTTTTAATTCATTTCTTTGTCTATTTATTTAACAAGCATATCTCCTAGACTAGAATGATTTACTTAACGTACCACATGATTTTGGGGTAGGAGAAGCTAATTTAGCCAACCAACATAGTTATTTTTCAAGATCCATAAGTAGTTCCTCAAGCACTATTACACTACCATAAAAAGAAATATCAGTACTGAGTATACAACTAAGGCAGCAGCTACCTAAGGATAGCCTATCATGCTTAAAAGGTTAAATAGATCACCATACATGTTAAAAAGGCTTATATGACATAGTCTCAAATGTATCCTCAGACATGTTTAGGGCGTGTTTGGATTCGCGTTTATGGGTGTATTGTATCGTATTAAGGGCATTGATGGGACATGTCCAGCGTTTGGATACGAATGGACGTGCGACGCATTCCACGTGTGCGAATACGTCCGAAAACCACTTTAATACATCAATGGGATTGTACAGCATTGACGGCTTTTCAGTCTCAAACACGTCTCCGCGCTAGAGCGTATTGAAGACCGAAATAAGGCGGTTTGCAGCCATTTCAAGCAGTCCGTCTGGAGAACTTCATTTGTCTACTCCTTCATCTCCGAAAATCATCTTGGTGACTCTGCATGTCCGATATGAACTCAGATTTTTGAAACTCCTAGACAGACTACATCTTCAATGTGTACAGTACCTCGCTTTCATCTTCCTCTTCCAAAAGCGGGTGGTCGTGCTTCTCAGTTCTACTGCGCAGAGCACTTCATTCAGGTATGTACATGACTCCTCTGGAAATCAGTCATGGATTCATCTAACGAGCATACACAGTGATCGGGTTCTACTTCTATATGGTCAGGTGTAGACACCGTGACCGTATAAAGTCTATTACCCATCTGGTCGGTATTTACGGACGACGGTGGGGCATCATAACCGATTTTGGATTAACATTCAACTGCACAGTGGAAATGTGGAAAGGATGGGTGCATCATAGCTTTCCGTTTCCGAAATGCCATATAAAAGTGGTGTCTGTCCCGACAAATCGTCTTCTATTAGGTGGATATGCCCTGTATTACAGAAACCTGATGGTTATTGAGGTGTTTTTCTGTTTCATTCTGGAAACAACAAGTAGAAATTATCTGAATATTCACAGATTACATGCATATTCTATCGTGCATGTTTGATGTATCTTTCTTGGTGAAAGGTCTATAAAACTATTCCCGTAAATCTTTTGCGAAATGTGTCGTTTCTACTTCATGTTTCTTATGTTTCAGGGGTATGAAAACATCCATTTACAAAATGTTTTATGAATAACATATTGAGTAACCAGCTGTTTAATCATGTACTCTGTTTGCATATTGTACATACTCATCATCTGTCAATCTAATCTTTACATGTTTCATGTTGCATTCTGAGGTTGAGTGTTTTCAAATCTTTCTACTCTTTCTAACTTCATGTATATGAATCTCTTGATGTAAACAGGTTTTGAATTTCACTACTGCTCAGCAGAAAGTAACATATAAGCAGAGGATTATAAAATAACTGATAAGGCTACAATAAGTGGTTTTAGCATGTATTATGAAATTTATGTTAGTACCTCTTTATTTTTCAGCTGTTATTTGCTGTTATTACAATGTATTCTAATTTCTTCATTGACTAATTAAAGAACCAAATTACAGTTTTTATGTCACTACACGGATCAACAAAATGTAAAAATTAAAAAAACATAAACGTAAAATAAAAATAAAAATCAGACATATGGTGTTGGCACATGTGGTTTTTAAACAGAACTGATTTTAGAATCAAGCTTTCAATCTGTTATTTGTATCTTCCTGTACATCTTCTAATTCTGCTATAATCAGATGGGATGTATCAACTCCCTTCAGTGACGATCATGCATATCCTAGTGAGAAGTAGCATGTATTGATCAGTTCTTATGCAATCTGAACATAAAAGGTTTTTATACTATTCAATTTTACCTTTCTTTCAAATTGTCAATCAGATCATTTTTTCAGTTCCCTTAAAATTGTCATGGCTTCCGAAAGCTTGGAATATTCCGAGAATAGATCATCTGGCAGTGATTGACATGAGAGTGAAATAGCCACTGCCATAACTACCATTGGAGCCGCAGTAACTGTAATGGGAGCGGCTGAATATTATCGTCATTACTGTACAAAAGCGAAACCCAATGATAGCCATATTGAGAGGGATAGGTTCATAAGTTGAATTATACGTAAAAGCGATACTGAGTGTCTTGTGCAGCTGAGGATGGGTAAGGACAAGTTTTTTGAATTATGTTCGTTGTTGAGGGATCGAGAATTACTTTCCGATAGCAAGAGATGCAGCATGGAGGAGCAGGTTGTAGTGTTTCTTTATACTGTTGGACATAAGGTCCATAATCGTGTGATTGGTCATTATTTTACACGATTTGGTGAGACAGTGAGCAGAAACTTTACCAGAGTGTTAGATGCCATAATCGGTCTATATCCTGAGTACATGAGGTTTCCTGGTTTATACACACCCAAGAAAATTTTCGACAATCCTTTGCGGAGTTCATATTTTCAGGTAAACTAGAATATATGTTAGACAAATTCCTAACTTATAAGTTAATAGTTAATGTTCGAACTGATCATATGCCACACTTCTGATTGTAGGACTACATCGGGGCCATAGATGGTACCCATATCTCGGCTTATTTGCCTAAGGAAAAAAGCTCCACTTTCAGAAATAGGAAGGGATATCTGTCATAAAATGTTTTGGCCGTATGTACTTTTGATATGAAATTTGTATATGTGCTTGCTTATTAGGATGGATCCACATCCGATGCTCGTGTGCTACAAAATACACTCACACGTCGCCCTGACTGTTTTCTTATTCTACATGGTAATTGCATATAATGGATGATTGTTCTTTCTGTATGTAATTATGTGTGATAAATATCTGAAACATATCTTCCAATTGTGTAGGAAAATATTATGTTGTTGATGTTTGATATGCACATACGCTGGCTTTATGGCACCCTATCGAGGTGTCTGATATCACTTGAACGAGTTTCGTACTGGAAGGAAGCCTGCCAATAAAAAGGAACTTTTTAATTATCGTCACGCACAGTTGCAAAATGTCATAAAGCGTTCATTTGACCTTTTAAAAAATCGCTTCCCTATTCTACGTACTCCTCCTCAATTTAAGTTTAAAACGCAAGTGAAAATTGTTATAACTTGTTATGTCCTTCATAATTTCATTCTTGTAAGTGGTGATGATGAACTTACTGAGGTAGTTAAGGACAGTGCAGAGGATGTTGCGCCATCCCCTGTAGATGTAACCCCAGTAGATGAAGGACAAGCGATCGCTTGGTTGACAGATAGTGCACGTGATGAGTGGACCAGGAAGAGAGACGAGATTACTGATAGAATGTGTAATGGCAGCCTTCCACGCACAAGACAACGTACTTAAATTAGCTAATTTATGTAATGATCCGCTTAGTCGAAAGCGGAAATATTTTCACATAATTTCTCCAAGCTTGGAATACTATCTTTAATGTTCGTGTTTAATGTCATTATTTTTTCCGATAAGTCATTAGTATACTGCATTACTTGACTGTAGCTGTTATATCTCTACTTATATTTTCTTCTTGTAGGATCTATGAATTTTCTAAGGAGCACTGCCAAGGACCCAAAAAAGAAAGAGGTGGAGCCATCACCTTTAAAGAAGGGTGTTGCTTCAAATCAGTGCCCGAATTCACCAACCGTAGTAATTGGAACTCCTACGAAAAAGCATACACCCTCCCGCAAAGGGCAATCCCCGAAAGGTGTATCTCAACCAAGGCGTAGTGTAGGCAGTCCACGTAAAGTTAGTAGACTACAATGGACAGACAACATGGATAATGCTTTGGTTGATGAGTTGATGGAACAGGTTAACCTAGGACTTAAAAGTGACATCGGGTTTAAACCTGAAGCGTATAAGGCCACGATTAAAGTAATCTACGATACTTGTGGCATTTTGCTAGAGAACCGTCATATTTCTAATCGCTTGAGGACCCTAAAGAGGCTGTACTGGGCAATAAAGGACATGCTC
The DNA here is from genome assembly GCA_037074715.1 of Magnolia kwangsiensis. Classification (NCBI taxonomy): domain Eukaryota; kingdom Viridiplantae; phylum Streptophyta; class Magnoliopsida; order Magnoliales; family Magnoliaceae; genus Magnolia; species Magnolia kwangsiensis. The sequence continues at coordinate 152,469,814 of CM073573.1, read as the reverse complement.
AAAGCCTTGAGTTTTGAATGGGACGATCAGAACAAGATAGTTCTTACTACAGAGGATGTATGGGATGGATACATCGCGGTATGATCTTCACATATAAATACTCTTCAACTTTGTATAGTTTAATTTTACCAATTTGATTTTCACATTTTGTCTTTGTGTGTACAGACACAACCCTACGCTGAACGGGTGAGAGGCAAACATATTGAAAGATGGAATGACCTCGCGTTCTTGTTTGGCAATAACTGTGCCCACGGTGAATTTGCTAGTATGGCATATTCATCTCCGATATCAGGCAAAAGGAGAAGTCGTGAAGAGTTCGACTCTGATGATGAGTCAGAGAAGGGGGCTTCCCAGATAGTACGTTTGTCATCCTCTGACGAGGAAGACCAGAAGCCCTTTCCCCGAGTTCAAGGTGGGGATGGATCCTTCTTAAATCAGGCAAAACGTGCACACAATAGCTCAATAGAAGCCACTTCAGGTTCTCGTCATAGCCGCACAGAGGGGAGTAAGATAAGCCGTGGGCGGAGGAGCAAGCCGAGTGAAAATATCGGCGATAGGATGGGAGAAGTGGTTGTAAGCCCCGTATCTTAGACCGTACTGTTCCATAGACTTCCGCGGTCTTACCGATCGAATTCTGGCAACCTTCGACCCTTAACCGGTATTTACGCGCGACCCTGATTCGTACGCCATCAACCCGAGTCGACTCAACCCAAGACCTTTACCATAGCGACCGCGTCGTCGCCGCGGTTCCGATGCCATGACTCGTGCACTGAGGCGATACCCTGGTCAGGAGATGTGGGCCAACGTTCGATGAGAGGAAAATGCCGTGCGTTGCGAAACCCAAGAGAATCTCTACGACTTGTTACATCAATCCATCAATCCATCAATCCATCAATCTCAATATGTCAAGTACATGTCAAGTACACATCACCTTTCACTCTTTTCCCAAGCAAGCCCCAAAAGTCAAAAAGTTCTTACAAGCCCATACCTTTCTTACACAAAATACCTCCAAAGTCAAAAAGTTCTTACACAAGTCATACTTTTGTTACACAAATGGCCGCAAAAGTTAAAAAGAGTCTCTTACACCCATCACTCACCACATCAACACATTCAGCACCCATCTCTCTCTCCCTTTACAACTCTCTCTCCCTTCATTTTTAAAAAAATCACTTCCCAAGCTAAAGAAAACCTCCATACGTATGAGCCTCTCCCTCTCTTTCAAAGCTCTAAGTGTGGCCCACCCTTCCATCCCAAGATCTCCCATCCTAGCTATCCATTTCCCATCTCCTCCGTCGGAATCGACGCTAAGGAGCTAAGGAACCCATAGGAGTAAGAAGATCAAGCGGTGGGTGCTTTGTTAGAGTAGTTTTTATGATTTTAAGATGGGTCAAGCAAGGTCAACCGATCAATGGTTTGGATCTCACTTGGGACCCTAAGATGTGGCTGATGGTCCACTAGGATCATCATGATCGTTCCATGATGGGGCCATTCTCCATGGACCCCATCATGATGTTTATTTCCTTACTTTAGATAGGTCATCTAAACCGTTCATATTGGTGGGAAAATGATCTTTACCGTTGATTTCGATTTCGGTGGTCCCATGTGTAAAGGGATCCATTTGATGTATGATTTCTTACAAGAGAGGGCTCATAGTGGCGAAGCCCTCCATCTCAAGCGTGTCCCACTCTCTATCTCTCTCTCCCTCTCTATTTTATTTTTCCTTTTTGAGATCATAATATGGTTGTGTGGCCCACTTGAATGGACCCCACCATGAGGCATGTATTCTATCTAAACCATCTACAAGTGTGGCCCACCTTAGTTGTGAGGACCGTCCAGCTTCCAGGGACGCTGGACGTCTCTGTGAAAACATAAATATTAGCTTGGTTACAAGCTCATGGGGTGGTCCACTCTCAAAGGCCCCACCTTGATGTATGTATTCAATCCACGTCGTCCACCTCATTCCCTGGAACATTTGAACCGTTGAGCCAAAAAATGAGGCTGACCTGATCATCTGGTGGGCCATAACATAGGAAACTTTGGTGATTACCATTAAAAGAATCACCTGATTTTTCTAATCATCCAAAAATCTTGAACTCTGGACTCATTTCGCCCGTTATGAGCCGTAGAATCCCATGGTTGGGATGAATTTCCTGAATGTGGGCCCCACCTGTGAAAAACCACACGAATACAAAAGAAAAAAAAAAGAACATCCATGCAGCTGACGCTGCTTGTGTCAGTCAGCGCAGGCAGCGCCTGCTGCACGGGCGGGCGAGCGGATGAGCAGCCCCACGGCCCAGCCGTGGGCCCCACCTTGATGTATGTTTTGTATATCCGCACCGTCCATTTTTTAGGACCTTAGGATAGTAGTCTGCCCTCCAAAACTCAGTCTAATCCAAAGCTCAGGCGGCCCACACCACAAGGAACAGTGTTGATTGAGTGTCTACCATTAAAACCTTTTTGGGGCCCACTGAAGATTTAGATTAATATGAAATTTATTTTTCCTCTTCGTCCAGGTCTCTGTGACCGTATGGACGGATTGGATGGAAACAAATATTATGGTGGGCCCCACGTGGGACCCACAATGATGCAAGTGTTATATTCACACTGTCCAGAGCCGTGGACGGTGGAACCCACTGTGATTTATGTGTTCTGCCAGCGCCGTCCACCCCTGGATGGTGGGCCCCACCATGATTTATGTGTTATATCTGCACCGTCCACACTGGACGGTGGGACCTACCCCCCTAACCGTGACCTTATGAATTGATTGGATTGCAAATAAACATTGCAGTGGGCCCAAGGTCCACGTGACCTTATGAATGGATTGGATTGGAAATAAACATTGCAGTGGGCCCAAGGTCCACGTGACCTTATGAATGGATTGGATTGCAAATAAACATTGCAGTGGGCCCAAGGTCCACGTGACCTTATGAATAGATTGGATTGCAAATAAATATTACAGTGGGCCCTATGAACAGTTTGGATGGAAAATAAACATCATGTTGGGCCTCAGTTTGGATGGAAAATAAACATTATGTTGGGCCCAAGGTCGGGTGGAAAACAAACATTTTGGGTGGATCCTACTTAGGATCCACTTATGTATGTTTTGTGTACACACCTTTCATGAGTATGGATTTTCACCATGGACCATGTGATTAATCTATGCCTTCCATCCCTATGGGACCTACCATGATGTATGAGTTTCGTCCAAACCGTCCAACCATTTTAGGGATTTGTATAAGGCCATTAGTTGAGGCCCATCTTAACATATTTGTGGCCCATAATACGAGGCCCATTTTGATATATTCTAAGGCCCATGGGGTTATGGCCCATTGCAATATACATAAGGCCCATTGATGCAGCCCACTTGATCTATGTAAAGCCCTTATGAGGTAGCCCATTTGGTGTATCAAAGGCCTATGGGTCGAGGCCCTATGGGATGCTCTTAGGGTCCATCACAATGTGTGATCCCTCCACGGTTTATGTAATAATGTTTATGGCGAGCTAGGACTTGGGAGCAATGGTGGTTTGACGCCCACGTTGTAAGTATAATGTTGGTTAAATGTCCACATTATGACTCTCCCTATGGCCCATTGATAGGCCATACTTGTTGTGTGTAGGCCATCTAGGCCCATCTGCGCTGTAAGAATAGTTCATTACTTTATAATATGTTTAGTATAGTTTCATGACTCATGATCATAAGCATCATATGTATGCTTGATATGAGAGGTAATTGATCATAGCATATACCTTTGGGCAGGTTATTTATGGGCTCCCGGTTAGGAGGTGTTGCCCTACATGAGCGCATGATACGCGCAGAATTTGCTGCATGACTGGATAGCGTAATTCATGCATTTCGCATTGTGTGATATGGTTACTATACGCCCTAGCGACATCAGGGCCGTAACCTCCACAGGCGTATCGTGGATGGCAAGATTGGAAATCGAAAATCTAGTTCTACATGGGGTGTTATAAATATCCCTAGGTGAAAGTTCATAAGCCCTTATGGTACCAAGAGGTTGCTCCAACGTCTAGAACGACTGGATATAAGAGCGTCGAGTGCCGATTACCAGACGGTTGCGCTTCCACTGTGTCGTGGTAGGTTAGAAGGGGGCTCGGCCTTACCCGCCCAAGAGTAGGGGGCAAAGCTAGGCTGAGTCTGACCAGCTCGAGAAATGGGTCCGCTATCGACGAGTCGAGCCCGATATTGACAGATAGATAGTGAGGTCTCTTCCACTTATCTTATTGCGCACGATGGGGCGGTGATCTGGTTTAGAGTGTACTAGACCCCGGTGATATCCCATATTTGAGCTGTACTGATATGTGGACTTAGATGAGGATTATATACTTGACTTGCATATTGCATCACATTGCCCTGGTATGGCCGACATCATTCATGCTTGGCATCGCATAGCCTTGGTACGGCTAATGATATTTATGGATCTATCTGCACATTCCGCATTACTCTGATATTGCACTATTATATTACTACCTTGCGCACACTCTTCACCACCCTCTAAGCTTTGTATAAGCTTATGCACGACCGTTGCGTGTATGTAACGTTGGGGCGTAGCAGCGCTGAGGCAGGAGCGCTTTGCAGATCATCTTGGAGTTTGTGTTCATCATCATTGTATTTCCCTTTATGCTCATTGTACTTGTAAAGTTTTTGATCATAGTAGAAATGTAATGGAGTTTTTTGGTTGTTGTTTGTGGGTTATGGCTTTGGTTATGCTTATCACGATTCAAACTGATCTTGAAAATCCTCCTCGTAGCATCTCAGGATCGGAACCTGGCGAATGGGAGCTAGGAGTGGAGAATGGGGTTCTACGGAGGCTGTCGGCGCCAGATTCGGTGATCAAAAATTTTGTGAGCCCGATTTTCGAGTTTAGGGCGTGACAGTGGCTGAAGCCGTTAATAACCTCACCATTACATTGGGTCAGGGAAAAACAATAATGCACGTACAGCGATTGTTGGGTATCCTGGAAGAGGTGGATAGTTTTTCTCAAGAAGACCAACTCCGTGCTATAAGGTTCTTGTAGTCTGATATAGTCAGTGCTGAGTATTTTATAAAGATGGGTAATGAACGCAGGAAGGAATGGATAGAAAAAGTTATCCTCCCTCGTTGTGTCGCGAAATGAGAATATGGCACGTGGCTCATATCAGATGACTTTTTATCTTTTTGTGGTCATCAACAGTTTGTTTGGATGGTTTGCTGTAATAACTTTTTATTTTCCAAGTCTGTCATGGCTCGTTTAGGATTTGATCACTTTTTAACTGCTTTGGATGATACATATGCTGCTGCCGCAACACTGCTAACTGTTAGGATGATACATAGGCTGTATTGGATGGAGTGATATTATCTTTTAACTGTTTACGAAGATGTTACCCTTGTAGTGTTGATGCTACTTGCATGTCGAAACTAATGATACTACTTGCAGGTTGAAACTCTGGACTTATACAGTATTTCTCTACCAATCTATCCTTCTTTTTTTGATAAGGGAGATACATTTTAATCTGGCTCTTATATCACTGGAGTCAAACAATGATCGGGACAGTGATTGTTATTCTATCTTACTGATTTTATGTCACTAACCTGAAATGTCAATATCATGCTTTTTTAATCATTTACAATGTACATTTTCGTTGTTGCTTACTATTCTGAAAGCTATACTGATTTATCTTTCTCATGGATAGCCGTCGTGGATTAAGACGCTCCTCCCTTACGGTTATATCGGATTCTTACTGGTAATGTCTCTACTTCTGAGAAATTACTTTAATTGATCTATCGAAATTTACTGATACTGTAACGGGTATTGTGAAAGTTCATATTCCAGTTGAGTTTTGTTAGTCTGGTTGCTACTGTAATTACACATATCTGTCAGATTTATGGTTCAGAGCTGTGCAAGTATAGGGTTAATGACCACTATAGTTCAGTGAAAGATCCAGAGCTGCTTCTTGGATACAGTTTGACTACTATATAGGCTGCAAAAGAAAGCAGAGGATTTCTTTTTCAGTGACAAAATTTGGTAATCGTCTTTTGTATATGTGCTTCAGAAACATATCTGTCAGATGGATCATCTAGCACTTTTTATTTGCTATTCTCTTTACCTCCCTCATTTAACTTCTGAAATAAACAACCCTCTACTGAGGGAGATTCAATATAGGACTAATACAGTTTTCTATTTTCTTGTAAATCACTCGGTTTATTTCCTCATATTATATAGAAAATCAAAGTAATACTAGTAATAATTCTGCTATTGAGAAGCTTTTAGTCATGAATGTCAATGTGAATATTTCAATATGGACTGATACAGTCTTCTATTGCATTAAAATTGACAGGTTATTTTTGTATTCAGGATCATGAGATTAGTGAAAGGTCTGCAGCTCGAATTTATTTGTAAATTTATTCAGGTGGTAAGGAGATTTAATAATGTTGTCAATGTTTGAAAGTCTGGTAATAGGGAGATTACATCGTAAAAGTATAGGTAAAAGGATGATGAAATTTTCTTTTATTTTGTTTTATGTTTCTTATTTTTTGGTCAATTCCGATATCCTACCGTTAAATGCATTTGTTAATTCTTGCAGCGAAATGAAGTAAAAATATTATGTGGTGTTTGTGGGGAGGAATCCCGGGATCTACACAACATGGGATGCATGCAATGCTCAAGTTAACAGGTATAGTGGACGCAGACATAAGTCTTTAAAGACTTTTGAGGAAGCTACGAAAGCCTGGAATGAGTATCAGGTTTATAGGTTACTGTTTATATCATATTCTTTGACATTTAGTTAGTCAAAATGGTGACGATAATATTATGTCCTTCTGTTCGGTAGGTGAATTATTTACCGTTTTGTATATCATTTAGGCTTATTTCACCGATCGAACCGCGCGACATACAACCTGAACTGGGGTTGTTTGTGCATCTCATCGTCCCTCAACAATGGACAGTGGCAATTGCGTATCCGCTCACACCGATCAAATCCTAATCGGCACCAGCAATGTCCGTGAAGTTGGAGAAGAATCTTTCATGGCTCCACTTCTTCATCTGCTGCTTGGATTGTTACTTTTTTATGGCGGTATCAGGTTGTTTTGTTAGTTCTAATATATGTATGGGTGACGAGAATGAACTTTGTGCATTTTGTTTTTTGTATGTTTTGTAGGACTTTTTTTTTTTAGTTGTTTTTTGGTAAAACATGATGTTTGGGGTCTATTTGTTTTGTGTTGTGTAACCACTTTCCTCATCATGGCACATGGGGTTGGAAACATGGATCAGACATTGACATGTTGATGTTTTTGAACTATTAGGCAAAAATTTTTACACTGATATTTGATCTTCACCATAGAATAGCGATGAACGATCTGGATAGTTTAATTTTTATGAAATTGTGCCATTGGCAAGGACATCCATGCCGTTAGAGACGTCCATCGAATAGGGTGATAACGAATGAACGGCCATGATCCTTCCAAATGGCTAGTAACCCATGTGGGGCCCACGGTCTTGCCAGTCCTAGAGGATGTTTACCATACATCCAGGCACATATTGACGAACCCAGTTGTTGACATGCATGGTATGATAGATTATAAGGACGCTGCAGCATTATATATGACATTCATACCATTTAAATGGTGAATCTAAGTGGGGACACTGGTAGAACGGTCATCACTCACTGATCAAATCGTGGTGGACCGTACGGATTAATATCAACAACAAGACTGGGCCCTGTTGGAGATAGAATGTCTGAGCATGTACTAATACGCTTCATAGTACACAGACTAACAATATCTATATGTATATATAGTGTGTGGCCCTTATACAATCGTTTTCAAACATTGATCTGACATGAAATTGTATACATGCTAGAATAGTATGTCCTATCCAAACATTGGTTAGTGTACCGTTTCAGGTGGATGTATTCTGAATATCGCACACTATATATGTGAACAGTGCCGGAAAACAATACAATACAACGAAAACGTGAATCTAAATGCGCCATTATAGAATGGAATTTCCATGGATAGCTTTATTCATGTATTCTCAGCCCTGCATTTGGCCCTTGAGTTAAATTTCCAGAAATTGCTATTCTAATGGATTCTACAATTGGTTAAAACAATTAGAACAATGGGAGTTATTATTTGAGGTGTAAACTCAGGTAATAAAAAGCTTCTCAGTTGAGTTTCTTTCTCAAGGTCCTTACAAATACCGAGTAAATTTGGAAAGTGACCACAACTACATATTCAACCAAATGCTAAGGTTTGCATACAACTAGCCTTTCCAAGTTAGGTTTATGTAGTTCAAATGCCAGTTAATGACATGAACGATTTGTGGCATTCGAGCTGCAACGAAGGAATCCATATCAGTTTCAAGCTCTTTGAAAATGAGCAGGGCAAACATGAAAATGAGTAGGGCAAACATGAAATTCAGCAGGGCAAACATGAAAAAGAGCGGGGCAAGCATGAAAATGAGTGGGGGAAATTAGAAAATCAGCGGGGCAAACTAAAATATGAGCGGGGAAAACTGAAATATGAGGGGGGTAAACTAGAAAAACAGTGGGGTAAAATGAAATATGAGCGGGGTAAACTAGAAAAATAGCGGGGCAAACTGAAGTATGAGCGGGGCAAACTAGAAAAACAGTGGGGCAAACTGAAATATAAGCGAGACAAACTAGAAAAACAGCAGAGCAAACTGAAGTATGAGTGGGCCAAACTAGAAAAATAGTAGGGCAAACTGAAATATGAGCGGGGCAAACTGAAGTATGAGCGGGATAAACTAGAAAAATAGCAGGGCAAAGTGAAATATGAGCAGGGCAAACTAGAAAAATAGCGGGGCAAATTGAAGTATGAGCTGGGAAAACTAAAAAAACAGCGGAGCAAACTGAAGTATGAGTGGGGCAAACTAGAAAAACAGCGGGGCAAACTAAAATATGAGCGGAGAAAACTAGAAAATTAGCAGGACAAACTGAAATATGGGCGGGGCAAACTAAAAAAACAGCGGGACACTAAAATATGAGTGGGAAAAACATGAAAATGAGTGGAGAAAATTAGAAAATCAGCGGAAAAAATATGAAAAAGAGGTTGGGGATGATATTCACAAGGCAACGTGTTTATTCATGAAAGGAGGTCAAATGCCTAGAGCGTTTACGGCATCGTTGATCAATCTTCTCCCAAAGAATCCGCCCGCTAAAGGGTTTGTAGACTAACGGCCGATTAGTCTTTGCAATGTTATTTACAAAATCTTCTCAAAGATCCTGGCTTCCCGCTTGAGTAAGATCCTCCCTAGGCTTATTTCCATGGAGCAAGGGGCTTTTGTGAAAGGCAGGTCTATTACAGAGAATGTTGTTATGATGCTTAAGACAATGCGCAACATTAACAGGAAAGCTAGAGGCGGCATTCTCATTCTCAAGCTTGACCTTGAGAAAGCCTATGATAGGGTGGATTGGGTTTTTCTCAAGAAGGTGATGAGACGATTTAGTTTTAATGACGGATGGATTTCCTTAATGGAGGCATGCTGGGGAAATTACTGGTTCTCGGTCTTTTTTCAATGGGGAGCCTACAGTGAAGTTAAACGTTGATGGCTAGGCTCTGTTAGATCCTCTCATGTGTAGTGTATAAGTTGTTTTCCTATTTTTTGGGCTTTTGGTGTTTGAGGAGGCCGTGGCAGGTAATCCTCCTGATTGGCTTCCCTGGTCTTGGTATGGGATGCCTCTCTCATATGGTGCTGGAAAAACAAAGCTTGTGATCCAATTGGGTGAGACGACTGGCCAGATAAGGTCCTCATCGTAGTTTGCTGTTGAGAAGTTGCTGCCTCCTTCGTCCTCTATTTCAGTCTTTGCTTCAGTCTATCTTCTTAACTTCTTCTAGTGGATGTTGTCTATGTGTTGTTGTGGTGGGCTTTCCCTTGGAGGTGTTGTCGCTAAGGTTGGTTTAGGGTCTTGGATGTGGGATCATAGCAGCAGACTATGGTCTATGGTCAGAAGTTGGGAGGGCTGGATGGGAAGGTGTGGCCTGCTTGAGTCAGTGGTATAGGCAACTGGTTGGTTTGTATAAGTGGAATATTGTAGGTAGGGAGAGTGGTCGCTTCAGCCCGTGGGATTTTAAGAAGGTCGAAGAGTGAAGGAGTCAGATTTGCCTCCTTGTTGTTGGTGAATGAGGAGGTGTTTTCCTGGTAGTGTTTATGCCCATTGAGGGGCAGCTTGACACGTTTTTTCTCGTTTCTCGTTTCTTTGAATAGCAAATATGATAGGTGAGGACCGATGTTTTGTGTGGAGCCCACCCGAAAATGTTCCTTATACATCGTCGGTTCATTTACCAAAAGTTTTAGGGGCATCGCCCTCCTTTTAGGAAAAAAAAAGCGGGGTAAACATGAAAATGAGCGGGGGAAAACTAGAAAATTAGCAAGGGAAACATAAAAATGAGCGGGAAAAACTAGAAAATCAGTAGGGAAAACATGAAAATGAGCGGGGCAGGCATGAAAATGAGCGGGGCAAACTAGAAAATTAGCGGGGCAAACTGAAATATGAGCGGGGTAAACTGAAATATGAGCGAGGAAAACTAGAAAATCAGCGGGGCAAGCTGAAATATGAGCGGGGAAAATAAGAAAAATGGTAGGGCAAACTGAAATATGAGCGGGAAAAACTAAAAAAAACAGCGAAAAAAACTGAAATATGAGCAGAAAAAACTAGAAAAACAGCAGGGCAAACTGAAATATGAGCATATCACACATATAAGACATTTGAAAATGCATCGTATCATATTTGACACATGCAAAACATTTGCATATTATAATTGTGTGGTGCTTGAATATGAATGATAACACATGTACTGGCACATGAGGGTGCTTAAAGCTAGATAATGGTGTAAGAATTCTAAAAACTAAGCTTAATTAATCAATGGTCTAGATCTTCGTAAGGATTGAATATCATGGATGGACATATGGGTGGACTCTACTAAAATTATGATTAAATTAAAAATATGTAATGAGTCAAGTGCTTACATGGTGACTCACACAGTGTTGTGGTGAACTTGAAATCCTAAATCATGTGGAGCCTTCTGAGTTTCAACGCTTTTCAAATTTATATTTCTCTCTATTTTAAATATGATTTAAGTGCTTCTTTAAGAGTGTAAGGTGTGGAAGACTCGACAATAGAAGTACAGTGATATATACCACCCCAATTAGGCATGAATTTTAGTACAGCTTATAGAATCCTCATCAATGATACATTATTAATTGTTCAATCCTTGCAATCCGGCGTATATTTTATAGAAGGTAATTGAAGATAGATAATTATACGTGTGCATATTCTCACACATGATCACAAGTGCATCTTTCAAGATGGATGGTGACATGTAGGACATTTATGGATGAACACACGGAGATTGGGGTGCTTGGACGTGTCACATTTGGGGTGCTTGGACTGTACATGGAGGGTGTCAAAAGAAAGCAGCTACAGGATAGATCGGATACTTTCCTTTTCAAGAATCCAAACCAGCCACCAAACGGTGGATTAGCTTCATTTGTATGTCTAAATACAATGACTTTCTACTCGTGCAGCATGTGGATGAGATTTACACACATCTATAGGTGGAACCCAACCTTGATTAGACCTTATCTCAAACTTCACACCATTGGATTGTCCCAACCTTGGATAGATGGTCAAGTAACTATGGTTGACTCTTTTACAGCCATCTATTTTATTTCTGAAAAGTCCTCCAATTGAATTGTTGGAATTCTCAAATTTGTGTGACTTGTGGCTTATAAGTCATTAGCCATAATTCAAAGTGTATGATAAGGGACGTGGATTGTGTGGAACTTGAATGCTTACCATTGTAAAATTTCTGGAGGGCTACAAAAGTTTTGGATCAAGATGATATTTATTTTTTTCATTCATCCAGGTTTGTGATCTTATGAACATATTTGGATGACAATTATGTGGACCTTAACAAACAGACTGGATGATAATCCTTCATGCTTAAGTCTCAACTCGTGCTCGGCTCGGAGGGGTATTAAACATGTTTGTCCCGCTGATTTTCTAGTTTTTCCCGCTTAATTTCATATTTGCCCCATTGATTTTCTAGTTTGCCCCGCTGATTTTCTAGTTTCCCCGGCTCAATTTCATATTTGCTCTGCTAATTTTCTAGTTTGTCCCGCTGATTTTCCAGTTTGCCCTGCTAATTTTCTAGTTTGTCCCGCTGATTTCTCAGTTTGCCCTGCTGATTTTCTTGTTTGCGTCACTGATTTTCAAGTTTTCCCGCTCAATTTCATGTTTGTCCCGCTAATTTTCTAGTTTGCCCTGCTGATTTTCTAGTTTGCCCCGCTGATTTTCTAATTTTCCCGCTAATTTTCTAGTTTGCCCCACTGATTTTCTAGTTTTCCCTGCTCAATTTCATGTTTACCCCGTTGATTTCCTTGTTTGCCCCGCTAATTTTTTAGTTTTCCCTACTCAATTTCATGTTTGCCCCGCTGATTTCTTAGTTTACACCACTGCTTTTTTAGTTTGCCCCGCTGATTTTCTAGTTTTCCTCGCTCAATTTCATGTTTACCCCGCTGATTTCCTAGTTTGCCCCGATGATTTCCTAGTTTTCCCCGCTCAATTTCATGTTTGCCCCGCTGATTTCCTAGTTTGTCTCGCTGATTTTCTAGTTTGCCCTGATGATTTTCTAGTTTCCCCCGCTCAATTTCATGTTTGCCCCACTGATTTCAGTTCCGTTTCTTTCACCCCTTTCCATTGCATTGCTTTCACTGTTGTTGTTTTCACCCCCTTTCTTCACTCTATTCCAGTAAGGGCTTGTTTGGCCGGCGAATCCCATGGGATTAGGAGGGATGGGATGGATTTTAAGGTAATGATAGTGATGTTAGTGGATTGAAAAAAGATCCATGGTATTGCTATATCTCGGGACAAGTTCACTGGGTCTATTTGGCACGCCCGGCATATCCCGGGATTTTACCTTCCAATCCATCCAACTAAGGGATGAGATCAATTTTAAGGTAATAATGGTGATGTCAGTGGATTGTTTTAAGATCCATGGGATTGCTGATACATGTCCTTTTAAATATAGACCTATGTTTGTCTCGCTCAATTTCATTTTTGCCCAGCTGAATTTCCAGTTTGATAGCGAAGTTATTGAAATTGACCACGAACTGAAAATGGATTTTCGACCATCGACCTGATGGAATCTTGGAAAATAACTAGGTTGGTTGGCTAAATTAGCTTCTCCTACCCCAAAATCATATGTGGTAAGTTAGGTAAATCATTCTAATTTAGGAGATATGCTTGTTAAATACATAGACAAAGAAATGAATTAAAAGATAGAAAAATATTTTTATATACTTATACATACATATTTACGTAATTATGTATTAGAGAAAAATGTAAGGGAGAAAAAGTTCTCCCTGTATACTTACATATACATATTTACATGTTTGCCTTACTCAATTTCATGTTTGCCCCGTTAAATTTCATGTTTGCCCCATTTAATTTCAAGTTTGTCCCGCTGAATTTCATACTTGCCCCGCTGAATTTCAAGTTTGCCTCACTAATTTTTTAGTTTGCCCCACTGATTTTCATGTTTGCCCTGCTGAATTTCAAGTTTGCCCCACTGATTATTTTCTAGTTTGCCCCTCTGAATTTCAAGTTTACCCCGCTAAATTTCATATTTGCCTCGCTGAATTTCAAGTTTGCCCCGCTGAATTTCTAGTTTGCCTTGCTAAATTTCATGTTTGCCCCATTGAATTTCAAGTTTGCCCCGCTGAATTTCATGTTTGCCCCGCTGAATTACAAGTTTGCCCCTCTGATTTTCTAGTTTGCCCCGCTAAATTTCAAGTTTGCCCGCTGATTTTCATGTTTGCCCCACTAAATTTCAAGTTTACCCCGCTGATTTTCTAGTTTGCCCCGCTAAATTTCAAGTTTGCTCTGCTGATTTTCTTATTTGCCCCGCTGATTTTCTAGAGTGTCCGGTTGAATTTCATGTTTGCCCCGCTGAATTTCATGTTTGCACCGTTGATTTTCTAGTTTGCCTCGCTGAATTTCAAGTTTGCCCCGTTGAATTTCATGTTTGCCCCGCTGAATTTTAAGTTTGTCCCGCTGATTTTCTAATTTGTCTTGCTGAATTTCAAGTTTGTCCCACTAAATTTCATGTTTGCCCAGTTGAATTTCAAATTTGCCCCGCTGATTTTCTAGTTTACCCAGCTAAATTTCATGTTTACCCTGCTCAATTTCAAGTTTGCCCCGATATTGGAAGGGATTGGAAGTTAAATCCCCGAATTGGCTGGGCGTGCCAAACAAACTAGGTGATCTAATCCCGGAATATAGCAATCCCATGGATCTTAAAACAATCCACTGACAACACCATCATTACCTTTAAATCCCATCCAATCCACCCTAATTCGTTTAAATTTTCCTGGGATGTGTTTGGTTCGAGGGATTGGAAGGGATGGGAAGGTTTAATCCCAGGATTGGCCGAGCATGCCAAACAAACTCGATATAACAATCCCATGGATCTGAGGACAATCCACTGACAACACCATCATTACCTTGAAATCCATGCCATCCACCCTAATACCATTCAATCCTTTCCAATCCACCTGGCCAAACAAGCCCTAAGTAATTCATTCTAGTTTAGGAGATATGCTTGTTAAATAAATAGACAAAGAAATGAATTAAAAGATATATATATATATATATATATATATATATATATATATATATATATATATATATATATATATATATATATATATATACATAATTATGTATTAGAGAAAAATGTAAGGAGGAAAAATTTCTCCTCGTAAAAAAAAAAAAATTTTTTTAAAAAATCTGTCAGACTGCCGCGGCGCTACCGCTGAACCGGCGATAGTATCGCAGTAGTCAATAAATTTTATTTTTATTTTTTGAATGTGTTGCTTTTATGGGTCCCATCATGAGGTTTGTGTTACATCCAAATCATCCATCTATTTGGCGATCTCATATTAAGGCTTGAGATAAAAAATAAGACAAATCTAACTATCAAGTGGACCACACTGTAAAAATGCAGTGGGGAATTGAACGTCTACCATTGAAACCCTTTTAGGGGTTATTGAAGTTTTGGATCATTATGAAATTTGTTTTTCCTCTTCATCCAGGTCTTTGTGACCCTATGAATGAACTTAGACAGGGAGGATTTCTCACAAACATCACAATGGGCCCCAACTTAGATGGGGAGGATTTCTAATGGTTGACGCTCATTCAACACTGTTTCATGTAGTGTGGTACACTTGAGATTTGGATATACCTCATTTTTGGTCTCATACCATAAAATGATCTGGAAAAATATATGGACAGCATGGATGAAAAACATACATCATGGTGGGGCCCACAGACCACCAACGATCCGCCATTGGTGGGTGGCAGGCGGAGTAGCCAATCCATTTCCGTCAAGAGGGGTATTTTCGTCCTAAAATTCCGATTCCATATGAGGAGGTCCAAGTGCATATTCTAAGTTTGTATTGCTTCAAAAAAACCACTGGATAAAAGGTGTGGTCCACAGTCGTAAATTTCTCAACGATTATGAGCCATATTTTTTATATTTTTCGGGAAAAGCTCCAGTGCTCCAAGTTTCATCAGTTCAATTGGAAGGCATTATCAATAGATCTGAGCTGTTCGTTAAGTCCAGAATATATTTCATCATCTACCATGCAAATATTGCACTAATCAGGTAATCCAATCCAGCCCTCATTTGGCCTTATTTTCTATAGCATTTTTTTCTTTTCTTTTTTCCAACCCATGGTTGGGATGGTTTTGATTGTGTAACAACAGTGATTATTTGGAATAGATGGATTAAATTCTTGATTGAACCTATCTTATGTAAATGATCTTGATTGTTCATATAACTGGTCACTGATCAAATGGCTAATATATGTTAGATTAGAGTAACATTTAGATCATAGGCGAGGAAATGTGATAGTTGACCTAATAAGCAGTCTAGATCAATGAATTGGACCATCTAAGTCTCCCAATAAAGCTAAGAGCACCATTAATATTTAATATTACTCAATTGTACTCTGAGAGTACTGGAACATTTTTCCACCCCATGAGGTAAAACCCGCATCATATCAGCATTTCAAATGAAAGCTGGTGGGTAGAAATGTACACAAGTCTAAGCCAAGTATTGCCCAGCTCGTGCTTGGCTCGCACTGCCCGAGTCCCAACTCGTGCTCGGCTTGGCTCGGGCATCGAGCATGGATGCCCTGCTCATGTTCTACTCGTCCGAGTACGAGCCGAGTTCAAGCAGAAATCGAGCCGAGTCGAGTCCGAGTTTTTGAGTTGAGTTCAAGTATATATCGAACCAGATCTTTTGTAGCCTCTAATCAGATGGTTAGGATTCATCTTTTGTACTTTGCTAGTTTGTCCCAAGACAATAGGGCCCACTGTTTTGAATGGCTACGATTGGTTATACATGGAAATTGAATGAGTGACATACATTAATTCAAATTAAACTGTATAAACTATGCAGCCTGTTATCATTTAGCCACAATCTTAAAATCAGATTGGTTGAACAATCCTAAAATCATATTGGTTAAACAATCCATTCATATGGTTTCATCATCAATTATAGGACCTGGACAAAAAAATCACCCATATGTACAACTCAAGTGGGCCACACCATTTGGAACAAGGGAGATGAGATGTCAACCATAGATTTGTGTGTGTGGCCACTATCGTATTCACATTTCATCATACCCATTAATCAGATGAAAATCACTAGGATGAAATGAAAACACAAAAATCAGCTAATAAATTTTTTATATACGATTAAAATAATAATTCTTGCCTGATGAACGGACAGGGGCACCGGGCAGGGCATGGACGAGCTGTGGACAGGGCAGGGCAGGGACATGCTACGGACATGGGCGTTGGGCAGGCCAGGGACAGGGGCACCAGGCAGGGCAGGGACGAGCTGTGGACAGGACAAGGCAGTGACGAGCTGCAGATAGGGGTGCCGGATAGTCATTGTGGCCATCGGACAGGACAATGTGAGCGCCTGAGAGAGAGAGAGAGAGAGAGAGAGAGAGAGAGAGAGAGAAGAAGAAGAAGAAGAAGAAGAAGGGTAAAGGAAATGGCGACCGGGCAGGGCAGGGACCGCCAGACGGTCACTGTGGCCATGCCGGTTAGGGTTTTTTAAGAGAGGGAGGGTTTTTTTTTTTAAGGAACGATCGAGCGAAAGAGAGAATTTTTTGGGAGGTAGGGTAGGGACTAGCACTGGACAGGGGCAGGATGAGCTGCGGCACCGGACAGGGGCACCGGGCAGGCCGCAGGGACGAGCGGCAGGCACTAGCACCAGACAGGGCAGTGAGAGAGAGAAAGAGAGAGAGAGAGAGAGAGAGAGAGAGAGAGAGAGAGAGAGAGAGAGAGAGGAAGAAGAGGGACGGGCCGGACGGCATCGGACAGGGGAATGAGAGGAGAGAGAGAGGGAATGGTTTTGAACGGGCACTAGTAGGGAAGGAAGGGGCAGAAGGGTATTTTCCTTTTGGGCAGGCGTGATGAAAGGGATTGGAGTTAGGCTGTTAGGGTATTTTCATTTTAGGTATATATATACCCCCTGGTCAAGTACAAGTCGAGTACCGAGTCAAGTATCGAGTCGAATATTGTTCAACTCATACTCTGCTCGAAATCCATTCGAGTATCAAAAATCAGCTCATGCTTAACTTAAACTCATTTTGAGCCGAGTCGAGTCGAGTAATTCCAAGTCGAGTCAAGCGAGTAACCAAGCTTACTTTGCTCGTGTACAACTCTACTGGTGGGAGCGGAATGCTGCAGGTGACCTCGGGCACAAATATATCTCGTGTAAAGTCCACATAGATGTCCGTTGTAAATCCAGTACATCCATCTGTTTTGAAAGATTACAATAGCACAGTATTCAAAAAATCAGTCGTATCCAAAAATTAAGTGGGCCACACTAACAAAATAGTGGGAACAACAACACATGAAGTTGACCATGATATTTATATGCCATCCAAACCGTTCGTAGAACTATTACCACTTATCCTTATAAATTAAAAAAATAATTAATAAATAAAATTAAAATTAAAAAAAAAAAAACTTATGTGACTGTTAGGTGTTCAATCCCCACTGTTTCATGTGATATGGCCCACATGAGTTTTGAACCTGCCTGATTTTTATATTACTTTACTATTGTGACCTTGTAAAACAGATGGACGGATTGATTTGCCACAGACATCTCAATGGGTCCCACACAGCTCCTGGCATGTAGATATCTTTGTGGCCCAGGTCAAAGTAAGTCCGCTCCAAAGGATCTGATCGCGTCCTACCCTGCCCGTCTCTGGCCACGAACGGTCATTTCTGTGGGCAGGCCTACAATGATGTATCTATTTATCAATGCAGTCCATCTCTTCTTTTACGTAATTTTAAGGTATGTATACAAAAATGAAGAGATCTAACGCTCAAGTGGACCACACCAAGTAAAAAACTTGGGTTGCGTTAGATGTGAAGGCATTAAATATAAGTTGAATTAAGTGCAAGAGTCATATATGGTGTGATTTACTTTAGTATTGAATCTGCCATACTGCCTGTACCTTAAAATGATACGAAAGAAAGGATAGATGGCCTAAATAAACAGATACATCATGGTGGGCCCATCCATAGAATTGTCCGTTAGCTAGTGGCTACAGAGTCCTACCCCCACCTGTCTGTAACCAGTAACGGGCAGTTAGGCGGGTCCACCATCATGTATTAATGAGTCACACCCAACACTCAAGTGAATCATACCACATAACTTTTACATTTTAATGAAACCAAGTTTATTATTTGGTGTGGTCCACTTGCGTATTGTATCTACCTTAATTTTTTGTATTGTACATGCCTTAAAATGATTTAAGAGAACGGATGGACTGTGTTGATAAACAATACATCATGGTGGGCCTATTACAGAATTGCCCGTTCGTAACCAGAGACCGTGGGGTAGGACGCAATATGCGTCCCCTTACACAATGACACGTACGCGAAAACGAGTGTTGAATTTACAACGTTCCGTCTTGTAAAATATCTATACTACATGGCCCACGCGGTTTAACCCTTTTGTCGCAGATAGTGTGGTAAGGAGCTCACCATGCTAGTGTGGTGTGGATATTCTGTGGGGGCTTCCATGATGTATATGTTTTATCCACGGCGTCCATCTGTTTTTCCAGCTTATTTTAAGGCATGAACCCAAAACTGAAGCATATTAAAAGCTCACGTAGGCCACACCACAGGAAAAGGTGTGGATAGTGTCATTCACCGTTGAAACATTCCTAGAGCCCACGGTGATGTTTATTTGTCATCTAACCTGTTCAAAAGGTCACACAGACCTGGATGAAGGGAAAGCACAAATATCAGCTTAATCCAAAGCTTCCGTGGCCCTTTAGAAAATTTTCAACAGTAGGCATACAATTCTCACTGTTCCTGTAGTGTGGTCCATTTGAGCTTTGGATATGCCTCAATGTTGGGTTATTATGTTACAATGAGCTTAAAAAACGGATGGTTGGCTTGGATAAACGTCATACATCACGGTGGCCGCACAAAGTGTATTCCCACTACGCAATAGCTTGGTGAACTCCACACTGCACAATGAGAAATTTACGAATGTTGACCCCACCTTTTGTTCAGTGGTTTTTATGATGCTTCTCTTTAAGAAAGCCGGCCCTCTATAGCTACCGATTGTAACCGTAGCTGTAATTTCCGTAGCCGATCTTGCTGCCAAGCTCTTAAATGTCTTGTACCACGGATGAGGTTGGCTGCCAAATCGGCTACATTACATATGGCTGCGGTTGTAATCTGTATCTATAGATCCACGGTCATTACACAATAGTAGTCATCGATATTATCTATCATTTCTCGATATTATCAATAACTTATGCTCGATGTTATCAAACCATTCTCGATAATATCAAAAATTCATCCATTTTTCGAGTTTTGTTGCTGGACAATTTGGCATTCATCTTTGATATTATCGAATTATGGTCGATATTATCGACAATCTATGGCTACGGTTATAATCCGTAGCCAGATGTCTATGATCATTTTCTCCTCTCTTATCCCCACAAGTATTATTACTTTATTAACTTTCTTCTTCACACCTAATGCAAAAATAAATAAATATAATAAAACAAAACAAAATAAGAAGAAAATGAAAAAGAAAGAAACAAAGAAACAAAGCATTAGGACACCACAGAGAATAAAACATCTTTAAAGACTTGCTAGGAACAGACTTGAGTTTGAGACATACAATTCAGACAGTGGAAGTTATCACACCGATCCTTGGATCAAAGTAACTCTTTAAATATATTAGCATCCAGAGGCTCGGTCCACTGTTTATACCATCTAGTATTTCCTTTTGGACATATTCATATTTCTCATTGCTCCCATTTAACCATTCTTGAAACTCAAATGTGTCATTGAGTTTTATTTTAAAGAATCACCTAATGCCTATTGTAGTGTCTTTCTAACAAATCAAAGAGGCAACAATACAACAGTTCAGATATACACTTTTGTTTTCTTTTTGAAACCATAGGAAATTTGAGTCCTTTCCTTCAATGTAGACATTACTTTATCAACTTTCTTCTTCACACCTGATGCAAAAATAAATAAATAAATAAATAACACCCAGATCCATGGCTCAACTAGTAGACTGAGTGGAGATACCTAGTTTCAACACTTGATGTCTTGGTATCGATCCCTAGTGGGGGTGGCTAACATCGAGTATGTGTACTGACATGGTGTGTACTAACAAGCTAACCCAAAAAAAAAAAAAAAAAAACAAAAACAAAAACAAAAACAAAAACAAAGAAATAAAGCATTAGGACACCATAGAGAATGTAACCTTTAATATGAAAAGTTCCAAATTTATGCCATAGAAATTTTCAATCTGGAGTTTGAAGCTCTAGTTGCCTATACAAATGTAAGAACGCCAAAAAATTACCTTTACAACAACTTTTTTGCCATCATGCATGGGAGTAACATGAACCTTTGCGAAGGAAGCACTTGCTAGCGGAACAAGATCAAACTCAACAAAAATTTGTTTCATAAAAAGATTGCTTCATTCAGTTGGCAATTTTTGCACCAATTGAGCATTTAATCAATCTATAAAACTACTGTTCACAACAAAAAAGAAGGAAAAAAATCAAAGACAAGAACAGGGAAGTTTTAACTGTGTATTTTGGTGAGAAAAACATTTTAATGATGAAAATGGATAGTATAGTTAGGGAAAAGATTCGACAAAGAGCTGGGTCATATCTTATCCGAGCTAAAGTATAGTTCATTAGACTGCTTTCAGTCAATTCTCTTTACTCTGTACCAAGCAAAGGGGCAAACTTGAAAATGATTGATTGTTGATTATATATTTGAAATGACTATTTTAGAGTTAAAGATAGTTACTTCTTCTATGTCATCTATCACTTGCAATTGCAACTGCAGCTATGGCATCATTTTGGGACTTAAGGTTAAAATCAAACAAATGTTAGGTCTAGGAAGGGTAGACAATAGTATTGGTATGCAAACTGGTAAGTGATTATATGTAAGGCTAACCTACACGGGACTATATATATAACCTTCAAACGTGACAAGCTTGATGTTTGGTGTGTGTGGTGTGTACATGAGCTTTATTGCACGAGTGTGTGGACTTGGCAAGGGTCGTCATCATTACTTATTTCAAGCCAATTGATGCCCATTCATCCATTATTGTTCTTTTAACTTATAATTTCTGATACTGATAACTTAGGTATTAGTGAATCGAAGATGGACTAGCCTCGTACGCTAAAAGTAGCACTTGGAGCAGTGAGGGGCCTTGCATATCTACACTCGAATTCAGCACTCAGCATGCAGCAAAGATATGTCTAGGGTGATTTTGCTGACATCGATTCAGGAAATTTTTCATGATTTGTATGCCATTGTAACCTTCTTAAACGGGAGTCAGAAATTATGTGAATGATATAGACAGAACTTTAATCTACGAGTGGAAACAAAAATATGCCTTATCAGTATCATCTGCCTACTGATTTCTAGCTGTCATGGGTAAGGTTATGGGAAGTTTAGTTTGTCAGGTTATGGGTCTTGGGTCAGAAGATGTTGTCATAAATGAATGGGTCAAGCTCGACTTGAGCTTGTCCCAATCCTACACACCCATGTAGCTTGCACACATGCACATATAAGTGCATATACATACATATATGCATAGATGTACATATAACCATGTGCACACACATTAATGGGTTTTTGCTAACGCCTCCAACATTCTACAAGGTTTTTAAATGGCACATTGGGCGACCTATTGTCAATGTAAACCATTCAGTTATGAAATTGAGCGGGGCAAACATGAAATTGCGTGGGGCAAACATGAAATTCAATGGGGTAAACATGAAATTCAACAGGGCAAACTAGAAATTGAGTGGGGCAAACATGAAATTGAGCAAGGCAAACATATAGAGGACTGAGTACTCACGTTCCATAATAGATGAGAATGGTACAGGAATTAAGGAAATAAAGAGTAAGCAATACGTTCACTTTTTTTAAAATAAACAACTAGAGAGAGTAAGCTTATATGGATTAAGGGTTCAAAAATACGAATGACTTCATGTGGTGCTCGCTACATTCAGTGATGCTATCTATCATTGAATTGAGTGAGGCAAACATGAAAATTAAGCGAGACAAGCATGAGAATTTAGTAAGGCAAGCTAGAAAGAGAACGAGGCAATCATGAAAATTGAGCGAGGCAAACTAGATATGGAACAAGGGAAGCATGAAAATTCAGTGAGGTAAGCAATAATTTGAGGGAGGGAAACATGAAATTGAGCGGGGTAAACATGAAATTGAGCAGATGAAACATGAAATTCAGCGGGGTAAACATGAAATTGAGCGGGGCAAAGTGGAAATTGAGCAGGGGAAACATGAAATTTAGCTGGGCAAAGTGGAAATTGATCGGGGCAAAACTAGAAATTCAGCGGGACAAACTAGAAATTTAGCGGGGCAAGCATGAAAATTAGCGGGGTAAACATGAAATCCAGTGGGAAAACTAGAAATTGAATGGGGCAAACATAAAATTGAGTAGAGCAAACTAGAAATTCAGCAGGGCAAACATGAAATTGAGCAGGGTAAACATGAAATTCAACGGGGAAAACATGAAATTCAGCAAGGCAAACTAGAAATTGAGTGAGGCAAACATAAAATTCAGCGGGACAAACTAGAATTTGAGCGGGGCAAACTGAAAATTGAGCGAGGCAAGCATGAAATTGAGCGGGGCAAGCATGAAATTAAGCGGGATAAATTAGAAATTAAGGGGGGGGTAAACATAAAATAGAGTGGGGCAAGTATGAAATCGAGCTAGGCAATCACGAAATTCAGCAGGAGAAACTGGAAATTCAGGTCCCCTGAAATTGTAATTAGTTCTCCGATCTTAATGAGAAACTCTAAAGACAGTTTTATATATAAAAAAAAAAATTAAAAATTCAGCGAGGGTAACATGAATTTCAATGAACTTGAAATGTAATTGAACTAGCCTAGCACATAATTGAAATGCAATTGAACTAGCCTAACATAAATTTCAATGAACTTAAAATGTGATTGAACTAGCCAAACATCAAATTCTAAGGTCATTACTCGGGGAATTCAACCCAATGGCCTGGCTCATCCTTAGTCTCAAGTGTTTTCTCCTTCTTGTGGTAATGTAAAAGCTGTGAAATAATATATACTAACCATCGTATGCCTTTGGCATTGTTATGTTATTTAGGCTGCAAAAATTTACAATAATATGGCAATGGCTGTAAGCATGCTCGGGCAATGGCGATAAGCAGGCTCGAAGTGGTTCTTGGTCTCTGTTGCACGACCAAACCATCTAACTCTACTTTTCCCCATCTTATTACCTATTGGTACTACTCATAAGTTCACTTGAATATATTCATTTCTAATTCTATTATTCCATATCTTGCCAATCATCCATCTCAACATCCTTATTTCAGCTACACTCTTCCTATGAACATGTTGTTTCTTAACTCGTTGATTGTAATCAACATATGTAATAGACTATTAGATAGTGCTTGATTGTAATCGTCATATGTAATAGCCTATCAAATTGCACTTGTGGGAGTTTTACACTATCATTGTCGATCCCTAGCCAAGATAAAGGAGGGTTGCATCAAGTTGGTGGCCAGCATCAAACCTACACCACAACATTCATCAAGACATTGTGTTTGTATGCAAAAAATAATCAACTAAATTGAACTATATGCTCACTATAACTCAAATATTCACATAATCTTGTGATATTTCATGTGCTGTTGTTTTTGCACCGCTCAATTTTTTTTAAGAATATGCATGTCGTAGAGAGATGACCTAAGTCCTATCTACAAAGCAACCCAAAACTTTCATGCATAGGTATCTGGGAATGATTTATGGGATCTGTCACATGGTAGTTAATCACACAATTATAGAATTGATAATTACTTTATTGCTGAATTCTCGTATCATGATCTATTAGCTATAATTTCAAGGCCATTAGCAAATATGAAATTCAGCGAGGCAAACATGAAATTGAGCAGGGCAAACATGGAATTCAGCGGGGGAAATTGGAAATTGAGCGGGGCAAACTAGAAATTGAGCTGGGCAAACATGAAATTGGGTGGGGAAAACATTAAATTGAGCGGGGCAAACATGAAATTCAGTGGTGTGGTGTGGATATTCTGTGGGGGCTGCCATGATGTATATGTTTTATCCACGGCATCCATTTGTTTTTCCTACTTACTTTAAGGTATGAACCCAAAACTGAAGCATATCCAAAGATCACATAGGCCACACCACAGAAAAAGGTGAGGATAGTGTCATCCACCATTGAAACATTCCTAGAGCGCACGGTGATGTTTATTTGTCATCTAACCTTTTCAAAAGTTCACACAAACCTAGATGAAGGGAAAGGACAAATATCAGCTTAATCTAAAGCTTCCGTGGCCCTTTAGAAAATTTTCAACAGTAGGCATACAATTCCCACTGTTCCTATAGTGTGGTCCATTTGAGCTTTGGATATGCCTCAATGATGGGTTATTATGTTACAATGAGCTTAACAAACGGATGGTCGGCTCGGATAAACCTCATACATCACGGTGGCCCCACAAAATGTATTCCCACTACGCAATAGCTTGGTGAACTCCACACTACACAATGAGAAATTTACGATTGTGGACCCCACCTTTTATCTAGTGGTTTTTACGAAGCAAAACAAACTTAACATATGAACTTAGACCTGGTGGTACAGACACCAAAATTGAGGACGAAAATGCCCCTGCTTTTTAAGTAGGCCGATTTGGCGGCACTCTATGGCTACCGATTATAACCGTAGCCATTAGTACCGTAGTCGATGGGGCGGCCAACCCCTTAAATGTCTTGTCCCACTGGCGCCAGATCGGCTACACTACCTATAACTACGGTTATAATCCGTAGCTACAGGTCTACGGTCATTACGCAAGATTAGTCATTGATACCATCTATCATTTCTCGATATTATCGATGACTTATGCTCAATACTATTGAACCATTCTCGATAATATCGAAAATTCATCCATTTTTCAAGTTTTGTTGATGGACAATTTGGCATTCATCTTTGATATTATTGAATTATGGTCGATATTATCGACAATCTATGGCTACGGTTATAATCCGTAGCCGTAGGTCTACAGTCATTTTCTCCTCTCTTTTCCCCCCAAGTATTATTACTTAATCAACTTTCTTCTTCACACCTGATGCAAAAATAAATAAATAAATAAATATAATAAAACAAAAAAAAAAAAAAGAAGAAGAAGAAGAAGAAGAAAGAAACAAAGAAACAAAGCATTAGGACACCATAGAGAATAAAACACCTTTAAAGACTTGCTAGGAACACACTTGAGTTTGAGACATATAGTTCAGACAGTGGAAGTTTATATCACACCGATCCTTGGATCAAAGTGACTCTTTAGATATATTAGCATCCAGAGGCTAGGTCCACTGTTTGTACCATCTAGTATTTCCTTTTGGACATATATTCATATTTCTCATTGCTCCCATTTAACCATTCTTGAAACTCAAATGTGTTATTCAGATTTATTTTAAAGTAATCACCTAATGCCTACCTTTTTGACAAATCAAAGAGGCAACAATACAACAGTTCAGATATACACCTTTGTTTTTATTTTGAAACCATAGGAAATTTGAGTCCATTCCTTCAATGCAGACATTACTTTATCAACTTTCTTCTTCACACTTAATGCAAAAATAAATAAATAAATAACACCCAGATCCATGGCTCAATTGGTAGACTGAGTGGAGATACCTCATTTTAACACTTGAGGTCTTAGTATCGATCCCTAGTGGGGGTGGCTAACATCGAGTGTGTATACTGACATGGTATGTACTAACAAGCTAACCCAAAAAAAAAAAAAAAAAAAAAAGGGAAACAAAGAAACAAAGCATTAGGACACCATAGAGAATGTAACCTTTAATAGAAAAATTTTCAAATTTATGTCATAGAAATTTTCAATTTGGAGTTTGAAACTCTAGTTACCTATGCAAATGGAAGAACGCCAAAAAATTACCTTTACAACAACTTTTTTGCCATCATGCATGTGAGTAACATGAACCTTTGCGAGGGAAGCACTTGCTAGTGGAACAAGATCAAACTCAACAAAAATCTGTTTCATAAAAAAATTGCTTCATTCAGTTGGCAAGTTTCGCACCAATTGAGCATTTAATCAATCTATAAAACTACTCTTCACAACAAAAAAGAAGAAAAAATCAAAGATAAGAACAGGGAAGTTTTGGCTGTGTATTTTGGTAAGAAAAAAATATTAATGATGAAAATGGATAATACAGCTTAGGAAACGATTCGGCAAAGAGCTGAGTCATATCTTATCCGAGCTAAAGTATAGTTTGTTAGAGTGCTTTCAATCAATTCTCTTTACTCTACCAAGCAAAGGGACAAACTAGAAAATGATTGATTGTTGATTATATAGTTGAAATGGCTATTTTAGAGTTAAAGATAGTTACTTCTCCTATGCCATCTATCACATGCAACTGCAACTGCAGCTATGGCATCATTTTGAGACTTGATTAGGTTAAAATCAAACAAATGTTAGGTCTAGGAAGGGTAGACAATAGTACTAGTAAGCAAACTGGTAAGTGATTATATGTAAGGCTAACCTAGACGAGATTACATATATAACCTTCAAACGTGACAAGCTTGATGTGTGGTGTGTATATGAGCTTTATTGCACAAGTGTGTGGACTTACCAAGGCTCATCATCATTACTTGTTTCAAGCCAACTGATGCCCATTCATCCATTGTTGTTCTTTTAACTTATAATTTCTTATACTAATAACTTAGGTATTAGTGAATTGAAGATGGACTAGCCTCGTACACTGAAAGTAGCACTTGGAGCAGTGAGGGGCCATGCATTTCTACACTCGAATTCAACACTCGGCATGTAACAAAGATATGTCTAGGGTGATTTTGCTAACATCCATTCAGGAAATTTTTCATGATTTGTATGCCATTGTAGCCTTCTTAAATGAGAGTCAGAAATTATGTGAATGATATAAACAAAACTTTAATTTATGAGTGGAAACAAAAATATGCCTTGTCAATACCATCTGTCTACTGATTGTCAGTTGTCATGGGCTAGGTTCTAGGAAGTTTAGTTTGTCAGGTTATGGGTCTTGAGTCAGAAGATGTTGTCATAAATAAATGGGTCAGGCTTGACTTGAGCTTGTCCTAATCCTACCCACCCATATAGCTTGCACACATGCACATATAAGTGCATATACATACATAGATGCATAGATATACATATACCCATGTGAACACACATACATGGGTTTTGTTAATGCCCCCAACATTATACAAGGTTTTAAATGGCACATAGGGCGACCTATCGTCAATGGAAACCATTCAGTCATGAAATTGAGCGGGGCAAACATGAAATTGCACGGGGCAAACATGAAATTCAGTGAGGCAAACATGAAATTCAGCGGGGCAAATATGAACATCAGTGGCGCAAACTAGAAATTGAGAGGGGTAAACATGAAATTGAGTAGGGTAAACATGAAATAGAGGACCGAGTATTCACGTTCCATAATAGATGAGAATGATACAGGAATTAAGGAAATAAAAAGTTAAGTCATGCGTTCATTTTTTAAATAAACAACTAGAGAGAGTAAGCCTATATGGATTAGGGCTTCAAAGATATGAATGACTTCATGTGGTGCTCGATACATTCAACGACGCTATCTGTCATGGAATTGAGCGAGGCAAGCATGAAAATTTAGCGAGGCAAGCTAGAAATAGAACGAGACAATCATGAAAATTGAGTGAGACAAACTAGAAATGGAGCGAGAGAAGCATGAAAATTCAGTGAGGCAAGCAATAATTTGAGGGAGGAAACATGAAATTGAGCAGGGTAGACATGAAATTGAGCAGGGGAAACATGAAATTCAGCGGGGCAAACATGAAATTGAACGAGGTAAAGTGAATATTGAGCGGGGGAAACATGAAATTCAGCTGGGCAAAGTGAAAATCAATCGGGGCAAACAAGAAATTTAGTGGGGCAAACTAGAAATTCAACGAGACAAGTATGCAAATCAGCAGGGCAAACATGAAATTCAGCGGGCAAACTAGAAATTGAGCAGGGCAAATATGAAATTTAGCAGGGAAAACATGAAATTCAGCAGGGCAAACATGAAATTGAGTGGGGCAAACTAGAAATTGAGCGGGGCAAACAGAAAATTGAGCGGGGCAAACAGGAATTTCAGCGAGGGAAACATGAAATTGAGCGGGGCAAACATGAAATTCAATAGGGCAAACTAAAATTTGAGGAGAGCAAACTCAAAATTGAGCAGGGCAAGCAAGAAATTGAGTGGGAGAAACATGAAATTCAGCGGGGCAAACTAGAAATTGAGCGGGGCAAACATGAAATTAAGCAGGGCAAGTATGAAATTGAGCAGGGTAATCACAAAATTCAGTGGGGGAAACTGGAAATTCAGGTCCCCTGAACTTGTAATGGTTCTTTGATCTTAATGAGAAGCTCTAAAGGCATTTATATATATATATATATATATATATATATATATATATATATATATATATATATATATAAAATTTAGAAATTCAGCGAGGGTAACATGAATTTCAATAAACTTAAAATGTAATTGAACTAGCCTAAAACATAATTGAAATGCAATTGAACTATTGTAACATGAATTTTAATGAACTTGAAATGCGATTGAACTAGCCAAACATTAAATTCTAAGGTCATTACTCGGGAAATTCAACCCAATGGCCTAGCTTATCCTTAGTCTCAAGTATTTTCTCCCTTTTGTGTTAATGTAGTAGCTGTGAAATGCAATAATATATACTAACCATCGTATGCCTTTAGCATTGTTATGTTATTTAGGCTGCAAAAATTTACAATAATATGGCAATGGCTGTAAGCATGCTCGGGCAATGTCGGTAAGTAGGCTCGAAGTCGTTCTTGGTCTCTGTTGCACGACCAAACCATCTAATTCTACTTTTCCCCATTCTATTACCTATTGGTGCTACTCATAAGTTCACTTGAACATATTCATTTCTAATTCTATTATTCTCTATCTTTCCAATCATCCATCTCAGCATCCTTATTTCAGCTACACTCTTCCCATGAACATGTTGTTTCTTAACTCGTTGATTGTAATCAACATATGTAATAGACTATTAGATAGCATTTAATTGTAATCAACATATGTAATAGCCTATCAAATTGCACTTGTGGGAGTTTTGCACTATCATTGTTGATCCCTAGCCCAGATTGCATCAAGTTGGTGGCCAGCATCAAACCTACACCACAACTTTCATCAAGATATTGTGATTGTATGGAAAAAATAATCAACTAAATTGAATAATATGCTCACTTCAGCCTCAAATTCACATAATCTTTTGATATTTTCATGTGCTGTTGTTTTTGCCCTGCTCAATTTTTTTAAGAATATGCATGTCTTAGAAAGATGATCGAAGTCTTATCTACAAAGCAACCCAAAACTTTCATGCATAGATATCTAGGAATGATTTATGGGATCTGTCACAGGGTAGCCAATCACACAATCATAGAATTGATAATTTCTTTATTGTTGAATTCTTTTATCATGATCTATTAGCTGTAATTTCAAGGCCATTAGCAAACATGAAATTTAGCGGGGTAAACATGAAATTGAGCAGGGCGAACATAAAATTCAGCGGGGGAAATTGGAAATTCAGCAGGGAAAACTAGAAATTGAGCGGGGCAAACTAGAAATTGAACGGGGCAAACATGAAATTGGACAGGGAAAACATGAAATTGAGCAGGGCAAACATGAAATTCAATGGGGCAAATAGGAAATTAAGTGGGGCAAACATGAAATTCAGCGGGGCAAACATGAAGTTCAACGGGGCAAACATGAAATTCAGCGAGGCAAACTTGAATTTCAACGAGGCAAACAGGAAATTGAGCGGGGCAAACATGAAATTCAGCGAGGTAAACATGAAATTGTGTGGGGTAAACTAGAAATTGAGCAGGGAAAACATGAAATTTAGCGGGGCAAACATGAAATTGAGCGAGGAAAACATTAAATTCAGCGGGGTAAGCATGAAATTAAGCGGAGCAATCAAGAAATTCAGCGGGGGAAACTAAAAATTCAGCGAGGGTAATATGAATTTCAATGAACTTGAAATGCAATTGAACTAGCTTAACACATAATTGAAATACAATTAAACTAGCCTAACACATAGTTGAAATGCAATTAAACTAGCCTAATATGAATTTCAATGAACTTGAAATGTGATTAAGTAGCCAAACATCAAATTCTAAGGTCATTACTCGGGGAATTCAATCAATCATGAACCGGGAATGTCGGCGACAACTCGAGCATATTGTCGAGAAGTAGGTCAAATAGACCAAGAACTCTTAAAATTTAAAATCATTTTGATCTGTATATATGCTTTTATTGTGCTGATTAACTAAATTGGGACCAAGATTCAACTTGAATGTATGTGGACTATCCATGACATTCATCCACTTTTCTCTCTATATTAAGGGTTTGAGCCCAAAATTCGATTTCACTTGCTAAGCCCCATAATGATGTTTTATTTGTAATTCATCATGTTCATCGGATGATGTATATATAAATAAATCAAAGGCTTAGATGCAAGCTTCATCCAACAGGCAATTTATGAAAATATACCTATGGTACGTGCTTTCTTTGGTAGACCGGCCATCTTCAGAAGATGAAGAAATGCTGATGTATGGAGAGGATGCAATCCAACAGGAGAATGGTGCGATCCAGTGGAGGGATTTTTGTGTCGAAGAAAATGGGTTATTTGTATTTCTTAGTAGAAAGGGGGTGAAAGCAACGGCAGTAAAAGGAGGGGTATTTTCGTCCTCAAATTTACTGTCAATAAGAGCAGATCTAAGTTCGTATGTTAAGTTTGTATTGCTTCATAAAAACCGCTGGATAAAAGGTGGGGTCAACGGTCGTAAAAGTCTCCAACACAATCAATGCCCTCGGTATTTTAGATTCCATGAGTGGGGACCATTGCCTGACGAAACAAACATTTTTAATTATTACCTACGGATAGAAGAGTCATGCCAATGCACCGTAAGTGGGGCCCACAGCATCTTTAATTATCAGCTACTGCCAAAGGGCCATGCCCATGCACCAAAATTCACTAGGATGCTTGCCATCTAATTCCGCCTTTACTCGATTGAACGTGTTCCATCTCTTTCCTTACTGACCGTTTATTCGCACCACATCAATGATGGAGATGGGATCCTTCCGGCAGATTTTTATTTTTTTAGTCGGCCATCCACAATGAGGCTCATAATTTCAATGGACCGGATTACTAATACATGGCCCCACTTGTAAAAACTAAAGCCGGAGCAAACCGTGGATAATCTTGAGCCGAGCACTGTATCCTTGTCTCCTCGAATATCTCCCTTTCTGATGATCCAAACATTTCCGACGCATGGGAGTTGCGTGTAACCCAAAGCTCTGTGGGGTCCACTTTGATGTCCATGTGACACCCACCACTGAAACTTAAATGAGCCTCATAGAAGTTTTGGGTCACGATGATTTCTACATCCCGGTGGGAATCACCTGATGAACGGGTTGGATTGCATGTAAAGATTGATGTGGGGTGGCAGGAAGTTTCAACGTCCGCATTTTCATCCCTACTTTTCCTGTGGTGTGGTCCACTTGAGTTTTGGGTCAGTCTCATTTTTGGAATCCCATGCTAACATAATCTGTTGAGACGGACGGACCGAGTGGATTTCAGATGGACGCCGCAGGTGGGCCTCAGAGAGATTCGCTCACACGCATCTTGCTGCCAATTTTCGCTGTACATTTCGTTCAAAAGTAGCTAAAGGACAAAAGATAAATTTGGGACTGTGGACCCCACCTTTTATCCAGCAGGTTTTATGGAGCAATACAAACTTCGTTTGGGAACTTAGACCTACTCTGACTGACATTGAATTTGAGTACGAAAATGCCCCTCCTTTCACTGAAACAGATTGGGTACTCCCCCTGTCGGTGGCCTATGAGCCCCACCATGATGTATGCTTTTCATCCATGCTGTCCATATATTTTTCCACATCATTTTATGGTATGAGACCAAAAATGAGGTATATCCAAATCTCAAGATTACCACATTACAAGAAACAGTGTTGAATGAGCATCGACCATTAAAAACATTTTGGGGACCATAAAAGTTTTTGGAGGCCCACTATGATGTTTATGAGAAATCCTCCCCATCTAAGTTCATTCATAGGGTAACAAAGACCTAGATAAAGAGAAAAAATAAATTTCATAATGATCCAAAACTTTTATAACCCCTAAAAGGGTTTCAATGATAGACGTTCAATTCCCCGTTGCCTTTTACAATATGGTCTACTTGATAGTTAGATCCATCTTATTTTTCACCTCAAGTTTTAATGTGAGCTCGCCAAATAGATGGACAGTTTGGATATAACACAAACCTCATGATGGGACCTGCAAAAGAAATGTGATTTCTATTACTACGGGTTATAACCATAGCCCCTGCTTTTTCAATATGTCCTTCAAAATATATTGAAGGTATTTCAATATGTACTTCGATATATCGAAGGTCTTTCAATATTATCGAAAAAGGTCTAGAATTGTACAACAAAATTGCCTCAAAAATCCTACAAATTTCGACACATATCGAAGAGTATTCAGGGTGATTTTACCAATCACTACAAATTATAACCGTAGCCATAACTAGTCTATGCAATTTATTTTTTTATTTTTTATTTTTTTACATGGAGAACTTTATTTTGCCTACAATTTTCTCTACTACATATTTATATAAATATGTATATATAAGCATATTTTTTCTCTCTTTGTTTTTTGTCATTTCTTTCTTTATTTATTTAACAAGAATAGCTTCTAAACCAAACTTAGTTACTTGACGTACCTTATATGATTTTGGGGTAGGAGAAGCTACTTTAGCCAACCAACCTGTTTATTTTTCAAGATTTCATCAAGTCGATTGTCGAAAATCAGCAGGGTAATCTAGAAATTGAGAGGGGCAAAAATGAAATTGAGTGGGGCCAACGAGAAATTCAATGGGGTAAACATAAAATTGAGCGAAGCAAACATGAATTTCAGTAGGGAAAACATGAAATTAAGCAAGGCAAACACGAAATTCAGTGCGGCAAACATGAAATTCAGCAGGGCAAACTAGAAATTCAGCAGGGCAAACTAGAAATTCAGTGGGGCAAACATGAAATTCAGGAGGGGCAAACATGAAATAGAGTAGGGCAAACATAATGTCTATGTTAGGGACCGAATGCATTTTATATAGGGGAGTGGCTATGGGAGAGAGTTCTGTGGGTCTTATCATGAGGTATGTGTTATATCCAGATCATACATCCATTTGGGGAGCTTGTCTTAAGGCTTGAGATGAAAAATAAGACAGATCTAACTATCAAGTGGACCACACTGCAAAAAGTAGTAGAGGATTGAACATCTACCATTGAAACCCTTTTTGGGGTCACAAAAGTTTTGGATCAATATGAAATTTATTTTTACTCTTCACTCAGGTGTTTATGACCTCATGAAAAGATTGGATGTAAAATAAACATTACGATGGGCCCTACATTTTGTTTAACGGTGAAAATCATTATTGTTACTACTATTTATGGTGTGGTCCAGATGATCTTTGGATATGATTCAGTTTTTGGATAATGCTTTAAAATAATCTAGATATAGTAAATACATCACTGTGTGGCTATGTAACTTTGATCTCCTTTGAACCGTTCATACAACTTGGAGATCGAGGAGTTTCAGTGCTTCTCTTCTAACGACATGTACCTACAACCGTTGTATACCAGCCAACCAGCTTCCCTCTCCTGTACAACACGCGATCATTTGAGGCACTAACATATTAAGAAAGCCTAACGGTGGATTAGGTAATGCCCTGCTAGTTCTGAGCTCCAAATAGACTAGTGCTCCTAGGCCTAACATGTTTATTTGTCATCTAACTGGTTCATAAGGTCTCTTAAACATTAATGAAGTAAAAACACAAATATATTTTGTTTCCCACCGTTTACCCCGCTTAATTTCATGTTTGCCCCGCAAAATTTCATATTTGCCCCATTGAATTTCATGTTTACCCAGCTCAATTTCGTGTTTACCCAGCTCAATTTCATGTTTGCCTCACTGAAATTCATGTTTGCCGCACTGAATTTCTAGTTTGCCCCCCTGAATTTCATGTTTGCCCACTGAATTTCTTGTTGGCCCCACTCAATTTCATGTTTGCCCCGCTGAATTTTTAGTTTACCTTGTTCAATTTCATGTTTGCCCCAGTCAATTTCATGTTTGCCCTACAGAATTTCTAGTTTGTCCCGCTCAATTTCATGTTTTCCCGCTCAATTTCTAGTTTGCCCCGCTAAATTTCGTATTTGCCCCGCTCAATTTCCTGTTTGCCCCACTAAATTCATGTTTGTCTCCACTGAATTTCTAATTTGCCCCGCTCAATTTTATGTTTGCCCCACTCAATTTCTAGTTAGCCCCGCTCAATTTCATGCTTGCCCCAATCAATTTCTAGTTTGCCCCGATCAATTTCATTTTTGTCCCGCTCAATTTCCAATTTGCCCGCAAAGTGATTGATATTGATCACGAAGTGAATGAAATAGATTTTCAACCATCAACCCGATAGAATCTTGGAAATAACTAGGTTTGTTGGCTAAATTAGCTTCTCTTACCCCAAAAACATATATGGTACGTTAAGTAAATTATTCTAGTTTAGGAGATATGCTTGTTGAATAAATACACAAAGAAATGAATTAAAAGAGAGAAAAAAAATTTATATTCTTATATATACATATTTATATAAATATGTATTAGAGAAAAATGTAGGTAGAATAAAGTTCTCCATATAAAAAAATAAAAATAAAATAAAAAATAAACAATGCATAAATTGTAATGGACTACAGTTATGGCTGTGGTTACAATCCATAGCCATAGGGAACACGGCTGGATTTTTGAGGTAAACTCGCTGGCCAGTTCTGAACCTTTTTCGATATATTGAAAGACCTTTGATACATATTAAAAAAGCAGGAGCTACGGATATTAGGCTCCTGATTTTTTTATTTTTTGTTGTTGTAAACTTCACTGCCTTTTGTGAGTCCCATCATGAGGTCTGTGTTATATCCAAACTGTCCATCTATTTGGCGAGCTCATATTAAGCTTGATACGTAAAATAAGACAGATCCAACTATCAAGTGGACCACACTGTAAAAGGCAGTGGGGAATTGAACGTCTAGCATTGAAACCCTTTTAGGGGTTACAGAAGTTTTGAATCATTATGAAATTTTTTTTCCTCTTTATCCAAGCCTTTGTGACCTTATGAATAGATTGGATGGAAAATAAATGTGATCGTGGGCCCTACAAAATTTTTAACAGTGAAAATCAGTTTTCCCGCTGCTCTTTGTGGTGTGGTCTAGTTGATCTTTGGATATGATTTTTTTTTATAATGCTCCGAAATGATTTAGAAATATGGATGAACGTTGTGGATATAATAAATACATAGCTGTGGGACCATGTAACTTTGATCTCTTTTGAGCCGTTCGTACAACTCTCGGTTGGAGGAGCGTCAGCGCTCGTCTTCGAAAGGAAGGGAGGGTTATTTTCGTCCTCAAATTCGCAGTCCGCACGAGCAGGTCTAAGTTCCCAAACTAAGTTTGTATTGATTCATAAAAACAGCTGGATAAAAGGTGGGTCCACAGTCCCAAATTTCCGACAAAAATGTTGCATCCGATTCTGATGTACTGAATGGTCTGGAACATCACGAGTTCATGGACTTTTAAAAGGAAGCCTTGCTAGAGAAATTCCACCTTCAATTAATAGATAGTCAGTATCCAATAGCCAGCGAGATAGAGAATGGGGCTTTTCATCGGCAACGGAGCGTCTGCTCCGTTGCTAAGCTCCACTTCTCCGAAAATACCAAAAGACACCTTCCACCTTGCCTACATAGTCCACTTCATCTTCGGCGTTGGTTTCCTCCTCCCATGGAATACTTTCATGACAGCCGTCGATTACTTCAGTTATATCTACCCTGGCGTCAATATCAACCGCATCTTCACTGTAGTCAAGATGGTCGTCTGCTTCATCACCGTTGTGATTGTCCTCGGTTTGGCACGGAAATCTAGCAATTACCTTAGGATCAACATCGGCCTGGCGTTGTTCGTGGCCTTGCTATTGACGGTCCCGATCATCGATTTGGCATACGTGAAGGGAAAGGTGGGCCTCTACAACGGGTTTTATGTGACCGTTGCAGCTGTCGTGGTTTGTGGGGTGGCCAACGGGTTATTTGAAAGCGGAGTGGTGGGCGCTGCGGGAGAGCTTCCGGAGAGATATATGCAAGCAAGTGGTGCGGGATTGGCTGCATCAGGTATGGGATTACTTTGCCACCGTTAATTCCTTAGAATAAGGAGACTGTGCAAAGGCTCACGATGGGTGGGGCCCACAGGATTTGACAGTATATATTTGGAAACGGATTGGCTACTCCTCCTGCCACTGGCCAATGGCCAGTGGTCGGTGTTCTGTGGGCCCCACCATGATGTATGCGTTTCATCCATGCCGTCCATCTAACTTTCGAGATAATTTTATATTATGAGCCCAAAAATGAGGTATATCCCAATCTCAAATGGACCACATTACAGGAAACAGTGATGATTGAACATCAACCATTAAAAACTTTTTGGAGGCTATAAAAGTTTTGGATCAACCTGATTTTTGTTTTTTCCCTTCATCTAGGTCTGTATGACCTAATCAACAGATTGGATGTCAAATAAACAGTACAGTGGGCCTTAGGAGGATTTTAATGGTGGATATCCAATCACTATTGTTTTACTATGGTGTGGTCATTTTTGGAAACAAGCCCTAAAATGGTATGTAGAAATGGATGAATGGCGTGGAAGACATACATCATGGTGGGGCCCACAGAGCACCGACCACTAGCCAGTGGCAGGGGGAGTAGCCGATCCGTTTCCTATATATTTACATTATCTTAGGAACCTCTTCACATATTTGAAGATGGACGGCTCATGTCCAGCGATCCACCTAACTACTACGGGAGTAAAAATGAGCTAATCATTTCTTTCATCCTTCGGTTAGGATGTCCACTAATACAATCAACAGTTTAGATCATTGAGAGATAATTTATAATGAATATTCTCTTGTTGTTCCTCTCTTAATTTTATCTCTAGATTAGAATGAGTTTGATATGAAGCTCTCATTTGAATTTGAATTTCGAGAGGAGAGTATTAGGGAAACAAATATCCAACACTGAATGTTTTAAGGAACAGTTGCGTGAGACCTACTCGTCAGTGATTGTCCACGAATAAATTTTAAAGATATATCCAACAAGCTGGTGTTTTAGTGTGACCAAAGCTCTTGTGAGTCACATCACTTGGACGGATGCCAACCATTGAATTCATTCAGTCACGTCTTTTTTCTAGTTTGTGTTTTAGCGTGACCAAAGCTCTTGTGAGTCGCATCCCTTGGATAGATGATAGGCATGCCAACCATTGAAACCTTCTTTTATATTCATATGGGAAGTGGATTGCTTCTGGCCTCACCATCTCTATCAAGGAACGGGCAGATTTGTGTTAGGGCCCACCATGATGACGTATCTGTTTATTCATACCGTCCATACCTTCTTTCAGACTATTTTAAAGTATGAGCCCAAATCTGAGACAGATATCCAACATTCAATTGCACCACACCAGAGATGACTCTTGCACTTCATATTTTGGCACATACTTTAAAATAACATGAGAGGAGATGAGCCGCGTTTGTAAACAGATATATCATGGTGAGCTTCCACATAGATCTGCATATTCCTTGCTAGAGATGGACAGGGGTAGGGCAGAAGCAATCCCTCTTCCATTTACTCACCCAAGAGGATAATGAAAAATTAAAACAAATATTACTCTTTTTTTTACACATGCTAAGGATAGCTCAAAAAGTATAAGCACTCACACCACAATGAGATTTCACGGCAATGGATACTGGAACCCAAGACCTCGTGTTAAAACTCATGTGAGTCTACCAATAAGGCATGAGTAAGGACCATCTTGAAAACTCAAAGGATTTGGTGACGTTTTTTTTTTTGGTTAGCTTGTCAGTAAACACCACTATCAGAGCACACTTCACTGTTAGCCACCCCCACTAGGATAGATACCAAGAACTCAATGTTGAAATGAGGTATCTTTCACTCGATCTACCACTTGAGCTATAGATCAGGGTGTAAAGGATTTGGTGACTTTTTTTTTTTTTTCTTTTTTACACACGCACACACACTCACGCTGGTGGAATTTCACCACCCATGGGTACTCGAAACCTTGACCAGGAGTTAAAACTCCTTAGAGTCTACCACCCGAGCAAGAGTGTGAGGACCTGAGGATTTGGTGACTTGACACAATGGATAATCATTATATATATATATATATATATATATATATATATATATATATATATATATATATATATATATATATATATATATATATATATATATATATATATATATATATATATATATATAGCTGAATGCTCACCTACGCACCAGTGTGCATGGAACTGGTAAGAAGCTTTTTGAGAACCCATTGAAGTCTGGCTCGATCCCATCGGAAAAGTCCGTAATTTATCAAGTTGATTGTTGGACACTTTAGGTGTCTTGTTCGATGCCATCGAAGGTTGTTCGATGACATCGAAGGTCTACTCGATGACATTGGTAAAATTTGAAAATTTTGTGTTTAGTTGCTGAAACGTTTGGTCTTTAGTTCAATGTCATTGAAGTGGGTTCGATGCCATCGATACTCTATCAATGATATCAAAGTCCCATCGAAGGTGTCATCAAATGATCTCGTAGAAATACGTAGAATTGCATAATTGCAGGATTTATTTCCTATTTTAATTGCGATTCACCTAGCTAGATGTTATATATATGTGTGTAATCGAGATTAGGGAGTATCAAATAGCTTTCTAATTCATTCATTGGGTTTTCAAGGGCTTGTAATGAGAGATTCGAGGATTGTTCGAATCAAGTATTCTCTCTATTTCTTGTAATTTTTTACTTTTATAATGATATCTATTGCTTTGTTCCATGGTTTTTCCACGTTAAACTCAAAGTCCTACGTGATTGTGCTTGATTGTACGATTGAAGTACTCTGCTTGATTCATCTTTGTGTGCTTTCGCAGTCCCCCATTAATCATGTAAAGTCCACCTGAAAGAAGTCTTAAATGTAAAGCCCACCTGAAAGCCCTATCAAAGGCGGAAACGATCCATACCATCAAGGCTTTAAATCAGTCATACCTCACAAACCGGAATGAGTTATTCAACATATAATATGTGATTTTGGGCTAGGAGAAGCTACTTAAGCCAACCAATCCTGCTGTGCTAGGTTGCCCACGCTGGATTTGTGAAATTCCATCAGATCGACGGTCAAAAGTCCCATTTATTTTCGTTTTTACTATAAATAGCAAGTTTTACTTCAAGTATAAGTTGTGCCCAACATAAAAAGGGCTTAGAAAAGTTAGGAGAATGGAGGTCATCTATAAATAGTAAGTTTACATATTTATAATAAGTAATGTTTTTAGGGTGTTTGAGTTGGAGTTCGTGTCTAAAACTCCATCCTAAGTTTGAGTTCCTTAATTAAAGAATTATAATTTGTTTCTTTTATCATCAATCGAGTTATTTCAAATTTATTAGAAATAATTTTTACTTTGATCCCTCGTGGATTCAAGGAAGCTCTGTGAGGAGTCCAGAGAGCTCCATGGATTCAGAATAGATATCCTCGAGGAAGACAGTGATCGAGACGACTTATCTAGACGACGAATTTTGTCTACTGGGTTGGAAGTATTGGACGAACCTATCTAGCAAAGATTATGTTCCACCAACTAGTCCTGTTTTCTTCCATTGATCCAGACGGTCCATGAAGAGGCCTGCATCAGAAATACTTTTTAATTAGTGGAAAATATGCATTTAAATTCTCCATAAGTGTGCCATCAGCACACTTAGTTTTTTTTTTTTCCCCCATAAT
Source organism: Magnolia kwangsiensis (assembly GCA_037074715.1). Taxonomy (NCBI): domain Eukaryota; kingdom Viridiplantae; phylum Streptophyta; class Magnoliopsida; order Magnoliales; family Magnoliaceae; genus Magnolia; species Magnolia kwangsiensis. Next base: position 152,429,201 of record CM073573.1, on the reverse strand, counting down.
TCAAAGGATTAAAAAATAAAAATAAAAATAACCAGCTATTCATTCAAAAGGAAGAGGCAGAACCTTCAGGTGACCCCACAAGCCTACCAAATAAAGGCTAGGGGCACCTATCGTAAAGAAGATATACAAAGCCAGCGTGCAACTGGCGCCCACCCCTTAGGGAGAAAAAACTCCCCTATACAAAAGGAGAAACCAAGGAGAAAGGAGCTACCTACACCCACGTTTTCAAAACCCCCACTCGATCAAGGAAAATCAAACCTCTAACTCCCCGTGGAAGGTCCGCTAGAGAAGAGAACAGATTCGAGGCTTGGGAGGAGCTACCAACTTTCGTCATGCCATTAGCCGCCCCATTTCCTTCTCGACACACATGAGAAAAGACGACCAACCCGCTCCTCGCGAGAGAACGAATTCTGGAAATCCAGTAATTCCATCTCCATCCCGGTTGGGAAACAGACGTCAGAAAACATACCACCAGCAGATAATCTGATTCCACGATAATCTCTTTCATCCCGTGCTGAAAGCAAAAGCTAAGTCCATCATGAACAGCCCTCAGCTCAGCCCCTGTGTTAGACGCAATGTCGTAGCCAGCAAAAAAGGCGAACGAAACTCTCCTTTGTCACCTCTACACACACCCCCGCCACTAGCCAAGCCAGGGTTGCCTCGCACCGAGCCGTCCACATTGAGTTTAAACAACCCAAGGGAGGTTTCGACCAACGCACCACTTGGGTGTGCTCAAAGGATCTCGGGAACACGGAGATATGAATTGCAAATAATGCCCTGTTTCTCCCACCAACACGAGCCTGGAATTCTACCTCTTTACGATCTAGCTCACCCACCCCGCAATGTGCCAAATGATTGAAACCGGAGTCAGATTAGAGCTGTTGAACTTGGAGGAGTTCCATGCTATCCAGAGTTCCCAAAGAATGAAAGACGGGATGAGAGCTCGTAAAGGGGCCAAAGGGGCAGGGTCCGAAGGAGGAGTCCACCAACAGGTGAGACGGTCCTGCACAGAGTCGTCATTGGACAGGTTGACCCCGAAGGTTACCGCAAAATGATGCCACACCGCAGCTCAGCACACTTAGTTGCACTTCTACATGGATTAACATCTAAAATGTTAATATATGTGGTCCTTCCTAAGCGAACTGAAGTCCCCAATGAATTAAATGATTCAAACCGGTTACAGTTATCACCTAACGGTCTTTTTGGTTCATCTCCTTCCTTTTTTTAATAGTAATTGTGTATTTCGAAATCAACTTTTTTTTGGCCAAGATTAAGTATAACAAAAAATTTATATGAACTCTGATCTCTAAACTCTAATGCATTATAACGTTAACTAAAATTAGATGAACTCATTTCTAAGTGGCATGCACACATGGTCTAAAATTCTTGTTTCACAACTTCAAAAGCTCGATTTATATCCATGAGCCTTTATCAAGTCAGCTAGATCGAATCAACTCAGTATTCTTTTTCTCTTTCTTTCTTTCTTTTCTTTTTTTTTTCATTCCTTTAATCCATGACTAGAACTGTGTTATTTCAAAGATTATCATATTGAATACAACACTATTTTTCGTGAAATCTTCTAATTTTGAATGTGTTTCTGCAGGGCTGATTGTTTCAGTTTTGAGAATCATAACCAAAGCTATCTACCCACATGATGCTTCTGGTTTAAGAAGCAGCGCAAACCTCTACTTTGGCGTCAGTATCGTCATCATGGTCATTTGCCTAATTTGCTACAACATAAGTAACAAGCTTCCAGTCATTCAGTACTACAAAGATTTGAAGACAAAAGCCCAAGAAGAAGAAGAAGAAAATGATAGACCCTACCTGAGTAAATCTCCATGGAAATCAAGCTTGTGGGACGTTACAAGGCGAGTAAAATGGCTTGCATTTGCAAGATTCCTCATCTTCGTTGTGACTTTCTCAATATTTCCGGGACACATAACTGAAGACGTGCACTCTCAAATCCTCAATGACTGGTACCCAATCCTTCTCATTGCATGTGAGAGTTTGTTCAATCTAGTGGGCACGTCGTTGCCAGCGATCTATCTCATCAAGAACGAAAACGTCGTAGTCACTGCCTCAATTGCTAGGCTGTTGTTCTATCCTCTCTTTCTTGGTTGCTGGTACGGGCCAGCGTTCCTCCAGACGGAGATTCCAACTGCCATATTGACATGTCTGCTTGGGATAACTAATGGTTATCTTGGCAATGTGTTGTTGATTCTTCCACCCAAAACTGTCCCAATACAGCATGCTCAGGCTGCGGGGATTGTGATGGTAGTGTTTACAAATCTCGGTTTGTCAGTTGGTTCAATAGCTTCTTGGCTTTGGATCATCTGATCAGATGGTATCAAATGTATATCACCTTTAATACCAGCTTCAAATGTATGTTTCTGTGAATCCATCCATGGAATTCTTTAATGATGTTCCTACCTATTTGATCATATAAACCTATGTTAATATATTATCTTGTTGTCTTTAAAATGAAGATCAAATCGAAGAACAAGAATAATGATACGGTAGTGTTGACACCAAAAATAGAACGACATATGCATCCCCGAACCAAAATCTTGGTGTTCATGCAGCTCTCCATGGGAGCCTCACCTTGTGCTCCCACCACTTCATGCTTCCGCCACCAAGCTATTTCCGTATCGGATAATGGTGGTTGTATTTGTCAGCACCATTACCAATACAGGGCGTGGAGGCTGTCATGTCCCCTAAATCGGTTGAATATTTTTTTCTTAAAATAATTTGGAAAAATATCCAGAAAAAAATCTCAAATAATCTAAATATTCCAATTATGTTTTTTTTAAATTTTAAATATGTTTATGGTTACGTAATAGTCCACTCTTTAGTGAGAGTGTTGTATCAAACTGTCTAATGAAATATTTATGAAGCTAACTACTCGAAATTGAGTGCAAAAGTCATGTATTTAATTTTAACACTAGGGTTAGTTTAGACTGGTTAAACAACACCCGCACTAATAAAAAAACCTAGCCTGTTAATGGAAACCTTTTGCGTGATAAGCTCACTCATTCAAAGAGCACTTTGCCTAGTAATAAGAACATTTCGCTTGAAACACTCATCAATCCAAAGGGTACTTGATGAGGGACACATTTATACGTTAGTTGGTCAGACTATTATCCTACTAAACGTAGCTTCAGGAACCTTTTGCAATCTTAACATACTCATGCACTCACCTAAAGGATACAGTAAAGATTCCAAGAGATACTAATTGGGATTTTGAGATTTTCAACCCAATGATCTTGATTGTCTTACCTATTTACGCTTTAGAAATTTTCAATTTATAGGACTCGATTGCCCGCCTATTTTCGTGTATCTTATAACTTATTAATCATCTAAATCATGAATGCATGAAATTTTCATATACCATAGTTCAAGATAATACATGTCATATATGGATGTACTCGATGGTTGTTGATAAGCATTCTCTGTAAAACAGCTTAATGCGGAAATCACAAGGATCTAATTGCGCATAGGACAGAGATCAAACGGTCAGGATGGCTTACCTAAGTGGGACGCCATTGCTAAGAATAAGAATACCAGAACACCTATAGAGCTTAGGATCTTCCTCTCCTTCACACCCTTTATGCAACTCAAAAGATGAGACTCGAATTCTACCGTGGTGTAGGATCAGAGACCAGCTCTCTTATATAGAGACTGTGGAGAGGGAGTTTGAAACCCATCAAAACTCTCTCTCCCATGCTCCACATTGTTGTGTCCTAGTTCAACTCAAATCGTTGTCTACGTAAATAACTATAGCATTCCAACCCTAATACGCACTGTTACGCAATCAGAGTTGCGCAGCAAATTGCCTGAAGTGGGGCCCACTAGTCTACTCAATCATTTAATCCAACTGAATGACAATCCAGACCGTTGATCAATAAGGCCCACCAAATAGAGTTCTTACATTCTTTCACTTGGGCCTCATTGAGCAACGTCAATGATTGTCATGCAGAATAATTTTAAAAAAAGCAAGTTTTGACTTTTAAGAAATTATCTGAATGGTTAATCAATGAAACAGTTGGACAATATGAGTAATGCTATTCAGTCTAGTCCATCAAGACTGTTAGTATTGAAATGTGGTAGTCATCACCACATTTAATTTAAGCGAAGTGAGTCAAAGCGCAATCACAAATACTTTTAATCTTAACGACATAAATCAAGAACTAGGTAATGTGGTATAAGAATTAGACACTTAACTGTGATAATATGTGTCTATCCTTAAGAGGTCTTGAAGATTTTACCTGTCTCCAACGAGACATGTCTGGAATTTTACTTACTCAAAATTTGAGCATATATATATATATATATATATATATATATATAAAGAGAGAGAGAAGTAGAAATAAATCTTTATATCAAATTCATCCAAAAACAAATTGTATGAAAACGTGATCTCTAAATGTCTGTGAAAATCAAAGTACGCTCAACTCCCACTAACTGAAAATATTTGTGGGATCAATGACTCCCATGGATGTCACATGCTCCTGAAATGGTGTGATAGGGAGCTCTTTAGTGAGCAAATCTACAATCATCTGCTTAGTGCCGATGAATTCCATGAACACTTGATGATTCTGAACTCTTTCCTTTACAACAAGATATTTGATGTCGATGTGCCTTAACCTTGACGAATGCTTGTTGTTACTAGAGAAGGAAATAACAGTCGAATTATCACAAAATATTCTCAATAATTTCAGGATATACTCCAGTACCTGCAAACCTAAGAAGAAACTCTGTAACCATAGTGCCTGATTAGATGCCTCATGGTAGGCAATAAATTCAGCTTCCATGGTGGATAAGGTTGTGGTAGACTGTTTCACATTTTTTCATGACACAGCTCCTCCCACCATCATGAAAATGTATCCTGAAATAAACTTCTTAGTGTCACCACTGCCTGGGAAATCTGCATATGAATATCCGATCAATTTCAACAGATTAAATCTTCTGTATGTGAGTATGAAGTCTTTCGTTCTCTGTAGATACCGTAATACTTTCTTTGCATCTATCTAATGTTACATTCTTGGATTAGATAGGTATCTTCTCAATATTCAAATGACAAAGGCAATGTCCGGTCACGTACAGACTTGAGCATACATGATGCTCCCTACTATTGATGTGTACGAAAATTCTTTCATTCAATTCTTTTCCAATTTGTTCTTTGAACACTGAAATAGGCTAAATTTGTCGACCTTCACAATAAGTGACTGTCCGAAAGAATAATTTTGCATGTCATACCTTTCAAGTACCCTAGTAATATAGGCCCTCTGTAACAGGCTGAGCAATCCAAGTGATCTGTCATAATGAATCTCAATGCCAATGACGTAAGAAGCTTCACCAAGATCTTTCATTTCAAATCTTTGAGATAAAATTTCTTGGTGTCGCTCAACATCCTAGTATCACTGATAGCCAACAGAATATCATCAACATACAAAATCATCATAACGAACTTACTCCCACTGATTTTAATGTAGATACATTCATCTGTATTATTTTTTACAAAGTCGTATGAGGAAATTACTTCATAAAACTTTAGGTACCACTGTCGTGATGCTGTTTCAACCCATAGATGGATTTCTTTAATTTGCAAACCAAATGTTCTAAGTCATTAGTTACAAAACCTTCAGGCTGCAACATGTATATATTCTCATTCAGATCCTCATTGAGAAATGCAGTCTTTACATCCATCTGATGTGACTCTAAATCCATATGAGCTACAAGAGCTATTATGATCTTAAATGAGTCTTTCTTAGATACTGGTGAGAAAGTCTCCTTAAAGTCAATACCCTTACGTTCGTTAAAACCCTTGGCAACAACTCGGGCTTTATATCTTTTGACATTACCCTTGGAGTCCCTTTTGGTTTTAAATATCCATTTACAACCCATCGGTCTTATTCAGCAAAATCGCTAACGACGATGGAGGAGCAAGAGCGAGAGCGCCCATGGGATCGTGTAATTAACCTCAAGGAAAGCGCGACGCCCTTCCTCCCCATTTTCTCTATTTGCGGTAAATCTCACCTATGACACTTCTGAGGATGATCTTCAATGTATTTTCGGGCAATTCGGTAAACTGGCAGACGTGTATGTACCGTGGAATCGAAACCTAAGTCGTTTGCGGCGTTTTGCTATCATTCGGTTCTTATACAAACAGGACGCCCTCAATACGCTTCAATTTCTGAACGACAAAAGAATAGATAGCAAAATTGTTTTCCTTGTCTGGGCAAGAAAACAAAAGGGCACCTCCATTTCAAAGCAACAATCAAAACCGCTTAGTCAAGGAGATTCAAATAGACACAAACCCTATCTAGAGTCCATTCTTCAACAATAACCCACAAGACAAGGAGTTGCTTAAGGCCTAGAGAATCCACACATGATGAGATGGAGAAACTAGAATCGCTCATGGTCAATATTGACAGTAGAGTCATAGATCGACTCAAAGTCGCTCTGTCCTCTGCCCTTTCTGCAACTGCAGAAAATGAATCCATTTCAATCCTCTAACTTATAGACGCCTTCCGCAAATCATCCCTCGCGAAGTTACAGGTAGACTTCACCGGGACTGACCCTACTCAATTTCTCCTTAAATTCAAATCCAGGGAGGAGATGACTACGTTTGCGGTGGATCTTCCTCTACATAAGAAAATGGGTCTTTCGAGAGTCGCAACCTGGTCACCGCACTCGGCTGGTCTCAAGCAAGGCGTTTGGATCCGTTTATTCAGCATTCCCCCTCATGCTTGGTACTCGAAGGCAATCGAAAGCTTAAGAAAAACTTACGGGGAAGTGCAGGAAGTTGATAGTGTCACTTCTCTAGGTATATTCTAAGTGTTTGCCAGAATTCAGATCAAGCTATCCTCCGATCCTCACATTCACGACACTAGAAATCTGATGGTAAATGGCACTTCCTACCCCATTGTTGGTGTCCTTGAAGATCAGAGATTCTTAGTCAGCAAAGGTGCTCCCCTCCAAGCAGCTTCAGCCCCTGTATCAACTAAAGAATGGGTCTTACAAACCTTTCACCCACCCAAAAACCCCAATCCTCCTTGCCCACCTGTTCGAGAAAATGCCTCCTTGAACCTTACACCCTCTAACCGGACTGCTATAATCCCCTGTCCTACACAAGCCCCCCCCTCCCCCCCAGAAAAAAAAAAAACCTACCCTGCATCTACCTATCCTAATATAGAAGATCCTCCTAACCCTTTATCCCCTCTCAATATCCAACCCTTCCTATCCGCCCCCACGACTAGCTTAACCCCTATCCCGACACCTATACCCCCTACTCATGAGGCTTCCTCCAGGCCCACCCTTCTTTTAGAATACCCGGTACCTAGCCCCCTCCTATCTTCTGTTGGACCCCCTCCTTCACCCCATGTCTTCCCTCCTAAACTGCCTCAGCCCAAGCCTTCAAACTCCCACCCTTCTTCCCCCTTTCTGCAGCCTCAGTCCAAGCATCCTATATCTTCCCTACCCTCGCCCACACATCAGTGTCGGGCTACCTCTGCAATCCCTGTAGAACCCTCGACCCAAGACATCAACTATAATACCTGAGCAGCCCCACAGCCTATCCCTGTTACCACCATAGTTACAGTCCCTTGCTCCCCTCCCAATCCTGTCCTCCCTGGGATGGACTGCTTCCCCATCAGAAGCAGGATCTTCCTCAGGTAAAATCGAACGAGATCAGTGGGATGTTTGCCCCTCTACCCCCAACATGACCCCCAGGAGTGGCCCCTTCCCGAAGAGCTGGTTAAGAATATGGAAGGCAGAAAGAAATTTAGATGGAAAAGCAAGGATCCATGCTCTGATAAGGAAGACAATCTTGGAAAAATTGCAGTGGACTTATCGCCGTACTTCAATCAGGAATTCCAGAAATCAACTTCACAGGCCATGCCAATTGCCACTGACATGGTAGCTCAGTCAATGCAAGCTTCAGATAGTCCTCCAACAAAACAAAATGTTCAACAAGTTACAAGCAAGAAAGGCAGGAAAAAGTTAAACAAAGGCACCCTAGGGATTCAATTAGTAGGTGAATGGTATAACAGGCTCCATAGATTGAAGTAAAGGGCAGTGAACACGGGTTGTGTGACAGATGGATAACGCCCTTATCCGAAATGCGCGCGAGGTGGGAAACGTACCCACGTTGAAAGCTCTCAAGAAGCTGGTCAGAAAATTTAACCCAGGTTTAGTGGCTATTTTAGAACCTATGTTGAGGGAGGAGAAAAGGGTTGTCATAGGTCTAAAAATTGGTTTCCATTCCTCTCTCTCCAACAGTGGCTCAGGGGAAAAAATCTGGATATTTTATCAATCTTAGTTGAATGTCTCTATGCTCTCCTCCAACCAAATGATTTTATTGATTCTGTCCTTACAGCCCCATAGAGACCCGTTAATCCTCTCCATTGTGTATGCACATTGTTGCAAAGTGCAAAGAAGGACTCTTTGGAGCGAGTTGTCCAGTCTCAGCATAACAATTCAAGGTTCTTGGGCTGCCAGAGGGGATTTCAACGCGGTGGTGGAGATAGAGGAACGAAGGGGGTCCCGTGAGCCAGAAAGGTCCAGCATGACAGATTTTACTGATGCAATTCATTCCTCCGGTTTCCTTAACGTTGGATTTGTTGGGAATCGATTCACTTGGTGTAACAATCGTGAGGGGAACGCACTTGTGTTTGGATAAGCTCGATAGAGTTCTCTTAAATAGCAGATGGGCCACTGATTTTCCGTTGTTTAGAGTGGAACATCTCCCCCATATCAGGTCTAGCCATGCTCCTCTTCGACTGCTTTTCCCTAGCAGTACCCAACCCAAGGTGAGGCCTTTTAGATTCCTCAAGATGTGGACATTACACGACTCTTTCCAGCAACTGATCAGAAAGCCTTGGAAAGGTGAATGTTCAGCGCAGCCAATGCTCAACGTCCATGCCCTAAAATGAGCTGTCAAAATAGATGGATGGTGTGGATTTAGGGCACATACATCAAAGTGGGCCCACAGTTAGGGATCCACCACCCTCGACGGATCCGGAGATCCACCGAAATCGCGTCCATGTCATGTAGTCCATATAAGTTGGAACCACCTAAACGAATGGTCTAGATCATCTCAAGGTCATGGTCCTTTTAACGAGAGCCTTGCTAGAGAACTCTACCTATCTACTAATAGATGGTCAACATCCAATAGCAAGATAGAGAATGGGGTTTTTCAGAGGCTGTGAAGACAACGAAGAAGACACTCTCTTGCTCAGCTCCACTTCTCCGGAAATACCAAAAGACACCTTCCACCTTGCCTCCATAGTCCACTTCATGTTAGGCGTTGGTTTCCTCCTCCCATGGAACACTTTCATCACAGCCGTCGATTACTTAAGCTACATCTACCCGGGCGACAACGTCAACTGCATCTTCGTTGTCGTCAAGATGGTCGTCTACTTCATCACCATTGTGATTGTCCTCGGTTGGTCACGGAAATCTAGGAGTTACCTTAGGATCAACATCGGCCTGACGTTGTTCGTGGCCTCGCTATTGACAGTCCCAATCATCGATTTGGCATACATGAAGGGAAGGCTGGGCCTCTACAACGGGTATTATGTGACCGTTGCAGCTGTCGCAGTTTGTGGGGTGGCCAACGGGTTATTTGAAAGTGGAGTGGTGGGCGCTGCTGGGGAGCTTCCGGAGAGATATATGCAAGCAAGTGGTGCTGGATTGGCTGCATCAGGTATGAGATTCCTTTACCGCATTGAATTTCTTAGAACAAGGAGACCTCATAGGCTTAGGATGGGTGGGCCCACAGGATTTAATAGTATTTACATAATCTTATGATCTCCACATGAATTTAAAGATGAACAGCCCATGTCCAACAATTCAACTGAAGAGTGGAAATGAGGTAATCATTCCTTTGATCTTATAATTAAAATGGCTACAAATGTGGTCAACGGTTTAGATCATCGAGAGATAATTTACAAACAATATTCTCTCATTATTCCTCTTTCAATTTCCTCTCTAAAAATAGGGAACGGAATATCTAATGGTGAACCTCTGCACCAATTTTAAGATGGGCAGCCCAGTCCAATGATCCGACTAATTATTAGGAGAGTGGAAATGAGCTAATCGCCTCTTTGATTGTACAACTAAGATGGCCACAAATATTGTCAATGGTTTAGATCATTGAGAGACAATTTACAAACAATATTCTCTCATTATTCCTCTCTTGATTTCATTTTAAAATTTCTATCTATAAAGAGGAACTAAGAAAATTAAAATGAATTTAGACAAAACCCTCTCATTTGAATTTAAATTTCGAGAGGAGAGTACAAAATATCCAACAGTGAGCTTTCATTGATAGCTGAGAAATAATAATATTCTATTGTTATTCCTCTCTTGATTTCATCTCCAAAAATTCTACCCAACGAAGAGAAATCAAGAAGATTATAATGAATTTGGATTCGAAACTCTCATTTGAATTTGAATTTTGAAAGGAGAATACTAGCTAAGGAAAGGAATATCCAACAGTGAATGTTTTAGGGAATAGCTGCTAAAGACTGCCCACTAAATATTGCCCACAAGTATACTCTACAAACCCATATCCAACAAGGTCTATAAGGTCCACCATTGTGTTTGTGACATTCAATCAGTACATCTTTTTTCTAGCTTGTGTTCCAATACAACCAAAGCTCTTAAGAAGCTCTTATGAGTCATATTACTTAGGCAGAATGATAGGGATGCAAACCTTTGAAACCTCTTAATCCTATAATTATATTTATATGCCATTGTTCATAAAGTGAGTGATGGGATTTCCTCCTCAGGCTCGACTGGTCGAGTGCCTCGCTTGACCGGCCGAGGGTGGTGCTCGACCAGTTGAGTGGTGCTTGACTCAAAGTCCAACGACCAATTGTATTTATTCTTCCTTGCTGCTTGACCGGTGGAGGGTCTACTCGACCAGTCGAGGTTACGCAGATTCATGTCCGAATTTTGTGCAGACTGCGTAAATTTAATGCGGTTTTCACATAGGTGCGGAAAGGAGTTTCCTAAACTATAAATATGGGTCCCTAAGGTTGTTCTAGAGAATGCAAGAAAGTTTTCTAAAGCTTTGCAAGAGTTTGTCAATGGGTTTAGGGCTATCAAAGGTGAGAGTGAGAGAGAGAGAGCTTGTGGAAGGGAGGTTCTGCTCGTATAGGTGATCTACTATGCACTCGACATCTCAGCACTTCTATGTCCTCGTAATCATAAGATCTCTCCATTTTTCTTTATTCACTTATTGTTTATCCACTCCTGCGTAAGTGAAGAAGGTTTGATCTAAGCGGTGTGTGCTTGTGATCGGTTGTAACATTCTACTTCATAGTGGATTATTGCTATGAACTAGGTCCCGTGGTTTTTACCTCTTTAAGGATTTTTCACGTAAAAATTCCTTGTGTTGTATGGTTTGTGTTTTGATTTATTTCATTACTTTAATATCCTATAATTCTGGTGTTTTGGGAGGCGAGATCCTAAGGTTTTTGTGCAACGGCCCCTAACAAAGTGGTATCAAAGCGTTCAGGTTAGTTAAACAGAGTGGGATCAGTTCTAAATTATAAAAGGTGGCTCATCAAGGATGATCAATCTCAATGATTCTAACTGAACCATATGGAAGGCTAAGATGGAGGACTTGCTTTATTACAAGGACTTGTATTCTCCAATTCAAGGCATATCAGCAAAGTCAAAGGATATGTCGAATGATGATTGGAAGAATTTGGACTACAAGGCGGTATGGTTTATTAGACAATGACTAGATGATTTTGTATTCTACCATGTATCTACGGAGACCTCAGCCGCTAGCCTATGGTTGAAACTGCAAGGGTTGTATCAGAGGAAGACAGCTAGCAATAAAAAATTTCTGATAAGACGACTTGTGAATCTCAAGTTCAAAGATGGTGGTTCTATACCTGACTACATGAATGAGGTCAGCAATATATTGAACTAGCTCTCCGCTATAAAGATAGTCCTAGATGATAAATTACAGGCTTTACTATTGCTTAACTCATTGCCTAATAGTTGGGAGACATTGGTGGTGTCTCTGAGTAGCTCTGCGTCAAACAAAAAGGTGTCCATGAAACAGGCAACTAGTTATCTTTTCAATGAGGAGACAAGGAGGAAGTCTCAGGGGTCTAATTAGCAAAAGGCCCTTATGACACAAGAATGAGGGAAAGAAAAAAAACAGAAAGGGTGGGAAGGCCTGAGATAAATCAAGAGGCAAGTGGAGCACCAGGAAAGATGTTAAATGCTAGAATTGTGGTAAGAAGGTCACTACAAGTATGAATGTCGTAAGAAGAATGACAATAAAGGAAAAGGAAAGGAGAAGGAAGATAAATCGGACTCCACTGCGGTCACTTCAGATGGAGATGTTATAGTTATTCTTTCAGAAGATCATGATGTTTGTCTCACGGCTACGAGTCAGGACACTGAATGGGTGATAGACTCGAGAGCCTCGGTTCATGCGACTCCACGCAGGGATTTCTTCACAAGCTACAAGTCAGGTGACATTAGGACCGTAAAGATGAAAAATTCTTGCATATCGAAGATAGTAAGGGTCGGTGATATTTGTGTGAAGACCGATGCGGGCTGCACATTGGTTCTCAGGGATGTGAGGCACATTGTAGACCTTCACCTCAACTTGATATCGATGGGAAGATTGGATGATGATGGCTATGAAAGTTAGTTTTCTAGTGGGTGCTGGAAGCTCATCTAGGGTTCGTTGATCGTAGCTAAAGGAAAGAAGCGTTGCACCCTTTATAAGGCATGTGTTAGTGTGTGCAAGGGTGGGTTGAACCAGCGAAAGATTCAGCTACTGACATGTGGCACAGGCATCTAGGCCACATAGGTGAAAAGGGGCTTTATCTACTAGTGAGGAAGCGGCTTCTTCCACACGTGAGAGGTATACCTCTCAAAACCTGTATTGATTATTTATTAGAAAAACAGCATAGAGTTTCATTTGTTAAAACTACTTATGTTAATAAAGTGCATGTATTAAATTTGCTTTATTCTGATATTTGTTGTCTTATGAGGACAAAAGCCTTAGGTAAGGGCATGGTATTTTGTCACTTTTATAGATGATGCATTTAGGAGGGTTTGAGTTTATACTTTGAAATCCAAGGACAAGGTCTTTGGTATGTTTAAATAGTTTCATGTTGTAGTCAAGAGAGAGACAAGTAGATCATTAAAGTGCATCCGCATTGATATTGGTGGTGAATACATTGGTAACTTTCACGAGTATTGTAAGTCCTTGGGTATACGGTATGTACAGACGGTTCCTAAGACCCCCCAGCATAATGATGTGGCTGAGCGAATGAATTGCACCATTGTAAAGAGAATCAGATGCATGTAATCCCATGCAAAGTTGCCCAAGATATTTTGAGGAGAAGCAATGCACATGACAGTGTATTTGATAAACAAGTCTACATCATCCCTATTGAATGAAGAAGTACTTGAGACAGTGTGGACTGGACAAGATTTATCGTACAATCATCTCAAGGTGTTTGGATGTAAAGCATCCGTTCACATACCAAAGGACGAGAGGTCCAAGCTTGATACGAAGATCAGACAATGTGTGTTCTTGGGGTACGGTGATGAAAAGTGTGGTTACAAATTGTGGGATCCGACTGAGAAGAAGCTCATCAAGAGCAGAGATGTGGTATTCTTTGAAGATTAGTGTATAGAAGATATTAGTAAGCCAAATAAGAACCAGCATAGTTCAGGTGAGCTAGAAGATATGGATCCGGTTATTCCTCCCATGGTGCCTAATGACGGGGGAGTACAGTAAGGTGCAGAGGACGAGAGACTTCCTATAGAAGATGGACCGAGGGAACAGCCCCACCTGATCCAGCTATTGAGCCACAGGTGATGAGGTCATCTATGGACAAACAGTCGTCCAAGAAGTAATTGCCATATGAGTACATTACATTGACTGATGGGGGAGAGTCAAAAGATTATTCTGAGGCCCTAGCCGACAAGCATAAAGGGGATTGGTTGAAAGTTATGTAAGAAGAGATGGAATCCTTGCATAAGAACCACACCTATGATATAGTGAAATTACTTAAAGGCAAGAAAGCTCTGAGCAACAAGTGGGTGTTTAGAAAGAAGATTGAGTAGAAGAATTTACAAACGAGGTTCAAGGCCAGACTTATAGTGAAACGGTTTGGTCAGAAGAAATGTATAGACTTCGAGGAGATATTCTCACCGGTGGTGAAGATGACATCCATACCAGTGTTGCTTGGGTTGGCAGCTAACATGGATTTGGAGATAGAGTAGTTAGATGTTAAAAATGTCTTTCTCCATGGTGACCTGGAAGAAGAGATCTACATGCACCAACAAGAGGGGTTTGAAGTCAAGGACAAAAAATATATGGTGTGTAGGCTAAGGAAGAGCTTGTATGGGCTGAAACAAGCTCCACGGTAATGGTATAAGAAGTTCAACTCGTTCATGTTAAAGCATGGATATGACACAATGAAATCGGACCACTGTGTGTTCACGTACAAGTTCTCAGATGGTGATTTCTTAGTTCTACTGTTATACGTTGATGACATGCTCATCACGAGTAAAGACATCAAGAAGATCGACAAGCTTAAACAAGAGTTGGGCAAGTCATTTGTGATGAAAGACTTGTGCCTTTTTAAATTGATCCTAGGAATGGATATAACCCGTAACAGAAACAACAGAAAGCTTTGGTTGTCACAAGAGCGGTATATTGAGAAAGTCCTAAAGCGGTTCAATATGAATGTAACGAAGCCGGTCAATACTCCACTGAATGGTCACTTCAAATTGAGTGACAAGTACGGTCCTAAGATGAAGGCAGAGGTGGATGAGATGCAAAAGATACTGTACACATCAGTGGTAAAAAGTTTGATGTATGCTTAAAAAGGCCTAGCTATAAGTCCTAGAGGGGGTGTGAATAGGACAATGCCAAATAAAACTTGTAACAACGGAAATTAAATAAATACGATAGCCAACAATTAAAGTAAACCAATCCCAATGCAGGAATGTAAAATAACCTCAAAATTCAGATCTTGAGAGGTTGATACAAATGTTATTCTAAGGACAACCTTACACCAAAAATCAGAGTTTATGGTAGGACACCTTATTTCTAGAAAGATCTTTGTATCAAAACTCAAATCAAAGAGGAAAAGAAAATTAAATATAAACTGTACAGAAGAATAAACTATAATCAATTATATACTGTTCTAAGGACAACCATGCATCATAGAAATGGCAGGGCAACCTTACTAGAACAAATAAGAATGCTGATAAAGGAATCGAAAGAAATAATTGCTAAATTATTACAACATTCTCACAATGCTTGAAATAAATGATTATAGCATTCACATCCACATATACATCCCACAAATAAATAATAAAATATATGAAAAATAAACCATTCAATCACGAGACACAAGGGATTATAGTGGTTCACCTGTGTGTTCACCAACTGTTTAATAACAGCCACACAGAATGCTACTCCACTCCTAATATCCTCACACAGGGGATATTAACGTTCACTATCAAGTTAGGTTTTTACAGGTTAACCCAAAACCTTATAATTGTGTCTTTCTATGTGGGCTTACACAATTTTAAAATTAAAAAAAAACCCTGCTTCTGAGTTTTCCTGGCTCTCCTCAGATAACCAATACAATGAGATTTTTCTGGCAAATCCCAAACAAAACCAAAACAAAAAAAGAATTTACAATTAAATGTAAAATACTTGAATATCTCCTTCGTTGTAGCAGCCCAGAAGAACCAAGTCAGAGCAGATGATTGAATGTCTAAGTTCAATGTCTAAACTCACTTTACAATGGTTCTAGTTCTAATTGATTTTAAATTAAACAAAATTGGACGTAGGTCTATTTGATTTTAATTCAAAGAAGAAGGAATACAGCAATTCCTCTTTTCAAATTAGATTGGAATTCAAGAACAAAATTAAATAATGAAAGCTAACAAAATAGAATAGAAATTACGCACAATGTAGCTTAAAATGAACACTAACTTATCTCAGAGTGGAGCTTTGAATATACTTGAATTACATATCAAACCTTTGAAATTCGTGTTCAATTTATAGGCAAACAAATCACATCTTCAACTGGTCTTAGAACCAACAGACATTTAAAATTTCAAGCGGGATAAGATAAGACGGTTTCACGACCGGTCGTGTGTACCCTATGACTAGTCATAGGTCACCTTCGATAGGTCGTACGTTCCACACGACTGGTCGTACACTTATGAAATTTATTGCTGGACTTTGAGTCGAAAGTCTACGACTGGTCGAAGAACCAGTCGACATTGTTCCTACGACTGGTCGAACAGTCACCAAGACTGGTCGAAGAGTAACCAAAAATTTTCAAAAATCCTCAACAACTTATTTCTTGGACTGGTCGAACCAGTGCTAGGACTAGTCGAACAAGGTCCAGTACTAGTCTTAGAACAGACCAAATTTACGTATAAAATATATATGAATTATGTATCCAAAATGTCCTACATTAAAGGTCAGCCTTACCTCAATAGTGAAACAAGGATATTGAAACTTGAAGACAAGTGACCTTTAGTATAACAAAGCCTGAGTTCTTTAAACTTGAAAGCTTCTTGAACTTAAATATTTCTGAGATCTTGAAAGCTTCTTGAAATTGAACACTTCTGAGATCTTGAAAGCTTCTTAAACTTGAACACTTCTGAGATCTTGAAAGCTTCTTGAATCACATATACAAGCTTCAAAGTAGTGTCTTTGTCACTACAAATTTGACAATAACAAGGGGCTATAAACTATAGCACTTACAACGCTATGATGTGTACACTCCCAAACATAGCATATGCAGTTGGTGTTGTCAGCCAGTATCTTGTCAATCCTGGAAAAAAATATTGGGCAACGGTGAAGTGGATACTACGGTATCTAAGAGACTCATTCAAGTTGAGCCTATACTATGGTGACTGAAAACTTGTGTTAGAGGGCTACACAGATGCAGATATGGCAAGTGACATAGACTCCAGGAAGTCTACATCGAGGTTCATATTTACGTTTGCAGGAAGAGCAGTCTCTTGGCAGAGCAAGCTATAGAAGGTCGTAGCGTTATCGACGACAGAGGCTGGGTACATTGCGGTCACAAAGGCATGTAAAGATATGCTTTGGGTGAAGAGTTTCCTACAGGAACTTAGCCTGAAGCATGAGTAGCACGTGGTCTATTGCGATAGCTAAAGTGTTATACAATTGAGCAAGAATTCAAGTTAGTACTCCAAGTCGAAGCACATAGAGATTTGGTATCACTGGATTAAGGATACTTTGGAACAGAATATGTTATAGCTTAAAAAGGTCCATACAGATAATAATAGGTCAGACATGATGACCAAGACTTTACTCAAGGGTAAGTTTAAGGTTTGTAGAAACCTGACTGGCTTGAGGATGACAGATTTCTCCAAAGTTGGAAAGGGGGAGTTTGATGGGATTTCCTCCTCAGGCTCGACCAGTTGAGGGTGGTGCTTGACCGGTCGAGGTGCTTGAATTAAAGTCTAGCAACCAATTGTATTTATTCTTCCATGGTGCTCGACCAGTCAAGGAGTCTGTTCTACCGGTGGAGGGTCCACTCGACCGGTTGTGGACTCTGCTCGACCAGTCGAGGTTACGTATATTCATGTTTGGATTTTGTACAGACTGCGTAAATTTGATATGGTTTTCGTAGAGGCGTGAAAAAGAGTTTCTTAAACTATAAATATGGGTCTCTATGGCTATTCTAAGGAATGCAAAAGAGTTTTCTAAAGCTTTGTAAAGGTTTGCTAAAGGGTTTAGGACTATCAAAGGTGTGAGATATATATATATATATATATATATATATATATATATATATATATATATATATATATATATGAAGCTTGTGGAAGGAAAGTTCTGCTCGTAGAGGTAATCTACTGCGCACTCGACATATTAGCGCTTCTACATCCTCGTAATCGGTGAGATCTCTCCATTTTTCTTTATTCTCTTATTGTTTATCCAATCCAACGTGAGTGAAGAAGGTTTGATCTAAGCAGTGTGTGCTTGTGATTGATTATAACATTCTACTTCATAATGGATTGTTGCGCTGGACTATATCCCATGGTTTTTACCTCTTTGAAGGTTTTTCAGGTAAAAATTTCTTACGTCGTGTGATTTACGCTTTGATTTTTTTTCTTACTTTATTATCTCATAATTCTGATGTTTTGGGAGGCGAGATCCTAAGGTTTTTGTGCAACGGCCCCCAACATTGAATCCCATGCAAAGTTTTAAAATACCATCAAAAAGCGATCCAGATAGCCTAACATTCATGTATCACTCATGGATGATATGGGTGTTTCGGCTCAAAACAGTAACATAACACTACCTGTGGTGAATGGATAGTCACATAGCACGTCTATTTCAAACCCTAGATTTATGAGAATTGGAAGAATATATATATATATATATATATATATATATATATATATATATATATATATATATAAACTTCTTTTTATCTTTTTCTTATTTTTATGTACTTGACATGGGCTCGAAAGAACTCATGACTTCGATATTAAAACGCATGACATGTACCACTGAATCCAATCAAGTATTAACCACATAAAAACTTGGGTAACTCATGGATAGCTTTAAAAAATGTAAAAACTAGTCTCGAAGACTCGAACCGGCCGTTGGTTGACTAGACTTGATGGATGATAATTTTTGAAAAATAAAAATAAAAATAACTTTTTTGAATAATGTCGGAAGAGTGATGCATGCGTACGTAACTAGATGGACAATTCTGAGAATGTCCAAAGTCCAACCTATTAGACTAAGAGTTAGTCTACTAGCCAATAATTTTCAAGCTTTCAAGTGAGTGCAGCATCTAATCCGTCGAATAGGTTGGTCCCATCATAGGGATCCTCATGAAAAAATTAGTGCCATCTACTCATTGAGTGTACAACACTTTCATTTTTTGTTAATAAATGCCTAGATATTAGTTTCTACGAAATGGCCCATCTGATGAGTAGATGGGGCTGATTCTTGCTCTAGGTGCTCATCATGGCAGGGCCAATCCACTAGAAGGGTTGGATATCACATAGACTTAATAGGTTGAAAGTTATCGGTGAGCCTTAACTCGTGGAATAACCCTTTCAAGTTTGTATATACGTGTGCGTGATGCAAGCTGGGACGCTGCATGGAGACTACTCTGCCGGCGATAATGTGACTGATTTGGGTGGGTCCCACGGTGATGTGCATGTGAAAACTACTCCCTTTTATCCATGATGCAGGTGGACCACACCAATAGAAAGGGTTGGAAGGGGACGGTAACCCTTGATTTTTCACAGCGTCCACCATGCTATGGATGTGAAATCCAGTCTGTCCATTAGGTGTGTCAGCAATGTTATGCTAAGGGCCCAAAAATCTGGCAATTTTGCAATTCAAGTAGGTGTCGATGAAATCAATGGTGAATATTCTCTCCCAGTTGTTTCCGTTGATGTGGCCCACATAAATCATAGATTAGCCTTATTTTTTGGGGCCCACCTTGATGTAAGTATCGTCCATCTGTTTTACCAAATGGTTTTAGGGCACGAACCCAAAGTTGTGATCTTATCAACGGGTAGGATTACAAATAATCACTACCGAAACATTACAGTGAACCCCTGCAAGTTTTGACGGTGGGCCTTCAACAACCACTGCTTCCTATCCACTTGAAATTTGGATCTATTTCATGTTTGCGATCATACCCTAAAATGATATGTTAAAACGGATGGACCAGGTACGAATACATAAATCAAGGTGGGCCCCACAGTAAGGGACTTACCATCTTGGGTGAGGCCGCACATAATCCGCTCCCGCTTGTGTCGCAAGTGCTGCCGGTTACATTAAAACTCGTACACTTAAGTGTACTGAGTAAACACAGTGGGCCCACTATGAATGTATGACTCTTATCCACACCGTCCATTTATTTTTTCAGATCATTTTAGAGTATGAGCCCAAAATTGAAGCATATCCAAAGCTTAAGTAGACCACACCACAAGAAACAGTGGGAATCAGTCCACCGTTGAAACCTTTTCAGGCCCACAGTGATGTTTATTTGTCATCCAAACTGTTCATAAGATCACATAGACAGGGATAAAATGAAAATATAAATATCAGATTGATAGAAAACTTATGTGGCCCCAAGAATTTTTCAACGGTAGTTATTCAATTCAAATTATTTCGTGTGTTGTGGTGCATTTAAGCTTTGGACATGCTTCAGTTTCACGGCGTTTCACTAAAATTATCTGGTAAAATGAAAGGTTACCCAGTGCGCTGCTCACTACCTAATCGGGGCCCCACAAAGTCTTTTGGATTGCGTACGTGTAGCTTAGTACCTTTAGCGTGATGAGTAAAATATGTGGGACCCACTGAGAATGTATGTGTTTTATCTATGCCGTCTATCTATTTTTCCAGATCATTTTATGATAGGATCCCAAAATTGAACCACATCAGTGGGGATAATGATGTCCACCATGGAAACCTTACTGGGCCCACAGTGACGTTTATTTGTCATCCAAGATTTTCATAAGATCGTAGATACATGGACGAAGGAAAAACACAAATATCAGTTTGATTTAAAATTCTGGCCGCATTAAAGAAGTTTTCAACTGTAGGCATTCAGTTCCCACTATTTCCTATGATATGGTCTACTTAAGTTTTGGATATGCTTCATTTTTTTTTTTTATCCCTCTCTAAAATTAGCTAGATATATATATCATGATGGGACCCACGGAGTCTACTCAATACGAGTTAGTAGGCAATCCGCTTGTCGCACGACCTTGGATTGGATACTACTCCTGGGTACCTGGCTAGAGAGGGACGGTCCTATTGGGGGATCTGTGGGCTCGCCATGATATATATTTTTTATCCATGCCGATCATCCATTTTAACAGATCATTTTAGAGTAAGACACAAAAAAAGTAGGTAAATTGAAGGCTTAAGTGAACTACACCACATGAAGCAATGTGGATTGAATTCGTACCGTTGCAAACTTTCTAACGCCTATTGATGTTTATTTTCCATCCAACCTTCAGTTTTAAAGAAATTTTCAACAGTAAGCTTTCAACCTTTACTATTTTCTATGTTGTGATCTACTTGGACGTTCAATCTACCCTTTAGCTTCATTTTAAAAAATAGTCTATCGAAATGAATAGACAGTGTGGATAAAACATATACATCATAACGGGTTCCACGTAGCATCTTACTATCTCTAGCCAGGTCATGGTGAAAGTAATCAGTACGGGAATTGGATACCACCCCCATCAGGACCTCCATAGCCAGGTCATGGTAGGATAGTACACGGGGATTGGATACCACCCCAGGACCTACTAGAGAAGGACGATCTTGTCAGGGGCTGTGGGGCCACCATGATGTATATGTTTTATCCATACTGTCCATCCATTTTCATAAATCATTTCAAGTGTCTAGCCCAAAAATAAAGAAGATAAAATATGGAAGCGGATCACACGGCAGGCAAGAATGAGAATTAAATGCCCACAGCCAAAAACTCTTGAAGCTACAAAAGTTTAGAGTCAAGATGATATTTAGTTTACATGACCTTATGAACAGGTTTGATGGCAAATAAACATCAGCGTCGACCTCGAGAAGTTCCTAATAGTGGTGTTGATAGTGGTGTGAGCCTTTCATCTCCGTTTTTTTTTGAGCTCATGTCCCAAATCATACTTCAAAATGAATAGAGGCTTGGATAAAATACATATATCACGTGGGCCCAGAGAACCCCGGACAGGACCGTCGTCTCTAGCTAGGTCCTGGTGGGGTTGGTATCCAATCCGCGCACTCGTTGCACGGCTCCTAGCAACAGTTTCCTGTCGTAGGGATATTCTTTGGAGTTACTTGTTACTCTGGCAGAGTGTTATAGATAATACACGTACACTTGCATTTATATGTGTGGCACACATATAACTCAAAGTAAACACTCCACATTATGAAACCCACACATTAAATTAAATAATATAATCTAATGATTGTAATGTGTTTTCCATGTTTGAATGAGTCGCTGCAACTTGTTAGTGCCTGCATATCATCCATCACACTAGCTCAAAGTATCAAAGCCTTCTCTATGTATTTAGAGGCTTGCTAGTTCCACTAAGTGTACGGCTGCCAGCTCCACCGTTGCCAACGCGTGGGGCCCACAAGTTTTAATGATCGAGCTAGCGTAGTGCTATTAGGGGAGGGAGGTTTGATAGTTCATCTAGTATATGGCAGCCAGCCCAAGCGTGATTACCATGTGGGGCATGATTCTTAAGGCCATTTGGCAACTCGTATCTACTCTAATAAGAGCTAGAAAGTTAGAACTGTTTTGGTTTTTTGCTTTATATAATAAGCTTGTTTGATAAAAATATTTTTCATAATTAAGAAAAACTTTAATACTAAATAAGCATGTTTGGTAAAATATTCAAATAAAAGCTTCTTAAAAAGGTATTTGCTATGTAGTTGCAATTATTTTTAAAAATCGCAACTACTCTATTATAATTAATGTGGAGTATTCCGTTTTATAACTATTAATTGGATGACTAAAAAAATGCAATTAAGAGAAATGGACAACCAAAGATGGAGTGTTGGTTTTTCTAACTATTGATTGGATGACTAAAAAATGCAATTAAGAGAAATGGGCAACCAAAAATGGAGTGTTTGCTTTTCTAACTATTGATTGGATGAGTAAAAAAAATGCAATTAAGAAGAATTGGCAACCGAAGATTGGACCCACCTTCTATGTAGATTGTCCAACATGTGGGGCCCACCTTTGATGTGCACCATCCATCGCACTAGCCTGCCTTTTTTGTAGGTCATCCTCCACATGGGGCCCACTTTTGATGTCCACCATCCATCATGTGGGGCACACTTTCAATGTGGACCATTCATAATGTTAGGCAACCTTAGATATGGGCCTTCAATCATTCGACCTTTGACGTGAACCATGCATCATGCTAGCCCACTTTTGATGTGGCTCATCCATCACATTGGGCCCACTTTTCATGTCCACCATCCATCATGTGGGGTGCACTTTTGATGTGGACCATCAATAATGTTGGGCCACCTAAGATATGAGCCTTCAATCATTCGACCTTGGATGTGGGCTGTTCACCACGTTGGTTCCACTTGATGGTTTTTTTTTTTTTATGGTTAGCTTGTTAGTATACCCCGCCACCTGCTACTGATCTAGGATAGTTTACCCGGTAATGGGGCAACTGATGAACCAATTGGTTCAAGATCAACCACTGAAATTGCTGAGTCGATGAAGCCAACTGGCCCATATACTGGCTTAGATGCTGCTACCTTTGCCGCTGGTGATATATCCGCCCTTTTTGGTGGTGCTCTTGTTGCCTCCTCTGCTGCTGATAGTTCGGCCAACCCCGCACCACTAGTCACCCGCCTCTGAATCACATCTTAGAGATCGGCCTACCTCTCCCGCCCTTCGATGAATGAATGACACCCACCCTCACTAGTAGGAATCAATACCAAGACCGCAGTATTGAATGAGGTATCTTTCACTCAGTCTATCACTTGAGCTATGGATTAGGGTGTGGTTCCACTTGATTTGATGTGGAACCACACCCTGATTTCCACTGATGTGCACTGTCAGTTGGGCCACACTTTGATTTGGGTCCTCCATCGTATGCAAACCATTTATCATGTAAGTTCCACCTTTGACGTGGACCATCTATCATATATAGAGGTGTACACGAACCGAGCTAGCTCAGTTAGCTCGGTTGACTCAACTCAAAAAAGCTCGATTCAACTCAGTTCGAAGCTAAGTTCGAGCCGAGTCGAGCTGATTTTTTGAGTTCAAGCTGGCCCTAACTCGACTCGACTTAGATCGAACCCAGCTTGAATCGAACTCGGATCGAACCAGTTCTGTAAATTGGTTACTTTATATTGATGTTGCTCACCAAGTGTTTGATGAAATGACTCTTGAGGTGAATATCAAACATTGGACTCTCTTTATGTGAGACCCATGATGGTTGCCCACTCTTCACCACAATCTTAATCACAGTCCTCCAAAGCAAATAAACTAAGAAACAAACAAGCAAAAAAAAATGATGATCTACGCATGATTCCTAGAAAACCTAGGCCGTTGAATGGTTTGGTCGCAGATTGTATGAAAATCAATGGTGGAGATTAACTTGGACCATATGCTCCTGGCATCACTACAAGCCGGAAGGTTAAGATTTCTCCATTAGGGCTACCTGCTTGGCATAACCTATGAAAGTGAATAACAATCAGCTGATGTCAACTCGCAACCAAAATTTAACAGGAAATCCACTTTGGAATAGCAGTGTCGAGTTAACTAGAAGACTCAGATGAGCCTTTAGTTAACTGGATATTTAATTGATTATTAATTATAGTCAGATGAAGAATAAATGTTTAAGTAGTTCTATATATACATGTATGTGCAATTGCTAAAAGAAACTAATTAATTGCAAGCTTTCTGATGGTTGGACATTTTGTCCTTTCCCCCTAAGTTCTTCCAAGAATCTTGCCTTTTCTTTTGGTTACAAAGTATGTAATTCCATTAGAGGGACTTAGTTCAAGTCAGCAAGTCAAGGCCGATTTGACTGTGTCACGTGTCAAGTCTTGTGCATTTCGAGTCTAAAAGGACTCAGCCCAAAACCCAGCCGAGTTAAATTGACACAGCTGGGTTCCTAATTGACCCAAACAGTAAGTTGAAGGAGTTTTTACAAATTACAATAGCCATAGCCGATCAATAGAAATATTTGTTGAGGGTCAAATATTGCATATTAGACCCCAGATATTGTCTGGATTTACGAATATAATGCTGTCTAATGGCTCGTTTTCTCATTCTTGTGTGGCAAAGTGATTTTATGAGCATGGATGGAAAAAAGACGTTAAAAGTTGAGATTTAACGATCTGATGACGCCAAAGGCAAGGGACACACTCCAGGGGACCAAGATTGACAAATATACACGGTCAGAAATCCGAGAAAAGTTAGAAATTGAAGCTCAAGTGGCCTGAAGAACGTCCAGAATGCAAGATCACGAGGTTCCCACCATCCGTTCGGCTCGAAACTTCATACGTCACCTGAGGACCATAAATTAACCGTACATATAAAATTTCAGCCATTGAAGATCTCGGGAAGTACCCCAACTGACAGATCAGCCCATAAACCGTTGATTCTAGGCCCACCTGATATCTGGAACTGTCTCAAAATTATTATTGACACCTTAAATGAGGAGTCAAAACAGATGGACGGTGCAGATTTCTCCTAAACAGTGCAATGGACCCCATATGAGATGAGTGTGTACAGTGCACATGTGCACTCGTCATGCACCAAACGAGTTAAGTCGGTCAGCAAGACGCTGACCGACTTTCTTCTTAAAAAAAAAAAAAAATTCGCACAGCGGACGCACGGCCGCTGGCCGTTTTTGCGAACGGTAGTGGGCCCCACCCATTGCTTGTTTGGCCAATCTGATCCGTCCACCGTGTAGAGGGCTTCGAGAACTACAAAACCATGCTGACCTTTTGCACCCATGCGTGCACACGTGTGAGATATAGAGGCCACAAAAGGGCTGCCCGGTAGCGTTCAAATCTGATCTTTTTGTGATTTCTCCTCTGGGCCACGTCAATGGACGTTCAAAACCACCCATTCTTGACTGAAATTTCGTTCTGAATCCAATGGACGGGGTGAATTTTTCAGAAAATGCTTCTGTGGGGCCCACCGATCACAACAGCGAAATGGTACGAAAGGTTTCGCACATCCGCGAAAATTGACTTTTCCGGACAGTTTTGGCCCACCATCTTTGATCATATGGCAGATCTGAACCGTCTATCATGTAGAGGACCCAAGAAAGTACTAAGGGACGGTGTTTCTTTGGAATTTGAGCGAGGAAAGTGGCGTGTTTCATGGTACCGAACTTGGCTGCGAAAATTGCACTCCGTGTCCTGCTACAACTCTGTCACTGACTCCAGCCTTCCAGCTGCTATAAAAAGAGGTTTTTGGACGTGGGGAGCATTCATTCAGGGTCTTGGGAGGAAGAACAGAGGGCTCGAGCTTGGGTTTCAACGTGGGCAGAGGAGAGAGAGAGGAGCTTGGTTTTTTCTTTTCCTTTTCTGTTCCTTTTCTTTTTCTCTTTATTTATTTGGATTGAGCCCATCCATGTTGGGCTAAACCTCCTAGCTAGGGCTAGAAGGTGAAGCTTGTAGTGAGATGGGAGATTTTATGATTTTTATTTAATTTTAATACATGAATTGAAGATGATTTTAGTTTGATTAATATTGAAAATATTTTTAGTCTTTAATGGTCTGTTGTGACTGAAATTACAGTGGGTCTGCGATGGCTTGAGTATTTTCTTTTCTCCTTTATGTTTATGATGTCAGGAAGACCTGTTGTTCACCATAGTCTCCTGGGCATGGTTGGATGACGGTACCCTTCCTAACTTTCATAGCATGTGATTGGTTGGTAATTAATTTAATTCTGTTGTTTGCCATAGTCTCTTGGGCATGGTTTGGTGATGGAATCCATTCTAATTCATACACCTTTCATCTCTTTGAAAACTAGATCAACGACAGTTCAGTAAATTCCATGATTCTTGAAGCAGGCATAAGATCTCTCTGATCTCTACAAGTGGATCCTCTGAATCCGTAGTTTCCTATCTCTGATTTTTTTCTTAAGATTTAGATTAATTATTCTACAAGTATTCCACCATTGCTAATTGATTTAGAATTCATCTTAGCCTAGTTCTAGTTCTATTTAATTTCAGATAACGTACAAGTTTCAGTCCTTTGGGATTCGATTTCGGTTTTACCGAGTTATTACTACATCACAACCCTGCACTTGGGGAGTGAACAATATTCAACTGAAAAGGCAAAGCAACGAGCATCTTGGAAAAAGGGCCACCATGTGAAAATAATATAGAACCATAGAACTGAGTTACTTGAGATGCACGTGCCCATAAAAAAAATCCCGGAACCACCCATCCTCAGAAATTCAACTCTTTTGAAAGTTCCATTAAACAATTTGGAATACAACCATAGATACAAATATTACCCAAAACTTCTAACTGCATTTTCCAACTAAATAGAATATTACTAACAAGATTATAATCTACATGGTGTGCCGTAAAGGCCATTACGTAAAGGTAACGGTGGCAATCGTTACATGTTAAGAGGTTGTAACGGCTGTAACAGCCATTATGGAAAAAAAAAAAAAAAAAAGACTCATAATTGTTGTTAACGGCACGTTACATTCCCTATAAACGTCGTAATAGCCCTATAATGGTTTATTATGGGACATATGCTTTTCATACTTTTTAATCAACATGGTGAGGTAGATACAGTTTTTTCAAGGTTTTTTTTCAATAAATAAAAATAAAATAAAAAAGAGACCGTAACAGCCGTTACGGTGCCGTAACAGCCGTTATGCTACGTATCATAAAGGTAACGGTGGTGGCCGTTACCATTACGAAATACCTTGGTAGCATAATTGTAAAACTCAATGATACGACATGGAAGCCAGTTGAGTCGATTAAACTTGGATATGTTGCGGGACATGTTGTTCCATAAACTCAGGTTATCAAGACTCCACCTCAGACTCACCCGACTCACCCCCAACTTGATAGACTCATGACAACTTGAACCGAATTACTTGCAACAGTCCTTCAGCTAAAGGGACGAGATGAGGTATGATCCAGGTCCTCCATGAGAGAGGAGAACATGTCCAACCTGCAGAATAAGCTGTCATCATGCCTATTTTAGCAATTATATATTTTAGGAATGACTAACTATTTCAACATTTATTACTACTCTAGAGTTATTAATTTAATTATTAAATATCCAGTCGAGTCAAGTGAATGTTCATCCAAGTCTTCAAGATGGCCCAACCTTGTTGGAAATCAATTCAAGTCCAAGTTTTGAGTGTTTGTACTTTTGATCCCAAGAGTGAAGCCTTTGAGTTTGTAAACCATACTGAAGGCTTACCTAAATATAAAATCAGGTCAGTCTGTTCATTGACAGGCCATACATAAGTTGTCTATGGGCTGTTGGTAGATTTCTTTTATCCTCTCTTTTAATACGTGTGGGACAAGCATATATGCACCAAAGTAAGTTGGACCATTTAATTTATGTTTCATGTCAGAGACGTATCTATGCTGAGTGCATGTGTATGAAAGATCATGTACACAAGATTATCTAACTTTCCTCTATTTCCCAAAGTCTATGCTGTATGGGCTTTGGTAGAACGCAGGCAGCGGGCCCCGCATGATAGCGACCACAGCGCACCTGGTTCGGATGCATGGGTAGAAAAGAAAGTCCAAAGGTACAAATTCGAAGTACCTGTGTAGCTCACTTGAATTTATTACCCTATTTTCGGTATGTGGTATGTTCATATTGCACACTACCTAATGAACAGCCTAGATCTCCCATGTGTTACATCTGTCATGGGAATTGGGCTGCTACTCCAGCTGTGGGGGGTTATACAATACTTGACTTGAAAATAGGCATACTTCAAAGACACGAGATGCCGACTTTTTTTTTTCGAAAAGTCACAAAAATTATATTAAAAGAAGATAAAAATACATAGAAGAGCGACTCCGCTGAGGAAGCGAAACACCTAAGCTCCAAGGAAAAAATGATTACACCTTTAGGATACCTACATTAGTAGCCCACTCTATGATTTACTGTTCAACTCTACGCACTGAGGACTCCGC
Source organism: Magnolia kwangsiensis (assembly GCA_037074715.1). Taxonomy (NCBI): domain Eukaryota; kingdom Viridiplantae; phylum Streptophyta; class Magnoliopsida; order Magnoliales; family Magnoliaceae; genus Magnolia; species Magnolia kwangsiensis. Next base: position 152,400,503 of record CM073573.1, on the reverse strand, counting down.
CGAATTAAATTCGTTTCTGAAACATCTTCCATTTCTTTCTTCCCAAACAGCCCACCAAACAGTCGGAAGGGCTATTCTCTAAATTGGAGTTCCTTACTTTCCTAGACTGATGCCATGCCACGCGTTTAACAGCCAAGCTCTTGTATCCGCAGAGCACCATTTGATACCTAGCCATATCTGATTAATATATGAGCAATAAACAAACAGGCGATCAGTCATCCCTTCATCCATCATGCAACATAAGCAAACATTAGGAAGGATCATCCCCCTCTTCCTCAAATCGTCGACCGTAAGCACCCTATTCTATTCGACCAGCCACCCAAAGAAAGCTATCTTAGGAGGGACCGAGTATTTCCAGGTATGATTAGTCATGATTTGATCATCGAGGAGAGGTTTGCTATCCAGAGATTTGTAGAATGACTTAACCAAGAATAACCCGGTTTTGTCCGCCTTCCATAAAAGCTTGTCTTCAGACATTGGATTCGGCTTACTTTTAGAGAGTCGATCAAGGAGGGCCACATATTCTGCAATCTCCTAATCCTGTAAATTCCTTCTGCATACTAGATTCCATTCCAACTTCCCACCAATAAAGGAAAGACTCTTAGCTGCTAATATAGCTTGGTTAGAGGCAATGCGGAAGATGTTTGGAGAATCCTCTTTTAGAGGAGCTTCTCCCAGCCATGTATCTTCCCAGAATCTAACATTTTCTCCATTGCCAATATCGAAACCGATACCTTTGAGGACCTCATTTTTCATGGCTAGAATAACCCTCCAAAGGGCCGAGGCCATATAAGAAGAAGAGTCCTTGGTCCACCAATCTCCCGTTGAACTTCCACACTTGCTTTTTATTAACCTGTTCCATAGGCTTCCCTTTTCAGCTCCTAATCTCCACACCCACTTACCTAAAAGAGCCCTGTTCATAGACTTGAGAACTTTGATCCCAGCTCCTCCTTGAATGTGCTTGCACACTTCCTTCAATTCTACCAGGTGGAATTTCTTCTTCTCCTCTTTCCTGTGCCAAAGAAAATCACGTCTAGATTTTTCCAAGGTAGCCAAAACCGAAGCAGGACATGTGAAAAGGGACATGAAGTATAATGGGTGATTCGATAGAGCCAACTTTATTAGGGTGATATGTCCCCCAAATGATAGATATCTGCATTTCCATCTAGCAATGTGTTTGTCAAATTTGTCTATGACCTTGTCCCAAAGAGATTTTGGAGGCTTTTCAATGCACAACGGAAGACCCACAAATGAAGTCAGGAAGCTACCTGTGGAGCAATTAAAGAACTCTGCGAAAGAGTTGATTTCCTCATGTTCCATGTTCACCCCTTACATCTTAGTTTTCACCATGTTAACTTTCAGGCAGAAATCGCCTCAAAACATCTGATCGTTGTACGTATGTTGCTCACTCTGTCCTGACTAGCTTCGCTGAATAGCAACATGTCATCTACAAACTAGATATGAGAAATCGGATTTTCCATACCCTTAACTCGGATGCTGAATTGAGTCGAACCAAGTCCGTATTTGAATTGACACAATGCTTAAGAATAAATTAGTTATATTTATATAATACATATAGGAATTTCTATCAATTAAGTAATAATAATGTTTAAAATTGACAGTTCAAAGATGCATGGTGCACTGGTTGAGAGCCCGCTTTTCTACCAGAAGTTCCAGGTAAAACATGACAAAATTGGGAGAGCTATTTCCCTGCAAGCAATGGTACCATAACTTGTCATGCAAACCTATCTTTCTCACCAGCATGCCACTTGTGTAGCACATCCATACCATGCAAATTGTAGGCCCCATCCTTAAGACGGCTCATCTAGAAGTTCAAGCAGATACACTCATTAGATGGGCCACAATAGTATGTTGAATTAGGTCATCAGTAGTTTATTGTATCCAATGGTTTGGCCTAACTCAACTCATTAGACCAAAAGTCTAGCACAACTTATCTGGAGGACGAACTTTGTCTACTGGGTTGGAAGTATTGGATGAACTGATCCAGCAGGGATTTGGTTACACCAACCAGTCCAGTTTTCTTCCTTCGACCCAGACGGTCCATGAAGATGCCCACATCAGAAATACTTTTTAGTGGCAAATATGCATTTAAATTCTCCAGCAGTGTGCCATCAGCACACTTAGTTGCACTCCCACATAGATTAACATTTAAAATGTTAAATTATGTGCTCCTTCCTAAGAGAACTGTAGTCCCCAGTGAATTAAATGATTAAACTGGTTACCATTAGCACCTAATGGCCGTTTTGGTTCATCTCATTTTTTTTATTTTTTTATTTTTTTGTAATTGTGTATTTTGAAATCATTTTTTTTTTTTTTTGGCAGAGATTAAAGTATAACAAAAAAATTATATAAACAATGATCTCTAAACTCTAACACATATTAACATTTACTAAAATTAGATGATCTCTATGCTATACATATTAACATTAACAAAAATTAGATGAACTCATTTCTAAGTGGCAGGCACAAATGGTCTAAAATGCTTGATTCACAACTTCAAAAGCTTGATCTGTATCCATGAGCCTTTAGCAAGTCAGCTGGATTGAATCAACTCAGTATTCTCTTTCCCTTTTTTCCTCATTCTTTTAATCCATGACTAGAACTGTGTTATTTCAAAGATTATCGATACCATTTTTTGTGAAATCTTGTAATTTTGAATTTGTTTCTGCAGGGATTATTGTTTTAGTTTTGAGAATCATAACCAAAGCTATCTACCCACATGATGCTTCTGGTTTAAGAAGCGGCGCAAACCTCTACTTTGGCATCAGTGTCGTCATCATGGTCATTTGCCTAATCTGCTACAACATCAGTAACAAGCCCCCAGTCATTCAGTACTACAAAGATTTGAAGACAAAAGCCCAAGCAGAAGAAGAAAATGATAAATGCTACCTGAGTAAATCTCCATGGAAATCAAGCTTGTGAAACGTTACAAGGCGGGTAAAATGGCTTGCATTTGCAAGATTCCTCATCTATGCTGTAACTTTCTCAATATTTCCAGGACACATAACGGAAGACGTGCACTCTCAGATCCTCAATGACTGGTACCCAATCCTTCTCATTGGATGTCAGCATGTGTTCAATCTAGTGGGCATGTCTTTGCCCGCGATCTTTCTCATCAAGAACGAAAACGTCGTAGTGACTGCCTCAATTGCTAGGCTGTTGTTCTATCCTCTCTTTCTTGGTTGTTGGTACAGACCAGATTTCCTCCAGACGGAGATTCCGATTGCCACATTGACATGTCTGCTTGGGCTAGCTAACAGCTATCTTGGCAATGTGCTGTTGATTCTTCCACCCAAAACTGTCCCAATACAGCACTCTGAGGCTGCAGGGATTGTGATGATATTATTTACGAATCTTGGCTTGTGGGTTGGTTCAATAGCTTCTTGGTTTTGGATCATCTGATTAGATGGTATCAAATGTCAATCACCTTCAATACCAGCTTCAAATGTATGCTTCTGTGAATCCATCCATGGAATGCTTTAATGATGTTCCTACCTATTTGATCATATAAAGCTATGTTAATATATTCTTTTGTTGTCCCAGGAACAGAAAGCTTCCATGTTGTGCACCAACCATGTCCATGGGGAGCCCATATATCGTATCCAAGCTATTGACATGAGGGCCCCCATCACCAGTGGACCATGCTCCTCAAATCTCTCAAACTGGAGGATCCTGGTGATGTAGGACAACTTGAAGGCAATCATTTGGAGGGCTAAGATCAAGAGAAATCAAGTTGTATGGCTCAAGATGGGGGAAAAAAAAAAAATTGGCATAAGGCCCATTATAGCTTCTGATGACCATAACTTTGCAACCATTTATCAGAATCGCTGATAGAATATGTCGTTGGAAAAGCTACCAACGAGTGCTACATCCTGGCCAATGCCAAGCGCAATTGGCTCCCAAACAGTTTGCAAAATTCAATTGCCTTTTTGGGTCAAATTTGTGTTTTAAGTCAAAGTTTGTTATTAAACTTTGTGTTTTAAGTCAAAGTTTGTTATTTTTAATAAGTTGTATTTTGTTATTTTTAGGGTTTTAAGAGTCCAGCTTTGTTTCAAGGTCATTGTTATGGTGGGTTGTTTCAGAGTGTGGGTAGAATTAGACAACTTTTACTGTTTTGAATAATTTTACTCTTTTTATTAACTTTTATTATTTCGTGTGTTTACTAGTTTGAGTTAGATAGGGAATCTAGGGCCTCTTTTGCTTACATAAGGCCACGAAGTGCATTGTAGAAAATAATTTTCATCAATAATATCAATTTTGTTCTTGTTTTAGAAATTTTCTTTCTTCAGGGATTCAAAAGCTGTTCTCGAGAAGAAGATGATGATCTTCTTACTTTCACCACACCCACTTTGCTACCTAACCATTGAATCTTTGGTCCTTCATCAATGTGGCTTGTTTGTGTGTTTAAATCAAAAGTGGATCAATTGAGGAGACTTTTTGGGCGTGGTCCATCCATGATGGAGGTCATTAGACCAATGGCTTGGATAAACCAGCCATGCAACCCACGTGTACAAACTCAATGCATGATAGGAAAACTCAATGCCTGTTACAAATGGATGCAAATGGCATCTTCACTACAAGAAAAAAGGGCTTTAGCCTCGGTTCAAAACTATGGCTAAAAAGATTAAAAACTAAGGCTAAAGCCTTTAGCCTCAGTTTTGCCTCAGTTATCCAAACCAAGGTTGAAACCCCCGTGGCTAAACGTTTTAGCCTCAGTTTTAACAACCGAGGCTAAAAGGGCTTTTATAGCCTCAGTTCTTCAAGTGAAGCTAAAAGAACCATTTTAGCTTCCGTTGCCTTGAAATGAGGCTAAATCAAAATTTTAGCCTTCATTCTTTCCAACTGAAACTAAATCCAAATTTTAGCCTCAATTGCCTCCAACCGTAGCTAAATCTATTTTTAACCTCAGTTCTCAACAACCAAGGTAAAGACCTATAGCCATGGGAGTTGTAGTCTCAGTTTGGGTAACCGAGGCAAAAACTAAGGCTAAAGATGAATTTAGCCTCTATTACTATCAATTGAGGCTAAATTCAATTTTTAACCTCAATTCTCAACAACTGAGGCCAAATCATTCCATTTTAATCCATTTATAAACTTGTGCATATTCATTCATTCATTCAATCAAATACAATCATTTGTTTTAATCCATTCATAAAAGCACAATACCAACAAAAATTATCTATCTATTTAAAATTTTCAAAACGAGCTACAGATGCACCCTACTGCATCAAACTATTACATAGCGTTAGCATGTAGACTAGGAACACACTAGAAAAACCAAGGTCTGGTTTCATTGGGCTTGCAACAGCTAACACGGCTAAGCTCTGATTGGCTAGGCCTCTCCTATCTGTCTAGCTAGCAGGAAACTTATTTGATGACCTTCTGCAATAAATGCCTACAAAGTGATCCCAACATAATCATAACAAATTTCTTTTGAAGTGTACTTACAGATAGAATCGTAAGGACCCATGTTATGAGAAGAAACAAGTGGTGCATTTTTTACGAAAATTGTCAACATTCATTGTGGCCATAAAATCAAACCTTGATCATTTGCAAAATGGCGTGGAGAATAAGACCCAAATCACTATGAAAGAAACACCTATCATATAGAAATTGGTTTTTATCAAATAGCTATTGAATTTTCAGCATAACTAGAATGACTATCATGGCCCTGTTAAAGTAAAAGTTAGCAATTAAAAAGCGACGGGTACTACAGCCATTTGAAGGATTCTATGGATACAGATCTCCATCATAATACAACGAAAGCCATGTAAGCATACTCAATTAAGACTGCAATTTCCAATACAATTCAGCTTTATAAAACAATGTATATGGAAAGATGTTGGGCGAATCAAGACATACAGATTTCTTTTCTTGGCAATATCTGTTGGTGACTTCCTGAAAGCGTGCCAAGGCCTACACAAATATCAGTAGGAGCGAGTCAGAACAATCTGCTTATATTCATATATTTGTTTCAAATAAATAGATAAATAATGAAATCATTGGCACTGCCTATCTGGTCGACATCCACATACCTGGAAATGCAATGGATTTATTTGGCAGGAGAGGATCCACCTGCACTGCCTATCTGTTTGAGATCCACATACTTGTTAGCACTTGAACAGGACCTTCATCCCCATTCGTATCATATTCATCTTCATCTGGCGCACACATCAATACTAATTAGGAGGCTCGTGCAGAGGAGGCTTTACTGATGTTGAATGGAACTCAGCTAGGAGGGCAAAATATTCGTCTTTCTTGGGGCCGTAGTCCTAACAAACAGGTTTATATGACTAGATTAGTTTTGAAATATTCACATGAATGGAAAGTATAGAAACTTTAAGGAACACAACTTTCATTTTGATTTTATCACAAAGAACTAGATTTATACAGCTATATTTTGACTCTATTGTGCTCACTGAGCTGTTTCATAGGTCTGGTTTCAAGCCCAAAAGAACATTGGAGGTGATCATGTTTGCATCAGAAGAGCCTACTCGTTATGGCATCAGCTGCTTGGGAAGGTCTGGACCTAGATTCTTTTCACAAATGCTAATTCTTTTTTGCCTTTAGGCTTGAGGTGATGCAATTATCTTGTTGGTGGCTTTATTTGTTCTGTGACTTAAACCCAGGTAAGAACTTGCGGAAGTCAATTCTGTTTTTTCTGGAGAATGAACTAAATCAGACCTGAAACATGTATGCTTTGGGTGAGTTATAATGATTCTGGTCCACAGGTGAAACTGAGCTTTCGATTGTTCACAATATAACAATAAGTAATTGTTCACTAATGCTGTTGATTCTTATCTTCTAGCATTGAGTATGATGTTCCTAGGCTCAAGAGTCTTCCTAGGCTCCCAAAAGATTGCACTAATTTTAGATGGAGTTGATCTTTGGAAACTCTGTCTAGAATGGCATTTTCCCTGCCATTCAATAAAAAATAAAAACAAAAACATGTGAATAGATTGAAAGAACAACAATCCACTATCAAAACAGTGTGAAAAGTATACTAAGAAGCAAAGGAATGAGAATGCCCATTCATCAAAGAAACAATGGATGATATTAAAGAATCTCAATCAATTATTTCAACTTTCAACAAACACCAGTGTTTTCTAAACCTAAATGTAGCTAAGCAAGCAGAAAGGAACTTTGCTAGCTTGGTGCATGACTAACTTATGGATTCCGATGACCGGGTCATGCATGTGTTCCTCGTGATTTATCCAATTTGGAAACATACACAAGACTCTCAAGTGGCAAACTGTTGGAGTAACAGCAACTCAATCACAAATAACACACATAAAACACTAAGGGTTGTTTCTTAAAATGTAGGATAGCAGAGTATGTTGAATTTTTCTGTACATCTACACTACATAGAAGACTCTTTTATAGACATGATGTAGACACCTAAACTAATACTTGAGAGATTCTTTCTAAAAGAATTAATCAACAACTGACATGTGGCTTGACCACATTCAATTCAGTTACAAAAAACAGTGAGAAAACAATGGAACTTCAAACGTTCTTATGACCGTTGGACAGCAACGTTCAATCAGGTTTGAATTATTCTCAACACGTCCCCTTGATTCAAACAACCTCAACTCCGAGCATTTCTCGTAACTTGACAAATTTTTGCTAGGAAAGCGCTTTAGCGAAAATGTTTGCAATTTGACCCTCGGTGTTGCAGTATTTCAACTTGATTTATCCTTTCGCCACGAGTTTTCTTATGAAGTGATGACGTACTTCTATGTGGTTTAGTCCTTGAATGAAATGTTGGATTTTTTGTCATTGCAATGGTAGATTTGTTGTCGCAATAGATTACCGTGGCTACTTCATGTTTTGCCTTCAAATCGGATAAGATCCTTCTAAGTTATACTGTTTGGCAAGCGGCACTTGTGGTAGCAATGTATTCGGCTTCCGCACTTGATAGTGCGGTAGTTTCTTACTTCTCAGTCGCCCATGATATCATTCTGGATCCAAGACTAAAAATCCCGAAGTACTTTTCCTGTCATTTGCACAAGCGGCCCAACACTATCAGTATAAGTCACAAGTTTAAAATCACTCACCTTGCGATGCTTGACTCCAAAGTTCAATGTGCCACGAATATATCATAAGACTCTTTTTGTTGCTCCCATATGTTGTTTACTTGGATTTTGCATGAATCTGGATAGAAGGCTCATTGCAAACATTATATCTGGCCATGTAGGAGTGAGATAAATTAGTCCACCAATCAAGCTTCTGTAGTCTTTTCCATTAGTTTTATCTACCCCATCTTCTAACATAAGTTTATCATTTGTATTCATGGGAGTTTTTGCAGGATTACAATTAGTCATATAAAATCTTTTTAATCTATGATTAGCATACTTTTCTTGACATACAAAAATACCTTTTGAATCTTGAATGATTTGCATGCCTAAAAAATAATGTAAAAGGCCCAAGTCGGTCATTTCGAATTTAGACATCATATTTTTTCTAAATTGTTTCATCAAACTTATAGAATTGCTTGTATATATCATATCATCAACATACAAGCAAATTATAAGGATTTTCATACCTTGAGTTTTCACATATAGAGTAGGTTCACTTTCACTCCACTTAAAATTAGTGTCAAGGAAGTACTTGTCGATTTTACTGTACCATACTCTTGGAGCTTGTTTGAGTCCAGACAAAGCTTTCTCCAATTTGTAAACTTTATTTTCTATCCCATTGAGTTTAAATCCTGCAGGCTATTCTATGTAGACATTTTCCTGTAACTCACCATTTAAGAAAGCTGATTTGACATCAAATTGATAAACAGGGCAACTTTCTTGAGATGTCAAAGATAAAACAATTCTAATAGTTTCTAATCGAGCAACAGGAGAAAAGGTTTCAAAAAAATCAACACCTGGAATTTGAACATAACCTTTTGCTACTAAACGAGCTTTATGCCTTTTCAAAGATCCATCAGGATTGAATTTGGATTTATAAATCCATTTCAATCCCAGGGCTTCTTTTCCTGGGGACAAATCTACATGCTTTATTTTTTTCAATAGCATCAATTTCTTCCTTCATTGCATCATACCACTCTTCCTTTGTCACTGCATCTTTAAAACATATGGGTTCTAAAGAAAAGAAAGCAAAATCACATGATTGATAAATATCAGTAAGATTTCTTACTCTTCTTAGAGGCGATTCACTTGATTCAATATATGGTGAAGGTGGCGGATGAAACTCATTTGGTGGCATGCTTGCTGGCATACAAGATGTGGTTTCTTCATGATCAACAACCAAATGAGTATTTTCGACACTACTTTTCCAATTCCAGACACCATTTTCATTAAAGATAACATCTCGACTGATGTTCAAAATCTTATTTTTTGGATCATAGAGCATATAGCCTTTTGTTTCATTGCTATAACAAATAAAAATATATTTTTTGCTCTTATCATATAATTTTTGTCTTTTTTGCAAAGGAATATGAGCATAAGCTATAGATCCAAATACTTTAAGATGGCTCACATTTAGTTTTCTCCTAAACCAAGCTTCATATGGGGTTTTTCCGATGACAGCCTTAGTAAGAAATCGGTTTATTAAATGAACCGAAGTTGCTACGGCTTCAGCCCAAAATGTCTTTGGTAGTTCCTTTTCTTTTAGCATACACTTTGCGGTTTCAACGATTATTCGATTTTATCGTTCCGCGACCCCATTTTGTTGTGGGGTAAAGCTTACTGTGAGTTCTCTGCTTATACCCGCACTTTTACACATCATAAAGAAGTGCAAGGTAAGGGAACTATTTCCATAGACACCAAATCTGGTGAGAAGCTTATTCATGATGTTATGTATGTTCCTGGCATTGCTCAAAATTTAATAAGCTTGGGAAAATTGATAAAAAGACGACTTTATGCTATTTTTGTCGAAAATAAATGCATGATATTTAATAAGAAAAACAAGGAATTAATAGTTTCAGTTGAAATGATTGATACTAAAATGTTCCCTCTTAAATTTTCTGATCTCACCATCAATGCTTTTAATGTTGAATCTAGTGATGCCTCTAAGCTATGGCATAAACGATATGGGCATCTAAACTTTGGTGGGCTAAATTTACTGCATAAGAATACAATGGTTGTTGGTTTACCCATGGTGACAAATGATGGAAAGTTGTGGGAAGCATGTGCATATGGAAAACATCATAGAACTCCCTTTCAAGTGGGTAAATCTTGGAGGGCAATTGAACCTTTGATGCTTGTACATGCTGATATCCGTGGTCCTATGAGTACATCCTCTTTTGGTGGATGTAAATATTTTCTATTATTTGTTGATGACTTTACTAGAACGTCATGGGTGTATTTTCTTGAAAAAAAGTCCGAAGCTCTTTCATTTTTCCTATAATTATGGGCTTCTGTTGAAAAACAAAGTGGCTATTCTATTAAAAAATTGCGTACTGACCGGGGTGGTGAATTTACATCCAAAAAATTCTTTATGATGTGTAAAAGTGCAGGTATAAGTAGAGAACTCACAGCAAGTTTTACCTCACAATAAAATGGGGTCGCGAAACAAAAAAATTGAATAATCGTTGAAATCGCAAAGTATATGTTGAAAGAAAAGGAACTACCAAAGACCTTTTGGGCTGAAGCCGTAGCAACTTTGGTTTATTTATTAAACCTATTTCTTACCAAGGTTGTCACTGGAAAAACCTCATATGAAACTTGGTTTAGGAGAAAACCAAATGAGAGCCATTTTAAAGTATTTAAATCTATAGCCTATGCTCATATTCCTTCGCAAAAAACGCAAAAAATAGATGATAAGAGAAAAAAATATATTTTTATTGGTTATAACGATGAAACAAAAGGCTATAGGCTCTATGATCCAAAAAATAAGATTTTGAACATTAATCGAGTTGTTATCTTTAATGAAAATGGTGCCTGGAATTGTGAAAGTAGTGCCGAAAATACTCATTTGGTTGTTGATCCTTAAGAAACCACATCTTGTATGCCACCAAGCATGCCACCAAATGAGTTTCATCCACCACCTTCACCACATTGAATCAAGTAAATTGCCTCCAAGAAGGGTAAGAAGTCTTACTGATATTTATCGATCATGTGATTTTGCCTTCTTTTCTTCAGAACCCATATGTTTTGAAGATGCAGTGACAAAGGAAGAGTGGCATGATGCAATGAAAGAAGAAATTGATGTTATTGTAAAAAATAAAACACGGAGATTGGTTGATTTGCCCCTGGGAAAAGAAGCCATTGGACTGAAATGGATTTATAAATCCAAATTCAATCCTGATGGATCTTTGAAAAGGCATAAAGCTCGTTTAGTAGCAAAATCTTATGCTCAAATTCCAGGTGTTGATTTTTTCGAAATCTTTTCTCCTGTTAGTCGATTAGAAACCATTAAAACTGTTTTAACCTTGACATCTCAAGAAAGTTGGCATATCTATCAATTTGATGTCAAATCAGCTTTATTAAATCGTGAGTTACAGAAAAATGTCTATGTAAAACAGCCTACAAGATTTAAACTCAATGGGATAAAAAATAAAGTTTACAAATTGGAGAAAGCTTTGTATGGACTCAAACAAGCTCCAAGAGCATGGTATAGTAAAATCAACAGGTACTTCCTTAACACTAATTCTAAGAGGAGTGAAAGTGAACCTACTCTTTATGTGAAAACTCGAGGTATGGAAATCCTTATAGTTTGCTTGTATGTTGATGATATAATATATACAAGCAATTCTATAAGTTTGATGAAGCAATTTAGAGAAAATATGATGTCTAAATTCGAAATGATTGACTTGGACCTTTTACATTATTTTTTACGCATACAAAGGTATTTTTGTATGTCAAGAAAAGTATGCTCATGATATATTAAAAAAATTTTATATAACTAATTGTAATCCTGCAAAAACTCACATGAATACAAATGATAAACTTATGTTAGAAGATGGGGTAGATAAAACTAATGGAAAAGACTACAGAAGCTTGATTGGTGGACTAATTTATCTCACTCATACAAGGCCAAATATAATGTTTGCAATGAGCCTTTTATCTAGATTCATGCAAAATCCAAGTAAACAACATATGGGAGCAGCCAAAAAGAGTCCTACGATATATTCGTGGCACATTGAACTTTAGAATCAAGTATCGCAAGGTGAGTGATTTTAAACTTGTGACTTATACTGGTACTGATTGGACCGGTTGTGCGGATGACAGAAAAAACACTTCGGGATTTTCGCTTAGTCTTGGATCCGAAATGATATCATGGGCGGCTAAGAAGCAAGAAACTACCACACTATCAAGTTCGGAAGCCGAATACATTGCTACCACAAGTGCCGCTTGCTAAACAGTGTGGCTTAGAAGGATCTTATCCGATTTGAAGGCAAAATAAGAAGAAGCCACAGTAATCTACTGCGACTACAAATCTACCATTGCAATAACAAAAAATCCAACATTTCATGCAAAGACTTAACACATAGAAGTACGTCATCACTTCATTAGAGAACCCGTGGCGAAAGGAGAAATCAAGTTGGAATACTACAACACCGAGGATCAAATTGCAGACATTTCACTAAAACGCTTTCTTGGAAAAAAATTGTCAAGTTATGAGAAATGCTCGGAGTTGAGGTTGTTTGAATCAAGGGGGCATGTTGAGAATAATTCAAACCTGATTGAACGTTGTTGTCCAACGGTCATAAGAACGTTTGAAGTTCCATTGTTTTCTCACTGGTTGTTGTAACTGAATTGAATGTGGTCAAGCCACATGTTAGTTGCACTCAGAAATTCTGCTTTGCCAACTGCAATAGGTCATGAGAATCAAGGCCCAATAAGTAGGGAACTTTGCTAGCTTGGTGCATGACCTGTGCAGTGCAGATGTTGCCCCATATGAAGAGGTGTTGGATCCATGTGAAATGGCTCATTGTCATCACAATCTAGCAGTTGACGGTCCAGATGACTTGGAAACCCAGAAGTTAAAAGTGTTACATCACCATGCTTTAAAATGTTTCACAACGGTCATGCTTTAGGGGTTAGTAGGAGGTGAACCATGGATCAAGAACCAAATAGACAGGGTTAATAAATTTCTCTATATTGAATGGAATGTACATGTGGATAGATGAATGAATGTGTGTATGAGAAAGTTAAAAACATCCTAGATCATGAGTTACACAAAAAACAAGCAGGAGTAGAAAAGGAAAAAAAAAAAAAAATCAAAGAAGACCAATGATTCCATACCGATAGTACTGTTTCCTAGCATCCAATTCTTCTGGACGATCATTCTTGAAGCTGATGCCCAAGGATTATTATTTGTTAATAGCTATAAAGAAGATACAGTTCAAAACCCCAGCTGAATTAAAATTCCAAGTCTCTGTGTGGCGAATACCTTACACAAACATCCAAGCATCTGAGTTGGGTACTCCAGTTTTACCGAATGATCTAATTATTGTAGGTTGTCCATATCTATCATCTATATCAGAAAAAAAAAAAAAAAATTGCTGGTACTCCTTGTTAAGCTACAAAACAAGAACAAAAAGGACTGAATCACAATCTTTGCCCCATATGGCATAAATGGAACAGAAGTCTTCATCAAGGATTTTATTAACTTTTTTTAATTACAAGAACCCAAATACTGGCATGTCGGAGTATTTTCCAGCAGCAGCAGAGGACCCACGACTTCAGGTTCCATTCCCTCCAGCTTCCCTTGAAACTGGTCTACCCAGTGAAGACGGAATACACAGAATTTCGTCTTCATTGGGTAGTTGAATTCAACCTCTATGTTGATGTAGCCGAATTCATAGAATTTCTAGAATTCTAATAGAAGCTTCGTAGATTTTCTGAATTTATATAGTTTTGTGAAACAGGTGGAAACATAACAAGAAAGAGGAGAAGCAGAGAGCCATCTAACCCTGGTGGCCAGTTTACCTCCGCTACTGTACACAAATTCGATGATCAAGACTGTTGATCTTGATCTTTCATGCAGGAGATAGAGACCCATTTCAAGTTTTTGACCGTTGGGAAACAGGGCAGGAATGTAAGGTTTAGAATTGTCCAGAGACTTGAAAGAAAGTGATATTACTTTTGTATGATAGTGGTATTGGTGTGGCTTTGGGAAGGCTAGCAAATGCAAACCGAGACCAGTGTATATTAACATTGCAAGAGACATTTCCGAGTAACATTTGTTAGCTATAACTCTAACCACATTTCACTAGAAGAAATCATTATCCTTCATGTCTATCTTATTTGTTGGATTCAAATCTGCCATTTGCATTAAGGGCCTACCATTGGCGAAAAAGGGACAGCATTTGATGTTAAAAATGGAAGGGCCATGATGCATTCGGATGTGACAATGTCCTGTTGCAGCATGTCCATGCCAGTGGGCCCACAGTGGTAATTGTCACATGATGCACTCTGATGTCTGCTACAGAACGCTTCTTTATAACCCAAACATTGATCCATAGTTTCTGACAAAATCAGCATGCAAAATACCCGGCAGCTGTTGGGTCCATCGCCAACCAGTCCAAGCTCAGCCATATAAGGCCTGGCACAACCATTGGGGCATCCAGTTACCATTATTACTACTGACTCATTGTACTTGAGGCCAACCTATAACAACAAAACACCATTTTCAAGCATCTGAGCAACCCTATGGAAAAACAGGTTTGATGCCTATTTTCTGCTCATTTTGAATTACATGATAATATTTACATCTAAGTTAAACACACCCATATGCCACACCAAGGATTGACTATAAGGCCTCTAACCCCATTGGAAGAATTCAACAATGCATGGTTAAATAGTTAAAAGAAACAAATGAAACAATGGAAGAAGATCAAGATTTTACCTGTGGAGCTTTATCCAGTCCTTGATGACCACTGAGCGATCACTGTTTCAAAACTGTGTTACTTTCACACAACAATACTTGTGAGGCCCTCGCCAGTTCCTCATCATCATTGACAATGTATTATATATAAAAAGGTCATTAATCACAACAACCAAAGAGTAATAACAGTACCGTCTCTAATAAAAGAATACTTGGGTATTTTTAGATCTCTATTTTTATAGGGTCATTAGTATAACCACCTATATGCAGCCCATAAATCAGATGGATATGATAGTATGATTAGTCTGGTGATAGCTTCTCATAACCTCACTCACTCTGTGGACTGTCCTGCAACTTACTCGTTTTGGATTGGAGCTTCACATGAGACAATCATGTTCTTCCACAGTCATTGAGTTTTGGATTTCCAGCAACTCAAAATATGTTTGAGAAAGCCTCCATATAAGACAAACTGAGAAATATAGACCCAAAGATGGAAAAGAAAAGAAAAGAAAACCAACATCAAAAAATTCCAGAGAAAAGAAATTAAATAAATACCAAGGACGAACCTGGAAGGACAGAAATTTTAAATTAAAAAAATAGGAATATAATAAATTAGTAAACCATAATGAGATGTATCACTGCTTTTTCTCTGATATTAATTGAATTAATTAAATTAGTAAACCATAATCAGATGGAGTAAACAATCAGCATCTTGGTATAATAGCTTGACAAAGTCTTGCCTTCAATGATTTTAGCTTAGTATAGAATTGATTCTCTGTTCTCCATCTGATATTAGTGTGACTTCCCTTACAAATTAATGTTGCTTCCGCATTGTGTAGAGGCTATGAGGAAACAATATGCATCAGTACCTTTTCCCTTGTTAATCATACCCAATAATTAGATAGAAGTATGCATCTAGTCACTCACAGCATAGGGAAACTTACCCATGGTTCATTGATCTGGCCCTATGATCTGGTGGACCCTTATGTAGATTGACCATGATCCCAAAAATATACCCAATAGAACAACCCTAAGTCTACAGGGCAGGGTCTGTTGTAACAACAGTAGAAGTGCCTGCAAAGTCACAGGTCCCTTTGCCTGCCCTTTGGAAACAGCTATTGGCAGCATAATTGCAATGAGCTTTCAGAGTATTGGGGTTAAAATAGGGTCCATTTTGAAGTTAGGACTGCAATCAGCCCCAGCTCCACAAGCATAATCAATTGTCTTCTGGAGAACTGCATCACTCAACTCAAAATTACAAACACACCATATAGCACCTGAACTAGTAGCCAAGGCCAAGATGATCAATAAAAGAACTAGAATAGCCATGAATGGTGCAGAGGAAGAAGAGAGAGAGAGAGAGAACTCAATAGTTTTTTTAATTTTGAGAGAGAGAGAGAGAGAGAGAGAGAGAGAGATTGGAAATTGTTGAATCAAAACAGATGAGAAACCAGAGGTCTTCTTTTTAGCACAAAGAGAATGCTGTGGGAAATGGAAATTTCTGGAGAAGACGATCAACTAGGCGTCTTATCAAACACTTTCAGTGCGCTTTCTACACACACATTTCACATAGAAATTGACAAGTGCAGTTCCTAACTCTAGCCCATAGTCAATTAATTCCATTCTCATCTATGTAGGGATGCACCCATTTCTACACACAAATTTCACATAGAAAAGATTGCACAAAGAGAATGCATTAAGAACGCTCATCAAAATGGACTGGTTGGGTGTCTCTGAATCCATACATGCATGAATGATATATATGCAAATGAAAGAAGGTTAGAAAAGAAAATGAGAAGATCTCTAACCTGAGCACACAGTCTTCCACCATCTCCACAGAAATCCCACGCCACACACACAGTGGCTGCCACTGGTAACCAACACCTGCCATTGAAACTAGCAGAATCACGAGCAGTCCCTGCTCCGTCTCTGCTCGGCCCCATCGCCGTTAACAGCGCAACTGCTGCACCTCTGAAACCCTAGGGATTCGAAATCTCTTCCCAACCACACACAAGTAGTTCCAGCAGTCCACCTCCTTCTTCCAAAAGCCTGATTTCATTTCTTCTCTGGCAACAAGATTTTTATCCATGTGCTCTGCTGTGAGCAGACACTACACCAGCAACCCTTGCTTCTGGCCTGGCCCTCCATTATTTCTAGCAACCCACCAGCTGCAGCAACTACTGCCTCCAGCAGCACTACCAGCCACGGCATCAACTGATCGTCCCATCTTCATGTTAGGTGGGATTTGCAAAGGGAGAGAAGAAGGAAGAAAGGGAATTTATAGCGGACGGAGAGAGTCGGTTTTGGGAGAGGAGATCTAAGCCGCTGATGCGTGCAAAAGCTTTCTTTCAAGTAAAATCCCTAGATCTGAAAGAACACAGCACAAATCAGATCTCTCCCACTTAAAAAATCGACGATCAGAACCTCGGAAATCGCAGATCTTCTAAAATCGAAATGTCTCGATCAGGCAAAAAAAGAAGCACAGATCGATTGATATCCCTTCCGATAAGGTAAACACAGCTTCTATATCATCAATCAAAGATCTAGGCTGCGGAAATCACAGATCTTCACAACTAAGAGCTTCCGCAGCTGAATCTGCTTCTATTTCAGCCGATTGAAGATTCTGAGTTCAGAAGACACGTATTTTCGCATCTACGAGCTTTCCGGTTATGAATCTCTCGATTAAAGATCGGAAACCGCCAGAAAAATGGAAGGAGAGATCAAGAGAAAAAGAAGCGGAGACTAGGGTTTCAGCTCTTTTTTGGGAAATCTGAGATTATTTTTTTTCTACGCTTTTTATAGCGAGCAGAAGGAGCGAAATGAAAGGAGCGGACGCGGAATGGCGAAAGGGATAGAGGCCATATGTGTGGAGTGCCGGTCTCATTTCTCCTTGAGAGGAACTATGCCGTATTCTACAAGTGAAACATGCACTGTAAATTTCCCACGCATTCATGTAGCATATACGTGCCCTCATGTGGATGTGGGGCATGGCAAGGAAATAACACTACTTCGATGATCTCAACCATTAATGAATTTGGCGGGTGGATCATTTCTCTTTTAAACCATCCATTGGAAACCATAACAAGATGGGCCTAATCCAAACTTGGCCACAATGATCATTTCTCTTTTAAACCTTTTGGACTGCACCCATGAAAGGCAGACTTTTCATCTCAGTTTCTCACCAACCGAGGCAAAATGGCAGACTTTTGGCCTCAGTTTCTCACCAACCGAGGGAAAAGGGCATACTTTTGGCCTCAGTTTCTCACCAACCGAGGCAAAATGGCAGACTTTTGGCCTCAGTTTCTCACCAACCGAGGCAAAAGGGCAGACTTCTAGCCTCAATTTCTCACCAACTGAGGCAAAAGGGCAGATTTTTTGCCTCAGTTTCTCACCAACCGAGGCAAAAGGGCAGACTTCTAGCCTCAGTTTCTCACCAACCGAGGCAAAAGGGCAAACTTTTGGCCCCAGTTTCTCACCAATTGAAGCAAAAGGGCGGACTTTTGGCCTCAGTTTCTCACCAACTAAGGCCTCAGTTTTTCACCAACTGAGGCGAAATAGCAAACTTTTAGCCTCAATTCCTTTGCAACTGAGGTGAAAAGGTAGACTTTTGGGCTTAGTAACTGAGGTAAAATAGTAATCTTTTAGCCTTGGTTTCTCACCAACTGAGGTGAAATGGTAAACTTTTAGTCTTGGTTCCTCACCAACCAAGGCAAAACAGTAGACTTTTCGCCTCAGTTTCTCACCAACTAAAGCGAAATAGCAAACTTTTAGCCTCAAATCCTTTGCAACCGAGGCGAAAAGGCGGACTTTTGGCCTCAATTTCCTAACAACTAAGGCTAAAAAGTAAACTTTTGACTTCAGTTTCTTACTAACTAAGACAAAATATTAATCTTTTAGCCTCAGTTTCTCCCAAACTGAGGCGAAATGGTAGACTTCTAGTCTTGGTTCCTCACTAACCAAGGCAAAATTGTAGACTATTCACCTCAATTTCTCACCAACTGAGGTGAAATAACATACTTTTAGCCTCAGTTCCTTTACAACCGAGGCAAAACTACAGACTTTTGGCCTCAGTTTCCTAACAACTGAGGCTAAAAAGTAAACTTTTAACTTTAGTTTCTTACTAAGGCAAAATAGTAATCTTTCAACCTCGGTTTCTCACCAACTGAGACAAAACGGTAGACTTTTAACCTCGACTTCTCACTGAGGTAAAATAGTGAACTTCTAGCTTCAGTTCCTTTACAACCGAGACAAAAAATGAACTTTTAGCCTCGGTTCCTTAACAATTGAGGCTTAAAAGCACATTTAGCCTCCATTTTTTTAACTGAGGCTTAAAAATTGTCGCTAAAGGCCCACTTTCTTAGAGTGCTTGCAGCCCCAAGCGTTGAGGAGCCCAAAGTGATGTTTGTGTTATATCCACTCTGCCCATCCATTTTTCCTGCTCATTTTACGGGCACAAACAAGAGGAAGATCCAAAACTCATGTAAGCACACCACAAGAAACAGTGGCGATTGAACGCCCAATGTTTAGTCATGGGTGTTTCCATCCCCCATTGTTTCTTATGGTTTGACCCACTTCAGTTTTAGTTCTCCCTCATGTTTCAGCTCCAAAAATTAGCCGGTGAAACAGACAAACAGAGTGGATATAACACAAACATCACGATGAGCCCCACAATCCTTATTAGGGGTGTCAACGGGCCAAGTTAGGGCTGGGCCAAGCTCTTTCCAAGCCCAACTTGAATTTTTCAAGATATGCCCGAACATCGCCCAGGCCTGTGACGGGCCAAAATAGTCGAGCCCGAGCCCAAATCCGCTCATTCCTATATACACACACACACACACACACACACACACACACACACACACATATATCAGAAATGCTCACGCACAACTAGTTGAACCATTTAAATTGGTCCAACTAGCTTTGCATTAAATGTCAAAATTTGTATTTTCATCCACATGTAATGCACCACATGTGAGAATATGTGACACTGAGTTTTACATAAGTATGTTGGGAATTATGTGTTATAGATCCAACTCATTGATCAAATAGAGCACGCTAATGAAATTTTATATATTAAAAGTCAGTAAATTATCATCACCACTAGAGACACATATGTAACTTGAATCTGGACTGTTTGAGTAGATTTCTAACAGTTCACTTATATTGTAGATGATATCATGCTATTGATAAAAAATATATTTTTTTCTCACATTCTTACAATGGATCCTACCCATTTAACGGACCGAATTTGCAAGATACGTTACGCATCACCCAAATATATCATATTTGTACAGCTTCTTTAGTGGTCCCATTATTTTCTCTGTAAACATTCCGCCTCCTCCTTTCTCTCTCCTCATTTAACCTCTTTTTCCTTATTTAATGCTCTCCCTCCCCTATACGTTTGGAAACGAGTCGTGGGCGGATTAGCAAGTGACATGTGACGTCACTAAGTTATGCGGGGGCCACCATGATATATGTGTTGTATCCATACCACACATCCATCTGGAGAGATCATTTTAGGGCATGAGCAAAAGTATGAAGCATATCCAAAACTAGAGTGGACCCCACCACAGAAAACAATGGGAAGAGTGGCGCCTACCATTGAAACCTTCCTAAGGTCCACCATGATATTTATTTGAGATCCAACCTGTTCACAATATAACATAGTGACCTCTAGGAAAAGTTTCAATGGTGGGCATATTTTTACCATTGCTTAATATGGTGTGGTCCACTCGAGCTCTTAGATTTCCATAGATTCACGTTTGAAAGAGGTGTGAAAAAACCACTTCACAGGGAATGTCGACTGGGTACTACCCTTGGTCACAAGCATGAAATGTGTAAGGGTCATGGGTTGCCACCCTAATGTATGGGATTTATCTATAGCGTCCATCTACTTTGCCATATCATTTTAGTATATAGGCCCAGAACAGATGTGGATCCAAGACAAATGGACCACACATTGGGGACTAAACTTTTACTATTGAAAACTACTTGGGGGCCACAAAGTTTTGGATTGAGCTGATATTTTTGTTTTCCATTCATCCAGGTCTACGGGACTTTATGAATACGTTGGATTGAAAATAAACATCACAATGACCTATAGGAAAGTTTCAACGGTGGGCACATTTTTACCACTGCTTGATATGGTGTGGTCCACTCGAGCCTTTGATCTACCTAACTTTTGGTCCTATACTATAAAGTGGCATGGGGAAATGAATGGACTGTGTGGATAAAATCCACACATTATGGTGGACACTTAAAGTTGTAAAACACAATCCGCATCCATAAACAAGGTTACGAGATTGACACCCTTTTAAAAGAAATAAGGACGGCTTTACTTACCAATAAAATATGAGAATGTAACGTCTTACCCTCATCCTCTGTGGGCCCATCATAATGCAAGAGGCTAATCCACGCCGTCCATCCATTTTATCAGATGATTTTAGAGGATTTGAAAAAAAAAAAAAAAAAAAAGAGGATAAGGCCCATACATTATAGTGATCCACTTGTGCCTTGGATTTGCCTCTTTTGGGTTCATGCCCTAAATAATCTAACAAAATGGAATGTCGGCTTGGATAAAATCCATACATCATGGCAGGCCCCACCTAGCTCTCTCTAGGCCAAGAAAGACATTCATTTGGACGCGGATTTGCTACTTGCAGGATAAGTAGCCAGACTTGGCACTAAAGTGATGTCACCTAGTTTTAGGGTCCCACCACAATGCGTGTTTTGTATCCACACCGTCCATCCATTTAGAGAGATTATTTTATGGCATGAGCCAAAGAATGAGTCAGATCCAACGCTGGAATGGACCCCACCACAGAAAACAATGGAGAGGGCGACGCCCACCATTAAAAATTTCTAAGGACCACAAAAGTTCTTGATCGAGCTGATATTTGTGTTTTCCCTTCTTTAATGTCTATGTTATATTGTAAACAAGTTGGATCTCAAATAAATATCATGGTGGACCTTAGGAAGGTTTCAACGGTAGGCTCCACTCTCCCCATTGTTTTCTGTGGTGGGTTCCACTCCAGTTTTGGATCTGCCTCATACTTTTGCTCATGCCCTAAAATGATCTCTCCAAATGGATGTGCGGTATGGATAAAACACATATATCATGGTGGGCCCCACATATCTTAGTGACATCACATCTCACTTGATAATCTGCCTACGACTCGTTTCCAAACGTATAAGGGAGGGAGAGCATTAAATAAGGAAAAAGATGAAAAAGAAGTTAAATGAGGAGAGAGAAAGGAGGAGGCAGAATGTTTACAAAGAAACTAATGGGACCACTAAAGAAGTTGTACAAATATGATATATTTGGGTGATGCGCAACGTATCTTGCAAATCCGGTCAGTTAATTGGATAAAATTCATTGTAAGAATATGAGAAAAAATATTTTTTTTATCAATAGCATGATATCATCTACAATAAAAGGGAACTGTTAGAAATCTACTCCAACAGTACAGATTCAAGTTACATGTGTGGCTCTAGTGGTAATGACAATTTACTAACTTTTAGTACATAAAATTTCATTAGTGTGCTCTATTTGATAAATGGGTTGGATCTATGGCACATAATTCCCAACATACTTATGTAAAACTCAGTGTCACATATTCTCACACGTGGTGCATTACATGTGGATGAAAATAAGAATTTTGACATTTAATGCATAGCTAGTTGGACCAATTTAAATGGTCCAACTAGTTGTGTGTGAGCATCTCTCTCTCTCTCTCTCTCTCTCTCTCTCTCTCTCTCTCTCTCTCTATATATATATATATATATATATGGAGAGAGAGGTGGGAAAAGAAAGAGGCGAATAAAGTTGCAGCATGTGTCGTCTAGGAACACAAGAGAGCATATGCAGAAAAAAGGCAAAGGGTAAAGAGAAAGATGGTGGTGGACCTATCGGCACAGCTATTCTTGGTGGATCAGGCACAAATAAGCACAAATTCAGTGGTTTTTGGCTTAGAAGTGGGCCCCATGGATGATGAAGTCATTGAAGTGGGAAGAATTCAAAGAACAATTGGCAGTGACAGGTGTGGCAGAGGCAATCCAAGCCTCAACCACTCCTATCCAGAAGAATTTGGTGCAAATCTAATGCTTATAGATTGCTTGGGTGTCGTAGACGCACTCCTTCATGATTGAAGGGACAAAAGTAGGTTTCCACTAGAAGCCACAACAGTGACTGCAGGCTTGCCGCTGTGTGGAAGGTCACTATAGATGACCAGTTGGGTATCAAATGACTTGGCAAGTCAGCCCTGAGTCGCATGCAATTCAGGTTCATCCCGGGTGGACTCGCCCAACTCCCAGGTAGACCAACCAAGTTCGTGAACTATAACTCATACATATAATATATTTAGCTCTATGATATATAATGAGAGCAGCAATGGCAAAAAATTGCCCACAATTAGTTTTGGTAGCTACCAAGTAAATGGTTAGGATTGTCTAATGACTTTTGAACACTCAAAATGAGACCAGAATGTTGCAGATAACAACTTTAAGGAATAATAATGACATTGTTGTTCTCAAAACAACTTAATTCTGTGTTTAAGGTGCAGTGCATTTCCACATATTTCATCTAACAATCCTGAGATTGTTCAGGTAACCATGGCATTTTCTTTCCTAACTATGAATGTCTAAATGTAGAGAGCTCTAATCAAATTGAATAAATTTATAAATTTAAATATAAATAATAAGGCATAAGCAATATAAAATCCCAAGAAGGAAGGCGGCACATACGTTTCCCATTAGAGAACAGGAGGGAGAACTCAGAGGCTGAAATTCCTTCCCAAGATCTCCTTAAGACATTCATCAGTTTGGTATGAATTCCTGCAAATTCGACCGACAAGCAACACAACAAGGGACATCCCAAGAGTGTAGCCCATCCCAAACATAGCATCCAAAACAAGTAAAGTGTCATCTACTCGATCTTCTAAACAGAGGCATTCTACTAATCTGTTAAAGGTGTCTTCTCGGGGTTTTTGCTTACTGTCTAACATTCTTGCCAACCACTCCATGCCTTCCGTAGCATCACCTCGACCACAGAATCCAGTTATAATATAATCATAAGTACAGATCAATGGCTCCAGACCCTTACTCAGCATATCATTCAACAACTCTATGGCTTCTTGCACATTCCCCTCCTCACAAAGGCCCCGGATCAATGGTGTATAAGAGGAAGTGCTTGGCTGCAAACCTGCTCCCAAGAGCTCACTGTAAAGACCCATAGCCTCAACTGTCTTCCCCTTGTTGCAGAATCCCTGAATCAGAGTATTGTACGTAATGACGTCGCGACCAATACCCTTCTCCAGCATTTCTTCAAAAAGATGGTATGCAGCGTCCACCCTTCCCTGCAAACACATACCGGCGATCAGTATATTGCAGCTCACCGTGCTTTCTCTATAACCTCGATCGCACATCTCTGTATACAGCAACCGGGCCAATTCCAAATTACCCAATTTACAGTATCCATCGATAAGGACGTTATACGTGTATTCATTCGGAACCAAGCCCTTCCCAATCATTTCAAACCAAAGCTTACAGGCATCATCCATTCTACCCATCTTGCAAAGCCCATCAATCATCGTTGTATACACCACCACATCAGGAGCATACCCTCTCTCCTTGAGATCATTAAAGACCCGGAAACCTTCTCCACCCATACCATTCTTGCAAAGCCCGTGGATAATCCCCTGATAAGTAAAAACATCCGGGGCTTGGTTCTTTGCAATCATCAGATGTAGAAGCTCCGAAACCCTCCCATAGTTCCCTTCTTTGCTGAACTCGGAAATCAATCTGGTGAAAGAAACGACCTCTGGCATTGACCCACTTGCCACTACCTCCCGAAGAAGCTCATACGCCTCCAATAACTTCTTCTCCTCACAGAAGGCCCGAATCAGACAACCGATGGTTGCGACATCACCCGCTACACCAGACTCCATCATCTCGCCATACAACTCCCACACAAGATCAGTCCGTCTGGCCCGAAGAGAAGCTAGCAAGACCGCATTCCAGACCATAAGATTCATCGGAGATCCAACCTTCTTCAATTCAGAAAATGCGTATAAGGCCTCTTCAATCTTCCCCTCTTTGCAGATACAATTTATGTAAGTCTCTAAGGAAGCAGGTTCGGCTCGACATTTTGTCGAACACAAGAGGGTCGTCGCAGCATTCATGGCCTTGGCATTGACAAGAGCACTGAAAACAGTATCGAAAGATTGCGCATCCGGCGGGGAGCGATTCTGGGAGCAAAGCCATTGGAAGAATCGAAGTGAGAGCAATGTGTTGTTCTGATGCTTGAAGATTGAGTTGATGAAATTGGGGTCGGAGAGATCGAGGGAAGGGAAATCTAATAGAAGGGTGGTTTCCCATCTGGGTTGGGTTCGGATCGTTTGGCAGACCCTTTTCGCGATCTCGGCGTACTGTTCTTCTAGGGTTTGTTCTTCTGATCCGACGCGTCGGACGGAGAGATTCCGGATCTCATGGAAACGGGTAGGGTTTTGGAGCCTGCGGGCGTTTTGACGAACAAAGGTGAGGATGGAATGAGAGGGAGGTTTGCCCATTTTCCCTCTGTTTATCTGTTATCTGAGACCGACCGTTGAAGGGAGGTTATACTTTCTAGAGAAACGAAAAACACTTGCGTGTCTTTCGTACAGCCATCGAGGCGTTCGTTGGGAAATCGGATTGCAACTCAGTACGCTTATATCCCGCTGAGTAAGGACGCGGATTGCGTCCTAGCCCAACTCGTCTCCAGCTAGGAACGGGCAGGAGCTTTGAGCGGCCACAGTAATGTATGGGTCTCATCCACACCGTCCATCCATTTTTTCCTATAATTTTAGGATATCTATAAAAATTTGAGGAAAATCCAAAGCTTAATTGGACCACGCCACAGGAAGAAGTGGTGATAATAATTCTCACCATTGAAACTTTTCTAGTGCCGACCTTAATGTTTATTTACCATCCAACCTATTCATAAAATTAAAAATACCCAAAAGAAAAAAAATTAAAAATACCCAGAAGAAGAAATCCAAAACTTCCGTGCCCCATATAAGTTTTCAACTGTGAGAGTTTAATCTCCACTGTGTAGTCTACATATGTCTTGGATCTACCTAAATTTGCAGTTTACATCCAAAAATAATAGAAAACGATGGTTGGATGGTGCGGATAATACCCATACATCGAAGCTCCTACCGGTTAGGACGCAATCCGCCCACTCGGTAAACTCTGTTGGGTCCACTTTGAATGTATTTAGTTTATCCAGGCCGTCCACCCGTGGTTTACCCTAAGCTCAAGGTGACCACACCACAGGAACCACAGTGATTTCACCGTTCAAACTTTCTCGTGCCCGCAATGATGTTTATTTGTCATCCAACCTAATCAGAATGATTTCACCGTTCAAACTTCCTAGTGCCCGCAATGATGTTTATTTGTCATCCAATCTAACTCCAATGATTTCGCCGTTCAAACTTTCTAGTGCCCACGATGATGTTTATTTGTCATCCAACCTAACCCGAATGATTTCACCGTTCTAACCCTGTTCATGACATCATATAGGCGTGGATGAACGGAAAACACAATTACAAGCATGATCCAAAACTTCTCTTTCCCTTGAGAAATTTTCAACTATAGACATTTAATTCATGATGTATTTTGTAGTGTAGCCCACTTGAACTTTAAATATGCTTCATTTTTGGCCTCAAGCTCCATAATTACCTAGTAAACTAGATTATCAGAGTGGATAAAATACATAAATAACGGTTGGCTCCTACGGCGGTTACCAAAAAATGGTTAGCCCGTAGAGTTACTCGGTGCGTGATCCCGAAATTTACTTTTTAACGGTGGCCATCGGAACCATTATTTACAAAGGTAAGTACTTCATCTTTCTCTTTACTGATTTGACCGGTTATTTTTACAGCACTTCTTTTGCTAGCTTGTTAGTACAACCCAGTGTCATGTCACACCTCACTGCTAGCCACCGCAAGTAGGAATCGAGACCAAGATCTTAAGGTTGAAACACTTAAATTGAAAAAATTGCAAAATAAATATTGACACTATAATGTGCGTGGTTTATCCACACCATCCATTCATCATGACAACTAAATTTAAGGCATGAGCCTAAAAATTTAATAGATCTAAAGCTCAAGTGGACCACACCATATAAAATTGTGAGAATCAAATGCCTACCATTAAAAACTTCTTGGACCCTTAGAAGTTTTAAATGAAGCTTATATTTATGTTTTTTACTTATGCATGCTCATGTGACCTTATGAACGAGTAAGATGGTGAATAAACCCCAATGTGAGCCCAATAAAATAATCAACTTTGAAAGGTAGACAAATTAAGTTCATTGTTTTCTTTCATGTGGCTCAATTGAGCATTGGTTCTTCTTTATTTTTTAGCTCATGCCTTAAAATATTCTAATAAAACAGATGGACGACACGGATATATCATATACATCACAATGAAGCCCCCGGATTTAAGTTAAACATTTTTGGACCGATTTTTTATGTGAAATTATTTGCTAATTTTTCAAACAAGTAAAAAGGTAATAATTACCCGTTTATAAGGAATTTACCAGTATCATGGAAAATCAAATAGGCTCTTAGCTAAAAACGGATTTCCTGGTGATAAGTGTTGTGTGGCTACCCTGATCTGTGTTTTATCCACACTGTTCATCTACTTTGTGTTGAGGATTGAATATTTCATATGAGATACCATTTATTGCCTAGATTTACGAACATAATAGTATTTAACGGCCCGATTTAATCATGTTTGTGATGCAAGGTGTATTCAGGAGCTTGGACTGAAACAGGATGCTAAAAGCATGAATTTAATGTTCAAAATTCACTAAGGCAAAGGATGGACTCCAGGGGACCAAGATCGACAAATTTACACGCCAGAGAGCCGAGAATACTGAGAAAATGAAACTCAAGTGGCTCAAAATTAGTCCAGAATGCAAGATCACAGGGTTTCAAACGTTCGTTCAACTCAAAACCTCATATATGGCCTAAGGACCAAAAATTAAACGTACACGTCAAATTTGAGCTATCGGATCCCTGTGAAAGTGGCCTAACGGACATATCAGCCCATAAATCAGCGAGTTGGGGCCCACCTGATATCTGCATATGTGTCAATTTTGGTCTTAACCCCTTAAAATGGGTGATGAAATGGATGGTCAAAACGGATTTCATGTATACATCACAGTGGACCCTTCATGTACAGCGTATATACATGGGGTCCAAGCGCCCGCGCCACACCGGACGGTCAGCCCAGTCAAAGACGAGCTGACCCGTCTCTCTCTCTCGCGTAGTAGGCAGCGTCCGCATAGGCAGCGGACGTGCGTCCGCTATATCAAGTAATGGGCCACCATTGTCCATTATTTAGATAATATAAACCGTCCATTCACCTCGGAGGATATCCACGACCATAACCATGTTGAATTCTTAGTCTCATGCAAGCAGACATGCGAATATCTCATCCAAATGGAAGATGGACGGTGCACTAAAACGGCTTGTGGGCCGCACCGAAATCAAACCCAAATTGCCCTTGACGGTTTTTCATCCTTAATCCATTGGTCGGTCTAGATCTTCCACCTGACAGCAATCAGTGGGCCATCACACTCAGACGATTCTTGTGAGCCACCACTGTGCTTCATCGATCTGATCTGGATCGTCCATTAGGATCCTATGGTCCCTCTCATGTAAGCCTGGGTGATAGAATTGTAGAAGACAATGAAGTTCTGTTTTCAACCATTCAAACGGAAGACTGACGGTGAAATGAACATTTTGTGAGCCACATCGAATTCAAGCTATACCACGTCATTTCTAACTAGTTTTTCGAGCCACATCCAATGAATGGAATGGATTTCTAAAAGAATCCCGATCATGGGCCCACAAACCATCAACACAGAGATGTGCGCGAGTCCCTGCTTTGCGCACGGTGCTGCATAAGGAGAGTCGGTTCTCTGACTCCCACAAGATCTACAACCAACTAACTTCTCTACCTATAAGAAAGAGAGAGAGAACGTGAGATGGATCAGCATCCGGAGGTAAATCTTGGACGGGAAGCCGTGGAGGCGAATTCAATCCCATTTGGGGACGTGCATAGAGGAAGAGAGAGTTAGTTATTTGTTTTTCTATTTTTTTTCCTTTTCTTTTGAGGATTGGTTAATCATGCTTATGGTTAGCTAAGCCTCTTAGCTAGGACTAAGAGGTGAAGCTTGTAGTGTGATTAGGATGGTAGTTTTGCTTTAATTTATGTTTATTGAACTTTCATGAATTCTAGTTTGATTATAAGGAATGTCCTTAGTTTTAATGGTTTGTTGTGACTCCAATTACAATAGATCTGCGATAGCTTGGGATATTCTCTTTTCATGTATTAAGATTGTGAACTTGTGAACCCTGTTGTTCACCATCGTCTCATGAGCATGGAAGGGTAACGGAATCCTTCCTAACCTTCATAATTCTCTTATGATTGGTTGTGAGATTGGTAAATTCCTGTTGTCTATCATCGTCTCCTGGGCATGGTTAGGTGACAGAATCACTTCCAAATCTGCATCAATCGTATCTGTTAATGATTAGATCAACGAGAAATTTCGAGATCTGACAAATCTCTTCTTACCAATTGGATAGGATAGGACTCTGATTCCAATTGTGTTCTTGAATCAATGCAAGTTAGCTTCCCAATTGCTAAAAGTGGAACCTTAGCACCCTAGTTTTCTACCTCTAATCTCTCTAAATTTTAGATAAATATTCCACCATTATTCTTTAAATTTATTTGATTTAGATTTCGTCGTAATCTAGTTCTAGTTCTACTTAGTTTTAGATAACGTATAGGTTTCAGTCCCTTAGGATTCGACCTTGGTCTCACTGAGTTTATTACTACATTACAACCTTATATCTGGGGAGTGAACACTTTGTCAACTTATTTATAAGGCTCTCTAAGGCTCAAGTGGACCACGCTACATGAAACAGTGGTGATCGAATGCCCACCATTAAAAACTTCTTTAAGCCACAAAAGTTTTGAATCAAGCTGATATTTGTTATATTGGGTTGCAAATAAACATCATGAAAGTGTTGTGGATTTGTACTGCGAAATCACACGGATATAGATCTAAGATAGCAATCCAATGGCACCAAGCAATCACAAGAGATACACAAAGATTTAACATGGAAAACCCTTTGCGGCAAAAAATCATGGCACAAAGCGACGGAAATCTGCTATGAAAAGAAATTACAAAGAGAGAGGACTTACCCGATTCAAACAATCTTGAATCTCACCCTTTCTACACCCTTTAGAAACCTTAAGACCCTTTTATGAACCCTTGGAACCCCTTTAGAAAGCCTTAACATGCCCTAGAATAGCTCTAGGGACCCTTATTTATAGTTTAGGAAACTCCCTTTCCATACCTCTATGAAGCCACCTCAAATTTACGTAGTCCACACAAAATCTGCGCAGAATCTACATAACCCTTGACTAGTCAAGCCAGGCCCTCGATTGGTCGATACCAAAAAATATAGTACGCTAGACTTTGAGTCGAATGGTGTTCAACTGGTCAAGCAGCGCGATAAGGCCAAGATTTAAGACATCCGATTTACAACAATCTCCACCATGTCTTCCATCTTCAATTGTTTAGCTTTTTAACCTCTTCTCTTATATTTACATTACATCATAGTTTCAATCAACACTTCTCGTGCACAAGCCGTCCTTCTTTTACGCCATCGCCAAGCCTAGAGAAGTTGTACAGAACTTGAACTTCTCTATAAGAACGACCTTGGTGAGCATGTCTGTCAAATTCATGCTGGCGTAAATCTTCTCCAATGTTACACCTCCTTCTTCAAGCACCTGTCGGATAAAGTGGTGACGAACATCAATGTGTTTAGTACGTGAGTGATAAAAAGATTTTTTAGCCAAATTGATAGCACTCTCGCATCACAGTTAACTGGCACGACCTCCTGCCGAAGTCCCAACTGATTTATCATACCTCTAAGTCAAACACCTTTTTTAAACGCTTCCATCATTGTCATATATTTTGCTTCAGTTTTGAAAAGAGTCACCACGAACTGAAGCTTCGACATCTAACTGATTGCTCCACCCGATAGTACAAACAAGTATCCTGAAATAGGCTTCCTGGAATTTATGCTGCCTGCGTAGTTGGAATCCATGTTCCTTACCAACTTTGTCCCCGTTTTCTCAAAAGTTAAAACGTACTCTTTCGTACCTCGAATGTATCGAAGTAGTCATTTCACCGCTTCTCAATGTTGCTTACCGAGATTTGACATGTATCTGCTCACAACACCGACTGGTCTCGTACAGACTATGACATACATTAAACTATCAACCGCATTCGAATAAGGCACATGAGACATAACCTGCTTTTCTTCATCTGATTTAGGACATTATTATAAGGAAAGCTTAAAGTGAGCTGCATGGGGAACGCTCACCGGCTTTGCTTGGTCAATCTCATACTTGATCAACACTTTTTCAAGATATTCTGCCTGTGATAGCCAAAGCCTTCTCTTCTTTCTATCTCTATGAATATGTATGCCGAAAACTCACTTTGCAGCCCACAGATCTTTCATTTCGAATGTCCCTGATAACTTACTCTTCAGTACGTTGATTTCAAATATATCATGATAGACGATCAACATATCATCAACATAAAATACTAGAATAATGAATTTTTCATAACTCGGTATCTTGTAATAAACACAGTGATCGTATTCACTCCTAGTAAATTTTTGATTTACTATGAAAGAATCAAATTTTTTATACCACTACCTAGGCGACTATTTCAGGCCATATAACGACCTCATTAACCTGTAAACTTTTTTCTCTGCCCCTTTAACTCCGTAGCCCTTTGGTTGTTTCATGTAAATTTGTTCTTCCAATTCTCCATATAGGAATGCAGTTTTCACATCCATTTGTTCCAACTTTAGATCATATTGGGCAACCAGAGCCAACACAAATCTGATAGACACCTACTTAACCACCGACGCGAATATCTCTATGAAGTCGATTCATTCTCTCTGAGCATAACCTTTCGCTATCAACCTTACTTTATATCTATCCTGTTTCCATTTAAATAACCACTTGCATCCGATCGCTTTTTGGCCTACTGGAAGCTCCACCAGCTCCCATGTGTAATTTTTGTGCAACGAGTTCATCTCATCGTCTATAGCCACCTTCCACTTTTCTGCATCAGGCTCATCAAGAGTCTCCTGAATAGTAGACAGGTCCCCCTCATCTGTAATGAGGGCATATACAATATTATAGTCGTCATATATCTTGTCGGTAACCTGCGATCATGGGGTAGATTTTTCCTCATAAGTGGTTGCTCCGCCTGATCCTATACCTCTGTCTGTGCATCTGTCTCTACCTGAGCATCATCTGATTCAATCTGGATGTCTACAATCAATATTTTTGGTTCTTCTTGCTCCTCTTGTTCATTTTTGTAGAATAGAGAGCTTTCATTGAATCTAACATCACGGCTAGTGATGACCTTGCGTGTGACCTTGTCGAATAACCTATAACGTTTCACACAAATGTCATAGCCAACAAAGATGTACTTTTTAACTTTATAGTCTAGCTTATCTCTCTCAACTAGTGATACATGAGAGTAAGCCTCACAATCAAATATGCGTATATATGAGCAATCGATTTTCTAACCACTCCATACTTCATCTAGGATTTTATACTCAATTGTCATTGAAGGAAACCAGTTCACCAAATAATAAGTCATGTTAATGGTTTCAGTCCATAGGTCCTTGCCCAACGTAGCACTACTTAACATGCATATGGCCCTCTCCAGGAGAGTTCGATTCATTCGCTCAGCCACACTATTTTGCTCGGACATGTGGCGCACTGTGTTGTGCTTGATGATCCCTTCATCCTTGCAGTAATCATTAAACTCAGTGAAAGTTGTAAGTGCTATGTTATAAATTTAGTACCCTGTATTGTCAAATTTTGTTGTGTCAAAACACTTCAGAATGTTTGACTTATTTTGATAGATGGAATGTTCACCTTTAAGTTCAAATAGATGGAAAATTCATCTTCATTCGAAGAAGAGCTTCATGTTATCTGCATCGACATTTAGTGTGCAACAATTACGCATGTTCAACTATGAGAACAAGTTGAAGTTCACCAAGTCCAAGTACTTAAGTCCAAGTGCACTATCTCAAGCTCAAGTTCGAGTGCATCACATGCTCAAGCTTAAGTTCAAGCTCAAGTTCAATCTTAAAGCTCAAGTTCAAGCTCAAATACATTTGATCAAGCTTAAGTCTCAAGTCACATGCTCAAGACACAAGTTCGAGATACAAAAACTCAAGTATACGAGGTCGAGCTTCATGAGCTTCCAAGTGACCTATCTACCAAAGCAATTGATGTTTAATTTACTCACATTTAAGGTATACATGACCCTAGAAAGACCTTAGAATTAGGTCATTAACATTGCATGTTTAATTTACTTCATAGTACTTATTTTAGGCTTTGCTTCAACTAGTTTTAGTCATTGTTCGACTAGTCCAGGCACTAGCTCGTCCAATCTAGGGTTTTTCTCGACTAGTCCAGAATTTTACTTAAAAAATTGAATAAGGTTGATTGGTCTTCGACCAGTCAAGTAACCTGCTTGATCAGTCGTGAAGACCTGCTCGACTCGAACTCCAGCAATGCCAATTTAAATCACTCGACCAGTCGAGCTGGCCACTCTGCCAGTCGAGCGAGCCACTTGACCAATCGAGAGTCTGTTTTATCTGATCGCGCTAGAAAATTTAAAAATTGGTTCTGCTAGGACCAGTCAAGCTAAACTTTAGACCAATCGAGGGAACAAAATTGCAGCCTATAAATTGAGGACATTAATCAAATTTTTTCATTCATTCATTCCAAGCCAATTCAAGCCACCACTCTGAGAGATTAGTCCCCACTATTGTGAAGCTATTGTGGGGTATTTATAAATCATTTTAATAGCTTTTTGATTTCTTAATTTCTTAATATCTTGTTCCATTCTACTTAATATAAAAGAGATTTTGATTTAACCCTTTGTGAGATCCAAGAAATCGAATCCAACTAGCCTAAGGTTATATTTAATTTAAAATTCATCTAGACCTAGAACCCTTTTTTCTGTGAGATTAAACATTAAACATCTTCATCTACAAAGAGGCAGTTCTATCGGCTACATCGAAGATCATTCGTAAGATAAGTATATTTCATTTATTACATTGTAGTTTGTAAAATTGCCAGAAAATCTTTCATTTTGGTTTTGACTGAGATAGCTAGAAAATTCCAGTGTGTGGGGTTTTTAATTGTGATAGCCCATTGAAAATACAATTATAAAGGTTTTAAGGTGAACCTTGGAAAACCTTCTTTCTTAGTGAAAGCCGATATCCCGTGGGTTGTGAATATTGGGAGGGGAGTAGGGTAGCTATTTGAGAACAGTTAGTGTACACTCGAACCACTATAATTCTCAGACTTTGGATGATGATGATATGGTGGTGGTGGTGATGTATGTGATGTATTGAATGCTGTATTTATTTTCATGTACATGTGGTGAATGTTGCAATAGCTTAATTTATTTCATTCACCTCTGTATCATTTTGAGTTTTTGATACTTACTAACTTTCTATAAATCAGGTTATCCTACCATAAGCCATTGGTTTTTAGTATAAAGTTATCCTTAGAACAACATTTGTATCAACCTCTCAATACTTGTGCATTTGAGGTTATTTTAGATTTCTGTTATCTGTGTTATCTTTTCGCATTTATTTTTTATTTGACATAGTCTTATTCACCCATCCCCCCTCTAAGACTTGGGGCTCTCCCTTTTCAGAAGTAAATTCTCCATCATTATCAGTCCTTAAAACTTTTGTTTTTCGCCCTAACTGTTTTTCTACCATTGTCTTCCATTGTTTGAATATGGTGAAAAGTTCATATTTACGTTTCATTAAGTAAACCCAACTGCAACACCCTGATTTTTCGAGGACTGAGTATACAACCCGTTTCCTAAAAACCCTGTGTTAACTGGTGATCCATGGGTAACTCAATCAAATCAAAGTGTGATTTATGAAAGCAAAGCGTAGAATAGATGTATCCCAAACCATAGCAAAAATATCCTGGGCCATACAGCTCGGGCTCATACACAAAATTCCAAAATATAATTGTTTTAAACGAAAACAAACTATCTTACTGATTCAAATCATAATACGCAGTCGCTTCCTGTTGCGCCTCTTCATCATAAAATTCCTCTTCGATTGTGGTTGTTTCTAGGTCCACCGCACGTCCCTCAGCACCTGTACCTACCTCCTCTATACGGTTGAACATTGATGAACGAGTGGCCAGCTCAGTGTGATTTTCCCTCAAGATTTCACACCGCCGCCCTATACAAGAAATAACATAAAACATACAGGCAATCCAAAACATAACAAATGCAATCTTATTAAGTACATGGATGTGTGAATGCAGTCATTGCCCGAGGATGCACATCCGTGCAGAAGTTGGGCTCATCACCTATGCAATCATCGACCTGGGAAAAAAATATCCAGTCAAACAAAGGCTAGTCATCAGCGAAGTAAACTAAGTGCGGTGTAACAACTTCCTAGCGTACATCACGTACGATAGTAGTAGACGTCAGTCTGTGCCATGTATGTATGATTAGCTAAACCATTATTAGTCCAATTACAACCAGTCATTTTAAGTAAGCTCAAGGTTACTACAGGAGCTTAACACCAACGTAGGCCGACAGCTCGGGTATAGGTCCCATACCACCATCCCTAGCTCATGAGTCTACCGCCTTAGGGAGTGTATATAACCCATCAACATGTGGCTAATCAATTCCCAATGTTAAGGGTAGAGGTAGGTATCAGACTGAGTCAGATCAGATTAAGTCCAACTTGTAAGACCCGTATCTTAGTCCGTACCATTACATAAACTTCTGCGGTCTTACCGGTAAAATTCCGGCAGCCTTCGACTCTTAACCGATAGTCACGCGCGACCCTGATTCATATGCCGTCAACTCAAGTCGACTTGACCCGAGTTCTGTACCATAGCGACCGCGCCGTCGCTGCGGTTCCGATGCCGCAACTCGCGCGCCGAGGCGATACCCTGGTTGAGAGATGTATGCCGACGTTCGGTGCTAGGAAACACCGCGCGTTGCGAAACCCAAGAGAATCTCTACGAGATGTCACATCAATCCCATCAATCCATCACATGTCAAGTACACATCACCTTTTACCTATTCCCAAGCAACCACAAAAATCAAGCTTTTCTTACAAAGCCCATACCTCTCTTGCACAAAAGGCCTCAAAAGTCAAGGATTTCTTACACCTCCCATACCTCTCTTACACAAATAGTCACAAAAGTCAAGGTTTTCTTACATACTCATCATTCGCCACATCCATCCATCACCTATCTCTCTCTACAACACTCTCTCTCTTTCTCATTTCTCATCTCACTCTCTCCAAGCAAGAAAATCCCACGTATGAGCTCTCTCTCTCTTCCAAAATCTCAAAGGTGGCCCACTTTCCTACCCCCTTCATCTCTCATCTAGCTATCCATTCCTCATCTCACCCATTGAAATCAAAACTAAGGAGCTAAGGAACCCCTAGGAGCAAGAAGATCGGACGGTGGGTGCCTCTATAGGGTAGTTTTTCTTATTTTTATGATGGACCAAGTGAGGCCCACCGATCAATGGTGTGGATCTCACTTGGGACCCTAAGATGTGGCCGATGGCCCACTAGGATCATCATGATCATTCCATGATGGGGCCATTCTCCATGGACCCCATCATGATGTTTATTTCTTTAGAAAGGTCATCTAGACCATTCATATTAGTGGGGAAAGGATTCCCACCGTTGATTTTAAATTTTGATGGTCCCATGTGCTAAAGGACCCATTTGATTGTATGATTCATTGCAAAGGAGGGCCCATAGTATCGGGGCCCCTCCATCACAAGCGTGTCCCACTTTCCATCTCTCTCTCACTTCTCATTTCATTTTTTTTTATTTTATTTTATTTTATTTTATTTTTATGTCATTATATATGGTTGTGTGGCCCACTTGGATGGACCCCACTAGGATGCATGTTTTGGATCCAATCCATTTTTTAGATGGGGCCCACCTTGTGTGTGCATGGGGTAGCCATGTGATGGCCTACCTAATTAGGGCCCACCTCAATGCATTATATATTTAAAAAAAAAAAAAAAAACTCAACCGTCCAGCGTCTGAGACGCTGAATGTCTCTGTCAAAAAAAAAAAAAAAAGGAAAAGAAGGAAGGTTTTGGGTGGGCCGGCTTATGCAGGCCCCACCTTGACGTATGTATGAAATCCAAGCAGCCCATTCTCTTAGCCATTGCAGTTTAGGCGTTGAGCCAAAAGTTGAGGTTGATTGGAAGATCTAGTGGGCCATAACGTCGAAGATCGCATCTTTACCATTCAAATCTCATTTTCTTATTTTATTTTATTTTTTAAACATATAAAAATTCGAACTTTGGACTCATTAGGATGGCCTCGAGCCACTGAACGCAGTGGCCAGAGTGGATTCGCTTGGAACGGGCCCCACACGCGAAAAACCTTAGAAAAATGGGTTTTTCTGATTTTTGGTAAGAGGCAAACCCTCTGCCTCTGACATGCAGCAACAGCAGCTGCACACTGCTGCGTGCAGCGTCTGGGGCGGGCGGACGCAAGGGGCCCACGGCCCCACATGTGGGCTCCACCTTGATGTGTATCTTCCATCTAATCCATTCATTTGGTGGACCCCATCCTCAGGTGGGCCCTCTCCGAATTGCAGCCCCATCCTTGGCTCGAGTGGCCCACATTGTAGGAAACAGTGGGATTGACCCTCTATCATTAAAACCCATTGTTGGGCCCACCTAAGTTCAGAATCAAGTTGAAATTTGTATTTACCCTTCATCTAGGTCTGTGTGACCTTACGAACGGTTTGGATGGCATTTAAACATTAGAGTGGGCCCCACATGGAGCCCACAGTGATGCACGTGTTCTACCTCCACCGTCCAGCGGACGGTGGAGCCCTCGGTGACGTGTGTGTTTTATTCACACCGTCCCTCTGGACGGTGGGCCCCTCCGCACGTGTGGACGGTGCGTGCGTGGGTGCATGGTCCACCGTGATGTGTGCTGGCCCACACTACAGGTGACAGTGTTGAATGAATACCCACAGTCTTAAAAAAAAAAAAAAAATCACAGTGGGCCCCCAGGTCTGTGTGACCCATCAATGGATGGATGGAAAGTAAATATTATGGTGGGCCCCTTGCCAGCCAGTTTGAATGGAAAATAAACATTTCGGTGGGCCTCTAAGGCATGTGGATTTAGGCCCATTTAACTTATATAAGGCCTATAGGACTAGGCCCATTTGATATTTATAAGTCCATGGGATTTGGCCATTTGGACGTTTAAGGGGCCTATGGGTTGAGGCCCATTTATTGAACACATGGGGCCCAATTGGTGTGGCCCATTTATTACATATTAGACTCATGAGGCTAGGCCCATTTGATGCAATTCAAGGCCCAACGGGTTATGACCCATTGCAATGGGCACAGGGCCTATTGGTGCGGCCCATTGATGTGGCCCGCTTGACGAATGGAAGGCCCATATGATATGGCTCATTTAATATATTTAAGGCCTAATGGGATGTAACTAAGGTCCATTGCAATGTGTGACCCCGACACGGATTATGTAACGATGTTTACGACGATCGTGCCTTGGGAACAATGTTGGTTTGACGTCCACATTGCGAGTGTAATGCTGGTTGGATGTCCACATTACGACTCTCCTTAGGGCCCGTTATTAGGCTCGTACTTATTGTGTATAGGCCATCCAGGCCCACCTGCATGGTAAGGATAGTTCATTTCATTATAACATGTTTAGTATAGTTTCATGGCTCATAATCATAAGCATCATATGTATGCTTGATATGAGAGGTGACTGATCATAGTATATGCCTTCGGGCGGGTTGTTTATGGGCTCCCGGTTAGGCGGTGTTACCCTACATGAGCGCACGATACGCGCAGGATTTATTGCATGACTGGATAGCGTGATTCATGCATTTCGCATTGTGTGATATGGTTATTCTACGCCCTAGCGACATCGGGGTCGTAGCCAATACAGACGCATCGTGGTTGACAGAATTGGATACTAGAAATCTTGTTCTACATGGGGTGCTATAAATATCTCTGGGTGAAAGTTCCTAAACCCTTATGGTACCAAGAGGTTGCTCCAACGTCTAGACCGAGTGGATAGATGAGCATTGAGTGTCGATTACCAGACGGTTATGCTCTCCACTGTGTCGTGGACGGTTGGAAGGGGGTGCGGCCTTACCCGACCGAGAGTAGGGGGCAATATTAGGCTGAGTTTGACCAGCTCGAGGAATGAGTCCGCTATCGACGAGTCGAGTCCGATATTGGCAGACAGATAGTGAGGTCTCTTTCACTTACCTTATTACGCGCGATGTGGCGGCATTCTGGTTTAGAGTGTACTAGACCCCGGTGATATCCCATATTTGAGCTGTATTGATGTGTGGACATAGATGAGGATCTATATGAGTTGCATTGCGCATCGCATGGCCTTGGGATGGCCGATACCATTCATGTCTTGCATCGCATAGCCTTGGTACGACTCATGATATTATGGATCTATCTGCATATTCCGTATTACTCCGACATTACATGTTCATATTACTACCTTGCGCACACACTTTCACCACCCTCTAAGCTTTCTATAGCTTATGCACGACCGTTGCGTGCAGGTGACGTTGGCTCGCAGCAGTGCTGAGGCAGGACCACGTTGTAGATCGTTTTGGAGTTTTGGTTCTTTACCATTGTATTTCTCTTTATGCTCATTATACTTGTAAAGTTTTTGATCATAGTGAAAATGTAATGGAGTTCTTGGTTGTTGTTTGTGGGTTATGCCTTTGGTTATACTTATTACGAATCAAACTGACGTTGAAAATCCTCCTCGTAGCATCCTAAGATCGAAACCTGACGAATGGGCGCTAGGAGCCGAGAATGGGGTTCTACGGAAGCTGTCAGCGTCGGATTCGACGATCGAAAATTTTATGAGCCCGGTTTTCGAGTTTGGGGCGTGACACAACTTGACTCTGTTCGAAATTTGTAGAGCCTGACCTGAACTCGATCTGATCCGGGACCAAGTCCGGATAATCTAACTCGAGCAGATCCGAACTCCTGCTAGCCTGAATCGATCTGAGTCCGACTCAGTTAGAAAAACTGAGTCGGATAGGATTGGGCAAGGCTCGAATCGTTCGTTTTTTTCAACGGTGTGGAAATCATTATTATCAATGTTTTGTATGGTGTGATTTACTTGATTATTGAATTTACTTAAAATTTATTATCAACCCCTAAAATGATCTGAAAAAAATTGATGGACGATGTAGATAAACAAAAAAAAATCAAGATGGCCCCACATAATTTACTCAGTAGGATAAAACTACAGCTATGTAACTTCTTGAAGAAGCTTTACACTAGAGACATAACTTCTTGAAGAAGCTTTATAATTGCTATTTGTAGCTAGCACTAGCTAGCCTATAGCTGCTCTTGGTAAGTGTCATGCGAAGACATCACTGACATTCCTCGATCTTCGAGTTGTGAGAATGATTCAAAGGAGATCAAAGTTACATCTTACGTGGGCCCCACAGTGATGTATTTATTATATATACACCGTTCATCTATTTTTAAAGATGATTTTAAAGCATTATCAAAAAAAAAAAATGAATCATATCCAAAGATCATCTGGACCACACCATAAATAGTGATTGAGATAATGATTTTCACCGTTAAAAAATTTGTAGGGCCCCACTATAACGTTTATTTTACATCAAATCTGTTTATGAATAGGAAAAATAAATTTTATAAGGTCATAAGTACCTGAATGAAGAGGAAAAACAAATTTCATATTGATCCAAAAATTTTGTAACATTAAAAAGGGTTTCAACAGCAAACGTTCAATCTCCCACTAGTTTTTTAAGTGTGGTCCAGTTGATGATTAGATCTATCTTTTTTTAAATCTTAATCCTTAAAATGAGCTCGCCAAATGGATGGACGGTTTGGATATAACACATTCCTCGTAATCGGACCCACTACACCAGCCGATTTGCTTCGTACACAGGCCAATATGCTTCCGTCAAATTCGGGTGTGACTGTCAAGACACAGCCTGTAAACAGCTGTATGTACCTGCTATAACTCTCTCTCTTTCGTATAGAACTATACACCATTTCTCAATATATATTTCTCTCCAACAGAGAAATCCCACGAAGCTCCAAAACCCAACAGCAAAAAAAGAAAGATTTGATCTATCAAAGGACATCTAGCTAGCCTTATTCTTACCTTCTTCTTCAACAGAAATAGAGAAACAGATATAGAGAGATAGAGTTGGGGGGCTCGGGTGTACATTGAGCGGGGTTTTTTGGCGTCGAACGAAAAGCCTGGGTGGTTAAACTTTTATTTAGAGATATATTTACATCCGGGTCGGGTCAGGTCAGGTAGGGTCAATTCGGACCATTTCAGTTTGAGTTTTTGGATCGGTTCTGTTCGGATACACTTTTATCCGAACCCAACCCGAAAAACGATCAAATTTGTATTGACAAACTCGATCAGGGCCGATCTAGGCTATCGGTTCTGTTCGGAATGGTACCGAGTCAAGTCGGATCCACCGGATCGGGTCCAACATGCCCACCTCTAGTTAGGGAGCTACCACTGTATGTTGACTAAGAATGAAATATATAAATCATTAAGTTTAACGATCAAAGTGCGGTGGTATGTATGGATCAAAACGAGTAAACAACGATGGGTAAAACATGGTGCGGTTCATTGCATAGTCAGGTAAGTGGAATCATTCCATAGATAGTGGTCCCCATAATCAGTTACCACTAATCATAACCCCCGTGTTGAGGGCCTATCTCCATCGCGATCCGTTTCGTTACACCCTAAGCTCGGACTCTCATTTTGATAGGAGTTTCCATAGAGAGAGATTTCAATAATGTGTGCCTTACAACTAATAAAATCTTATAGAGATTTCAGACATGCTTTAATAAATGAAATAAAACTCATGTATGCAAGCAGTTCATGAATCATATAATCCTATCTTACCAAATTCTAAAGCATGCATCTCAATTAGGCAAATCAAGTATTTTAGAAAATCCAAATCACATGTCCAAGATAAACTAATCGGTGATTTAACGGGTTCAGGAGCATACAATAGATTGGTCACATGATAATATAGATTAAGGGTTTAACCCATTTTAAAAGTATGCATACAATTGTTGTCCAACAGTATCTAAGCTATGAGGTAGGTATCCAATTAAACAAGTTGGATGATCATTAATCCTATGAGATCATTTACAATTATTATAAAGGACTACTACTAATCCAGTTTAGAGATGGAAAGCTCAAGGGGAAGAATTCATCACCCGGGGGTTCATAACTCCTTTCTTGATGTAGATTCATGTGATCAACCAGCGGTTTAACGTTGCATGACTGATTTCCTAGGTTTGTTTCCAACCCAAGAGTTCATATTAGACAGTATTTT
Organism: Magnolia kwangsiensis; assembly: GCA_037074715.1. Lineage (NCBI taxonomy): Eukaryota > Viridiplantae > Streptophyta > Magnoliopsida > Magnoliales > Magnoliaceae > Magnolia > Magnolia kwangsiensis. The sequence continues at coordinate 152,358,152 of CM073573.1, read as the reverse complement.
CAAGACTCTAGCTAATTGAAGTATTGAAGTTACACGGAGGCAAGGGAGGGCTCATAAGTTAGGTTATTTGGGCCCGCTTTAGGGTGGCTAGGCCTACTAGATTTTCGTCCCAACTAATGGCCTAGACCGGACCTTATATACATCAAGTGGGCCCATCGTGTTGTATACTACTATCTACACCATTCATCCATCCTTAGGGATCATTTAGAGCATTCTCCAAAAGAATGAATCATGTTGAAAGATCATCTGAACGATACCACAAATAGCAGTGGTGATAATGATTTCCACAGTTGGAACTCCACAAGGCCCACCATGGCGTTTACTTTCCATCCAATCTGGTCATATGGTCACAAGGACCTGGTTTAAGAGGATAAGCAATTATCATATTTATCGGAACTTTGGTGCTTCCAAAAAGGACTTCAATGGTGGACGTTCAACTCTCCACAGTTTTTTTTTTTTTTATGCGGTGTGGTCCACCTGATAGATCTGTCTCATTTTTAGTCTCAAGCCTTGAGACGAGCTTGCCAATTGGATGGATGGTTTAGATACAATACATGTCACATGATTAGGACCCACAGAACTACTGATGTACATACAGCAGGTATGCAGCCCGTGGGTCCCCACCGTCCAGATGAGGGACGGCTGGGATATAACGCATATCTCATGCTTGGACCCACAGCTCTATGGCTGATGGGAGGTATTCCAGCCCATCCAATTTCACAGAGGTGGGCTCTACGTGGGGCCCCACCATACAATACCACATATATATATATATATATATATATATATATATATATATATATATATATATATATATATATATATATATATATATATATATAAGGGCCAGCGTGCCAAACAAATGGATGGCAGGGATATGACACATATTTCGTGACCAGGGCCCACCGTCCAGATGGATGTCTGGGGTGGGTCCTATCCATTTTGAGTGTGGCATGGCCCACCCGCTTGATGTTGGGGGTTTTGCCCTGCAGAATCACACAGATCTAGATCTAGGATAGCAATCCAATGGCACCAAGCACACAAGAGAACACAGAGAACACCCAGATTTAACGTGGAAAACCCTTTCGAGAAAAAACCATGGCACAAAGCGACAGATCTCCACTATGAAAGCATCAATTACAAAGAGAAAGGACTTACCCGATTTGAACAACCTTGAATCTCACCCTTGCTACACCCTTTGGAGACCCTAGAACCCCTTTATAAAGCTTTTGTCATACCTAGAAAAGCCCTAGGAATACCTATTTATAGTTTAGGCAACTTCCCTTTTGCATCCCGGTTGCGAAAGGACTCAAATCCGCAGTTTCGCACAAAATCGTGGAACAAACTACGTAACGTACGACCAGTCCTGGGAGAGATACGACCAGTCGTACTACGACCGGTTTTACAGTCCTTATGACCAGTCCTAGGCCCCGAAAAAAAACAGCACAACTCGCTGGACTTCGAGTCGTGCCAGGGCTCGAACCTACGACCGGTCGAGTACCTCCCACGACCGATCGAGCAACATGAAAACTTGAAGATTAAAGGCTTCTCCTCAACAATCTCCACCAAGTCTTCATTCTTCAACCGTGTAGCTCCTTGACCTCTTCTCTTATTTCTGCATCTCATCATAGCTCAAGATCACATTGGCCAATCAGTGCCAATCAAGGATCTAATAGATACATGCTATACTGTCGGTGCGAATATCTCTGAGAAGCCGATCCCTTCTCTCTGAGCATAACCCATCGCCACCAACCTCGCTCTGTATCTATGTTGTATCCTCCTGAAGATCTACCTGCATCCAACGGCTTTCCGGTCCACTGGAAGCTTCACCCACTCCCAGATGTCGGTCTGGTACAACGAATCCATCACATTACCCACAGTTACCTTTCACTTTTCAGCAACAGGCTCACCTAGAGCCATCTGAATAGAAGATGAATATCCTGCAAAATTTGAGTCGTCCATGTACCTCGCCGATGTCCTGCGCGCGATCATGCCATGTGATTCTTCACATAGGTGGCTGCTCCACCTACTCTGTATCCCTGTCCGCGCGTCTCAGCCTTCCTGCCCTGCCCACTCATGTGGCCATGTCCAACATGCCACACACGTGCAGAGGTGAAATCTGCTACATCCACCGTAGCTCCACCTTTTGAAGTGCTCCCGATCAACTTGTATAAGTTACCGAGTCGTTGCGCCTTCATGACTACCCGTGCCCCCTTGGATACTTTAAGAGCACCATCAATACCTATGTACTTACATCCTTTTGCCTCAAGCACACCAAGAGAAATCAGATTCTGTTTCAAATCAGGAACGTGCCTTACATCTGTCAAGGTACGCTCCACCCCATCAAATATCCTGATGCGCACAGAACTAACCGCCACAACATTACAAGCAATGTCATTGTCCATAAATACCTGTCCACCATCGCACTCCCTGTAACTGGTGAACCAACTCCGATGAGGAGTCATGTGAAAAGATGCCCCTGTGTCTAGCATCCACTCATCCTTACGATCATCGTATGACCGTCTGAGCGAAAACACAGATAAAACATCACCATCACATCCACTCGATCCATCTGACGTGACAACATTAGCCTCCCTGCATGAAGCCTCGGAATCTTTCCTCTTCAATTTAGAATTTTTACAATCCCTCTTCACATGTCCTTCTTTCCCACAATTCCAGTACTTTACATTTTCTTTGCCCTTGCCCCTAGATTTGGATCTAGAACCAGAAGAACCTGTACTTTGTCCAGAATTCCTACCCACTGTAAACAGTGCATCAGAAGACGTCCCCATGTCATTATTCAGTTGTCTCATAGCCTTCCCTTGAAGGGCTGAGATAACAGTATCGACACTCAGGATTTTATTCATGCTGCACATAGTGTCCTTGAATGCCTCATAGGACGCCGAGAGAGAATTCAATAACATGCATACTTGTTCTTCATCTTTCATCACTTCCTCCATATCTAGCAATTTGCAAATCAATTTATTAAAGTTGCTGATGTGAGCCTCCAGATCTCCACCCTCTGCCATCTTGAAGTTATACCACTGTCGCTTCAGGTGTAAGCGATTTTCTGAGGATTTCTTCGCATAGACATCCTCTAACTTCGCCCACAAACCAGCCGCAGTTTTCTCCCTCATGACGTTGTAGAGAACCTCATCCATGAGACATAAACGGATCGATGATAAAGCCTTCTTATCAAGAGTATTCCATTCATCATCTTTCATAGTAGACTTCCGCTCCTCAAGAGCACCATCCTCGCCTTGCTTGGTTAACAGGCTAATCATCTTAACCTTCCATAACTCAAAATTATTTTTTCTTGAATACTTCTCAAACTCATACCTGACACTCACCATTATTACTAATCCCTCAGATTCAGATCTGTGCCCCAACTTTTGCTCTGATACCAGTTGTTGGGGGTTTTGCCCTACAGAATCACACAGATCTAGATCTAGGATAGCAATCCAATGGCACCAAGCACACAAGAGAACACAGAGAACACCCAAATTTAACGTGGAAAACCCTTTCGGAAAAAAACCAGGGCACAAAGCGACAGATCTCCACTATGAAAGCATCAATTACAAAGAGAAAGGACTTACCCGATTCGAACAACCTCGAATCTCACCCTTACTACACCCTTTAGAAACCCTAGAACCCCTTTAGAAAGCTTTTGTCATACCTAGAAAAGCCCTAGGAACACCTATTTATAGTTTAGGCAACTTCACTTTCGCATCTCGGTTGCGAAAGGACTCAAATCTGCAGTTTCGTGCAAAATCGTGGAACAAACTACGTAACCTACGACCGGTCCTGGGAGAGCTACGACCAGTCGTACTACGACCGGTCTTACAGTCCATACGACCAGTCCTAGGCCCCGAAAAAAAATAGTACAACTCGCTGGATTTCGAGTCGTGCCAGGGCTCGAATTTACGACCGGTCGAGCACCTCCCACGACCCATCGAGCAACATGAAAACTTGAAGATTGAAGGCTTCTCCTCAACACTTGAGACGATGAGGCCCACTGAGGTATAACGTGGGGCCCACATGCTGCTGCAGGGTGCAGCCCACCTGTTGGCGTGGTGCAGCCCCCCGAGCATCAACGTGAGGCCCACCATCAGTGGCGTGGCCCACAGAGAGTTTTCCCAGTTAAACTCCCAGCCGTTTCATGCTGATTTTCAGCTGCGCTCCAGTTGCAATCTCGGCTGTTTTCAAACAGCATGTTCAGCGGTGTTTATGCAATAGCTGAGTGCTGTTCTCATGGCCTGCTGAAACTCGGTTTGCTAGGGTCCAACACCTCCTTGTTTAGATTGATTAACGATCTAGCAGAATGTCTGCTTTCCGCCGGCCCCGCTTTTAGCTCAAAACGTGGCCCTCTTGTTGCAACGCCACCAGCCCAAAAACGGCCTGATAGGTGCGTTTTGCTTAGCCAGATTTCCGGACTGCTATCAGTCCGTTTTTCTGGGGCGGGTTGTGGCTCAAACAGGGCCTGTTTGTAGGCCGATTCTTAGACTGAGTTTCAGCCCCTAGCTGAGGTCATTCACAGGCCATTGTTCGGCCTCAAACAGAGTCTGCACTCAGGCCATGTTCGGCCTCAAACAGAGCCTGCACTCAGGCCATGTTCGGCCTCAAAACAGAGCTTGTTCTTCGGCTCTGTCCAAGCTTCTCCATGGTCAGCTTTTTGGCCCCAAACGTGGCTTTCAACAGGGCTGATATCAACCTGAGAATGAAGAAGAAGAACAGAAGAGGGATGAGGCTGAGTTTGGCCGAGTTACCTGGCTGGATAGCGTGCTCACGCCCGGTCTCTCTCCCTCTGCTCTTTCTCTCCTTTCTCCCTCTCTTTTCTCTCCCTTTTCCTTCCTTCTTTCCTTTCTTTCTGTGTGGGATTCGTTGGGCAACAATGCCTATTTATAGGCAAGGCAGAGGAGCCACCGACGGCTTTGCCAGCTCTCTTCATACCGCAAACAGAAAGCCCCTGCTACTTTATTAAGGCTTTCCCTAGCCGTTTTTGGCAATGACGGGACTCTCCCAGCTGGCCCATAGAAGGCCTGAATCCCCTGGGTAATGGTGGTGTTGGCTTGCAAGAGAACCCATCGGATTGTCCTTTCCTTCGGATCTCAGCCACTCGTGAAAAGATTGGACGGCTGGGACTGTTCTCTCTCATCCCAATGAAGGGATCCAAGATCCTATACCTTTCTATTCAGTGGGACACAACGAGTGGAATGGACGGTTTGGATCTTTCAGAAAGTGGCCGGAGTGGCTCACTTTTAGGTTTGAAATCCGTCAGATTCAAATATCCGAAATGGCGGGAGAACTCGCTTTATTTGTAATTGTTCGGTCAACAACTATTTGACCGATACTTGTGGTTCGGTACACCTCGCACAGAGTATTTTGTATTGCACATGCACCGTGTGTGGGGCCCATGACGATGTTCACCTCAGATCTATTCCGTCCAAACACATTGGGAGCCTTATATGGTGGTATCGACCTACTTTGGGCCTATGGCGAGGTCCATGTGGGCCGTTACACACTTCTCTGGGCTGTATTTGGCCCATGTGACACAATCTGATGGTCAGATGGGCTTGATACTCGTTTTCAATGGTAAAATACATTTTTATAGCATGTTGGTACCTTTTTGTCTACTCACTAACTTTCATAGATTGAGTTTTCAGAATATTGCTAACACAAGTTGTCTTAGAAACTAATGGGATTTCAGTCGTACGATCATGCTTACCTCTTTAACTGGTGTGGAGTATAAATTGAATTTCCAAGGTCATGACGGATTGTCTCAATGTTGCTTGGAACTCCCACCCTATACGTGTTAAGTCATTTGATAAATTGATTTTGTATTTTAATAGTTGTGGGTTTTTTAAAGGTAACACCTGAATACCGAGGTACACCAAACTTTCCTAGAGTAGTCGTTAATGAATGAAACAAACTATGATGACCATCTAATAAAAATCTTTAGCAATGACCCTCATACGTCAGAGTGCACATAATCAGACGCTTCCTTACATACATGTTTTTCATATTTAAAAGATAATCTAGATTGTTTACCACATATACAATGCTCGCATATATTTAAATTAAAATTTTAAAAAATTGGAATCAAATACTGATTAGAAAGTACCTTCATGCACTGCTCACTCATATGCCCAAGACAAGCATGCCACATACGTAAAGACATGGAACTGCAATAGTTGCTGCCACTACACTTGCTGAAGTGCTCCCGATCAACCTGTAGAGGTTTTCGTACTTTGTGTTCTCATAACTATAAGTGTTTCTTTTGAAACTTTAAGGACACCATTAATACCAATGAACTTGCACCCTATAACCCCACCGTGATGTATCTTGTCCATGCACATAGTTCATTCATCTTGCGAGCTCATATTAGAGCATGATCTTAAACATAAGTCAGATCAAAAGCTCAAGTAAACCACAATAAGAAAAGTAGTGGGGATTGAATGGCCACCGTTGAAACTTTCTTATGGGCCACTTCATAACTGTCACATGGAAGTGAAAGCACAAAAATCGCTTGATCTAAAATTGGTGGCCAATAAGAAGTTTTAACAATGGGTGTTCACTTTTGGATTGTTTTTTTTTTGGTGTGGCCCACCTCAGTTTTTAGATTTATTTCATTTTTGAGCTAGCCTAAAATAATATGGAAGAACGGTGGGTGGACCCAACCTAATATATGTGTTTTATCTATGCCATTCATTTTATTTTTTTCCCCATATCATTTCAGGTAAAAAGCTAAAAAATGAGGCATCGTATCATTTGATGTGAAGGACCTAAAAATGAGGAAGGAAGCTTAAGCATACCATATATGGGATTATCATTTAACTTTTTTTAGGGCTAACTAATGTTTATTGGCAGTTAACCCGTTCATAATTATAAAGATGTAAGGAAAATACAAATATGACCTTCATCCATAACTTCTCTCGCCCAAGAAGTTTTCAACGGTAGGCATTCAATCCGGTTGATGATGGTCAACACACCATCGTAGTTAGTAGTGTGAGATGCACCACGCACTCCGCTTCCGCTGCACGGCTCATTCGTCACAAACACATGCTCGAGGTAAGCTCCACCGGACGAATAGCCCAGATCTAGCACGTGTGTGCCATGTTGGCACACAATCTCCCACGTGCCAACAAGGGAACGGAAACGGATCGGCTACTCACCCTGCCGCTAGCCGATGGCTAGTGGTCGGTGCTACGTGGGCCCTCCGTGATGTGTGTTTCATCCAAGCTGGTATGAGCCCAGAAATGAGGTTGATCCAAATCTCAAGGACCGCACAATGTTGATTGAACGCCCACCGTTAAAAACTTCTCAAGGTCTATAAAAGTTAAACTGATATATATTCCCTTCATCCAAGTCTGCATGGCCTAATCCACAGCTTAGATGTCAAATAACCATTACAGTGGGCCCTCGGTGCTTTTTAATGGTGGACATTCAATCACAACTATTTTCCTATAATATGGTTCACCTGTGATTTAAATCTAACTCATTTTTTAGATCAAGCCTTAAAATTATCTTTCTAAATGAATGGACGGTGCGGGTCAAATACGTACATCATGGTGGGTCCACATAACAACGGCCACTAGCCACCCAGCTGATGTCAGCGTCACTAGCGAAACCGCCGTGAACAAGGGAAGCCGATTGCCTGGTAGGGGTGCACACGGGTCGGTTCGGTTCGATTTTGGGGTGAAATCGGAATCGAACCATCCCAAACGATTCTGCAACTATTAGAATCGGAACCTGACCGTTAGCACCCTGGAACCGAATCGGAACCGGACCGTGAAGAACGGTTCGGTCCCAGATCGGATCCACGGTTCACAAGACCCATCTCTCATTTTATATAAATTGAAAATTGAAGCATGCCTTCATTATACCTTGAGCAAATTTCACAAGACCCATCTCTCATTTTCCAGATTGAAATCAAAGTAAGGAAAAATTGTGTATAATAACAAGATTAAAAAAAAATAGAAGCTAAAATATACAATACCCATATAAGAAAAATGATTGAAATTCATAAAGGAGAGAAATCAGTACAAAAGAGTATGAAGAAGAGAAACCCATCTCAGCAAAAATGAAAACCTCACAAGAAAAGGTGAAAATGAGAAAATCCATGTTTTAAAACCATGCTTAGAAGAGAATAAGAGTTATAAAGAAGTTGGGTTTTTGGAGACTTATTCTAAAAACATGGTTAGAAGAGAATAGGAGTTACCGAGAAGTTGGGTTTTTGGAGACTTACAGAGAAATCAACGGTGAAGATTGTTTATCATGTCGTGGAATAAGGCAGTCATGACTCGCTAATATGTAGCTCCTGCATTCTTCAGCCGAAAGGGTATGACCCGATAGCAGAAAGTTCCCCACGGAGTGATGAAGGAAGTCTTCTCCCGATCTTCAATGGCCATCTTGATCTGGTTATAACCGGAGAAATCGTCCATGAAGGAGAAAACCTTGTGTCCAACAATATTATCTACCAGTGTGTCGATGTAGGGCAGAGGGAAGTCATCCTTAGGACTGGCTTTGTTGAGGTCCCTAAAATCGATACACATTCTGACTTTTCCATCCTTCTTTGAAACTGGTATGATGTTTGCGAGCCATTCTGGGTAGTTGGAGACTACCAAGAATCCCGCGTTGTATTACTTGATGACTTCATCGCGGATCTTCAGGGGCCATTCTGGCTCATTCTTCATAACTTTTGCTTAACAGGGTTCATGTCTGGCTTTGTTGGCAAATGGTGCCACACCAGATCTTCATCGAGTCCTGGCATGTCCTCGTACGAGAAGGCAAAGTTAGACAACCTCAGTTTCAGAAACTCCATCATCCTCTACTTATGTTCCGGGGAGAGTGATCTTCCGATGCGCACCTCTCTAGGGAGTTTCGCCGACCCTAAGTTCACAATTTCAAAATCATCTGCTACAACATTGGCCTTTGTTTCGAACTTTTCGAGAGAGTCCTCGATTTCACGAGCGGTATCATCATTTCCCTCATCCAGGGCTTCATCCAAACCCATGAGCTCGAAGTCTAACTCTAGATCGAAATCATACGAGTCAACCTCAAATTCCTGCGTTGTGAGCGAAGTGTTTGGCACAGTGATTTTTGAAAAGTTTTCTATTATTTTTATATTTTGAAAATTTTATGATGTTTTGTGGTTTTGAGGAATATTTGATTTTTATTTTGTATTTTTGGGAATATGTGATGTTTTTGTGTTTTAAAAATTTTCTGATTTTTTGGTGTAGTCATGGGGTCCTAAACAGGACGGTGTTGCAAACCATGATAGATCCTGTCCTGATTCGGGGTACCAACTGCAATTTACATTGGCATTTTTTTTAGGTCGGCCTCCATGGATGGTTCATCGGTTGATTGGATTGGTAGGGGGATGGTTGACCATTGCGGTTCTTTCCCCTTTTCGATCCTGCTATTCTGACCTGGTTGTTCTTGTAGATCATCTGTTCTGATGACCATGATGTCTCTCGGGCTGGGCTCAAAGTGGTAATCTTAGTCCATCTCTTCACCTATCAATTGGAGCTCTTCTGGCTCTTCAAGTTCACCTTATGATGGAACCTTAATGTCTGTCCAGTCAAGTCAGGGTCATTTCCCTTTGTCAATCCAATGGATGGGCTGCTTCTGCCCCTTGTGTTGCTGAGCTGATGGCGGGGATGTGTCCCCTTAACTCTGAGTGGAGATGAGTACTTCCCCGTTCCTGCCCATTTTCTTTGTAAGGGGCACCTCTGGTTTTAAGTCCTTTGTGGGTGGACCCTTTTCCATGCCCCTAGCCTCATGTGGGGGTTCTGCCCCTTACGCTGGATGTGTTTTTGATGCCCTAAGGATCCTATCCCACCTTATCGGTGGCCAGACAGACTTCCGGTTGGAATGTTCTGAGAGTTTAAGTCGCTGGAGGTGGTCCTCAAGGGAGATCATCGTTTCTTCACAAACTGTCCCGACTCTGATGAACTTGATGGGTGCGCACTTAAATGGTTGACCCTTTCTTGGCCTTTCAGCTTGATCTTCTGGTGTCGGTTAATATCCCAGCCCCGTCTCTGCATATTGTGTCATGCCCCAAACTCGGAAACCAGGCTCACAAAATTTTCGATCACCGAATCTGACGGCGACAGCCTCTGTAGAACCCCATTCTCGGCTCCCGGCTCCCATTCTTCAGGTTCCGATCCTGGGATGCTACGAGGAGGATTTTCAAAATCAGTTTGATTCTTGATAAGCATAACCAAAGGCATAACCTACAAACAACAACCAAAAACTCTATTACATTTCCACTATGATCAAAAACTTTACAAGTACAATGAGCATAACGAGAAATACAATGATAATAAACCAAAAGCTGTAAGATAATCTGCCACGTGCTCAAGCCTCAGCGCTGCTGCGATCCAACGTCACCTGCACGCAACGGTCGTGCATAAGCTTATAGAAAGCTTAGAGGGTGGTGAAAGTGTGTGCACAAGATAGTAATATGATCATACAATATCTGAGTAATGCGGAATATACTGATGGATCCATGAATACCGTTAGCCTACCAAGGTTATGCGATGCAAAGCATGAATGATGTCGGTCATACCAGGGCTATGCGATGCAAGATGCAAGTCAAGCATACAATCCTCATATAAGTCCACATATCAATACAGCTCAAATCTAGGATATCACCGGGGTCTAATACACTCTAAACCAGATCTCTGCCTCATCGTGCGCAATAAGATAAGTGGAAGAGACCTCACTATCCGTCTGTCAATATCAGGCTCGACTCGTCGATAGCGGACCCATTCCTCGAGCTGGTCAGACTCAGCCTAGCATTGCCTCCTACACTTGAGCGGGTAAGGCCGCACCCCCTTCTAACCGACCACGACACAATGGAGAGCGCAACCATCTGGTATTCGGCACTCAACGCTCATCTACCCACTCGATTTAGACGTTGGAGCAATCTCTTGGTACCATAAGGGTTTAAGGACTTTCACCTAGGGATATCTATAACACCCCATGTAGAACAAGTTTTTTGGTATCCAATCCTGCCAACCACGATATGCTTGTGGAGGTTATGGTCCTGACGTCACATGTCACGTAAATGCGAGATGCATGAGTCACATTATACAATCATGCAACAATCTCGTGTGCATCATGCGCTCATGTGGGACACTCCATCTCATAAGGAGTCCCGTAAATGTCTCAGCCCAACTGCTTATGCGATGATCAAACATTCCTCACTTCAAGCATGCATATGATGCGTATGGGCATGAATAATGGAATTATACTAAGCATGTTACAAAGTAATGAATTATCCTTACACTGCAGATAGGCCTAGACGACCTACACACAACAATTACGGCCTATCAGTGGCCCTAGGGAGAGTCATAATGTGGACATTTAACCAACACTATACTTGCAATGTGGACGTCAAACCACCATTGCTCCCAAGCCATAACCCGTAGTAAACATCATTACACAAACCATGATGGGTTCACACATTATAATGGACCTTAGGTACATCCTATTGGGCCTTCATTACATCAAATGAGATACATTAGTGGGCCTTACGTTCATCAAATGGGCCGCATTACTGGGCTTCACCAATGGCCTTAAGTATATTACAATAGGTCATAACCCATGGGCCTCAGAGTACATCATAATGGGTCTAATCACATGGGCCTTATGTGTCTTAAATGGGCCTAATCCCATGGGCTTTATACATATCAAATGGGCCTAATCCTATAGGCCTTACATAAATCAAATGGGCCTAAACCCATATACCTTATATATCAAATGGGCCTAAATCCATAGGCCTTACATAAATCAAATGCGCCTAAATCCATAGGCCTTATATATCAAATGGGCCTAAACCCATAGGCCTTACATAAATCAAATGGGCCTAAATCCATAGGCCTTATATATCAAATGGGCCTAAACTCATAGGCCTTATATGTCAAATGGGCCTAAATCCATAGGCCTTATATGTCAAATGGGCCACACCCAAACATAGGTGGCCCACTTGATCATAGATCGGTCTCATTCTTCAACTCATGCCTTAAAATGATCTTTTCAAGTGGATAGACGGTCTGGATGCACCACATGCATCATGGCGGGTCCCACTGTCGCTGGACAGTGCAGATAAAACACATGCATCACAGAGGGCCCCACCGTCCGCTGGACGGACGGTGCAAATAAAACAATTAAACCATGGTGGGTACCACCGTCCGCCTGGACGATGGATGTAAAACACATACATCACTGTGGGTCCCATGTGGGGCCCACCATTACGTTTACAAGTCATCCAATCCGTTCATAAGGTCACTCTGACCTGGATGAAGAGAAAACATAAATTTCAGATTGATTTAAAACTTCCGTGGCCCATAAAAGGGGCTTAAATGGTAGAGGTTCGATCCCCCTGTTTCTTGTAGTGTGAGCCACCCAAGTCATGGATGGGGCTGAAATTCGGAGGGGGCCCACTACTGGGGGTGGCCCACCTCATGAACAGGTTGGATGACAAATAAACATCACGGTGGGGCCCACATGCAGGACCGTGGGCCCCTGGCGTTCGCCCGCCCAAACGCAGGACGCTGGCACGTCTTCTCTGTCTGACAGCAGCAACAACAACAATGCTGCTGTTGTTTTTTTTTAAAAAAAAAAAAACATGAGTTTTCATGGTTTTTCAAAGGTAGGGCCCACATCAACTGAATCCAGCCCGTCCATTACGTTCTGTGGCAGCGTATAGAAAAATTCTGGGGAACTTTAGATGGTGGAGATCACTATTTACTCAGTTATGGCCCACCAGATGTTCCAATCAATCTCATCTTTTGGATCAATACCTAAAATGAGTCGGTGTACAGGATAAACGGTGTGGATTTAATACATACATCAAGGTGGGGCCTATGAGGGTGGACCACCCCTAAAGCTTAAAGACAAGCTCACATTTGTGTTCTTATCCAACCCACGTCCAGCGTCCCTGGACGCTGGACGTTGTACATTCATACATTAGAGGTGGGCCCTGCTTATGGTGGGCCACCTCATGGAGGATAGTGTGTATACAACACATATAAGGTGGGCCCCACTTGAGGATAGCTTGGGTAAAATAAATACTTCAAGGTGAGGTCCATGCAAGTGGGCCACACAAACACATCTTTATCTAAAAAAAATGAAAAGGGGAGGGAGAGAGAGAAAGAGAGTGGGACACGCGTGTGATGGAGGGCTCCGCCACTATGATCCCTCTCTTATATGAAATCATACATCAATGGATCCCTCTATACATTGGATCACCGAAATTGAAAATCAACGGTGAAGATCTTTTCCCCACCATTATGGACGGTCTAGATAACCTTCCTAATGTAACGAAATAAACATCATGATGGGGTCCATGGAGAATGGCCCCACCATGGATGATCATGATGATCAAAGTGGGCCATCGGCCACAACTTAGGGTCCCAAGTGAGATCCAAACCATTGATCGGTTGGTCTCACTTGGCCCAACTTAAAAACATGAAAAATTACTATCATCAAGCATCCACCGTTCGATCTTCTTACTCCTATGGGTTCCTTAGCACCTTAGCTTTGATTCCAATAAAGGAGATGAGGAATGGATGGCTAGGATGGGAGATCTTGGGATGGAGAGGTGGGCCACACTTGGAGTTTTGAAAGAGAGGGAGGGCTCATACGTAGGGAGTTTTGGTTGCTTGGAAAGAGTTTGAAAATGAGAGAGACTTGTAAAGGGAGAGAGAGAGGGAGAGAGAGAGAGAGAGATAGAGAGAGAGAGTGATGGGTGATGGATGTGGTGAATGATGGGTGTGTAAGAAATTCTTGACTTTTGTGGCTGCTTGGGTATGGGTGAAAGGTGATGTGTACTTGACATGTACTTGACATGTGATGTGATAAGATTTGATTGATTGATGAGATTGATTTGACAAGTCGTAGAGATTCTCTTGGGTTTCGCAACGCGCAGCATTTTTCTCGCACCGAACATAGCCCACATCTCCTGACCAGGGTATCGCCTTGGCACGCGAGACGTGACATCGGAATCGCAACGACGGCACGGTCGCTATGGTAAAGGTCTTGGGTTGAGTCGATACGGGTTGACGGCATATGAATCAGGGTCACGCGTAAATATCGGTTAAGGGTCAAAGGTTGCTGGAATTCGACCGGTAAGATTGTGGAAGTCTATGAAACGGTACGGACTAAGATATGGGTCTTACACATTGGCATGTGCTGGCTTTACCACCATACCTTTTTCATGGAATTTAGTTCGGTAGTTCAAATTAATCGCTCAGCAGGGGGAATGACATATTCAGCAGCAAGAGGTCGTGTATTAGCGATTGCGTTTACAATTTCAAACTCAAAACTGTGGTACGGTACGTTACCTCTGTATGTTGAATGTTAATCATTGGGATGTCGATTTCTAGGATATTGACCGTTACTAGTAAGATGGTTTCTGGCTCAGTCAATACTGTAATGATTCGATTTTTCGAAGGAAATTTCATCCTTTGATGGAGGGTAGATGAGATGTCTCCAACAGTATGGAGCCATGGCTGCCCCAACAGAAGGTTAAATAAAGTAGGAATGTCAATGGCCTGGAACGTGACGAGGGTCATGTTTGGTCCGATATGCAATTCAAGTTCGATTTCTGCCTCTACCTGTCTTCGGGAGTTATCGAAGGCTCTAACGCTCATGGTGCTGGGTCTGAAAGAAGATGATTTTATCCCTAACCGTTCGTTAGTCCTTAAAGGGTAAACGTTAAGGCTGCATCCATTGTCAATGAGCACGAGTGGGACCTTAAAATTCTTGTGTCGCGCAACTATGTTCAATGAATGCCCATGTTTGTGACCTTCAGGTGGTAATCTTTGTCAGAGAAGGTGATTGCTCGTGGTGTAAGGAGTTGTCTGATCATGCCTGCCACCATTTTAAGAGGTATATTTGGAGAGATATGTGCATCATTCAGGGTTTTTGCAAAGATCTCTTGATGTGATCTTGAAGTACATAAGAGCTCCTAGATGAAAATTTGTGCGGGGATGGTTTTGAGTTGGGCTGATATGTCATAAGCAGCATCGGTTTTGCAAGCGGTTCCTGCCGAAGCTCCCCGGGCTTCTTTTGGGTTCTGGTTATCTCTCCTGAAATATCTTCCATTATTGCCTAGTTTAGCGCATTCTGGGTAATGCAATGGGACTACTTTTGGGTTGTAGGATGGAACCGTTCTTCCTTCCAGGTATATCAGTGGTTCTTGAGGCTGAGAGTCCATGGCTGGAATTATTTGTGATGGGTTCGATGATTTCCTTTGAGGTGCTTCCGACTCTTAATCGGGTTTGGCCATGGGATTCTCTTCCCTCTTTTGAACTTCAAGAGGAATCTTTTGGGCATGTGCTGTTGGTGAGGCATTAGAAAATTTGGTTCTTGAACTGGGAGTGCCCCTTGCAAAGTTAGTGGGGATAAATCGGGAGGCCTATTGGGAGAATGACGGGTTCAAAATTCGACCTTTCTGGGTTTATCGAGTTTAGTACTGGACATGTCCCTTGGGGAGTACTGGGTTGAGGATATGACCTAGTGGATGCTAGGGGAGCCCCTTGCAAGATGAGAGGCTGAGTTGTCGGTGTTGTCTCAAGGAACACGAGAGGTTATGCTATTGGTGCTGCTTTAAGGAATACTGATGGCCCAGATGATGGCACATGTCGGTATGCCCATGTCCGATTTGTTGTATCGGGCATGATTGCTTGTATAAAATGATGCGGAGATGAGTGCATGGGTTGCCCTCCTTTAATATGGTTGACGGTAGAGGTGTCGGATGTACCGGGTCCCGCTTGATGTGATGGCAAGGGATTTTGGAGAATGTTGGCCTGAGCCATATTGTTGGCCTGTGAGGTGATTGCGATCTTCTGGCTTTCGATTAGATCTTGGACCACATGCTTCAAAGAGAAGCATCGGTCTATTAGGTGGCTAGGAGCTTGATAATATGAGCAATACTGGTTTTCATTGTAACCGGGTGGCAATGGATTGGGTGGAAAACGCGGCTATAGTGGCGTCAGGAGTTACTTTTGCATTAGCATTGTCAGAACTTGACTGTATATTTGCGTCAAAGGGGTGAACTTCCTTCCCAACATTGCTTGCTTGTATGGACCTTGCACATTCCCTCTGGGCTGTTGCTATTGTTGTTAAGACGGCTGTCCCTGATATCTGTGTTGGGCTTGTTGTGGTTGGTACTTTCTATTTGCTTATGGCTGATATTGCCTATCTTGCAGTGGCTCCATTTGTGGAGCATACTGATTGCCTTGAGTGTTGGTGACGATGTTGTTAACCTCTAAGTGCGTTGCGCAGGAGTAGTGCCGTTTCCATTTCCGTATCCAACGAGTTTCCCCTCGACTTTGTTTCTTCTAATTGTAGGGGTCTGATGTGGCCATGGGGAAATAGTTTCGGCCCTAATCCTAGCCTCCACTTGTTCACCCGCTCGGATGAGTTGAGAAAAAATTCACATATGGATACGAGATTAGATATCTTTAAATGCTGGAGTTTGCTGAATGTACTATCATGAATATCTGTTCCTCGTCATCGATGGGGTTTCTCATTTGGGCTGCCATGGCCCGCCATCATCGTACATATGTTGACAATGATTCATCACTTTTTTATCTCAAGGTAGCCAGGTCAGATCTTCGTGGAGCCATATTTAGGTTGTATGAGAACCTGTCAATGGAGAGCTTTTTCCAAGTTCTGATTAGATGGTTGTCCAATGAGGTGTACCAATCCAAGGCATTGCCCTTAAGGAATTTCTGAAAGAGCCGTATCAAGACTCCATCATTCCCTGCTATAGCATTGAGTTCCCCATAAAATGATTTTAGATGTGTTATGGGACACCCACTATCGTCATACCTTTTAAATTTAGATACCTCAAAGTTTGGGGGCACTCGAGCGTTTAGGAAGGGACAAAGATCCCTGAACTTGGTGGATGGGTGATCCACTCCTTGCTGTCTCTGGAGTTAATTTTGCACCATCTGTAACTTTTCTCGTAGTTCCTCGATCTCTGACTTTCCTTGCGGTGGATATCTTGCCCCTTGTTATAGGGCTTATCTTGCTTCTTCTTCATATGGATCCAGAATGGGGGTTGTTGAAAAGATGGCAGACTCCTAGTGGCGGGAAGTAGCTGGAATTGAGCACCGCTCCCTTTCAGAGGAGGGTGTGATGTTCGAAAATGGCTCCCACTTGGGGTATCTGCCAATTCCGAAATATTTCTCCCGTTAGGGGGAGTGAATTGGACTTGAAACTGGCCCCCTTCGTGGGCATCCGCCAGTTCTTGTCTGTGGTTCTTGTTAGGGGAAACCTGTATTGTAGCCTAATTATTGTGATGTGTTGAATAAAGAGGTGCGGGAGAGTCATTTGCTGATTGCTGTTGATCTTGTGCTGACTCTTCCGGGAGAGGGAGCATGGGATTTACTGGAGGAACGAGGGAGAAGACAAAAGGAGTTTGAGGGACTGAACTGTTTTGTACACTAGGCTGGGTTGCCTGTGTGTTTGGTGTGGCATTTGACACAAGGCAAAGTAGCAGCTCTTGCACTGCTCGAAGACTTTTGACCATTTCTTGCATGGTGGTGTTGGCTTGTGGGTCTACCGGAACCACTGATGGTAGCAGCGCGGGTGCTGGTGTAGGTGCAGGTGCTAATGTTTCGGGAGCTGGCTGAGTTGCTGGCTCCTCTTTATGGGTAGAACTAATTTAATATGTTAGCCCATCCTACGATTTGAAAGAGGGGAACAATGCTGAACAGTTCCAAATGATTTGAGTTGACAGTCCACTCAACAATCACATTACGGAGATGAATATCCCGCACATATTTGGGGTCTTCTTCGGGTGAACAAAGATGACACACTATGATTGAAGTGGAACGGGAAGAAGAGGGACCATGAAAGGCTCTCTTCTTATTTCTACCTTCCATAACACAAAGAATATAAGAAATACAAGTAATGTAAGAAAGGAAAGATGGGTTTCAAGGAAATCAGATTTTTTACAAGAAAATCCAATAAACCACTAAAAACCTTGAAATAAACTACAAAATTAAGGAAATGGAAGTGTAAAGAACCTAAATCCATAAGAAAAATGAAAAACATAGTCTAACCATGAAGGAATCAAAGGTGGGTTCGACTGGTTATAGTAGGGATGGTTGGAGAAGATGAAAAAATCAAAGAAAAAGTCTTTTTACATAATAAAAAGCCCCAAATCCAAGCAACTTGACTGGTCAAGTACATACTCGACCGGCCATACAACGACTGGTCGACTGTGTACTCGACTGGTCGTGCATCTCATAAATTTTATATTTTTTCATATTTTTTATATTTAAAAATTTGTTGGTTGCTGTTGATCTTGTGCTGACGCTTCTGGGAGAGGGAGCATGGGATTTGTTGGAGGAACGAGGGAGAAGACAAAAGGAGTTTGAGGGAGTGAATTGTTTTGTACACTAGGCTGGGTTGCTTGTGTGTTTGGTGTGGCATTTGACACTAGGCAAAGTAGCAGCTCTTGCACTGCCATGAGACTTTGGACCATTTCTTGCATGGTGGTGTTGGCTTGTGGGTCTACCGGAACCACTGATGGTAGTAGCGCGGGTGCTGGTGTAGGTATGGGTGCTAATGTTTTGGGAGCTGGCTGAGTTGTTGGCTCCTCTTTATGGGTAGCTTGAGAGGTCATGGCTACGTGGGATCGGGTGGTCATGGTTCAGATCTTTGCCCAAAAGATTTCCAACCAAAAGATTTCTTTTTTGGTATAAATGCAGTGATGATGTCCCTTGAGATTAAAGTACAACACACTTTTGAGTCGAGCCTCAACTAGTCTGAGCTAGCAAATCCCCAGTGGAGTCGCCATTCTGTAGACACTGAAAAATTGGTGGCCACGCTGGTTTGCAAATGGTAGGTTTTTGGCGGTGGGGGTGATTAGGCTGATTTGTGAATGTTAGAGTCGTCGCTAGTCAATTAATCTCAGAACCCTGCAGTCGGCTAAAAATCACGGAATATGTAAGGTGGGAGAAATTTAAAGACTTTTCTACCTTATATTGACTCCTAGTCTGCGATCCGGGAATCCGGATAAGGGACCTCAGTTACAAAGAGGAAATGGGTTAGGTACCCTCTCTGCCCGTACAAATGTACGGTCTCTACTTAGTGTGGTAAAACAATCTTAAGGGATGATGGATGTTGTGGTCGAGAAGGGACTAGGCACACACACAAATTTCTAATGTAGTAAGATCCGAGATTTCGACAATCTACAGAGCATACGTCCAACGGCGTGTCTAGAAGGCAGATGTGATGATGCTTATGTAAAAAAAAGTTAAGAAAAATGGACTAGATCACTAGAAATTTCTGATGTGACAGGATCCGATGTACGACAAGTCACAGAGCATACGTTTATTAGATATATGGAGAAACAGAGGAGTTGAGAAGGGAATAGATGTCATGATGAATACTTGTCTGTAAAATGAATGGATCTGTGGCTTGGTCTTGTATAGGCTAAGACATGAACCAGACCATTGACCCAAATCTGGGCTAGGCTAATGGGTTGGAATGGTTGAGAGGAAGGCTAGGGGGTGACTTGAAGGATCAAGTCTTTGAAGGCTTGGGAACTCCTTCCCTCTCCTTCACTCTCTTCCTCACTCTCTTTCTCTCTCACTCTCTTAAGCTTAAAGGGAGAAGTGGCTTCTTAGGTGTGTAAAATGAGAAGAGGAGAGGGCTATTTATAGCCTTCTCTGATGGTCTTATGGTAATTGTAGTGTTTAAGAGGGGTAAAAGGTGAGGTGACAAGTTATGGTTAGTTGTGGAGAGAGGAATGCTACATGACACTCTCTCATTGGCTATGGAGATTAGTAAAATAGTAAATAAGCTCGGTTATGGGGGTAATTTCAGGAGAAAGTTGACTTTTGGATGCTGGGACAACTGTCCACATGCGGGCCGCGAGTGGCGGCACCCCGAGTATTGCCGGCGGTAGTCAGACTACATCCCAGGCTTCGCTTGGGCCGGGCTCGTGCGTGTGGGCTTCGTATATTATTTTGGTTTACCTGGTGGTCTTCTCCTAGGATTTGCAGCTCAGACAAGTGGGTTTTGGCTTGGGTAAAGAGGGTCTTATTTAGGGTATAGGGTAGAGATGAGGTTGTATGTGGATTTGGACAGTTTGGATCATAATTTCTGGTTGCAGGTTGGAATTTTGAGATTTTTAGGTCAGGTGCTAGGATTAGGGTTTGCTTTAGGATATGATCATGGTTCTTGGACTGTCTTAGCCTTCTCAAGATGTCAACCTGGGTGGGGTGTCTACATTCTTCAATTTTCAGTTTACCTCGCTCAATTTCTAGTTTGCCTCGCTCAATTTTCGGTTTGCCCCACTTAATTTCTAGTTTGCCTCATTTAATTTTCAGTTTGTCCCGCTCAATTTCATGTTTGCCCCACTCAATTTCATGTTTGCCCCACTCAATTTCTAGTTTGCCCCGCTCA
Organism: Magnolia kwangsiensis; assembly: GCA_037074715.1. Taxonomy (NCBI): domain Eukaryota; kingdom Viridiplantae; phylum Streptophyta; class Magnoliopsida; order Magnoliales; family Magnoliaceae; genus Magnolia; species Magnolia kwangsiensis. The sequence goes on along the minus strand of CM073573.1, from coordinate 152,337,716 downwards.
ATTTCAATTTGCCTTGCTCAATTTTCAGTTTGCCCCACTCAATTTCATATTTGCCCTGCTCAATTTTTAGTTTGCGTCGCTCAATTTCATGCTTGCCCCGCTCAATTTCTAGTTTGCCCCACTCAATTTCTAATTTACCCCACTGAAATTCATGTTTCCCCCGCTGAATCTCATGTTTGTCCCGCTTAATTTTTAGGTTGTCCCGCTCAATTTCACGTTTGCCCCGCTTAATTTCATGTTTGCCCCGCTCAATTTCATGTTTGCCCTGCTAAATTTTATTTTTATCCCACTCAATTTCTAGTTTGCCCCGCTGAATTTCATGTTTGCCCCGCTCAATTTCTAGTTTGATTGTGAATATAAACAGAATCGCCGAAAATGACCGTGAAATGCATAAAAATGACACTGAAATGAAGCGAAATGACCGTGAAATGCATGAAAATGACCGTGAAGTGAAGGGAATTGACCATGAAGTGCATGGAAATGACCGTGAATCAAAACGAAATCGCCAGAAATGATCGTAAAATGCATAGAAATGACACTGAAGTGAAGTAAATTGACCGTGAAATCCATGGAAATGACCGTAAAGTGAAGGAAATTGACCATGAAGTGCATGGAAATGACCGTAAATCTAAACGAAATCGCCGAAAATGTCATGCCCCAAACTCGAAAAACAGGTTCAAAGAATTCGCGATCGCCGAATCCGGCATCGACAGCCTCCGTAGTGCCCCATTCTCGGCTCCCAACACCCATGTGCCAGATTTTCGATCCTTGGATCCTACAAGGAGAATTTTTAGTATGATTTTTTTTTGTAATGAAGCATAACCAAGTCACAAAACACATCACCACATATCCACTATATCAAAAACTTTAAGTACAATGCCGAAAGAAAAATACAGGGTAATCAAAAAGCTCCAAAATAGTCTAATACGTACTCCTTCATGCAACGGTCGTACATAAGCTTACAAAAGCTTATACAGTGGTGTAAGTGTGTGCGCAAGGCAAGCGCCAAGTGTACAATATTAGAGTAATGCAGAAATATGTGATAAGTTCATGAATGTTATTAGCTGTACCAAAGTTATATGATGCAAGACATGAATGTTATTGGCCATACCAAGATCATATGATGCGAGGCCTATGTAGCCAAATGTCACATGCATGATGTAAAGCAAGTATACCAGTCATCATCAAGTACACATATCAGTACAGTTCCTCTTTGGGATATCACCGGGGTCTAATATACTTCACCCTAATTGCCATCTCCCTAGCCGCACAACCCAGCAAGTGGAAGAGACTACACTATTCGCCTGACCAGTAGTTTGTCAATACCTACCCGACTCGTCGATAGCGGACTCATTTGCAAGTTGGTCAAACTCGGCCTAGCTTACAACCCCCTCACTCGGACGGATAAGGCCACACTCTCTTCCAACTGACCACGACACAGTGGGAGACGTGGCCTACTAGTATCTGACACTCCTGCGCTCGTGTATCCACTCGGTCTAGACGTTGGAGCATCTCCTGGTACCAAAAAGGTTCTGAAACTTTCACTCAAGGACATCCTAAGTGCCCACAGTGCTAAAACCATGTATTTTCGGTATCCGATACGGCCATCCACGATATGTCTGTGGAGCCACGACTATGATGTCGTTAGGGCGTATAATGATCATAACACACAAATGCGATATGCATGAATCACACTGGCTAGTTATGCAACAATCATAAGCATACCACGCGCCCATGTGGGTAATTCCTATCAGTGAGTCCCATAAATAATTTATCCAATGGCATATGCTATGATCGGTCACTACTCATATCAAGCATACATAGATGCATATGCCATGAGTTATGGAATTATATTAAGCATGTTATAAAGTAATGAACTATCCTTACAACGTAGATGGGCCTAGACGACCTACACACAACAAGTACGGGCCTATCAATGGGCCCTAGGAAGACTTATAATGCGGACATGTAACCAACATTATTCATATAATGTGGACGTCAAACCATCATTGCTCTCAAGGCACGGTCTGCCATAAATATCATTACACAAACCATGGTGGAATCACATATTGCAATGAACCTTATATACATCTCATTGGGCCTCGACCCATGGGCCTCAAATACATCAAATGTGCCATATAGCATGGGCCTCATATACATCAAGGTGGGCCTCAACAGCGAGCCTCATATACTACATCAAGGTGGGCCTCCACAATGGCCTCGTGTGCATCAAGGTGGGCCTTAATAACGGGCCTCATATATCACATTGGGCCTTATCAAATGGGCCGAATCAATGAGCCTTATATTCACTGCAATGGGTCATAACCCATGTAAAGATCATTTTTAGAGCATTTCACGAGGGATGAATCGTATCGAAAGATCTCTGGACAGCACTTTAAATAACGGTGGTGATAATGATTTTCACCATTAAAATTCCTAAGGCCCACCATAACATTTCATTTTCATCCAAATAGCTGATAAGGTCACACAGACCTAATATAAATAAATAAATAAATTTTATATTTATCAAAAACCTCTAGACCAGGGGAGTTTCAATGGTAGACGTTCAATTCACCACTGAAAATGACCGTGAAATGTATAGAAATGACACTAAAGTAAAGCTAATTGATAGTAAAATGGATGGAAATGACCGTAAAGTGAAGGGAATTAACCATGAAGTATATGGAAATGACCATGAATCCAAACAGAATCGTCAAAAATGACCGTGAAATGCATGGAATTAACTGTGAAGTGAAGGGGAATTGCCGGGATTAACCGTGAAATGCATAGAATTGATCGCGAAGTAAATGAAATTAACCGCAAACTGATTGAAATTGTGCACAAAGTGAATGAAATGAATTTTTGACCGTCGACCTGATAGAATCTTAGAAAATAACAAGGTTAGTTGGCTAAAGTAGCTTCTCCTACCTCAAAATCATATAGGGTACGTCAGGTAACTAATTTTGGTTTAGAAGATATTCTTGTTAAATGAATAAAGAAAGAAATGAAAAAAAAAAAGAGAATTTATATATATATATATATATATATATATATATATATATATATATATATATATATGTATTAGAGAAAATTGTGGGTAAAATATATTTCTCCATGTAAATTATTTTAAAAAAAAATTCAAAGACTTTTACGGACTAAAATTAGGGCTACGGCTATAATCCGTAGCTATAGCTTTGATACATATTAAAAACACTTCGATATGTATCGAAAATTGTAAGATTTTTTAGGCAAACTCGCTGGACAGTTTTGGACCTTTTTCGATCATATCGAAAGACCTTCGATACATGATACATAGCAAATGACATATTGAAAAAGTATGGGCTGCAGTTATGACTACGGTTATAATCCTTAGCCATAGGTTCCTGACTTTTTTTCTTTTTTTTTTTTCTGTTGTAATCCTCATTGCTTTTTGTGGGTCCTTTTATGAAGTATGTGTTATATCTAAACCGTCTATTTATTTAGCGAACTCATATTAAGGCTTAAGACAAAAAATAAGATAAATCTAACTATAAAGTGGACCACGCTGTAAAAGGTAATGAGGAATTGAACGTCTACCGTTGAAACCCTTTTAGGGGTTATAAAAGTTTTGAATCATTATGAAATTTATTTTTCCTCTTCATCCAGATCCTTCTGACCTTATGAATGAACTTATATGGGAAAGATTTTTTAAAAACATCACAGTGGGCCTCCAATAAGTTTTTAATGGTCAGCGCTCATTCAACACTGTTTCTTGTAATGTGGTACGCTTGGGATTTGAATATAACTCATTTTAAGTCTCATGCTATAAAATGATCTGAAAAAATATATAAACAGTATGGATGAAAATTATACATCACGGTACGGCTCACATACTACCAACCATCCACCATTGACCAGTAGCAGGGGGAGTACCCAAATCGTTGCCGTGAAAGAGGGTTATTTTCGTCTTTAAATTTTCTGTTCGTACGAGCAGGTCTAAGTTCCCAAACTAAGTTTGCATTGCTTCGTAAAAACTGCTGGATAAAAGGCAGGGTCAACAGTCGCAAATTTCTCCTCCCAAAACCGCCACTGTCTATCCGCTTGTCACTTTCGGCTGACCTCCAGCGCACAAATGCGGTTTTTTTTGACTCGGCCGGTACCAGCGCTCCTGGCAGTTCGCGTTCGTCCTGACGCAAGGACTCGGATTTCCTGCGAGATGCTTCTGTTGGAACCTAGGTGGGCTCAGTGTGTTGTTTGTGAGAAATCATTTCTGTCCATCCGTTTTGTAAGATCATTTTAAGATACGAGGTCACAAATGAAAAGTATACAACGCTCAAGTGAGCCGAAAACGTAATAATTGAACATCAACTGTTGAAATATTCATGAGGCTACGGATGTTTTGCACCATGCTAACATTTGTATACTCAGTTCATCACAGTATGAATGACGTTATTAACGGTATGAATGGCATGTGAACATCCCTCGCGAACCCAGGAATATTTCAACAGTAGTAGTTTCCCTGACCACATTTTCCTTTATTTACAGCCTACTTAGTCTCATACCCTGTTCAATTTCGGCCTCATGTCTTAAAATAAGCTTAAAAACAGATGAATAGAATAGATTCATGACAAACGTTACGGTAGGCCCCATTAAAGTTTCCCGCGCATGGAAGGCATTGGCAGGAAATCCGCGTCCCGCAACAAAGGACGTGGATTTCATGCCGAAGGAAAGTTGCTGCGCTGAAACTTAGGTGAGCCCCAGTTTGTGATAAATCCACCCCGTCCATCCATTTTATGAGCTCATTTTAGAAAATCTGATCAACAGTGACCAAGATCCAAGACCCCACGCGTGGGACCATTTGAGGTCATCCGCTCCGCTCCGCACCGCACCGTGGTCCAAGTCACACGCGGCTCTGATGCGCAAGGTACCGGGGGACGAGGATTGGGTACCAACCCTTCCTGTCACAAGCTCGCAACAGGTTGGGCTCTGAGTGGCCCACCGTGATGTATGAGCTTATCCACACCGTCCATTCATTTTACCATATCATCTTATGGTAATAGCCCAAAAATAAAGTAGATTCAAGGCTCAACTGGACCACACTCATGGGAAACAACGGTAAACCTTCCATGAGTCAACGGTGATGTTTATTTGACATCCAACCTATTAGTGTTGTGCTTACCAATGATTTGTCGTACATCCACTGAATCCAAGTCGTTGTCTACATTACCAGCAAATCCAAAACCCAGGAGCAACGTACCATAGGAGACTGAATGCCAATCATTAAAATTCCTTAGGCCTATCGTAATGTTTATTTCCCATCCAACCCTTTGATAAGGTCATCCACATACATAGAGGGAAAAAATATAAAGAAAGGATTGATCTAAGATATTTATGGCCCACAAAATGCTTTTATGGTCAATCAATATTGTTTCTAATGGTGTGGTCCACTTAAAATTTGGATGTGCTTAAGTTTTGAGAACAACTACTAAAATAGGCTAAGAAAAAAAATAGACTTGATGGATATACAATAAATTCATCAGTATGGGCTCTGTATGGTAAGGGTCCGCTTGAGCTTCCAAATTGCTTCATTTTTCAACTTATGCCCTAAAATTATATTAAAGAAAATGGATGAATAGGTTGAATAAACTCAATAGGCCCCTCAAAGCTCTAACCTGTTACTAGGTGGGCCCCAAAGAGCCCAAGCCGGTGCATGGGCTGATTAGTTAATACCATGTTCCCATCTTGGAATAGGCTGGGCTCTAAGGAGCCCACCTAGATATATATATGGGTTTATCAATATTGTTTATTCATTTTATTTATTTTTTATATTATGTTAAGTATATAAGTGTAAAAATAAGTTACACCTAAGATTCAACTGGACCACATAGGAGGGGATTAAAGGCCTATCATTAAAAACTTATTAGGAGCCATAGAAGTTTTGGATCAAGTTCATATTTATATTTTGGTTTCATCCATGTCTATGTATGAAGATGAAAAAGTTGGATGGAAAATAAACATTACGATGAGCCCTAAGAAGGTTTCAATGGTGGACGTCCTTATCACCACTATTTCCGATGGTATGGTCCACTTGAGCATTAGATTTGTTTAATTTTTGGGATATGGCAAAATGGATAGACTGTGTTGATAAATCCATGAATCATGGTGGGTCCCTCAAAGCCCTAGCCTGTTCCGAGCATGTGACAGCCGATGTATTACCTAATCCACATCCATCCAGCACGTGGGACCGCGTAACGGGTAAACAGTACGTTTTGGGTGGTCAGAGACGTAATAGTTAACGCCAGGGCATGTTTGGGTTGTGGAATTGAATGGTTTAAAATGGTATTAGATGAGATTAGTATCATTATTGCCCAATGATTGTATGTCTGGAAATACCATGGTATTGTAGTCATCCAATTTTATATTTGGGAAAAAAATTTTGCTATGGAAAACACTAGATTAAGTAAAATCATGTTTGGTGGACCATGAAATTGTAATCAAATGACTAAATTTACAACACATGTCACCCACTTCTGTTATATAACCAGAATGTCACATGTAAATGGTATATATGGATGGATGGCATGGATAAACACATGCATCAATGTGGGGCCCACATGTATAGTGGATTTTAAAATCCATGGGAATCCTGCATGGGACCAAATGTAATTCCACCTGAGTAAATGCAATTCTATCCACCTAATCCCATCTTCTCCAAATGCAGGATGGAATTGCAATGTAACCAATGCAATTCTATCCCTCCTTATCCCATCTAATACCATGTGCCAATCGCCCATTAGACTCTTTAGGTGAACGGGTAGTTTTGTCGGCACATCAGGATGATGGTTAACCGTAACAAACTCGGATACTGATTGAGTCGTACCCCATCCCTAGCCATGAACGGGTAGTTTTGTCGACAGGCCCACCGTGATGTATCTATTCTTCGATGTCGTCCATTTCTTCTCTCATAATATTTTAAGGTATTTGCACAAAAATGAGAAGCAGGTCCAATGCTCAAGTGGACCAAACTAAATAAAAGATTGGGTTGCATCAAATGCACAAGGCTGTCATCCGTAGTGTGGTCCACTTGATCGGATCTGCTTCATTTTTATGGAAATACCTTAAAATGGCCTGAGATAAGGGATGAACGGCGTGATAAAAAGATATATTAAGGTGGTTCCAGCCACAGAACTGCCCGTTAGAGATGGGTGGTATGACACAATCCGCGTCCAACAAACTCCATTAGCGCCAATTGCTCCAATCATCCTACACTTTTAGAGCGCACTCGCTCGCAGGTGGACACCACGGACAAATGTGTGAGATCAGAGCTGCTGATCAAGTAACCCTAATATTATCAATGCAATATGTAAAACTTCAGCCCTGCGAAATCTCATGGGAGCCACATGTAAAGAAAATTGATCAACAATCCAAATTCTACATACAGGCTTGGCCTGTCGGTGGGGCCATCGTGGTGTTTGGAAGAAATCCACCCTGTTCATGCGTTTTGCGAGATCATTTTAGGACATGCAATCAAAAATGAAGTGTATCTAAAACTTGAGTGTGCCATGTGATAGGAGAAAGTGAGAATTCAGTGACCACCATTGAAACACAAGAGCATCGTATCAAGCTAAGTTGTTGGTTATTTCGCTTCATCTTAGTGGAAATTACCTTAAAAATTGATCACCTCATACGTGGAATGACAAACAACCTATGAAACTTAGATCCACTCATCAATTGATCCCAACTCCTTGGAAATAAGGAGTTATACAGGAACTCAGTTAGCTCGGTTAGTTCAGTTAACTTGCTCGGCTTGACTTGAAAAAGCTCGATTCAACTTAGTTTGAAATTGGGTTCGAGCCAAGTCAAGCTAATTTCTTGAACTTGAATAATTTTCGAATCGAGTTCGTGACTCAACTTGGATTGAACCCCAACTTGAATCAGACTAGCTCGGTGACTCCATTATTGTGCTATTGATGTTGCTTACCAAGTGTTTGATGAAATGAATCAACGAAGTGTCGGCTAGTAGCAAGGAAAGTATAGATACGAAACAAATACCTTTATGTCTTGATTTTGATGTTGCTAGAGTGTTTGATGAAATACTTGTAAAACCGTTAATTTTACATACAGTGAGAAATTGAAAGGTACACTATGTATTTTGTGAAAATGCTGCGCAGGCAAACTCCACTTAATCTTGGCTCGAACTAGCTCACATTGCTGACCAAACCAAGCCGAGCTGGTTAGTCATGCTCGAGGACCGAGCTGAGATGAGTTGAGCTGTGCCAAGCTCAACTCGTTTCAACTCTTGTACGCCTAAGGCATATCTAATCATCAAAACAACAATACGCATGCATGCGAGCGAGGATGGTTTCATCTGTTTTTCTTCACTGCTCATTTATGGTAAACACATGGTCAATGTCAGAGATCATACATGACTTTTTTTCGTTTAAGAAATGACGTACGGGGATGGCCTTCACACTAGAGGTATACATGAAACGAGCTAGCTCGGTTAGCTCGCTCGACTCGACTTGAAAAAGCTAAATTCAACTCGGTTCGAAGTTGAGTTTGAGCCGAGTTGAGCTGATTTTTTGAGCACGAAAATAAGTTCGAGCTGGCCCTAGCTCGACTCAACTTAGATTGAATCCGACTCGAATCGAACTCAGATTGAACCAATTCGATGACTCGGTTACTTTGCTATTAATGTTGCTCACCAAGTGTTCGATAAAATGACTTAACGAAGTGTGGCTGGTGGCAAAGAAGGTATGTACATGAAATAAATTTCTTTTTTTTTTCTTAGTTTTTATGTCACTTAGAAGGTGTTTGATAAAATACCTGTAAAACTATTGCTTCTCTTTTACCTAAAGTGGGATTTTGAAGGTGCAATCCAAGTGTTTATGAAAATGCTGCACAGGAGAACTCGGCTCGAATTGGCCCGAGCTGCTGATCGAACCGAGCTGAGCTGGCAAGTCAGGCTCGATAATCAAGCCAAGTTGAGTTCAAGCTGAGAGCCTAGCTTAACCCGGTTCAACTCGATGTACACCCCTACTTCACACACCATGAGCATATGAATCTCACATGTTTTTTCCTTTCAAGTGGGTGGCGGGTTCACTAAATCAAGTGCACGTGACTTTACATAGTGGGGATATAGTTCCATACCACATCCAAACCGTCTATCATATGCGTGACCTCATTTTACTACCAAGTTAAGAAAATAAGATCGATTAAAAACTTTGTTGGACCACAGCACAGGAACAGAAACAAGTTGGCAGGAAAAGGCTACCTTTGATTTGCATAAGGGCCCACATGAGCTACAAATCAGCTTAATTTTCATCTGAACCTTCACCCAGCCATATCAAGGGTACGAGCAACATGGTAGACGATGCACCTAAATCAAGGGTGGGCATCCCTCTCAACCAAATTCAATGTGGCGTGGGCTACTTATTTCCACTCAGCCTGAATTTTGATCGGTTGACGTATCATGCATATCTGACGGCCGGGTTGGATTTATGCATCAAATGGGCCTCACACGTTCTCGGAAACTTCTGTGGCCCTTATAAGTTTTCGATGCTCGGCGGCACTCTCCCTGCCCCCGCTGTTTTTTGTGGTGGGGGCGCACTCGTTTTCGATCGTACTCTGTTTGGCTCCTGCTTTAAAATGATGTCTCCAAATGTACGAACAGTGTCCGATATAAAACATGCATCATGTTTGCCACATAACTTGCTAACGTTACTTCAACTGGGAGTCTGCTGTTCAACCTGTCAGTAGCTAATCGTCTGTGGCAGCAAGACTTGCGTACGCGGATTACCTACTGACAGATTTGATGAGCAAGACTCGCTTCTATAGTGATGTCACCGAGTTATGTGGGACCCACCATGATATATGTGTTGTATCCACTCGGTTTATCTATTTGGAGATGTCAATTTAGGGCCTGAGTCAAAGAATGGGTAAGATCTAAAGCTTAAATGAACCCCACCAACGAAAACGATGGAGAGAGTAACGCCCAATATTAAATATTTGTAATGGCCACGAAAGTTTTAGATCAAGCTACAGTTTGTGTTTTTCATCCTTACATGCCTGCCTTAACTTATAAGCACGTTGGATCTCAAATAAATATTATAGTTGACCTTGGAAAGGTTTCAACAATGGGCATCACTCTTCCCACTGGTTTCTGTGGTGGGGTCCACTCTAAATTCTGATCTGACATGTCCTAAATTGATCTCTCCAAATGAATAACAGGGGTAGATATAATACATACGTCAGGGTGGGTCTCGTAGAACTTGGTGATGTCACCTAGTAGGAGTGTTGCTATTTAACTTGCCACTATCTAATCCACCTCATGTAGGCCTTTCATAATGTATGTTTTATATCCACACTGTTGATTTATATTGGGAAATCATTTTAAAGTAAGAGCCAAAGAAAGAGCCAGCTCCAAAGTAGAAATAGACCCTGCCACGGAAAACAGTAAGAGAGTGACACCCACCATTAAAAACTTCAAAGGGCTAGCTACAAAAGTTTTTATGAAGCTAATATTTGTGTTTTCGCTTCTTTAATATATGTGTTAACTTATGAACACCTTGGATCTCAAATAAATATCATGGTAAAGCTTAAGAAGGTTTCAATAGTGGGCGTCACTCTCCCCACTGTTTTCTGCGGTGGTGTTTACTTCACCTTCGGATCCGTTTCATTTTCGTCTAACATACTAAAATGATATCTCCAAGTGAATGGGCGGTGTGGATGAAAAAATTACATGAGCCCATAGACGTTGGTGACATTACTTCAGTAGCCAGTCTCCCTGTTCAACCTGTCCGTAGCTAATCGTAATCGGCATCCTTATTCACACACTCGTGCCCCATGGTTCGTTAATCCAGGCAGTTCATCTTACCAGGCCCACTGCAAACGGGGAACGTAAGAACAATCTCTAAGTTAGGAAGATCTTAGCCATTAAATACTTGAGATGAAAACAATCAAGTTAAGAAGATACTTGAGACCTTCACTACTATGTAAAGTGCACAGGTAGAAGGGTTAAAACCATACCTTGGTTCTAGAATGTTCTAATCGCCACGGACCCTTTTGTACAAAATGTTTACGTTATGATGCATCATGGTTAGAGAATGTTCTAATGAGCCAAACGAATAGATTTGTAAACCTTACCATGCACGTAAACACAAAACCAATCTGCACCATCCATTAAATTCAACCCACTCTACTTCCACCGTTGTTCGAAAAATACAGCTATCCAACACTCCTAAACAACGATGACTGGAACTATCTTCAACCAACTTTCTTATCCATTTATTATTGCATGGTCTAGGATTATTCGATTAATATAAGTTTATTTAAAATCAGCCAATCAAGAGTGAAGTGGAACTAATGGACGGTTCAGATAAGTGATGTGGAAGGCAACGACTATAAATAAAACTGTGTGCATGGGAGGGCTTCCCTACACTTAGTGTACTGTACTCTAAGTGTCCGTGTTGCTCGATCTTTCTCTTCCTTTTCGTTTCTGGCTTTTTCCGGGAAGCAAATACCGTTCGTTTTTCTTTCCTCCCCATTTCTTAGTGAGCAAGCATATAATTTCTTCAAGCGCTTTAAATACAGGAGCGCATCTCATCCAGCACTGAAGATATTCTAATATTATTAAATAATAATAATAATAATAATAGTCTGCATTACACTTTCTTAAATGAATTTCTAATGAAGTTTTTTTCTTTAAATAAATAAATAAAAAGCTATATATATAAGTGTGTGCGCGCGCGCGCGTGGACACTTTAAATTTGCGTCCTCGAGGTATCGTAAGCTACGCAGACACGGATTAGCTACTGACAGGTTCAGTAGCAAGGCTTGATACAGAAGTGACGTTATCAAGTTACGTAGGCCTTAATACGATGGAAATCCAACCTAACCTATTCATGTGTTAAATAAGACACGAATGTAGAAAAAACAAAAATATTAACTTGATTAAAAACTTTTGTAACCCTAAAAGCTTTTTAATAGTAGGCGTCACTCTCTCTACTTGTTTATGTGGTGTTGTTCACTTGAACTTTGAACCTGACTCATTCTTTGTATTATACCATAATATGATTTCTCCATATGGATGAACTGTATGAATACAAAACATACATCATGGTGGGGCCTATAGAAGTTGAAGACGTCACTTCATTAGCGAGTCACGCTACTCAACCTGACCGTATCTAATCCGCGCCCAAGCTGAGCGTATAACGGATGGGTTGCATGTAATTCATGCATTAGGTGGGTCCCACATAATTTGATAGCAGATTGGGTGGTGTGGTGATTTCCTGAGATATGATTGATGGGCCTAAACTTTTTAAAGATTTTTTTCCATCCTGACCGTGTACGACCCTACTAATCATTTATTATTATTTTCTTTTTTTTTTTTGGGGGGGCGGGGGGATTAGCTTGTTAGTACACACCCTGATGTTAGTACACCCTTCACTGTTAGCACATGACATGGTAGCGAGGGTGAACATGGCGTCACTGGACCCCATATCAACCTTCCTGACTGTGGACCCACCTTGACGCGTGTCTTACATATGTGTGTTGGGCGGGGGTGGGAGGAATGGTACTATGAGGTCGAGCTGTGTGGGCCCAGCGTGATGTGTGTCCAACAACAACCTCATCAGTTAGATGTACCATATCATGGTGGGCCATGGGCTTAAAAATTAAGTCAATCCATGACTTGGGTGGGCCACACCACATACAAGAGTTGAGAGGGATTACCCACCTATTAAAACATTCATAATTATTTATTGGGTCCACCGAAATCTGATTGACTAATTTTTTAATGGTGAAAATCATTATCTCCTCTGTATTTATGGTGTGGTCTAGAGGATCTTTGGATATGAATCTTTTTTTGGATAATTCTCTAAAATGATATCTAAAAATAGATGAACCGTATAGATATAATAAATACATCACTGTGGGGCCATAAAACTTTGATCTCCTTTGAACCGTTCATGCAACTCGGAGCTCGAGGAGCGTCAGTGCTCGTCTTCGCGGAAGGGGAACGGATTGGCTCCTCCCCCTGACACCAGCCAAGTGGTCGGTGCTCTGTGGGCCCCACCCTGATGTATGTGTTTCATCCGTGCCGTCCATATATTTATATATATATATGCTATGAGATCAAAAATTATATATATCCCAATCTCGAATGGACCACATTACCGGAAAAGGTGTTGAATGAATGTTGACCATTAAAAACTTTTTAGGGCCATAAAAGTTTTGGATCAAGCTGATCTTTATTTTTTCCCTTCATCTGGGTCTATATGACTTAATCAACAGATTGGATGTCAAATAAACAGTACAGTAGGCCTTAGGAGGATTTTAATGGTGGATATACAATCATTATTGTTTTCCCGTGGTGTGATCTACATGAGATTTACTTCCCTCTCATTTTTGGGATTAAGATCTAAAATGATCTTTAAAAATGGATAAAAGGAATGGATGAAACACATACATCATGGTGGGGCCCATAGAGCACCAAACACCAGCCACAGGGCTGGTGGTAGGGGGAGTAGCCAATCCGTTTCCCGTGGAGCGAATTGGCTGGTGTACTTCACACCCGGATTGGTTGGTGTACACGTTTCGGTGGGTGTAACCATGAGGCATGTATTATATCCAAACTGTTCATCCATTTGGCGAGCTCATCTTAAGGCTTGAGACAAAAAATAAGACATATCTAAATATCATGTAGAACATGATACAAAAAGCAGTGGGAGATTGAGCGTCTACCATTGAAACCCTTTTTTGGGTCACAAAAGTTTTGGATCAATATGAAATTTATTTTTCCTCTTCATCCAAGTCTTTGTCTTCATCCAAGTCTTTGTGACCTTATGAATAGATTGGATAGAAAATAAACGTTATGGTGGGCCCTATGAATTTTTTAATGCTGAAAATCATTCTCCATTGATATTTGTTGTGTGGTCCATCTGATCTTTAGATATGATTCATTTTTTGCATAATGCTTTAAAATGATCTTTAAAAATAGATGAACGGTGTAGATATAATAAATACATAACTGTGTGGGCCATGTAACTTTGATCTCCTTTGAACCGTTCGTACAACTTGGAGCTCGAGGAGCATCAATGTTCATCTTCGCACGACACGTACCTATAGTAGCTATATAGTTGGTATGTGATACAAGGGTGCGGCTTGGATACTGACAAGGTTAGTAGCCAAATCACTACCGAAGTGATGTCACCAAGCTCTGTGGACCCCACCATGATGCATGTGTTGTATCCATACCGTGTAACCATTTTTAAATATCGTTTTATGACATTACAAAGAGAATTAGGTAGATCTAAAGTTTAAGTGGACCCCACCATAGAAAATAGTGGGGACAATGACATCCATTGTTCAAAACTTCTTAGGGGCCACGGTAGTTTTCAATGAAGCTGATATCTTTGCTTTCATTTCATCTATCTCTATGTTAACTTATGAATAGGATGGATCTCAAAAGTACATCATTATGGGCCCTCTAAATGGTTTCAACGGTGGGTGGTGGGTGTGAAGGCTCCCATGGTTTTCTATGGTGGGTCCACTTGAAATTTATATCTATCTCATTTTCTTTGTAATGGCATAAAACAATCTCTATGAATGGTTGGATGGTATGGATACAACACATGCGTCATGGTGAGGTCCACAGAGCTTGGTGACATCGCTTCAGTAGCTACTTGGCTACTAATCTTGTCAGTATATAGTTCGCGCTCGTAGTACACCAGCCAATCCACTTCCGTACCGAAGGACGTGGATTGGGTACTACCCCTTCCAGTCACAAGCTCGCAATTGGGCTCTAAGTGGCCCAGTGTGTTGTATGAGTTTATCCACACCGTCCATTCATTTTGCCATACCATCTTATGATATTAGCCCAAAAATAAAGTAGATCCAAGATCCAAATGGACCACACTCATAGGAAACAACGGTAAATCTTCCATGAGCCAACGGTGATGTTTATTTGCCATCCAACCTATTAGTTTGTGCTTACCAATGATTTGTCGTACATCCACTGAATCCGTTTTTTTGGCTCACTTTAAGTCGTTGTCTGAGATTACCAGCAAATCCAAAACTTAGGAGAAACATACTATAGGAGACTGAATGTCAATCATTAAAATTCCTTAGGCCTATCGTATTGTTTATTTCCCATCTAACCCTTTGATAAGGTCATTCAGGCATAGTGTAATGCCCTGAAATTTGGGGGTTGTGCATACACTTGACTCCCAGGTTCCCGGGTATCACTTATGCTAATTTTTTTTCTAATTTATGCTTAATCAAGTTTAAACGCGTAGCATGAAATTTCTTAGAATATGAATATAATAACAACTAATCTACTGAAATGAAAGAGGTTAATACATACAGGTCCAAAAGAATATAAATGCGTCGCACGAGGCGCTGCCCAACAAAATCACAAAAAAAATTATATGTCCAAAAGAATGGTACGCTGGGCCCACTACTTAGCAATCCAGAATTCAGTCTCCGAAGCCGATGGAGAGCCATCCATCAACTGGAAGTAGGACAACTCGTTCTCCTCATCGAGACTCACGCCACTGGACTCTCCACACTCCGCATCACCTACATCTACGAGAGAGTCTGGTTGGTGTTTTAAAATACCGTCCTAGAGTGGGAGTGAGTGATCAACTCAGTGGGTGCTATTAGGCATCAATTATATTATGCATTTAATGAAAGACAATCATTCATAGACACCTAACTAGTTTTATTAATATGTATGCATGATAGCTGATATGATGCATACCCTCACCACACCACTTCTTCAAGCGACTCTGTCTAACGATCGCGTATGAACAACACTCCTCATTGGCACCTCGACTGCCGAGTCGCCAATCTAGCTAGTGCGATGCGATGAATATGTTAGTCAAGTTCTCAGTTAAATCCATTCATCCAGTAGGTTGAGTAAACTGATACACCCCATGTATCAATGCCCTCAACTAGTTGCGATGTTAGGGCCCCTCAACGCGCGACGCCAGGGCACCACGATCCTTGATCCCGTTGGGTTCCCCATTCCCGACTTCAAGAACATGGGGAGTGCTGAGAAAAGGGATTGCTCGAGGTTGCCACGGGGAGGCTCGTTGCCCCAACGTAGGCCGACAACTCGAACACATCGTACCATCCACCATGCTCGGCTCACGAGTCAGTGGATCAGCTTTAATTGGTTATCGTTGGGCCCCAACGATTGTAGGGTATTATAGGTTCCATACATATGTGAGCAAACAAGGTTAACAAACATGGTTGGTCAGCCAGTAGACTAGACCGCACGAGTCCAGACAAGTACGTGACAAACGACATCGGGTACAAGCGACCCATGTAGTCTAACTATTGTCGCCTACACGCACCCGCCCAAATCCATGGATTTGGCCTCAGGATAGTCCTACCAACGGAGCCACCTTCGCTCTTCTTATGTTCCTGACCAACTCAAGGGTTTTGATGGTGATTCATAACATGCCAACTATCGATGTATCAACTAGCATAAACCATATTATTGTTCACTCCCCAAGTGCAGGGTTGTGATGCAGTAATAACTCAGTAAGACCGAGGTTGAATCCTAAGGGACTGAAACTTGTACGTTATCTAAAACTAACTAGAACTAGAACTAGGCTAAGATGAAATCTAATCTGATTGAATTTGAAGGAATACTGGTGAATTAATTATCTAAACTTGAGAGAAATCAGGAGAAGGGATTTAGGGATTCAGAGGATCCACTTGTAGAGATCAGGAAGAATTTATGCTTGCATCAAAAATTATGAAAATTACTGAACTGCCGTTGATCTAGTTTTCAAAGAGATGAAAGGAAGATAAATTAAAATGGATTCCATCACCAAACCATGCCCAAAGACTATGGCAAACAACAGAATCAAACTAATTACCACTCAATCACATGTATGTAAGTTAGGAAGGGTACCGTTATCCAACCATGCCCAGGAGACTATGGTGAACAACAGGACGTCCTAACGTCATAAACATGAAAAGGAAATAGAAATATTCAAAGCATCGCAGACCCATTGTAATTTCAGTCACAACAGACCATTAAGAACTAAAAATATTCCCATAATAATTAACTAAAATCAAAGTCAATTCATGCATTAAAATAAAAATAAAATAAAATCTCCCATCTCACTACAAGCTTCACCTCTTAGCCCTAGCTAGGAGGATTTAGCCTGCCATGGATGGGCTCAATCCAAATAAATAAAGAGAAAAAGAAAAGGAAAAGAAAAGGGAAAGAAAAAACCAAGCTCCTCTCTCTCTCCTCTGCCCACGTTGAAACCCAAGCTCGAGCCTCCACGTCTCTCTTTTTCTTCCTTCCTAGACCTTGAATGAATGCTCCCCACGTCCAAAAAACCTCCTTTTATAGCTGCTGGAAGGCTGGAGTCAGTGACAGAGTTGTAGCAGGACACGGAGTGTAATTTTCGCAGCCAAGTTCGGTACCATGAAACACGCCACTTTCCTCGCTCAAATTCCAAAGAAACACCGTCCCTTAGTACTTTCTTGGATCCTCTACATGATAGAAGGTTCAGATCTGCCATATGATCAAAGATGGTGGGCCAAAACTGTCCAAAAAAGTTGATTTTCGCGGATGTGCGAAACTTTTCGCACCATTTCGCTGTTGTGGTCGGTGGGCCCCACAGAAGCATTTTCTGGAAAATCCACCCCGTCCATTGGATTCAGGACGAAATTTCAGTCAAGAATAAGTGGTTTTGAACGTCCATTGACGTGGCCCAGAGAAGAAATCACAGAAGAATCAGTTTTGAACGTTACCGAGCAACCCTTTTGTGGCCTCTGTATCTCACACGTGTGTACGCATGGGTACAAAAAGTCAACATGTTTTTATAGTATTCGAGCCCCTCTACACGGTGAACGGGTCAGATTTTCCATATGGTCAATGGGTAGGGCCCCACAAACGTCCGCAAAAACGGCCAGCGGCCTGCGTTACGCGGTGCGAATTTTTTTTGTTTTTTTTTGTTTTTTTTTTTAAGAAGAAAGTCGGTCAGCGTCTTGCTGACCGACTTAACTCGTTTGGTGCACGACGAGTGCACATGTGCACTGTACACACTCATCTCATATGGGGTCCATTGCACTGTTTTGGAGAAATCTGCACCGTCCATCTGTTTTGACTCCTCATTTAAGGCGTCAATAATAATTTTGAGACAGTTCCAGATATCAGGTGGGCCCAGAATCAACGGTTTATGGGCTGATCTGTCAGTTGGGGCACTTCCCGAGATCTTCAATGGCTGAAATTTTATATGTACGGTTAATTTATGGTCCTCAGGCGACGTATGAAGTTTCGAGCCGAACGGATGGTGGGAACCTCGTGATCTTGCATTCTGGACGTCCATCAGGCCACTTGAGCTTCAATTTCTAACTTTTCTCGAATTTCTGACCGTATATATTTGTCAATCTTGGTCCCTTGGAGTGTGTCCCTTGCCTTTGGCGTCATCAGATCGTTAAATCTCAACTTTTAACGTCCTTTTTCCATCCATGCTCATAAAATCACTTTGCCACACAAGAATGAGAAAACGAGCCATTAGACAGCATTATATTCGTAAATCCAGACAATATCTGGGGTCTAATATGCAATATTTGACCCTCAACACAACCCCCAACCAGCATTTTGCTAGTCCCGAGCAAAGTATGCGAAAAATAAGTTGAGAATTATAGGAGAACTTTCTATGAAATCGAGTGAGATTTTGAACAAAATACGAGAAATTTAATATTCATGAATGTTAGAAATTGTATTCTCCTGAGCTCAAGCGCACGGTAGACTTCATAATCAAGTGTAAAGTATTAATCCATCAATTAGAAAAATTTTAAACATTGAGATCCATGGATGTATAGTCTAATCTCGGCTTATCATCATTAAGAGATCTAATTGTCAATTTCATGATATCATTGGTAACCAACAAGAAAATTCATAACAACCAAAACCTAATCCAAAACTTGCCTCATAGATTAACCTATTAACTTGTGATTTTTCTATTCAAAGTAATGCCAAGGAAGGAGAATCAAATCCTTACCTATAGGGAGCAAACCTATGGTGAAGATTGTACACCTGACTCTTTTTCACATATCATTCATGAGGAATTAACTCTACACCTATAGGGAGCAAACCTATGGTGAAGATTAATTATCCAACCTTTTCAATTTTTATACCATGATGGCAAGATATTTCAGACTGGTTCCTTTCGTGCTTAGTGATTACCAAGTTAACCCTTCAATATCAGACTGAAGTCTTAATGTGTAAGCAAGACGTGTCCTGAAATCATGATTCAATCAATGTTTACAACTTCTAATCATGGATTAATAATTCACTTAACTATGAAATCTAACAGATACGGAATCCAAGAGTCATAAATCCACCATTATGTACCTTGAAAATCTAAATTAGGGATATCTGTCAAAATCACTTCGAATTTGTAGAAATTTTCAGAAAATTTTTTTTAAAAAAAAATTTCACAATTTTTGCTCAAGACCAAGAAAATACTAATTAGGAAACCTAATCTCCCACCCCCAACCTAAAATCTACATTGTCCTCAATGTAAAAGATATGAGCATGCAATGCACATGGGACAACGAAAGTAAATGAGAAGTGATGAGAAGATAGTACCTGAATAACGAATCAAGAGAGTTTCCAATAGATCACGGCATGGAAGCTTGTCAGCATGAGAGAGAAAGCAGAACAAAAATAACAAAAATAAAATCCTACCTATACCACTTTCGCAGGTGCTCTCGATTGCATTTAGCGTATGCAACAAGCCTTTAAACCCCTAGGTTACCCCTAGAGGACGAGTTGTAGTCTCGTGAGGGTTTGCAGTAATGTTACCCACAAACATTGAACTAACTAACCTATGAAAGCGACTATCCTAAACCTATGAAAGCGATAAACCTACCTATACCTCCATCAGACTAGGAGATCAGTCCTGGTAAACAGGAGCAATCAGAGGCATGGACATGTCCTCTGAATCAAATGTCTCAACAAATGGCTTTAATCGATGTCCATTTACTTTAAACTCCTTGCCATTGTCGGGATCTCTTATCTCGACGGCCCCATGAGGATAAGCAGTGACAACAATGTAAGGGCCGGTCCAACGAGATCGAAGCTTACCCGGAAAGAGATGTAGTCGAGAGTCATACAAGAGGACTTTCTGACCAGGCGTGAATGATTTTCGTAGAATATGTTGATCATGAAACGCCTTCATCCTGTTCTTGTAAATTCTCGAGTTCTCATATGCATCGTTCCGGATTTCTTCAAGTTCATTCAACTGAAGTTTGCGTAGCGAGCCAGCGTTGTCCAGATTGAAATTCAGATTTTTGATCGCCCAGTATGCTTTATGTTCCAATTCCACAGGCAAGTGACAGGGTTTCCCATAGACAAGTCTAAAGGGAGATGTTCCAATAGGAGTTTTGAAAGCAGTACGGTACGCCCATAAGGCATCGGTCAATCGGATTGACCAGTCCTTACGATCAGGGTTAACCGTTTTCTCTAGGATATGTTTGATCTCTCTATTGGAAATCTCAGCTTGTCCACTTGTTTGTGGATGGTATGGGGTGCTCACCTTATGCGAGATACCGTATTTCTTCATTAAGCTCTCGAATGGTCTATTGCAGAAGTGTGAGCCCCCGTCACTAATGATGGCTCGAGGTGTTCCGAACCGCGATAGGATATTTTCTTTCAAAAATTTAATGACCGTGCGATGGTCATTTTTGCGGCACGGATTTGCTTCGACCCATTTAGTGACATAATCTACGGCGAGCAAAATATACAGATTTCCAAATGATTGGGGGAATGGTCCCATGAAATCAATGCCCCAACAATCAAATGCTTCTATAATAAGGATGAGATTCAAGGGCATCATATTTCGACGGGACAATGCTCCCAATTTCTGACAACGCTCACAAGCCTTGCAAAACTCATGAGTGTCCCTGAACATAGTGGGCCAGTAGAAGCCACACTGTAAAATCTTGGTCGTGTCTTTTTAGCAGAAAAGTGACCACCACAGGCCTGTGAATGACAGAAGGAGATGACACTCTGATGCTCATCGTCTGGTACGCATTTCCTTAAGAGTTGGTCTGGACAATATTTAAACAAATATGGATCGTCCCAGAAAAAGTTACGCACCTTGATAAAGAATTTCTTTTTATCTTGTGACGTCCAGTGTGTCGGTATGGCACCTGTAGCAAGATAATTAGCAATATCAGCAAATCAAGGTGAATGGGAGACTTTAAACAGTTGTTCATCAGGGAACATGTCATTGATATGGGTCGCCTCAAGAGAATCAGAGGTATTAAGGTAAGAAAGATGATCGGCCACTACGTTCTCTACTCCCTTTTTGTCTTTAATTTCTAAATCGAATTCTTGGAGTAGAAGGATCCATCGTATCAGGCGGGGCTTAGAATCATTCTTAGAAATAAGATACTTAAGTGCCGCGTGATCTGTGTAGATGATGATCTTGGATCCGATCAGGTAGGACCTAAATTTGTCCAAGGCGAACACTACGGCCAAGAGTTTCTTTTCCGTAGTCGAGTAGTTCACTTGGGCAGGATTTAGAGTCCTACTTGCGTAGTGAATAACGTTAGGCCACTTATCTTTTCTCTGGCCTAGAACCGCTCTAAGAGCATAATCAGAGGCGTCGCACATAAGTTCAAAAGGAAGACTCCAGTCAGGTGGCTGCATGATAGGTGCAGTGGTTAACATGCCCTTAAGCTTAGTGAAAGCTTCTTGGCACTGCTCAGTCCACTCGTATGGTGTATCCTTTTGAAGAAGATTACATAAAGGACGAGAGAGGAGACTAAAATCCTTTATGAATCATCTGTAAAAGCCTGCGTGTCCTAAGAAGGATCGCACATCTCTGATGTTCTTGGGTGGAGGTAGGTTAGAGATAAGATCGATTTTTGCCTTATCTACCTCGATTCCTTTGGACGAGATGATATGTCCAAGGACAATTCCCTTTTGAACCATAAAATGACACTTCTCCCAGTTAAGTATCAAATTTTTTTCTTCACATCTTTTCAGCACACATTTAAGACTTGCTAAGCATTCGCTGAAAGATGAACCAAAAACAGAGAAATCGTCCATGAAGACCTCTAGATATTTCTCCACCATGTCAGAAAAAATACTCATCATGCATCGCTGAAAGGTGGCAGGGACATTACATAACCCGAATGGCATCCTTCTGTAAGCAAAGGTGCCATAGGGACATGTAAATGTGGTCTTTTCCTGATCCTCAGGGGCGATTTCAATCTGATTATAACCTGAATACCCGTCAAGGAAACAATAATAGGAATGACCAGCTAGCCTTTCCAGGATTTGATCAATGAAGGGCAAAGGAAAGTGGTCTTTTCTTGTGACGGTATTCGGCTTTCTGTAGTCAATGCACATTTTCCAACCAATAGTAACTCTGGTTGGCACGAGTTCATTATTTGCATTGGCTACGATGGTGATCCCGGACTTCTTAGGAACCACCTGAGTTGGACTCACCCATTGACTATCGGATATGGGGTAAATGATCCCCACTTCCAATAGTTTGAGAACCTCGGCCTTAACCACTTCCTTCATGTTTGGATTTAGTCTACGTTGTGATTGCCGAACAGCCTTTGCATTGTCCTCAAGATATATACGGTGAGTACAAATCGATGGGTTAATTCCCTTGAGGTCCGCTATCGTCCATCCAAGAGATCCCTTATGCTCAATGAGAGTAGATATTAGCATACTCTCCTGTTCTTTCTCCAGGTGGGCAGAGATCACCACCGGGTATGTCTCATCTTGACCTAAATAAACATATTTTAAATCAGAGGGCAAAGGTTTTAGGTCAAGCTTCGGTGGCTTGAGGTTAGACGGTAGAGGCACTACATAAGTTTGGGGCAATTCTTCAATGTGTGGCCTCCACCGGTTAACTTCAAGTACCGGTGCAGTATCAAGCATGGCACACGTCTCCCTAATTATATCATCATCAAGATCATGGGAGTGGGCCAGGCACGTCTCTAGAAGATCAGAGGATAAGGTGAGAGGCGTTCTATCTTTCACAAAAGAATCAATCATATTAACATCGTGGAAATCGTCATCATCCTCTGAGTTGCTGCCGTTATTGAAAAAGATATTCGATTCCAATGTCAAATTTCCAAAGGACATAGTCATGACACCATTCCTGCAATTGATAATTGCATTTGAAGTGGACAGGAATGAGCGACCAAGAATGACGGGAATCTGAGTGCTCGTGTCATTGATGGGTTTGGTGTCCAAGATGATAAAATCAACAGGGTAGTAGAATCTATCCACCTGGACCAACACATCCTCGATGATCCCTCTTGGTATACGAACAGAACGATCAGCAAGTTGTAGTGTGGTTCGAGTGGGTTTTAATTCACCCAAACCTAACTGTTGGTATACCGAGTAAGGAATCAGATTGACGCTTGCTCCTAAGTCAAGAAGTGTGTGATCAATTGATAGTTCCCGATCACACATGATATGGTTGGGCAACCAGGATCTTTGAATTTTTGCGGCACATCTTGTTTCAGGATGACACTCACTTTTTCAGTCAAGGAGATCTTCTTTTGAACACTTTTTCGTCGTTTGGTAGTGCATAAGTCCTTTAGAAATTTAGCATATGAAGGTATCTGTTTTACAACGTCAAGTAGAGGAATGTTGACTTTCACTTGTTTCAACACCTCTAGGATATCCTGAGAGTTAGATAGACGTTTTGGTTCAACCAACCATTGGGAAAACGGAGCAACTGGCTTTTCTAGAGGTTCCGGTTCAAATTTTTGTGGGGCGCCACTAGATCCATCATTGTTGTCCTCTTCTGGTTCTTGAGGCTTTTCGGGCCTCACCGGAAGGGTTTTATCAATAACCTTCCCACTCCTAAGAGTGGTGATGGATTTAGCGTGTCCCATTTGATTTGAAGAGCTGTGATCACCTGTCTCGTATTGCGGTTTCGGATTAGGGATTGGTTGTGCAGGGAACATCCCTTTTTCCATAGCCGTCATACGTAAATCTATTTTTTGCATAAAATCTGAAATTCCTTACATTGTTCGAGCCAGCTCTTGTATGGAAATTTGAACTGATTCTTCTTGAGGTTTCCCCTGATTTGGATTTTGATTGAAGAAACCTTGAGGGGTAGCAGTTTGTCCGTTCCTCCAACTAAAATTCAGATGATTTTTTCAGCCAGGATTGTACGTATTAGAGGGTTGTCCATTGAAAGGTCTTTGATAGTTATTTACGGCATTAGATTGTTCATTCAATACTTCTCGAAAGGCAGGTATTGAAGGACAATTTTCAGTAGTATGAATGTTGCAATCACAGATGCCGCAAACACTTTCATTAACATTTTCCTTCCTTCCTTCCATGGCCTCAAATTTTCTGGTGAGATTGGCCACCTTAGCGTTAAGATCATTATCCTCTTTCAGGAGATATATTCCTCCTTTTTCCCTTGAATGAGTCGGCCTAGACGTAGTGTTCGTCCTTGGGTAATAGTCCCATGATTGTGTTTTTTCAGCGAGACTATTGAGGTAATCTCATACCTCGTCGACATTTTTATTGATGAATTCTCCGTTACACATTATCTCGACCATTTGGCGCATGGAAGATGTTAGCCCATCATAGAAAAAATTTGTAATGCGCCATATTTCAAAGCCATGTTGTGGGCATGCATTAACCAGATCCTTGAACCTTTCCCAACATTGGAAGAATGTTTCATCTTCCTTTTGGGCAAAGTTCATGATTGCTCTCCTCAGGGTTATTGTCTTATGATGTGGGAAAATTTTCTTTATAAATTCCCTCTGCATATCATTCCATGTGCCAATGGATCTAGGACGCAGAGAATGTAACCACGTCTTGGCTTTTTCTTTCAAGGAAAATGGAAAGAGTTTCAGCCTAATAGTATCCTCAGATACATTAGGAAAGTATAAGGTGCATATGATTTCATCGAATTCTTTCAGATGCAAGTATGGTTCTTCAGATTCAAGCGCATGGAACTTAGGAAGGAGTTGGATAACCCCTGGCTTGATGTCCATATGTCCTGTATTCTCAGGAAAAATCATGCATGAGGGCGTACTCACCCCCGCTGGTTGTAAATAATCTCGTAAAGTACGAGACGTGGGTGCCTGATGCACCTTATTCTCATCATGTACTTCCTCAACCCTTGGTTGGGGTAGTGCTTGAGGTTGATTTTCAGCCATAACGTCTTCTAATTCAGGAGAATTCAAGTGGTGTCTAGTCCTGCGATGGACAGTCAACCCCTCAACTAATCCTTCTTCAGTCACGAGACGTCGAGTGTTGTCGCGTGCCCAATGGGACATAAAACACACTCAGCCCTCAAATTCTAACTTAAACCTAAAAAAAAAGGAAGAAGAAATCTAGAAAATAAAAGGGAAAGATGGAAAGAGGTTACCAAAGTTGGAGTCCTAGGTTAAGAATCTGCAAAACAAAACAAAATAAGTTAGTTTCTAAGAATAGAAAGTTCTAATTAAAAGTAAACTAATTTCTAGAGAAAGGAAAAAAAAATAATAATAAATAAATAAAATAAAATTAGAAAGAGCTTACTAAATTAGAAGTTTCCTACAAAACAGAAAAATTGAGTTAGTTCTAAAAATCAGATAGAAGGAAGAATAGCAAATTTCTAAACTTAGGAAAATTTTCTAATAAGGAAAATAATTAAGCTTCTAAACCTATAATTAAAATTTTCTAAAAAGAAAATCTAATCCTAAACTAATCCTAAAACTAATTAATTTCAGAAAAACGTAGCCGACAGTCCCCGGCAACGGCGCCAAAAACTTGTTCACTCCCCAAGTGCAGGGTTGTGATGCAGTAATAACTCGGTAAGACCGAGGTCGAATCCCAAAGGACTGAAACTTGTACGTTATCTAAAACTAACTAGAACTAGAACTAGGCTAAGATGAAATCTAATCTGATTGAATTTGAAGGAATACTGGTGAATTAATTATCTAAACTTGAGAGAAATCAGGAGAAGGGATCTAGGGATTCAGAGGATCCACTTGTAGAGATCAGGGAGAATTTATGCTTACATCAAAAATTATGAAAATTACTGAACTGTCGTTGATCTAGTTTTCAAAGAGATGAAAGGAAGATAAATTAGAATGGATTCCATCACCAAACCATGCCCAAAGACTATGGCAAACAACAGAATCAAACTAATTACCACCTAATCACATGTATGTAAGTTAGGAAGGGTACCGTCATCCAACCATGCCCAGGAGACTATGGTGAACAACAGGACGTCCTGACGTCATAAATATGAAAAGGAAATAGAAATATTCAAAGCATCGCAGACCCATTGTAATTTCAGTCACAACAGACCATTAAGAACTAAAAATATTCCCATAATAATTAACTAAAATCAAAGTCAATTCATGCATTAAAATAAAAATAAAATAAAATCTCCCATCTCACTACAAGCTTCACCTCTTAGCCCTAGCTAGGAGGATTTAGCCTGCCATGGATGGGCTCAATCCAAATAAATAAAGAGAAAAAGAAAAGGAAAAGAAAAGGGAAAGAAAAAACCAAGCTCCTCTCTCTCTCCTCTGCCCACGTTGAAACCCAAGCTCGAGCCTCCACGTCTCTCTTTTTCTTCCTTCCTAGACCTTGAATGAATGCTCCCCACGTCCAAAAAACCTCCTTTTATAGCTGCTGGAAGGCTGGAGTCAGTGACAGAGTTGTAGCAGGACACGGAGTGTAATTTTCGCAGCCAAGTTCGGTACCATGAAACACGCCACTTTCCTCGCTCAAATTCCAAAGAAACACCGTCCCTTAGTACTTTCTTGGATCCTCTACATGATAGAAGGTTCAGATCTGCCATATGATCAAAGATGGTGGGCCAAAACTGTCCAAAAAAGTTGATTTTCGCGGATGTGCGAAACTTTTCGCACCATTTCGCTGTTGTGGTCGGTGGGCCCCACAGAAGCATTTTCTGGAAAATCCACCCCGTCCATTGGATTCAGGACGAAATTTCAGTCAAGAATAAGTGGTTTTGAACGTCCATTGACGTGGCCCAGAGAAGAAATCACAGAAGAATCAGTTTTGAACGTTACCGAGCAACCCTTTTGTGGCCTCTGTATCTCACACGTGTGTACGCATGGGTACAAAAAGTCAACATGTTTTTATAGTATTCGAGCCCCTCTACACGGTGAACGGGTCAGATTTTCCATATGGTCAATGGGTAGGGCCCCACAAACGTCCGCAAAAACGGCCAGCGGCCTGCGTTACGCGGTGCGAATTTTTTTTGTTTTTTTTTGTTTTTTTTTTTAAGAAGAAAGTCGGTCAGCGTCTTGCTGACCGACTTAACTCGTTTGGTGCACGACGAGTGCACATGTGCACTGTACACACTCATCTCATATGGGGTCCATTGCACTGTTTTGGAGAAATCTGCACCGTCCATCTGTTTTGACTCCTCATTTAAGGCGTCAATAATAATTTTGAGACAGTTCCAGATATCAGGTGGGCCCAGAATCAACGGTTTATGGGCTGATCTGTCAGTTGGGGCACTTCCCGAGATCTTCAATGGCTGAAATTTTATATGTACGGTTAATTTATGGTCCTCAGGCGACGTATGAAGTTTCGAGCCGAACGGATGGTGGGAACCTCGTGATCTTGCATTCTGGACGTCCATCAGGCCACTTGAGCTTCAATTTCTAACTTTTCTCGAATTTCTGACCGTATATATTTGTCAATCTTGGTCCCTTGGAGTGTGTCCCTTGCCTTTGGCGTCATCAGATCGTTAAATCTCAACTTTTAACGTCCTTTTTCCATCCATGCTCATAAAATCACTTTGCCACACAAGAATGAGAAAACGAGCCATTAGACAGCATTATATTCGTAAATCCAGACAATATCTGGGGTCTAATATGCAATATTTGACCCTCAACACAACCCCCAATCAGCATTTTGCTAGTCCCGAGCAAAGTATGCGAAAAATAAGTTGAGAATTATAGGAGAACTTTCTATGAAATCGAGTGAGATTTTGAACAAAATACGAGAAATTTAATATTCATGAATGTTAGAAATTGTATTCTCCTGAGCTCAAGCGCACGGTAGACTTCATAATCAAGTGTAAAGTATTAATCCATCAATTAGAAAAATTTTAAACATTGAGATCCATGGATGTATAGTCTAATCTCGGCTTATCATCATTAAGAGATCTAATTGTCAATTTCATGATATCATTGGTAACCAACAAGAAAATTCATAACAACCAAAACCTAATCCAAAACTTGCCTCATAGATTAACCTATTAACTTGTGATTTTTCTATTCAAAGTAATGCCAAGGAAGGAGAATCAAATCCTTACCTATAGGGAGCAAACCTATGGTGAAGATTGTACACCTGACTCTTTTTCACATATCATTCATGAGGAATTAACTCTACACCTATAGGGAGCAAACCTATGGTGAAGATTAATTATCCAACCTTTTCAATTTTTATACCATGATGGCAAGATATTTCAGACTGGTTCCTTTCGTGCTTAGTGATTACCAAGTTAACCCTTCAATATCAGACTGAAGTCTTAATGTGTAAGCAAGACGTGTCCTGAAATCATGATTCAATCAATGTTTACAACTTCTAATCATGGATTAATAATTCACTTAACTATGAAATCTAACAGATACGGAATCCAAGAGTCATAAATCCACCATTATGTACCTTGAAAATCTAAATTAGGGATATCTGTCAAAATCACTTCGAATTTGTAGAAATTTTCAGAAAATTTTTTTTAAAAAAAAATTTCACAATTTTTGCTCAAGACCAAGAAAATACTAATTAGGAAACCTAATCTCCCACCCCCAACCTAAAATCTACATTGTCCTCAATGTAAAAGATATGAGCATGCAATGCACATGGGACAACGAAAGTAAATGAGAAGTGATGAGAAGATAGTACCTGAATAACGAATCAAGAGAGTTTCCAATAGATCACGGCATGGAAGCTTGTCAGCATGAGAGAGAAAGCAGAACAAAAATAACAAAAATAAAATCCTACCTATACCACTTTCGCAGGTGCTCTCGATTGCATTTAGCGTATGCAACAAGCCTTTAAACCCCTAGGTTA
This sequence comes from Magnolia kwangsiensis, assembly GCA_037074715.1. Taxonomy (NCBI): domain Eukaryota; kingdom Viridiplantae; phylum Streptophyta; class Magnoliopsida; order Magnoliales; family Magnoliaceae; genus Magnolia; species Magnolia kwangsiensis. Next base: position 152,308,663 of record CM073573.1, on the reverse strand, counting down.
CCCCTAGAGGACGAGTTGTAGTCTCGTGAGGGTTTGCAGTAATGTTACCCACAAACATTGAACTAACTAACCTATGAAAGCGACTATCCTAAACCTATGAAAGCGATAAACCTACCTATACCTCCATCAGACTAGGAGATCAGTCCTGGTAAACAGGAGCAATCAGAGGCATGGACATGTCCTCTGAATCAAATGTCTCAACAAATGGCTTTAATCGATGTCCATTTACTTTAAACTCCTTGCCATTGTCGGGATCTCTTATCTCGACGGCCCCATGAGGATAAGCAGTGACAACAATGTAAGGGCCGGTCCAACGAGATCGAAGCTTACCCGGAAAGAGATGTAGTCGAGAGTCATACAAGAGGACTTTCTGACCAGGCGTGAATGATTTTCGTAGAATATGTTGATCATGAAACGCCTTCATCCTGTTCTTGTAAATTCTCGAGTTCTCATATGCATCGTTCCGGATTTCTTCAAGTTCATTCAACTGAAGTTTGCGTAGCGAGCCAGCGTTGTCCAGATTGAAATTCAGATTTTTGATCGCCCAGTATGCTTTATGTTCCAATTCCACAGGCAAGTGACAGGGTTTCCCATAGACAAGTCTAAAGGGAGATGTTCCAATAGGAGTTTTGAAAGCAGTACGGTACGCCCATAAGGCATCGGTCAATCGGATTGACCAGTCCTTACGATCAGGGTTAACCGTTTTCTCTAGGATATGTTTGATCTCTCTATTGGAAATCTCAGCTTGTCCACTTGTTTGTGGATGGTATGGGGTGCTCACCTTATGCGAGATACCGTATTTCTTCATTAAGCTCTCGAATGGTCTATTGCAGAAGTGTGAGCCCCCGTCACTAATGATGGCTCGAGGTGTTCCGAACCGCGATAGGATATTTTCTTTCAAAAATTTAATGACCGTGCGATGGTCATTTTTGCGGCACGGATTTGCTTCGACCCATTTAGTGACATAATCTACGGCGAGCAAAATATACAGATTTCCAAATGATTGGGGGAATGGTCCCATGAAATCAATGCCCCAACAATCAAATGCTTCTATAATAAGGATGAGATTCAAGGGCATCATATTTCGACGGGACAATGCTCCCAATTTCTGACAACGCTCACAAGCCTTGCAAAACTCATGAGTGTCCCTGAACATAGTGGGCCAGTAGAAGCCACACTGTAAAATCTTGGTCGTGTCTTTTTAGCAGAAAAGTGACCACCACAGGCCTGTGAATGACAGAAGGAGATGACACTCTGATGCTCATCGTCTGGTACGCATTTCCTTAAGAGTTGGTCTGGACAATATTTAAACAAATATGGATCGTCCCAGAAAAAGTTACGCACCTTGGTAAAGAATTTCTTTTTATCTTGTGACGTCCAGTGTGTCGGTATGGCACCTGTAGCAAGATAATTAGCAATATCAGCAAATCAAGGTGAATGGGAGACTTTAAACAGTTGTTCATCAGGGAACATGTCATTGATATGGGTCGCCTCAAGAGAATCAGAGGTATTAAGGTAAGAAAGATGATCGGCCACTACGTTCTCTACTCCCTTTTTGTCTTTAATTTCTAAATCGAATTCTTGGAGTAGAAGGATCCATCGTATCAGGCGGGGCTTAGAATCATTCTTAGAAATAAGATACTTAAGTGCCGCGTGATCTGTGTAGATGATGATCTTGGATCCGATCAGGTAGGACCTAAATTTGTCCAAGGCGAACACTACGGCCAAGAGTTTCTTTTCCGTAGTCGAGTAGTTCACTTGGGCAGGATTTAGAGTCCTACTTGCGTAGTGAATAACGTTAGGCCACTTATCTTTTCTCTGGCCTAGAACCGCTCTAAGAGCATAATCAGAGGCGTCGCACATAAGTTCAAAAGGAAGACTCCAGTCAGGTGGCTGCATGATAGGTGCAGTGGTTAACATGCCCTTAAGCTTAGTGAAAGCTTCTTGGCACTGCTCAGTCCACTCGTATGGTGTATCCTTTTGAAGAAGATTACATAAAGGACGAGAGAGGAGACTAAAATCCTTTATGAATCATCTGTAAAAGCCTGCGTGTCCTAAGAAGGATCGCACATCTCTGATGTTCTTGGGTGGAGGTAGGTTAGAGATAAGATCGATTTTTGCCTTATCTACCTCGATTCCTTTGGACGAGATGATATGTCCAAGGACAATTCCCTTTTGAACCATAAAATGACACTTCTCCCAGTTAAGTATCAAATTTTTTTCTTCACATCTTTTCAGCACACATTTAAGACTTGCTAAGCATTCGCTGAAAGATGAACCAAAAACAGAGAAATCGTCCATGAAGACCTCTAGATATTTCTCCACCATGTCAGAAAAAATACTCATCATGCATCGCTGAAAGGTGGCAGGGACATTACATAACCCGAATGGCATCCTTCTGTAAGCAAAGGTGCCATAGGGACATGTAAATGTGGTCTTTTCCTGATCCTCAGGGGCGATTTCAATCTGATTATAACCTGAATACCCGTCAAGGAAACAATAATAGGAATGACCAGCTAGCCTTTCCAGGATTTGATCAATGAAGGGCAAAGGAAAGTGGTCTTTTCTTGTGACGGTATTCGGCTTTCTGTAGTCAATGCACATTTTCCAACCAATAGTAACTCTGGTTGGCACGAGTTCATTATTTGCATTGGCTACGATGGTGATCCCGGACTTCTTAGGAACCACCTGAGTTGGACTCACCCATTGACTATCGGATATGGGGTAAATGATCCCCACTTCCAATAGTTTGAGAACCTCGGCCTTAACCACTTCCTTCATGTTTGGATTTAGTCTACGTTGTGATTGCCGAACAGCCTTTGCATTGTCCTCAAGATATATACGGTGAGTACAAATCGATGGGTTAATTCCCTTGAGGTCCGCTATCGTCCATCCAAGAGATCCCTTATGCTCAATGAGAGTAGATATTAGCATACTCTCCTGTTCTTTCTCCAGGTGGGCAGAGATCACCACCGGGTATGTCTCATCTTGACCTAAATAAACATATTTTAAATCAGAGGGCAAAGGTTTTAGGTCAAGCTTCGGTGGCTTGAGGTTAGACGGTAGAGGCACTACATAAGTTTGGGGCAATTCTTCAATGTGTGGCCTCCACCGGTTAACTTCAAGTACCGGTGCAGTATCAAGCATGGCACACGTCTCCCTAATTATATCATCATCAAGATCATGGGAGTGGGCCAGGCACGTCTCTAGAAGATCAGAGGATAAGGTGAGAGGCGTTCTATCTTTCACAAAAGAATCAATCATATTAACATCGTGGAAATCGTCATCATCCTCTGAGTTGCTGCCGTTATTGAAAAAGATATTCGATTCCAATGTCAAATTTCCAAAGGACATAGTCATGACACCATTCCTGCAATTGATAATTGCATTTGAAGTGGACAGGAATGAGCGACCAAGAATGACGGGAATCTGAGTGCTCGTGTCATTGATGGGTTTGGTGTCCAAGATGATAAAATCAACAGGGTAGTAGAATCTATCCACCTGGACCAACACATCCTCGATGATCCCTCTTGGTATACGAACAGAACGATCAGCAAGTTGTAGTGTGGTTCGAGTGGGTTTTAATTCACCCAAACCTAACTGTTGGTATACCGAGTAAGGAATCAGATTGACGCTTGCTCCTAAGTCAAGAAGTGTGTGATCAATTGATAGTTCCCGATCACACATGATATGGTTGGGCAACCAGGATCTTTGAATTTTTGCGGCACATCTTGTTTCAGGATGACACTCACTTTTTCAGTCAAGGAGATCTTCTTTTGAACACTTTTTCGTCGTTTGGTAGTGCATAAGTCCTTTAGAAATTTAGCATATGAAGGTATCTGTTTTACAACGTCAAGTAGAGGAATGTTGACTTTCACTTGTTTCAACACCTCTAGGATATCCTGAGAGTTAGATAGACGTTTTGGTTCAACCAACCATTGGGAAAACGGAGCAACTGGCTTTTCTAGAGGTTCCGGTTCAAATTTTTGTGGGGCGCCACTAGATCCATCATTGTTGTCCTCTTCTGGTTCTTGAGGCTTTTCGGGCCTCACCGGAAGGGTTTTATCAATAACCTTCCCACTCCTAAGAGTGGTGATGGATTTAGCGTGTCCCATTTGATTTGAAGAGCTGTGATCACCTGTCTCGTATTGCGGTTTCGGATTAGGGATTGGTTGTGCAGGGAACATCCCTTTTTCCATAGCCGTCATACGTAAATCTATTTTTTGCATAAAATCTGAAATTCCTTACATTGTTCGAGCCAGCTCTTGTATGGAAATTTGAACTGATTCTTCTTGAGGTTTCCCCTGATTTGGATTTTGATTGAAGAAACCTTGAGGGGTAGCAGTTTGTCCGTTCCTCCAACTAAAATTCAGATGATTTTTTCAGCCAGGATTGTACGTATTAGAGGGTTGTCCATTGAAAGGTCTTTGATAGTTATTTACGGCATTAGATTGTTCATTCAATACTTCTCGAAAGGCAGGTATTGAAGGACAATTTTCAGTAGTATGAATGTTGCAATCACAGATGCCGCAAACACTTTCATTAACATTTTCCTTCCTTCCTTCCATGGCCTCAAATTTTCTGGTGAGATTGGCCACCTTAGCGTTAAGATCATTATCCTCTTTCAGGAGATATATTCCTCCTTTTTCCCTTGAATGAGTCGGCCTAGACGTAGTGTTCGTCCTTGGGTAATAGTCCCATGATTGTGTTTTTTCAGCGAGACTATTGAGGTAATCTCATACCTCGTCGACATTTTTATTGATGAATTCTCCGTTACACATTATCTCGACCATTTGGCGCATGGAAGATGTTAGCCCATCATAGAAAAAATTTGTAATGCGCCATATTTCAAAGCCATATTGTGGGCATGCATTAACCAGATCCTTGAACCTTTCCCAACATTGGAAGAATGTTTCATCTTCCTTTTGGGCAAAGTTCATGATTGCTCTCCTCAGGGTTATTGTCTTATGATGTGGGAAAATTTTCTTTATAAATTCCCTCTGCATATCATTCCATGTGCCAATGGATCTAGGACGCAGAGAATGTAACCACGTCTTGGCTTTTTCTTTCAAGGAAAATGGAAAGAGTTTCAGCCTAATAGTATCCTCAGATACATTAGGAAAGTATAAGGTGCATATGATTTCATCGAATTCTTTCAGATGCAAGTATGGTTCTTCAGATTCAAGCGCATGGAACTTAGGAAGGAGTTGGATAACCCCTGGCTTGATGTCCATATGTCCTGTATTCTCAGGAAAAATCATGCATGAGGGCGTACTCACCCCCGCTGGTTGTAAATAATCTCGTAAAGTACGAGACGTGGGTGCCTGATGCACCTTATTCTCATCATGTACTTCCTCAACCCTTGGTTGGGGTAGTGCTTGAGGTTGATTTTCAGCCATAACGTCTTCTAATTCAGGAGAATTCAAGTGGTGTCTAGTCCTGCGATGGACAGTCAACCCCTCAACTAATCCTTCTTCAGTCACGAGACGTCGAGTGTTGTCGCGTGCCCAATGGGACATAAAACACACTCAGCCCTCAAATTCTAACTTAAACCTAAAAAAAAAGGAAGAAGAAATCTAGAAAATAAAAGGAAAAGATGGAAAGAGGTTACCAAAGTTGGAGTCCTAGGTTAAGAATCTGCAAAACAAAACAAAATAAGTTAGTTTCTAAGAATAGAAAGTTCTAATTAAAAGTAAACTAATTTCTAGAGAAAGGAAAAAATAATAATAATAAATAAATAAAATAAAATTAGAAAGAGCTTACTAAATTAGAAGTTTCCTACAAAACAGAAAAATTGAGTTAGTTCTAAAAATCAGATAGAAGGAAGAATAGCAAATTTCTAAACTTAGGAAAATTTTCTAATAAGGAAAATAATTAAGCTTCTAAACCTAGAATTAAAATTTTCTAAAAAGAAAATCTAATCCTAAACTAATCCTAAAACTAATTAATTTCAGAAAAACGTAGCCGACAGTCCCCGGCAACGGCGCCAAAAACTTGTTCACTCCCCAAGTGCAGGGTTGTGATGCAGTAATAACTCGGTAAGACCGAGGTCGAATCCCAAAGGACTGAAACTTGTACGTTATCTAAAACTAACTAGAACTAGAACTAGGCTAAGATGAAATCTAATCTGATTGAATTTGAAGGAATACTGGTGAATTAATTATCTAAACTTGAGAGAAATCAGGAGAAGGGATCTAGGGATTCAGAGGATCCACTTGTAGAGATCAGGGAGAATTTATGCTTACATCAAAAATTATGAAAATTACTGAACTGTCGTTGATCTAGTTTTCAAAGAGATGAAAGGAAGATAAATTAGAATGGATTCCATCACCAAACCATGCCCAAAGACTATGGCAAACAACAGAATCAAACTAATTACCACCTAATCACATGTATGTAAGTTAGGAAGGGTACCGTCATCCAACCATGCCCAGGAGACTATGGTGAACAACAGGACGTCCTGACGTCATAAATATGAAAAGGAAATAGAAATATTCAAAGCATCGCAGACCCATTGTAATTTCAGTCACAACAGACCATTAAGAACTAAAAATATTCCCATAATAATTAACTAAAATCAAAGTCAATTCATGCATTAAAATAAAAATAAAATAAAATCTCCCATCTCACTACAAGCTTCACCTCTTAGCCCTAGCTAGGAGGATTTAGCCTGCCATGGATGGGCTCAATCCAAATAAATAAAGAGAAAAAGAAAAGGAAAAGAAAAGGGAAAGAAAAAACCAAGCTCCTCTCTCTCTCCTCTGCCCACGTTGAAACCCAAGCTCGAGCCTCCACGTCTCTCTTTTTCTTCCTTCCTAGACCTTGAATGAATGCTCCCCACGTCCAAAAAACCTCCTTTTATAGCTGCTGGAAGGCTGGAGTCAGTGACAGAGTTGTAGCAGGACACGGAGTGTAATTTTCGCAGCCAAGTTCGGTACCATGAAACACGCCACTTTCCTCGCTCAAATTCCAAAGAAACACCGTCCCTTAGTACTTTCTTGGATCCTCTACATGATAGAAGGTTCAGATCTGCCATATGATCAAAGATGGTGGGCCAAAACTGTCCAAAAAAGTTGATTTTCGCGGATGTGCGAAACTTTTCGCACCATTTCGCTGTTGTGGTCGGTGGGCCCCACAGAAGCATTTTCTGGAAAATCCACCCCGTCCATTGGATTCAGGACGAAATTTCAGTCAAGAATAAGTGGTTTTGAACGTCCATTGACGTGGCCCAGAGAAGAAATCACAGAAGAATCAGTTTTGAACGTTACCGAGCAACCCTTTTGTGGCCTCTGTATCTCACACGTGTGTACGCATGGGTACAAAAAGTCAACATGTTTTTATAGTATTCGAGCCCCTCTACACGGTGAACGGGTCAGATTTTCCATATGGTCAATGGGTAGGGCCCCACAAACGTCCGCAAAAACGGCCAGCGGCCTGCGTTACGCGGTGCGAATTTTTTTTGTTTTTTTTTGTTTTTTTTTTTAAGAAGAAAGTCGGTCAGCGTCTTGCTGACCGACTTAACTCGTTTGGTGCACGACGAGTGCACATGTGCACTGTACACACTCATCTCATATGGGGTCCATTGCACTGTTTTGGAGAAATCTGCACCGTCCATCTGTTTTGACTCCTCATTTAAGGCGTCAATAATAATTTTGAGACAGTTCCAGATATCAGGTGGGCCCAGAATCAACGGTTTATGGGCTGATCTGTCAGTTGGGGCACTTCCCGAGATCTTCAATGGCTGAAATTTTATATGTACGGTTAATTTATGGTCCTCAGGCGACGTATGAAGTTTCGAGCCGAACGGATGGTGGGAACCTCGTGATCTTGCATTCTGGACGTCCATCAGGCCACTTGAGCTTCAATTTCTAACTTTTCTCGAATTTCTGACCGTATATATTTGTCAATCTTGGTCCCTTGGAGTGTGTCCCTTGCCTTTGGCGTCATCAGATCGTTAAATCTCAACTTTTAACGTCCTTTTTCCATCCATGCTCATAAAATCACTTTGCCACACAAGAATGAGAAAACGAGCCATTAGACAGCATTATATTCGTAAATCCAGACAATATCTGGGGTCTAATATGCAATATTTGACCCTCAACAATCATGTTTTCATACTTCTCAACATATGATTCGAATCTTTAACAAGCAAAGCTAACATTATCATGAACAAAGGTGCATGTGTGTTGTGTGAGTTAGTGAGGAAGTTAAGCACTTCCTACATCTCGTAGATCAAATGCACAAAAGTTAATGAATCATACATATTACAAAGCAACACCATATGAGAAAATCATATAAGACATGAACATGTAATCATCTATTGTAACCTAATCATATGAGAAGCACGAACAACATCATACGAGAATTAAACAAAACATATAATCCCATACAATCCCCAAATAAACATCTAAATCTTAAGTTTTCTCTAGATTCTCCACATATATCATCCAAACAATAAAAATCATTAGACTCATAGTATAATTGGTGCTAGGGCACCTAAGGATAATAGTCCGCACCTATGGATCGTTGAAGACTTAGAAAACGACCTAGGATGTGGATTTCGGGGTCGATCGGCCCGAATCCCTAAAGCAAACACTTGTATGTTAGAACTCCATGCAAAACTCTTCTCATCACAAGGGTTTCGAGAAAAAGGGATGAGGAATCTTACTTAGACGATCAATAGAACGATTCTTGTGGTTGCGGTGTAGGGCTTTCTTGGAGAAGAGGCAGGGAGTTGTAAGATTGGATTTCCTTGAGCCCCACATCGATCTAAGGTCCACCCTTGCTCTTCTTCACTCTATCTTTCTTCTCTCTTTACTCTCTTGCTGTCCCTTTACTCTCTTTAGTGGTAGTAGTAAATGAGAGAGTTATGACAGAGCTAGGGCTTTATTTCCTAAACTTGAGCCCATTGGCCTTGAGTTTTTATAAATTCTCAAAATGGCCCTCTAGGACTCCTTATTGGTTTTTGTGTTGGCCCCAACACCTCCTTTGGCCACCAAATTTGGTGTGTATGTGTCTCATGACCCGATGAGGGGCCATGTAAAATTTGGGGACAAACGGATGCGGGGTTTTGTCCCATAACTCTGATTTAGATGACCCTAAGAGGTCCATTCCAATTATTGGAGCAGTTCCGGTGGCCCTCTGGCAATGAAGCTTATAGGATAGGTGCTCCCTGTCCCGATGAAGGGCCACGCAAAATTTGAGAACAATCAGATATAAGGTTTGATCGTATGGGTCTAATCTGCGATCAACGGTCACCATTTCACGATCGAGTCCTAGATTTTATAGACGGGCGTAGAAAAATGCATTAGACCTTCACCGTAAATATAAAAGAGATCCAACGGCTGAAAAGCCTGAAATCTCAGTTTTATTTACAAGTGTAAGATTTCATCCTGGCCTTGGGTGGGTTGCATTTGACAAGTGTCGCTGGAATGACACAGATAATTAATTTCTGGGTGTCCATTGAGTCCGTGGTCCGTGATGGATCACAAGCCCAATGAGATCTTTGGTTCCATAAATTTTTAGATTTTTTCGACCTACCTTGGTCGCTGTATGGCCCGCACGGGCTGTTGTTAAGTATAAACGTGTTATCTGGATTGACGGCCCGCTCTTAATCCGATTATGACCAAACTGATTTACTCTAATGGGCTAATCTTGGGTTAATTAACTTGTGGTACCTCATTACGATTAACTTAAATAAACGATCTTGCGGCAAATCATACGTGGACGCCTCAGGACACTATTCTAATTGGACAAGACATTACATATAGATAGAGGGAAAATATAAAGATAGGATTGATCTAAAATATTTATGGCCCACAAAATGCTTTTAATGGTCAATCAATATTATTTCTAATGGTGTCGTCCACCAAAAATTTGGATGTGCTTAAGTTTTGAGATCAACCACTAAAATAGGCTAAGAAAAAAAATAGACTCGAAGGATATACAATAAATTCATCAAATTTGCTTCATTTTTCAATTTATACTCTAAAATTATATTAAAGAAAATGGATGAATGAGTTGAATAAACCCAATAGGTTCCTCAAAGCTCTAACCTGTTACTAGCTGGTACAAGTGGGCCCCTCAAAGCCCAAGCTGGTGCATGGGCTGATTAGGTAATACCATGTTCCCATCCTGGAATAGGCTGGGCTCTGAAGAGCCCACCTAGATATATATAGGTTTATCAATACTGTTCATTCATTATTTTATTTTTTTCCATATGATTCAACTGGACCACATGGGTGGGGATCAAAGGCCTATCCGAAAAACTATTTAGGAGCCATGGAAGTGGATATGTTTTCGTTTCATCCATGTCTATGTAACAAGATGAAAAAATTGGACGGAAAGTAAACATTACAATGAGCCCTAAGAAGGTTTCATTGGTGGACGTCCTTATCACTACTAATACCAATGGGGTGGTCCACTCGAGCCTTAGATTTGTTTCATTTTTGGGATATGACAAACTGGATAGACTGTGTTGATAAATCCATGAATCACGGGCAGTTCTGCCGGCCGGCCCATCCTGACGTATCTGTGTATCCATGCCATCCATTTCTTCTCTCGTATTATTTTAAGGTATTTGCACAAAAATGAAGCAGATCTAACGCTCAAGTGGACCACACTAAATAAAAGATTAGGTTGCATCAAATCAACAAAGCTGTCATCCGTAGTGTAGTGTGGTCCACTTGATCGTTGGATCTGCTTCATTTTTATGGAAATACTTAAAATGGCCGGAGATAAGAGATGAACGGCGTGGATAAAAAGATATATTACGGTGGTCCCGGCCACAGAACTACCCATTCGAGATGCGCGGGGTAGGACACAATCCGCTCCAGCAAACTCGATGAACGCCAATTGCTCCAATCATCCTACGCTTTTAAAGCGCATTCGCTCGTTGGAGGACACCACGGACAAGTGTGTGAGATCAGAGCCGCTCATCAAGTAACCCTAATATTATTAATGCAATTTCTAAAACTTCAGCCCTACGAAATCTCACGGGAGCCACATGTAATGAAATTGTTCAACAATCCAAATTCTACATATACGCTTGGGCTGTTAGGTGGGCCATCATGATGTTTGGAAGAAACCCACCCTGTCCATGGGTTTTGTGAGTTCATTTTAGGACATGCAACAAAAAATGGAGTGTATCAAAAACTCAAGTGTGCCACGCAATAGGAGAAAGTGAGGTTTTAGTGACCACCGTTGAAACATCGCGTAGCCACAAGAGCATCATGTCAAGCTAAGTTGTTGGTTATTGCGCTTCATCTCAGCGGAAATTTCCTTAAAAATTGATCACCTCACACGTAGAATGACAAACAACCTGTGAAACTTAGGTCCACAAACTTAGATCCACTCATCGATTGATCCCAAACTCGCTAGAAATAAGGCGCTGTACATGAACCGAATTGGTTCAGTTAACTCACTCGACTAGACTTGAAAAAGCTCAATTCAACTTGGTTTGAAACTGAGATCGAGCAAGTTGAACTGATTTTTTGAACTTGAAAAAATTTCGAACGGAGCTCGCTACTCAACTTGAGTTGATCCCCAAGTTGAATCGAACTAGTGACTTCGATATTTTGATTTGATGTTGCTCACCCAATTTTTGATGAAATGACTCGATGAAGTATTGGTTGGCGAGGTGGCAGGGAAGGTATGAATATAGAACAAATACCCTCATGTCTATTTTATGGCCTGTTTGATTTCCCAGTGCAATGTTAAATACCAGGTAAAATAGTAATAATTATTTTTCCGTATATTTACAATATACTTAATTTGACTACTTACTTTTTTGACTGGAAAATCAAAAACATTACAAAATATATATGGGTCTGTTGTGATGCATTTCACTTATTCACACCGTTTATGGCATTTAAATTTATAATATGAGCAAAAAAATGAGGTATATCCAAAACTCAAGTGGACCACACCATATGAAAAAGGGAATCCAATACTTACCATTAAAAATTTTGTGGGATCATTGTTTCTTTTGGTGTGGGCCACTGAGTATTGTATCTGCTTTATTTTTTGTCTCAAGCTTTAAATTATTGTAGTAAAATAGATGGATGAAACGGATATATCATATACATTACCATACCATTTAAAAATTAAAATTATCTCTTTTAAACTAGTTTCAATGGCATAAATACTTATGAATTTTCAAACACCATAATAATTACCTATTTCCAATGTACTTACACCGGCTTTGAAAAAACAAACAGGCCTTAATGTTGCCTAAGTGTTTGATGAAATACCTATAAATAGAACCAAGCAGAATTCGACCGATCCGATGGATTCGACTCGATCTAACCCGATTCGATCCAAACCGAAGGCCATGATCGAGTCGAATCAAATAGGATCATTCAGATCCGACCATACATCGAGTTGAGTTCGAATGAATGACCAATTCGGACCGATCCAATCCGGAATCCGTTCTGAACCGAACCAAACTGATCCACATAATGTTCATTTAACATTGCTTTCAATATCGTTGTCCACTTGAAATTGAGATATACCTTATTTTTATTTAATGTCATAAAATTATTTAAAAAAATAGATGAACCGCGTGGATGAGATAAATACACCGTGGTAGTGTCCACGGAGCACCGACCATAGTTTCCCCTCGCCTCGAGCACCGAGTTCTGACCGAGCTCTAGTGTATTGATGGGACGAGGGCGTTGAGTTTTGACCGAAGCAGATTGGCTACTCTCCTCGTCACCGGGCAATGGCAGGTGGTCAGTGCTCTGTGACCCCAACCATTATGTATGTGTTTTATCCATGCCGTCCATATATTTTTTCAGATTATTTTATGGTTTGAGACCAAAAATGAGATATATAACAATCTCAAATGGATCACATCATAGGAAACAACAATGAATGAGCGTCGACCATTAAAAACCTTTTGCGAGCCATACAAGTTTTAGATCAAGCTTATTTTTATTTTTATGACCTAATCAACAGATTAGATGTCAAATAAACAACACATTGGGCCCTAGGAGGATTTTAATGGTGGATATCCCATCACTATTGTTTTCTTATGGTGTGGTCCACATGAGATGTATATCTCTATTTTTTAGGGTCAAGCTCTAAAATGATTTATAAAAATGGATGAAACACATATATTATAGTGGGGCCCACAAAGCACCGACCATCAGCCACCGTGCTAGTGGCAACGGGAGTAGCAATCCGTTTCGTTCTGAAAAAGCTCTTTTGTATTGACGGGACGCGGGCGAAAGCCTTTCCATCGAGTTCCTAGGCTTAGAACTTAGGTAGGGCCTGCAGTGATGTTTTTGAGAAATCTAATCCATCCATCCATTTTGTGAGCTCATTTTAGTACATAATCGAAAAAAATGAGCTGGGTCCAATACTCAGGTGGGCCAAAAACGTGAGGATTAAACGTCTACAGTTGAAATATTTGTGTGGCCACAGAAGCTTTGAATCATGCTAGTATTTTGTTTTCATTTCAACCCAATACGAATGACGTTATAAACGGCAAAGATGGCATGCAAACATCACTATAGACGCCAGAAATGTTTCAACGGCAGGAATTTCCCTACACATTTTCCTTTATTGCAGCCTACCTGATGTCAAGCCCCAAACTCGGAAACCGGGCTCACAGAATTCCCGATCGCCGAATCCGGCGCCGACAGCCTCCGTAGAACCCCATTCTCGGCTCCTAGCTCCCATTCGCCAGGTTCCGATCCTGGGATGCTACGAGGAGGATTTTGTATGTCAGTCTGATTCGTAATAAGCATAACCAAAGGCATAACCCACAAACAACAACCAAGAAATCCATTACATTTTCACTATGATCAAAAACTTTACAAGTACAATGAGCATAAAGGGAAAATACAATGGTAAAGAACAAAACTCCAAAATGCTCTGCAACGTGCTCCTGTCTCAGCGCTGCTGCAGTCCAACGACACCTGCACGCAACGGTCGTGCATAAGCTTACAGAAAGCTTAGAGGGTGGTGAAGGTGTGTGCTCAAGGTAGTAATATGTACATGCAATGTCAGAGTGATGCGGAATATGCATATGGAAACATAATATCATGAGCCGTACCAAGGCTTATGCGATGCAAGACATGAATGGTATCGGCCATCCCAAGGCCATGCAATGTACAATGCAACTCAAGCATACAGATACTCATCAATGTCCACACGTCAATACAGCTCAAAGTATGGAATATCACCGGGGTCTAGTACACTCTAAACCAGATTGCCGGCACATCGCGCGCAATAAGGTAAGTGGAAGAGACCTCACTATCCGTCTGCCAATATCGGGCGCGACTCGTCGATAGCGGACCCATTCCTCGAGCTGGTCAGACTCAGCCTAGCATTGCCCCCTACACTCGGGCGGGTAAGGCCGTACCCCCTTCCAACCGACCACGACACAGTGGAGAGCGTAACCGTCTGGTAATCGGCACTCAACGCTCATCTGCCCACTCGGTCTAGACGTTGGAGCAACCTCTTGGTACCATAAGGGTGTAGGGACTTTCACCCAGGGATATCTATAGTACCCCATGTAGAACAAGATTTTCGGTATCCAATCCTACCAACCACGATGCGTCTGTGGAGGCTACGGCCCTGATGTCACTAGGGCTCACTAGGGCGTACAATAACCATGTCACACAAATACGGAATGCATGAATCACGCTATCCAGTCATGCAACCAATCCTGCGTATACCGTGCGCTCATGTAGGGCAGCACCGCCTAACCGGGAGCCCATAAACAACCTGTCCGAAGGCAAATGCTATGATCAGTCAGTCCTCATATCAAGCATACATATGATGCGTATGACCATGGGTCATGAAACTATACTAAACATGTTATAATAAAATGAATTATCTTACGATGCAGATGGGCCAAGATGGCCTATACACGGCAAGTACGGCTAGTAATGGGCCCTAAGGAGAGTCGTAATGTGGACATCCAACCAACATTACACTCGCAATGTGGACGTCAAACCATCATTGCACTCCAGGTACGATCTTCTTAAACATCGCTACATAATCGGTATTGGGTTTACACATTGCAATGGACCTTAGGTTCCTCCCATTGGGTCTTACATATATGTCAAATGGGCCATATCTTATGGGCCTTTTTATTCATCAGATGGGCCATATCTTATGGGCCATTTATTCATCAGATGGGCCATATAAATGGGCCACACCAATGGGTCTTAAGTGCATTGCAATGGGTCAAAACCCGTGGGCCTTGGATTGCATCAATTGGACCTAACCATATGAGTCTAATATGTATCAAATGGGCCACACCAATTGGGATCCCACATGCAGGTCAAGTGGGCCTCAACCCATAGACCTAACATGAGCCAAATGGGCCTAAATTCCTAGGCCTTAAGCAAATCAAATGAGCCTAACCCATGAGTCTCAATTAAATCCAGTGGCCCTAATCCCATGGACCCTTTTTTATAATCAATTGGGTTAGTCCCATGGGCCTTACAACATATCAAGTGTCCTGCTCTCATAGACTTTAAAATTTCAATAAAAGGGTCCAAGTACATGGTCCTTGAAGTACATCGAATGGGCCTAGTCCCATGGACTTGCAACATGCCAAATGGGCTTAAGTTCTTGGGCCTTTGATGGATCAAATGGGCCTAGCCCATAAGCTTAAATAACAAGTGAGCCCAAGCCCATAGGCTTTACGTATCAAGTGGGCCCAAATTCTTAGGCCTCAAATAGATCAAATGGGCCAGTCCATTAGCATTTTATAAATCAAATGGGCCCAACCCATAGCCCTTTTTACAGTCCAACGGGGCTTAACCCATAGGCCTTATATGTAAAGTGGATGGACGGTATGGATGCATTTCATGCATCATGGTGGGTCCCACTGTCCAGTGGACAGTGCGGATAGCACACGTTCTATACACAGGGCCCCACTGTCCGTGGACGGTGGAGGCAGCCCGAGCGTCAGGTGGGTGCCACCGTCCGCCTGGACGGTGGCTACAATATATACATCAATGTGGGTCCCATGTGGGGCCCACTCTGAAATGTTTAATTGCCATCCAACCCATTCATAAGGTCACTCAACCTGGATGAAGGGAAAACATAAAATTTCAACTTGATCCAACACTTCTGTGGACCCCAGGAAGAGTTTCAATGGTGGATGCTCATTCACACTGTTTCATATGGTGTGGGCCACCTGAGTATCGGATCAGTCCCATTTTTGGAAGGGGGCCACTTTAGAGGGTGGCCCACCTGATGAACGGTTTGAATATCATGCAAACATCAAGGTGGGGCCCACGGCTGGAGCCGTGGGTCCAGGGCGTCCGCCCGCCCGTCGCCAGGCTGCACGCGCCTGCGTGCAGGCGCTGGGCGTTGTCAGAAGAGGCAGAGCCTCTTCTCACTTGTTTTAAAATTTTGAAAAAAAGATGTTTTCCCGTGGTTTTTCGTGCGTGGGGCCCGCTGCACCAAGATCCGTCCTGACCATTACGTCCAGTGGCTCGACGCCGTCCAAATGAGTCTAGAGTTCCAATTTTTTTGATGCTTGTAGGTGAAATAAAATAAGAAAATAGAGATTGAATGGTAAGGGCGCAACATTCAACACTATGGCCCACCAGGTGATTGGATCAGCTCCAAACTTCTACCCAACGGCTAGAACGCCGTGGGTAAGAGGATGGACGGCTTGGATAGGGCATAGACATCAGGGTGGGGCCTGTGCAAAGGGAACACCCCATTCCCTTCTTTTTCTTCCTTTTTCCTTTCTTTTTTTTTCTTCCTGTTCTCATTTTCTTGGAAACGTCCAGCGTCCCAGACGCTGGACGGCTGACGTTCATACACAATTATTTGGGGTGGGCCTGATGAAGTGGGCCCACACATGATGGGCGGCATGGAAATAACATCTAAAGTGGGCCCCACTTGAATAAAATAAATACATCAAGT
Organism: Magnolia kwangsiensis; assembly: GCA_037074715.1. Lineage (NCBI taxonomy): Eukaryota > Viridiplantae > Streptophyta > Magnoliopsida > Magnoliales > Magnoliaceae > Magnolia > Magnolia kwangsiensis. The sequence continues at coordinate 152,291,764 of CM073573.1, read as the reverse complement.
TGGGATCCATTCAAGTGGGCCATACCATCCTATTACAATAAAATAAAGTAAAATAAAATAAAATACAATAAAATAAAAGAGAGAGGGAGAGAGACATGGAGAGTGGGACACGGCTTGTGATGGAGGGACCCCGTCATTATGGGCCCTCCCTTGCAATGAAACATACAATAAATGGATCCCTTTGATCATGGGACCATCAAAATTATAAATCAACGGTGGAGATCCATTCTCCACCGTTATGGACGGTCTAGATGACCTTTTTGCAATGAAAATAACCATCATGATGGGGTCCATGGAGAATGGCCCCATCATGGAACGATCATGATGATCCAAGTGGTCCATCGGCCACATTTTGGGGTCCCAAGTGAGATCCACACCATTGATCGGTGGGACTCACTTGGTCCACCATAAAAATAATAAAAACTACCCTATGGAAGCACCCACCGTCCGATCTTCTCGCTCCTAGGGGTTCCTTGGCACCTTGTCTTCAACTTCAATGGCTAAGATGAAGAATGGAGGGTTGAGATGGGAGATTTTGGGGTAGGAAGGTGGGCCACTTGAAGTTTAGAGGGACTTGGAAAATTCCATACGTATGGAACCCTTGCAATTTTTGTTGCTTGAAAGTTTTGGAATGAGAAAGAGAGAAAGAGAGAGAGTGATGTAAAGGGAGAGAGAGAGAGTGATGGATGGATGGGTGAGTGATGGTTGTGTAAGAAAAGTATGGGTTAGGAAGACTTTTGTGGCTTTTTGTGTAAGAAAGGTATGGGTTGAGAAGACTTTGTTGGCTTTTGTGTAAGAGAGGTATGGGTTTGGGAGACTTTTGTGGTTGCTTGGGAAAATGGGTGAGAGTGATGTGTACTTGACATGTGATGGGTTGATGGGTGATTGATTGATGGGATTGATGTGATTGATGTGACACATCGTTGAGATTCCCTTGGTTTTCGCAACGCGCGGCGTTTTCTCGCACCGAACGTTGGCCCATATCTCTTGATCCGGGTATCGCCTCAGTGCGCGAGTCGCGGTATCGGAACCGCGGCGACGGTGCGGTCGCTATGGTATTGGTCTCGGGTTGAGTCGACTCGGGTTGTCGGTATATGAATCCAGGTCGCGCGTCGATATTGTTTAAGGGTCGAAAGTTGCCGGAATTCGACCGGTAAGACCGCGGAAGTGTACGGAAAGGTACGGACCAAGATACGGGTCTTACACCTGAGTCTTAGATACTATTCAGTTTTGGTCTCAAGTCTTAAAATAATCTCACAAAACGGATGGAAGGTGTGGATTTCTCGAAAACATCAGCAAATTATTTGGGTCCATCACGAGGTATGTGTTATATTCAAACCGTTCATCCATTTTGCAGGCCGAAAAATAAGACGGATCTAAAGATCAAGTGAACTACACTTCAAAAGGTAGTGGGGTCCTTACTCTTACTCTAGTGGTAGACTCTAGTTTCAACACCTAGTTGAGGGTTCCAGTACCCATAGATGGTGAAATCCCACCATGGCGGGAGTGTGTAGTGGTGTGTGCGCGTGTGTAAAAATTTTTTTTTAAAAAAAGTAGTGGGGCTTGAACATCTACCATTGAAACTCTTTTAGCGGTAATAAAAGTTTCAGATCAATAAGAAATTTGTTTTTCCTCTTCATCCATATAGTTGCGACCTTATTGGTAGATTGTATGAAAAATAAATGTTATGGTAGGCCTTGCAAAGTTTTTAATGGTGATTTTTTAAAAAAAAAATTAAAATTTAAAAAAAAACTCAATCCGAACAGTAGCTAATCCAATCGGACTCGATTTTTCTAACTGAATCAGACTCGATTTAGGTTAGGCTAACAATGCAATGGATCGGATCGAGTCAGATGACTCGAACTCAGTCTTGAAACGGATCGAGTTCGGATCAAGTCATGAAAGTTTCAGATCGAGTCAAGCTGGACCCAATCCAGTCTGACTTGACTCGATGCCCACATCTGCTTGTAAAATTGCTATTGCTGTTTTACATATATTGATAAATTGAAAATACACTCCATATGTTTTGTGAAAATGTTACATGGTGGAACTCAACCAAATATTGACTCGAAGTGTCCCCGAGCTGCTAAGGAAACCAAGTCGGGCTGGCCAATCAGGCTCGAAGATTGAGCCGAGCCAAGCCGGGTCAGGCTGTGCTAGGTTAAATTTGGTTGGACTCTTGTACACCTAAGGCGTATCTAATCATCAAAACAGCGATATGCATGCATCGAGCGAGGATGGTTTCATCCGTCTCTCTTCACCGTTCATTTATGGTAAACATGCGGTCCACGTCAGAGATCAAATATGACTTTTTTCGTTTAAGAAATGAAGTATGGGGATGGCCTTCACACACCATGAGCATACCAATCTCACACGTTTTATCCTTCCAAGTGGGTGGCGAGTTCACTAAATCAAGTGCACGTGATTTTATGTATTGGGGATATATTTCCGTACCACATCCAAACCGTCCATCATATGCGTGACCTCATTTTACCACCACGTCAAGAAAATAAGATGGATCGAAAACTTTGTTGGGCCACAGCACAGAAACAGGAACAAGTTGGTAGGAAAAGGCTACCTTTGATTTGCATAAGGGCTTACATGAGCTGCAAATCAGCTTAATTTTCGATCTGACCCTTCACCCAGCCAGATGAAGGGTATGAATGGCCTCGATTCAATATAAAACAACATGGTAGACGATGCACCTAAATCAAGGGTGGGCATCCCTCTCAACCAAATTCAATGTGGCGTGGGCTAATTATTCCCGCTCAGCCTGATTTTTGATCTGTTGAGGTATCATGCATATCTGATGGACGGGTTGGATTTATGCATCAAATAGGCCTCACACATTCACAGAAACTTTTGTCTGCCCTAATAAGTTTTTAATGTTGGGTGGCACTCTCCCTGCCCCTACTGTTTCTGGGGTGGGGTGTACTCCGGGGTGTACATCGAGTTGAACCAAGTTGAGCTGGCCTTAGCTTGACTTGGCTCGGCCACTAGTTGACCTCACTTGAACTCGACTCAGCTCGGTCCTTGAGCCTGACTGGCCAGCTCGGCTCAGTTCAGTCGGCAGCTCAAGCCAACTTGGGCCGTGTTGAGCCAAGTTTGCCATTGAGGTATTTTCAAAAACATCTGGACTACACCTTTAAAATCCCTTTATATGTGAAACAGAAGCAATGATTTTACAGGTATTTTATCAAATACCTTCTAAGCAACATAAAAACTAAGAAAAAATGGTATTTGTTTCATGTAGATACCTTCCTTGCCACCAGCCACACTTCGTTGAGTCATTTTTTCAAACACTTGGTGAGCAACATCAATGGCAAAGTAACTAAGTCACCGAACTGGTTCAATCCAAGTTCAATTTGAGCTAGATTCGATCTGAGTCGAGTCGAGTTGGGGCCTGCTCGAACTCGGCTTGAACTCATTTTTGAGCCAAAAAAATCAGCTCGACTCGGCTTGAACTCAGCTTCGAACCAAGTTGAATTGAGCTTTTTCGAGTCAAGTTGAGCTAGCTCGGTTTGTATACACCCCCATGTGTACTCCAGCTTTAGATCAGACTCTTTGTTTGGCTCGTGCTTTAAAAATGATCTTTCCAAATGTATGAACCATGTGGATAGAAAACATATACCATGTTGGCCCATATAACTTGCTGAAGACACTTCAGCAGAGGTTGAGTAGCCCGACTCACTCCTAAAGTGATGTCACTAAATTATGTAAGACCCACCATAATGTATGTATTGTATCCACACGGTTCATGCATTTGGAGATATCAATTTAAGGCATGAGCCATAGAATGAGCAAGATCTAAAGCTCAAATGGACCCCACCACGGAAAACAGTGGAGAGAGTGACGCCCACCATTAAAATTTTCTAATGCCCACAAAAGTTTTTGATTGAGTTGAAATTTGTGTTTTCCATTCTTTCATGTCTGCCTTAACTTATGAGCACGTTGGATCTTAGGTAAACATCATAGTGGACCCTATGAAGGTTTCAATGGTGGGTATCACTCTTCCCAATGTTTTTTGTGGTGTGGTCCTCTCTAAAATTTGATCTGACTCATTCTTTGTCTCATGTCCTAAAATGATCTCTCCAAATGGATAGATGGTGTGGATACAATATATATATATATATATATATATATATATATATATATATATATATATATATATATATATATATATATATATATATATCATGGTGGTACCAAGTTCTATATATATATATATATATCATGGTGGTCCCATCGAACTTGGTGATGTTATTTAGTAGGAATTTGGCTATTCAACTTGTCAGTATCTAACCCCAAACTTCCTTCTGAAGTAACATCACCGAGTTATGTGGACCCACCATGATGTATGTTTTATATCCACAACATCCATCTATTTAGAGAGATCATTTTAGAGCAAGAACCAAAGAAAGAGTCAAATCTAAAGTAGGAGTAGACCCCACCACAGAAAATGGTACGAAGAGTGACATCCACCATTAAAAACTGCGAAGGGTTACAAAAGTTTTCGATGAAGTTGATATTTGTGTTTTTCCTTCTTTCATATAGGTGTTAACTTATGAACATGTTGGATCTGAAATAAACATCATGGTGAACATTAGTAAGGTTTCAACGGTGGGCATCACTCTCCGTGATGGTGTCTACTTTACCTTTAGATCTACCTCATTTGTTAATTTTGAAGTAGAAAAATAAAAAATGAATCACTTAAAAATAGGCTTAAGGCGTGTTACGATGTCGTTATCTTTAATGCAATATTCATATCCTAGTGGTGAGTAAACCAATTTGCAAGAGGGTTACAGCAAATCCGCCTCGAGGATACAATAAGCCTCTTCTATAAGGCCGGAGAAATGTGGGTTTTGGTCTGTAAAACTGAACAACTGTATCATGAACATAGTTTTACAGCGTACAACCCTGACTTCTGGGCCGTTACAATTTACTCCTTAAAAACTGTTTGTAATTTACTGTCTGAAAAACTATTTGCAGTTTAGTATCTAAAAACTGTATTTTTTCAAAGAACATCTAAAAACGAAAATGGAGAAGAAGAAGAAGATGAAGAATAGATTGTTGGAAATTATGAATTCGGATTGACCCAAAGATGGGTTTATATAGAAGACATCTTCTTTCATGGTGTCTTTTCATCAATGGTGGTGTCTTTCTAACAATGGCATTCCTCCATTTCAAATTCAAAAGATGCTCCCTCCACCAAGAGGCATTATCATTCACACCAACAATCACCAAATCCACAATCTTTCTTTTTCCAAAAATTCTTTATAAATTAAAATATATTTCCTTCTTATTTTGAAAAAACCCAACATCATTTTCATCTAATGTACTAAAATTATATCTTCAAATGAACGTACGGTGTGGATGAAAAAAATACAAGAAGGTTGGGCCCATAGAACTTGGTGACGTCACTTCATAAGTGAATCTCCCTACTCAACCTGTCAGTAGCTAATCCTCGGCCTTATTTCGCACACTCATGCCCCATGGTTCGTTAATCCAGGTAGTTCATCCTCCCAGGCGCACTGCAAATGGGGAACGTAGGAACAATTTCTAAGTTAAAAAGATCTTGGCCATTGAATACTTGAGATAAGAACAATCTATATGTTAGGAAGATACCTGAGACCTAAAAACCATACCTTGGTTCTAGATTGTTCTAATCGCCATGGTCCGTTTAGTACAAAATGTTGACGTTTTGATGCATCATGGTTCGAGAATTTTCTAATGGGTCAAGCGAATAGAATCGTAAACCTTACCATGCACGTAATTGCATTTTGACTTGCTGACCTTCACAAACCAATCTGCACCATCCATTAGATTCAACCCACTCTACTTCCACTGTTGTTCAAAAAATCACAGCAATCCAACGCTCCCAATCATCGATGACTGGAACTATTTTCAACCAACTGTTTTATCCATTTATTATTGCATGGTCTAGGATCATTCCATTAATATGACCTTTTTAAAAATCAACCTATCAAGAGTGAAGTGGAACTAATGGACGGTTCAGATAGGTGATGTAGATGGCAACGACTACAAATAAAACCATGTGCATGGGAGGGCTTCCGTACACTTAGTGTACTGACTCTTATTGTCCGTAGCGCTCGATCTTTCTCTTCTTTTTCATTCTTTTCTGGCTTTTTCCGCAAGGAAATACTCGTTCTCTCTCTCCTCCCCATTTCTTAGTGAGCAAGCATATCATTTCTTAAGGCACTTTAAAAACAGGAGTGCATCTCATCGAGCACTGAGGCCTGATAAGATATTCCAATGTTTTTAAATAATAATAATAATGGTCTGCAAGTTACACTTTCTTGAATGAATTTCTAATGAAGTTTCCATCTTTAAATAAATAAATAAATAATTATATATATATATATATATATATATATATATATATATATATATATATATATATATATATATATATATATATATATATGGACACTTTAAATTTGGTTCCTTGAGGTACCATAAGCTGAGCATATTACGGATGGGTTGCATGTCATTCATGCATCAGGTGGGTCCCACATAATTTGATAGCAGATTAGATGGTGTGGTGACTCACTGAGATATGATTAGTGGGCCCAAACTTTTTAAAGATTTTCTTCTTTTTTTCCATTCTGACGGTTTACCGGCCCTACCAATCAAAGCTTGCCATGTAAGCACATGACCTGTGGTAGCGAGGCTGAGCGTGGCGTCAGTGAATCCCAATCCGCCATCCAGACTGTGGACCTATAGCATGACGCGTGTTATATATATATATATATATATATATATATATATATATATATATATATATATATATATATATATATTTGAATGCTCAGCAGCTGCCGGTTTGCATGGAATTTGTGTGAACTTTTTTAATAACTCATCATATCTATACGGTCCATGTGAAGAAGCACCTCATTGAATCCCTTGGGCCAATTTTTACTTTAATCTAAAACTTTGGTAGGCTATGAGAAATATAAACAATTTCCTCCTTTGATTTGCATTTCTCTTTGCTATGGCCTAATAGAATCTTAAATCAGGGTGAAAATTCTCTTTGGGTTTTCACAGGATTCCCCATCACCTAGGCCGTTCAGATTAGATGCACATGACACGTATGCAAAGGTGTGCACATGTGTAGGTGCACAAGTGAGCATGACTCTCTCTCTCTATATACACACACACTGTGTGTGTGTTATTCATCTATGGACCACACCATAGGAAAGAGTGGTGATTGAACACCTACAAAGTATTTCTTGGGTCTGCTGGGATGTTTATTTCCCATCTAACTTGCTGATAAGGTTACAAAGACCTGGATGCAAGGACCACACAAATATTAGTTCGATCCAAAACCTTGTGGCCTCGAAAAGCTTTTAATGGTCAATCCCCACTGTTTCTTAAAGTGTGGTTTGCTTGAGATTTTGATATGTTGCATTTTTAGGCTCATATACTAAAATGATATGGCAAAATGGATGAACAATGTGGATATATATATATATATATATATATATATATATATATATATATATATATATATATAACAGTGGGCCCCTCAGTCAAGGCCCAGTCAAGGATTTACGCAAAGCCACGTACAAGAGGGCCTCACTATCTAATCCGTGTCCATAAGGACCTCGCTGCCTAATCTATGGCGGTACTGGTGAGTAGAGGTGAATAGGTGGTGACCTAGCATCATCAATAACCTAGGTTATGGGACTATGAGAGGTCCATTGTGATATATGTGTTCTACTTATGCTATCCATTGGATTGTCCAACTCATCTTAGGACATGAGCCTAAAATTGAAGAACATTCAAAGTTTAAGTGGATCACACCACATGAAATAAGGAGGATAATGATATCTATCATTGAAACTTTCATTTATTTGCCAATCAGCTTGTTCATAAGGTCACAGAAATGTGGACGAAGGGAAAAACATATTAGCTTGAGCCAAAACTTCTTTAACTCCTAAGGATTTTTCTACAATAAGCATTCAATTCCAACTATTTCTTGCATCGTGGTTGTAAGACCTGTATCCTAATCCGTACTGTTCCGTCGCTTCCCGCGATCTTTTCCGTCGAATTCCGGCGACCTACGACTTGTAATTGACTTTGCGCACGACCGTAAGTCGTATCCTATACATTTGAATCGGCTTAATTCGAGACTTGTATCATTGCGACTGCATCGTCGCTGCGGTTCCAACGCCGCGACTCATGTATCAATCTGATACCCTGACTAAGAGATGTAGGTCAGCGTTTATTTCGAGAAAACGCCGCGTGTTTATATTCCCAAGAGAATCTCTACAAAGTGTCAAATCAATCCCATCAATCAATCACCCATCAATCACTTTATGTCAAGTATAAAGCAATTTGTTTTCCTTTTTATCCAGGTACGTGTGATTTTATCAATAGATGATTGAATGACATATAAACATTATGGTGGGACCCACAAGGATGTATGTGTTTATTTCACAGAAGGTGGAACCACCACGTTGTATGTGTTGTATGCATGCCCGTCCACCCCTTTCTCTGTAGAGATGGTGGGTCCCATTGTTGTTGACTTCACCAAGGTTTGTGGGACCCACGTATGATGTATATCACACCGTCCATATCAGTGGACGGTGGGACCCACCATGATGCATGTGTTGCATCCAAGCCATCCAACCACTTGAAAGCTCATTTTAAAGCTTGAGTTAAAATAAATAAATAAAATGAGACAGATCTAGGATTAGGTGGACCACATTATAAAAAATAGTGGGTTTGAAGGTCCACCATTAAACCCTCGAGGATTTTAATGGTGGAAATCATTTTCCTTACTTATATTTGGGTATGGCCCATTTGATATACATGGGGCCCATTGGTGTAGCCCATTTGATATGCATGGGGCCCAATTGGTGTGGCCCATTTGATATACATATGGCCCATGTGATGCGGCCCACTTGCCATATGAGGGCTCATTTGATGTATTTGTGGCCCGTCCGTTGAGGCCCATCATGAATTATTTGTTGCCATCTATTGAGGCCCACCTTGTGTAACATCCCGAAAATCGGGGGTCGGGTAGAAACCCAACTCCCGAGTTCCAAAACGTCATTTATGCAACATTTTCAATGATGGATGAATGTTGTTCATATTAGTGCAGAAAACATGAGTGAGATTAAGCCAAAACAGCATATCATACTCCAGAGACAGTTAAATTAGCAAGCGGAAGACTGTGATAAATATATAAAATATATAAATGATCGTAAGTCTCCAGAGTGTGAACATGTTACCAGGTTAACTAATTACATGTATACTCCAAAATAGAAAGAAAAGAATATACATGGGTGTGTAAATAGAAGGCAAACCGCCAAGTGTATTGACATCTAATCAGTTACTCTGTAAACCCATCGATCAGAACCAGCATATTGGAGAAATCCTCCTCATCATCAAACAAGTCCAGCTCCGCTTCACAAGCAGCGCCATCACCTGAAACTAAAATAGGGACTGGTTGGTATGCGCAACACCGTCCCGTAACATGGGAGTGAGTAGCTAACTCAGTGGAATCATAAAGCAAAGGTTAGCATGTTATTAAATCAATCAAGCGATAATGATAAAGCAAGCAAATTAAATATTCCTAAATATTGTGATTAATATAAGGATGAAATGACATGATGGATGCCATCACCGACATACTCTCTCATGCGACACCATCTTACGTCCGCGGCATGCTTTCTGCCCTCAGTGCTCCACATCTTCCAGGCACATGCAGTGCGATATGAATATGATTACCGAGTTGTTATTAGTCCTTGTCATACAACAGGATTGAGAAACTATGGTACTTCCCTTATATCATTCCCAACAAGGATCCTGTCTAGGGTCGTCACTCCTAGTAATCTCATACGATGATATATTTCTAGGTCGCTGCAAGGGCTGTCAGGGCTGTTGCACGCACTCGTTGCTCCGCTCCCCCATCACCTTATCAATACAGGCCTAGTTTATATCCTTAAGATTACATCAGAACTCGTCGCCCCCATGCGGTGTCAGGATAAACTCAAGGTCACTATAAAGGGCTGTCAGGGCTGTTGCTCGCACTCGTTGCTCCACTCCCTCATCACCTTATCAATGTAGGCTGACAACAAGAATATAGTGTCCCATACCACCATAATCTGCTCAGAGTAGGGTGCTCACTGATCACTACGAGGAGGTTTGTGGCCCCAGGGTAGGCCGACAACTCGACCACGGTGTCCCATACCACCATGCCCGGCTCATGAGTCTTAGTGGATCAAGGTACCACAGTTATCAGGGTTAACACTGGTAAGTTCAGTACCCTAGGTTCAAGCAGTTATGACCAATACAAGGTGAACATATAATGGTCAGTCGGGTTACTTGATGAGTCCGACTAGCACGAGCGCACGTTGAATCGACCGACATAAAGTGCACAAGCACTTCGTGTGGCCTAACCACTGCCGACGACTCTAGTACGACTCGGGTTCGTCATACACATCCTTCGTGGCGAATAGAATCTAACTACGAATTCTAAACTGTTACCGACTGCCTGGACTATAGTATAGCCCCAAACACTTGTAGTCTAAATCCATAAGCATATGAGATAGACATAATTGAAATAAAGTAATCCAAGCATGTTATCAAACATGTTAGAAGATACAACATGTATATGAAACCATACACAAACATTTCATAAGTTAAGCGATTAAATCAAACAACTTGTATGGAGGAAATCATAAACATCATTCAGGTTGTTGAGAATCCTATCTCAACACCACTATTAAATTTAGTTCGTCACACAATTTCTCACACAAACATTTTATCAAACACTTAGACTACACAACTCCAACATACATGATGTATGTTGATTTCAAGATAGAATAGGACGAATCCTTATATCAAGGAGTTGTCTAATATACAAAAATCATGTTCTTACATTCAAAACATATAGCAGGCATAAATCATCTTGATTTAGGCATTTCAACAAACACTTAGTCTACACACATTAGTCTACATAGCATATGTCGGCCAATACGTGCATTAGGGCGAATCTCTTTGCCAAACAGATCATACACGCATAACTAACATAGGTACACAACAAATACTCGTGGCAATCCTATCGGCAAAATACGTACATATACAGTATTTCCTACAAATGCCTAAAATACCCTAAATCTCATATTCTTCGTACGTATTCGAAATGAAAAACGGATAGCATGTTCTACATGTCAAACAACATCCTTATCAGTAATCTACCATTAAACGACATTGAAAGCTTTGAAAAATGGTAACCAAAGTGTCTAAAATTCGCACCTTTCGCCGTAGAAGCGTATTGATTCGAATAGAAAGTCTACGCTTCGTCAACGTCGATATAACGACCTACTTCACAAGATAGGTTAGTTACTTCGCTACTGGTATTGCTAGAATCCCCAAAACAGGTTGAGGTTAGAATTTTCTTACCTAGAACGGAGTTGGAATCGCCAAAATAGCGATGCAGGTGGAAGGATTTGGCACGTGGAGTAGCAGGGAAGAATAGCAGGAAGCTTCTCCCACTTCTCACACATTTTCTCTCTCTTTTCTCTCTTCCCTCCTAGGGTTTTCTCAAATTCGTATGGGGTTTGTGAGAGAGGGCTTAAGGCCTTTTTATAAGCCCAAAAATGACAGGAATAGACTTGGGGCCAAGGTATACTTATGTTATAACCAAATCGGGTCTATTCCGTCTCAACAGAGCATTTCTGGAGGTCCTGTTACTAAATGCGGTCGGCCTTAAGCTTTCTAATATCGGATCTAGGTCGAGTTAAGTTTTCAGTCCGGTCAAGTTTTCAGATCGACTGTGGCAGACCAGTTTCAGTTCAACGGCTACTGGTACTCGATCAGAGTTACAAGTACTATGACATGTAAGGGCCACCTATCCTGATCCGAGGGTAAAATTTGATCGAATTCTGACGGTCAGAATACTTAGAAAATGTCGCGCAAGCAACACGTGCCAGATTTCATAATTTATATTTAATTTCCAACATTTCTCACACTATTCACTTTGGACTCAAGGAAATCGTCGTGGGACATCATTTGGTTTTAATTTTCGAGGTGATTGTCAAGTCCAACTAGACGGTCAGGATTGTCTAAGTTCAGGATAATCGGACTTCTGACGTGCGGTCCAGATCCGATATAAAGTTTTCGAATGCTCCCGTGAGCAACCGGGTTTAGAATTTGATCCTAGGTTTTAGGGTATTGTAGCGTCACCTATTCTATACGTTTTGGGTCCAGTAGATCGTATTGAAAGTGATTGGTGAGAATTTCATAGGTCATCTAGTGCAGCGCTAGCTAATTCATGTTAAATTTCTAAAGAATTAGGTTCTAAACGATTTACTTGGCTTTGGAATTGGGTTCTGAGAGGTTACCAAGGTGTTATGGTTGACCCATTGCCTAAGGACGTCTAACCCCAGGTTGGCAAAAATCCGGGGTGTTACACCTTGGTATATTCATGAGGCCCATCTTGATTTATTAGTGGCCGTCCATTAAGGCCCACCTTGGTATATATATAATGCCCAAGTGATTAGGCTCATCTTGTCATATTTATGGCCCATTGATGTGGCCCACTTGATGGATATAAGACCCATTGATGTGGCCCACTTAATGAATATAAGGCCCATGAGATACAGCCCACTTGATGCATTTAAGGCCCAATGGGATGTACCTAAGGTCTATTGCAATGTGTGATTCCACCATGATTTATTGAATGATATTTATGGTGAGCCAAGCCTCGGGAACAATGTTGGTTTGACGTCCACATTGTAAGAGTAATGTCGGTTAGATATCCGCATTATAACTCTCCCTAGGGCCCATTGATAGGCCCATACTTGTTACGTGCAGACCGTCTAGGCCCATCGTCGTTGTAAGGATAGTTCGTTTCTTTATGACATGCTTAGTATAATCCCATGACTCATGCCCATACGCATCATATGTATGTTTGATATGAGAAATGTTTGTTCATAGCATAAGCTAGTTGGGCTGAGACATTTACGGGACTCCTTATGAGATAGAATGCCCCACATGATCGCGCAGTGCGCGTTGGATTGTTGCAAGCTTTGACGGTGTGGTTTATGCATCTCGCATATGTGTGACTTGATCACTGCACGCCCTAGCGATATCAGGGCCGTGGCTCCACAGGTACATCGTGAATAGCCGTATTGGATACCGAAAATACTTATTCTAGCACTGTGGGCACTTAAAATGTCCTTAGATAAAAGTTTCAGAACTTTTTTGGTACCAGGAGATGCTCTAACGTCTAAACCGAGTGGATACATGAGCGCCCGAGTGCCAAATACCAGTAGGCCGCGTCGTCCACTGTGTATGGTCGGTTGGAAGGGGGTGTGGCCTTATCCGCCTGAGTGAGGGGGCTATAAGCTAGGTTGAGTTTGACCAGCTCACAAATGAGTCCGCTATCTACGATCCGGGTAGGTATTGGAAGACTACTGGTCAGGCGAATAGTGAGGTCTATTTCGCTTGCTTGACTATGCAACTAGGGAGGTGGCAGTCACCGCGAAGTGTATTAGACCCCGGTGATATTCAAAGAGGAACTGTACTGATATGTGTACTTGAGGAGTATCGACTTACTTGGATTGCATTTCGCATATGACATTCGGCTATGTAGGCCTTGCATTGCATCGATGTGGCCGATGACATTCATATCTCGCATCGCATGGCCTTGGTATGACCGATAGCATTCACGTCTTATATTACATAGCCTTGGCATAGTTAATTCTATGAACTTACCGCATACTTCCGCATTGCTTTGATACTGTACACTTGGCGTTTGCCTTACGCACACACTTACACCACCCTCTAAGCTTTTGTAAGCTTATGCATGACAGTTGCATGCAAGTAGTATTGGACAGCAGCAGCACTGAGGCAGGAGTGCGTATCAGGACCTTTTGGAGCTTTTTGATCACTTTGTATTTCCCTTTTCGCATTGTACTTAAAGTTCTTGATATAGTGGATATGTGGTGATGTTGTTTTGTGACTTGGTTATGCTTGTGGTTATACTCCATTACAAAAAAAAATTCATTCTGAAAATCCTCCTTGTAGGATCCCAGGATCGAAATCTGGCATTTGATTGTCAGGAGGTGAGAATGGGGCATTATGGAGGCTGTCGGCACCGGATTCGGCAATCAGGATTCATGTGAATCCGATTTTCGAATTTGGGGCGTGACAGTGGTCTAGATGAGGCTAAGATATACCTCAATTTTGAGCTCATGCTCTAACACGAGTTTAAGATACACCCACATACTCACACTATAATGGGATTTCACCACAATGGGTACTCAGCCCATGACCTCTTGTTGAAACTCTCGTGAGTCGGCCACTAAGGCATGAGCAAGGTCCCCAAAACTAGGCAGGTGTTGCCACACAAAACAAGGGAGGATAAATAAAATCAGAGAAATTATGGGTCACAATGATATTTGTCCTTTCAACTCATCCAAGTGGGAATAATATTATGCATGGTTGACATAAGCATTATAATTGGTTTTGGAAAGTTTTCAACTATAAGCATTTTCATTCTCACTATTTCCTATCATATGTCCCTAAACTAGACATAGGAGGCCGAGGGCCCTTAGTTTTTTCTTTTTCTTTTTTTCATACACACTCATGCACACACCCACACTACATGGGCACTTTCGATCCCATGATCTTAGTATTGAAATATTTTATCTACCACCGATCCATGGAGCGGGGCCCTTTATGTTTTCAACTCATCCAAGTGGTAATAAGCTCATGGATGGTTGGCATACTTCAATATATAAAGGGAACTATCACTCATGGTATTCACGTGTCATCCGGTGATCTTCAATTACATGCCTACTCGAATACCAACTAATCAGGAAATCCTGATGATCTCAAATCAACTACTAGTTTGTGTCTACTTAGGTTATAACATTATTTCATGGAGTTCTAAGAGACAACTGACAATTTGCTCTAGTACGAAATTGGAATATCGATCCCTTGCTCATACCACATTTGAGCTCTTCTAGATTATATTACTCCCTGAATATCTTTTTTTGTTTCTTCCATCTCCACCAGCTATTTGGTGCAACAATATAAGTGTTATCTCATTAGCCTCAAATCCAGTTTTTCACGAAGGGACAAAGCAAGTTGAGGTTAATTATTATTATATTCGGTAGAGAGTAATATGTAAAGATCTTAACATTCATTATGTCTCTTCTCAAGATCAAATTAATGATATCTTCACCAAAGGACTCTCTTCATCACACTTTCCAATTTTGTGTACCAAACTGATAGTCCGTGATTGCCCCATCTATTTGGGGAGAGATATTAGATCACTACCTAAAGATAAATCTCATAGATTACCTCCAACTCTTTTAGCTCAAAAGTATCTCCAAGATTGAGAAATATCTACAACACACCTTAGATGATGCAATACCTCAATAGATGTGTAGTTGGAAAAATCCTTTTCAAATATAATCAATGGTAACTTACGATATGCACGTGTTAAAAAAAAAAGGAAAAAAGAGAGAAAATGATGTAGAGAGTGGTTATTCTGCAGACATTGCGTAGGCCCACACTGCTTCCACAAATGACACGGATTAAGTCCCCCCCCCCCTCCCCCCAAGGACCTGGCAAGAGACACACGGTCTTAAAAATTGAGGCAAATGGAAGGCTCAAGTATACCACACTACAAGTAATAATGACAATGACATCCACCGTTGAAACCTTCTAAGTGCCCACCACGATATTTATTTTCCATCCAACCTGTTCATAAGGTCACATGGACCTAGATGAAGGGATCGAAAACATGATTACAAGTTTGATCCAAAACTTTTGTGGCAGTCGAGAGGTTTTCAACTGTAAGTATTCAATCTTCACTGTATCTTGTGGTGTGGTCTACTTAACCCTTACATCGGTCTTGTTATTGAACTCATCACTTAAAAAGTTTCATCAAAATTGATGAACAGAGTGGATAAAATATATGCATTATAGTGGTTACACAAAGCCCTTGGCAAGACCATCCATCTGTAACTGGGTCCCAATGTTGGTTGTACCCAGTCCGCCTCCCACCTAAAAAACTTCTCCAAGAGGGAACTAGGAATCTTCAGTCCTTATGTGCTCATTTCATACATATGTGGCCCATAGTTTGTTAATCTAGGTGGTTCATATCATTAGGCCCATTGAAGATGACGATGCATGTAACACCCCAGATTTTTTGCTAGTTAGGAATTAGACATCCTTGGGCAATGCATTTGATTTCTAAACTTAAGTGCTTGTCCGTGTGTGTATTCACACATGTTTGGGGCCAAAAGGAGTTACCTTGGATCCACCAAAACCGCCCGAGTAAGTGAAATATGAGAATTTTGAAGAATATTTGCACCGAACAAACCGGGGCAACTAGGGCAACCATGCTTGGTTACACTGAGTAAACGTCGAGCAACCAACCAAATTTGGACAGTAGGGCACGGTTGCACTGAGTAACTCTGTTCAACAATATTTTGCACGTTCAGATTCTGACAGTTTCAGTGCAATGATTTTAAAAATTCATATCTATTTTTCTACAACTCCGATAGAGATGATTCAAAAGCTAGATTGAAGGTTGATAAGTTTATTTTTATATACAAATAAATAAATAATAAAAATTAAACTACAAGGGTGTTAATTTAATAGATTTTTAGAAATTATACTAAAATTATTAGTTTCAAACAGCTGGTACTCCCATAATTTTTAGAATTTTTGTATACCTCAAAATATAATAAAATTTGGTAAAAATAAAGTAGACTTGATGATAAACTACTAAAAAAATAATATAATAATTAAAATTACCAAAATTATTATATGAAATAAACCTATTAAAACTAAAAAAATTTGTAACTACACATTGCCGATGAACCGCATATATCTTTTTTAATCTTAGAGTTTTTGTATTCGATATCTTATTAGGAATTTCTTCTAATAATACTAGGAATCATTCTATTTAATTAAATTAATATTTTTTATTTTTTTAAGTATATTTTACTAATTCGAATAACTTTGAGTATAGCTGAATTATGGTCCTTGATTAGGGTGATTAGAACCGAATTACCATTTCTACTAATTACGAATAGGCCACACTATAAATTTAGGTAATCTAGACCCTAATAACTGTGTATGAGAAATCTCATTGCCCAATTCATCCTGAAAATGCCCTGATCATCTGAATAAGCTCTAAACCGCTCATTAGTGAACCGCTAGACTCGAAACTGTAGAATAACGACTGTCTTATTGAGCTTGACGTCCATCACGGATGTCAAATCGGGATAGCGTTTACAATCGCTCAACTTGGGCTGAAGGTCAGGTGCATGGGAATGCCCTAAGTAGAAACCTAAAAGTTTAAGTGAATTAGGTTCTTTACTCTTTTGCGAAGTTACGGCTTTCCAACCATTGGGTTATAACTAAACTTGATATACAAGTTAAGGATATTTCATCACTCGTATCTATATAGCCACGGCATCGATTGATCACCGATGATCGTCCATCGCAAGTGGGACTCCCACGGCTAATCGAAGTGTCCGATTGTCGCCCGGTTGTGATGAAACGTAGATCCCACGGCGAAGCACCTGCCCGATGGTGTAGATAAGCTAGTGGGCCCCCAGAAGGCCCTGTAAATCCAAAACTGACCTCCCCCAGGACAAGTTTGATAGAAAAGAGAGGTCTAGGGCTATTTCAAATATTTCTAGCCCTATATAAAGCTTCATTTAACACTCCCTCACTCCCATTCAATTTTTTATTGTCCAGAGAGAGTGAGAGAGAGAGAGAGAGGGAGGTGAAAAGAGGGGGAAGCAAGGGAAAGGAGTTGGTGTAAAGGATCCACCCCACCCTCGCCAGCCGACGACGCATCTGCACCACGTCGTATTGCCGAAACTTCTCTCGGTGACAATTTAAGGTGAGAAACCAACCTTTTCATGTGGGTTTTCTCTTGAGAACCAATTGCATGAACCCTTATGAACCCATCGTCTTGTTGCAGGACGTTGGGGGGTTAATTCGTGAGAATTTAAGCTAGGAATGAGCCCCTAAACATGGCGCACCACTTCAAAGTACGGACCATTACCTTTATGTTATTAATTATCAAACTTACGACACAATTAATCATTTATGTGGTAAATAGATGAATGCATGATAGTTGGTGTCGATTTGTGAATGTATAGTGTGCAGACGGATGCATGCTAACTAGTGCCAATTATTGATTTTTGTAATGTATGAGCCAATGCATGATAATTAGTGTTGATTTATGCATGTGTAGTGTGTAGACGGATGCATGCTAACCAGTGTCAATTATTGATTTGGGTAATGTATGGGCAAATGCATGATAATTATTAATTAGTGTCGATTTATGGTTAATATAATACGTAAATGAATGCATGCTATATTAGTGTAATACTGTAAAACCCGTATCCTAATCCGTACTGTTCCGTCGCTTCCCGCGATCCTTCCCGTCGAATTTCGGTGACCTACGACCTGTAATCGATTTTGCACACGACCGTAAGTCGTATCCTATACAATTGAGTCGGCTTAATCTGAGACTTATATCATTGCGACCGCACCGTCGCCGCGGTTCCAACGCCGCAACTCACGCACCGATCCGATAACTAGATGAGGAGATGCGGACCCGCGTTTAGTTCGAGAAAAAACACCGCCCGTTGTAAATCCCAAGAGAATCTCTACAATATGTCAAATCAATCCCATCAATCACCTCTCATGTTAAGTACAAAGCAACCATGCTTTCTTTCTCCATAAGTCAAGAAAACCCCAAAGTCAACCAATCTCTCACCTCACCCATCACTCACCTCACATCACTCCATCACTCTTACAACTCTCTCTCTCTCTCCCTCATTTCTCAAAAATTCCAAGCAACGAAGAGAGCCCACACGTCCAAGGTTTTTCCAAGAGAGAAAAATGTAATTTTGGTGGCCCACTTTCCTATTCCAAAGCCTCCATCTTAGCCATCCAAATCTCATCATCCACCATCAAAGTGAAGCATAAGGAGATAGGCTTTCCAACGGACCGAGAAGATTGAACGGTGGGTGCTTCTATAGGTGTAGATTTCTTATTTTGATGATGGGCCAAGTGAGGCCTACCAACCGATGGTATGGATTTCACCTTGGACCCTTGATGTGGCCGATGGCCTACTTTGATTTCAAGATCAATCCATGATGAGGCCATTCTCCATGGACCCCACCATGATGTTTACTTTCTTTGCATAACATGGTCATTTAGACCGTTCATTTTGATGGAGAAAGGAGCTCCACCGTTGATTTTGATCGGTGGGCCCATATGAAATGGGACCCACTTAATGTACGTTGTAGAACATGCAAGGGAGGGCCCATAGTGGCGGGGTCCCTCCATCACTCGATCTTCCTCTTTCTCTCTCCCTCTCTCTCACTCTCTTTGATCATTGTGTGATCCACATGATGAGTGTATGTGGTGCCCTAACTGTCCATCAAGAGGACCCCATGGCCATCCAAGCCATGTGGGCCCTACCCTTTGATAATGGGAAAATACGAGCATCAGAATTATATAGGTGGGCCACGTCCACGTGGGGCCCACCTTACATGTATATGTGTTATGGCCCAGCCGTCCAGCGTCCAGGGACGCTGGACGTGAATTGTTTTTTTTTAAAAAAAGAAAAAAAAAAGAAAAAAGAGAGATTTCCTTGGATTTGGGGTGGACTACCTATGCAGGCCCCACCTTGATGTGTGTTTCAAATCCAAGCCGTCCATTCTATTTCCCAAATCATTTTAGGCGTTGAGCCAAAAAAATTGAAGCCGATCTGATAATCAAGCGGGCCATACCTTTGAAAATAATAATTTTCACCGTTTAAATTCACTTTAATCTTTCTATACTCCCAAAACATAATCAATATTAGGCTTGTTAGATCTGTTATAAGCTTTAGAATACAATGCATGGGTTGGATTTTGCAGATGCGGGTCCACCTAGGAAACCCCAGGATAACCCAAAATCAAAAAAAAAAGAAAAAAAGAAGAAGAAGAAGTGAGGGATGTGGTCCCATGCGTGACCGTACTCTGGATGCGCAGCACGTCCAGCAACGTGCAGGGGCAGGGATGTGGTCCCATGCGTGGACCCCACCGTGATGTGTGTCGACATCCACACCGTGCATGTGGTAGGCCCCTTAGGGCAATGGGTTCCATCTAAAAATTAGCCGTATACACGACTCAGGTAGCCCACATCAGAGGAAAAAGTGGGATTGAACGGCTGCCACTGAACCCTATTTGGGGTTCATCGATGTGAAATTTGTTTTTCCTATTTACGCTGGTCCGTATGACCTTATCAACAGATTGGATGGAAAATCAACGTCATGGTGGCCCCACTCATTAATTGGAAGTGAATTGGCTGTCGTACCTCACCAGCAGCCATTGCTGCTGCTGTGTTGAACGTCAGCAAGGCCCGTGGGATCTCTTGACGTATGTGTTTCATCTATAACATCTACACCGTCCATTGCCGGACGGTGGTAGATGGAGCCTACCATGATATATTTATTTTAAATGCTGGGTGCCTACCTGCCTTATATCCAACCATCTATCTGCGCAGTGGACTCCACCTTGGTATAACTCTTTATTTGGGTTATTTTGTGCAATGGATCCCACCTTAATTGTATTTGTTTTATATCCATCATCCATCACAACATATGGACATACCCTGATTGTATGAAGATTGCCTTGATGAATGTGTTGTATCCACCGTCCATCTGTATGGACCGCACATGATAGGATATATAAGGCCCATTGTTGAGGCCCCACCCTTGAAGTCTGTGTTATATCCAAACCGTGACCACGTGTGTGGACTCCACCATGATGCATGTGTTGCATCCAAATCGTCCAAAAGGCGGAGCCCACCTGCTGTGTAGTTTTGTGGGTCCCCACAATGTACGTGTTTTATTTATACCATCCACTGGACGATAGGACCCACCTTGATGGTGTGCTGTATATCCACTCTGTCCATGGGACGGTGGACACTGCCATGATGTATTTGTTTCATCCACATTGTCCAGATGGCGTTGGACGGTGCTGCACAATAGCTGGATAGTGTTGATTTACTTGGACAATGTTTGGATAGTGTTGTGTACTGTCCCACTATGATGCAGTGTTGGGTATGTACCATTTGTGCAGTGGCCCACCTTGATGCTTGAGTCTACCACACTGTCCATCCATATTTTTGGGATAAGGCCCACCTGTGTGTGTGTGTTTTGGGGTGCACCATGATGGATGTGTTTCAACCACGCTATCTATCTGTTTGTTAGACCTGGGGTTGCCCCATCAGGCCACTTGATATATGAGGTCCACCTGTTGTATGAGGCCCACCTTGATGTATTTAATAGCCTATTTGTGAGGCCCACCTTGATGTAATTGTAGGCCATTGTGATGCTTATAAGGCCTCTTGGTGCGGCTCATTGATGCAACCCACATGATGTGTATAAGGCCCAAGTGTAGGGCCCACCTGTTATGTATATTGGGCCCATGTGCAAGGCCCACCTGTTGCATATTTATGGCCCGTTTAGGAGGCCCATTGTGATGTATTAGGGCCCATGGGTCGAAGCCCATTGTAATGTATTTAGGGCCCATGGGTTGAGGCCCATTGTGATGTATTAAGGCCCGTGGGTTGAGACCCACTGTGATGTGTATAGGGCCTATGGGTTGAGGCCCATCTTGACGTATTTGTGGCCCGTTATTGAGGACCACCTTGGTATATGCATGAGGCCCATTGTTGAGGCTCACCTTGATGTGTATGAGGCCATGTTGAGGCCCATTTTTGATATGAATGTAAGGCCCGTGTTACGAGGCCCATTGTGATGTATTCAAAAGCCCATTGGTGCGACCCACTTGATGAATATAAAGTCCATGTAACATGGCCCATTTGATGTATTTAAGGCCCAATGGGATGTACCTAAGGTCCATTGCAATGTGTCATTCCTCCATGGTTTATGTAATGATAATTATGGTGGGCCGAGCCTTGGGAGCAATGTTGGTTTGACGTCCACATTATACGGATAATGTTGGTTAAATGTCCGCATTGTATCTCTCCCTAGGGCCCATTGATAGGCTCATACTTATTGATAGTTCATCACTTTATAGCATGCTTAGTATAATCCCATGACTCATGCCCATACACATCATATGTATGCTTGATAGGAGTAGTGACTGATCATAGTATACGCCATTGGGCAGACCATTTACGTGACTCGTTATGAGACTGAGTGCCTACATGATAGCGCAATACGCGCTGGATTGCTGCGTGATTTGACGGTGTGATTCATGCATCTCGCATATGTGTGACTTGATCACTGCACGCCCTAGCGACATCAGGGCCATGACCTCCACAGGCACATCGTGGATGGCTAGATGGGACACCGAAAATATTTAGTTCTAGCACTATGGGGCACGTAGGATGTCCTTGGGTGAAAATCTCAGAACCTCCGAGGCCAGGAGTAGCCCCAACGTCTAGACCGAGTGGAACATGAGCGCCCGAGTGCCGAATACCAGTAGGCCGCGTCTCCCACTGTGTCGTGGTCGGTTGGGAGGGGGTGTGGCCTTACTCGCTCGAGGGAGGAGGCTATAAGCTAGGCTGAGTATGACCAGCTCGTAAAAGGGTCCGCTATCGACGAGTCGGGTAGGTATTGGCAGACTACTGGCTAGGCGGATAGTGAAGTATCTTCCACTCGCAGGGCTGTACAACCAGGGAGGAGGCAGTCGATGTGGAGTGTAATAGACCCCGGTGATGATCCCAAAGAGTAACTGTATTGATACGTGGACTTGATATGATGATTGACGTGATAGTATGATACCCCATCACTGTTGCACATGTGGGCGGGCGCACGTGGGTGGACGCTGATGTGGGCAGGGCTGAGGCCTGGGCGAGCTACCACACTGGGCGAGCTACCAGCGGTTGACAGACTACTGTGCTGACAGGTTACTGAGTAGGAGTTGCATACTCATTCATTCATCCATTCACTATCTACTCGGGTTGGCAGTGTGCGACTATTTGTTACGTGTACCTTCGCAATGGCCAGGATTTCGGTTAGAGCGCGCGACTAACCTGAGATCAGGAATTTACCACATTGTATTTGACTATCCAAATTTAGGTATGAGACTGGTTTGGATAGAATTCCCTTGTGATAGACCCCGTAGCGTGCGATACTTTGTACTATCATCCCGACTTCACATTTCAGCATAGTCATTTCATTTGCATCGCATATTACATTGTATTCGCAATACTTAGTATTATGGGTTATGATGTTTTGCACTTATATGGCCTCGATGAGATTGATAATATTTATGGCTCGTCTGGATTTGTATATTGCATTGCATCCTCAGCATCTGTTATGTCTTATTAAGTTTTACATTGCATGGCCTTGGTATGGCCGATAGCATTCATGCCTTGCATCACATAACTTTGGTACAGCTAATTGTATTTATGGACTCACCGTATATTTCCGCATCACTCTGATATCGTATGATTCATGATCTTGCCAGTATTTCTGCTTATTCCGATTTTGTATGATTTATCAGCCTTATGGTGTACTTGGCACTTATCTTGTGCACACACTCTCACCACCTTCTAAGCTTTGTATAAGCTCATGCACGATAGATGCGTGCAGGTAGCGTTAGGTTGCAGCAACGTTGAGCTTGGAGCGTGCAGCTGTCTTCTGGAGCTTGATTTCGATACATGTATTTCTCTTTCAGCATTGTATTCAAATGATTATATTAGTGGATATGTGATGATGATGTTATTTTGTGACTTGGTTATGCTTGTGCTTATGCTCCATTAAAAAAAAAATAATCATCCTGAAAATCCTCCTTGTAGAGTCCCAGGATCGGAATCTGGCATATGATTACCAGGAGCCGAGAATGGGGCACTACGGAGGCTGTCGGCGCCGGATTCGGCGATCGAGATTCTTGTGAATACGATTTCCGGGTTTGAAGCGTGACAAATACCATTTGCATGTTCGATAAAATGCACTATGAAGTAAGATAGTCTGAATTTGCTATTTATATCCATCTATATTAGTCAGAGTAGTCAATCTATTAGTGCAATTGACTGACTGGGACTACCTGGGTAGTCGGATTGGCCGGCAAACTGCAAATCCATGAGAGTGACCTCGATTGGGTTGCCCGCCCCTGACTAGTCTGATTGATCCAGACTGAACACGGATAATCGACAATAATCGGACTATACGAGATGCTTGCACCCAATGCCGGTTATGCTGGAGTTTGTCCAAGTCGACTAAATTGGCCTAACAGTCGACCAACTGTGTGTGTTCACCATGTATGATCACGTCTGCCTGAATTTGAAGCACCCCATACCTTTGAGAGGCCTACTATTAACCATTAGTAATACGATCCCCAAGTATTGGGAGACGGGCATGGTGGTATGAAACACTGTGTCCGTGCTGTCGGCCTACGATATGGTAACGACCTCCCTTTAGTGACCAGTGAGCACAGGAAGTGATAGATCCTTGTTTGAACGATCCCCGTCAAATTACCCCGCCGATGGTTTCGTGCCAGAGTACCGTTCAAATGACCCCGACATGAATGTAATTGGGTAATGAGCCCTTTTCCTTGTGGTGATTTAGTTTTATGTAACAAGCCCATATCTTAGAATTGAGTTATCATACTCGGAATTAGGTAACGACCCATACCAAGTTAATCCTCATGCATTTGGGTATCATACGTACCTTTATAATTATTGATTTGTGAATTAAATGAGTGATACGTAAATTTGGATCATGGATCGCAGGCTCAGAGTTGTTACGACCGCACTATGCCAAGTGATCTGGATAAGGCCATTGATAAAATTGAGGTGTTTCAGTTTTTCCAATCTTACTGGATGAACGAACTTAATTAAATACTCAGCTAACAAAAACATTCATAGCATTGCATTAGCACAAGTTGTGTCGACTTAGGCATTGTGGCCGAGTATTGAGGGAGTGTTGGTATTTGCGAATGTGGTGTCGGAGTCGCTTATGAGGGAATGTTGGATTGCGATGGCATGTATCATCTTATGATAATATGCACGTGCATTAATAAGAACATTTAGGAACTGGGTGTTTAAGTTGATTTATTATTACTTGTGCTAGTAAAATTGATAACACGTGTAACTTAAAGTTAATGAAACCACTAAGTTGATCACTCACTTCCACTCTAGGACGGTGTTTTAAAATATCAACCAGGCGATATTATCAATGTAGGTACCATCGAGATCTCAACGGTTAAACTTAGAGTGGCTTGCACTGCCGACTTTGTATTTAAGAGGATTTGATTAAACAAAAAAATTACACTTTAATTATTTCAGGTATATATATGTGGCTTGTATAATCCTCATTTGGGCGAACACCATATTTTAATTGTATCTTTACTGTCAGTCCCATATTTGTTTATTTTGTTATCTTTATCTCCCTTTGGATACACTAATTTAAATTGCGCTACTCTAATTGTTCATGTGTAAAATGAGTGCAAATATGAATGAGGTCATACGTGCATATTATTTGGTTAATACTCGGAAACTCAAGTCCAATGTCTTTGTAATTGGGTGCCAATTTTTTACGTGTTACAATGCAAGACTAATCTACAAGCTTAGTAATTCTTGGCCGTTAAATACTTGAGACCTTCACAATTAGTCACATGAATTGGGATGCGACTTCCCTCGCCGTGGATCCCTAATTGTGGGGCCCATCTTGATGTATTTTTATTATATAGATGCCATCCATCTGTTTCTCCATCTCATTCTAAGGCATGCACATTTTTCAAAATCATGTTACCAATTAAACTAAGAAAAGGGGCGGAACAAAAACTAAAGTGGGCCACATTACAATAAAAAGTAAGTAAATACCGACAGATTGAACCTCCCAAGATCGACCTTGATATTTTTATGGCATCCAAACCATTCATTCAAACCATGGGACATTTCCACTTAAATGAAAACAACATTAACCTGGTCCTATCCAACGAAATTTTCAACTGTGGACGTTCAATCTTCACAATTTCTACCACGTGGCCATTTGAGATTTGGATCTGTTTCATTTGCAAGATATGTCCTGACATGATATGGAAAAACGGATGGACAGGGTGGATTTCTCGCAAACATCAAGTTGGGCCCTACCCAGCTTCTTAGTTCCCGAAATTCCTGCATTGAGGGTGACACCGGCAATCCGCGTCCACAGTTAGAAAGTTATAACCGTATCTTATACACTTTCAGGAAACCCACATCACCAGCTCTAATAAGATCAACGGTCCGGATCACCACGCCCTTTTTCCTACAAAATATTGACGTTATGATGATGCATCGAGATTCGATAACGATATGTGGGCCATGTTATTGGAACTGTAATCCTTGCTCTGCACGTTATTGCATTTGGACTTCTTGATCTTCACAATCCCTATCTGCACCGTCCATCAGGTCCAATGCAATCTTCTTCTGCCGCTGTGCAAAAATCACAGCAATCTGACGCTCCTAAACATCGATGACTGGAACTATCTTATCCATTCGTTTTTGCATGTAAAACAAGTACATGACTAGGATCGTCCGATTAATATGATCTTTTTCAAGCAGCCTATCAAGAGTGGGCTGGAACCAATGGACGGTTCAGATAGGTGATGTGGATGACAACGGTTACAAATGCAACTACGTGCAGGGATGGTTACAGTAAACGTAGCACTCTATGTGCCGTAGTGAGCAACCCCTCTCCGACGCTGATTGCCTGCGTCGCCCTGTCCGAGTCACTGCCTTCTAAGTTGGGGCCCACCATGATGTTTGTGAGAAATCCATCCGTTCATCTAATTTTCCAGGTCATGTTAGGGGATGCCTCCAGATATGAGACAGATCCATAACTCAAGTGGGCCACACTACAAGAAAAAGTGAGGATAGTTCAAACATTCGTGGGGCCACAGAAGATTTGCAAGAGGATAATATTCTTTTGTTTTCAGTTCATCCCATAAGGAATGACCTCATGAACGGTTTGGATGGCATGCGAACATCAAGGTGGAAACCATGGAAATATCAACGGTAAGCATTTTCCACCCACTTTTTCCTGTCGTGTGGCCCACTTGAGTTTTGAATGCACTTCATGTTTAGATTCTCGTCAAACATGATCTGGAAAAAAAAGGATGGACGGGTGGATTTCTCAAAAAAATCACGGTGGGCCCCACCTAATTTTTGAACGGAACAGTCGTGTCCAAGGCACTCCGCGTTCCATCTCTCTCTGCGTACCATCTCTCTCTTCGTTTCCACATCTCGGCCTTTTCCGAGAAGCCCCTCTCCTCCTTTCTCTCTCCTCTCCATTCCTTAGCGAACAAGCAAACCATCCTTCGATCACTTTAAATACACGAGCGCGCGTTTCATCGAGCACTTCAAATGCATTACAGAGACATTCAAGAGAGAGAGTGACGAAAGCCTTCGAAAGTTTTTCAAATCTTCAAAGAAAAAAAAAAACAAAAAAAAAACAAAAAATAAAAATATTTTGTAAGCAGTTATTTACTATGTTTTTGGATGAAGCATTAAATCTCATTTCCTGAAAAACTAAGTTCTCTTACTTCCAAAAAAAAAAGAAAAAAAAAAAGAGCTATTTAAATCTCGTTTCCTGAAAGCTGTTTTTTTCTTCCTTCGAAAAAAAAAGCTATTTGAATCTTCTTTCCTCGTTAGAACAAGAAAGGCAATGCAGAGTGGAGCGATGGAAGCAGCGAAGACTAACATGGTAGAAAAACTAGATGGTCGGAAGCATCGGAAGCTCTTGCCCGATTCCGAATCAGAGCCTCCGGAAACATTCGCTCGGAAGTATGATTCCTCCTACTCACATTTTCCTATTCGTTTTGGTATTCCACGAGGTTTATATGTATATGTTTTTGGATTTTATGGATTTTATTTGGTAATGCAGTTATCAGTTAGAAGCTCTTGAGAAGGCGGTGAAGCAGAACACGATCGTGTTCCTGGAGACTGGTTCCGGGAAGACTTTGATAGCGATCATGCTTCTGCGGTATTATGCTTATCAGCTGAGGAAGCCGTCTGATTTCATTGCTGTTTTCTTGGTTCCGACAGTCGTCTTGGTTAATCAAGTGAGTAGATTTTAAAATGCCACATTTTAATGCATGAGTGGATTGTATTAGGATCATTTGGCCTAACCAAGAGGATGTGGGAAAGCTGAAAATGTTTTTCCAGTGATCGTAAATCGGAAGTAGTCTCCATATTGCAGTTATGTTCCTTCTCAAGTCCAGCTTGAAAGTAAGGGAATTGCAATTTAGAGTACTGACCACTGGTATGAATGCTGAAGTAGGAGATTGCGATTTAGTTATTTCCACATGAGAACTGATCTAGTATAGGCGCCTGCACCACTCCCCCAATTAATGCCCTCTATGGCTAAGAACACCCTGTACTACTGGGAGTGCTGCAGGTGAGTTCTCTTTCCTCATTAGTGGAATACTAACTGCGATTTGATTTCATAGTGCATCCAAACATTTGCTTATTGTCTATCCGTTTATTACATTGGTTGTTGTTATTTTGTCCTTTTTTTGGTTTTTTTTTTTTTTTTTCTTAGCAAGCCGAAGTTGTGGAAATGCACACAGACTTGAAAGTTGGTAGATTCTGGGGTGAAATGGGAGTTGATTTTTGGGATGCTAAGACTTGGGATGAGCATTTGGAGAAATATGAGGTAAATTTTTTTTTTTTCTTAGTTTTGCACTTCATATTGAATGTTGATGAGTGTTGTGGTTTGCAGGTGGATAGGGGCCTGCCATTTATTGACATAAATCCTTGGTCCCTGTTAGTTAGAATTGATCTGGAATGTCCATGGAATTCTCTTTCAACCAGTTTTATGATCTTCATGAGAGATATAATTAATCCAATGAAGTGTCGTGTGAACCTGATGGGTGCCCAGATTGATCATGGCAACATTTTGTTATAATTCATTTGTTGGACCTTATAAAAAAAACAATTGATCTGATGAGAAGGATTTGCCAATGAAGATCAAGTTTTAAAGTTGTCTGGGACTGTTATGTATTGCTTGACTTGTACTAGTTCACCCATGACTGATACAGCTGCATCGGCCCATAACTGCCTGATCTAGGGGCGATGCGGGGAGATATGGGGCTGTATCAGTGGTGGATGATATGATACCCCATACGGATTTAAAACCATGATCAAGATGGTTGTTGAGAGATATTGTCAATCCAAGGTGGGGCCAACATGATGGAAAAACCGTTCTTAACACCTTAATACCAGTTTGTATGGGCCCTCCAAATTGCAGTCTGTCAATCAGATAGTTAGGACTGTCCAATCAAAGCGATTTGTGAAAAACAAGTGCGCTTGAACTCTAAACTGTGTAATGGATGGTTGAGGTTGATTATTTGTCTTGTTTTTTAGTATTCAGTCTGGACCGTGCATTTTTGTGCCATTGATTTGATGATTATGATTGTTAAATCCTAGTGATTGTAAAGAGGTATGAGATAGAGAAATTAAAATTAGGTTATGCATGTTTGACATTTTATTTCCAATCATCCATGATGGGACCTTTTTTCTATAACTAGTTTGGACAACCAATTTGGTTAGCAATTGATTGGATGGTTTAAATCGTTTAGTTAAAGTTGATTTTTGTATGACCTGTGATTGAACCACGAAAAGGCCTATATTTTTGACACATAACCTGAATGTTTGCATCTTTGACCTTGAAGGGTTGTGATCATGATCACTTGAAATGTTGGGCCATGATTCTGGTTTCCACATGAAGAGTCCTCTAATTGAGTGATTACCAACTCTACATAGTTTTTGTCCTATTTTTTTAGTTTTCTAGATCAGTGTTTTCGCTAGCGCTCGTAGCGTAGCGTAGCTAAAATGCTATGTAGCGTATGCAAGTAGGGTAGCTCCTAGGAAGCGTAAGCTACGAGGCAAGTACTAGGGACATGTAGTGTAAGCTACAGAGCATGTAGCTTATGCTACATGTAGCATAGCGTAGCATATTCTACTTATATATATATATATATATATATATATATATATATATATATATATATATATATATATATATATATAGGGAAAAGGTACTATACGCTTGACCGTATTATACCTTCCATAAGGTCGAGTGTTGGCAGCACATTATTCGTCGGATGGTAAAAGTTATAAACACCAGGGGAGATTTTATAGGAAAGCTGGAGAAACTCCTATGGTGCACTGTAATGGTTATGTAGGGAAAAATAAGTTGTTATTGAATTTTTATTGTCCAACCTATTCATAAGGTCATGTAGATGTGGATGAAGTGAAAACACAAATATCAACTTGATCCCAAACTTCTCTAACTCGTAAGAAGTTTTTAATGGTGGACGTTCAATCCCCACTTTGTGGTACACTTAAGCCTTGGACCTGCCTCATTTTTTGGTTCATATATTAAAATGATCTGAGAAAATCGTTGAATGGCGTGGATATAAAACACTTACATCACGTTGGGCTCTACAGAGCCCTGCCTGAACGGATTACCGTTCGGAAGGTGGTAGGACGCAATCCGCGTTCTAATGGAAGCGGATTGGGATTGGCTAGTGTACCTCACACCAGCCATATAGCTGCTGTAGGTACGTGTCGTCAGTTGTGCGAGACCAGCACTGACGGTCCTCCAGCTCCGAGTTGTACGAACGGTTTAAAGGAGATCAAAGTTACATGGCCCACACTGATGTATTTTTTATATCTACATGGTTCATCTATTTTTAGAGGTCATTTTAGAGCATTATTCAAAAAATGAATCATATCCAAAGATCATCTGGACCACACCACAAATAGCAGCTGAAATAATGATTTTCACTGTTGAAAAATTTGTAGGGCCTACCATAACGTTTATTTTCTATCTAATCTGTTCATAAGGTCAAAAGGACCTGAATGAAGTGGAAAGAAAAATTCATACTGATCCAAAACTTCTGTCACCCAAAAAAGGTTTCAATGGTAGATGTTCAATCTCACACTGCTTTTTTGCAATGTGGTCCAATTGATAGTTTAGATATGTCTTATTTTTCGTCGAAAGCCTTAAAACGAGCTCACCAAATGGATGGATGGTTTGGATATATATAACACATACCTCATGATCCAAAAAAACTTGCTAACGTCAATACAGGGTGAGGTACACCAGCCAATCTGCTTCCCCTTTTAATCTAGAAGTAGATGTACGCACAGTTGAGTAGTGAGTCGGCTACTGAAGCTACGTCACTGAGTTCTGTGAGCCCCACTATGATGTATGTGTTGTATGCACACCTTCCATCCATTTTGAAATATCATTTTAGGGCATGAGTCAAAGAATGAGGCAGATAAAAATCTGTAGTGGACCCACCACAGAAAACAGTGGGGAGAGTGATTCCCACCATTGAAACTATCCCAAGGCCCACCATAATGTTTATTTGAAATCGAACCTGTTCAAAAGTTAAAAAAGACATGAAATAAGAGAAAACACAAATATCATTCAAAAGTTAAAAAAAGACATGAAATAAGAGAAAACACAAATATTAGCTTGATCTAAAACTTTCATGGCCTTTAGAAGTTTTCAATGGTGGGCCTCACTATCCCCACTGTTTTCTATGTTGGGTCCACTGGAGCTTTGGATTTAACTCATTCTTTGCATAGTGCCCTAAAATGATCTCTCCAGATGGATGGAAGGTGTGGATATAAAACATACATCATGGTGGGGCCCACGGAACTTGGTGATGTCACTTCAGTAATGTTTCTAGCTATTTTAGTATCTAATCCACTCCGTGCTTCTTTGGTTTCCTATAAAATCTCCACGTTGTTTAAAACTTTTACCATCCGACCAATAATGTGCTGCTAGCACTCGACCTTTTGGAAGGTATAATACGGTCGAGCGTATAGTACCTTTTCCCACATATATATAAAATTTTCTTCTATGCTAGTTCAACGTCGATTTTAAAATGGTGGGGACTCATTCCCATCACACGTGACACTACAATAGATCAATTTGGATCATCTAAATTGTGGTCCATATCATGGATAAAGCACTTAGATCAATCCAAACCATCCAAATTGTGGTCCATATTGTGAATTTGTGATGTTTCAATAAAAAACGGGCCCACACTTAAAGATGTCTGAAGGCAAAGAGAGAGATTTTGCATGGAAATATGTGGTTGACGATCCAAATTCATAGTAAAAAACTCATAGGAATTATGCATTTTGTAAAATTTATCATATTTTTCGATTATTTTAATTAAAAAATATTAAGTATCATGTAGCGTATGCTATATGTTATATAGCTTGTGCTCTTGCTATAGATGGCCAAACGCTATGCTTTATGCTACATGCTATTTAAAACACTATTCTAGATAGAGATAAAGTCTCACATTCTCACCTAGTATTCCTGTCACTTATGTTACGCCCACTTTTGGGGCATTAAAAGACATATAATGTGAAATATGGTCTTGCTTGAAAACCTATTTATTTACCTTTTTGACAAGCCTAAGATCATGTAATTCCAAAATCATTTGAGTGAGTTATAGTCAAAATTTTAAGGATGTGTGTGGTTGTAATAGGATAACGAGTTAGAAGGGAGATAGATTGAAACATACTGATTGAATTTATGTGGCAAGTTGGAATTTGTAAATACCCTTTTAGAAATTTGTCCATGGAGCCTAAATACCCTTTTAGAAACCTTCTCATGTATGATATGATGGTTGACCTCAACATCCATTTATTATTATTATTATTATTATTATTATTATTATTATTATTTGTGATAAACTGGATTGTTGGCAATTTGAGAGGCTGGTTGATTATCGTAAAATAATTTTGTTGGTAGGTTCACTGCAAAACCCTTTTTCCTCAAACAATTTCTTAATTCACAAGAGCTCACAAGTGGTTTGAACCATTTTCTCATATTATGCCTTAGTGCTTGATTAGGCTACAACACTTCTTTTCACTCTTCCATGCGACCAAATTTTCTCCTACAAATGTCCAATATTCAGTTGTAGATTGCGTATCAGTCCGGGGGCCTGCCCAACTTGCATCAGAATATCTCACAAATTGAAAATGATTATTCCTTTCAAATAAAATTCTTTGGCCTAGTGCTCCATTAAGATGTTACAAAATTTAGACAATCGCATCCATGTGATGCACTGTAGGAGAATTTATAAATTAACTCACCACACTCTCATCATATGATGTATCTGGCCAAGTAATTGTTAGGTAGATAAGTTTTTTCAACCAATCTTCTATACCTTTTTTAGTCAGCCACATCTCCTTGAGCACTACTTAGTTCATGATCTGGATCCATTGGTGTACCAACTGGCTTAGTACTACAAAAGCTATTTTTTTTGAGTAAATGCAAAACATATTTCTGTTAAGATAGATTAATGCCTTCCTTTGATTTGGCAACCTCAAACAAGGAAATATCAAAGATGACCAAATCTTTCATTAGGAATTGACGATGAAGATATTTCTTAAGATCATCAATTCCTTTACTGTCATTCTCTATAATCTTAAAATCATCTACATATATAACTGATACAAGTAGGCTAGAGGCGCCACTTCGTATGATGAC
This sequence comes from Magnolia kwangsiensis, assembly GCA_037074715.1. Taxonomy (NCBI): domain Eukaryota; kingdom Viridiplantae; phylum Streptophyta; class Magnoliopsida; order Magnoliales; family Magnoliaceae; genus Magnolia; species Magnolia kwangsiensis. The sequence goes on along the minus strand of CM073573.1, from coordinate 152,258,220 downwards.
TAAGGAATTCCAAAACAGTTATGTAACGACCATTATGTAATGGTGATTGTGTGATCCGTTACACGATTTGAGTATGTAATGGGCTACTTTGAAAAATGCTATGTAGTGTTGCATTGGAATGGCGCTACAATTGATTTTCAGAAAAAAAGAAGAGAAATGAAAAAAAAAAAAATTACTGTTTTCTTCTCCTTCGTTCTTCTCTGCACCCCCCACCCAAAAAATAAAAAATAAAAAAATTCCTCTTTGGGCCCTTTGTAAGTGCGTCTCACTCCCTCCCCTTATGAAAAGCATCATCGTGGCTTTCTTTAGAACAATCTTTTAAAAAGAATCTATTCGTCCAACTGGCTGGACTGCAAGTTATGTTACATCGGCGGACCTTTTTTACTTGTTTTTGTTTCTTAACTAAAAAATAAAAATATTTAACTATTTATTTTAGTTTCAAGTGCACTAAATTTTAGGGTCGTCTTGGTCTCTTAGTTTTTTTTTTTTCCTTCTGGTAATGAATTTGTAAGTCCGTAAATTTGTAATCATATGTTAAGAATGGAAGTTAAAGAGATTCAAATCAATGGTTAGTTTCCTCATGTGGGTCCTAAATTAGGTGATTAATAAGCTGAGACAGAATATATAAACTATTGAGAACATAAATATATTTGATCGTGTTATGTATTTTGGTGGTTGTCCCTTGATTGATTTTTGGGTAACGTCTAGGAATCTACATCACCAAATATTGGTGAGTGATCCCAATGTGTTTCCTCTTCATTATTATTAAAATTGTCATCTCATTGTTTTGATGATTGTGATCTTTTGTATTGAATGTTTGTTGAATTTGTTGATAATTGAAATGCCATATGTTGTTATGTATATATGTGTGTATATATATATATGTGTGTGTGTGTGTGTGTGTGTGGGACAACTGTTAATACCATGCATCAGTCATTCTCATGCATCCATGTCATGCTTCGCATAACTGCACTGAATACCTGGGGGCACTGATGCAAGACATGGAAATTAAGTATGATATGCAAGATTTCAGACTTTAGATCATACTAATTTAGAAACAATCACAAAATTCCACATCCCACATGAAGTCAAGCATTCAACAAGGGGGAATCTACAAGTGTCCAAGCCTATATATGTTAGGGCTGGATCAATTAAAAATTATATACCAAACAATGATCAAAGGAGAGTTGATTCATTCATACATGCAAATGATTACTTCCCCAATCCAAGGGATTCACACGTTTCAATTTGAGAAACCCTAGGGTTGCAAAAGTAGAATAGAACTTGGAGATTTGAGATGATCTAGGGTTAGGGTTATGGAAATAAGGTGAGAGAGGAGTGAATGAGAGGAGGAAAAGAACTGGAATCAGCCCGCATGTGTGGGCAGCAAGTGGGCCTGACGCATGTGTGTGGATTGTGGCCCACACGTGTGTGGGGCCCACAAACCCAAAAAGGGCCAGTAAGGGGTTGGTCAGCCACGGATGGGCCACCCACACACCGATTTTCAGATCGAACGAATGACGGGTTTGAGCACGGTGCTTTGCTGAAGTTTCAGCCCTCATGTAGGGCCTGATTCTGGAAATCTGCTGTAGAGAAGGATTGATTGTAAAATAACAGTGGATTTGAAGGTTAGATGACTATAGGAGAAGATGAATATGGATGGCAGGAGGTGGGGGCGAATCGGGATGGGCATGACTTTGCACCACGATAGTTAGCCCTTTGAAGAAGGGAGGGTTTCGCACCCAGAAATTTTATTCAATCTTCAATGAATAAAATCCTACAAGGGACTGCCTATTTATAAGAAAAACCTATACCCCAAAAGCCGTGCCATGTGCGCACTCTATTAATTGGAGACGAAGTAATAAAAAATAATAACTAATCAAAACAATCTAAAACGTTTATGATATTCCCTAATAACAATAATAAGCAAAACCTAAAGTACTAGGCTATTTAGAGTAGTGAGCCACGATCATGAGATCCAATGGTGGGATCCCATGACGATCGGGTCCACTCCAAGGAACTATGACACTGTCTTCTAACCAGGAGGCCCTCATTGGACGTCGTCATCGATCCAGATCGATGGTGGGGCCCTCCTTGCGTACGTGCGTAGGGGGCGTGCGTGTGCACGAGATGCCCCCATCAGGCACTCCCTGGACGACTTATAGATACTTACAGTTCCGGGTGACCTAGGGGAGCATCCCTGAATGCCCACAATATGTGAAAGCCTACCAAGATGGTGGAAGCCTACCCCAAAAAGGGGGAGATATGGGTTAATTGGATTCAACTCAAGCAAGTGGAATGATCAACCTACTTGATGCATTCATACATCCATGCATCTCATGACATTCATGCATTTTTATTTTAATTAAGATGTGCATGAGCCATGATGGGTTCACTCACTGGGCCTGTCCAATCGAAGTTTTATTGATGGAAAAATCGTACGGATTTAGTGGATGATGAAACCATTGCTCAACTTTCAGGGCAGGAAGGTGAATCAGTGGACGATTCACAAGGCATATGACCCTATCTTGATGAAGACGAGTTGAATATGTTAAATCATTAACATATCTAGTTGAACTGATCTTATTCCTTTAATTATGTCTTTGAATAAATTTTAAGTCGAGTAACTGAAAATTATGAATAGTTAAAGCTTTTATCAGTGAATGGTTTAATAAAGCCCTAAATGGGTGGGTAGTGGTACTGTGATTAATTATTGTGAATGTTATCAATATGTGGATTGAATGCCTATAAATAATTGTGATGGTGGATATGTGTATGTGATTGAAGTAAATGAATGCAAGATGTTTTGCTTAAGAGGTTTGAGTTTGGAAACTTAATTTACATTTTAAATAAGCCTCTTGAAAATGGTATGAACGAATGGTTTTTATACACATGGTGTACCAGTCATGTGCCGTAACTCGGGTTTGAGGGTCGCAATCTGTGTCCGAATTTCAGGGCGTGACAAAATTTGTTAATTTCTTCACGATAAATGCAATGGATGGTGTGGATTATCCACATCATCATTGTATGTGTTTTGAAATTTTTTAACAAAGTGATGCTTTATAATTTCAGATCTGCATCATCATTGTATGTGTTTTGAAATTTTTTAACAAAGTGATGCTTTATAATTTCAGATTTGGTTAATAAAATTTTAGGAATAAATTTAATTGCTGGTATCTGACTGTGTTAAGATAGATTTGAACGGGTCATTTGATCCTAAGCACCAGATATTATTGGCTTAAATTTTGGATTAATTTGATCAGTGTATGGGCCATTTTTATTAGATTGATCTGAAATTTAAGTCACTAATATCTTTTGGAGCTTAGGATCAAATGACTTGTTTATATCTATCTTAACACAGTCCGATACCAACAATTAAATTTATTCCGAAAATATTATTGATTAGATCTGAAATTATAAAGCATCACTTTGATAAAATTTCTTTACACACCTATGCAATGATCGTGTGGATATCCACACCATCCATTGCATAAAATATGAAAAAATGCAGGAAACCTCTCCCGTATCCCTTTTTGAAGAAGGCTTTTCTAGATAAGATAGGATGAGCACATCCTCCTTTATCCAAAATTTGAAACTTTTATGGCATATCCAAATTTTGAAACTTTTATGGCATTTGATTAAAAAATATTATTGCTACTCTAGGAATTGATACTCTGACCTCACTCAGAATCGGGAGTCATAGTGACAGGAGTTGATCCCACTACCTCTCTCTTAACCAAGAGTGTCTCGACCAACTCAACTATTTACTTGTTTTTTGTTTCTTAATTAAAAATAAAAATATTTAACTATTTATTTTAGTTTCAAGTTCAATAACTTTTAGGGTCGTTACAATAGGCATGGCAGTAGAAATGGATGAATTGGTGGAAGGAAGCAAATGGATGGTGTCTTCTTTAATAGAAATAGTCACATGCATTGATGGTAAAGCTTCTAGGTCTGGAGATCTATTGTTATTTAAAAAGTATGTCTCAAAGGTGAGGATTGTAACACTTATAATCCCTGTATGTTCTAGAATTCCCTAGAAAAAAATATATCTAACTGCTCTAGGTTGCCCAATTTTAACTGCATAAGTCAACTGACCTAGTAAGATAGTATAAGGCATTCTATTGATAAGATACAATTCTATTAATGAATTAACAAGGCACTTGTCCACTTCAAGCAAATGATGGTTTTTTGGTTTTACTACACTATTTTGTTATGTATTGTGGGCATATGATGTTTGATGCAAAATGCCATTTTCAAATAAATACAAGCTACAATAATTTAATATGTATTCCTTGGCAATATCTGAATAAACACCCACATTTTGGAGTTAAATTGGGTATTTGGTTCCTTATAAAAGATCTTTAAAATAGAAACAATTCAAATCTATCTTTCATTAAATAAAGCTAAGTTATTTTTGAAAAATCATTAGTAAAAGTAACAACATCCTTGTGCCTTGATGAACTAGAGACTTGAATAGGTCACCAATTGTATGAACCAAAGCAAATGGAATTAGATTATGCTTTTCCACACTTAACCCTCTGAAGCCAACACATACAATAATGAAGGAATAACACTTGAGAGTCTTAGGGATGGGTGACTGAGATGACAATGCCACTAGTAAGGAGAGATGTTGTTCTACGCTATTGGTTCGTTTACATCACGGTCAAGCTAATATCATTGTAAAGCCTGCCATGTTTGTCCTCCATGAATCTTCTTCTTCGTCTTTAGATCCTGGGAAACATAATATGAAGGATAGAGAGTGATAAAGCATCATTTTTTGGAGTAAAGTAATTTTGTGCATTTACTAACAAACATAAGGCTAAAAGGAAATGGTACATAGAGAAAAAATGACGATTAAAGAGAGGAGCTTGGATGAACAATGTTGATTCCCCACACTTTTGCCAAAGTGATTGATGAACTACACAATAATGTTGTATCAATAGAGGAAAAGGCACTAGACTCTCTTGTTATATGGTCAAAGGTCCTAAAGTCAATAACCCGTGGAGCATAGGCCCTGGACTATAAACAAGTCATACTTGAATTCATGAATATGGTTGTGGAAGTGGCAGTAGTGGTAGATAGAGGTCGATTCTTTAACAACTTGGAATACTCATCTTTGGTAAGCTTGACTATGTCATCAAATGTACTAGTTGTTGAGTTGTAGAAGTAGAACCAGCTAATGGGACTTACTGTTCTCTCGAGAATACAATGCCCAATTTACTCAGGTGGGTTCCCATGGATATCCCAATTTGCCCAGGTGGGTTCCCATGGATATCCCAAAATTTCTCAACATTGTGATTTGTGAACTTGCAGTGAGTATACTTAGGTCAACGCCCTCTACCATGACTTTCCTATGCATCACTACGACCACCTTGATTACTTTAATTCCCTTAATTACCTTGGCCACCACGACCACCATCTCCGCCTCGTCCAACAAAGGATGCCAAAGTATAATTATTGTTGACATCACCCGAAAAGTCAAGAGATGCATTGAAGAAGAGCATAAGCTACATTTAGTGATGGAATATCTTTGCCACCCAAAATCTGTGCACGGACTGGCTAATATTTTAGTTTAAACCCAAATATGTATTTAGCCACAAGGAACTCCTGATGTTGCTGATGTTGTTTTTTAAGATCATTCGTAAGTGGCTAACACACATTCAACACCTCCTACATTCCTTTGAGTTTCAAATAATATTCACCAAGGAACTTATTCCCATGTGGAAATGCAAAAATCTCTTCAAACAACTAATGAGTATGAGAGATGTTTTTATTTGATGAATACATATCATGTAAGACATCCCACACCTCCTTTGCAGTAACTAGAAACATCACATTCCTAATGACAAACATCTCACTATTGTTCACAACCACATTATGATCTAAACATTTTCTTGGATCCATTGATTGTACATGCTATCACTTCCACTTGGTTTCTCCATGGTTAGATATTTTAATTTTCCTTGGGCCATAAAAAACACTTCTGATTGATTTAGACCATTAGATATAATTTGTTCAATTTAGTTTTATGGAGGTTACTTGAACCCCTATAAAATTAGATAGATTTAGGAACCCAGATCTTTGATCACCCTTCATTTCCTTAGAAGAAGAAAAGAGAGTACCACATTGTTTACATGCATGAGGGTTGACTCATCTAGAGATAAGAACTCTCTAGTTGCACTCTCCGCATGATGCACATACACACATGAAGAAATAATCAACCCACACATCCCAGCTGAACATTATAAGAATGATGATAAAAAGCACACCATTTACTCGTACATGTCAATTATTACAAAGGCCTTGCACACTAAAAAAGAGAGTAGAAACCCTAGGTTTCTTAGAGAACTTTTAACCCAAGGGAGATATGAAGAGCAAAGAGGAAAAGAAAAGAAGAATTTATTGGATAGAAGAGAAAAAAGTGGTGTAAATTAGAATTATACGTGCTCTAATCTTGTGTAGATTTATGTAGAATTGAGAAAAGTGAAAAGAGGAAGAAAAGGGATGGGAAAAAGAGAATGGATAGAGAAAATTAGGGTGCACATCCTACTTTCACCCTTTTTATATTCAGTTGAAAAAGTAAAAATACCACAAATACCCTTCACTTATTGACAATATGACTTGCATATTAAGTGCACCTAATGAACTATATAAAGGTATACATGGACACAACTCAAGACTAGGTGGGTCGTAACCTTGTACGGCCTAAAAGTGAATGTCAGGAAGAGTAAGATGTTTGGGATAGGCCTATCCAAGGAAGAAGTCGCCGGATTTGCGACAGTATTTGGATGTGAAGTTGGTGTGTTTCCTTTCATCTTATTTGGTATGCCGCTTTGTTTGGGAAAATCGGTGAAACATTTATGGGGTAAGGTAATTGAAAGATTTGAAAGGAACCTATCTAGTTGGAAGAGTCGACACTTATCACTAGGAGAGCGAATCATGCTTATCAAAGCAGTTTTGTCGAATCTTTGCTCCATGAGGTTTTTTTTTTTTTTTTTTTTAGGGTGGGGGGGGGGGGGGGGGCGCGTTGAGGAAGGCCATAAGTTCCATTTTCTCAAGTGGAGCGAGGTTCGTAAACTTATGTTTGAAGGTGGAGTGGGTTTTCGAATGTTGGAGTCCACGAACATTGCTTTACTAGGGAAGTGACCATGGAGGAAGGCCATAAGTTCCATTTTCTCAAGTGGAGCGAGGTTCATAAACTTATGTTTGAAGGTGGAGTGGGTTTTCGAATGTTGGAGTCCACGAACATTGCTTTACCAAGGAAGTGACCATGGAGGATCTGTTCGGAAGAAGGTTAGCTCTTGAGGGAGGTTAGTGTTGCAAAATATGGTGTTCAATTAGGGTGCTGGGAGACAAAGAAGTCATCTCTTTATTGAGCTTCGAGCGTAAGGAAAGCGATTTCCTCTTCTATCCCTTTATTCATGCAAGGATTGGTTTTCTCTATTGGAGATGGGTCTCATATTTGATTTTGGGAGGATCCTTGGTGCGGAGTAGTCTGTTGGAACATGAGTTTCCATTGGTGGCTTGATTGGCCCCTTCCAAGAATATGCTTGTAGCTAGTTGCTATTTTCCTCGAAATATTGGTATCGTGTTACCCATTGCATTCTTGGGATACAAATATGTGTCGGTTATCACATGGGATATATCGGTTGTATCGTGTAATGTATCGCTGTTGTTGGAAACATTGGGAAATTGGTTGAATTTTTCAATGAAACTTCAGTAATTGTTAAAAAAGACATCAATACACACTTATAAATCAAAACATTACAAAAAAACAAGTACGCATAATAGGTTTTCTTTGTACGGGGTCCTAATCTATGCGTTGTCTAACTGAATTCATGCAAATATGTTCAATGTCTATTCATATAATTTATGAATGTAAGAAGACGTGTGGAATCACAAACAATACATTCAAAAGCAAAAGAAGAATCACTAGATTAGGTTTGATACATGTTTGATTTGATGTTTGGACACAGATTGTAAACGATTTGCGAGAAATTGGAAAGTTTTGATTTTTTTTTTTCAATTTTCTACAACTCGACCCTTCTCCAAATCTCGAAATCAAAGCTCCCAATTCATGATTTTTCATGCAAAACAGGAAGAAAAATCATGCATTTGTAATAATTTGACACTAATTTAACATGATTTACATAAAATAAAAGGATCGAAATTTGAAAATGCTCATCAGATTGAACATGTGGGATGTATCACACTACTTGTGCATTTCGTATCACATTGATGGGATACAAGATATATCGTGGGATATATCTGCCAATATTGTCCATATTTAAAACAATGGGTACAACACATTTGTTGGTTAGGATGGGGAGGAGGAACAATTAGCCAATTTGTTGGTTCGATTGTAGCACATCCATATATTATCATCATTCCCGGATGCTCTAGTTTGGAATTCCTCCCCGTCGGGTGAATTCTTAGTCTGCGCTTTTTACAAGTTGATCCGTAAAGAGGTTTCCACTCCAAGTCAAGAATTATTTTACAGCCTTTGCATGGTTAGTAGGGAGGGAGAGAGATTTATCACTGTAGATATTCTCTAGAAGCGTTCGATGGTTCTTCACAATATATGTTTAATGTGCATGAATGTGGGTGGTGTTTTGGACGTGTTTCAAAGTTTCATGGGTAATACCCTGTTTGGTTCCCACTCCTTTTTGCCCTGGGTATAATAGGATGATAGGGAAAGATGAATTAATCATATGGCGCTTGGTATTGCTGGCAGTTTTATGGAACATTTGGAAGGAAAGAAGTAGAAGGTGCTTCCATAATAGCAAAGGCCTATGGTTGGAGGTTTCTTTGGAAGTCTAAAAGCGATATTCAAGATTGGGTTGTGGGGGTTAAGGAAGTCAAAGAATGTAAAGTTTTGAATTTGTTTCTACTGTAAAGTGGGTTGTATTTTTTTCCTCCTTGACTTTTGTCTTGGAGGCTTCTTAATAAAATTTCAGTATTCTTCAAAAATAAAAATAAAAATAAAAATGTAGGGCTCCTTCCTACATTTATCCAGGTATGCCATACAATTGTACTTCCCACGTCCACAGTCATTAACTGTTTTATTGTTCCTTCTGTAAAAACCAAATCCTTGCCGAGAAGGTTCTCCGCCATAATGCTGTCCTTTCTTTTATCGAAGACTATATTGTGTTCCATGCTAGAATAATGAGGCAACTATTTCCAGCATGATCCCTATTAGTGTTATCTCTATTAAGGGATAATGAGTACTGTGTTTATTCTTGTAAGTTTTATATACAACAAAGGTATTCTTGTAATATATAGTTCTATAACCTTCTGAAATCTTAGGCAGCAAATCTTTTAGATGGGTAAAAAGGTTCCTGTAAATCTTCCTAGTTGACTTGAGAAGGCTATGAATACTGTGTAAATGCATTCATTCTAATCCTTCAGCAAAGAAAACTATTCACCCTTAAAGGTTTTTCACTATTGGCCCTTATCAATAGTTTTTCTTTTTAATAAATAAAATAGATATACTTTATGTTATACTATTATCTATCTATATATATATATATATATATATATATTCTTCAAAACAATAGTATTGTAATATATTTAATTTACTATTAAATGTAATTATTATTTTCAACCATCTTAATCCAGTAAATAATTAGCAAAATATCGGTCGTAATATACCTCTGAATAATGGTTGTTGTAATGCGATAAACTGACCTGTCAGAGACCATAACAACTGTGGTGAAATAGGCCATTATTGTGGTCCCACAATGTAATGGTGGTGCCTCAAAGCATTAGAACAATGTATTGGATGTTATACCACCTTCACAAAACCATGCTGGTCATCTATCCTTCAATTTTATTGTCATTGTGAATTTTAATTTTTAATAGACTCAAGGCACATTAAAGACTCTGATATGAAGTGTACAATAATGTGTTCAAAATGGCTGTGTATGATGTATCTTTTGGTGATTTGTTACACATACATACTCTCTATTCATCTTGAACTCCATTGCAAGTTTTGGCATCTTACAATAGGTATTTTCTTTCTGCTTTCCTATAAATTTAGGCCTTTACTTTGTGCAATTTATCTATAATTAATATAGCCCATTGTAGGGGTCCATTTACTCATTGTTTCTTGGTTTTTACTTTTCTTATGTAGGTATTTGTAATGACACCTCAAATTCTGCTTGACAACCTACGGCATAGCTTTTTCAAGCTAGACAGGATAAAAGTGTTAATATTTGATGAATGCCATCATGCGAAAGGTAGAAGCCCATACGCCTGTATTATGACGGTGAGTTATGGCCAGATTTACTCTTTCATTATGTTATTCCAACTTCCAAGAAGGTATCATTAGTATTCTCTTATGATGGATAAAACTGGAAGGGTACCACTGTGAGTTTAAATTGATGACTGGATGATCCTAAGCCTGATTTATGGACATTTGTTTATCGAATGAGGACTTTTGAGCACTGCTCATTGTAAATTTGTAATGGTCTGTCTGTACTTCAATGCTAAATTCAACTTCTTCAACACATATCAAATGATATGTAATGTTTCTTTTAATGGAAGTGACGATATCTTAACTCCTTAAGGTGGAGTGCATATTTCTTTGTTGTACATGGCCTATTAGAGTAATTGCCTTTGTCAACCCATTGGGAGTATTGCTTGTTTGTGGGGATTCTTCATGATGTATGCTAGCATAATTCGGTTTGCTAATTGAAAATGCAGCAACTGAAAATTTAACTTAGTTAACAAATATTGGGCAATGGTGGCAACTAAGAGCCAAAAGGGTCAATCAACTAAGATTTAGTCAATGGTCAACATAAGTCAATGTGCTTGGTCTTGCTAAGATACAAAGAACAAGAAAAAGTAGAAACAAGCACATGTTTACTACTCTCCCATAATTTGATATCGTGGTTGATGCATCAAAAGCTTACAAAGACAAGATTGTGAAAAGAATGGGAAGACAGATTATGAAGAAGAAACTAAACCCAAATCAAGTCTATCGTGGTGCCAAACGTTGCTCAGCTTCAACACTAGAATTGGACCTTTTCTTGTCACTAAATGTGAGATCTAAGATAAATGCAATAGCATGTAGTCAATCAACTCATCTAGTGAATTGGCCCAATCTACACTTCTATAAGCACAAACTTCCAATATTGATAGCTATGTGAGGCTGAGGGAAGTAGAACAATCCGTGAGGATCCATTCCTTTTACACAGTTGAGAATCCATTCAATAGCACCAGATGTGAATGGGATGACTGGTCATGGATTGACAAACACGATTAATTGGGAAGTTGATATTAGGCCTCCTGTGAATCGAGTACTGAATTTCCTCTCACATTATTTGATGGGAACTGTTCTAGGTGTTGAACATGGATGATCGACGTTAGTTGACCATCAAATTCGGGGTATGGGAGACATGGCTGGATATTTAATATTTTGCTATTCTTATTATTTTTAAACATTTCTCTTTGATTGACTAGTTGGTATTCATTATTTTTAAACATTTGGTGCGACAGCCATTATTGTCACAGATTTTAGAACCACGCATGGGTTGTGTCATATCTTACATGTCGTCATGTACTTTGATGGATCTCTCAGCATTATCATAAAGTCTATTCTTTTTGAAAGATAACAAATTAATTATAATTTGCAAGTACTCTGACATGCCAAATAGTTATTTTGATATTTTGTTATTTCTTCTGCCATAAATTGGAAAGTCTTAGGATTTGCAAATATTTCTTTTGATTGCTAAACATGAATATTTTTTGAAAGAATTCTTTGTATTGACAGGAGTTCTATCATAGACAATTACGCTCCAATTCTACTTTGCTCCCTAGGATCCTTGGTATGACTGCTTCACCAATAAATTCGAAAGGTAAATGTAGTTTCTTTATTTGAATAGTTTTTATGATTGCCTTGTCACCTAGTATTTTTGTTCATAATGGTCTTTAGTTGAGGTGGTATAACCGTGGATTGCTTCTTCTTCTTCCTTTTTTTTTTTAAAAAAGCATTTGGTTCATATTTTCTTTTGTTATGTCATGTAATGACTGTTAGTTTATTATGTACAAAATCTGTTCTCAAACACGCTTTTCTTCTCTGTAGGCTCAAGCTTACGGGCTGATTATGGGGCGAAAATTCGAGAACTTGAGACTCTCATGAATTCAAAGGTTTCTTTAATCTATATGATCTTTTATGTTCCACTCTTTTTTTTTTCCTCTTTTGATTGATATTGTGTTTATTATCTCTTTTTTTGAAAGATAACAACATTTATTAAGATTCCTGTTGAAAGACAGGAAAAGAATACGGAGCCATCAAAACTTGATAGAAAAGGGAGAGGCAGCTGAATCTGCTATATCGAAAGGGACCCAATCCTTAACAAGGCTCAAAATTGAAGAAAACACCCTATTAGTGGAAGAGCTCTCATTTTGAAAACACCTTTCAAACTACCCAAAAGGCTGCCATAACAATGAGCCTCCATGTGACTTTATTCGCCTTCCTACTTCCTCCACCATGCTAAGCCCATGGAACCTCCTTAACTGATTCTGGAATAACCCAAGCCAAGAAAGAAATCCCACACTTCCTGAACAAAGGCACAATGAATAAATAAATGATCAATAGATTCTGCATCATTCATGTGCACAAGGCAGATATTCAGAAGAACAAGGGATCTCTGCTGAAGGTTATCGATTGTGAGAATTCTGTTTTGACCAACTAACCACACAAAGGCCGCGACTCGAGGGGGAGCTCCATAGTGCCAATGAAGATATGGATAAGAGGGGACCTTGATGAGAAGAAGCAGCAGCAATAAACAGGAAGAAGGTCGCAAGGGTAAAGCTCCCTGAGTTGTCTTTTTGAAAACAGGGAATCCTCCTCAAGCGGTGAGGGCATGGCGTTCTTGAGGTGTTCTAACAAAACAATAAACTCCCCAATTTTGTCATTAGATAAATTTCTACAACATGGAGGACACCACACACCCCCATATAAATCGTAACATTGGGAGACAAGGATAAACCGATATGGGGCTAAATTCGCAAGACGCGGAAAAGAGAGTTGAAGCACCCTATCACCGCACCACACGTCAACCCAAAAGCAAGTGTGGTTTCCTCTGCCCAAAACAAACGATATACCCTCCCGCACTAAATGTTCTGTTGACATAATTGCCTTCGAAATGCTTGACATGCGATATAGAGAAGATCTCTTAGTGTACCATCCACCATCTTGGACACCATATTTACTTGCAAGAGCCTCTCACTGCAGACTTCCCGCCCCAGAAGCAAAACACCAATGCCACTTCCCTAGGAGAACCTTATTCATCATGCCCAAAACCCTAATCCCTGCCCCACCTTCAGATTTTGGTTTACTAACCTCCTTCCAATTGAGGACACAGAACTTCCGACTATCATGCGCCCCTTTTCCATAGAAAATCCCTCCGTAATCTTTCCAACCGATCAAACACCAAGGTCGGGCATTTAAACATAGACAAAAACATAGATGGACATGTTCGGAAGCGCTGAATTAATGAGAGACAACCTCCCTTCCAAAGACATGAGTCTGTATTTCCAACCTACTAGCTTCCTTTCAATTCTTTCTCAAAGATGGATAGCAGGCTTCCCAATGCATGAAGTCAAGCTGAGATAAAAGGATGGGAAAGAGCTGGTCTTACACCCCATCATGTTTGCACAAAGCTCCAACTGCTCCCTAGAGACATGGATTCCTAGCATTTCACTTTTAGCCACATTCACCTTCAAGCCGGAGACCGCTTTGAAGCAAAATTTTTTTTACGCAAGTTATCCCCAAATTTTTGCTCGGCTTCACAAAACAGAATGGTATCATCCGTGTACTGAAGATGACTAATTGAAGGCCCACCATCCGCTACCCAAAAACCACTTTAACTATACCCGAAAAACCCGATAACATTATATTGTGTTTATAAAATTATTGTTTTGAAATTTCTGTAAGTTCACACGTTCTTTGAGGATGTCATCATTAAGTTGTTGCATCTTGTGATCATGTCACGTGCTCTTAGGTTTCTTTCTGGTTGCATGACTTGTGGGATATGCCTTTCATCAGTTTTCTTTAATTATCTTGTCCTCACTTGTTTGTCTGAACATTTAATCAACTTGGTGAACATTGTGTCATAGAGCCATGTTTTGAGTTTGATCACTTGAAATGGAACTTTTACCAACTATTGTGGGATGTAATACAACTTTGGATTCTTGTCATGCATCTTTTTGGACAGTTTGGTTTTCTATATCTTTTTGATAAATAGGTCTATCCATCAAATGTTCGCTTGTTGGTTGCAGAAGGATATAACTTGAATCCTACAAAACGTTGGGAATCTTTTTGTGACACATATGGCAGGAGTAGTTGTTGTAGATCCACGATCAAAGGAGATCTAGCATTCTATTTTGACCAAAGGACTTGCCAATATTAGTTTTGTCCCCCTTTTCAATTATAACCCATTTTTTCTAGATAACTTTATGTAGGGTATTAAGGGTTTTTGTTGCTAAAAATCCTAAAGTTGAATTCTATTAAGGAAAAAGTCAATTGTTTGTATCTCAAGTCTATGAAAGGTGCATATATACTTCAAGTTCCCTTTTGTTTTCTAATCAAAAGGGCATCTTTTATTTGTTTTCTCAAATCAGACCACCTACAAATTTCATTTGAAGTTGGAGACTTTCTAATCTAACTATTAAAGTACATAAGACTTTATAATTGAAGAAAGAATTTAAATTGAAAACCAATGCCTACAAATTTTATAAACCAACTATTCAATCTCTATCTCGGGGATTTAACACGATGAGAACTAATGTCACCGTAGTTCATCGTAATTTAGAAGGACAATTCTTAATGTTTGCAACAGATGGATCATGATGTGAGCCCCTACTAACAATTGTATGGCATCATAAATGTTTCCGAAGGACTAATGATTCCAATTTTGCATCAAAAGGATCATTATGTGGTTCATGTTGGCATCAACTTGTCATAGTGGTCTCACGTTGACATACAATTGAAGGCACTTTAAACGGTCTCCTTTCCTCTCTTGTTTTGAACACTATCCACAATTATTTGAACTTAATGAAGGATATTCAAGTTAATTCATGTTAAACTAGCTTTTGGGCAATTGCTGGTGGGTGGGTCCGACGTAGTTCTATTCGGAATATCCCTGGGTGGATATCTCTTTTTCCAATCCCCTTAATCTCTCAAAATTTAAATTTAAGTTTAAATGAGAGAGGATTGTGATAAGGCAAAGTGTTTGGACGTGATAAAGATAAGCGTTATCGTATTCGAACTCCTAACCCTCTCAATTCCTCCCTTTATAAAAGGGGAGGCATTCCCTCAGTAAAGGCACACATCCAAGTAAATCCCCATAAAGAAAATCAAGAGTAATAACAAGAGAATTATCCGATTGTCCATTAGGTTGCCTCTAGACGATCTAAACTATTTGTCGTGTACGATCGCATCTTCATTGTGGGATCAGAGGGGTGATTAGCTCCTTAGCTCCTTTATATGCTCCCATAATAGTTAGGTGGATGTCTCTCAGATAGTGTAGATATTGTTATATCCTATGGGCCCACCCATCCATGCCCTTTCAAGAGGAATCCCAGAAGAGATGGGGAGCTTGATTTTGATGATGCCTATGTGGATCTACGAAAAAACTAATTGAATAGTGTTGTTATCACAATAGTTAAAAGGGATCTTGGAGTTGTCTGGGGGTGGTGGATTTTCTTAGTAAAATGTAGTGCGACAAGTTTATGGATTAGTTACAAAGCATCGGACAATTTTTTAATGGAAGTGGTTGTTGGGACTAGATGGTTAGCATTATGGCGTTGAGGATGAAGGGACAATTTATGTTAGTGGAATAAAGGCGAGTTGGAAAGAGAAGGGCTTGGGAAAAGTGAAGGTTCTTTCATGGGTGAGTATGAAAATGAAGCTCCCTCTTGATGGACTGCAGGAAAAGCTTATTTTATTGTTGAAATCAACTTTGGCATGGAATTTGTCTTTGCATGTTAGAATCATCTATAGGATTTCATGTTAATTCAAAAACCTTCCTCGTCACAGAAACCTTCCTTTGTGACGGTAGACACATACATATACGTCAATTCATATGTTTGAGTCTTGTTAACGTCAACATGTTCACAGGGATGTTAGCAATGTCTCCAAACCTTTCCAATGGCACACAGAGTGATCTATCATAGATTTGATTTGATCATTCATTCGTATAACTAGATGCAAGCCATTGTGCAAGAATCACGTCGGTCGGATGATCCTAATGGGGACAGTTTGTTACATCCGTCCATTGCTTACAAGCCATAAATCACATGGTGAGAATCATCAAATCAAAGTTTTACTTTGGAATCATAAGAAATACAAAGTGTGACCCATCTACCAGATGTTTCTAGATGATGATCGGACCTATTTTGTTTTTTTGATCGATCTTGACTGTCCACTTTCATGCAATTGATCAGAAGCTTAGGATCACCCTATTGAAGTGATTTTTGCATTGTTGCTTGCTCCTAGTTGTGTGATTGAATGGACGGATCTAATCAAAAACAGGTAAACCCACGTGCCAGCTGCCATTTAAAAGGTTTGGGGACATTGCTGACCTGCCCATGAAGGTGGGAAAGCTAGCAAAACATATTATATATACACACATGTATGTATCTATGCAAGTCTAATTTGGGCAAGTTTTATTCATCAATCTATGTTTCATTGTCCTTATTTTTTACTTGAATCAAATGGATTTGAATAGACTTGCTAGTTTGACTCTCTTTTTTTTTTGTTGAAGGTATTTACTGTTACAAATGAAGCGGTGTTGGCCGAGTTCGTACCATTTTCAACGCCAAAATTAAAGCTTTATAAACATGTGGACATGCCATATGCTTTATTTGTGTCTTTAGCTGATGCTCTAAAGACTTTGAAAACTAAGGTGTGTCACTTTTATTTATATTTTCTTTCTTTTATCGTAGCTGCTTTTGTAGTTTTTTTCCTCTTGTTTTCTTTACCCTTGTGTTGTTTCTCTCTTGTTCTCAGTGCTTTTATTTTGGACGGAGTACTATTGTTTTGCATGTTGGTGGTTTTCCTTGTCTCATTGTTTAATCCTTCAGGAATTCTTTTGAACGTATTCTCTTCTTGGATTATTGTACATTATGCATAGCTATCTTTCCACCAAATTTAGATTGATGACTAATCTGTTTTTCCAGCCATTTCTTTGTATGTTATAGCATAAAACTATCACACTGATAATGTGTTGTTTTTTCTTTTAACATAAAGGCCCATGTAAGTGATGATAAATGAATCCCCCAAGTTGGTCACTATTATTGAATTTGTTCTTGTGAAATGGGTAGTGTTTTCAATATACTTTTATGTGGGCTTGTGCACTAGCTAGTATTCAATTAGGTTTGTAGGTTTTATATTGACAACATGGAGAATTGTTAAAAAACATTGTTTGTATGTAGATATGCTTCTACCCTGTGAGAACTTTTGGTTCTATATGCACAAACATGCTTCCTTAGTTTAAAAGAGAAGTGCTTTTTTTAATGCTCAGGTTTTTGTTTTTTTTGCATATTGTCTAATAAAGTCATGTCTTGGATAGGCCTGTTTAGGTGAGGCAATGGGCATGATTCAGGTCATGTATAGGGCACCCATGCCCATACTTGCCAATGTACTGCACCGGTATGTATATCCATACTCATGACAAGCCTGAAACGGGGACCCATTCTCGTACCCATTTGATCGTTGTGCACCCATTATTGTATTGGGTACCCACTGATTGTTTATTTTATTTTTTAATCTAACAATTAACTCAAACATTTAGATTTTATTGCAGACAATAAAACACTTGAAAACAACGTCTATTCATAATGGGGCATCCCGCTTTCTTAGAGTGGCAACCATGATGTACGGGTTGCATGGCGTACACACCACACACACCATGTAGATCCCACATGCATGCCATAGGATAAGCTTATCCAACAACATTGTAGAGGAAACAATATCTTCTCTCTTTACTCCTTTTTTTTTTTTTTTTTTTTGTGTGTCTGTGTGTGTGTGTGTGTGTGTGTGTGAATTAGGTGCTAGTCATTATTATTATTATTATAAATTAATGGGAGTATCAAGCATATATGAATTTAGGGCATATACGTAGTTATATAATACGTATGGTATGATTGGGTTCAAGCCAAGTTTTGGTATGGGCAATGTTTGCAATATCAATAATATCAGCCAATATTGTTGATATCGCACCTCAACAAGACAAACCCACAGGAAGTTGCGCGACTTTTGGCTATCGACGATATTATCTCCATGTACCGCAATGCATCGCATCATATCAATGATGTATTGATAATAATATCATTGATATATCGATACCAATTGCAAAACTTGGGTTTCTGAAAAAATCAAAAATTTTTAAAAAAAACTTACAATTTTTTTTTGTAAAATCTTCCACTAATAATCCATTTCTTAGATTTATAAATTATATTGATTTTGAATTTAGTTACATCACTTTTGTCAAACAACACATAGTTTAGGGCTTTGTACTATGGAAACTTATTATGTGCACTTGTTATGTATAACAGGGGTGACCAATATAGGAAACCATGAGCCATGTGCTCACTAGGTAGTTGGAAAAGTAACTTTTGGCTATAACTAACATTGCATCATCGTGGCCATTGATTGTAGACACGCACATGATTGCCTACATATCTGACATTTACCTCATCAGCTGGATATAGTCTCATATCCCCGTCACTTGTTGTTTAGGTGATGCCCCATAATCTCTTGTTGTGTAGGAAGCTTCAGACATGGGCCTACTTGTTACACTTCATCAATCATACTCTTGAATTGTAGGCTTGTAGTTGTATGGTAGGCACATGATATATATGAAAAACTTGGAGATGAAGGAACCAATCTTCTCCCTCATATTCCTCTTATTTATATCCTTCAATCGCTTCAGCTTTTGCACCTTCTATCATGTGTAAGTATGGATCTATTGGTTGATCCGACATGTGTACTTTGTGTGGGCACATACTAGGTAGGTCCCTTGATATCCTAGTTCCAATGCAAGTTTACTCTATGTGGGCACATATTGTGCCCCTTGATGTCCTAGCCCTAACTCAAGTGTGCTCTGTGTGGGCACATACTGCGCCCCCCAATGTCCTAGCCTCAACACTCTTAACCCCCCTTTTGGGCTTATCCACCTTTTCGTACCGTCGTCTAGACCCATCAAAGGCAGGTTTAGTTGCCTCTTGCCACCACATCTTACCCTTATCACACTCATTTTGTGTAGACCCCGAACTATCTGTGTATCCACCAACGTATTCTGATAAGTGACAGTCCTTGGGATTCGTGATTGTATCCTACTCTAGGTCCACAAACATCTTGTGCCAGCCCGTTCCTCTCTAAATCACCCCATCATGCAAGAGCTCCTTCATATGCACTCTCCCTTCCTCAGAAGTTAGGGCAATCACTCACGTTCTAATACGCCATGCCAAGTTCTCCTTTTGACGCGACACCCACGACTTCTCATCACATGCCCATGTTCTTTATCAGGATGTGACATGCTGCCAACTGATGTCAAGTTTCTTTCCAATAAACATTTTTTTACGACCTAGATAACTAAGACGATAAGAATGTTAGAAACAACAAGTAATATCATTTTGTAATTCTTTATATTTTTTTAAAAAATTTTGATTAGCAAATATTTAATGCACTTATTTTTACGAAAAGAGTGCAATAATTTAGCACATATAACTTACTAATTTGCAAAATTAAGATGTGAAGTTTAGTGCATTTTTTAAATATTTTAAAATTATATGTGTGTGTGTGTGTGTGTGTGTGTGTGTGTGTGTGTGTGTGTGTGTGTGTGTGTGTGTTGAAAGACAAAAAAGAATGTGACTAAACTATAAATGGCCTAAAAGTAGAGTTATATAATTTTTACAAGTTCTACTTTACCGTCTTGGAGTTGGAAAACTTCCATGGCTAGAAAAAAAAAGGTGAGAATGGAAGATTTTCATATATATTTTTTTTCAATTTCTTTCATTTTCCACCTTTAAATTTGGAAATTTTTGTTTGAAATCCATCTCAATGCATGAAAATCATGCATGAATATAGATTTGTAAATTATTACTTCATAATCTATAGAAAAGAAATGAATGGAAATGAGAACAGACACATTTCTCACCAAATGGGCTCTGGCCCCTTTCCACTCTTAGACTGCAACTACTCCACTAAAGACGAGATTTGTTAGTAAACAACTTGAGTGGAGTTGCCTAACTGCTCCCACATACAAATTTCCCCAAAAATTTTTGAATAGAAAATTTTTGTTTTTTAATTTATTTTTGTGATTTTTTCCCTTAAAACCCTCTTTGCCCAACTCTCCAGTATACATGTCGATTGTATGGTCGATAAGAGGTATTTTTTACAATAGAGAGCAGTATTTTTTGATATGGCATGATATTTGTTATATTTGTATTCCCCTTGTATCTTGCATTGGGCTCATTCGATGCTGATAGTATCGGTTGATATGTCTACCGGTATTGTTAAAACATTGATCCGGGATTAACATCATATCCTTGCCACAATCCTATTTCACCAGGCATTCCCATTCGTGTTCTATCCTCCATAAGTGAACGTGTCATCATTTCCCATCTCACAAGTTTTTAGGTCAACCACTCGTCCATCTTTCAGGCTCTTCACACCTGATTAAAGTTTCCCTCCTTGGACAATCTTCCTTCTTCATTGCACATGACTGAACCATGTCAATATGCTTTTCGTTTTTTTTTTCCCCCTTAATTGAGATTACTCTAGGCTACTCAGGATTATCCATTCAATAGAAATTTCTTAGGATGACCCAGTTAATTACGGGGCAAACAGTTCGTCATCAGATGTAACATCCCGAAAATCGGGGGTCGAGCAAAAACTCCACTCCCGAGTTCCAGAACATCATTTATGCAACATTTTCAATGATGGATGAATGTTGTTCATAGTAGTGCAGAAAACATGAGTGGGATTAGACCAAAACAACATATCATACTCCAGAGACAGTTAAATTAGCAAGCGGAAGAATGTAATAGATATATAAAGTATATGAACTGTTGTGGGTCTACAGAGTGTGAACATGTTACCAGGTTAAACATATACATGTATACTCCAAAAATGATAAAAAGAATATACATGGGTGTGTAAGAAAAAGGCAAAATACCAAGTATATTGGCATCTAATCAGTAACTCTGTAACCCCGTCAATCAGAACCTGCATATAGGAGGGATCCTCCTCATCATCATCAAGTCCGGCTCTGCTTCGCAAGCATCGCCATCATCTGCAATTAAAATAGGAACTGTTTGGTGTGCGCAACACCGTCCCGTAACGTGGGAGTGAGTAATTAACTCAGTGGAATCATAGAGCAAAGATTAGCATGTTTTCAAATCAATCATGCGATAATAATAAAGCAATTAATCAAACATTCCTAGATACTGTTGTTAATGCAATATGACATGACATGATAGATGCCCTCACCGACATTCTCCCTCATACGGCACCATCTGCGTCCGCGGCATGCTTGCGTACCGCTCAGTGCTCCACATCTTCCAGGCACATGCAATGTGATGTTGATATGATTACCGAGTTATTATTAGTCCTTTTCATACAGCAATATTGGGAAACTAAGGTACTTTGCTTATATCAATCCCAACACAGATCCTGTCTAGGGTCGTCACTCCTAGTAATCTCATACGATGTTATATTTGTAGGTCGCTGCAAGGGCTGCCAGGGCTGTTGCTCGCACTCGTTGCACCGCTCCCCCATCACCTTATCAATACAGGCCTAATTATCCTTAAGACTGCATCAGGACTCGTTGCTCCCATGCGGTGTCAGGATAACCTCAAGGTCACTACAAAGGGCTCGTCACCAATCAGTGTAGGCCGACAGCAAGAATATAGTGTCCTATACCACCATAATCTGCTCAGAGTAGGGTACTCACTGGTCACTACGGAAAGGTTTGTGGCCCCAGCGTAGGCCGACAGCCTGACCACGGTGTCCCATACCACCATGCCCGGCTCATGAGTCTTTATGGATCAAGGTACCATAGTTAACAGGGTTTCCAATGGTAAGTTCAGTATCCTAGGTTCAAGCAGTTATGACTCATACATGGTGAACATACAATGGCCAGTTGGGTTACTTGACGGGCTCGACTAGTACGAGCGCATCTCAAGCTGAACGACATGAAATGCATGAAACACTTCGTGTGGCCTAACCACTGCCGCCAACCCAAAACACGACTCGCGTTCATCGACGCGTCCTTTGTGGTACCTAGAAACCAACCACGAATTCGATCCATTACCGACTGCCTGGACTAGGTCATAGCCCCAAGCATTAGTGCATCAACATCAGTAAGCATATGTGAGTAACAGAAATGAAATACAATATTATAAGCATGTTGATACATGTTATAACATACAACTTAAGCAAATCATCCCACACATGCATTTCATGTATATAATGAAATCAATACATATAGCTAATATGATGGAAATCGTTTACATCAGCATATTACTTGAGAATTCAATCTCAAAACTCTTACACAACACCATTTACTCAATACATACTAATACAAACATTTATGCAAACACTTACACTACACACTTTAGTCTACATAGTGTATGTCGACTCAAAGTGCGCTTAAGGGCGAATCCCTTCGCCAAACCAATCATGCACGCCTTCCTAATATTCTAACATGATAAATAGCCATGACAAATATTTTATCAAAATATGGATGTAAGCAGTATTTCCTAAAAATGACTAAAATACCCTAAATCTCATATTTACCGTACGTTTACGAAACGGAAAACGGACAGCATGTTGTACATGTCAAACGGCGTTGCCGTCAATAATCTACTATTAAATGACATTGAAAGCTTTGAAATCAGTCAATCAAAGCGTCTAAAATCCTCACCTTTCGCTTTAGATGTGTATCGTTTCGAACGGAACGAATACGCTTCGTCAACAGCGTCAATACGACCTAATGCACAAGTACATCAGCTACTTTGCTATTTGAATCGAAGAAATTCCCAAATCAGCAAGTGGTTAGGGTTTTCCTTACCTATAAGTGCGTTGGAATCGCCGGGAAAGTGATTGGATTGCGGTGCTTTGGCACACGTAGCAGCTGCAGCAGGTGGCAGGAAGAACTCTCCCACACTCTCTCACAATCTCTCACTTTCTCTCTCTCTTTTCCTAGGGTTTCAAGAAAATTCGGATGGGAGGGTTGTGAGAGGGTTTAAAGCCCTTATATAGGCTAAAACTTCACCGTTTTAGACTTGGGAACAAAGTATACTTGGGTTATAACCAAATCGGGGCTGTTCTGGTCCAAAAGAGCATTTCGGGAGGTCCCCTAGTCGAATGCGGTCGGACTTAAGCTCATGGATGCTGGATCTTGCTCACACCCAGTTTTCAGTCCGGCAGAGTTCGCAGATCGCACGTGTCGGTCCAGTTTCAGTTCAGCGGTCATCGCACCTAGATCAGGTCTACAAGTCTCGTGATATGAAAGAGAAATTTTTCCTGATCCAAGGGTGTAATTTGACTGAATTCTGATGGTCAGAACGCTTAATAATAACGCGCCAAGTCACGTGCCAGATTTGAATTAAAATTTTCAAATCTAACCCTTTTCTCACTCTCTTCACTCCAGGCTCAATGAAATAGCCTCTGAACGTCGGTTGGGCTTGATTTTCGAAACGATTGTTAAGTCCAGCCAAGCGGTCATAACGGTCTAAGATGGTATATATTGGACTTTCGACGCGCGGTCTAGATCTAATACAAAGTTTCAAAGGGTTCCCGAGAACAAACCGGTTTAGAATTTGATCCTAGGTTTCAGGGTATTATAGCACCATTGATTCTACAAGTTTTGGGTCTTGTAGAACGTATTCAAAGCGATCAGGGACAATTTCACAGCTACTCCAGCGTAGCGCTAGCTAACTTACACTTAATTTCTAAAGGAATTTGGTTCTAAGTGATTTCTTTGGCTTTGGAATTGATTCCTAAGAGTGATGTGGTTGACCCATTGCCTAAGGACGTCTAACCCCAGGTTGGCAAAAATCCAGGGTGTTACACCAGACCAACATCTGGATCCCATGGGTAACAAATCCTCCCGGGGAGCAGATTTTTCTTGGGTAACATGTTGGTGGGAGTGACAAGAGAGGAGTTACTTTAGTTTCCTTTGCCTGTGGGCCCACCTTAATGTATATGTTGCATATTTATGCCATCCATCTATATTCCTAGCTAATTTTAGAGCATGTTCCCAAAAATGAAGCTGATCCAAATCTCAGGTGGAACGCGACATGGAAAACAGTGGTGATATGAATGCCCCCTATCAGGGAAACACTGCTTCTTAAATCTATACTTTCTTGCCTTCCCAAACATATCTCAAAATGACATTCTCTCCTCACGCTTCCTTCTAATTGTTTGACACTTTCCCTGGCTGCCTTATGAGCATAGGCAGCTGGATAGTTGTCCTTTAAACTTCTCCTGTGAGTTTAATAGGTATAGGTCGATAACACAACACTTGAGAGTCGAGAGGCACATCTCTAATTTATTCAATCAACTCTCAGTCTATCGAAAACATGCACATCTATCTCCTATCATTTGAATAGTGGAGCCAATGTTTTCTTTGAATAATCATCATCGTCTAAGCCTTATCTCAATTAATTTAGATTGACTACATGAATCCTCTTCCACCATTCCACTCTATCAAGGGCTAGACCTTCAGTTGGACTATAGGTCAAGTCTTTTCTTATTACCTCCATCCACGTCCTTTTAAGGAGTCTCTTGGCATAAATGTTACCTAAAACCAACTTGTCTATCTTTGAAATAAAAAATAAAAAAATCTAACGAAGTTGCCTTCCAAATTCCTCAACTTGATTTTGATAACTTTCAAGCTTCTAGACTTTAAAGCCTTTTTTACTACAATTTTGCATTTTTTTCCCTCTCTAGTCTCGTCAAGCAACATTGCTTCATATGCAATCATTCACTATAGGACCTCATCTTGGACTTCAGTGCAAATTCATGTAGGAATTAGGCCGTACGAGTGAAAGATGGTAAGAGCTTGCTGGCCCCTGATGTAGACCTGCTGCCATTGGTTCTCATCTATCTCACCACAAGCTATTCTCACTTTCTAACTTCATGTCTTCAATAATACCGATATATCTTCCTGAGATCCATTCCCCATTACCCATCCCCCAAATCTCCCCTTTCTTTGCATTTGAAATTCATAGCAGGTTCAACACAAGGTGTTACCACATCTGTTGCACAATTTCTTTGAAATCTATGGAAGTGCCAGTTTTTTTTCCCTTTGAATTTTCTATTTTTCTTTTCAAATTATTCCGGATTTTCTGTTGAAGTGTAATGCTTTATAGTTTCACTTGGTTAGTATCTCCGAGCTGTGCAAAGGTTGGAAGTCAATGATAATGCAAAGGAGAGTACAAAAGAGAAGATCGGCAAGCTATTTTTAACTTTTATGTACTGTGTAACAGAACTGGGTCTCTGGCCAGCTTTAAAGGTATGGCTTGTTATCAGTCCTAATCAGCTCTGTGGAGAGTTTTTAGAGGAATTTCTTAGTTATTTCAAACTTATGATGGTTTTGTTGCAGGCGGCTGAGACTTTATCAAGCAGTGAGAATGATTTTTTCTTCTGGGGGCAGTTGAAGGATGGACTTGGTGAGAGAACAGTCAGAAATTTTAGTAAAGATGCATTTATGGTGTTCTCGAAGTACATACCATATGGTGCTCTCTCTTTCTCTCTTGCTTACCTTGTTTCTTCTAGGTCTATTTGATGGCTACATTCATTACAATATTCAAAGCAGTGGATAGGCGTGAATTGCACATTCTGTCATACAACATAATGGTCACTCATATCTTAATAGTTCCTTGTATTTGACGTAGTGATGTTCAAAGCCTAGTTTCTTTTATCTCTTTCCTGGCCGTACTGCAGAATCTGATTTCTGATGCTGATTTTTTTTTCCTCTTTCACTTAGGTCCAGAATGGTGTGTTGGTGATGATATTAGCTCGTATTTAGATGCTGGCTTTCTAACTGCCCATGTGGATTGTCTCATCCAGTCACTCCTGGAGTACAGGTGTGAGCTATGTTCTAGGTGCTTTCTGGATAATCTTCAGCTTCTTTTTCTTTTTTTTTTGTGTGTGTGTGTGTGTGTGTGTGGTTTGTAAATTTGATTCTTTCTCCATTGAATTGTCTGATTCAGTGTGGAGAATTGTGAAAACTTGTATTGAAGAATTGCCTTCCATTCTCATTCTCAGCCTTCTGGCTTCTCAAATAATATTTTGATATCTTCTCAGAAATCCTAACATATTATCAATTTTGGGAAGAATGAGTTTTAGGGGATCTAGACTGTTCATTGGGTGGTCCCATCATGGTATGTGCCATGTCTGAAGATCTTCCATTAGATGATCCTAACACTTATCAATTTACCAATGGATTCTTGAAAGAGGAAAAGAAGATCTACATTAAAAAAATCTACCAATCAGTTGGGCGCAATCAACTGATTTTTTTTTTTTTTTTTTTTTGTTGGGGGGGGGGAGAGATTTTGGAACACAATCCTTTCATAAAGGGGCCTGTCCAATGGATAGTTTGGTTATCAAGAAAGTCAGCCTCTCTTTAGATAAATCAAGTGGAATATTGCATGTTTTCTTCTTTCAGGATTTAAAAAAGTTTAATAGAATCCACCAGTCAGTTCATTAAATTTATCTAATGAGAAATATTGTGGGCCATAATCCATCCTCAACGGAGCATGTAGAATGGATGTTTTGTGCCACTAGATATCTGCTTCTCTATATGGGAAAGTTAGTGGACTACTCTGTATTTCTTTTCTAATAATTTTCCCTATTTCAGGATTTTAGAGTACCTGATAAATCTTAGTTATATATGTATACTTTCAAATAAACTTGGAATTGCCTGACTCTAGGTTCAATTAACTTGATTGTATGGAATGATCACATGATTTATGTTCTGGTTCAGTATTCATGAACAGTTCATGATACTGGTCCAGTTATCCTGTTTCCCATATATAATACAAGATTTCGTTGAATGTCAGGTGCTAGTTATGTTTAGCTGAAATAGATTTGCTTTTTTATATATGCACATGGAATGATGGTTGAACTTGTAGCTGTAGTTGATAAAGACATCAATTTGCATTATTTTTATGTGACTTCATGGATGCTTTCAAGATGATGTCCTTGCAGAATTCATACTTAAAATAATTAATTTTCCGTAAGTGATGTTATTTATTTTGTTCATACCGTTAGCCGTAGGTGATGTTATTTATTTTGTTCATACTGTTATTCCACTTAGTTATCATTCCGTGCTCCTTATAATCATTTCATTCTACGTAATTAACTTCAACGGCATGGTTTCGTTTCTCTTCTTTTTCCTAAATCCTTGACAAAAATCTACAATTTGGGTCCATGCTTTGCCAATTATCTGCACCTCAGATGTTGATCTCAAATATGTGGTATGTACTTTTAATTGCTCTCTGCCAATTGCCAAGAAGCTCTCACACATGTACTTGCTCATGCTTTACCAATTTTGTCGGACATGACACAATATCAATATTGCTAGCGAGTACTCCAGGTTACTTGTCAGAAACGTTTTCACTAGATCATATTGCATTAGGCTAGTTTTTTTGGCATTCTAGCAATTTCCTCTTATTCTTGTCATAATATTTATGTGACAGGAAAGATTGTATGCAATAACATTTTTGTCAAGTTTAGCTTCTTAGAAGGATTCGACAACAATATCTTGTTTAATATTATAAAATTAAAAAAATTGATTAAATATATCACCATCAAACATCATAAAACTAACAGTGAATACAATGTTACAAATGGGATACCCCCTGTATCCGTAGTCCTAGATTTTAAGAATTGGGGTCATGTCCAAAATGGTAAGGGTGTTTGTAACGGTAACGGTGTTCCAAAACGGTAACAGTGTCTGTAACGGCCACCACTGTTACTGTTATGATATGGGCTGTAATGACCGTTACGACCTTTTTTTGTTTTTTGAAAAAACTGTTACAGGACCGTTACGGGGCCGTTATAGGTCCTTTACGGCATGTTTTTTCTGTAACAGCCGTTTCGACCCCGTAACGCGTAACGGTTATGACCGTTACCATTTCGTAACTGATTTTGAATACCTTGCATCAGATACTGTCAATGATAAAAATGATTATACATTCAAAGTGGGTTTCTTGTACAGAAAACTTACTAAAATTAGTCATTCTGTTGTTTATTTTCTTTATGCTGTTAATGTCTGCTCATATTTTGTTGTGCATTAATTTTCTTAGCCGATTACCTCTGTTTTGATACTCTGTTGCAAATATTTCTAAATTTTACTGAGATTCCATTTCATGATCCTTGACAGGAACGTGAAGGACTTAAGATGTATAATTTTTGTAGAAAGGGTCATTGCAGCCAGTGTTCTAAACTCTCTGTTGAGTCAGGTGTCAAGACTTTCCTGCTGGAAGACATGTTACCTGGCTGGGAATCGGTTAGGATTACAATCCCAAACTAGAAAAGATCAAACGAAAATTGTCAATGCATTTCGTGATGGCTCTGTGAGTTTGCAATCTTGGTGTTTTGTTAGCTTTGTAGATATTATATTTTATCAGTGGAATAAACTCAAATAGCATATGAATTAACTGTGCACAGGTGAATATCATAGTTGCCACCCAGATTCTAGAGGAGGGTTTGGATGTGCAGAGTTGCAAGTTGGTCGTTCGATTTGACCCATCACCTACTGTTTGTAGTTTTATACAGTCACGTGGTCGTGCCAGGATGCAAGGATCGGACTATTTATTACTTATCAGAAGGTGAGATTTTCTTGGATCTGTTTTTAATTCTATCAGAATAAATCATTACACCCAGTAACATTGTCATTATTCAGTGTGGTAAACCGTGTCTAGAAACTTTCTGTTCCATCGTCGACCTGGTTATGATGCCCAGATACTTGTATATGATCGCATTAGACATTATTCGATACTGATTCTGGTGCCCAATAGTCGTTGGACGCATGGCACATATGTTTTAAACAATTTCTATGTATTATGTTTATTAAAGATATAAAATTTGTTATGTTGTAGATGTAATAATGATATATGTAAAGAGATTTGTAGTCTTACAACAGAAGTTTTGTCAACATCAAGGTCTCGTTAAAGTTAGCTTGCTAAAAGACTGAAAGAATTTCTTTATTCGAAGAACCTTAGCATAAAATGTTAAAAATTGTTTAGCCGCATCATATCCAAAGACTGAATATTTTGAATTGTGAGTTGCTAATTGTATGCTTGCATCGCATCCCCATTCCAGCAACCTTGTCCATATCTGTATCATTGATCCTGGTTGAACGACTCTGCTTTGACCAAATTGAGTCCATGGAAAACTTGAAAAACATCGAGTCAGAAAATCAATCCGTTGAAAAAACATGTCCGACTTTCCATCCATGTGGCTGGGCTTTGGATCATAATCTAAGCCTTATTCCAACTAATTGGGGTTAGCTACACCAATCCGTTTCATCATTCCATACTATCACGGACCATATCCTCAGTTAAAAAATAGGTCTCCATCCATGTCCCTCTGTGCGTTCCGCTTGCCCTTTTAGAGCCTTCAACTTGGACCAGTACGGCCGTTGTAGAATACATGATCCATTGTGGCCCCTGTATGGCCCTGGCCCGTTGCGCCCCCTGCAATGGTCCGTTACGGGGCAGTTACAGATTTAATTTTTTTCAGGTTTTTTCTTCAAAAAGAAAAAAGAAAAGAAGAGAGACCGTAACGGAAACCGTTACGACCCATAAATAACGGTACCACCATGGTTGTTACACAATGCCTTGAACTTGTTCCTTCACACTGGTGTTGTTCTTTCGCCATTGCACATTGCCAAACCATCAAAGTCTAATTTCCCTCAACTTATTACCTATTGGTGCTACTCTCAAGTTCCCTCGAATGCATTCATTTCTTGTTCTATCCTTATCTGCCTACTCATCTATCTCAATATCCTCATTTCAGCTATGCTCATCCTATGAGAATGTTGTTCCTTAATGCCCAATATTCTGTCCCATAAAGCGTTCCTAGTCTTATAACTATCCTATGAAATGTCGTCCACTTGGGTTTGATTGGTACGTGAGGATCACATGAAACTCTAGAGGCACATCTCCGCACGTGTATTTTTCTATGTTTTTGTCTTGGCCATGTTTGGATTCAAGGAATCCAAGGTGTGGATATGGAAATTGTAATGATTATTTCCATCTTTACCACAGAAAGTAGGATTCCAAAATTAGGGACCTGTTTGGATACAAGTGGGATCTACATTTTCATTTTACAACGATCACCTTGTTTGTTGAACTAGGTAAATGCTTGTGTGGATGATTGTAATGATTACACTGCGGAATCCATGGTTTTCTGCATATCTAAACCACAACTGCTGTTTAATCATGGGATGACAATTTCTTTTCCCCTTGGATTCCTTGCATACAAACATGCTTAGATGCTAACCTGTATTTATTTATACTTCCCATTGGCTTGACATTCCTGGTTCCTATGGTTGTGTATATGAAGTGGATAACCCTAACGACATGGACAAATGAGCAGTATTGGAATTTCTTTCTTTCTTTCTTTTTTTGGGACAAGGTGGAGCAAATGATGCATCATGCATGCAATTGAGTTACGGGAGTGAGGATTAGCATATCCATGGCGCAGTTTTCAGTTTGTTGGATATTGCAGATGTAGTCACAATGAAATTGTGAATTATAATCAGTGTTTTAAATATCGACGATATTGGCCGATATATCTCACGATATATCTTGTATCCCACCTGTGTGATACGAAACACACAAGTAGTTGGATATATCTCACATGTTCGATCTGGTGAGCATTTTTTTTTCCATCCTTTTTTTTTTTTTTTTCTATAAATCATCTTAAATCAATGTCAAATTGTTACAAATTAATGCAAGGGCATTTTCAGACTGGGCTCGAGTGGGGTCGCCTATTGGATGCAGGGGCACACTAAGGGTGGGTGACCCATGCGATTTGGAGCTCACGAGGGAGGTCACGTGTTTGAGACTCCTTACCAGGGGTGATTAATGCGCATTTCACACCGGATTCGAGTGGGGTAGCCCGTGGGATGTGGGGACACACTCGGGGTGGGCGGCCCATGTGATTTGCGGCCCACGAAGGAGGTTCGGCCGAAGTCCTAACCCATGAGACGTAGGGCCTGAGCTATGAGATAAAGGGATTAATTTTCCATACTCTAACAGTCGAGCTTTTAGAGCAAGTGGTTAATTGTTTTGCATCGAATTGGTATTAGAGCGGGAGGTCTTGTGTTCGAGACTCCTCATCGAGGGTGATTAATGCAGGGGCATTTTCACACTGGGCTCGAGTGGGGTCACCTGTTGGATGCAGGGGCACACTCGGGGTGGGTGACCCATGCGATTTGGGGCTCACGAGGGAGGTCTCGTGTTCGAGACTCCTTACCAAGGGTGATTAATGCCCATTTCACACTGGGCTCGAGTGGGGTAGCCCATGGGATGGGGTAGCCCATGGGATGCGGGGACACACTCGGGGTGGGCGGCCCATGTGATTTGGGGCCCACGAAGGGGGTTCGGCCGAGGTCCTAACCCATGAGATGTGGGGCCTGGGCTATGAGATAAAGGGATTAATTCGCCATACTCTAACAGTTCGAGCTTTTAGAGCAAGTGGTTAATTGTCTTACATCAATTTGGAGTAATTGATGGGGACATCACGCACACACGCGCACTCATGCCGCCCCCCTACACACGTACGCCGGAAGGATGGCCCCACCGTTGATTTGGATCGATGACGACATACAGGGAGGGCCTCCTAGTTAGAAGACAGAGTTTTGGTTTAAGAGAGTGCCCGATAGCCAAGAAAAGCCTATCATGGGATCTCATGATCGTGGCTTACTAGTTGGATTGATTTTATATTTTAGGTTTTGCTTATTTATATTATTTAGAACATCGTGAACGCTTTAGATTTCTTTGATTAGTTTTTATTTTAGTTTACTTAATCGCCAAGTAATAGGTTGCACACATGGCGAGAGTTTCGAGGTTTAGGATTTTTTCTAGAAATAAGCACTCCTTGTAGTTCTTTTTATTTAATGATGATTAATAAAAAAATACTGCATTTTCCTGCTCCTTTCCGAATTATGAAAACCTAATTGGGTGTGAAGCCCTCCCTTCTTCAAACGGCTAACTATAGTGGTGCGAAGCCACATCTATCTCGATTTGCCTCCACCTTCTTCCATCCATATTTCTCTTCTTCTACAAGTATTCCATCTGTAAATCCATCAATAGTTGTAGCCGTTTTTCTCTCTACAGCAGATTTCTGGAATCTGGCCCTGCGGAGGGTTGAAACTTCGGCGGAGCACCACGCACAAACCGTGCATCAGATCGATGTGAGATTTGGGGGTTTTGGAATCCATCCTTGGTCGACTAGGACCAATGTGGCCTTTTTCTAAATAGTGGGCCCCACACACGTGCAGCCGTGATCACATGCACCTATGTCTAGGCCATTGCTGTTGTCCGCGCACGAGAACTGTTTTCCGATTCAGGTTTTCTTCTTATTTTACCTTCTCATATCAGTTTTTCATAAACCTAAACTCTAGATTGCATTATCCTTAATTTATTTGCCCATTTTCTCACCCTAGGTTCCTTGAATTGAAATTGGTGAATCCCTTGGATTAGGGACTGATTACTGTGCATATGTGGATGATTTCTATCTCCCTTTGAGTATAGTTTGGTTCATAATTTTTATTGATCCAGCCCCAACATGTGTCAGCCTAGACCCGCACAGATTCCCCTTAATTGAATGTTTTGACTTTTGTGTTGGATGTGGAATTTTTATGTTATTGTTTCTGAACTACCGTGATCTTAAGCCTGAAATCTTGTATATCATATTTGAATTCCATGTCCTGCATCACAAATCCATGATTTTTCGTGTTTTGCATGCCATGAAAAATCATGGATTTGGAACTTCAATTTCAAGATTTTGAGAAGGACCGAGTCGCAGAAAATTGTAAAAAAATCAAAATCAAACATGTATGTAACCTAATCTAGTGATTCTTCTTTTGCTTTTGAATGTATAGCTTGTGTTTCCACACATCTTCTTACTTTTATAAATTATATGAGTAGACTTTGAATATACTTGCATCAATTTAGTTAGATAACACATAGATTAGGACCCCATACAAAGAAAACATATTATGTGTACTTGTTTTTTGTAATGTTTTGATTTATAAGTTTGTATTGATGTATTTTTAATAATCATTGAAATTTTGTTGAAAAATTCGACCAATTTCCAATGTTTCCAACGACGATGATACATTACACGATACAACCGATATATCCCATGCGATAACCAATACGTATCTGTATACCAAGGGTGTGTTATGTAACGCGATACTGATATTTCGAACATTGATTATAATTATCACTGGAAATTTCATTTTTGTTTTAGTCAATGTCTTCTATGCACTGCCCCTTATACCCCATTAAGGACATCTGCTAACCTAAAAGCAAAATTAAGCTTTTCCTTCTCTCTCCTTTTTCTTTGTTATTTTTAAATTCATGGTATGTTTTGTTGCTAAATTATGTATTTTGTGGCTTTTATTTCTAGTGGGGATTCTTCAACACTCTCAAGGGTAAAGAACTATCTTACTAGTGGAGATATTATGCACGAGGAATCCATCCGACAAGCTTCCATTCCTTGTTTGCCTCTTGATAACGAAATGTACAACGAGGACTTCTGCATCAACACTACTGGAGCAATTGTGACTTTAAGCTCAAGTGTGGCTTTGATATATTTCTACTGTTCACGGCTTCCCTCTGATCAGTTAGTTTTTTCCATTCATTCTCATGTTATTGTGACACTTAATTATTTTTTCTGCCTCGTGTTCTGATCTTCATTAGCCTTTTATGTGATAACTAACTTGACATTTTGTTCCTGTTTCAAGGTATTTTAGTCCATCCCCTAGGTTTGATATTGACAAAGAGGACAAATGTTGTACCTTACATCTTCCTAAAAGCTGTCCAATTCAAACCATTGTTGTAAATGGGCAACTTAATATACTGAAGCAAACTGCATGCCTTGAAGCATGCAAGAAGCTTCATGAGATTGGGGCCCTAACTGATTATCTCTTACCAGAGCTGGATGAGACAAAACCAAAGGATGACCAAGAAACTGGTAACTTCTATTTTACATTTTTATTTTTCTTCTTGGATATTCGCATAATTTGTGGCTATTCTACTTCTGTTAGCTATCTTTCGGTTCTAGTTTTCTGTGGTACTCACCTTGCATGTTTTTCGCATTCATAAAGCTTTATGCACAGTTCATGTTCTCCATTCATGCTTTCCTTGTTGTAGATGCTCTTTTGCTGTCCTGTGCATCTTCTCATGACTTTTAACACAAACCTTGTATGTTTCATTCTTTACCTTGTCTTCATCAATGGCTAGTGTTTTTGTTTCGTTCTCTGCCATAATCAGTGACTAGTGTTTACGTTATGATTTTTGCTTAATGGCTCATCGAGTGGTTTTTTTCTTTCCCTAAGATTTTCTGCTCAATTGGTTTCTTCACAGGGGGTGTTTCATATGAGGATGAACAAGTTGATTATTTCCCAGGAGAATTGGTTGGCCACTGGCCGTCCTTTTCTGAGAAGGGGTTGTACCATTGCTACTCTCTGACCTTCAAGCGGAATTTCAATTATGATGTTCCTTTCAGAGATATTGTTTTGGTTGCAAAGTGTGACCTAGGAGCTGAATTGGCAAGTACTAATTTTCAGATGGAAATTGATAGGGGTTCTGTGACTCTAAATATGGAATATGTTGGTGTCATTCGCCTCAATGCTGACCAGGTGTGCCACCTTCTTCTTCTTATTCTTCTTCTTTTTTGTTCCTTCATGTGCTTAAGAACTGAAAGAGAAACTAAAGATATTGTGTATGTTTGCCGATTTCTATATTGACTCCTATCAGGTCCTTGTTGCTAGAAGATTTCAGACATCCATTCTCAGAATCCTGATAGACCGTAATTTGAGTAGACTGAAGGATGCTTTGGAAGGAGTTCAACACGAAACAGTTTCAAGGATTGCCTATTTACTGCTCCCATCAGTTTTTAGCAATCAGAACTCTGTGATGATTGATTGGGAATGTGTTAGGTCTATCTTATTTTCTTCTGTATTAGTTCTCCCAGCTGGTACAGTTGGTGGAAATGCTGTGCACCATCGTTGTCTCCCCAAGGATATTTGTTGTAGGATTCAGACTAAAGATGCTGTTGTATGCAGTTGTATCCTCAGGAATGCTTTAGTGTTCACTCCCCACAATGGTCATATATATTGCATTACTGGCATCTTAGATGACCTCGATGGAAACTCAATTTTGAAGTTGAGAGGGGGAGAGGCTCTTACGTACAAGGCATATTATGAATCCAAGTGAGTTCCAGGATCCCTTTTCACTCCCCACATCTTTTTGATTTTTGTTGGTCTTTGTTTTTATAGTCCTTGGTTTTCTTCATCTTGGGTGTCTTAATTTTAACAACAGGCACGGTATCACTCTGCGTTATGAAAGAGAATCACTACTTCAGGGGAAACATCTTTTTACTCCACAAAATTGGCTTCGTAAGGTTACTCTTCGGAAGGAGAAAGGTGATTTATTTGGCATTTTGTGTTTGTCAATTCTCTTGTATTCGGGCCTGCATGAGCCTTACTTGTTTCTTAGAAAAATTCTGCATTTCTTACTTGTTAGTTGTTATTATGTTCTGGATGATATCTGCATGTGCTGAATTTGCATATGCTTGGGCTGTCAATTCTGGAACTTCAGTTCCTTTCTTTTCTTTTCTTTTTTTAATGCGGGAATTGAATTTTTGTATATGATATAAAGAGAAGAAACAAATTCCTTTTTTTTTCCTCTTATGATACTGTTTGAGAACATATTAAGTTTTATTTTATTTTATTTTTTTATTGGCAATAGTTTAAGTTGAGTAGGCGAAATCCTTTTACTGGTGGCTTCTATTCATTCTCGTTCT
Source organism: Magnolia kwangsiensis (assembly GCA_037074715.1). Taxonomy (NCBI): domain Eukaryota; kingdom Viridiplantae; phylum Streptophyta; class Magnoliopsida; order Magnoliales; family Magnoliaceae; genus Magnolia; species Magnolia kwangsiensis. The sequence goes on along the minus strand of CM073573.1, from coordinate 152,222,150 downwards.
GTGCACCTGATAAACAGAGTCCTTACTTTGCTAGTCAAGTCTAGCCAGTATCTTATCCATTGGTGGAACTGTTGGAATATCCTGCTAATGGATAACTGGAACTCCTTTGGACCTTATTTCTTGCTGCAACCCTCTTCGGTCATATTTTTTTCCTCTGCAATTAATCTGAGGACTTTGTGACAGCTCATCCTTATTGATAGTTGAATATCAGACCCCATTCCTGCTAAAACCATTGAATGGTACTCGACATGTATCTCTAGTCTTACTTAGGTGGATTAATATATGGATTTTTCCAAAATTGGTCTTCTCAATTTGTATCCAATCTCATATAATCATTGAAGGATTTGGATTCCCAAATTATATCTTATCATGCAACAAAATGCTTTGGGTTCCCAATAATCATGCAAGATTCCATTGAGCAAAGCCTGACATGATATTAACTTTGAAATGCCTCGAAAGGAAGCCCAAAGTAATGAATTTACATAAAAGCAGCAGTCAAACTCTATACTCAACTAAATGAATGAATGGACAATTCAAATCGATGAAATATTCATTTTAATTAGTCAACTCAACTCTTCCAGGTTTTTTTAGTTTTGGACTGGGTCTGAGTTTTGTTCTTTGTTTGTGTATAAACAATGCATGAAATACATGTTGACTCTTGATTTCAAAAGTTGGGAAGGTTATAGTTAGACGACAATGGCCAGGACATGGGCCTCCTAGTGCCCTTACCACGACTCAATTCTGCTTTGGAATCTCTGTCCGCCTACGGGCCACTTGGTGTCACAGCAGCAACTACCATAACTATTTTTTTACATAAATTACAAGACTGCCCCTACTCTAAATCAGTTTAAGATGATCATAAGGTAATAGCATTCGTCAATTTACATCTTCAAGAATTTTGGAAGAAATGCATAGGGTAAATGGGAAGACTTTGGCATTCTTTTCTTCAAAAGTTAAATGCATTACCTATCTTCAGATAATAACAAAGACTGATCTTTGCCCAACAACAAAAGGATCCTCCTAAGTCCTAACTAAGATGTATGGCAATTAACACATCCACAACAAAGGGTTCTTCTCTACCTTCGCCAGCTTACAGCTTTGGCCTTTTGATCTAGGAAGTTTTATCTAGATACATCACTGTAAGATTGAAACTGTCTTATATTTAAGTTATCTAAAAGAGACCTTTTCATAGTGGAATTAAGCCCTTCAAGTTTTGTAGAAAGCATCCTTACCTCACTCAATGTAATATATATCTACTTCAATCTTGATATCCACAATCCACAGAATTGTTTTCTACACTGTTATTGTTTTTGCCTTTTTATATGATATGGTTTTTTCTGTTCTTTTATTCTTTGTTTAGATTTACCTTGTTGTCTTTAGCTCCTAATTCCTTTAGTTTATATTGAATATCGTATTTGTAATAAAATAGTAGTACTCACAACCATTGTTTTGACTAAAACTGTTGTTTGAGGATATTTCCAAGAAAAAAAATGTTTGTTCTTTGTTCTATATGTTTATGGCCCTTTTGTTTTACCATTTACCATTGGAAATTGTGGTAAATGGGTAATTATTATTGCCCATGGTAAATCCATGCAAGCCAACCTTATGATGTTGACAGCTTCACAAAAACCTACGAGAAGGAAATACGCAATATTTGTGGGGCCCACTGTGATATGTGTCTGATCCATGCTGTCCATCTGTTTTGTCAACTCAATTTAGGGCATGAGCCAAAAATTGAGGCAAATCCAAAGCACATGTGGACCAAAACCACAGGCTACAGTGGGAATTGGACACCTAATGTTGAAAACTTCTTCAGGGCCACAAGATTTGGATCAAGTTATTTGTGTTTTTGGTTCATCCATATCTTTCTGACGTTATAAATTGGTTGGATGACAGATACACATCATTGTGGGCTCTACACAAATTTTAGCTTTTAACGGTGGACATCATTATCCCCGTGTTTCCTTTGGTGTGGTCCACTTGCGCTTACAATCTTCCTCATTTTTGGGCTTATGCCCTAAAATGAGCTGGTAAAATGGGATGAATGACATGGATCAGACACATACATCATGGTGGGATCCACAAATATTACGTAGGCAATCCAATTCAGCACAATAACGGTTCTCGAGGCATTGTTACTCAGTGATTTCTCTCTCTTCTAAATGACAACGAGAAGTAATCATAACTTGTTTACCACCATTTAATGTGGTAAATGGTAAAACAAACAGGCCCTTAGTGGCAATGTCAAAACGATGTTATCCCACACTACTTTTTTTTTTTTTCATTTTTAAGTATTTTCTTGCACTCAGGCACACCAACACACATAGGGATGCTTTATGGGCATTCCATGTGTCATGAAAATGGTTTGTGGATGTTGCTAACTACCCAATGATGGTGGGAACGTTAGTAAAACCCAGACAGTCACACACACACGCACACGCACACACGCACTGTCCTATGATTCTTAATTTCTTAATTAATTGATTCTTAATTTATCATTTTCTTAATTTATCACGTTCACACACACATCAGTGCGCACTGTCCTGTGATTCTTAATTTATCACGTTCACACACACATCAGTGCACTGTCCTGTGATTCTTAATTTCTTAATTAATTGATTCTTAATTCATCACGTTCTTTCTATAGTAGTACGCTTAATCCTATTTTCTTTGGTCCATTACAGAATCAAGCAATGCCGTTGAATTGCCTCCAGAACTTTGCGTGATCATCATTGCCCCCATCTCCATTTCTATGTTGTACTCGTTCTCCTTCATTCCATTGATCATGCATCGTATTGAGACGATGCTTCTTGCGATTCAGTTAAAGAATCTGCAAATGAATCACTACATGCAAAATGTTATTGTTCCAGCCAACAAGGTATTTCATTATTTTCTTTGCGGGAATTTATTTATGTTGGTGCTGGTGATTGTGGTGTGGTCCAATGTTATTTAAAACCGTTATTTTGCAGGTTGCAATCATGCAATTAATTTTTAAATTTGCATAAAACTATGTGATCTTAAAGGACACGGGGGTGCTTATTTTATTTAGTCGCTCACCTGGGATTTATATTTGACATGTTCTCAATTGGTTTAGTTGATTACACCCTTTTTCACATTAACTGTTGATAATATCTCCCCATGACGAGTAGTTAGGGGGAAAAATCTTCAGGCAATTATTTTTTCAATTTTCTAAAACCATGCGTTACTAAAGGACATGGGAAGGGCTCTAAGACTAAAGGAAGGGTGATGCGGGACAATTAACCACTTGCTTTAAAAGCTCGAACTGTTAGAGCATGACAAATTAATTCCATTATCTTATAGCCCATGCCCCACATCTCATGGGTTAGGACATTAGTTGAACCCTCCTCGTGGGCCCCACATCACATGGGTACGCTTCACACGTGCCTCCCACCCTGAGTGTGCCCTTGTATCCCACAGGCAACCCCACTTGAGCCTGGTGTGAAAATGCCCCTACATTAAATGATATTTATGTAATTTGCAAGGTGAGGCCAGGTAAGTGAAGCTCTCTATCACAAGGTTGGATACAATGTGTCTCCACATATTCCAATAGAATACATCAAGAGTATTTCCATATGGTCTGGGGTCATGTTTGATGATCTAAAAGACCTGACGAGATGCTCCATCAATGGTGGCTGGCTGGAAAATCTTGAAGATTAGGTGATCTCAAAATTTCAGTAGCCCACAAAAATATTTTTAAGGAAATAATCCATATCTAAAAGAAAAGAGTTAGATGATCAAAGGGTTGGGATATTTCTAGTATGAGGGTTTTTTTTTTTGGTATATCCCCCATCCGTGGTGATTCCATCATACAAACAGTTTGGATCAATCAACATGACACCTTATCCAATATAGTCCTGACATCGCCTAAAACAATGCATCAGGACATTGGGGCAAACCACCATCAAAGAGACGCGCTCCTTACAATTCCTAGTCCACACTCTCCCGTGCCTTGCAAAAACTTCCTCTCTCCACATGCATAGCATGCTGTTGGGTTGAGGTTAGATCCTAAATTTTGCGAACATTGGTTGATCAGGTTAAGTCTTGTAGTGTGCAGGTCCTTTTGACTATGCGTCCCCTTTTGTAGGACCTGGACCCGGATTTGATTGGGTTTGACTTTGCATCGGTTACCATCAGGTCTTTGGATCTTGGTATCGTGCCAGTTTCAGGTCAGATCTGGGTTCCGTCCACATCATTTAAGAGTACTTACATGGTTGGGCCCTTCTGAATGGATGCATTACATCACGCACCCATGCTTCACTTTGACACGTGCGTTGTGTAAATAGGCTCTCTTACATGCATGTGGCGTAGCAAACCTCATTTGATTGGCAGAATAATTAATACATTTAATATATAATGCACTCGATTCAAAGCCGACTGTATCCAACTTTAACCTAGTCCAAGATGGTGGACCTGACTGGAACCGACAAGACCCCTTTTTAACTGGTTCCAAAATGGTGGACCCAAACCAAATCTCTAAACGGGTCTCAGAAGTCATCTCTCTTATCCTGAATGGTTGTAATGAAGTGTTCAATCTTCTTGTTTCTTTCCATTGTAACTGTCTTTTCGGTGCATGTAACTTATTAACTTGTCAATTTATGCTCTTCCTGTATCCCCATCCATAAATTTACAACTTTTCCAAGGGAGAGACAATATCACATCATCAATCCCTTTAAACTCTTTGTAGTTTGTTTCACTTTGTTTTGATATATTCATACTCAATTAATTTCCAAAAAAAAAAGAGAGAACAAAATTATAACTATGATGCTCTTGGCCTTGAAAATTCTGCCACTTGTGTTAATAACACTCGCAGTAGTAACTGCAGCAGCAGCAGAACTAAGAATAATTGTCGGTGTCTCACACAAAGCTAGTTGGACAATAATTTTATCACCTTGCCAGTGCATAAATAGCAACATATCAGTTGTGTACAAAATCCAATCTATCCAAAAGGTTGTCTCCCATAAACATCTCCTATTGTGAAAATCAAGCAATTCCACTCATCGGGTGAGGCACAGCATAGAAAACAACAGAGAACTATTAATCTGATCCAAAGTCCACGTGTTGCTTGCTTGATGAGTGAATCAGTCTGTTTTTTATGCTAGATCTTCATGGTGGGTTGACCTTTTAGATTGGTTGGATATTGTACACACTCGACAAGTTGACATTTTGACATTTACATTAGTTGGGTAATAACACATTGGTCAAGTAATTGTGTGTGAGACCTCCTGCAGTCATAATGATGATGATAAATTTTCTGATTTAGCATTTGCTACTCTGTTTTGTAATAGGTTATGGAAGCAATTACCACCAAAAAATGTCAAGAGGAATTTTCTTTGGAGTCATTGGAGACTCTTGGTGACTCTTTTCTAAAATATGCAGCAAGTCAACAACTATTCAGAGATCATGAGCATCATCATGAGGGCCTTCTTAGTGCTAAGAAGGAGAAAATGATATCAAACGCTGCCCTTTGTGAGTTGGGATGCAAACAGAAACTGCAGGTATTTTACTGCCAAGTAACTAAAGTGCATGGAAATTTGCAGATGGCATCATCTTCCTTATTTATGGATGCAGCTTTGATAACGATGTTTAATTTGTGACTTTAAGATTGACAACATGGATTCAAACTTGCATGTTACAATACCCTTTCATATATAGGTCCATCTGTTTTTTTTTTTTTTTTTTTTAAATAGTTTTTATTTCGTTCGTTTTGCTCACTTCGTTCCCGGTTATGCTTTACAAACAGTCTTAAGGTGTTTGTTAGTTCATTTATCTAATGCCTCTCTATATTTCTTCTGGATATAAAGGATTTCACTTATTTGCTGTCAATATAATTTTTAATCAGCACTAAACTTTTTCAGAGATTGATTCTAACCGTAAATTTTGGCAGTCGCATAAGCAATTTGACACAATCCAGTTGGGTGGTATGCTTTTGGATTGCATCTCTTTGAAGATAATCCATTTATTCAAAATGAAGCCACTTTCTCAAGCTTTCCCATCTTTTCATGTCTATCTTTAGAATCCCCATCAATATAGCAAATTAAATTGAAACAATCCAACATGATTTCTCTTGGGCTTAAGTCATTAACTAGAGAGACCATTATTGAAGTCCTGGTCTAACATTACCATTGAAATGAGAGACTTAAATTGATTCATTAAAAATCACTTTTTTCCCACATTCAACGACATGGAATCAAGAAGCTGATTCATTTCCTTAAGCTGATTTGAATGAAGTTGACCCCTATGCTTGGCAATGTTAGTTTTCACATGGAGAAGAAGAAGAAGAATTGGAAATTTTGGGAGAATGGGTTGTGTAGATGTTCGGCAATGTACACATGCACGCACTCAGACACACTTCTTCCACACTACGTGGTACATTGTTCTAAATATCAGTATTGAGGGGCGAATTGGCCAAATAAAAAATGATATGATACATGCATGTATTGGTATCAGCTTGTATCAATTGAAATCTTTTCAAGTCAATGAATCAAGGACACATTATTAGAGACAATGGAAAAAAATGAGATATTCTAGAGTTCATCATTCTTTTTCTTTCTTTCCTTTTTATTTTTTATTTTAAACATGTACATATGGTCAATGTTCAAAATATCAGTATCGCGCAATGTATTGTACCCTTGGGATACAGATACATATTGGTTATCGCATGGGATATATCGTTTGTATTGCATAATTTATCGCATTTTTGAGGAAACATGGGGAAACATTGGGAAAATGATTGAATTTTTCAATGAAACTCTAGGTATTATTAAAAAAGATCTTAATACACTTTTAAATCATAACATCGAAAAAAAAAAAAAAAAAAAGGTGCACACAATAGGTTTCCTTTGTATAGGGCCTTAAGTTATGCGTTGTCTAATTAAACTAAGGCAACTATATGCAAGTATAATGCATAACATTTATAAATGTATTAAGTCACGTATATCCATACCGTCCATTTCTTTTGCCACCTTAATTTATGGCGCCATCCCAAAAATGAAGCAGATGCAATTATCTAGTGGACCATGCCATAGGAAACAATAGGAAACAGTATTGATTGAAGGCCCTACCATTAAAACCTCATTAGGGCTCACCTTAATGGTTTTGTAGTGTTATTTACCATCTAATCTGTTGGTAAGTTCACATAAGCTTGGATGAAAGGAAACAAACAAATATATGATTGATCCAGAACTTTTGTGGCCCATTAATAGTCAATCACCACCTTTTCCTTTGGTATGGTCCACTTGATAATTGGATGTGCTTCATTTTTTTGGGTAATGCACTAAAATGATTTGGAAAAATGGATGAACGGCGTGGATACAAAATACATACATTAAAGTGGGCCCGCAATACGGGTTGTACTGTCCCGGGTGAGTCTGCATCTCACTTAAACATCTTTACTTTTTTTATAGGTATTGGCTCAAAAAAAGAGGCAAATTGTGTAGGCCCATAGAGTAGATATAACACATACATTGTTGTGGAGCCCACAGAGTTCCCTTAATAAAATAAGGTTGAGATGTGCCGGTAGTTCCATTGGTTTAAAACATAGGAGGTATGTAATATGTTGGGACCCTGACCACGGGGCCACCTCGACATAATATGAAGTATCTACACTGTTAATTCATTTTGACAAATCATTTTAGGGTATGGGCCATGAAGCAAATCCAATCTTAGGTGGACCACACCACACGAAAAAGCAATCATTGAATGGCCACCATTAAAAAAATTTGGGTTCTACATAAGTTTTGGATCAAGCTAATATTTATGTTTTCCTTTCATCTAGGTCTGTTAGACTTTATGAACAGATTGGATGGCAAATAATCATCATGATGGGCCCTATGAAAGCTTCAATGGTGGATATCATTCCCACCATGGCTTCCTGTGGTGTGGACCACTTGAGCCTCATATCTAGCTACGTTTTGGGCTAATGCCCTAAAATGACTTATCAAAATGGATGGACAATGTGGATAAAACAAATATATCATGGTGTATTTGTGTAACATCCCGGATTTTTTCCAACTTGGCAATGGACGTCCTTAGACATAGAACTGCCCTAGGACCTTATTCTATTGTAATTAGGGCGTAATTTAGTTAAGTATTAATAGCTTGGATCGCTTCCTATACAAACTAAAAAGGCCCGAGTACCACCTCGAGCAGAAATCTCTTAGAATCAAATCCTTTAGAAATTAGGCGAGTATTAACTAGCGCTAAATTAGATTACCTATGAAATTAGCACCAACCACTTTAAATACGATCTGTAAGACCCAAAACCTATAGAATTGTTAACGCTATGTTACCCTAAAATCTAGGATCAAACTCTAAACCCAGTTGCTCCCGGGGTACTTTATAACTTCATATTGGATTTAGACCGCACGTCGAAAGTCTGATAGCGATGAACTTAGACCAGTATGACCGCCTAGTTGGACTTGACTATCTCCTCAAAAATCAAGGCCAAACGATGTCCTGAGACCATTTCCTTGAGTCCGGAGTGAAAAGAGTGAGAAAACGAAGATTTTTAGAAAATTAAATATAATTTTAAGTAATCTGGATCGTTTCGCTCGCGCGTTATTTTTAAGCGTTCTGACTATTAGATTTCAACCCAAATTCACCCTCGGATCGGGATAGGTGGCACATATATGTCATAACACTTGTGGCTCTGATCGAGTTTCGGTGACCATTGAACTGAAACTGGTCTGTCACGGTCGATCTGGAAACCCGACCGGACCGAAAACTTAGCTTGACCTAGATCCAATATTAGAGAGCTTAAGTCCGACCGCATTTAGTAACAGGACCTCCGGAAGTGCTCCGTTGGATCGGAACAGACCTGATTTGGTTATAACCTAAGTATACCATGGCCCTGGGGCCATTTTCATCAATTTAGAGCCTATATAAGAGGCTTAAACCCCCTCTCTCATATCCCATACAAATTTCCTAAACCTAAGGGAGAGAGAAGAAAGAAAGAGAAGGAAAGAGAGAGAAGGTGAGTGAAGGTGTGGGAGTTATTCTTGAGAATCGCTTCTGTTATTATAAGTGTTTATTCATCACATCCGTGTCGCTACTACGGCGATTTTGACTTCGTTCTTAGGTAAGAAGACCTAACCCTAATCTGTTCTAGGGTTCCAAATATTCCAAGTAGTAAAATAGCTAACTCCACACATGCTATAGGTTGATATTTCATCGTTGACGAAGACTTAGAGTGTCTGTCAAGTTCGTTATGATTCTACGGCATAAGGTGCGACTATAGATGTTTAGGTTATCATTTCTCAAAGCTTTTAATGTCGGCTAATGATAGATTACTGACGTGGATGCTATTTCACATGTAGAACATGCTATCCGTTTTCCGTTTCGGTTAAATACGAAGAATATGGAATTTTTTATATTCTATGTATTCGTAGAAAATGCCATATACGTATGAAATTTGAAAGTATATTTGCCATGATTTATTGCTGTGTGTTTATGCTAGTTATGAATGTAACAACGTCTCGGTGAAAGGATTTGCCCTAATACATGTTTCGGCGAACATACGCTTAACAATTACAAGTTTGATTACAAAATGCACAAAATGAGAAAAATGTAATGTTTTCTATGCCAAATACCAAAGCTCCGTCGGTGCAACTCCAGGTCAAATAGACTCGCCAGAGAGTTACATGTAGGAGAACTCATCATCAAAAAGCAAAGTCCGGCTCTGCTTCACAAGCATCGCCCTCACTTAAAACTAAGACAGGGTCTGGTTGGTGTGTACAACACCGTCCCGTAACGTGGGAGTGAGTAGCTAACTCAGTGGAACAATAAAGTAAAGATTAACATATTATCCAATCAGTCAAGCGGTAATGATAAAGCAGTACAATCGGTTATTAAGTGTAGTCTAAGTGTTTGTTGAAATGACTAAATAAATATGGGTTTGTGATTTATGCCTGCCATATGTATTGAATGTAAGAACATGATTGTTGTGTATTAGACATCTCCTTGATATAAGGATCTGTCATATTATATGTTGAAATCAACATATGTCATGTATGTTGGAGTTGTGTAGTCTAAGTGTTAGATAAAAATGCCTGTGTAAGAAATCTGGTGACTGATTAAATTTAATAAGGTTGTTGAGATAAGATTCTCGACTACCTTAGCCATATACATGAATTCCTTCAAAGTAACTGTAACTTGTATGGTGTGGGTTGTGTAGAATACATATGTGTTGGATGACATGCTATATGTGTTTCATTGTACTTTCAAATGTTACCCATGTTTATATTGGTTATCAAATACTGTAGGATTATCTTATCACATGCACATACTGCTTACATCAGATTGTGTTTGGGGCTATTGAATAGTCCAGGCAATCGGTAACCGGACTTGAGTTCGTGGCTGAGTTGTTTTCGCCACACAGAATGAGTTTAACGAATCTAAGTACTCTGAGGGCTTACTATCACTCATATCTAGTTTATATACTTATCACAGTCTTCCACTCGCATAATTTTAACGCCTGTGGAGTATGATATGCTGTTTTTGGTGTAATCCCAATCATGTTCAGTGCCCTTCTACAGACAACATTCAATCATCATTATCTATGTTGCATAAGTGATGTTTTGGAACTCGGGAGTTAGGTTTCTACTCGACCCCCGATTTTCAAGATGTTACAATTTGTAGGCTCCCAGTCCACGCAAACGCGGATTTTCTTTGAAGCCAAATGCTTAGCCGCGTACTAGTTCGTACGATTTATCATGAGAACTTTTTGAGAACTCATCATACGTGATGTGAGTTCAAAATCTGAATGGTCCAAGTGATGCAGCACCCCATGAAACCCTAATGGCCCAACTTTTGCTTTGATCTAGGATTTTGGTGGGCCATGAAAAAAGAAAACATTTTCCTCCCTTGATTTGCATCTTTCTTTGCTATGACCAACCAGAGTTTTAGATCGGGGTGAAATTTGGTCCTTGGGAGTTTCATGGGATGCCGCATCACATGACCTGTTTAGATTGGAGTCCCATGACACGTGTGCAAAGATGTGCACGTGCCTAGGTGCGTAGGTGAGCATGCCTATTCCTGCTAATGGCTTTTGCAAGAGGTATCTGTGTTGGGATACTTAGGTGGGGCCCACTGTGATGTTTGTCAGAAATCCACCCCGTCCATCCATTTTGCGTGCTCATTTTAGGACATGCAACCAAAAATGAGGTGGATCCAAAACTCAAGTGGACCATATGAGAGGGAAATTGGGAAAGAGTTTCCCACTATCGAAACTTTCCTGGGCTCCACCTTGGTGTTTATATGCCATCCAAACCGTTTATGATGTCATTCCCATTGCGATGAAGTGAAAACATGAAAAACTTATCTCGATATGAAGCTTTTGTGGCCACAAGAATGTTTCAACAGTGGTCACCAAATCCTTAGTGTTTCCTCTCGTGCGGCCCACCTGAGTTTTGGATTCACCTTATTTTTTATCACATGTCCTAAAATGAGCTCGCAAAGAAGAAGCGCATGGCAGATTTCTCACAAACGTCACGGTGGGCCCCATCTAGCATCCCAACGCATGAACTTTATACGCGAAGGCTTTCCCATGAAATCCTCGTCTAGCTGTGCTCGATAAAAAAGGGCTTGGAAGCCTTTTTGGATTGCAGAGAGGGTTTCGGCCTTTCGATACCCTAAAACTCTGAATTCTCTCCCGGATTTCTTTGGATTTTTTTTTCCACCTTTTCTTCTGAAATCAAATCCATTTTTAAGCAATAATCTAATTGAAGAAAGAAAAAAAGGGAATCGAGATTTTCTTTACACTAGCTTACGAATGGTGAGCTTCGATTCGAATGGGCTACCAAATGCAGCTTCCAATCAGAGCAATCTCTTCTACAAGTACAGAAATCCACCCTATTGAAAGTTTCCCTCTTTTTTTTTGGAATATTTATGCATAATACAAATTTTGTTAGTTTCTTCTGATGAGTTTCGTATCGTTGGACTACGATATCGATAATATCAGCCGATTGTATCGATATTGCGAACACTGCATATGGTGTATAGGACCATTCTTTTTTAATATTGTTCTCAGTTGGCTTGACCGGTTGAGAGTCAAAGAAATGTGCCTTGACACAAATCAAGCATGATTTAGTAAACTAGTGCTTATTACATTGGGGAAAAAAAAAAAGAAGGGTGGAGGATTCGTCCTTTTCCCATTTTTGCCGGTAAGGGTCCATTACTTTTCAATTTGTTGAATCCAACTCAAATCTTTTGTTTTGATCTCCAATAAGCCTCGATTGAAGTTCGAAATTAGGATTTATGAAAAGCTTTCCCTTCTTGAATTGAAATACTTGACTCAAATGTAAACAACATCGTATTTGCATTTCATGCAAAATTGGTGGATCTTCATGTGAGTACATTTTAAAGGCAACAAGGATGTTATTACTGTGGATCCATGATAGAGGTCAAGGTGAAACTGCAAGATTCAATCAAGATTTTAAAGCAATTTCTTTTTTCCTCCCTTAATTATGTGAAGAAAATTTTTCAAAGATCCCTTCCACATGTATATAGATTGCTTAAAAGAAATTACCTTAGACATTAATATTTTGTTTTTTTTTTTCTTTTAATTTACAAATTGAGTCAAACCATTGAAAAAAAATAAATCAAAATGCTCTATGCAACCTCAATTGTATGGTGATTGGCCTAACTACTATGCAACAAGAGCAATCATCAATAACATAATTAAACCTTTTCTAACAAGCACACACACACACACACACACACACACACACACACACACACACACATATATATATATATATATATATATATATATATTTATGAAACAGCTTTACCAGTTTTGGAAGTTATTTCAAGTGAAGAAGTTGTGAGACTTCTCCCATTTTGTTCTACTTTCTAATGAGGATTTAGAATCGACCTTAAAGATGTGATCAGTTTTGGTCAAGAAAAGTAATACTAGAGGGAAACCTTGCATATTGTGCTTCACATACTTTTACTTTCAATTATTACTGTCTCTTTCACATAATGTTGCTTTTCTGCATTTATTAATGATCCCTGTTACCTGTTGTTATGCAGTCAACATCTATTTTCAACATGAAGAACCATATACACATTATTATTACTGACTTCATTTATTTAATTTATTTGTCTTTGCTTCTCTCTTGTAGGGCTTTATTCGTAATGAGTGTTTTGATCCTAAACAATGGACTGTGCCTGGAGATTTTTCTGGACATTTCTGGGAGGATGAAGTGTTCAATCCCACTTCCAAGAATATTTATAACAAGGGAAAAAGGCATATAAAGAGGAAGGTAGTTGCTGATGTTGTTGAAGCACTGATCGGTGCATACCTTAGCACAGGAGGTGAAATGTCAGCATTATTTTTCATGGAGTGGCTTGGTATGAAGGTCAACTTTGTCGACAAAATTCCAGAAGACAGACCATTGCTGGTGAAACCTGAGAATTATGTGAATATTAGCCATCTTGAATCACTGTTACATTATTCATTTCGTGATCCATCTTTGCTGGTTGAAGCATTGACTCATGGGTCATATCTGGTTCCACATATTCCAAGATGTTATCAGGTAATCGCTTGATCATTGTTCGTCTGCCATATTTTCTTTTGACCAAGTGCATTGTTATGCCAAAAAGTCTTTTTATTTGTGTTCTGAGCCCTCCATGCATTGAGTTTGCATCACTATTATAGTTGAATTTGATGTTTTTTTTTTTTTTTTCTTTTGCTTTGTTGGTAGCACATTTCAAATGCAGCATTTTCAATATTAAGCAGGACTGGTTCAATTGCCAATCAAGCTAGGTCGCTTCCTAAAAGTGATGTGCCACGATTTGCAAATAGATAACATAGCAAAAAAATGTGTTGAAGTTATTGGGTGGAGTAGAATTAGTTTGGTTAACTAGTTCAATAAAATTTCGTAGAGAAGCGTCAATCTACCTGTTTACATGAACAAAGGAGGTCAACAAAATTCCACCAACTATGGGGGATCAAACTATGAGTCACATTGTGAAACTTTGTGAATGGTTGGTATTGGAAATAAGGAAAATCAGTTTGGCTTTATCAGCATTTGAAGCAATTTTTCTGCTTGATGTAAAAGTGCAGAGAGGAGGAAAGGGTTCCTAGGAAGAGAATGAGAATGACCTGTTGTAGGACTCATAAGAATGAGATTTGTCAACTACCAATCTCATTTTCCTCTCACAAAAAACGCCTTTTGTCTTGCGTGAGAAATTGACTATTGAGGTTGGATATTGATTGCTTAGCTGAATCCCACTATTTCCTTTGCTATCTAAACATTGTGAAATGTCCTGAGCAAGGGAAATAGTGTGATTATTTATAAATGCCATGTAGAAGTTTGTTCCAAGACATTCTAAAATATTCTAAAGGAATGCTTCTTTGAGATGTTACAAATTGTGTTCTCTTGCAGCGCCTGGAGTTTCTTGGGGATTCTGTTTTGGACTATCTCATTACGGTACACCTATACAACAAATATCCTGGCTTGTCACCTGGGCTACTGACAGACCTCAGATCTGCATCTGTAAATAACGATTGCTATGCGCATGCGGCAGTAAAGGCTGGTCTGAATAAGCACATTCTCCATGCGTCGTATGAGTTGCACAAGCAAATTACGGTCTTCGTCGACAATTTTGAACAGTCATTTTCAGGCTCATCATTCGGGTGGGAAGCAGGGAAAGCTTTACCTAAGGCAAGTCACAGAATCTACACCTCTCTTTTGTATGCTTTTCAGTGTACTTGGATATTCCTTCCAATTCAAGTTCTTTTTGTGGCTTCTCCAAAGTGTAAGTGTGTGTGTGTGTGTGTTGGGGGGGGGGGGGTTGATAATTTAGAAATTTCTCATGAAATGTTTGTGCGTGTAGCGGGTTGTGAATGTGTTATTTTCTTTCTCAAAAAAATAAAAATCCAATGTGTATCATGTTGTATATTGGCGGTTCAGATGTTTTATTGCACGTGTGGGTGGGTGGGTGGGTGTGTATCGTTACATCAGTTTTCTACTGTTCTCAATACTCCATTTACGGCTTGCAGAAACAGCTTTGTATCTTTTTTTTCCTTTTAACATCTCTAGTTGTTAAAAGTATTCCATCTAAACTTCAATTACCCATGTTCTATAGGTGCTCGGAGACGTGATCGAATCCATCGCTGGGGCAATTCTCATTGATTCTGGATTTAACAAGGATGCTGTTTGGAAGAGTATTAGGCCTCTTCTAGAACCATTGGTCACATTGGAAACTTTAAAGTATGAGCCAGTTAGAGAGCTTGAAGACCTCTGTGCGAGAAAATCATACGAGAAGCAATTCGTTAAGACCTTCCAGAATGGCATTGCTTCTATTTCAGTTGAAGTCAAAGCTGATGGAGTTACATACACAGAAACAAGGACTGCTGCCAATAAGAAACTGGCCAAGAAATCTGCTGCAAAAGCTGTATTAGGGTCCTTGAAGGCAAGCATTCCTGGAATCTGAGTCACAAAGGTGTGGGACATCTGATCGGTGTATATGCTGAGCCCCACCCTGAAAATGGGCCTCATCTGTCAATTAAGAGATCTCCAAGTTGGCGGTACAGTAAATTAATGTGTTTTTGTAACCCAAACTGACATTGTAAGTTTTGGTTGGTATTTGTTTAATTATATAAAGAAGTTGCCTCTTTTTGTTGAATGGATTCAAGAGCATTGTCAGTGTTGATTATTCCTGCAATTTACTACCGGAAGTTATTGAGTGAAAAATTCATAGGAAGCATATTCTCACTTGATTGTAAAGGGGGAAATTATTTTATATGTGATGGTTGATACATAGGCACTCGTAAATTCAGATTATACCATTCAAATATTGAGGCTGACATTAAGCAGTTCATTATCTCAGAATGAAATTGTTTAAAAATATCCTAGCCTCTGATTAGTGGATACATGTTTGCTGAGTTCGGACCATTGTATAGTTTTCATTTCAACCATTCATTGAATGTCCATCAATCAACTAGTTAGGTAATCAAATCAGACTTTGGATTTGTGGCTTATCTAAAATTTGAATCTGAATTTGGACAGTTTAATTTGAGTGTACGACCTTAGTTGCTGGATCCTTCCAACTAGGTGCTGCTCTCGGTTCAAGTTCCTGCTTTGGGTTCTCGCTCTCGCTTCCTACCTATTTATTCTGGTTTACATGTTGAAAGATACGCTTCCCCACTTCTGCACCTGAATTTTTGGCCACTTTCCTTTGTGCTTCTTGCAAACTATATGAATGACACGACTTCATGGTGCCTGCATATCAACCATCATATTGTGTGAGTGTCAAAGGTTTTCTCATTGGAAAATATCCAGTAAACTTGATGAAATTGTAAAAAATTACTATTTTCACATATGGAACCGTAGGGGCCATTCGGAAGCTCATAGTTGTTTACTGCACATGTTGTCTTGATTATGCAAGTCATGCTCATGTTGAACTACCTGTATTGTACCGTGTTTGTCAAATATTAAGGGAGCAGCAGAATTTTTTGGGTAGCTTAAGAAGGTTAGTGACACATGTAGCGTTACAGCACATGCAGACATTGATTGACATGTGGCACATGTGGCTGCTTGAACATGGATGGTCACACATGTGAAATATTTGGCACATGTGATACATGTGCATGTAATATTATGTTTCTACTTGTTCTGTATAAGGCCCTAAGCAGTATGTTCTCTTAGATCTTAATAGTCATATTTTTGACACCTTGTTTCATGTGGAGAAAGAGCTTGACAAACTATATATACAAGCAGTCTGACTGGATTAGCTTGTGTTATACATGACTTTATGAACTTTTTTTTTTACACACGCACACACCCCCACACACCCATGCACTCACACCACAATGGGTGCTTGAAGCCATGACCCTGTGTTGAAACTCTTGTGAGTCTACTGCTGAGGCATGAGTAAGGACCCGAACTTATGAACATGCAAACAGCTGTTTATGGGCTGTTTGGATGTTTGTAACTTTTTAAGCTGTAAACAAGCTACTCTTGCTCCGGTGGTAGACTCTTAGGAGTTTCAACACCCGGTTGAGGGTTCAAGTATCCATAGGTGGTGAAATCCCACTACAGTGTGAGTGTAGGGGGTGTGTGTGGGTATGTTTTTTTTTTTTTTTTTTTTTTTTAAGTTACTCCTGAAAGTGGTTACAGGTAAGTGAAAATACTTCTTTTTCTTGGGATTTCAAGGTAAAATTTCTTGTGTAAATAAACCTGTGAGTTACTTGTGAACCCTTTGCAGCTAATAGAACTTAAAAAGGAATCCAACAGACATCCAACGACCTGTTAAGGTAACATAGATATTAGAAATAAGTGAGACTTCTAACTTTCTTAGCGCAAGTATTCTTTCCATTGTTATTGTTACAGCTAGGTCTCCATGCAGGTATTCTTCAAATGAGCAGCAAGAAGCATCGTGAGACGTTCATCATCTCATGATTGTCATCCTCCACACAGCCTCATCTCTGTCATCAAGAGTCTCAATTCCATGATTCACTCGACAGAAGTTCTATGAGAAGCTGCCCACCTGACATCAACCCTCTTTACCCAGCCTTTGTATTGGCTGTTTCACCACTGCTTGGCAACGTATGACATCATTTTATTTCAATTTTGCATTGTAATTAATTTATCTTGATAAAGTTGGACGGCTGTACAGATTATTTATTTATTTATTGAATGACAAAAAGATTAATTTGGGGTTTTTGGCTTGCCATCAGTATTTCTTGTAAGGTGCATTATTCAGTGGCTTACCATGATTTAGTGATCCAAAGCTTTTATTTGATGTGCCTCATCATCGATGCCCCAGTCACCCGAAATCCACCTTTATGGGGGCAGTATGTGAACCATTTTTTCTGTTACTTTCTTAACCGTCTATTTGTTAGCAGCCCATTGAAGGGTTAGTATTCTGCCCATTGATCACTCGCAAAAACTGGAAACATTGACAACATCTGCATAGTGTTAGAAACATTGTGTGATACCTACTTTACTGCCTGAAAGTGTACTCAGCCCCCACATGGAAACGAGCAATGCAGGTGCAATGTCTGAGCCACTTGTTAAGCGTTGCCATTGGGCAGATGCAATGAGCCACTTGTTAAGCGTTGCCATTGGGCAGATGCAATTATCTCATGCTTTTGGCTGATTTGATCATGAGATGGACCAGATGAATGCAAAATTATTTAATAGCTAAAAGGAATTAAGCACCAGTCCAAATCCTGCGCACTTGTGGCCTTCCTTGTGATCAGATCTGGCTGATTTTTTAGAATATATTGCCTATCATCTAACTGATAATTTGGTTATCAGGTTCAGGGTCGTCTGATGGGCTATCATCTGATGGTCAGGGTCATTTATGATGGATTGTTTGAACATAAAAGTCAGGCCCAAGGTTTGCTTGTTTAGTAATTGGGCCTTTGATTTTAGCCTCAAGCCCATATACTAGAATCATAAATGGGCCTGTCCTTGGTCTCAGGTGGGCCTCAATAGAAAATACTGGACATCAAGCCTCTACCTGATTAATGGCTTGGATCACAAACCAGCAGCCCTGCTTGCCTTGGGAACTTGTTGTTTCTTAATGAGCAATATCCTATAATTTTTCTTCTAAAGTAAACTTTAAGAACTATATGGTTCACTTTTTCTTCTAAAGTAAACTTGAGCAATATCCTATAAATTCTCTTCTAAGGTAAACTTGATATTTAGATCGGCCTGATTTTTTTAGGGGTCTGTCTATCAGCACCGAGGATCGAATATAATGACTGTCAATGGAGACTTGAAAATCTTCCTCATTGATTTGAGTCGTATGGGTCTATAGTTCTGGCTTTTGATTTTTAGGGCCTATTTCGGCCCATCTAAATCGTTGACCAGTTTATCTTCACTCCCTCTCCCGTTGATTAGTTTATCTTCATCGTTGATTAGTTTATACCCGCTGCATATATACAATGGTCCAAAAGGTGAGCCCATCAACTCAGGTCAATCCGCTCATTAGGTGGGCCGCACCATCAAAACCAATGAACAACCGATGAATAGAAGGAACCAACATACAGGCCTGGCCCGCCTTGTCTTCTCTTCAATGGATCATCATGATATGAATAAGATATCCCGCACATATGAAACACTTGTGGCCAAAAAAAAAAAAACCTAACATGTTAAGCATACCCTTACAATATTTGCTATTTGCTTCAACTCACTGCAATAAAAATGTTCATAGATTTTCTAAACATTAAACTGGTTTTTTTTTTTTTTTTTTTTTTTAATGATCTCCATTTCTGCAACTATGTTAGCTGCTTAGCATTGGAGTTCATCATAAATAAGAATCAATCCATATCAATCAATATGACATTCAAATTAAGAAAATATTCTAAATTTTGGATTTAGAATATATTATATCCTTTTATCCGGCCTTTTTGTTCCTTCGAATTTCAAATTTCTACTGAATTCTGAGTCGTGGACTATGTGTGATAGCCACATCGCTATGAAACTTAGGATGTGCTTTTTAAAAAAAAATAAAAAAAAATGGGCAATTATTTAATTGACTAAAGTAAGCAGGTCAAAATGTTTGGCAACTAGAAAGCAACATGAGTAGAGTACAATTTTGGGGTGTGGAACATTTAGCTTTCACATCATAGATATGGTCTAGGAATTTAATGGATGAGATCTTGAAATATGGGAAGTTATTTCATGTGAGCCAGTCAAAAAAGAAATAAAAGGAAAAGTGCAATTTTCATATTTTCATTTTCCTACTCTTGTCAGTCTGACCTTTTCTTCTTTTGAATCGAGCAGCACCCTTGCCACAGGCTTTTTAGACGGGTACAAAAATCTGGTACCAGGTCTGGTAAGGGTAGCGATGGGTCTGGTTGGATTGAGTCTAGTTCGGGCTGAGCTGAAGTCATGAGGAGGGTGGCTTTATTTATTAGGCCGATTGAAAATCTCAGCCTTCATCTATTATTTCATCTAAAATGGATCAATTAAACTCAGCCCACATGACCTATTTAATTAAAAATATTAAAAATAGAAATTAAAATGAGTAATATTTTCATTTCATATGAAAATATAACAATTTTAGTCATATATTTTGAAGCATTAATTAATATATAAGATATTGTCATAATTCAAATTACAACCATCATGATTAAGTCTAGGGTTTTTAAAGCTTTTATATATATATATATATATATATATATATATATATATATATATATAGTAAGCATTTGGTGAGGATGCTATAGTGGATGACAAAACCACACTCAAACTGGAAACTAGCCCAAACCCAGCTAAGGTGTCATCTGGTAAATTGAAAAATAAGGTAAGAAAATTAATTTAGCTGCTGAAAGCTTAAACTATTAAATTTAAGTATTTATATTTACTAAAAAACCTGTTTGGTAATTTGCCTGAAAAAGTCTTGATATTTGGAAATATGTATTTTTTTACAAAAGTCCGTTTGGTAAAAATAAATCATAAGTGTCTGAAAATTGACAATTTATCACATTTGCCTTTATTGTCTCAGTTTCAATTTTATTATTATTATTTTTTATTATTTTTTTATTTTTTTGAAGAAAATGAGACAAAACATGATATTGCTTTGCCACTAAATTTGACATACTCATGCTCCATTCACATGACCCATCAATTAATGGACCCCTCAAACATGACCCCTTATATGATCACATAGACCTTATTGAGGGGAAAATAAATACATATAGCTTGGTTTTAATCTACTTCATTTTGCCTTACTAAAAGTTTTCAATGGTAAGCTTTCAATCCCCACTACTTCTTCCGGTGCGGTTCACTTGGCTTTAATCTGCTTTAATTTTGGCTCATACCTAAAAATATTTGTCAAAATGGATGGACGTCGTGGATAAAATATATACATCACATAGGCCCCACAAATCCCATGATAAGACTGTTCATCTCTAGCTACCCAAGCTGCAAATTGCCAGTGACCTCCGCACATGGATATTCCGGTGGCTGGAGCTGTGTGGGCCCACAGAGATGGACGTGACAAAATCACTCCGTCCATCTCTTTCACAAGTCCATGGTACGACAAGAATCTAAAATTCATGGGGATCCAAAATTCGTGTGGGCCATACCATATGAAATAGTGGGGATTGAACACATAGGGAGACTGAAGTTCTGTATTATCACGAAATTTGTGCCTAACAGTGCAGATTGAACGCCTAGGGTGACTAAAGTTTTGTATTAGATTGATATTTGTGCCTACAGTTTATCTTATCTGAGTGGTAATGACCCCATGACCGATTTGGATGGCGTATAAGCATCATGGCCAATTCAAAGAAGGTTTGAATGGGGACATTTCCCTTCCCACCATTGCTTTTGGCAGGACAACTTGAGCTTTGCGTTCGGTTTCATTTTATCATTCATAGCGTAAAATTATCTTTCAAAATGGATGGATGGCATGGATAAAAACCATACATCATGGTGGGGCTTATAGAGCTCTGTATGGACAGATTAGCGTCCAGGCGAGGCCAAGACGCAATCCGCTTCACGTGCTGTCTATCTATACTAAAGGTCATTTTAAGGCATGATTTAAAAAAATGAAGCAATTCCACTCTCCAGGTGGATCATATTACAAGAACCAGTAGTGATGGACCATTAAAAGCTTCTTGTGGGCCACAAAAGCTTTGGATCAAGATGATATTTGTGTGGTCTCTTCATCTAGGTATATTTTACCTGGTCAACAGGTTGGATGGCAAATAAACATTCCAGTGGAATTAATGAAAATTTTAATGATGGGGATTCAATTATGACTATTTCCTATGGTGTGGTCCACTTAAGATTTTAGTCAGCTTCATTTTTGGGAACATACCCTGAAATGAGCTTTTAAAATGACTGCACAGTGTGGATTTATGTCACATACATCGCTGTGAGTACCACCGTCAAAGGTCCCACCCACGTTTGGATCATGGGAATCACCTAATCTGCTCCCGGGTTTGACGGACATGGACTGCCTACCAGCAGCTATTTGAACGGTGCTCTATGGCCCACTATAATTTATGTGTTTTATCCACATTGTTCATCCATTTTACTATATTATTTTAAGGCATGAAACTAAAACAAAAAAATAAGGCAGATCCAAATCTCAGCCAACCACACCATATGAAACAATGGCCATTGAATGCCATCCATTCAAAATTTCCCAGGGCTACAAAAGTTTTGGATCAAGTTGATATTTTGTTTTTACCCTTAATCCATGTTGTGTGACCTAATCAATATGTTTGAACATTTTGGGACCCTAAAAGTTGTACATCAAATTTATATTTTATGTTTTCCCTTCGTCGATATTTTTGTGACCTTATGAACGCCATCAATGGAAAATAAACATCATGGTGGGTCCTACAAAAGTTTACAAAAAGATAAAGATCAAAATCTCACTTTCAAATCAAAGTAAGATTAATAAGAATAAAGTCTTGATTCGAGAAGGATCTGGCTACTGCATACTAGAGGATTATTTTTCCTGAACAGGATAAAATCCTACAATGTTTTGAATATCTTCAAGAGTAATCTTACCAACTTTAACAGTTGACAGGGATATTTTGGTTAAAATTCAACAAAAAGTTTATAAAAAATGACTTAATGCATTTTTTATTTTGTTAGCTTGTTAGTACACCCATTGTCAAATCACACTTCACTGTATGAAAATGACTTACTGCATTTGGCTATAAGTTTGAAGCACTAAATTTTATATTTTAAGTAATTTTTTCAATTAATCATTGAATGCCATTTGATTACCAAACCATCTGATTTACCAAAATCATTGGAAATGATGGCTTTTAATAATAAGTTATGAAATTTAGTTTCACCAAATGACCCTCATATGGAAAAATGAGTTGACCCAGATGCTCGCTTTCTCAATTAGGTCTAAATCGAGTTTATGGATTGAGTTAAGTTTGCTATCCTTGACTTTGAATGCTTTCTCACCAGTAATTTTAACTGCAATGTCAGGGCAAATGCTTATGAATTTCGTGGGTTCATTTATGCTTTAGTGGGAGTTTTTCCTAACTGTGGGGCCCACCTTGATGTACCTATTGTACATCCATGCTGTCCATCAATTTTTCCCACCTCATTTTAGGTAGGATCTAAATAATAAAGCTTATCCTAATCTTAATTATTTTTTAAATCATTTTAAGGTATGATATAAACAATAAAGCAATATAGCAGATATTCATCTCAAGTGTACTACACTATGGACACCCTGATCCATAGTTCAAATGATAGATTGAATGAGTTCAAGTGATAGACTGAGTGAAAGATGCATAGTTTCAGTACCATGGTCTTGGTATGATCTAGCGGGGGTGGCTAACGGTGAAGTGTGATCTGACAGTGGGGTGTACTAGCAAGCCTATAAATAAATAAATATAAAGAGTGGACTACATTGTAAGGATTGAATGTCCACCATTAAAAATTTCCCCAGAGCTATGAAAGTTTTGGATAAGCTGATATTTATTTTTGCCCTTCATCCAGATCTATGTGACCTTATTAACAGGTTGGATGGTAAATCAACATTATGGCCTACCATAGGAAGTTTGTAATAGTAGGCATTCAATAACCACTGTTTCTTCTGGTGTGGTCCACTTGAGATTCGGATCTTCTTAATTATTTGGATGGTGTACTAAAATAATCTAGAAAAACTGATGGACGGTGTGGATATACAACATATGCATCAAGGTGGATCCCACAGTCAGGGAAACACCAGCTATTGTGTTACCACCTAATCCACTCCCTCAAAACGGGCCCTCAAACCGAAGGTACGATTTAGACGAACTAATAGTAGACCCTGTTTCAAAACGACGTACAAACTGGAGGAATCCCCCGGCAAACCCTCGTCTTCCAGACCAAACTCGACTTCCCTCTTTCTCCAAAACTCAGGTATGCGCAATACGCACCCTTCCCCACAAACCAAAGGAAAGAAAAATCCCACTCATCTCATTTCCTCTCTCTCCCACTCATCTCATTTCCTCTCTCTCTCTCTCTCTCTCTCTCTCTCTCTCTCTCTCTCTCTCTCTCTCTTTTCTGTTTGGCTTTCAACTTTCTAATCCCTATCGACCGCTTGCATTTGATATTATAATGCTCACATTCTTCACAGCAGGGGTTAGCAGTCATGGGTTCGATCGGTTTGAGATTTTTCAAGTGTCTACGTCTGTCTTCTCAATCGACAACCCGCCCTTTCTTTGCCGGTACGATTCTCATCAATTCCTTTTTCATGATTTCGCCGTCATGTTGTAATGTCTTCTTTCCTTAATACTAGCATTGGGGACGCCGTGCCTTATCTTCAGAGCAGGCACTCTCTTAAAGGAATTCAATCGTGAGTGAAAGAGGCGGACGTCTCCCTCTGCAATGTGAAGAAAGCCTAGCTTTCTTTCTCAATAGGGGTTTAAAAAGTGTTGCGAGTGAAACCGGGAGCTTGCCATTATCAAATCAGGAAACAAACTATGCTTCCGGTTGCAGAAGTGCTTTGACTGTGTAGGCAATTGTGCAAAGACAATGTGGAATAACCATCACCATTTTTTTTGGGAAAGATGAATAACCATCACCATATATTTGGGTATACATGAAAAGAGGGAGGAGAATGAGACACAAGATATATGTGGTTCGTCACATCATGACTACCATAGTGGCAAATCTTGTTCTCAGCAATTTCTTGGCTCAGGGATTTCTTGGGAAATTTTCAAAATTTTATGTTTTTCTGGCGATATTATAGGGAAAATCTCACAGAAATTAAAATAGAAAATGTTTATTGTAATCAAATAAATAATTTTAAAAGTGTAGGTATAAGATGATTCATTTTAACTGTTAAACAAGTTTTACTTTAAAACTGTGATAATTTCATGATAAAATCACGAGAAATTAATAATTGCCAAGACTTTGAAAATCCTGCGGACATATTTTGAGATTTTAAAAATCTTGATGATATTTGCCATAATGGTGACTACATCCACGGGTAGCACTGACAAATAATTCCACTAGCAAAATAGTAGTCTATTACATTGCGCATATGGGAGTTTCGATATAAGAGAGGACTTTCTCACCCATATAGTAGTCTATTACATTGTGCATATGCGAGTTTCAATATAAGAGAAGACTTTCTCACCCATATAGTAGTCTATTACATTGCGCATATGGGATTTCCATGCTCTTATTGCCAGTCCCCATCCTGGATAAAGGAGGGTAGTGTCGGCATCAAACTTATGGGAGTTTGGGCAGTCAGTGTCAAACTTATGCCATGACCTTCATCATGAACAAGGTATTCCATTACAGATACGGTGGGTGTGACAGCTCGATTGAAAACCATTACCGTTATGGGCCATTATGGGGCATAACGATTGGAATGGCCCCATAACGGCCTGTTTTTTTCTTTGAAAAAAAATGGGAAAAATCTCAAATATTTAGAGGATTCCAAATATGTGTTCTAGTTTGTTTTGAACATGTTTTATGGGCCATTATGGGGCATAACGATCGGAACGGCCCCATAGCGCCTTTTTTTTCTTTGAAAAAAACGTTGGGAAAAATCTCAAATATTTAGAGGATTCCAAATATGTATTCTATTTTGTTTTGAACATGTTTTATGATGATGTAATGGTTCACTTTTTGGTAAGAATGTTGTGGCGGTCTGTCCAATGATTTTATTAACCTAGCAGGCTTAGATTGACTACAAAACTCGTATATTCAATTTTCTAAATATCTAATATATGATTCAATGTAAATAAGAATGTAATAATGGGACAATTATTTTTATGTAATGCCAACTATAAAGTAAACCCATAAGTCAAAAAAGAAGTGATAAAAACTAAAATGATGTCAATGCCCAAAGGACAAACATAAAAATGCAAAAATATTATAATTTATACACCAATCAATGTCACTATCACCACCACAATAAAAATTGTGCCGACTATGGTTGCTCGACTTGTATATCGTGATCAACCAATTGTAGTGGTGGAAGCTCGACTTGTATATCGTGATCAACCAATTGTAGTGGTGGAACGGGTACCAAATATCTATAATAACCAAAGCTAAATGGAAAGACCATGTTAATGAAACCCGATAATGATTGACCACGATAGTCAAGGCCACTAGACATCTACTATGTCGAACCAAAGCAATGTTGTCATAATTGTTATTGTATTGTAAATTGCAATAGGGGATAAATTGTTTCGTATTGTGAATCATATCCTAAAGCATAAGATTTTTTCCAATTTTCTTAAAAAATATCATAATTTTTTTAAAAACAATTGTAAATAAATGAGAAAAATAGAAAACAAATCAATCATCCATCTTCTCATGAATATGCACAAAAAAGAAGTACTAATCATGATATTATCATGTGATCAATTGTATACTATCATCCATCTTCTTTCACTATAATTGTTTTCCAATAAATTCTTAAATTTCTCTGCGACACATCACCCTCTTGTGAACATATTGCTATGTTTTTTTTTTTTTTTTGGGTTAGGTGATGTTTCATTCGGAATACACATCACCAACAACTTTTTCCACAAAAATTGCATTTGAAATGAAGGTTATTGTTCTCATCCACCTTTGAGAAATAGTCCCATGTAGATCGTTATTCTTAGTTGTGGACTTCTTCCCCATCTTCAACAACGTCAAAACATCCCCACCTATTATGAAAAAAACAATTATTTAGCTAAAAAAATAGGTATATAAATCTTTAAGATTGAAAAGAATCTTAAAGAAACAACAAACAAGAAAAAATCATCAATATTGAGTATTTTCAACGTATTTATCCTAAAAGGGGAAAAGATAGGAAAGAAAAAAGTTTAGATAAGTATTTTATATTATTTCTGTACCTATTTCGTCAGTGAGGTGGGCCGCTCGGTCTATATGTGCAGAAGCTGGGCGGAGCTAAGGAATGAAGGCTTATTGTCCTAAAGGGGGTGATTAGGACCAAATAATAATTATGCCTTTTAAATCCAATTGCTTAATTTAAACTTATCTGCCATTCAAGCTAAGTAGAGCAATATAACATTAAGGCTTCCGAGCCATTAATGGGTCCAATCACATAGACTATAAATCATATTCCTATGAAGCAACTAGTTTATAAACAAGATAATGTACATGTGTGTGGGATGTGATAACTATCAACATCTAGCATTCATCTAATCATGCATACGTATAAATCATATAAACAATTACATAAACATAATTAAACAAGTACTCAAAGATACCAAACACAAGCATGTATAGTGGTTTGGTTTCCCTACTCCACTCCCGGCGGACGCACTCATCCCATGAGTGTGCTGGAATTCACTATCTGATGTTTTAAATCAAGTTCACCTCTAACCTTTACAATTCTACTTAAGGACTGGCTCCATCAGAAACTTACGTGGTTTTCTATAGGCTTGCCATGTACCTCGATCTTGGTCTAAAGACCTATGTTTACATATGAGCAGTTTCTTGTTAAAGAACTCATGGTAAGTGATATGGATTGAGAAATTTCAGGTCTAACTTCATTTACTTGTGTCTGGTCCTGATAAATGGATACAAACTCAAACATTTTAGGTTCTTGGTATCATTTGGCGTACAAAAAATGTCCATTTTAATGGTTTTGATGTTCTTGCCTGGGTGTAGTAGCAAACTCTCTTTGTAGATGACACTTGTTTAGTAATGATTTCACGTGGTCCTCAATTGCATGTTTGAATTAATGTTCTAATGGAAATGGGAAGAGGAAGTTGTGAGAGTTAAGAATTGGCATAGAACTTGGTATGGATGTATCTATTCTCAAACAAGCTTGTGCAAAGCTCTCTCTTTTTGAAGTATTTATGTCTGAATTGCCAAATCCATGTAGGAGAAAATAATAATTGCATCGCTAATAAGGGTGTATGTGGTTGCACCAAAGATCATGAAATTTCATGGCTAATCAGTCTAATTTGGTGCAAAATTTCATGATATCATGAAATTTGGTGCAATAGAACATAGCCTAAATTGAGTTATCTATCGAAAACATATAAAATGGTAAGTGGCTATTTGGGTGCCACTTAAAAACGAGTTCATTTCATTTTTCCTAACAGTAGCTTTGTATTGGAGAATCTTTTGTTAGAATAAAAAATCTTGATGACAAACCATTTGTATTGACTATATTTTTTTATACCTAATTATTGTTAAATAAAATGACATGAACTCATTTTTCAATGGGCACCCAAAACAGGCTCTAAGTTTCTTTAGGAAATCCACAAGCTCTTAAGGGCTGAAAAGTTTATGGAAAAAATCAAAATGCCACCAAACTGTTCCGTTCTGGTTTGTTTCCAGTTTAGATGTTTTTGGAATACGCAGACACCATCTCCACACGCACCCTTACATGCAGCACATGTATTTTCCCATCAAGTTTGTGGGATATTTGATGCAAGACAATTAACCACTTGCTCTAAAAGATCAAACCGTTAGATCATGGTGAATTAATCCTTTTATCTTATAGCCCAGGCCTCACATCTTATGGGTTAGGACCTCGGCCGAACCCCCCTTGTGGGCCCCAAATCACATGGGTATTGCCTTACACGGGCCGCCCACCCCAAGTGTGTCCCCTCATCCCACAAGCTACCCCACTCGAGCCTGGTGTGAAATGCACATTAATCACCCCTGGTGAGGAGTCTCGAACACGAAACCTTCCCCGTGGGCCCCGCCCACCCCGAGTATGTCCCTACATCCTACAGGGGACCCTACTTGAGCCCGGTGTGAAAATGCCCCTACATTAATCACCCTCGGTGAGGAGTCTCGAACACGAGACCTCTTGCTCTTATACCAATTTGATGCTGGACAATTAACCACTTGCTCTAAAAGCTTGAACTGTTAGAGTATGGTGAATTAATCTTTTTATCTCATAGCTCAGGCCCTACATCTTATGGGTTAGGACCTCGGCCGAACCCCCCCTCGTGGGCCCTAAATCACATGGGTACCACCTCACATGGACCGCCTACCTGGAGTGTATCCCCGCATCCCACAGGCTATCCCACTCAAGCCCGGTGTGAAATGTGCATTAATCACCCCCGGTGTGGAGTCTTGAACACGAGACCTCCCTTGTGGGCCCCGCCCACCTTGAGTGTATCCTTGCATCCCACAGGCGACCCCACTCAAGCCCGATGTGAAAATGCCCCTGCATTAATGTCCCTGAAGATGACCATAGACGAAAGTTAGGGTGCCCACATGGGTGCATTTATTGTGGGCAATTGGCATGGCTTCTTAGCTGTCCATTTCTTTCTGTATGGGCTGGCCTAATATGAAGTGGAGAGCAGCCTATTTTTGGTGTTCAGCCATCTTCATGGTGGGGGACACCTTATGCACTGGTCAGATATGACATGTGTGCTAGATTGGAATCCTATTTCAAATGTTTGATTGTCTTTGCAGATAGATATTACTGCTCTCTTTTTATTTTTTAAGCAAAACATATATTTTTGTGCATTTCTTAGTCGCCTTGTTGACCCTCGAAACATTGTGTTTTAGAACCTATATTTTGAGAATGCTAATCTTGGTTGATAAGTGTTGTTTAATATCTGTAGGCCTGCACAGAGGTTCGCAGTTGTGGCTCTCAACCACGTCATTTGATGAACGTGAAGCAAGCAATGCAGAAGTAGAGGATGATGAATTTTTTAGTAACAACAGAGAATTAGAACCACAGGGTGTAGACCCTAAAAGGGGCTGGGGCTTCCGAGGGGTTCATAAGGTATTATTGCTAGTTTTAGAACCCTGCTATGGCTATTTGAGCTGCTCATCAAGTGGACCCACCATGCATGTGCCATGGGTCCATGGCCCAAAAAACAGGCTGGCTCATTCATCAGGTGAGTCACATGTTTATGGGGAATGTGGACTTTTGGTCAGTTATTTCTTTTGTTGGTATATTTGGTCAGTTAATCGTTCAAATTTTCTTATCCATGTGGCCCACCTGATGACCTAACATGTCTATTGTTGGGCCATGGCACATACAATGGTACAGATCACCAGATGAATAACATGGATCTCACGCACATTTTCCACATTGTCATGTGTGGTGACAGGAGCATATGAAATACTGCTCTAACGAGTAGCCATCATATTTCTTAGTCTTGAACTTCAAAAATATTTAAATTGTGACTTGCAAAGCTATTCTTCATTGCAAGAAGGCTCAAATTGTTGCAATTGCTCTTTGCATAGGCAATTATTTGTGGCAAAATTGGGCAAGCTCCTGTGCAGAAGATCTTGAGGAATGGGCGGACTGTGACCATCTTTACCCTTGGAACGGGGGGTATGTATGACCAAAGAATTGTAGGAGCAGAGAACTTACCAAAACCAGCTCAGTGGCACCGGATTGTGGTGCATAATGAACAACTTGGGGCTTATGCTGTTCAACAACTTGTAAAGAGGTATGAATTGATGGTCTTTGAAAAAAAAACAGAATTTTTACATTCTTGTGAAGAGTTTATTTGAATATTTGTAACAGTTCCCATCTTTATTATTTTATTGCTATTGATTGGTTAATCATTGTTATTTTGTTTCTGGTTCATCTCTTCAGCTCACCAGTTTTTGTTGAGGGGGACATTGAAACTAGAGTCTACAATGACAGCATCAATGGCCAAATTAAAAATGTACCCGAGATTTGTGTTCGTCGAGATGGTATGTCAACTATTTATTTATATCCTTTTATCCATTCTTCTTCATTCAGGATCATCATTTGAAAATTGTTACTCTGTAAGAAGTTGGTTTCTATGGTGTTTTTGCATGTCCCTTGATTACCAAAATTATTAATCCAATGTATCATGATAAATTTACTCCCTTTTCCAGTTGTAAGTACTGACAGAGCAACTTTTTTTTTTTTTTGGAAAAAAAAAAAGACATAGACTTTTTTCGTTTTAATTCAAGTAAATCTTTAATGCTCAATCATTTTAATAATTAAGCATTTCCCATAGATTCATATATTGTTCAGTTTAATCAGAATGCATTTTTTTCTTTGTCAAATTTTCGACATATTTCCCTGTGCTCATTATTGTGAGATCTAAATCCAAATGTACCTTGTTTCAACTTATACTAACTTTGACCAAAAGATCTCTGAAGAAATGCTTTAACTATGTGTTCATTCCTATTATAGCACACGTGATACATTAACGAGGACGTTAGGTCATTGGGTATTTTACCCACATACCTGGTAACTTATATTGGTCCAAATGGTGTCCTGTTAAAGGACATGACAATGGACATGAATGGTTTGTAATTCTGTGGACAAGAAAAGTGAGTTGTGTCTTTATGACTTACGTGATCATGATCAGCCATGATCGTTATAGTTAGATGATATGAAATTGAACATGCTAATGTCACATGCATGACTTGAATTGATTGGAAGGTTTCTCTCTTTGGATAAAAAAGTTGTCCTAATCAAATTGAAAGGAATGTTACAGAGAAAAAAATAATAATGCATATGGATATTTTCATCAGTAAATTAATACCTGACCATATATGTAACTTTACTGAATATGGATTCCATAGAATCCCGAGAGCTGCATCCAGTACATTGAGCATTCCTTCAACAGAACAAGAACTACATAAAGGACTCATAACCGAAGAATGCTCCCATCCTTCCTTTTTATTTAGAATGCCCCAATATAGATCGTAACTAATATTCATCGTATGAGGATTATGTTGTTTTTTTTTTTTTTTTTTTTTTGGTCTTTTTGATGCATATCAACAGATATTAGTGCAGAGACAGAGAGGGAGCAATGGTGCAGCAAGGTGCCCTCCAGCTGGTGATATGACAGGAAATCTTTTTTATTGATATTTGAAAAGTGATGATTTTATCATCAAAAGTAAGGCAAACACCAAAGAAAGAAAACAAAGCAAATTACAAGGAAAACCAAGAAAAAGATGACAGAGAACACTCGGCAAGAGCCTTTATATTTGAGACCTATCCCATTGCATTTAATTCGCCCTTCTAAAGACCTTGGAGGCCAGCTCACTATGATTACAGAATTATCGATTATTCCTCTCTCCCCATAAGACCCAAATACCTGCCAACATGGATAACCTCCAAATCAACCTTCCTTTTTTCTTACTTCACCCAATTGCCAAGCCATGAAGAAAATCTCGAATCTCAATGGATTCCAACATCACCCATGATACTATGAAGATTGCAAAGAACATCTCCCACATTTCTCTGGCAAAGGAACAATAAATAAAGAGACAATCAACCAATTCCACATTCTACATGCACATCACATGACAGGAAAATCTTAATTCTGACTTCCTGCTAAAACCATTAGATCCCTGTTAATCCCTTCCCTAGCAAGAGCCTTTGTGTTCGAATTCGCTTCATGATGGACGTGAGAGTATGTGATCCCAATACCTGTAATCAGGGCTCTCTACTCTTCCATAATGTCTCGTTCCTCCATGGGAAATAGCCAGAATAGGCTCACCGGATTACTTTTGCATAGTCTCCCTCTGTAACGAGCAGTGTGAAATTCTGTGCAGGCAAGCATTTCAAGCTTCCTGAAGGAAAGTGGCGGATTTGGCATAGTTGGAATAACTGTGGCTGGTCAGGCAAGAAAAATAAAAAAGAATAGTTTATTGACTCTCTATTGTGAACCCAAAATAGTCCTCAAATCCAGTCAGACGCAGTTTGCCTAAAGAACTGCCATCAAAGTTCAGTTTGAACTGACCCTTGCCGGAGCTTTCCTACTTTCTGGAGTCCTTCGGGCTCTATATCCGCTCCTAATAACTTCATCCCACTTGCAGATCCCCAGTTGTCTTCTTATCCACTAAACTTTCTTGATTATAAGCTCGCAGACTCGACACAATCCCTTCATTAAGTTGCTATTCATTCTGCAGAAAATCCTTCCATTTCTTTCGAGCAAACCACTTCACTATGTTGCTTGGACTGTGATTTTCCATAGCAAGTAACGAATTGCAGGGGTAGCCCGTTCCACCACTCAAAGAGAAGGGATTCCAATGATCTTGGAACTACCCACAGATGAAGAGACGAAAGGAGAAAGAGAGAGAGTATGTTCCTCATTGTAACACATTGTGCATTTATTCGGGAATTCTTTTTAAGTGTTCGATGGTATGGATTTTGTCAATACCACTGTCCATCTGAAAGGCAGTGAAAGGGAACCACATCTGTGGAACAATAATTGCGACCAAGGTATTCCGTAACGGTATCGCTGGCCATAACGGCCACCACCGTTACCTTTACGATATGGGTCATAACGGCCGTTATGGTCTCTTTTTTTATTGAAAGAAAAAACTCGAAAAACCTATATATGCCTTGTAACATTGAAAAAAATCTGAAAATCCTATATCTACCCCGTAACAAACCATTACATAGCCATTATGACCTTTACAGGGGGTGCAAGGGGCCGTTAACGGCAGTTACAGATCATTTTTAACATAACGGCTGTTACGTTTGTTACGACCCTATAACAGATAACGATTACCACCATTACCTTTACGTAACGGCCTTTATGGCACACCATGGTTGCGACATTCATGCTTTTGTCAGTTGGCAGAATATGGAAGGGCCACAAAATGGTTCTAGAGTACAAATTCGTTTATCCTGTCCAATATCCTTCATGATTAGAATCCATGTATCCTTCACAATCAGAATTAATCAATGACTCAGTAGTTTTCCTCTTGCTATTCTCTTCCAAGGTGGGCAACCTACCATCCCTCTCTCAACACATAACGGATGCGGCCATTACGTTCGCAACATCACTCTAGTTCACCCTTGCCATTTTGGGACTATAAGAAACACCACTTTGTGTGGTCATTATGGCTGTCAACGGGTCAGGCCTGGAGTTGGCTTCGGCCTGGATTATGAAATGTTCAGGCTGGGCTGACGGGACGGGCCTTTTCAAAAAAAAATATTTTGCCCAGCCCGAGCCTGGCCCATTTACAGCCCTAATGGTCATAACAATTTGATTGACTTGGGAAAAGTTCAGGCTAAAGCAAAGGAACTTTTATGTATGGGCAGCAGCTGATTTGGGTTTGGGTCAAATCTATATTGAAATTGCGACTGATAAAAGGCTGGTTTTTGGACAGGTTCGGGGATGAGGACAGATGTGGGACAGTCTAGGACTGGTTTGGGTCAATGTTGATATTGGGATTGATAAAAGGCTGGTTTTTTGGACAGGTTCAGGGATGAGGACAGATGTGGGTCAAATCTATGTTGAAATTGGGAGGGAAAGAAGGTTCAAGATTAGCTGTTTTGACTGTTTTCATAGGGTATGATCGGGTGGTTTGGGCTATTATGGGGTGGTTATCAAATGGACAATCCTGGGTATTTTCTGGACAGGTAAGGGACTGGTTAAGGGGTGCAGGCGGACTTAGGAACTAAGCTGTTGGGGAGATCGGGTGTGGTTTTAAGTCAAATCTATGTTTAAATTGGGAGGGAATAAGGTTCAAACCATTTTGAGGGTTTTGATGGGGTATGATTTTATAGGATGGGCGGTGTATAAACTATAAACTGGTTCTGGAAAATTGGATGAACAGGGAATGGGATTGTGCGTTTGTGGACTCGAAGTTAGTTGCATGATCCTTCTTATAGATGCCACTCCCCTGCAAATCGCACCCGCTCCTGCTTCTGCTGCTTAGCTGTTTATAAGTGCTAATATTTTAAAAGTTGTATTAGATGCTTCCCCACTTTCTGCTTGCCACTTTGGCTCACACTTTCTGCAACCAATGTTTTCCGTATAGTTATCGCATAACATATGACACCCTTGGGATACGGATACATATCAGTTAATGGATGGGATATATTGGTTGTATCGCGTAATGTATCGTTGTTGTTGGGAAACATGGAAAACATTAGGAAATTGGTCAAATTTTTCAATGAAACTTCAGGAATTGTTAAAAAAGACATCAATATACACTTAGAAATCAAAACATAACAAAAAACAAGTACACATAATAGGTTTCTTTTGTATGGGGTCTTAATCTATGTGTTATCTAAATGAACTGATGTAAGTATATTCAAAGTCTATTCATATAATTTATAAATGTAAGAAGAAATGCATGGAAACACAAGCAATACATTTAAAAGGAAAATAGAAGCAGAAAACTAGAAATATCTTGTGAATAATGAGTGGTTGTGGCTCATACTCACATAGAGTTGTGCGGTCGCTCAAAATCATCATCTCCACCTCAACGGGGTTGGGCATAGTACTACTGCTCCACAAACTAACAATATTATACCAAAGTCACAATAGAATGATACCAATTAAGATACTCACTAACATGATGCTAGTACTCATCCTCTTTGATTTGAGAAGATTCGGGAATTTTTTTATTTTTTCCCAATTTTCCACAAATCGGTCCATCTCCCCCCCAAATTCCAAAATTAGAGTGTATGTGATGATGATGCCATCAAACACTCCTGAATTCTCTGAAATGGGGGCCAATTGATTGCTGATTGAAATAAAATTTTGAAAAAGAAATAATTTAACATTTTAATTAAAAAATATTTTTCCTGTAAAATCTCCAAATTAGCAAGAATCACTAGATTAGGTTATATACATGTTTGATCTTGTGTTTGGACGCATTGTAATTGATTTGTGAGAAATTGAAAATTTTCGATTTTTTTTTTTCAATTTTCCGCAACTTGGCCCATCTGCCCTAAACCTTGAAGTCGAAGCTCCAAATTCATGATTTTTCATGCAAAACATGAAGAATCATAGATTTATAACCATTTGACATTGATTTAACATGATTTACAAAAAAAAAAAAAAAAAAAAGAGGATCGAAAATCGAAAATCCTCACCAGATCGAACAAGTGATATATATTAGCACTAACTATGCATTTTGTATTGCACAAGTGGGATACATAAGATATTGTGGGATATATCGGCCGATATCATTGATATTGAAAACACTACTTCATTTCATGTTTGGAGTGCAACATTGTAATCACTTTGGGAGAAAATGAATTTTTTTAAATTTTTCCCCAATTTTCTCCAAATCGGGCCACCTATACTCAAATCTCGAAATTGAAACTTAAAATCCTTGATTTTTCATGCAAAACATGAAGAACCAAAGATTTTTTATGATTTCACACCCATTTTATATGATTTACACAAAAAATTATCAAAATGAAAATTTACTCACCAAATGAGAAACGACCCCAAATGCAAGATAATCTTGATTCTGATTTTGAATGTTGGTTTTTCTCCCAAATCCAAGTAAAGGATGGACCGAAATCCATCCACTAATAGGTTAAAAGAGAGAAATCCAAAGAAAAATGGGAAAAAAAAATTTTCATTTTTTGGGAAAAGCGGCTTGCATTTCCTATGAAGTATCTGTCGATATCGACAGATATCATCAATATATTGTAAAAACCTTTTAAAAAAAAAAAAAACGTCAATATCACACGATATCTCGTGGTATTGCTAATACAGACCGATACTTTGCGATATCCTGTGATATTATCGCCAATATTCGGGAATCTGATCTTCTTCTTTTTTTCTTTTTTTTTGGTTATTACCCATCAATTTCGTATCACTGACATGCGATATCAATAATATCGGCTGATTTATCGGCCGTTATTATCGATATTGCAAACACTGGTGGGAGTGATATGAGATTTCTACTTACTATCGATAGTGCCTTTTGAGATTTCCAAACCACACCAAGGATTCCTCCAACCCAAGCATGGCAGCCAATGAACTTCAATAATCTTTACATTGTATTGAAATTTCATTCTTGTGAATTCCATCAGTCGTCTATTTTCATTCTTCCATCTCCATTTACTGATAACACGAAAGTCGTGTAGAGTTGTCGCTATTCTCTGCTCATATAGTGGTGGGTTCTTGGATCAGTATTTGTGTTATATAGTGTGATTGACTTTGATTTGTTAGATTGATTTGAAATTCAGTTAATATTTTGGACAAGTTTTTCCTGGATTTGATGTATTTTCTTTGACTTGCTTCTTATGGATTGCACTTGCAGGCAAGATTCGTCTAATAAAGACTGGCGAAAGCGTAGGCAGTATATCCCTGGATGAACTAAGTAATGTTTTATCCCTTGTAATAATTAATATTATTGTCATTATTGCCGTTCTCATTGTAATCGTAACGCATTCAACTGCTTATGGCAGGGGATGGATTATTATAAAAAGAGCTCAGCTACACATTGTCGAGAGACTTAAAACAGCAGCATCATGGTGAAAAGAATGTTAAAAGTTCAGTGACCCAAGATTGCATTTTGGTAGCGGTGAAGCATTAAATTTTGGTAATGAATTTGTTTCATTTAGCTGCTCTAATTTTTGTAACATGTTGTTTGATGTGGGTAATATAAATACATTCCAAGGAGGCTTGGGTTATCCTTGGGTCATTCTATCACAAGGAAGCTTTGAGAGCGTATTTGCATGCCACGGCTCTGATTGATTTGGATACAAGTGACAGGATCCATTTGTTTTGAATGGGGAGATTGATTCAACCAAAAAAAAAAACCTGGATTTGTTTTTCCATGGTGGGGTCCACTAGAGGTTTTTGATCATCATGAGTGTCTTCAACCCGAATTAGGAAGGCCTATGGTAATTCAAGATTTGGAGAGCACCTTTAAATGCCCTACCATTTGCCAATCTCTTCCTAGTATTGACATGTAAGAGGAACATGTGAGTTGGGTTTTTGAATTTTAATTGCACTGGCCATGGAGCTTTTTTTTACATTAGAGGCTTGGTCCTGTAGTATGTGGATTACTAAAGTGAATTTGTAGTCCCTTTTTACCATCCATATGGTTGATTTGAACCATTAATTAGGAAGGTCCCAACATGAATAGGCCACGTCCAAAGTAGGAGCTGCGAAAATGATCTTAGCCATTCAACCTATAGAAATCATAGAGTTGCAAGTGGTTTGTGGCATATCCTTTTTGAAATGGCAAGGATCATTTTCCTAGAAAAAAGGACCATCCCATCCAATCAATGGTGGGCTCTACCTTCTGAAGTGGATCTTACACTGATCCACGTGGCCCAACTGGCATACCTTGATTTCACTGTACTTGTTGGGCTATATGCAATATACATATATATCATTTTAATGTAGAATTGTTGGTTAATGTGGTGAGTGTGGTTATACATGAAATGACATTTCCATGCAAATGGGACTTGATTTAGATGGTTAGTAGCACAAAATTAAGATAGATTTTGATGATCTGGCAGTGTGATGGTTGATACGCAGGCAATTAGAAATTGCATAGTTGGGTCCCAGTTACAGGATAAAAGCCCATACATCACGGTGGCCCCTTGGAGCTCCTGCCACCAGCCAATGGCTGGTGGTCGGTGCTCTGTGGGCCCCCCCATGATGTATGTGTTTCATCCATGCCGTCCATCTATTTTTCTAGATCATTTCATGGTACCAAAAATGAGGTATATCCCAATCTCAATTGGACCACATGACAGGAAACAGTGTTGAATGAGCGTCGATCATTAAAAACATTTTGGGGCCATAGAAGTTTAGGGTCAAGCCGATTTTTGTTTTTTCCCTTCATCTGGGCCTGTATGACCTAATCAACAGATTGGATGTCAAATAAACAGTACAGTGGGCCTTGGGAGGATTTTAATGTTGGATATCCAATCACTATTGTTTTCCTGTGGTGTGGTCCACCTGATATTTATATCCATCTCATTTTTGGATTAAAGCCCTAAAATGATCTGTAAAAATGGATGAATGGAATGGATGAAACACATACATCATGGTGGGCCCACATCGCATTGACCACCAGCCACCGGGCTGGTGGCAGGGGGAGTAGCCAATCCGTTTCCGTATCCAATCCGTGTCCCTTAAAAAAGCATTACATGTTAATATTTATGAATATGAGAATTTATTATTATAGACCTATTGCATACTTATATTGGAGGATTATTTCAGATCTAGGGATTGGGAGACCCATCATACTAGATTATAGTAGAATGGAGGAACCTTATCATCCACATTGTTGGCTTTATAATTGTTGCATTCCAAATCACCTATTTGAATTGTCCCTTAGTTCAAGTTCGCTATTGATAGGCTACTTTGAAAAGATTAATCGGACGATCTAGACATCTCTACTCATTATGAATGGATAAGAAAGTTCGTTGAAGATGGTTTCAGTTAGCGATGTTTAGGACCGTCGGATTGCTTTGTTTTTTGCACGATAGTGAAGAAGAGTGGATTGAACATAATGGACGGTGTAGATAGGTTTTCCGATTCAACTAGTACAAATGCAACTACGTGCATGGTTAAGGTTTACAAGCCCATTCACTTGGCCCACTAGAACATTCACCAAAGAAGGGCATGATGATCCAAACCGTTGATCTCTTGATACTGTATAAGATACGTTTTTAACCTTTCCATCATGGTGGAACAAAAAGGATGAACGGCGTGGATAAAATCCATACATCACGGTGGGCCACACAGAACCACGTCCTGGACAGAGTCTGTCCCCTACAGGTGCAGGACCCAATCTCGTCCCTTTCAAAGTGAACTTTAGGGACGCGGATTAGTTGCTGACGGGGTGAGTAGCGAGACTCCTACTGAAGTGACGTCACCAAGTTCTGTGGGGCCCACCATGATGTTTGTGTTGTATCCACACCATCCATACATTTGGAGAGATCATTTTAGGCAATGATCCAAATAATGAGGCAGATCCAAGGCTGGAGCGGACCCCACCACAGAAAACAGAGGAGAGAGCAACACCCACCGTTGAAACCTTCAAAAGGTCCACCATGATGTTTATTTGAGATCCAAACTGTTCCTATGTTAACGTAGACATGAAACAGGGGAAAACACAAATATCAGGTTGATCGAAAACTTTCGTGTACCTTAGAACTTTTTAATAGTGGGTGTTACTCTCTCCACTTTTTTCTGTGGTGATGTCCACTCCAGCCTTGGATCTGCCTCATTCTTTGGATCATGCCTAAAATGATCTCTCCAAATGTATGTACGGGGTGGATACAACACATACATCATTGTAAGCCCATGTAACTTGGTGACGTGAATTCATTAGAGAGTCTCGATACACTGTCAGTAGCTAATCCGCGTCCGAACCAAAGGCAGAAATGGTAAGGACGCGGATTTAACTTAGGCCCTGTTCGTTAAATCTGAAGTCTTAAAGCCTGAATCTGAAGTCTAAATCTTGAATTTGAGATATGACACTTGAATATGAAATACGAAGAAAAAAAACTTTTTGGTAATTATGGCTGAAGTTTGAAAATTTAGTACTGAATTTGAAATAATCTGTTTGCTAATGAATATCTGAAATGTCTTAAATATGTTAATTTGATACATTTGCCCCTATCCTTTGTTGGGAAATATTTTACATTATAAAAAATTATTTTTTATTAAATAAAAATAATATTATTCAATTCAAATAAAATATGATATACTTGATAGAAATTTAAAATATCATTATTCACAAAAGTCAAGGTGTGCCCATACAGGTTTCCAACCCAAGAACTTCCTAGAAAGACGAGTTATATAGCTAGTGTAGATACGTATCATGCGAAGACGAGCGCGGACGCTCCTCGATGTTCGAGTTGGAGATCAAAGTTACATGGGCCCTACAATAATGTATTTATTATATCTACACCGTTCATCAAATTTTTGAGATCATTTTAGAGTATTATCCAAAAAATAAATCATATCCAAAACTCGAATGAGCCACACCAAAAATAACAGCGACATAATGATTTTCACTGTTAAAAAATTCGCAGGGTCCACTATAACATTTATTTTCCATTTAATCTATTCATAAAGTCAAAAGTATTTTGATGAAGAGGAAAAACAAATTTCATATTGATCCGAAACTTCTGCAACCCTAAAAGGATTTTAATGGTAGACAATCAATCTCCCACTGCTTTTTGCAGTGTGGTCTAGTTTATCTTTAGATCTGTCTTATTTTTCAACTCAAGCCTTACAACAAGCTCGCAAAATGGATGGGCAGTTTGAAAATAACAAATACATCATGATGGGACCCCAAAACTTGCTGACATGTACACTAGCCAATCCGCTTCCCAATTCCATCCCAGCCCGGCCGCGGATTAGCTACTGACAGGCTGAGTAGTGAGACCGGCTACTGAAGTAACGTCACCAAGTTTCTTGCCCCACCATGATGTATGTTTTGTATCCACGTCGTCCATTCATCTGGAGAGATCATTTTAGCGCAAGATCTAAAGAATGAGTTAAATTCAAAGCTCCAGTGGACCCCAGCACAGAAAACAGTAGGGGCAATGACGCCCACCATTAAAAACTTCTAAAAGCCACAAAAGTTTTATATCAACCTGATATTTATGTTTTCCTTCTTTCATGTCTTTTTTTTAACGTTTGAACAAGTTAGATTTCAAATAAACATTATGGTGGGCCTTAGGATAGTTTCAACGGTGGGAATCACTCTCCCCACTATTTTCTATGGTGAGGTCCATTACAGCTTTTTATCTGCCCAATTCATTGGATAATGCCCTAAAATGATACCTCAAAATGGATTGACGGTGTGGATAAAATGCATACATCACAGTGGGGCCCATATAACTTGGTGACGTCACTTCAATGCGCTACTCAACCCGGCCGTTTCTAATCCACCTCCCCAGCACATCCGCTTCAAACGCAGATTGCCTCCTGCCCCCGCTCGAACGGAAGGGCTCTGTGGGTCCCACCGTGATGTAAGTATTTTATCTATGCCGTTTATCATTTTTCTCATAATATTTTAATATGTGATCCTAAAGATGAAGTAAGTCCAAAGCTCCAATGAACCACACCAAAAGATGCTGCAGTGATAATGACATCAACCGTTTAAACCTTTTAAAGGGCCACTGTGATGTCTTTTTTTACCATCCACTTATTCATTAGGTCAGGTAGATGTGGATGAAGTGAAAACACAAATATCAACTTGATCTGAAACTTCTCCAGCTCCCAAGAAGTTTTTAATATTCCCACCTTGTGGTCCAATCAATCATTGGACCTGCTTCTTTTATTAGCTCACACCTTAATTGATCTGAAAAAGTTGATGGACTGTGTGGATCAAACACATAAATCATGGTGGGGCATAAAAAAGTTTCACAGGTTAAAGGTTGATTTTATATTTCACAAACAATTTAAAAGAAAAAATTATCATATTTATTTGAAAAAGAATACTTTAGGAAGCAAAAATTTTTGTTTAATGAAAAATCACGGAGTGCATTACGCGTTCACCATTAAGCCAGACTCCTATCACAGAAAAAATTCAGTGAAAAACCACTTAGCGCTTTCCGTCTTCTGCGTTAATAACGCATTAACAAACACCACTAACCATGGAAAATTTTTCCTATTCCGCGTTAAGTGAAAAATTCAGCGTTAACAAATATGACCTTAGTGGATGTCAGAAATGGAAACGGACTGGCTACTCCCCCTGATACCAGCCAATGGCTGATGGTCAGTGCTATGTGGGCCCCACCATGATGTACGTGTTACATCCATATGGTCCATCTATTTTTATAGATCATTTTATGATATGAGACCAAAACTGAGATACATCCCAATCTCAAATGGATCACATGACAGGAAACAATGTTGAATGAGCGTCGGCCATTAAAAACATTTTGGGGGCCATAGAAGTTTTGGATCAAGCTCATTTTTGTTTTTTCCCTTCATCTGGGCCTGTATGACCTAATCAACAGATTGGATGTCAAATAAACAGTACATAGGGCCTTAAAAGGATTTTAATGGTGGATATCCAATCACTATTGTTTTCATGTGGTGTGGTCCACCTACGATTTATATCCTACTCATCTTTAAGATCAACCCTAAAATGATATGTAAAAATGGATAAACAGAATGGATGAAACACATACATCATGGTGGGGCCCACAGAGCATCAACCACCACCTGCGGGGCTGGTGGCAAGGGGAGTAGTCAATGGGAAATTTCCAACTGTACGAACCATATATGGCCCATTTCCGAGACAAAGCCAACCTCATTTTACCTTCCAAGAATAAGCCGCTGTACGGACGACTTGGCAAAGGCCGAAAATGCCCCTGCATTTCCACTTCAAGTCGATGGGTAGGTGCCCAAGGCTGGGCAATATGGCTACGGATTAAAACCGTAGCCATAACCGTAGCTATTGTGAAAAAAAGGCCTAGATGGCTGTGCAGTGGTGCTGCCAAGGTGCGGTACTGCCGCCTAGTTTTTTTTTTTAATTGGGTGGGTCCCATCGTGGGCACCACATAATTTTTAACAGCCCTACACTTAATGTTTATGATTTTGGTGGGCCCCACATCCACCTGTGTACTTTTCTTTTTTCTTTTTTTCCATGGATAACTTTATTATGCATACATTTTTCTGTGAAGCTAATTGATTATGAAATGCATGGAAAAGACCGTGAAGTGAGGTGAATTGACCTTGAAATGCATGGAATTGACGCGAAATGCTTGGAAATGACCATGAATCAACACGGAATCGCCGAGAATGACCGTGAAATGCATGGAAATGACCGTGAAGTGGATTGAATTGACCGTGAAATGC
Source organism: Magnolia kwangsiensis (assembly GCA_037074715.1). Lineage (NCBI taxonomy): Eukaryota > Viridiplantae > Streptophyta > Magnoliopsida > Magnoliales > Magnoliaceae > Magnolia > Magnolia kwangsiensis. The sequence goes on along the minus strand of CM073573.1, from coordinate 152,178,718 downwards.
ATGGAAATGGCCGTGAAGTGAAGGGAATTGACCGTGAATCAACACGGAATCACCGGGAATGACCGTAAAATGCACAAAAATGATCATGAAGTGAAGCGAATTGACCGTGAAATGCGTGGAAATAACCGTAAAGTGAAGGGAATTGACCATGAAGTGCATCGAAATGACTGTTAATCTAAACGGAATCGCTGAAAATGACTGTGAAATGCATGAAAATGATGGTGAAGTGAAGTGAATTGACTGTGAAATGCATGAAAATGACCGTGAAGCGAAGGGAATTGACCATAAAATGCATGGAAATGACCGTGAATCAACACAAAATCACCAGGAATGATAGTGAAATGTATGAAAATGACGGTGAAGTGAAACGAATTGACCGTGAAATACATGGAAATGATCGTGAAGTGAAGGTAATTGACCGTAAAACGCTTGGAAATGACCGTGAATCAACACGGAATCGCCGGGAATGATTGTGAAATGCATGAAAATGACGGTGAAGTGAAGCGAATTGACCGTGAAATGTATGGAAATGACCGTGAAGTGAAGGGAATTGACCGTGAAATGCATGGAAATGACCGTGAATCAACACGGAATTGACGGGAATGACCGTAAAATGCATGGAAATGACCATGAAGTGGAGCGAATTGACCATGAAATGCGTGAAAATGATCGTGAAGTGAAGTGAATTGATCGTAAATTAACATGGAATTGCCGGGAATGACCATGAAATGCATGGAAATGGGCGTGAAGTGAAGTGAATTGACCGCTTAGTGCGCGAAAATGGCCGTGAAGTGAAGTGAATTGACTGCGAAGTGCGTCGAATTGACCATGAATCACCACGGAATCGTCGGGAATAACCGTGAAATGCATGGAAATGACGGTGAAGTGAAGTGAAATGACTGCGAAGTGCGTGGGAATGGCCGTGAAGTGAAGTGAATTGACCGTGAAGTGCATCGAATTGACCATGAATCAACACGGAATCGCTGGGAATGACCGTGAAATGCATGGAAATGAAGTGAAATGACCGCGAAGTGCTTGAAAATGGTCGTGAATTGACCGTGAAGTGCGTCGAATTGATCGTGAATGAACACGGAATCGCTGGAAATGACCGTGAAATGCATGGAAATGACGGTGAAGTGAAGTGAATTGACCGTGAAGTGCGTGGAAATGGCCATGAAGTGAAGTGAATTGACCGTGAAGTGCGTCGAATTGACCGTGAATGAACATGCAATCACCGAGAATGACCGTGAAATGCATGGAAATGACGGTGAAGTGAAGTGAAATGATGAGGGTCGAATATTGCATATAAGACCCCAATAATTTTTAGATTTTACCAACATGATAATGCTTAATGCCATAGTTTAATTGTGTTTTGTTGTACGATGAAATAAAGAGCGTTGATTGAAAAAGCGTATTAAAAGCATGGATTTAATGTTCCGTGGATACCAGAGCAGGGAACGGACTCCAAAGGACTAAGATTGAAGAAATTACATGCCAGGGATCCGAGGAAATCAAGCTGTTTGCATTAAACGGGCCCGAAAACCAGCCAGAATGAAAGATCACAGGGTTCCCACCATTTGATCGGTTTGAAACTTTATACATGGGATGAGGGCCATAAATTAACCGTACACATAAAATTTCAGCCATTGGATCACTATAGAAGTGCCCCAACCGACAAATCAGACCATAAACCATTGATTCTGTGCCCACCTGATATCTGGAACTGCCTCAACTTTGGTTTCGACAGTTAAAATAGTTTGATAAAAGGAATGGATGGATTGGATTTCATAGAAACATCACAGTGGATCCCGCACGTGTACATGTGCGTACACAGTGTATAGAGTCGCGCCGAGCACGAGACCCACTGACGCAGTCAGCAGCGTTGACCCGCACTTCGCCCGCGACCATCTTCAAAAACGGAAATTTTTGTTTTCGTCCAGCGTAACGAACAAAGGCGGCTGGTTTTGCGAAAGTTAGTGGGCCCCACACGTGCCCCGTAAGCTCAATCCAAACCATCCACCGTGTAGACAGCCATGAGCACTACAAAACCATGTTTAAACTTTTTACTCATGCAAATACACGTGTGCGTTACAGAGGCCACAAAAGGGCTGCCCTGGGACATTCAAAACTGATCCTTTTGTGATTTCTTCTCTGAGTCGCGCCAATGGATGTTCAAAACCACTCATTCTTTACTGAAATTTCATCCTGAATGTAATGGACGGAGTGGATTTTTCAGAAAATGCTTCTGTGGGGCCCACCAATCACAACAGCGAAATGGTACGAAAGGTTTCGCACATCCGCGAAAACTGATTTTTTCAGGCGGTTGTGGCCCACCATCTTTGATCGTATGGCAGATCTGAACCGTCTATCATATAGAGGACCCAAGAAAGTCCTAAGGGACGATGTTTCTTTAAAATTTGAGCGAGAAAAGTGGTGTGTTTCGAGGCACCGAACTTGGCTGCGAAAAAGCTTTAGTTGGGCATGCATAGCTTTCCAAATCTGATTCAAATTCGATTTTCACCACTCCAGCAACTATATAAAGAGGTTTTGGACGTGGGGAGCATTCATGGAGAGCTAGGAAGGAAGATCCAGAGCCAAGGAGAAGAAAGAGAAGAGAGAGAGAAGAAGGAAGAAGAGAAATAAGGGAGATGTTTTTAATGTTTTATATTTCCTTTTTCCTAATTAATTTTATGGATAGCTAATTCTTCTTAACTAGGGCTGAGATGAAGCCCCTAATTTGATTGACTCTTGTTTATGTTAAATTTATTTTAATTGGATTGATTTGTTTCTTTTTCTAGTGTGCTTTCATGAGATTGTCATACTTCTCCATTCTATGAGCTTGACCAAAGTCTAGATATGGATGTTGTTTGTAATATTATTCTAGGTGCTTGTGTCTGACCATGAACAGGTCTCCTATAGAGGAAGAAACAGGATTTACATCTCTCCATGCTTGACCATGGATGGAAAGACGTGATCCATCTGCTTTAAAGGATTATCCATTCTGTGTGCCCGACCAAGGACATAGGATGTGCTTTGTTTATTAAATTTATATCAATCTGAATTAGGATAAATCAACAGGTAAAATAACGGTTATGATAGTTAGGGGTGGATTCGAAAGTCCTAGTCTTCTCATTGATTGGATTTTACTCACTACTCTCAGTTACTTGTTCATTGATTTTTGTTTAGTTTTCTTAATCATTACCTAAACTCTTTGTTGGACTAGTTAAGAAGAGTCTTAAATTTCAAATTGTGACAACCAGTCCTCGTGGGAACGATCTCGTAATACGTATCATATCTACATCTGATTTGTATACTTGCGAGTTAAAATCATTTAAATCAGATTGGTTTAAATTAAAACATCATGAAATGACTGCAAAGTGTGTGCAAATGGCTGTGAAGTGAAGTGAATTGATCGTGAAGTGCGTCAAATTGACCCTGAATCAACACGGAATCACCGAGAATGACCTTGAAATGCATGGAAATGACGGTGAAGTGAAGTGAATTGACCGCGAAGTGCGTGGAAATGGCCGTGAAGTAAAGTGAATTGACCATGAAGTGTGTCGAATTGACCGTAAATGAACACGGAATCGTCGTGAATAACCGTGAAATGCATGGAAATGACGGTGAAGTTAAGTGAAATGACCGCGAGTGCATGGAAATGACATTGAAGTGAAGTGAATTGACCGTGAAGTGCGTCAAATTGACCATGAATCAATATGGAATTGTCGGGAATGATCGTGAAATGCATGGAAATGGGCGTGAATTGACCACGAAGGGCATGGAAATGGCCGTGAAGTGAAGTGAATTGACCATGAAGTGCGTCGAATTGAACGCGAATGAACACGGAATCACAGGGAATGACCGTGAAATGCATGGAAATGATGATGAAGTGAAGTAAAATGACCGCAAAGTGTGTGAAAATGGCCGTGAAGTAAATTGACCGTGAATGAACATGGAATCGCTGGGAATGACCGTGAAATGCATGGAAATGACCATGAAGTGAAGTGAAATGACCGTGAAGTGCGTGAAAATGGTCGTGAAGTGATGTGAATTGACCTTGAAGTGCGTCGATTTGACCGTGAATCAACACAGAATCGCCGAGAATGACCTTGAAATGCATGTAAATGACGGTGAAGTGAAGTGAAATGACAACGAAATGCGTGGAAATGGCCGTGAAGTGAAGTGAATTGACTGTGAAGTGCGTTGAATTAACCGTGAATGAACACAGAATCGCCAAGAATGACTGTGAAATGCATGGAAATGATGGTGAAGTGAAGTGAAATGACCGCGAAGTGCGTGGAAATGGCTGTGAAATGAAGTGAATTGATCATGAAGTGCGTCGAATTGACCTTCAATTAACACAGAATTACTGGGAATGACCATGAAATGCATGAAAATGACGGTGAAGTGAAGTGAATTGACCGCGAAGTGCATGGAAATGTCCGTGAAGTGAAGTGAATTGACTGTGAAGTGCGTCGAATTGATAGTGAAAGAACACGGAATCGTCAAGAATGATTGTGAAATGCATGGAAATGATGGAGAAGTGAAGTAAATTGACCGCGAAGTGTATGGAAATGGCTGTGAAGTGAAGTGAATTGACTGTGAAGTGTGTTGAATTGACCGTGAATCAACACGGAATCACCGAGAATGACCTTGAAATGCATGAAAATGATGGTGAAGTTTAGTGAATTGACCGCGAAGTGTGTGAAAATAGCCGTGAAGTGAAGTGAATTGAATTGACCATGAATCAACACGGAATCGCCGGGAATGACCACCAAATGTATGAAAATGATGGTGAAGTGAAGTGAATTGACCGCAAAGTGCGTGGAAATGGCCGTGAAGTGAAGTCGATTTTTAACCATCGACCCGATGGAATCTTGAAAAATTAATATGTTCGTTGGCTAAATTAACTTCTCCAGCACCAAAATCATATATGGTATGTTAAGTAACTCATTTTAGTTTAGGAGACATGCTTGTTAAATAAATAGATAAAGAAATGAATTAAGAGATAAAAAATTATTTTTATATACTGTATTTTACATAATTATGTATTAGAGAAAAATGTAAGTGACAAAAAGTTCCCGCTATATTTTTGTTTTTTATTAAAAAAAAAAAAAACTGCGGCTGCCGCAGCACTGGGGTAGTGCTGTGCGGCAATATGTGGTTTTTTAGGTTTTTTTCTTTTTGTATTATTTTTTGGGGTCCCATCATGAGGTCTGTGTTATATCCAAACCGTTCATCTATTTGGCGAGCTCATATTAAGGCTTGGGACGAAAAATAAGATAGATCTAACCATCAAGTGGACCACACTGTAAAAGGCAATGGGAAATTGAACTTATACCGTTGAAACCCTTTTAGGGGTCACGGAATTTTTGGATCATTACGAAATTTGTTTTTCCTCTTCATCCAGGTCTTTGTGACCTTATGAATAGATTGGATGGAAAATAAATGTTATGATGGGCCCTACAAAAGTTTCAACGGTGAAAATCAATTTTCTGCTGCTCTCTGTGGAGTGGTCCAGTTGATCTTTGGATATGATTTTTTTTTTTTTTTTTGGATAATGCTCCGAAATGATCTCAAAATATGGATGAACGTTGTGGATATAATAAGTACATAACTGTTGGGCCCATGTAACGTTGATCTCCTTTAAACCGTTCGTACAGCTCGGACTTACGGAAAAGTCAGCGCTCGTCCTCGAGCACCAGCCGATCCGCTTGAAGGTAAAAGTAAGGGGTATTTTTAGCCTTTTGGAAGGTGTCCGTACATCCGGGGCTTATTCTTGGAAAGTAAAATAAGGTGGGCTTTGTCTCGGGAATGGGACATAAATGGGTCGTAAAGTCAGAAATTTCTCGTAGCTAATCCGCTTCGGATTTCCTGCTAAAGTTCGCGGGAAGTTCCGGGATGCTAGGTGGGGTTCACTGTGATGTTCTTGAGAAATCCATCCCGTCCATCCACTTTGAGAGATCATTTAAGGACATGTGGTAAAAAATAAGAGGATACAAAACCGAAGTGGACCATATGAGAGGTAAAACTGGGGAAAGAATTTCCTACCGTTGAAAGCTTCCTAGGCTCCACTTTAAGGTTTATATTCCATCCAAACTTTATAAGGTCATTCCCACTAGTATGAAATGAAAACATGAAAAACATTAGTCTCGTACTAAACTTTTATGACCATAAAAATGTTTCAACTATGCTCACCGATTCCCCACTATTTCTTCTCATGTCGGCCCACTTGAGTGTTAGATCCATGTAATTTTTAGTCATATGTTATAAAATGGTTTATAAAAATGGATGGATAGGGTGGATATATAAAAAATGCCATGGTAGCCCGTCTAGCATCCCACGGCAAGAACTTCATGCGAAAGGCTCTAACAGTAAATCCACGTTGGAAATGGTAATGGCACAGGAAGTGGATTGCGCAGTGAGTAACATACGAAGCCTAGCATAGTGAGTAAACTCTGTGAGGACTACCATAATTTATATATTTCATCCATGCCATCCATCCATTTTACTAGATAATTTTAAGTCTTAAAACCTAAAAATGAAGCATATGCAATCTTCAAATAGATCACACCACAGGAAAAATTGGAATTGAACATCTACCGTTGAAAAATTCTTGGGGACCACATAAGTTTTGGATCAAGCTTATATTTGTGTTTTTCCTTCATCCATGTTTGTATGATCTTATGCATAGGTTGGATGACAAATAAATATCATTGGGGGGTCAGTAAGGTTTCAAAGGTGGAAATCATTATCCCCACTGTTCCTATGGTATGATCCACTTGATCTTTGGATATGCTTCAGTTTTGGCCTCAACCCCTTAAATTAGATAGAAAAATGGATGGACGGTGTGGATAGACCACATACATTCAATGTGGGCCCAACTGAGTTTACTCAGTGTGATGAGAGTGTAGTGAGTAACATAGTACAAGATCTGATTTCAAGAAAAAACTAGCACTGTAAAAGCTTACCTTTTATGCATTTTTTTTTTGAACTGCCTAAAACTTATATTAAGTAGATTTTTTAGGTACAGAAGAGAGTTTTGGACAAAAATACCACTAGTTTTAAATAAAAGCAGCTGAAAAAGTAAAGGTATTTTCATTTTTATTGGTTTGTCCATATAGGTAGATGTCTAGATTGGTAAGGTAGGCTTTTTCGGGTTGAAAAAAGGAAGGTGAATGGAAGGTTGTATCTATAATAAAAAATTACCTTGATTTCAATGGCACGCAGTTGCTGCAAGGGACCTTAAAAGTGCATGCAAGTAACACATGGAAGACAGTCGTGAGTATGTAAATTGGACTGGCTCTTTAGATCACCATGAAGATTGTATGATTGCTAAATCAGGCAAATACATGATCAATGGTGGGCCAGAAGTGTACATGGAATTTGGATGACTGATCATTTTCCATTACATGTATCCACTACCATGATATTTCATAGGTATGTGTTTACATATTCCTATCCGACCTAAATTATAGGCATCCAATGTTGATTCAACAAAGGTCACATGCTTACTCAAACCGGCTCCATACATCAATAGAATGATATTGACGTTGGGCTCGCCTTTGGCATCTAGCGGCCTTAGGGCTGAAAGTCGAGTGGTTTCAACCCAACATTGGGTTGAATTTGGGCAGGATGTATCGGTTCCATCTTGGTCTTGGGCTATACAAACACCAACTTGATAAAACTTGAGTTGAGCTCAGGTTGAGGTTGAGGTCTCAGGTTGCTCGACCCAACCCAAACCCGATCAATATATAAGTTATAAATTATAATTAAGTGTGGATCGTGTATGTTGAAGGCATAGGAAATTCCAATGTCGCTAGGTCTAATTAGGTCACATCATTTTCGATGGCTCAAGATAACAAGATACGCCAGATTTCTCTCTTTCAAATAGATTGGGTGCTATATAACATGACTTTTAAAGGAGTAGTCCTATATTTTAGTTTGTTTGTTTATAAAATTTGAAACTCTTTACAACAAATAACTACAAATACAATTAATAAAATCATAGGTATAAAAAAATAATAATAAAATAAAATTAAAGAAAAGACGTATATCAAAATATAATAGACTAATGTAATAACGAAATTATTAGCAGGTATTCACCCGACCAAGTCCGCTTGAGTTAGGCTTGGTTTGAGAATTCCCAACCCACAATTGGGTTGGGTTGAGGTATAGGAACCTTGGGTTGGGCTAGGGTTGAGTAGCAATCCGACCCAACCTGCCCGACTTTCAGCCCAACCACCCTGGCTTATTTCAATCTCTTTTTCCATCATTTGGCTTCTTGGTGGGCTTGCCTCTGGCATACTGTGGCCTCTTTCAATTCCTTTTTCCATCACTAAGCTTCTTCTCTCCCCCACCTTTCCCAATGTTAGGGTGCTTGGTATACAGGTCTCGATAAGGAACTTAAACCACAATTGACATTGCTCCTACCTTTCGACATTTGGTGCAGATCCATTTCTTTAGAGAGCTTTTTTTACTATGGGGCCGAGAGAAAGAAAAAAGACGGGAGAGCCACTTCTATTGGATCAATTGACAAATGCATTGTTGAGAAAGAGATGATTTTTCACAAATGAAATTAAACATTTGATTCATATAACAGAAAAAACATTTTCCATTCCTTAGCTGGAAAGATATGTGGCCAGTTGAAGGAAGGACTTGACCAAGTGCAGCTATATATGTTGTGGCTTGGATACAGTTGCGGCACCCTATCATGCACGCAACATGTACCTCAAATAAAAAACACCAAAATAGTGGAGCCACCATAAGTTGGCCATTTACTCAAATTGTCATCTCCATTGTTTTCTATGATGTGGCCCATTAGGGTTTTGGATTTGCCTTATTTTTAGGTTCTATTTTTTTTCTTTTTAGCTTTTCTATTTTTCGTAAGTTGCTAAAGATAAGATGGGAGAGATGAAGAGAGGGGAAGCTGGTAAGTATGTTGTTTTCCAAACCTACCTATCTTCTCAATGAGTAGAAACTAAGATAAGTTACTTATGGCATAAGTAACTTATCTTAAGCAACTTAAGATCCAAACAGTAAGTATCATATGGCCATCAAATGTCATTAGTAGGACAATCAAAGACAAGACCTCCAACAAGGAGACTGTTATCTCTAATTAGCACAAAGATATTGTTTTCTCATAGCCCATTTGGACCCTAAAAATAGGATAACATGATGCATTAACTAGGACTAGTGTTATTGCTAATCTGACCAAACATGCTGATTGTAACACCCTGAATTTTTGCCAACCTGGAGTTAGACGTCCTTAGGCTATGGGTCAACCTTATCACTTTCAGAGCTCAATCCCAAAGTCAAAGAAATTGCTTTTCAATCCATTTCCTTCAAAACTCACCTTTCACCACATCATTCTTCAAATTTCTCCAAGTACTTTCATATTAAACACGACTCCTCAAGTTTACATAGTAAAGAACACCAATCCTAGGGTATTAACGATGAAGAACAATACCGAAGTTAAAAATTACCGTGAATAGTAAATAAATGGGTAAAATGGGTTTCGACCCTTAACCTTTTGAAATCTAACAAAATAGATAGGTTAGTTGGATAGATTAGCGTCTCCTACCCAAAATCATATGCTATACGCCATAGAAATTCATTCCGGTTTACAAACTGGCCTTGGAACGCCTCGAACGGAGTCGTGGGCCCACCCACGCTAATCCACAATGATCAAAGGTGGGCCCCACATATTTTTAAAACCTAAGGGACAGGGGGACCACGCCCCATGTGGCCGGCATCGCCGGTTTATAGTTTGACCAGCGAGGACCTCGCCGGTTCGATGGGCCCCACTCGGGCCAGCCTTCGGACCGAAGGTGTTTGGGGGTTAGGGTAGCCCCCTGGTATGTGGGTCGTCCCTTATAACCTCCCCGATTAGGTACTTCCTTCACAAAGTGACCCTCCAAGCTCTCATTTCTCACCAAAAAGCCTGATTTTTGGTAAAAACCACCCCTCCAAACTCTTCTTTCTTTCGTTTCCAAACACCCTCGCTCCACCCTTCAAATCTCATCTCAAACAAAAATCAATAAAGGCTACTTCCTTTAGAAATTCAACGAGAATCAACTAGCGCTGCACTAGTGACCTGTGAAATTCTCACCAATCACTTTCAATACGATCTGCTAGAGTTAAAACGTATACGATAGGTGACGCTATAATACCGTAAAACTTAGGATCAAACTCTATTCCCAATTGCTCTCGGGAGCACCTTGAAACTTTGTATCGGCTCTAGACCGCATGTCGGAAGTCCGATTATCCCGAACTTAGACAATCCTGACCGCCTAGTTGGACTTGACAATCACCTCAAAAATTAAGTCTAAATGATATCCCATGATGATTTTCTTGAGTCCAGAGTGAAGAGTGTGAGAAATGTTAGAAATTAATAAAATTTATGAAATCTGGCACGTGTCGCTTGCGCGACATTTTCTAAGTGTTCTGACCGTCAGAATTTGATCAAATTTTACCCTCGGATCAGGATAGGTGGCCCTTACATGTCAACATACTTGTGGCCCTGATCGAGTACTGGTAGCCGTTGAACTGAAACTGGTCCGCCACGTGCAATCTGGGAACACTACCGGACTAAAAACTTGATGTGATCAGGATCCAGTATTCATGAGTTTAAGTCCGACTGCATTCGGCCAGGGGACCTCCAGAAATGCTCCGTCTAGACGGAACAGTCCGTATTTGGACATATAATAAGTATACTTTGGCCTCAAGTTTATTTTCGTCGCTTTTGGACTTATAAAAATGGCTTAAACCCTTACTCTTTCATTCCATACGAATTTGGAGAGAGAAGAGAGAAAAGAGAGGGAGAAAGAGAGAGAAAGGGAGGGAGATTTGGAGCTCTCTCCTGAGATTCTTCCCTGCTACTCTATGTTCCATAGCCGCCGCTTCTGCACCGCCATTCCGATGTTTTCAGCTCCATTCTTAGGTAAAAAATCCTGACCCTAACCTGATTTGAAGCTTACAATAGTTGTAGTGTTGGTATAGCTAACCCGTTTCATGCCATAGGTACTGTACCCGCCGTTGACGAAGACTTATCGTCTAAATCAACTCCGTTTCACAATTTCTAGTTTAAGGTGCGGATCTTAGATGCTTAGATTACCTGTTTTCAAAGCTTTCAATGCCGTTTAATGGTACATTGTTGACAAGAATGCTATTTGACATGTACAACATGCTGTCCGTTTTTCATTCCGAATACGTACGAAGAATATGAGATTTAGGGTATTTTAGGTATTTGTAGGAAATACTGTATACGTACGTATTTTACCGATATGATTGCCATGGGTATTTGCCGTGTATTTATACTAGTCATGGATGTATGATCTGTTTGGCGAAGAGATTCGCCCTAATGCACATATTGGCCGACATATGCTATGTAGACTAATGTGTGTAGACTAAGTGTTTGTGGAAATGCCTAAATTAATATGATTTATGCTTGCCACATGTTTTGAATATAAGAACATGATTGTTATGTATTAGACATCTCCTTGATATGAGGATCTGTCATATTATATGTTGAAATCAACATACGTCAAGTACGTTGGAGTTGTGTAGTCTAAGTGTTTGTATAAATGTTTGTATAAGTAAGTATTGAGTAAATGAGGGTGTAGATAAGCGTTGAGATAGGATTCTCAACTCTTTGGGTGAAGTATATGATTTCCTCCATGTTTGTTTATTTAAATTGATTTCCTTATATATATGAAATGCTTGTGTATGGTTAAATTGCATATGTTGTATCTTATAACATGTTGCTAACATACTTGAATCACTTGTTATTCAATTCTGTCTATCTCATATGATTACTGATTCACATTTCATGTGCTTGGGGCTATACTCTAGTCCAGGCAGTCGGTAATAGTTTAGAATTCGTGGTCGGATTCTATTCGCCATGAAGGATGTGTATGACAAACTCGAGTCGTACTAGAGTCGTCGACAGTGGTTAGGCCACACGAAGTGCTTGTGCACTTCATGTCGGTCGATTCGACGTGCGCTCGCGCTACTCGGACTCATCAAGTAACCCGACTGACCATTGTATGTTCATCTTTTATTCGTCATAACTGATTGAACCTAGGGTACTAAACTTACCATTGAAAAGCCCCTCTAACCTTAGTACCTCGATCCCCTAAGACTCATGAGCCGGACATGGTGGTATGGGATACCATGGTCGAGCTGTCAGCCTACGCTGGGGCTACAAACCTCCCCGTAGTGACCAGTGAGCACCTTACTCTGAGCAGATTATGGTGATATGGGACACTATATTCTTGCTGTCGGCCTACATTGATAAGGTGATGGGGGAGTGGAGCAACGAGTACGAGCAACAACCCTGACAGCCCTTTGTAATGACCTTGAGTTTATCCTGACACCGCATGGGGGCGACGAGTCCTGATGCAGTCATAAGGATATAAACTAGGCCTATATTGATAAGGTGATGGGGGAGCGGTGCAACGAGTGCGTGCAAAAGCCCTGACAGCCCTTGTAGCAACCTATAAATATATCATCGTATGAGATTACTAGGAGTGACGACCCTAGATAGGATCATTGTTTGGGTATTGATATAAGGAAGGTACCTTAATTTCTCAATCCTGCTGTATGAAAAGGACTAATAACAACTTGGTAATCATTATCCATATCGCATTGCATGTGCCTGAAAGATGTGGAGCACTGCGGGAAGAAAGCATGCCGTGGACGCAGATGGTGCCGCATGAGGGAGTATGTCGGTGAGGGCATCCATCATGTCATTTCATGCATGCATTAACAACAGTATATAGGAATGTTTGATTGTTTGCTTTACTATTAACTCATGATTGATTTGATAACATGTTAATTTTTGCTCTATTATTTCACTGAGTTTATCACTACTCCCACGTTACGGGACGGTGTTTCCGGACACCCACCAGTCCCTATTTTAGTTTCAGATGATGGCGCTGCTTGTGAAGCGGAGCCGGACTTGATGATGATGAGAAAAACTTCTCCTCCGTGTTCTGATTGACGGGATTATAGGGAGGTTGATTAGACGCCTTGACACTTGTCATTTTATATTTTTGGAGCACTCATGTATATTCTTTTCTTTCCATTTTTGGAGTATACATGTATTTAATTAACCTGGTAACATGTTCACACTCTGGAGACTTACAATTAATTATATATTTTATGTATTTATCACAGTCTTCCGCTTGCTAATTTAACTGTCTCTGGAGTATGATATGCTGTTTTGGCTTAGTCTCATTCTTGTTTAATGCCATTCTACAGACAACATGCATTTATCATTATCTATGTTGCATAAGTGACGTTCTGGAACTCGGGAGTTGGGTTTCTACTCGATCCTCGATTTTCAGGATGTTACACTGATGTTTCACACAAATGGGAGATGCAAGGAATTCATCAATTCATCAGGTGGTCTCTTGTCCCATTTAGTTATCAGTTGACCAGAAGCTTTTCATTTAAGATATGACTTTTTGATCATTGGTATTTAGCCATTCATGCATTCTCTAGGAGATGGTTAGACTGGATTGGCTATCAGACAACATAACATACACTCTTAAGGCCCACCTGATGAATTTTACCTGCAGATAATGAGGAAACTTTATCACTAGTGGGTAATGGGGCATTTTAGTAGCTATACAACACTTCTGCTAAATGCCAGGAGATATTAAGGCCACAGAAGGTATTGTGAAATTTTTAAGGGATGTCATGCATCATATGTACTGTTCAGATGCGGTGCCCATGACATGTGTGGAAAAAATTCTCAAGGGTCATCAATAAGATAACTTTTAGGCTTATCATCCAGAAATGATTTTGCTATATTATTGAAATGGTTAATCTCATCAATAAATTTGTTACATTGAAATTTGAATTGTTTCATGGATTAGTATAAATTTGTGACAAATGTAATTTATTCAATTAGTATAGCCTATTTCGAAATATTCATAATGCCTCTTTTATATGGGCATGTTTATTCATTTTCTTAGAATTTAGAATTAATTAATTCATTTATTAAAATAGGTCCTAAGAGACTTTTCTCGGACCGAATAATAAATGTAATATACAAAGAATGGATGGCTGATAGTTCCTTTAGAAAGGCAACACATTGCTCGGGTTCGAATCGGCTTTGGAATAAGTATTCCCAAGCCACAATAAATCTAAAAGAACCTCTCATAAAAGTTCATCCATTTTTGCCGCTTCAGCAGTATCTCTCGTGAAATGAATAGAAAAATGAAGGATGGAAGAATATAGAAACGATGCTTATATCGAGCGAGGTAATGGAGTATTTATTAGGGCATCATTATGATTTTGTTGGAAATGATGTAAGAACATGTGCTGATATGAGGTTTGACTCTCGTTTCGATGATGGATAATTGTTACTGACGTGTTACAATGAGTCGGCCAAAAATGGTTATCGGGGTGTTGATTCATGTAGTTAATTAATATTGCATTGATGAAAGGTCGCATGTCGCTTTCATATTTTTCAAAGAATAAGCGATGTGGGGACAATGTTCATCCATATAGTGGTCATTCCTCATGAGAATCAATCAAAGTAAGTTACATGTGATCTGGATGAATCCGCATGATGTTTTTAAAGATCTGCAAAGATGTACGAAGGAGATTTCTTTATAATACAGTTGAAACACACCAAACAATGCCATGTCATTGTGTAAATAATTAATGGAAGAGTGATGGTGAAGCAACAGTTACAGTATAGGTGGCAAAAGAAGAAAAGAGAAAAACAAGCAGTGTTGAATGATTATAGTAACCGTCAGAACGTGAGAATGATCCAGACGGCCTAATTAAGGCTATAAATAGCAGAGTAATTCAATAGAAATGACTCATCTTATACTAATTAAATTAAACTAAACATCAATTTTCAATTATTAGTCAATTACATTCCGTAGCATAATTATTTTACTTTTTTTGCTAAGTAAATTACATTTCTTAATATAATCTTTTACTTACAGCTTACCATTTACATTATGTAGTGTAATCAGTAACATTAATCAAGTAACTGATTATTTAGCTGTAATTTAAGTTTATGCTCGCCTTCTGATTCAATTCTATATTAGGAAAAAATATTTTGCAGTTTTTTTTTATAACTGACTATAAGAACCATCTTCTCATTTCACTTTATTTGTACAAAAAAGTCCTTCATACTAAAATTTAAGATATAACTCACCGTGAGTATGAGTATGAACTCAACCTTCAGAATACTTATTTTTTTCCTTACATATAGATGACCGATCTCATCTGATACCGATCATACACTGTCAGTCTGCCTATCTTGGGGCTTGGGATAATGATGGTTCGGTTCGAATTAAGTCAGCTCACCGGAGTTCCAACCGTGGAAAACTAAACAACAACCAGATCATCTTATTAAAGTGATTTTTAGGATAATTCAGCAAACAAAAGTGGGCAATAGATGATGGGCGGTCCAAATCAAAGGGGCAGTGGTGGTAAAAGGGGAGACAATCAGACTTCCATTGAAAACTTGTAACATTTTTCCTTTTTATTTTCAACCGTACATGAATGAATGAATAAATAAATAAATAAATAATGAAGTAGAAGCAAACAAGCGATGCTACATTTTTATGGGAAGACTCTTCCTTCTCTTCTTTCCGGAGTCTTCTATCACCGCCTGGTAACTGATCGAAAAGAGAGAAGAGGGTAAGGAAGGAAGAAATACACCGAAATACTAGTCTTCTTCTCCCGGGTCTTATAGAAGAGAAAAGAAGAAGAAAGAGAGAAATACACCGAAATCCTGGTGTATCATCTTTTCCATGGCCAAAGCCTTTGGGAAGTGTCTTACGTTCTTCTTCCTCATCTTGCTGTGGGAGACCACAGCCGCTGCAGCAATAGTAGCATCTGACGGTGACAACAAAAACTTTTCTGCGGGCCGCTTATTTTGGGCCACAGCCAAAGATGGGAGCGATCTGCTGGTGAAGGCGGAAGCCGAAGATTCGACATCTGCTGCTGCTGCAGCAACGGCATCGGCGGATGAGCACGATGAATTCGAGGGCGGCTTCTTTTCTCTCGACGGCATGTTGCAGTGGGCCATAGGTAAAAAAAAAAGAAAAAAAAGAAGAAGCTTGTTTCCATCACCTCTGTTCTCTTCTTTCGCTTTTCGTCCCGTTCTAGGGTTTTGGTTTACAAGACGGGTTGTGATGCAAAGTTCTAGGAAAGTGCTGATCAGGCGGATCCTTGTTGAACAATCAGGATGGTCTGCTCGTTAGGTGGGCCGCCGGTTGGAGAAGGGATGACCGGTGGTCTATATTCAATTTGCATGGTTGGCCTAAAGGATGGGTGGATGGTGTGGAAATTTCGGCTGGGGGCATGTTCGCGGTGGGGATGATGAGTGGCATGGGTCATGTATGTGTTTTGATGGTTGAATTGCATGCCTGAGTGGGAATTGAGTGTTTGCTTTTACTAACCAACTTGCAAGAAGACAGTGGAAAGATCAGCAACTCTTCTGTCAGGAATCAAGGATGCTCTGTACTGGATCTACCACTCGTCTATATGTAACTATTCATGGGAAGTTATTCATGTAAGATACATGTGTGGATGTCATGTTTCACATGAGATTATTCAAAGGACAATTCAAAGCATACAGGTTATGGACCAAGCCCACTAAACAATAATTTTAGCAGAACAGTTCACCAAACAGTAATTTCAGCAAGCAAAAATGCATGTCATTTCATTAGAGATCATCCCCACATACACACATTCGTATGAAGATTAAATCGCAGGATGTTAAGGTTGTTAGAACAAACCCTTAGCACAGAATATCAACAAAATACTCATGGGTAGATTCATACACACATAGAATTTACCATACTCATTCACCACATAAACTATGTTTAGAAGAGATGAAGATTATGTGGGATATGGGGTGGGATAAATCTGTAATTTGGGAATTGAGGGTTGTGGGAGGAAATTGGGAGAGGGTCTAGGGTAGGTTTTATGTGGGAGGCAGGAACATAGGGTGTCGAGGTTTTGGGCGCAATGGATTGAAGGATTTAGGC
Organism: Magnolia kwangsiensis; assembly: GCA_037074715.1. Classification (NCBI taxonomy): domain Eukaryota; kingdom Viridiplantae; phylum Streptophyta; class Magnoliopsida; order Magnoliales; family Magnoliaceae; genus Magnolia; species Magnolia kwangsiensis. Next base: position 152,161,694 of record CM073573.1, on the reverse strand, counting down.
TTGATAGGATTAAAGAGGTGTTTTTAAAGGAGTAGAAGGAGAAGGAAAGACCATACCTTGCAGAAGATAAACACGTGAGCGAGTCATAACGCCCACAAAAAGATGGAATCTCACCAACTTGCTCCGACTCTCATGGAGGGTTCGTCCAAGTTGCATGGAAGAAAGAAAGGTTTCTCTTTAGAAAACAAACGTGTACTCTTTCTTTTCCTAGAGTTGGACGTTCCCCCCCCTCCCAAAATAGAGTTTATACATTAAAAGTAAAATGACCAACATGCCCCTTTTAAAATCTAGCAAATTAGGGGCCCACTAAGAAATCCAAACCAACCAAAATGTGTAGAAAAAATAATAAAACATAAATGGACACTAAAAACTAAAAAAGGACTTGATCACATGGTGGGCCACTATGTGATCGGACGCAATCCAACAGTCGGATCTCAACCAAAACTCTCAAAAACTATCCTGGCACTCCAAATAATGCAGCCCATGTGCATTCTCCCAGTTTGGGGCCTTCATGATGCACATCCTATGCACATGGGGTCTTCAAAGTGGCCCACGGGCTAGGCCAAGTAGTGATCACCCAAATAAGTGTGGGTTGGGTTGGGCCAGGGCCTGAGGCTCTCCTACGGCGACGCTAGTACACTCTGATGTCCGCATCAACTCTCCCTGGTTGAGAAAGTCTCGCTGCTGGTGAGACAAAACTCCTATAACGCTCTAGTAGATCGAGGTCAAGCCGCTGTAGCTCTGCCTCTATAATCCACGTGCAGTCTGATGTAGGTCGATCCTTCCACTTAACGAGAAACTTCTGGAATCCACCGTGGCGGGTAGACACTATCTGCTCATTTAGAATGTCCTCGATTTGCTCTCTCATTTGTATAGATGATATGGGGGGTGCAGGCTGAGAGGAAGGCTTAGGTATAGGCCATGGGTCAGGGGACTGATCAGTGGGAGGCTTAAGGTGTGGATCATGAGGTGGGCCTCTAAATGGCACGAGATCTTCCACGTTGAATGTAGAGCTGATATTCAATGTAGGTGGAAGCTTGAGAACATACGCATTGGGACCCATACGGTTTAAAATTTTATATAGTTCTGCACTGCGGGCATGTAATTTCTTAGCGGCACCAGGTGGTATCTGCTCTGGCCTAATACGGACCATGACCTCATCACCCACTTGAAATTCCCTGAATCGACAGTGCATGTCTGCTTGAAGTTTATAATTTATATTACTTGAATTAATCCTGTCTAATCTCCCTGTGTAAATCATGTATGTAATATGCAAAGGACTCAATAGACTCAGAAAGGCGACGTGACACAGACATGAGAATCAAATCTATAGGTCTCCTAGGCTTATAACCAAGGACAATCTCAAACGGACTTTTACCCGTGGACCTATTTACTGAACTATTATATGCGAACTCTGCAGTTGGCAAGACTACTTCCCAAGTCCTAATATGATCACCAATCAGACATCTCAACAAGTCACCTAAGCTCCTATTCACTACCTCAGTTTGAGGATGGTATGCCGAAGAAAATTGCAGACGAGTTCCTGTAATATGCCAGTGTCTTCCAAAAATAGCTCACAAACTTGACATCCCGGTCAGACACTGTGGTTTTTGGCAAACCATGCAATTGAACAACCTCATCAAAGAATATCTGAGCAATGTGTGAGGCGCCCAACATCTTGGAGCACGCAATGAAGTGGGCCATTTTGGAAAACCGGTCCACCACGACAAATATGGAATCGTGCTTCTTGATAGTCTTGGGAAGCCCCAACACGAAATCCGTACTAAGATCATCCCAAGGGGTATATGGCACAGGTAAAGGAGTATACAATCCTGTGTTCTGTTTCTTTTGCTTTGCCAACTGACATGTATGACATTGCCCTACAATTCTAGCCGCATCTCGCTTGAGACTTGGCCAGTAAAATCGGTCCTCAGCAAGGGTTATCGTTTTATCCCTTCCAAAATGACCAACTATACCACCTGCATGTAGCTCCCATATCAGGAAATCCCATAGGGACGTGCGAGGAATGCAGAGCCGATCTCCATGAAACAGGTAATAATCATGAATGACAAGCTCACTGTCCGTCCTAGTGGGATCCTCTAGAAGTGACACATATCTCTCTCCAAAGTCTGGGCACTCAGGATATTCATCTTTTAACCGCTCAAAACCCGTAACCTCTAGTCTCAAAGAATGGAGAGTCACAACCCTGTGACTAAGGGCATCCGTGGGTTTGATCTCGACTGCGACCTTGTGCTTGAGAACTAATGAGTACTTTTGAAGAAATTCGACCCATTTGGCATGCCTACGGTTCAACTTCTTCTGAGAGCCTAAATATCGCAAGGCCTCGTGGTTAGAGAACAAGACGAACTCATGCGAGAGTAAATAGTGGCGCTAATGCCTCAATGACTGCAGCACCACATAAAATTCCTCGTCATAGGTGGAGGATTTCTGTTTTGCCTTATTCAGTTTCTCACTGAAATAGGCAACTGGGTGTCTTTCCTAACTTAGTACTCCCCCTATTCCCACACTTGAGGCGTCACATGCTACTTCAAAGACTTTAGAAAAATCTAGAAGTCGCATGACAAGGGCCTCAACCATCTTGGCCTTTATGTCTTTAAAGGCCTTAGAGTCTGCACTGGTCCATTGGAACTCCCCTTTTTTGATGCAATCGGTAAGGGGAGCCATAATGGAACTAAAGCCTTTAATGAACTGACGATAAAATGTAGCTAAGCCGTGGAAGCTACGCACCTCATGAATGTTCCATGGTTTTGGCCAACTCACTATGGCCTAGACCTTTTCAGGATCCATATGCATACCCTCGGACGACACTATGAAACCTAAGAAGATAACTCGATCTGACATAAAAGCGTACGTCTTTAGGTTCGCATATAATTGCTTCGTCCTAAGGATCTCACAGACCTGTCTCAAATGGTGGAGATGTTGTTCCTTAGTGGTACTATAAATGAGAATATTGTCAAAATAAAGCACCATAAACTTGCCTATTAAGGGCCTCAATACTTGGGTCAATACTCGCATAAAAGTACTTGGAGCATTAGTCAACCTAAAGGGCATGACTAGCCATTCGTACAACCCATCCTTCGTCTTGAAGGCTGTCTTCCATTCATCACCTAGGCGAATGAGAATTTGGTAATACTCACTCTTGAGGTCAATCTTTGAGAAAATCGTGGCACCAGCCATCATGTCGAGCATATCATCAAGCCTCGGTATAGGAAACCGATACTTGACTGTGATCTTGTTAATTGCTCGGCTGTCCACGCACATGCGCCAAGTGTCATCCTTCTTGGGTGTGAGGAGTGTAGGCACAACACATGGACTCAAACTCTCTTGAATGAACCCTTTTCTTAACAACTCATTGAAGAGATCATTGACTTGCCTCTTCAACTCGGCATGCTCGGTCGGGTTCATTCGGTAGTGAGGAAGGTTCGGGAGAGTAGACCCAGGGACTAAGTCAATGACATGCTGGATGTCCCTCATGGGTGGAAGTTCATCTGGTAAGTCCTCAAGAAATACATCACTAAACTCCTCTAGAACTGGACTCACCCTAGATGAGATTTCTGCCCTAACCTCTGGTGTAACTTCTCTTGCCACTAGGGCATACACCTCTAAACTCTCTGTAGCCTCTTTCTCAAATTCTTTCGCATTAATAATGTGAAGAGACTTAGTTTGAGATTTCCTCACTTCTTTTCCATCACCCTTCTTGACATCTCCCCTTTTCGCCTGGGTGTTCTTGGGAGGCAGAGGCTTCAGAATAATCTTTCTGCTTTTGTGTAAGAATGTACACGCATTTGAACGACCATATATCGTGACATCCTTATCAAAGAGCCAAGGTCGACCCAAGATGATGTGTCCCACATCCATGGGCAAAACATCACAACACAGTGTGTCTTTATAGGATCCAAACTCCAAAGGCACCGGACAACACTGGGACTCTAGCATGGAAGAGTCGTCAACTCAAGAGACTGTATAGGGTTGAGGGTGGGGAGTGGGCTTCAGGGCCAAATGATCCAAGGTGCTAGCGGAGACTGCATTTGCACAACTTCCATTGTCGACAATGACTTTGCAATTCTTTTCCCCACTTTTGGCGTATGAAAAATAGTAGAACGACGCCAGTCATCTTGGTCCTTAGCCTAAGTTAGGATACGTCTGACTATAGCAAGTGGGATAGTCTCCTCATCATCTTCATCACTAGCACCCACATCAGGGGGATACTCTTCTTCTTCATAGTTGCCCTGGTTCCCCTTGATCTTCAATCAGGAGGGCCTTTCCTCGCACCTTTTGGGGACACTCACGTGCGAAATGATCCGTTTTGCTGCACTGGTAGCATTCTATAGGCTCATCTCCTCTTGAGCTATATCTCTCAGTGGCCTTACCCTTGAAATCTCTAGGATTGGGTCCACTAGGGGAGGATGGTTTGGACTAAGTCCCATAATTAGGTTTCAGACCTTGAGATGGAGCCCTAGAACTGAGATCTCGATAGTCCATACGTTGAGAATGTTGGAGTGCTACATACCGCTCTAACTCAAGCACCAACTGGTAGGCATGATCCAAGGTGCCAACATCGCGAGTGAGCAGCTTGTGCTGAAGATCAGGTCAGAGTGCCATCCTAAATCTAGAGAGTTTCACAATGGGGTCCTCCTGGATGTCACACCGCAACATATGCTCATCAAATTTAGCAATATAATCTGTGGCTGACATATTCCCCCAGCGAAGGGACTGCCACTCATCCATGAGCTTCTATTGGTATGACAAGGGAAGATACTTCTCCCTTAGGGCCTCTTTCATCTCGGCTCATAGTGTGATGGGAGGTTGCCTAGATCTCTCAAGTCGGTGCTCATAGTTCAACCAAAGACTTAGCCTGGCTAACAAGCTTCATCTTGGCGAACCGCACTCGATGGTCGTCAGGCATGTCATGCCACTCGAAAAAGTGGTCCATGTTTGCCAACCAGTCGACAAAGACTTTGGGGTCCAGCTGACCATCAAGGCTCGGCACGTCGACTTTCACACCTCTCATGATACGGTCTTCAACATCATGTCGGTCATGGTACTCAAACCAGGGTGGTTGAGGATGCACCCCTGCACGGCCAACTACTGAGCCATGCCCCCTCGCATAATCCCTAACAGGCTCTCTTTGAGGGATAGGACGGCTATGGGAGCCCTAGCTGGCTCTACTGGGGTTGTGGGATCCCTCCTAGCACCACGCTCCAATACCTCAGCCTGAGGCTTATGCTTGTCACCAGGATCCTCAAGGTTAGCAAGGCGCCGCTTATTGGATTCTATCGCTGTGCGCTGCTCCTTAACAACTGTTTCAAGACGATCTAGCCTAGACGTGATGGCTTGCAATTGTGCTAGGATCTGTTGAGATAATGGGTCGGGATCACGACTAGTACTTGCGTTTGCCATACCGCGACACACCTAAGACAACTTTAATGTAAGGACTCACTCAAAATGAAGAAACTAATTCTAGAACTGATACGAAAACTGATTCGATGGGGCACGGGGTGTACCCAATGTAACCCTAGACTATAGTTCAGATTTACTGTCCCAATGGTGTGGCCTAAACACTATATGAGATGCAATCTCAATCTATATGCATGCACACAAAAGACCCTAGCTTTATATGAGACTCACAAATACTCTATGCTAAACCTGCTCTGATACCAAAAAATGATGTAGGATACATGTGTAGATGTCATGTTTCACAGGAGATTATTCAAAGGACAATTCAAAGCATACAGGTTATGGGCCAAGCCCGCTAAACAATAATTTCATCAGAATAGTTCACCAAACAATAATTTCGGTAAGAAAAAATGCATATCATTTCATTAGAAATCATCCCCACATGCACACATTCATATAAAGATTAAATTGCAGGTTGTCAAGGTTGTTAGAACAACCCCTTAGCACAAAATATCAACAAAATACTCATGGACAGATTCATACACACATAGAATTTACCATACTCATTCACCACATAAACTATGTTTAATGTTTAGAGGAGATGAAGATCACGTGGGATATGGGGTGAGATAAATTTGTAATTTGAGAATTGAGGGTTGTGGGAGGAAATTGGGAGAGGGTCTAGGGTAGGTTTTATATGGGAGGCAGAGATATAGGGTGTTGAGGTTTTGGGCACAATGGATTGAAGGATTTAGGCTAGATAGGATCAAAGAGGTGTTTTTAAAGGAGTAGTAGGAGAAGGAAAGACCATACCTTGCAGAAGATAAACACGTGAGCGAGTCGCACGCCCACAAAAAGATGGAATCTCACAACCTTGCTCCAAGTCTCATGGAGGATTCTTCCAAGTCGCATGGAAGAAAGAAAGGCTTCTCTTTAGAAAACAAACGTGTACTCTTTCTTTCCTGGGTTGGACGTTTCCCCCCCTTAAATAGAGTTTTTACATTAAAAGTAAAATGACCAACATGCCCCTTTTAAAATCTAGCAAATTAGAGGCCCACTAAGAAATTCAAACGAATCAAAATGTGTAGAAAAATAACAAAACATAAATGGACACTAAAAACTGAAAAAGGACTTGATCACATGGTGGGCCACCATGTGATTGGACACGATCCAACGGTTAGATCTCAACCAAGACTCTCAAAAACTATCTTGACACTCCAAATAATGCAGCCCATGTACATCCTCCCAGTTTGGGGCCTTCATGATGCACATTCTATGCACATTGGGTCTTCAAAGTGGCCCACGGGCCAGGCCCAAGTAGTGATCACTTAAATAAAGTGTGGGCTGGGTTGGGCCAGGTCCTAGGGCTCTCCTACGGCGACGTTGGTACACTCTGATGTCCTCATCAGTTATGCACCGTTATCATTCATTTTTATCTTGATTACATGGACATATCTTGTTTCTTATTGATGGGTGGATATGAAACATCATTACCTGCCCATGCTAATTTTGGATTTTAAGGTTGTGAAGTTCTTTCAACGACTCCCTTATATCCTCCTGCTGAGTTGTTATTTGAGTGGAGTTCCATTAGGACTTACATGAGACTCCTTGTGGTCAATACCAACATGTTTGATTTTTATTTTTATTTTTTTGAGAGGTCTTTCTATATTGATACTTGTACCATAAAGACGGTAGATACATTAATTGATGTGGAGAAAGCTTAAGGATCATGTAGAAGAGAGCTTTTATGACCAACTGAAGAATAAATTATTGAGTCGATGGGTTCGGAGATTGTTTTGGGCAATGATTTTGTTTGTCCAATTGCTCTCTTACATCATTTTGGAAACTCTCACACTTGTTAAAAGGTTGGTAATGTGGGTTGGCTGATTTGACTGGAGTGAGCATGTTGGGACTCCGAGTCTCTCACCTTAGTTCCCTTGATGATACCCTTTTGGTGTGCAGTGAATCACTCCCTTGACCATTGAACATGAGTTTCATTCCTAGATGCTATTAGTTGTAGCTATAGTGTTGATCCTTGTAGAGAGTTCAGCTACGAGGGAGAAGATGGCATTTGAAAATGGTTTTAGAAGTTTTTGTAAGTGACATGAATCATTTCCCATTTATGGCAGTGTTGATGCAACTAGATTTCACAAGTCACGGTAGAAATGATGTTTAGGTGCTGCACATAGAATGGGAGCCCTTTAAGGTGGTAATTAACCTCTTTGTCATTGAGTGGATCCTCCATGAAATATTTTACATATATTTTGTGGTTTGAGTGGGGACCCTCTGTATGGGTAAAATCTTGTGGAGCTCCTTTCTACTTGTGGGGCATTTGAAGAGAGATGTATTTCTTATAACAATGTGACCCTGTTGCATGGTTTGTTAATTATTGTTCGAGGTCCACTTCAAGATAGGACTCTATATTATAATGAGTTTCTTGGTACCTCTTCATAAGAGCTGATTCTAGATTGGTAGGAAATAACTTTTTGGAATTTCTTGCAGTAGGCATGCTATTGCAATTAAATTACATGGTTTTCTTGTTGAAATACAGTGCTTCCTCATTCCCAGCTTGGATGGTGTTTATTTTTCTAAAGATTTGAATGAGATAATTTTGACCTTCTCTGATCCCACTAGGCCATGATCATCTAGTGGGAGTAAGAGCTCTCTGAGAGGAGGTGCATTTTGAAGCTTAGTTGCACAATCCTTCTAATCAGGTGCCTCTCTCACTTCAAGTCATGCTTCAGACTCACACTCCTGCTCCCGCTTCCTGTTTATTTAATTATAATTTAAAAAATAGATGCTTCCCCACTACTGCACACGAATCTGTTGCTGCTTCCTTTCGAGCTTTGTGTAACTTTAAGTTGAAGGCAACTCAAGGATATTTGAGGGTTAGATCTGAAAATGGCTTTCAAGAGGAAGCATTTTATTTAGCAATGTTATAGTTGCAAGTATGGATTCAACAAAGAGGCTCAGACTATGATTGTGTCAAGAAATGTTTGGTTTGGGATTACCTAGAAGTTAGTCAAGTGGTATTCCCATTCAAAGTGGTCTGACGCAACCTAATCGAAAAGGTAGATTCTCGATTTAGATAAGTACTTTTTAAAGATCAAACCGCAATTTTGTTAAAGCTGGAGTGGAAATAAAAATCAAGTAGTGGGAATTGATGTCCAATAACATGCTATCTGCTATGCTAGCAATCACAGTATTTACTGCTCTTCTTCTGCTGTAGGCAACACATGAAGCTACACATGCTTTAAACCCAAAAAGAAGACATTTTCCTTTATTTTAATAACTGTTATGACTATTCATAAATGAGCCTTTACATGTTTATACACTTTTTTCAAAGCAAAGGAAACACTAATAAAATCCTATCCATCTACTTTCTCTAATCCGAATCATCTATTTCAATAAAACACTCAAAATGGCCAAAATATCCTTAAATGCTGGCACAACCATGTGAGCCTTTTGTAAATTAGCCATAATTCACTCAAACAATGTCAGGATTTCATGATCTTGCAATCCTTAATAGACTTTCAAACTAGTGCAATTCCCATAAAATGGCCTACCTAAAACGTGACAAAATATAAAGGCAAACGGGTTCCATCAACTCTTAACCATAAAACTAAGTGATTGCTAATCTGATCCAGAATCTCATCATGACCATTGATCTTCTATCAAGTCAATCTGGAGCCACAAAGTGGTCGAAATCTTATTATGGACAATTGGAGGGCTTAGATCCTTGATCAGGACCGTTGGATGGTTCTGGTATTCGATCATCCAGCTTGTGTGGCTTTGTGCATCAGTGGTGCTTATCACATAAAAGAAAATGGTTTCAAGTGTAGGTTCTTGGAAGGAATTTGGTGTGAGTTCGTTATCCATAAATAAATGAAAGCTTGGTGTGATGTTCTTTCTGTTCCATTTTTTTTTTCTTATCTCTAGTGCTTTTTAGGAGAGAGCTTTTGATGGGGTGTTTTGAGTGTGTTGGTGGGAAGGTTGTTTGGTGTCCTTTTGATTCCAAGGGCAGCTTGAGGGATACACGTTTTTAGCGTATATCTTTCTGGTTGAGCAGGTCAAAAATCTATTTCGTTCTTGGGGAAGATAAGGATCGAATGGTGTATTCTATTATATTGATCTCTCTGTTGTGGTATTATTCTGACCCTCCAAGAGTATCATGCTTGGTTGACGGGTTATTGCTCTTTTTCCAGATTGTTGGCAGTAGTAATTTTCCTGTTTTGTACATTTGTATATTGTGGCTTCAGACTTTTATTAATGATACTGTCAATATATATAGCTGGTCAGCCGCCAACAATCAAGATGCATTATGTGCCACAAGGTTGCGGTGTCAAGGGACCATCTGTTCATTATGACTTCATGGCTAGAATCTGGAGGAAAATTATGGCCATGTTTGATTTGCGTTGGTCCATGCCAAGCTCTTCTGAAGCTTTGGTGCAAGCTCACAATTGTGAAGTTCAGGGTTGAAGAAAGAGACCATAGTTGCATCTCTCTTTGCTTGCATTTGTATGGTATGTGGGAAAGAAACATAAAAAATAGAATGTTCAATAAGTGATCTGTCAATTTGGAGTAGTGTTCCGCATGGTGAGGGGATGGTTTTGGGGCTGACCCTATTCAAGTGCTATGTTATCATGAGTTTTGGGGCTTACCCTTTGTAAGGGCTGTATGAGGGATGGTATTTTGAGCCCTTTGGGAGGCTACTTTTAATCTTTATATGTGGGGTCCTTACTCTTGCTCCGGTGGTAAACTCTTAGGAGTTTCAACACCTAGTCAAGGGTTCGAGTACCCGTAGGTGGTGAAATTCCACTACTATGTGAGTGTGTGAGGGTATGTGTGCGTGTGTAAAAAAAAAAAAAAGAAAAAAAAGAAAGAAAGATATTTCACCTTCCTATTCTTTGTTCTTTTATGTGATCTTCATGATTCACTTACCACTCCAACTAAAAGGATTCTTTTTATAGCTATAAGATTCTTTTTATAGCTATAAGACTAGCCATGCTTTATGGGATAGAATGTTGGGCAGCTAAGGAACAACATGTTCATAGGATGAGACTAGCTGAAATGAGGATGTTGAAATTGATGAGTGGCAAAACAAGGAAGGGTTGAATTAGAAATGAATGCATTAGAAGGAGCTTAGGATTAGCACCAATAGGTAATAAGATAAGGGAAAGTAGACGTAGATGGTTTGGTCATGTGCAATGGAGACCAAGAACCATGCCGGTTAGAAGGAGCTTTTACAAGTTGAAGGCTCTAAAAGGGCAAGGGGAAGGCCCAAAAGCATGTTGACCTATGGTCTAATTGAAGGTTTGGCTCTTGATTGAGTGGGATGGTGGAGTAGCCAACCCTAATTAATTGGGATAAGGCCTAGGATGATAAATATGGATCTGGTCTTTCTAGACATTTCCCAGATTTCTTAATTTCAACAAGAGCCCGAAGGAGATAATCTTTCATCATTGAAATGCTCTGTGAAAGGGAAGTCAAATTGCCCATTCATTCATTTTATCCAAGGTCTCCCTTCAAATGGTTACCCACTTATCGTTGTGGAATTTGAGGAACAAAACGGTGTTTGGCCTACTTTCTGGAGCAATTGAAGATGAACCGGTTGATGTCCACTTCAATGTTTTTTTTTTTTTTTTTGGAGGAATGGCATCTAGTCTCCCTTCGAACAGTCACATGATGGAAAAAGAAACAATAAGATGTTCAAGAACATATTGAATAACTGGGAATGGTGAAGAAAGAATTAAAGGTCATACTACTTTGTGGCTGTTAGCTTGAAAAGAAATTCCATATTTTTAGCACATAGGTCTTAAGGAGGTACTGTAGTGCTTTAGCTCTGGGCATAACATGGGCTGACATGGGCTGCGTAGTTTTAATCACAGGGAATGCTGAGTTTGACCTATTTGGGCTCATTGGGCATTACTGACCAAATCAGAGGTCCTTGCATTAACCCCTTTGTCTCTTCTCTCTTGTCTTTATGGAAGGGGAATCCCTGAATGTTATTGCTTATTAGGTGCGCCAATAGAAGGCGGAAATGTCCTTAGATAGTTCTACATATGATAGAGGAGATATTTTGGTTACTTCTACTCGAGGTTTCCTTTCAAGATGTGCGTAGAGAGGTAAATTAAAACAGAATCCTTAGCTAAGGAAGTGGTAGACCATGACTGTTAGTTTGGGCGTATTATTCCATGATGTATCTTCTTTACTTTCTTTCTATTTTTCTCGTTGTTCTTTAGGCACTTGTTATGAAGTTAGTTGTGCGTGTGCGTGTGTGTGAAAGAATTTCTGATATGTCTGTAATCCTTGTGATATCTGTCACACCACTTGAATGAATGGGAAAGAATCTCTGATAAGGCTGTAATCCTTGTGATATCTGTCACACCACTTGAATGAATGGGTCCCTTTTAATTGACAGTGAAGTTTAATTTACAGTAATCTCCTTTTTGTTTTGCTTTTTACTCATTTCTTGTGCCACAAACCATTAATGATATTGATCTAGTTTCAAGTATAAAATCCCATGTCATGACAAGTTAATGCTCCGTCTTTAATAGTCTTTAGCAGCTTACCTCTTTTGTTTTGATACTGTGTTATGTTATGCACATACTCTCTTCCATTGAAGTTAAATAATCATAAATTTTAAATGAATCAGGACATTCTGATCCAAGAAAATTGAAGGAAAAGGCACATGATGTTCAACGGTTATCTGCAAATGAGCTGGAAAAACGTCAACTAGAAATAAAGGTGAGCATTATGTGATGTTTATACCCATGTGCGTGTGTGCGCGCATGTGTTGGGGCCCACATGGTGTGTGCAAGCATCCAACTCATCCATCAAGAATGCCCCAAAAGTTGTTGGGAGAGCCCAAATATCAAGCTGATCCACTTGTCAAGCGGGGCACATTGTAGGGAACAATGACGAGGATGCATACATGACCCATCTATCCATCCATCCATCCATGCACTCATACATACATGCATTGTATGATACAAAAATAAATTTTGAAATGGAAAAAATATTTATAAAAATAAACAGTTTTTTATTTATCTTTGAAAATGTAACATGTTTCTCAAGAAATGGACCCTTATTTATGGTTGTATGTTGATGATCATCAACATACAACCATAAATAAGGGGGAAAAACAGCAACAAAACAGCCATCTGAAATATAAGATGAAATTATTTTTCCAAATTAAACATATTTTTAATTATTTTTCGAAAATTATTATTATTTTTTTTTTCTGAAAAAAAATAAAAAATCTATACGAATTGATAGAAAAACAACTCTCATCAACATTTTAAATATTGGGCTCTCAATTAGTTAATTTAGGCAAGAACTGGGGGAAAAATGGATTTCCTCAAAATTTCCCAATTTCAACTCTTAAATCATTTGATTTTCAACTGAAATCCATGTCAATGCGTAAGAATCATGCATAGACATGGATTTGTAGTGAATTGTGTGCCAAAAGAAAGGATTTTTTTTTTTCATTTTTTATTTTTGCAATTTTTTTAACTTTTTGTTTATGGTCCACCGGTGCTTTCAAGTCTCGATTTCTCCCTGAAATGTGTGATTTGATTCACAAAAATTGAAGAGAAGTGGTTGGAATCTACACCCCAAACAGATTCCAAAAAAAAAAAAAAAAAAATTCAAAAAAGAAAAAAAATCAAAATTCTTCCTTTTATTTTGGCAAAATTTTTTCCTCAATTTCTCTGTATTTATTCACACTGCCTCTAGTTGACTTGCCTCAATATTTTGGTGATATTATCTCCTTGCAATACAGAGAGAGAGAGGACTTGCCTCAATATTTTGGTGATATTATCTCCTGGCAATACAGAGAGAGAGAGAGATGATGCTATGCTGGAGTTGTGTTTTCACCAATGAATCATACAGTGCCTACGGTTTATAAAATAGAAAACATGCTTATTTGGGATGCCTATGCTTTGCTTCATAACCATGCAGGAATTGATGGAGAAGTTGAAGATGCCTTCAGATGCAGAGTTGATGCAGAGTGCAATAGCAGACTTAAGTAATTCATCCATTTCATTAGCAGATCACCACCGTGCTTTGCATGAGCTTCTGATTCTTGTCGAACCGATAGATAATGCAAATGGTAAATGCATGTTCTGAACATAATACTTATTCCATCATTGATTTCTTTTTCTTCTGATGTTGCCTTGGTTAACTTATGGTGGGTGTGGGGTATGGAATCTACTACTTCTTTGTAGAAGCAGTTGGATGAGTGAGCAGATATCTGTAGTAATGATTGCAGTAAAGAGTACTTGAAAACAGACCTCAGCTTTGTGAGATGAAAGTTGCTAGGCAATTACCTAGCAAAAAAAAAAAAAAAAAGTTGCTAGGAATCCATTGAAGTGCTTCCTCGAGGACTTTTTGAACAGGCATGTACAGTACACTAGAGATGAGACTGCCTGTTGTGCTTAGGATGCTGCCTCGATCACAGATTAAAAAAAGTTATTTATTAATGTATATTTTCTTTCTTGATAAACACCTGAATTTTAATAAGAAACGCAGATATCTCATAGGGAAAAAGATGTCCTAGAGACTACTTCAAAAAATAAGAACTTAATTTGGTCAACACTCAATCGAGACTCAAATGACTCAGTTACTTCTATTTTCCAAAACTCAATTCGGCTCACCAAACTCACATTATTATATCTTTCTGAAATATTAAATGTGGAGTCTTGATGTTAAATGTTCAAGCATCAACAAAGACTCGGCTGAGTCTTTGACTCCACTGACATTCATGTCAAGTTTCTGGGTTCTAAACTATGGTTCAGGCCTTTGCCTTTCACCCCAATGCCTGTGAACATCGTTGCTCTTATGGAGCAAGCCACTTCTTGATTCTTTTTACATGAATGAAAATTTGAGAAGAGGGATGCACTTCCATTCATCTTTACTGCAGTGAGAGTTGCTCAAATCTGAACTGAATTGAAACAAATTGGAGCTACCTTTTGAGTGCTGCAAGTAAAACTGAACCTAGATGATCAGATTTATGCTTGAAATTTGAGCGACGCTGGATATATCAGCTGATGCAAGTAGACACTATCCCTGATGACCAGCAACTGGAGGGGCTGACAGAGAGGAAGAATGGAGAACACTGGTTGCTGACATAAGCAAATAATGAGAGGCAAATTTGGTATGCGTTGAGGCTTCAAGAGGTTAAGTTTGAAGACCTCAAATACAGTTGTCATGTCAACAAAATTGCATGGATGATGTCCATCATCTTCAGCGACTAGCTTTCACAGTCATACTGGCCTTGGGATCCTCTTTCTCATGAATGGACATGGCATTTTGCTGACTCGGAAATGTTCATGTTTGTACCATTCTAAAGTCCACTCGATCCAAACCGTAGTTGCATGATCCTTCTAACTAGGTGTGAGCCGTGCTGCTCCTGCTTCAAGTTGGACTGCTTGCTGAAATTTTGGAACAGAGGCTTCCTCCTCGCACGCCCCAAATCTGTGGCTGTTTTGCTTCATGCCTCCTGCAACTATAGTCCAAACGTGACCACAAAATTCCAGCCTTGTGATGGATTATGGTCCATTCACTTAGATCCATTATCAGAAGTGAAATCAATAATTTTTCTAATTTTTCTTGTCTATCATTCATAGATTGATTCTGCATAGAGTTAGTTCTGGCTACATGTATGCTTCAACTTTAGTTTGTGCTCGCCTGTTGCTGCAATATGCATTCCACGGCATGTGTGTTGTAGGAGAGTTGTTTGCCTTTGACATGGCCCTTGACACAGATTTTTTAAGCAGAGGTATATGCTGAACTGTCGAAAACCTTATTTTCATATGGGAAGTTGAGCCAGCAACCCTTTCCAATTTTCCAAGCTAGGGCTAGAACTCTTTGGTGCATGCTCCTGTTGGTTTTCTTCTAGAGCATTTATGATAGGCATAAAACCTTCTCCCTGGATATCTTTTGTTGGTTATCTGGCTTAAAATTTGCAGTCCTGTTGGCATTTGCTTAAAACAATAATGTTGCATGGTGCTTTATTATTTGTTCGAAAGGGTTTCATTCTTTGAAATAAGGTTATTACTGCAATTTATTCTTCGACATCCCTCAGTTGATTGAATCCTTCATGTTTTCTGTAGCCTGCTTTGAAATGCTTCATGCTGGCCTACATGACGCTCCTTTGCTTGCTTCCCTTGTATTAGTTGGGCTGGAGGTTAGCACAAGTTGGGTCATGGCATGTGAATGTTGTCAAAGTGAGCCTCTGCCATTGCCGGTGAGAGCCAAGCATAAAACTTTTGCCAATCTACCGTTTATAAACTGATAGGAAATTGCTGGCTCTAGAGCTCGGTAAAAGAGGAAGGTTGACCTGTGGGACAGTGACAACTGGCATTCTATCATGCTTTGAAGTTCCATCCACGACCAGTTTTATCTTCTCAAGTAATATGTTATGGCCATCAAATGATGGATGATGGACATTACTCTCATGGAAATAAATTCTGCCTTTGGACCTTGTTTGCTTTCTGATTTTTAACCAGCTGACACGACAAGTTTTATCTAATCAGATCTGAACAAACTCGGAGGCCTAGTTGCAGTCATTCGAGAGCTTAATAATTCAGAGTCAGAGATACGGACAACCTCTGCCTGGATTCTTGGGAAAGCAAGTCAAAATAACCCAGTTGTTCAGAAGCAGGTCATTCCTTACCTATGTAAAGCATTTGGCTGTGTTCACTTTCTTGGTTTTGGATTGACTTGGCATGGAGCACTAATGGATGGAATCAGTCAAATTGTAGTTTTATTCATGCTTGCTGCATGTTTGGCTCAGTCAATTGCTAGTGGTCAATATTCACCTACTTTCATGCTGCATTTTAGCTTCCATTATTTGATATATGTCTGCACAAGTCTTCTGCAAAGGAAGACTGATGACCTACAACCGTTTGCAACCCAGCTTATGTGCCAAATGCATCACTTGTGTTTAAAAAAGAAGAAGAAGAAGAAGAAGAAGAAGAAGAATAACTCCTGGTGCAAAAATCAGGCCTGTCCAATAATCGGGCAGACCACTATGATCGAAAACAATGGATGGTTAAACTTCACATGCAATTGGTTGTACGTGAACATTCTTGTCTACACAGAGTGCTTCCTACGCTTCTGCAACTAAGGATTCCTGGAAGTGTAGGGTCAAGTAGGTTATCTTCTAATTGAGGTGTTAAACAATACTCAGGCTGAGAGATTGTACAGTAAGGTTCATGTTTTATCTTGCACAAGTACACCCCATTATTCAGCGATCCAAACTTTTGATATTGTGGGGCCCACTTTGAGTGGTCCATGCACCAAAACTCTCCCAGATGGAAACTTTCAATGTTTGGCCTATAGTATCGAAAAATCATACAGAACAGTCACGGTGGGTACCGTTATGTGTTACGGGGCAGTAACAGCTGTTATGGAAAAAAATGGCCCATAACAGCCATTATGGCCACGTAACAGCTCATTACAGGGCTGCTGCAGCTTTTTTCTTTTTCTTTTTTTAACGGCTGTTACTGCCCACATCGCAACGGTAACAACAGTGGCTGACATGGCCACTGTTACATTATTGAATAACTTTTGCTTGGTCAATAACGAAATGTTGGAAAGAAGGTACATCAAAGGTTCCCATTTAGCCAATAGAATGCCAGATATTCGATGGCTAGTGTTTTCCAATCTTGGGTATTTTTGGTATATGGGCCATGCAGGATGAGAACCATCACTTATCATTTTGGATATTGGAAATGTGGGCCTGAAAGCCTGAACATACTTTAGAATCTCCCAGCCCGACATTGTATGATATGTCTTTCTAATTTTCAGTTCATGTCCACAGCCTGCCACTTCTAATTACTGATATTCTGACATTTGAAGGCATGAATGCATCTCAGATTCTCGAACTGGGGGCTCTGTCAAAACTAATGAAAATGGTGAAATCCAGTTTCACAGAAGAAGCCATAAAGGCTTTGTATGCTGTTTCGGCCGTGATCAGGAACAATTTTGATGGCCAGGAATTGTTCTATGCAGAAGCTGGACATGTGATGCTACAGGTAAATAGCATCTCCGCATCCATATATTCATGTGTATCATATTGACAACGATCAGCTTGAACAAGAGGAAATGACCAACTTGCTATTGCCTTTCCTGGTACGAGGGGCAGGGTACGTACACTGCGTGAGGGGATAGAGTAAAAAAGGAGAGAGGCAGATGGAAGGGAGGGAGGGTGGGAGATTCATATGAGGTAGAACCCTCGAATGACTGTTACATTTCTTTCCAGTCCAACTTGAAAGTAACATAATAGCAATTTCAAGCTCAATCCTTCAATACTAGTGCCAAGGAAGGTAAATGTACATCCAAACATAAAAGCTAAAGTAGCGGCAATTTGGTCATTTCCACTTTATCAGACTAACCTCTGTCTAATCTGATAGTGCCTCCAAACACACCTAAACTAATCGATAAGTAGATGAGTATTTCAAATGAAAAAGCCAGTGATTGAGTTCCTGACAGTTGAATCTCCATTATGCAGGAGATAATGAGCAACTCAAGAACTGATGTCAGGCTTCGCAGGAAATGTATTTTTCTAGTTGCTGATTTAGTGGAGTGTCAATTACAAAGTACAAAGAAAGCAGAGGTTCCTTTCTTCAGCAATCATCTCTTCTTGAAATCTGTGGTTGATCTAACAGCATCAACAGACCTTGATCTTCAGGAGAAGGTTCTTTCTCTAGCTGTTGTTTTATTATACAATTCGTCATGCAGTAGACAATGCTAGTAAATGTGAGTTATTCTTGAGGATGTTATTTCTAGTACCCAGCTCCATCCTCATCGTACACATGGCAAACACATGTGGTGATTGCAATAGTTGTCCAGTGAGCAAGATGGGCCATGTTCCAAAAATTATGAGGATTGGGCTCCGGTAGCTATCCGATTAGTGACCTGCAAAGGAAATTTTATCAGAATGGTCCACATTTGGCCACCAAAACACAACTTGATGGCAAGAGCTGTCCAACCACTGTGATTTTGGCCTATGGCACGTCTATTTGGTGGCCTACCAGATCAATTGTCATAATCGGCACATGTTTCCCAAGTGTACCATGAGGAAGCTTCATATGCGAAGACAGCTGCAAAATAGTATTCCTCTCAGCTGCTTGCTGAAGCAGCAAGAGTACATGGTCACATACATTTTCTTTCAATGGTGTTTGTGGAGAAGTAACATTTGTCTTGCAAGTCCCTCACAAGTGTGTGTTGCAGCCCTTTGACACAACCACATGTTGAGTTGGCATGCTTGGTGCACATCTTAGTTGTCCATCAGGTGGGCCCCACCCACCATTTGGATAGGATGCCTTGGCCCAAAAATCAGGTTGGCCTGCTCATCGATTGGTTTGTTCACAAAAACAAATGGGCAGCTAAAGGAAACTTGGCAAAATGTATTTTAGCTACCTGCTGGTTTCAAGCATTGTGTCCCACCTTATGTTTGGAGCAGCCTGATTTTTGGTGCCATGGCATCTACACAGTGGGACTCATCTGATGGGTGGTTGTGTATCTCATTTGTGCTACATTGAGGCACGCAGTGGCCTATAGAGGGGCTGCATTATCTTCCTGCATGGGATTAGCGAACCTAAAATTATAAATGTTTTGATACACAAATGGAATACATCAGAGTTGTCATTTCTTTCATGGTTGACGGCATAGTTGTAAAACTCAGTGGGTCAACTCGAAACTCCACCGAGTCAACCTGGCTTGAGTTGATTTCAAGCCAAGCCTCATGGGAAGCCTCATGGAAACTCATGGATTGGCGTGACTTGGCTGGGACTTGACAAGGCTTGTCGAGTTGGCTCAAAAACTTGGCTGACTTGATAGCGTTCAGCATGACTCAACCGAGTCATTTGTCCAGACAGCTGCTTTTTGTCTTGAAACTAAAGAAATGCTTGCAATGAGATTCGAAGAGGCGACCTCAGCAAGAACAAGCTCCCACCACACTACACCGCTGTGTTGTTTTGGCCGTTTCCTATAATTTTAAATGCATTAAATACTATAAGTTTAATTATTAAAAGATCGAGTTGAGTCTATTAGGGCCCGTTTGGATATGACCAAATAAGTTACTTTTTCTACTTGCAGCAGTAGATAAGTAACTTATTTCAGATAAGGTAGTTTGGTTTATGATTAATTATAAGTAACTTTTTTTTACTTAAAAATACTTAATCACTTAAGTTAATTTTTTAAAAAAAGCTTTTCTACTTTTCATAAGTTGCTAAAGAGAGGCATAGGAGAGACGAAGGGGGGGAGAAGCTGATAAGTATGTTGTTTACCAAACATACTTATCTTCTTTTAATAGGTAGAAACTAAGATAAGCAACTTGTGGCATAAGTAACTTATCTTAAGCAACTTACGATCCAAACGCCCCCTTAAAGATTCGGTCAAGTGTTCAAATTGACCCTATCTAGTTATACATTGAGCAGAGTCGAGTTTTAAGGGTTTTTGAACTATGGTAGATAACCCTGTGGATTTAAAAAGGTTTTATTGCTAATGTGCCTTTTTCCCCCCACTGCCACGGCTTGATGAGATGTTCTTGCAGACATTAATCGCCATTAGGAGCTTGCTCCAACTGACCACTACCGAAGCCGTAGTTTTCAAGAACTTCTGTGATCTTGGCGGAGCATTGGAGAGGATGAGGAAGCAGCTGGAGGAGTTGATGGCAGAGGAGTTCCGGAGAGAGTATGCAAGGGACTTGGAAAGCCTCCGTAGAGAAGTGGAATTCATTTTCCACAGAAAGCTAGAAAAGGTATTTACATGACCGCCTTATTAAGACTTACCCTGATTCTGCTAGGGAATTTCTAGAGCAGACCATGCAGAGAGGGATTGAAGGGACAAGTGGAGCAAATGCGTCAACACAACACAAGCAAGATCCTGGATCATCCGTCAGGTGGGGCACATCATTAAGAAGCCATCAACAACAAAGAAAATAGGCCAGTCCACTCATGAGGCAGATCATGTGTCCAAGGAGAATGGATGGTCAGAAAAAGATGACCATAGTAGATTTAATGTGCAGTGTGGCCCACATGATGGCTGGACCTTTCATAATTTGTCCTGGACATGTTCATGGTGGCACCCACTTGATGACCAGCACATCTTCAAGTTCTCTTCCATCTCTCATGCAGATAGCCTCGGCAATTCTCGTGTTGTAGTTTCTGTTCAAAACCTATTGTGATGAGCTGAGCTGGTTTTAACATGGCAGGCAACATTGGTTCCGACATGATCTCTAACTCCTGGAAACCATTTGAGACGATTGAGGATTGTATCATAAAGGTGTGGTGATGATGGGCAGACCTTCCATTAATGTTAAGGAGTATGCCTATTGTTGCTTCTTGGATGTGGATCTCCCCCACCGTGAGAAAATTGAGGGGTTGTGCACTCGTTTTCAGCTGCCGATCCACCCACGGCAGTAAAGCTTAGTACAGCTTAATACGGTGTGTTTGATATGAAACACTTTGGTATGCTCGTTTGCCAGGCCCAGTGAAAATTTTCTTTTGTCCATGTAGCAGTGGCACGTGTGTGTGATGATTAGGACTGTTGATTTGGTCATAGTTCGAAAACTTGACTTGACTCATCCAGCTGGGTTGGGTTGAACTCGAGGACTCAGACTCGGACAAATCTTTAGTTTACTCGGCTGGGCCTTTAATAATTAAATAATATAGTAAGATTGTATAAAATGGCACATTTGAACAAACCAGGTGCACAGTTTTAAGCTCGAGCTTTCTTAGCACAAGGGTTCAAAGCCCAACAAGGGCTGCTGTTTTCATTTAAAAGGTTACCCCGACCAACGAGTAACTGGGCCTGAGTCATCGAGTCGCATTGAGTTGACCCACTCAATGAGCTGACTTGGCGAGTCTGGCTCTCTTGGGATTCAGTGCTAGAAGCAAGTTCCCCAGAGGTGGTGAGATTTTTGAGTCAAGTCAGCGAGTTTTAGTACTGTGGATTTGGTGGGCCCTTGTTTGTTAATTTTTCTACTTACATAAGTAGGTAAGTGACTTGTTCCAGATAAGTAAGTTTGGTTTATGATTAGTTATAAGTAACTTTTTTACACTTCAGTTATTTTATTTTTTTTAGCTTTTCTACTTTTCGCAAGTGGCTGAAGAGAGGCATTGGTGAGAGGTGAAAGAGAGAAGAAGCTGATAAGTACCTTGTTTACCAAACATACTTTTCTTCTTAGTAAGTAGAAACTAAGGTAAGCTACTTGTGGCATAAGTAGCTTATCTTAAGTAACTTAAGATCTAAACACCAGGCACATTTGGATACCGCTAAATAAGTTACATTTTCTACTTACAGCAGTAGATAAGTTATTATTTGAGATAAATAAGTTTGGTTTATTATTAGCTATAAGTAACTTTTTTTAACTTAAAAAGTACTTAAATCACTTCAGTTAATATTGTTAGCTTTTCTAATTATCATAAGTTGCTGAAGAGAGGCATAGGAGAGATGAAAGAGAGAAGCTAATAAGTATGTTGTTTACCAAATATACATATCTCCTTAATAAGTAGAAACTAAGATAAGCAACTTACAATCCAAATGTCCCCCTAAACGAACTGGCCATATTTTAAAACTGAGCGGATTTGAACTGGGGTAGCTGTTTTATCAGAGGCCCATAAAAAGGGATAGTTCGATCGAAACAGAGGTGAGGTCCCCATTCAACCGGTGAAACTCACGTCAGGATGGTCGTTCTGACCTCACCAATCATATGGCCCTATAACTCATTGGCAATGGGACCGTTTATATTGACTGGCTGTGTTGAAGATGGACTACCCACCAGCGGCCAAATGATGCAGAAACCATCAAGTCTGTCCGTTCAAGTGGATTTTGTCATGGATGGGTTGTTGATTTTTCCATTTTAATCAATGTTTTTTTTCTCCAAACAATGTAATTAATGGCTGAGAATGTATGAGCCTGAGACGTTTGGTTGTTGCGTAATTCATTCCATGGATTTCCTGCTCTCTCTTTTTTTTTTTCTTCTTCTTTTTTTTTTTTTTCCTTACAATCGTCCATGGCTCATGGACTGGACTCAGACGCACTTTGGTAAGCCCTTGCCTCGGTGGTAGACTCTTGGGCGCTTCGAGTTCCCATAGGTGGGTGAAGTTCCACTGCATTGGCAAAAAATAAGGCCAGTCCGCGGATTAGGTTGGCTAACATGGCAATTAGTGGATCTGTTCTAACCACCCATTTTCTCATACAAGTGAACTTTGATGTACTCCCAATCAACCTACGGGCTACCAAAAACACACAGATTTAGCGTAGATTTCAGCCATGAACATATGTAAGCCCAGAAATAGGGTAAATCCAGGCCATTAGTGTTTGAGGAAAAAATAGATGGTTTGAAATCCATCTCATCCATCTGGTGCACACACCCCCCACCCCATGTTTTTACCCTCAGCCCAAAAATCAGTCAAAATAGAACAAGTACCGGCCACAGGGCACAATGATGTAGGACGTCCTATAAGGAACTGTGTGTGAGACCCACATTGATGTATGTGTCATCCAACTCGTTCGTAAGGATGTTTCCATGATGCCAAATGTTCTCAATGATTGTTCAAGGATAAGATGAACCCCACTAGGATGGAGGGAAGCCTGGAAAATTAGGCCGATCAAAAACTTAGGTGGGCCACACCACTTAACTTGGAGGGGGTGGATTGGGTACTACCCCACCAGGACCTTAGCTGGAGATGGACGGTCCTGGTAGGAGCTCCGTGGGGCCCACTGTGATGTGTGTGTTTTATCCATGCCGTCCATCCATTTAGAAAAATCATTTTAGACCATGAGCATAAAAAGGACACATATCCAAGTCTTGAGCAGACCACACCACAGGAAGCAGAGGTGACAATGACGCCCTCCGTTGAAACCTTCCCAGGGTCCACCGTGATGTTTATTTGCCATCCAACCTGTTCATCAGGTCACACAGACGTGGATGAATGGAAACACAGGTATCAGCTTGATCCAAAACTTCTGTGGCCCCCAAGAGGTTTTCAATGGTAGGCGATCAATCTCGTTTCCTGTCCAGTGGTCCACCTGAGCATTCAATCTGCCTCCTTTTTAGGCTCTCGCCCTAAAATGATCTGTCAAAATGGATGGACGGTGTGAATAAAACACATACATCAAGTTGCGCCCCAAAGAGCCATTGCCAGGACAATCCATCTCTAGCTAAGGTCCTGGTGGGGGTAGTACTCAATCAGCGTCCGATTTGGAGGCTTTGGGCACATTTTTAGATTGTTTCTTATGGTGTGGTCCACCCGAGTTTGTGCATCTTATCTTCATGGTGTTGTACACTTGATGGACGGTTTAGATACCTACACGCATTCATACCGGGCCTACAATTTTCTATTAGGATGACATGCACGGTCGCCACTCATTGGAAGGGAAGGATAGAGTTATTGAAAATATTTTTGAAATCTATCACATTGTGGATGGAACATTCGTATTCATTTCATATTTGAAAATCAATTAAATAAGGATATTTGGTGTATTTCTTTCTTGGTCGTCCATGTATTGGCGACAAATCAAAATGTTAAGATTGTCCTGCGGATAAGATTTTTGGAAATAGTCAATTCATGTGAAATACATACATATATATATATATATATATATATATATATATATATATATATATATATATATATATATATATATATATATATATGGGAAAAGGTACTATACGCTCGGCCTTGTTATACCTTTCATAAGGTCGATGTTGGCGGCATATTATTGGTCGGATGGTAAAAGTTTTAAACAATGGAGAGATTTTATAGGAAACTGAAGAAACGCGGCGTGGATTTTATAGGAATTTTGGAGAAATAAAACTGGTGCTATGTGGACCCCAACATGATGTATATTTTCTATCCATACTGTCTATCCCTTTTGAAATATAATTTAAAGGATTTACACCAAAAATAAATTATATCTAAATCTCATATGGATCGCACCATGGGAAAACAGTTTCAATGGTGGGAATCACTCTCCTCACTGTTTTCTGTGGTGGATCTACTACAGATTTTTATCTGCCTCATTCTTTTACTCATGCCCTAAAATGATATTTCAAAATAGATGGACCGTGTGGATACAACACATACATCATAGTGGGGCTCACAAAACTTGGTGACGTAGCTTCAGTAGCCGACTCGCTAATCAACTATGCGTACATCTACTTCCAAATTAAAAGGAGAAGCGGGTTAGCAAGTTTTTTCGGTGTAATCCTGAGGTATGTGTTATATATATCCAAACCGTCTATTCATTGGTAAGCTCGTTTTAAGGCTTTGGACGAAAAATAAGACAGATCTAACTATCAATTGGATTAGGCCCTATAAAATTTTCAACGGTGAAAATCATTATCTCCGCTGCTATTTGTGTTGTGGTCCAGATGATCTTTAGATATGATTCATTTTTTGAATTATGCTCTAAAATGATCTCTAAAAATAGATGAACCGTGTAGGTATAATAAATACATCAGTGTGGGCCATGTAACTTTGATCTCCTTTAAACCGTTCATACAACTCGCAGATGGAGGAGCGTCAATGCTCGTCTCGCATCGGCTCGTACCTACGGACGCAGATTTCCTGCCAAAGGAAGTTCTTGTGCAAGGATTCAGGTGCGGCCCACTACGCTGTTTGTGAGAAATCCAACCCGTCCATCCAACTTTACTGAAAATAAAGTGGATCCAAAATTAAAATGGTCCAGACAAGAGGAAACATTGAGGATTTTGTGACAACAGTTGAAATATTTCTATGGCCACAAAAGGTTTGTATCGGTCTAAGTTTTTGGTTTTTTCAGTTCATCCCACTAAAAATGACCTAATAAATGGTTTGTATGGCATATAAACATTAAGGTAGAGCTTATATGGCCACAAAAGGTTTGTATCGGTCTAAGTTTTTGGTTTTTTCAGTTCATCCCACTAAAAATGACCTAATAAACGGTTTGTATGGCATATAAACATTAAGGTAGAGCCTAAAAAGGTTTTAACGGTAGGAATTTCTTTTCCCACTGTTTCATCTTGTATGGCCCAGTTGAGTTTTAGATCTTCCTAATTTTTTGTCACATATCCTAAAATGTGATTGAAAAACGGATGGACGGGTTGGATTTCTCACAAATAGTGTTGTGGGCCCCACCCAGAATCCTTGCGAGGAGCTTCCCACGAAAGCCTTTAGCAGGAAATCTGCTTCCAAGGCCTACCACCTCCCGGACGCATTACCGTCCGGACAGGGCTCTCTGGGGTCCAACGTGATGTAAGTATTTTATATCCACGCCGCTCAATGATTTTCTCATATCATTTTAATATACGAACTAAAAAATAAGGCAGGTTCAAGGCTTAAGTGGACCACAAGGTGGGGATTGAACGTCCACCATTAAAAACTTCTTACGAGCTAGAGAAGTTTGGTATCAAGCTGATATTTCTATTTTCACTTCATCCACGTCTACATGACCTTATGAATAGGTTGGACGGTAAAAATTCAATAACAACTTATTTTTCCTTGCATAACCATTACCGTGCACCCTAGGAGTTTGTAACAGTAGAAATTCAATAACAACTGTTTTCTCATGGTGTGGTCCATCTGAGATTCAGATATAACTTATTTTTGGTGTAAATCACTTAAATTATATTTCAAAAAGAATAGACGGCGTGGATAGAAAATATACATTATGTTGGGGTCCACATAGTACCAGTTTTGTTTCTCCAGATTTCTTATCAAATTCACGCCGTGTTTCTTCAGTTTCCTATAAAATCTCTCCGTTGTTTAAAATTTTTACCATCTGACCAATAATGTGTCGCCAACACTCGACCTTATGGAAGGTTAATACGGTTGAGCGTATAGTACCTTTTCCCTATATATATATATATATATATATATATATATATATATATATATATATATATATATATATATATATATAGGGAAAAGGTACTATGTGCTCGAACTCACGATAAGCTCCCGTGAGGTCGAGCTGTGTGGGTCCCACCGTGATGCGTGTCGACCATCAACACTGTGCATTTGATAGGTACACTTTAAATTATGGGATATCCTTTAAATTATGGGATATCCCAAAAATTAGCCGTATACGGAACTCAAGTGGGCCATACCATCTAAAATCATGTGAAGACACCATTAAAACATATAAAATCACTTGGTGGGGCCCACCTGAAATTTTCATGCGCCCGAAACTTGGTCTAAACCCTCATCCAAGTGGGACACACATAATAGATGGGCTGGATTTGCAAACCACATCTCGGTGGGCCCAAAAAATGATTATGAATGTTTTAATGGTGCACGGCCCCTCTCCACTTCTGTATGTGGTATGGCCCACATAAGTCAAGGATTGACTTGATTTTTGAGACCTAGGACCATGATGGAATGGTGCATCTGACTGATGGGGTAGATGTTCAAAACACATCATGGTGGGGCCCACACAGCTCGACTTCATGGGACAAACTCGTGAGGTTGAGCGCATAGTACCTTTTCCCATACACACACACACACACACACACACACACACCTTTTCCCATGAGGTCGAGATGTGTGGGCCCCACCATGATGCGTGTCGAACATCTACCCCATAAGTCAGATGCACCATTCCATGGTGGGCCCAGGGCTTAAAAATCAAGTCAATCCATGACTTGTGTGGGCCACACCACATACAAAAGTTGAGAGGGGTAACCCTCCATTAAAACATTCATAATCATTTGTTGGGCCCACTGAGATGTGGTTCACAAATCCAGCCCATCCATTATGTGTGTCCCACTTGGATGAGGGGTCAAACCAAGTTTCAGACACATCCAAATTTTAGGTAGGCCCCACCAAGTGCTTTTATATGTTTTAGGCATGTCTTCATATGATTTTAGATGGTATGTCTGCATAGGATTTTTGGGATATCCCATAATTTGAAGGGGACCCATCAAATGCACGGCGTTGATGTTCGACACGCATCATGGTGGGGCCCACACAGCTTGACCTCATGGGAAGTTCCCATGAGCTCGAGGGCATATATATATATATATATATATATATATAGGGAGACTATTTCTGACTGTATGCCTCACTTTTAAGCTATTGGCGTTTATCTACCCGTCCAAACTTACTTTACCAAACTATGACTCTGTTGTATGGGTGACTTAAATGGCCCTGTTTTATAATTTGCATTCCTTTCATTCACTTATATCCAAAAAAAAAAAAGGTCAAAACTCATATGCAATAAAATATTCATTCTTTTCACCCATTTTCTTCATTAAATCTCCATTGAATATCCGTATACTATCATTGTACATCTGCCATCTTCCATCCTACTCAGGGGTAACATTTATTCCCTCAAACTGGATGCATCCATGAATGTGGAATCTAAAAGACTTTTTTCCGTAAAACGTGTTTCATTTCAACGCACTCTTCTTCTTCTTCAACATGGACTTCACTGATACGATGGTTTGTGGGAGGTAAGGATGTTTAAAATCTGATGAATTTACCTAGATCTCGGGCAATTCCAACTGAGAAGTCGATGAAATAATTGCTCAAATTCACTGGAACTCGAGCAACTCATGAATTTCTCAGTCAAATTATTCGAGTTCTCGGTCAATTTAATGAATTTCTCATTCATTTTCATGAATTTTTCGATCAATTTCACTTAGTTCGTGAATTTCTCTCTCAATTTTGATAAGTTTTTGATTAATTTCGATAAGTTCCTGGTCTACATGAAGTTCTCGGTAATGTTCATGAAGTTCTCAGTCAAATTCAAGAAGTTTCATGGTCAATTTGATAAAGTTCTCGGTCAATTTGACGAAGTTCCCAGTTAATTTAATGAATTTGTCGATCAATTTCATGCACTTTTCAGTCAATTTCATGTAGTTATCCGTCAACTTTAAGAAGTTCGTGATCAATTTCACGTAGTTTGCGAACAATTTACCAAAGTTCTCGGTCAATTTATGAAATTGTCGGTCAATTTCATGCACTTCTTGGTCAAATACATGCAGTTATCCTTTGATTTCAAGAAGTTCGTAGTCAATTTCATGAAGTTTCACGGTCAATTTCACAAAGTTCCCGGTCAATTTAATGAATTTCTTGATCAATTTCATGCACTTCTCAGTCAATTTCACGCAGTTATCCGTCAACTTCAATCACTTCGTGGTCAATTTCCATAAAGTTCTCAATCAATTTAGTGAATTTCCCGGTCAAATTTAGCGAGTTCTTAGTCAAATTCAATGACTTAGAGCTCAATTTCACTCAATTCTTAGTCATTTTCATTACATTATCGGTCAATTTCACTTAGTTATCGGTCATTTTCAATAAGTTATCGGTCAATTTGGTGGTCACTGAAATGCACCGATAAGTCGACCATATTGACCGTGAACTTCATGAACTCCCTGCAATTGATTGATTAAGAACTTGAAAAAATTGACCGATAACTCGATCATATCTGACCTAGTACACTGGTGAATTTCCTACTACTTGGTTAATCTCACCTTATACATGTGAATATTAAACGAGTTATATCTTATGTGTCATTGTGTTTGTTTTCAGAAAATGGCTTCGAGAATCATCCTATGCTCATATGGTGGAGAGTTACTAAGCGAAAACAATCGATACACGTACAAGGGTGGAAAGTCGAAAACTACTGTTGTGGGCGTCGAGACTACATATGAGAAGCTTCTATCCAAAATGTACAGGATTGTGAAGAGTACGCCAAAGAATTATGATATTAGGTTGAAGGCATTGTACCCTTGTTCAAACTAATCAATCCCTCCAACTAAAGTTGAAGACGACGAAGATGTGAGAGTGTTTTGGTAGCCAATCGAAGCATCTGGATCAATATATCCCTTTAATCATCGAGATAATGCAATGCGTTAATGAGACAATACTCGAAAACCCCATGGCTTACAGTAGTGTCGAACATGACGCTTCAGTAGTTGAAAGTTTGGGTGAGGAACATGGCATGAAATATGAATATATGACATCTCCTTCACAAGTTCCTTTAAGCAACACTTCACAACTCGAGCCAGTTCAGACATCAAACTTATGACTAGTCAAGTGAGACAAGTAGGTGACTTCAAGCTCAGAAGTGAATATATAGCACCACCGTCATGTACAAGAGTAGATTTGCCCTCATCATCCAACGCTAAATATGTACGAAAAAGCGACATTCAACTGCTCAAGTCGGCTCGAACATCAGACTTCATCATCAGCCAAGCCATTGTGCCTTTTGAGGATGCTGCATTCACCAATGTAAATCTGTCATTGTATTCATTTCCATTGGATGAAGCGATTGATATAGCCGTTGGCTAAATGTTTAAAGATAAGAGCCGGTGTCAGTATGTCTTGAGCCAATTTGCGATTTGCAACGACTTCTAATACAGAGTCTTATACTCGTCACCCAAGAAATTCATTGGGGCATGTTTCGAAGATAAGTGTAAATGGAGGGTACACGCATCTAGGGTGAAAGATGCGAGGATATTCAAGATAAGGACTTACACCTCCATACTTACCTGTGGCATATCATCAATGAAAAGTGATCACCGGCAACCAAGCAGTAAACTAGCCAATGAATTGGTTGTCAGTCGCATCGAGCAACGCCTAGGATTAAGGCCGATGGACATTATTTCGCAATGCAGAAGAAGTATAATATTCTTATTAGTTATAAGAAGGCATGACGCGCTAAGGAAATCGCAATCGATCGCGTAATGGGATCTTATGAGGACTCTTATAATGAACTCTCAATGTATTTGCATGAGTTAAGGAGGGCGAACCTGGGTACGGTGACTGTCGTGCTTATTAATCCACAGACAAGCAGGTTTGAGAGATATTTTGTTGTGCTCGGATAGTGCGTTAGAAGTTTTCAAATATCTCTCCGAAGGGTCTTGGTCATGGATGACACACATCTAAAAGGTAAGTGCAAGGGTGTTTCATTCGTTACTACAGCCTTAGATAGCGACAATCATATTTTCCCAATCGCTTTTAGTATCGGAAAATCAGATAATAGAAACAGTTGGAATTAGTTCCTTACCCACCTCAATTGTATGTTAGGGAATCTACTTGGTCTTGTGATTATATCAGACCGACATAAAGGTCTAATGGAATAAGTTTCTCGGGTCTTCCAAAATGCAATTCATGGCCACTATGCCTACCATATATACCGAAACTTGGTGAAAATGTTTAAAGACAAGTCATTAGAAATCTACTATTGGCGAGTTGTAAAAACTTGTAGGAAGGCTGAGTTCAAAAAGTTAATGCACGATATCGAACTTGTCAACCCCTCATTACATGCATGGCTGAGAAAAATAGGGTACGAAAGGTGGGTATCTTCATAATTTTTAGGAAAAAGATTCAACTTGGTCACTACAAACATAGCTGAGTGCATTAATGCTCTATTCAAGGAATCACAAGAATACCTCATGACTATGTTGACAGAGACGGACAGACTTAAAATTCAAGAAATGTTCTATAAGAGAAGAGAATTTGCATAATCATTTGTAGGATTGTTGGCACCGTGGCCCGAGAAACAATTGAAGGATCTCATACCGAAGGTGCGAGATGTTCGTTGCCATGCAATTTCTCATAATGAATACTATGTTGTAGGAGATTACAATGATACTGTCAAGCTCAATGAGCTTTTCCTGTACATGTCGCGAGTTTGACGTAAAAGAGTTCCCTTGTTTTCATGTTCTTTCAGCCTGTATGAATTATAATCTTCCTCATTATTCCTATTGCTCTCCGTTGTACACGATGAGAAATTACCAGATTACGTATGATGATTCCGTGCACCCAGTACGTGACAAGAGCTAATGGAAAATATCATCTGAATTCAGGAAGTATTGTGTGAAAATTAAGCCCCTATGACAAAGGAGGTCCGCTGGAAGACCCCAAAAGGCACGAATTCTTTCTCGTAGAGAGGAACGAAAAATGGTAAAATGCGAAGTATGCAAATAAACAGGATATAATTGCCAGAGTTACAAATTTTCAATACCTATGTAATAATGTAATTTGTAAGGCATTTTTTGTAATATGACAATGAATGATATAAATCGATAAGGTTTTTACATTATTGCAAATTGTAAATTTATTACTAGGATTCGGACTTTAAAAGAATAGTAATAATCATGAAAAGGGATACAGACATTGGTTATGATTGAAATGAATATGGTTATTTTACTTAATTATCGATAAGCTCACATATAGTTTACACGCCTCTTCCATATCCATCACAACTCCTAATTGGCTTAAATATTTGATTGGCACGAGTTCACAGTTAATTAGCATAAGTTATCGATAAAGTGTAAACCTCCACTTCGAGCAGTCTCAATTCAACTACCAAAATAGTAGAATGATTCGTTAACATCAACAAAAGAGTTTATTATATCGTTACCAGTCAATTTCACTCAGTTTGCGGTGAATTTTACTAAGTTATCGGTGAACTTCACTCACTTCGTGGTCAACTTTACTCACTTCGCGGTGAATTTCAGTCAGTTTGTGGTCAACTTCACTCACTTCACGGTGAATTACAATCATTTCGCTGTCAATTTCACTCACATCGCAGTGAATTTCAATCAGTTTGTTGTCAATTTCACTCACTTCGTGGTGAATTTCAGCCACTTCGCTGTCAATTTCACCCACGTTGCGGTGAATTTCAGTCACTTCGCAGTAAATTTCACTCATTTCGCAGTCAATTTCAATCACTTCACAGTGAATTTCAATCAGTTCATGGTCATTTTCACTCACTTCGCGGTGAATTTCAGTCAATTTGCGGTCAATTTTACTCACTTCGAAGTGAATTTCAGTCAATTAGCGGTCAATTTCACTCACTTCGCGATTAATCTCAGTCACTTCGCGGTCAATTTCACTAACTTCGCGGTCAATTTCAATTACTTCGTGGTCAATTTCTCTCATTTCGTGGTCAATTTTAGTCATTTCGCCGTGAACTTCATTCGGTTCATGGTCAATTTCACTCACTTCACAGTAAATTTCACTTCATTCGCAGTGAATTTCACCATCATCACCCTCTTCGTCTAAGCCTTATCCCAATTAAATGGAATCATTACCCTTACATAAGAATGGAAAAGATGTGGATACCATGATGAAAAGTTGACTATATCGTGCATAGGCAATATGGTGCACCCATATAAAGCCTTATCCGAAGAGAACTTTTACCAAAATTTAATCCATATTGTGCACCCATATTGTGTTAAATACATTTGAAACATGTAACAAGTTCAACTATCTTCCTCGGCATAACAATTCATCATCATAAGAACACAAAGCACTCATACAATTTAGGCAACCCTAAAACATTTTCATTATGACTAATAAGACATCCAATACATAAGTCACCACATCACTTACAAACAAATAGAGAAATTGCAAGTTGCTTACAAAAGAGAATACTACGTCCTAACTAATACATGCCTTAACTATTATATGATAGAAAAATGGAAATAAGTCTAACTACTTCAAGTAAACATACAAGTGACTATCAATCAAATAGTAGGTCCTGAGTCCATATCCATCACAACTCCCTACTATTTGGCCGAGTCCTGTGAAGGAGGGGGCGCTCCCTCCTTTTGCACATAGCACAACACCGTCTTTAGCATGCGGTGCATATTCCATATCTTTTGCTTCAGGTAGTGTTGATCCTTCTTAATCTCGGCCATACTAGCCTCGAGCACCCCTAAACTCTCCACTGCGCTCGAAGGTGCAAGCGACACCTCTTCACCTCCCTCGACCGGGGCTCCCATCTCATCGCATCCTCACCCTCTTCATGTTTAGCTTGATCTCCTTCATCACCCTCTTCTTCTTTTTCAGGTTAATCTTCTTCATAACCCTCTTCTTCTTCTTATCTATCTCGTCCCCAAATTCTTCCACCCATTGCCTCTCTTGCTTAGGGCCACATTGCATGCGATTTAATGTGTCTTCGGTTATCATACTTTCTGTTTAAACGAGCCTGCTAGATCCCTTGAACCCATACTGTCGAGCTAACTTGCAAATCAGGTGACCCAATTTACCATTGTTTAATTTTGTGGCCTTCATTATCTGGTAAAGGACAATTGAGGGCAGACACACATCCTCCCCATGCCCTACCTGGTACATTACCTCTGTCTGGTATATGAAAATCTCCGTATGGTTTTTCACCCTCGGATATACATTATACATGAAAATATAGTGCAACAATCGGTAAATTGGTATTATTTATGAGTTTTTGAAACCACTATTTCTCCTTCACTCAACGAGCTCGCCGCACAAGCTCATGTTAAGCTCATTCGTGTTCAAGTCCTTAGTGGTGATACAGACCGTTCCCCTCTGCACGCCAAGGACGTCTACGATGGCTTGTACGTCGATGTGTCGTACTCGATATCTGTAACGCCCCGACTTTTCAAGACCCAAGTACACAACCCGTTTCCCAAAAACCCGAGTGTTAACATTAAAAGATGGTCAAATTCGAGTGTACCTTTTTTTTTTCCTTCATCAGAGTAAGCAAATGAGCGTAGTGTGGACAAATCGACATAAAGAAAAATTTCATTATCATTCAAATATACAAGAAGCTGCCCATAATGACTTATACAAATTAATGTCTCTGAATTTATCAAGTACAAGATTTACAAGAATTTAATACATGAAAAATAACAGGAAACATATAAATATAAGCCATAAGATCACGCGGCTCCTCTAGGCAAATACAGTCATGCATCCCTGACGATCATATCCTACTCCTCATCAAGTCTGAATATGTATATTACTTAAGCGACCTGTACTACCTGTACGGTTGTATATTTAATGGATGAGTGGCCAACTCAGTGTGAATTCCCCTCAAGATTACACACTGCCGCATTAGATAAGAAATATTATGAAACATCCAGACAACCAAAACATAGTAAATGCAGTCTTATTAAATGCATGGATGTATAGAATGCGTTCACGCCCCAGGGATGCTCATCCGTGCGGACAGGGCCGCTGCCCATGTAAATGCGCAATCAACGCCCCGGGGATTAACCGTGCGGAATACGAATCACGACCTGGGAAAAACATCCAGTCGGACAGATGCTAGTCGTCAGCAAAAGCATACTAAGTGCGGCGTAACGAATGCCTAGCGATAGACGCTGGTCTCTACCATGTATGCATGATTAGCCAAACTATTATTTGTCCAATTACAATCAGCCAGTTTTTAATAAGCTCAAGGTCACTACGGGGAGCACATGGCCCAGCGTAGGCCGACAGCTCGGGCATAGGTCCCATACCACCATCCCCGGTTCATGAGACTACCATCTTAGGATGTTTAATGGAAACCCGTCGGCTAGTGGCCAATCATATTACATTATATGGGGCTTACCATCGTATGGTTGTACGGTATAAAATATCGAACCCATATAGGGAAAATACCAGAACAAAGCCACGTAGGGTAATATCAAACAAGTCATATAGGGCAATTATCAAAATAGGCTACATAGGGCGAGTATCAAAATCATGCGATAAAAGACCATCCTTAAAAACCATTGAACACAACAACCCTGGATGGTAGGCCCTCATCAATGGTCAATTTAAACCACCATTCAATAACCACTAAGCCAGAGGTCCATTACTATCACAACCAGTCGGGTTACATCCCAAGTATGGGTGTACACATATAGGTGGGGGTTTCCCACTGGTGTACCAGTTCAAAGTCCATAAGCACTACACAAATAATCCACAAGCATGAACAAATATACAGGATGAACATTAAGCAGGCAATATAACAATTCAACCTCCACCAGCTAACACATGTGACTATAAGAGAGATATCAATTATAAGTCTAAATAAAAACTATAACTTAAGCTAATAAGAAGATGGAAAGCTCAAGGGGAAGAATCATCACCTGATGAACCGAATCACCTTCTAGTGTCGCTAAGTGATTGCGCTCTTAGGATTGTATCCTACCATAAATCATGAACTTGTATAATTAAGTTCAAGTTTTAATCATTACCTAGGGTTTAAGATCATCACCTAGGGTTATCTTTTAGGATTTTAGTGTAGAATTAGGGTTCTCATCCTAGGGTTTAGTTATAAGCTTTAAATTCTAGGACTTGGATTCTAGATTAGTATTCCCATTATTATTATTATTACTATTATTATTATTATTATTATTATTATTATTATTATTATACGATGAATTGAATAATATTCATAGTAGGAGTACTAATCCATTATTAATGATGAATCCTAAGTTCCTACTAAATATACCAATGCTATCTAACATTCCTATAATGACTAAAATCTATTAAATAGTTGGGGAATTAAAAATAGAATATTTACTAACAGTAAAATGATAACGACTAATGATAATCACCATATTACAAGAATTACACTAGTCTTATAAGAAAAATGATAATGATCATAACTATAAATAATGAATTTAATCATGATAATAAATACTATGACCTGTCATGAATTATGGAGTCCTATAATTAGATCCAAGCCTAATACATTGCTTATGTTTAGGGCATTGACTTAGAGTCTAGACCACTTAGGTCTAGGATTTCAACCTAAAGTTTAAGTCTAAGTTAGATTTTAGGATTTAAACCATGGTTGGGGTGAAATTAATTTCAGTGTTAATTTAATAATATTTGTTAAAATCAAGGCTATAATTACTGTTAGCTAATGTGGCAAAAATAGTCATTATGATGGTAATGAATAGGGTGGTTTATTACAAATGATAATATCTAGGGATGGTAGATAATTACTACTATCTAACATCTAATCGTTGTAGTTTGCTTATAATAACTAATACTAGCATACATAACATGTTAGTGGTTAAATAAAATTTACCCATCTCAGTAACTATAGTAACTCTAATTTATGAGAATAAATTAAAGACTTACTTTGAAAGAGAAAAATAACTTACATTAGTTGACTCGGTTCGAGTCGAGTTGACTCAGCTAGTCAAGGCCTAACTCCATCCTTGCCTTCTCCCTCCTACTATCTTTCTCATTCTTGCCAGCACATCCAGCTGACCTGGTGCAGGCCTAACTCGATCTAGACTTAGCACCAGTCCATGCATGGGCCCAGTGACTCGGTAGGGCCGAGTTGGTGCAATGGATAACACCCACTCTCCTTCCTCTCTCCTCTCTACTTCATTCTCTTTGTTTCCCATATGCTGGGAAATCCAGCAACGTCTGGACTGGATCAGACTGACGCCCAACTCACATGGTCAGCAGCCCCAGCTCACATGACTCGACCTAGCGACTCGGCTCAGCTCAAGGAAGAAAACCGAGTCAGAAAACTCGGACTGGCAGCGAGTTGAGCCCGAATCCGCTCTCTCTCTCTATCCTACTTTCTTCTCTTCTCTTTTTCTTTCTTGTTCCCTCCCTGCTAGACCAGTTCGCCCAGACCGCACCCAACTCGGTCTGGACTCATTCCAGACTGAACTCAAACGCTGAGTCAGCCCAGTAGCCGCAACCTCTCTCGTTCTCTATTCTTCCTCTTCTTCCCTTTCTCTGGATCTCTCTCTTTTCTGTTCCTTCCCCTATTTCTTCCTACTTGCATACGACTCAATGGGTTGCACCTTGGTGGTTTCGGATTCAAAAACCACTACCTCACAAACACCAGCAATGGCGCAGGTTCGGCGGGGAAGACGACCCGGCTTCAATGGCAGACTCCCCCCCATGGCTTCTCTCTCTAATCCGGTCCTTTCAGAAGGTTCGTATGGGTCTTAAGGAGCTTTTGGATGGGTTCTATCGAAGCTCTAAGAGGGTTTGGTTGGTGGGTTTGGAAGGAGAAGGAAACGGTCGGTTTTCGCTCGAGCTACAGTAAGAGGTGGAGAGCGGCTGTGGCTACTCAAGCCTCCTTTCTTTATAGAGAACCCTAGTTCTCTAGGGCCATTAGATGAAAACTGAGTGGCCCAGATCGTTCTGGCTTGAAACAGCCATCAAATACGGCCGGTAGGATGAAACCGATAGCTGTTTCGTTGCTGGTTTTCTATGCAAACCGGAAACTACGTGAAGGGTCGTGATTTGCTTCGGACGAACGGCTAGGATGAGAAATGGAGGGAGCACGCGGATCGCCCTCGTGGCAAGGAGGACAGTTTCCTTTTTTGGAAATGGGTGTGTTTGTGGCCTGATTTGAGGCTGACATTGTGTGCACGTGTGTGTGTTTCAACGTGTAAGTCAGCTGGGTTTTGGTGGGGCCCAAGCTCCGGACTCGATGGGTGGTTTGGATTGTCCATATGGACAGAGTAGGTGGACCGTTAATCAAGGAACGGCCGTACGTCCGTCCGACTGTTTTCAAACAGAAAGAGAGAGGGAAATCCCTCTACTTACGGAAACCACGGGCCAGCGTTGGTCAAACGAGCTGCCCGGTTCCATGCACTTCGAGCACAGTGCATTCGGTGCACTCGCACTTCATGTGGGGGCCCACCGTGATGTTTGTGATAAATCCACTCCGTTCATCCCACTTGGTGGGCCCTTCCATACCCTTTGACAAAATATGGGGCGGATCTAAATCTTAAGTGGGCCATACACCTAAACTTCTACTCCCAACAGTGAGTTTCTATCAATCTAATGGTTGGATCATCCAGGGATTTAGCGTCAACGGTTAAAATGGTCCAAGGGACCATTTAAGCTGGAGATCAATGGCTAGACTATAGATTGTACATCCTATTATGCTCTCATAGCATTACATATCATGTTATAATACCTATAATAATAATATTATTTTATTATAATTATTACTATTATTATTATTCTTGTAGATTTTATTTTACTTTTCCCTAAGTTGTTGATATGAATCTAAATACATGGGTCTCGATGTACGTTCAGGACCTACTATATTACTAGTCTAAATACTAATATTAATATTTAATTTTATTACTATAATTATTCGTATTTTCTAAGCCATTTTATTGTGGTTGGCATCTTGATCAACGCTTTTCATTTACTTGACTGGCGATAAGAAGGATCATATTTTAAAATTTCTAAGTGAGTCATGCCAAGTGAACGTCCACTAATCCACTCTCAACATCCTAATGATTCAAATAATTCAACGGTTGGATTTAAACTGCAATGAACATGAGTGTCCAAGTTAAGTCAGTATTTGTACTAAGTTAGATTATATGGTAAAACCTGAGTACTGGAAAGTACGGGGCGTCACAGTATCCATATGAAATATCAAATCCCAGTGGATTGAGATTTGGGCTGACGATTCAAGAGTAGAAGCGCCTTGCATCATGCACAGTGGCCCGATAGTTGCCTTCAAAAGTGGGTCCCCAACCGGCTTGTAAGAGTCAATTTAACACGTCTTCCTTGCCAAACAGCATATCCCCCACCATGACTTCGAAGATGACTTCTCAATCACGATATCGTCTCGTATTCGAATGCCCTACATCTTGATCATTAGCCCTCTTCGTCCTCCTCTCACGACGCGATGGTGAAAGGCTCGCTGCATCATCATTGGCCCTCCTGACATTTCTTCGAATATGTGGTGATGAAGGGCTAGCTTCATCATTGGTGGCCCTCCTCACCCTTCTTTGGGTCCGTGGTGACGAAGGGTTCTCTTCATTGTCATTGTCCCTCCTCAACCTTGTTCCATGGCTCACCGCTCTCTTCTTCCGCATTAGAGAAAGAATCAAGGGATGGAAAATAATGAGGAAAAGATTGTGATAAATCCCATGAGGAAGAAGGGTTTGGAAGAAGAAAATAGGTTTTATAACGATAAGTTTGGAAGAAGAAGTTGGGTTGTAAAAAGAGGGGTTTGGAAGAAGAAAGATGGGTTGTGAAAGAAGAAGATGGGTTGTGAAAGAGGGATTTAGAAGAGAAATGGTGAGAAAGAGGGGTTTGGAAGAAGAGAGTGGGTTTTAGAAAGATGGGATTGGAAGAGAGGTTTGTGAGAGAATGGTGAAAGAGAAATGTTGAGAAAGAGGGGTTTGGAGGAAGAGAGGGTTTTAAAAAGATAGGGTTTAGGGAGAATGGTGTTAGAAAGTGTGGAATAAAGTTTAAGTAAGCATTGCATGGGACCCACCAACAAATAGAGAGAGAGAGGGTGGCGACAACACTACCGCCGACCAAACGTCACTACTGCCCGAACATCCAAAATGCGGCGGCACTACCGCTGACCAGGCGACACTGCTACCCGGACATCCAACGCGTGTAAAGCTGGGTAGAATCCGACCTGATCCGATCCGAATCGAAGGCCAGGATCAGGTCGGATCGAGTAGGCCCACTCAAATCCGACCGTACATCGACTCGAGTTCGGATCAGTGGCCAATTCGGATCGATTCGGGATCCAATCCGATCTGCAATGTTCATTCAATATTGTTTCCTGTAATGTTGTCCACTTGAGATTGGGATATACCTCATTTTTTGTTTAATACCATAAAATGATCTAGAAAAATAGATGGACACATGGATGAAATAAATACATCATTGTGGGGTCTACCGAGCACCAACCACCAGCCATTAGCTGATTGAAGGGGGAGTAGCCAATCCATCATCTCAAACTTTAACTCATGGCTCGAGGTGCATCGAGCACCGAGTTCTACCAGATTACCATAAGAAAGGAAAGAAAACAACGAATGGTTTTATGCGATTGAGCTCATGGGAACTTCTTATGAGGTCGAGCTATGTGGGCTCCACCGTAATGCGTGTCTAACATCAACACCGTGCATTTGATGGGTCCCCTTTAAATTATGGGATATCCCAAAAATCAGCCGTATATGGAACTTAGGTGGGCCATACCATCTAAAATCATGTTAAGACATTCCTAAAATATATAAAAGCACATGGTGGGACCCACCTAAAAATTAGATGCATCTGAAACTTAGTATGACTCCTCATCCAAGTGAGACACACATAATGGATGGCTTGGATTTGTAAACCACCCCTCGGTGGGCCTAAAAAATTATTATGAATGTTTTAATGAGAGGGTAACCCGTAACCCCTCTCAACTTTTGTATGTGAAGCGGATTGGCAGGTGTACCATGCTGGTGTATTGACGTCAGCAAGTTCTATGGGTCCCATCATGAGGTATGTGTTATATCCAAACTATCCATCCATTTGGCGGGATCGTTTGAAGGCATTAGCCAAAAAAGAAGATAGATCTAAAGATCAAGCGGACCACACTGTAAAAAAATAATAATAATAAATAGACGATTCGATCTGAACCGTACCCAACTCGATCCGACTTGGTTTCCCGGACCGAGTCAGACTCGGTTCGGGTCAGGCCAGCAGTGCAGCAGATCGGATCGAGTCAGAGGACCCGGACTTGGTCCCAGATAGGATCAAGTTCGGGTCAGGGCATTGAAAGTTTCGGACCGAGTCAAGTTGGACCCAATCCAGTCCGACTCAACTCGATGCTCACCTCTAACCGCGTGTGGTGGCACTGCCACCCGGACGTCCAGACAACAGCAGTAGTGCCACTGTCTCCTTAGGCAAATGAAGGGCTATGTTGGGTGGGCTACCCCCACACTAGCCTTTTACACTCGAATTGTTTGGTGGGTCTCATCTAAAGTTTACTTAAACCTCAAATGAGGTTAAGGAGTGACTAGATTGTGACCAATCAGAGACGACAGTGGCCCATTTGGGTGTCGAAGGACCAGATTATGTCAAAGTTAGTTTTTTTCTTTTCTATTCTTCTCCCTCTTTCCAAATCCAACTTCCATATGGTCCGTTCCATGGTCAAGATGGACCAGAAAAAGGCCCGATAGGAAGCAGAGAGAATCTAGACCGTCATAACATTAAATGGACGTATCTCGCAAACCGAAATGAGTTGTCGGATGTACCAAATGTGATTTTGGGGTAGGATGAGCTACTTTAGTGACCCGACACATTACGTCGGGTTGTGCACACTTAATTCGCGAGCCGACTGAATTAGCAGCTTCTTGAGTGAACTTGACCTTGAAGTGAGTGAAATTCACCGTGAGCTAAGTGAAATTAACCGCGAATTGAGTGAAATTGACCGCTAAGTGAGTGAAATTGATACTAAGTGAATGAACTTTACTGCGAAGTGGGTGAAATTAACCGCGAAGTGAGTAAACTTCACTACATTTCATTGGAGAGTAAGTGAACTTCACCGCGAAGTGAGTGAAATTGACCACGAAGTGAGTGAACTTCACTTCATTTCACCATGAAGTGAGTGAAATTGATCGCGAAGTGAATGAACTTCACTGCGAAGTGAGCGAACTTCACCGTAAAGTGTGTGAAATTAACCGCGAAGTAAGTTAACATCACTGTGAAGTGAGTGAAATTCACTATATTTCACTACGAAGTGAGTGAAATTGACCGTAAAGTGACTGAACTTCACCGCGAAGTGAGTAAAATTGACCGTGAAGTGATTGGAATTGACCGTGAAGTAAATGAACTTCACCGCGAAGTGAGTGAAATTCACTGTGAAGTATGTGAAATTGACAGCGAAGTGAATGAAATTCACCGTGAAGTGAGTGAAATTCACCGTGAAGTATGTGAAATTGATCGCGAAGTGAGTGAACTTCACCGCGATGTTTGTTCACAAATAAATCACCATTCACAGTGAAATCACTATTCATAAATTAATTAATTAACAATTCACAAGCAGGTCTTCATTCAACCTGAATTTTATATAAGACAACATTCACAACAAATTACAACATTTCACAAAATTTTCCCATTCCTCTCATGACTAAGACAAATATCATCTATCATGGACACTCAAGCAATCATAGGCTATTGAATTCTTAAAAATGGGAGTGAAATTTTGCATGTCTATTCCTAATAAAATTCAACCGGTGCACAAAATGTCAATATATTTCATGACAAATATGCCGCAATCATATCCGTTCATTTGCTTCGATATGGAAGTCTCTTCTCTGATGATCCAATACTTTCTGTCCAGCGCAGACGTATCTCCTATGGTGTCACGCCTCAAACTCAAAAATCGGATTCCCAAGAATCCCGATAACCGAAATCAGTGCCGACAGCCTCCATAGTACCCCATTCTCGGTCCCTAGCATACATACACCAGGTTCCGATCCTAGGATCCTACAAGGAGAATTTTCCAACATACATTTGTCTCATAAAAGGCATAACCATAAGTTTACCCAAATCATAAAGGCAACATCATCATCACATATCCAATAATATAATCATTTGAATTCAATGCTGAAAGGAAAATACATATATCGAAATCAAAGCTCCAGAGGACAGCTGCACGGTCCGAACTCAATGCTGCTGCAACCTAACGCTACCTACACTCATCTATCGTGCATAAGCTTACAAAAGCTTAGAGGGTGGTGAAAGTATGTGCCCAAGATAAGTGTCAAGTATACCATAAAGTCCATAAATCATACATCATTAGAATAAGCGAAAATACTGACAAGATCATGAATCATATGATATCAGAGTAAGCAGAAATATACTGGTAAGTCCATGAGTGTTAACAGTC
Source organism: Magnolia kwangsiensis (assembly GCA_037074715.1). Lineage (NCBI taxonomy): Eukaryota > Viridiplantae > Streptophyta > Magnoliopsida > Magnoliales > Magnoliaceae > Magnolia > Magnolia kwangsiensis. The sequence goes on along the minus strand of CM073573.1, from coordinate 152,118,896 downwards.
GTACCAAAGCTATGTGATGTAAAACATAACAAGACTAACAAATGCTGAGGATGCAATGCAATATGTAAATCCTGACAAGCCACGAATACCAACCTCATATAGGCTATATAAGTGCAAAAATATAGTAACCCAAAATGCTAAGTACTGCGAATGCAATGTAATGTGCGGTGCGAATGAAATGACCATACTGGAATGTGAAGTCGGGATGATGGTACATAGTATCGCAGGCTATGGAGTCCACCACAAGGGACTTCTATCCAAACCAGTCTCATACCTAAATTTGGATAATCAGACTTAATGTGGTAAACTCCTGATCTCAGGTTAGTCGCGCGCCCAACCGAAATCCTGGCCATACAATGGTACACGTAACAAATAGTTACGCACTATCAGCCTGAGTGGATAGTGAATGAATGAATGAATGGATATACAATTCCTACTTAATAAGTCCACATATCAGTACGGTTGCTCTTTGAAGAAATCACCGGGGTCTATTACACTCTACACCGACTGCCTCCTCCCAAGCTATACACCCAGCGAGTGGAAGAGACCTCACTATCCGCCTAGCCAGCAGTTTGCCAATACCTATTTGGCTCATCAATAGCGGACTCATTTATGAGTTGGTCATACTCAGCTTAGCTTATTGCCCTCTCACCCAGGTCGATAAGGCCACACCCCCTCCCAACCGACCACGACATAGTGGGAGATGCGGCCTACTGGTATTCGGCACTCGGGCGCTCATGTTCCACTCGATCTAGACGTTGGGGCACCTCCTGGCCTTAGAGATTCTGGAATTTTCACCCAAGGACATCCTAAGTGCCCACAGTGCTAGAACCAAGTATTTTTGGTATTCCATTTAGCCATCCACGATGTGCCTGTGGAGGTCACGACCCTGATGTCGCTAGGGCGTACAATGATCAAGTCACATATACGCGAGATGTATGAGTCACACTATCCAGTCATGCAGCAATCCTGCGCGTACGGCGTGATAATGTGGGCATCTCATAAGGAGTCTCGTAAATAGTCTGTCCAATGACGTATGCTATGATCAAACATTCCTCATATCAGGCATACATATGATGCGTATGCGCATGAATCATGGAGTTATACTAAGCATTTTATATGGTAATGAACTATCCTCACAACGAAGATGGGCCTTGATGGCCTACACACAACAGTATGGACCTATCAATGGGCTCTAGGGAGAGTTATAATGCGGACATTTAACCAACATTATTCTTACAATATGAACGTCAAACCAACATTTCTCTCAAGGCATGGCCCACCATAAATGTCATTACATAACCCATGGTGAAATCACACAATACAATAGACCTTGTATACATCCCATTGGGCCTCGACCCATGGGCCTCAAATACATCAAAATGGGCTTCAACCCACAGGCTCTTATACTTCACAATGGGCCTCGACCCACAGGCTCTTATACTTCACAATGGGCCTCAACCCATGGGCCCTAATACATCACAATGGGCCTTAACCCATGGGCCCCAAATACATCACAATGAGTGGGCCCTACACATGGGCCTAATACAATTAAGTGGGTCTTCATAGGTGTGCCATAAACACATTAAATGGGCCGCACTAATGGGCCTCACCAATCACACCATTCACCTATGTGCTTAAGATCAAGTTAAAGCATAAAGAAAATAAATCATATTGAAACGTCATCTGAACTGCATTCCAAATATAAGTGGGGATAATGATTTCCACCATTAAAATCCTCAAGGCCCACCATATCCTTTATGTTCCATCAAATCTGATCATAAGCTCTTAAAGACTTGGATTAAGAGAAAAAAATAAATATCATATTAGTCCAAACTTGGTAGCACAAGGGTTTAATGGTGGACGTTCAAACCCATTGTTTTCTATAATGTGGTCCACCTAATCCTAAATTTGTCTTATTTTTAGCCTTGGGCCTCAAGGCAAGCTTTCCAATTGGATGGACAGTTGAGATATAACACATAAATCATGTATGGGCCTCAAAGATGGGTGGTGGTCGTATACACATCAATACAAAGTGGGCCCCGCATTCATAAAACACATACATCAAAGTAAGGTCCACAATCCATATGTACGGACAGTGGATATAACATATTCATCAAGGGGACCCACAGAACTTGCTCTCGTCATCACAACGGCGGGACCCACTGTCCCCACAGAATGGTTAGACGACATGTATAAACACATACACCGTGGTGGGTTCCACTGTCCACTGCCGTGGATGGTGTGAATAAACACATGCATCAGTGGGTCCTGCGTGGTGCCCACCTTAACGTTTATTTTCCATCTAATCCGTTGATGAGGTCACACAGACCCAAATGAAGAGGAAAAATAAATTTCATGTGGATCCAAACTTCTGGGACACCCAAAAGTCGTTTCAATGGTGGGTGTTCAATCCACTGCTTCCTGCGATGTGGGCCACCTGAGTCCCATATGCGTCTGATTTTTGGGGTGGACCACTAGCCTCAAGGGGGGCTACCAAATGCACGGTGTTGATTTTCAAAACACATCACAGTGGGGCCCACAGCTGGGGCCACGGTCCCTGACCGACAGTCCCAGCGCAGGACGTGTACGTCCACTATACGGTGAGCGGCAGCAGCAAGCACTGCTGCTCTCTCTCTTTTATATTTTTACTTATTTGAAAAAAATAAATTTTCCACGGTTTTTCATATGTGGGGCCTGCATCAAGTGAATCTACTCCATCCATTGCACTTAAGGGCTTAAGACCGACCAAACAAGCCCAATATTCAGTATGTTTTGGCTCAAGGTGGGTCCTAGTCAATTTTTAATAGTAAAAAATCAATATTTTCTATGCTATGGCCCACCAAAAAATCAGATTGAGTTCATTTCTTGGCCCAACACCTAAAATGATCTGGGGAAAGGGATGGACGGATTGGATTAAATACATACATCAAGGTGGGGCCTGTATGAGTTGCCCACCCAAAAAGCTCTTCATCTAGCCAATATTTGTATTTTCATTCCACGTCCAGCGTCCCTAGATGCTGGACGATCTGAGCTAGCCTAACACATGCACAAGGTGGGCCTGGCTCAGGTAGGCCACCAAATGCATGGTTAGTGTGGATAAGACATACACCAAGGGGGGGTCCATCCAAGTGGGCCACGCAGCTACATCATCACACACAATAGAAAATGAAAGAGAGAGGGAGAGAGAGAGAGAGAGAGAGATAAACGGTGATGATGGGAGGAGCTTCGCCACTATTAGCTCTTCCATGATACAATAAATACATCAAGATGGGTCCCATCACAAGTGGGCCCTCAAATCATCAAAATAATACAATCAAAATCTATAAAAAAAAACACCCACCTTAGATCTCTTCTTCCTTCTTCCGCCTATAGGCTATAGAGCTCTAAGGAAACAATTCCAACGGTTGAGATGGTCTTTGGAGGGTGGGATTGGATGATAGGAAGGTGGGTCACACTAGCTTCTCCTCTCCCATGAAAAATTTTTGGACGTTGGGTTGTTTAGAGTTTGCTTGAAAAATGGAGAAAATGAGAGAGAAAGGATGGGATGTAAAGAGAGAGAGGGGTGGGTGAGTGAGTGATGGGTGATGGGTGAGTGATGTGTACTTGACATGTATGGGTGTGTAAGAGAGGGTGAGAGAGAGTTTGACTTTGGGGTTGCTTTTGGGGATGGGACAAGTATTTGACATGTGAGGTGATTAATTGGATTGATTTGACATAATGTAGAGATTCTCTTGGGATTATAAACGCGCGATGTTTCCTCAAACTGAACGTGGGCCCATATCTTCTGGCCTGGGTATCGGGTCGGTGTGCAAGAAGCAGCGTCGGAACCGCGGCGACAACGCGGTCGCTAGGATACAAGTCTCGGGTTGAGCCAACTCTGGAATACGGTTACGATTCAGAGTTGCGCGCAAATGCAGATAAAAGATCGTGGGTCGCTGGAATTCGTAGGCCATTGTGGGAGGGTGGCCTAGGGTGGGAGGACTGCGGAAGCATACAGAACGATTTGGCGTAGGATATGGGTCTTACATATGGCATGGAATAGAATAGGTAATCCCTCCTTCATCAGCTCGATCTATTCCTTATATCAACTGACTGCCCTCGAATATAAACTATTGAGAAGAACGATCTCTCGTTCTTGAGGGTGGATGACCATCAAGTACCAATGACTATTGTCATGGTTCATCGATATGTATGCATGTCCTTGTTTCACAAAATAAGATATTATTAAAGAAATGATAGAAATGGGTACACATAACATTGATAAGATGCAATGACAATATTACCTGTTCATATTGCCACATGGCCTTAGTCCATTCTCGATGTTTGACAATTGCAGTCACACTGACCTTATCAACTTCTAGTGCTTTCCGCTTCAAGTCGCTAACTACGTCCCGATACGTTCTCAATATCGGCATATTCAAATGGAGACATGGTTAATACAGACAGAATAAAAAATTAGAACATATCTCACATACTCACAAGACAGATTGTCCATATTCCAATTTAAACATTTACCAAAAATATATATGGGGGAAAACTTGCAATCCTGAGTATATAACGTTGAAAGTGAACCATGCATTCTCTCAAGAAAATCAATGTATTTGTCGATAGCCTAATAAAAAAATTTAATGATTAAGCTCACAATTAACATAAGAGCTAATTACACATCTATATATGTATGTGAATTACTTACCTCGCTATCAACCCATGCATCCTTCTCTCATATGGTCTTGAACCAAATACAAGTTGTTATCCCTTTATTTATGTTATACCAACTCTCCAATTCTTACAGTTCGTCTTCTGAATAACCTTGAATGGATCCATCTGGGCCTGGAAGGGTATGAGAGAAGTATAAAATTTGTTGGATTTCTTAGAATCGGTGATGATGCTTGAAGTTGTTTGAATGACAGAGATGGATAAGAATGGAGAAACCTTAAAGACAGACGGCTTTAGAACCCTTTTTGTAAGCCCCGTATCCTAGACCGTACCGTTCCATAGACTTCCGTGGTCTTACTGGTTGAATTCTGGCAACCTTCGACCCTTAGCCGATATTTACACGCGACCCTGATTCATATGCTGTCAACCCGTATCGACTCAACCCAAGACTATTACCATAGCGACCGCACCATTGCTGCGGTTCCGATGCCGCGACTTGCGCGCCGAGGCGATACCCTGGTTAAGAGATGTGGGCCAACGTTCGGTGCGAAGAAAAAGCCGCGCGTTACGAAACCCAAGAGAATCTCTACGAGGTGTCACATCAATCCCATCAATCCATCAATCCATCACATGTCAAGTACATGTCAAGTACACATCACCTTTCACCCATTCCCAAGCAACCACAAAAGTTAAGATTTTCTTACAAGCCCATACCTCTCTTACACAAAAAGCCTCAAAAGTCAAGAATCTCTTACACCTCCCATGCCTTTCTTATACAAATGGTCACAAAAGTCAAGGTTTTCTTACACACCCATCATTCACTACATCCATCCATCACCCATCTCCCTCTACAACACTCTCTCTCTTTCTTATTTTCTCATCTCATTTTCCAAGCAAAATTCCATACGTATGAGATCTCTCTCCCTTTCAAAAAAAAACTCCAAGGTGGCCCACTTTTCTACCCCACCATCTCCCATCTCAACCCTCCATTTCTCATCTCCTCTATTGAAATCCAAACTAAGGTGCTAAGGAACTCATAGGAGCAAGAAGATCGAATGGTGGGTGCTCCTCTAGATGTAAAAAAATCTAATTTCTATAGCCTAGAAATTTTCTTTCTTTTATAAGGGAAGTGTAGGACCCACCAATCAATGGTGGAGATCCCACACAATCCCATGGTTGTGGCCTAATGGCCTACCTTATGCATGCATGATCCATACATGGGGCCTTTCTCTATGGGCCCTATCATGGTAGTTTTATTTCATATCATATTATGTTTGGGTCATCTACACTTTATAACCATGGTGGGGATGGCATCCTCACCATGCATTTTAATTATAGGTCATGCATGTGCAAGATCCATGTTGTAAATGTAAATCTAGGTATGATGTGCGGGTGTGATTGATCTTGGGAGGGCTCAATAGTGGCGGAGCCCCTTTCCCTATAGTCGAATTGTCCTTCTATCTCTCTTTTCTCTCATTTTATTTCCTAATGTGTGTGGCCCATTAATGTATTTCCCTTTTTATTTAACTTATATAATGAATTTTATCTAAGTACATGTTGCTGTCTAGAATTTTCTGGACAATTTCTGATTGTTTTTGGACCAGATTTTGGGACTGTTTGGGGGACTATTCATACCTATTAAATATACTTTTCTGAAAGATGGGGATCTCATCTTAATGTTTCCCAAATTTTAACCCCAACTGACCTTCATTGGGGTCCCAAAGGTGTGGTCCAAGTGAGGTGGACAGTCTGAATTTTCTGTACTATTCCAGCAACATTCCACCATGGACAGTTGGATTTTTGAAATTTATTAAAATACCTATGGTTGTTTAAAAATTATAAAAATTTTCAAGGGGGTGGCCTACTTATGTTAGAACCCACCTACAAAATTTTGGGGCCAATGGATGCCTGTACACACCATGGTGATGGTGGGGCCGACCCATTATAATATGGTGTCCAGATCAGTCCGATTTTCAGGATAGATTGATTTATGTAAATGAATTAAAATATTTACAGATGTCTAAAAATTCTAAAATTTTTTCTGATTGTGGTCCACTTATATTAGAACCCACCTACCAAATTTTAGGGCCAATGGACCCCTATACACACCGTGGTGAGGGCCGGACTGGCCCACCACGTTGGGACGTCCAGGTCTGTCCGATTTTTCTGAACAGTCTGTTTTGTTTAAATTAATTAAAATACTTACAGATATCTAAAAATTATGAAATTTTGTGAGGGTATGACTCACCTATGGAAGTATCACTCTATGAAATTTTAGCCTCAAGTGACCCCGTTTGGGTATCCAAAGAATGGGCCAAGATGTTTGGACTCCCAGATTTTTTTTGTTGTGCAGTCCAGCAATATGCCTTGATAAAAAAAAAACCATAATTCAAAAATATTTCTTCTGATGGTGGGCCATCTTTTTGGGTTTCCTCTCATTGTATGCATGATGAGAGACCTTGGCCCTCAATTTTCAGAGTTTTAGAGGCCTTGGACCCACTCCAATGGAGTGCCCAAATTTAGGACAGCAACATATTATAATTATGCTGGCCTTGGGCTGAAATTTTGAGGAGTGGGGCCCACCATATTATAAAGATCTTAGAGGAAATAATTTATACCTTTAGTTCCTTAAATGTTGGGCTTAATGAATACACTTTTGAGGCCCACCACAGTTGAATTTAATTGGGTCCATGAATGTAGCTAGTTGTTGAACTATTTAAGGCTCATAGAGTGGACCCATTTGATGTGTTCCATGACCCATGGAATTAGGCCCATTTGATATATTTAAGGCCCATAGAGTGGACCCATTTGATGTGTTCCAAGGTCCATGGGATTGGACCCATTTGATGTATTTTAAAGCCCATGGGATTAAGCCCATTTGATATGTATAAGGCCCATGGGTCGAGAACCATTTGATACAATCTAAGGCCCACGAGTTATGACCCATTGCAATGCACATAAGGCCCATTGGTGCGGCCCATTGATGTGGCCCATTTGATGAATAAAAGGCCCATATGACATGGCCCATTTGATGTATTTAAGGCCCAATGGGGTGTACCTAAGGTCCATTGCAATGTGTGATCCCAACCTGGTTTACGTAATGTTATTCACTACAGGCTACACCTTGGGAGCAATGTTAGTTTGACGTCCACATTGCGAGTATAATGTTGGTTAAATGTCCGCATTGTGACTCTCCCTAGGGCCCATTGGTAGGCCCGTACTTGTTGTATGCAAGCCGTCTAGGCCAGCTGCGTTGTAAGGATAGGGCATTACTTTATAACATGCTTAGTATAACTCCATGATGCATAACCCATTTGTATCGGTCCATTTGATCGGCCTGCTCGTATCGGCCATTTGATTGATTTAGCCCATATGATTGATTAGGCCCATCTTGATATATTTATTGCCTGTTGCTAAGGCCATATATGAGGCCCGTTGTTGAGGCCCACCTTGATGTGTATGAGGCCCGTTGTTGAGGCCCACCTTGATGTGTATAAGGCTCGTTGTTGAGGCCCACCTTGATGTGTATGAGGCCCGTTGTTGAGGCCCACCTTAATGTGTATAAGGCCCGTTGTTGAGGCCCACCTTGATGTGTATGAGACCCATTGTTGAGGCCCACCTTAAATATGTATGAGGCCCATGTTGCAAGGCCCATTATGATGTTTGCAAGGCCCATGGGTCATGGCCCATTGCAATGTATGTAAGGCCCAATTGGTGCGGCCTATTCGATATATTTATGGGGTCCATGTCATTAGGCCCATCCTGTTGTATTGGTGACCCGTCCATTGAGGCTCACCCGTGGTATATATTTGAGGCCCATGTGTAAGGCCCACCTATTGTGTATTTAAAGCCCATGGGTTGTGGCTATAGTGATGTATATTAGGCCCATGTGATGTAGCCCATACTGATGTGTATTAGACCTAGGTATGTGACTCACCTGCGAAGTATATTTGAGGCCCATTGTGATATATCTGAGGCCCATGGGTGCGACACATCCAGATGTATTTGAGGCCTATGGGCAAGGCCCATTGTGATATGTGTTAGGCCCATGACCAAGGCCCACTTGTTTCGTATATTTAGCCCTTATGTGAGGCCATGTGCCCATTATATATTTGATTCTATGTGGGCCATTCCTTGGGGGCAATGTTGGTTAAAAGTCCACATTATCAACGCCGGTTATTGATACCGTTTATGAGTATGTGACATCATAACATCATGATACATGCCCATTCGTATCATCTGCATGTCTGTTAGGAGATATGATTGATCATTGCATATGTCATAGTGTTGGTTGTTATGAGACTCCCTGATAGGCGAAGATTATCTCACATGAACGCACGGTTTGCGCAGGATTGATGCATGACTGGATTGTATGACTCATGCAGCTTGCATTGTGTGCTTTGATTACTGTATGCCCTAGCGACACCAGGGTCGTAGCCTCCATAGGCATATCGTGGATGGCCAGATGGGACACTAAAAATCTGTTCTACATGGGGTGCTATAGATATCCCTGGGTGAAAGTCCCTAAACCCTCTTGGTTCCAGAGGTTGCTCCAACGTCTAGACCGAGTGGGTAGATGAGCGTCGACTGTCGATTACCAGATGGCTGCGCTCTCTACCGTGTCGTGGTCGGTTGGAAGGGGGTGCGGCCTTACCTGCCCAAGAGGAGGGGGCAATGTTAGGCTGAGTCTGACCAGCTCGAGGAATCGGTCCGCTATTGACGAGCTGGGCCCGATATTGGCAGGGGGATAGTGAGGTCTCTTTCACTCACCTTGTTGCGCGCGATGGGGCGGCAATCTGGTATGGAGTGTAATAGACCCCTGTGATTTTTCAGAGAGAAACTGTATTGATATGTGAACTTATTGAGTAGGAGTGCATGTTCATTCATTCATTTATTCACTATCCACTCGGGCTGGTGGTGCGCAACTAATTGTTGTGTACCTTCGTTATGGCAAAGATTTCGGTTGGGCGCGCGACTAACCTGAGATCAGGGGTTTACCACGTTGAGTCTGACTATCTAAATTTAGGTATGCGACTGGTTTGGATAGAAGTCCATTATGGCGGACTCCGTAGCCTGCGATACTACGTACTATCATCCCGACATCACACTCCAGCATGGTCATTCCATTAGCACCATATACTGCATATTCCATTACATCTTCGGCATGTCGCATTATGGGTTGTTATGTTTCTGTATTCCTATGACTTAGATGAGAGTGATGATATTTGTTAGCTCTTTCGAATTGTGTATTACATTATATCCTTGTCATTCGACATTTGATTGTCTATGACTCATCATTTGCATAACTGTCCTATATTGCGTATTCTGATATTGATTAACTTATGGACTTGTTCATACTTCCGCTTATTCTGTTATCGCATGATTATAATCTTGCCATTATTTCTGTTTACGCTGATAATTCCTGATCTTATCAGTGTTTCCGCTTATTCAGTCATTTTATGGTTTATGGATTAATAGTTTTTCGGTATTGTATGATTATGATATTGTATTAAATACTTAGCACTTATCTTGTGCACACACTTACACCACCCTCTAAGCTTTCTATAAGCTTATGCACGATAGATGTGTGCAGGTGATGTTAGGTTGCAACAGTATTGAGCTTGGAGCGTGCAGCTGTTTTCTAGAGCTTTGATTTTAACATATATATTTTCCTTTCAGCATTGTATTCAAATGATTATATTAGTTGATATGTGATGATGATGTTGCCTTTATGATTTGGGTAAACTTGTGGTTGTGCTTATTACTAGTTAAATGTACAAAAAAAAATCCTCCTTGTAGGATCCCAGGATCGAAAATCTGGCATATGAATGCTAGGAGCCGAGAATGGGGTACTACGGAAGCTGTTGGCACCGGATTCAGCGATTGGAATTCCTGTGAATCCGATTTCTGGGTTTGGGGTGTGACACTTTTAGTTCTCCTTTGATAAATAGGAGTGGACAATAATGATTTATCACATACATTACCATTTGTCGCACTATAAGATTGAACCTCCACCTCTCCGTTCCCCTGTTCATTATCTTTCAAATCCTCTAATTTCCTATTGTTCTTCATCTCCTCCTTCTCTAACTTTTCCTTCTCCTTCCAAAATTGTCCCTTCTTTGCTAAAAATACATCCATCTGCTTCTTCAACTCCACCTTCACCTTCTCTAACTCTTCCTTTCCGTGTGCAACTTCTTCCTTCTCCTTCTTCAATTCATCATTCTTCATCTTCAATTCTTCATTCTCCTTCAATACTATTTCCCTCTCCATCTTGATAAGCGCTTTTTCATTCAACTCCTCCCTTTCGAATCCCAAGGCTTCCTTCTCCTTCAGCATGAGTTCCCTCTCCTTGAGTGCTAGTTCCCTTTCATTCTCCGCCAATTCTTCCTCCTCTTTCAATGCGAGAAATTTCTGACTCAACTCTTCCCTATCTTTCTCTAGCAATTCCCTCTCATTCTTCAGCTCTTCCCTATCCTCCCTCAGCTCTTCCGCCAATTCATATCCCTCCTCCTCTCCCTCCTCTTCTCCCTCTTCCTCTTTTATAACTTCATCCTCCCCATCTTTGATGCCCTACAAAATGAAGCAATGTATATATCAAATATGTAATATATCAAAGTAAATTCACCCTTTCAACATAAAAGAAGACTTCTGTGACATCTTACATGAAATCTATCATGGACCAAATGAACAACCTTCGTCTCCAGTTCTTCATTGGTGGGTTCCAAGGTCAGGATTACTTAAGCCTGCAAAAGAACATCTTTCATATTCATTTACAGTACAGAACATTTATATTACAATAGGTGACCATCTCGCATGATATAAATTGGCTTATATCTTCACTCTAAAAATTTCCCTAAAATTTCTTATACCTCTAACCCTTCTTGCCTCGATATTGTATGAATCGTGAAATTTATGGGGGAACATATGAAATGACACATTCTCTGAGGGTCAACGCTCTCTCTACGGCCTATATCTATTACAAGGAAATAGCAAGATAGGCTTAAAAAATTATAATGTAACATAAACTCTAAATTCAAATAAAAAGATAAAGAATCCTTACTTGTAGAAGAAAGATGCAGTCATTGACATTATAGTGAAACCCATGTGATGTCATCGTGGCACGTTCGACCCCTTCAGCCATTGTCAGGAAGGCCAAACTACCCCAAGTATAGCTATTGAAGTCTTCTAACAAGTCCACTAAGTCAATATACTCTATATTTCACATAATTTTTCGTGTCGGTTCCCCTAACAAACCACTCTATGCATAATATTAGGGTTACGTTCACGACATCTTCTTGCTTATCGATATCAAATATTTTATTGAACACCTCTTATACGTGTTTCTTTAGGATATGATATTCTTTAAAGTATTTCTCTCTTATTGACTTCTTGAAACGATGAATTTTGGGTATAGAGAGGTCGCCAGTCTTCAGCCCTGTTATTAGGGTGAAGTCCACCTCTGAAAATTTCAAATGATTTTCCTGTATCTCGAATACAAGATTACCTTTATATCTATCAAAAAGTAGGTGAAAGAAAGCTCCTATAAACCTAAATGATGGAATGTGTAGTAAAAAAGAGAATTGACACTACCTAAAAATATTTAATCTACTATCTTTCTTCTCCAAACCACTCTTCACGATATCAAACCACCACGTCAGTAAACATCTACATGACAGGTTCAAGACTCTAGTATCAAATCCCTTACGCGAGGGCTTGTCATCTACAAGGATGAATTGAAAAATATATCAATAATAACGTTCAATATTTAATGAAGTATACTGTGATAGTTGACTCGTTGTGGTGAGAAATCATAAAGTATAGCGTCGGTTTCTCGAGTCGGCGGTCATTTTTGGCAAATTCCAAGTCAAAGTGGTCGACTTATAAGTGAATTTCAACAAGTTTACCGTATGTTTCACTCAGTTCTCGGTTAATTTCTCAAATTATATGTTGCATATTAGCCCGAGAACATCGTGAAATTGACCGCGAAGTGGGTGTAATTGACCGAGAAATAGTGAAAATTGATCGAGAAATGAGTGAAATTAATTAACAACTTCATGAAATTAATTGAGAACTTGCGAAAATTGATTGAACAATTTCACTCAATTCTCAGCCAATTTCACTCATTTGTCAGTCAATTTCATGAAGTTGTTGGTCAATTTCTACAAGTTCTCGATCAAAATGATGTTAATTTCAAGTAGTTATCGGTCAATTTGACTTGCAAACTACAAAGATGAATTGGAAAATATATCAACAATAACGTTCAATATTTAATGAAGCATAATGTGAAAGTTTACTTGTTGTGGTGAAAAATCATAAAGTAAAGTGTCAGTTTCCCGAATCATCAATCATTTTGGTGAATTCCAAGTCAAAGTGCCCAACTTATAGGTGAATTCAATAAGTGTGTGGCTAATTTCACTCAGTTATCGGTCAATTTTTTGAGTTATATGTTGCATTTTTGCCCAAGAACATCATGAAATTGACCGCGAACTAAGTGAAATCGGCTACTAAGTGAGATTGACTGCGAACTGATGGAAAATGACCGCGAACTAAGTTAAATTGACTGCGAACTTATTGAAATTGACCGCTAACTAAGTGAAATTGATCGGAAACTAAGTGAAATTGATATCTTAAATTGAGTTAAATTGACCGTGAACATCGTGAAATTGACCAAGAACTTAGTTAAATTGACCACGAATATCATGAAATTGACTGTGAACTTAATGAAATTGACTGTGAAGTGAGTGAAATTGACCAAGAACTCGCTTAAGTTAGTAAAATTGACAGTAAACTAAGTTAAATTAACCGCGAACTAAGTTAAATTGGCCGCGAACTGAGTGAAATTGACCACGAACTGAGTAAAATTGACCAATAAGTGAGTTAAATTGACCGAGAACTCGTTTAAGCAGTTATCGATCAATTTTCGCAAGCTCTCGGTCAACACAATGTCAAGTTAAAGCAGTTATCGGTCAATTTGACTCAGTTATCGGTCAATTTCATACAGTTCTCCATTAAAATGTTAATTTCAAGCAATCCTCGGTTAATTTCACTTTATCTCGGTTAATTTCACTCAGTTCATGGTCAATTTAACTCAATTTGCGGTCAATTTAACTTAGTTTGCGGTCAATTTAGCTTAGTTCGTAGTCATTTTAACTTAGTTCGTGGTCAATTTAACTTAGTTTGTGGTCATTTTAACTTTTTTTTTTGTTAGCTTGTTAGTACACCCACTGTCAGATAATACTGCACTGTTAGCCACCCCCACTAGGGAATCGATGCCAAGACCTAAGTGTTGAAACGAGGTATCTTTCACTCAGTCTACCACTTGAACTATGGATCTAGGTGTCGGTCATTTTAACTTAGTTTACAGTCAATTTAACTCAGTTCGCAGCCATTATAACTTAGTTCGCAGCCAATTTAATTAAATTTGTGGTCAATTTCAGTCGGTCCTTGGTCTATTTCACTCGGTCTTCATTCAATTTCACCTTGGTCTTCGTTCTTTGTTAAAAAAGCCTCAATGTGGGTCATTTGAGCATTGGATTTACATCATTTTTCAGGCCATACCCTAAAATGTTTAAATATAAATAATTGGATTGTAGACAGTGCGGATATATCATATAAAATATGGTGGGGTCCACATAATGAAGTCAAGAATTTAAAATATACCCGTCATTTATAGTTTCTTTGATGGGGGCACCATTTTCCTCCTATCTTGGGTTGGCTAAACTCGAAAATGATGTATGTGACAAGTGTATTCTCAACCAAGAGAAGAAATAATAAAAAAAATTGAAATTTTACTGCTAGGGTGGACAATCATAAAGAGGAGAGAAGAAATAAAAAAAAAATGAAGGTTTTATTGCTAAGGTGAACAATCACAAAGAGGAGAGAAGAAATCAGAAAATGAGAGTTTTACTGCTAGGGTAGACAATCACAAAGAAAAGAGAAGAAATCAGAATAATGGAGTTTTACTGCTAGGATTAAACCGTGTGAGGAGAACAACAACTTTCAAAAATTGTGTTTCTAATAAAGCAAGGACATTTTGGTTCGGTAAAAAGTCACCCTTACAAAATGGTAATAGTTTGGTAAAGTAAGTTTGGACGGACAGAGAAATGTCGATGGTTTAAAAGTGAGGCATACCGTCTTGAAAAAACTATATATATATATATGAAAATGGTTCTATGCGGCCGACCCCATGGGAACTTCCCATGAGGTCGAGCTGTGTGGGCCCCACTATGATGCGTGTCGAACATCTACCCCATCAGTCAGATGCACCATTCCATGGTGGGCCTTGGGCTTAAAAATCAAGTCAATCCATGACTTTTGTGGGCCACACCATGTACAAGAGTTGAGAGGAGTTACCTTGCCATTAAAACATTCATAATCATTTGTTGGCCCACCGAGGTGTGGTTCACAAATCCAGCCCATCCATTATGTGTGTCCCACTTGGATGAGGGGTTAGACTAAGTTTTAGATGCATCCAAATTTTATGTGGGCCCCATCAAGTTCTTTTACATGTTTTACACATATCTTTACATGATTTTATATGGTATGGCCTACCTGAGTTCCATATACCGCTGATTTTTGGCATATCCCATAATTTAAAGGGGACCATCAAATGCATGCTGTTGATGTTCGACACGCATCATGGTGGAACCCACACAGCTTGACCTCATGGGAAGTTCCCATGAGCTCAACGGCATAGAACCATTCCCCCCCCTCCCCCCCCCCCCCCCCCCCCCCCCCCCCACACACACACACACACACACACACACACACATATATATATATATATATATATATATATATATATATATATATATATATATATATATATGGATCACCTAATTATAGAATCCACTTGTCTGAATAAAAAACCTAATGGATACAATGAATCGAATCAGAGCCTCTGCAAGTAGGTTCTAAAGGTGATAAATCAACAAACGGTCTCTACAATCAAAACTGGCCCATGCTGAGCGTGGCTCCCGAGGAGACTGCCTATGGGAGCAGATTAGGTGAGACCCGGATTCACCCGAGATGGCATGGCCCTTACCGTGGGGCCCACCTTGATGTATGTATAATGTATCCATACCATTATCCTTAAAAAAATGAGGCCGATCCAATTATTAGGTGGACCATACCGTAGAAAACAGTAGTGATTGACCATTAATGAGTCACAAAAGCTTTGGACCAAGCTTATATTTGATTTTCCCCTTCATCTAGACTTATGTGACCTTATCAATAAATTGGATGACAAATAAATATCAAGGAAACATTAAGGTGCGCCATAAAATATTTTTAAGCGTTTCAATCACCAATGTAGCAATAAGGTGCTCCATAAAATGTTTTTAATGGTAGAGCGTTCATTCACCAATGTTTTCTATGATAAGGTCCACTTGATAATTAGATCTGCTTCATTTTTTTAATAATTCTCTAAAATAATATGAAAAAAATAAAATAAATGACATAAGTACAGAATGCATACATCAAGGTGGACCCCAAGGTAAGGGCCATACCGTCTTTGGTGAGACCAGGGTCTCACCTAATCGCTCCCATTGTTTATAAAGCAATTAACCGTTGGCCAAAAACTGAATGGTGCAATGATTGGTAGGAGCAGCATCTTTGGAAGATGATTATCCTTTAATACATGCAAACGTAGGCTCTTTACTCAACATAGCTAACATTGCTTCCTCTTTCTCAATTTACAAACCATAAAAATGTATTTTTTGTCTTTCAGTGTATATCTTATGATCTATCCATGTCTTCTGATATCTAAAAATAGCAAGGCATTTGCAAAATGATTCTTCTCCCTGAGAATTTTTATAAAAGAGATTTCTTCATCCTCTAACACCAAACCCTTTTGAGTGATAATCAACAAAAAGTTGTAAATGAATTTCAGCTTCTTAATGCCTATGAGGAGTATCTTCCTTCAATCCCACGATGCATGTCTCATACTTACATGATCTGTGCATGCCGATGTCAGGTTTTTTTATATTGTGATAGGGACCTTACTCAAGAGAGATGATCATGCTCCCAAACATCTACTTTTGATAACTTATACCTTTGACATTTCAAGCTTCGAAGGATATTTTTCAATATTTATCTTTTATTAATATTATATGTTCTTTTAGTTCAAAAAATTATATATATTTTTCATACAAGCTTTATTTATTGCTTATCAGTATTATTATGTGTACAGTGAATGTGTATAATTGTTAGAGATCCAACGCTTATCCAACCAAAATTCAAGGAAACAATAGGAAAATTGATGTCTCCACTTGAAACTCTTCATTTGTTGGCCAACCTATTCACAAGGTTAATCAGACACAGATGATAGAGGACACAAATATCAGCTTGTTCAAGAACCTCACAGACATGGTTGGTCCAAGAAGACAAATATCAACTTGATTCAGAACTTCTGCACCCTCGAGAAATTTTCAATGTAGTCATTTAATTCATACTATTTCTTGTGGTGTGGTCACTATTTCCTTTGGTGTGGTCCATGTGAGCTTTGAATATTCTTTAATTTCAGGCTTATGCTCTAAAATGGAAACAGATTGGCTAGCATACCACACACCACCGAGGAGATCAAGGTTACATGGGCCTCACAATGATGTATTTGTTGTATCCACATTGTTCATCCATTTGGAGAGATCATTTTAGAACATGAGCTCAAAAATGAGTCATATACAAAGCTCAAATGTACTATACCACAAATAGCAGTGGGGATAATAATTCTCATCATTAAAACCTACGTTGTACATGAGTCAAGTTAGCTTGATCGGCTCGCTCAACTCAATTTGGAAAATCTTGGCTTGAAATTGGATTCGAATTGAGTTGAGTTAATTTTTGGAGCTCGAAAAAGTTCGGAGCTGAGTTCGAGCTCAACTCGACTTGATTTAAACTTCAACTCGAATCGACTCAGATCAAATCGGCTTGGTGACTCGGTTATTTTGATATTGATGCTACTTGCCAAGTGTTTGATAAAATGATTTAATGAAGGTTTGTTTCAGGTGCATATATTCTCCATAAAATCAGATGATGGCAAGAAATAAATGTATATAAAACAAATCACTATATTTTGGGTGCATAAATTCTCTTTGTATCTTAATTTTAATGCTACTCATCAAGTGTTTAATGAAATATATGTAAAGTGTTATTACTGTTTTGCATTCCGTTAAGAATTGAAGATGCGTCTAATGTGTTTAAGAAAATATCATATAAGCTTGAACTAGGCTTGAACTTGCTCAAGTTGCTGACCAAACTGAACCGAGTTGTTAGTCAGACTAAGGATTCAGTCTGAGTCGAATTCAAGATAGGGTGAGTAATTGTTAAGCTCAACTGCGTTCGGCTCATGTACAGCACCAAGGAAAGAACAAAACATTCATGGGCCTAAAATAATGCTTATTTTTCATCCAATCTTTTCATAAGGCTACGCATTCCATCCATGGATGATTAGGAAAAACAAATATCATATCCCCGTGGACGGTTGGGATATAACACATACCTCAAACCCACGTGACTTGCTGACGTAAATACAGTAGATATATAGTTGGTGTGAGGTACACCAGCCAATCCGCTTCCCTCGGAAGAGGAGAGGGAGAGATTCCTAGTCCTCCCTAAATTCTCCTCAGTTACCTTAAAAAAAATACATTCACTCGTGTCGTCGCCGGAGAAGACTAAGAAATCTCCTTCAGATTCCGCCATGAAAGCAGATCAAACCCCTCCTCCTGCTTTAGCTGTGCGCATCAAAGAAGAGCAATCCTCCTCTTCTTCTTCTGGTGCGCCCATGGAGAAACAGCCATCTGCCCTTAGTACGCCCATAAAAATCGAACAATGTGCTTCTCCTTCTGCTGCTGCCCTTCCTGCATCACACGCTTCTTCTTCTGCTGCTGTTGCTGCTCCTGCAATTCAAGCTTCTTCTGCCATCATCCCTGCGATAGAAGCGGGCCCTGCAGCGACGGCAGCAGGAGATGCAGACCCGCCTCTCTTCAAATCCGTCAACAATCTCCGCGGCCTCTCCTCCGCTCTCTTCACCTTCACCCTCCGATTCGACGAGCTCCGCCTCCATCTCAATTCCATCAAGGACTCCATCGACAAGAGATCGAAGGAGCTTGATACCGAAGAAACCTCGCAGGCCGAGCGAAATCCGCCGTCCAAGAGCCTTGTAGAGCCGCCTCTTCCTGTGTTGGTCGATCACCTTCCACCCCAGCTGGACGTCATCTGCCAGAGCATGCACGGGCGCATGCTCCGGAAATACGTTGCCACCCGATTGCCCCAAATTCAGATGCTCCGCGAGGAGGTTCCCGACGCACTGAAGCGGGCTGCGCCCGAACCGGCCCGACTCGTCCTCGACTCCCTCTGCAAGTTCTATATCCAGGGCAGCAAGGCCTTTGCCGACCACAAATCTAGGGTAGTCATCCTCCGGCGCGCGTCCATCCGTATACTGGAATTCTTCCTCCTCGCCGGGTGCCCCAAGGTCGAGCCTCCTGTCAGAGCTGAAGCTGAGAAAGCGGCGGATGCTTGGAGGAACAGGCTCGTTCGAGAAGGCGGGATCTCCACTGCCTACTCTGAGGATGCCATGGGGCTGCTCCTGCTTGTCGCTGCCTTCGGGCTTGCATCGGTTTTCAGGACAGATGACCTGTGCGTGCTGGTTCAGATGTCTAAGGTATGGAAGAGAGCTATGGTGATATGCCGCTCACCTCAGTTCCTTGAAATGATTCAAGGTATTACTTACTCTTTGTGAGCTCTATTTCTGAATAAAAACTACTTTGGATGCAGTAACGTTTTTTTTCTCTCCCTCAAGTTTATCCCACAAGGTTGCTTTTATGAGTTCTTACATTTTCACTGAGTGAACGTCCCTTGGCCAAAATACCCACTGTTCTCATTTGGCTTTTTACCACTTGATTTCATTTGCCATTACGAGCTGGTTCGACAGACTTTCTCCATTTAGCTCCATGCGGAATGCGTTTCAGCACTTTGCAAAAATGAAAGAAAAGGAAGTTGGCACCCCTTAAAAAGGGTGCAACTTTGCGCACTATTTAGGCCCTGCCAAAGGGACTGTTTGGATTCCTGGCCTAACCCATCTACACGAGCGACATGGGTGGTTCATAATGATTGATTGCCTGAAGAAGATCTATGGTCTAGATTTAACATATATTCATAGCCTATACACATGATAGTGGCATAATGGCTTGCTTTAAGGGCTATGGACTTGTGATGGTATAACCTGCCCTGCAAATGGTTCAAATCACACACATGTGCCATGTCGGCACTTGCGTGATTAAGGCGGAAATCCTTGATTAGATATTTGTTGGCTGTGCCAGAAAAAAACTCCTAAAATTGCGATTTTTGGGGCAATTTGTGTTCAGGCCAGCAAAATTGTGGGTGATGCCACCCTAGTAGTTGCTTTATGTAAATGGGTTTCTGAGAATTCGATTAAGCCCATCTTCCAAACAGGATTTAAGATTTTCTGATCCTCGTCGAACACTAATAACAAATTAAAAACAATTGAAAATTTAGAGACGGGCAGTCTAGGTTAGAAGTTGTGAGGTGATTTACTATATAGAACCTTGTTAACTCCTAAAAATTAGAATAAGTTACTCTTGCAGTGAATTACAATTTTATTTCATGTTATCTTTAGTCAATTAGGATTCAAGCAAGAAACATGAATTGCTTTAGAGGTCAGCTCAATTTCTTAATTTGTAGGATTTATCATGGATCACAATTTTGACAGGATTCACGAAGCTGGTCCCAAATAGCTGGGACAAGGCTAGGATAATGATGGTTGTGCTATGATTTCCACCACAATTTATTGGACTAGTAGTAGTTTGGTGTGCATTTCATTGTGATGGTGGTGGTGATAGGAGGATTTTGACAGCAATGGATAGGACCAGCCATTTGGTGTGCATCTCACTGAAGTAAAATTCATTATATTGCTGTTATTCTTGGCCTCTAGAACTGCTAGCCTTATCAAGTAGATGCAATTCATTCAATGATTGTTGATATTTCTTCTGTTTTGGGTGATAGTAAAATGCCATTATCCTCAATCAAGGGCTGTATTGGAGGCCTTGGTCACTATTTTTCACTTGTTTATGATTTTTACATTTTGCTAGGATTCTCAGGATCATTGCTGAACTATGGCAATGATATTTTGATCCTGGTTTACACACAAAAGTAATATTAATAATAGCTGTAAGCTACGAACTTTGCTTTATCTTGACGAATAAATATTAAAAGGTAATGTCTTCTAGAGTGGACCTTTTGATATCTTCAAAATAGAGGCAAGAAGTGATCAGCTATGCTTGTTTCAACTTCTTTTTGGTCTTTGACATATGTGTTCCTCACCCAAAGTTTGAAGACATAAATTTCCCTTCTTATGTTGGCAATCTGGTGGAAAAAAATCAAGTTTTCTTGTCTCCAATTTTGAGGTAGGTCAATATTTTATGCCAGGATATCCCTTCACATTTGAGTATCTTGAAACTTTCTCGAGCAAGTGGTAATGCCTCATGTGACTTGGAATGAGCTCAGGATTATTTTCCAAATGTTGTTTTATCCACTCCTTTTTTGAATTATTACATGTTGAATTTCTTCATGAATTTGAATCTTGCCCAACCCTCATATTCCAATTCCTTCCACCAAACTTCTGCAAGTTTCACAAAACTAGGGTCTTCAAGCCACATATATCAAGTTTAAATGGAGATGGCCCCACTTTTAGGTGACCTATGTCCAACAAAATTGGATGGTGTTCCAAAGTCGGCATTTATGGAATGACCCTCGTCACCTTTATGAAATGTTCTTCCCAACTTTTTGACATTAGGAATTATTGAAAGAAAAATATCAAGAATCGATTTAATTTGCATTTTACCAATCTAGTTTGTTGTTTGACTAGGTAAATATGCCTCCATTCAAAAGACTAGTAATCAATTCATTGTTGTGAATTGTGATAAATGCAACACATCATAGTGGCCATTGCCCATCTACCTCCCAAATCAAAAGAAAACCAGATCATATTTAAATCGCATTGAAACATTAAATTGGTGTTCCAGTTTTCATCAAAAGTTGAGGCTCTAAGAGTTCTAAGGGTGTTTTCCTCTTTTAATAGTTGGTGGTTCCCTCAAAATCTAAGGCTCTCCCTTGAAGTAATGTGTAAGGGCTTGGAGAACCTCCTTGCAAACATGGGATGCGGATATCATGTTTCTAGGTGACTATGTAGGGGAATTTTTTGTATTGACTCATTATCTATATTTGGAATTGTGATTGAGTTTGCCCATAGCTGAATGTTGGCGGTTGATAATTACATGATTCACTATTCCATCCCATTGATGATTGAAAACAAACTGCAAGGGTGCAATCTAAAAGGCAATGAAAGTGCTCCAAAAAATGATGGCTGAAAAGTGAAAACAGATTCCGCTCTCTCATAGTCGCAAAGGAAGAGGACTGAATCAACTTCGAACAATATAAAAAGGGGCATGTTTGGAAGAATTGTAGTTGTGTTTTGAGGGGCAAACCCCATGATCTCACAGTTCTAGCAAGACTCCAAAAGCTGGGAAATTGAAAGGAGACTAATGACATGGGCACCCAAACTCCGGGCAATGCCTCACATCTTATTTGAGAACATGGGCACTATAAATTGGAAGCCAAGGGGGTCCATCTGCTAACTCATGCCCTCCAAAGGGTATGCTTCCTAGTGGAAATCTTCTACTAATATTCCATCAAATATTGCCAAGGTATCCCCTCGTAATACCTAATCTGGCTTGGCATTGGGGATGTGCGATAACACAATGTTGGGAGAACAAAAGCCCTTGATGAAGATTTCAAATTATTGATTTTTGGAGGATTTTTCCCTCCATAAGTTATCCTCTCAAGAATTGAGATCCTTGACTTCTAGTTAGATCAAGCATTAAATATCTTGAGTGAATAATAAATTGTTTTGGGAGTACCAAGAGGCTAATTTGACAATAGTTTGTAATTTCTCATCCGCTCTAGTTTCATTGAATTGAGTGATGATGATGATAGAGGTTCTCATGAAATTAAGGTCATTGAAGCCCATGACTTAGTTGCAAATCTTCAAAGTTCTAACA
Organism: Magnolia kwangsiensis; assembly: GCA_037074715.1. Lineage (NCBI taxonomy): Eukaryota > Viridiplantae > Streptophyta > Magnoliopsida > Magnoliales > Magnoliaceae > Magnolia > Magnolia kwangsiensis. Next base: position 152,096,163 of record CM073573.1, on the reverse strand, counting down.
AGGCATCTGTGTGCCGCTCTTGTTGTGCCTCAAAGTCACATTTTTGCTCTTGCTTCATAATTGTTTATGCTTGCAAACATTTTGAAATGGATGTTTCCCACTTCCACATTCAAATCTCTTTTCCTTTGCTTCACACTTTATGTAACCATAATCTGTTGTTGGTACATTAATAATGAAGAGGAAGCTTGAAAAGGTAATGGTCTGGAGTTCTAGGCTGTAAGTATGGAAGCGAATTAGCATGTGGCCTTTAATCAGATAATAAATAGAGGCCAAGAACTAGAAAGTCCAAGGGCCTTCGTGAACTTCACAACCAGTGACCTATAGCCTTTCTTATCTAAACTATAAAGTTATTGAAAGACTGAATAACATTGTGGGTAGGTAGCTAACCATTAGATCCAAATCTAGTAGAAAGAGATTTGATGAGGATAATGTGAAGAAGAGATGAGAATATTGAGAGAGGAGAAGAAGAAGGAGGAGAGTTTGGGAGAAATGATGTGTTAGGCTTGCTTGCCCTAACATATAGTGTTTTATTATGATACAGCATACAGTATACTGCAGGAGAATGGGGAGGTGTGCATATGCACTTACATTAAAAGAGCCCACTAAGCACACGCCATACACAATACAATACACTAGCATTCTCTATACTCCCCCTCAAGTTGGAGCATAGATGTTGATCATGCCCAACTTTTCACGAACACGATGAAGAGCATCTTGACTCGGGACTTTTGTAAGAACATCGACAAGTTGATCCCCAGATCGAACAAAAGGAATGACGATTTCCTTAGAAGCGACTTTCTCCCGAATGAAGTGACAATCGACCTCAATATGTATGGATGGCCGCTTGTTTGTCACAGTGAAGAGGAATAGGATCCGAAGGAGGATAGCCAAGTTCTTCAAGAAGATTGCGAAGCCACACGAGTTCACACGTCGCATGAGCCATAACACGATATTTTGCTTCAGCCGAGGACCGGGCAACAACTAGCTGCTTTTTTCTCTTCCAGGTTATAAGATTGCCACCTAGGAAGGTACAGAAGCTGGATGTAGAGCGGCGATCAAAAGTACTACCTGCACTTTTAGCATCTGAATAGCCAGAAAGATGAAGATGACCATGCAACTCAAAGCGGAGGCCAAGACCCGGGGCTGATTTTAAATACCGCAGTATACGGTAGACAGCTGTGAGATGAGAACTACGAGGAGCTTGCATGAATTGGCTAACAAGCCCCACCGCAAATGAGAGATCTGGGCGAGTAATAGTCAGGTAAATAAGCCTGCCTACAAGTGGTCGATACATCTTGGGATCAGTAAGGAGAGCACCATCATCTGGTCGAAGCTTCTGTGAAGTATCCATGGAGTGGTAGCAGGCTTGCACCCTAACATTCTGGTTTCCATGAGAAGATCAAGCGCATATTTTCGTTGTGACAAGACCAATTTGGATGATGAGCGAGCAACTTTAATTCCGAGGAAGTAGCGAAGAGGACCAAGATCCTTGATCTCAAACTTGGTATTCAAAAAATCTTTGACCTCTCTCATTCCAGCAAAATCACTACCAGACAAAACTATATCATCCACATAGACAATGAGAACCATGATGCCCGTCGATCGACGACATATAAAGAGAGAATGATCGGCATGACTATGAACAAAGCCAAACTCCAAGAGAGCCTGACTAAATTTTTCGAACCTGCACGTGGAGATTGTTTGAGTCCATAAAGAGCCTTCTTCAACCGACATACAAGAGCAGGGTTGTGAGAAGTAACGAACCCAGGAAGTTGATGCATGTAAACTTCCTCTATAAGATTCCCATGGAGAAATGCATTCTTAACATCAAGCTGAAACAAGGGCCATGATAAATTAACGGCCAAGAGAGCACAACGCAAATGGAATTAAGCTTAGCCACCGGAGAGAATGTCTCGAAGTAATCCACACCATGAGTCTGTGTGTAACCTTTAGCAACAAGACGGGCTTTATAGCGATCAATTGAGCTATCTGGAAAAAACTTGATTGTATAAACCCATCGACATCCAACAGGTTTATGGCATACAGGAAGTGGCACAAGATCCCAAGTATGATTCTTCTCAAGGGCAGACATTTCTTCCATCATCGCCTTTGTCCAATAAGGACTCTGAAGAGCATGTGAGAGAGATCTAAGAATAGTCTGTGCTAATAGGGAAGTTGCAAACGACTGAAGAGACGGTGAAAGATGATCATATGAAACGAAATTACTAATGGGATGTTGAGTACAAGATCGTGACCCTTTGCGCAAGGCAATGAGAAGATCTAAACTCGAGTTAGGAGAGTCACCTGAACCAACATCCAAAGTGAGCGGAAGGGTGGATGGCTGCCAGCAATAATAAATCGTGTTGTGGTACCCTCATGATCCATTTCCTCTACCATCCAAAGTGAGCGGAAATGGATTATCTAAAGTTTAATGGTAGAGGAAATGGATTATCAGTCGTGGTACCCTTTGCGCGGCATACGTAGGACGACCATGTAGCTGCCAGCAATAATAAATCGTGTGATTAGTTCCACCGCAATGTGAACAAATGCGGGAACCATCACGACCGCATCCACGACCACCGCGACCAAGAAGACTACGGCTACCACGACTGCGATCTCCCTCGCGACCTCTACCACGACCAGCAAAACCAGAAATGCGTCCTGAGCTCAAGGATGGTACCCGAAGACCAAGGGAGGACTGATCACCAGCAAGATGTGCCGAACGCTCGGGTGGCAGAGGCCATAACACGCTGACACATGGCATAGACTGTCGTCAATGGGGGAAGAGGATCCTGCATAACAACCTGATCGCGAACGTGAAAAGAATCAGAACTCAACCCAGCGAGGAACTGCATGATACGAGTATCATCCCATTGCTTATGAGCATGGTCATGATCCGCTTTACATTTGGAAGGGAGAGGTTGATACATATCCAACTCATCCCACATACCCCGAAGCGTCGAATAGTAGTCTTTTAAGGATCTGAAGTTTTGTTGAAACCGACCAATTTCTTAAATAAGCTGGAATACCCATGAAAAATTCTGAGATTCCGAGAACAATCATGAAGAGAATCCCAGATGCCTTTCGCCGAGGATAAAAACATCACTGAGTGGCTAATCGAGGAATCCATGCTATTCAACAACCATGCAATAACTTGATAATTCTCCTTTGTCCAAGACTTGTAGGTAGCATCTGTAGAGTTTGGGAGATCATCCAAAATATACGACAACTTGTTACAGGCTCCTAAAAATACTTTTACAGGTTGTGCCCATTGAAGATAATTGTCACCATTCAACTTAATGGAGGTAATCTGCAAGGGGATGGACTCAAGAGACCCTATGCCAAGAGATGAGGGCCCTTTGTCAGTCATAGTAGAGTCCAAGAGAAATAAACCTATGCCAAGAGACCCCCTATGCCAAGAAAGACTGATTCAAACAACTCTATCTCACTCAATCCTTTAAGATAACAAGAGATAAACCTTAAACAGATATTAATCATCCAAAAAACCATGAAACGCAGTCAAAAAGGGCCTGACCGAGTGAAAAACAGCCCAGCCGCACGTCCGTTTGAGGTTCAAAACCTCTCAAACAGTGATATTAAGTAAAAAATCCACCATGGGTAGCTTAGGAGGAAGATTTCGGTCCATCTTGAGCAAAGAAACCAAAGAAAAGCTTACCGATTTGAGGTAGATCGAAGAAAAACGAAATCTGGGACCGATTTTCGAATTTCTCTATTTCGCCAAAAAAATCATGAAATGAGGTCCAATAAATTCTGAAAAAATCATGACAAATACTCTAAAATCGAGATCTATCAAACCCCTAAACTTTCAGCTCAAACGGAGTCCATACGTCCGTACAACGCTGACGTCAGCAAGGTGACGTGTCGCCTCTCAACCTGGTGGATGCGGAATGCTTGGATCTTTGCTCTGATACCAAGTAGAAAGAGATTTGATGAGGATAATGTGAAGAGGAGATGAGAATATTGAGAGAGGAGGAGGAGGAGAGTTTCGGAGAAATGATGTGTTAGGCTTGCTTGCCCTAACACATAGTGTTTTATTATGATACAGCATACGGTACACTGAAGGAGAATGGGGAGGTGTGCACATGCACTTACATTAAAAGAGCCCACTAACCACACACCATACACAATACAATACACTAGCATTCTCTATAAATCTCTCTTTCATTTTTCCTACACCTGGTAGATTAATTTGTGTTTTTGTAGTAGAAGGAAGACATGCTAATTAAGCAAGAGGACAGTAGTATTTTGGAGAACGGAAAAGGTAATGTTGGTTGCAGGATTGCAGCAGAAGTGCCATTCTTGAGATCTCTTTTGAATCCTCATATGCGACAATTCCTCTTCCTTCATTACCCAATTCAACAAAGCCATGATTCAAAGATGATAGAAGTGGAGTAAAAGCATGTAAGAAGGTAGTGCAGGTGCATATTCATCACTTATTTTATGGGCCACTTAGAAGGTGCCGGACATTTGTCGGCATGACACAAATTGGCCCTTTAAGGTCCATTCAGCTAGATGCCAAACAAGCCCAATATCATGCTATTTTGACAATCGACATTTATTTAGTGTATTAGTGTCGACCAAAGGGTTCCACAGGTGTGTGTTGGAATTTAGGTTATTTTAGTCATCATCGTAGTCATCGCCTCTATCACTTCCGTCATCAACGTTGTCGTTGTCATCATTATCATAATCATTGTAGTCGTCTCAGCTATTTGGGTTTGCTCCCCAAATCATGTTTGCTATTGTTCCTAAGGCATCTTCCAAAAAAAAGTTCCTATCTAAGGCCGTATTCTTGGTAAGTGAACCAGCCTTCACATCCCATCTCACTACTTTGATCCTGAGTCCTTTTAGGTCTTCCTCTCATTTTCTTTCCCAATTCAGGCCTGTCAACCCAAATCGATGTTCACCTCCTTATGTTAGTCAGATTGATCTTTGTTGCACATAATTGAGCCAGATCCCGAGAACGACGATGACAGAGGAGATCCCGAGAACGACGATGATAGAGGAGATCTCGAGAACGACGACGGAAGATTGGGTTCAGGTGAAGAGGAAATTCAGAGAACGACGATAGAAGAACAACTACGACTCTCTGCCTACCTTATTCGTCAAAGGATACCCGTCTGATTGGTATCCTTTGAACCTGGAAAGAGTCTTTGGCCGAGCAGGGGCAGTCATAGACGTTATTATGCCTAGGGACAAAAAGTCAGGCACATATAAAGGCTTTGCACTCATCAGAATGAGCTCTGAAACTGAGTTGGCTCGTGCTGTAGACATGCTGCATGGATGGAGCTTTGGGGGAGAGAAGCTCCTCGTACAACGAGCAAGGTATGGTCCCGAGAGAAATCGGATTCACACGCAGCAGAACCATATTCCACCTCCTAAGAAGATATCAGCAACTGAAATAAAAAGTCCTCAATCCTACCAGGACGTCCTCCTTACTTCGTCTCCGAAATCTCGACAGACGCCTTCCCTAACCGAAACGACTCTGGAGCAGGTAAACACGCAGTCCAATGGTGGCAAGAACAACCCCGCCTTCATCCAGATTAGTGAGGAGGTCCTCAGCGCTATGGCAGCCTTATCGGAAACATTCGTGATTGTGGCACATGAGGGGGTGACCATAACCCATATCAACGACTGGATCGACGAATGCACTAACATCCGCGCTGGATCTTTCAGCCTGCGTCCTATAGGATATAATGAGGTATGGATTAAAGGTGACCCCGGAGTGAATCTGGATGTCATTCTCATGGCAGGAGCTATTCATAGGGACGGACCGGTGAAAGAGGTGATTCCATGGAACATCTTCAGTCCGTTCGGAACCGAGGACGTCTGGATCCTAGTTTGGGGAGTTCCGATAGAACTATGGAATGAAAATTTTTTCTACGCGGTGGCATCTAGGCTCGGCTCTTTTGTCGAACTAGATCTCAAGACAAAACGGGGAGTGGAAATGGGAGTGATCCAAGTCTGCGTTAATCGTAGGAAAGGCACTTCGCTACCTTCCTATATCCCCATCATCGTTGGTTCTACATCCATTAACCTTTCGATTCAACGGGAAGAGCCAAATCAACCTCTTTCGCGATGGGGAGACCTCTGGCGATGTAAAATCCCTCTCGTACCCCCAGACTGTGTCCGCGCGGCTCACAGAGATGACGATGGCACACCCTTTCAATGCACCCGCGGATCACCAAATGTTATTAGAGAGGTAGGTCGATTTCAAAATCGTCCAGCTCATGACGTCTTACGTGTCGAACACCCATCATCTCCCCACCCTCGAGACGCTCACTCGCTCGGAACATCGGGCTCAACACCAACACATGGCATTCCCCTGCTCAGTTTTGCAGATGATTCACGGCTCGATGACGATACATGTGTGGGCGCTAATATAAATATTGAGAGACAATCCGGGGCTAACGTATCTACCAATCCACGTGCCATACAGCTAATGGACACGTGCCGGCCACCTGTTCCCAGCATTGATCCTGACGCCTCCGATGCTCTATTTCGTCCTCGTTTGGCGGACGAAACACGTGCGGTCCCTCATCCCACCCTACAACCTGCAGCTTCGAAACCCAATAAGACAGATGAGCCTCCATTCGAGCCTGCATCTTTCGATCTGAACCATTCACCTCGCCTGAGCCATACAACACGAAAACCTTCCACCTCTTTGAACTCAGCACGATCAGTCCGTGGAAGCGATCTCTCTGTTTTTCAAATCTCCACATTATAAGCGCTCCATCCCCAGGAAGTCATGAATCGTCAGCTGCAACTAATTCCATTCGACACCCCTATCGACCAGCCGCCACCATACGATGAAGATTCTTCCTCCTACCCGCAGTCTCCATCATCGTCAATGACACTCAAATCAAACTGCCCATCCCGATCCTTCGATGACGCCGATATCAACCTTCTATCACCGTTCCAAGACTCAGTAGGAGATAGTATTATTATTGCGTAACCTCTCCAGATTAGAAATAGCAGCCCCCATTCTACCCAGTGACGAACAGAGGGAGATTTTGAGCAAGAAAATTCAAAGGAAAAAATGGATCCGGGATGCGTTGAATCACATTGGAGACTGCTTGGTCTTTTGTTTGGCGACTGTCCGGAGGACTTTCTTGCCCTCTTCCAATGCGTTGAGAATAGAGGCAAACCAATGGATCCCAACAGAACCCCACAGAAACGGCTCTCAAGGGCAGGGAGAAATAGGGAACCGAAGAGGAAAAATAACAAACCGGGAACCAAAATTCTGGCATCGACTGTTGCTGGTGCTGAGGGCTCGCGGGGAAGCATAGGTTCATCATGAAAATTGTCTCCTGGAACGTTCGGGGGGTGCGCTTCAAGCAAAAAAGAAGACTTATTATGGAGTCCTGCAGCAGACGGGACCCGTAGATTATCTGCCTTCAGGAAACCAAAGTAGAGAAGATGAACGATCAGCTGATGAAATCGTTATGGAAGGCTTCGCATGTCAATTGGGTGGAAAAGGGTGCGTCGGGCAGCTCTGGGGGCATCCTGATTGCGTGGAGGTCTGCTTTCTGGTCTCTACAGAACTCCTCCGCTGGAAACTACTCCGTCACTGTTACCTTGAGCAGCAGCGTGATGGGAACAGACTTCCTCATTTGTTCAGTTTATGGCCCGACCATCAACAATCGTAGGGAAGACTTCTGGAAAGAATTATCCTCCGTATCTCAAAGCTTCAACGGGCCTATTTGTTTCGCTGGAGACTTCAACTGTATCAGATTTGTGGCAGAAAAATCATCGGGTTCTAAACCCAAACCCCAGATGACAGCCTTCTCCGACTGGATCAACAGCAACTGTCTGGTCGGTCTCCCTCTTCTCGGCTCTCGTTTCACCTGGACAAACGGTAGACTTGCCCCCATCCTATCCAGGCTAGATCGATTTATTGTTTCTCCCGAATGGCTGGATCTTATTCCTTCCTCCTCTCAGTTTGTCCTCCCCGGGACTACCTCTGACCACTGGCTGCTCATTTTATCTGCTGAGGAGGAAAATTGGGGCCCTAAGCCATTCCGCTTTGACATCTCTTGGCTTCATAGTGCAGATTTTAAAGCAAAGATCCCTGAATGGTGGAAAGAGCTTAATATCAACGGCTTTGTGGGTAACAGATTCCTCTCCAAACTAAAACTATTGAAAGAAAAGATCAAACAATGGGTTAAGGAGGAGAAGCGACGATCGGACGATGAGTCAAACTTGATCCTGCTGGAGATCCAGAAGATCGATGCTCACGCTGAATCCTACCCTATGACGAAAGATATGCTAGCTAGAAGGATTCAGCTCATCCAGGCCCTGTCAGCAATTGTCCTTCAACAAGAAACGTCATGGAAACAAAAGGCTAGGTCGAAGTGGATCAAAGAAGGAGACAAAAATACGAGATACTTTCACAACATTGCTAGCATGCATGCAAGGTGCAACCGCATCAACAATATGGTTATCAATGGAGTTTGTATAGAGGATAAAGAGTCGATCACAAATGAAGCTATATCTTACTTCCAACGCCTGTTGCAGAAAGAAGATTGGGTGAGACCTCGGCTGGACAATCTCCCTTTTCAAGTTCTGAGTATTGAGGAAACTGATTCTCTGGAAGTAAGCTTTTCTTTGGATGAAGTAACGAAAGCGGTCAAGGCTCTTGTGGTGACAAGGCTCCTGGTCCCAATGGTTACCCTAATCTTTTCTTTCAAGTTTTTTGGGACTTGCTTAAGGAAGAAGTCATGGAGTTTTTTAATGAATTTCACGCCAGAGGAAGATTATCGAGAAGCATCAGGGCGACTTTCTTGGCCCTCATTCCAAAGCTGCCATGAGCATTTGAATTCAGGGAATTCAGACCCATCAGCCTCATAGGAAGCCTGTACAAGATATTGGCCAAGGTGCTAGCTAATCGCTTGCAGAAAGTCAAAGGTACTGTTATTGTCCCTAACCAATGTGCATTCATTCCAGGCAGACAAATCATTGACGGAGCACTCATTGCAAACGAATGCCTCGATTCCTGCCACCGATCAAAGAAGAAATTTATTTTCTGCAACTTGGATATGGAAAAGGCATATGATCATGTTGATTGGGATGTCCTTATATATCTGATGACTCGTATGGGCTTCGGTTTGACATAGAGAAGATGGATCCAGGAATGCATTAGTTCGGCCCATTTTTCGGTTCTTCTAAATGGGGCTCCGAAAGGTTTCTTCAAGGGCACGCGCGGTCTCAGACAAGGCGACCCGTTATCCCCGTTCCTTTTCCTCATCATCGCTGAGGCTCTATCCGTAATGCTGCACAAAGGACAGGTGGAAGGAATCCTCAGGGGAATCCAAATGAAAGGCACCCAAATTCCTCTTTCCCACATTCAGTTTGCAGATGATATTCTCATTTTTTCAGAAGTATCCACGGATTACGTCTCCAACCTGAGGACTACGATAAGATGCTTTGAAGCTGTCACAAGCCTGAGGGTGAATATGTTCAAATCCAGAATTTTCGGGATCAATCTGGAACCCCTTCAACTCAACCAACTTGCTGAGTTGATGGGGTGTTCTTCAGGATCGTTCCCGACTTCCTTTCTTGGCCTCCCTCTATGTCTTGGCAGACCTAATCATCATCAATGGGAAAGAGTTATCAAGAGATTCCATCAGATGCTAGCAGGTTGGAAAACTCGATACCTATCCAGCGGGGGCCGCCTCACGCTGATCAAAGCAGCTCTTTCTAACCTTCCCACATATTTTATGTCAGTTTTTCAATGCCCAGCTGCTGTTCTCAAATCCATTGATGATCTTAGACGCAAGTTCCTATCGCAGGGTAGGGAAGAAAAAGAGAAATTCCCTCTGATTAAATGGAAGCAGGTATGCATGCAGATTGAGGATGGTGGGGCTGGCATAAAAGATTTAAAGTTGATGAATCAGGCTATTTTAGGTAAGTGGATCTAGATATGGCAATGAGAAGGAGTGCGTATGGAATAAAATCATCAAGGGTACATACGGGTCATCTCCTGGAGGATGGTGGACGAGCGACTCTTCTTTGCATAGGGCCTCTTCAATTTGGAAAGGAATTTGTCGTATGAAAGAAGTGGTGGTGAAGAACACGGGCTTTGAAGTCGGAAGGGGTGACTGTATCCGATTCTGGACAGATTCTTGGACAGGCGATCTTCCGCTGAAAGACAGATTTCCCTCTATCTTCTAGATCACAGCGGAAAAAAATAGTTTTATATCTGACAACTACTCTACGGAAACGAATGTCACGGTCTAGAATATTCAAAGTAGAAGAAATCTAAAGGACTGGGAAATTAAGGATCTTGCGGCTCTCATGGAACACATTCAGCACATTCACCCTAATCAGTTTCGGGAAGACAACATTGTCTGGAAAGCAAATAAATCATCTCACTTTTCCGTGAAATCTCTCTTCAACATTCTCTCCACCACTAATGTTGTTTCTTCCTCTCCGCGTCCTTCTTCCTTTTGGAAATATGACATTCCTCCTAAGGTCCAGGTGTTTGGATGGCTGGCTGGAAACAATAGGATCCTCACCGTTGATAATCTTAGGAAAAGAGGAATGATCCTCCCTAATGTCTGCGTTTGTTGCCTTACTGCTAAAGAAACGGTGAATCATCTTCTTATTCACTGCCCGTACATCTATTCCATCTGGGCAGACATTCCCCGGTGCTTCAAGATTTTTTGGTGCTTTCCAAAAGACGTGGACATGCTTCTCAAGGCTTGGCATGGAGTAGCAATAGGAAAACAATCCATCAGGGTTTGGCGCATGGCAATTTTGGCTACTTGGTGGGCCGTTTGGATTGAGAGGAATAATAGGTGTTTTCAGAATAAAGCTCGTCCGGCCCACGTTGTCTCTTCCCTGGTTAAGTGCTTTATTGTGGAGTGGGCTTCCCATATAGAGGGGATTAATGTAGATTTTTCTTCCCTTTTGGTTTAATGGTTTCTGCCTCCTCAGCAGTTCCCATTCTCCCTTTGTTCCTTTTCCCTCTTTAATTCAAGTTATCTTTCAAAAAAAAATAAAAAATTGAGCCATCTCAATCTATTCCCCATCATTTTTTCTCTTGTAGGAATTCTTACTAGGTTGCTTTAGATGAACCCATTAATTCTCTCTTTCCTGGTCTTTCTACATATCCATCTTAACATGCTCGTCGTTGCAATTTCTGCTCATTCTGCTTTTTAACTGCCAAATGCTTTTTCTCCATATAGCATAGTCAGCCAAGCAATTGTTTTATCAAAATTTCCTTTTTTTTTCGTATGCATGCAGCATCTCACAACACTCCAAAGGCATATCTCCACTTCATCCACCCAATTCCAATTCTATTGGAAACATCCTCATCACTTTCCCATTACTTAAATAATAGAACTGAGGTAATGAAACAAATTGTTTTCATCATCCAAGCCGCCTCTATATCTATTGCTGCTGAAGTAGCATTCCAAATATGCCATCTTCGTTTTGCTAATTTTTAATTCTGTGGACTCTAGAGCCTTCCTCCAAATATCCAATTTAGCATTGCTCCTTGATAGTCTCATCAGCCAACAATCATGTCATCCGTAACTACATAAATCGGAGGACTTCATGCTATGTACCAGCAGTTATTATTATATTTTTAAAAACACACCAGCAGTTAATTCATTTATGACAAGAGCAAAAAAGGGACCCTTATAAATGTTGATCACTCATCTGTAAACAAAATCATGTTGCTCACTCTTGTGATGGCACCCTTGTAAATGTCTTTAACGATGTTGGGGTACTCTTGAGACGCCTTTCCTCATCACCCACCACCCAACCTCCTTACATACATGCATGGTTTAGAATATCGGCATTGTATCAGCCGATACGGCTGTATCATCCCAGTATGATATGCGATACAGGTTCTTGTCGGCCTGTCTTGAAAAAACTGGGTCATATCAGTCTGATACGGCCTGTATTGACTGACACATCACCAATACGTCATACACATATCGGTCAGACTGATACGGGCTTAAAAGCCTTAAATAGCCATAACCAACTCTCCTATTCCACTTTTTCTCTATTTTGTTCTCCTTTCGAATATCTATGGGTTAGGGATTGTTTTAGGGCCAGAATTAGCAGTTTGGTGGTGGATGGTATTAGAACTTCAGAAAAAGGTCAAATATGTTATTCTATGGTTCAATTATATAAAAACCTGCTCTTGTGTGACCAATGGCATAGACCAAGACTAAATAACCTGGAATTCCCCCGTCTGTCAGTTGTGAACGCAGATTCCCTTAAGAAGCCTATCTTGGAAGAAGAAGTCAAAACGATAGTCAATTCTATGTGTGACAACAAGGCACCCGCAATTCTATGTGTGACGACAAGGCACCTGGACCAGATGGTTTTCCAATTTCCTTCTTCCAGCAATTTTGGTCAACGGTTAGTGGAGATGTGATGAACTTCGTCTCGGAGTATTTTTTATAGGAGCCACCTATCCAAAGACCTTGGTGCAACCTTCATAGCCCTCATTCCTAAGATCGAAGGGGTGGAATTACTGAAAGACTTTTGTCTTATAAGCCTCATTAGAAGTCCATATAAAATTTTAGCTAAAGTTCTTGCTCTAAGATTAGAAGTGTTCTATCTAACATCATCTTCAATATGCAGACGACACGATTCTTTTCTATGACGCAGATAGGACGACGGTTGATAATCTTCGAAAAATTGTTTGTTTTGAAGTGGTTTCCGGGCTAAATGTCAATGTTTCCAAATGTGAAATGTTTGGAATTCATGTCAATTAGGAAGAGCTTTCTTAGTTGGCGAGTATCTTTGGGTGCAAAAGTGGTTCTTTCCCCTCATCTTATGTCGGGATGCCCCTTTGCATCAGAAAGCCGGCGAAGCACTTACCGGACAAGGTCATTGAAAGAAATTTTCTTCTTGGAAGCGTCGATACCTTTCATTGGTTTGACTCTTATCAAAGCGTTCTTCTCTAATGTGCCTATCTATTTCATGTCCATTTTCACGTGCCTAAAATCAGTTTTAGATGGGCTTGATAAAGTGGGTAGAGACTTCTTGTGGAAAGGGGCCGATGAAAACAGGAAGTTTAATTTGCTCAAATGGGGAGATGTTTGTAAGCGGTTTAATGAGGGGGAAGCCAGTTTGAAAGATCTAGGTCTTATGAATGAAGCTCTTCTTGGAAAGTGGTGTTGGAGGTTTGGTTCATAAGCAGGCAAACTATTGAGGGATCTTCTTGTTTCTAAATATGGTACCCATGTGGGTGATCGGAGCATAAAATCTTCATCCCTTTATCGCACATCTCATGTTTGGAAGGCAATCGTTACCATAGAGCAAAAAAATCATGAGGGAGTTTCTTTCACTCTCGGGAAAGGAAACATGATTTGTTTTTGGATAGATATTTGGTTTGGGGACAAGCCTTTACAAGATCTCTTCGGTCTTGCTAGTATTGCCTTCAACTGGTTCATCCTTGTTGATCATTGCTTTTCTTTACAAGGAGGATCCATCGTTTGGTCTCCCCCTTGTTGAAGAAATTTGTTGGATGAGGAATTTGAGGATTTCCTTCGCCTTCTCAACCATCTGAAGCTTGTCATCCCTTCATCTCATGAAGAAGACTCAACAGTTTGGAAATATCATGCTTCCGATGTTTTTCCAGTGCGCTCGTTCTATACCTTGATCTCAAAGACCTCTCGCCTTCCTTTCCATTTCATCATTGGTCGTTTGGAGTCCCTCCGGGGATTGTGGCTTTCGTTTGGCTTGTGGGGAGGAAAAGAGTAGTAACCATGGATAATCTTCCAAGAAGATCTCTGATCCTTTCCAATATCTGCTTGATGTGTATGAGGGATGCGGAGTTGTTTGATCATCTTTTCATCCATTGCCCCTATGCTAGTAAAGTTTGGGAACACCTCACTGTTCTATTCCATATCTCATGGGCGATGCCGAAGTATGTCGATCATCGTCTATGGGCTTGGCGTGGAGCCATAGTGGGTAAACCTCAAAAAGCTAGTTGGAGGCTTGTCGCAATGGGAATCTTTTGGTTTATTTGGAAAGAGCAAAACAGCAGTTGCTTTCAAAACAAGAGTTCCTCTGTCGAAGAAACTTTTTGTTTAGTGAAATTAGCAGTTTCGGAATGCGCTCCTTATGTAAAAGAAGCGAAGTCAGCTGATCTTCCTTTCGGTTTTTATTTTAGTGTCTCATTGTATTCTTTCCCCGCTTCTCAGTGTGTCTTCTAATAAAAATTCAGTTACCTCTTAAAAAAGGTTAAAAATCTTTTGGTGAATTTAATAGTTTTATTCCATTGTGTTTCTGGAGAAGCAAATGTACTCATTGATTCCTTGGCCAAGGAGGGTATGAAAAGATCCTTGCCGTATGGAAACAAGCATCCACTATCTTGTCAGTCAGCTGTTCTCTCTCTTTTTACTATAATAGCGGTCTATCATCCTAATCATTGCCTTGCCATAGCTACTCAAGATCTGCATTTGAATTCTGTTTTGCCACTCCTATATAAAACCCTATTATTGGTATTGCACAAACATTTGTATCCCTCTCACCACCTCTATCCAAACCTTCTTTTTATGAATAGCTAATTTTTTATTACAGAGAAAAATAAAAAAGAAAACTACAGAAACAGCAGCAAAATGTCTCAAAGACTGAGCCAGGAAAGAAAGAAAGAAAAAACAGATACAACCACAAACAGGAGCACACGGACACCCCCTTGTACTGTCTACAATCAGAATTCCATCTCTGATAACTCCCTTAGCTAACCAATCTGTCTCCAAATTAGCTGAACGGTGCACATGGGCAAATGACACTGACATGGATGAGCAGGAATCAGAGGCCTCGTCAATGAGATTGGCCACTACAAGGACTTCACCGCGATTTAATCCAATCAATCACCTTACTTGAATCACCGTTGATGATGATTGTACTTGGATTGTGATTGATAACTAGTCTAATCCCTTGGAGGAGAGCAGCAGCTTCAGCATAAATTTCAGGTGAAATAATAAACAGGGAATTGCATAATGTTTCACAAATGCTTTGGACTGGAGGTAGATGCAATGGATTTGCAAGAAACATACTGAATTGGCTTCTTTCTGGTGCCTGATTGTTTCCAGATGTTCTCTACAGTTCAACACCATGTAGAGATAGATGCCATGGAATGTTATAATATGACAACATTTTTATGCCAAATGTTAGAACATGATGGATTTGACCATGTTGTTTTCCCATCATCTAACCCTAATCCAATTTGGGGTCGGCTACATGAATCCTATTCTGCCATTCCACTCTATCAAGGGCCAAAGACCTTCAGTTAGAAGTTAGACCATAAGTCATCAATTTTTTTTTTACAGCCTCCATCCATTACCTTTTGGGCCTTCCCCTTGCCCTTTAGAGCCTTCAAGCTATACCAACTCATTCTTTCTAATTAGCGCGGTTCTTGGTCTCCGTTGCACATCACTAAACCATCTAAGTCTACTTTCCCTTATCTTATTACCTATTGGTACTACTCTTAAGTTCCCTTGAATGCGTTCATTTCTAATTCTATCTTCTCATCTTGCCACTCATCCATCTCAACATCCTCATTTCAACTACACATCCTATGAGCGTGTTGTTCTTTAACTACCCAACAATTTGTCAAATAAAGCATTGCTAGTCTTATAGATATCCTATAAAAATTTTCCTTCCGTTTTAAGTGGTACACAATAATCACATAAAACTCCAGAGGCATATCTCTATTTCTACCACCCAACTTGAATTCTATGGGTAAAATCCTTTTCAATCTCTCCACTTTTGAATTATTGACCTAAGGTATCAAAAGTAGTCATTTCAGAAAACTTCTTGGTCAGCAATATTAACTAATTTCTCAATTTCCCAACTATTATTACTAAAATTGCACTTCACATACTCTCTTTTTTTTTTGCCTAGCTAGTTTGAAATCTTTTAGATTCTAATTTCTAAAGCATCCCTTAAAAATCTAGCGTTGTGTTTATGCCATCCCGCATCTCGTCTACGTCATTTGCAAACAACATACATCATGGAATCTCTTCTTGCAAATGCCCATTAACTTGACCATAACCAATGTGAAAAGGTATAGGCTCAATACCAACACCTGGCTTAAGCCTACAGTAATTGAGAACTCACTTGTCTCTCTACTAGTGGTCCTCACTTTTTTTACCACTCCCTCGTACATATCCTTAACAATGTCAATATATCCTCTTGAGACTTCTTTCCCAACAACCACCAGACTAACTCCCTAGGGACCTTATCGTATGCTTTCTCTATGTGAATAAAGACAATGTGGAGATCCTTTCCTTCCTCTCAATATATTTCTCCATCAATTGTCTAAGTACAAAAATAGCTTCAGTGGTAAACCTCCCAATCATGAAACCAAACTGATTTTATGATGCATTTGTCTCATGCCTTGAGTCTTTGCATAGCTTCTTTTTTTTTTTTCTTTATTTATTTATTTTGTGTGTTAACGAAGCTAGGACTGAATCTGAGACCTCATGTTTGTTACACAGCACAACCGATTAAGCTATGCAATGTGTCTACTTGTTAGACTTTGTTATATTATTTTTTATATGACATTTTTTATATTCTAAAAACATTAGGATTGAGAAACAATCTTGCAATCTCACCTTCTGATGTTACGATTCATTTTGATCCAAAACATTTGCTTGATTCTCTGCTTGCAATCTACCAACCATTCTTTTGATAATATTGCTTAAGCATCGATCGGTTGCAGTTTCTTTTTCTTTGTACTTTGTAGTGTTCTTCTCAGCCCTACTAAATGGTCACCCTACTCATTGCTTTATTAGCTTCTTACTCTCTCATTCATTCCACAGATATCATTCCATGGATGGAGAAAAATGGGATGCATACCGCAGCCGTTGGTCTTGTCTGCAAATTGGAGCTCAAAGACAAGTTCCCCCCTCAGGCCATGCTGTCATCCTTCTTACGCGTAACTGATAAAACTGCAAAGAAAATGAGGAAAGAAGGACAGGGTTCTCCAGAAGCACTGGTATGCTCTTTTATTATTTTTATTGCTATTACTACTACTAGGAACTCCAACACATGTATTGGGGTTTGTCAATTTTCTCATGCTGCCATGCTGTGACCTGCTGCAGCAGAAAGAAGTTTGTAAGAAGAAACTGGCCGCTCTGAAATCAGTTGTCAAGTGTGTGGAGGACTTCAGGCTCAATGCTGATGAGCTTGCTCATTGGAGGATCAATGAGAAAATTGCCACATTAGAGAAACATATCTCAGACCTTGTTGTGAAGGCACAGGAAAGAGCAGCTCAGAAGAGGAAAGCCAAGGAGCTAGGGTCCTCAGAGAATGCAAAACATCTAGCAGCTAAGCGTCATCAGCCTAATACTGTAAACACACCATTCCCAGGACTACCTACACCTGCAGTTGTGCCATCTCCACCTCAGCCCAAGATCTTGTTCGACCCTAAATTCCCAGGCCTGGTCAATGCGTACTCAAGTGCCTTGGTAAAACCTGCTGGGGCACTTTCTGATAGAAGCAGCATGGGGCTGCTGGCCACTAATGTTCACAGCCCATCAATGAGAATTGGTGGTGTGTTGCCGGCAGGAGTTGGACCATTGACAGGTAGCGATCTTGGGCCATCGACATCAAGCGGTATGGGTCCATATACTGGGATTGGTGGTGGGCTGCCAATCGGAAACAGCAGCAGGCCATTTGTAGACAATGGGATCAGGTCATATGAGTGGCACAGGGAAGGAGCCTTCAACAGCCACTCAGTTGGGCAGAGCTTATTAGGTGGATTCCTGCCTTCAGCTGTGCCGCAAAGCTTACCAGAGCCGTCTGCATTGATGCTGCCATCCCACACGGACCCAGGAAATCTATATCAGTTTGCTGACATTGTTTTGGAAGGTGAATCATATTATGGCAGCTCTCGCATGGGCAATGTGGCACCAGCAGCAGCACCAGTTCAGGCACCCGTCTATCATCACCATCCGTACTATTAAATCTGTAGGGTCCATTTCTGCCATTTGGATCAGTACCCACATTTGCATGCTCCACAGAGAATATCAGCTTTGGAAGAGTCGGAATTGGGTGGGATGTTTCTACCTGCTCACCCATCTATTATAGCCAACTACCAAAGGAGATTTGGGCCTCTTTTGCTTCTTTCAGACAGCCATCTTTGGCAATCTGGATATTCATGTAACCAATGTTTTGGCCACATCAGCTCCTTCATGTTCCGCTGCAAGATAGACATTTGAAATTTACTTGAAAGGAGTAAGGTTACTGTCTTGATTTTGCGGGGTTTCTCCCAAACTGGCATGCGAAATCGAATGGAGGCTATCCATGGCCAGCCAGAGTACTGATTATGCGAAAAACAAGATGTCCAAAGGGACATCTTCCATACAAAGCCAAAGTTGGCAAAGAGATGTAAATGTTAGATTAGTATTCTGTGCCTTAACATTGATGAGTTGAGTGCAACTGATTTCTATCATTGCAGTGATTGATAGATACCGTCGATCTTGAGTTTGGCAGCTGATGCTTGCCTTTTTTTTTTTCAAATTAAAAAAATAATTAAAAAGAAAGAAAGAAAAAGAAAACCCGTAGAGCTGACTTTGCCTTGCAGTAGATATGAGCCTCCTGTTTCTTCAGTGAATGAGTACAATGATTTCTTCAAGCCCAATCCACAAGCTTCCAATCGTTTTTCTCCCGACTTTTTTCTGTTTTCACCTGAGGATGGATGGACGAGATTTCACTTTGGGATTTGCATGGACATCAAGCTGTCTGCTGCTCCCTAGAAGTACTAGCTTTTCATTTCTTTTTCATCTCCTTTTTTCTTCCATGAGAGAAGTTTTCTCGACCTGTGGTTCCACCGATGAAGTGGAAAGGATAGAATGGGATTCACACAGCCGTCCTTGATGGGTTGGGATAAGGCTTTGATCATGAAGAATTCCTGTGGGTGGGATGGGATCAGCCTTTCAGTGGTTAGTTGTTCATCTTTCAAGGTCCCATACACGAATGTTGGATGGACTGACGATGGTTTTACAGCAACCAACCCCAGCCAAGCTGATTGGTGGACTAACTCTGCCCTATGGACCAATGTCTATGGTTTCTTTTTCAACAGTCAATTTTTATGCTAGCTATCAGATGCTAATATTTTGCGACGGTGGAGATGTGTGCAACATCTACAAAATGAATGGACACTGAACGGTCCTTACTCCTGCGCGGGTGGTAGACTCTCAGGAGTTTCAACTCCCGGTCAAGGGTTCGAGTACCCATAGGTGGTGAAATTCCACCAGCGTGAGTGTGTGGGGTGTGTGTGCGTGTGTTAAAAAAATAATAATAATATAATAATATAATAAATAAATAAATGAATGGACACTGAATGGGTAGTGGACCAAAGATCTCTCAATGAACAACCGCAGCTCCTGCCTTCGGACGCTTTTGCTGCAGGACCACCGCAACAGCCCATCACATGGTGGACCCCACCTAACAGAGAATGCTGGTCCAAACCATGTGGGGCCACTGTATTTTGTAAGCCCATTTTCATTGGAGAATATGCTAAAAACCATTTTAATTTTTTACCATCAAATTTCAGAAACACCTCTAATTGGATACTTTCTATCATTGTTTGTGTGGAAACTCAAATTGTAATTTATAAACCTGATGCAGACCCAGCCCATGGGATAAATGGGTGAGATCTGAGTTGAAGATAGGACACATTAAATAAATGGGTCAGCTATTTTTTACCCAACCTGAATTTTGATGGGTTGGTTTTGTGTCCAATATTCTGACCCAATTCTTAAATAGGTTGGTCCTAAGCCCCCTCACCTTGACCTGAACCAACCCATTTACACCCTTAGCTTATATTCACTTGACTTGCCCTATGAATGGACTGGCATGGATTTTGGTATAGGGCATTTTTAAAGGGTGGGGGATGCATCGGCGAACAGGTTATATTAAGGTGGTAGAGGGCTGGGTTTGGGTCGGACCTGGGCCCTAATCTTCCAAAGAAGGCCCAAAATTTTGGTTGGGCACATGCTAGCCCAAAAATGGATAGCTTCCCTATTTCTCACCTGAATGTTCCTGATATTTCCATTGATCAAGTGGGCCACAAATTCACAGAGAGAGAGAGAGAGAGAGAGAGAGAGAGAGAGAGAGAGAGAGATGAGCCCAAGCCCATTCCAACAGCCAAGTTAATAATAGGTCCAAACGCAATGCAAAGTCGAGTAGGGCTCATCACTTGGTCTCTCTGATGAAGGGACTTGCATGGATTTTGCTATGGGAAATTTTTAAGGGGCAAGAAAAAATTTACAAAAAAAAATATAAAAACAAAAAACAGGAGTAAGGAGAAAGAAAAATTATAATTAAATGCTTTCATTGAGATTTGAACTCAAGACCTCCCGCTTACTAAACGGGTGCTCTAACCAACTGAGCTATGAAAGCAGATGTTTCAAAATGACAACAAAAAAATATATATATATATATATATTCTCATCCACGTTTTATCTTCAACATCGCCTATTTGAACCGTTCATGATGTCAATACTATTTTATTTTAACAGTTCTGAAAGGTAAATCACAGCAATTGGATAGTATAATGTCCATATTATCCATCCACGTTGGATACAACCTGTTAGAAGGTTCAGATTGTCTGATGAGTCTGATTTTTTTAGGCCATCCTAGGAACAGTGCAGGGGACCTAACAAACGGTCCAGATAAGTGATGCAGATGCCGACGAGTCAAAATGCAACATCTACAATTGAGCACGTAGGATCAACTATGCTCAGTCCAAAATGAGAACGAGAATTTTGATGGCCTGATTGACACGTCACCATCATTTGAGAATCATAGGAACGGTTTATTGTGCCCCAATAGCATGTGGGGGGACTGAACGTGAGTGAGATTGAAACCGTCCATCAGGTGGACCACACCATAGGGAAGGGCTAGGATGGTTACGCCTACCTGTGGCCCATTTTATCGGGTTAGTTGAACCTGACCCATTTATCAGGTCGGGCTTGATGAATTTTTTGTTACAACTATATTGTGGAATTCACGGACCAATTATGCATCAATCAATGGAGATTCAAAACTGTAACTGAAAGCGTACCTAGTTGAGAAGACATTCTGCCAACAGTAATCTTGATCTTCCGCACCTTACCTCTTTTAGGAGAACCTTCAATGGGACTAGGGTTTTCTCACATGTGTTGGTGAGGGGACCAAGACATCAATATAAAAAAAAAAGAGGGCTAGAAGCTTATCCATCACACTTCTCCCTCTAGAGTCTCTACACCGTAAGTTTTCATATCTGTCTTAATAACCGAGTATAGGGACCACGGTCCAAACGTCCCGCTCCAAACCTATTTATAATAATCACAGCTGAAGTAAGGCCCACTGAATCGCTCAATCTGAATAATCCAAGGGTCAAATCTGATGATCATGTGTGGCCCACCTGATAGGAGTCTTACATTCTCCCATTTGGGCTACACTGACCTCTGAAAGAAAACAAAACATTTTATTTTAATTATGAAAATAATTTTGAAAAATGCATTTCCTTTTGAAAAGTTCCTAATGGGCGCTCTACTGAATTTCAAAACAATACCGTTGGATAATTATGAGCAACGCTTGTCAGATCCGGTCCATCAAGACTGGATATTAAATCGTGGTAGTCGACACAACATTTATACATTTTGAAGTGCAACAAATCACAGTCATGAATATCAATAGCCTCAACAGTATGGATCAAAGATATGAGGTGTGGTATGAAGATTGCATATTTAATGTGATCACACATGCTTATCTTCAAGTGGTCCATTTGAACGTGTCACTAAGACACAAACCAAATTCTTGCTTACTTAAAAAACTGAAAGTGCACACTGAAGGAGAAGTAAGATATAAACTGAATAATAGAATCACCAATGCATAAAGAGATTTCTAAAATGTCTGTACATAATCGGACTAAACTGAAAACTCCCACTATTGAAATACATCATTGGGATCTACAATTCCCATAGACGTCACATGTTCCTTAAATAACATAATAGGAAGACCTTTAGTGAGAGGATCTGCTATCATCTGCCTCGTGCCGATGAGTTCTACAAACACGTGACAATTCTGAGCTCTCTCCTTCACAACAAGATACTTAATGTCAATATGCTTTGACTTTGATGAATGCTTGTTATTGTTGGAGAAGTTAATTGTAACTGAACTATCACAATAGATTTTCAATGGTTATGGGATCATCTGCACAACCTGTAAACCAGAGAAAAAACTCTGAAGCCAGATCGCCTGATTTGTGGCTTCATGAAAAGCTACATACTCTGCTTCCATAATAGAAGATGGTATAATCGACTGTTTTACGCTCTTCCATGATACGGCTCCACCACCCATCATGAATACATAACCCGAGGTGAACTTTTTGCTGTCAAGACAGCCTGTAAAATCTGCATCTGTATATCCAACCAACTCCAAACGGTCGGATTTTCTGTATGTGAGTGCGAAGTCCTTTGTCCTTTGTAGGTAGCGTAATACTTTCTTAACAGCTATCCAATGGTTCATCCCTGGATTGTTAAGGTACCTGCCCAACATTCCAACCACAAAAGCAATATCCGGATGTGTATTGACTTGAGCATACATGATGCTCCCTACCGCTGACGCATACAGAATATCTTTCATCTTGTCCATTTTTAGGTCATTCTTAAGACACTGAAATTGGCCAAACCTGTCACCTTTTACAATAGGTGCTTGGCCAGGAGCACAACTTTGCGTGTTAAATCTTTGAAGAATCCTATCAATATAGGCCCTTTACGACAAGCCAAACAGTCTACAAGATCTGTCCCGACTAATCTGAATGCTGATGACAAATGATGCTTCACCAAGATCTTTCATCTCAAAGTTTTGAGACAAAAATTTCTTAGTCTCATGCAACAATCCAATATCACTACTGGCTAACAAAATATCATTACCATATAAAACTAAAATAATAAACTTACTCCTACTGATTTTCACGTATATGCACTCATCCACAGTATTTTTAATGAAACTATTTGAAGAAACAACTTCATAAAACTTTAGGTACCACTGTTGTGATACCTGTTTCAACCCATAAATGGACTTCTTAAGCTTGTAGACCAGATGTTCTGAGCCTTTGACTTTAAAACCTTTTGGTTGCAACATATATACGTTCTCACTTAGGTCTCCATTGAGAAACGTTGTTTTCATGTCCATTTGATGTAGCTCTAAATCCATATGAGCTACAAGAGCCATAATGATCCTAAAGGAGTCATTCTTAGATACAGGTGAGAAAGTCTCCTTAAAATTAATGCCCCCACACTGACTGAAACCCTTTGTAACTAATCTAGCTTTATACCTTTCGATATTGTCCTTAGAGTTCCGTTTGGTTTTAAATACCCACTTACAACCAATTGGCCTAATACCTTTAGGCAATTCAACAAGGTCCCAGACTTTGTTGTCCTTCATGGATTTCAATTCATCCTTCATGGGATCAAACTATTGAGAATAATTAGCACTTTGTTCAACTTGCGAAAATGATACGGGATCCTTTTCAGCCCCAATGTCAAAGTCATGCTCTTGCAAATAGACGATGTAATCGTCTGGAATCGCAGATCTTCTTTCTTTATGTGATCATCTTAAAGGTTCATTATTCTAAATTGGGTTTTCTGTTTCCTCATTAGTGGGTTGTATTTGAGGTCCTACATGGTCATCCATAGGGATCTTAGGGTCCGCTGTTGGATGGACGACCACGCTACTCTGAATGATTGTGGTGCAAATCACAATCCGTTCTTCCTCAAACACAATGTTTCTTAAGTTTGTGCTCCCACTTTCTTCAGTATTCTCAATAAACCTAGCATTCGCGGTTTTAATGACTCTCATGGAATATGATGGACGATAGAATCTAAATCCTTTGGATCTTTCTGGGTATCCAATAAAGAAGCAACTAATCGTTCTAGGGTCAAGTTTTCTTTCATACGGGTTATACGGTTTGGCTTCTGCAGGATAATCCCATACATGAAAATATCATAAACTAGGCTTTCGCCCTGTCCACAATTCAGATAGAGTTTTCATTACAGCCTTACTAGGGACTCTATTAAGGATCTGCACAGCTGTTTTCAACGCATCACCCCACAAAGATTCCGGCAATATTAAATTACTAATCATAAACCGCTCAATGTCCTTTAGGATGCGATTACGCCTTTCCGCTACACAATTTTTCTCTGGAGTACTAGGCATGGTATACTGGGTGACGATGCCACAATCTTATAGGTATCTAGCGAATGGCCGTGGATTACGCCCAGATTCGTTATACCTTCCATAGTACTCCCCATCACGGTCGGATCTAGCGATTTTGATCTTTCTATCGAGTTGATTCTCGACTTCAGCCTTATATATCTTAAATGTATCCAGGGCATCTAATTTTTCGTTAATAAGGTATAACTACTCATAACGAAAGTAGTCATCTATGAAAGTGATAAAATATTTCTGCCCATTTCAAGATGCTGAAGGGAATGGTCCACAAATGTCTGTATGAATCACTTCCAAGAGTCCTACACTCATAGTGACACCCTTTTTTCTAGTTCTAGTACGTTTTCCTTTAATGCAATCTATGCAGACCCCAAAGTCTGAGAAGTCCAGAGAGTGAAGAATTCCTTCATGCACAAGCCTTTCCAATCTCTCACGAGAGATATAGCCTAATCGTTTGTGCCAAAGTATGGAGGAATTTTCACAATCTAACCTTCACTTAATGCCTTTAGTGTTTCCATGTGATGAGTTAATACCATAGACATGTGAAACATCCAAATCTAGCTGATACAAGTTATTGACTAAAGTGGTAGAACCAATCATAACCGAATCATAGGAAATACTCAATTTGTCATTTTCAAATTTAAACTCATAACCAAATTTGTCTAAACAGAAAATGGAAATCAAATTGTGCCTTATAAAAGGCACGCATACAGTATCTACTAGATCAAGAAAGTGTCCTGACGATAACCTAAGCATACAGACTCTAATAGCTTTCACGTCTACTCTAATGTCGTTTCCCATATAAACTGACCTTTTTGTATTGGTTGTTGTCCGGCTTTGGAGAATATACTGCGTGGAATTACATATGTGAATAGTTGCACCAGAGTCTATCCACCAGGAGTCTGTGGATATATCAGCTAAATTAGATTCAAAACAGACTAAAACTTAATTCTTTCCCTTAAAAACAATCTATTCATTAAATTGTATACAATCCTCTGCGAGACCCAAATAATGATTTCCTAAATAATGCTTCATTTTCTTAAAGTTGGACCCAGTAAGTAAAGGTATGGAACTAAATTGGTTTGGATCATTGGAAACAATCATTGCTGGATAAACAAAGTATAACACTCACATTAATAGAATGAACAAGTCCTATAAAATAATACATGAATATAAACCACAAACATTATGCATGTATAAACATTCGATTGATTTGAGCCTTCAATCAAATGACCCAGAATGATGATGGGTCATAGTCATCAAATTCTGGCAAGAGCCCGGTATATCATTGTGATTCCTCCTTTAGGTGAAATTACGACATACATGAGGCTCTACTGAACATGAAGCTGACCAGTGCTAGTGAAATAAATTTAAGACGTCTATCACCTTTGGACAAAATGAATATCTTATAGTTATATCAACATCACCAATCACTTCACCCCGCTCATATCCTGTCAAGCGATGATACATCTTTGTTTTGACCACTGCCCGCTATGGATACGAACGCAACTGAATGCAATCCTATAATGGAAGGTCACCAAATTCCACATACTGAAGTCTGAGAGTAAAAATTTTCACCAATTGAGGTCACTTTGGTGGCTAACACAATCAGGTCCAATCCCCATTTCCAAACTCAAGGATTGCCACATGGTCCTGTCCATAACGAACCATTCTGTAATAGTTCTGACTTGGCCCAAAATACGATTGATGTTGACCGCTCATAGGCTAAACATATTCTAAGGTGATGGTTGGATTAAATTCTTGATGGTCAACAACTTAATATCAACCCTAAATAGATGAGTAATGGCCCTATTTGGGGTTAAATCAAGACATAATGATGTATCCAACCATATTGATGAATTACCAGGGCCACCTAACAAGTGTAACCTAGCAACCATCAATTATCATGCACAGGTTTTACTTGTATCCATAGAATGACCCGAGTATATTTCATTAATGATAAGATCGGCATCAATGGACAATGGGCCCAAATAATCTAAAGAGGGCCCCAAAAGGTTTAAAAATGAGTGCATCATTAGGCTCCAAGTTTGGGCCAAGATTGACAGTAAACAGGCCCTGAATGGGACCTTTAGATAAAACCCAAATCAGAACTTAATTGGTCATAAAACTAGGCCCAAAGTTGGGCCCAAGATGCATTCAAAACAGGCCCAAAAAAAAATGGCCCATGTAGCTCATTCAACGGGCTAAGGAGACGCCTGTGCTGAAAATAGTCCAGCTTGCTGAAATTGAGCCCCAGGTCTGGCCATGTCAAAAAACAGGGCCTCGAATTAATTTAGAGGGCAGACCCAAATCAACGCCGTTCTTAGCCCCAAAATCCAATCCCTGGTCAAGATCCCAGCCTAAAATCCTGCCGGGATCTCTGCACATCCCAAAACTTCAGCCGTCTCTCTTGGATCTCTGTCATGGCTGCTCGAATCCTGTCTGCATCGCTGCCATTGACGGAGGTGATATCCGCCATTGATCGCAGCCAAGGACCATGCCATGGAAGAGGAAGACGGTGGGTTTGACGCTTCTTGTACAAAACAACCAACAGGATCCATGCCAGCTGATCCATGGAGAACGGTGGGTCTGCAAGTGCGGCAACCATGGGTACTGGCCCTAGTCACAGCTGTTGTCGTTTCCTCTGAACCGCACCTCTGATTGATGTATTTAGAGATGGGTTCTGGTTGTGCCATCGGATCGGCGACAACAGAAAAAGTGAAAAAATTTATCAAGATGCAACGACCTACTATGGCTGCCGAAATCGGAATCCATGGCAAGTCCGTTCTAAAATCGCGCCGCTGATTCGATCAGATGTCGCCGGTATCAATGGCCATGGCTGATTGTGAAGACAATGGGGTTTTAACCCTTAATCCCATGGCTGATCCCATGGCTACGGATGGTACATGTCCGTCCATTCATACATGTCTACCAGCCTCAAAACAGGGCTCCTGATTATGTGCAGTACGACCATCATCTCACAGCCAGCGTGCGTTGGCTTCATGGGCGACCAACAAAAGGAAACCAGCGCTCCAATCGATAACCAGCGCTCCAATCCACATGATCGGTGCACAGGGGGCTCTGATACCAACTGTTACAACTGTATTGTGGAATTGGCAAATCGACTATGCATTAATCAACTGTTACAACTGTATTGTGGAATTGGCAAATCGACTATGCATTAATCAATGGAAATTCAAAACTGTAACCGAAATCGTACCTGATTGGGAAGATATTCTGCCAACAGGAATCTTGATCTTCTGCACCTTATATCTTTTGGGAGAACTTTCAATGAAACTAGGGTTTTCTCGCATGTGTTGGTGAGGGAACCAAGACATCAATATATAGAAAAAGAGCGCTAGAAGCTTACCCATCACACTTCTCTCTCTAGGGTCTCCACACCGTAAGTTTTCATATCTGTTTTAATAACCGAGTATAGGGACCACGGTTCAAGCATCCCACCCCAAACCTATATATAATGATCACAACTGATGTGGGGCCCACTGAATTGCTCAATCTGAATAATCCAACGGTCAGATCTAATGATCATGTGTGGCGCACTTGATAGGAGTCTTACATTTTTAACTGGGTTGGGTCAGGTCACAGGTGATGGGTCGTTGGTTGGGTTTGGGTTCAAACTCGACTTATTGCCACCCTTAAATTCATTATCCCAACAAACGAATATTGGGACCCTTTTTACTTGAATGTAGGCTTCAGGGCTGGAAGGAAGGAGATTGCTTTATGAGTTAGTATTCCTAAGCGTATTGAGTAAACTCTTGTGGGGGTGACCATGCATGTATGTGTCTTACCCATTTTGCACATATGTTTGTATGGATCATTTTAGCACATTATACCAAAATCAAATCATAGTCGAAGCGCAAGCGGACCATACCACCGGAAGCAGTGGGAATAATGATGTTTGCCTTGAAACTTCCTGTCTCACAGTGATGTTTATTTGTCATCATAACTATTCATAAGGTTAAAAAGACATGAATGAAGTGTAAAAACAAATATCAACTTGATCCAAAACTTCCGTAGCAGCAATATGTTTTCAACGATAGGCATTTAATGCGCACAGTTTCTATGGTGTGGTCCACCTTGAACTTTGGATATGCTTCAATTTTAGGGTACCACCATTTTTTTTATGGCATCAATTGGATCACAAGGCTCAGGGCAGTTGTATTAGTTCCTCACTTGTGTCCCTTAATTTATTTTTGGGTTCATCACCCAAGCGATGACTCTCCGGCTAATGCAGGACTAACACTGGCCCAACAAACTGGCTTGGCGAATCTCAAAGGACTCGGATGATGCAACTCAGATGACACATAGTTAGTCACCTCATCAACATGGTGGAGGATTATTACAATTGATGTAAGAGTTGTCGCTCAAATGCAATTGTGGTGTGATCAAGGCATCCATTCCATTTATGATATAATAGACTCGTAGCCTTCATGATTACTTATTAGTCACTTCAGGGAGGTTCGTCACCCCAGTTGGACACAGTGTCCTATACCACCATGCCCGGCTCATGAGTCTTGCGGATTGCATCACTGATGGTTATAAGTAGACTTGTTCAATGGGAATGAGATATCCTAAATTTCATTTGGTCATGTCATACATCGTAAACATACATGATCAGCCAGCTGATAGACTAATTTGATTGACCTCGAATAATCGTGACACAACTGGCAATTGGGTGCAAGCATCCCGCGTAGTCCAACTATTGTCGGTTGTCCGTGTTCGACGTAGGTCGATTAAACAAGTTTAGGGTGGTCGACCTAACTTGGGCCACTCCTTATTTTCGGGTGGTTAGCCGACTGTTCCAAAATTGTAAGCAATTCTAAATATCACTACAAACCATCCATTCATTATGCAGTCATAGTGAGATTTCATATGAAGCATAAATTTAATGACAATACTACTTAGGCATTTCATCAAACATGTGAGAATTAATAGAAACATCACACTCACTTGAGTATTTCATCAAACATGTGAGCATCAATAAAACCATACATTTACCTAGGTATTTTATCAAACATGTGAGCATCAATAAAACAACACATTTAATCACTCAAGTATTTTTATCAAATATGTGAGCATCTATAAACAACCAATGACATGTTACGATCAAATCGAAATATGAACATGTTAGCATACACCAAGCTATTTACAAACAATAAATCATTAATTGAGACCCTCAATGGTTGATAAGTGACAACACAAGAATAATGGTCCACACCTTAGAGAGTTTCACGTGACCTAATCACACTTAGGGTTAGGGTTTGAGTGAAAATACTAATTCCTAATCGAATCAAATGAAATTTAGGTAAGATTCATAGAATCTAACATGAGGTAGTTTAATCGAGAGGTAGGGAGCATTTCTTACCTCTGATCGCACGTATGGGTGGATTCGATAGAAGAAAATGGTAATAGTTTAGGCTTTATTAAAGAAATTCTGGTGCAAACAAACACCAATGACCCCCCCCCCCCCCCTCTCTCTCTCTCTCTCTCTCTCTCTCTCTCTTCCTCTATTTCTTTCTCTCTCCCTCCATCTCTTCCTTTCTCTCATTCTCCCCAAATTCTAGGGCAAATTCGTATGGGGAGAGGGGGTGTGAAATGAAATAGTATTTGTAGTGGCATATTATGCACAAATGGCCTCAATGGCCCTTTGTTCATTATATTAACCCCAAGAGAGGTTTCCAACTAATGAGACCCAAGGGGGAGGTGTATATGTCCATCGAAGTCATGGGATCAGTGTGTCACTAGGCGATCTATGTTTAGACATAACCATTTGATGATTGGATGTGCTGATCAATTGAGAAAGTCCTAACTCATATCGACGGTCACCTAGCGTCGGCCGACTATAACTATACGGATGTGAGAATTGTAATAATCTCGATTAGGGCCCTAAACTTAGTTATTATCTAAAGGTTTAAAAGCCACAACTTTGAAAAAGGCCGGGTACAAACAATTAACTTAAGTTTTTTATTAATCTCAGAAATATTCATACATCTCATGCACTAGCCTTGTGAGTTAAAGTTGAGCAATTTGATGCATAATCTCGGCTTGATGTCCCACAATGGACATCAAGCCCGATAAGACAAACATTTTTCTATAGTCTCGGGTTTGGTGGCCCACTAAAGATCTATTTAGAGCTTATTCGGATAATCAGGGCATTTTTGAAATTAATTAGAAAGCGAGATTTCTTTTGCGTGATGATTATGGTATGGATTAGTTAAGTTTGTAGTGTGACCTATTTGTAATTAACACATTGCAATTCAGTCCTAATTACTACAAACCGTTGGTTCTTAGGCTAAAGGAGTAACTGGGTCAGTTTGGTTTGATTTGACCTCTAGTTGTCTCAGCTTATGACGGGTCTTTATTTAGCTGTGGTTATCTTAATTAGTCAGTGATAGGTCAGCTACTTTGGACCATAGATGAATAAATCACGATGCTAGACTCGAGGTTTAAGCGATCGGGTGAATTTGTTAGCTTCCCACAGTTAATTAATTAGATTTGTGCAGTTCTTTACCTGTAATAACCATGTATATGCTAACATCAAGTGTTAATGGTCATTAAGTGATAATATAAGTTAATTATAGTGATTTTTTTTTAGGATTTTTGCAATTGAAAATATTAAAAATCTGAGACGTTATAGAGACATTGATGAAAAATGCGGAAGAATAAAAAATTATTCTAGTCATGATATTTGGTCTAATTCAAAGCCATAGTTGGAGTAACCAGAAAGGGTTGCCAACTAACTGCGAACCAGCGGAAGTCAAAAGTATACATATTGCCATAAACATGACTGAGTAGAAAATGAGCAAGTGTTATTTGTGTTCTGGATGCAAGAAGGCCAACTAGGTCGATGAACGCTTTGGTGATTTTGTCAGGTTTAACGCAAAGAAGTGATCGACAAATCCACATTAACGAAAAAACATAAGTGTTCTTGATGGCTAACCTCTCCTTCGATCTCGTGTTCTCATTCCATGAATGTTGCATAGGACATGCGAATGTCACCAACTTCAAATATGGGTTCACTAAACACACATCTTTGGTAAATTTGATGACCTGACAGGAGAAGGGATGTTAAAGCGTAGATAATTTATGACTGTAGGACCATCAGACCACACCAAAAGTGGAAAGAATTGATTAAGCAACTCCATAAGCATGCCACTACAAGGATAAGGGTAGGATGTGGTGTGATTTCACAAGTTGATAAGTGAATGCATTTAGTTATGTCGATCTTAGTCCATTGAACTAAAAATTTGCTTTTGACACGGATGTAACAATTAGTTCAGTCATTGATAGGTTTTGACCACATGTGGTGAACCCTGTCTACTTCCCAATATTTCCAATTGAAGAATTCATGGGAAATCAATAATCGTTCTCTTCTATTAGTCGAGGATAAAGTGACTTTAAGACTCGTATCATAGTCCATACCATTTTATAGATTTCCGCAATCCTCCTTGTCGAATTCCGGCAACCTTCGACCTTTATCCGACATTTGTGCGCAATCATAAGCCGAGTCCTGTCAACCCGAGTTGACTTAACCCGAGACTTGTACCCTCGCGACCGCATCGTCGCCAGAGTTTCGATGCTGTATCTCGCGCGCCGAGGCGATACCCAGACCAGGAGATGTGGGCCCGCGTTCAGTTCAAGGAAAATACCGCGCGTTGCAAAATCCAAGAGAATCTCTACCGAATGTCACATCCATCAATCAATCAATCCCATCAAGGGTCAAGTACATGTCAAGTATACATCACCTCACACCCATCTCCAAGCAACCTAAAAAATTAAAAAGTTTTTACACAAGCCCATACTTTTCTTACACCATCTACCCCTAAAGTCAAAAGTTTCTTAAACACCCATCACTCACCACATCCATCACTCCATCACCTATCCCTCTCTCTCTCCTAATAACCCTCTCTCTCTCTCTCTCTCATTTCTTAAGCACATTCCCAAGTAAGAAAAATTCACACGTCCAAGCATTTTCTAGGCTCCATGAGAACCATGTGTGTGGCCCACTTCCTACCCTCTCATCTCCCATCTCAACCATCCAAACTCCATCTCCTCCATTAGGATCAAAGCTAAGGAGCAAAGAAAGTAAAAGGATCAAGAAGAAGACGGTGGGTAATCTTGGACCAACATTTTTAATCTTTTATACTTGTCTTTTATGATCTAAGGGCCCACATTTGGTGGGACCCACTTTGATGTATGCTTGTATGCAAGAGGGGCCCATAGTGGCGAGGCCCCTCCGCTATCTCCAATCTCTCTTCTCTCTTCTCTCTTTCTCTTTTTCTATGATCATGGCCCACCTATGATGAGTGTATCTTACCCATGCAATCCAAAACAGTGTGGCCCACCTTGATCATACCTTGTTAATCAACGTCCTCCCTCTATTTTATCCAGGCCATCCAGTGGGCCTGGATGATGAGCAAACGCAAATATCAGGCTGATTCAAAACAGGTGGGCCATGTGGGACCCACCTTGATGAGGTGTACATCCACACCGTCCGTCCAGGGACGCTGGACGTAACTGACAGTGGGGTGGCTAACAGTGAAATGTAAACTGACGGTGGAGGTGCACTGGTGATGGGTGTGCTGGCAGTGAAGTGTGTGGGACCCAGATCCATAGCTAAAGTGGTAGGCTGAGTGAAAGATACCTCACTTCAATGCTGAGGACTTGGCATGACTCCCTTGTACGGGTGGCAGGAGTGTGGACTGACGATGGAGTCCATGGGACCCATCGTCCAGGCCTTCCAAAGGCCTGGACATTACATGGATATAATATTATATATTATATATCATATATATTATATATATGTGATGGTGGGCCCTACGTGGGACCCACCTCTGCCCTCTCTTTAATGTGTAAAAGCTGCACAGTAGCTGTATAGTGTGTGTGTGTGTGTGTGTGTATTATATATATATATATATATATATATATATATATATATATATAAAAGATATGTGAGGGTGGGCCCTATGTGGGACCCACCTCTACTTTTCTTAAAAGCAGCTTAGCTGCAAGTGTGGTAGCTACACAGCTACCCTTTTCGGCACCAGCAGGTCTGTACCTGTCGTACGTGTGGGAGTAACCCACACCATCCAGTTATGTGGACCCCACCGCCGGCCACTGTACTGATGACAATAAGCTTTGTGGGTCCCACCTAGTCCATCCACGCCATCTATCTATGGGACCCATCATGATGCATGTATTGTATACAAACTGTCCAACCATTTGCGAGGTTAATTTTTTTTTGGCGTGGGATAAATGAGTGAGATCCAAAGTTCAAGTGGACCCCACCATTTGCAATAATAATGGGGTACGGTGATATCCACCGTTTAAAACTTCTTAGGAGCCACAGTGGTTCCCACCCAAGCTGATAATTGGTTTTCACTTCATCTATCTCTATACTAACTTATGAGTAGGTCAGATCTCAAAATACATAAGGGTGGGCCCAATTTGATATACATTCGGCCCATTTGAATCGGCCCATTCGAATCAACCCACTTGAATCGGCCCATTTGATTCGGCCCATTCGAATCGGCTTATTTGATCGGCCCACTCAATCGACCCGATGCGATGTATGTGAGGCCCATGATTGAGGCCCAATGTGATGTATGTGTGGCCATTACATTGTGTATGAATTCCTTATGTAGGCCACTCCTTGGGAGCAATATTGGTTAGATGTCCACATTGATGGGCAATGATAGTTAGATGTCCTCATTGTGACCTTCCCTAAGGCCTTGTTAGGCCCATTCTCTACGTAGGTTAACCAAAAGAAGTGGGCCCCATTCGTCGTATATGACTATCGATTCCAATTTTTTATTTCGATTATGAATATATCACAACATAGCATCATGATACATGTTCATACGCATCATCTGCATGCTTGTGATGAGATGAGTGATTGATCATCGCACATGCCATTAGGCAGATTATTATGGACTCCTTGGCAAAGGAAGTTGCTCGCACGAGCGCGCGGTATGCACATGTTTGTTGTATGATTAGATTGCGTGATTCATGCATCTTGCATTGCGTGACATGGTTACTATACGCCCTAGCGACATCAGGGCCGTAGTCGCTACAGGCGTATCGTGGTTGGTAGGATTGGATACTGAAAACCTTGTTCTACATGGGATGCTATAGAGATCCCTGGATGAAAGTCCTTAAACCCTTATGGTACCAGAAGGTTGCTCTAACATTTAGACCGAGTGGGTGCATGAGCGCAGAGTGCTGATTACCAAGAGGCCGCATTTTTCACTGTGTCGTGGTCGGTTGGAAGGGAGTGCGGCCTTACTAGCCTGAGAAGAGAGGGCAAAGCTAGGTTAAGTTTGACCAGCTTGAGGAATGGGTCCACTATTGATGAGCCAAGTCCGATATTGGTAGGCAGATAGTGAAGCCTTTTTCACTCACCTTGTCGTGCACAATAGGGCGGCAATCTGGCTTGGAGTGTACTAGACCCCGGTGATATTCCAGAGTTGAACTATATTGATACGTGGACTCGGATGAGGATTTGTATGCTTGAGTTACATCTTGCATCGCATGGCCTTAGTATGGCTGACATCATCCATGCCTTGCATTGCATAGCCTTGGTACGGCTAATAATATTCATGGATTCATCAACATATTTCACATTACTCTGATACTACATATTGTATTACTACTTTGCGCATACACTTTCACTACCCTCTAAGCTTTTCATAAGCTTATGCATGACCGTTGCATGCAGGTGACGTTGGATCGCAGCAGCGTTGAGGCTAGAGCGTGTGACAGATCATCTTGGAGCTTTCGGCTATCATCATTGCATTTCCCTTTTTGCGCTTTGTACTTGTAAATTTTAATCATAGTAGAAATGTGATGGAGTTTTTGGTTGTTGTTTGTGGGTTATGCCTTTGGTTATGCTTATTACAAATCAAACTAATATTAAAAATCCTTCTCGTAGCATCCCATGATCAGAACCTGGTGAATGGATGCTAGGAGCCGAGAATGGGGTACTACGGAGGCTGTTGGCACCGGATTCGGGCCCAGTTTCTGAGTTTGGGGCGTGATAATAACACTAGTGGACAGATTAAGGGAAGAGTGGATAAAAAGTTGGACCTAAATATATGGTAGGATCCAGATATGAAGAAATGATTATTTTCGTAGAAGCAAAAGGGAGAAGCAGTTCCCGTAGGGTATCAAATGAGGAAGATGAAGACGTCGAAATATCCAAAAGCTTTGTTGTCTTTAGAGCATAACCATGGGTGATAAAGAAATGGGGTTTATGGTTTGGAAAAGAAACAAGCAAAGACTAAAATATGTCATACATAAGACTTTTACATGCAAAGCATTAATTGTCACATGATGATTGGAGTGAATACCGAAACAAAAGTTGTCGTATAGATATGAAAATATATTATCTGCATTACAAGTAGCATGTGGTGACACAGGGAATGAGAAGATAGAGATGCCATTTGATTTTTCGGAAGCAAATAATTTGACATGTGGCCAACTCATCAATGCATGACCACATTTCTATCCATTCTTTGTCGAATAGCCAAAAATGTGAGGGAACAATGTTTGTACCAAAATCCATGCGGATTGTATAAATGGTGATGATGTTGCCACAGGGCATAAAAGATATTTGAGATACATGCGTCAGGGATTCGGGTATCAGCTCGTCTTTGGGTATTTTTTTGGTATTTTAGTTCTCCCGGAGAGAGATGAATGGTTGCTCCAGCCACATCAGCTTTAAAGTGCACTCTAATAGATGAAATCATGGTCGATAAAGTATAACCACTCTTTTCTTAGCTGGTTGCACATGATAGAGCCACGTAGATGTAGATCTTGGATGCAGGATGAGTAGCAATAGCAGATCCGAGATCTTCCTGAAGATGGTGATAAAGATGATGTTGCGAATAAAAATGAAGCTGAAGATATGTTGGAGAAGAAGATTAACAGTGCACCACCATGCTGGCTTAGATCCAATTTTAGGATCCACGGAGGGATGTTGAGGCAGTGTCACAGGTAATGAAGAAGGGTGATATTGAAAGTGCCCTAGTTTGTCAATTAGCATGAGTGTTGAGTCAACAAGACAAGTGAGCCCCATAGGAAGATTATTTAAAGCGTCTGCCTTAATCAGATGTAACTTCAGATCTCTACAAAGGTAAACTTATTCTCACATTCCATGTTCCAAAACAGTAGGCATATAAGACCCTTAAAAGTGGTTAGAACAACATAGGGTTTAAGGTGTGAAAACTGTTTTGCAATATCAAGAAAATCTCTAAGTTTTTAGCCTTTGTCGATTTATCGACAGTGCTTTGATGATATCGAACTCTGCCAAAAATGTGATTATTTTATTTATGTTGGAACTTTTTGCATATTTAATGAGAGCTTGCTAGATAGAGCTTTTGAGTGTTAATTCAGATCATCTACCCTAGGTCCTTTTTCTCTTATAGGAGTTCATCCTCCAACCCACCCTTATCATTGATATTCAATATAGTGGATTGGAGAATGAACTTCTGTATTCAAGGATCATCTAGCTACCACCTTAATGGCAAATCATTAAGTTAGGATACCTTGAATGCTTAGATGCTTAGAATCACTCTTACTTTAAAATAGAAAAATATTTAATAGAGTAGGATTCCAACATAACCTTGACCCAACTTGTCGCCTATATTGATACATCATCAATTGTTGCAGATCAAGTGAGCTGAAGAATCTTCATCGTCAAAGAAGGAGATCTTCATCAACGTGCTTAATGGGGCTTATCTACTTATATGTAAGTCATTAAAGTCCAGAGACCCTGCTGATTATTCCTTTATGTAGGATTGGGTCATAGGTGATTCTCACCCCTTTCAAGTCCTCATAAGAGGCCTCCGACGGGAGAATACGTGTGGGTGTTGTGTGTTGACCCTTGCTCTTAGAGAGCATAAATTTAAGTCCTAGTGTAGGTCCTTGACCTATATGGTCTAAAACCCTAGGTGTTATGTGTTGACCTTTATTCTTATGTAGGGCATAAACTCTAGGTTCCTTGTGTGAATCTTTGGCTTATGTGACCTAAAACCTAGGTGTTGTGTGTTGACCCTTGCTCTTGTGTAGGGCATAAACTTTAAGTTCCTTGTGTAGATCGTTTGCTCTTGTGTAGGGCATAAAACCTAGGTGCTGTGTTGATCCTTGCTCCTATGTGGGACATAAACTTGTGTCTCATGGAGACACGTTAGGTACCTTGTGTAGTCCTAGAGTCAGCCTTGTGTAGGTTGCACTGGTTTGAGGTGAACCTGATTTGAAACCTCCCCTAGTGAAATCCGATACACTCATGGGATGAGTGCGTTCGTTGGGAGTGGAGTAGGCACATAGCTGAACTACTATAAAATGACTGTGTTTGAGATTGTTATTTGCATATTTTCTTATTGTGTTTACTTTGAATGATCAGATGATGCATGATTATTTAGAACTAATAAATATCACATCTCACATACAGTCACTCTGTGCATCCATCATAGACTAAAATTATATACTGTTTAAGATATTGAATAGTCTTGTGATTGGATCCTCTATTTGGCTTGGAAGTCATTAGAGTTAAGTTGAAGATATCTTGATAAATTGTTATATTATATCAAGATAATGATAATAGGATTTTGAATTGTCATAAAATTTTATAAAGTCTTATCCCCTCCCCCCCCCCCCCCCCCCCCCCAGGACACTTTGACCTATTCCTACTTCTATTAGAGTGATCATTATCGTAATTGAGGGTCTCTCTTAAGGGCTTCACTGCCTTGAGAGTGATCTTGACTGAAATTGAAATCATGGCCAAAGGTGAGGGCTCATCTGTAACTAGACCTCCTGTATTTGATGGATCAAATTATGCCTACTGGAAAGCTAAGATGCATTACTTTATGAGATATTTGGATCATGATGTTTGAGACATTGTCGAAAACGGATATGTGCCGCCAACCGAACAAATAGTACTTGAAAATAGCACAACCATATCCAAAACAAAATCTAAAGAAAAATGGACAGCATTCGATAAAGAAAAACAAACTGTTGAAGCAAAAGCAATGAATGTCATTTACTATGTTGTGTCCCAAGAAGTTTTTAATCAAATTAGTATGTGTGGTACTTCTAAAGAAGCATGAGACTTGTTGGAAATAACTCATGAGGGAACTAGCACAGTAAAAAGATTCAAACTGCAACTCCTAACTTCAAAGTTTGAAAGTCTTAGAATGGAAGAGCATGAGATCTTCATGGAGTTCTTCACGAAACAGAACATCATCTGCAACTCCATGGGTGGATCATGAGAAAAAGTTTTAGTTCCAAAAATCTGTAGGAAAATTCGAAGATCCTTACCGAAACTGTTCAATTCGAAAGTTACAACAATTGAATAATGTAGAAACATGGATGAAATGAAAGTAGAAGAACTCGTAGGTTTTCTACAAACATTTGAACTACACTTCAAGCAAATTCCTAAATCCAAAAATATTGTCCTCAAAACTTCAAAGAGCACTACTAATGAGGAGGATAGAAGTGAAAGGGAAAATGAAGATGAAGAAGTGGCTCTTTTGGCTCAACGGTTCAGTAAGTTCTTCCATAAAAACCGTGGCCGACCATTTAAAGAAAAACAGTTGGACAACAAGCACTATACAGGTAAACCTACTAAAAAGTCCAAAGAGCCACAATGTTACACTTGCCAAAAGTTTGGACACCTGTCCACTGAATGCCCTAATAGAAAAACCAAAGGAAAGGCGATGACAGCCACATGAGATGATACTGAAGAGTTAAATTTAGATTGTAGTGACTCAGAGAGTGGAGACCAAAATCCCTAAAAATTCTTGTGACCTCTACAACCGCCAACATTCCCATAGAGACTAAGAAAATCAAAGAACCTCAAGGCACTAGATCATTTCCATCTGATGATGAGGAGACAAAGAAAGAAGAAGAAGAAAAAGATAAATTACAGGATACCTATAATCAACTTTATATCCATAGCATCAATGTCCTTAAAAGACTTGGGATTAGTAAAAAATAAATAAATTGCTGCAAATGGATCTAGATAAAACTTCATAAGCCAATTCACACCTAATCAATGATCTACAACAATATCACTCTGAAAATGATAAGATGGAAAGAATCAATCTATCCCTCAAATTTGAATCATCAAAAGTGACTAAACAGATTGATCTATTGAAAGATGAAAATGTGCATGTAAAGAATGAGAATCACACGCTTAGGTTTGATGCCGAACAATCTAGGAAGTTTGTTGAACTAAATTACAAATTCTCTCAAAGCAGTGAAAAATTAGAAAAACTCTTAGGGATGGGAAGACCTGGAAAAGACAAGAGTGGATTAGGATATGAAAAATTCAAACCAAGTTCGAAAAATGCAGCATCAATGATTGAGAAATCAGCTGCATCAGGAAGTAAAACAAAAGCTACTTCTATCTGTCATTCATGTGGAGAATCTGGCCATTTTAAATTTAAATGTATTTCTCCTAGGTGGGCTCAATCTAATTCTGGTCCATATCATATTGGTAAAAACAGACAAACAGGAAAAATAATATAGAATGCCAAGAGTCCACTAAATAATAGGGCAAAAGGAACAACATATCTATCTCCACCCAGGATGACCAAGAGAATGAAGGAGCTATTGAATCAAGTGACTAATCTGAATCAGAAAACAAATGATCTAATGGAACAAGGAAAAATAATTCAGTTACATAGTGTACCCAAACAAGTTCCTTACAAAGTAAAGGAAACATCCTCAAGGAAACCTGTCACAACATGGATAATGAAAGAAAAGAAAAATTGCCTTATCACTCACTCAATCCATATAACAGGCAATAATACTAAGTGGTCCCTAGATAGCGGGTGCTCAAGACATGTCACGGGTGACAAATCTCTTCTCTCAAATTACTCAAATCTTGATGATGGGATAATTACTTATGGTGGTGGAAGCACCACTGAGGTAGTAGGTCATGGAACCATTAAAGGAATGGAGATGCTAAAAAAATGAGAATGTTTTTTGCATAAAAGGATTGATTCACAATCTTTTAAGCATCTCTCAAATATGTGACAACAAGCATGTGGTCACATTTGACAAGCTAAAGTGCAAGATCCTGGACTTATCGGGAAAACCAATTATGGAAGGTCTTTGCACTAGTGACCACTGCTATATCTTCAAAGGTAATGGGAAGGATGATCCATGTGCCGGGTGACAATTGAGCATGAAAAATAAGTCCAGGTCATGGCATCTAGACCTGGATGGACATATGAAATGATGTATTCGTGATGATTTTCATGATATATCTGAGGCTTCTATACCTCAAAAACTCTTTTTGTGTATAAACATGGATAATGTTTAAACTTTTGGTGTTACAAATTTTTATACAAATTTTGTTGTGTATACATGCTAATATGAAAATATACTATGATATGCGTATATGAAAGATCATCGAAGTGCCCAAATCAATGACATACCTTTTCTCTTCGATAAGTCAGTCGATGAATCGGACTAATTCTCTTTTATATCAATATCATCGATGCCTGTTCAGAAACTGAAGCGTCACACGTTAAAACAATGGTATCGAAGACCTCTTCGATAACATCGAATGAGACATATCGATATTATCGAATCCAACTTTGATGATATCGAAGTTCATCACACGAAAAAAGTCGGGTGAGCGGGAAAAGGGTTTCACTAGTTTTCTTTCTCCATTTCATTTTGGAGCTTCATCTTCCAAAGCATTTTATCTTAGTTAGTTGTCTATATGTAGAATTTGAGTCTCTTTTCATTCAAAGCAACAATGCCTAAAGACAAGGGTCTGGTTCCCCTACAAGGTGACTCAACTGAGCGCAAGACAGGTAAGAAAACCTCAACTACCTCATCTTCATCTTCAGACTTAGAAATCGTGGCAGAACGAGCTGTTCATAGTAAGTGCGTTAAACCCTTTGGGATTGTGCGTTAAACCCTTTGGGATCATCAATCTCCTAAAAATGATTGGGTGGGGCAATATCGTAAATTTTGGAGAGGAATTTCAGTATGATCTTGTACATCAGTTTCTAAACTTAATCTACAACGTTGAGAATAACCCCCCACTCATTTCAGTCACTGTCATGAATAGGTCTAAGCACATGAATGGTCGTTCTACCACTCCTGGACTGATAAGTCATCTGGTAGGCGTAGAAGCCACTGTGATACCTGTAACTGAATGGAACATGAACGGTCTTGGAGTATGGGGAGAAGTTACTCGAGCATTATGTAACAGTGCGAAAATACCTAGAAATGTGAAGAACGTTCTTCATGTTAAGCACCTCGATCCCTTCTATAAAATACTTCACAG
This sequence comes from Magnolia kwangsiensis, assembly GCA_037074715.1. Taxonomy (NCBI): domain Eukaryota; kingdom Viridiplantae; phylum Streptophyta; class Magnoliopsida; order Magnoliales; family Magnoliaceae; genus Magnolia; species Magnolia kwangsiensis. The sequence continues at coordinate 152,054,624 of CM073573.1, read as the reverse complement.
CATCTTCAGCACAAATATCTACCCCTGTGAAGTTTCTAGCAACAAGCTCTCTCCATACATTCTCAACATTTTGTCTGATGTTCATCAAGGTATTCAAGTGTGTCTACCCACTCTTCTTCTACAACAGTTAATTCGTGTTGCAACAGAAGAACACATCACTACCCTTCCATTTCCATGACTTATGTCCAAGATTTCCCGACATGTTGGGTTGCCTCCTGCAAATGATTCCCCACACCCTTGTGCCTGGTTCAACTACGAAAACATTTGCAATTTGAATATTATTGACAACATGTTTCGTGGGCATCCAACCAATCAAGGGTCAGGGAAGGGAAATCCTGTGCACGACCTCAATTCGGTCAATATCATCAAGGCATTCACAGAACAAGATCTTGTGCAACATTTTCTCGATGGAAAATCTCACATTATGGAATGTCTTGACAACTGTGAAGCCCGTCTTTCAGAAATTAAGCATAAGATAATGGCTCTGCAACGTACTGCAGAACAAATTCTGGATTCACTGCCCTAACACTAAGCACACACAAGCCTTCATAATCCATAGTGCTTCTCTTTCCTCATCACATACCTGGATTATCCATGGAGTGCTTAGGGAATGAATATTTTGTTGGATGGCATAAGTGTATATATGTGTGTATGTGATAATTTACTAACCTGGATAGATTGATATTTTATGGTTGAATATTTTAGGGTTGTTCATCCTCTAAATGAGGGAAATTCTTGTGTTTTCATGCACCCACGGATGGGTTGGATGTTTTTTTTTTTTTTTTGAATGGTTATATTCTGCCAAGCTTGGGCAGTGTGTTCTATTTTAGATATTTTATTCAGCTTGCATGATGATATATATATATATATATATATTTATCCTTGATTCCTCTTCTCTCTGTCATCCTTGTCGGCTCAGGATATTCATGAATCATCTTATCTGGATTTATATTGCATATCTGTGGAATGATGAATGCAGCTGGTATGACTTGTGATTGCTTTCCGCTGAATATCCATTAAGATTGAGATCTGACTTGTGATTTCTGTCGCTTAAAGATATCCTGCCATCTGTTGTTGAGAAATCACAACTCTCCTTTAGCCTTGATTCTCCCATGTTTGTATGCTTCATCTTCAGTCAAATTATATTTGAGATATTGCCTTTTGCCAATGATTGACAAAAAGGGAGAGAACAAATCCCACCACAGAGAAAATTGTGTGTATCTATGTATAAATGGTAGTGCAGGTATTAGGGAGAGCAACTACTACTGAATGTTACAATCATGTGTGTGAACTTAATAGCATATTTGTAAATTTATGTAAAGTTCATGTACACACAATTTAGGGTGTTGGTCTAGATGTTGTTCTAGGATTTAATATGTTTTGTCACGTAATTGACAAAGGGGGAGATTAAAAGTGTCCTAGTTTATCAATTAGTATGAGTGTTGAGTCAACAAGACAAGTGAACCCCATAAGAAGATTGTTCAAAGCATCTACCTCAATCGGATGTGACTTTAGATCTCTATAAAGGTAAACTTTGCCTCACATCCCATATTCTAAAACACTAGGTATATAAAAACCCTTAAAAATGGTTAGAACAATATAGAGTTTAAGGTGTGAAAACTGTTTTGCAAAATCAGAAAAATCTCTAAGTTTTCAGCCTTTATCGATTTATCAACAGTGCTTCGATGATATCGAACTCTGTTAAAAATATATCTATTTTATTTTCATAACTTTTTACCTATTTAATGAGAGCTTGCTAGATAGAGCTTTTGAGTGTTTAATTCAAATCACCTACCCTAAGCCCTTTTTCTCTCATGGGAGTTCATCCTCCAACCCACCCTCATCATTGATATTCAATAGAGTGGATTGGAGAATGAACTTCCGCATTCAAGGATCATCCAGCTACCATCTTAATGACAAATCATTAAGTTGGGATACTTTGAATGCTTAGATGCTTGAAATCACTCTTACTCTAAAATAGAAAAACATTTAATAGAGTAGGATTCCAACATAACCTTGACCCAACCTGTCGCCTATATTGGTACATCATCAAGTGTTGTGGATCAAGTGATCTGAAGAATCTTCATCATCAAAGGAGGAGATCTTCATCAACGTACTTAATGAGGCTCATCTACTTATCTATAAGTCATTAGAGTCCAGAGACCCTGCTGATCATTCTTTTGTGTAGGATTGGCCTGTGTATTGACCCTTGCTCTTGGTGAGCATAAACTTAGGTCATAGTGTAGGTCCTTGACCTGTGTAGTCTAAAATCCTAGGTGTTATGTATTGACCTTTGCTCTTGTGTAAGGCATAAACTTTAGGTTCCTTAGCCTGTGTGACCCAAAACCTGGGTGTTGTGTGTTGACCCTTGCTCTTGTGTAGGGCATAAAACCTGGGTGTTGTGTGTTGACCCTTGCTCCTATTTGGGGCATAAACTTATGTCTCATGGAGACACGTTAGGTACCTTATGTAGGTCCTAGAGTTAGCGTTGTGTAGGTTGTACTAGTTTGAGGTGAACCTAATTTGAAACCTCCCTTAGTGAAATCCGGTACACTCATGGGAAGAGTGCGTCTGTCGAGAGTGGAGAGGCACATAGCCGAACCACTATAAAACGACTGTGTTTGATATTATTATTTGCATATTTTCTTACTGTGTTTACTTTAAATGATCACATGATGCATGATCATTTAGAACTGATAAGTATCACATCTCACACACAGTCACTCTGTGCATCCATCATAGAATAAAGTTATATACTGTTTAAGATATTGAATAGTATTGTGATTGGATCCTCTATTTGACTTGAAAGTTATTAGAGTTAAGTTGAAGATATCTTGATAAAATGTTATATTAGATCAAGATAATGGTAATAAAGTCCTATTCACCCCCTTTAGGACACTTTGACCTATTCCTACTTCTACTAGAGTGGTCATTACCGCAATTTTAGATATATCGGAAGTCAGTGTATACAAGTTAGTAAGATGGGATTTACATAATGAACATAGACTAGGAATTAGTGCACTTTCTCTAAATGCTGAAGCTGTTAGAGGATGATGTATCAATGTACATTAAGGGACTTTAACACTCCCCTGCATGTATGGGGTAGAACTCCGCACGAGAACATACTGGGGCGAGGGTGGAGGGACACTCACAACTCACACCATAAATGGCCCTTGTGGGAAAATAAATTAGGGAGGCATATTTGCTGCTCCCAAGATTCGAATAGTTGACGATCCACTTTGATATCATGTCAAATCATCACTTTCTCTAAAAGCTCAAGATGTTAGAGGATAGTGTATCAATATATATTAAGGGACTTCAACATTGACCATTACACTCAACTTCATAAAGGATAGTGGACTCCCTTTTTTTCTCCACCTCGAAACCTAATATTTAAGGTGAAGGGAGCACAAACACAACTGGGCAAGACTTTTAAAGAAGTCTATAAGGTAAATACCCCATGGCCTCAATTTAATTAAAATGGATACCATCATTATCTCAAGCGCTAATGTGCTTTCCATGTACATGAGCTCATACCCATTTATCTACAATAATTTTTTATCCCTCCACACCATTATAACTAGTTTAATTGATGGGGTCCACTTCTTAAATTGGTCATTGTCATATGAAATTCAATGATCTGCTATCTGATTTATGATCGACTATGACCCAAAAGTAAAGACAATTCAAGTAAAAGTATGTTTATTTTATTCAAAAATAATATTGAAAAAAATAAATTCATGAGACACAAAAGATGGCATGTCAGAATAATTCACTACGTGAATTTCCAAAATTTCCTCTGTGAAATTTGTTCTCCAATCCTAAAAATCATTTTTTTGCAGATTTTAGTCAAGAGAGTATAAACATACACAATTTCCTTATGAATAACCCAATTACACTTAGACATCACCATTCTCTAAGATTTAGTGGCATATATCGAAGTCCTCTTAAAATAGAAACTTCAATCTCCACATGCCACCTTATGATTCAAGAACTAACAAAGATGTAGCCGTAATAAATGCTCGATGAATTGCACCAAAGAGCATCCCCTCATATTGGTCTTATCTAATGTGCTAATAACTATCATTGTTGTGCATACTCATGTACTAATGTCGTGTCGTAGCCAATCGCTTACGCATGACAATCTCAAATGATGTGGCACATCATCAATTACCAATTCTTCTCTAACATTGAGGATCTATAACGCCACTTCTGCAAGTGTCATCTGACTGAATAAATGCAAATAACTTGCTACAATGTCATTAGGGGATTCAAGGTAAATTAAATAACTTGTGTGAAGGTCATAAAATTCTTAAGATGCAGAGTCATTGTAAATGAGAGCAATTAGTCATAATGAGCATGTATTGCAAAAATATAATTAATGTGGTGTGATTGATTAGGAAAAATATATTCATGCAAGCCACCTAGATTGCCTAGGTTATAGATTCAAAATTTTAGAATTTTTACCACAAAAATCCTCAAGATTTATCATTGTTCTAAGAAAGGTCTTTATTTTTATTTTTAAGTTTGAAAACAAACCTTTTGAAGGGTTAAATGAGCAGAGTACCCTTTTGTTTTCTCCCTCGCAAGGAATCGAATTGTATATTATAGCATAGAGCATTGATGTCACTATTGTGTGCTACAAGAAAAGCTCTATAGGCCCCACCATGATGTATGTGTTTTATCCACGTTATCCATTCATTTTTCCAACTTATTTTAAGGCCTAAGAAAAAAAGGCAAATCCAAATCTCTAGTGGACCATACCACATAAAAATTGTGGTGATTGAATGCCACTATTAAAAGCTTCATGGAGTCTATAAAAGTTTTGGATCAAGTTACTATTTGTATTTTAGTTTCATCCAAACTTAATTAATAGGTTGGATGGAAACTGTTATGGGGGAGTCTGATCCAACAAGTCAAGTTGATTGTAGAGCTCGAAGCTCAAAGGGAAGACCTCGAGAGGCTATGAAGGTTCAATGTAGCCAAGTCTGCTACTGGCAAATCACGACTTCGAGTTATGATCCTTGTTCAATAATTCACATTTGCAAAACAACCGAGCTATGCGTACATCCAAGTCCGAAGAAAATTATTCGTTTGACTCCAAATACTAATACTCAGCCTCGTGACCGGACAGGATGAGGCCGAGCCCGGGTGAGGATAGGATGAGTGTCGAGCCGGGATGTGACCGAAGATCTCATCCAGGGATATGTGCCCTTAAGACATGATACGCTACATGACCCAAAGATTGTGGATAATATCTCCACAATTACGATATCCGCATGATTAAGTAAATCGTGCTGAGATTAACGGACACGATCCTCTCTACCCACAGGTATAAATACCAAGGGACCCCATGGCAACAAGTACGCAATATCTTACGCCCACTCTCTATATTACGCGACTTAGACCCAAATTCCGTAGCCTGACTTAGGCATCGAAGGGTCCCCTGTTTAAGCTAGGGTCTCCTTTGCTCACCTTTTCGTGCAGGACCAAGGTTCGTTTGAGGCTCGCAGCATTGAGTGGAGGGTGGTCTACATTTTGACCTCAACATTTTTTGGCGTCGTCTGTGGGAAGCGTAAACAAAAAGCTAGAAAGTTATTAGAAATGGCGAGAGGAAAGAAAAAGTGACAGCAGTGGAGCCCGAACCTAGCAGACAATATCAGTCTTCTTCGTTGCTACATATCGAATCGACTCCAATAGGGCTATCCTAACGAACTCGGAGCCGAGGAGGAAAGTACAAGGCACTACAAATGAAGTCAAGATACTGAAGGACGAGATCAGCTGAATGAAGGCACAACATAACCAACAGTCACTACTTAACATGGTGGAAGCTACCCCGACACCAGAGGAACGGCCACAACAAATCAGTTCTTAGGTCAGGGGGTCCCAGGCACAGTCCATGCGAGCTCCCAACCTTACGGACAATGTGATGTCCCAGAATTGGTCCGCGTGAGTCCCAGAACCTGCTAGGGATGTGGATCCATCCTATGTGTCCACAACTTCAGCTCTGGCCCCTACCGACCTCCGCCATCAATTGGAGAGGAAAAGATAAGGCAGAGCACCTGACGAAGCGGAGGCCTCCCAAGAAACAGTAGTTGAGAATCAGAATCCTTGGAAAGCTCAGCTTAAGGAACTCCGCAACCAGATAAAGACATTGCAGAAGAATCAGTAGTCTGCATCCGTTCGGACTGCAATCCTGGTGATGATGGAAGAGACCGAGCCTCCCTTCACCTCAGAGATTATGGATGAGGTGATGCCATAGAGGTTCAGGATGCCTCCAATCATCTAATACTCCGGGTCTAGAGACCCGTTGGAACATGTAGAGTCCTACCATTCGTGGATGCAGATCCAGTCGGCCACAAACACAATGATGTACAAGACTTTCTTGATAAGCCTCTCCAAGTCTGCTCGGAGTTGGTATCGACAGCTTAAGCCAAAGACGATTGACTCCTTTACGAAGCTCAAAAGATTATTCCTTACCCAGTTCATCTTTAGTAGGAAGAGTTGGAAGCCGTCTACTCATCTGTTTACCCTCAAACAGGGGAACAAGGAGTCGTTGAAGGACTTCATAACCCGCTTCAATGAAGAATTGTTGTAGTGGACGACTACGACGACAAGATGACACTTTCTGCCATGTTAAGTGGACTCAGAGAGAGAAAGTTTATTTTCTCAATTAGGAAGAATTTGTCGATTACTTTGGTTGAGCTCATCAGCCGAGCTCAGAAATGCACCAATGCGGAGGAGTTCTCCAACTCTCACAAGAATGTCTGAGTTGCTGAGCAATCGTCTAAGGAGAAGAGCCGAAGAATGAAGAGCCTTAGCCATCCAGCCAGAAGCCTGACGATCGAGCCTCTCGCGATCGCCGACCAAGCAGGAGGCCTGAGAGTAAGTTCAACTCTTGCACCCCCCTCAACACATCTCCTGAGCAGGTCCTTTTAGACGTCAGGGATCAAAAACTCCTGCATTAGCTAGTTTGTATGAAGGTCAACGTAGAATAGCGAGACAAGTGCAAGTACTGTCGTTTTCATCATGACCACGGTCACAATACAAGCGACCGTGTGAATCTCAAGGACTAGATCGAGACCCTCATCCGTAAGGGTCACTTGTGACGATATGCAAAGGAAGACAAGTTAGCTCGAAGAGAAGGGCGACCGAGCAAGACTGTCGAAAAGCCCACTGAGATACGCACCATTTATAACGGTTCATCTGGTGGAGGTGACTCAAATAGGGCCTGCAAAGCTTATTCCCGGAGCTCAGACCCAGAGCATTACATCCACCTGGCTGAAAGGCCGTGGAAGGAACTCCAAGCGAGTCCCTGTAGCTTGACCTTCACAGAGGACAACGCACGCGGAATTCATTATCCATACGACGATGCCCTAGTGGTAACGATGAATATAGCTAACCATAAGGTCTATCGCATATTGGTCGACACTGGCAGCTCGACCGACATCATCTACTCCGAAACGTTTGAGAGAATGAGGATCGACAGGTCACTCCTCCGACCTGTGAAGACCACCCTGCATGACTTTGCTAGAGATAAAGTGATCTCAGAGGGAGCTATCTCCCTCCCCGTTATAGTAGGGGAAGGGCAACATCAAGTCACACTTCTGGTGGACTTTCTTATTGTGAATGTGTCGTTGGTGCATAATGTAATTCTGAGCCAACCTTCCCTTAATGCAATGCGGGCGGTCGTGTCCACTTATCACCTTATGATGAAGTTTCCCGCTGAGAGGGGGTCGAATACCTCTGAGGGAATCAGCGTGAAGCTCGAAGGTGTTACGCGATAGTCGTAAGGAAGGGATCGGTGAAGCATGCCCTCACTGTTAACGTCCTCGACCCCAGAGCACCTACAGAAGATTTCTTCATAGAGGACTTAGTGACCATCCCACTCGAGGAAACCGATCCGAGCAGAACTGTTCAGCTCGGGTTGTCGCTTAATTCCGAGCAGTGTTCCCAGATGCTAGCCTTCTTACAATAGCAAAAAGATATCTTTGCATGGTCGCATGATGATATGCCAGGGATTTCCCCCGATGTTATGGTTCATCGGCTGAATGTGGATCCAGATCACATGTCAGTGAAACAGAAAAGGAGAGCGTTCAACGCCGAGAGGTAATCGGCCATTACAGATGAAGTGTCGAAGCTTCTTAGCATTGGATTCATCGAGGAGATACATTATCCAGACTGGAGCGCTAATGTGGTCCTAGTGAAGAAGGCCAATGGAAAGTGGCGGGTCTGTGTAGACTATTCGGACCTGAACAAGGCCTGCCCCAAAGACAGCTTCTCCCTGCCTCGGATTGATCAACTGGTAGACAGCATACTCCGAGTATAACCAGATCCTCATGCATCCTCCAGACAGGCAGAAGACGACCTTCATCACTGATAAAGGTCTCTACTTTTACCAAGTCATGCCCTTTAGCCTGAAGAACGCTGGAGCGACATATCAGAGGTTAGTGAATCAGATGTTCATAAAGTAAATTGGTAGGACTATGGAAGTCTATGTCGACAACATATTGGTAAAAAGCATTAGAACGTCCAACCACATCACTGACCTCGGGGAGACCTTCTCAATCCTCCAAGAGTACTGTATGAAGCTTAATCCTGCCAAAAGTGCCTTTGGAGTCGCTCAAGCAAGTTCCTCAGTTTTTAAGTCAGTCAAAGAGGCATCGAGGCGAATCCTAAGAAGATCAAGGCGCTACTCGATATGAGCTCGCCTTGGACTACGAAGGAGATCTAATGCCTCACTGGTCGAGTAGTAGCTCTTGGTCAACTTATATCCCGAGCCACTGATAAGTGTCTCCCCTTCTTCCAGCAGTTGAAGGGTCACAAGAAGGCCGAGTGGACCCCAGAATGTGAGCAAGCCTTCTAGTAGTTGAAACAATATCTGGGATCACCCCCTGTTATCTAAGCCAGAAGAGGGTGAATCTCTATTCTTATATTTGGAGGTCTTTGCCTCGGCCGTCAGTTTCGCACTCATCAGGGACGTTGGGAGTAGGCAACACCCCATCTACTATGTAAGCAAAGCAATGGTACCCGTCGAGACCAAGTACCCGAGTATGGAAAAATTGGCACTTAGCTTTGTCTTCTTAGCACGGAGGCTGCGCCTGTACTTCCAGGCTCATACTATTATTTTTCTAACTGACTCCCCCCTCAGGCAAGTCCTTCAAAAGCCCGAAGTGTTAGGTGGACTGACCAAGCGGGTGATAAAACTAGGGGAGTTCGACATCTAATATCGTCCAAAAACTGCAATCAAGGGCCAAGCGGTGGCTGACTTCATAGCAGAGTTCACTACTCAGGACGCAGAAGAGGCAGACGCGGACGCGGAGGCAGTTCTCGCAACCTTGCCAACTCCCTCGCTTATCCAGGACGCAGCGTCAAATGGGGAGCGCGGATGGATCCTTTATGTGGACGGGTCGTCCAACTCTAAGCGTGCAAAGGTAGGGATCATCCTGGTTACTCCCGATTCGACCTCCATCCAATACACTATCAGGATCGGCTTTAAAGCCTCCAATAATGAAGCAGAGTATGAGGCCTTATTGGTTGGACTCAAACTATCAGCAAGTCTAGGGGTTCAATCTATCGAGGTGCGATGCAATTCTCAACTTGTAATGAACCATATCTCCACCGAGTACGAGGCCAAGGAAACCAGGATGGTGGCTTATCTGGCTGAGGCCAGGAAGTTAATAGAGAAGTTCTTGAGCTGCATCATCAATCAGATTCTGAGGGCAAAAAATTCTTGGGTCAACGCCCTCACAAAGCTAGCCTTAGCCGAGGAAAGAAAAATTCCCACAATCAGTCTTGTGGAATTTTTGGATAGTCCATGCATCGACCGGGCTAATTAGGAGATAGTCAATCCAGTGGAGACCACTCCGAGTTGGATGGACTCAATCTACAACTACCTCACATCTGGTGAAGCCCCCTAAGATAGATTAGAGGCCCAACGCCTGAAGATCAGAGCTGCATGATACATAGTTTTGGATGGAATCCTACACAAGAAGGGGCATTCACAGCCCTACCTCAGGTGCCTTCGACCTAATGAAGTAGACTATGTGATCTAAAAAATTCATGAGAGAATCTGCGGAAACCACTTCGGTGATCGCACCTTAGCTCTAAAGATACTCCGTTAGGGGTTCTTCTAGACGACCATTCAGGAAGACTTCAAAAACTGCGTCCAAAGATATGATAAGTGTCAGAGGTTTGCTGTCGTGCCAAGGCAGCCTATGGAAGAGATGACCCCTATGAGCGGACCATGGCCGTTTAAGTAGGGAATCGACATAATTGGACCTCTACCCACTGGGAAAGGGTAGGTTAAGTTCGCTATCATAGCGGTTGACTATTTCATCAAGTGGGCCGAAGCCGAACCAGTAGCTGAGATTACAGAACAAAAGGTGATCGACTTCGCCTTAAAGAATATTATCTGTCGGTTTGGAATCCCGCGCACCATCGTCTCTGACAATGGGAAACGGTTTGATAATGACAGATTCTGAGGCATGTGCAGGGGGCTCGGTATCTCAAATGCATACTCCTCACCTCGGCACCGGCAGTCCAATGGACAGGTCGAAGCTATAAACAAGGTCATCAAATACCATCTAAGACAAATTTAAAAAAAGTGAAAGGCAACTGGGCGGAGGAGATCTCATTCATCCTTTGGGCCTACAAGACCACAGCTCAGTCGTCTACTGGGGAGACCCCATTCTCACTATCATACGACTCAAAGGCGATCGTCCCAGTCGAGATTAGCCTCCCAACAGCTCTGGTTAGAAACTACTAGGAGGATCAGAACGCCGAGCAGATTACAGCAAACCTCGACCTACTCGAGGAAGCCAGAGACGTCGCCAAACTCTGAGTCTCTGCTTGGCATCAACAAGTGGTACGGTTCTAAAATTCGATGGTCAAAATGAGGTAGTATTGACCAGGGGACTTGGTCCTCCGCCACTTTTTCCACAATACAGTAGAGCAGGGGGTTGGGACACTCGGACCAAATTGGGAAGGGCCTTATTACGTGGTCAGGTCGACCAAGTCGGGCTCCTACCACTTGGAAGATCTCGAAGGGCGTCAGCTCCCCCACCCCTGGAATGTCAGCACCTGAAGATCTACTATCCATAAGAATCTATTGGCTATTTAAGGCTTCCAATGAATGTATAGACCGAAGCTCTTAATAAAAGTCTCTTTCTACATGGTCCACTTGTGCGATCAATCTATAAATGAAAAGAGTTCTCTCATAAGTAGAGGTGTAACACCCTGAAAATCGGGGGTCGTGTAGAAACCTGACTCCCGAGTTCCAGACCATCACTTATGCAACAAATATAATTATGATTCAATGTTGTCTGAGTTAAAGCATTCGCATGAGTAAGATTATACCAAAACTGCAATTCATACTCCAGATCCAGTGATAAAACGCAAGCGGAAGACTGAAAAATATATATATCACTGTACGAAAACAAAATAATCTCAAACTGTCTCCAAAGTATGAATACATTACTGAGTCTCATATACATGTCATAAAGCAAGAAATAAATGTCAAGTGATAGTCCAAGTAGCATGTCCCGCCGATCCAAGCCACTTACACAAAACCGTCGGAGAACTGCATATACGAGAACTCATCCTGATCCTCGTAGTAATCCGGCTCTGCGTCCTGAATCGCCTCATCACCTGCATCTAAAACAGGGTCTGGTGGTGTTGCAAACACCACCCCATAACGTGGGAGTGAGTGATCAACTCAGTGGAATAATAGAGCAAAGATTAGCATGTTATCAAATCAATCACGCGTTAATAGTAAAGCAAATAATCAACCATCCTTAGGTACTGTTGTTAATGCAAGCATGAAATGACATGATAGATGCCCTCACCGACATACTCCCTCATGCGGCACCATCTACATCCGCGAAATGCTTTCTTTCCGCAGTGCTCCACATCTTCCAGGCACATGCAGTGCGATATAGATAATGATTTTCGGGTTGCTATTAGTCCTTTTCATACAGAAGGATTGAGAAACTAAGATATCTTCCTTATATCAATCCCAACACAGATCCTGTCTAGGGTCATCACTCCTAGTAATCTCATACGATGTTATATTTGTAGGTCGCTGCAAGGACTGCAGGGCTGTTGCTCGCACTCGTTGCACGGCTCCCCCATCACCTTATCAATACAGGCCTAATGTACTCTCGTTGCTATGGAAGGGTCGTCGTCTCCCGTAGACTCAGAATACGCTCGAGGTCACTACAAAGAGCTCGTCACCAATCAGAGTAGGCCGACAGCTCGAATGTAGTATCCCATACCACCACAATCAGCTCACGAGTCAAATGTGTTCACTGGTCACTACGGGGAGGTTTGTGGCCCCAGCGTAGGCCGATAGCTCGACCACGGTGTCCCATACCACCATGCCCGGCTCATGAGTCTTTATGGATCAAGATACCATGGTTGACAGGGTTTTCAATGGTAAGTTCAGTATCCTAGGTTCAAGCAGTTATGACTCATACATGGTGAACATACAATGGACAGTCGGGTTACTTGACGGGCTCGACTAGTACGAACGCGTCTCAAGATGAACGACATGAAGTGCATAAAATACTTCGCGTGGCCTAACCAATGCCGCCTGCCCAAAATACGACTCGCGTTCTTCGACGCATCCTTCGTGGCAAATAGAAGCCAACCACGAAATTAATCCATTACCAACTGCCTGGACTAGGTCATAGCCCCAAGCATTTATAAATCCACATCAGTCATCATATGAGAACAACATGAATGAAATACAAACAATCAAAGCATGTCAACAACATGTTTAACATACAACATAAACGATACAACCTAACACATGTATTTCATATATAAAAGGAAATCAATTTCATGTAGCACACATGGAGGAAATCATGTATATCATCATAATGATTGAGAATTCAATCTCAAGATGAATCTATAACAACATGTACTCAATACATACTAATACAAACATTTATACAAACATTTAGTCTACGCACTTTAGTCTACATAGTGTATGTCGACCCAAAGTGCGCATTAGGGCGAATCTCTTCGCCAAACAGATCATGCACGCATAACCAGCATAATAACACGATAAATAAACATGACAATCATTTTTGCAAAATACGGACGTATACAGTATTTTCTACAAATACCTAAAATGCCCTAAATCTCATATTTTTCGTACGCAGTTGAAATGGAAAACGGACAGCATGTTCTACATGTCAAACAGCGTTCTTGTCGAGAATCTACTATTAAATGACATTGAAAGCTTTGAAAATAGTCAACCTAAGCATCTACAATCCTCACCTTTCGCCGGTAAATGTGTAATGAACTCAGTTTGTTCACTCACGCTTCGTCTATGACCCAACGACAACCTATTACATGAAATAGGTTAGCTAGCACTCTACTACAGCTAGTCTAGGCTTCAAAACAGGTTAGGGTTAGCTTAACTTACCCAATAACGGAGTTAGAATCACCGAAAGAACGATTCAGATACGCCGCTTTAGAGTACAGATGCACGAAGAAGGATCCTACGGAGTTTCACCGGATTCTCCCACTCTTTCTCTCTCTTTTCTTTCTTCTCCTTGCTAGGGTTTTTCTCAAATTCGTAGGTGAGAGATATGAGAGGGTTTATGGTCCCTATATATGCTAAAAACTCACCCATTTAGACTTGGAACCAAGGTATACTTGGGTTAAAACCAAATCAGGGTTGTTCTGGTCTAAAAGAGCATTTCGGGAGGTCCCCCGGTCGAACGTTATCGGACTTAAGCTCATGGTCACTGGATGTTGCTCACACCCAATTTTCAGTTCGATAAAGTTCGTAGATCGCACGTGGCGGTCCAGTTTCAGTTCAGCGGTCATCGTACCTAAATCAGGTCTACAAGTCTCATGATATGAAAGAGAAATTTTTCCTGATCCGAGGGTGAAATTTGGCTAAATTCTGATGGTCAGAACGCTTAATAATAACGCACCAAGTCACATGCCAGATTTGGATTTAAATTTCCAAATCCAACCCTTTTCTCACTCTCTTCACTCCAGGCTCAATGAAATAACCTCTGAACGTCGGTTGGGCTTGATTTTCGAAATAATTGTCAAGTCCAGCTAAGCGGTCATAACGGTTTAAGATTGTAGGTATCGGACTTTCGACGTGTAGTCTAGATCCAATACAAAGTTTCAGAGAGTTCCTGAGAGTAAACGGGTTTAGAGTTTGATCCAAGGTTTCAGGATATTATAGCGTCATTGATTCTTCAAGTTTTGGGTCTTGTAGAACGTATTTAAAGTGTTCAGAGACAATTTCACAGCTACTCTAGCGTTGTGCTAGCTAACTTACGCTTATTTTCTAAAGGAATTAATCCTAAGCGATTTTCGATTGAGTTGGTACTTGAGTCTCAGTACAGATTTTTCCAAGGCGTTATAATCTACCCCACTTAACAAAAAGTTTCGTCCTCGAAATTTGTACCTTTTCTTACTCCTCGAGAAGCTGTGGGTAGTTCTTTCTGATCTCGGCTTCTGCCTCTCAGGTAGCCTCTTCCTAAGAGTGATGCGTCCACAACACCTTCACAAGGGGGATGACCTTGCTACGCAGTATCTGCTCCTTCCTGTCTAGTATACGCGTCGGTCGCAGTATATATGTAACATCCTCACGTAACTGCACCTGCTCCCATCTGATGATATGAGAAGGATCAAAAACGTATTTCTTCAGCATAGAAACATGAAATATATTGTGTTCGCACGTGAGAGGCGTAGGTAAAGCCAATCGATAAGCCACTGCACCCACACGGTCAAGAATCTGGAATGGGCCAATGAATCGCAGTGCTAGCTTTCCCTTTTTTTCGAACCGAAGAACTCCCTTCATAGGGAAAACTCGTAAAAATACATGATCTCCAACCACGAACTCTAGCGGGCGCCGTCTCATATCGGCATAACTCTTCTGTCTGCTCTGCGCTGTAAGAAGCCGGCGTCGAATGATATCAATCTTCTCCGACGTCGCCTGCACTAACTCTGGGCCAATCAATCTGCGCTCACCAACCTCGCCCATACAAGGCCTCATAAGGTGTCATACCGATACTCACCTGGAAACTGTTGTTGTACGTGAACTCTGCATATGCAAGACAATCATCCCAACTGTCTTTAAAGTCCAATACGCAAGCCCGTAACATGTCCTCTAGAATCTGGTTCACCCGCTCTGTCTGTCCGTCTGTCTGTGGGTGGAAGGCCGTACTAAACTTTAACTTCACACCCATAGCCTCCTAAAAGCGAGTCCAGAAAATAGAAGTAAAGCGCATGTCTCTGTCCGACACGATCTCCAAGGGGATTCCATGCAGACGCACTATCTCTCTGATATACAGCTTGGCTAACTCGTCTGCAGAGTTCGTAACTCTGATCGGTAAGAAGTGCGCTGACTTCGTCAGATGGTCGACGATCACCCAAATAGAATCATGTCCCTTCCTCGTCTTCGGCAGTCCCGAGATGAAATCCATGGAAATGAAATCCCACTTCCACTCAGCTATAGGCATAGGCTAAAGGAGTCCAGGAGGTCGGCAATCTCTGCCTTCACCTACTGGCAAGTGAGACAATGGGACACGAACTCTGCGATGTGGGTCTTCATACCATCCCACCAATACGTCCTCCTCACGTCGCGATACGTCTTGGTGCTGCCCGGATGCATCGCAAGTCTGGTACAGTGCGCAGCCTCGAGAATCTCTCGTCTCAAGTCAGGGATATCTGGGATGCATAGGCGGCCACGATAATGTAAGCCCCCATCCGTGCCAACTCGCCACTCGACGTCTGCATCATCACTGGCCTGCTCTCGAAGCTCAGTAAGACGCGCATCATCCCTCTGCGCCACGATGACTCTGTCATCAATAAGAGATCGCACCTGCACATGTGCGATAAACTCATAGGGCTCCTCCACAGTGAGTTTCTGCTCAAAGTTTCGTAAAAACTCAACCATGTCCCACTCAGCAACCATCAGTGGAGCCGCAAACTCTATCGCCTTCTTGCGGCTCAACGCGTCAGCCACAAGGTTCGCCTTGCTAGGATGGTAGGAAACCTCGAACTTAAAGTCTTTCAAGGTCTCCATCCATCGCCGCTGCCTTATATTCAGGTCTCGCTGTGTGAATATGTACTTGAGGCTCTTGTGGTCGCAAAAGAGCTCGAACTCCTCTCCGTAGAGGTAATGTCTCCAGAGCTTCAATGCGAATATGACGGCTGCCAACTCCAGGTCGTGTGTAGGGTAATTCTCCTCGTGCTTCCTTAATTGTCTCGAGGCATACAAAATTACCTTATCCTTCTGCATAAGGACACAACCCAGACCAACGCTAGACGCGTCAGTGTATATCGTGTATTCAACCCCTTGCTCTAGCAATACTTGCACAGGGACGGACTTCAATCTGTCCTTCAGCTCCTGAAAAGTTGTCTACGCCTTATCGTTCCAGGCGAATTCACATCCTTCCGTGTCAACTGAGATAGAGGTCTGGCGATCTTCTAGAAATCTCGAATGAAACGTCTGTAGTAGCCTGCCAAACCTAAGAAACTCCTCACCTCAGTGACAGAACTAGGCTGCTCCCAGTCCTGAACTGCAGCTACCTTAGACAGGTCAACTGCCATCCCATCTTTGGACACCACATGTCCCAGGAACTTAACTTCGTGCTTCCAGAAATCGCACTTCTTATACTGTGCGAACAACTGATGTTGCCTCAGTGTATCCAGGACCAATCACAATTGCTCCTCATGCTCCTCTCGACTCCTGGAGTATACCAAAATGTCGTCTATGAACACAATGACGAATCGATAGAGGAAAGGCCGAAATACCCTGTTCATCAGATCCATGAACACAGCTGGTGCGTTCGTAAGACCGAACGACATCACGAGGAACTCATAGTAGCCAAAGCTGGTCCTGAAGGCTGTCTCCTGTACGTCCTCATCCCTAATGCGCAACTGGTGATACCCTGACTGAAGATCTTTGAGAAGTACTGTGCCCCTCTCAACTGATCAAACAAGTCATCTATCCTGGGCAAGGGATATCTATTCTTCACCGTAATCTGGTTCAACCTGCGATAGTCGATACATAATCGCAGTGAACCATCCTTCTTCGTCATAAATAATACCGGTGCTCCCCAAGGAGACACACTCAGCCAAATGAAGCCAACCTCCAACAGATCATCAATCTATTTTCTCAACTCCTCCATCTCACACGGTGTCATGCGATACGTCAGCAGTGAGACGGGCGTGGAACCAGGTACCAGATCGATAGTAAAATCGATCTCTCGCTGAGGTGGCAAACCAGGAATCTTCCTGAACAGATCTCCAAAATCACGGACTACTGGCGTGTGCTCAAGTGTCCGAGTATCAACATCCCTCAATAAAGAAGCGTAGCTAAGTACTCGGAAGGGGAGATTTACCCACACTGAAAATGAAAAGGGCGTGCCCTCTGGCTCGTATACCGTCACTATACAGGTCTCGCAGTCAATCTCGGCCCTCGCTGTAGTCAGCCAATCCATGTCAAGAATGACGTCAAGATAAACTAGAGAAGGGTCGACGACAAGATCAATAGACATGGTCCTGCCTCCTAGATCCATCAAGAAACCCTCACACATCAGAGTGGCATCAGAAAAATTCCCGTGATCTGAAAGGACTCGCACTCCATCCATCCGAATAATCGGTAACCCAAGGTGCCTAACTATGGAATGCGATATCAATGAAATCATGGATCCAGTATCCACCATCACGAGTATATGAGTACCTCCAATATGGGCGGTGACCTCAAAGGCCAAAGGCTAAGTAGTCTCTGTCTCGGCGGCCTCAACTGTCAAGGCATGTACCCGTGCCTGCTGTGGACGGTTCGGTCGCGGTACCATGGGCCGTTGAGGCGGCCGGAACGGAGGTACGGGAGGTCTGAAGGAAGGATGCGCAGGAGCCGACCGTAGGGGTGGAGCAGATAAAGCCTGTGGGCATGGACGGTCGATTTTCTGCGGTGGCGAAAACCCGCTGTCTCTCATCCGAGTGAAACAGTTCCCCACAGTGTGACCCGGTCTCCCGCAATAAGTACATGACAAATCGGGGTGCCTCGTCGGAAGTACTGATACTGTAGCCCTAGAAGGAGGGTCGATGCGAGGCCTCTTGCCAACAAATGGCCTGTCCTGCATATCCGATCGTGGCCTAGCAACCATAGGGCCACGAGATCGTGTCAAGCGATCAACATCCTGCTCTGCCCTTATGGACATATGTATCAACTCTGCATAGGAAGGTATGTTGACGCAGCACATCTTCGACCGAATGTCCTGTCGCAAGCCCTCAGAAAATCGGCGTATGCGCATCTGCTCATCAGCAAGTATAGTCGGGACGTATCTGCCCAACTCAGTGAACTGATGCTCATACTCTGTGACTGTCATGCCTCCCTGCCTGAGGCGTAGAAACTCGTTCTCCCGCTCGTGCCTGTAAGTTTGAGGATAGTATTTCTCATGGAAACGAAACTCGAACGCTGCCCAAGTCCAGACATAGTCAGCAGCCACTGTCCGCAATACACTATCCCACCATAGACTGGCCTCTCGCTCGAACATGAACGTAGCCAACTCTACCTGCTCGTACTCTGAGCAATGCAGCATCCGCAGTATCTTCGACACATGGTCGAGCCAATACTCGACCTCCTCGGATCTGTGAGAACCCGTAAAAGTAGGAAGCCGCAAGCGCTGGAATCGCTCGAGTAGGCCCCATGTATAGGCAGTATGCCCTGTAGGGTGAGAAAAAGGTGCAGGATGAGCCATGCCCTCATCCTGAGTCGAAGTACCGGCATCCTCAGCTGGATGCACAGATGGTGCAGGTGGAGTCGCACTCCCACCCTGGGTTAGAGCCCCTGCTATCGTAGTCAAGAGCTGCTGGTGCTGCTGATGCATCATGACCATCAACTGCTCAAACCTATCAGGAGGTGGAGCATGCTGCGGCACATACTGCGTCGAGGAGGACGCACGATACTGCTCTCTGACAGGTGGTGTGAAAGGTGGCGGTCCAACTGTAGGACCTATAGAGGGCTGAGACTCAGTGCAGTCTCAGAAATTGGGCCCACAGTAGGGTCCGTATGAACATCAGACTGGAGAGGAACCCGATCTATAGGCTCTCCCAATGTAAGTCGTGTCGTGCTCCGCGTAGTCTTAGGCGACATTCCCTATATTCAAAATAGGACGCAACCTTGTCAGTTTCAATAACAGCACAAACACACCGCAATCATTCGCAAAATAAACCGCAGAATTCCATACATTCCATTAAATCAAAATTTATCGCAATACAAGAGATATATCCTTACATGCATCATGACAAGAAACACATGGAAACTAAGACAATCAAAGCTACAACTGCAACATAAGCAAACTACTAGCCTTCTCAGGCTTACACACAGAAAGTAGGAAACAACTAACTACGACCAACAACATCTGGGTCTAGATCACTAGTCTGAGTCTGGGGATGGAGGAGGAGCACCCTTATCCTGCAGACAACACAGGATAGCCTTCAGGGTGTGAGTCACCTTACCAAATTTTTGCTTCATGACAGCCTTGGTATCATCGAGATCTTGTTTCACCTCGGCCCGAAGTTCCTGGACTTTCCGTCGCAAGGTAACTTGACTCTCCTCAAGTCGGGCAATATGAGCATCTCTAGTAGCCCGAGTCGCTGGAGGAGGGCTCTCATCAGTATCCTAAGCCTCCTCTTCTTCTTCTTCCTGGGCTTCTTCCTCTATTTCTGCCCCAGCTTCTTCTTCACTTGCATGCTCTTTGCTATCATAATCGCCCTCGCTATCATAATCAAGCTGAGCCTCTCGCTGTCGAGGCCCAATCTTCATCTTGTCCATGGTAGTCTCATCGATGAAGTGAATCGGTACTGGCAACTCCGGCCCAAGTCTGTAAGCAAACTCAAGTGTGATCTTGCATATGAGCCGGCCAAAAGGAAGTGACTCAGACGTTCTTCTTGATTTCGCTACGAGGACTATTTGTCGCAACACAAAGGTGGCCATACACACATTCTCTCTCTGGCCCACCTGATATAGAAAATCAACCATGAGGCACGTACATTCACTGCGATTTGTCAACCTGGGATACACATTGAACGTGCAAATGTGGTGTAGCAGGCAAAAATCATTCGACATGTGGGACGCTAAGAGGCTCCTGTTAGGCTGCCATGGAACCAAAGCACTACATAGGAACCTGGTGCGGCGATCTCGCTCATGAACACTCTTCATATTCTTAGCGTTGGGATGTACTTCACCAAGAGGCACATTCAGAATTCGAGCTATCAACCGAACATCGATCGTAGCTTCCCTATCTCTGTCAAAGGGAACCTTGAATTACAATGACTCCAACGTGGGATCCCGGATACGAGCATAGAAGGCACGAACGGCGCTCATGTTCGCACGAGAGCGGGCTTCAAAGAGCGGACCCCAATTGGCAGCTTCAATGCGCTCAAACAATAGAAATTCCCAGAAGAGCCGCTCATCCACATGCACTTCAAACAGAACCTTACGA
The DNA here is from genome assembly GCA_037074715.1 of Magnolia kwangsiensis. Classification (NCBI taxonomy): domain Eukaryota; kingdom Viridiplantae; phylum Streptophyta; class Magnoliopsida; order Magnoliales; family Magnoliaceae; genus Magnolia; species Magnolia kwangsiensis. Next base: position 152,034,135 of record CM073573.1, on the reverse strand, counting down.
TTATATAACGCCGGTGAAAAATCCATACTTGGGCTCGAGTACCAACTCGACCCGAAATTGCGTAGAATTAATTCTTTTAGAAAATATGACTAAGTTAACTAGCGCAACGCTGGAGTAGCTGAAAAATAGTCCCTGATCACTTTAAATACGTTCTACAAGACCCAAATCGAGTAGAACCAACGACTCTATAACACTCTATAACCTCAGACCAAACTCTAAGCAAGTTTGTTCTCTGGACCACTTTGAATCTTTGTATTGGATCTAGACCGCGCGTCGAAAGTCCGATACCTCCTATCTTAGACCGTTAGAACCGCCTAGCTGGACTTGACACTCATTTCGAAAATCAAGTCAAACCGATAATCACAGGCTATTTCATTGAGCCCGGACCGAAGAGAGTGCGAATAGGGACAGAATTGGAATTTCAAAATCAAATCTGTAACACGACTTGACGCGTCAGTATTAAGCGTTCTGACCGTCAGAATTTAGCCAGATTACACCCTCGGATCAGGAGAAATTTTAATTTTATATCATGAGACTTTCAGCCCTGATCTACGTGTGGTGACCGCTGAACTGAAACTGGCCCGCCACGTGCGATCTGTGAACCCTGCCAGACTGAAAACTTAATACGTGCTAGATCTGGTACGCATGAGCTTAAGTCCGATCGCATTCGACCAGGGGACCACCAGAAAACATCTTTTGAACCGAAACAGCCCCGAATTGGATATGCACTAAGTAAACTTCGTTCCGGAGCCTGTTTTCGACGTTTTTAAGCTTATAAAAGGGGTTGAAACCCTCATTCCTCTCTCCCATCCGAAATTACAAAAACCCTAGATTGGGAGAGAGAAAAGGTGAGAGTATGTGAGAGAGTGGGATAGATTTTTCCAGCCTTCGAGCCGCCTGTTGCTAGTGCCTAAGCAACACCTCCTGATCACCAAGTCGGTGATTCTTCCGTGTTTTCAGGTAATAACTAACCCTAGAAGTTGCTGATTTGGGGATCACTAAGATCCATAGCTTTTTAACCAATAGATCTTGTAAAACAGGTTCTCTTATCGCCGTTGACGAAACGTATACGCTCCATTCGAAACAACACGTCTATAAGAGACTAGGTGAGGATTTTAGACGCTTTGATTGACGGTTTCCAACGCTTTCAATGTCGTTTAATAGTAGATTATTGACGGCATCGCCGTTTGACATGTACAACATGTTATCCGTTTCCTGTTTCGTAAATCAACGAAGAATATGAGATTTAGGGCATTTTAGTCATTTGTAGGAAGTACAGTTGACATTCATATTTTTCTGATGTGATTGACATGGTTTGTTGTCGCATTAGGAAGTTAGGAATACGTGCATAATTAGTTTGACGAAGAGATTCGCTTAATTGCGCACTTCGGGTCTACATACTATATGTAGACTTAAGTGTATAGTGTATTAGTATGTATTGAATTAAATGATGTTATGAATTAGTTTGAGATTGATTTCTCAATTAATATGCTGATCTAAACGATTTCCTACATGTTGACTATATGCATGATTTCATTACATGCATGAAATATATGTGCTTGAAGATTTACTTAAGTTGTATGTTATAACATGTGTTAACATGCTCACATGATTGTATTTCAATTCCAATACTCCTACATAAATTGCTGATGTGATTCCATAATTGTTTGGGACTAGACTTAGTCCAGGCAGTCGGTAACCGAGTAAATTCGTGGCTGGCTGGTCTTGGCCATGAACGACGCGTCAATGAACGTGAGTCGTGTTTGGAGTTGGTGGCAGTGGTTAGGCCACGCGAAGTGTTTTACGCACTTCATGTCGTTCGACTTGAGATGCGATCGCGCTAGTCGAGCCCGTCAAGTAACCCGACTGGCCGATGTATGTTCACCCTGTATGAGTCATAACTGCTTGAACCTAGGGTACTAAACTTACCATTGTAAACCCTGTTAACCATGGTACCTTGATCCACGAAGACTCATGAACCGGGCATGGTGGTATGGGACACCGTGGTCGAGCTGTCGGCCTACGTTAGGGCCACAAACCTCCCCGTAGTGACCAGTGAGCACCTAGTCTCGTGAGCAGATTATGGTGGTATGGGACACTATATTCTAGCTGTCGACCTACACTGATCAGGCGACGAGTACTTTGTAGTGACCGCGAGCGTATTCTGAGTTTACGGGAGGCGATGACCCTTTAGTAGCGGTAGAGTACAATAGGCCTGTATTGATAAGGTGATGGGGGAGCGGTGCAACGAGTGCGAGCAACAGCCCTGATAGCCCTTGCAACGACCTACGAAATATATATCGTATAAGATTACTAGGAGTGACGACCCTAGACAGGATCTGTGTTGGGATTGATACAAGGGAAGTACCTTAGTTTCCCAATCCTGCTGTTTGAATGGACTAATAACAACTCGAAAATCATATCACCATAGCATTGCATGTGCCTGGAAGATGTGGAGCACTCAAGGGAGTGTAGCATGCCGCGGCCGTAAGATGTTGCCGTATGAGGGAGATCGTCGGTGAGGGCATACATCGCGTCATATCATCTTGCATTAACAACAGTATTAGGATTGTCTGATTTACTGCTTTACTATTATCACATGATTGATTTGTGAACATACTAATCTTTACTCTATGATTCCACTGAGTTGATCACTCATTTCCACGTTACGGGATGGTGTTTGCAACACCCACCAGACCCTGTTGTAGATGCAGGTGAGGCTGAGATCTAGGAGGCAGAGCCAGACTTCGACAAGGACCAAGACGAGTTCTCGTACATGCAGTATCATGATGGCTTTGCTTAGGTGACCTGGGTTGACGGGACTTCAGTGGGACTATTTTGAACATTTATTTTTATCATTTACATGTATATGAGACTCAGTGATGTATTCATACTTTAGTGACAGTTGAGATCCACTTTATTTTTTCATACAGTGATATATATATTGTTTAGTCTTCCGCTTGCTTTTATCACTGGACTTGGAGTATGAATTACAATTTTGGTATACTTTTACTCATATGAATGCTTTAACTCAGACAACATTGAATCATAATCATTTTTGTTGCATAAGTGACGGTCTGGAACTCGGGAGTTGAGTTTATACACGACCCTCGATTTTTAGGGTGTTACAGATTAGTATAAGTGCCATGAGGCAACTCTGCCAACAGTACTCGCCCTACGTGAGCATGGGGATCCAAATCCTGCTTTGTGTAAAACTCACGAGTTGTACTTGGACTTGCGGCGGTGCTTGAGCTAGCGGCGCCACCTCTCGACCTTCTTGATCGTGAAGGGAAACTAGGCCCAGCCTCATCCGTTGCGATCTTTCTCTTTCCCATGAGAGAGAGGATAGTGGAAAGAGAGAAAAAGGCCAAAATAGTCTCAATAAAAGTCATGAAAAATAAGGAAAATGGGGAGAAATGACTGCCCAAATAAATTGAAGCAAATCTAGGCACTGTAGAGGGATGACTCAAGCTCCCAAAGGCTGGATTCTCAAAGGGCAAAGAGAAAACTAAATGGGAATGGAAGCTCACACGATTTCAGCCTTGATTGGAGGTTGTGGGAGCTTTCACGGACGAGAATGGAGGGAGAGAGAGCTGCGAACAGCTGCAAACGGGTGGGTAGGCGTCGGTTTTAGCAGAAAAGGGGATTGAGAGAGGATTGGCACCGAGATTTGAGGGGAGAGCAGCAAGAAATGTAAAAAGGAGAGCTTGAAGGGGGCTGTTGTGAAGGAGATAGGGTTTGGGGGGGGGGGGGGGGGAGTGGGGCCCATCGTATGGCGATACATTGCTGAACCGGCGAGGTCCTCACTGGTGAACTTACAAACCGGCAACGTCGGCCATGTGGGCTGGGTTCCCCCTGTCCTGGAGGTTCTAAATATATGTGGGACCCACCCTGATTCATTGTATTTGGGCTTGGATAGGCCCAAGACTCTATTTGGGGCGTTTCAGGGCCAGTTTGTAAACCAGAATGAGTTTATGCATCATGTGGCATATGATTTTAGGGTAGGAGAGGCTAATCCATCCAACTAACCCATTTGTTACAAGAGATTCCATAATTGGAATGACCAAAAGTCTAATTCTTACATATATTTACTATTTATAGTAAAAATTTTATTTAAGCAAGATTCACTATCATTCACACATTAGGATTTATGTGTAGTAAGAAAGGACTTAGAAAACATTGAAGAATGGGGTGGTGAAAGGAAAGATTCTGAAGGAATTGGATGAAAAGGAGTTTTTAAGCCTTGAGATTGAGTGTAATGGTTGTGGTTGCCCCACAACCCAAGGACATGCATTTTTGGGCTTGAAATTCTTCTGGGATCATCTCAAACCCATCAACTAACGACCTACAGGCGACTTAAGTCGCTTCACACGACCAAAGATACATTATAGACTCGATCAAACGATCAAATTGAGTAGACTTCGCCTATTGGCGAAACTGAAGTCCTACGAGTGTTTCTAGATTTTTCTCGCACCCACCTAAGTCAAAGGGGCGACAGCGTACGTCGCGTGGCCATAACCCAGGTCCGGTTTAATCCAAATCATGCTTTGATACCAACTTGTAACACCCTGAAAATCGAGGGTCGTGTAGAAACCCGACTCCCGAGTTCCAGACCATCACTTATGCAACAAATATGATTATGATTCAATGTTGTCTGAGTTAAAGCATTCACATGAGTAAGATTATACCAAAACTGCAATTCATACTCCAGATCCAGTGATAAAATGCAAGCGGAAGACTGAAAAATATATATATCACTGTACGAAAACAAAATAATCTCAAACTGTCTCCGAAGTATGAATACATCACTGAGTCTCATATACATGTCATAAAGCAAGAAATAAATGTCAGGTGATAGTCCAACTAGCATGTCCCGCCGATCCAGGCCACCTACGCAAAACCATCGGAGAACTGCATATACGAGAACTCATCCTGATCCTCGTAGTAATCCGGCTCTACGTCCTGAATCGCCTCATCACCCGCATCTAAAACAGGGTCTAGTGGTGTTACAAACACCGTCCCGTAACGTGGGAGTGAGTGATCAACTCAGTGGAATAATAGAGCAAAGATTAGTATGTTATCAAATCAATCACGCGTTAATAGTAAAGCAAACAATCAACCATCCCTAGGTACTGTTGTTAATACAAGCATGAAATGACATGATAGATGCCCTCACCGACATACTCCCTCATGCGGCACCATCTGCGTCCGCGGAATGCTTTCTTCCCACAGTGCTCCATATCTTCCAGGCACATGCAGTGCGATATGGATAATGATTTTCGGGTTGTTATTAGTCCTTTTCATAGAGCAGGATTGGAAAACTAAGGTACTTTCCTTATATCAATCCCAACATAGATCCTGTCTAGGGTCGTCACTCCTAGTAATCTTATACGATGTTATATTTGTAGGTTGCTGCAAGGGCTGCAGGGCTATTGCTCACACTCGTTGCACCGCTCCCCCATCACCTTATCAATACATGCCTAATGTACTCTCATTGCTACGGAAGGGTCGTCGCCTCCCGTAGACTCAGAATACGCTCGAGGTCACTACAAAGGGCTCATCACCAATTAGAGTAGGCCGACAGCTCGAATGTAGTGTTCCATACCACCACAATCGGCTCACGAGTCAAATGTGTTCACTGGTCACTACGGAGAGGTTTATGACCCCAGCGTAGGCCGACAGCTCGACCACGGTATCCCATACCACCATGCCCAGCTCATGAGTCTTTATGGATCAAGGTACCATGGTTGACAGGGTTTTCAATGGTAAGTTCAGTACCCTAGGTTCAAGCAATTATGAATCATATATGGTGAACATACAATGGACAATCGGGTTACTTGACGGGGTCGACTAGTACGAGCACATCTCAAGCTGAACGACATGAAGTGCATAAAATACTTCGCATGGCCTAACCACTTTCGCCTGCCCAAAATACAACTCGTGTTCATCGACGCGTCCTTCGTGGCAAATAGAAGCCAACCACGAATTCAATCCATTACCGACTACCTGGACTAGGTCATAGCCCCAAGCATTTGTAAATCCACATCAGTCATCATATGAGAACAACATGAATGAAATACAAACAATCAAAGCATGTCAACAACATGTTTAACATACAACATAAACGATACAACCTAACACATGTATTTCATATATAAAAGGAAATCAATTTCATGTAGCACACATGGAGGAAATCATGTATATCATCATAATGATTGAGAATTCAATCTCAAGACGAATCTATAACAACATGTACTCAATACATACTAATACAAACATTCATACAAACATTTAGTCTACGCACTTTAGTCTACATAGCGTATGTCGACCCAAAGTGCGCATTAGGGCGAATCTCTTTGCCAAACAGATCATGCACGCATAACCAGCATAATAACACAATAAATAAACATGACAATCATTTTTGCAAAATACGGACGTATACAGTATTTTCTACAAATACCTAAAATGCCCTAAATCTCATATTTTTCATACGCAGTCGAAATGGAAAACGGACAGCATGTTCTACATGTCAAACAGCGTTCTTGTCAAGAATCTACTATTAAATGACATTAAAAGCTTTGAAAACAGTCAACCTAAGCATCTACAATCCTCACCTTTCGCTGGTAAATGCGTAATGAACTCAGTTTGTTCACTCACACTTCGTCTACGGCCCAACGATAACCTATTACATGAAATAGGTTAGCTAGCACTCTACTACAGCTAGTCTAGGCTTCAAAACAGGTTAGGGTTAGCTTAACTTACCCAATAACGGAGTTAGAATCACCGAAAGAACGATTCAAATACGCCGGTTTAGAGTACAGATGCACGAAGAAGGATCCTACGGAGTTTCACCGGATTCTCCCACTCTTTCTCTCTCTTTTCTTTCTTCTCCTTGCTAGGGTTTTTCTCAAATTTGTAGGTGAGAGATATGAGAGGGTTTATGGTCCCTATATATGCTAAAAACTCACCCATTTAGACTTGGAACCAAGGTATACTTGGGTTAAAACCAAATCAGGGTTGTTCTGGTCTAAAAGAGCATTTCGGGAGGTCCCCTGGTCGAACGCGATCGGACTTAAGCTCATGGTCACTGGATGTTGCTCACACCCAGTTTTCAGTCCGGTAAAGTTCGTAGATCGCATGTGGCGGTCCAGTTTCAGTTCAGCGGTCATCGTACCTAAATCAGGTCTACAAGTCTCATGATATGAAAGAGAAATTTTTCCTGATCCGAGGGTAAAATTTGGTTGAATTCTGATGGTCAGAACGCTTAATAATAACGCACCAAGTCACATGCCAGATTTAGATTTAAATTTCCAAATCCAACCCTTTTCTCACTCTCTTCACTCCAGGCTCAACGAAATAGCCTCTGAACATCGGTTGGGCTTGATTTTCGAAATGATTGTCAAGTCCAGCTAAGCGGTCATAACGGTCTAAGATTGTAGGTATCGGACTTTCAACGCGCAGTCTAGATCCAATATAAAGTTTCAGAGAGTTCCTAAGAGCAAACGGGTTTAGAGTTTGATCTAAGGTTTCAGGATATTATAGCGTCATTGATTCTTCAAGTTTTGGGTCTTGTAGAACGTATTTAAAGTGTTCAGAGACAATTTCACAGCTACTCTAGCGTTGCGCTAGCTAACTTACGCTTATTTTCTACATGAATTAATCCTAAGCGATTTCCGATCGAGTTGGTACTCGAGTCTTAGTATAGATTTTTCCAAGGCGTTACAAGAGGCGAGCTCAACGGACCGATCCCCTAAAGAAGGGGTCGGCTCGTTAATCCATGAAAATCTACAAAGGGGTCCTCTCATGTGCAGAGAAAAAACCCGCAAGTGAACTGATTCCTAAAAGAAGGGGTCGACTCATCATATGTTAAAAGGTTTACAAAACGACTATCGCACGCCATTCATGGATAGTTGACCTCTCAAGAGGTCGGCTCTCAACATCAACAAATCATCATGCAGCAATCAACACATAAAATTATACCCTCGACCGTGGGATAAAAGATCATTATCCAAAAAATATCATCAACCCAAAAAATTATAATCCGTAAACATCCCATGTAAAAAAAAAGAAGGGCGTATCTCAATCCCTCCAAGCAGAGGGACTAGCCATCAAGCTGTGGGGCTAAGCATCAGGAGTGGCTTCGACAATAGGGGGCATTCTCGGGCTCTTCGACTGTGGCAGGTTCAGCATCCTCGGCATCATCCGCAGCAAGAACATTAAGATCAATGCCCAGGTGGAGCTTTCGGACCTTAGCAAAGCAAGTGTCAAAACCGGTGTTGTAGGCGATAAGATAAAGTGTGTCTAACTCTCTGACCCTTTCCGACGACTTCTTGTACGTTGTCATTGCCTCAACAGCTTGAGAGACTACTTGAGCTTCAAACTCCCTTCGTAGATTCTCCTACTCTGCAATGGCGGTGGCCTCAAGAATGGTTCGCTGCTGAACTAACCCATTGGCGGCTTTACGTTGCTCCCTCCTAAGGTCTTTCGTCAGCTGCGCGGTGTCCCCCTTTGCTTGCTCAATCGAGGCCTTTAGGCTCTCGACGATCTCCTAAAGGCGCATGACTTCGGGGTCAGCCACATCCAAGTGAGCATGGAGTTAGTTGACCTCACCCTGGAGCACCAGCTCCCTCGCTCAGCCCTCACCCATAGCCCTTTTCAGCTCCTCCCATTCAGTAGTTGAAGCCTCCAGGAGCCTTTCGAGCTTAGCCTTCTCCGCCTTAAGCTCGACCTTCTCCGCCTCAAGCCAATCCATCTCTTTCAACTTCTCATTCACTTCCACCATCATCGACAGCGACTGGTAACAGACTGTTGCGTAGTCGTTCATGAACTTGACGTGGCTTCGAGAAAGCATGTCGGCTATCTTCAACTCTGGCACGTGCTTGGCCACCCATGGGTTCAGCAAAGCTATGTGATAACCAAAAGGCAAAGTCTCTGAAGTGGGCTTGGAAGCTCTTCCGACCCCACTGGCCGTAAAAGCTTGAGCAACCGCCTCAGCAGCAGCGCGGTGGGCTACAGATTGTGCGAGGACATCAGCATCAAGAGTCTCCCCGACCACCTCTCTCCTTACTTCAGGGGGCTTGCAAGGACCGAGGGTGGAACCTCAGGGGCTTGTTCCTCTGGAGTCAACATCGAGATGATGATAGGCTCGACTCCGACGAGGGCCTCAGGAGCCCGAACTCCAGGAGCAGGGGTCGGGGTTGTGGTAGGTGCGGCCTCAGCTAGGGCTGTGACAGGCACGGCTTTGATTAGGAAGGACATGACTACAATCGGAAAAGGTTCATCCCAGGGAGTAGAGAAGGTCGTGGCTGCAGCCAAAACAGGATCAGCCTCGAAAGTCTCTCTTCTTCGGCGTCATTTTTATCCTCGGCTTAGATGAGAGGACAATGTTCATCAAAGGGCGCGGTACAATCGGCCGCCTCCTCTTCGAGCAGCCTATCTCCATTCCTGCCCAAAAAAGAAGGAAATCGGTCAAAGGAAAATCTATTGAATGTCAACATATAATCTCCAAGGACCCTTACCCCGCTTACCCAAAGCAAAGAGAGTGGGCTGGAATCTGCAGAAACTAGACGACATCAGGTTCTCCCCATTGATGAGTTCGAACCAGACGCGTTGGTCCTCAGTGAGCAATCTGGCTCGAGCAACCTGCTGCCGTTGGAGAGCAGAGAGGTCTAGGGGCCCTTTCAGCTGAACTGTAAGAAGAAGCAGAGCTTGAGTTAAAACACAGAAGGACAAATTAAGCATACAGTGCGACGAAAAGAAGTGCCTGACCTAGGTTGACAAACTTGGTTGGGACCCGAACCCGCAGTTCGTCCAACTCAGAGGCAGGGGCCTCTCATTCCCCTGAGGCCCATAACCACTTCCCTTTCCAGTCCTTATTCGAAGTAGAAAGTTAGGTTACCAGACCCAAGATGTATAGAGGCCTAGCCGAGAAGTAGTACCAGGCCGGCTCCGACCTGTCATACTTGGCCACGTACAAAAATAGGAACTCATCTGGCTTCAGCCTCTGGCTCTTCACCCAATGCCAGAGAATAAAGGTGGAGATGAGGATCCTCCAGGAGTTCGGGACCAGCTGGCTCGGTGCCACTCTCAACCGTGCGGTCAGTTCGCACACAAATGGATGCTGGGGAATTGAAGCCCGCACTGAAGGGCATTCGTGAAGATGGCGATCTCCCCCTGGGCAGGAAAGCCCGCTTGGTCCGTGGGGGAGGGGCTCGGGTGTGCACCGAGTCGAGAATCTGATAGTCTTCGCGGAGTTAGCCATCTGGGACTCGACCAAGATCGAGCCCCTAGGGACCAATGCCTTCGGCTTGCCTCTCGATGGGCCTGGCTTTGACCGCCCTTCGGGGTCTCTGAGAGCCCTCTTCAGCCTCTTGCCATGGCCTTTGGCCCTCTGCCTTATGGTTCCCTGGGCCGAGGTGCCAAATGGTATGGCCTCAAAAGGGCCTTCGGAGTCTCCGGGCCCTGAGGCAGTGGTCTCTGGTCTGGAGCCAGAGCTAGCTCCTCGGACGTCTTCTACTTCACCAAAGTTGCTTGACATTGTATAAGGAAATAGTCTTAAATGATGGAAGACTCACAGCACTGCAGGTAATTTTCTATGGTAGAGATTTTTCCAACTCCAATGGCTTCCTCCGAGTGGAATCCCTTCTCCGATTGTCGGAAACCCTTTATCCATTGGTGAAAATCCTTTTTTCGGCGGAGGATGATTGGAAAGGAAAATGGAAAGCGAGAGAGTGAGAGATGTAAAAGAAGCGTGTGAATGAGAACGAGAGGGGTTTATATAACCCCCTCATTACTCAGTGTTATCATTGTAGGCAACTGTCCTTGAAGCTGAGGTGCCTCAGCGCTGACACTAAGAGACACGTGGAGAAAGACGATACGTCCGAGTCCGCATTCTGAGGGTGGAATCATCTCAGCATTAAATGCTATTTATGGTGCAGGTGACCTCTCGCCTCCTCATGGACATGTGGCATCGTCTCCTTCACTCCTCCGATTGTAAATTGTAACTGTCGCCACGTGTCCTTCGTTCATATGTTGAAGTCCGAAGGGTTGCAGCCACCGCATAAGCATGCATAACCCGAAGTACAGACATTGCAGTAATTGCACTCCGATCATCCCAATCGACATCATGAGCAGAAATATGGAGGTGTCATCTCGTTTCCTAGGCATTTATTCTCTAAGTCCGAGCTCGGACCAAGAGAGCAGGGGGCTTTTGTTAAGGGGAAGTCTGATCCGACAAGTCAAGCTGATTACAGAGCTTGAAGCTCAGAGGGAAGACCTCGGGAGGCTATGAAGGTTCGATGTGGCTAAGTCTACTATCGGTGAATCACGACTCCGAGTTATGATCATTATTCAATAATTCACATGGGAGAAACAGTCGAGCTATGCATACATCCGAGTCCGAGGTAAATTATTCGTCTAACTCTAAATATTAGTACTCGGCCTCAACGCCGAACAGGATGAGGCCGAGCCCGGGTGAGGACAGGATGAGTGCTAAGCTGGGAGACTAACCTAAATACGAACATGACTAAAGATCTCACTCAAGGATATGCGCCCTTAAGACACGATATGCTACACAACCTAAAGATTGTAGATAATATCTCCACGATTATGATATCCACATAATTGAGTAAATCATGTTGAGATTAACGGATGTGATCCTCTCTACCCACAGGTATAAATACCAAGGGACCTCATGGTAACATGTACGCAATATCTTGCATCCTCTCTCTACATTACGCAACTTAGACCCACATTCTCTAGCCTAACTTAGGCATCAGAGGGTCCCCTGTTTAAGCCAGGGTCCCCTTTGCTTACCTTTTCGTGCAGGACCAGGGTCCATTCGAGGCTCGCAGCATTGAGTGGAGGGTGATCCAGATTTTAACCTTAACAGAAACTAAGCATTACAATGGCTGTTCAATCACTGGTATTTCCTATGGTTTAGTCCACATAAGATTTGAATATGCCTCATTTTTTGACTCATATCTTAAAACGAGCTAGTAAATTAGATGGACAACATAGATAAAACCCAAACATCACTTGTTCACTGAGCTTTTTCAATAGCACACACTACAAACATTAATGCGGTTTGCATGCGCTAAACTATGGGTCTAGCATTGCATCGAGCTTACTCGATGCTAAACGGATTGCTTTGTGAGCGAATCATCAAGAGTATCCCTAGCCATCCAACGTTGTAGGATCTAAACTAGCCATGGGGCTATTAAAAATGAGGCCATGTAAATAATGTTTGAAAGTTATTTGGTTGAGGCCTGTCCATTCAAATACCACCATGCGAGACCACATGCAGTGATTATTGGGCAATGGGCTTTCACTTGATGGATGCACAGGGAAATTTTAGACCCAAGATATAATCCTTCATCCGTACAGTGCCATTATGATCCATTGGTTTGGTGGGTAGATCTAAGATCTAATCCATCTGTTAGTACGGTGCCATTATGATCCACTGCTCAGGTGGGTTCAATTTTCAAAGAAAATGTATAAGCTTTGAAGAACTTGGCTGAAAGTTTCTAACACGTCCACCTATTTTCATTTTCATTAGTGGGGCTCGGACGTTGACCCCTGAAATTTATTTTGGAAAGCATATAAAAGGTGGGACCTACATGGTGGGTGGACTGGATCTTGCATATAAGGTGCCTTGCGTGCACACGTGTGGTGTGTACCTGAGCTTTATTGCACACGCTTGTAATATGAACTTAGAAAAGTTGTTTATGATATCCCAATCGAAGTTACTCTTATAATCCAATCACGGTAATAATCAGGCCTTGTAAGATTACGATGAACCTCTCTTGTCAAACTGTCAAGATCACGTGCAGCCAACTCTCACGTGAAGCCTACTTCCGTGTGGGGCCCACCACAGTTGTTTTATGATGACCGACCGTCCAAGCAAGGTAAGCCCGCTTTAAAGACGAGACACCTGTAAAATTAGCCCGATCTAACCGTCGGTTGTGCCACGGGCATGAATTTGGAAGTTTTTGGGTGGTTAACTCATATTATATGGTGGGTCCCACCTTAACCCAGGTTGCCCTGAGCTCTATGGGGCCCACCGTGATGTATGTGTTATACCTACTTTGTACGTCGGTTTCTCGGCTCTTTTCCAGACATGAGACGGATCCAAAAGGAAGCGGATTGCGTACTGAGTATTGCAGTACGCTGAGCGTGCTTAGTAAAATCTGTGGGGTCCACCATGATTTATGTATTTTATCCATTGCGTCCATCCATTTTAACAGATAGTTTTAGGGCTTGAGCCTAAAAATGAAGTATATCCAAACCTCAAGTGGGCCACACCATTGGAAAAAGTGTGAATTGAACATTTTCCGTTGAAAATTTCTTGGGGGCCACAGCCCTTGTATTTTTGTTTTCCCTTCAACCATGTCTGTTTGATCTTATGAACAGGTTGGTTGAAAAATAAACATCATTGTGGGTCCTAGAAAGGTTTCAACAGTGGAAGTCATTATCCACATTGTTTCTTATGGTATGATGCACTTGATCTTTGGGTATGCTTAAATTTTGGTATGGATATCTCATATTTTGCTCTGTTCAATATATTACTCGTCACCGGTCAGGTAGCCGCATGAAGGATGCTCTAACCGATCGTCCAATCCAACAGTCCATCAAGTGGGTCCCACTACCGTTCCTCACTGCTTCTGCGATGGGGCTTTACCTGACGATTTTGGCAATCTCAGCGGTAGCGCGGCCACTCTCGATGATCCCGGGACTGCCGAAGAGGCCAAAAATGGATCCCGGGATTCCCAAAAAGGACAAAAGGGGAGGAGTGCAACACGAGGATTTCCCATGAAGTCACTCATCCCAGTACTACTCTCGCCCGAGCACGCTTAACTCCTAAAATAAGATGGAAAAACGAATGGATGGCATGGATAGACCAGGTACATTCATCGTGGCCCTAATAGAGTTTACTTAGTACGGTAAGAGCATACTGATTAACTCAGTATGCAATCCAATTTTGATCTAAAAACTCAAGTGGACCCACCACAGGAAAATAGTGGAAATTCAACGCCCATCACCCAAACCTGTTGAGAATGTGGAGCCACATTGGGCCGCCTTCGACTGGTCGTAGTCGTGGGAGGCGCTCGACCGGTCATAGGTTCGAGCCCTAGCACGACTCGAAGTCCAACGAGTTGTGTTGGTTTTTTTTTTCCAGTCTAGGACCAGTCCTGGAATTTTCAGGACCGGTCGTAGGGGTCTAGGACCGGTCGTAGGGGTCTAGGACCGGTCGTAGGAGAGCTAAGACCGGTCGTAGGTTACGTAGTTTGTTCCGTGAAACAGCGGATTTGAGTCCTTTCGCAACTGGGATGCAGAAGGGAAGTTGCCTAAACTATAAATAGGGGTTCCTAGGACTTTTCTAGGTAGATGAAGAATATTGAAAAATAATTTCAAAGGTGTGGGCTAAGGGTTTTCGATATTCTTCCAAGGGAGAAGTTAGTATTTTGCCTTATAACCTTTGTTTCTTCATAGTGGAAGTTTGCATCCGTGATTTTTTACTCTAGTTTGGAGTTTTTTCACGTATATCTTGTCTTGTGGTTTGTTTGGATTGCTTTGATCTGTTTCTAGTTTATATTTTTCATCCTTTTATAGTTTGTGGGTGAGGCCTGAGATTGGATCTCGGCCCACTGCGTTGTTGGCGTGCTGCGCAACAACTGATATCAGAGCTATTAGTTTAGTTCTATTGAGAGCGATGACGGAAGATGGAAAAACTAGAATTGAGAAGTTTGATGGTTCAAACTTTGCCTTCTGGAAGATGCAGATGGAAGATTATCTGTATCAGAAGGACTTCTACATTCCTCTAGAAGAAAAAGAGAAGAAACCAGAAAAGATGACAGATGATGAATGGTTTTTACTGGATAGGAAGGCTTTAGGAACGATCCGACTCTCTTTATCTAAGAGCGTCGCCTTTAATGTATCCAAGATGAAAACGACAAAAGAATTAATGGAAGCTCTAGCCACCATGTATGAAAAGCCCTCAGCATCCAATAAGGTTCATCTTATGAAACAGCTATTCAACATGAAGATGTCAGATGGTGGGAGCGTAGCTGAACATCTAAACGAGTTCAATACAATTACAAGCCAGTTGGAATCCGTTGGCATCGTTTTTGAGGATGAGGTCAGGGCACTATTGATCTTATCCAGTCTGCCGGACAGTTAGGATGGTTTGGTGATTGCTGTGAGCAATTCTTCAGGGTCGACAAAGCTGAAATTTGATGATGTGGCCGGTTTAATTCTCAGCGAAGAATCTAAAAGAAAGGCATCAGGAGTTTCAGGGGATTCAGGGAATGCTCTAAACGGTGAAGAAAGAGGAAGATCGCAGAATAGATGAAGCAATAAACACGGGCATTCTAAGTCGAGGAAGAAGTTAAGGGACCGAAAGACAAAGACGAGTGTTGGCATTGCGGCAAGAAAGGGCACATGAAACATGATTGCAGCGCGCTCAAGAAACAAGAAGGAAGCTCTCAAGGCGGGAAGGATTCAGTGAATCTGTCTGAGGAGAGCGACACAGAGGCGTTGATCTTGTTTCTTGATGCAAGGAATGAGTCATGGGTTATAGACTCGGGTGCTTCGTTTCATGCCACTTCATGTAAGGAAGTTCTACGTGATTATGTGTCAGGTGACTTTGAGAGAGTCTACCAGGGTGATGATGAGCCGTGCAGTATTATTGGAAAGGGTGACGTTCAGGTCAATCAGAAAGACGGAACAGTTTTGAAACTGAAGGATGTCAGACATGTACCAAGTTTGAGAAGGAATCTGATCTCAGTGGGGCAGTTAGCCGATACCGGTTATGTGACGATATTCACCAGTGATTCCTAGAAGATCACAAAAGGTGCCTTGGTGATATCTCGAGGCAAAAAGGAAGGAACTTTGTACGTGACTTCAGGATCGTATGGTTCACTCTCAGTCACAGCAACTAGAGTGAATGGGCAGTTATAGCATCAGAGGTTGGGACATATGAGTGAGAAAGGGATGAAAGTGTTGTTGTCAAAAGGGAAGCTATTAGGGCTGAAGTCTCTTGACTTAGAATTCTGCGAGGACTGCGTATATGGCAAGCAGAAGAGGGTAAGCTTCAAGAAGACAGGACGTGCTTCAAAGACGCATCTATTGGAGCTTGTACACATTGACGTGTGGGGACCGGCACATGTATCATCTCTTGGTGGCTCACGTTATTTTGTTTCCTTTATCGATGATGCTAGTAAAAAACTGTGGATTTATTTCTTAAAGTATAAATCTGATGTATTTGATACGTTTAAGAAGTGAAAAGTTATGGTAGAAAATGAGACAGGTAAAATAGTAAAGTGTCTCAGATCTGATAATGGAGAAAAGTATTGTGATAAGAGATTTGAGGAGTATTGTGCAGCAAGTGGAATCAAACATCAGAAAATGATTCTAGGGACACCACAGCAGAATGGTGTGGCTGAGCGCATTAATAGGACTATCCTTGAGCGCGCCAGGAGCATGAGGTTACATGCAGGGTTGCCCAACACTTTTTGGGCAGATGCTGTGAATACTGTCGTATATCTTATCAATAGAAGTCCCTCAGCACCATTAAATGGTGGGCTACCAGAAGAAATGTGGACTGGCAAAGAAGTGAACCTTACACATCTTAGATTGTTCGGTTGCACTTCATATGTTCACATTAATGCAGAGCACAGAAACAAGCTGGATGCGAAGTCCAGGAGGTGCACGTTTATAGGCTACGGGCAGGATGATTTTGGCTACAGGTTTTGGGATGTAGAAAATAAGAAAATCATCAGAAGCAAGGACGTAGTATTCAATGAAAAAGTGATGTATAAGGACAGTGTGCAAGAAAATAAGGCCGAGAAAAAAGAATTCGTAGAATTGGAAGAGTTACCGGACATGTGTGTTAAAGCGTCACAGGATGATCGTGCACAGGAGCATTATGAGGCAGAGCCACAGACACCGGTTGTGAGGAGGTCTACTCGGGAGAGGAGACCACGGTCCGATACTCACCCTCCTTACATTATCTACTGTTGACAGATAATGGTGAGCCAGAGTGTTTTGAAGAGGTATTATAGTTAGATACACGGGTTAAGTGGGAGCAAGCCATGGATGAAGAGATGGACTCTCTTGAGTCTAATCATACATGGGAGCTAGTCACTCTACCCAAGGGTAAGAAAGCTCTTCATAACAAGTGGATTTACAGACTGAAGGAGGAGCATGATGGTTCGAAATGGTACAAGGCGAGACTGGTTGTAAAAGGGTTTCAACAAAAGGCAGGTATCGATTTCACCGGTAGTGAAAATGTCTACGATTCGCATGGTCTTGAGTATAGTGGCTATAGAGAACTTACATCTAGAGCAGCTAGATGTTAAGACAGTCTTTCTTCATGGGAACCTTGAAGAAGAAATATATATGCATCAGCCGACAGGATACGTGGCACCAGGTAATGAGAACAAGGTGTGCAGACTAAAGAAAAGTCTATATGGCTTGAAGCAGCCCCGAGGCAGTGGTATAAGAAGTTTGATAGTTTCATGTCGGGAAACGGTTTTAGGAGATGTCATGCAGACCACTGTTGTTATTTGAAGAAGTTTGATACGTCGTACATCATTCTTCTTCTGTACGTTGATGATATGCTTGTGGTCGGTTCAAGTATGAAGGACATCTCAGATCTCAAAAGACAATTGTCTAGAAAATTTACCATGAAGGATTTAGGAGCTGCAAAACAAATCCTAGGCATGAGGATAAAGCGTGATAGAAAAAATAAGAAACTAGTTTTGTCAAAGGCAGAGTACATAGCCAAGGTACTTGATCGATTCAATATGGGAGGTGTTAAGCCGGTTAACACTCCATTAGCTAACCACTTCAAGCTATCTAAGGAGCAAGGAGCAAAGACGCAGGAGGAACGGGACTACATGGCTAAAGTCTCATACGCGTCAGCTATTGGGAGTCTCATATATGCTATGGTGAGCAAGAGGCCAGACATTGCTCAAGCAGTGGGAGTTGTTAGCAGGTTCATAAACAATCCCAGGAAAGAACATTAGGAAGCTGTGAAGTGGATCCTCAGATACCTAGTGTGTCACACCCCAAACTCAGAAACCGGGCTCATAAAATTTTCGATCACCAAATCCGGTGCCGACAGCCTCCGTAGAATCTCATTCTCGGCTCCTAGCGCCCATTCGCCAGGTTCCGATCCTGGGATGCTACGAGGAGGATTTCCAACGTCAGTTTGATTCGTAATAAGCATAACCAAAGGCATAACCCACAAACAACAACCAAGAACTCCATTACATTTCCACTATGATCAAAAACTTTACAAGTACAATGAGCATAAAGGAAAATACAATGGTAAAGAATAAAAACTCCAAAACGATCTGCAACGTGATCCTGCCTCAGCGCTACTGCGAACCAACGTCATCTGCACGCAACGATCATGCATAAGCTTATAGAAAGCTTAGAGGGTGGTGAAAGTATGTGCGCAAGGTAGTAATATGAACATTCAATGTCAGAGTAATGCAGAATATGCAGATGTATCCATAATATCATGAGCCGTACCAAGGCTATGCAGTGCAAGACATGAATGGTATCGGTCATCCTAAGGCCATGCGATGTGCAATGTAACTCAAGCATACAAATCCTCATCTATGTTCACACATCAATACAGCTCAAATATGGGATATCACTGGGGTCTAGTACACTCTAAACCAGATTGCCGCTACATCGCGCCCAATAAGGTAAGTGGAAGAGACCTCACTATCCGTCTGTCAATATCGGGCGTGACTCGTCGATAGCGGACCCATTCCTCGAGCTGGTCAGACTCAGCCTAGCATTGCCCCCTAAACTTGGGCAGGTAAGGCCGCACCCCCTTCCAACCGACCACGACACAGTGGAGAGCGCAACCGTCTGGTAATCGGCACTCAACGCTCATCTATCCACTTGGTCTAGACGTTAGAACAACCTCTTGGTACCATAAGGGTTTAGGGACTTTCACCCAGAGATATCTATAACACCCCATGTAGAACAAGATTTTTGGTATCCAATCCTGCCAACCACGATGCGTCTGTGGTGGCTACGACCTCGATGTTGCTAGGGCGTACAGTAACCATATCGCACGATGCGAGATGCATGAATCACACTATCCAATCATGCAGCAAATCCTTACACGTATCGTGCACTCATGCAGGACAACACCGCCTAATTGGGGTCCCATAAACAATCTGCCCGAAGGCATATGCTATGATCAGTCACTCTCATATCAAGCATACATATGATGCGTATGATCATGAGTCATAGAACTATACTAAACATGTAATAATGATATGAACTATCCTTACAATGCAGATGGGCCTGGACGGCCTATACACAGCAAGTACGGCCCAGCAATGGGCCCTAAGGAGAGTCGTAATGTGGACATCCAACCAACATTACACTCACAATGTGGACGTCAAACCAACATTGCTCCCAAGGCACGATCTTTGTAAACATTGCTACTTAGTTTGTATTGGGATTACACATTGCAATGGACCTTAGGTTCATCCCATTGGGCGTTACATATATATATATATCAAATGGGCCATATCTTATGGGCCTTTTATTCATCAGATGGGCCACATAAATGGGCCACACCAATAGGGCTTATGTGCATTGCAATGGGTCAAAACCCGTGGGCCTTGGATTGCATCAAATGAGCTTAACTCATGGGTCTTAAAGGTAACGAATGGGCCACACCAATTGAACCTCATATGTACGTCAAATGGGCCTTAACCCTTAGGCCTTGCATGCATATCAAAGTGGGCCTAAACCCCTAGGCCTTGTATATATCAAATGGGCCTAACCCATAGGCCTTATATAAATCAAATGGGCCAAACCCATAGGCCTTATACGAATCAAATGGGCCTACTTCCATGGGCTTTAAAAATGCATCAAATGGGTCCAATCCCATGGGCCTTGGAATACATCAAATGGCCCCATTGCATGGGCCTAAGATCCACATCAAAGTGGGCCCTAATGGACTACCACAAACACCTTAAAATGGGCCTCAAACATGCCAAGGTGGGGTCCACTTATGCTATGGATCTAACTCATTCTTTACTCCCATGCCATAAAATGGCTTTCCAAAAGGATGGACGGATTAGATGCAGCACCTGCGTCAATGGTGGGGGCCCACATGAAGGCCCACCATCATGTACATTACATAATATAATATAATATATATATATAGTATATACAATAATATATATATATGTATATATACATACACACACACACACACACACATATATATATATATAATACAATATAATATACATATATAGGCACACACGTGTAATCCCACACGTACACACACCCACACGCATGCACCCATGCACCACAGCAGGCCCCACCGTCCGTTAGACGGTGAGGGGTGAAACACAAACATCAGGGTGGGTACCACCGTCCGCCTGGACAGTGGGTAAAAATACATTCATCACTGTGGGCTCCACGTGGGGCCCACCATTATGTTTATAGGCCATCCAGGCCGTTCATAAGGTCACTCAGACCTGGATGAAGGGAAAATACCAATTTCATCTTGATCCAAAACTTCTATGGCCCGGAAGGAAGGTTTCAAAGGCAAATGTTCAATCCCACTTTTTCCCATGGTGTGGGCCATCTGAGTATTTAATGAAGCCGAAATTTGGAGACCGGGATGCTACCAGGAGGGTCCACCACACGAACGGCTTGGATGACAAATATACATCACTGTGGGGCCCACAGCAGGAGCCGTGGGTCCCTGCCCAAGTGGCCGCCCGCCACCTGCTGTACGCAGCAGCGCGTCAGGGGCTGCACCTCTTATTTTTTAAAAATTTGGAAAACCCTTGTTTTCGGGGTTTTTTGCATCTGGGGCCCGCATCAAGGGGATCCACCCCGTCCATTGGCCTCCCTGGCTCGTAATGAATCCAATGAGTCTGCTAACGGCCCACTTTCGATGTGTAGAAGAAATCTAAATAGATTTTTGATGGTAACAAGGTTATTTTTAACACTATGGCCCACTAAATACTCCGATCAACCCCACCTTTTAGCTCAATGCCTAAAATGCTCCAAAGAATAGGATGGACGGTATGGATTGGATACAAACATCAAGGTAGGGCCTATACAAGTGGCCTACCCCAATGACCTTTAAAAGCCAAGCCAATATATGTGCTTTGTTTCCGTCCAGCAACGTCCCTGAACGTTTTCTTTTTTTTTTTTTTTGGCCTTATCAAATACATCTAGGGTGGGCCCTGTTTAGGTGGGCCACCACATGATGAGGTGGTGAGGTTGCAATACATGTGTAAAGTGGGCCCCTCCTTTAGATGGTTTGGATTCAATAAATGCTCCATAGTGGGGTCCATCCAAGTAGGCCATAAGGCCATTTCATCACACAAAACAAATAATTAAAAGAAAAGAGAGGGAGAGAGAGATAGAGTGGGACACGCTTTGTGATGGAGGGCTCCGCCACTATGAGCCCTCCCTTATATGAAATCATACATCAATGGATCCCTCTATGCATGGGATCACCGAAATTGACAATCAACGGTGGAGATCCGTTCCCCACCGATATGAACGGTCTAGATGACCTTTAAATGCAATGAAATAAACATCATGATGGGGTCCATGGAGAATGGCCCCACCATGGATGATCATGATGATCAAAGTGGTCCATCAGCCACAACTTAGGGTCCCAAGTGAGATCCAAACCATTGATCGGTTGGCCTCACTTGGCCCATCTCAAAAATATAAAAAACTACCATAATCTAGCACCTACCGTCCGATCTTCTTGCTCCTAGGGGTTCCTGGGCACTTTAGCTTCAACTTCAATGGATGAGATGAGGAATGGAGGGTTGAGATGGGAGATGGTGGGATAAGAAAGTGGGCCACTTGGAGCTTTAGAAGGAGAGGGAGAATTCCATACGTGGGATCTCTTTTTGCTTGGAGATTTTTACAAATGACAAAGAGAGAGAGTTGTAGAGAGAGATGGAATGATGGGTGATGGAGTGATGGATGTGGTGATGGGTGTGTAAGAGCCACTTTTTGACTTTTGAGGCCTTTTGTGTAAGAGAGACATGGGTTTGGAAGACTTTTGTGGTTGCTTGGGAAAAGGGGTGAGTGATGTATACTTGACATGTACTTGACATGTGATGGATTGATGGATGATTGATTGATGGGATTGATGTGATTGATGTAACACATCGTAGAGATTCTCTTGGGTTTCGCAACGCGCGGCGTTTCCTCGCACCCAACGTCAGCCTACATCTCTCGACCAGGGTATCGCCTCGGAGCGTGAGTCGCGGCATTGGAACCGCAGCGACAGCGCGGTCGCTATAGTACAGAACTCGGGTCGAGTCGACTTGAGTTGACGGCAAATGAATCAGGGTCGCGCGTGACTATCGGTTAAGGGTCGAAGGTTACCGGAATTTGACCGGTAAGACCGCGGAAGTCTATAGAATGGTACGGGCTAAGATACGGGTCTTACATGGTGAGTACTAAGGATGTAGGCCTGTGTTATGGTGGATCAAAAATCAAGCTACAAGGCTATGTGGATTCAGATTTGGCAGGAGATATCGACAGCAGAAGAAGCACTACATGTTATGTGTTTACTCAGGGTAGTGCTGCAGTCAGTTGGGTCTCTTAGTTACAGAAGATAGTATCTATCAGTACGACAAAAGCAGAATATGTTGCGGCTACAGAAGCATGCAAGGAGATGGTGTGGATGCAAGATTTTATGGAAGAGTTGGGTAAGAAGCAAGTAGATTGCAAGCTGTACAGTGATAGTCAGAGTGTAATACACTTAGCTAAGAATTCAGCCTTTCATTCAAGGACCAAGCATATTGCCATCAGATATCACTTCATACGTTCGTTACTAGAAGATGGATCGATTGTTCTGAAAAAGATTCATACAAGTAAGAATCCTACAGATATGTTGACCAAGGCGGTCACAAGGGAGAAGCTGAAGCTCTGTTCAGCTTTGATTGGTCTTCAAGCTTGAAGACGGGGAGGTGGTGCACTCCGGATGAAGAAGACGAAGGTTTATGGTAATGTGTCTCCAAGTGGGAGATTGTTGAGAATGTGGAGCCACATTGGGCCGCCTTCGACCGGTCGTAGGACGTCTTCGACCGGTCGTAGGTTCGAGCCCTAGCACGACTCGAAGTCTAGCGAGTTGTGCTGTTTTTTTTTTCCGTCTAGGACCAGTCATGGAATTTCTAGGACCAGTCTTAAGGGCCTAAGACCGGTCGTAGGAGGGCTAGGACTAGTCGTAGGGGTCTACGACCGGTCGTAGGGGAGCTAGGACCGGTCGTAGGTTACGCAGTTTGTTCCGCGATTTTACGCAAAACTGCGGATTTGAGTCCTTTCGCAACTGGGTTACGGAAGGGAAGTTGCCTAAACTATAAATAGGTGTTCCTAGGGCTTTTTTATGTATGAAAAAAGCTTTCTAAAGGGGTTCTAGGGTTTCTAAAGAGTGTAGCAAGGGTGAGATTCGAGGTCGTTCGAATCGGGTAAGTCCTTTCTCTTTGTAATTGATGCTTTCATAGTGGAGATCTGTCGCTTTGTGCCGTGATTTTTTCTCGAAAGGATTTTCCACGTTAAATCTAGGTGTTCTCTGTGTTCTCTTGTGTGCTTGGTGTCATTGGATTACCATCTTAGATCTAGATCAGTGTGATTCCGTAGGGCAAAATTCCTAACAACTGGTATCAGAGCGAAGTTGGGGCACAGATCTGAATCTGAGGGATTAGTAATAATGGCGAGCACCAAGTATGAGTTTGGGAAGAATTCAGGAACAAATAATTTTGAGTTATGGAAGGTTAAGATGATTAGCCTGTTAACCAAGCAAGGCGAAGATGGTGCTCTTGAGGAGAGGAAGTCTATTATGAATGATGCTAATTGGAATACTCTTGATAGAAAACTTTTTCATCGATCCGTTTATGTCTCATGGATGGGAAGAACTTGAAAAGGTGGAGCTACGGTGGATGTAGTGGATTCCACCTCTACACATGTGCGGCATGTTGGGCATGGCTACATGAGCGGGTAGGGTAGGAAGGCTGAACCGTGTGGACAGGGATACGGAGCAGGTAGAGCAGCCACCTGTGCGAAGAATCACAAGGCATGATTGCAGGACATCGGCGAGGTACATGGACGACTCCAAGATAGCAGGAGTATTCATCTTTTATTCAGATGGCTCTAGGTGAGCCTGGTACTGAGAAGTGAAAGGTGACTATGGGCGATGTGATGGATTCATTGTACCAGACCGACATATGGGAGCGGGTGTAACTTTCAGTGGGCCGGAAAGCGGTTGGATGCAGGTGGATCTTTAGGAGGATACAAGATAGATACAGAGCGAGGTTGGTGGCGATGGGTTATGCTCAGGGAGAAGGGATCGGCTTCTCAGAGATATTCACGCCGACGGTATAGCAGCTATCTATTAGATCAGTGATTAGCGTTGGTTGGCCAATGTGATCTTGAGCTGGAAGGAAAGATGTGGAGTCTGCACTTCTATAAGGGGAAAGTGAAGAGCAGATCTACATGAAACAACTAGAGTGGTTCGAAGTGAAAGGGGCTGAGAAAAGACTTTGCAGGAGGTCGTTGTTCGGCCTGTCGCTTAGGCAGTGGTTTGATTCCTTCATGGTGGGTCAGGTATTGTATATTGATGATATGTGGATCGCCAATTGTGATATGTCTGAAATCAATATACTAAAGACTTGGGACATTTAGGATGAAGGATCGGGGGGTCTGCAAAGATGGTTCTTGGCATTGAGACTGAAGGAGGAGTAGGCTTTGGTAATCATAGGAGGAATACCTTGTGTGTAGGTATTGATCCAGGATGTGATAGGCCAGGTAAAGTCGGAGAGCGTTCCCTACGTTTCTCTCCTCAAGTTTTCCTCTGAATTTGTCCCATGTTGGGGATTTTGACCTGCGGAATCACACAGATCTAAATCTAGGATAGTGTAACACCCTGAAAATTGGAGGTCGTGTATAAACTCAACTCCCGAGTTCCAGACCGTCACTTATGCAACAAAAATGATTATGATTCAATGTTGTCTGAGTTAAAGCATTCACATGAGTAAAAGTATACCAAAACTGCAATTCATACTCCAGATCCAGTGATAAAAGCAAGCGGAAGACTAAAGAATATATATATCACTGTATGGAAAATAAATTAGATCTCGACTGTCTCTAAAGTATGAATACATCTCTGAGTCTCATATACATGTAAATAAACAAAGTCAAAATGTCAAAAAGAGTCCCACTGAGAAGTCCCGTCAATCCAGGCCACCTAAGCAAAGCCGTCGTGGTACTGCATGTATGAGAACTCGTCCTGGTCCTCATCATAGTCCGGCTCTGCCTCCTGGATCGCAGCCTCACCTGCATATAAAACAGGGTCTGGTGGGTGTTGCAAACACCATCCCGTAACGTGGGAGTGAGTAGCTAACTCAGTGAAATAATAGAGCAAAGATTAGCATGTTCACAATTCAATCATGCGATAATAGTAAAGCAGTAAATCAAACAATCCTAATACTGTTGTTAATTCAATATGACATGACATGATGGATGCCCTCACCGACGTTCTCCCTCATACGACACCATCTTACGCCCGCGGCATGCTTGCGTACCGCTCAGTGCTCCACATCTTCCAAGCACATGCAATGTGATGGTGATATGATTACCGAGTTATTATTAGTCCATTCAAACAGCAGGATTGGGAAACTAAGGTATTTCCCTTATATCAATCCCAACACTGATCCTGTCTAGGGTCGTCACTCCTAGTAATCTCATACGATGTATATTTTATAGGTCGCTGCAAGGGCTGTCAGGGCTGTTGCTCGCACTCGTTGCACCGCTCCCCCATCACATTATCAATACAGGCCTACTGTACTCTCACTGTTACGGAAGGGTCGTCGCCTCCCGTAGACTCAGAATACGCTCGCGGTCACTACAAAGGACTCGTCGCCTGATCAGTGTAGGCCGACAGCAAGAATATAGTGTCTCATACCACTATAATCTGCTCACGAGGCAAAGGTGCTCACTGGTCACTATGGGGAGGTTTGTGGCCCCAGCGTAGGCCGAAAGCTCGACCACGGTGTTCCATACCACCATGCCCGGCTCATGAGTCTTCATGGATCAAGGTACCATGGTTGACAGGGTTTACAATGGTAAGTTCAGTACCCTAGGTTCAAGCAGTTATGACTCATACAAGGTGAACATACAATGGCCAGTCGGGTTACTTGACGGGCTCGACTAGTACGAGCGCATCTCAAGTCGAACGACATGAAGTGCATAAAACACCTCGTGTGGCCTAACCACTGCCGCCAACTCCAAAACACGGCTCGCGTTCATCGACGCGTCGTTCGTGGTAAAGATAGGCCAATCACAAACTTGCTCGGTTGCCGACTGCATGGACTACGTATAGTCCCAAACAATTATGAATCCACATCAGCAATCATGTGAGAGTATTGAAAATGAAATACAACTATTTGAGCATATTAACACATGTTATAACATACAACTTAAGTAAATCTTCCAACACATGCATTTCATACATACAATGAAATCATGCATATAGCCAACATGTAGAAAATCATTTACATCAGCATATAAATTGAGAAATCAATCTCAAACTAATTCATAACACCATTTAATTCAATACATACTAATACAAATATTTATACAAACACTTACACTACACACTTAAGTCTACATATAGTATGTCGACTCAAAGTGCGCATTTAGGCGAATTTCTTCGCCAAACTAATTATGCACGTATTCCTAGTGTCCTAATGCGACAAGAAGCCATGTCAATCACATCAGCAAATTATGGATGAAAACAGTATTTCCTACAAATGACTAAAATGCCCTAAATCTCATATTCTTCGTCTGCTTACGAAATAGGAAACGGACAGCATGTTGTACATGTCAAACGGCATTGCCGTCGATAATCTACTATTAAAAGACATTGAAAGCATTGGAAACAGTCAATCAAAGCGTCTAAAATCCGCACCTTATCTCCTAGAAGCGTATCGATTCGAACGGAACGTATACGCTTCGTCTACGGCAAATAGGCAACCTAATTTACAAGATCCATAAGCTAACATGCTATGGAAATGAAAGAACACTAGATCAGTAACTATTTAGGGTATTTTCTTACCTAAAAATGCGGAGAAATCACCGGCAAAGTGATTGAAGCGTGTTGCTTAATCACGTGCAACAGGTAGCACAAGCGGCAGGAAATTTCCTTCCTCTCTCTTTCACAATCTCTCACCTTTTCTCTCTCTCAACCTAGGGCTTTTTCCAAATTCGGATGGGAGAGAGGAGTGAGGGTTTCAAGCCCTTTTATAAGCCCAAACATGCCCAAAACAGGCTTCAGATCAAGGTATACTTAAGGTATATCCAAATCGGGGCTGTTTCGGTCTAAAAGGACATTTCTGGTGGTCCCCTGGCCGAACGTGATCAGACTTTAGTTCATACATGTCGGATGTCACTCACATCTCATTTTCAGACCATCAGTGTTCGTAAATCACACGTGGCGGTCTAGTTTCAGTTCAGCGGTCACCGCACGTAGATCAGGTCTGCAAGTCTCATGATATGAAATAGAAATTTTTCCTGATCTGAGGGTGTAATTTAGCTGAATTCTGACGGTCAGACCGCTTAATAATAACGTGTCAAGTCATGTGCCAGATTTGAATTTCAAATTCCAAGTCTAGCCCTATTCTCACTCTCTTCACTCCAGGCTCAATGAAATAGCCTGCGAATGTCGGTTGGACTTGATTTTCGAAATGATTGTCAAGTCCAGCTAGGCGGTTCTAACGGTCTAACATTGTAGGTATCGGACTTTCGACGCGCGGTCTAGATCCAATACAAAGTTTCAAAGGGGTCCAGAGAACAAACCGGTTTAGAGTTTGATCCGAGGTTTTAGAGTATTATAGTGTCATTGGTTCTACTCGCTTTGGGTCTTATAGAACGTATTTAAAGTGATCAGGGACTATTTCCCAGCTACTCTAGCGTTGCGCTAGCTAACTTATACTTATTTTCTAAAGGAATTAATTCTACGCGATTTCTAGTCGAGTTGGTACTCGAGTCCAAGTACGGATTTTTCCAGGGCATTATAGATAGCAATCCAATGGCAACAAGCACATAAGAGAACACAGAGAACACTCAGATTTAACGTGGAAAACCCTTTCGGGAAAAAACCACGGCACAAAGCGACAGATCTCCACTATGAAAGCATCAATTACAAAGAGAAAGGACTTACCCGATTCGAACAACCTCGAATCTCACCCTTGCTACACCCTTTAGAAACCCTAGAACCCCTTTAAAAAGCTTTTGTCATACCTAGAAAAGTCCTAGGAACACCTATTTATAGTTTAGGCAACTTCCCTTCCGCATCCCAGTTGCGAAAGGACTCGAATCCGCAGTTTTGCACAAATTCGTGCAACAAACTGTGTAACCTACGACCGGTCCTAGCTATCCTACGACTGGTCGTAGACCCCTACGACCGGTCCTAGCTTTCCTACGACCGGTCCTAGACCCCTAAGACTGGTCCTGAAAATTTCAGGACTGGTCCTAGACTCGAAAAAAAAATAGCACAACTCGCTGAACTTCGAGTCGTGCCAGGACTCGAACCTACGACCGGTCGAGCACCTCCCACGACCAACATGAAAACTTGAAGATTAAAGGCTTCTCCTCAAAAATCTCCACCAAGTCTTCATTCTTCAACCATGTAGCTCCTTGACCTCTTCTCTTATGTCTGCATCTCATCATAGCTCAAGATCACATTAGCCAATCAGCGCTAATCAAGGATCTAATAGATACCTGCTGTACCGTCGGTGCGAATATCTCTGAGAAGTCGATCCTTTCTCTCTGAGCATAACCCTTCGTACCAACCTCGCCCTGTATCTATGTTGTATCCTCCTGAAAATTCACCTGCATCCAACCGCTCTTCGGTCCACTAGAAGCTCCATCCGCTCCCAGATGTCGGTCTGGTATAACGAATCCATCACATCACCCACAGTCACCTTTCACTTTTCAGCAACAGGCTCACCTAGAGCCATCTGAATATAAGATGAATATCCTGTAATATTGGAGTCGTCCATGTACCTCGCCGATGTCCTGCGATCATGCCGTGTGATTCTTCACACAGGTGGCTGCTCCACCTGCTCTGTATCCCTGTCTACGCGTCTCAGCCTTCCTGCCCTGCCCGCTCATGTGGCCATGTCCAACATGCCACACACGTGCAGAGGTGAAATCCGCTACATCCACCGTAGCTCCACCTTTTGAAGTGCTCCTGATCAACTTGTACAAGTTACCGAGTCGTTGCGCTTTTATGATTACCCGTGCCCCCTTGGATACTTTAAGAGCACCATCAATACCTGTGTACTTGCATCCTTTTGCCTCAAGCACACCAAGAGAAATCAGATTCTGCTTCAAATCTGGAATGTCCCTCACATTTGTCAAGGTACGCTCCACCCCATCAAACATCCTGATGCGCACAGAACCAACCGCCACAACATTACAGGCAATGTCATTGCCCATAAATACCTATCCACCATCGCACTCCTTGTAGCTGGTGAACCAACTCCCATAAGGAGTCATGTGAAAAGATGCCCCTGTGTCTAGCATCCACTCATCCTTACGATCATCGTATGACCGTCTGAGCGAAAACACAGATAAAACATCACCATCACATCCACTCGATCCATCTGACGTGGCAACATTGGCCTCCCTGCATGAAGCCTCAGAATCTTCCCTCTTCGATTTAGGATTTTCACAATCCCTCTTCACATGTCCTTCCTTCCCACAATTTCAGCACTTTACCTTTCCTTTGCCCTTGTCCCTGGATTTGGATCTAGAACCAGAAGAACCTGTACCTTGTCCAGAATTCCTACCCACTGTAAACAGTGCATCAAAAGATGTCCCCATGTCGTATTTCAGTTGTCTCATAGCCTTCCCTTGAAGGGCTAAGATAACAGTGTCGACACTCAGGGTTTTGTTTATGCTGCACATAGTATCCTTGAATGCCTCATGGGACGCAGGGAGAGAATTCAGCAACATACATGCTTGTTCTTCATCTTTCATCACCTCCTCCATATCCAGTAATTTGCAAACCAATTTATAAAATTTGCTGATGTGAGCCTCCAGATCTCCACCCTCTGTCATCTTGAAGTTATACCACTGCCGCTTCAAGTGTAGGCAATTTTCTGAGGATTTCTTCACATAGACATCTTCTAACTTCGTCCATAGCTTAGCCACAGTTTTCTCCCTCATGACATTGTAGAGAATCTCATTCATGAGATATAAACGGATCGATGATAAGGCTTTCTTATCAAGAAGTTCCAATCATCATCAGTCATAGTAAACTTCCACTCCTCAAGAGCACTATCCTCATCTTGCTTGGTTAATAGGCTAATCATCTTAACCTTCCATAATTCAAAATTATTTTTTCCTGAGTTCTTCTCAATCACATACTTAGTGCTCGCCATTATTACTAATCCCTCAGATTCAGATCTGTACCCCAACGATAGCTCTAATACCACTTGTTGGCTATTTTGACCTGCGAAATCGCACAGATCTAGATCTAGGATAACAATCCAATGGCAACAAGCACACAAGAGAATACAGAGAACACCCAGATTTAACGTGGAAAACGCTTTCGGGAAAAAACCACAACACAAAGCGACAGATCTCCACTATGAAAGCATCAATTACAAAGAGAAAGGACTTATCCGATTCGAACAACCTCGAATCTCACCCTTGTTACACCCTTTAGAAATCCTAGAATCCCTTTAGAAAGCTTTTGTCATACCTAGAAAAGCCCTAGGAACACCTATTTATAGTTTAGACAACTTTCCTTCCGCATACCAGTTGCGAAAGGACTCAAATCCGTAGTTTCACACAAATTTGTGAAACAAACTGCGTAACCTACGACTGGTCATAGACCCCTACGACCGGTCCTAGCTTTCTTACGACCGGTCCTGGACCCCTAAGACTGGTCCTGAAAATACTACCTCTCCCTTGGAAGAATATAGAAAACCCTTAGCCCACACCTTTGGAATTATTTTTCAATATTCCTCATCTACCTAGAAAAGCCCTAGGAACCCGTATTTATAGTTTAGGCAACTTCCCTTCTACATCCCAGTTACGAAAGGACTCAAATCTGCAGTTTCGCGAAACAAACTGCGTAACCTACGACCGGTCCTAGTTCCCCTACGACCGGTCCTAGCCCTCCTACGACCGGTCCTAAGCCCCTAAGAATGGTCCTGAAAATTTCAGCACTTGTTCTAGACTGAAAAAAAAATAGCACAACTCGCTGGACTTCGAGTCGTGCTAGGGCTCGAACCTACGACCGGTCGAGCGCCTCCCACGACCAATCGTGGCTCCCCCACAACCGGTCGAACATGCCCCTACGACCTGTCGAAGACGTCCTACGACTGGTCGAAGGCGGCCCAATTTGGCTCCACATTCTCAACAATCTCCTACTTGGAGACACATTACTATAAACCTTCGTCTTCTTCATCCGGAGTGCACCACCTCCCTGTCTTCAAGCCTGAAGACCAATCAAAGCTGAACAGAACTTCAGCTTCTCCCTTGTGACCGCCTTGGTCAACATATCTGCAGGATTCTCACTTGTATGAATCTTTTCCAGAGCAATCGATCCATCTTCTAGTAACGAACGTATGAAATGATATCTGATGGCAATATGCTTGGTCCTTGAATGAAAGGCTGAATTCTTAGCCAAGTGTATTGCACTCTGACTGTCACTATAGAGCTTGCAATCTACTTGCTTCTTACCCAACTCTTCCATAAAACCTTGCATCTACACCATCTCCTTGCATGCTTCTGTAGCCGCAACATATTCTGCTTCTGTCGTACTGATAGATACTATCTTCTGTAACCGAGAGACTCAACTGACTGTAGCACTATCCAGAGTAAAGACATAACCTGTAGTGCTTCTTCCGCTGTCGATATCTCCTGCCAAATCTGAATCCACGTAGCCTTGCAGCTTAATTTTTGATCCACCATAACACAGCCCTACATCCTTAGTACCCACCAGGTATCTGAGGATCCACTTCACAGCTTCCCAATATTCCTTCCCGGGGTTGTTCATGAACCTGCTAACAACTCTCACTGCTTGAACAATGTCTGGCCTCGTGCTCACCATAGCATACATGAGACTCTCAATAGCTGACGCGTATGGGACTTTAGCCATGTAGTCCCGTTCCTCCTGCGTCTTTGCACCTTGCTCCTTAGATAGCTTGAAGTGGTTGGCTAATGGAGTGCTAACTGGCTTATCACCTCCCATATTGAATCGATCAAGTACCTTGGCCATGTACTCTGCCTGTGACAAAATCAGTTTCTTATTTTTCCTGTCACGCTTTATCCTCATGCCTAGGATTTATTTTGCAGCTCCTAAATCCTTCATGGAAAATTCTCTGGACAATTGTCTTTTGAGATCTGAGATGTCCTTCATACTTGAACCGGCAACAAGCATATCATCAACATACAGAAGAAGAATGATGTACGACGTATCAAACTTCTTTAAATAACAACAGTGGTCTGCATGACATCTCCTAAAACCGTTTCCCGACATGAAACTATCGAATTTCTTGTACCACTGCCTCGGGGCCTGCTTCAGGCCATATAGACTTTTTTTTCAGTTTACACACCTTGTTCTCATTACCTGATGCCACGTATCCTGCCGGCTGATGCATATATATTTCTTCTTCAAGGTCCCCATGAAGAAAGGCTGTCTTAACATCTAGCTGCTCTAGATGTAAGTTCTCTGTAGCCACTATACTTAAGACCATGCGAATCGTAGACATTTTCACTACCGGTGAAAATATTTCAGTGAAATCGATACCTACCTTCTGTTGAAATCCTTTTACAACCAGTCTCACCTTGTACCGTTTCGAACCATCATGCTCCTCCTTCAATCTATAAACCCACTTGTTATGAAGAGCTTTCTTACCCTTGGGTAGAGTGATTAGCTCCCATGTACGATTAGACTCAAGAGAGTCCATCTCCTCATCCATGGCTTGCTCCCACTTAACCCGTGTATCTGACTGTAATGCCTTTTCAAAACACTCTGGCTCACCATTATCTGTCAGTAGTAGATAATGTAAGGAGGATGAGTATTGGAACGTGGGTCTCCTCTCCCGAGTAGACCTCCTCACAACCAGTGTCTGTGGCTCTGCTTCATAATGCTCTTGTGCACGATCATCTTATGGCGTTGTAACACCCATGTCCGATAACTCTTCTAACTCTACGAATTCTTTTTCCTCGACGTTATTTTCTTGCACACTGTCCTTATGCATCACTTTTTCATTGAAGATTACATCCTTGCTTCTAATAATTTTTCTGTTTTCTGCATTCCAAAACCTATAGCTAAAATCATCCTGCCCGTAGCCTATAAACGTGCACCTCCTGGACTTCGCATCCAGCTTGTTTCTGTACTCTGCATCAATGTGAATATATGAAGTGCAACCGAACACTCTGAGATGTGTAAGGTTCACTTCTTTTCCAGTCCACGTTTCTTCTGGTAGCCCACCATCCAATGGTGCTGAGGGACTTCTATTGATAAGATATAAGGCAGTATTCACAGCATCTGCCCAAAAGGTCTTGAGCAACCCTACATGTAACCTCATGCTCTTGGCGCGCTCAAGGATAGTACTGTTAATGGGCTCAGCCACACCATTCTGCGGTGGTGTCCCTAGAATCATTTTCTGATGTTTGATTCCACTTGCTGCACAATACTCCTCAAACCTCTTATCACAATATTCTCCCCCATTATCAGATCTGAGACACTTTATTATTTTACCTGTCTCGTTTTCTACCATAACTTTGCACTTCTTAAACGCATCAAATACATCAGATTTATGCTTTAAGAAATAAACCTACAGTTTTCTACTAGCATCATCAATAAATGAAACAAAATAACATGAGCTACCAAGAGATGATACCTATGTCGGTCCCCACACGTCAGTGTGTACAAGCTCCAATAGATGCGTCTTTGGAGCGCGTCCTGTCTTCTTAAAGCTTACCCTCTTCTGCTTTTCGTATACACCACAACCAGTCGTGGCTCCCTCACGACCGGTCGAACATGCCCTTACGACCGGTCGAAGACGTCCTACGACCGGTCGAAGAAGGCGGCCCAATGTGGCTCCACATTCTCAAAAAAACAACCTTAATTGCCTGTTTAGGAGCTTAGATTTGAAAACCCTTGGATTCAAACTCCTGAATTTGAAACCCCATGGATTTGAAATTCTCCTTTTATGTTTGGCATCTAAATTGGGAATCAACTTTAATCCAAAAGTAGATATGTATGGTTTATTTACATGGGGTTTGAATTTAATTATTAACTTTAATATATCTAATTAGTGTATTTGTCTAATATTTGACACAATGGTTGCAATAAGGCCACTAAAATATATGATTTGCTGGATAATGATGAAATTCAAAGTCTCTAATGGGCCACAAGCACAAGATCATGTTCAAGTGGCTAACCAATGATTCTTAAGCATTGATTTATACAAAAAATGTTCGGATGGACATTGATCATCATATTAAAGTAACTTGAAGATACTGAAAATCGGCACCCACACGAATTTGTATGTTGTTATGTTTTTTGTGGTGGAGGTGATTAGACTGATTTGTAGATGTTGGAGTCGCCACTAGCCAAATAATCTCAAAATCTCGCGGTCGGCTAGAACCGCGGAATATGTAAGGTTGAAGAAATCTGAAAACTCTCCTACCTTAGGGTGACTCTTGATCTGTAATTCAGGATTCTGGGTAAGAGACCTCAATTAAAAAGAGGAAAGGTGTTAGGCACCCTCTTCGCCTGTATAAATGTATGGTCTCTACTTAGTGTGGTAAAAAATCTCAAGGGATGAATGATATGGTAGGATTAGGACCAGGCACACACGTGGATTTCTGATGCGGCGAAATTCAAAATTTTGGCAAGCCACAGAGCATACGTCCAACAATGTGTCTAGAAATCGGATGTGATGATGCTTATGTAAAAAGGTAAAGAAAAGTTGACTGGATTACTAAGATTTTCTGATGTGACAGGATTCAGTATATGACAAGTCACAGAGCATACGCTAACTAGAGATCTAGAGAAGTAGGGGGTTGAGAAGGGAATAGATGTCATGATGAATGCTTGTCTGTAAAATGAATGGATCTTTGGCTCAATCTTTAATAGGCTAAGACATGAACTACACCATGATAAATCCGAGCTAGGCTAAGTTTGAGATTGAGAAGGTTAGGAGGAGGCTAAGAGATGACTAGAAAAATCTGACCTTGGAGGCTTGGGAGCTCTCGTCACCCTCGCTCTCTTCCTCTCTCTCTCCCTCTCCCTCACTTGGATTTTAGGCTATGTTGGTTGTGTCTAAAATGTGAAGGGGGAGAGGGCTATTTATAGCCTTCTCTAATGACATTGCTGTAATTGGTAGGTAGGTACAGGGTAAAAACTGAGGTGACAAGTGGTGATTGGTTGTAGATAGAGATACGCCACGTGGCATGCTCTTATTGGCTCTTGGGCTTGGTAAAATGGTAAATAGGAATGGATTGGGGGGTAATTTCTAGAGAAAGTTGACTTTCGGACGTTATGCCAACTGCTCTTGAAGGACACGCGCGTTCGGCGAGCGACGGTAATCAAAGTACCGCCGGCGGTAATTCGACTACGGCCCAAGTTGGGTTTGGTCCGAAACTCTTGTGACTGGCTTCGAACACATTTTTGAGAGGGAGCGGCAGTTGGACTACTTCTCGGGTACAGTTCTTCCAAATTTTGGCCAGTGGGTCCTTTTTTGGGTCATGAGAGCGGATAAAGTCTGTTTTGGATATTTGACTTAAAAATGGCTCAAAATTGGTCAAATTGTGACCTAAAAATGGACCGAGAAATGAGTTAATTGCAGGTGAAGGTTTGGGTATGCTTTGGCTTGAATGATGGCTTGTGATAGCTCAGGTTTGATTAGGGTTTGAATCAGGGTCTTGGCTAGGGTTAGGGTTTAGGCTGTGGTTAGGCTAGGGTTAGGGTTCAGGCTGGGATTAGGGTTTGGTTTGTTCAGATCAAGGTTGGTTTATGATATGATCATGGTTCCTGGATTGTCTTAGCTTTCTCAAGATGTTAGCTTGGGTGGGGTATCTACAGATGCCCCTCTTTGGGCGAAGTTGCGAGCAACCGAAGGCCAAAGCAAGTGGACACCCCACCCTTCTAGTCAGAAAGGATAGTCATTCGAATCTGTTGCCTGTCATTGTATCATTGTCAATTGATTGTTTGGAGATGAGGTGACTTGCACATATCACGAGGGTTGAGGAAAACGTTGTGATTGTCCCCTGCGCATTCGTCAGGCTTTACGGGTCACTAATCACAACCCTTTCATGTCATATTGTTAATAGCATTGGAGGATAAGTCTGAAAAGTAAGGGCCTCTCCGCATTTATCGTGGCTTTACAAGGATTCTTGTACTGTTTGGTCTGTCGTTCCTTTGTTACGTAATCACCCTAGGATTTTACGGTCTGTTTGATTGTCAAAGTGGTTAGCTGCCCTGCGCGTTGGTGCGGCCTTATAGGTAACTCACTATGCCGACTTGGACTCAATTAAATTTTCTGAACATCCCGGACTAGGTATGTGTAAGTAATCTGTTGTCATGCGGTCTGCTGATTCTAATACTTTGGTTATAATGGATTGTTGTCACTTCGAGTTTGATGGTTCTTTTCAGAGATAAATCCACTCATTTTTACTAGCATTCGTACGACTGTCCAGATATAGAGATCGGGCCAATCGCACATGTATCATGTACGGATTCGATCATCCTTCGGGGAAATCGGAAGAGATCAAATCTTATTTAGTTGTTTGCACTGACTGCAACTGGAGAATATGAAAAATTCCTCAGTGTACTGTATGTCGCATGCATTTTTGAAAACTTTGTTTGAAAGTTATTCCCTTTGGAGCTACTCCTTGGGAATTTTATTTGAAAATATATATTTTTAAATTTTTTAGAAAATATCCGTTCAATTTCGTGAGTGGGCGTCTTCGTTCAGTTTTTATTTGTAGAAAAGTGAGATGGCCTCCACTAATAAATTAATGGGGCTAATGGTTTGGAATATTTTTAAATTTTTAAGAGATCCGTCTGATCTCGTGGGAGGGTGTTGTCATTTAGTTTTTATTTCTAGAAAAGTCAGATGGCCTCCACTAATAAATTAATAGGGCTAAAGGTTTGGAATATTTTTGAATTTTTGAAAGATCTGTCTGATCTCACGGGAGGGCGTCATTGTCCGGTTTTTATTGTACAAGTTAAGTAAACAGTAGCGTTGCCTCCACTGATGAGCTGGCGGGGCTAATGGTTTTTATTTGAGGTATTTTTTAAAATTTTGAAACATCCGTCCGATCTCGTGGGAGGGCGTCGTCATCCAGTTTTTATTGTATAGTTTGGATCGAATAGCCAGATGGCCTCAACTAATGAATTAATGGGGCAATTGAGGAACATGGGCCTGATTTGGACATGTGGGTCTAGGACTATGGGCCTTGAAATAGGGCTTGTGAAGTAGGCCTTTGAACAATGGGCTTGGTGGGCTTTTGATATGTGAGACTTGTTGTAACATCCCGAAAATCGGGGGGTCGAGCAAAAACCCAACTCCCGAGTTCCAAAATGTTATTTATGCAACATAGATATGTATGATTGAATGTTGTCTGTGATAATGTATTAAACATGAGTGAAATTAAGCCAGAACAGCATATCATACTCCAGAGACAGTTAAATTAACCAGCGGAAGTCTGTAATAGTATGTATAACATATATAAACTGTTGTATGTCTCCAGAGTGTGAACATGTTACCAGGTTGTACACATACATGTATACTCCAAAAGTAGATGAAACGAATATACATGAGTGCGCTAAAAATATAAAATGACAAATGTCAAAGTATCTAATCAACCTCCCTGTAATCCCGTCGATCAGAACACGCATAAAGGAGGGATCCTCCTCATCATCATCAAGTCCGGCTCCGCCTCACAGGCCGTGCCATCATCTGCAATCACAAAAAGGTCTGGTGGGTGTCCAGGAACACCGTCCCGTAACGTGGGAGTGAGTAGCTAACTCAGTGGAATAATAGAGCAAAGATTAACATGTTATCAAATCAATCATGCGATAATAGTAAAGCAGTAAATCAAACAATCCTAATACTGTTGTTAATGCAGTTATGACATGACGCGATGTATGCCCTCACCGACGATCACCCTCATGCGGCAACATCTTACGACCGCGGCATGCCACACTCCCTAGAGTGCTCCACATCTTCCAGGCACATGCAATGCTATAGTGATATGATTTCCAAGTTGTTATTAGTCCATTCAAACAGCAGGATTGAGAAACTAAGGTACTTCCCTTGTATCAATCCCAACACAGATCCTGTCTAAGGTCGTCACTCCTAGTAATCTCATACGATGTATATTTTGTAGGTCGCTGCAAGGGCTGCCAGGGCTGTTGCACGCACTCGTTGCTCTGCTCCCCCATCACCTTATCAATACAGGCCTACTGTACTCTACTGCTACTGAAAGGGTCGTCGCCTCCCGTAGACTCAGAATACGCTCGCGGTCACTACAAAGGACTCGTCGCCTGATCAGTGTAGGCCGACAGCTAGAATATAGTGTCTCATACCACCATAATCTGCTCACGAGTCTAGGTGCTCACTGGTCACTACGGGGAGGTTTGTGGCTCCAGCGTAGGCCGACAGCTCGACCACAGTATCCCATACCACCATGCCCGGCTCATGAGTCTTCGTGGATCAAGGTACCATGGTTAACAGGGTTTACAATGGTAAGTTCAGTACCCTAGGTTCAAGCAGTTATGACTCATGCAGGGTGAACATACAATGGCCAGTCGGGTTACTTGACGGGCTCGACTAGCGCGATCGCATCTCAAGTTGACGACATGAAGTGCATAAAACACTTCGTGTGGCCTAACACTGCCGCCAACTCCAGAACACGGCTCGCGTTCATCGACGCGTCGTTCGTGGCGAAGATAAGCTAACCACGA
This sequence comes from Magnolia kwangsiensis, assembly GCA_037074715.1. Classification (NCBI taxonomy): domain Eukaryota; kingdom Viridiplantae; phylum Streptophyta; class Magnoliopsida; order Magnoliales; family Magnoliaceae; genus Magnolia; species Magnolia kwangsiensis. The sequence continues at coordinate 151,995,113 of CM073573.1, read as the reverse complement.
ATTCGCTCGGTTACCGACTGCCTGGACTAAGTATAGTCCCAAACAATCATGGAATCATGTCAGCATTCATGTAAGAGTAATGGAAATGAAATACAACCATATGAGCATGTTAACACCTGTTATAACGTACAACTTAAGTAAATCATCCTACACATGTCTTTCACACATATAATGAAATTGTGCATATCGCCAACATATAGGAAATCCTCTCCATTAGCCTATTAATTGAGAATTCAATCTCAACTAAACCATAATGAAATCATCAAGTACATGTTATAGCATACCACTTAAGTGCAACATCAAACATATGCATTTCATACATATAATGAAATCGTACATACGACTAACATGTAGGAAATCATTTACATCAGCATATTAATTGAGAAATCAATCTCAAATTAATTCATAACACCATTTAATTCAATACATACTAATACAAGCATTTATACAAACACTTACACTACACACTTGAGTCTACATATAGTATGTCGACCCGAAATGCGCATTTAGGCGAATCTCTTCGCCAAACTAATTATGCACGCATTCCTAACATTCTAATGCGACAACAATTCATGTCAATCACATCAGCAAACTATGAATGAAACAGTACTTCCTACAAATGACTAAAATGCCCTAAATCTCATATTCTTCGTTGATTTACGAAACAGGAAACGGACAGCATGTTGTACATGTCAAACGGCGTTGCCGTCGAGAATCTACTATTAAACGACATTGAAAGCTTTGGAAACAGTCAATCAAAGCGTCTAAAATCCACACCTTGTCTCTTATGGATGTTGAAATTCGAACGGAGCGTATACGCTTCGTCTACAGCGATAAGAGAACCTGTTTTACGAGATTTACTAACTATCAAGCTATGGAACGGAAGAAACATCAAATCAGCAACTTTCTAGGGTTTTTCTTACCTGAAAACGCGGAGGAATCGTCGGGAAATCGATCGGAGTGCGTTGCCTAAGCACGTACAGCAGCAGCAACAGGTGGCAGGAAGATCTCTCCCACCTTCTCTCACAAACTCTCACCTTTTCTCTCTCCCAATCTAGGGTTTTTGCAAATTCGGATGGGAGAGAGGAGTGAGGGTTTCAAGCCCTTTTATAAGCCCAAACTTGCCCGAAATAGGCTCGGGAACAAGTTTCACTTGAGGGGTAACCAAATCGGGGCTGTTTCGGTCCAAAAGATGCTTTCTGGTGGTCCCCTGGTCGAATGCGATCAGACTTAAGCTCATGCGTACCAGATCTAGCACGTATTAAGTTTTCAGTCCGACAGGGTTCGCAGATCGCACGTGGCGGACCAGTTTCAGTTCAGCGGTCACCGCACATAGATCAGGGCTGGAAGTCTCATAATAATAAATAGAAATTTTTCCTGATCCGAGGGTGTAATCTGGATGAATTCTGACGGTCAGAACGCTTAATACTGACGTGTCAAGTCGTGTGCCAGATTTGAATTTGAAATTCCAATTCTGTCCCTATTCGCACTCTCTTCGGTCCGGGCTCAATGAAATGGCCTGTGATTATCGGTTTGACTTGATTTTCGAAATAAGTGTCAAGTCCAGCTGGGCGGTTCTAACGGTCTAAGATAGGAAGTATCGGACTTTCGACGCGCGGTCTAAATCCAATACAAGAATTCAAAGTGGTCCAGAGAACAAACCGGCTTAGAGTTTGATCTGAGGTTATAGAGAGTTATAGGGTCATTGGTTCCACTCGCTTTGGGTCTTGTAGAACGTATTTAAAGTGGTCTAAGTTAATTCTACTGAGTGTTCAGTTTGGTACTCAACCAAATTCTACCCTAATTATGGCAGAATACGGTCCTCGGGCCATTCTATCCCCCATTTTGGGAACTTTTAGGTATCATATTATTTTTATTATTTTTCTAGGGGTTCATCATCAAGTTTACCCTAACTCCTCCAAATTTCATAAGATTTCGAGTTGTAGAAAAATTCTAAAAATTCCAGAAGCAGCAATTATCCAACAAGTGATTATCGGACAGTTGCTCACAATGACCTGCTTTAAACTATATTTAATATTTTATTATATTTTTCACATATTTTTATATAAAACTATACTCATTTAGCTTCAATCTGATTTTTGAATCACCTAAATCGGAGTTATAACGAAGGAGATATGATTTTTCAAAGTCTGAAAAAATGCGCAGAAAAAAAGGTACAGAAACTCGCTGTACAGACGAGTTCGGCGATGGCATCGCCGACCACTGACCTGTTTGGGGTGATTTCTCCATCTGATATTTAAAATGGGTGTATTTTAGAACCTGGGATGAGTTATTTGACATGCAATATATGATTTTGGGGTAGGAGAAGCTGATCTATCCAATTAGTCTACTTATTTAGTGAGACTTCAAAAGGTTAATGGCTGAAAACCCTTTTCATTTATTTATTTACTATTCATAGTACTTTTTAGCTTAAGTATTGATCAACATCACCTAAACTTTAAGATTTGTGTCTAATGTGAGAGCTCTAAAAAAATTTTGAAGGATAAAGTAGTAAAAGGTGAGATTTTCGAAGGAAATAGGGATTTGAGACTTTTGGATTGAGTTTTGAGAAGTTAATTAAGTGTTAGGATAGACTCATTGCCTAAGGACGTCTAATCCCAGGTTGGCAAAAATCCGGGGTGTTACACTTGTAGACTTTGAACTTGTGGGCCTTGTGGGTTTTGAAATGTAGGCCTCTGAGGCTTTGAACTTGTGGGCTTTGTGAGCTTTGAAATGTGGACCTCTGGGGCTTTGAACTTATAGGCCTTGTGGGCTTTGAATATGAACCTCTGGAACTTTGAACTTGTAGATCCCTAACTTTGTTGGCTGCTTGTCTTGTACATGCATGTATGTGTTTTGTGTTTTTGTGTTTTGTTTTTTTATTTTTTTATTTTTTTTATTTTTTATTTTTTTTTAAGAAAGGAAAGCGATGTATAGAAAGACGTTTTTGAAAGGAATGAAAATTTTTTTGTACCAAAATTGACGGGGTTTGCTTGTGTTTGGATTTGTGCTTGGATGGTGGAATCAGAACATTGAACTTAGCCCATGTTGAATCCGGTATTTGTTTACTAGGGATCCCGATTCCCTGAGAGTAGCGCATACTAGGATCATGCCCCTTGAATTTGGGTAGAGTCTGATAAAATTTGATTCGGGACTTATCTTTTCCTTGTATTTCTTCACTTTGCTCGTTGCTTGGCTTTTTCTGTACCTGCACTTTTTGTTTTCTTTTTTTTTTCTAACTAATTTTGCCCATAGCGCCTTTTTAGGTTTTCACCACGACTGGCTTTCTCGTCATTTTTGCCCATGACGTCCTTTCAGATTTTCACTATATCTCGAGTTTTTGCTCTTACCTACCCCTTGGTAGCTATGCCTTTTTTACCCTTAGTACCTTTTCAGATTTTTACCAAGTCCGTTACATGCTCACTGTTTTTACTCGAGACGCCCTTTCGGGTTTTCACCTCGCCCGTTTTACTTAGGCACATTACTTTTCTTTTAATTTCTTTTTTTCTTGTACAAAGGCGGGAGACTAGACTCTATTCACTGTCGGCCGACTGGTGAGTTGCATGACTTTGTCTTCAATCACGATCGTGAAGCTGTTGACATTGGGTTAAACTATCCTGAGGGGAAATGGGTTGGTGAATTGTGTTCTCACTCATTGAGTTCAACTCTTCTTTTTTCTTTTTTTTTTAGACTGTGCGCTTTATTCGTCCATTTTTTTTTCTTATTCTTTTTTTGTCCTTTTTTTGAATCCTTTACTTTTTGGAACACTTATTGATGGGAAGGAATGATGATGGAATGTACCTCAGGATGCTAACCTTTTGTTGTTTGACTTTAGCTTTACGATTGTGGTTGTTGACATAGTCAGGTAGGATTGTCCATGATAAATATTCACATTGTCAGCGTTGATGGGCTCTGGAAGATCTTTGCCCATAATAATGGTGAGACGAAGAACACCTCCTGGAAGAACCTCGCGAATGATCGGCGGACCATCTCAGGATGACCTGGAGTTGCCCCCTGGATCTAGTAGGTGCAATGATAAGATGTACATTATTACCATGTTGCTAACTTTTCTTTCAGACTTGTTTGTCATTGGTCCTGGCGATCGTTGTGTGCTTTACATACGTCTACAAGATGTAATTGGTTACGTCGAGATTACCACTAATCATTTTCCTTGACTTCTCTTTTTTCATTCGTACTGATGATGTAGGATGTTGTTGGTGTTCGCTTTTGTATGCCACGAGAATACACTCATGACCATTGGATGCCTTCGGGTTCATTCTTTCGATGATGTTCACACCCCATCATAGAAAAAGGTTAAGGTGTTGCCAAGTTATAAAGACTCGAAGCATGCACATGGATCCGTTGTACAGGCTTTAGATACTTAAAACACTTCCTGACATGCTATAATAGCTTATCTACATTGTTCATCAGTAGGACTCCATCATGGACTTCAGACATAATCTTGATAGCTTTGCTTGATGGGCTTGACTTCTGGCTTCATAGGAGATGGTGTATGACTAGCTCTTCATTCGATTTGGGTAGGCTTCATAGGAGAACGCAAGGTTGGATAGCCCTGGCCTTAAGAATTTTGTGATCCTTTACTTGTATTCACGAGGCGAGGATCTCTTGATGCGTACTTTTCTAGGGAGCTAAGGGGATCTCAAGTTCACAATTTCAAAATCATCTGTGACGACATTGGCCTTTGCCTTGAACTTTCTGAGGGAATCCTCTAGCTCGAGAGTTGGATCATCATTTTCCATATTCTGGGCTTTGTCCAAATCCATGAGTTTGATGTCTAACTCTAAATCGAAATCATATGAGTCGACTTTAAACTTTATAATAGACCCATTTGACACATTATTGTTTATGAGTTTTGAAAGATTTTCTATTATTTTTGTGTTTTGAGAAATTTCTGTTGTTTTTGGATTTTGGCAAATATATGATTTTTTGACATTTTAATAAGGATCTGATTTTTTTTGGCATTTCGAAAATATCCAGTGTTTTTGGCTTTTTGAGAATTTTCTGATTTTTTTTTTTTTTTGGATTTTGGCAAGTATATGATTTTTTTTTTGGGTGTTTTGAAAATATCCAGTGTTTTTGGCCTTTTGAGAATTTTCTGATTTTTTATTTTTTATTTTTTAGAAAGACAACGATGTGAACCAGGGATTGCCTGATTCAGCTCGGGGAGCGAAACACTGTTTGCTTTTATTATGCTGTCTTGGGGATTGCGAACTAGCTATTGCCCTGCACTCCCTCCCCTCAGGAGGCAGGGCCAGATGGATCAGTACGCGAGCCCTCATTGTTGTGCCCAAATGTCGTAATGAGTTTGGAATTAAGGTTTGAGTTAGTATTGGATGTCACTTTCCTCAGCTCATCCTCGATGCATTGTGAGTCTTTGCATTCTTCCTGCTCAGGTGGGACCTAGACTGTGGTCCAGTCAATTAGAGGAAATTCTTGCTCCTTGCTCGAGTCATTTCCGAACAGTCCAGTTGGACTCATTCCGATCACTTGATCCTCCATGGTGGATCTCAGCCTGCCAACCAGATAGATGATCCCTTCTCCGATGGATTTGATTGATGCATGGATGAAGGGATCATCCTCCTTTTGTCGATCTTGCCCTCCTCCGATACATTTGTGCTTTGCTATCTCATCCTTAGGAGGCTGATATCTCAGTCCTGTCCTACCTGCATTTTCTTGATATTCGAGTTGATAACAAAAATATTGGTGCTCGATTGGAGGGAAGACATAGTTTGATCCAACGGGATATGCAAGAGGCATGCAATTCACAGTCTCGAGCTCGAGACTATGGTATGGGATATTCTTATCAAAGCATTGTATGTCTATGATCGGGATGTCTAGCTCTTGATGGTTGACTACTTCTTTCGGAAAGATTTGTTCAGGATCATCAGAACGATCAACGCCTTGTCTCCGAAAATGTACTTGACCTTTTGATAAAGAGTCGAAGAGAGAGCCTTGACTTTATGGATCCAAGACCGATCAGAGAGGAGATGAAATGAAGCTGTGATGTCAAAGACCTGAAAAGTGATGGTTAATGTCTTGGGGCTAATCAAGATTTCGACATTAATCTCTTCCTCGACCTTTCTCCTAGAGGCGGGAACTATTTGTCCTAGACTCTTCTCTTGAAGGATTGAAGACTGAGTAGAGTTAGGTAAATCCCTTTGAGTACTAGAATGTCCTTCCTGGAAAGTTAACACATGATTGAAGCTGAGCCCTGATTTTGCTAGGGCATACGGCATGTTGATCGGGGAAGAAACATTTTCTTGGATCACGAGGGTTGGAGTAGGGGCTGAATAGGCAGGTGGTGCCCCTTGTGAGACAAAGGATGTATGGACCGGATTGATCGGTGGTGGCTCCTGTAGACTTGGGGGCATGAGATTGGACTGGATGGAGATGCCCCTTGCATATTTAATAGTGAGGAGTTGGACTAGCAGAGTGTGTCCCTTGTAGACTTGAGGGCATGAAGATTGGACCGGCTGGAGATGCTCGTTACATATTTGAGAGCAAAGAGATTGGACTGGTAGGGTGTGCCCCTTGTAGACTTTGGGGCATGAAGACTTGACCGGCTGGAGATGCCCCCTGCGTATTTGAGCGCGAATAGATTGGACTGGTAGCGTATGCCCCTTGTAGACTTGGGGGAATGGAGACTAGACCGACTAGAGATGCCCCTTGCGTGTTTGAGAGTGAATAGATTGGACTGGTAGGGCGTGCCCCTTGTAGACTTGGGGGTATTGAGACTGGACCAGCTGGAGATGCCCCTTGCGTATTTGAGAGCGAATAGATTGGACTGGTAGGGTGTGCCCCTCGTAGACTTGAGGGTATTGTTGTTGGGCTCGTAGTGATTGAATGGATGTACTGGACTGGATTGACCGGAGGTGGCTCTCCTTGACTGATATTGTTAGTAGGGGTTTCTAATGAACTAGAACATACTTGATACGATGACAGGGGATTCTGGAGGGTGTAATTGGTAGTGGCGACAGCAGGAGAGGTAACTACAATCGTTTGGCTGTCAATCAGATCTTGGACTACATGTTTTAGGGCGAAACAACAGTCCTTTGTGTGGCCTTGGGATTGGTGGTATGCATAGTACTCATTCTCATTATAATTTGGTGGTAGAGGGTTTGGGGGAGCCTAGGCAGCAGCGGTATAAGTATTTGCTTTTGAACTAGCATGGCTAGTACCCCATTGTAAGTTTGGGCTATCGGTGTAAACTGCTTAGGTTCCCGGGTCTTCCTCATCTGCTGACCATGATTGGGGTACTGAGGAATCTTCATTTGCTGTTGTTGTTGCTATTGTCATTCTTGAGGAGCGAATTGAGCACTTTGGGTAGAGTCGACGGGATTGTCTTCTTCTGTTGGATGAAGGTCAGGAACACTTCTGTTACCATTCTTGTATCCAGTAGGCCTTTCTTCCACTGTCTGTTGTACTGGGGAGGCCTGATGAGGCCACCAATGGGAGATCGTTTCAGCCTTTATTCTGGCTTCGACTCGTTCCCAGCACGGATGAGTTGGGTGAAGTTGGCATATGATACGATACGAGGTATCCGGAGATACTCGGGTTTGTCGAGTGGATGATCATGTAGATTTGCTCCTCGTCATCAATGAGTGTTTTCATTCTAGCAGCCATGGCCCACCACCGTCCAACATAAGCTAACGATGGCTCATCATTCCTCTACCTTAAGGCAGCAAATCCACCCTTTTGCGTACTACATTAAGATTGTACACAGAACGATTAATGAAAACTTGGAAAAGTTGTTCCAAAGTTTTGATTCGATGATATTCTAATTACGTGTACCAATTTAATGCATCGCCTTTCAAGGATTTTTGAAACAATTGGATTAACGCTCCGTTATTACCTGCTAGAATATTAAGCTCTTCACAAAATGCTTTTAAATGGTCCATAAGACACCCCGTACCATCATACCTTTTGAATTTTGGTACCTCAAAGTTTTGAGGTACTATTGCATCAGGGAAGGGACAAAGATCCCTAAATTTGGTGGATGGGAGATCCACCCCTTACCGCCTATGTAATTTCCTCTGCACTTCTCGCAATTGCTCATGGAGCTCTTCGATTTCGGAGAGACCATTCGAGGGGGGTTTTGTCCTCTGGAATTGATTGGATCTCCTATTAGAAGGAAGATGTTGGAACTGGCTGGGATTCCTAACTGTGGAAGATTGTATTTGATAGTGGTTCTCATCAGTGAGAGGCTGTTGGAAAGGATTCTCATTTGTGAAAACTTGGCCTTGAAGGTGACTCCTATTATGGGGAAGATGTTGAAAAGTTGAGATGATTGGGGCACTAGGTGATGACACTTGCATGGTTTGGACAGTCTCTTTTTGAACATATTGGGCAAGAAGGGCCTGTAGAGCCTTAAAATTTTGGGCTATTTCGTCCATGGTTGAGGTGAATGCGGTATTATCGGCCATGAATTCAAGCTATCGGGGGTACCTTTTAGGCGTAATGGTTTTTTCTTTTTGGTTTGCTATGACAACTTTGGATTGGATAAGCATGGGTCAGCAAAAGCCTTGAATGGGTACAAGTCAAAGATTGATCCTCATTTTTTTAATGTAAGGTATGAATGCAAATGTAGAGTATCCTCTAAGATTATATTACCACACTATTTCGAGTCGGGTCTCAGCTAGTACGAGCCAACAAGTCCCGAGTGGAGTCGCCATTCTATAGACACTGAAAATTGGCGCCCACACGGATTTGTATGTTGTTATGTTTTTTGTAGTGTGGGTGATTAGACTGATTTGTAGGCGTTGGAGTCGTCACTAGCCGAATAATCTCAAAATCCCGTGGTCAGCTAGAACCGCAGAATATGTAAAGTTGAAGAAATTCGAAAACTCTCCTACCTTAGGGTGACTCCTGATCTGAGATTCGGGATTCTGGATAAGGGACCTCGGTTACAAAGAGAGAAGGTATTAGGCACCCTCTCTGCCCGCACAAATATACGGTCTCTACTTATTGTGGTAAAAAATCTTAATGAATGAATGATATGGTCGTATAAGGACTAGGTAAACACATGGATTTCTGATGCGGCGAGATTCAAAATTTTGGCAAGCCATAGAGCATACGTCCAACAATGTGTCTAGAAAGCGGATGTGATGATGCTTATGTAAAAATGTAAAAAAAAGTGGACTAGATTACTAAGAGCTTCTGATGTGACAGGATCCGGTGTACGACAAGTGACAGAGCATACGTTCACTAGAGATCTAAAGAAGCAGGGGGGTTGAGAAGGGAATAAATGTCACGATGAATGCTTGTCTGTAAAATGAATGGATCTTTGACTCGATCTTGAATAGGCTAAGACATGGATTGCACCATGATCAATCCAAGCTAGGCTAAGTTTAAGATTGAGAAGGTTAAGAGGAGGCTAAGAGATGGTTAGAAAAATCTGATCTTGGAGGCTTGAGAGCTCTCCTCACCCTCACTCTCTTCCCCTCTCTCCCCCTCTCCCTCACTTGAATTTTAGGCTCTCTTGGTTGTGTCCGAAATGTGAAGGGAGAGAGGGCTATTTATAGTCTTCTCCAATGACATTGCTGTAATTGATAGGTAGGTAAGGGGTAAAAGTTGAGGTGGTAAGTGGTGATTGGTTGTAGAGAGAGATACGCCACGTGGTGTGCTTTTATTGACTCTTGGGCTTGGTAAAATGGTAAATAGGAACGGATCGGGGGGTAATTTATGGAGAAAGTTGACTTTTGGACGTTATGCCAGCTGTTGCTCGAAGGACACACGCGTTCGGCGAGCGGCGGTAATCGGAGTATCGCCGACAATAATTCGACTATGGCCCAGGCTGGGTTTGGTCCGAAACTCGTGTGACTGGCTTCGCATACATTTTTTGAGAGGAAGCGGTAGTTGGACTACCGCTCGGGTACAATTTCTTCCGAATTTTGGCCAGCGGGTTCTTTTTTGGGTCTTGAGAGCGGAACAAAGTCCGTTTTGGATATTTGACTTGAAAATCGCTCAAAATTGGCTTGATTGTGACCTAAAAATGGACCGAGAAATGGGTTAATTGTGGGTGAAGGTTTGTGTATGCTTTGGCTTGAATGATGGCTTGTGATGGCTTAGGTTTGATCAGGGGTTAGATCAGGGCCTTGGCTAGGGTTAGGGTTTAAGCTGTGGTTAGGCTAGGGTTAGGGTTCAGGCTGGGATTAGGGTTTGGTTTGTTCAGATCAGGGTTGGTTTAGGATATGATCATGGTTCCTGGATTGTCTTAACTTTCTCAAGATGTTAGCCTGAGTGGGGTGTCTACATAACTATAGTGATGTAATTGATAATCTAATTGTTTTAGAATACTATTAGTGGGTAATGTGCCCAAAAGAGTAATAGGCTAGTAACACACATGTTACACATAGAGGTGTAAATGAACTAAGATGGCTCAGTTCGCTCGCTTGACTCAAAAAGGCTCGATTCAACTCAGTTCGAAGTTGAGTTCGAGCCAAGTCGAGCTGATTTTTTGAGCTCAAAAATGAGTTCGCGCCGAGTTCGAGCTGGCTCGAGCTCAACTCGACTTGGATCGAACCCAGCTCGAATCAAACTCGGATCGAACCAATTCGGTGACTTGGTTACTTTGATATTGATGTTGCTCACCAAGTGTTTGATGAAATGATCTAAAGAAGTGTGGCCGGTGGCAGGGAAGGTAAGTATATGAAACCAATGCCTTTTTGTTTTCTTGATTTTTATGTTGCTGAGAAGGTGTTTGATAAAATATCTATAAATTCATTGCTGCTATCTCAAAGACAATGAGATTTTGAAGGTACAATCCAAGTGTTTGTAAAAATACTGCAATGACGAACTCGGCTAGAACTAGCTCGAGTTACTGACCGAACCGAGCTGAGCTGGCGAGTCAGGCTTATGGACTGAGTTGAGCTGAGTTCAAGCCGAGGTCAGCAAGTAGCCGAGTTGAGCCTAGCTAAGGCCAGCTCGACTCGGTTTGACCTGATGTACACCCCTAGTTACACATGCAACTCTTGGAATGATTTTAGACGTAATCCAAGCAGTCACTGATTTCAAACCCCTACTTTGAGGGATTTGAAGCCCATGGATTTGAAACCCCCCATTACTTTATGGGCCAAACAGTAGGGATTAGAAATTCCCTTAGATCCCCCAATTCCATGGTGCCAAACTATCCTTAAGGCTAATTTTTATGTTTCCCTTCATCCATGTTGATAACTGATGGATGGCTTAGATGGCATATTTCGGGAAGTAAATTGGCTACTTATTTAAGTGTACCGGGTAAACTCTGTGAAGCCTACTATGGATGTATGTGTCTTATCCACGCCATCCATCTGTTTGTACAAATCATTCCATGGCATGATTACAATATTGAATCATATCCGAAGCTCAAGTGGACCCATTCATTGGAAACAATGGAATAATGATGTCCACCTTTGAAACGTCCCTAGATCTCATAATGATGTTTATTTCACATCCAACCTGTTCATAAGGTCACACCAACTTGGATGAAGCGGAAACACAAATATCACCTTGATCCAAAACCTATGTGGCCCCAACATGTTTTCAACGGCAGGCATTTAATTCACATTGTTTACAGTGGAGTTGTCCACTTGAGCTTTTTATATTCTTCAATTTTAGCCTCATGCACTAAAATAAGCAGGTAAAACAGACGTACGCCATGGATCAAAGGCATAAATCACGGTGGGCCCCACAGAGTTTACTCACTACGTAGTCCGCTTCCATGTTTCGGATAAACATTGCAGTGGCGTCTGGGAAGATTTCAACGGTGGTATTTTTAAAGCCCATGTGGTCCACTTGAGCTTTTGATATGCTCATGTTTAGCCACGTGTTTTTAAAATAGCTGACGAAATAAATGGACGGAGTGACTAGCACATGCATTATTGTGGGCCCCACAGCAGGCAATCTCCGTCCGCCACACCTGATTGCTTTGGGCGGATCTGTTGTACCGTTGGGACGTCAATAAAAAAGACCAGGTGCGCCCCACATTGATTGGGTTTGACTCGACCACCGTCGTACAGGGAGAAGGGCAGGAAGAGGGAACGGGTAAAAACAATTGTGAGGGTGGGATGGTGGTAGGTAGGTGGGAAAGAGAGAGAGAGAGAACAAAAAAGAAAAAAAAGAAAAAAAAAGGGCCAAGCAATGCTTCTTCCACCACCCAAAACGTAGAGTTTGAGACTTCAAGGAAGCCTCCCTAACTTCCCAACCAAACTCAACTCCTCATCTCTCTCTCTCTCTCTCTCTCTCTCTCTCAAAGAAGGAGATATTCCTCCTCCCATAAAAAACCCTACTTTCTTCCATACCTCACCTTCTCCTTTCTTTCATCGCCATGGAAACTACTCTCTTTCTCACCTCAAAGCCTTCATTTCCATCTGCCGTCCGTCTCTCCAGCCCCGCATCGAGTCATCGCCTCTCATTTCAGCAGAAGAGGGGATTATCCGTGTCAGCCATCGAAAAGAACCTCAATAACAGCAGCGGCGGCGGCGGCGGCAGCGTGAAGAAAACGTCGGTTCCGAACACGAACTATGTGGTGCCGCTGGATACGTCGTCTTCCATGATCCGGCCGTTGGCGGAGATCCTCCGGGATCTTAACAAGAGAGTTCCCGACAAGATCATCAAGCCCGGCACCAGCTGCATCCCCTGGTACATTCTCGTGTTTGGTGATCTCATCTTTGTATTTTGTTGATTGATTGCTGATTGCTGCCTATAGATGCAAAGATGATATTGTTTTCTACAATGATAGAATGCAGCAATTCATGTGCTTGCACTTGGAAATTGGACAAACGGTGTTTGTGTGACTAAAATGGAACTGTTGAGATAGATGGGATCATACCTCTGAAATCGAATGATTGATTGGATGATGATCACCTCTGATTAATGGACATCTGTTTGTTGAAGTCGGACTGTTTCCCATTTTGTCATTTTAACTATCCATTAGATGTCCACCAATCATCAAGTTAGCACAGCAGTTCACTGTAATTGATTGTTTATGGGCTGCGTAAAGTGGGGCTGATGCAACCAAATGGCCACACAATTGATCAGATTTGAAGAATCGACTCGTATCCCACATGTGCATACAAGAAAAGGCCTAATTTCCTTTTTTAGCTTTTCTATAATTTAATTTTCTTTCATTTCTCCATGTTAGGAAATAATTAATCTTAGATTTTTCTTGCTTAAGTGCTTTCTTATTTTAGAGATTCTATGTTAGGAAATAAGTATTATTAGATTTTCTTATTTAAAGATTTTTTTTTTTTTTTTTTTTTTAAATAATTTTGGGATCTTGGCTAGCTAGGAATCTCATTTTTAGATTCCATAGATTATATTGAAGATTGTAAGCACTCGTTATAAAAAAGGCTTAGGCCTATGGAATAAGACACAGTTGAATGGTATTTTCTTTGATCAAATTCTCTTGTTTTTCTACAGTAGTTGTGGGCTGAACTGATCTATACTATAAGACTAGAGGACTATCGAGTTTTCTTACAGTCATTGCATTCTTTTCTCTTTGTGACCGGAACTTCAATCCGGTACGTTGTATCTTATTGCAATTGGTTTCTTCCTTGATCTAGTTGCATTAAATTGGTATTAGAGTGAGTCCTGCTCTTGGAAAATTGAAAGAAGGTAATTTCCTTATCTCAATTCTTCCCTTTCATCTTTCCCCTCACCCTCAATCATCATCGTCCATTTTCTTTTATTTATTTTTTCTTTTTTCCATTTCTCTTTTCCCTTTCTTCCCAAATCACTAAACCCTAAACCGTACCTTTGCCCTTTTTCCCAAACCCTTCAAACCCTAACCGTACCAAGTTTTTTTTTTTTTTAAGAGATCATATCAAACCCTAACAGCACCCATTTCTAACCCTACCAAATCCTAGTCCTGTTCCAACCCTTAATTCCCTTGCCCTTTTCTTCCTTCCTCCAAAACCTTTAGATTTAGAACTCAAGCCTAAAGTTTACCCTATATTCTTTCATGTTCTTTCTTAGAGATGTTGTGGATAGGAACATGTTCATATGCCTTGTACAATTATCCTTATTTAGACTCCCATGCCCTTCCATATCCATTGCATTATCCGATTTCCCTCGATGATCAAGATTGTCCTTCGATCTCTAATATAAGACTAGAGGACTGTTGAGTTTGTTCACAATCATTCATTGCATCTTTTCTCTTTGTGATTTGAACTTCAATCTGATATGTTGAATCTTATTGCCATTAGTTTCTTCTTTGATCTAGTTGCATTAGGGGCCTATGATTCGGACCGTTTAGTTCATGTTACATCTCTACCTGAATACCAAAGTTTTATCTCATCATTGCAAGCAATCTATTTAATCACTCAAAATGACAAAACTTGATGATGTAATCTGTTGTATTTGATGTCTTAAATCTAATTAGATTCTGCGCAGATTTTTTGTGCAACTGCGAAAGTGCGGGATTTGTTTCCAATTTCGTTTACGATCCTTTCCAATTTTGTTTGGGATTCTTCCTAAAACTATATATATGGCGGGATTGAGAGGTATTATTGTAAGGAATTCTTAGGGTTTCTAAAAGGATTCTAGGGTTTGCAAAGGGTATAGCAATAGTGAGATTTAAGCTTGTTTGAATCGGGTAAGTCTTTTCTTTTTGTAATTTCTGCTTTCATAGTGAAGATCTGTCGCTTTGTGTCGTGGTTTTTTCCCGAAAGAGTTTTTCACGTTAAATCTTTGTGTTCTCTTGTGTTTACTTGGTGCTCTTGGATTGCTATCCTAGATCCGTGTCTATGTGATTCTGCAGTCCATCTCTTGTGGTATCAGAGCTATCGTTGGGGCACAGATTTGAATCTGCAGGATAAACAATAATGGGAAAAACCAAGTTTGATATTGAGAAGTACTCAGACAAAAATAATTTTGAGTTATGGAAGATTAAGATGATTAGTCTATTAACTAAGCAAGGTAAAGTTAAGGCTCTTAAGGAGTGAAAATCGACTATGAAAGATGAAGAATGAGAGACTCTTGATAGTAATCCTTTAGCCTCTATCCTTTTATGTCTCACGGATGAGGTTCTCTATAATGTTTTGAGGGAGAAAACTACGGCTGAGTTATGGGCGAAGTTGGAGGATATTTATGCGAAAAATCCTCTAAAAATCGCCTACACTTGAAGCGTCAGTGATATAACTTTTAAGATGACAGAGGGTGGAGATCTGGATGCCCACATCAACAACTTTAATAAATTGGTTTGCAAATTGTTGGATATGGAGGAAGTAATCAAAGATAAGGAACAAGCATGTATGTTGCTGAATTCTCTTCTGGCATCGTATGAGTCATTTAAGGACGCGATGTACACAACAAATAAAACCTTGAGTGTCGACACCGTTATCTCAGCCCTTTAAGGGAAGGCCATAAGAAAGCCAAACGGCGACATGTGGATATCTTCCGATGCACTATATACGAGAGACATGAATTCTGAGCGAGGTACAAGATCTTCAAGACATAGATCCAAATCCAAGGGCAAGGGCAAAGGAAAACTAAAGTGCTAGAACTGTGGGATGACTGGACATATGAAGAAGGACTGTACCAATCCTAAAGCAAAGAAAGAAAATTCAACGGCTTCTTCCAAGTTGGCCAATGTTGTCACATTTGATGAGAAGACAAGTGGAGGTGATGTTCTGTTTGTGACTATGGTCGGACACTTGCATGACAATCTTAGAGATGAGTGGATCCTTGACACAAGAGCATCATATCACATGACTCCTCATCGGAGTTAGTTCGCCAGTTACGAGGAATGCGATGATGGACAGGTTTTTATGGGCAATGACAATGCCTTTAATGTTGTGGCTATTAGTACGGTGAGCATCAAGATGTTTGATGGGATGGAGCGTACCTTGACGGACGCCAGGCACGTTCCTTATATGAAGAAAAGTCTGATTTTTCTTGGTGCACTCGAGGCTATAGGTAGGGGTGGGCATCGAGCCGAGTCGAGTCGAGGTGGGCCAAGCTCAGCTCGGCTTGTCCATGATGTACTCGAGTTCGAGCTTGAGCTCAAGCTTGGCCTCGAGCTCAACATTAAAGCTTGGCTTGTTTGCCAAAGTTGTCAAGTCGAGTTCGAGCTCGAGCTTGTTGGGTGAGAGAATAATGGATTCTATTCTTGATCCTTCTCTATTGATGAAAAATTCAAAAATCTTAAGAGAATCAAAGCAAAACCCGATGAAAAAATCCAACAAAGCTTTAAATCGGATGAGGAAACCTGGTGGCGGTGGTCTGGGCGAGCGTGCTGCTAGCAGTGGATAGAGAAAGAGAAGAAAAGGAAAGGGAAAGGGGGTGCATGCGGTCGGGTAGAGACTCTAGGGTTTGTTTGTTTTATTTTTTTTAAGTTAAAATTTAAAACTTATATTAATATAATATATATAATATATTATATTTAATATATTTATTAATCGAGCCGAGTCGAGCTCGAGTTCAAGCTTCGAGTCGAGTCGAGTTCGAGTCGAGTTGAAATGCTCCCTGGTCGAACTTGGCTTGAACTCAACTCGAGCTTCAAATAATTAGCTTGGCTCAGCTTGAATCGGCCATTCAAGCCGAGTCAATCCGAGCTGACTCGAGCCGAGTTGAGCGAGTTTTTCGAGCTAGCTCGATTCATGAACAGCCCTAGCTATAGGGTGTAAGTTCACTGATATTAATGGTGTCCTTAAAGTTTTAAAAGGGGCACTCGTGATAATGAGAGCGCAAAGTCATGGTAACCTTTATAGGTTGATCGGGAGCACTTCAGTAGGTGAAGTGACAACCACTATTGCAGTTTCCACATCTCTACGTATGTGGCATGCTCGTCTGGGCCACACGAGCGAGCGGGGCATGAAGATACTAGCTGATCGTTATTTGATTCCAACTTTTAAGAATTTTGATTTAAATATATGCGAGCATTGTATATATGGTAAACAATCTAGATTATCTTATAAAACTGGAAAATATGTATGTAAGAGAATGTTTGATTATGTGCACTCTTACGTATGGGGGCCATCGCTAAAGGTTTCCATTGGGGGGTTGTCATGGTTTGTTTTATTCATTGACTACCACTCCAGGAAAGTTTGGGTTTACTTCATAAAACGTAAATTTGAAGTTTTCACCATATTCAAACAATGGAAGGCAATGGTGAAAAAGCAGTCAGGGCGAAATATGAAGGTTTTATGGACTAACAATGGCGGAGAATTTACTTCCACTTAATTTAATGAATATTGTAAGGATGAAAGGATCATTAAGTACAACAGTACGCTAGGTTGAAGGAATGAATCGGATTCTCTTGGAGAGGGCTCGATGCATGTTAAGTAATGCTGTGTTGGGCAAGGACCTATGAACAAAGGCTGTAAACACGGCCTGCTATTTGGCGAACCGGTCTCCTTCTACGACAATTGAATGTAAGATCCCAGAAAGTTCCCTATTCCCTAAGAATGATCAGGAGCAAAAGGAACCAGAAATGTTGATCGTGGACGTCTAGATTGGCACAGATGATACTCAGGCAGAGACTCATGCACAGACAAAGGTACAAGATTAGGTGGAGCAGCCACTTGTGAGAAGAAACCCACTGCGTGATCACAGGTTGCCGGTAAGATACAAGGATGACTCTAATATTGCACATGCGCTCGTTACAGATGAGGAAGACCTGTTTACTATTCAGGAGGCTTTCAGTGAGCCTGATGCAGAAAAGTGAAAGGCGACTATGGATGATGAGATGGACTCGTTGCACAAAAATCACACATGGGAGCTGGTGGAGCTTCTAATGGGCCGAAAAGCGATTGGATGCAAGTGGTTATTTGAAAGGAAATAGGACAGATACAAAGCAAGATTGGTAGCGAAGAGTTATGCTCAGGGAGAAGGAATAGACTTCACCGAGATATTCGCGCCGGTGGTTAAGCAGGTGTCTATTAGATTCGTGTTGGCACTGGTTCCCCAATACGATCTCGAGCTGGAACAGATGGATGTCAAGACTGCATTCTTGTGCGGGGAGTTGGAAGAACGAATCTACATGAAGCAACAAGAGGGCTACGAAATTAAAGGGGCAGAGAAAAAAGTTTGCAGATTAATGAGGTCGTTGTACGGCTTGAAACAGTTGCCTAGACAGTAATATAAAAAATTTGATTCTTTCTTGTTGAGTCAGAAATTTATTTGGAGTGAATACGATCACTGTGTCTATTATAAGACACTGAGTGATGACAAATTCATCATCCTAGTATTGTGTGTTGATGTTATGTTGATCGCCAGTCATGATATGTCTGAAATCAACGTACTGAAGACTCAATTATCAGGGACATTCGAGATGAAAGATCTGAGGGCTGTAAAGAGGTTTCTCAGCATAGATATTCATAGAGACAGGAAGAGGAGCAGACTTTGGTTATCACAGGTAGAATACCTTGAAAAGGTGCTAATCAAGTTTGGGATGGACCAGGCAAAGCCAGTGAGCGTTCCCCACGTGACTCACTTCAAGCTTTCCTCAAAACAATGTCTTAAGTCAAATGAGGAAAAACAGGTTATGTCTCATGTGCCTTATTCGAATGCGGTTGATAGTTTAATGTATGCCATGGTCTGTACGAGACCAGATATTTCACAGGCAGTCGGTTTTGTGAGCAGATACATGTCAAACCTCAGCAAGCAACATTGGGAAGCGATGAAATAGCTACTTCGATACATTCGAGGTAAAAAAACTACGTCTTAACTTTTGAGAAGACGGGCAAAGTTAGTAGGGTATATGGATTTAGACCATGCAAGCAGTGTGGATTCTAGAAAGTCAACTTTAGGATACTTGTTTGTACTAGCGGGTGGAGCAATTAGTTGGATGTTAAAGCTTCAGTCCGTGGTGACACTTTCCACAACTGAAGCAGAATATATGGCAGTGACGGAAGCGTTTAAGGAAGATGTTTGGTTAAGAGGCATAATAAATCAGTCGAGACATCAGCAAGAGGCCGTGCCGGTTAATTGTGGTAGCGAGAACGATATCAATTTGGCTAAAAATTCTGTTTATTACTCTCGTACTAAACACATTGATGTTCGTCACCATTTTATCTGAGAGGTGCTTGAGGAAGGAGGCATAACTCTGGAGAAGATTCACACTAGCGTGAATCCAGCAGACATGCTCACCAAGGTTGTTCCTACAAAGAAGTTCAAGTTCTGTGCAACTTCTCTTGGCTTGGCGATAGTGTAAAAGGAAGACGGAGTGTGCACGAGAATCATTGATGAAGCTATGATGCGAGGCAGAGATAAGAGAAGAGGACAAGGAGCTACGCGTTTGAAGATTGAAAACATGGTGGAGATTGCTGTATTTTATGTCTTAAATCTAATTAGATTCTGTGCAGATTTTTCGCACAACTGCTAAAGTGCGGGATTTGTTTTCGATTTATTTTATGATTATTTCCGATTTTGTTTGGGATTCTTTCTAAAACTATATATATGGGTATAAACGGGATTGAGAGGTATTATTTTAAGGGATTCTAAGGCTTTCTAAAAGGGTTCTAGGGTTTGCAAAGGGTGTAGCAAGGGTGAGATTCAAGCTTGTTTGAATTGGTAAGTCTTTTCTCTTTGTAATTTCTGCTTTCATAGTGAAGATCTATCGCTTTGTGTTGTGGTTTTTTCCTGAAAGAGTTTTTCAAGTTAAATCATTGTGTTCTCTTGTGTTTGCTTGGTGCTCTTGGATTGCTATCCTAGATCCATTTCTGTGTGATTCTGCAGTCCAAAACCCAACATAATCTAGCATTCACGATGATAAGTAAAAATATTCCAAAAGAAAGAAAGAATGAATGAAAGCAGTAGTTGCTTTCTTGTCATGCACTCTACACTAACCTCTAAAAAGGTGCATTTGGATGCTAGATTGAATTGATTATTTGTTTAATATAACGAGGTATGAACCATGCAAATTTATTAAAAGAAACAACCAAATTACAATTTCCTTCGTAGTCACTCATATTGAGAGCATGGGCTTCATAATGCAATTAAATTATTTTTACTTGGACTTGTAAGGAAAATCACTGCAATTTGAGGTAAACTTCGCCATTGTGAATACTAGGAAACATCATTCACTTTGTTATTTCCTCTTGAATAAATTCATTCACAATCCAATCACTCATGCTTCTAACCACAACCAATGCATTCCTTGAAAAAGCTCCGTAAGAAGGAAATCACAATTTGATTCTTTCCACCGTAGTAGATAAACAAAATGTAGTTATACATGATCCTTCTGAGTAGATGTTGCTTTGAACCACACTTTGGACATGTGCTCCTGTTCTTGTTCTCTGCCTGTTTATACTTGGAAAACATTTTGAAACAGACTCTTCCCCGCTCTCGCACCTAGATCTGTTGGGGCTTTGCTTCAAGCTTTGTGCAACTATAGACAAAGCAGTTTGATATGGAATACAAATGCTGCCTAACAGAAATGAAGCAAAACTGGCTATTGTATGTTGCGGCATCAAGAATTAACATAATCACCCTCTGCAAGAGGAAGGGGGTGTTTCAGAAGGTAAATGCACCAGTACTGAAAAGGGAAGAAGAGTGTGCCATAGGAGGGAGTCATATTACAGTTGTAAAAGAGGGTGGGGCATTGGAATTGAATCGATTCTTAGAGGGTGGAGGTTCCTTTTATTTTATTTTTTTGCATCTTGTTTGGAAGTGATGTTTTTATGTTCTGAACATATAGTGCTGATGTTGGATGTAATCCTACAATAAAATGGAATTACATGTAGAACTATCTATTTCAATTCTCTACTTTCTTGGTTTTTTTTTTTTTTTTTAAATTTCACTTGATTAAGGAAAAAAAAAACTACCAAGTGCTGATATTGGCAATAATTTCACTTGTATTGAGCAGATGCATGATGCTTAATCATTCTCAGTTTTGTTTTAACAAATGTAGATGCAAAGATTCCATTTCTTTTATCAGATTTTCTTCCTTGAATAATCTAACTTGAGTTGTGTTGTGGTGGTTCTAAATAATCTAACTTGAGTTGTGTTGGTAATTCTGTAGGTACCATGCCAACCGCATGTTGAGCTTCTACGCCCCAGGTGATCATATTTTTCTGTCATCCAGTGAATTTTCTCCAATCGTTTGATCCAGTTCTTTTTTATTTTTATTTTTATTTTTATTTTATGAATGACAAGGTTTTATTAAAGGTCTGTTTGGACTTACTGAAATGTAAATTGAAGAAACATCATTTTCATGAAAATGGCATTTTTATTCTTGGTTTCTGTAAATTTCTTGGAACTCCATCTCCATTTCATTCTCAATTCCTAGAAAATACCTATTTTTCATTTGCTTGCGAATACTTAAGAAACGTTATTTCAAGAAATTGAAGGAAATGAGAGGAAATGACCCTCTCTCTTTACGAAGTGCCTCACTTGGCAGTCACATGTGCCACCACCCATCTTGTAAGTGCCCTGTGTGTACAACCATCCATCTTCAAGCACCCCACATGGGCCAATGTGCCACGTGCAACTTGTGCCACCATTCATCTCAAAGCTGTTATCTCAAAGCTGTTATACAAGGGTCAATGTGCCACATGCCCAACATGTGCCACCATTCATCTCAAAGTTATTATATAGGCATCAATGTGCCACATGCACAACATGTGCCACCGCCATCTTTTAGCCCCCCACATGTCAATGCGCCATGTGTAGCATTTTCCATCCTCATCTTCAAACGCCCCACACGTGCCATTGTGCCACATGTGCCGCATGCTTGCCATCCATCTTTAAGCACCTCACACGCGTGACATGAACCGCTAACCATCTTCAAGTTCCCTGTGGAAACGTCCATCCCCAGGTGCTCCACATGTGCCACTATCCCCTTAAAGGACCATACATGCGCGAGATGTGCCACCGTGATGTAGGACGGATAGTCTAACCCTAGAATGATGTTATGGAATTGAATAATGGATTAATCAAAGCAATCAAAACACAAAATATAACTACTCTATCACAAACTTAAAGAATCCAAGTAACAAAACATGTTCCAGTTCAAAACCGTAGACAATCCCTCAATGCAGATCTAACAAAATATGAATCGATTAGGAACTATTGAAGGTAGAACTTCCATTGAGCATAGGGATTACTTTTGATTCAAAGGGAATCACTTGTCCTCGTTAGGGTTTTGGCGGGTTAGGGTTAAATTTGAAGATTAGGAAATTGGAAAAATTGGATTAGGTTTTTGGGAGTAGAGAAGCTAGGATTTAGGGATTAGAGTTTTGAGATTCGAGAGATTTTGGGTTAGGGTTTTATGATTCGGGAAGCTAGGATTTGGGGATTAGGGTTTTGGGAATCTAGGTTCTAGGTTAGGGTTATGGGATTTAAGGGAAAACGATGAAAGATCAAAGAAGGAATGTTCTAGTTGTAACATCCCGAATTTTCACAGCCAGAGTTTGTACTTGTGCCCGAGAAAATCGGGTGTTAATAATGTATAAATTGGATGCTTTAAAAATCGTACTTTTTTTTTTTCATTTGGATCACATCCAGATACATTCATGAAGGTATCTTTCACGAGAATAAAATCGACTGTATTGATTATTTTATCAGAGTAAAAGAATAATTAAATGCTCTCTCAATAAGAGCTTATTACATTTATCGAGTTCGTAGCGGAAGTATAAAACTAAATTATAAAATTATCTTCTTATTCTTTCAGCATAATCTTTCATGGGGAGATTGTCCTCTAGGTCTTTAATCTGTACGGTTGGAGAGGGTCAAAGGCTTACTCATAGTGATGGTTATCCTTTAAGATTAACAATAATTCAAGAGGTTCATAAAAGTAATGTAAGGGTTCTGATACGTCCCGTACTCCACTAATACGAGGGTATCAATATGCGCAGATAACCTACATGAGATGCATGCCTAGCAAAGCGTGTGCGGCTCATCATACATAACGATCATTACAATGTGGAATATGATTCATAGAAAATCCGAATCGCCTCACATTCTCACACTACAGAGATATATCGGCATGTCCGACGCTACCGTGGATTTACGTTAACACCTCAAGGCGCACAACACATGAGTCAGATGAATTACATGACACGATTTGTTCAGGGAGCGATTACTTGCGAAATCCAATCACGGAAGTGATGACACTGCATTTGCAAATTACACATCGATTTGTGCACCACTACCCAAAACTCATGGAATTACGTGACGATCAAGAGGGTCTTTACCCAGAACACATTACGTCAATGTTAAAATAGTTGAATCACTAGTTGTGATACCTCTTAACACATCACTTGCACTTATAGAGAACATAAGCCGAATCATGGGAGTTTTGAAATATCAAGACACATGCCTAAGCCTTAAAGGTATATAGCACGAAGGCTAGTAAAGTAAAGAAGAGAATAGCAATGGCTAACTCACAAAGAGGGAGTGACAATGGTCACCTCAATAAAAGGAAAGTAGCAATGGCTAACTCAACAAATAGAAGAGTGACAAAGACCAACTCAATATTAAGGAGTGTGGCAATGACTAACTTAATAAATTAATAAAGGCAAGGGCAAGGCTTGTATCCATGACCTCACATAAATTCATAAAGATCACTTGTAATTAACATTATACTGTAACCTAAAATGGCAAATAATTGATGATAAACCATATAATTGCACGGAGAATTCACAATAACACGAAGGCATGTAAAAGGCAAGATAAATATAACAACTTAAATTAATGTAAGCTCAAAAGATAAAAACCCTTACCTTTCGTTGCCTGATCGCTTACTACCAAAGTTAAATGTCTGAATATACACTTTAAGATCCAATCGTATCCTAATTCATACGGTTAAGAATAAGTTAGATTCCGGGCTATGGTAGTGTTGTATTAGGTATGATTAGATTGATTCCAAAGGGAGACCTTGGTTAAGGTCTGATCTAGACGTGCCATATGATATGATAGTTAGATAATCCTCAATATCTGTATCTAGGAACTTAAGTGTATTCTTTCACTGAGTTGACTCGATTCGACCGAATGGAGTAATTTTGTGTCTTGCTGTTGAAAAAGGAAAAGAAAGAAATTCTAGGAAAGAAAGAAGGATAGAAGGAGGGATACATAATCTTACCTAAGATATGGATCTAATCCTTTGGAATTTGAATATGTAATTCCTTGACCAGACCTATATCTTGCTGGAAAGCCAATGGTGCATGGTGCTTCTTCTCTCTCTCTCTCTCTCTCTCTCTCTCTCTCTCTCGTGTCGTTGTGGACGCCTTCCAACAGCAGAGTTTTGGCATTTACTTCTTTCCCTGTTCGCCTTTCTTGCTTCTCTTCCTCTCCTCTTGCTTTGTTTTCTTTTCTCTTTCTTCCACCGTCGGACGAAGTGGTCTCTTATAGGCGTAAGAGTATCTAGATCCTTTTTGCGTATCCTTACGCGAATTGTTGCGAAATCAAAGAGACGGGCGTATTCTCTTATGCAGTCCTCGTTTTCCTGCGCAACATGGATCTGGACAGCATAGTGGCCCACGGTTCTCCTCCATTTTCTTTTGTCGACGTGGGAGGAGTCGAAATCTAGATTTCTATGGTTTGAACGATTCAAATTGATGGAAGTATGAGATGGTGGTCGGTAGAGGAAGGTTTTCTTACGCAGTTTGCGGCCTAACAGATCTTGGCGTCTTGGATTGGGATCTTGGCGTTGTGAGGAGCTTTTCTGACTTCTCTGTTGATTGAGATAGAGTCGGATCTATCTTCTGTGGAGTTTAAACGGTTCGGATCTACTAGAGGATTCGAAACCGAAAGTTTTTTGGCAGGGAAGTCTCTCTCTCAAATCCGTTTTTATCACCATTGTTATAGCATGCGGAGGAATGCCACTTTGGTTTGATTGTACGACACCGGTGGGTCCATTTACGATGATTTCTTGAGAAATCCACTCCCTTCACCGTCTTCGCAGGGTCGTGTTAGGCCATGGGCCAAAATATAGGACAAATCCAAGTCTTATGTGGGCCACACACTGTAGAAACGTGTGAGTTTTACTCACGTTAAAAAAATCAACATGAAAGTGAAAAAGAGACACTGCTTGTATATAAATTCTAAGCTTGTAATTACAATCTTGCCATTCTCCATTGTCATGACTTGCGTCATCCGTTTCTCCTAATTGCACCGTTCAAATGAGACGAAATTTCACCACTAATCGTTATTTTTCAAGTTCTCTCAACCAGTTAAGTTTGGGCCCTGATCTCCCAAGGATGACAAAGATGCTCTTTTCATGGCTAACTCACTCCGTAATCCAAAATAGCATTTGTGCACATTTAATTGACAAATTAATAGGTAGTTTGAACCTATACCTTAAGATCTTTATGATGACCGGTTTATTATGATATTTGCATAGCTAGTTTGGTAGATCCAATTATGATGGACTGTCATATGACATATTAAAAATAAGGGAACTTAATGGTTAACACTCTGACCATGTATGTAGGTGGATGTATGGTCAGTTTCGTAAATGGATTTGTCATAAAGTGGGTTTCTGGAGTGATTAGGGGTAGGACATGTATACCGTTAGATTCAAGTGATTTGTTCACATGTGTAAGTTTCTTATATTGTAATTCTAATGACAGGTTAAGTATATTTGTATGGAGTGAACAAGATGAATGGATCGAAATCTTGATCTGATTAGTGAACGGACGGATGTAGAGGTCAAGTAGCTTGTTTATTATGGTCTAAGGGATGAAATTCGACGTGTATGATTAATTTATAATAATTAGGCCTGATATAAAATTTTACATGAAACGGATCATGAGAACCATGTGATTTGGAATTCAGGGGTATAAGTTGATGACATTTTCATAATTATTGTTGATCTAAGAGTTTTGTGAAATCTAATTGTTCTACATGGTTATATGCCCATTTCTAAACAACTCTTACAAAAGAACTTACATCTAGATCATTATGGATAAAGAGTTATTCACTGATTTAGTTAAAGGAAGGTACATATATCAAACCACAGGATCAACAGTCGGATGACTTGATTTATGGATGAAAATCATTCTTAACAGTCAGATTCATGTTGAAGAATATATGTAGGGTTAGGATACTTAGATTGACATCGTGGATCGTGCACATGTATATATTAGGTTAGATTTCATGGTAACACTCGAGAACTTTCAATACTCGGGTATTGAAAAGTTGGTGTGTTACAATTTATCTCCCTTAAACAAAATTTTGTCCCTGAAATTTATTTATTTGTTCTATTTACACTGATCCATTATGTTTAATTTCACTATATTCTTCATGAGGTAGATGTATATGTCTAGGTGTGCGTGTAATTGGCTACATAGAAATTGAGACGTTACAATCTACCCCTCTTAAATAAAAATCTTGACCCCAAGATTTGGTAATTGGGTTAAACCGCTTGTGCTTTACTTGAATATGGTTCTGTAAATCTATGGTCTCAATCATTCTAAATCCTTGGGGAATACCATGAAATTTTCGAGGTAAGATTACATGGTTCGGGGGGTGTTTCACTCTTGTGAGCTGTATAAAAACTAGTTGTCTAACAACAATTTCTACTGTTGGATTTTTATGGAATTAAATGTGCACAAATGCTATTTTGGATTACGGAGTGGGTTAGCCATAAAAAGAGCATCTTTGTAATCCTTGGGAGATTAGGGCCCAAACTTAACTGGTCGAGAGATATTGAAAAATAACGATTAGTGGTGAAATTTCGTCTCATTTGGATGGTGCAATTAGGAGGAACGGATGACGCAGGTTGTGACAATGGAGAATGACAAGATTGTAATTACAAGCTTAGAATTTATATACAAGCAGCGTCCGTTTTTCACTTTCACGTTGAATTTTTTTAACGTGAGTGAAACTCACGTTTTTGCAGCGTGTGGCCCACATAAGACTTGGATCCGTCCTATATTTTGGCCCATGGCCTAACACGACCCTACGAAGACAGTGAAGGGAGTGAATTTCTCAAGAAATCATCGCAAGTGGACCCACTGGTGCCATAGCATTCCTCCGCATGCTATAACAGTGGCGATAAAAACGGCTTGTTTGAATTCAAGGTAAACTAAGGGGAGCGTTCAGTTTATTTCGACATGTTTGCACTTGTTTGGGAAGTGGAGGATGCTGCGGCAAACTGTTTGCCTTTGCATTTCCCTCCTCAACATGGGAGTACCCACATTTTCTTAAAAAAATCAAATGCAGGGACAAGAGTTTGCCTATAATGTGATGTTTTAAATGGCATTTTTGGAGGGGAAAAAAGGTTTCCCTTTGTGAGATTGCAATCCCAACAGTTTTAAATGCAAAAGAAAATCATTTTTCTAAAACTTCTCTTTTGTAAAATAAATGGGTGCAAGGTTTGCTTCCCCTAGTGTTGATGTCAGTTTACCTCCTTATGTCACGTTTTTGTCCCCTTGTTTACATTCAATCCGGCTAGGCCCTAAATGGGAGTGAAGGTATTTATTTGTTTCTAAATATGGGAAGATAGTTGAAGCTGTCATATCGAAGGATAGATCATTTGAAAGAAAAGCAGGCCTTGGATTTGTAAGGTACAATTACTAACATGGAGTTGAAAATTTGATTGTTGTGCTCAACGGCAATAGGTGTGCAATAAGTTTTTGTTTGTGCATTTTGTGAAGTGTGGAATGAACAATAAGGTGAAAAGTACGGAAGCAGAGTTGGAGGCATTGGCTGTGATATATCAAATGGGTAATTGTCCAATTAGGTCGAGGGAGCTTGTATACTAGCCCATCCGCCTTATGGGTAAAATCACAACCCCCCAGGTATTGGATGGGTGAAATAAATGTTGATGGCTCCGCCAAGGGGGGACCCAAGAGACAAAAATGTGGAAATTTGTGCACTCACTTGGACTGCTCTTTCTTTGCATTTGCTGAATCTATACTTTGTAGAACAAGCCATTTTGTTGAGATCCAAGCTCTATATACTGGCTTGCAAGTGGTGATGAGGCTAGAAATGTGAAACCTGCGTATTGAAGGTGACTCCGCTAACACGGTTTGTGCCACCCAAAGGCCTGGTGCGGCCCTTCAACAATTTTTGGAGCTATTAGCCTTAATCCTTCACTGGTAGATATCTGATGTATATAGGGAGGGTAACATGGCAGCTGACTTGCTTTCCAATGCCCACCCAGCTTGTTGGTCAGAGTGGATTGTTGACCTCGTGTTTTTTGCATCACACTCTTCACCCAACCCTCTTTTGTATGTTCTTGTCCTTCCTGGACTTTGGCCTGTTTTTGGTGGATCATTCACTGGTATGGTGACCCAACAATTTGAAGTAAATGAATGATTCCTGGATGTGCTCAGCATGGTGCATTATAGATGTGTTTTCCATGGTACATGGGAGATCATTTTAGTGTCATTTGGCTTTCAGCTGAGAAGTTCGGTGGGAGCTGATACTTACTAAGTTGAAATCAAATTGTGCCCATCTCTATTTTAAAGACTCTAGAGGGGTGATCCTCTCTACTTTGTTCTTTTATTGACGACCTTAGCTTGTTGCTTAGTGGTGACTTTGGAATGAGGCCTGTTGAAGGTTTTACTGTTGGAGATCTTGAGTTAATGATATCTGTCTATTTTGATCAGAAATGTGCCGTGGAGATTGGAATATCTATATTCGATAATAACAAAAGAAGTTCGAACAAAGAATACTCATCATCAATTATTTCGTTAATATGGATTCTTATTACATTCCTTATATTGCCCTTGATTATAAAGCAAAGTACAATTATGAGATTTTAAAATAATGTAATTGAAAATAGTCTTGCATTAATTTCGATAGCATTTTGGCTTGTGGAGTGTCTGTCGCAATGATAGGAAGGTTATGTGGGTTTGGAACCCTTGCTTTGCGCCAATGCGCAAGCCGAAAGATCGAATTAATACTCCATATGCATAATAATGCGAGCATCCATGATGAAACCGCATAAAATGCGCAGCGTATTGGCCTTGCCGATCCTCTGTTGCGTGGTCGCGCAGGTTTGTTGTTGCTGACTTCGCTTCATCTTCTTCCGACGCCACGAGCCGCTTGATACCTAAAGTCTGCAACTCTTTAACTCCTAAAGCTCTCGAATATTTTTTCAATGTCCAAATGAGAAGGGTGGAGAGGTATTTTTAGGCATTCGTACGTGTGAAACCCCGAATTTGTGCAACAACTTGTTGCGCTGGCACTAGTGTTTGAAATATCGATACTATCGGCCGATATTATGGTTATCACACTGCTGCAAGACGATACACTCGCGATAACCCCCGGAAGATACCAAAAAACCCAAAATCCAGATATCGGCCGATATATCGTCGATATTGCACGATATTTGGACGATATTGCGTGATTTCCTCTCCATTATCGTCGGACATCGACGTCATCATCCGAAAAAATCGGGAAAAAAAATAGAGGGTGGATTTTGGTACCTGTAGAAGAGATCGCCATGATCGGAAGCTTCCATTTGGTGGGCCATTTGAATTGAAGCGTCATTCCTAGGTTACTGCAAATAAAATCTCCGATTTTGGAGAGAAATCTGGAGACATCCTCGCCGATTTGGGAGAAATTTTAGGGTTCTGGAAGCCAGAACCCTCTCTGCTTAAAAAGTAAAGGTCGTTTGAGCCTTTTTTTTGGGATGCGGATTAGCTACTGACAAGTTGAGTAGCGAGATCGCTACTGAAGTGACATCACCAAGTTACGTGGGTCCCACCATGATGAATGTGTTATATCCACACCGTCCATCCATTTGGAGATATCATTTTAGGACATGAGTCAAATAACGAGGCAGAAAAAAAAATCTATAATGGACCCCACTACAGAAAACAGTGGAGAAAGTGACATCCACCGTTGAAACCTTCCCAAGGTCCACCGTGATGTTTATTTGAGATCCAACCCGTTAATAAGTTAAAAAAGACATTATAAAAGGGAAAAAAATATATATCAGCTTAATCGAAAACTTTTGTGGCCCTCGAAAGTTTTTAATGGTGGGCGTCACTCTCTCTACTGCTTTCTGTGGTGGGGTCCATTGGAGCTTTGAATCTTAGTCATTCTCAGGCTCATGGCATAAAATGTTCTCTCCAAATGGATGGACGGTGTGAATACAAAACATACATCATGGTGGGGCCCATGGAACGTGGTGACGTCAATTCAGTAGCTACTCAACCTGTCAGTGGGTAATCCGCGCCCCTTTTTTTTTTTTTTTCGAAATCGAGTACCGCGCACACCATGAGTTGTGTGTTGACGTCACCAAGTTCTGTGGGTCCCATCGTGAGGTACTTGTTATATCCAGACTGTTCATCCATCTGGCGTGCTCTTCGTAAGGCTTGAGCCAAAAAAAAGACAGATCCAAAGATCAACTAGACCACACTGCAAACAACAGTGGTAGGTTGAACGTCTACCATTGAAACCCTTTTGGGGGTCACGGAAGTTTTGGATAATATGATATTTAGTTTTCCTCTTCATCCAGGTCTGTGTGACCTAATTAACAGATTGGATGGAAAATAAACATTATGGTGGGCCCTACGAATGTATTAATGGTGAGAATCAATCCCCCACTGCTATTTGTAGTGTGGCCCACTTGAGCTTTGGATATGACTCATTTTTGGGTTCATGATCTAAAATGATCTCTCCAAATGCATGAACGGTGTAGATATAATAAATACATTGTTATGGGGCCATGTAATTTGAAATATTTGTACAACTTTAGCCCGAGGAGTGTCAGTGCAGGAAAAGGATTTCCTGCCAAAGCCTTCTGCAGGAAGTTCCTACGCTTGAAACCTTAGTGGGGCCTACCATCAATGTTTGTGAGGAATCCACTCCGTCCATCCGTTTTGTGAGATCATTTTAGGACATGGAATAAAAAATGAGTAGGATCTAATACTCAAGTGTGCCAAAAATGTGAGGATTGAACATCCACACTTGAAATATTCGTGGGGCCATATAAGTTTTGAATCAAACTAATATTTGTATTTTCAATTCATCCGTGTAGGAATAATGTTATGAATGGTATGGATGGCATGTTAACGTCACTGTCAACCCAGGGAGGTTTCAACGGTAGAAATTTTCCTACCCACCTTTTCCTTTAGTGTAGTCCACTTTAGTCTTGGATCCTGCTCATTTTTGCTCTCAAGTGCTAAAATGATCTCAAAAAACAAATGAGCGAGGTGGATTTTTTACAAACATCACAGTGGGCCCCACCTAGGTTTTGAGCGAAGGAACTTGGCAGGAAATCTGCATACGATCAGCGCCCTACCCCCAGTATGGTGGGAAGTGGATCCCCTAGTGAGCAGTGTACTTTGTAAACTTTGTGGGCCCACTATAATTCATGTATTTTATCCACTCTGTCCATCCATTTTACCAGATAAATTTATGATTTGAATTAAGAGACAAAACTATTATTAGCTTGATCCAAAACTTTTGTGGCCCACTAATGGTCAATCACCATTGTTTCCTATGGTATGGTCTACCTAATTATTGGATCTGTTTTATCTTTTGGATAATGTCCTAAAATGATATGGAAAAACAGATGGACGGGGTTGATACTGAATATAGTTGTCGTAGTTCAATTGGACAACGCATAGCTTAGGACCCTATACAAAGGAAATCTATTATGTACACTTCTTTTTTAAAACTTTATGATTTGAAAGTGTGTATTAAGGGCCTTTTTAACAATCCCCAAAGTTTCATTAAAAAATTCAACCATTTTCCCAATGTTTCCCCATGTTTCCCAAAAAGTGCGATAAACTATGCGATACAAACGATATATCCAGTGCGATAACCGATACGTATCTGTATCCCAAGGGTGCAATACATTGTGCGATACCGATATTTCGAACACGAGCTGGCACATCATCCTTCTCTATTGTGTGGTCGCGCAAGTGATTTGTGCGAGATGAACCTTGTGCGATTGTGCTACTGGTCTCCCGCTCTTGCCCTGCTTCCTTTCTCCTTTGCTATCAAATACCCCGTTTCCATCTTCTTTCTTTGATTGCGCGGTTGTGCAACACACTTTTATTGCGCAACCACGCAACACAGTGTCTTTGTGCGAATGCGCTATTGATTTTTTTTTTTTTTTAATTATTTTTTTATGCTCCAACAGTCCTCCAATTTGCAATTGACATTGTTATACTTTGTGGCACATCCTTTAAGATGCCTAGAGGCATTTTGCAAGCTTATAGTTAATGTTACAATGAGCAATCACTAAAGTTGCGGCTATTGATGGTGATGTTCAAGGAATGCAATTTGATGTAGTGCAAGAAATAATCTCTTTTAGATTTTTTGGCCTCTTATTACAAATAATGGGTCAATCAATGTTAATGTGGGACCTGTTGGGTCAAGAATTATGTGCATAAAAACTTCTCTATCCAATCCCTTGCTGTATCATCCCTTGCTCTATAAAATTTTGACACAAGTCAATGGAGACTTACAAAGTGAGCTTTCTTTAAGGAGAGGATGGGTTTCAAATTCCACCTTAAAAGTTGGAAATAATTCCCAAAATTGAGAAGGACAAGATTTATTGATATGAGAATGGGTAAGAAAAAGGGATTGGACCTTATAAGTGAATGGTGATAGAGATTTAAAGGCGACAATTTTCTCAGAAGTCCTTTTGCCACAAAATATTGTGATGGATTTCAATTGTAAGTCAAGAAGGGCAATGTCTTGTATTTAGAATACGTAGAAAATTTGGGAATTTGTTCAACAGAGATGGTAGGATTAAAATTGTATGGATGTGTTCCAGGGGGGGATCCAATAACACAAGTTCATGCTTCTAGTCACCCTAATGCCTCATTTCTTTCCGCAAGGGACATGAATCACTCCCCAATTTCACTTTCTTGCCATCAATGTTTTCAGTATCAGTATCGATGCATGTATTGCAATAGGATACCGAAAACATATTAGCATCGCATGGGAAATATTACATGTATCGGGGAATGTATATCTCTCTAAGAGAAACATTGGTAAAAAATTGGTGGAGTTTTCCAATGAAACTTCATAAGATGTTAAAAGAGACATGAATTACATGATTAGACACTTATAATTCAAAACATTATAGAAAATAAGGATACATAATAAGTTTCCTTTGTATAAGGTCCTAAACTATCTGTTGTCTGACAAAAATGATGCAATTATATAAAAAAGAGTTCATATAATTCATAAATTGTACAATATAAGTAGTAATACACAATAGTATACATCCCAAAACCAAAAGATAAAAAAAGAAAAGAAAAGAAAAGAAAAGTAAAAGAAGAAGCAAAAAACACTTTTGTGCCAATACATCCCACCAAGAGACTCACCTAAAAAAACCTTCAGAAAAATGAGTTCTTTTATTAATCTTGTTTTGATTTATTATTATTATTATTATTTTTTGGTTTTTTCACCTTCCTCGTGCTACCTCGATATCATTCATATGTATCACACGCATCAACAATATCGGGAACTAGAGCTGTACATGAGCCGAGCTAGTTCGAAAAGCTCGCTTTGGCTTGGCTTGATTTAGCTCGGTTTGACTCAACTTGAATAATGACTCGAGGCGAGCAAAGCTTCTCATGACTTAGCTCGTTTGAAAACGAGCCGAGGTAGAGCAGAGTGGTGCTTGGCTCGGCTCGAGTATAATTTCAAATTATGTGTGTGTGTGTGAGAAAACCCTAAAGCTACCCGTTCGTCCCTTTCTTTCCCCTTCTCCTTTACAAGCTTGCCTCGCCCAGTCTCCTCTCTCTCTCTCTCTCTCTCTCTCTCTCTCTCTCTTCCTTCCCGCCCGACACGACTGAGAATGGAGGGTCTGCTCGACTCAGTCGCACCCGCCCTACTCTCTCTCTCCCTCCCCCCCCTTGTTGCACCTGCCCGACACGACCGAGAGTGGTTTGCCTGACTCAGCTGCCCCCTCACCCACCCGACTCTCTCTCTCTCCGATTCTCCATTTCTCAACCTGACACGACCGAGAGTGGCCTGCCTGACTTAGCCGCCCCCGCACCTGCCCGACTCTCTCTCTCTCTCTCTCTCTCTCTCTCTCTCTCTTCGTCCCATTCTCCATTTCTCAACCGACTTGACCAAGTTGTTCAACCCGCCTGTTCGCCTGTTTGAAGTTTGTCCTCATTCTTTCTCAACTCAATAGCAAAGTATACTTCTAATCTTTGATTTGATTTTATTTTTTGCTTTTTGATTTATGTAATTATTTGAAAATAGAAAAACACCAAACCTCAAAATTGAGATTTGGGGTTTTGATTTGCAAATTGGAAGGTTTAGGGATTGGGTTGGTGTTGGGTTGGGTCAGTTTGGGCTGGGTTGGGTCGGTTGGGTTAGGTGGGGGCTGGGCTTTGTAATATACTTTACTACTTACCACATACTTACCTTATCATTTGTCAAAATGAAAAAAATAAAAATACAAAGCTCGGCTCGACATAGCTCGCTCGGCCTGAACAATCAAGCCAAGTTGAGCTAGCGTTTTGAGCTCGAAGGTCGGGTCGAGCCGAGCCGAGCCGAGCCGAGCTTGAGCTAAGGTAGTCATGGGAACGAGCCAAGTCGAGTAGGACAAAGCTCGGCTTGATGTACAACTCTAACTTTATAAAGGAACCCTAATTTTATAATTCCTTGGTTGATATATATATATATATATATATATATATATATATATATATATATATATATATATATATAGTCTTTTGTTATCAAGTAATGTAGAACTCTATGTAAGTCTAAAAAGACTGGAAATCTATACTATCCTACCAATATTCACATTAGTACAACAATGTTTAATTACAACTCACAAGCATAATTGTGTTGAATGATTCCCAGGGAACATTAAAAGTTAGGTTTGTAGCCTAATTGGTATGCTTTATTATAATGGTTTTGCTAACGTCCTCAAACCTTTTAAATGACACACATAGTGACCTGTTGTCGATCTGAACTGTTCATTCATTCATAAAACTAT
Organism: Magnolia kwangsiensis; assembly: GCA_037074715.1. NCBI lineage: Eukaryota > Viridiplantae > Streptophyta > Magnoliopsida > Magnoliales > Magnoliaceae > Magnolia > Magnolia kwangsiensis. Next base: position 151,960,297 of record CM073573.1, on the reverse strand, counting down.
GAGCAAGCCATGGTGCAAAAATGATGTCAATCTGGTGATCCTGTGCTTCGAATCAATAGCATGAAAATGGATAGTTAAGATTGATTGGAGAAACAAAATAGGTCCAATCTTCATCTTGAAACATCTAGTAGAAAGATCCTACTTTGTATTTCATATGATTATAAAGTAACACTTTGATTTGATGATTCTAACCATGTGATTTGTTGCTTATAAAAAATGGATGGTTATAACAAATGGTCCCATTCAAAGCGTTAGGATCATCTGATTGGCGTGATTGTTGCACCATGGCTTGCTCCTAGTTGTTGAATGAATGAATGCTTTAGATCAATGATAGGTCACGCCGTGTGCCATTGAAAAGGTTTGGGGACGTTGCTAATGTCCCATGAAGGTTTAACAAAACCCTTATGATAAATTCTAGATAATTAATAGGTATTAAATCCAAAACCTGTGAAACTTTGGGAGAGAGTGATTGAGTAAAGACTCATCATGGGATTAAACTCATGGGCCATGCTATGAAACTTTGGGAGATAGTGATTGAGCAAAGAGTAAGGCCTAAGATGAATATATCACTTTTGGAGAAAGTGATTAGGCAAAGACTAAGGCATGAGACGAATATATTTGAAAATAAGTTTGGTTTCATGCTGGGTTCTACCATTGAAGCTATTTTCCTACTTGGACAACTGATGGGAAAATATAGGGAGAGCAGGAAGGATCTCCACATGATCTTTGTTGACTTAGAGAATGCATATAATAGGGTCCTTGGAGATATAATATGGTGGGTGTTGGGATAGAATGGAGTTTCAAGAGGATATATTTACATGATTAAGGATATGCATGAGGGAGCGGTAACAAATGTGAAGACCACTAGTGGAGAGATAAGTGGGTTCCCAATTATTGTAGGCTTGCCCTAGGGGTCGGCATTAAGCCCGCACCTTTTCACATTGGTTGTGGATGAGTTAATGAGGCATTTGTAGGAAGAGATCCCATGGTGTATGTTGTTTGCAAAGGACAATTTTGGTTGACATGACAAGGAAGGGCATACACATGGCTAGATTTGTGGAGGGGTGCTTTAGAATATAAAAGATTTAAAATTGGTCGGACTAAAAAAGAGTTTAAGAGTGCTTAGTAACAATAGGAGTGGAAACAAGGAATTAGTTAAGATTGCTAACCAAGAAGTTTCCTAGAATGACCACTTTCGATATCTTGGATTGACGATTAAGGAGAGTGGAGAGATCGAGAAGGATGTTGCCCTTAGAATCCAAGCTGGGTGGAAGAAATGGAGATGTGCCTCAAGAGTTTTATGCGATTGTTGTCTACCACTGAAAGGGAGACTTTATAGGATAACTATAAGACTAGTCATAGTTTATGGGACAAATTGTTGGGCAATTAAGGATCATTTTCATAGGATGAGTGTGGTTGAAAATAGGATGTTGAGATGGATGAATGGCAAGATGAGGAAGTATAGAATTAGAAATGGATGCATTTGAAGGAACTTGGGAGTAGCGCCGATAGCTAATAAGATGAGGAAACTTATGCCATAACTTCAATCACGAAGCTGAATTAATTGGGATAAGGCCAGTGTTTTAAGTATCGATGATATCAGCTGATATATCACACGATATAACCCGAAGCACACAAGTAGTGGGATGTATCTGGCATGTTTGATCCGGCGAGCATTTTTTATTCTTGATTAAAAAAAAATTCTTCTGTAAATCATGTTAAATCCATGTCAAATTATTACAAATCCATGATTTTTCATGCTTTGCATGAAAAATCATGGATTTGGGAGCTTCGATTTGGAGATTTGGAGGAGATGGGCCGAGTTGTGGATATATTTTTTTTCAATTTCTCGCAAATCGGTTGCAATGTGATCCATAGCTCAACTGGCAGACTGAGTGGAAATACCTCGTTTCAACACTTGAGGTCTTGGTATCGATCCCTAGCGGGGGTGGCTAACATGGAGTGTGTACTGACATGGGTGTGTACCAACAAGCTAACCCAAAAAAATTAAAAATAAAAATAATATGTGTCCAAACATAAAATCAAACATGTAACCTGATCTTGTGATTCTTCTTTTGCTTTTGAATGTATTGTTTGTGTTTTCACACGTCTTCTTACATTTATAAATTATATGAATAGACTTTGAATATACTTGCATTAATTCAGTTAAATAGCGCAGAGATCAGGGCCCCATACAAAGAAAACCTATTATGTGCACTTTTTTTTTTTACACACACTCACGCCGTAGTGGGATTTCACCGTCTATGGATACTCGAACCCTTGACTGGGTGTTGAAACTCCTGAGATTCTACCACCGGAGCAAGAGTAGTAATGTTTTGATTTATTGTATTGATGTATTTTTTTAACATTCACTGAAGTTTCATTGAAAAATTCGACCAATTTCCCAATGTTTTCCCATGTGTCCAACAAGAACGATACATTATACGATACAACCGATATATCCCATGTGATAACCGATGCGTGTCCATATCCCAAAGGTGCGATATGTAACGCGATACTGATATTTCGAACATTGGATAAGGTGTAGATGATGATGAGAGTTTTTGTGCTTTTTTGCGCTTATCTAATAAATTTTGTTCTCTCAAAAAAATGTTTATGATGAGAGAAAGTAGACTTTAGATGGTTTGTCATGTGCAATTGAGACCAAGAATTGCACCAGTTAGGAGTGAGCAGGTACAAGTTTAAGGCTTGAAAAGGGCAAAGGGGAAGGCCCAAAAGGATGTGGGTGGAGATACTAAGAAGAGACTTGGTGATCTGTCCTAACTCCTAACTGAAGTTATGGCTGGTGATAGAGTGGAATGGCAGAACAAGATTCGTGTGGCCAACCACAATTAATTGGGATTAGGCATAGATGACGACAGTGTTGATTTGGATTTCAAATGCTAAGACTTGGGAAGGAGTAGCCGGTTGTACTTTCCTTTGGAAGGATCCAAGTAGGGATGGGGCATACATTGCTGCCTACAGGATAACTAAAATTAATGCTGAATTGAACAACCTTATAATCTTCATTCGCTTTTATCTTGCAATGGAACTAATCCTTCTAATAATGTTGAATAATTTGTGCATCAATACTTGCGTCATTTGATCTTAGTCCATCTCTTCAGGTTGGTGTGGAGAAATACGTGATGTTATATTCTCAGACAATGGAAGTGTGACTGTGGTTTATCGTGTCACCATACGTGGTAGTGATGGAGAGGTACCCTCTTCTACTTCTCAATTTACTCACACAATCAATGCATTTGCTTCTATGTTTCTCTTTATCAGGATCGAAACAACTGATTTGAAACTTTGGCCTTCTAGTTACAAGCATCAAGTATCAAAATCTAATTTGAAATATAGACGGGACTCAAAAGTGCAATTTATCAGGTTTCAAGGATTAGACTTTGTTTTGATTTACAAATGATCTCTTTATAGATGTCCTATAGTTTGGCTCCCTTTGGTTGCACATCTAGTGAAACTACCAATAAATGTTTATCAGCCTACCTATTGCAGTTGAAGTTTCTATTACAATAAATATTGGAAAGTCTGTTGGATCATAAAATGATGGGTAAATGCAAGAAAAACCTCGTTCCGCTCTTCAAACAATAAAGCCAACAATCTGCATTGTGGACCTCTTCTTTTCTCTCCTAAACAGTTACCTTTCCCCTTTTGATGATTAATGAAATTCAATTTGAAACAAGAGAAACATCAAGGGTTGACGAACATATTGCAAACATAAAGATTTTCCTTTCTCGCATCATTTTTGTTGAATGAATTGGACATTTTCATTGACCTGTCTACAAACATAAGAAAATGAAATGTTTATCCTAGCAATTAAATCATTAATCTCATCAAAGATGAACAAGAGCCTCCATTGTTTGGTGTGCTTAACAATGCCCATGTAATCACATGGGTCACCCTCCATTATTAATTTTTCAAATAATGAATTAGATATATTATCTTCAGTCCTTCATAAAGTGATTTAACTTGGGTCATTGGAATCTCCCTGCCTACAGGGGCTGGAAAAAGTCAATCTAATTACCTTGATTATCCATAAACACTGAACCATCAAACTTAATTTTCAATATCCCAAAGGAAGACACCTCCACACGCGCACATTTATGTATAAAGTTGTTCTTCCTAATTAGCAACTAATTCTCAACCCCAATCTTGAAATTTGTTAAAGATTTTGCAATAGAGATTGGTCCTGCATCAGTGTGGTATTAGAACATGTTTTGAAAATCCTCCAAAACTTGAATTTTTTTTTTTTTTTTTTGCCTTATATGCTTTCCCTCAGTTCTTCTACCTGTTTCTGGGATTTAGATTTTCTTCTACCTATCAGCATATTTACAGCATTTGCCCCTGGCATTTTCTTGCTTCTATTTGACTATGCTAATAACAGTGTGATTCTTAGTCTCTGGTAAGAGATCTACAGCTGGTTGTCTTCTTCTACTTTGAGATGTAGACCACAGGACTTTCTGGATTCTGTTTTGCCCTGTGTCAGTTTGGGTATCCTTTGTAAATGTTTCTCCAGAAGGTTTAATTGCAGTTTCTTCTGTACCTGTTGAATACATGCTGAAAATTTCTTTACTGTTTCTCATTGTTTTTAATGGATAATCACAACTTTATTAGATACTATTGAAGCGAACAGCAGTCATACAACAAAGGCTACTGAAATATTGCCATCACAGTAAAAACAGAAATAAAACAACCCCCACCTTACCCCAATACAGAGGAATCAGCAAAAAAAAGAAGAAAAAAGGAACTCCCTAACAAAACCCATATCACCCGTGAAATAATATTTTCAGTATGGACGATATCGGCTGATATATCCCTTGTAATATCTTATATCCCTTGATATATCTTGTATCTCACCTGTGTGATACGAAAAGCACAGGTAGTGCTGATATATCTCACCTGTTCAATCAGGTGAGCATGTTCATTTTTCGATCCTTTTTTGTTGTTGTAGATCATGGTAAACCAGTGCCAATTGGTTACAAATCCATGAATTTTCATGTTTTGTATGAAAAGTCCTGGATTTGGAGCTTCGATTTCGAGTTTTGGGGGAGATGCGCCGTGTTTTGGAAAATTGGGAAAAATCAAAATTTCCCAACTTCTCGCAAATCAGTTGTGAACTTTGTGTCCAAACAAAAAATTAAATAGGTATGTAACTTGATTTAGGGATTCTTGGTAATTTAGGGATTTTTTGGAAAATATAACTATTTTTAAAATTAATTTTATTTTTAATTAAAAATTAATTTAAAATGTTATTATTTTTTTTTTTCAAAATCCCATTTCGATCGGAGGTCAATTGGCCGCCATTTTAGAGTATATAGGAGTGTTTGATGAAATCATCATCACGAACTCTAATTTTAGGATTTGAGAGGAGCCGGTTTGTAGAAAATTGGAGAAAATTTGTAAATTTTCTAAATTTTCTCAAATTGGAGAGGATGAGTACCAATGTTATGTTAGAGAGCATCTTCATTAGCAGCATTTTACTATGACCCGGGCATGGTATTATTGGTTTATGGAGCAACAGTACTATGCCCAGCCTTGTCGAGATGGAGATGTTGATTTTGAGCCACTGCACAACTCTATGCTGTTTGAGCTACAACCACATACATTATTCATAGGTATATTTCTAGTTATCTATTTTATTTTTTTTCCGTTTGTTTTTGTATGTAATGCTTGTGTTTCCATACATGTCTTACATTTATAAATTATATGAATAGACTTTGAATATACTTGCTCCAATTCATGTTTGATTTTATATTTGGACATAAAGATTGCAAACAATTTGTGAGAAATTGGGAAAATTTGATTTGTTTTTTTTTTTTTTTTATAAATTTTTTGCAACTTGGCTCATCTCCTCCAAATCTCAAAATCAAAGCTCCCAATCCATATTTTTCATGCAAAACATGAAAAATCATAGATTTGTAACAATATGACAATAATGTAACATAATTTATAGAAAAAAGAATCGAAAATCGAGAATGCTCATTGGATCGAACATGTGGGATATATCCCACTACTTGTGCGATTTGTATCGGATAGGTGGGATACAAGATATATCATGGGATATATCAGCCGATATCGTCGATACTTAAAACACTGATCACGTGGGCCTTATTCAAAGGCCTCCCTGCTGTTGAGGCTTAAGAGATGGGAAACTTGGTTTTCGTTTGGTAGTGACGTGTCGTTTGGATTCAGATGACTGTTGTTAGAGCTCTGGAGCACAGAGATTCTCATTTTGTTGGGATCATGCTTGGGGAAAGCTCTATTGCTTAATGCTGCGACAACATCTTGGAAAGATTTGAGCTTGGCCAAGATGTTGGTGAGGAAGAAGGCGGTCGACAATCGAGTCTCCATCTCTATAGTTGTCGAAGATGTTAGACTAATGGCGTCTGAGGAATGCTAGCAAAGCAGTGGAGGACGACCAAGGAAAGAGCATTGGGGAACGGAAGCCATTGATGGAGCACCATTTCGGTGCTTTGGCAGAGCTCAAGAAATGAGAATAGACACGTGTCTGGAGGAGAGGCCACAAAAGGTGATGAGGTTACATGTGTCTTGATGGGCCGTCTTGTGCAATGAATGCAGTGGAGAGATCCGTGACTAGCAGGACAAGTGGCAACGCTTTTGAAAAAATAGAGGACACGTAGAGGGAGAGGTGGCTATTTAATGATTCCATTGCTTTCGAGCGGAACATATGTCAAGCGATGGTGTTCGAGAGGAATCTTGTGTCAGCAAGAAACTCCTTGCGGGCGACATGTGTCTTTAGGCATTAATGGAGGGTGGCAAAGTCTCAGTTACGCCATCAGAGGGCATTAATGAGTCTATTAGTTCATCAGTTGAGACGGAATGTTGGGTCGACACGTGCCCCCTAATTAATGAAGGTATTGCTGAGGTGGAAAGCATCCCCTTGAGAAGGTCGACACGTGGCGTAGCTCTCTTCTTAGGTGGGTCACATGGTTTGAATGGCACATGTGTCCCTTTTGAACTTGGTTGCACACGTGATTTGGGTGACTTATCCCCTCCTACCTATGAACTGAGTTCCCCTTATATGTCTATGTTGCAACTTGCAAGGCATTTTCTATCCTTCGCCTCGAGGGAGTTTGTCAGGGGAAGCTTCGAAGGAAGGGGCCGAATTCTCCTACTCTCTGAGTGTGTTGGAGTCGAGTCTTAAGGAACATAGGATGTCGATCAGCACGAGTTTCAGAAGGCAAATGCAATAGGAAGATAGCTATTCTCTTAAGAACATTCGGAAGCGACTGTGATGGTGCTGATCACGTGGGAAGTTGTTCCCTTGGTAGTGTGTAGAGAATAGAGATGGGATCCTGCCCATAACTGCAAGTTAGGCTGTCACAGATGTTACCTCTATTACTTAAGAAGAAGCTCTAGTCAAATCTCCTGGGGCTATTATAGAGGGTCTTTCAGGGTTCAGTAACAGTGAGGTCCCGATGACTACTGCTCATGTGGGAAGCCCCAAAGGCCACGTTTCCATGGTTTTTGGAATGCACTGGATCAAGGAGGTCTTGAGGCAGGTGGGTAGGCTTGTGGGGGTCACTTTCGAAGATTGTGACAAAGACCGTTGCTTTCTTTTGACTTATAAAAGAGAGAGGTATGATGAAGACTAAAATGCTCCAGCTAATGAAGTTCCTCAAGGCTCCTAGGGGGATTACAAAAGTAGGCAGTTCAAATGATCAGTCAAGCCAAGTTTCAGGAAGTAGCTTGAATGGATTGAGGAGGGTATCAAGGGTTAGTTCAGTTAATCATTGAAGATAATTAGTTGTAATGTCCATGGCCAAGGAAGTAGCTAGAAAAGATTCCAGATCAAGAGAATCCAAAGGCGTCTCAAGATCCAAATCTTAGCCCTCCAAGAGGAAATCCAAAAGGTAATGGGGGCAGCTGGAAGGGCCAATTCTCTATATCAGTGTTGCTGAAAGTGGTAGGCTCTAATTTTTCTTGGGTTTCACAATGGTCTATTGTCCAAATCTATTTTCTCATCATGAAGTTTTCTTCGCAGAATTGGACAATTTTCGGAGAGGGGCTGGAATTGTGGTGTTTAGGGTGCATTTCAATATGGTTAGATTTTCGTTTGAAAATTTTGGTGGTGGGAATGTTACTAAAAGCATGAGGGACTTCTCCAGGTGGGTAAGTAGAAATGAAATGGTGGATATTCCTGTGGGTAACATTAGGATCACGTGGTCTAATGGTCAAGAGAGAGCAATGCAGTCTAAGCTTGATAGATTTTTGGTGTCTCCTTCATGGATGGAGCACTCCTAGATGGTATCATGGTGGCGCCTTCCAAGACTGGTTTCGGACAACCACCCGATTTTGGTTGATGTGGATGAGGATAATTGGGGGCAAAGGCCATTCTGTTTTGAACTAATGTGGTTGGAGATGTAGAGGTTTTAGTTTTCCTATTGAAGACTGGGCGAATTTTTCAAGGTGGAAGGCTACACGGGGTTTGAATTGTTTCAAAAGATGAGACTCTAAACGGGAGGAGGAATTTGATGGTTGACGCACGAAGAAAGGGTGGCTAGGTAGGTGCTCTTGTGTAAGTATGGCAAGCGGCTAAGGGAGGATGAGATCAAATGGAAGCAAAGGTCTAGAGTGGCTAGGGAGTGCTCATTTGGAGCTATGGTGCTACTCTGAAGCTTGCGACTATTGCTTGGTTGGTGAGCAGGAACCGGGTGCTCATTATTGATAATCTTCAAAGGAGAGCTATGTGCATTCTCAACATGTGCTCCTTATGCCTAGGCGATGTGGAGTCAGTAAACTACTAGTTTATTCATTGCCCTTTCGCTAGGACCATTTGGGTGGATATCTTGGGTGGTTCAAAATCTTATGGGTTATGCCGGGGGCTATTGAGAACCTATTTCTTATTTGGTAGGGTGGTGGAAGTGGAAGAGATGGAAAGAAGCTTTGGAGGCTTGCTTTGTTGGCCGGTTTGTGGTCTATTTGGGGAGAAGGAAATAATTGTTGTTTTAGGAACAAAAGTGGCTTGGCTTTTTCATTGTTAGTGAGGGATATATCTTATGTTAAAGAGTGGGCTTGTAGTATGAATTTGGGCTGATCGTCTTTCTTAATGGGCTTGGGTTGTTTTGTAATAGTTTAGGCTTTATTTGTTTTCTATGCTTTTTAAACTTATTAATAAGATTTTCATTGCTTGTCAAAAGAAAATAAAAAATAAAAAAAATAAAAAAATCCATCAAGCTTAATAAAAATAAATTGATGGTGAAAATGAACGATCCAATGATTGAAATTCAGTATAAAACCTTTTGAAAACATTCAATGATACTGACAAGCAATTTTAGGCTTGATGGAGCATTTACAAGATGAGATTAGCCACAAATCTTAGTCCTAGGCAACAAGTGGATTCGTTTTTGAAGTACATTGGGGCCGATTGAATCTTGACATGAGAACCCAATGACACTAGCGTGTTACCCACTAATGTTGCATCACAAAGTGTATCGAAGCCCCACATCAAGACCCTTGGAGTCCCTTTGCAATCTCAGGTCAGAGTACAAGTCTAAGTTGGTGCATGATCAAGTCGATCAAATCCAAGCATGACGGGTACTCTTAGGTAGGAGATTTAATGCAATCCATATAATGCAAATATTAAATCAAGCCTACAACTATGTTCTGATAAATAGATGAATACTCCCATGTGTGAAGGGTGATGGCAATTGGATGCCCGATAGTAGAGATCAATCCATCCCAGTGTTGTCATATGCGATCTAATACGCCATTTTGGGTCCTTGGACTGCATAAGCCATAGTGACGTGCAATATTTGGACCATTAGGGCTTATGCGATCGCATAAGTCATTTTTATGCGATTATGCCATCGCATACTGAATATGTGTTGGCATAATCTCTCTTGCTTGATTTTCTCTCACTTTTTTGCCTATAAATAAGCACACCGCAAGCGCCCCCCCCCCCCCCAAAACACACTCCTCTTTCTTCTTCTTCTCTCTCTCACTCACCCCTCATCCCCCTAATACTCATATTCTCATTCTTTGTTCACTCTCCTACTTTCTCTCATAACTCTAGTACTCTCATTTTCTCTCGTAAGTCTTGTTCCTCTTACTTTCTCTCTTACCACTATAAAACTCTCATTCACACATTTTTTTGTATATGCAATTATGCATTCACTTAATTACGGGTTTTTCATTAAAAAATCCCTACACAACTAGCAACTATTTACATGTGAATAGTCTAATACTTGGGGGCATTCATTTGATTAGTTGTAACTTCTTAGTTAGTTGAATTCATTTGAGTATATGCAATTATGCATTCATTTTTTTCACGCCATTTTCTTTTGAATAGTCAAATAGATGTAATAAATATAACAAAACTTTAATGAAGTTGGTGATAAAACTATAAAAATAATAATTCCACATGAGTAGCATTTTTATATTTTTTTCATAATTTTTCCATTTTTCCTTGAATTGTCTGATTTTATTTTTATTTTTCAAAAAAAGGGGGCTGCATAAGGCATAGCCCGCTGCTGTTGCACACGATTGCTTATGCGATTTGACAACATTGATCCATCTTGACTCATCAACGGTTCATGTCACACAAGATCATCACAAAAAAAAAAAGGATGATCACAAACAAATCTTGGGTCCATTGGGATGGTCATGGAATATTTTAGGTATTCAAGAACATGGCACATCAACTCTCGAAAAGCCCACCTGGGCCATTATGTCCATTACATTTTTTCCCCAAGGCAGAGATTCCATAAGAAATCCATATAACCCGTTAAGATGTCGAAGTTTCCAATCATAATTAATATCGAAGTATACAGATAAATTGGATCACTTGCGATCCTACTCCATTCTTTTGTTTTTTGTTTTTTTTTTTTTTTTTTGGAAACGATGATGATATTTCATTATAAAGGCTGCAGCCTAAATATACAAATGTACAAAAATACATCTCTAACAACAAAAACTAGCCCCCCAAATGATCAATTTATGAAGATGAGAAGCCTATGATTCCGCCCACTCCTTTACATGAAGAATTGCCCTCCGGAATACATCTAACGCTCTGCCTTTTCTATTCCTGAAGCATTGCTCATTTCTTTCCTACCAAATAGCCCATAGAACTGCTAGCAAGCTCAATCTCCCCAACCTTTTCTCCCCGATTTTCCTAACCCCCCACTATGCCAAGGGAGAAGAAATTCCTTTATCGAACTCGGAAACACCCATAAAGTCCTGGCTAGCTGAAGAAAATGACCCTACACCCCCCTTGCGAAAGGGTAATGAATAAAAAGGTGATCCACAGATTCTGCATCTTTCTAACAACATCAAACAAACATTTGGGAGAATCATCTTCCTCTTGCAGAGATTATCGATTGTTAACGATCCTACTCCAATCATTAAAAAAGATTACTAACGACTAAGTTCCAATCAACAAAATAATCAATGGAGTCATATTGGCTTTTCAGGGCACACAACACCAACACTGACTTCTTAACAATCGATAGCTAGGTTGACGAATTTTTAGCTAGGTTGTTCTCAGGCTTATAAAACTGGGTCCCACTCAGGCCTTGCATGGTCGGGCTAAGATTGATTCTGACCAACCCAGGCTAGATTCCTTGGGTGCATATCATTACCATCATAGCCTGGTCCCAGCCATTTGGGCCATCGTCGATCCTTAACATGAAAATGGAATATAGTGAATGTATCTTGCTTGCTGCTTTGAGTTTCACTCCCCACTCAGAGATGTTGAATTTTCATGAAATGGTTTCTTGAATGAGACTTTCTCATTTTTATCCTACAAATAATTCCATTATGGGATATTCTGATGCAGGCACACCGTGAATGCACTGGGACGGTATCCCCAGATGATAGCCATATTGAAGATCCTGTTGCAGCGGCAGAGGAGATTGCCTTTTGCAGAGCATGTGCTCGGTTCGGCCTCGGCCTGTATCTGTATCACGAAGACGAGTTGCTGTAAATTGGAGAGCATCTTTCTTCCTATCATTCACAGGCTCGTATCGCTCTCTCTCGCAACTCATAAGCATCCGTATACCATCCCACGGCAGAGCCACCAGTGGATTATATAGTTGTGTACCCAGTTTTGCTTCTTAGTCAGATATACATCTTCCTATCTGTTGATGTAACTTTATATACGGGAAAACAGTCATTCGGCAGCTCGTGTTGTGCTCAACGTTCATTTTAGATGTATGAATCTGCTGGTAACTGACACGTTTGGTTATTGAAAGTGAACATCTTTCTTTCTTCATGGTAATGAAGTACATGGCATAGTTGGTAATCTTATGGAAAAAAAATAGTGATATGCCATATGCATATGGGGCGTTCGAGCTGTGCAGGTGGGTTCATTATGAAGATTACCTGGCACAAAATCAGGCTGATCTGCTCATTGGGAGGGCCACACCTGTATAGTGGACCATGTCACTGGTTTTCCATTGATTTTAATTGTCCCCCACTCCCCACTTGATAAGTGGATTGGCCTGATTTTCATGCCAGATTATCATTATGATGGGGAGCCCAGATGTCCTACACATGACGCCTTGGCAGGAAAATGTTGTGGCGTGGTAAGATAAAATGTTGGGGGCTCTCAATGCGACATCATTCTTCATAAACGAATGCCTCTATGAAGAGGTTTAAGGGAAGGGCTGATCAAGGCTGCAGGTTTCTCTCATTGTAAAGTACCAAATTCCATGGCCTGTGGCCTTCAAAATCACAGTACATTGCAGGAGGAACTCAAGAAGAGTTGTCTTTATGTTACGGGCATCATGACAAATGTCGCCAGAATTTTGAAGAAATCGTTATATTTTTGTGTGAAAAATTCATCAAACGTGTTGTTATTGCAAGATTTTCAAAATCTCAGCAGTTTTTTATTTTCATGATTATTTGGTGAAATAATCATGATTTTAATGAAATAAAGAGCTTCGCATAGCACACATGCATGGTGTATTGTTGATGCAAAAATTTGGTCGGCTCTCCCTCTACGTCTTCAAGATCCTGCACCGAGAAAACTGGCAAAGGTGGCCCTGGCTAAGCCGGGGGACCCTCCGATGCCTAAGTCAGGACAAGGGAATCCGGGTCTAAGTCCAGAGTAGAGGAGAGAGCACTCGATATCGTGTACCTGTAGATATGGCGTGATGCACTATTTATACTTGCTTATGGGACGGTCTGGATCCGATAATCTCGGCACGATCGGGGGAATTCCCGGATCGTGGAGATACCGTCCGCAATCTATCGATTCGTGTAGCGTATCAGGCGGATTATGCGTATCGTGCGTAAAGTTATCGACCACGTTCGATTATGGCAGTTTCTATGTTCGGCGAATAGGACATGCGCATATGTTCGGCTCGGCTCAGCGAATGGAACATACAACCGGTCCGACCCACTTGGTCAGCTCTGTTGATTTCTTCATAGTTGGCAGGGCTGACTTCGCTGAACAGTGTGGTCACGGCGTAAAGGGTCATCCGATCGGAGTATGGTCCCGAGTTGCATCTCAATCGTGTCGACTGCTCGGGAGGGTTGCGTCTCGAAACGGGTCGGAAGAATCACGCCTCGGTTCGGATTTTTCATAACAGAAGCTCCCTACTCTTCGAGTTTGCTTGCAGGCTCGGAAAATACTTATGTAGGAAATCTTCCGCCTTCATCGCCATGATGACGGATCTCGAATTGCGCGCGCGCTGGTCGCCCTGACTAACGCGTGGCGACGGTTACGATCCCGAATCTCTCCCCCTCCTATGAGAGGTTGCCACGCAGGCTTGAGGAGGTGTGTACCTAACGGCTCCAATTGCCTGGGCGTAGCTTCGCATATCGAGGTACGCTGCTCGATGTCAGAGCCGTACGACCGGTTCGGTATCCCTTCAATGCGACGCTGCCATGTGTCCTCGGAGATCGGCTCGTGCTGATTCGGCTGCTGCCATTAAGGCTCGCCATTAATGTAAAATCCCTTCGCAGCCTATATAAGGCGCTCCGAATTCTCATTTGCCACTTTACATTCTGCGTTAGAAGAGCACACCGAAGGCGATTTTCGACGAGGCGATTCCGGCCGAATTCGAAGTTCTCGGTAGAAGGCGATTTCCAGCGACCACCCAGTGAGTCTCGTCGATCTTCACTCTTTTTTCTGCTATGTCTTCCGACCTCGAGATGGTCCGCGAATATGCCGATGACTCCGAGCCGGGGAGTACTGAAAGTGGGAGTGGATCTTCCGAAGGCCCTTTCGAGACCACTACCTTATACCCCCCGCCTCAGAGGTAAAAAACGTTGGGTTCTAAGACCAAGCAGCTCAGTAAGAAAACAGCCACCCGAGCCCGCCGAGTCGAGACCACTACCACTACCGAAATGCCCGCGAGTCTGCGCACCGTCGAGGTAGTTTCAGGAGGTTCTGTCATGTCAGAATCTCAGATGGAGTGGATTCGTTCGGAGTTCAAATCCCTGACTCCGTTCAGATAAGGGCTCCCGGTCCATTGGACGTTGCCGGTGCTCCTACCAAGGGAGAGGTAGCCATCTTCCTCCACGCGCTGCAGTGCGGGGTCCGGCTCCCACTACACTCATTCATCAGGAAGGTTGCGACCTACCTTGGATTGGCTCCCTGGCTGTTTGCTCCGAATGCATGAAGGGTGATGATTTCCGCCTACATCATCTGGAGACAAGTTGGAAACTCCGAGTTGACCCCAGAGGAACTGCTGAGTCTGTATATGGTCAAGCATGACAGCAATGATCCATGGTACTATTTTGTGACTCGGGAGAGCAAGGGGTCGGGATTAGTGATGCATCTGTCGTTCTCTAACAAGGACTGGAAAAACAAGTAGTTCTGGGCGGCAGGTGAATGGGAGGCACCAACGGTTGAGCTTAGAACTTCAACGACTCGGCTTCCGACCCATTTTACAAAATCAGGTCGGACTTCATTTTACATCCGGATTGCTGCTTTAGTTTTTTCCTGTTTCAGTCGAAGTAAAATTTCTTTTTCCTTTTGCAGCTTTCCAAAAGGGGCTGCCGCTCCTTGACTCGGACCAGAAAAACCGCATAGCGAAGGCCAGAGCGTGATCGGAGACGCTCCGTTCCTGGGCTGATTTGATCACCGCGGCCAACCTCCACTGGTCCGGGCTCTGCAAGTTGCAGCCTTTGCTCACATCCCTCAGTAAGCTTCCCTGATCTCTCCGATGAACTTTCCTTCGGTTATTTAGTAGCTGACATGATCTTCTTTTTCGCAGGCATGACCGAGGCGTCCGGGGCTCAGAAGAGGAAAGCGACTCCGACGGCACCGGAGTTGCTAAAGGAAGCCCCCCGAGTGAAGATCACTCGGAAGAAGGTGACTCCCCCTCATGTGGGGAAATCTTCCACTGCGCCGACCCCAGTAGTCCCAACACTGAGACCCGTCGGCTCTTCCTCCGCACTGCCGACTCCGGAGCGCCCTAGCACTGCAGCGGCTCCCTCGGCAGTCTTGCGCCCATTGATACATCTTCCACCAGGGCTCGTCCAAACGACTGTGGTCGGCACCCCAGTCGTGCGAGCTCTGTTGCTCTCCGAGCTCCTACTGTCACGGTTCCCCCCACCGCGGAGGTGCCTGTCGCAGCCTCCGAGCTCCCCATCACTGTTCCCTCCTCCGAATGGGAGCAGGCCAATAAAATGGCTGACAATACGCTTTCCCCGCCCCCCCCCCCCCCCCCCCCCCCCCCCCGAGGTCGGGGAAGAGGTCCGCGCCGATGGTCAAAACTCGGCCGGCAACAGGGTGGGGGCTGAGGCCTCGGCCCAGGCGGGCACAAGCGGTGGGAGGTTTGAGCCCTGCTCTCATATGACGTGCTTGGCTCCGTGGGCTGCCAAGCATGCTAAGGAGGAGGATATCGCTCAGAATCTTGAGCGGTCAGAGGGCGGCTTCCTGAACGACTTCGCCTCCGTATGCTACATGGTATATCTCTGAGAAGGCTCTCTTTCTTTCATGTCGTTATACATATATTTCGTAGATCCTGATCTTTGTTTCCAATTAAGGCTGTCCCGGTACTGCTCTCGATTCGGCAGAGGTTGCGGGAGCACAAGAGGAGGGAGATAGAGCTGGAGGCTCTTCAGGCCGAGGCAGCGGACTTGAGGTTTGAGCAGACTAATCTGCGCCAACAGCTCACGGGCGAGAGGGCCAGGGTTAGGAGACTGCCGGGAGTCGTCGTCGACTTCGAAGCCAGGGAGCTGCATTTGCAGGACAAGGCAGATGACTTTAAGAAGAGTGGCGATGCAGCGTCCGCTGAGCTGACCCACGCCAGGGCCCTCGTGGACTCTTTGACCATGGAGACTACTCGGCTCGGTGAAGCCCTGGAACGCACCAAGGCCGAGGCGGTTGAAGAGCAGACTCGAGTTGTGAATTAAGTTGTGGAGGCTCAATGGTCCAAGGACAAAGCCTCCCTGGCCGCAGCGGTTGCTGCCGCGGTAAATGACTTCAAGACCTCCAAGGAGAGGGACGCTGAAGCTGCGACATTCTACAACCGCGGCTTCGATGCTTGTCTCGAGGTAGTATTGAGTTTATACCCAGACCTCGATCTTGACTCTCTCCTGCCAGAGGACCTCGAGGACGCCCTTGCTGAAGTCGTCCGCTCGGACCAAGCCCCCGACGCCCAAGCTCCTCCAGCATGAAGACATTCTATCATTTTTATTTTTATCTTTGGACTGTAAACATTAATTTGTGTTGATGTACTTTTTACCCCTCCGAGGGGATTTAATGAGAAACATTCTTTTGGACTCGTCTATTTTTTACTTGCAATGTCGTTTTGTGACTGAGCTGACTTCTTTGTGGGTCTAGCCCTTTGTTTGTTGCTTAATCCGTTTTCAGCCCAAGTCTTAGTTGGGTCCGATCTTTTGGAGTGTTCGGTTTGTCGCTGATCGGGCGAGAGCTTTTCATTGTCGTATGTTGAGCCGAATACTCCACTGGAGAATCGGATTATCATTAGGCTTTTTCCCTCAAAGGGATGCCTTATCGATCTTTGTGGGATTAGGCTCTGACCCCTTGGGGGTCGGACCATTAGGTCATAGTCGTACTAACCAAGATAATTGAGTAAACATCCGAGGCCAAATTGAAATTTTCATTAAGAGCCTTAAAGGCTAGTCGCTCGGAGGCATACACTTTATTATGAGCCTTAAAGGCTAGTTCCTCATGGGTAGTAGATCTTCAGATGTTCAGCATTCGAGGGATGAGGGAGCTGGCGGCCTTCGAGGTCTTCCAGGTGGTACGAGCCCAGTTTGGTAGGTCTGACCACATGATATGGTCCTTCCCAGTTGGGTTCGAGTGCTCCTGCCTCCGGCTCAGCCGTGTTCTGGAAGACTCGTCGGAGGACTGTCCCCTGGTCGGAAGCGCCTGACTTTGACCTTTGAATTGTAGAAGCGCGCTACCTGTTGGTGCCAAGCCGACGTTCGGAGCTTGGAAACCTTTCTGAGTTCTTCGAGTAAATCCAGATTAGCAGCGATCTGCTCGGAGTTCTGATTTTCTTCGAAGCTCCTAACCTGCGCCGTAGGGAGTCCAATTTCCACTGGCACCATTGCTTCCGAGCCATAGGAAAATGAAAATGGGGTTTTACCCGTCGAAGTCTGGGATGTGGTCCTGTAGGCCCAGAGGACGAGGGGGAGCTCCTCGGCCCAGCTTCCCTTTACTTTTTCAAGCTTTGTCTTGAGGTGATGTTTGATGATTTTGTTGACGGCTTCAACCTGCCATTTGATTGTGAGTGCCGAGGCGATGAATAGGCGTTCACAATGCCAAGTCTTCTGCACATATCGCGGAACTTATCATTATTGAATTGGCGACCGTTGTCAGAGACGATGGTATGTGGGATTCCGAACCGGCAGATGATATTTTTCCACACAAAGTCGATCACTTTTTTCTTGGTGATCTTGGCGACTGGCTCGACCTCGGCCCACTTAGTGAAATAGTCTACCGCAACTATGACAAACTTGACTTGTCCCTTCCCTGTAGGTAAAGGACCGATGATGTTGATCTCCCATTGAGCGAACGGCCAGGGCCTGCACATGGGAGTCATTTCTTCTGCCGGTTGCCTTGGCACAGTCGCGAAGCACTGACACTTGTCGCACTTTCGAACAAAATCTTTGGAGTCTTGCTTAAGAGTCGACCAAAAATACCATTGACGAAGTATCTTCATGGCCAAGGCGCGACTGCCCGAATGGTTCTCGCAGATTCTCTCGTGAATATCTCGGATTACATAGTCGACCTCGTCCGGTCGGAGGCATTTAAGGTAAGGCTGAGAATGCCCCTTCTTGTACAACATTCCATCCAATATGACGTACCGAGCTGCCCTGACTCTGAGTCGCCTTGCCTCTAACTTGTCATAGGGGATTTCGCCGAATGATAGGTAATTGAAGATCGGGTCCATCCAACTAGGAATGGGCTGAACGAGATTGATTTTCTCCGACTGGTTGATACTTGGGTGTTCAATGAACTCGACCGGGACGAAACGCGGAATCTTTCCCTTCGAGGCCGAGGCGAGTCTTGCTAGGGCATCAGCCCAGGAGTTCTCGGCTCTGGGGACCTGCCGGATAGTACAACTCTAAAACTTCTCGATTAATTTCCTCGCTTCTTCGAGGTAAGCGATCATTCTGACCTCTTTAGCTTCATATTCCGAGGAGATGTGGTTCACTACCAGCTGCGAGTCGCACCGGACTTGCAGGGTCTGAACACCTAGGCTCGCTGCCAGCCTGAGCCCAGCTAACAACGCTTCATACTCGGCCTCATTGTTTGAAGCTTTAAATTCGAGTCTGACCGCATATTGGATTGCCGTTGAATCAGGGGCGACTAAGACAATCCCGGCTCCTGCCCCTTTGATGTTGGAAGACCCATCAACATAAAGGACCCATCCCGGATCTGACGCTGCCTCTTGGTCGCTCAACGGAACGGGTGGTGTCATCTCAACTTCCTTGCTGATCTGTTCCTCACTCGGAGCGGTGAATTCGGCGATGAAATCGGCTACCGCTTGACCCTTGATTACCACCCTAGGGCGGAACTGAATGTCGAACTCTCCGAACTCCACGGCCCACTTGGTGATCCGATCTGACACTTCAGGCCTCTGGAGGACCTGCCTCAGAGGAGAGTCCGTTAGCACAACTATGGAGTGGGCTTGGAAATTTGGCCGCAGTCTTCTGGCTCTACGACGAGGCAGAGCGCCAGTTTTTCCAATGACTGGTACCTTGTTTTAGCTGGTACCATGGCTTTGCTTACGTAGTACATGGGGTACTGCTTGCTTCCAACTTCTCTGATCAGAGCCGAACTGACACCTGAAGTCGAGACTGCGAGGTAGAGGAATAGGGGCTTCCTTTCTTCAGGCTTAGACAATAGAGGCGGTGAACCCAAGTACTGTTTTAATTGCTGAAAGGCTTGCTCGCACTCTGGCGTCCACTCCGCCTTCTTATGGCCCTTCAGCTACTGGAAGAAGGGAAGGCATTTATTTGTAGCCCTGGATATGAAGCGTCCGAGGGCGGTAACTCTTCCTGTGAGACACTGTATCTCCTTAAGAGTCCGAGGCGAGTTCATGTCGAAGAGGGCCTTGATTTTATCTGAGTTGGCCTCAATCCCTCGCTGGCTGACCTGAAAGCCAAGGAACTTCCCTAACTCAACTCCGAACGCACACTTAGCAGGGTTAAGCTTCATCTGATACTCTCGGAGGACGTTGAACGTTTCTTTGAGATCAGCAAGGTGGTCGGAGGCTTTGGTACTTTTTACTAGCATGTCGTCCACGTACACCTCCATGGTACGCCCGATCTGTTTGGTGAATATCTGATTCACCAGCCTCTGATATGTTGCCCCAGCATTTTTCAGACCGAATGACATGACCCGGTAACAGTAGAGTCCTCTGTCCGTGACAAAGGTCTTCTTCTGCCTGTATGGGGGATACATAGCAATCTGATTATACCCGGAATAAGCGTCCAGGAACGAGAGCAGCTCATGCCCGGCTGTGCTGTCCACCAGTTGGTCGATCCGAGGCAATGAGAAGCTATCTTTAGAGCACGCTTTATTCAGATCGGAATAGTCTACGCAGACCCGCCACTTCCCACTGGATTTTCTGACGAGAACCACATTCGCTATCTAGTCAGGGTAATATACCTCTTCTATGAAGCCCGCATCGAGCAGGACGGAGACCTCCTCGCCAATGGCTTCATATCGTTCGGCGTCAAACGGACTTCTCCTTTGCTTGACCAGCTTATGATCTGGGTCCACGTTCAACCTATGAACCAGTACGTCAGGAGAGATGCCCTGCATATCCGCATGCGACCATGCGAAGACATCTCGATTCTGCCTCAAGAAGGCTAGTAGTTCGTTCCTCCACTCAGAATTCAATGATGACCCGAGCTAGACAGTCTTGCCCGGGTCTGACTCATCGAGGGAAACTTTTTTCAGATCCTCGACTGATGAACTTTCTGCTGGTCCTCGGGGGTCCAAGGCATCCACGACGAGAGCCTGTTTAGTGACTCATTTCCTAACCGCAATAGCATAACATCTTCGGTCCTTACGTTGATCGCCTCGGAGATAGCCGATCCCTCCTTCGACTGGGAACTTCATCATCAGATGGTAAGCTGAGACGACCGCTCTCATTGCATTGAGGGAGGGTCGGCCCAGGATTACATTATGGACTGATGGAATATTGACAAATAAAAAGTCCACCAGAAGTGTGACTTGATGTTGCCCTTCTCCCGCTGTTACTGGGAGGGAGATAGCTCCTTAGGAGATTACTCTCTCTCCGGCAAAGCCTTGCAAGGGAGTCTTCACGGGTCGGAGTCGAGATCGTGAAATTCTTATTTTTTCGAATACCTCGGAATACATAACATCAGCCGAACTCCCGGTGTTGACCAGGATGCAGAACACCTTATGATTCGCTATGGTCATGGTAACCACTAGCGCGTCATCGTGTGGATGCTGGATCCCGCGTGCATCGTCTTTCGTGAAGGTCAGGCTGCACGGAGCGACTCGTAGTTCCTTGCTGGGTCATTCCGTCAGGTGAACGTGATGTTCCAGCTCAGATCTTTAGGATGGGCTTTTCAAGCCCTGTTTGAATCCCCTCCTCCAGCTGAACCCTCGAAGATGGTACGAATTTCGGCTGGTTCTTGTGGGGTGTTATTTGGCTTATCTCGCTGCTGTTCCTCTCTCCGGGTGGACTTTTCTCTTTTGGTGTAACGTCACAGGTGTCCCTTACGGATGAGGGACTCGATCTCGTCTTTCAGATCCACGCAGTCGTCCATGTTATGCCCATGATCTCGGTGGAAGCGGCAGAATTTTCGCTTGTCCCGTTGCTCAGGGTCAGCCCTCATGCAGACTAGCCAATTAAGTAGTCTGTCTCCTCGGATATCTAGCAGAATCTGCTCGGCAGATGTGTTGAGAGGAGTATAGGAACGAAATTTCCCCTCCGGCCTACGGCTCGGTCGACGATCGCGGGGAGCGAGGTCATCGGTCCCTTTGTCGTTCGGCTGGGAGTCTTCGTTCCTCGGCCTCTTCCCTTTGTTTGCCGAGTCAGCGACTTGTATTCCTTTACAGGCGTTCGTGAACTCCTCGGCGTTGGTGTACTTTTGAGCCTTCGCCATGAAGTCCGCTAGCGTTTTCGGGAGATTTTTGCCGATGGAGAAGGCGAACTTTCCTTCCTTCAGTCCGCTCAGGATGACAGCGAGAGCCATCTTGTCATCATAGTCTTTGACATGCAACGCCTCTTCATTGAAACGGGCGATGTAGTCTTTTAACGACTCCTTCGGAGCCTGCTTGATGGTAAGTAGGTGGGTGTCAGGTTTCCGACTTCTCTTATCACTTATAAATTGTGTAAGGAATAGTCGGATCAGTTCTGTGAAGGAGCCCACGGAGTTTGGCTTGAGATGGCGATACCAAATCAGAGCGGATCCTGTGAGGGTGATGGAAAATTTCCTACACATCATTGCATCCGTTGCAGTCTGAATCTGCATCCACGATCGGTAGGACTCCAGGTGTTCGGATGGATCCCCAGATCCTGAATACTGGATGACGGGAGGCATCCGAAACCTCTGCGGCATCACTTTAGCCATGATGGCTGAGGTGAAGGGAGGCTCGGTCTCTTTCATCATCGCCTGGATCGCGGCTGGAATTGTCGATTGTTGTTACTTCTTCTCCAATTGTAACGACCTGAAAAATTTCGTACCAAGACCTAAGCACTAGGATTAATTCTCTTAGAAATTTAACCTAAGTTACCTAGCGCTAAGTTAGACTGGCTGTGAAATTTGCACTGTTCACTTTAAATACGTTTTGTAAGACTTAAAACTTGTAGAATCAATGACGCTATAATACCCTGAAATCTAGGATCCAACTCTAAACCCAGTTGTTCTAGGGAATGTTTGGTAACCTTGTATTGGATCTACACCGCGCATCGAAAGTCCGATATCTATAATCCCATACCATTATGACCGCTTAATTGGACTTGACAATCGTTTCGAAAACCAAGCCCAACTGATGACCTGACACCATTTTACTGAGTTCAGAGTGAAGAGAGTGAGAAAAGGAAAAGATTTAGAAAAGTAATTCTAAATCTTGCACATTCACTTTCACGTTAGTTTTAAGCGTTCTGACCGTCAGAATTCAACCAAACTTCACCCTCGGATCAGGAAAAATTGCCCTTACATGTGCAAGTACTTGTGGCCTTGATCGAGATTTGGTGACTGTTGAATTGAAACTGGTCCGCCACGGACGATCTGAAAATCCGATCGGACTGAAAACTTAATTGATTAAAGATCTGATACTAGTGAGCTTAAGTCCAACCGCAATTGATAACAGGACCTCCAGAAACGCTCCATTGGATCAGAAAGTACCCAATTTGGTTATAACTTAAGTATACCTTGACATTAAGCCTGTTTTCGTCATGTTTAGGCTTATAAAAGGGCCTTAAACCCTAAGCTTTCTAACCCATACGAATTTCCTAAACCCTAGAGATTTCAAAGAAAGAAAAGAGAGAAAGTGTGGGAGAATCCGATGAAACTCCGTAGGATCCTTCCTAGTGCATCTATACTCTACACCGACATATCTGAATCGTTCTTCCAGCAATTCTGACTCCGTTATTGGGTAAGCTAAGCCTACCCTAACCTATTTTGAAGCCTAGACTAGCTGAAGTAGAGTTCTAGCTAACCTGTTTCATGTCATAGGTAGCGTATCCGCCGTAGACGAAGCGTGAGTGAACAAATTGAGTTCGTTACGCGTTTACCGGTGTAAGGTGCGGACTATGTGTGCTTAGGTTATGGTTTTCAACCCTTTCAATGATAGTTAATGGTTTATTCATGTTATGGATGCAATTACACACGCCAAATGTGCTGTCTGTTTTGCTTTCCGTATACGTATGCTGTATATTGTAAATACCGTATTTCATGTATATGTTAGAATACACATATGCGTACGGAATCTGTTGATATGCTTGCCATGATAAATGATCGTTGTTATATGCTTAATATGTATACAACAACTCCTTGGCGAAAGGACTTGCCCTGATTTGCAATGGTGTCGACATATGTGATGTATGTTGAATAGTGTAACCTAAGTGTTTGAATAAATGCCTAAGTGAGTTAGTAGTTAGTAAAGTGTGATTGTTAAGATGGTTGAGATATGGATTTCAACCATAGTATTTGTGTGTATGATTCCCTCCATGAATCATGTAATTTAGGTTATTCATGCTAATTGAGTGTATGATTTCCTCCATGGATTATGTACTTAGTTGAATCATGTTATATGAGTGTATGAATTCCTGCATGTACTATGTTTACATTCAAGTTGTATTTCATGATTGTTTATATAATTGCAGGATATGAATCATATGCTAGTTATTAGCTTTGTTTGTGAATGGGGATGTATTACAGTCCAGGCAATCGGAAACTATTCTGGAAGTAGTGGATGAGGTTGCTTTCGCCACACAAGATGAGTTTAGCGAATCTGAGTCGTGCTTGGGGAGTTCGGCAGTGGTTAGGCCACACAGAGTGCTTATGCATTCCATGTCGTTCAACTCAACGTGCGCTTGACCTAGCTGAGTTTATCAACTAACCCGATTGACCGATACTTGTTCACCATGTTTGGTCGCCACTGTTTGAATCTAAGACACTGAGCTTACCAGTGTAACTCCCGTCAACCATGGTACCAAGATCCCCTAAGAATCATGAGCCGGGCATGGTGGTATGGGAAACCGTGGTCGTGCTGTCGGCCTACGCTGGGGCCACAAACCTTCCCGTAGTGACCAGTGAGCACCCTACTCTGAGCAGATTATGGTGGTATGGGACACTATATTCTTGCTGTCGGCCTACACTGATTAGTGACGAGCCCTCTGTAGTGACCATGAGTTTATCCTGACACCGCATGGGGGCGACGAGTCCTGATGCAGTCTTAAGGATATAAATAGGCCTGTATTGATAAGGTGATGGGGGAATGGAGCAACGATTGACACAACAGCCCTGACAGCCCTTGCAGCGACCTAGAACCATACTATCGTATGAGATATCCTAGGACTGATGACCCTAGAATGGATCAATGTTGGGAAATGATATAAGGGAGGTGTCTTAGCTTCCCAATACTGCTGTATGAAAAGGACTAATAAGAACTTGGTAATCATATTCATAACACCGCATTGCATGTGCTAACGGTGTTGGTGATAGAGCACTGAGGAAGTGAGTCATGCCGCGATCGTTAGATGATGTTGCAGAGGGGATTGTGGTGAGGGCATGCATCATTCTTCATCTCATCCTTGCATTAACAAGAGATTTAGGACTTATTTGATTGTACCGCCTTATCATTACTGCTTGACTGGATTGATAACATGTTAACTTTTGCTATATAGTACCACTGAGTTGATCACTCACTCCCATGTTCTGGGATGGTGTTCAAACACCAACCAGACTCTATTTTAGATGCAGGTGATGGCGATACTGGCGAGGTAGAGCCAGACTTTGATGAGGAAGAGGAGGTGTTCTCTTACATGCAGTTCTCAGGGGGGTTCATGTGAGCCTTGTCTTGACCAGCGGAGATTATTTTGGGATATGTATTGGTTCATTTTGAACAGTTTATGTATGTATTTTGAGACAAAGATATATGTATATTGCCCTGGGTAGAGCACGCTTCATTTGGGGATTCATTTTGAATTATTTATGTATTTCAGTCTTCCGCTTGTATTTTCTCAATATTCCTGAATTATGTTTGCTAATCTAGCTTGATCTATATCATGTTTTATACATTAATACAGACAACATGCAATCATCATCGAATATATTGCATAAGTGATGTTTTGGAACTCGGGAGCTAAGTTATACTCGACCCCCGAATTTCAGGGCATTACAAGTTGGTATCAGAGCATGATTTGGATTAATCTGGACCTGGGTTAGTGTCACACACCGCACGTTGACGCCACTATGACGTAGGAGGGTGCGAGAACAATTTAGAAATAGAACTAGGACTTCTAGTCGGTCGTTCGGCGAAAGTTTACTAAAAATGATCGCCAGGATTGAGTCCGTGCATGCTCCTGATCACAATGGCGACTCTTTGGTGAGTTTTTGTTATTCGAGCGCATCGAAGCTGCCGGGTGGGGTCCGCTCTTTGAGGGCTAGTCTCGTGCTAATGTGAGCACTGTTCGTGCCTTTTATGCTCATATTCGGGACCCTACATTGGCGCCACTGCAGTTCAGGATCCCCTTTGGCAGAGATCGGCAAGCCACAATCGATGTTAGGTTGATAGCTTGACTCCTGAACGTGCCTCTTGGCGAGGTACATCCAAGCGCTAAGAATCTAAACAGTGTTCGTGAGCGAGATCGCCGCACCAGGTTTCTATGTGGTCGTTTAGTTGAGTGGCAGCGTAACAAGAGCCTCTTAGCGACCCACATGTCGGATGATTTTCGTCTGCTTCACCACATCTGCACGTTTAATGTTTATCCCAGGTGGAGCACGCAGTGAATGCACGCGTCTCATGGTCGATTTCCTGTATCAAGTGGGCCAGGGAGAGAACGTGTGCATGCCCACGTTTGTGCTGCCACAGATTATCCTCGTAGCGAAATCGAGAAGAATGTCTGAGTCACTTCCCTTTGGCCGGCTCATATGCAAGATTGCGCTTGAGTTTTCTTACAAACTTGGGCCGGAGATACCTGTGCCGGTTCATGACATCAACGAGGCTACTATGAACCAAATGAAGATAGGGCCTCGACAGCGTAAGGCTTAGCTTGATGATGATAGCGAGGGTGAATATGATAGTGAATAGGAAGAAAGTGAAGAAGAAGGTGGGGTAGAAATAGAGGAAGAAGGCCAGGAAGAAGAAGAAGAGGAGGCTCAGGATACTGATGAGAGTCCTCCTCTTACGACTCGGGCTGCTAGGGATGCTCATATAGCCCGACTTGAGGAGAGTCAGGTTGCTTTGCGACGAGAAGTCCAAGAACTCCGGGCCGAGGTAAAACAAGAGCTTAAAGATACCAAGACGATAGAGTTTGCAGCTCCGCTGATGGTTACCGAGTGGGACATGGTTGAGTTTTTGCGAGACTTTGAGCAGAAACTCACTGTGGAGGAGCCATTCGAGGTTATCGCACACGTTCGGGTGTGACCTCTTATCGATGACAGGGTCATCGCGGCGCAGAGGGACGACGAGCGTCTGACTGAGCTTCGAGAGCAGGCCAGTGATGATGCAGATGCCGAGTGGAGAGTTGGAACGGATGAGGGCTTACGTTATCGTGGCCGCCTATGCGTTCCAGATGTCCCTGACTTGAGACGAGAGATTCTCGAGGCTGCGCACAGTACTAGACTTGCGATGCATCCGGGCAGTACGAAGATGTATCGTGACATGAAGAGGACGTACTGGTGGGATGGTATGAAGACCCACATTGCAGACTTTGTGTCTTGTTGTCTCACTTGCCAGCAGGTGAAGGCAGAACATCATCGACCTCCTGGTCTCTTTCAGCCTATGCCTATAGCTAAGTGGAAGTGAGACTATATCTCTATGGATTTCATCTCGGGACTGCCGAAGACGAGAAAGGGACATGATTCCATCTGGGTGATTGTCGACCGCTTGACGAAGTCGGCGCACTTCCTTTCGATCAGAGTTACGAACTTTGCAGACGAGTTGGCTAGATTGTACATCAGGGAGATTTTTCGTCTGCATGGAGTTCCTTTGGAGATCGTATCGGATAGGGACACGCGGTTTACTTCCATTTTCTGGACTCGCATTCAGGAAGCGATGGGTGTAAAGTTGAAGTTTAGTACTGCATTCCACCCACAGACCGACGGACAGACAGAGCGGGTGAACCAGATTTTGGAAGACATGTTGCGGGCTTACGTGTTGGATTTTAAGGACAGTTGGGATGATTGTCTTCCATATGTGGAGTTCACGTACAATAACAGTTTTCAGGCGAGTATCGGTATGACACCTTATGAGGCCTTGTATGGACGTCCTTGTCGAGCACCGCATTGCTGGGTTGAAGTCGGTGAGCGGAAGTTGATTGGTCCTGAGTTAGTACAAGTGACCTCAGAGAAGATTGACATCATCAGGCATCGACTTCTCACAGCGCAGAGCAGGCAGAAGAGTTATGCCGATACGAGACGGCGACTGCTAGAGTTCGCGGTTGGAGATCAAGTATTCCTGAGAGTTTCTCCTATGAAGGGAGTCCTTCGGTTCGGGAAGAAGGGGAAGCTCACGCCGAGATTCATTGGCCCATTCCAGATACTTGATCGAGTGGGGGCGGTTGCATATCTTCTTGCTTTGCCCACACCACTCACAGGCGTGCATAATGTTTTCCATGTGTCCATGCTGAAGAAGTATGTTCCTGATCCTTCCCATATCATCAGATGGGAGCAGGTACAATTGAGCGAGGATGTCACTTATAAGCTGCGCCCGACGCTTATATTAGACAGGAAGGAGCAGGTATTACGTAGCAAGGTCATCCCCCTTGTGAAAGTACTATGGACGCATCATACTGAAGAAGAGGTTACCTGGGAGACTGAAGTCGAGATCAGAAAGAACTACCCACAGCTTCTCGAGGAGTATGAGAAGGTACGAATTTCGAAGATAATTATTTTTTTAGGGGGGTAGATTGTAACGACCCGAAAAATTTCGTACCAAGACCCAAGTACTAGGATTAATTCTCTTAGAAATTTAACCTAAGTTACCTAGCGCTATGTCACGCCCCAAACTCGGAAACCGGGCTCACAAAATTCCCGATCGCCGAATCCGGCACCGACAGCCTCCGTAGAACCCCATTCTCGGCTCCTAGCTCCCATTCGCCAGGTTCCGATCCTGGGATGCTACAAGGAGGATTTTAAATATCAGTTTGATTCGTAATAAGCATAACCAAAGGCATAACCCACAAACAACAACCAAGCACTCCATTACATTTCCACTATGATCAAAAAAATTTTACAAGTACAATGAGCATAAAGGGAAATACAATGGTAAATAACAGAAAACTCCAAAATGATCAGCGACGCGCTCCTGCCTCAACGCTGCTGCAGTCCAACGTCACCTGCACGCAACGGTCGTGCGTAAGCTTACCGAAAGCTTAGAGGGTGGTGAAAGTGTGTGCGCAAGGTAGTAATATGAATGCAATGTCAGAGTAATGCGGAATATGCAGATGGAACCAAAACGTCATGAGCCGTACCAAGGCTATGCAATGTACAATGCAACTCAAGCATACAGATACTCATCAATGTCCACATATCAGTACAGCTCAGAGTATGGAATATCACCGGGGTCTAGTACACTCTAAACCAGATTGCCGCCACATCGCGCGCAATAAGGTAAGTGGAAGAGACCTCACTATCCGTCTGCCAATATCGGGCGCGACTCGTCGATAGCGGACCCATTCCTCGAGCTGGTCAGACTCAGCCTAGCATTGCCCCCTACTCTCGGGCGGGTAAGGCCGCACCCCCTTCCAACCGACCACGACACAGTGGAGAGCGTAACCGTCTGGTAATCGGCACTCAACGCTCATCTACCCACTCGGTCTAGACGTTGGAGCAACCTCTTGGTACCATAAGGGTTTAGGGACTTTCACCCAGGGATATCTATAGTACCCCATGTAAGTCAAGATTTCCGGTATCCAATCCTACCAACCACGATGCGTCTGTGGAGGCTATGGCCCTGATGTCGCTAGGGCGTACAACAACCATATCACACAAATGCGGAATGCATGAATCACACTATCCAGTCATGCAACCAATCCTGCGCATACCGTGCACTCATGTAGGGCAACCCTGCCTAACCGGGAGCCCATAAACAACCTGCCCAAAGGCATATGCCATGATCAGTCAATCCTCATATCAAGCATGCATATGATGCGTATGATCATGGGTCATGAAACTATACTAAACATGTTATAATAAAATGCATTATCTTACAATGCAGATGAGCCTGAACGGCCTAAATACGATAAACATGGTCCAGTAATGGGCCCTAAGGAGAGTCGTAATGTGGACATCCAACCATCATTACACTCGCAATGTGGACGTCAAACCAGCATTGCTTCCCAGGCACAATCTTCTTAACGTCGCTACATAAACTGTATTGGGATTACACATTGCAATGGACCGTAGGTTCATCCCATTGGCCTTACACATGTATCAAATGGGCCATATCTTATGGGCCTTTTATTCATCAGATGGGCCATATAAATGGGCCACACCAATGGGTCTTATGTGCATTACAATGGGTCAAATCCCGTGGGCCTTGGGTTACATCAATTTGGACCTAGTCACATGAGTCTAATATGTATCAAATGGGCCACACCAATTAGGCCCTTATATGTAGATCAAGTGGGCCTCAACCCATAGACCTAATCATAAATTCAAATGGGCCTAAACCCGTAGGCCTTACATGTATCGAATGGCCTACCTCCATGGGCTTTAAATTTTAACAAAAGGGGGTCCAATTACCTGGCCTAGAAGTACATCAAATGAGCCTAGTCCCATGGACTTGAGACATATCAAGTGGGCCTAAACCCATAAACCTTTTTCAAAGCAAATGGGCCTAGCCCATAGGCCTTAAATAGTCCAAATGGGCCTAACCCATAGACCTTGCATGCACATCAAAGTGGGCCTAAACCCCTAGGCCTTAAATGAATCAAATGGGCCTAGCCCATAGGCTTTTCATAAATCAAGTGGGCCTAACATCATAAGCCTTTTGTAAATCAAGTGAGCCTAAACCATAGGCCTGTTACACATCAAATGGGCCTAACCCATAGGTACGTGGCCCACCCAATCTACACTCATGCCTACGACGATTTTACCAAGTGGGTGGGCGGTCCGGACGCATCACATGCGTCAAGGTGGGTCCCACTGTCCAGTGGACAGTGAGAATAAGGCACACATGCCACAAGGGGGCCCCACCGTCCGCTGGACGGTGGAGTATAACACATATTTTATGGTGGGAGTCCACCGTCCATGCATTAAAACACCAACATTAATGGTGAGATCCACGTGTGTGGCCCACCATCAGATTTTTCCAACCATCCAGACGGTTGATAAGGTCACGTTGACCTGGATGGAGAGAAAACACAAATTCCAGGTTGATTCCAAAACTTATGTGGGCCCAAAGGAACTTCAAGGGCAGCCACCCGATCACCACTAATTCCGGCTTTGTGGGCCACCTGAGCTTTGAATCGGGCTGAGTCTTGGAAGACAGACTGCAACCCTCAGGGTCCACGCAATGGACGGTACCGATGTGAGGACGGTACATCAAGGTGGGGCCCACAGCCGAGCCGTGGGGCTGGCGTCCGTCCGCCCACGTCGCTGCAGCGCTGGCAGCGCTGACCGCTGCAGCGCCTGCTGCCGCACTCCCTCTCTTTCATCTCTTTTTTTTTTTTTTGAAAAAAAACTAGTTTCTGTGGTTTTTCACAGGTGGGGCCCAAGTTCGGAAGATCCATCCCGTCCACGGGACTCTACAACTCGAGACAAACAAAATGAGTCCAAAGTTCAGAAATTTTGGACGCATAGAATCATCAGGAAGTGTTTTTAAGGATAATCACCCAGATTTCTAATATTATGGCCCACTGGATGACCATGTCAGCCTCATTCTTTGGCTCAATGGTTAAACTGTTCCAGGAAAAGTGGTGGATGGCGTGGATTGAACATAGACATCAGGGTGGGGCCCATGCAAGGGAACCACCCAAACCCCTTCCTTTTTCTTTCTTTTTTTTTTTGTCCAGGGACGTCCAGCGTCCCAGACGCTGGACGGTGTCTCTAAAAAAAATCGTGATGGGCCTTTTTGAAGTGGGCCACCACTTACAGATGAGGGGGAAAAACAACATGCAAGGTGGGCCCCACTTGAAGGACTCTTGGACCAAAATAAATACCTCAAGGTGAGGTCCATTCAAGTGGGCCACACAACCCTTGCATAAAAAAAATAAGATCAAATAAAATAAAATAAAATAAAATGAAATAAAAGGAATGAAAGAGAGAGAGAGACATGGAGAGTGGGACACGGCTTATGATGGAGGGACCCCGTCCTTATGGGCCCTCCTTTAAAAGTAAATGATACAAAAAAAGGGTCCCTCAACACATGGGACCATCAAGATCGAGAATCAACGGTGGAGATCCTCTCTCCACCAAAATGGACGGTCTAGATGACCTTTCTTAAAGAAATAGACATCATGATGGGGTCCATGGAGAATGGCCCCATCATGGAATGATCATGATGATCCAAGTGGTCCATCGGCCACAAATAAGGGTCCCAAGTGAGATCCACACCATTGATCGGTGGGCCTCACTTGGTCCACCATAAAAATAAGAAAATCTACCCTATAGAAGCACCCACCGTCCGATCTTCTCGCTCCTAGAGGTTCCTTGGCACCTTGTCTCCAACTTCAATGGCTAAGATGAAGAATGGAGGGTTGAGATGGGAGGTTTTGGGGTAGGAAGGTGGGCCACTTGAAGTTTAGAGGGGCTTGGAAAATTCCATACGTATGGAACCCTTGCAAATTTTTTGTTGCTTGGATTTTTTTTTGGAATGAGGGAGAGTAAGAGAGAGAGTGATGTAAAGGGAGAGAGAGAGAGTGATGGATGGATGGGTGAGTGATGGTTGTGTAAGAAAGGTATGGGTTAGGAAGACTTTTGTGGCTTTTTGTGTAAGAAAGGTATGGGTTGAGAAGACTTTGGTGGTTGCTTGGGAAAAGGGATGGAAGTGATGTGTACTTGACCTTTGATGGGTTGATGGGTGATTGATTGATGGGATTGATGTGATTGATGTGACACATCGTTGAGATTCCCTTGGTTTTCGCAACGCGCGGCGTTTTCTCGCACCGAACGTTGGCTCATATCTCTTGATCAGGGTATCGCCTTGGCACGCGAGTCGCGGTATCGGAACCGCAACGACAGCGCGGTCGCTATGGTATTGGTCTCGGGTTGAGTCGACTCGGGTTGTCGGTACATGAATCCAGGTCGCGCGTCGATATTGTTTAAGGGTCGAAAGTTGCCGGAATTCGACCGGTACGACCACGGAAGTGTACGGAAAGGTACGGACCAAGATACGGGTTTTACAGCTCTCCCCTCCTTATAAAAATTTCGTCCTCGAAATTTACACAAGCGTCGCAACTAAGCGTAACTCGCGAAAAATAATAAATATAACGTCATCATATAGAATCAGGGACAACGTACAAAATACAATACACGATCATCAACCCTCAAAGAGATGAGGATATCGCTCTCGAATCTCAGCCTCACGCTCCCAAGAAGCCTCCTCTATAGAATGGTGACCCCACTGCACCTTTACCAATGGAATGACCTTGGTTCTGAGGACCTGCTCCTTCCGATCAAGGATACGGACTGGCTGCTCAATGTAAGAAGCATCCTTACGAACCTCCAACGGCTGCCAATCAATAACGGGAACTATGTCTGACCCACACTTCCTCAACATGGAGACGTGAAACACGTTGTGGACGCCAGACAACTGTGATGGTAAGGCAAGCCGATAGGCCACGGCGCCAACGCGCCCAGTGATCTCAAAAGGTCCTATGAATCTCGGGGCAAGCTTGCCCTTCGCTCCAAATCGAACTACGCCCTTCATGGGCGAGACCTTGAGATACACATGGTCCCCTACATCAAACTCCAAGGGACGACGCCGACGATCAGCAAAACTCTTCTGTCGGCTCTGAGCTGTGCGCATCCTCTGCCTGATGATGTCAATAGCCTCTGAAGTCTCCTGCACAAGCTCGGGACCTAGGAGACGACGCTCTCCAACCTCGGTCCAACAACTCGGTGATCTGCATGGTCTGCCATATAGTGCCTCAAAAGGAGCCATGCCGATGGTCGCCTGATAGCTGTTATTGTACGCAAACTCAGTCAATCGCAGATGCTCATCCCAGCTACCCCCGAAGTCAATCGCGCAGGCCCGAAGCATATCCTCAAGTATCTGATTGACCCTCTCGGTCTGGCCATCGGTCTGCGGATGGTACGCGGTGCTGAGCTGCAAATCAGTCCCCATCGCACGCTGGAAGCTCCCCCAAAACTGAGACGTGAACCTCGAGTCTCGGTCAGAAATGATCGAGACTGGAACGCCATGCAGTCTCACAATCTCCTCGATGAATAGTCTCGCAAGCCGGTCCATAGACCAAGTCGCACGCATCGCAAGGAAATGTGCCGACTTCGTCAGACGATCCACAACAACCCAAATGGAGTCATGACCGCGCTGAGTCCTCGGCAAACCCATAATGAAATCAGTCGACACGTGCTCCCACTTCCACATCGGGACGCTCAACGGCTGCAAGAGACCAGGAGGTCTCTGATGATCGGCCTTGACACGCTGGCACGTGTCACACTCGGCCACAAAACTGGCAATCTGGCGCTTCATCCCCGCCCAAAAATACTGTCGCCTCATGTCACGGTACATCTTCGTCGAGCCCGGGTGGATAGAAAATCTCGATCGATGTGCCTCGGTCATAAGATCTCTGCGTAACTCTGGAATATCCGGGACACATAATCGGCCTCTAAAGCGAAGTCCACCGTCTATACCGATCTGCCAATCAACCTGACCCTCAGATGCCGCCTCAGCCATATAACCCTGCAACGACTCATCAGCCTGCTGAGCCTCGATCACCCTAGCCACAAGAGAGGGTTGAATCGACAAGCTCGATAACTGTACCATGGAAGACTGCAGGCCGAACTCAAAGTCATACGCAGCAACATCCTCAAGCATCCGCCACTCCTGAATCATCATATGTGCCACTAGGCCTCGTGGCTGACGGCTGAGGGCATCTGCCACCACGTTTGCCTTGCCCGGGTGGTACTGAAGGTCAAAATCATAGTCTTTCAAGAGTTCCATCCAGCGCCTCTGTCTCATATTCAACTCAGACTGTGAGAAGAGGTACTTCAAGCTCTTGTGATCAGAGAAGAGCTCGAACCTAATCCCGTAAAGGTAGTGCCTCCACACTTTCAGTGCGAAGACAACGGCAGCCAGCTCCAGATCATGTGTAGGGTAGTTCAGCTCATGGACTTTGAGCTGACGAGACGCAAAGGCCACTGGTCTCCCGTGCTGCATCAGGACAGCACCCAAACCGATATGCGAGGCATCGGTGAATACAATAAAGCCGTCACTCCCAGAGGGAAGAGTGAGGACAGGAGCGGACGTCAGACGGTCCTTCAACTCCGTAAATGCTCGCTCGCAGGCGTCACTCCAAATAAACTCTGCCCCCTTCCGAGTCAACCTGGTCAGCGGGGCTGCAATACGAGAAAAACCCTCGATGAAACGTCGGTAATAGCCCGCTAGACCAAGGAAACTACGGATCTCTGTCGCAGTCGTGGGCTGGCCCCACTGACGCACTGCCTCGACCTTCGAGGGGTCCACTGCGACACCCTCCCTCGTCACCACGTGACCGAGGAACTTCACCTCCTCCTGCCAGAACTCGCACTTCTCCAGCTTCGCATACAGCTGGTGTGCGCGGAGGGTCTGTAGAGTAATCTCCAAGTGCTGCTCATGCTCCTCACGGGTCCTCGAATAGATTAGAATGTCGTCGATGAAGACTACGACAAACTGATCCAGATATGGGCGAAAAACCTCGTTCATCAGCTGCATGAAGACCGCTGGTGCATTGGTCAGTCCGAAGGACATGACCTGAAACTCGAAATGACCGTAACGCGTCCTGAATGCTGTCTTCGGAATGTCCTCATCTCGGACCCGAATCTGATGATAGCCGGAACGCAGGTCAATCTTCGAAAAGAACTGTGCACCCTGCAGCTGGTCAAATAAATCATCAATCCTAGGGAGCGGGTACTTGTTCTTGATCGTGACTTTGTTGAGCTCGCGGTAGTCAACGCAGAGCCTCAACGAGCCATCCTTCTTCTTCACGAAGAGTACCGGCGCTCCCCACGGCGAACTGCTCGGACGAATAAAACCCAACTCACGTAACTCGTCCAACTGCTTCTGCAGTTCCCGTAACTCCAACGGTGCCATACGATACGGGGCCTTCGAAATAGGCGCGGTACCGGGCACGAGATCGATCTGAAACTCGGTGAGTCGACGAGGCGGTAATCCCGGAATCTCCTGGAACACATCGGGAAAATCGCAAACTGTCGGTAAATGGTCGATGCAAACGGCGACATGCTCCTCTATGGCGCACGACATCAAACAAGACAACTGCTCTCCTCTGGCCTCTGCAACGAACTGGAACTGAGGTACGCCGGGTATACAAAATGTGACGGTCCTCGCGGCGCAGTCCAAAATGGCATAATACTCAGCGAGCCAATCCATGCCCAAGATAACGTCGAACTCGGACATCGGCAAAACAAACAAATCAGCAGGCAGGAAGGTATCCCCAACTAGAACGGGGCATGACGAGCAAAATCGTCCTAGCGCTGCAGTCCTCCCCAAGGGAGTCGACACTGATAGGCTCACATCAGCAGACTCTAACGGTAAGCCAGCCGATCGACAGAAGCTCTCGGCCACAAAAGAATGCGATGCACCAGAATCAAACAGTACACGTGCAATGCATGCAGAAACTGGCAATATACCCTCAACGACTCCCCCAGATGACTGCGGATCCTGCTGAGCCGCATAAAACCTAGCCTGAGCTGGCTGGGGAGGTGCCTGTCCCCTCTGAATGTGCTGCTGCTGCTGCTGGGGTCGCTGAGGCGGTCGAAACTGCTGCCTCTGCTGCTGTGGCCTCTGAGGCTGGTGCTGGTGCTGATGCTGCTGCTGAGGTGGCCTCGGTGGTAGAGGCTGCTGTCGCTGCTGCTGTCGCTGCTGCTGTGGGGGTCTCTGCTGCTGAGGTGGAGGTCTCTGCTGCTGTGGACCTCTCTGCTGCTGCTGGGGACTGGGACACTCCCATGAACGGTGTCCCGTCGCACCGCACCTGAAGCAAGTGCCGGTGAACTGCCTCTGAGGTGGTGGTGGAGGTGCTGCTGGTGCTGATGGTGCACGGAAAGCTGAGCGACCAGTACGCCTCTGCTGCTGTGGTCGACCCTGCTGGGAATGACTGGAAGGAGCCTGCCTCTTCCGGTCTCCCCTCTGACCACGATCAGACTGAGAACCGGCCCACTCAGTCTCATATATCTGAGCCTTCCGCACTACTGCCTGGAAGGTAGGAAGCTCATGCCCAATGACACGACCTCGAAGGCCGTAACGTAAACCGTGCTCGAAACGGCGGGCCTTCCGCCCCTCATCATCAACCATGTACGGCGTAAATCTCGATAGTGCCATGAAACGGGCCGCGTACTGTGCCACGGTCATGTCTCCCTGCACCAGAGTCTCGAACTCTAAGGCTCGCTGACGACGGATGTGGTCAGGGAAGTACTGCTCCTCGAATCGCTCCACAAAGTCCTCCCATGTCCAGACATAGTCAGGTCCGGCGACACGGGCGACAGAGGTCCACCAATGCTCGGCCTCACCGTGGAAGAGAAATACTGCTAACCGGACGCGCTGCTCGGTCGTGCACAACATGGTATCGAATATCTTCTCCACATCGGAGCGCCATCTCTCGGCTGCAGTCGGATCCGGCTCGCCCTGGAAACGAGGGGGATCATGCCGTCTAAACTCACGAAGTACGGCGCTCGCGCGCTCCTGCTCCGCCTGAGCTGGTGAAACAGCTGGGCGTCTACCCTGTCCCTGTAGTGCAGCTGTCACAGCCTGCAACATCTGCTGTAACTGAGAGGCACTCACAGTCACAGTCGGCTCCTCATCAGTCTCGGGTGGAGGAATGTCATCCTCATGGGAAGAATCAGGGATCTCTGAGGGTGGGATGGGAGACGCAGGTGGTAGAGCTGGAGTCTCTGATGGTGAAGTGGAATCCTCAGGTGGTGGTGCGGGAGTCGAGCGAGTAACAGGCGCCATACCCTACAGGAAAGAGCGAAAGCGCCTATCAACTTCAAAACTCTCGAATGTACGCACGTTAACGGTCTGAATCAGAAGGTCGTGAAGTTATCCGAACTTCAGAACTTAGCCATTCTTCACTCATAGCAAACATGTAATGTTGTTTCGGTTATTCCCAAGTTATGCTCTGATACCAACTTCTGTCACGCCCCAAACTCGGAAACCGGGCTCACAAAATTCCCGATCGCCGAATCCGGCACCGACAGCCTCCGTAGAACCCCATTCTCGGCTCCTAGCTCCCATTCGCCAGGTTCCGATCCTGGGATGCTACAAGGAGGATTTTAAATATCAGTTTGATTCGTAATAAGCATAACCAAAGGCATAACCCACAAACAACAACCAAGCACTCCATTACATTTCCACTATGATCAAAAAAATTTTACAAGTACAATGAGCATAAAGGGAAATACAATGGTAAATAACAGAAAACTCCAAAATGATCAGCGACGCGCTCCTGCCTCAACGCTGCTGCAGTCCAACGTCACCTGCACGCAACGGTCGTGCGTAAGCTTACCGAAAGCTTAGAGGGTGGTGAAAGTGTGTGCGCAAGGTAGTAATATGAATGCAATGTCAGAGTAATGCGGAATATGCAGATGGAACCAAAACGTCATGAGCCGTACCAAGGCTATGCAATGTACAATGCAACTCAAGCATACAGATACTCATCAATGTCCACATATCAGTACAGCTCAGAGTATGGAATATCACCGGGGTCTAGTACACTCTAAACCAGATTGCCGCCACATCGCGCGCAATAAGGTAAGTGGAAGAGACCTCACTATCCGTCTGCCAATATCGGGCGCGACTCGTCGATAGCGGACCCATTCCTCGAGCTGGTCAGACTCAGCCTAGCATTGCCCCCTACTCTCGGGCGGGTAAGGCCGCACCCCCTTCCAACCGACCACGACACAGTGGAGAGCGTAACCGTCTGGTAATCGGCACTCAACGCTCATCTACCCACTCGGTCTAGACGTTGGAGCAACCTCTTGGTACCATAAGGGTTTAGGGACTTTCACCCAGGGATATCTATAGTACCCCATGTAAGTCAAGATTTCCGGTATCCAATCCTACCAACCACGATGCGTCTGTGGAGGCTATGGCCCTGATGTCGCTAGGGCGTACAACAACCATATCACACAAATGCGGAATGCATGAATCACACTATCCAGTCATGCAACCAATCCTGCGCATACCGTGCACTCATGTAGGGCAACCCCGCCTAACCGGGAGCCCATAAACAACCTGCCCAAAGGCATATGCCATGATCAGTCAATCCTCATATCAAGCATGCATATGATGCGTATGATCATGGGTCATGAAACTATACTAAACATGTTATAATAAAATGCATTATCTTACAATGCAGATGAGCCTGAACGGCCTAAATACGATAAACATGGTCCAGTAATGGGCCCTAAGGAGAGTCGTAATGTGGACATCCAACCATCATTACACTCGCAATGTGGACGTCAAACCAGCATTGCTTCCCAGGCACAATCTTCTTAACGTCGCTACATAAACTGTATTGGGATTACACATTGCAATGGACCGTAGGTTCATCCCATTGGCCTTACACATGTATCAAATGGGCCATATCTTATGGGCCTTTTATTCATCAGATGGGCCATATAAATGGGCCACACCAATGGGTCTTATGTGCATTACAATGGGTCAAATCCCGTGGGCCTTGGGTTACATCAATTTGGACCTAGTCACATGAGTCTAATATGTATCAAATGGGCCACACCAATTAGGCCCTTATATGTAGATCAAGTGGGCCTCAACCCATAGACCTAATCATAAATTCAAATGGGCCTAAACCCGTAGGCCTTACATGTATCGAATGGCCTACCTCCATGGGCTTTAAATTTTAACAAAAGGGGGTCCAATTACCTGGCCTAGAAGTACATCAAATGAGCCTAGTCCCATGGACTTGAGACATATCAAGTGGGCCTAAACCCATAAACCTTTTTCAAAGCAAATGGGCCTAGCCCATAGGCCTTAAATAGTCCAAATGGGCCTAACCCATAGACCTTGCATGCACATCAAAGTGGGCCTAAACCCCTAGGCCTTAAATGAATCAAATGGGCCTAGCCCATAGGCTTTTCATAAATCAAGTGGGCCTAACATCATAAGCCTTTTGTAAATCAAGTGAGCCTAAACCATAGGCCTGTTACACATCAAATGGGCCTAACCCATAGGTACGTGGCCCACCCAATCTACACTCATGCCTACGACGATTTTACCAAGTGGGTGGGCGGTCCGGACGCATCACATGCGTCAAGGTGGGTCCCACTGTCCAGTGGACAGTGAGAATAAGGCACACATGCCACAAGGGGGCCCCACCGTCCGCTGGACGGTGGAGTATAACACATATTTTATGGTGGGAGTCCACCGTCCATGCATTAAAACACCAACATTAATGGTGAGATCCACGTGTGTGGCCCACCATCAGATTTTTCCAACCATCCAGACGGTTGATAAGGTCACGTTGACCTGGATGGAGAGAAAACACAAATTCCAGGTTGATTCCAAAACTTATGTGGGCCCAAAGGAACTTCAAGGGCAGCCACCCGATCACCACTAATTCCGGCTTTGTGGGCCACCTGAGCTTTGAATCGGGCTGAGTCTTGGAAGACAGACTGCAACCCTCAGGGTCCACGCAATGGACGGTACCGATGTGAGGACGGTACATCAAGGTGGGGCCCACAGCCGAGCCGTGGGGCTGGCGTCCGTCCGCCCACGTCGCTGCAGCGCTGGCAGCGCTGACCGCTGCAGCGCCTGCTGCCGCACTCCCTCTCTTTCATCTCTTTTTTTTTTTTTTTGAAAAAAAACTAGTTTCTGTGGTTTTTCACAGGTGGGGCCCAAGTTCGGAAGATCCATCCCGTCCACGGGACTCTACAACTCGAGACAAACAAAATGAGTCCAAAGTTCAGAAATTTTGGACGCATAGAATCATCAGGAAGTGTTTTTAAGGATAATCACCCAGATTTCTAATATTATGGCCCACTGGATGACCATGTCAGCCTCATTCTTTGGCTCAATGGTTAAACTGTTCCAGGAAAAGTGGTGGATGGCGTGGATTGAACATAGACATCAGGGTGGGGCCCATGCAAGGGAACCACCCAAACCCCTTCCTTTTTCTTTCTTTTTTTTTTTGTCCAGGGACGTCCAGCGTCCCAGACGCTGGACGGTGTCTCTAAAAAAAATCGTGATGGGCCTTTTTGAAGTGGGCCACCACTTACAGATGAGGGGGAAAAACAACATGCAAGGTGGGCCCCACTTGAAGGACTCTTGGACCAAAATAAATACCTCAAGGTGAGGTCCATTCAAGTGGGCCACACAACCCTTGCATAAAAAGAATAAGATCAAATAAAATAAAATAAAATAAAATGAAATAAAAGGAATGAAAGAGAGAGAGAGACATGGAGAGTGGGACACGGCTTATGATGGAGGGACCCCGTCCTTATGGGCCCTCCTTTAAAAGTAAATGATACAAAAAAAGGGTCCCTCAACACATGGGACCATCAAGATCGAGAATCAACGGTGGAGATCCTCTCTCCACCAAAATGGACGGTCTAGATGACCTTTCTTAAAGAAATAGACATCATGATGGGGTCCATGGAGAATGGCCCCATCATGGAATGATCATGATGATCCAAGTGGTCCATCGGCCACAAATAAGGGTCCCAAGTGAGATCCACACCATTGATCGGTGGGCCTCACTTGGTCCACCATAAAAATAAGAAAATCTACCCTATAGAAGCACCCACCGTCCGATCTTCTCGCTCCTAGAGGTTCCTTGGCACCTTGTCTCCAACTTCAATGGCTAAGATGAAGAATGGAGGGTTGAGATGGGAGGTTTTGGGGTAGGAAGGTGGGCCACTTGAAGTTTAGAGGGGCTTGGAAAATTCCATACGTATGGAACCCTTGCAAATTTTTTGTTGCTTGGATTTTTTTTTGGAATGAGGGAGAGTAAGAGAGAGAGTGATGTAAAGGGAGAGAGAGAGAGTGATGGATGGATGGGTGAGTGATGGTTGTGTAAGAAAGGTATGGGTTAGGAAGACTTTTGTGGCTTTTTGTGTAAGAAAGGTATGGGTTGAGAAGACTTTGGTGGTTGCTTGGGAAAAGGGATGGAAGTGATGTGTACTTGACCTTTGATGGGTTGATGGGTGATTGATTGATGGGATTGATGTGATTGATGTGACACATCGTTGAGATTCCCTTGATTTTCGCAACGCGCGGCGTTTTCTCGCACCGAACGTTGGCTCATATCTCTTGATCAGGGTATCGCCTTGGCACGCGAGTCGCGGTATCGGAACCGCAACGACAGCGCGGTCGCTATGGTATTGGTCTCGGGTTGAGTCGACTCGGGTTGTCGGTACATGAATCCAGGTCGCGCATCGATATTGTTTAAGGGTCGAAAGTTGCCGGAATTCGACCGGTACGACCACGGAAGTGTACGGAAAGGTACGGACCAAGATACGGGTTTTACACGCTAAGTTAGACTGGCTGTGAAATTTGCACTGTTCTCTTTAAATACATTCTGTAAGACTTAAAACTTGTAAAATCAATGACGATATAATACCCTGAAATCTAGGATCCAAGTCTAAACCCAGTTGTTCTAGGGAA
Organism: Magnolia kwangsiensis; assembly: GCA_037074715.1. NCBI lineage: Eukaryota > Viridiplantae > Streptophyta > Magnoliopsida > Magnoliales > Magnoliaceae > Magnolia > Magnolia kwangsiensis. The sequence goes on along the minus strand of CM073573.1, from coordinate 151,918,380 downwards.
TGTTTGGTAACCTTGTATTGGATCTAGACCGCGCATCGAAAGTCCGATATCTACAATCTCAGACCATTATGACCGCTTAATTGGACTTGACAATCGTTTTGAAAACCAAGCCCAACTGATGAGCTGACACCATTTTACTGAGTTCGGAGTGAAGAGAGTGAGAAAAGGGAAAGATTTAGAAAAGTAATTCTAAATCTGGCACGTTCACTTGCACGTTATTTTTAAGCATTCTGACCGTCAGAATTCAACCAAACTTCACCCTCGGATCAGGAAAAATTGCCCTTACATGTGCAAGTACTTGTGGCCTTGATCGAGATTCGGTGACCGTTGAATTGAAACTGGTCCGCCACGGATGATCTGGAAATCCGATCGGACTGAAAACTTAACTGATTAAAGATCCGATGCTAGTGAGCTTAAGTCCAACCGCAATTGATAACAGGACCTCCAGAAACGCTCCATTGGATGAGAAAGTACCCGATTTAGTTATAACTTAAGTATACCTTGACCTTAAGCCTGTTTTCGTCATGTTTAGGCTTATAAAAGGGCCTTAAACCCTACGCTTTCTAACCCATACGAATTTCCTAAACCCTAGAGATTTCAAAGAAAGAAAAGAGAGAGAAAGTGTGCGAGAATCCGGTGAAACTCCGTAGGATCCTTCCTAGTGCATCTATACTCTACACCGGCGTATCTGAATCATTCTTCCGACAATTCTGACTCCGTTATTGGGTAAGTTAAGCAAACCCTAACCTGTTTTGAAGCCTAGACTACCTGAAGTAGAGTTCTAGCTAACCTGTTTCATGTCATAGGTAGCGTATCCGCCATAGACGAAGCGTGAGTGAACAAACTGAGTTCGTTACGCGTTTACCGGTGTAAGGTGCGGACTATATGCGCTTAGGTTATGGTTTTCAACCCTTTCAATGATAGTTAATGGTTTATTCATGTTATGGATGCAATTACACACGCCAAATGTGCTGTCTGTTTTGCTTTCCGTATACGTATGCTGTATATTGTAAATACCGTATTTCATGTATATGTTAGAATACACGTATGCGTACGGAATCTGTTGATATGCTTGCCATGATAAATGATCGTTGCTATATGCTTAATATGTATACAGCAACTCCTTGGCGAAAGGACTTGCCCTGATTTGCAATGGTGTCGACATATGTGATGTATGTTGAATAGTGTAACCTAAGTGTTTGAATAAATGCCTAAGTGAGTTAGTAGTTAGTAAAGTGTGATTGTTAAGATGGTTGAGATATGGATTTCAACCATAGTATTTGTGTGTATGATTCCCTCCATGAATCATGTAATTTAGGTTATTCATGCTAATTGAGTGTATGATTTCCTCCATAGATTATGTACTTAGTTGAATCATGTTATATGAGTGTATGAATTCCTGCATGTACCGTGTTTACATTCAAGTTGTATTTCATGATTGTTTATATAACTGCAGGATATGAATCATATGCTAGTTATTAGCTTTGTTTGTGAATGGGGCTGTATTACAGTCCAGGCAATCGGAAACTATTCTGGAAGTAGTGGCTGAGGTTGCTTTCGCCACACAAGATGAGTTTAGCGAATCTGAGTCGTGCTTGGGGAGTTCGGCAGTGGTTAGGCCACACGGAGTGCTTATGCATTCCATGTCGTTCAACTCAACATGCGCTTGGCCTAGTTGAGCTTATCAACTAACCCGATTGACCGATACTTGTTTACCATGTTTGGTCGCCACTGTTTGAATCTAAGACACTGAGCTTACCAGTGTAACTCCCGTCAACCATGGTACCAAGATCCCCTAAGACTCATGAGCCGGGCATGGTGGTATGAGACACCGTGGTCGTGCTGTCGGCCTACGCTGGGGCCACAAACCTCCCCATAGTGACCAGTGAGTACCCTACTCTGAGCAGATTATGGTGGTATGGGACACTATATTCTTGCTGTCGGCCTACACTGATTGGTGACGAGCCCTCTGTAGTGACCATGAGTTTATCCTGACACCGCATGGGGGCGACGAGTCCTGATGCAGTCTTAAGGATATAAATAGGCCTGTATTGATAAGGTGATGGGAGGTAGAGCAACGATTGCGCGCAACAGCCCTGACAGCCCTTGCAGCGACCTAGAACCATACTATCGTATGAGATATCATAGGACTGACGACCGTAGAATGGATCAATGTTGGGAAATGATACAAGGGAGGTGTCTTAGCTTCCCAATACTGTTGTATGAAAAGGACTAATAAGAACTTGGTAATCATATTCATAACACCGCATTGCATGTGCTAACGGCGTTAGTGATAGAGCACTGAGGAAGTGAGTCTGCCGCGATCGTTAGATGATGTCGTAGAGGGGATTGTGGTGAGGGCATGCATCATTCTTCATCTCATCCTTGCATTAACAAGAGATCTAGGACTTGTTTGATTGTACCACCTTATCATTACTGCTTGACTGGATTGATAACATGTTAACTTTTGCTATATAGTACCACTGAGTTGATCACTCACTCCCACGTTCTGGGATGGTGTTTAAACACCAACCAGATTCTGCTTTAGATGCAGGTAATGGCGATACTGGCGAGGCAGAGCCAGACTTTGATGAGGACAAGGAGGCATTCTCCTGCATGTAGTTCTCAGGCGGGTTCATGTGAGCCTTATCCTGACCAGCGGGGATTATTTTGGGATATGTATTGGTTCATTTTGAACAGTTTATGTATGTATTTTGAGACACAGATATATGTATATTGCCCTGGGTAGAGCACGCTTCATTTGGGGATTCATTTTGAATTATTTATGTATTTCAGTCTTCCGCTTGTATTTTCTCAATATCCCTGAATTATGTCTGTTAATCTAGCTTGATCTATATCATGTTTTATGCATTAATACAGACAACATACAATCATCATCGAATATGTTGCATAAGTGATGTTTTGGAACTCCGGAGCTGAGTTATACTCGTCCCACGAATTTCAGGGCGTTACACCAATGTCAGGAACTTCTCCTTCAACTCCGCAAATCGTCTCCCATGGGTCCCTATTTTTCGCGACGACTTCTGGGATATCCTCGCCCTCCGGCGTTCTCCCTTCCCTCCTCCGTTTTAACTGATGACGGAGGTCCGTAGGTGGCAGAGCAGACGTAGCGGAATGAACAGTTGTGGGAACCCGGGTAGTGGCATTCAGTGCGGATCCCTCGCCATGCACCGCAGGAGTGTTCTATCCTGAACGCGGCACCCCTGAATGCTGGGGGGGCTTCAGGTCTTACACTCCTTGGCGTAGAGTCGGTCTCCACGAACAGTCCCACCGGTTCGAGAACAGGTTGTTCCTGAACCGAACGTGACTCTGGTTCCCTCTGCTGCTTCATCTTGTTGATCTCGTCGCGCAGGGCCTGGATCTCATTTTGCATGGCGCGGTATTTACCCGACCGGTTACGAGAACATTGAGAAGGTCCTGGTGCGGACTCGGCATGAAGCGTTGATGAGGACCGAGCCTGCACGCTTGGTACCGGTTCCACCACTACAGCTTTCTTCTTCCTCGCCATTGCTTAAGTGAATGAGAACCTGACTTCTAGTTTCAGATTCCCACAGACGGCGCCAAAAAATATTGATGCAAAAATCTGGTCGGCTCTCCCTCCACGTCTTCAAGATCCTGCACCGAGAAAACTGGCAAAGGTGGCCCTGGCTAAGCCAGGGGACCCTCCGATGCCTAAGTCAGGACAAGGGAATCCTGGTCTAAGTCGAGAGTAGAGGAGAGAGCACTCGATATCGCGTACCTATAAATATGGAGTGATGCACTATTTATACTTGCCTGTGGGATGGTCTGGATCCGATAATCTCGGCACGATCGGGGGGATTCCCGGATTGTGGAGATATCGTCCGCAATCTATCGATTCGTGAAGCGTATCAGGCGAATTATGCGTATCTGTGCGCGAAGTTATCGGCCACGTTCGATTATGGCAGTTTCCATGTTCGGCGAATAGGACATGCGCATATGTTCGGCTCGGCTCAGCGAATGAGACATACAACCGGTCCGACCCACCTGGTCGACTCCGTTGATTCCTTCATAGTTGGCAGGGCTGACTTTGCTGAACAGTGTGGTCACGGCGTAAAGGGTCATCCGATCAGAGTATGGTCCTGAGTTGCATCTTAACCGTGTCGGCTGCTTGGGAGGGTTGCGTCTTGAAACGGGTCGAAAGAATCACGCCTCAGCTCGAATTTCCCATAACATGTATAATGCTCATGTAGATGCTATGCATGCAACAATAGGTCTGAGATCCAATCCATCCAGCAGGAAGGCACCAATGTAATTAAAGACCTAGCCCAAGAATCAGGTTGGTCCACTGGTCAGGTGGGTCACAGTTTGCAAAGCAAAGTGGACATTAGGAAAAACCTGGATGATGTTTTCTAACCCATCCGCCTACTTAAAAGACTGGATTTATTTTAGGGAAAACATGTAGAAGTCAGGACCAACCTGATGGATGGATTGTACCTCATACATGACATGTACAAGACCTTTGTACACTATAAATTTAAAACTATAAATTAATGCATTTTTACCCATATTTCAAAATTTTATAATTATTTGTTAATTTATCATAAACCTTTTTAAAATTTTATTTTCAGCACTATTTTCCAAATAATACATATCAAGATAAAAATAACAATAATAACAATCTGAAAATCTCGGAAGAAATTTCCATGCTGAGGAATTTCTGAGATTGAGATTTGTCACTACTGCCAAGGGGAGAATAGAAAACAGTGAATGTGCATCGGCAGCAGAGGCATATTTGGAATTGAGCACACAGTTGGCTGTCGATTGCTTACAATGGCAGGCGTGCCCCGCTTGATACGTGGACCCACCAGCACCACTCAGATGTTTGATTGTGACACCGTGGCAGGAGAAAACAGTTCAGCAAGGTAAGCTTAGCATTCTGGGGGTTCTCTCTGAACATTCCTCAAATATACTGGATGCCTCTATTGCCAGTATAAGAGATGGGACTGATCAAAGCTGCATATTGTTTTCATTGTTAGCCCACACTAATGAGATTTACTACTCTCTCTCTCTCTCTCTCTCTCTCTCTCTCTCTCTCTCAAGATGGGCTGTGGCCTTCAAAGTCACAGGACACTTGGGAGGCACCCAAGAAAATCCTTTATTTATGTTACAAGAAGAAAATCAATTCAGTGAATGACTGATTGCACATTGATGGAAGAAATGCGGATTTGATACAGATATGGATGTTCCTTGTGGAGATACTATAATGTACATGGGCAACAGATTTTCTTGTATATATTCTTTCAAGTACATGTTCACCTTCGCAGAAGTTTAGGGCCACTGTTCAATGCCATCCATGTTGCAATCACATCAACAAGAAGGTCGACATCCTTTGATATTTGTGCACGAATGATCTTTGAGTCTGCACCTAATGTGTTGCCTACTTCCTTGGCCACTGTTTCCCATGGTGTCCCTACCGTCAGATTCGCTAGAAGCTCGCCTCCCCGGTTTACAGCATCTGCCATGGCTGGCGGGATGTCAGGTAAAGCCTGCAAATAGAAGTCAGTCATCTCTTCACCACCAGTGTTTAAAAGCTCCATTGGAATCTTGAAAAGCATGCAAAGACGATATGACAGGATTGACTTAATAAAGGGCTACTGTAATTTCTAGGAGCTGAAAGAATCCCATGGAGTTGAACTCGATTCAAACTCAAAAAGCTTGAGAATTATACTGTAGATATATTTATACGCTTACCCATGAATCAGGCCAGGCTGCTCATTAGGCGGGCCACAATGTACCAAACAAACAGAATTAGAAAAGAGTCGACCAATGGTCCAGATTCAAAATAGATGTGCGCCCCACCAGATGATTTTTATTTTTTTTTTTTTATGCTAATGTAATCAACTCAGGCTTCCAAACTCAAGTTCCAAGTCTGACTCAAGTTCCAAGTTTAAAAATCTAGACCAAGAGAAAATATAGGGCTGCACATAACACATGCATGATTTTAATGTAAAACAACCAGAGTACTGGACTGAATTTCAGATGGACCCTCTTCCAAGTCTGGCTCAAGTTCCAAGTTTAAAAATCTAGACCAAGAGAAAAGACAGGGCTGCACAAATCACATGCATCATTTAAATGTAAAACAACCTTATGGTTTTTAGTTAATCAGATGCAGCTACCTTCTCAGCTGTCTCACTTGAAGAAATTAGGATAATTATAACTGCATTATGGCTTAAACAGTCACCTGTTGCAAAGGAAGCCCGTGATCTCCTGGCAGCATGCGAATCGACATATCCAGCATTGAACTTACAGCAGACTCCGAGCATAGCACCTTAGCTAGTGCTGGTGTTTCATCAATCAAATCATCTTTGAACTTTACCAGAAGATTCCGGGAAATGCCATAGTAGGACTTTATCTGCATAAGTGGTAGAAACTATTAAACAATTTTTAAATTATTATTATTATTTTTTTACACACGCACACTCACTCCCACACACTCACGCTAGTGGAATTTCACCACCTATGGGTACTCGAACCCTTGACCTGGTGTTGAAACTCCTGAGAGTCTACCACCGGAGCAAGAGCAAGGACCCAGAAACTATTAAACATGAATATCTGAATGATTGCATTAAGTTTCCAAACATTTGATCCTGTTGCATAAATGATGGCTTTTCAGTACTGGAAATTGACCATTAGGCAGCATGATCAGACTTCGTAATCATAGATCTTACACATTGGTTAAGCATGGAACATAATTACTGTAACACCCCGGATTTTTGCCAACCTGGGATTAGACGTCCTTAGGCAATGGGTCAACTAAAACACCTTGGTAACCGCTCAAAACCCAATTCCATAGCCAAAGAAATCACTTAGGATTAATTCCTTTAGAAACTAAGCGTAAGTTAGCTAGCGCTACGCTGGAATAGCTGCGAAATTGTCCCTGATCGCTTTAAATACGTTCTACAAGACCCAAAACTTGTAGAATCAATGGTGCTATAATACCCTGAAACCTATGATCAAACTCTAAACCGGTTTGTTCTCGGGAACCATTTGAAACTTTGTATTGGATCTAGACCGCGCGTCGAAAGTCCGATATCTACCATCTTAGACCGTTATGACCGCTTGGCTGGACTTGACAATCGCTTCGAAAATTAAGGCCAACCGATGTTCAGAGGGTATTTCATTGAGCCTGGAGTGAAGAGAGTGAGAAAAGGGTTAGATTTGAAATTTTTAATTCAAATCTGGCACGTGACTTGGCGCGTTATTATTAAGCGTTCTGACCGTCAGAATTCAGCCAAATTACACCCTCGAATCAGGAAAAATTTCTCTTTCATATCATGAGACTTGTAGACTTGATCTAGGTGCGATGACCGCTGAACTGAAACTGGACCATCACGTGCGATCTGCGAACTCTGCCGGACTGAAAACTGGGTGTGAACAGGATCTAGTATCCATGAGCTTAAGTCCGACCGCATTCAGCCAGGGGACCTCAACAAGTGCTTCTTTGGACCAGAACAGCCCCGATTTGCTTATACCTCAAGTAGACCTTGTTCCCAAGTCTAATTTGGGAAGGTTTTAGGCTATAAAAGGGTTTGAAACCCTCACTTTTCTCACCCATCCGAATTTTCTAGAAACCCTAGCTAGAGTGAGAGAGAAAGTGAGAGATTGTGAGAGAGTGTGGGAGAGATTCTCCTGCCACTTGCTGCAGCTGCTACACGTGCTAAAGCAACGCACTCCAATCACTTTCCCGGCGATTCCAACGCATTTCTAGGTAAGGAAAAACCCTAACTACTTGCTGATTTAGGATCCTTTCGATTCCATAACAAAGTAGCTTACGTATCTTGTGTATTAGGTTGCCTATACGCCGTTGACGAAGCGTATACGCTCCGTTCGAAACGATACACATCTAAAGCGAAAGGTGAGGATTTTAGACGCTTTGATTGACTGATTTCAAAGCTTTCAATGTCGTTTAATAGTAGATTATCGACGGCAACGCCGTTTGACATATACAACATGCTGTCCGTTTTCCGTTTCGTAAACGTACGGTAAATATGAGATTTAGGGTATTTTAGTCATTTGTATGAAATACTGCTTACGTCCATATTTTGATAAAATGTTTGTCATGGCTATTTATCATGTTAGAATATTAGGAATGCGTGCATGATTGGTTTGGCGAAGAGATTCGCCCTTAAGCGCACTTTGAGTCGACATACGCTATGTAGACTAAAGTGTGTAGTCTAAGTGTTTATATAAATGTTTGTATTAGTATGTATTGAGTAAATGGTGTTGTGTAGGAGTTTTGAGATTGAATTGTCAAGTAATATACTGATGTAAATGATTTCCATCATGTTGGCTATATGAATTGATTTCATTATATACATGAAATGCATGTGTGGGATGATTTGCTTAAGTTGTATGTTATAACATGTGTCAACATGCTTACAATGTTGTACTTCATTTCTATTACTCACCTATGCTTATTGATGTTGATGCACTAATGCTTGGGGCTATGACCTAGTCCAGGCAGTCGGTAATGGATTGAATTCGTGGTTGTCGTTCAGCTTGAGATGTGCTCGTACTAGTCGAGCCCGTCAAGTAACCCGACTGGCCATTGTATGTTCACAATGTATGAGTCATAACTGCTTGAACCTAGGGTACTGAACTTACCATTGGAAACCCTGTTAACCATGGTACCTTGATCCATAAAGACTCATGAGCCGGGCATGGTGGTATGGGACACCGTGGTCGAGCTGTCGGCCTACGCTGGTGCCACAAACCTTCCCGTAGTGACCAGTGAGCACCCTACTCTGATTAGATTATGGTGGTATGGGACACTATATTCTTGCTGTCGGCCTACATTGATAAGGTGATGGGGGAGTGGAGCAACGGGTGCGAGCAACAGCCCTGACAGCCCTTTGTAGTGACCTTGAGTTTATCCTGACACCGCATGGGGGCGACGAGTCCTGATGCAGTCTTAAGGATAATTAGGCCTGTATTGATAAGGTGATGGGGGAACGGTGCAACAAGTGCGAGCAACAGCCCTGGCAGCCCTTGCAGCAACCTACAAATATAACATCGTATGTGATTTCTAGGAGTGACGACCCTAGACAGGATCTGTGTTGGGATTGATATAAGGGAAGTACCTTAGTTTCCCAATATTGTTGTATGAAAAGGACTAATAATAACTCGGTAATCATATCAACATCACATTGCATGTGCCTAGAAGATGTGGAGCACTGAGCGGTACGCAAGCATGCCGCGGACGCAGATGGTGCCGTATGAGGGAGAATGTCGGTGAGGGCATCCATCATGTCATGTCATATTGCATTAACAACAGTATCTAGGAATGTTTGATTAATTACTTTACTATTATCGCATGATTGATTTGAGAACATGCTAATCTTTGCTCTATGATTCCACTGAGTTAATTACTCACTCCCCCGTTACGGGACGGTGTTGCGCACTCCAAACAGTTCCTATTTTAATTGCAGATGATGGCGATGCTTGCGAAGCAGAGCCAGACTTGATGATGATGAGGAGGATCCCTCCTATATGCAGGTTCTGATTGGCGGGGTTACAGGGTTACTGATTAGATGCCAATATACTTGGTATTTTTCCTTTTTCTTACACACCCATGTATATTCTTTTTATCATTTTTGGAGTATACATGTATATGTTTAACCTGGTAACATGTTCACACTCTGGAGACCCACAACAGTTCATATACTTTATATATCTATTACATTCTTCCGCTTGCTGATTTAACTGTCTCTGGAGTATGATATGCTGTTTTGGTCTAATCCCACTTATGTTTTCTGCACTAATATGAACAACATTCATCCATCATTGAAAATGTTACATAAATGATGTTCTGGAAATCGGAAGTGGAGTTTTTGCTTGACCCCCGATTTTCGGGATGTTACAATTACTGATATCACTTCAAGATGGTTCCATGCATTTTCTTCAAGCAGGAATCAATCTGTGCATTAGATGGTTCGACAGAATAGGAATTGTAGCCTTCTAAACAAATCCATATAACTGGCCACACTTCTTCAAACAATCTGATTGAAACCTACATAAGAATTGCTTTCTAATATATTTTCCATCCAAGTCACACACAACATGATTTTATTTTATTTTATTTTTTTTACATACCCCCACACACTCACACCACATGGGAACTCGGTCCCTGGTCTCAGTGTTGAAACTCTTGTGAGTCTACCACTGAGCCATGAATGGAGACCCACACAACATGGCTATTTGCGAAACAAGCTTTAAAACTATTTATTTGGAATTTTGGTAATATTTGTAGCTATTATATCAACTATCAAGACTTCCAATTCTTTGCCAGCCCAACCTGTTTACACACTCTTACATGCATGCAGCACGTGTGGGAGAAAAATGTTTGGGTATGATTATGGCTGTCAATAGGCCAGGGTGGGGTCAAGAAAAATAAAAAATTTGAATAGGCCCATCCCAAATAGTTCAAAAACCCAGGCCAGAAACTTTTTTTTTTCCTATGTGGCATGAAGGTATGAATGGTAATGCGGGCCGGAAAGTGTGGCGTCTTGCTTTGTTGGCGTGTTTATGGTTCTTATGGTTGGAAAGGAATAATAGAACTTTCAGGAATTGTTCGGGTCAGGTTGAGGAATTGTTTAAGAAAGTAAAATTTCATGTAATAGAATGGGCAGTGGCTGCGAAGGCCGTAGTTCATTTTCCGGTCAACTGGGCTTGAGCTATAAAGGCTCTTGGGAGGATGTATAGTCTTTTCCTTTTTGTATTTTCTTGATTTGGCCTTTTCTTGCAATAAAATTCTGTTCTAATCGCTCAAAAAAAAGAAAAAGAAGACCCCAGGCTCTGCATGTTGACAGCCCTAGGTACGATTTAGGTAAATAGAAATGTTCACTGTAACATTCCATAGTTTGGAAGCATAAGAATGTGTCAATCAGGGTCACGCGATTAGAAACAACATTCTATGTAGTGCAAGTATTGACCAGTATATCGGCCAATATGATATCGTTTGTTAACAATATGAAACTGTAGGCGAGTACAAAAATTACCTGGTAGGGATGATATTATTGTCAATACCAGCCGATGTATCACAATATCAATATTACCATGATATAATCCCACAGGTTCAGTTGAATAAATGCGAAGTCTCAATATCTCAAGTATCAACTGAATTGTTCAAAATCCAGGCCAAATATGACCCTGGTCCTGCACTTTGACAGCTCTAGGTACGATTAAGGTATATAGAGATGTTCGCTCTAACATCCCATAGTTCGGCAGCATATGAATGTGTCAAACAGTTTCACATGATTAGAAGCAACCTTCCATGTAGTGCAAGTATTGACTGATATTTGGGCGATACATTTCGTATTGTTGATCAACAATATGAAACTGTAGGGGAGTTCAAAAATTATCGTCAATATCAGCCAATGTATCACAATATCGATATCATCATATGAAATAATGGCACAGGTTCAGTTGTATAAATGCAAGTATCAATATCTCAAGTATCACTCAACATAGTGGTAATTGGTGCTTTCAGTATATTGCAATATCACTGATATATCCCATGGTATATTTGTTACCCTAGTTGGGTGATACAAAACCCAACTTTAATGTCCATTTCAATGTTTTAAAGATTAATGATATCGGCCAATATATCCCATGATATATCTTGTATCCTATCTGTGCAATACGAAACACACATGTAATTCGAATATAGCCCACATGTTCGATCCGATGAGCATTTTCAATTTTTAATCCAATTTTTTTTTTGGTTGAAATTATGTTAAATCAGTGTCAAATGATTACAAATACATTGGCTCTTCATGTTTTGTATGGAAAATCATGGGGTTGGAGCTATGATTTCGATATCCAGTAGTTCTTCATGTTCTCCAATTTTTATTTTTATTTTGAAAATTTCCTATAACAAGCTGTCAATTGAAACTAATTTCGATATATTTAGGAGTATTTGATGAAATGATCATCACATATACTCTAATTTAGAAATTTGAGTGTAGGTGGTCTGACTTGGGGAAAATTCAAAATTTCCACAATTTCTCCCAAATTGCTTGCAATGTTGCACTCCAAACATGAAATCAAGCATGTATGAGGGCTGATCTACTGATTTTTTAAGTCCTTGTCAATTTCCAAAAAATAAAAATCTTTTTTAATTAAAAATTTTAAAAAATTGTCATTAATATATATATATATATATATATATATATTCAAAATTTCCCTTCAACCAGCTATCAATTGAGAGTCTCACATACATTCTAAATGTTATGCATTCAATTTGGATATAGTTGCATTAGTTTAGTCAGACAACACATAGCTTAGAACCCGATACAAAGGAAACCTATTATATGCACTTCTTTTTTGAGATATTATGATTTAAAAGTGTGTATTAAGGTCTTTTTTAATAATCTCTGAAGTTTCATTGAAAAATTCAACCATTTTTCCAATGTTTCCCCATGTTTCCCAAAAAGTGTAATAAATTACCCGATAAAAACGATATATCTCGTGTGATAACCAATACGTATTTGTATCCCAAGGATGTGATACGTAACGTGATATTGATATTTCGAACACTAATCCATTTTTCATGATATTATGCAATATCGCAATATCGTGCAATATATCCACTCTCCCTTTATAAATTCTTAATGTATCATGCGATATATCGATACTAGGTGTGATATTGAAATGGATAAAAGGAAACAAACGTTGTTTTGTCTGGAAAATCCTCAAAAAATCACAAAAATTGATTAAATTTTTTAAAAATAAAAATAAATTTCTACCTAGTCGTTGTAAGGAGATTTCAACCAATCCACTCTTGTTTGTTGTAAGAAAATCTTCGAAATTTCTCCGAAATCATAATCAGAAGCTTCTTTAGGCCAAATTCTAAAATGTGTGTATTTTTTAGTTTTGATTTGTTTTTTTTGTTTTTTTTTTTATTTTTTTTAATATGAGTGTCAAATGGGAAGAAATCCATGATTCTTCATGTTTGGCATGAAAAATTATAGATTTGGAGCTTCGATTTTGAGATTTGGGAGAGATGGGCCGACTTGCGAAAATTTGGGGAAAAATCAAAATTTCCCCAAAATTTCCCAAATCGGTTGCAATCTTAGTTTCCAAAACAAAATCAAACATGTATATAACTAATCTACATATTCTTGGAAATTTGGAGATTTTTTGAAAAAAATATATTTTTAATTAAAAATAATTAAAAATGTTAAAAATATTTCTTTCCTTGAAATCCACAAGTATATTTCTAGTTTTCTACTTCTTCTTTTACTTTTGAAAGTAATGCTTGTATTTCCATACATGTCTATTTGCATTTATAAATTTTATGTATTGACTCTGAATATAATTACATCAGTTCAATCAAGCAACGCATAGATTTTTGTTTTAAACATTAGATATTTATTAACAAAACCAGCCGAAGCCAAAGACAGTGTGCATAGATTAGGACCCCATACAAAGGAAACCTATTATGTGGAGTTAATTTTTTTTGTTTTTTTTGTGATTTTTTAAATATGTATTGGTGTCTTTTTTATCAATCCTTGAAGTTACATTGAAAAATTTGACCAATTTCCCAATGTTTCCCAACAACAACAATAAATTACGCGATACAACCGATATATCCGATGTGATAACCGATATATATATATATATATATATATATATATATATATATATATATATATATATATATATATATATATATATATATATATATATCCCAAGGGTGTGATACACTACATGATAACGTTATGGAAAACATTAGTGGTAACTAGGATATTTGATTAAAAATCAGAAAAAAGCTGCTGCCCTCCCCCCCCCCCCCCCCCCTGATGCGGACATCAGACCCTTCAAAGCTTATAAAAAAACAAAGGCAGCAGACGAATACATCGTTATGGCTCGATGATGGTTCATGGCACAACCGAGGATGATTTTGAAGATATGGTTTATTGCAAAACTAAAGATGATTTTGAAGACCTTACACATGTCCTTGGATTAATTGAAAGCCCCACATTAGGAGGGCACACGTGTAGGATGAGTTAGAAGACTGATCCGTTATACATGATTTTTATTTTTTTAGAAAGCTTTGTTTGACGCATTTATTTTTACTATTGTTATAGGGGTATTTTAGTCATTTTCTTTTAAATAAAGTGCATTCTACCCAAACTTAATAATATTTTTTTAATGAAAGCTTGGTGCCTCCTTCCCCTTTTTCTCTGTGGTAAGTTCTTCTCTTCCCCTAATATTTCTCTTCTTCTAACTTTTATTTCTAGCCCTCCAACATTCTTCTTCTCTTTTTATGCCTACTCTCTCTCTCTCTCTCTCTCTCTCTCTCTCTCTCTCTCTTGCTATTGACCTTGAAAATCTGAGAATTAATCTCAACCCTCTCTCAGATTCTCTAGCCGTCCATATTCCACAAATCCTTTGATTTCCTGGACTAGAAAAGCTGCATTGATTGTTGGATTGAAACCATGCAAGATCGGGAGGTCCCATCCCTCGTCAGATTCAATCCACGCATGATTTGAATACGGTACCGCAGGATTGTGATGATGGTCTACAACCATTGCATGTTCCCTTTATTATTATCTTTCTTATGATGTGGAATGTGAATATTTCAATTGATTTGCTTAGTTTATTTCGCTGGATCATTTTTGTGCTCACACATGCATTCTAGTTTAGACCATCCTGCATCAAATTTGGTATCAGAGCTTTAGGTTTTGCATGATTTTTGTTAGATCAAGTTATCTGAACTTAAGATCATCCGTTTTATCGTCTACGATTGTCTAGATAATTCCAGATCTACATACCACAAAAATTGTGAACCTGATTTTTCAGATTCAGTCCTGTGAGATATAAATTTGAATTTCTAGATTTGTGTTTTCATTCTAGTTAAATTTGAAAATCTGCAACATTCATACATTAGAGTTGAGTTTAGGAAAATCGAGTTCGAGTTTTTGTTGTATTCTCACTAGAAGTGGTAAAGGTTTTGGCCAACACCCCATTATGAGTAACGAGCAATTAAGCGACCTCCTCGCTCAATTACTCAAAAAGATAACTGCCATAGAGACATCCAACAAAAATATCGAACGAAAATTGACCGCCACTGAGGCTAGACTTGAGTGATTAGAGGCATCCCAAATGGAAAACCCCACTGTTGGGGGAGACGTGCAGTCGCAGGTAGGTGGTGTTGGTGAGGGGCCAACCCCAAGACAAACTCCCAACATTGACAGGCATGCGGGTAGAGAACAGACATATCAGGACTACTTTGATCCTGATGAGAGGGTTATGAAGAATGCCAGGATTGATGCCCAGAGCTTTGATGGTCGCTTTGACCCCAATGCATTCCATGATTGGTTAGTTGACACGAACCACTATTTTGAGTGGTATGAGATGTCAGAGAACCAACAAGCGCGGTTTGCCAAAATGAAGCTTGTGGGGCAAGCGAAGATGTATTAGACCAATAATGAGCGTAGGATTGAACGGGTGGGAAGAGCTCCTGTAACTATGCTAAGAGAGAAGTACCTCCCTCTCTCTTATTGCCAGAAGCTCCTGGAACAATGAAAATCTTTACGCCAAGGATCCATGCCTATTACGCAATACATGGAAAAATTTGAGGAATTTATGATGCAGTGTGACATTAAGGAAGATCCCCTAATACCGCTCATGCGTTTCAAGACGGGCGTTCGATTGGATCTTCAGTGTAAGCTTTGGGCTCGTCCCCTGACAGATTTGGACGATATGTACTAAGTGGTGCAAGAATTAGAGAAGTATTTGAAGACTCCTGTCACAAGACGGTTCGATTCCAGAGACTCTAATGTGAGGACTGGTTCTCAGGGAACTAGACCCAACATTGGTAATCAATCCAGGGCACAAGCGAATGTTTCACCTAGGCCTAGGGATGACAAGGGAAAAGGTGTCCTTGGTCCTAGTCCAAGTGGAGGACAGAATGTGCGATGCTACGAATGTGGGAATATTGGCCATTTTACAACTCAGTGTCCCACTAAGAGTAAAGGAAAAGCCTTAGTCATAGGCGATTCCCAGGATAGCGTGTATGATCAGAGCGACTCTGAAGTCAAAGAATATCAGCCCGTAGGATCATTGAGTGATGAGGATGAGGTGGGTAATGATGCCACACTAGCAGTTGTCAAGTGTATGCTAGCCCAGACTAGAAGTAGTGTTGACTAGTGTCGCAACACTATCTTCTACACAATCGTCAAGTGTGGCAATAAAAATTGTAAGGTGATAGTGGACAGTGGAAGTTGCCATAATGTAATTTCCACTAGCACCTTAGGCCGTCTAAAGTTAGAGGTCACCCCTCATCCTGACCCGTACAAAGTCGCATGGGTAGACGAGACTTCCCTTCATGTCACCCATCAATGTCTTGTGCTCATCGAGTTCGGGTCTTATAAGGAGTCTCTGTGGTGTGATGTGTTGCCCATGGATGTAGGTCACATCATCCTAGGCAGACCGTGGCTATTCGATAATGACGTCACGATATATAGCTGTTCTAATGCGTGTACCTTCATGCATAATGGCAAGAAAATCAAAATTAATCCTATGCCACCACAAAACACTGTAGAAAAGAAAGGTGAGAAGGCTAGTGAGCCTAAAGAAGTGAGGAAATCCACACCCAAGTCTCTCCACATCATCACAGCTAAAGAGTTTGAAAGAGAGACTGAGGAGGATTCTACGGTGTATGCCTTAGTGGCTAGAGAGGCTAATCTAGAGGTACCAGTAGGCTTCCCCCACGAGGTAGCCCCGATCTTAGAGTACAGAGATGTATTCCCTGAGGATTTGCCGGATGAGTTGCCACCCATAAAGGACATCCAGCATGCCATTGATCTTGTTCCTAGGTCGATTCTACCAAATCTTCCTCACTATAGGATGAACCCTGCAGAGCATGCAGAGTTGAAGAAGTAGGTAGATGAGCTCCTGCGAAAGGGTTTCATCCAGGAGAGCATGAGCCCGTGTGCCGTACCCACTTTACTGACACCTAAGAAAGATGGCACTTGGCCAATGTGTGTGGACAGTAGAGCCATCAACAAAATCACAATCAAGTATAGGTTTCCCATACCTAGGCTTGATGACATGTTAGACATGATGGCTAAATCCACCATTTTCTCCAAAATAGATCTCAAGAGTGGGTATCACCAAATCCATATATGCCCCGGCGATGAATGAAAGACAGCCTTCAAGACGAATGAGCTATATGAGTGGTTGGTCATGCCTTTTGGCTTGACTAACGCACCCAACACTTTCATGCGGGTGATGACCCAGGTCTTGAGACCGTTCATGGGAAAATTCTTAGTGGTGTATTTTGATGATATCTTGATCTATAGCACCACTAGAGAATCACACCTTGAACATTTGAAGTTGGTCAATAACATCCTTAGGGCGGAGAAATTATACGCTAACCTTAAGAAATGTTCGTTCATGTCCAGTCAGGCTGTGTTCTTAGGGTTTATACTGTCAACAGAAAGGATGCGTGCAGACCCAGAGAGTCAAGGCCATAGTTGATTGGCTTGAACCGAGGAACATCCATGAAGTGCGAAGCTTCCATGGCTTAGCCACATTCTATCGTCGATTCGTTAGGAGTTTTAGCACGATTATGGCTCCCATTACAGAGTGTATGAAGAAGGGAGAATTCGTATGGTCAAAAGCTGCAGTTAAGGCTTTCAAAGAAATTAAGGGCAAGATGGTGGAAGCTCTTATCATGTGCCTTCCCGACTTTTCTAAAGTCTTTGAAGTTACGTGTGATGCATCTGGTGTTGGTATAGGTAGAGTCCTGAGTCAAGAGGGTCATCCTGTTGCCTATTTCAGTGAGAAACTGAATGAGGCAAAACAAAAATACTCTACCTATGATTAGGAATTCTATGCGGTAGTGCAGTCTTTGAGACATTGGTGCCACTACCTCCTACCGCAAGAATTTGTTTTATTATTTGATCATGAGGCCTTACGTTATCTTCACTCCCAGAAGAAACTTAACCCAAGGCATGCTAAGTGGGTTGCGTTCCTTCAAGAGTATTCATTTGTCTTGAAACACAAGGCCGAATTAGAGAATAAACCAGCCAATGCCCTTAGTCGTAAAGTGGCATTGCTCAATTCTCTGAGTGTAGGAGTTGTCGGCTTTGAGCAACCGAGAGATGAGTACCCCACATGTCCAGATTTTGGGGGTACCTATACGTCACTCTTGAGTGATCAGCAAAGTGCAGGGGATTTTGTTTTGAGAGATGGATTCCTTTTTAAAGGAAATTGTTTATGTATTCCCCGTACGTCCCTCCATGAATTCCTCGTCTGGAAGCTTCATTCAGGAGGGATAGTTGGCCACTTTGGCCACAATAAGACTATTGCCCTCGTAGAGGATCGTTTCTACTGGCCAAGTCTCAAGCGAGATGTCGCCAAAATTTTAGGGCAGTGTAGAATGTGTCAGATGGCAAAACAACAAAAGAAAAATTCTAAATTATATACGCCATTACCTGTGCCACATGCTCCGTGGCAAGATATTAGCATGGATTTCGTGCTTGGGCTTCCCAAGACGATTAAAAAACACAATTCCATTTTTGTTGTTGTAGAACGCTTCTCTAAGATGGCATATTTCATCCCATGTTCTAAAACTTCAGAGGTGTTTAATATTGCTTAGGTCTTTTTCGATGGTGTGGTCCAACTCCATGGTTTACCTAAGACCATAGTGTCTGATCATGATATCAGATTAATCAACTATTTTTGGAAGACACTATGGCACATGATGGGAACACGTTTGTAGGTTTCTACCGCATACCACCCCCGAAACTGATGGCCAAACTGAGGTGGTTAATCGCAGCCTTGGAAATCTCTTACGATGCTTAGTGGGTGAACATGTGAAAACTTGGGATTTGTATCTACCTATAGCCAAGTTTGTCTACAACAGTTCAGTCAATGGATCTATAGGGTTGAGTCCATTTGAAATTGTTAGTGGGTACAAACCTCGGATGCCCATAAACTTGTTACCCAAAGATCTTCTTAGTCAGCCGATGCATTTGCACGACACATTCATGATTTGCATGCAGATATTAGACAACAAATAAATGTGAGTAATGATAATTATAAATGTTCAACTGACCAACATCGTAGGTGGACAGAATTTAATGAAGGGGATTATATAATGGTTAGGATTAGACTGGAGCGGTTTCTTTCGGGTTCCACTAAGAAATTACAAGCTCGGAGTACTGGACCATTCAAAGTATTACGTAGGTCTAATGAGTACAGGACTATAAGGTAGACCTTCCACCTGAAACAGGAATAAATCCGACGATCAATGTAGAAGATCTAGTCCTTTGTCCTAACCTTTCCATTGTTTCTTCTTCCCACCCTTGGCCACTTTACTTCTCAACCTACTTCACCCCTTCCACCATCAATTGACCATAAGAGATTGAACGGATAGTGGATGAGGAGATTATTTCCACACGAGATGGGGCCTTCTAAAGGTACCTCGTCAAATGGAAGAACAAGCCACCATCTGATTCCACGTGGCTTATAGAAGCAGAATTGCAGTGGATTGATCCAGACCTTCTCGAGACGCACAAAAGTTTTAACTTATCGTATCCAAGTTCTTCTCACCCGAGGGGAGTTGATGTGGACATCAAACCCTTCAAAGTTTATCAAAAACGAAGGCGGCCGACGAATACATCCTTATGGCTTAATGATGGTTCATGGCACAACCAAGGATGATTTTGAAGATATGGTTTATTGTACAACTAAATGATGATTTTGAATATCTGGTTAATTGCAAAACTAAGGATGATTTTGAAGACCTTACACGTGTTCTTGGATTAATTGAAGGCCTTATATTAGGAGGGCACACGTGTAGGATAAGTTAGAAGACTGATCTGTTACGCATGATTTTAAATTTTATTTAGAAAGCTTTGTTTTGCGCATTTATTTTTACTTTCGTTATAGGGGTATTTTAATCATTTTCTTTTAAATCCAAATTTTATAAATAGGGTGCTTTCTACCCTAAACCTAATAATATTTTTTTAATGAAAGCTTGGTGCCTCCTTCCCCTTTTTCTCTGTGGTAAGTTCTTCTCTTCCCCTAATATCTTCTTCTGACTTCTATTTCTAGCCCTCCAACATTCTTCTTCTCTTTTTATGCCTAGTCTTTTTCTCTCTGGTTTTTTTTTTTTTGCTATTGACCTTGAAAATCTGAGAATTGATTCAACCCTCTCAGATTTTTCAGCCGTCCCTATTTCAGAAATCCTTTGATTTCCTGGACTAGAAAAGCTGCATTGATTGTTAGATTGAAACCATATAAGATCGGGAGGTCTTATCCCTCGTTGGATCCAATCCATACATGATTTAAATACGGTACCGCAAGATTGTGATGATGGTCTGCTACCATTGCATGTTTCTTTTATTATTATCTTTCCTATGATGTAGAATATGAATATTTCAATTGATTTTCTTAGTTTATTTCGCTGGATCATTTTTGTGCTCCCACACGCATTCTAGTTTAGACCGTCCTGCATACACCCACCCCCCCCCCCCCCCCTCCTCCAAAAAAAAAAAAAAAAGAAGAAGAAAAAAAACATCCATATCTATGCATAGTTTCATGCATTGACATGGATTTTAAGTAAGCAATTTCGATTTTGAAAGTGGAAGAATGGGGAATCTGATAATGAGTACACCTACTGATATAGACAAGGGTGTAGCTATGGACAGATGTATCTAGGATTCAAATATGGGTGTGGAAGTGTCGTCCAATTGCCAGTGTCCCTAGGAGCAATAGTGACTTCCATCTACTGATGGTTATACTGGTGCATATTGCTGAGGATGAGTACCATTAATATCATAGAGAGTAAGTGGTATAGTATCATAACCTTATGAAAACTGGGGACCCTAATGCAGTTATGTGGCGCAATGATACTGGACAACGCCTTTCGAGCTGCCTCGTAACTCCACGTGGATCTGACCAATGTATATTGTGTTCTTTTAGTTTTTGGTTGTATTATTTGTGATGTATTGCTTGTATTCTATGACATCTGAATGATATGAACTCATTTGAGTAATTGCATCACTTAAGGCCAACAGTGCATAGTTTTGTCCTCTAAACAATGGAAAACCATGTGCATAGTATTTTGTAATGGTTTTTTTCATTCCTAAGTGTGCAATCATTTGTATTTTAACATCTCCGGAAATTTCACTGAAAAGTTTCACCATTTTTCTAGAGTATATATGGATGCAAAACTGCGATATATAACACAAAATATTACTGATGTTTCCCATGATATTTTTCTGTATCCCAAGGGTGCAATACATAGTGTGGTACCGAACACTGATTAGGAAAGCTTGTGTGTCTCCAATAAATAAACTACAAGTATAGGATATTTGACACTCTAGTAGTTTGGCATAAATGCAATATGATATATGGATGCAATGAAACAATGGAGTGTTGAAAGACAGCAGCAAATCACTTCCATGTCATCAGTTAGACAATGTTATACAGCAGGGTTTCTAAGTATAGGTCCAGTCCAAAAACCGGTATGATCTCCAAATTGGGATCAGTCACCCGGATGATACATAAAACAGAGAAAAATAAATAAAATGACAGGAAAGTATGAAAATTAAAAAGGATATATAGTAGAGAAGAAGGTAGGTAGCGAGAAAGAAGAGTCCTGGTAGTGGGAGTGTGTCAAAGAAAGTAGGTTGATGCTGGACAGTGGAGGTGTTAATCATGAAGTCGAATACGGTAAGGATGAGAGGACGAGGAAGAAGAAGATGCAAAGCTTTTATATCTGCTGCTATCCACCATACATGGAGGGTATGCCATGTGGTAACTGGGGAGTATAGGGATGTGCCTCAAGATTGTCAAACACCCAGAAGGCATTAAATGGAGCCTCTAGATTTTAAATTTCAAACCACCACCTGCCTCAAGATAGGCGGCACTCTTTTAAAGTAACACCACAAAAGGTGAGAGTTATTCTTGAGGTAATAAAGTGGTTTATTAAAGGGGTTAATTTTTAAAGGTGGGAGGCAATAAAGTGGTCTACTAAAGGGGTTAGTTCTTAAAAGTGGTTTGCTAAGCCTGGTACCCCACATGCGTATGTATGGGGGATTATGCATTATCACACATACCAACATGACAGACAAGTGAGATATCTAAGTTGTCTACCAGGTGCATCTAACCTTGAATACGTTATAACCTAAAAATCAGATTGGTCCACTCATCTGGAGGGCCATAGTGTTAGAAACAGGTGGACAACTCAGAAACCTTAGTGAAGTTTTTCATTTGAATATTTGTTTTGTAAATTGTGTACTGACCTGATTCTTTGTCCAGGGCATTTACATAGTAGGATCCCTGTGATTGATGGATTGGATCAGGTAGTTATCTGCCAATAATGAGCTGTCTTGTACATGCATGTGACATAGCAAAGCTATTCTTCAGAATTATGGGCAATCTGGCAATTTCATCATCCAAAAATGAGCTGCCACATTTGGTTCCTGCACGACTCGTCCCCGATTCGGTATGAATCATCCTGATTCTAGACGAGTCGAAAGTTTTGAGTCGAAGCAAAAAGCACCTTCAGTTGAGCTACAGGCTCTAACCAGGATTGGATTTTACCATGTTGATTGAGAAGCCTAATAGTCCTAATTATCAAATCAAGACTTAGAAATAATACAGTTAAAAAAAAAAAATAGAAATAATGATATCCAAACCAATTCATGCTGAATGAAACTTCAAAGGGAAAAACCCAAATGAAAAACACATCTATGACCAGGTTTGAGGAAATTTTAGAGGGATAAAAATGTTAGTTGGAGATTCCACATACCAGTCGGCGGGTTTCTTCAGGTTTTGGAATAAAATCTTCTCTCCCCTGAGCTAAATCCATGTATAAGGGAGGAAGTTGTTCAACTAAAGGCAGAACTTGTTTCAAAATTGGAGGGCTAAGGCTCTCTAGTTGCTTCATAGCCATTTCTGCCTGAAAAAGCAAAAAACAAAAAAATAAAATAAAAATCATGACAGAATTAAATTCTCCATCAGAATAATTTTCTTCAAATAAACCTGCTGAAAGAGGAGAAAAATGTTCTACTTTTTCCTTAATAAGAATCGTCAACAAAGACTTCTAATAGTTCTTTTTTATCTGAATCTTTCTGAAGGATTGTGTTAAAGAGGTGTCTAAACTATTCCAACTTTGCTGTTTTCACAAGTAGGACACCCGTTTCCTCTACATTTTATGAGTCTGACCATGAAAAACAAGGACCGAATCAAATGATTACAGGACACACTATGAGACAACTACAGGGGATAGCACTTAGTTGCACAATCCTCCCACTGGGGTGCCAATACCACTTCAAATATTATATAATAGAGGATCATAAATCTAACCACAAGCATGCTTTATGCTTCGTTATTCATATCTTCTGTCAGCAGTTGCTGCTTGTACACTCTCTTTTGAGAGTGTTTAGCTCACATGAAGACAGATTTCTAATGTAGAGATAAAAAGTAGAAACTATTCGCAGCCATGCTAAACTGGCAGGATCTTTTACAAATGTTTCAGTTAGTGCTCTATGGCATACTGGTTCATAATCCACAAGTCGGTGTCCAAAAAAATCAGTGAATGACCTCAAAAGCAATTGAGTTGGTCTCCCAATAAAACTTAGATTTTGTGAAACACTAGTTGACACGATTACTAACTCTGCTGATTCCTCCATGTTGAACAAGTTTTTCACTGACTTGGCCAAGTGAACTAACACAATAAAAGACTCATTCTGAGTCAATTCCAAGCTTTTGAGCAGTATTCATAGTTACTGTAAAGGTATACAGACTTTCGGCAGGATCTTTTACTCTCCCTCTTTTATATTAATGAATTTTCATAATCAAAAGGGCCCTTAATAACAAAAGCAAGAATCACTATCATGTCCTAAACCACTATTCACAAAAGAGCAAGCATAGAAACAAATCTAAGTGAGCCTAGGTGGGCTATACAGTGGTATGGCCCACATCCACATACATTAATACGACCCTCAAGCTGGAACATAGATGTTGTCAATATCAAGCTTGGAGCATATGCATATAGCCTGATTGTGATGAAGAGCCAGGGTGAACACATCAGCAACTTGATCCTGAGATCAGATGTATGTAGAGTTTTCAGCACAAGAGACCTCACGTATGAAGTGACAACTGACTTTGATGTGTTTAGTTCTTTCATGATAGAACGGCTTGTTCGCGATGTGGGATGCCACTTGATTATCATGAAATAACTACATAAGTAGAATTAATATAAACCCCATTTCCTACAACAGTTTCTTGATCTACATTAACTCATGGGTGGCATAAGCCATTGCTCTATATTCTGCTTCAGCACTTGATCGAGCCACTACATTGCTTCTTGCTCTTCCAAGTGAGTACATTTCCTCCCACAAACATGTACTCAATATTATATCATCTATCTGCTAAAGAACCTACACAGTCCGCATAAGAGTACCCTGTGACCTGAAGATGATGTTTCTGTTTATACAAAATTCCATGTCCTGGTGCTCCTTTAAGGTATTGCAGAATATAAAAAATTGCATCCATGTAATATACTCTTAGAGATCTCATAAACTAGCTCACCATGCTCACAACATAATATATGTTTGGTCTAGTGATAGTTAAGTAGATATGTTTTCCATCCAATCTTCTACACCTCCCTGAGTCTTCTACTGCCTCATTGATCACTTACAAATCTGTGATTAAGATGCATTGGTTAATTGACCGACTTGGTACCAAGAAGACCGATCCCCATGAGTAAATATAGAGCATATTTCCGTTGAGATAGATTAATTCCTTCCTTAGGTCTGGCAACTTCTATACCAAGAAAGTATCGAAAATGAACTAGATATTCTGTGAGAAAATGTCGTTAAACTTCTTTAGTTCCGCAATCCCTCTATCATCACTTCCTGTAACAACAATATCATCCACATGCACTACTAGCATAGTGAGGCCTAAGGTACCTTTTTTAAGGCCCGGGGTACCTTTCTGTACAAAAACAGAATGACCAGCATGGCCTCAAACAAAGTCATAGTTCAACACAACTTTGTTGAATTTGTCAAACGATACATGTTGAGATTGTTTCAACCCATAATCACCTCATGCAGTTTACACACTTTATCAAACTCCTCCTGAGCAACAAACCTATGCGGTTGCTTCATACCATAAAGAGAAGGTTTCGGTGTAATCAACACCAAGAGTCTAAGTATACATCTAGGAACTAAACGAGCCTTTAGACATTCAATCGCACCATCAAGATGAAACTTAATTGTGTAGACCCATCTGCAAGCAACAACACGTTTACTAGCAGGTAGACTGGTTAGTTCCCAAGTGTTATTTGGATGAAGGGCAGCAATTTCCTTCTATTGCTTGCATCCACCCCTTACGTAACAAGGCTGCATGATATGACTTGGGAGTAGATTGAGAGGACAAGGATAGTTCAAACTTAAAAAATTTAGAAGTAATGAAAAGAAACATATTTAGAGATACGGTGATCAGTACATGCGCACTTACCTTTTCTAAAGGCAATAGGAATATCATACCTATCTGGAGAACTCACTAGATCATAATGCGTAGAAGAAGATATGGTGGATAACACATCATGAGTAGCTGCACTATCTTCCCATTGTCATCGTGAGTAGACAGACCTTCAAATGAGGCATAGTGAGAATAGAAGAGTAAGCAGTGGGAGGAGGTAGGATGACGTCTTCATCAACCGCAATAGGTACATGCACAACTTCCGCATCAAGAGATTTATTGTCTTTTGAGAAAAGTGAAGTAAACTCGAAAAAAGTAACATCTCCACATATTGTCTTCAAAGTAAAGGATTGCAACAATGATAAACTTTGTGTCCGAGAGTATCCAAGAAAGACACATTTAACTGCTTGAGTGATCTAATTTTTTATGGCCCGACTCCAACTGATGAAGACATCCAAAAACTTGGGAAGCAAAGAAAATAGCGAACTATCTAATGAGGCGATTAACCCATTAAAAGAGATGAGTGCATTCAATTTATCAGAAAACACGCAGTAAGTACTGCATCATTCAAAAAACGTTTGGGAACATTCAAGTGAATTAATAGAGCAAAACTTACCCCATGAAGGTGACAATTTTTTCCTTCCGCAATACTATTTTGTTTTGAGGTATACGCACATGATGTTTGATGTAGGATACCTATTTTAGAAAAATACAGAAGAAAAGCTTGGGACATATATTCCTTGACATTATCCGAACGAAACACAAACACTTTTGAATTAAATTGATTTCACACTTCCATGTGAAAAGTCATAAAAATAGAGAATAATTCAAATCGATATTTCATTAAATAAATCAACATCATTCTCGAACAATCATCAACAAATGTAACAAAATACTTATACCTTGACCTATTGGATATTTTAACCAGTCCCCAAACATATAAATGAATCAAAGAGAAAGGAACCACAGTACATTTTTCCACATGTGATTGAAAAGTAGCATGATGATGTTTACTCAACTCACACACATCCCACTCAGACATGACACGATGACACCTTTAAAAATCTTTAAAGATGGATAACTAAGACGACAATGCCACTGAAAAGGGGAGATGCTTTTTTATGTTGTTACACCAATGATGTTATAATTAAGATAGTACAACATCAACTTCAAGTCCTCTACTAATCTTCTTCTTTGTCTTTAGATCCTGGAAAACATAATGTGAATGATAGAATGTGATAAAGCAGTTAAAATATTTGGCAAGTTTGTTAACAGGCATTAGACTTAAATGAAATTTTGGAACACATAGGACATGATAATGAAAAGAAATTGTATGAACCATGCCTATTCGACATAGTGGATTGGGTAATTTGCCAAAGTGACAGATGAGCCTGTTAACGATGTATCAATGGAGGAAAACACATTGGATTCACCCGTCATATAGTCGGGGATGCACAAGAGTCAATGACTGACCCATGGAGCAAAGGACTTGGATCCTAAACAGGCCATACATAAGGTCATAAATGTAGCTATATGGGTGGATGTAGCAGCAGAAGTGGTGGGAACATGTCGATGCTACAATTTTTTAGCAACTTGGAGTACTCTTTAGTTAGTGTAACTGTTTCGCCAGTCATGTGTAGCTGTCGGACTGTAGGCATGGAACTGGTCGGATGAGGCCCATTCTCTCTCCAGTGTAAGATGTTTAATTAGGCCATGTCGACTTTCCATGGAAATCCCAACATTTTTCAGCAGAGTGATTGGAGAGCCCATAATGCATGCACTTCCTAGGTCCACGACCTCCTCCCATTTCCCCATGACCACCTTGGTTATCTCTTCCACCACAGCCACCACCATGACCTCAGCTAGTAAAAGATGCTAAATTCGAATTGTCATTGGCTCTATGTGTAAAGCCCAGAGATACACGCTGGAGGCAAGCATACACATAGTTCAAAGATGGGACATCTTTACCACCCAAAATCCATACATGAACTTGTCCATAGCACGTTTCAACCCTGATAAGAACTTAGCCACACGAAACTCTTCATGTTACTGACGTAGTTTCTCAAAATCAATAGTAAGATATTGATACACATTCAGCTCCTCTCACATTCCTTTGAGAGATTTATCACCTTGTTAAAGCTCAAATATTTCTTTGTATAATTGATATATACGAGAGATGTTTTTGTTGGATGAATACATCTCTCGCAATGCATCCCACACTTGCAGTGTCCAGAAACATTACATTTGCACTGATGGATGGGTCCATATTATTCCACAACCACGTCATAATTTGGGCATTCTCTTGATCCATTGATCATAAGAACTAGAACTCTCATAAGGTTTCTCAGTGTTCAAATACCTTAATTTTCCTTAGTCGTTAAAAATGATTGGATGGACTTTAGACCACTGAAGATAGTTTGTTTCATTTAATTTAATAGAGGTTATCTGGAACCATTAAAAAATCATATGGATTTATGAATCTAGATTTTGAATCACCTTTCATCTCCATCAAAACAAGTGAAAAAGAAATACCAAAAGTATTGCACAAACATGGGCTGATCTAGCACGATTGACGAACACCCATTGGTACGATTCACACAATTGACAATACGCACACTACGCCTGAAGAGAGATATCAGTCCATACATCCACTTTTTCCAACCAGCTACATCTGAAGATGATCACAAACATGGCATCCAACATGGGCAACCAGTCCACATGCTTCTAATAATCACACGAGAGGTGAGGCCACATGGATTTCATTCACCCATTCATGCACAGACCATTATAAAAGGCTTGGCACAAGAAATAATAAATAATAAATAAACTTTGGGGTTGCAGTTCTTGAAGCCCTGAAGAGACGGAGCCCGAACCTTCCCTGAGTCTCCGGCCGCTTTAGGCGTCCTGTTTGCCATCCACCCCTGAAACTCCGGCCGAGCTGGATGGCGCTCATTGCGAACCTGGGAGGATGACTTCCAACATTTCCAGGGGAAATCAGTCGAACCCTAGAGGTGGAGAATGGCAGACAGTTAGACCTAGACGGAGAAGAGAGGAGGAATGCAGTCTATTTGTCGACAACCTAGCATTCAGCACCACCGAGGACGATCTGAAGAGAAGATTTGGACAATTTGGGGACATCTCGGATGTCTACATCCCCACCTCTGGCCCCTCCGATAGAACTAGCGGTTTTGGGTTTGTTAGATTCCGTCGAAAAGAAGAGGCCCAAGCGGCAAAAGAAAACCTCCATGAACGATTCTTAGGCAGACGGCGCCTGATGATTAACGAAGCTTTCCAACGACAACACCCAAGTGCGTTCTCGACACCTAAGAATCCGGCCCGGATGGATAGGCTCAACCCAATCCCCGCTGGTCGGACCCCTCAAATCCCGCCCCATCCAACACCCCAACCTCAGAAATCCCAGCTCCACCCTTCCCTCATCCGCCCCCCTCCCAACTCATATGCGGAAGCTCTGCTCCCCCCCCCCATGCCACCAGTCTCTTCTTCTTCCATTATCGTTCCAAAGTGGATATCAGACATCGGGAGGGCCAACCTAATCAATGAGGTGGTCGGCGAAGTAGCAGGACCAATGGACGCTTCAACCCGCGTTTATGACATCATCAGATCCTCTAACTACCAACACAATCAGGTAGAAGTTCTAAGAGCTTCAGAATCAGCTTACATTCTAAAGTTTTCATCCAGGGAAGCAGCTGTTGCCTTCTCACGGGATACGACAATCCATCAAAAGATGTCCTTGAAGAACGTGAGATCGTGGAGCTCAACAATGTCGATACCGGGAAAAGGAAATTGGATTCGGATAGAAGGTATCCCCATTCACGCGTGGAGTGAACATACCATTGTCCAGATAGCAGAACGTTTGGGCTCTGTTCTAGAGATCGATTCGCGGGCTCTGAACGGGCCAAATCAATGGTATGCCAGGGCAAAAATTATCCCGAATCTAAACGTCTCTTCGCCAACTACATTTGCCCTTCTTGTGGAAGGGAGATCATTCCAGATTTCAACATTCTTCGAACTCAGTAATTACTCAAGTGAAGAGAGCCCCAAAGATGAAGCCCCAACCTCCCACAATAAGGAGAGTACGAAGCAATGGGTGGTTACATCATTTGCTAAACAACCAGGTGAGAAGGAGACTAGCCCTGGCCCAATCCAATCGAAAGGAAGTGATTCAATCCAGGACCAGGCGATCATCAACCAACCTGTTCGACAAATGTCCCCACAGACGTTGCAGCTTGATCTAATCGATCAGATCACCCCGCCTTCAAATTCCCTTGGCCAGCACATTCACTTGCTCGACGCTCCTTCCAGACAGGATGATCATCAGACCCTGGATATGCCTCATCATCTAGCTCCTGCCTTCAGACATGAGCAACCTCACCCAGCGTCGGTTTCTCTCCTACGCAGATCAGTCCCAGGTACCTCTCTCAGAGCTACTCCATCTCAAATCTCAATATCTTTGCCATAGGGAGCCCTAGCCTATACATCGAACCAGCCACCAAAATATCACTCCCCTGCCTCAGATCCTCCCTCCCAGTGAAGGCCGTTTTCCACCCCCTGTGGTGGTGGTGGACTGGGACCGATGGTTATCAGGCCCGAAAGACCTGTTTAAGGACAGCACTATCAAAACATTGGGCAATCCGTTGCTAACCCATGTTCAGCCAGATGCAGAGTTTAGTGCAGGTAATCTATTCTTCTCTCCGGCATCTTCACAGGGCAGAGGGCACCAATCCACTTTGAAGATACAACAGAGGATGAAGACGAGGCTGGCCTCCATCCCAATTCAGAGGCCACCGATACTGGATATCACGACACTCTGGTATCCGACACGTCTGCTCCTACGAACCATAACAAAGATCTGACATTGTGGGAGGAGTTAATAGGGGAGACGAGCTCGAGGGGAGCCAACATTCACTCTCAGGAGGAAGGAACTGACAAACTAGGAGCCAAGAACAGAAGGAAACTGTGCCTGAAGGATTTCCTTAAGAGCAGGAAAAGTCAGAGGCTTAAGAGCCTGCAGAAGAGGGCTGAGCAAAATGGCAGTGTTTCGGATGACTAGCATCCTCTCATGGAATGCGAGAGGGGTAGGAAATGCCTAAACTACCCACCACCTGAAGCAATTGATCAGAAAGCATGCTATAGAGATCCTTATCATCCAGGAGCCAATGATCAGAGATTCCAGGCATTTGGCCCTGGCAGTGAAACTGGGTTTTCATCAGCAGATAGCGGAAGATTCAGTGAAAGGGAGAATATGGATTCTGGCAAAAAGCCATCTTCAGCTCCACTCGGTTAGAGCTTCATCGCAAAGCATCACTTTCAGTATATCCACTGATTCTCTCCCCCACCTTGTCTACATCACAGCAGTTTACGCCAGTTGCAGTAATGAGGAGAGAAGGAACCTCCGGGAAGAGATGAGGAGGAGTTACGGCATCATCAGGGGTCCTTGGCTAGTTTGTGGTGACTTCAATGTCACCATTACCCCGGACGAAAGGATGGGCGGTATTCAACGGAGTACATCCGCCATGTCAGACTTCCAGGACATGATCAATGACACTGGCCTCTTGGATGCAGGCTATTCAGGATCCATTTTTACATGGTGTAATAATAGGGAGGGTAGAAGTCGTAGATGGGCTAGGCTGGATGGAATGCTCATCAATATTGATTGGATGAGAACCCTCCCAACCTTTAAGGTTGACCACCTTACCAGATCCTTCTCAGATCACTCCCCTATCCTGCTCTCCTTTCAGAAAGATACAGAGAAATTCCCTCGCCAGTTCAGATTTCAGCGAATGTGGACGCACCACTACGACTTCATGAGGTTCATTAAAGCCAACTGGGATATCAATATAGAAGCTACTCCAATGTTTCGCTTCTACCTTAAGCTGAAAAATCTGAAGTCAATGTTGAGAATCTGGAACAAACAGGTTTCTGGTGACATAAGCAGGAATATTCAGGAGGCAGAAGACGAAGTTAACAAGGCTGAATTTAACCTCCTTTCCTCTCAAGCTGATTCAGACTCCCTTGCTCTAAACCAAGCGCAGGCAAAGCTCAAACAAGCCTATCTTCATGAGGAGATCTTTTGGAAACAAAAATCGAGGATTTCCTAGCTGACCAAAGGAGACAGAAACACTCAGTTCTTTCATGACTCGGTCCTAAACAACCGAAGGAGACTGTCAATCAAGAGACTCAAGAACGATGCAGGAGTAATAATTGAGAAGGATGAAGAAATAGGGGCTGAAGCAGAGGCCTATTTTAATAAGTTGTTTACCACAAAAGGTTCAAATCTTAATAGTGAGATACTGCATTGCATTCCGGCGGTGGTCAACGATGAGATGAATGAAGGCCTCATGAGGCCCCTCCAAATTGAAGAAGTCAAACTAGCCGTGTCTTCAATTCCAGTCGATAGTGCTCCTGGTCCGGATGGCTTTGGGGGAGCCTGCTACTCTGCGTGTTGGGAAGTGATTAGAGAAGATTTGTTTGAAGCGGCTAAAGACTTTCTGCGAGGAGGCCCCATCCCAAGAGCGTTTCAATGTACTCAAATTTGTCTCATCCTAAAGAATAACAACCCGGTTACCATTTCAGAATTCAGGCCGATCAGCCCTTGTAACTGCATAATGAAGATATTTTGGAAGATCATGGCAACCAGGCTGGCTCACATCCTTCCTCTGCTCATCTCGGACCAACAAGGTGCATTTGTGAAGGGGAGATCGATCTCAGAGAATATCTCCATAGCTAGAGAGATGGCATTTGAGATTGACCGGAAGGTTTATGGGGGCAATTTGATCATCAAACTGGACATGGAGAAGGCGTATGATCGGATGGAATGGGCGTATATTTCTCAGGTGCTTCTTAAATTCGGCTTTCACCCCCGTTGGATCTCTACTTTGCAGCGGTGCTGGACTGACATGTGGTTTTCTATTCTCATCAACGGGAGAAGCTTTGGTTTCTTTAAAGCTACTAGAGGGCTTAGACAAGGTGACCCCATATCCCCTTCGATTTTCATCCTCGTGGCAGAGGTGCTTAGTAGGGGCATCTCCAATCTCTTCTCTTCTGGGCTCTGCCAGCCTTACAAGCTCCCCAGATGTTGTCCTCAAATCTCCCACCTCCTTTTCGCAGATGATGCCATTTTATTTCTAAATAGCAGGCAGTCCAACGTGCGCACTCTCCTCAGCTTCATTTCCGATTATGAGTCAGCTTCGGGTCAAAAAGTAAATACTTCCAAAACTTCATTCATTGCTCCTAAGTCGATGTCCATGGCCAAAGCCCAAAGATTGCGCAACCTAACAGGTTTCAAGCAAGCTTTTTTCCCCACGGTCTACCTTGGTGTCCCTCTTACCAAAGGTAGGATAACCATGCCTATGCTGCAGCCTCTCATCCAGAAGATTGCCAATAAAATTGATGGTTGGAAGGCCAAGCTCCTCAACCAGACGGCGAGAGTCGTGCTCATCAAGCATGTCCTATCCAGCATCCCGATTCATCTCATGTCAGCTATCAACATTCCAAAAATGGTGTCCAAAACAATCGATAGGACCGTCGCCAACTTCTTCTGGGGAACATCGGAAGGGAAATCTAAAAGACACTGGATCCGTTGGTCTAAGATTTGCATTCCAACAAAAGGAGGGTTGGGTATTAGATGTGCAGGCGATATTATGCAAGCTTTTCGAGCGAAAATGGGATGGAATATGTTGTAGGGGACATCTCTATGGGCTGATTTCTTCTCAGCCAAGTTCTTCAGACATTTTATCATCAAGAAGGGAGTGATTGGAATGGCCTCCTCCCCTGGGTGGAAGGAGATTTGTAGAACCTTGCCATTCACTTTCCATCACTCCAGATGGCTACTGGGCAAAGGAAATATGAACTTCTGGTTCGCGAACTGGAGTGGCCGCGGATTCTTAGCCGCAACTGCTGTGGAGACTATTCCCCCTCACCTCTTGCATCTCCCAGTCCGGGAATTTTTTTCCTTAGATGGGTGAGAGAGCATCTCAGACATCAGTCATGTTCTTCCAGCTGGAACTCTTCAGTCCTTATCTCCCTGCGCTGCTTTAACGCCAGGCAGAGCAGACAGATTCATTTGGGACCTCTCCCCTTCAGGCAAATTCGCCATCAAAGCAGCATGGAATGGGTCCATGCAGCGGCTGCCTATTATACCTTGGACTAGATGGATCTAGAATAAAATCCTTCCTCTGAAGGTTGCGATTTTTTTTTGGAAGACTATTCATCGTGCTATCCATGTTGACAAGGTGGTGCAACAGATGGGTATGCCTATGGCATCGAGATGTGAATGTTGTTCCCAGGCCACTCTCACGCTCCTCCCTTCGCAGTATATTTCCTCTCTCTCCACTCGGGCCCCAGGTGTCGGGACCTCGGGCTCAGGCAGCCTTCCGAATCATCGCCCGGTGCCTAGGAGCCGTACCGATCAGCAGCCCCTCCCTACTTCAAGCCAGCCTGAGTATGCTCAAGAGGACGCCGAACACCTGTTCTGCCAAGGTCGTATAGCAAGGTCAGTTTGGGGCTATTTCCACAAGCTGTTTGGTATTCCTTTCATCCATAACCAACCTCTTCTGCTCAGATTACAACAATGGACTGCAAAGGCTAATTGGAAATCTGGCTTAGTCGAAATTCGGCCCAGTTCGAGGGTAAAGTTATGGCGGCTACCTCAATTATCCATAAAGTTACATGTTGGCTGAGAGAGCTCGCCCCCTCCATTAACGCTCCTGATAAGAAATCCCTGTCTGAATCAATTACCCTTCAGATTCTCAAAATTAACAATCCCTCTTTGTTTGTTCGAAGAAAGCCTATTCTTGTCACTTGGACCAAGCCTCCATCAGGGTGGCTTAAGCTCAACATAGACAGTTCTTCGAGAGGAAATCCGGGCCAAAGCCGTGGTGGGGGAGTCTGTAGGGATTGCTACGGCCGGTTCATCTTTGCATTCTCGAGAAGTTACAGGATAACTTCAAACAATTTTGCGGAAGCTCAAGCAATGTTGGATGGATTGATCATTTGCTCTAACCTAGGGCTATCCAATATTGTTGTCGAATCAGATTCCAAGCTCATAGCAGCATTGGCTACAGATCCTTCAGCTCCCTCTCCCTGGAACACTTGGCACATCATGGGTGCAATTCACCTAATCAGGCGGAGACTCAATCTATCTTTTACCCACATCTATCAAGAAGGAAATTCAGTGGCCGATGCTTTGGCGAGGATAGCTACCGAAGGGTGCCCACAAACGATCTTTCATGCCCCTTCTCTCCTGCCAAGGAAGGTTAGGGGATTGCTCGTTCTGGATGAAACAGGTTTAGGGACTCTCAGAAATCCTTAGCCTTTGTGCTCTTTGCGTTTTTGCATATTTCCAGCGGTGTCCTGCTTCCCTTTGGGCTCATTCCGAGTTTCGTTCAGTTGCTTCTCTATCCCGTTACAGTTTTTCTTTTCTGTATTTAGCTCCATCAGGGTGTATATGATAGGTGAGGCCCGTCTCTTTTTATTGGGTCCCGCCCGAAGATCTGTAAATCTCTGTGGTTAATGAATTGGTGGTAAGAGCTCACTCTTTTATTTAAAAAATAATAATAATAATAATAAAGAAATAATAAATAAAGAAACCCTGGGTTTTTTAGAAGATTTTCAGCACAAGAGGGATGGGAAGTACCAAAAGACCAAAAGATAAAAGGATGAGAGAATAGGAGAAAGAGGAAGGGATGAGAACAAGAATGCTCTGATACCACATAAAAGTATAAAGAAAGAGAGAACAAAAGAGAGAGAGAGAGAGAGAGAGAGAGAGAGAGAGAGAGAGAGAGAGAGAGGAGGATAGAAAGTTGGGAAAAGAGGACCCAAATTAGGGTCGATGCCCCCACTCTCCCTCTTTTATATTAACAAATCATCATAATGACAAAAGTGCCCTTAATAACAAAACCAAGAATCCCCATCATGTCCTAAACCATTATTAACAAAAGAGCAAGCATAGAAACAAATCTAAGAGAGCCTAGGTGGGCCATATAGTTGTACGGCCCACATCCATATCCATTAACAGTTACCATATTTGCTTAAATCTCCATGATCAGTAAATTGATTTAGCAGACTAACAAGCCAATTTAACATCTCTCTCTCTCTCTCTCCCTCTCTCTAATTCAAATCAAACATGTAAACTTGCAAATCATGATGATTGAACTGATTGTGATTTGTGAATCAGGTTGTTAATCCAAGCTCGTATAAAACAAAACAAAAAATTAGAAGGGAAAATAATGTATGCACAGCTATCATGCTGCTTGATGCACCCGAACCCCATCCAATGGGATGAGGCTTAGATTATGATAACGATCACAGCATACAAAATGCCACCATTGTCGATGTGGAATACAATTTCTTAGAGACCCAAGGTAAATTCACAGCCGAGTGCAAGCATCAAGATGAGAGAGTTTGATGGTCACCCCAAGGCGAATCGTTGGAGACGATGTAAGCTGTGAGAGAAGCGGACCAAAGCTTTGAGTAACTGGGACAATAACTGGAGAAAACAGTGGGACAGCTTCGCTTGCTTCCTGCAAAATGAATGAGTAGATAACTGTCGTAATTTGTTAATCACCAACATGAGGAATGACTAATAACTCTATGACTGTAAGTTACTGCCTTGCCCTAGTACATGTGACAAATTTTCAAGTGTGTATGATATCCGACCATGCAAATGGCTGGCCCCACCATGAAGATCATCTGGAGCAGAAATCAGAGCAGTGAAATCACCAGGCAAGCCAACTGTAAAAAATAAGCCTTGCTGATAGTCTGCCTCAACTTACATATGTGACCTGCCAGGCTGCCACATGATCAAAACTGCTGGGGGGGCACTTTTGCATGGATCTGATGTATGCACAAATGACATGTCAAGTGCACAAGCCCAGACAGTATCCAGGGAGTACGTGATTATTCTGCTACATGCATATATAAACCAGACAGAATATATATAAAATGGTAACAAAGTTTGATACGGTATGAAGGATAAAACTCCAGCAAAGGAAAATAACACGTTGCAGTGTCTGCATCAGGATGAACTTTATGGGAGGGTTAAAGTTTCCAAATACAGTCTCACATCTTGGAAAAATATAGACATCGGCCTGGGAGAAAAATTAAAATAAAAACTGACTAGACAAGTAAAAGTAGGGCCTATGGTATATATAAAAGCATCTTTCCCAAAATGCGTTCCAAGTAGTTATTGATGTAGCTGATGCCAGGAGGATGTATGAAATGGGACACGTGTTCAAGATTTGATAGAACCATGTGGTGTGACCTGTGAATGGCCAATGGATGAGAAAAAGGAAGTTCAAAGCAATCCACAGTTAAAAAGTAGCAGAGAATTAAATAATATCCTATTATCTAAGAATGCATGGTAAAGAGATGCTTTGGGTAAGGGTGGTATTTTGGGACTCTAATAGTTAGTTATTAATGCTGTGGATTTTAATGCGAATGCAAGTTGTCCAAAGTTAGCTGTTGGATGGGCATGCATTCTTTGGAGTAATGTGGTGTAAATGTTGATTTTTAGAGAGATCCATTTAAGATTCTCCATCAATTATGAACTGTGAAATAAGAATAGCCGATAAAAAAGTAATGAATTATGGAATTCTCATGGTGCACTACACAACTTCTAATTCACATTTTAGAGAAGCACACACCCAAAAGATTGAGGTCCTCCAGGTCACAAGATCAAATATTCCTTTCACATTCATCCAGATTCAAAAGTATGCCAGAAAATACCAAAATGACCCTTGTCAAATCATTTGCTGTTCCCATTTTATTTATTTCCATCACTTGTTTAAGAAGTGTAGATACTGTTTACTAATTAAAAGGGAAAGTTACAACATTCAAAGCCAAATGGTAACCAAGAAAATAATAGTTATACATTAGGCATATACAGCTGAATTTCTCAAAGAGCTAGGTTCCGTTGCAAACCTCACTGATTTAGCTGATCATTATTACTCACTGCACTTCCTACGAGAGTCTAGTTCACTCTAGAATTCAATACACTATGTACAAGCCTCCTACCATGTACACATAGACCCAAAACGGCTTCCATGTCTGCAACATCAAATACCAAAACTAGGAGAGGGTTTCAGTGACATATATGTTACACATGACACTCACCTTGAAGATGCATAAATTTATCCTCTACTATTGAGAATGGGATGTTCACAACTAAATTAGGATTCATCAGAGATTCCTTAGCCATCTTTAGTAAAAACGTTTATTTTCACTTGCTGGTTATTAATTGCATTATTTAAGGAACTTGAACACTGCTGAGCATGGAGACTTCTTGTAAGAAGACATCTTATTTGTCTACTTGTAACTACAAACAGAAGGAAGGTTTTGGTAACTGGTCTTGGAAGTCTATAAAATTTAAAGAAAATGTTTGAAGCAAAGGATTTGTAATCTAATTCTAGTGAATTATATTTATGAAACTAGAAACCGCAGAGATCTCCAGAAGGTGCAAGAGTTCTCTAAGTGGTTCCTGTAGCTAGACTTGTGTAGAGTAGTCTAGAAGTCCAAGAGTGTGCACCAGACTGTTGGATAAATGGCACATGGTATAATCCAAGCCATTGACGTATATATGTAGAAATTTCCTAGGTCTCTCCTCATTTGGGACACATCTCAATTGCAACTCTCCGTTTTTAGTGCAATACAAGTTCTCTCCCTCTCAAGCCTTGTGTTCTCTAGCGATTTAGTCAAGTTATTGTACACTACACTTGTGTGTGTACTGGGTCAAGGTTGACACGAGTCACATTGGTGCGTTGTGCAAGTGCTGTATCGGTGAGAGGGCTAAGGAATTGGCAAGTTCATGACATTAAGCTTAGTTTTGCATCAGATAGCTAAGCATTTTTATGTTTCTTTATTTTTCTCTATTGAGAGAAGTGATATAGTGAGGTATTATGTACCTTCTATTTATGTCATTTCAAGTGTGCGAGTGAACTTGTATAAGTGTAGATTAGGCAATTGTCCATTCCATCATGACTACAACAGGAAGTTGGAATTGGCAAAGAGAATTCATGGGTATTTTCTGCTCTAACTAGTTATGCACGGGTAAGTTAGGAAAATCACATTCATTAGTGCCTATGAGCGAAGTATGATATTTTCATGTATATGGGCTTTTGAGGGCATTGAGTTGGGTGAGCACGTCTTTAGAACTCAGATGCATGGCACCAAGAAGTCATATGAAATTGCTGTGCTTGCTTAAAAAATGCTCATGAGAATATTGTCTCAACAGAAGTGAAAAGAACTCCATGGAATTTGAATTTAAAGCTCCAATTCAATTTCAAATGAGGAATATCAAGTTCAGTGACATGGAAAATGATGCGACGTGTAATTTGTCATGTCAATCCATGCAAAAGTTCACATAAGTAAATGTTGGGAGAAGTGTGAAGACCAGCAAACATTTTCTTCTTCTTCTTCTTCTTTTTGGAATCCTGTCTTTTATGACTGAATTCTTTGATTTGCAGAGTTTGATCAATGGAAACTACTGCCATTTTTTCTTTTCCAAAAAGTTTTTGTTTCTCTTTTTGGTAGTCAATTTGGTGCTCACAAGTTCTTGTATATTCAAGTTTTTTAAGGCTCTTGGTTCTGGTAATTGAAATAGATTAAGTTTCTAAAGCTTCAAGCACCAAAGCATTGGAAGGTGCTCGGGTTTCTTCATTTGAACAGGTGATGGTCCTTCCTTGCCCCTGGAGTATTGGATGGACAGTTCCAAGGAGATAAAATTGACGAGTTGGATATCGAGCGTTGTGATGCAGATGTATTCTTTCTAAACTTCATGGAAAGACATCATTTCAAACATTTCACTCAGTATCTTGCTCCATCTAGTTAGCAAATAAGAGTTTATTAATTTCACACAAGTTATCTAAATAGATGTCAAGATCCTCTATAAAGGAAAAAGTCCAAAAAACAATGATTTAGAAACTCCACCTCTGAATTAAAATAATCCATGTTCCGCTTTTAAATATGAAATATCTACCCCAAGCCAAATCAAGCAACCATTGTAGTGAAAGTCTCCTAAAAGGTCTTGCCTGATCTAGATACATGCCATGCTCATTAAAATCTTAACAATCAATTGATTGCATCATTCTAACTTCTAAGAATGGTTGAAGATTCCAAATGTCCTCAACTAGTTAGAAAGGTTCCATATAGGACAAGCTTGCAAATATCAAGGCTCCCTTTGATTCACTAAGGTCATGGACAAACCTAGAGCTGGGCATTGAGTTGAGTCGGACCAAGTTAGGGCTGACTCAACTCAATCCGGTTTTAAAATAGGCCTGACTCGAACTCGATCCGACTCAATACAGAGTCCAGCATGCCTGACTCGATTCGAGTCCGGTCTGGCCTGGACTAATTCGGACCGAGTTCGATCTGGTCAGAAGTACCGAGTTGGGTCGAGTTGGCACCGAGTCGGATTGAGAGATGAGGGAGGGAGAGACCGAGAGATTGGAGAGGAGAGAAAAGAGGAGGAGGAGGAGGAGGAGGAAGAGGGTGATGGTGGTGGGTGGTTTGTCGAGCTTGGAAGATGAGGAGAATGAGGGAAGGAGGGAGAGAGATTATGGGATCGGGTTGGGGTAGGGTGCGGCGGGTAGGGTTAGAGAGTCGGGTTTCGGATTGAGTCAGGTCTAACCAGATCGAGTTTCGGGTCGAGTTACAAAGTTGACTCGGTTTGAGTTCGGACCGACTCACCCCTTCGGTTCAG
Source organism: Magnolia kwangsiensis (assembly GCA_037074715.1). Taxonomy (NCBI): domain Eukaryota; kingdom Viridiplantae; phylum Streptophyta; class Magnoliopsida; order Magnoliales; family Magnoliaceae; genus Magnolia; species Magnolia kwangsiensis. Next base: position 151,878,170 of record CM073573.1, on the reverse strand, counting down.
GTCGAGCCGGATCTAAACGAGTCGGACGAGTCGAGTTAGCCAGATCGAGTCATCCGGTGCCCACCTCTAGACAAACCTGTCAATTGCTATGGTATTTTTATAAGATCTTCTAACCACTAATTTCATTATAGTTGTCCTTTAATCTCTTACTCTCCTTGCATCTTTTCCTTTAATACAACTTTCTTCTCATAGGTAGACAGGAGGATGCTTAATTTTTGTTTAGAGAACAAAAGGATTTTATTGGAAAAACTAAAGAGAAACTGATACAAAATCCATCAAGGTAATGAATAAGCGTCCCTTAAACAAAGAGACATTCTATTACTCCCCTCACAACAGTCTGCTAAATTATAGTCATCTCAGGAGTCCACATGGAAATTGATGTCCATGGACTGAGATAGCATCCTTAGGTCATTTAAAATAATCCCATGCAATTTTGGAAGACAGTCTCCTTCAAACATCGAATGTCCACCCACCTTATTAGCAAAATTCTGCACCAAAAATTTACCAATTCTGATCTATTTTGAATTACCGATCCATAATGGCACAGAAAGAGTGAAGATCCGCCCTTTAAGATATCATTATACTTTAAGGCCCCATATTACCCAGAGAGTTCCCATTAACATTTACCTTCTTGAATCCTAAATGGGGAGGCTTATGAGGCTTTGCTTGGTGAAGCCTTTGGCTATCAATAGTCCCCTTCCATTCACGAAGGAGATTGAATAGATGAATCCCTTTGAATGCATCCAAAGAAAATCCCCAATTCACAAAGAAAATCTTTGCTCAAAGATTTATCTTCAATATTCTTTTGTTCCTTCATTCCAGATTTACCACATAATTGCATGTGGAATATCTATTCCTCTACAGAAATTTGACTCAAGCCTTAAGTGGCCCATTGAATCACTGATCCAAGCCCCACCAACTCCACAGGAGGATGCTTATCAGTGTGGTGCATGAATAAGAATTCATTGCCTGATCCGCTGCATTTCCTTTCAGCAATAAAATAGATATCGGAAGCCCTGGTCGATTCATGAAGGAGATTGGAGACAAGAATCCCTTTGAATGAATTCAAACAAAACCCCAATTCACCAAGGAAAATTTCATCTTTGCCATGAGGTGAGCCATGCTTGAAGATTTATCTTTGAATAACCCTTTGTTCCTTTAATACCATATTATCCACATGATTTCATGTGGAAGCGAAAATGGAAGTCCTAGTTGATCAAGAGGGCTTGCGGATGTTGCTACTGGATCGGGGTCAGTTGAGAACCAAAAGGCATTAGAAGGGAACGAAACTGAAGGTCAGGGGGTCTGGATGGAGATGCGAGGTCGATAGGTCTGTGGCTAAGAAAAACATCTTGAGGTAGCCAAGAGAAATGCCTGAGCTTCCAACATTGTTTGTGGTTGGATTCCCAAATTGTTAGCTTCCAATTAATTTTGAGAGGGTTTTTAGCAAAGCTGGTGAGGTGATGGAAGTAGTTATTCCGAGAGAGAGGAATTCTTCAGCTCATCGCGAATTTTCTTTTGTTCGAAAGATCTGGGAGGAAGAGGTGGAGAGGGTTGTGAAGTTTCTGCATGCTAAGAAATTTGGAGGTAAAAATAAAAAATAAAAAAATCAAGGAAGACGGTAATAGAAGGTCTGCCCAGATATGGGGAAAGGTTGTCGTAGTAGCACAGAGAAGTGGGATTCCAATCGAGGTCCGAAGGTAGTTGCTACTTCCTAAGGGAATGAGGGTAGAAAATCATATAAGGAGACTGTAACAACTACTTGTACCTATGGGGGGATGTGGCGATGGAAAAGGAGTATTAATCTCAACAATAGAAAAGGGTATGGAGGGAGGAATTGGATGAAGGCCTGGTCGTGAGAATCCAGGAAAAGGTGCTAGAGGAATCCTTGAAGTCCTTTGAGTTTTGTTTCGTGGCCAAGGTAAGACCGGGGGTCCGGGAGCATCTGAGGAAGAAATCAGAGAATGGCTTAGTAACAATTGTTGTGCGGAAATAGAAGATACAATGGTGAAAATGTTGAAAGAGGATGTTGTGTACATCTCCCTTTGCTCCCAACAAGAAGCCAATAGCTTCTTCATGTCCTACAATCTATATAGAGACGATACGGTGAGAAGAATAATGATGGGAGGAATGGTCGGACCTCGGGTGGGAGGTAAGCTAGCTCCAAATCTGGGATCTCCCACCCAAGTTCTGGATCAATGAGGTAATAGAGGAAATTGGAGGTTGCGTGGGGTCCATGGACTTTGAGGTGGTTTGCTTCGCCAGGGTCCTCATCAGAAGAAGAAAGATTTATGATGTCCTAGGAAAGGTGAGTATTCGTGTAGGGAAGGAGAAACTTACGGTCATAATATGTCATGGGGAAGATATTTTCTCTTAGGAAGTTGCTCATGTTTAGGCGGCAAAGGCAAACAATGTCTACGGAGAAGGTGTAGATGTTGGGTTCTCCTGCGAGTACCACAAGAAGAGCAGGTTGTGTGTTTTACCCTCTATTGGTCAGCAGTATGGTGGACCTAAAGGAACGGAAGAGAGAACGACACGTGGATGCAATAGCTTCATGCAGCCAATTTTTTGCAGAGTCTATTAATGATGTTGAAAAAGATATTGATGCTAGTTGTCTTAAGGGGATAACAAGTGGCATTACATTTAATGTAGTAAGAGAAATGGACAGCTGAGGTGATGACGCAAGGAGAGCTTCAAAAGATGGGGTATCAAAGGAAATGACACGTGCAGAGAGAGAGAGAGGCATATGACGGAGGGGATTTTCTTCGCACATGTGGCACTTCACTTAAGTGGCCACACGTCAAGCAGAATGGTTATAGGGAATTTGACAACACTTTGTTTTCACTGGTTTTCGATAGAGGGTTGATAAAGAAGAGGCAAAGGGTTGGGGTGTTGACAAGCCTCCTAACAGTGGTCGTCCTCAGCTGGGCCAGATACAGTTTAGGAGAGCGGGGACCAATATGGAGGTGATACAAAAGAATATGGTGAACGAAGTGACACTAGCAGTAGAGAATCAATACGGGTAGGATTCTGACGCAGACGGGGCAGTTTGGTTGATGCAGGACACATGATTTAATGCTAACGTGTGATGTGAAGATTATGAAAGAATCCATAAAGTAATTCAATTAACAAAAGATGCTAATCCACTAAGTAATTAAGAGTAAATAATAGGAAATAAAATCTTATTTAACCTAATCACATGCCCGCATGCCAAGAAATCACATAAATCAATTAAAACTAGAATCGATGGAGGGATAGAACTTCCAATTTAGCATAGACACGTTCCACACTCAATGGACATATTTGTAGGTTTTATGATTAGGGTTAAGAAAGGGGAAAATCTGAAATTAGGAAAATTAGGGTTCATGGGAATTGAAGATTTTGGAATTAGGGTTTTTAGAAATTTGAGAAAATAAGAAATTGAAGATCTAGGGTTTAAAAGGTTGTAATAGAAAGGAAAATAGGAAGACAAGAGAAGAAGAGAATATTTTTGAAGAGGAGAGAGGAAGGATGTATAAGACGAAGAATACCTTTTGAAGAAGAGGAAGAAGAAGGATGTACCTTGGAATCCACCACCAAACAAGCTTCTACCCTTCCACAATTTAATTGGAAAGGAGGTTTTTTTTTAAAATAAAAATATATATATAAAAAAAAAAAAAAAAAACTCCTAGAAAATAAGGAGGAAAATTCCTTCACACAAGAGAGCTCCACTCTTCTTTTTTTTCTTCTCAATAACACCACTAGGGTTAGAACTCCACCCCCCTTGTGCTTTTATAATTAAAAATTTGAAATTAAATCCAACATAATTACAACTATGTCACTTACTTAAGTAAAGTGACCTATCATCCAAAATAAGAAAACTAAAACATATATTATCAATCTCAACCATCAAATAACTCCTAAAAATACCAAAAACCATAAAAAAAAGCAAGATCGGTCCAAGGGGCCCAGATCTAAAAGATCTAGTGGCCCAATGGCCTGATCGACAAGATCCAACGGTCAGATCGACACGAAATAGAAATCCTATGACTAAAATAGTCTCCTAAGCAGCCCACATGCATCATCCCTAAGTGGGGTCTTCCTGATGCACGTCCAATACTTGTAGGGTCTTCAAAATGGCTCGGCGGGCCCCATCTGGAACTTGTCTCCCATCCACAAAGAAAGTTATGTTGATGTGGGTGGTCGTCTCCATCTCTGGTACATCCGAGTAGGTCCTCTGATGTCCCCATCATTGGTTTAGCCAGGAAGGTGAGGTAAGGGGTTAGCTAGGATTTACATTAGAGTAGGCACAGGACGTAAGGCCGCTGGCAGAGATAAGAGACCATGTGGGGCCGGAAGGGGGGGGGGGGGGCGGCGGATCATCTCCAGCATTCTCAGAGGATGGGTCAGGCAGAGGTATGGTTCTTCTAAAAGGTAAAGGGAAGAAAACATCGATGGCTGAGGGTATGAAACATGTAAAAAGGGTTTCAAGAGAGAGCACATCTTGTAGGAGTGACTTTTGGGGAATATCCAAAAGACTGTGGCTTTATTTGAATTTTTGGAAGAAAGGGGTCAACTAAATATGGCTTAGGCACTTAACGTTATGGATATTATTCAACACAAAAAGGCATCAGGGCTAGACGAGGAGTCTCCCTATAAGCAATCTTGTTAGGGTGACTTTTGGGGGAAATCCAAACGATTGTGGCTTTATTTGAATTTGTGGAAGGAAGGGGTCAACAAAATATGGCACAGGCACATAATGTCATGGATATTATTCAACATAGAGAGGCATCAGGCCTGGAAGAGGAGTCTTCCTAAGCAGGTTACCACCAGTGACAGTATTAGTACAGGTCAGAAAGGGTTGGTATTGTTTTCCTATGAAGATAATTAGCCGGAATGTGCGTGGACTGGCAGGTCGGCAGAAAAGATTACAAATAAGGTATTTATGTGGAAAATATAAAGTTCAATTGGCAGCATTTCAAGAAACTAAATTGCAGTGTATTGACAAGAAGTTAGTGGATTCGCCGTGGAGAGGTCCTTCGAAATCTTGGGAATCCTTAGATGCAGTTGGGACATCAAGGTGCATTTTGGTGATAGGGAATTCGAATTTTTGGTGTATAGAGGCCTGTTATAAGGGGCAGTTGTCCTTGTCCCTATTGCTTAGAGACAGTTCTTCTGGTCTTAGATGGACTCAAACGGTGGTTTAGGGCCTGTTTGGCCGGGCAGATTGAATGGGATTGGATGAGATTGGAAGATAGATCTCGAGATTGGCCAAGCGTGCCAAACAGACACGGGATCCTAATCTTGGGATATAGCAATCCCATGGATCTTAAGACAATCCACTGACATCACCATCATTATCTTTAAATCCCATCCAATCCACCCTAATCCCTTCAAAATTGCCTGGGACGTGTTTAGTTCAAGGGATTGAAAGGGATTGGAAGGTTTAATCCCGGGATTGGCCGGGCGTGCCAAACAGACCAGATATAGCAATCCCATAGATTTTGCACCAATCCACTGACGCAACTATCATTACCTTGAAATCCGTGCAATCCACTCTAATACCATCCAATCCCATCCAATCTGCCTAGCCAAACAGGCCCTTATGGGCCAAATAAGCCAAGAAGGAGACCTCTATTTTAGGCTAAAATGGACGTATGTCAGAACAAGTGGTCAATGCCATGGTGCGTGGGAGGTGATTTCAGTGTAGTGAGATTCCCGTTCGAAAAAACAAAAGAACGTAAGGCCAATTGAAGCATGAGGGATTTTTCAGAATGGATCACAAAGAATGAAATGGCTGATTTACCTATGGGAGTGGTTAAGTATACGTGGTCAAATGGGTAGGATAGAGCAACCAAGTCGAAACTAGATCGTTTATTACTTTCCCTAGAATGGTTAGAAATTTTTCGGCTCATGCATCAGTGTGGTTTGCCAAGGCCTATATTAGACCACCATCTGATACTTTTAGAGTTGGATGAGGAGGATTGGGGCCCAAGGCCATTTAGATTTGAGCTCTCATGACTAGAAGTGGAGGGATTCTTAGATAAGATAAAGGAATGGTGGTTGTCGTTCTCAGATTGAGGGGGAGCAAGCTATAATTTATTTAGAAGTTAAAGCTTTTAAAGAGTAAGATAAATGTGTGGAAAAAGTTCTAAGAAGCCGAGAAGAGGAATCAATGACCATCTTGAATGAGATACAGAATCTGGATATTAAAGAAAAAGGGGAGAACTGTCGGAAAATGAAAGATCTTGGAGGGAAATTTATTTGACTAAATATAATGGTAGAATGAGAGAGGAAGAGATAAAATGGAGGCAATGGTCAAGGGTCCTATGGCTCGAAGAGGTAGAAAAAAATCCAAAGTTTTTCCATGCCATGGCAAGTGTGAGAACGAGAGAATAAATAAAATTAATTTGGGAAAGAACGGAAGGTAAAGTCAAAGTTTGTGTGGCAATAATTAATTTTTATAAGAAGCTTCTAACGAGGGAAGATTGGAATCATCCAAAGGTAGACAACTTGACATTCAATAGGATCTCATGAGAGGCGGCAGAATCACTAGAGAAAGCCTTCCCCAAAGAGGAAATAAAAAATGCAATTTCTGAGTTGGACAGTCATAAAGCACAGGGACCGGATGGTTTTCCTATTTGATTCTATCAGAAATTTGCATGGCAACTGCAGGAAAACTTTTTCAATCTCTTTGGAGTAATGCAGGTGTGGCCAAACTCCATTGGTCAATTCTCCACGATGTGGCGTGGAGACGTTTCAAGTAAGCCGGGGTCAAAAAGTTTGGCGCCTAAGTCTTCTCGTGGGGATTTGGTTCCTATGGCTGGAAAGGAATAACCAGTGCTTTAGGAATCGTGCGGGGTGAGTTGCAGAGGTATTCAGGAGGGTAAAGTTGCATGTGAAATAATGGACATTTGCATTGAAGGCTATTGATCATTTTCCCAATAGTTGGATTGAGCTGTAATCATTTTCTGTTTGCTATTGGAATTTTGTATTCCGTATATTCTGGCTGTGGCCTTTCTTCTTTAATAAAATGTTTCTCAATGTTCAAAAAAAAAAAAAAAAAAAAAGATTTCACATGGAAGCATCCTCCACAGAAATTAGACTAGATCCTTAAATGGCCCACTGTTCTAAACGCACCAACTCCACATGTCTCGCTTTCCTTTCAGCTATAGCTTCAAAAAATGTGTGAGTAAAGTAACAAAACAATCTAGAAATCTAATTGGGCCGTTTCAGGAATGACTATGATATTTAATCAACCCCCGGATGTCTCTATATAATCTGGTGATTAAGCACTATATGATAGCATGTAAATCATACCTTTCCACAGGGTTCCCTCTTGAGTGTTCAAGTACATATCTCTCCTTCCTTTCATGACTTTTAAAAGAATAGAGCAGATTTTAACTTTTGACATATCATCCAGAAGCCTACAGTAAGAACTCAAAGGAACAGGCTAAAGGCTTTAATCATACATGCCGAAGTCGAGAAAGCATTCAAACTGATGTGCTCACATTAACAAGGAGCAATAAGAATCTAATATTCAAGTACCTTGTTGTTGAATGCCATTAATACATTTCCGCTTCTTGGCACAGCATACCTTGAGCCTAATAAATTACACAGTAGCCAAAAAACAAAACTGATAATCACTAATTGAAACTAGAACAGGAAGAGTTATGATAAGGGCAATACCAATCAAAAGGTGGATAACAGATCCCAAAGAATGACCAACACCAAATGTGGGAAGACCATCCACCTGATAAACTAGAGCACTTAGATCTCGAGGAAGTTTTAAAGGCATTATGAAATATGCATGTTATATAGTGGACTCACCGAGTCTCTCAAAAACCGAAGACACCTATCGAATTTGCATTGTACTTCATCAGCAATGTAGAAGTAATCGAATCCACTAGCAAATGGTGTTGCAATTACCAAACTACCCCTAAACCATTAAAAAAGAGAAAGATAAGATGAACATTTCTTAGGGAATCTATAGGCAATAGCTGGTCATTTATATAGTGCAGAAGACTAAAATGAAAGTTCCAACCATAGTGACAAATCTCATTCTCGGCCATTTCTCTGCCTGGGAGATTTTCAAATTTTGAGATTTTTCTTGGGATATTCTTGTGAAAATCTCGCGGAAAATCAAATTATATATATAAAAAATATTTATTCTGTGTGTGTGTGTGTGTGTGTATCGCAGGTGAAAGAAGTCCAGAAGCAAAAGAAATTAAACGGATAAAGCCACTAACTTTTCTGAAAGACGCTCAAGAAACAAACGATAGGTAAGCTGAGGGGCAGCCCCAACAAAAATACCACCGATGAAATGAACAACTGATGTTGGTTTTGAGTATCTTGGTCTCAACACCCATGTTCCCTGAGATGAATAAATTTCAGATTGGTTAATAGAAGGAACATATATGATATTCATGGAATAAAATCTGTTTAGCTACTGAATTGTTGAATCAAAAAGCGATTTGATCCATTCATATCAAGGTGCCTAGAGTGTGCAAGATTTCCAATTCATCAAAAAATTAAATTTTCTCACTATCAAAATTTCCTCAAAAAGAATGTCAAAAACAAAACCCCAACCTTAGGCTTTCTATTTCACGATGATTGGAAGTTTTCTTCTTTCGTTTTTGTTTTTTCATGGAAAATGCAAATTTTCCCAAATCCATTTGAAAGGGTAGAAAGCAATTACCAATTCATGTTTGAGTTCATTGTACTGTCCTTTTCTTCTTTTTAGCTAACAAAAACTTTATCATGAATCACAATGCAATCCGGGTACCAAATCAATGGGATTTTGACACCAAATCACTAAAACGGATAAAGAACATACCACACAAGAGTATTTGACTGGAGAAGGACAAACAGCTTATGGAACTTGAAACTTTCTCTACTTGCAGTTGCAACTAAAACTCACAAAATTCAGAAAATCAGTGATGCCTTCTACCTCCTAGAACAACCGCTTCTATAGAAGCTAAAGGACACGCTAGAATCATTATGACTTTTTAATTAGGATTTCCAACTCTTAGATTGATTTCAAATCAATCTAATCTAAGATACTAAATAGCAACAACTCTATCAGTAGCAAACAGTCTAAATTTCAGGACATGTTGGACCCCACAGTGGGACTTGGGACTGCATGTTTCCTCCTGGATTGGAAAGAACTCAATGCTAGCAAAGTTTAATACTTCATACTAGTAGAGGTCCATTCTAGCCTTTTTAATTCGTTGCCTATAATCCACAGACCCCACACGCATTCGAAATGGGGCGTGCTCTTCCATTTCACCAAAGCCTATAACATCCTCTAGGGGCGGTGGTCGTCATGCATAACAATAGTTCAATTTCTTCCTTCTTTCACTACCTTCTCTTCTTTTTCCTTCTTAGAAACTTCTGTAGGTTAAGCAACCTTTTTTGTAATTTCCAGCACATTAGTGAAAACCCTAATAGAACTAAGATGTGGGGACGTGTAGAGGCTCCTCTCTTAGACCCATTCCACCTCCTCTCTCCATCCTCTCTTTCTTCTCCTTATTTTCTTCTCTATTTCCTCCTTTTCTATTTGTTTCACGAATCTACACTCTTGAACAGGCCCAAATAGATGAATGAAACAAGTACAACCAAATACTTCAGGAGGAAACAAATGGCGGTGTTTTTCTATCCAAAACTGACAATGGCATTCTATTTAACAAATGACACGCAATGAGAATGACATACCTCAGAAGGACTGTGGAACTTTCATTTCCAATAACAAAGCACAAGTAACTTCAATCAGATGTCTATTCTAATGCTTAGCCAAGCACAAGAGATCTGATTATTAACACCCTGACTTTAGATCTGATTATTAACACCCTGACTTTGTAAATAAGACTGAAAATCCTGAGAAGTATATTTCAAAGCATTATCAAATCAAAATATACAAAGATTTGTACCAAGCTGAGTTTTTTTTTTCATTATGAAAGTTATAAAATACAGGAAAAAAAAAAAACTTATGACCTGTTTCATAGTCACTTTAGAATGATCATCAATACAATAAAGTACTTAAAACCCTAACAAACTAGGAACTCGAGTTGGTCCCCGCACGTCACAATGAACTTAAATGGGACATCACTTCTTTCAACTCCTGAAGGAAGTCCAGGCCAGACCAGACCTAACTTTGTGCCAACTCGACCCAACTCGGTACCTGTGACTGGGTCAGACTCAGTCTGGATTGGTCTGGTCCAGGCCAGACCCGGACTCGGATTGGGTTAGGCATGCAGGGCTCGGTACCGAGTCAGGTCGAGTTCGGGTTAGGTCGATTTCAAAACCAGATCGAGTCAGGTCAGCCCTAACTTGGTCCGACTCGACTCAATGCCCAGCTCTAAATTTGAGTGTTCTAGTTGTAGCACCTACTTTGCTTTCAATCTCCGTGTTCTACATGCCAAATAGGAAATTACTGTGTAATCTGCTGCTCTTTAGTAGTCAGGATCCCACTAAAATACTCATATACATGAGGTGAGCATTGAATATTTTTAGGGTCCATTTGTCTACGGATGAAATGGTGATGATCACTGATCTGGGAACAATCATCTCATCTGATTACAGCCCAAATGGGCTGCATCAACATACCTGCACCTGTCACATTGCTTTTACCTTAACTGCAGAAGTGCTACCCCAGTTTTGTGGGGTTGGATTCCAGGTGCAACAAAATCTTTCCATGCACTGAAATGATTGGTGTAATTTCCTATGCAATTGGCCAACGATTTACATAAGTATCCCAACTGAAGACAGCTAGTAATTTGAAATCAATCTAATTGCTGTTTCTTTATGAATATGCCCTCTTCTTTCCAGGAATTCAACCAAGTAACTCACCACATGATATCAATCTGAGATTGTTAGACACCAAGAAAGTTATCATCAGTCATATATATGTACACTCTTTAGAAACTAATATCGAGAAATTCTCATCTGAACACTGCCGCTTTTAAAGCGGAATCTTGAATTAATTTGCTTTAGATGTTCCTTGAACATGTATTTGAAATAAGTTGTTCATTAAATCTGAATTGAAAAGATGTGTATATGTATACAGTCATACGATTCAGATTTTTAAGAGCGCTGCCCAACACATTCTATATATTAAAGGTAACATACTCAGCCTCAACATATCACTGTCATCATCTGTAAGCGGGTTGTCCTGGGGACCCCAGTAACATATCATTTGTAATATCCATGCAACAAAAAGTACAAAAAAATTAAATGCACCTAAGTATAGCACCTCAATTTCGCTCCAATCTCCGGAACCCCAATCACCATTGGATAACTTTGCAGATTCTATAATTAATCTGCAATTTAAATTTTGAAAAAACAACAACAACAACAACAACAACAATCAGGCATATGGGCTGGTGGACTAAACAAGTAAACCACTTAAAACCATTGTTCATAATATCCCAAATATTACGATAATATCCCTGATATTATCTGCATCTCCAGCTCGGCAATATTGATAACACCAGTGGCGATACCAATAATACTGGTAGCAACACCGATAACACTGGTAGTATCAGAAATTTCAGGTATCTGTGATATATTGCCAAGTATCGATATCACCAAAGTATCGCCAATATCTTTGGCTATGTAAATTCCAAGTGTCGCTTGTATTGTTAATGTATTGCCAATATTTTCAACTATGTAAATTCCAGGTGTCACTTGTATAGCTAGTGTATCGGCAATCTTTTGATAATATCACCAATGTATTGATATCGCCAAAAATCTATTTATTAAAAAATGTTTGGATGTTTGAATGGATGCGATGGTTGGATTGATAGAGGGGATGGGTGGGTGGATGTTTGGATAGATAGATCGGATGGATGGATGGTTGGATGATTGGATGGGATGGATGGTTGGATGATTGGATGGGATGGATGGATGGTTGGATGGATGGATGGATGGGATGAATGGATGGTTGGATGGGATGGATGGATTGGTGGCTAGATGGTTGAATCATCATGAATGGATGGTTGGATGGGATGGATGGATGGTTGGATGGGATGGATAGGATGAATGGATCATTGGATGGGATGATGGATTGGTGGCTAGATCGTTGAATCATCATGCATGTGTACTGTGTTTATATGCTTATTTATGCATGGATGTATGATATATGAATGCATTATGCATATTTGTTTGCTTGTTAATTGGTTTAATGAGAATTGAGTAATTGTGGGACTGCTTTCTTATGACAACACATACTTATAAGCCCCCATTAAATAGAAACTTATTATGTATGCATTCTTTTTACAATTTTTTGATTCCTAAATATACAAATATGTGTATTTTAGCATCTCCTAAAGTTTCACTGAAAAATTCCATCGTTTCCCCCATGTTTCCCCACATTTCCGGAAATCAACGATATTATCGGTGATATTGATATTGTTTCCATTTCCCTGACCAGCGAAACTTGTAGCAATACCGATACTTCAGATATTTCTTACAATGTAACATCCACTGACCAGAAAATCTAACAGGTAGAAGTTTTGCATCTAATGAATCTAATGACTTTATGAATTCGATGAAAATCTAGTGAGTAGATGGAACTTCCACATGCATCTGATGAATTCAATGCAAGTGCAATGGTTAGAAATATAGACAATCCAAACCAAGGATATCAAGAGAATGGATGAAAGAGTTAATACACATTCTTACAAATCCTAAATGTCACAATCTTGGCAGAGTTTCAACTATATATAACTTCTTTAGCAGAGCAACCCTATGTTTCCATTAGTACAATGACTTTCCAACACTCCTTAAGTTTAAAATTGATTATGAATCCATATGTTGTGGTTTTGTGAAAATAAAACTCAAGAAATGAACTAACAAAGAGCTTTGAGAAATTTTATATTTCCCAAATCCTTCTCCTATTGAATGTTACTATTTAAGCATTCTACCATCTACCATATTCCCCTGACCATGAATTGTGTCCCATACGCTTAAACATCTTAAGATGGACTTAAGAATAGTTTCAAACCAAGTAGGCCAACCCAAGACTTGCTCGAGTCAACACGGTTCAGTCATTGACTTGGTCACTAGACAAAGAAAACACTACAACCCAACTCTCCATGTGACTTGGCCTTATTTTCCCCGGTTAACTCAGGACTTGGTTGGAAGAAGAAGAGGAGGAGAGAAGGACAAGGAGAAGAAGAAGCAAAAGAAGATGAAGGAGAAGGAGCAAGAGGAGGAGGGGGATGAGAAGCAATAGAAGAAGATGCAAAAGAAGCAGGAGGAGAAAGAAGAGGAGGAGATAAGAACAAGGAGAAGAAGCAGAAGAAGATGGAGGAAGAAGAGATGACGGAGGAGGAGGAGGAGGAGGAGGAGGAGAAGGAGAAGCGGAAGTAAAAGAAGAGGTAGAAGCCAGAGGAAGAGGAGGCAAAGGAGAAGAAGGAGAAGGAAGAAGCAGATGGAGGAGGAGAAGGAGACAAAGGAAGCGAAAGGAGGAGGAGAAGCAGAAGAAGACGGAGAAAGAGGAGAAGAAAAAAAAGGAGTATGAGAAGAGGAACAAGGAGGTGGTGGAGGAGTGGGAGAAGAGGAGGAGAAAAAGTAGGAGGAAGAGGAGGAGGAGAATTAGGAGCAGGAGAAGAAGAACAACAAAAACAAGAAAAAGAAGAAGAAGAAGCGGGAGGAAGAGAAGTAGTAGGAGTAGGAGTAGAAAAAAGAGTAGAAGGAGAAGAAGCGGTGAGACAAGGCGGAGGAGGAGGAAGTTGTGGAAGGAGGAGGAAGAGGAGGAAGAAGGTGAAGGAGGAGAAGAAGGAAGGAGGAGTAAAAAGAGGAGAAGAAGGAGAAGAAGCATGAGAAGAAAGAGAAGAAGAGGAAGAAGGGTAAGGAGGAGGAGGAGGAGGAGACGAAGCAAAAGGAGAAGGAAGAAGTAGAAACAAGAGGAGAAAGAGAAGCGAAAACAAAGAAGGAGAAGTAAAAGAAATAATTTTTTACCTGCCTAGTCAACCCTGGTTCGGTGGGTTGACCCAGTCGTATGAGAAGATTCTCCACATTTATTGATTTATTAAATATAAATAATAATTTTTTACTCACCCCGTGTGGACCCCGATTCAATGGCTTGACCCAACTATATGATTGACCAAGTCATGAGCTTTGTCCTCGTTTGAAAACTACGCTCTCAAGTGGTTCGAATTAGAATCGCATAGAGAGAATGGCTTATCAATCTAAACCCAAATTCAATCCCACAATTCGCAAAGAAGATCAAATAAGAATCACATAGATAGCATGGTTTATCTTAAAAACAAGATAATTCTCAAAGAAAAGCTTGATTCTTTGCCACTCCACAATCAATGTGACTATTAGTCAATGAAATTGGTCTGTCCAACCGGTGGGCCCTATATGGATAGCTCATGGAGTGGAAACCACTTTGATAGAATACTTAAAGAGGAGCTTAAGATCTTCAGCTCATTGTGCAACGAACCCGTAATGGTTACTTGCCACTACTCAACTGTACAAGTAATTGTATAATTAATCGGTGAGATCTGGACCATCCATCTGGCAGGCCCTGCTATGGATGACCAATGGAGTGGAAATAATGCAGATGCATTTTTACATTAGGCTCGAGTAGGGTGGCCTGTGGGATGCAAGGGCACACTCGGGGTGGGTGGCCAGTGTGAGGCGGGTGGCTCGTGTGAGGCTGAACCCATGTGATATGGGGCCCATGAGGGGGGTTTGGCCGAGGACCTAACCCATGGGATGTGGAGCCTGGGCTATGAGATAAAGGGATTGATTCGCCACGCTCTATTAGTTTGAGCTTTTAGCGCAAGTAGTTAGTTGTCCTACATCAGGAAACCACTTTGATTGAATAACATTAGCATCTGATCATCACACTTCTCCTTCATGAATATGAATTGTTGATACCTTTCACTTTTCTTCGTCAATTTCCAAGCAACAAATCAACAACTAGAATTAAATGTCTAGTGTGTTCTTTCCACCATGGTGTTTTGATCTATGGAGCTTGATTGGGATAATATATATTTTGTCGTGAGAGAAAGAGAGAGCAATCATTATATTGAGAGCTACTGCTGATTTTTTATTTTTTTTCCTTCTTCATTTTATTTTATTTTATTTTATTTGCCTTTAAGCATAGTGGATTGGTGTGAATCCATGGATGTACTGAAAAGGAACCAAGTAAATCTTTGTGCTGTGATTTGCATCTTTTTATGCTTTCTTTTGATTCTGATATTGTTGTGTGTGTGGTCAAGAAGAGATCTTTCTCCCAACAACTGGTATCAGAGCTCTTGGTTTGAGTAGGAGCCATATTGGAAGAAGGAAAGGTGAGGATTGAAAAGTTCGATGGTTCGAACTTCGGATTCTCGAATATGCAAATAGAAGATTACCTCTATAAAAAAGATATGTATCTTCCTCTTGGAGGAAAATCAAAGAAACCAGAGAAGATGTTCGATAGTGACTGGGAGGTGCTCGATAGAAAGGCTTTGGGAACGATTCGACTTCCTCTAGCAAAATATGCTACGTTCAACATCTCAAAGGAGAAAACCACAAAGGATCTAATAGCAGCCCTACCAAGGATGTACCATTTGCTTCCAACAAAGTTCTTTTGATGATGAGGTTGTTCAATATGAAGATGTCTGATGGCGAAAATGTATTTTAGCATCTCAATGAGTTCAACACAATCACAAGCCAATTAGAGTTTATAGGCCTTAATTTTGATGATGAAATCAAAGCTCTTGTGATTTTATCAGCATTACCAAAAAGCTAAAACAATTTGGTGGTAGTTGTGAGCAATTCTTCCGGATTAGTGAAGTTTAAGTATGATGATATTGTAAGCCTTATTCTAAGTGATGAATCTCAGAGGAAAGCCTCAGGATCTTTAAGTGAAACATTAAGGAATGCTTTAAATATTGAAGAAATAAGAAGAACACCAAACACAGGAAACAAAAATTATGGTTGATCGAGATCGAAGAAGAACAAATCATCGAGGCCTCTGCAGGGAAATGGTGATGGTTGTTGGAATTACGGCAAAAATTCTGTAAACATCTCTAAAGAAAGTATTTCGGATGCCCTAATTCTGTCTTTGGATACTCGTAATGAATCTTGGGTGATAGATTCCGGTGCCTCATTTCATGCTATTTCGAGTAAGGATGTTCTTCATAACTATGTGAAAGTCTACTTTGGAGTTGATGAACACGGTTGTATCATTGGCAAGGGGGATATTTAGATAAACCAGTTGAATGGGACAACGCTGAAGCTAAAAGATGTTAGGCATGTTCTAGATCGAAAGATGAATTTAATTTCGGTTAGTCAGCTTGCAGACTTTGGACACATGATGACATTCACTATTGATTTGTAAAAGATCATGAAGGGGGCCATGGTAATTGCTCAGGGTAAGAAGGAACGTACTCATTACTTGATTTCCAGCTCTAATAGTTCCATTATAGTTACACCATCAGGAATGGACACGAGTACATGGCATCGCAGACTTGGGCACATAAGCGAAAAGAGGAGGAAGGTTTTACTTTCGAAAGGGAACTACCAAGGCTAAAATCTATTGATCTGGATTTTCATGAAGAATGCATCTATAATAAATAGAGGAAGGTCGGCTCCTCAAAGGTTAGAATGACTCCAAAGTTGGAGCGGTTGGAACTGGTTCACACTAATGTATGGGGACCAACTAAGGTATCAGCTTTTAGTGGTGCTCTTTATTTTGTTACCTTATTGATGATGCTACCAGAAAATTATGGGTTTATTTCTTGAAGCACAAATTAAAAGTATTTGATGTGTTCAAGAAATGGAAAGCTTTGGTTGAGAATGAAACAGGTCTGAAGTTGAAGTATCTGGGATCGGATAATGGAAGAGAGTACCGTGGCAACCGGTTTGAGAAGTATTGTGTGGTTAATGGAATCAAGAGACAATAAAGACTCCAAGAACACCACAACAGAATGGTGTAGATAAGCACATGAACAAAACCATTTGGACATATGCCATAAATACTACAACTTACTTGATTAATAGAGGACCCTCGGTTGCTTTGGATGGTGGATTGTTAGAGGAAGCGTGGACTGAAAAAGTGGTAAACTTGTCCCATTTAAAGGTATCTAGTTGTATCTCTTATATCGATTCTAAAAATAGGACAAAGGTTGATCCTAAGTCCAAAAGTTGCATATTTATTAGATATGGCCTTAATGATTTTATCGATTTTGGGACATTGAAATTCAAAATATCATTAGGAGCAAGGATGTGGTATTTAATGAAACTACCATACATAAGCACAATTTAGAACAACAAGAATAGAAAACTAAGCATCCTGGGTTTGTAGAACTTGATAAGATACCTAACAAGGATGTTGTAAGGCCCCAAAATGAAAATCTACATGCGGAACTTCATACCCCTGTTCCTTTGAGAAGATCATCTAGAGTTAGTAAACCTAGCCTGTTATTCTCCTTCTATGCATTATTTGTTATTGACTAATAATGGTGAACTAGAATGTTATGAAGAGGCTTTGTTGGTTGAGACCGGGAACAAGTGGGATCAAGTAATGGATGATGAGATGGATTCTCCTATATCAAAGCAAACATGGGATTTGGTCCACCTACCCGAGGGAAAGGCAGCTTTGCATAACAAGTGGGTTTACAAATTGAAGAAAAAGCATGATAGTACTAAACGATTCAAGGCCAAGTTATGTTTGAAAGGTTTTGAACAGAGGACAGGTACCAACTACACTGAGATCTTTTCTCGAGCTGTTAAGATTTCTACTATTAGATCAGTTCTAAGCATTATGGCTATATAAGATTTGCACTTAGAGTAATTAGATGTAAAAACAGCTTTTCTTCATGGAGATCTTGAAGAAGACATTTATATGCATCCGGCATCAGCCACAGGAATATGTCGCACCAGGCAATGAGAACATAATATGTAAACTCAAGAACAGATTATAAAGTTTGAAACAAGCCCCAAGGCAGTGGTACAAGAAGTTTGATAGTTTTATATCTACTAATGGCTTTAAGAGATGGTATGTTGATCACTGTTATTATTTCAAGAAACTTAAAAATTCGTATCTTATACTTCTTTTGTATGTAGATGATATGCTTGTTGCAAAGTCAAGCATGCATGAGATTTCAAATCTCAGGGAATAGTTATCTAAAGAGTTTACAATGAAGTATTTAGGTGCTACAAAACAAATCTTTGGTATGAGAATCAGCAAAAACAGAAGAAACATGAAGCTGAAATTGTCACAGGAATATGTTACAAAAGTACTCAAGAGATTCAACATGAAAGGTGTTAAGCCAGTTAACACTCCCTTAGAAAGCCAATTCAGACTCTCAAAGGAGGGTGCAGCAACACAAGATGGACGTGACTACATAGCTAAGGTTTCATATGCCTCGGCCATTGGCAACTTATTCTACGCCATGGTTAGAGTTGTGTCAGCAAGTTTATGAACAACCCAAGGAGTATTGGGAAGTTATCAAATGGTTCTCAAATATTTGAAAAGTACTACTAATGCAGCATTGTGCTATGGTGGGTCAGAAATAAGTTTGCAGGGATATGTTGATTCAGATCTAGAATGGGATATTGATAACAAAAAGAGCATTATAGGGTATGTGTTTACTTTAGGCAATGCAACAATTAATTGGGTCTCACAGTTACATAAGATTGTTACCATCTCGACGACAGAAACGGAGTATATTACTATAACAGATGCTTGCAAGGAAATGGTATGTTACAGGGTCTTCTGAAAGAGTTGGGTAAGAAATAAGAAAATTACAAGTTGTACAATGGCAGTCAGGGTGCAGTTTATCTAGGAAAGAACTCAACCTTTTATTCAAAAACCAAGCATATAGACATCAAATATCATTTCATACCATCGCTTTTAGAGGATGAACAATTTACTTTAGAAAAGATTCATATAAGTCAAAACCCTGCAGATATGTTGACCAAGGTGGTTACTATAGAGAAGCTGAAGTCATGTTCAGTTTCTGTTAATCTTCAAGCATAAAGACCAATAGGATATTCACACCAAGTTCTCTATGAATGCATGGCTTTTGCAGATGCAGCAGATTCAGTGGGAGTTGTCTGCGATTAGACTCTAAGCGGGAGATTGTTAGGATCCATGAAGCCTGATTAAGGTAATATATATTTTGTCATGAGAGAGAGAGAGAGAGCCATCATTGCATTGAGAGCCGCTTCAACCTTTTTCTTCTTTTTTTTCTTCTTCTTCTTCTTCTTCTTCTTCTTCTTCTTCTTCTTCTTTTTTTTTTTTTTTTTTTTAGCATAGTAGATTAGCGTGAATCCGTGGACGTATAGAGAGGGAACCATGTAAATCTCTCAATTGTGGTTTGCATCTTTTTCTGCTTTCTTTTAATTCCAATATTATTGTGTGGTCAAAAATGGATCCTTCTCCCAACATGTGAGTCATCCATAATAAGGTCCACTAGATGGATTGTCTGGAATTGCCATTTGCAAAGGTGAGCAAAATAAAAACCACAAAACACACATCTGACTTATCATATTCTAAAAACCCATATTCTCTGGACCATCCATCTGGTGGGACCTGCTATGGATGGTCCATGGTGTGGAAACCACTTTGATTGAATAACACTAGCATCGGATCATTGCAATTCTCCTTCATGAATCTGAATGGTTGATAACTTCTGATTTTCTCCGTCCATTTCAAGGCAACAAATCAACAGTGCCAGAATTGCTATTCTGGTGTGTTCTTTCTACTGCGGGTCATCCATGTAGCATCCGCCAGATGGATGGTCCAGAATCGCCGAATTGCAAAGGCGAACAAAATAAGAACCACAGAACACAAATCAGACTGATTATTGCGAATGATCGAATTGCAAATGCCCATATAATCTGGTCACAACTTTCAAAAGGGAAATGATATCTACACCCAGCTGATTGATATACACACCTTTCTCTTTACAATTGTATTACCAGAAGAAGAAAGTGTGGGGGTAGCTATCAATCTGGTGTATGACATGTACCTTTCGATGTCGTTGTAGAGCTGAATTCCGACGGGTTCAGGAGACGGTCTTTTGCCGGTATCGTCGGAGTAATAGATCCTACTCGAGCTGGAGCGGATGTGGGCCCAGCAGTGGTTTGATGGACGGCTGTGGAAGCGGAGGGATGGATTGGAAGGTTTCCGACAACGGAAGACGGGAAGGTGTGGCGGGGCAGACGCCCAACTGGCCATTCCTTGCGGCCCACCTGAAAATCCAGAACCGGTAGGGGTTTCAACGGTGAGAGTTCAATTTACACTGTTTTCGTGGTGTGGCCGTTTCTTGTGGTGTGGTGCAGTTGAGTGTTTGGGCTGATTTCCTTAACTGAGCCGTCGAAAATGACACAAACATCATGGTGGGCCCCACATGGCATTACAGGCAAAGGTGGACCCCATCTGCCGACGATCTCTGGACGCGGATTGCGTACTACCCCCGCCCGTCCCTAGCTCCGAACGGGCAGTTCTGTGGGCGGGCCCACCATGATGTATCTGTACATCCAAGCCGTCTATCCCTTTTCTCAGATTATTTTAAGGCATTGAAACAAAAATGAATTAGATCCAACGGTCAAATGGACCACATCACAGATGACTCTTGCATTTAATGCAAGTGACATTTAATGCTTTGTGATTTTAATGCCACGAAGCCTATTGTTTGGTGTGGTCCACTTGAGCGTTGGATCTAACTCGTTTTTGTGCTTATGCCTTAAAATAATATGAGAAAAGGAATAGACGGCTTGAATATACAGATACATGACGGTGGGCCTGCCCACAGAACTGTCCGTTCGGAGCTAGGGACCGGCGGGACGCGGATTGCGTGCTACCCCTGCCCGGACGGTAATCCGTCCGGGCAGGGCTCTGTGGGCCCACCGTGATGTAAGTGTTTTATCCACGCCGTTTAACGATATTTTCGGATAAATTTAGTATGTAAATCAAAAAATGAGACAATTTCAAGTCTTAAGTGGATCACAACAAAGGAACCTGCACTGATTTGACACCCACCGTTGAAACCTTTCTAAGGGCCCACGTGATGTTTTTTTACCATAAAATCTATTCATAAGGTCATGTAGACGTGGATGAAGTGAAAACACAGATATCAGCTTGATCCGGAACTTCTCCGGCTCCCAAGAAGCTTTTAATGGTGGAGTCTCAATCCCCACTTTGTGGTCCACTCAAGCCTTGGACTTGCTCATTTTTTGATTCACATACTAAATTTATCTGAAAGTATCGTTAAACGATGTAGATAAAACACTTCCACTACAGTGGGCCCCACGGAGCCCTGTCCGGATGGATTACCATTCGGGCGGGGGTAGTACGCAATCCGCGTACACGATCTCCGGACGGGGATATTGGCTGGTATACCAGACACCAGCTAGGTACGTGTCGTGCAAAGACGGGCGCTGACGCTCCTCCGGCTGGAAATGGATTGGCTACTGCTCCTGCCACTAGCCCCATGGCTGGTGGTCGGTGCTCCGTGGCCCTACCATGATGTACGTATTTCATTCATTCTGTCTATCCATTTTTACAGATAATCCTATGGCTTCATAAAAAAAAAGGGAAGAAGGATATAAATCTAAGGTGAACCACACCACAAGAAAACAATAGTGATTGGTTATCCGATATTAAAATCCTCCTAAAACCCCCTATCCTGTTTATTTGAAATGCAATATATTGATTAGGCCAAATAGGCTCAGATGAAAGCGAAAACAAAGATTAGCTTGATCCAAAAACTTTTATGACCCCAAAAGGTTTTTAATAACTGAGGCTCATTCAACACTTTTTTTTATAATGTGGTCCAATTGAGATTGGTAGATATCTCATTTTTGGTGTCATATCATAAAATTATATGAAAAAATAAATGGACAACATAGATGAAACACACATCATGATTGGTCCCACGGAGCATCGACCACTAGCCATGGGCTGGTGGCAGGGGAGTACCCAACCCGTTTCCCCTCCGGCTTAGACTAGTACGAACGGTTCAAAGGAGATCAAAGTTACATTACCTCAAAATGATTTTTTTTATTATATCCACACTGGGCATCTATTTTTTCAGCTCACTTTTTGAGCATGAGATAAAAAATTGAATCATTTCTAAAGCTGATCTGAATCACACTACAAATAGCAGTAGGTATAATGATTTTCACCGTGAAAACATTCCCATGGCTTATTTTCCATCCATTTGAGATTTAATGATAGACCTTCAATCCCCACTAGTTTTTGTAAGTATAGTCCACTTGATCTTTAAATCTATTTTATTATTCTGCTTAAGCCTTAAGAGCTCACCAAATGAATAAAAGGTATGAATGAAGGGTCTAGATATATCACACATTGAGACCACTGGACTTGCTAACACACGAGCTAGATTGCTGGTGTGTGGTATACCAACAAACATGCTTTTACGATCTGTATATGAGAAGGGGAAGACGAGCGAGTTTATCAGCGGTTCAAAGGATATCAATTTTACGTGGCCCCAAAATGATATATTTATCATATCTACACTGTTCATCCATTCGGTGAGATCGATTTAATCTTGAAAATGAGTAACTTCCAAGTTCAAGCGGACCACACCACATATAGCAGTGGGATAATGATTCTCACCGTAAAAAACACTCGTATGGCCACCATAACATTTACTTTCCATCCAACCTTTTTAAACACGCAAACCTAAATGAAGAGAAAAAAAACAAATATTATATTGTTCCAAAATTCCCGTGAACTCGGAAAGGGTTTCAATAGCAGGCGTTTAATCTCCCATTTTACAGTGTGGTTCACTTGATTCTTGGATCTGAATTGTTTTCGGATCAAGCCTTACTACGAACTCACCGAGTGAACGGACGGTTTGTAGATATAACTCATACCTCGTGAGGACAGAAATGATGACGTCAACACAAATCAGTGGTGTGCAGTACAATTGCTTCCGCTTCCGAGAAAAGTAGAAAATTTTCCACCAAGGCTACCGTGGTTTGTATACGACATCTAATCTATGGTGATGTACTGTGGCTTTCATCCATGCTGTACATCCGCTTTGACAGCTCATTTTATGGCATGATCCGAACCAGATCGATATCTCAAGTGTACCACGCTACAGCAAATAGTGATGATTGAATATCCACCATTAAAACTTCTTGTGGGCTACATGTTTATTTTCCATCCAACCTGTAGATAAGGTCACAAAGACCTGGATGAAGGGAACACATAAATATTAGCTTGCTCCTAAACTTTCATTACCCACAAAAAGTTTCTAATTGTTAATCACCACTGTTTCCTGTGGTGTGGTCCACCTAAGATTTAGATCTTCTTCATTTTTGGATTCTTGCGCTAAAATGAGATTTAAAAACGGATGAACGGAGTAGATGTAGGGAAAATACATAAAGGTGGCCACACAGTCAGGGATTTACCCACCTTGGTGGATCCCATAATCCAATCCGTTAATCTAACGTGATTCACCGGGACGAAGAGACTTCCAATAAAATCCGCCATGAGACACATCATTTTTATGTTAGGCATCATTTAACACTGTTTCGTTTGGTGACGCACACCTTAGTTTTGGATACGTGTGATGGTTGGGACTGGTTGCACATGACCCTGGGCATAAAGATAGCTGTGTGGGGCCATAGAGATTTTCGTGACAAATTTACTCCGTGCATCTGTTTTGAAAGACAAAATTAGAATAGATTTTTAAAATCACGCAGTTCCAGAACTCAGGTGGACCACACCAATAAAACAAAGGGAACAACTATATCCATCCTTGAAACTTTCTTAGAGCTGACCAAGATGTTCGTATGCCATCCAAAGTGTTAATGGAATTATTAACACTCAGATAAACGCATTAACAAATATCATCATGATATATATATATATATATATATATATATATATATATATATATATATATATATATATATATATATATATATGAAAACCTTCCTAAAGCTCACCTTTCTATATCTATCATCCAAACCTTCCTGGAGCTCACCTGTGAACTAGTTCTTACGTATTGCGTATGAATTTTTTTGAAAACCCATCATACGTGATGTGAATGTTCATGTAAAGTAGCACCTTGTGAAACCTTACAAACTTAATTTTTATTTTGATCTAAAACTTTGATGGGTCATGAAAAATGAAAATAATTTTTTCTCTTGATTTGCATTTCTCTTTGATATGGTCCACTGAAAATTTAGACTGGGATGAAAATTTATCACGGGGTTTCATGCGATTCTGCATCACATGGACCGTTCAAGGGAGTATGACTCATATATATATATATATCACCTGCGAACCGGTTCGTCCGTACTAGGTACCAACTTTTTTGAGAACCCATCATAAGTGATGTGGATCCTAAATCTGAACCGTTCATGTGAAGCAGCATCCCGTGAAACCCCTCTAGCCGAAGTTTTAATTTGATCCAAAACTTGATGGGCCATGAAATATGAAAACAGTTTCCTCCCTTGATTTGCATTTCTCTTTGCTATGGCCCACCAGTATTTTCGAAAAAAAACTTCGGCTGTGGGGGTTTCACGGGGTGCTGCTTCACATGAACGGTTCAGATTTAGAATCCACATCACCTATGATGGGTTCTCAAAAAAGTTCGTACATAGTACGTACGAACTGGTTCGCAGGTGAGCGTTTCTCTCTCTCTCTCTCTATATATATATATATATAACTTCTTTCACTGCTACGAGTTCAATACCCACTGATTCACGTGGTCTGGCCCACCTGAGTTTTGAGATCTGCCTGATTTTTAGCAACATTTCCTATCGTGGTTTTTCAAACCAGATGGACGGAGTGGATTTGTCCAAGACATCAATGTGGATCCCGCTCCCGTGATGGCTGGGGTCAAGGACGGTGTGGATATCAGGCACATGAAATCGTTGCCCAACAGAAGCTAGCATTTTCCAAAACAGAAAGCTGTTGGGAATCTATAAACAGTAATAGACGTCAGTTTCGTTTACAAAATACAAACTCCTCTCGTCGTTTGAGAGAGAGAGAGAGAGAGATGGCTCTAAATCCACAGCTGTTTGCGAACGGAATGCCAGTTCCCTTCTTCAACGAGATGTTCGTCATGGCTCGCGATGGCGTTGAGTTCCAAATCAACCGCATCTATCTGTCAGTCTCTCTCTCTCTCTCTCTCTCTCTCTCTCTCTCTCTCTGTTTCTCATGTCTCAATTCAGATGCTTTTGCATAGGAGTGATTATGTGAATACGTTCTTCTTTACTGACAAATGGGGCCCATGGTTCGGCAATCTAGACTATTGGTTCTTGAGAAATGATCGCATACAACCACTTCAACCTTTCGCGTGAGGAATCATACAGAAGGTGGACCACACCATGATGACCACCTGGTATGCGTTGAACGACTTGGTGTATTGGTGTGGACTGGCCTGATTTTCCTACCTGGTGATCATCTTGATGTGGCTGACCTTGTTGCACGGATTGGATATTCTACACATGCCAAGGATTGGCGGGAAAGAAGGGGTTGTATGTGAAAGTTCACATCCCACCGTTGTATGTGATCATTTCTCTTGATCTGTTGCTTCTACTGCCAATGGGGAATGCTCCTTTATAAGGAAATTTTTTTTTTTTTTTTTTTAAATCCCTGAGATCAATCTTGGGACCTTTTTCTGTTTAATGAAGACAGTTCTTGTATTTCCCTTGTTAACCGTCTGTCTATCGATAGGCTATGAATTGAAAGGTTAGGATTGCCCTATTGAGGAAATTTTGTGGGGCAGAGTCTATCCAGGATGGGACAGAGTAGACAAATGGCCTGAATTGCTAAACCACAGGCCCCACTTGCCAGAATTAGAAAACTGTGCAAGGATGCCAATCATATTCATATAATTCTTCATTCTAGATGGTTAGGCTTTCAGTTTGTGCAAGTGGGGCCATTTTTCAGTGATCTGAACTATTTATACGACGGGCTGAACAGCCGGATGGCCCATCTGCCAAATGTCTCCTAGATGGTTAGAAGGGGTATGTAGAATTTGTTCACTTATCAAGGATAATGGGATTCATAAAGCCGACACCAAACAGCTGGGGCAACGCTATGATGATAATTGGAAAATTCTAACCCTTCAATTGGTGTCCAGCAAGTAGATGGTTAAGAAAGAAATTACAGCAGCAGCCCATATTGAACAACAAAAGGCCAAGGACTGGATGGTTAGGGTCTTCCAATCTTGTAAATTTTTTGTGCCTGGGGCACCGACAGTAGGGCCCATCATATCAGCAGTTTGGATCACAGAATCATGGACCTCTCTTTAACAAACTGAAACCCAAGTGTACAGTGCATATTTTACTCCAACTTTGAATAATACCCTTCTCTTTGTAAGTTTGTGAAAATGACAGTTGTTTTTGTGCCTCTGGCCCTGTTCTTCTAGGTCAAAAGCATGATGCTTAGATTCTTTAATTCCTTGCTTGGGTATTTTAGAGCCGAGACAATTATGCATATGTATTTATATAATTAATTGTATGCATGTATATTTACCATATTTGTAATGTGGACTCTGCACATGCCTGTGTATACTTCGGTATACAAATTTACAAACTTCTATTCACCCACAAAGCATCTTGGTGTACAACATTTGCTAAAAGTATTTAGCTAGAAGTTTGAAACATATGCAGGAAAGGGGAAGCTAGAAATATTGGCATTTGTAAGGGGAAACGTGTTTCCCTGTATCTATGATCCAAAAGCAAAGTATCCAACAATTCATAGAAGACCACTTCCTGTTATTACTAGATGTTAACCATCCCCTTCTAAGAGAACTTTCATACCCAAATGCTCCAAAAAGGAATCTTATGATTCTCAATCCCCAGGATATGATTCTTATTCTCTCTCTCTCTCTCTCTCTCTCTCTCTCTCTCTCTCTCTCTCTTTGAAGATTTAAGAAATATTATTAGAGAACGCTGACAGGCAAAGAAAACAAAACAGAGATAAGAACAGAAAAAAAAAAAAAGGAAACAAAACCAAAGCAAAAGAAAAACAGAAAAACAACACAGAGAGAGAGAGAGAGAGAGAGAGAGAGAGAGAGAGAGAGAGAGAGAGAGAGAGAGAGAGAGAGAGAGAGGCCTAAACAACTATATAACTCGAAACTAGGAAACAGAGGCCGAGAAAACTATAAGCCTAGAAAAAGGGAAAGAACACTGTGATCCAAGATTAGGAGGGAAGACGACCAACTGGCAACATCTCTAGAAATCAAGGCCAGCACCCGAGAAGAAGAAGAGAAGGAATTTTGGAAACACCGGCTAGTCCTCTCTCTCCATATTGCCCAAGAAACTCCCATGATAGATAGATGCCGAATAGCTTTAAGTCTTTGCCCACACCTCTAGCATGGCGAGCAAACACCAGATCACGAGCAGCGAGGGGCATGACCCCAGATGTGTGGAAGCGATCAAGGATGGAAGGCCACACTTCACGCTCAAAGGAACAATGGACAAAAAGATGATTGATGGATTCCACATCCTTCAGGCACAACATGCAAATGTTGTACTAGTGTGATATGAAGGGGCAAACGGTGAATCGACCACGTCCCAACATCTTCTTGATGACAATCCTAACCCTTCACTTGGTGGGCCTATGTGTAGAGCAAAAAATGATAATACTAGTCTACATTTATTTTGAAAAAGGCTAAAGGTTAGATCATTGGATGGGTAGGATTTCTTGCCTGGAACTTTTGGGGCAAGAACTATGCTTCAATTAAAGGTTTGATGATGAATTGTGCATTCAAGTTCAAGCAAGACAGTTGAAATAAAATCACAACAAATGACTCCATTGCAAAAGAAAAATTACGATATTTGAAGGTGGAAGTTAAAATGGCTATGAAGAGAATAGGCTATAATCCAAAGGCATAAAAGAACTTTATTCATGCAACAAGCCTTAGGCCCTCAAGTATGGACTCAGCACCGATATAGAACAATTGCATGCCAAGAGCAGAAGTTGTATAAAGGTGGGAATGTTAGGCAAGAGGGGTTTTGTTATGGGTTCTTGGTGGTCTTTATCTCCACCACCACCACCATCATGGCCTTGTCTCTGAGCTATTTGGGTTGTCTTTTCTCACAATTTCTTATAGAAGTTCAATGAACAAGCTGCACACCTCACGCGTCTTTTCTCACAATTTCTTATAGAAGTTCAATGAACAAGCTGCACACCTCATGCATCACTAATTCCCTCTTGACAAAGCTCATGCTAGACTTTATGAGGTTGATAGTAAGGGGTTTGCGGTAGACAATTGCTTCACAAGGATAGGGCAAGATCTTTTATAACATAGCTTGTGGAAACAATAAAAGATTGGGAGAAATTTAAATGGAAATGTATTGTGCATTTCTAGAGAGCTCTATGTTTATAGGTTTCACAAATTAATTGGGGTTGGGATTAGCAAGGGCTGTTCTCATTGTCCTTTGTTGCGCTTTGATGTTGTTGAGAGGTAACCCACCTTTGCATTAAGACATTGGAAGCCCTTATTCCTTTATGAGTGGAGGCTTTTTATTGGATAGTTTTTATTATTAAGATTCTCACGTGTGATCAGTGGAGTTAAAGGTGTGAGGCACTCTTAAGGCACCAGGGCCCTTGGAATGACCAAGGTGCTAGGTGACGCCTAGGCACATGGTTGGAGACACCAATTTTTAATGTATTTTATTATTATCCATGAAACATTTAGATGTAGAAGAGAAGCAAAAGTTTCATCTCTTGAAGTAAGGCAAGATGTGGAAGCCTTATGGAGAAGGGGGAGTAGGAGAAGTGGGAGTAGGTATAAGGAAGTTGGAGGTGAATAATTTAGCCCTGCTAGGTGAATGGTTATGGATGTTTGGCTAGGAAGACATTAGTTTATGGAGGGAGGTGATAACAAGAAAATATGGTGTCAAGGAACGAGGGTGGTGGACAAAAGATTCTTCTTATTATAGAGCTTCGATGCTGTGGAAGACGGTTATTAGGCTAGGGATTAGGTTCAAGGTAGGGATCAGTTTCTCCTTAAGGGATGGTTCTAAGATTTAGCTTTGGGAGGATGTTTGGTAGGTGAGAGGGTGCTTTGAGATGATTTTCCAAGGCTAGCTAGGCTATCCCTAGAAGTGAATATCTCCATTGCTTGATGCTACTCAGTTTCAGGTAATGGTGTGGTGTGGTTCCCCCCTTATAGGAGGAATTTGTTGGAGGGGGAAGAGCTCATTTGTATGCTAGAGCGGCTGCATAGCATTTGTCTTGTTGGGAGTCAGGGATTCGTTGATGTGGAACAAAGGAAAGTCGAGTCAATTTTCAATTAGGCCCATTCTATAGTTTGATTCTCAAGTTACCTTCCAAAGAGCACAATGGGCATGCTGCTTTACTTTTACAGAATGCCCCCACCCAACCCCCCCCCCCCCCCCAAAAAAAAAATAAAAAAAATCACCATGCAAAATGAGAAATTGGTTAATCATCTCTTTATTCATTTATGCTTTGCTAGCGAGATGTGGGAGAGGTCCTTGGCAACTTTTGAAGTGTCGTGGGTGATGCTAGGAACCATTAAGTGTCTCTTTCTATCTTGGCATGGGGTTGGGATCAGGAAGAAAGGGTGAATGCTTTGGAGTTATTGGTAGGCATTTGCGCCTTGTGGGGAGAGAGGAATATTCAATGCTTCCATACTCATAGTTGGTTAGCTTCAAAGGTCTTTAGAATGGTTGAAATGGATATAATGTATTGGGCCTCAAATATAAAGGCTCTTGTTGAGTGTCTTCTCTTTGTTTCATCTTGGTCTTCCTTGTAATTTGCCTTTGGTTGTTCTTTGGCATTTTCCTTTCTTTATAATAAAATTGTTACTCCTCACAAAAAAAAAAAAAAAAAAACACCATTTAGATGCATGTTGATTTTCTAGTAGTTTTAGCTCTAGAGACAATTTTAACACAAGGAAATATCACTATTTTTAAAGTTGGCATCCATTCATAAATCCCAATTAATCAAGAAATCTTCATTTAAATTCTAGAAAACCACTCCCTGAAACATTCATCCACTCAACCATTCCATTGAATCAAGTAATATCAACTTCGGCTAGGTGGCCCTTTCTCATCCTTTCTCATGCCACATTTGATTTTCTTTTTGCTCCATTTGAAGCTTCTTGGGTGATTGACATGGGAGTGACCAATCACATTATGAATGTTGTAGGTACTCTTTCTAATCTTTTTATTTTATTTTATTTTTTATTGCAAAGGTTCTTCTAGTATTCTTTTGGTAATGGTGCTATTTTGATTTTCCTCATAGGCACTTCTAGTCTTCGTCTCAGTTTGGTCACGTCTCTTCTTGGTGCCTCCTTAGTATCTAGCATTCAAGGAAACTCATTTTATTCAAAGAACTAACAGACCAATTCCATTGTTATTTTCTATCTAATCTAGTATTGTGATGGATCTTTGGTTGTGATCAAACTTGTTGATGGAAAATACATAGGAGTCCCTTCTTCAGAACAATGTCATTAGTTTCTGCTGATACTTGGTGTCACCGTCTATTGGATGCAAATTATGGGTTTGTTTAGAGTCTTTTGTCACAATGTTTGATTGAGTCATTAATGCATCTGGAAGAAGAAATCAACTAATTGCATGAATTTAAGATGTACATTCCAAATTTATAGCCATGAAAATGAAAGAAAAGAAGATATTGTGAGGAATCACTCCATACAAACCTAAGGCATTGCACCATACGAGATTATTTTAGCTACATTCCATGACCCAATTGGTATTAGAGACTCCAATGTAGCCGAGATAGTCATTCTTCTTCACGCAATCAAGATGGCGGTGGATCATCAATTGTTCCTGGAGATAGTTGAAGGGGACTCCCAGAATGCTAGTACATGGGCCAAGTCCAAGGTGTGTCCATGGAGGTTGTGGATTACATAGATGAATTCAATTATAGCTGTGATAATCATGAAATTTCCTTGTCTCAGGTCCCAAAGAAGCTAATGGGGAGCGATTTCTTCCTATGAGAGACAATATCATTTCCAAAATCCCGATGGAAGACGGGTGCTAGTTCCATTTTTCCTACAGCTGTTCAACAATTTTTTTAATCCAATTCATCAAACAGGGTGGCGTGGGAGTGGGGAGTTGTTTACAGGTTTTAGATGTATAAATTCATGCAATTATAGGTTTTAAATGAGCAAAATAAATAATGGTCAAGATTTTTATAAGGATTTGGTTTAGGGTTCATATTCAAACTGTTTGGGCGTTGGGGTTTTGGGGTCTGTTTAATATGTATGTTTGGGTTGTAAGGGATAAACAGGGATCCAATTATGAATTAGGATTGAATCAGGGTTGTTATTAGGGTATTGGGTTTGGGTTTTGGCCGAAAAGGAATTAGGGCTAGGGTTTAGTTAGAAGAAGAGAGGATTTGGGCTTGAATTTAGGGTTAATAAAGAGGAATCGCATGTATAAAGGGCTGGAGTTTGGGGGTTAATGCTGAAATTTGGGGACATGTATGGAGTGGATGGTGGAGGATATTGGGGAAAAGCTTTGGACTAGAGTTCTCTCTCACCATAAAGGAAAAAAAAAAAGAAGAAGAAGTGGAATTGCCCGTAACCTTTAGTGTTTGTTTGTTTTAACGATTACTGCAGTAATGTGTTGTAGTGTTATGTAAATGGGTAATGATTATCACGACCACAATAGTCTGAAGTAAAGCAGTACGTAATACCAATACCACTCTCACAACTTTAATTTTTGGATATGCATGTAAAGTACTACTCGTGATTAGATACATGTGGATATAACATGCCTAATATGTGTTATATCCACACCGTCCATCCATTTTGAAATATCGTTTTAGGGCATGACCCCAAATATCAGCTTCACTAACACTTATGTGGGCCGCAAGAAGTTTTCAATGGCAGGCATTCAATCCTGATTGCTTTCTATGGTGTGGTCAATTTCTGCTTTGGATGCGGGTCATTTTTTGTCTCTTTCCATACAATGATCTTGCAAGATGGATTGATGGCGTAGATATAACACATACATCATAGTGGGGCCCGCGAAATTATGCCACATCAATGCACCTCCACTCATCTAAGTCGGTGGTAATTCCAACGTATTACTATGATTTGATAGCTTGGTTTATCCAATCAGCAGCAAGGAGTAATGATGTGAGTTTTACACCACATTACTGTGGTATTTCAAGGAACCAAACAGGTCCTTAAGCATCTTCACCAATGGGGTCTTGAAGGCATTGCACCATTAGAGATTGAATCCTATCACAAGAAGTAATAAAAAAACTGGAAGCCCTTCTTAGGAGTCAAGAAAAAATTACTCCATAAAAAAACTAGAAACCCATTGTAGAAGCAATAAAAAACTTTTATAGGGCTGTTTTAGCTACATTCCAATGTGCCACAGTTTGATCTCTAATTACATAAAAGAGTCGTTACATCGTTATATACTTTTTTCTCAAAGCAAAAGAAACCTTTGATCTCTAACTAAATAAAAGAGTCGTTACATTGTTATATACTTTCTCTCAAAGCAAAAGAAACCTTTGATCTCAAACTACATAAAGAGTCATCACATCGTGATATACTTTTTCTCAAAGCAAAAGAAACCTAGTACAATCCCAACCATTCATTGCTTCTACTCATAACCTTTTTCTTTTGAGCAATCACATCATTTTTATCAGAGATTTGCTCACAAAGAATTATAAACAAGACCAACAAGAATAAAAAAGGCAAAGGAGTAAGAACCGAAGGGTTTAAGAGTCATAGGATCATAGCTTAGGAGATGACATCCAACTTAGTCCTCCTAAACACCTGTTGAAGACAACACTGGCAATTTTAAAAGCATCTTTCATTACGCACTACCCATGTAGATCTTGACATCACCCAATTGCATTGGAAGAGATCGAGGAAAAAACTCCATACTTCACTTGAGAAGATTCAATGGATGAAACAAATGATCCATTGTCTCCGCATCTTGAAGGCACAATATATAAGCATTCATAATGATCATATGCCACTTGTGGATGTTGTCCATTATGAGCACTCTATTCTTCCCCCACCAACCAAATGAAAGCCTTTAACCCCAGGAGGGACTTTGTAGTAGCAAACTGCCTCTGTTTGATCCCTCGCCTCTCTCCTAACTGGAGATCGGGGTTGCCTCATAAAATGAACAAACCAAGAATCTTCCACTTTTCTCCCATTTCCACAACCTACCATCTTGCTTGGATTAGGTTGACAAATGATTCCGAAGCAGCTCCAATAACCTTAACATTTCATTGATTATAAGTTTGCTAGATTTCTACTTTATGAGGGAGCCATACCACTTGACTGCCCACAATCTTAAAGTAGTTGGACACATGAGACCCATCCACTACAATTTTGACCAACCTAGGAGATAAATCATCAAGGCGCTATTTATGCACCCAGTGTCCAACCAAAGTCTAATGTGGAAGCCGTCACCCAAAAAGGAGACAATTTTCTTGAAATTATTGACCATTTTAATGATCATTTTCGAGGTTGTTGAAGCTTTGTACAAAGATGATTCATTTGTAAACCACCATCCTTTAGGTTCCCCATATTTGCAACCTATTGATCTTTTTCGGAGGTCCCCATCCTCCATCCTAAATCTCCATAACCATTTATTTAAGAGAGCCATATTTATAACTTTTGGAGTCCCTAATACAGGCACCTCTCTCATTGGTTTACAAACCTCACACCACCACATGGGATGAAATTTACGTTGTTCTTTTGCTCCTTGTCAAAAGAAAGTTTGACGAAATTTTCAATTCCATTAAGAACGGTAGCATGATGATAGAATAGAGACATCACATATAGTGGCATGATAGACAAGGCAGCCTTATTTATCATAATCCAAACCCCTAAAGAAAGGTGCCTCCTCTTCTAGCTAGAGAGCTTATGCTCAATCCTTCCAACTACCTTGTCCCACATATTTTTCATAGGCTTACCAATGCACAATGAGAATCCCGTATATGTTAAAGGAAAACTACCGGCTTTGCAACCAAAGACTTTTGTTAGATACTCAACTTCCTATGTAGTCATCCTGATTCCTAATATTTCACTTTTGTGAATGTTTACCTTTATGCCCGACGCTGCATCAAAGCATTTGATGATTTTCCTCATCTACCCTAAACCACTCGTCCCCATAAAACATGAAAATGTCAAAACATCCAAGAACCCCATCACAACCACACATGCTTTCCTCAAATTGGCCATAACCGACTTAAATGATATTAGAACTGCATAATAATAGGCTCGTTGAAACGCTTACTCAATCGACTTTCAACCATGACCAATTTCCTATCATTTGGACATTTTTTGATACTTGAAAATGGCCCAAAATTAAGTGATGAAATACTAAAGAGAAACTTGTTCAACAAGTCATAACTATCTCTAACTCTAACAACTAACTAAATAATAAAATCCTAGGGACATGTGGACCCATAGTTGAACTAGATCATTTATTTAGGTCCAAATCTATCATTAAACCCTTGATATAATTTATTTGGGTACTCCGACTAACTTGCGCCAATTTTGACAATTTACATGGTCCACATCTTAAAGATGGACTGTTGTATTTATCATATCTTTATTAGGGCTCTTACAAGGAGACCACTTTGTCGTCTCTCAGAGTCTCAATAAATGATTTAACCGTGTTGCATCAATTCGCATTAGCTTACAAAGCTCATTATCAAGTTGGAAACGAGCCTCAGGCTTTGGATTTGACGTGCAAGCATGGTAAGGCTTTATTGCTTTGGTGGCAGTTGATAGTATGTGCCCTCATGTTGGCTAAGTGTATCGTTTACAAAATGATGCTCCCTCTTCCTATTGATGCAACACTATCTAATCATTCAGTGAGGGACTACAAAATGGTACCCTTGTGGTTGATCAAAGATTATGCCCATCTGAGGACCCCAATCAAAGGCCTGACAAATACAACTGTCCAGACTTGAGAATGGACCACTTTTGGTCTAGATTGGCCCTCCTTAGATCAAGGGTCTAATGACAAACTTGGACCCAAACCAATGGTCCAATTAAACTATGGGATCCGGAGGTGCCTAGGATTTATTACTTAACTAGTTGTTAGAGTTAGAGATAGTTATGACTCTTTATTTTCAACACTTATTTGTGGGCAACTTAGATAGTTTGGCCATGTGTGACGGAGACCAAGAACTGCACTAGTTAGTAGTGAGTTGGTTCAAGTTGAAGGCTTTGAAAGGGATGAGAGAAGACCCAAAGGATGCATGTGGAGGTTGTAAGAAAGGACTTGATGATCCATGGTTTAACTAAGGATATATGTGCGACGGAGACCAAGAACTATACCGGTTAGGAGTGAGTTGGTTCAAGTTGAAGGCTTTAACAGGGACAGGGGAAGACCCAAAGGACGTAGGTGAAGGTTGTAAGAAAAGACTTGATGATCCATGGTTTAATTGAGGATGTGGTCCTTCATAGGGTGGAATGGTCGAATAGGATTTGTGTAGCCAACACCAATTAGTTGGGATAAGGCTTATGTAACATCTCGAAAATCGGGGGTCGAGCATAAACTCCACTCCCGAGTTCCAAAACATCACTTATGCAACATTTTCAATGATGGATGAATGTCGGCTGTAATAATGCATAAAACATGAAGTGGATTAAGCCAAAACAACATATCATACTCCAGAGACAGTTAAATTAGCAAGCGGAAGAATGTGATAGATATATAAAATATATGAACTGTTGTAAGTCTCCAGAGTGTGAACATGTTACCGGGTTAAACATATACATGTATACTCCAAAAATGATCAAAAAGAATATACATGAGTGCTCCAAAAATATGAAATGATAAGTGTCATGGCGTCTAATCAACCTCCCTGTAATTCCGTCGATCAGAACACGGTCTACCTAGACCTGCCTGATAACCGCCTATAGGAGAAATCCTCCTCATCATCAAATAAGTCCAGCTCCGCTTCACAAGCAACGCCATCATCTGAAACTAAAACAGAGACTGGTTGGTGTGTACAACACCGTCCCGTAACGTGGGAGTGGCTAACTCAGTGGAATCATAAAGCAAAGGTTAACATGTTATCAAATCAATCAAGCGATAATGATAAAGCAAGCAAGTCAAACATTCCTACATACTGTAATTAATGCAAGGATGAAATGACATGATGCATGCCCTTGCCAACATACTCCCTCATGCAACACCATCTTACGTCCGCAGCATGCTTTCTTCCCTTAGTGCTCCATATCTTCCAGGCACATGCAGTGCGATATGAATATGATTACCGAGTTGTTATTAATCCTTTTCATACAGCAAGATTGGGAAACTAGGGTACCTCCCTTATATCATTCCCAAACAAGGATCCTGTCTAGGGTCGTCACTCCTAGTAATCTCATACGATGATATATTTCTAGGTCGCTGCAAGGGCTGCCAGGGCTGTTGCAAGCACTCGTTGCTCCGCTCCCCCATCACCTTATCAATACAGGCCTAGTTTGTACTCTTGTTGCTACGGAAGGGTCGTCGCCTCACGTAAACTCAGAGTACGCTCGAGGTCACTATAAAGGGCTGTCAGGGCTGTTGCATGCACTCGTTGCTCCGCTCCCCCATCACCTTATCAGTGTAGGCCGATAGCTCGAATATAGTGTCCTATACCACCATAATCGGCTCACGAGTCTGGGTTGCTTACTGGTCACTACGAGGAGGTTTGTGGCCCCAGCGTAGGCCGACAGCTCGACCACGGTGTCCCATACCACCATGTCCGGCTCATGAGTCTTACTGGATCAAGGTACCACGATTATCGGGGTTTTCACTGATAAGTTCAGTACCCTAGGTTCAAGCAGTTATGACCAATACAAGGTGAACATACAATGGTCAGTCGGGTTACTTGACGAGTTCGACTAGTACGAGCGCCCGTTGAGTTGTACGACATGAAGTGCATAAGCACTTCGTGTGGCCTAACCACTGCCGACAAGCAACGCACGACTCGGGTTCGTCAACGCGTCCTTCGTGGCGAATAGAATCCAACCACGAATTCAAATCTGTTACCGATTGCCTGGACTAGAATATAGCCCCAAGCACATGTAATCTGAATCAGTAATCATATGAGATAGACAGAATTGAAATAACAAGTAATTCAAGCATGATAGCAACATGTTATAAGATACAACATAAACAATTTAACCATACACAAGCATTTCATATATATAAAGTAATCAATTCAAATATAACAAACGTGGAGGAAATCATATACATCATCAAAATAGTTGAGAATCTTATCTCAACGCTAATCTACAACCTCATTTACTCAATACTTACTTATACAAACATTTATACAAACACTTAGTCTACACACATTAGCCTACATAGCATATGTTAGCAAAATGTGTATCAGGGCGAATCTCTTCGCCAAACAGACCATACACGCATAACTAACATAGGTACACGACAAATACTTATGGCAATCATATCAGCAAAATACGTACGTATACAGTATTTTATACAAATATCTAAAATACCCTAAATCTCATATTCTTCGTACGTATTCGAAATGAAAAATAGACAGCATGTTCTATATGTCAAACAGCATCCTTGTCAACAATCTACCATTAAACGGCATTGAAAGCTTTGAAAAATAACAACCTAAGCGTCTAAAATCCGCACCTTAAACCAGAAATTGCGAAACGGAGTTGATTCATACGATAAGTCTTCGTCAACGGCTCAACGGCAACCTATACCACGAAATAGGTTAGCTACATCATCACTTATGCTATTTGGAACTCTAGAACAGGTTAGGGTTATGATTTCTTACCTAAGAGCGGAGTTGGAAGCACCGGAATGGCGGTGTAGAAGCGGCGTTGAAGCACAAGGAGTAGTAGGGAAGAATACATGGAAGAAAAACCCCATCTTCTCCCCCACTCTCTCCCTCTTTCTCTCTCTCTTTTCTCTCTTCTCTCTCCTAGGGCTTAGGAAATTCGTATGGAATGAGAGAGTAAGGGTTTAAGCCCTTTTTATAAGTCCAAAAGCGACGAAAATAGACTTGAGACCAAAGTATACTTATGTTATGTCCAAATACGGACTGTTCCGTCTCAACGGAGCACTTCTGGAGGTCCTCTTATCAAATGCGGTCGGACTTAAGCTCCCTGACATTGGATCTAGGTCAGGCAGAGTTTTCAGTCTGATCGGAAATCCAGATCGATCGTGGCGGACCAGTTTCAGTTCAACGGCTACCGGTACTCGATCAGAGCTACAAGTACTATGACATGTAAGGGCCACCTATCCTGATCCGATGCTAAAATTTGATCGAATTTTGATGGTCAGAACGCTT
Organism: Magnolia kwangsiensis; assembly: GCA_037074715.1. Classification (NCBI taxonomy): domain Eukaryota; kingdom Viridiplantae; phylum Streptophyta; class Magnoliopsida; order Magnoliales; family Magnoliaceae; genus Magnolia; species Magnolia kwangsiensis. The sequence continues at coordinate 151,839,955 of CM073573.1, read as the reverse complement.
AGAAAAAGGTGCGCAAGCGACACGTGCCAGATTTCATAAATTATATTTAATTTCTAACATTTCTCACACTCTTCACTCTGGGCTCAAGGAAATCGTCGTGGGACATCATTTGGTCTTGATTTTCGAGATGATTGTCAAGTCCAACTAGGCGGTCAGGATTGTCTAAGTTCGGGATAATCGGACTTCCGATGTGCGGTCCAGATCCGATATAAAGTTTTCAAATACTCCCGTGAGCAACTGGGTTTAGAGTTTGATCATAGGTTTTAGGGTATTGTAGCGTCACCTATTCTATACGCTTTGGCTCTAGCAGATCGTATTGAAAGTGATTGGTGAGAATTTTATAGGTCATCTAGTGCAGCGCTAGTTAATTCTCGTTAGATTTCTAAAGGAAGTAGCCTTTATTGATTTTTGTTTGAGATGAGATTTGAAGGGTGGAGTGAGGGTGCTTGGAAACGGAAGAAGGAAGAGTTTGGAGGGGTGATTTTTGCCAAAAATCAGACATTTGGGAGAGAGAGGAGAGATTGGAGGGTCACTTTGTGAAGGAAGTTGGTGATTGAGATGTTTTTAAGGGACGGCCCATGTACCAGGGGGTTACCCCAACCCCTAAAGACCATCGGCCCGAAGGCCCGACCGAACCCAGCCTGTTTACCGGCGAGGTCCTCGCCGACCACTGGGCCATCTGGCGAGGTCTTGCCATCTGGGCGAGGTTCTCCTGTCCCCTGGGTCCCAAAAAGGTGTGGGGCCCACCTTGAGTCCTCCTAGATTAGCGTGGGTAGGCCCCTGACTCCATTTGAGGCGTTTTCGGGGCCAATTTGCAAACCGGAATGAGTTTATGCGATGTGTAGCATATGATTTTGGGGTAGGAGACGCTAATCTATCCAACTAACCATTTATTTTGTTAGATTTCAAAAGGTTAAGGGTCAAAACCCATTTTATCCATTTATTTACTATTTATGGTAAGTTTTAGTTTCGGTATTGTTCTTCCTCATTTAAACTGTAGGATTTATGTCTAATACGAAAGTACTTGGAGAAATTTGAAGAATGAGGTGGGGAAAGTTGAGATTTTTGAAGGAAATGGGTTGAAAAGCGATGTTTAGACTTTGGGATTGAGCTCTAAGAGTGATATGGTTGACCCATTGCCTAAGGACGTCTAATTCCAGGTTGGCAAAAATTCGGGGTGTTACAACTTAGATGATGATGATGACGTCAACAACTTTTCAGGTATCAACCGCTGTTTGAATGAGTTATGGCTAATTTATGGAAAGCACGTATGGTTGTAATGAGATTTAGGGATATTTTAGTCATTTTCAATGTTTATTGGAATAGACGGTTATGATTAGAAGCAATGAATGGCTAGGATTATTTATATTAGGGATTCTTTGTTTTGCTTTCAAGAGAAGTATATAGACATGTAAATACCCCTTTATGTATAATTAATGACTATTTTGAATAAAAGATTTATTTATTTATTCTTGATTCTTCCCTTGGGTCTCTGTCTTTGTTGTTTTTTTGCAATGTGATTCAGTACTTAAATGGCACGATGCCTTTAGAGTTCACTTGGTGCAATGCCTTAGGGTTGTGTGGATCGACTTCATGTGTTTATCCATTGATTGTTGTTTTATTTGTATTGGTGATTCATGGAGCGATTAGATATCACTTGTGACACATTGATGAAGTCTCTGAGCTTGAAAATCAACACGTGTTCATTCTTATTAAAAAGATCAGATTCTTTTCCAATATTTCTGAGTCAATCATCTTGCACTAAGGTTCCCACTAGTGAAGTGTGCCCAAGTTTCTAGCTTGGAGGTATGGATGACCCGACTTTTATGATTAGTAATGAAACACAGTCTTTTCTAGAATTGGTACATTCTAATATTTTGGTGGCCAATGCCCGTTCTATCTTTGATTCATGCTTATTTCAGCAAAGAAACTTATTCCCCCTTTGGTTCATGTTTCTATGTAGTTTTTGTGAATGTTTTTTCTCACTTTGCATGGCTCTATTTAGAAGCTAAATCAAAGTGTTCAATGTTTTCATCATTTTCAAACCTTCTTGGAAAAGCATTATAATACTTGCATCAAAACTCTTTGGGTTGATGGTGGTGGTGAATCTGCCTCTCAAGTTTAGAGAATATTGTCTCATCCAAGTCATAAGGCAATGATTTTATTGATCCCATCTTCGAAAGAAGAAAAAAACTGTAGCAAAATAGGGTAGATGAGTGTAAACTTTTCCATACAACCACGACATCCTTCTCAGTGATATTTATTGAATAAATGGTATTTTTTTCCTTTCTATGTCTAGCTTTTTATCATATTGTGATAGTTTTTCAAAGATAATGTGACAGTAATCCCTTGGATTGACAACTCACAATGCATTGTCAAAGCAACCAGTCTACAGTGCTGCACTGTGTGCATTATATGCATTACTCTTTGAAGCATTCACATGAGATGTAGAAAACCACACTGGGAAGCCTATGGTACCCTTTGGAATGTGTAGAACAATTCTCCACACTTTCATAAGTATCTTGTTTGCTTTGATATTGTTGTCCTTTACACTCAGTGTAGCTTATAGACTCCACTCTCTAAATATTGCTCCCATAATCTTATTGTTGATACTAATTATCAGTGTAATTTGTAAAATGAGACATGCTTGGTACAAAGTCTGATTATTGTTTTTGATATTCATAAATCATCCACATAGAAATTATATCTACTTAAGAGGATAATAATTGTGTTTGGTTAATTAAGAGCATGAGAAATTGAAACAGCCCAGGTAGTTTTTTTTAAGGGCCTTAACTTGAATTAGAGGGGGTCCCTCCAGAAATTCTCCATGGCACAGGGCTGAACACAGGACAAAGAGGGGGTTTGGAAGAAAATAAATTTGATGTGTGTGTGTGTGTGTATATATATATTTGTTGTTTCCTAAAGGCTTCTTCTTTAAGGCCACCCCAACAATATTCTATGCATTTCAGTATTGCTCTTAATTACCATATAGAGATATTCTTTGCCTTATGCGTATATTTTTATCAGAGATAATGGGGGAAAAGTCAAGGCAAAGGGGATGATCTACTTGTCAAATATACGTATAGTGTTCGTTGCAAAGAAACTGGTCGGGAACTTTGTGGCTTTTGATATGCCCCTGGTATGAACTTTTGATGTTTGCCTGCTCTAATCATGTATCAGTTCTCGAATGATTGCCTTTTTATGACACAGTAAACATATTACGTTACCTAGTTCCTGAAAAGTTGTTTGTACAAGTTTTGTTGCTTCACTATATGTGTGTAAGATGGATGGTGTGAAATGGATTTTATGCTGACTTGATTTTGTGATCTCATTCTTTCACAAATTTCCCCTTTTCTGTAGATTTTTGTAGTGGTGGATGCTTTATCGTATGCAACATCTAGTAGCTCCTATCCCATTTAATATTAGTGATCATCTACAAGTGGTTTTAGGTTAGCTTAAGATTCAACCTTCCAATTAAATATTATGATCATCTACAGGTTGTTTTAGGTTAGCTTTTTTTTTTTTTGGTTGTTGTTGTTGTTGTTGTTGTTGTTTTAGGTTAGCTTAAGATGCAACCTCTCTCACCTGTTAGGTCATGTATATAGGACATCATAGTGTTTAAAAATGCTGTAGGACAACTAACCACTTACTCCAAAAACTCGAACTAATAGAGTGTGGCGAATCAATTCCTTTATCTCATAGCAAAGCTCCCCCTCGTGGGGCCCACTTCATATGGGCCCAATTCACACGGTTCTCGCCTCACACAAGCCACCCCCCCACATAGACCATCCACTCCGAGTGTGCCCCCGCTTCACTCAAGCCACCCTACTCGATCCCAATTTGAAAATGCTCCTGTATTAATCACCCCTGGTGAAGAGTCTCGAACACGAGACCTCCCGCTCTAATACCACTTTTGACACAAGACAACTAACCACTTGTTCAAAAAGTTCGAACTGATAGAACGTGGTGAATCAATCCCTTTATCTCATAGCCCGGGTCAGGCCCTCGGTCGAACCTCCCTCGTCAGCCCCACTTTGCATGGGTCTCGCCTCACACGAGCAACTTGCCTCACACTTGCCGCCCACCCCGAGTGCACCCCTGCTTTACACAGGCCACCCCACTTGAGCCCAATGTGAAAATGCCCCTGCATTAAAAAAGGTAGCCTCTGCCTCCTCCTAGAGGCATGCACCTTCCACATGGCTTGCATTTCCCACACATGGTATCACATGAGGGAGTTTGTAGTCCTTTTGTTTAGTCCATGAAAATCTCTTGTTGGCCTTTTGACAATGTCAGTATTAATAGGTTGGTATGGCCGTATGGGTGATGAGCAATTCGAAGTGATTGAGTGGCCCTTTTGGTTCCTTGCAGAACTGGATCATGTTGCATGTTTCCAACTTGCCAATTGATATCTTGGTGCTGGAACTTCATAGAAGTTCCTTAGGAGCAAGGTTTATGAGGGATTGGCACATAGCGGGAGATAGAGCTGATGGGGCTTCCCTTGTTTCTGCATTTGTGAGGTATGGATCTTTGGAAGAAGGGAGAAGCCTATTCTATTTCATCAAAAGCTAGTTGTCGGCAATGTTGGCCTGTGTTTTGGTGGTGCATGTACACCCAACAATGTTACAGGGACGAAGCAGTTCAATAAAGAGGTCACCTCTGCATTGTTGATGGCCATGTTAGGAAGGTGGCAGCGTAGAGGGTCAAGGGCAAAAAGAAGGGGACAGCTTGCTTAGTAGGGACACTTGAGGGGTGATGATTTAGAGCTCAAAGAGCACCCTGAGAGTGGAGGTCACAGGCGGTATTAAACACGTAATGGTAGAAGATCGGGCAGTGAAGGAGCATTGACATCTTTGCAAGGGCTTACTAGTAACAGTGGATGGGGTTCCGAGATGAGATCCACCGAGGAAAGGCATGGCTGAATGTAAGATGGGGCCATTTCGCTTACATATGCAGGTTTGTAGGATCTCAGAATTAGAATTCTGGGTAGAATTTTAACTGGAGGAAGAAGCTGAGAAGATGCCAAGGGTAATAGTTTGATTGGCTGGGTGATAAAGCAGATTCGCAGATGGGCAGATTAGATAGTTCCGTATGTGGAAGGAAAATGGATGAGATTATTTGGGTTCCTGTTAGATGCTTGGATGGAAGAGGATTTCAGGGTGTTGAGATCTTGCTTAGGATTTGTGGAGAAAATCAACACGAAGACCCTCAATCAAGGAAGTTTTGTTTGTGAGAATGAATTCAGAGAAAGGATATGGATAAGAGGGACAAGTATATCAAACTGAGGGTTGAAAGATCATGCATTGACGTTGGAGTGGAATGGGAGAGAGACAAGTTAAGGGAAGGTGATAATAGATGCTTTTCAGATGGCATTTGCGAAGGAAATTGACAAATAGTGGGAAGAAGAAGGTTCCATGTTTTGTTGCACTGTGAAACATGGGAAAATGTGGCAAAACCAATGTGGCATGGGGTGAGTGGATTAGATTCTCCTGTAGGGGATAGAGGTTAGAATTTCAAATTGTAATTGATGGCAAGTGATGGTCGTATGTACAACTACTGCGAAAAATAGGTGTTGGGGCCTTGGGGGTCAAAGAGTAGGTGACACTACCTAACAACATAAAAGGAGGGTATCTAGGAAAATAATGTGTGGGTAAGGGGCAATGAAGTCATTGCATTGGGGTGGGGTGGGATGGGGTGAGGGGAGGGGGATTTAAGTAACTTCATAGATATTTGGGGGTAGTTCTATTTAGACGGGAGGATTACACACACAAGGAAATCAGTAAGTAAACAGCATTTTGGCACCTATGCAGAGTCAGTGAACGCCAGGTCAGACATCATCTTTTTGTTTGTAGAAAGGGCCAAGAAGATCCCAAAGAACAACATGGTCTCATGTGGCTTAGGTGGTGTTTGGGTTATAGTTAGAAAAACAGCCAGGAGAACTGATTGTGAGATGCAAAAGAATCAGCTGGTAAGGGTGGAGCATGGGAGTCAATGGCTTGTCCAGGGCCCTGCTATGTTGTTGATGATGCTAAGGGATCTATTTGGATGAAGAATCTGTCCACCAAGATCCGACTTGCCTAGTATGATATTGGAGAGTCAAAGGGTGGGAGGGAGAGCATGGATTGGATGGACAACAAGCTAGCAAAAGCGTCGATCCAGCAGGAGGAGCTGGCAAAGGAAACAGGAGAGAGAGAGAGAGAGAGAGAGAGAGAGAATCCTGAACTTTAAGAGAGAGGGAGGGAGGGGTGGGTTAGAAATATGGTGTGTCAGATTGACAAGATGGTTGCAGTCATGTTCGGAGAGGATGAGGAGGTTGTGCATGTCTTAAACAACTTCTTAGAGGAGTGTGGTAAATTCAAGCAAGGGAAGGTCACTGACAACATGCAGAAAAGAAACAAAAAAAGGTAAGAGGAACCCCATAACCTTAATTCATAAGTGAATTATAACAAAATTGGGGTTGAGCACTGGATTGGTTCTATGGGAAGATGGGAAGACTCATAGCTTGTTGAAAGGGAGGTGGATAGGGGAGACCCAATGAAAATCTTGTCTTAGAACATTAGGGGGGATTAGGTTGCCTCCTCAAGAGAGCCGAAGTGAAGCAATCTTGCATGACTTAATATGCTCATGTTGTAACGTACAAGAGAAATTCAGAACATGGATATATGATCAATCTATTCACAATAGGGAAATTGGAGCAGTGAATGGGTGGCTGTAGATTCTATTGGGGCTTCAGGAGGTATTGTAGTGATTTGGAATCCAGATGCGTGGTCTAAAGCAGACTGTGTTATTGGATCCTTTGTGTCGGTTTTATTTAGAGAAGTGAGGAATGGAGGAAGCTGGATTTTCTCATGAATGAATTGGCCGAATGACCAAAGTGACCGGTGCACTATAGGTGGAATGTTCTGTGGTTCATGGGAGTTGATTTCAATGTCATCAGGTTTCCATCAGAGAAGAATGGAGGAATCATCGACAGAAGCATGCAAGGTTTTAATGATTTGACGAACAGTAATGATCTTATTGATCTCCTTTAATGAGGGGCGGAATACACTTGGACCAACAATCAGTTGGATCTAGTGTTCACCAGATTTGATGGACTTATTATTATGCCTGATTGGGAGGATTGGTTCCCAAGTGTAGTCTAAAGAAGCCTTGCTTGTCCGTTGTCAAGATACTACCCAATTCTTTTGGAATCAAACTCCAAGTGTTTTGGTTCCAACTGTGAAAGAATGGTGGTCTTTTAGGGTGGAGGGTTGGGCAGGATTTTGCCTTACAGTCTAACTTAAAATGTCAAAATCAAAATTAAACTAGTGGAGCATTGGGAAAGTAGAGGAAGATAACAAGTGATATTAGGAAAGATACAGAAAATTGAAAGGAAGGAGGGGACCCATTGGCAGAGGAGAGGGTCTGGGCTTGACTTGAAATTGGAGTTCAAAAAGAAAGTTGGGGAGGAGATAAAATGGGCACAAACATTTTGAGCGGTCTGGTTTAAAGAATTTTATAAAATATGAAAATTTCCGCGGAATTTCCAATGCAAGAAGCAACATGATACTCAGCTTGGAGGAGGGGTGGATGGGGAGAGAGGTCCTAGGTAGTGTAATTTCTTGGTCATAGGGAGCCTTTGTTCATGGCAGGCATAATTCTTGGTATGGCTCTTATTGCACACAAGTGCATCGACACTAAACATAGGTAAGGAAAGAAGGGAATTATTCATAAGCTTGATTTGGAGAAGGCATAAGACCATGATGATTAGGTCCTTTTGAACTATGTTGAGGAGACTTGGCTTTTGAATGAGATGGAGTCATTGGATGAAGGCTTGTGTGGGTTCTGATGTTTTCTTTATTATCATTATTGGATCCCTGTACAGCTTCTTCAAAAGTTTGAGGTCCCTTCATCAGGGGACCCATTATCCCGATTCGTATTTGTGGTATTTATGAACCTTTGAGTTGGGTGTTAGAAAAAGCAGATGAGGTTATGTTTTCTTAGTTGAAAATGATAATATTTAAGTTTCAAACCCGTGGTTTGCTAATGGTATGCTTCTGATTTGTGACATGAAAAGTAACATGGTGGGCAATTTTTTTTACAGTGGTTAAATGTTTTGAAGCAGCTTTGGCCTCAACATAAATATTCAAAAAGTGAAAGATGGGAATTAGACTATGCGGTGAAGAGACTGCTGGACTGGCTAGGAGCTTTTGTGTGTAGGGATGCCAAGCTTCCGTTGTCTTTCTCAGTCTTCCTCTTTGCATGAGGAAGCCTCCTATACATTTGTGGGATGCAGTAGTCTTCTCAGTGAAGTCTTTCTGTGAAAAGTCGAGGGGAGAAACAAACAGACAGATTACAGCTGCACCCAACGTTTATTTGGAGGTATCTGGACCTGCCACGAGTGGCTACTTTTGGGCATTCAGTGGGAAGAGAAAAAGTTCCTAACCATTAATCATCTGAGGAGCAGAAATATGATCCTTCCCAATGATTATATCATTTTTCTTTGGGCCAATGAGACAGGCGGATCACCTGTTTATGCATTTTAAGTTCAGAAGTGAGGTGTGGTGAAGGTTCTTTAACATTTTTGGGACGGATTGGGTAATGCCATGAGGTATCCAAGACTATTATCTATCTTGGAAGGAGGTTCAGTTTGATAAGAGGAGAATAATCCTGTGGTTTCTTTGGTTGCTTTCAAGTTTGTGGTCAATGTAGAAGGAACCAATGTTTTAAATATCGTTATCGCATAATGTATCGCACCCATGGGATATGGATATATATCGGTTATTGCATGGGATATATCGGCTGTATAGTGTAATGTATTGATGTTGTTGGGAAACATGGGAACATTGAGAAATTAGTCGAATTTTTCAATGAAACTTCAAGGATTGTTGAAAAGACATCAATACACACTTAGAAATCAAAACATTACAAAAAAGTGCACATAATAGGGGTTTCCTTTGTATGATGTCCTAATATATGCGATTTCCAATTGAACTGATGCAAGTATATTCAAAGTCTATTCATATAATTAATAAACGCAAGAAGACATGTATGAAAACACTAGCAATACATTCAAAAGCAAAAGAAGAATCACTAGATCAGGTTATTTACGTGTTTAATTTTGTGTTTTGATACAAAGATTGCTAGTGATTTGCAAGAAATTGAGAAATTTTGATTTTTCTTAATTTTCTGCAACTTGACCCATCTCCCCCAAATCTCAAAATTGAAGTTCCAAATCCACGATTTTTCACGGAAAACATGAAGAATCATGGATTTGTAACCATTTGACATTAGTTTAATGCAACTTATAACAAAAACATGGACCAAAAATCGAAAATGCTCACTGGATCGAGCAGGTGGGATATATCGGCACTACCTATGCATTTCATATCGCACAAGTGGTATACAAGATATATCGTGGGATATATCGGCGTGGGATATATCGGCTGATATCGTCGATATTTAAAACACCGGAAGGAACACAACAATAGGATTTCATATGATAGAGTGAATTCGTTGGAGGTGGTTTTAGTATGGGCTAGAAATTGGGTTGCTGATAGGGCTGTGGGGCTGCATGCATTTCAGGGGTGTGATAAGATTTTCTTGATGTTTGGAAGGAAAGTGGCATTAGGAATGATATTGTAGGATGATCTCTCATCATCCGTGCCCATTGTGTGGCCTTCGTGTACCCCCCCACCCCCACTCTTGTTCACTGTACCATTAAAAAAAGTTGGTAACCCCCTTTGGGAGTTCTTATAAAGGGAAACGCAATTACTGGAGAGAGCTATTAGATCAAAAAGCCATTTGTAGACTTCTAATATTGTCGGTTTACATATTAAAATCATGTATTGCTCTTGCTCATTTTGAATATTAGTCTAACAATATTTTGAGATTTATACGTTTATTATTATTATTATTTGTAATTGATGTTATGTCATGATGTATTCAATCCTCAAAAAGCTTAGGGCCTCTTTGTTTTCTCAAAGAGATGGTAAATACACGGCAAACGGTAATTCCCCCTATTTCACGTGTCATAGGAATACGTGTTTTTGAAATTGATTCCAAAGAGGTAACTTTAATTTTTGAACCGCATGATAATGCATATGATTTATCCATTCCGTCCATCTGTTTTACTATAATATTTTGAAGCATGAGACAAAAAATAAAGTAGATCTAATACTTAAGTGGCCCACGCTAAAAGAAACAATGGCCCCACAAAGTTTTTAAAGGTCAGCATTCAATTTCCTTTTTCGTATGACGTGGTCCACTTGAGTTTTGGATATGCCTCGTTTTTTTACTCATGCTATAAATTCAATTGGAATAATGGATGAATGGTGTGGATAAGCAACATGCATCACAGTGGGACCTATGGATATTTTGCAATATTCTTGGTTTTTGTGTCAAAAAGTAAGCAGTCAAATCAGGTATGATATAAATGCACAGGGAAATAATTATTATTTTTTTACACCGTATTTACCATTTCACCCGGAAATCAAACATGCCCTTAGCTTCACCGATAGTTCATGCTTATTAAGTTCGTTGCAGTTTTCACTTTTACTGTTCACAACTTTCCTCATTGCACACTGCATGAAACGTCACTGTCATGATTGTAATGTTAATGCTTTCTGAAGATTGAAGTGAAGATATAACATGGTGTTTCTTTACAATTTGTGAAAGTTCATTGATTTTCATGTTCTAGCACATACCTGCTCTCATGTAGATTTGCTTTGTTTTGCAGCTTTATATTCATGGTGAAAAATTCAACCAGCCAATATTCTCATGCAACAACATATCAGGCCTTGTGGAGCCTGTGAGTATATATAGAAAAGCATTTTGAGTTCAGCTGTTCAGCATTTTTCATAAGGTTTACTATACAACACTTGGCTTGGGAATATCTAAAGTTTTTCAGTTTCTACAAGTGGGGTCATGGTTCAGTGATCCAAACTGTTTATCACAGGCCCCACCATGGATGCCCCCATGCACCAAAAAACTCCCAGATGAGAAAATTTGTAACCCTTCAATTGGGGACAAGAAAATAGACAGTTAAGAAAGGTTTGATGGTTTGGATGATAGTGCTGCCCATCATATTAATGAGTTGGATCACTGAACCACGGGCCTTGTACAAACTGGAATCTGAGTAAACTTGTAGATATTCTTGGGCTGATCATTGTGTAATACCTCCTTTTTTTCCGATCTTGATAGTATTGATATCTAATGCGCCATTTCCAGGTAATACCAGAAAACCAGCCCAGGGCCATCGACTCTAGTCACTCGTTCAAGATATTGTTTAAGGATGGTGGCTGTGGAACCTTTGTCCCACTCTTGCTGAATTTGATTGCTTCTGTGAAGCAGTTCAACCAACACTCTGCTCACTCCACTGCCAACACTACACATGTGGACCCTTTACAAGCGGCTCAAATCCCAGTTGAAGAAATGATGAAGCATGCGTAAGTATAGCATTGATGTTCATGGCTGTCCTTTATGTATCCTTTTTGGTGTGTGATATCAACTGCATCATTGATAATTTATTTCTATAAAATGATTCCTTGTCTGCAGGTATGTGGACCCAAGTGATCCAACACAAATTTTCTTGCAGCAGCCCAAGCCAGAATCTCAAATGAAGCGGCATGCTTACGATTCCTAATCTCTTCTAGTACTTGTTGGGATCAGGCATCTATCTTCTGTAAATACATGTTCTCTGTTATTTTTGGACATAAAAAAGAGTAAATTTATTTGTCTTCTATAAACAACTGATGATAAACCTTCGTCTACTCCTTTTTTAACTAGTAATCCAATCCTTACTCTTCTTCTTCTTCTTCTTCTTCTTTCAATCTCTGTCTTGGCCAGCTTCCCATGATCTCCATCTGGAATTACGCATTCATTTTGGCTTTTTTGCTTCAACGCCAAGAATTATTGATGGATTTAGCCACTGCTGCTGTTTATGGTCATATAGTTCAATGAGGAATGCAAATGCTTCATATGAAATGGGTGGGTCGCCACGAGGCAAATGTGAACTGCATATGGAGAGATCTGGTATGCCACCATGTGAATGGGTCCTAGGAACTAGCATTCGAATGGCTCATTTAATTCTATCCTTCATAGCCTTTTCATACAAACCATCTCAATGTCTAATGCTTTACAATCAAACTTTCTGCCCATATTGCTTCTTAATAGATCGATGCTCCACTTTCCTGTCATAGCCCATCGTGAATAACTGTTATAAAATGTTTCCTTGAGTTTCATTGCCATTGTGGTTATCACACATCACTCTAAAATCGCTTCTCCTCTCTTCCTATCTCTAATTCTATTAGAAACATCCCTCATGAGCTTCCCATAATTTTGAATTGTAAAGCCCATGTAATGAAACACCTCATCCTTGCCATCTCTATAACCATTTCTTACTAAATTCGCATTTTATTTTTCTACATTCTCTAGACCAATCTTGTAAGAACATAATGAAAAGGTTCAACCAGGTTTGAGCTGAACTTTACCCCTAAGCAACACCATTTCATGATGGCTTCAAAACCATTGAAGCAATCAAAATGAGTCAATACCATAGTTCTGGTAAATAGACTCAAAACTCAGCTTGGTTAACTAAAACATTTCAATTAATAAAATTCTCACCTTCCAAAATAATAATAATAAAAAAAAAAAACCTCTTGAACATTTCAAGATCCTCCAACCTCTGTAGGAAACTTGCAGTTGAGTGTCAGTTGATAAATTCGATGTGGCTCACAATAATTTGAGTTGGGCCACTCATGCTGGGGATGGTAAAGGGTCAAAACAGTAGGCGGGCAATTTGGGCAGGTTGGGTTGAGGGTCAACCTGATTCGAACCAATTTCAAGAGGACCTAGCTGGCAACCTGACCTGACCAGAATTCCAATCAGAGAAACTGAATCCAGCCCCAATTCCTCTATGCTCAACCCTAAACGAGCTGAACCTACTCAAATCATGCTGACTTTGCTCAACCCGAACCCAACCTGATTTCAAATCAGGTTGAAGTTTTCGAACCCTAACCCAACCCAAGGACCTTGACAACCTGACCCAAACCAACCTGAACTTTGATTTGGGTCTCAGTCCACCACAGAATTTGAAAAGCTTCTAATGAGCAAACCATGAGCACACTTTTGTTTATCTAGGCCATTTACATGTGTTTAACTTCAAATAACTAATTTTAACACTTATTAATATTGGTATTTTAATTGGAAGTAAAGACCCAATGCTCCCTTGATTTGACAAAACTAGACATTTGAGTTTTCTAGTTTTTGAACTATGGTCAAAACTGATCCAACCATGGTTCTGCCAGTTTTTCTAAAACTACATAGCTGAGCAACAAAATTTGCAATTTACCTGTTTCCAACTTCTAAAATAGAAATATTTTTAATTTATCAATTCCTAATGTGCATTTGTTTTTTCCTTTTTCAATATTTCCTCTCAATTGGTTTACCTTTCTTCTTCTTCTTCTTCTTCTTCTTTCTCTCTCTCTCTCTCTCTCTCTCTCTCTCTCTCTCTCTCTCTCTCTCTCTCTCTCTCTCTCTCTCTCTTGTATATTTTGATATTTAATAGGTAAACAGTTCTAGCAATCAATCAGATTTGCAGAGCCAGAAGGCAACTTTTCAAGTTCAATGTCGCTCTAACTAAGCTTGAGCACAGCCCATTTAATTTCTAGGTCTGAAATTCAGGTGTACACATTGGCCATCATAAACAGCCTCAAATAGAAGATTTTGGTAACTAAAAGATTATGCCAGGTCCATTTATTTTTCAAACTCAAAAATCAAGCCAGATCTTGGCCTAATGGAAAATAAAAAAACAAGCCAAGGCCAGGGTTGGGTTTGAGAGCCTAATGGACCATCTTGGCCTAAAGACAATCCAGAATATACTACTAGCAGTTAATTAATCTCCAATACCAACTCTGCTGGTTTCCCACTTATTTGAATTTCACATCTTCAAATGCATCTCCTCTGGGGCAAGGAGAGACTGGAGAAGGTCCATCATCAAATGCATCTCCTCTGCTGGTTTCCCACTTATTTGAATTTCACATCTTTAATCCTTTGCTCACTCTCCACGGTCATGATTTTTGTTGATAGGATTGAACTTATAGCAGGCTCATAGCCCAAATCCATTGCATTCATATAAGCAAGTATACATCCTACATTTTTCAACCAAGGGTTTGACCACCCTACATCAGTGATTCGTCGGATATGCAACATCCAAAACGCAGAACATCAGTTGTATGTATTGATTCAAGGAAAACGTTCAAGCTTCTTGACTCGAACGTAAAGGCTGCAGGTGGCCATGAACGCTATCGGAGCTCCACCCAAGTGCACACGTGACCACATGTGCTTACATGGCCCAGAATGTACCAGATGGCAGGCTCCACTTTGAAGATGCTCTGGCCAAAATTATCAAGTTGGTCATCTAATTTTATTTTTTTTATTTTGAGTTTTTTTTTTTTTTTTTGAAGACACGGTGGCCTTGCCTCTTTTTTAAAGTGAGACTAATCCCTGCGGATACACGCAATCACCCACAACCACGTGTATCGGGTAAAGCCAAGGAGAGGAATCGAACCCTCACCTATAGATATGGACAGCTGGTGTGTGTGTGTGTGTATTTCTCCCTTCTAAAAGTCCATTTTGTTAGATGTGGCCCACCTGGTGAGCAGATCCACCTGATTTATGGACCAAAGCTACAAGGCGAACCATGTCCATTAGCTTTGGTGAGCTCTTAGAAAATCAGAAATCAACGGATGAAAGTGGGCATGACCTGCACTGATGCTCCAATCACTGAGACAGAAAACTGCTTAAATTCGAGCTGTGCCCGACTGCAATTGCTACTGATGTCCAGAATACAAACATCTACCTGCTTTAAAACAATGTACAAGCAAACCCCACAAGATGGAACTCCTCGGCCGAATCTATTAGGTATAATTGGCATCGACCTGAGCCGTTTCATCAAAGCTGTATCATACAGTGCTCAGCTGGAGAGTTTCTACAGAATGCTCAGGTGGGGGCACATGGTTCAGTGATCCAAACTGTTGATATGATGAGCCTCGGTGCACCAAGAACTTCCTAGGTCAGAGGTTTCTAGTCATCGAAGCTTTGGCCTTTCCTGGTTGAATGTTGACTGTTGCTGCATAGACAAGGTCAGGATCTTCCAACCTGTGGGGTGGGGGGGTTTGGTCCTGGCCAAACATAGTAGCCCACATCATATCAATGGTTTGGATCACTGGACTATGAGACCCGCTTATGCAAACTGAGAACCTGAGCATACTGTGGAAACTCTCGGACCAAGCATTGTGGAATTACATTTCTATCAAATGCTACTAGTCATCCACTGTATGCCTTGCCCCATGGATCCACCATCGCCAAACATGGGCCTCGATCTTTTCTTCAGCGCAACCTGCGACCCCGCGACCATTGATGCCCTTCCTGGGCTTTCGGTTGATGTCAGGCAGCTATCAACAGAGCAGTCAGCAATCTGGGATGGTAGTCTGTTCATGGGTTTTTCATCCATACAAGCTGCAACGATCTCCGACAGATATGGGAGTTTGAGGGAGTTGTATGGGATGCCCAAACAGTCGTTCGAGACCTTGATTGCCAGCTCGGAGAGTTCATGCCTAGCAGCCTCCAGCCCAACTGTGACCACAGTCTGGTCGGTGAGAGCTTTGCAGGCTTTCTCAAGTATTGATTGGAGGTACTTGCCCTGGGCCTCTATCCGAAGATGGAGATGCCGCTGAACCTGATTGGGAAACCAAAAGGCACCTAAAATCAAAAATAACTAACCAGAACCTATGATGTAGTATGATGGAAACTATCCTACGATGCAAGATGAGAGATCAATTACACATTAATTTCAGTAATCAACATGTAAAATCAAGCATATCCACACAATAGATTCGGAAATTCATATTTATAACACGAAGATCATGCATTATTACATATGCGGTGCATGAAAATATAAGATAATTCAAGAGTGGCCCCACTTGGAAGTAGGGACTTCCAATCTAGTGTGGGTAGTGCAAAAATTCTGGTTTGGGAAAAGTTCCAAAAAAAAAAAAATCAGATTTTCATTAGGGTTTTCTATTCATGGACGGGGATTTAGGAATGGAGTTTTTAGGGATTCAAATGATCTAGGGTTTAGGGAATTTTGGAGGAAAAAACCCCAGACGGGGGCCCACACATGGTTGCCCGTACGGACGCACGTGCGTGTGTGCACGTGTGAGTCCACATGTGGCTAGGTAAAGGGGAAGAAAGAGAGGGAGGATTGAGTGGGGTTTTGATGGGTTTAGAAAGTTGTAATGGAAGGTGAAGAAGGAAAGAAACAAAAAGGAAAAAAAAAAAAAAACCTTTTGAAGAAGAGAGAGGAGTGATGCACCTTCGGAATCCACCATCAAACAAGCCTCTATCCTTCCACAATTCAAGTGGAATGAAAGGTTTCTCAAACCCTAAAATGCAAGGAGAAAAATTCTTTCACACGAGCTTCTATTTTTCTTCTGAATGACTCCACTAGGGTTGGACGTCCAACCACATGTGCTTTTATAATTAAAAATTCGGAATAATTACAACTATGCCACTCATTTGAGTGAAATGTCCCATCATCCAAAATAATAAAACTAAACCACTTATATCAATCTCATCCATCAAATAAATCTCAAAAATATCAAAAAACATAAATGAAGAAAGATTTGAGTCCAAGGGGCCTAGATATGGTGGCCTGATGGCCTAATTGACAAGATCCAACGGTTGGATCGATACGAAATAAAAAGCCTATGACTAAAATGGTCTCTTAAATAGCTCATATGCATCATCCCAAAGTGGGGTCTTTTTAATGCATGTCCAATGCATGTGGGGTCTTCAAGATGGCCCAACGGGCCCCACCTGGAATTCGTCTCCTATCCATAAAGAAAGTTGCGCTGATGTGGGTGGTCGGCTCCATTTCTGGTACACCCAAATAGGTCCTCTAATGTCCTCATCAATTCTCCCCGACTGAGAAAAATTTGCCACTGGCAAAATAAAGTTGTGATAACACTCGAGGAGGTCAAGATCAATGTGTTGGAACTTTACCTCTGTAATCCAGATGTTGTCTAACTTCGGTCTATTCTTCCACTTCACAAGGTATTTTTGATATCCTCCATGGCAGGTAAAGATCGCTTGGTGGTTCAGAACATCCTTAATCTCTTCTTTCCAACCAGGTAGTGATGGAAAAAAATGCAATGGGTGGGAAGTAAAATCAGATAAAGGCCATGGGCTAGGGATGGGGTCAGGAACACCATAATATGAAATAGGAGAAAGGTTTGCAGGAGGGCTAGAAGATGGATGTGTGGATCCGTCACAAGGTACAAAGGTCCTCCACGTTGAATGTTATGTTAATGCCCATGTTAAATAGAAGATCCACCTCATACGCATTAGGGCCCATTCTTTTCAAAATTTTATATGGACCTGCACTGTGAGCATGTAATTTCTTCATGGTTCCATGTGGGAATCGTTCGGGCCTAATGTGGACCATGACGTAGTCACCCACCTAAAAGTCCTAAAACCTACGATGTGAATCTGCAAAGATTTTATAATATTGATTACTAGCATTAATGCGCTTCTTGATCTCACTATGCAAGTCATGAATATGCCGTGCAAATACTTGTGGACTCAGATGGTCTATGTGAAATGGACATGGGTATGAGATCTATAGGCGTTTTAGGATTGTATCCAAATACTATCTCAAATGGACTCATTCTTGTGGACCTATCGATGGGATTATTATATGCAAACTCAACTACGGGCAAAACCGCATCCTAGGTCCTAATATGGTCTCCCACCAGACATCGTAGCAGATTCCCTAAGCTTCGATTAACAACCTCCGTTTGATCATCAATCTGAGGATAGTATGCCGAAGCCATCATGTGCCATAGGGATTTTCAAAAATAACTCATAAACCGCACATCTCGATCTAACACAATGGTCTTCAGCAAACCATGTAGACGAACTACCTCCCCAAAGAATATTTTAGCCATGTTAGTGGCATCAGACGTTTTAGAACATAGGGGAAAGTGAGTCATTTTCGAAAAATGATCCAAAACTACAAAAATGGAATTGTGCTTTTTAATCATCTTGGGAGCCCAAGCACAAAATCCATGTCAATATCAACCCATGGGGCGTGAGGGACTTGCAAAGGTGTATATAAACCGGTGTTCTACTTCCTCTACTTTGTCAGCTGACAAGTCCTACATTGCCATATAATGTTAGCCACATCTCGCTTCAAACTTGGCCAATTAAATCGCTCCTCTATAAGGGCAATAGTCTTCTCACGCCTAAAATGACCAGCTATCCCTCCAGCATGAAGCTCCTAGAGAAGAAAGTTACAGAGGGATGTATAAGGTATATATAATTTATCACCTTTAAACAAAAATTCACTGACTAAGACGAACTCACTACTACCCTTAGACTGATCATCTAACAACGATACATACACCTCTCCAAAATCCGGGCAACTAAGATAATCTTCCTTCAAACGCTCGAACCCATTGAATTCAACGCTCATGGAGTGGAGTAACGCAACCCTATGACTCAACACATTAGCAAGTTTATTCTCAACCCTGACCTTGTACTTCAACACAAAAGTGTACTCTCGGAGAAAATGGACCCACTTGGCATGCCCTGGGTTCAACTTCTTTTGCGAGTTGATATAGCACAAAGCCTTATGGTCAGAGAATAAGACGAACTCCTACGATAATAGATAATGTCACCAATGGCGCAAGGACTGTACTACCGCATAGAATTTCTTGTGATATGTAGAATACTTTTGTATCACTTCATTTAGTTTTTTGCTAAAGAAAGCGACAAGATGCCCTTCTTGACTAAGTACTCCACCTATACCTATACCAGACGCGTCATCACAAACGACTTCAAAAGCCTTGGAAAAATCTACAAGTCGCGTGATAGGAGCTTTAGTTATCTTAACCTAAATCTCCTTGAACGCCTTAGAGGTTGCTTTAGTCCATGAGAACTCTCCCTTTTTTATGCAATTGGTAATGGGAGCCATGATGGGGCAAAACCCTCTAACGAACCATTTATAAAAGGTGGCTAAGCATGGAAGCTACGAACCTCATGAATATTACGCGGTTTAAGCCAACTGACTATGGTCTTGACTTTCTCGGGATCTGCAGACATGCACTCAGATGACATGATAAAACCTAAGAAAATGATACTACTCGTCAAAAACGAACACTTCTTGAGGTTGGCATATAACTTCTCTGCCCTAAGGATTCCACACACTTGCTTCAGATGATGGTGTTGTTCCTTAGTCATGTTATAAATAAGGATGTCGTCAAAGTAAATGACTAGGAACTTCCCCATGAAGGGTCTCAAAACCTGGGTTATCACTCGCATAAATGTACATGGGGCATTAGTCAGCCCAAAAGGCATGACTAGCCACTTATACAACTCATCCTTTGTCTTGAATGCCGTTTTTCACTCATCACCTGAATGAATATAGATTTGGTGATACCCACTTTTGAGGTATATTTTAGAGAAAATTGTGACATTGGCCATCATGTCCAACATATCGTCAAGACATGGTATAGGAAACCGGTAGTTAACTGTAATCTTATTAATGGCCCTGCTATCTACACATCATATGCCACGTGCCATCCTTCTTGGGCGTTAAAAGGGTGAGCACGACACATGGACTCATGCTCTCCTGAATGAACCCTTACCTAAGAAGCTCGTCAACTTACTTCTTGAGTTCCGCATGCTCCGTGGGGTTTATTCTATAATGAGGAAGGTTTGGAGAGTCAACCCAGGGACAAGATCAATGACATGCTGGATGTCCCTCATAGGTAGACGATCATTAGGAAAAACATCATTTAACTCACCTATCACTGAAATCACCTCACTAGGTAACTCTACACCAACCTGGGGGGGTAACCTCTTTAGTTACGAGGGCATACACATCTGAATCCTCCCTAATCTCTCTTTCAAATTCTTTTGCATTGAGGATATGAAGAAACTTAGGTTTGGACTTCCTCGAAGTTCCATGATCACCCTTTTTGGTGGTCTCCTTCTTTCCCGGTATGCTCTTGGGTGGAAGAGGACTCAATTTAATTTTGTTGCCATCAAATATGAATGTACAAATATTCGAGCAACCGAATATCGTAACATCCAATTCAAATAACTAGGGCCTACCCAAGATGATGTGATCGACATCCATAGGAATCACATCATACCACAACGAATCCTTATATGACCCAAACTAATGGGGATACAACATCGCTGTGAGACCGAAATGGAGGACTCATCAACCCACAACACTTTGTAGGGTTGAGGGTGAGACTCGACTTTCAAGCCCAATCGACTCGCGGTGCTTGTAGAGACCATGTTGGCACAACTGCCACTGTCCACAGTCACTTTACAATTCTTTTCTCCACACTTGGCATAAGTGTAAAAGATTGTGTTCCGGCGCCAATCATCATTTTCTTTAGCTTGGGCAAATGCGCATCTGACTACTGCGAGAGCATGGGTCTCCTGATCATCGAACCCCTCATCACTATCACCAATATCAGGCTCATGTTCCTCTACGTCGCAATTGTCCTCGTCAT
Source organism: Magnolia kwangsiensis (assembly GCA_037074715.1). Lineage (NCBI taxonomy): Eukaryota > Viridiplantae > Streptophyta > Magnoliopsida > Magnoliales > Magnoliaceae > Magnolia > Magnolia kwangsiensis. The sequence goes on along the minus strand of CM073573.1, from coordinate 151,819,388 downwards.
CCTCATCTATCATAAGAGCTTTACCTCTTTCTTTGTTTGGGCATTCCTTTGCGAGGTGACCATAACCATTGCAACTTAAACACTACATGTGCTCACTTCCCTTCGAACTAGTGTTGACTAGACCCTTACCTTTAGCATCTCTATTATAGGTAGGAGCACCCGCTGGGGCTTTGGTCTGGCTCCCAAGATTAGGTTTGGCTCCTTGAGGAGCAACCCTGCCACTAGAATCACGAGACCCAAACCACTTTGTGGTCGGTTGCATTAGGCATTGCTCTAGCTCCTCTTCCTTAAGGTATGCCTCCTCTAATGTACCAACATCACGAGGGATGAGCTCACGCCTAATCTCAGGGCGCCGACCTGTCGTAAAACGAGACAGGATCACCATAGGGGACTCATTGACATCAAATCGCATCATGTACTCCTCGAATCTCTCGATGTAATTTGATACAAAAATTGACCATTGCCTTAAGGATTGCCACTGGTCCAAAAGGCAATCACGATAGGAGAGCGGGACGTATTTTTCTTTAAGAAGTTCTTTCATCTCAACCCATGATGTAATGGGTTCATCTCCACGCTGTTCTGCCTTCTATTCTGTATTGGTCCAGAACAACTTAGCTTGACCCATCAACTTTATCTTAGCGAACCTCGCTCGATAATGATTTAACATATCATGTCACTCGAAGTATTCCATGTCAACTAGTCAGTCAAGGAAATGCTTCAGGTTCAAGCGACCATCAAAACTGGGAGCATCGACTTTGACACTCTTTATAACCATTTCTTAAGGTCGTAACGATCCCATGACTTTCTATGGGGTGCGTGGGCGTGCGGTCTTACATGACCTACTCCCTTACCAAATTTCCTATTACGACCCCTAATGGATTCTACTGGGACTGAACCCTGCTCCATTGGGTCCTCATCTGCTGGCTCTCTTGCCTAAGACTAGTGGTCTTCCCCGATGGCGGGGGTACCATGAGAGTTAGCCTCTAGCTATGTGATACGCCGGTTGCTCGCAGCCAATGCACGGCGGTGGTCTTATCGTGTGTCTCAATGGTTGTCAAACGGCGCTTAATCTTTTTGAGAGCCTTAGCAATCTGATCTGAGTTCATGGTGGGGAATAGACCAAAACCACGACCTGTTTGCGTTTGCAAACACTAAACGACCATAATGAGAAACAACTTAGTTGTGTGTGTACTACATGATGAATGCGGTGCAAAATTCAGATTTGATGACGCTCAATATGATGCACATGTATCCAAGGTATTCCGTAATGGTAATGGTGGCTGCAACAGCCACCCACGTTACCTTTACGATATGGGGCATAACGACTATTATAGCCTTGTAATGGCCGTTACGGTCTCTTTTTTATTTTTTTAATTTATTGAAAAAACCCTCGAAAAACCTGTATATGCCCCGTAATGTTGATTAAAAAGTATGAAAAACCTACATGTCCCATAATAGATAATTATTGGGCTATTATGGCCTTTATAGGGGATGTAATGTGCAGTTAACGGCAATTACAGGTTTTTTTTTTTTCATAACGGCTGTTACGATCCCGTAACATGTAACGGTTGCCACTGTTACCTTTACGTAACAGCCTTTACAACACACCATGCATGTAGCTTATGTATGATGACCCTTAGTACCTTAAACCATATGTGCAACCCTAGAATGATTCTAATAAGGTTAAAATTGAAAATTCAGCAACTAGGTGTTTTAAAGTCACTAAATTTGAAATTTTCAGCAATATAGGACTTTGAAAATACCCAAGCAAAAAAATCACTAAGCTATATGCAACCTATATGCTCTACTATGGGTATAAGAATTTTGTCGAACACCTACCCTATGCTAGACCTAGGCTCTGACAATGTTCGTGTTAGTGACGGAAAATCGATATTATCGTCGATAATTTCGATATCGCTGAACTTGCGATACCAAAAACCCATAATTTCGTGTCTTCCAAATATCACTAATATGTCATCGATAATCTCGGTGAGAATGAAAATATCGACAAACCAACCATAATATCCGAGTTGTGGATCTGAGTATATAGTTTTAATTTTAATTTAAATTTTTTTTTTAAAAAAAAAAAACGAAAGTGAGAACCGTATAGAGATGTACTGTAGAGGGAGAATCGAACGAGGTGATTCAAATACTTATAGAGGGAGAATCGAATAGAGAGATTTCTACGGCTACGGATGAAAGCTTGTGTCGAGTTAAGGCTTGAAAAGAGGGACCCCTCCATCGAAAACCGTATCTTTTTACTTTACCTTTTTTCTTTTTCTAAAATGTATATTTTACACTGTTAAAAAACATAGGTCACCACTATTTTATATCGAAACAAAACAAACAGTGCATATAACTTTTAAGTTAATTTTATAATGTGAGTTTTACCCCACTTAATTAAACTGATTCACCACCATTTTACAGATACAAATTAATGTTGAAAGAAAACTTTTAAAAAAGTACTTGGGCTGACCAAGATGGTGTGGCCCTTGCTATGGGCCCACCTTGATGTATGTATTCTATATCCACGTCATCCATCCGTTTTTCTAGAACATTTTTGGGCATGAGCCCAAAAATGCAGAAGATCCAAATCTCAGGTGCACCATACAACAATGGTGATCAAATGCCATACCATTAGAAACTTCCTAGGGCCCACCTTAATGATTCCATAATGTTTAGTCACGTAAACATGGATGAAGGGAAAAAACAAATATTAACTTGATCCAAAACTTGTGGCCTGTTAATGGTCAATCACCATTGTTTCATAGGTCCACTTGAGAATTGGATCTACTTCATTTTTAAGCTCATGCGGTAAAAGGATCTTGCAAATTGGATATATAGAATACATACATCAAGGTGGGCACCACAATAAGGGCCACGCCGTCTTGGGTGGATAGATGAGATGGATGTTTGGATGATTGGATTGGATGGATGGATGGGATGGGATGGGATGGTTGGATGATTGAACGATTGAATGGATAGATGGAATGGATGGATGGATGTTTGGCTGATTGGATAGGATGGATGGATGGGATGGTTGGTTGGATGGGATGGTTGGATGGTTGGTTAGATGGGATGGTTGGATGGGATGATTAGATGGTTGGTTGGATGGATAGATGTGATGGATGGATGTTTGGGTGATTTGATGGGATGGATGGGATGGATGATTGGATGTGATGGTTCGATGGTTGAATGGATAGATGGGATTGATGGATGTTTGAATGATTTGATGGATAGATGGGATGGATGGATGGATGTTTGGATGATCAATGGGATGGATTGATGGTTAGATGGAAAAATGGGTTGGATGGATGAATGTTTGGATGATTGGATGAGATGGATGTTTAGATGATTTGATGTGATGGATGGATTGATGGATGAATGTTTGGATAGTCAAATGGATGGGATGGTTGGATGGATGGATGGATGTTTGCATAGTTAGATGATGTGATGGTTGGATGGATTGATAGATGGAAGATTAGATGGGATGGTTGGATGGGTGGTTGAATGGATGGTTGATTGGTAGCAGTGTTTTCAGTAGTGTTGTAGCGTACGCTACGTAGCGTAGCATAGCGAAAATGCTACGCAGTGTATGCGTGTAACGTAATTCCTCGGTAGCATAAGCTACAGGGTATGTAGCGTAAGCTACGCTGCAAGTAGCATACGCTACATGTAGTGTAGCGTACCCTACATGTAGTGTAGCATAGTGTGTAGCGTGGATAGCATAAGCTACCTGAAATCTCATCTTTTCAAGTGTTTTTCTATGTTAGTTAAACACCTGTTTTAAAATGGTGATGACTTATACCTATGACACATGACACTACATTAAACTAATATGGACCATCCAAATTGTGGTCCATATTGTAGATAAAGAACTTAAATCAATCCGGACCATCCAGATTGTGGTCTTTATCATGAATTGATGTTTCAATAAATAAAAAAGAAGTCATACTTAGAGATGTCTAAAGGCAAAGAGTGAGGGATTTTGCATAGAAATAAGTGGTTGATGATCTAAATTCGTAGTCAAGAACTCATAGAGATTATGCATTTTGTAAATTTTATCATATGTTCTATTATTTTAATTAAAAATATTAAGGATTGTGTAGCTTACACTACACGCTATAGAGGGCCAAACACCACGCTATACGCTACACGCTATTTAAAACACTGGTTGGTAGCTTGAATGGGATGAATAGATGGAAGGGTGGTTGGATGGTTAGATGGATCGATGGATGTGATGGATGGATGATTGGATGGTTAGACCTAGAGTTTTAAATATCAACGAAATCAGCCGATATATCTCATGATATATCTTGCATCTCACATGTGCGATATCAAACGCACGGGTAGTATCGATATATCCCACTTATTCAATCCAGTGAGCATTTTCAATTTTCGATCCGTGTGTTTGTTGTAAATCACGTTAAACTAGTGTCAAATGGTTACAAATATATGATTCTTTATGTTTTCCATGAAAAATCATGAATTTGGAACTTTGATTTTGAGATTTGGAGGAGATGGGTCAAGTTGCGAAAAATTGAGAAAAATCAAAATTTCTCAATTTCTCGCAATTTAGTAGCAATCTTTGTATCCAAACACAAAATTAAACATGTAACCTGATCTAGTGATTTTTCTTTTGCTTTTAAATGTATTGTTTTTGTTTCCATACATGTCTTCTTACGTTTATAAATTATATGAATAGACTTTGAATGTACTTGCATCAGTTCAATTGAAAAGTACATATATTAGGACCCCATGCAAAGGAAACCCCTACTATGTGCACTTTTTTGTAACGTTTTGATTTCTAAGTGTGTCTTGATGTCTTTTTCAACAATCCATGAAGTTTCATTGAAAAAATCGACCAATTTCGCTATGTTCCCATGTTTCCCAACAATAGCAGTACATTACGCGATACAACTGATATATCCCATGCGATAACTGATATGTATCTGTATACCAGGGGTGCGAAACATTACGCGATAACAATATTTAAAACATTGGTTAGACTAACATACGTATGTATTGTATTTATAAATTATATGCTTAATTATGCATGGATGTAAAATTGTATGAATGTACTATGCTTGTTTATTTGCTTGTTAATTGGTTTAATGAGATTTTAGGGATTGTTGTGTTACTATTAGACTAATTTCTTACGATAGCACATGTTGTTAGGCCCTAATTAAAAGAAAGTTTATTATATATGCATTCTTACAATTTTTTTATTCATAAATATGCAAATGTGAATATTTAGGCATATTTTGAAGTCTCATTAAAAAATTCTACAATGTTCCTCATGTTTACTAGCATTTCCGGTTATCGACAATAACCATATTATATCTTTATCTCCGGCCAGCGAAGCATGTAGCGATACCGATAAGTTGAACACTGGGCCCTGATGCCAAATTTTATGTGGGACGACTAACCATTTGCTCTAAAAGCTCGAACTAATAGAGCATGGTGAATCAATCCCTTTATCTCATAGCTCAAGCCCCACATTCCATGGGTTAGGACCTCGGTTGAAACCTCCTCGTGCGCCCCACATCACATGGGTTCCACCTCACATGAGCCGCCCGCCTCACATTGGTGGGGCCCGCTTCACACGAGCTGCCCTTGCATCCCACAAGCCACCCCACTAGAGTTGTACATTGAACCAAGCTCGGCTCAACTCGGCCCCACTCTAACCCCAACTTGACCTCGGTTCGGCCTTCGAGCTCAACACAGTAGCTCATCTCGGCCCAATGGTTCAAGGCGAGCGAGCTGGTCGAGTTGAGACAAGAGTCGAGCCAAGCTATCTTTAGTAACTAAAAGCCTAAAAACAAGATATGAACGATATATGTAATTTAAAGAACAGTAAATCCAAAAGTGTTATTCATTCAACACCATTGATATTAACAAAATATTAAACCAATAATTTAAAAGTGTAATCCATTCAACACTACCAATAACAACAAAATACAGAGTGAGCCAAGTCAAGTCTAAGTCAAGCTGAGCAACCTGCTGCTCAACCTAGACCTGTTTTTTAACGAGCCGAGTCAAATAGTCCTTAGCCTGTCCTGAATTCCCCTTTTGGGCCAAGGCGATCCGAGCCAAACCGAGTCAAGCTAGCTCGGCTCGTGTACAACTCTACAAATGACTGTGGAGATTTGAAATAGAAAAATGGTACTTATGGAGAGTGGTGATTGCTAGCAAGCATGGCATTGAAAAAAGGGGGTGGCAAGTTAGGGAATCATCTCTGTACAGGGTGTTCGGTCTTTGGAAGGTGATTGTTAGCATGGTGAGTAAGTTCAAGGGGACTAGTTTCTCCGTTGGGGATGGGAAGAGGGTGCTTTTTGGGATACCGTGTGGCTGGGCAAGAGTCCGCTTCATGACGAGTTTCTGTGGCTAGCTAGGCTCTTCTTGTAGGTGGACAATTGTTCAGGTTTGGGCTGCTTTGTATTGTTGCTTTTTGGGTTTCTTATTCTTAATAATTTTTCATTACCTTCAAAAAAAAATGTCATATCTATGGAAGGGCTGAAAAAATGAGACTGGAACAAAAAAGAAAGATGGGTTATGGAAAAAAACAGTCTCTTACAAAGGGAGAAAACCTTAAAAAATCAACATATTTGAATTATGTGGTTTGTGCAAAAATTTGTTATTTTCCTCTTCTCATTTTCTTTCTCACTCATACTACATCAACTTCTCCAACTAGGGGATTTTTGGTGCATCAGCCATTCACAGTGGGCCAATAATATCAACAGTTTGGATCACCAAATAATTAGCACTATTTTTTTTACGTCATTATGTTTCATTGTCGCATCACCAAGACTTGATCCCAGGTTTTCATCTAGCAGGGGTACACACTAACAAAGGAACAAATTCTCAAACTAGAAGCATCATGGGCCCTACTTGTAAAATTGAAAGCCCAAACCATGGTACAAACTTTCAACCAGAATATTGTATACTAATTACTACCTCTTTAACAAAACCTACTTTCGTTATTTAAGATTTTCTTTTTACCATTTTATCCTTTGATCACAAGTAACATTTCTGGTTATAAATATTCCTGAAAAAATCTCCTCCACTAGTTCTAGCTGATGCAGTTGAAATTAGTTGTTGGCTTGTTGCAGCTAAAAATTTAAATGCCACAATGAGTAAACATGACCGAAGTGATGGCTAAAGGGTAAAAAATCCCATGAAGAAACCTTATTGACAAAAATTAGGTTCCAATAGATATTTGTCAAGTCGATTAGGGTTTGGTAAATACCCAAACTCTTGAGTAAGCTTTTGAACATTAGTAATTTCCTTTAAGGGTAAGCCAATAATTAGAGAACCATCTATGAGCTGCAGGTGACAAAAGTCACAAAACTGTACCTCCAGTTGTTCATGCAGCTTTCTCTGGACTTCCATTTGAACCCGCAATGCCTCGGTAACCCGGTGATTACTGCACGATTAACAAAACTCCATGATAAGTGAGATAGGGAAGCCAGGGATGTAACGAATGAAGAAAATAAATCAGACTCAATCTAGTGAGATTAGGAAGGGTTCCTCTACCACATGTGATAACATGGCACATGCAAGATCGAAGCTGTTTATCATATAGTTGCATGAACCTTGAAGGGGAGTGGCAGCATTTTTGACAGTGGGAGCACACTAGCATTTGTTTCAAATTGTTTTAAGTATAAATAGATAGGAAGTGGAAGTGGAAGCAGTAGCACAAGTCCAAAACGCAATTCAAATCAGGAGTAGCACCTTGTTAGAATGTTTGTGCAACTAAGGTTCACCATGTGGGTCCACAGTGAATCAGGCCTGACCCAAAAAATAGGCTGGTCCATTTGTCATCTTGGTCACACATGTGCGTTGAATAATGATTGTTGGTCATTTTGTTGGCATACAAGTACATCCCACCTTATGAGTCTAGATTCCTAACTTTTCATGCAGGGCATGCTCACAGTCAGTCCCAATTCCCACCTGATGAAGGGTCTAGATCTTGCAAGTGCATGCCTTCATGTGCAGGGAGAGGCCCCTTACTAGTTTCACTTACTGGAGTTCCATTTAGAGAGCTCAACCAATTAGATGCAGAGAGAGAGAGAGAGAGAGAATTAATAACTTACTCGTTCATGTCCTGAGACATAATTTGCGATGATGGTGACAATGATGAACCAATTGCCTGATTTTCAGCAAGAGAAGCTGCAATCCCACAATGCAAATATGCATTATGATATTCTTCTTCTTTTTCATTAGTAATGAGTTTATTAAAGAAATAAATAAAATTTGCAAAATGGGCAAAGAATGCCAAGCAAACAAAGCATCTCTAAGAAGCCCTGATTTAGCCAATAGAAATTAAAATTCATTATTCATTACCTAGTCTCATGACCACGGTTGTAAATATTGGGTACAATAGAGCCATATCGGCCACCCTTGTTACCACGATATGGGGGTGAATTGGTCGCTGAGGGGGGGGTGGCTGTATTTCCCAATTCAACCTCAATGCAACTTGTATACACAACCATAAAGGCCCTATTTTCTAATTTTTATTTTTTAACTTTCTCTCATTTTACCTCTACATATTTCATTTCAACCAAGGAAGAAGCACAGAAAGTAATTTTTGACTAGATCGGGGCCTATTTCGAGGATTAAAATACAAAATTTGAAAGGATTTAATGAATTGAAGCAGAATGGAGAATTTTGGGAAATATCAGGAGTAAACCATCACTTCTTCTTCGTTTTTCCATCTTTTTATTGTATTTTTATGTAATGGGCCTAATCTACAAAATCATGCTTGATATGTCTTCAATTAGGGCCTATTTGGTTCTTTCAACAGGCCAAGACGACAGACAGCATTCTTATCAAAGAATAGTCTGACACAGAATTGAATAGATGTTAAGCACACACCCACACACAAGACAAAAGATTCTGGTGTTTTATTGAAACTGCACATATTTGTGAATATACATGTTAAAACATGTGCGTGCGCACACACGCCAAAAGATTCTGGTGTTTTATTGAAACTGCACATATTTGTGAATATACATGTTAAAACATGTGCGTGCGCACACACGCCAAAAAAAGAAGAAGAAGTTTGGCATGTAATACATAAGGTAGGTATTATGCATATTTTGCAAGCTTACCATCTTTGGAATTCTCCGCTAACTCCTTGCACGATTGCTTCCCCAATCTGTATTTCTGCAAAAGGAGGAATCAAGATGTCATGAAACATGGTTTGGTTCATAAATATGACAATCGATATGCTGCACTTTACCTAGAGTCAGAGTTTGCATGTGTAGATCCAAAAAAGGATAACAACGGAAGAGAAATACATGAAGAGAACAGCATCAAAACTGATGCAACCAATATCAACTTACAATAATGGAGTTATCATGTTCCAATAAAGCTGCATATGAACAATGGTGAGAAAACAGACCTGAAGATGACTCTTCAAGTGATAAAGTGTAAGGCCTTTAACTCCCATGGTCCTCATGATGCTCTTTGGTGTTGCTTCTGCAGTTCATACTAGAAAATAAGCCCCGGAAGGAACAAAGTCACTAATGAACCCAGAAGATTTAACTATAAAACAGAATGAAAGTAAGTATACCATAACAAAATCTCTGATAGGATTAGGAAGTCGATACTAAAGGTGGACCCCAACGTAACATAAAATGATAAAGTACATTCTAAATTTGAACCATAGATTGGAAGATTGCAATAGCTCAAATGCACTGGAGCATCATAGTAATGCCTATAGAACATTTGAACCATAGGCATGTGGATCCAGATGTTCTCTTTCAATGATCATGTGACAGCTAGTTTGGCTGTCAATACTTAAAAGAACCACATTTGGTTTTGATCAGTCCCTTTGACCAATTACATGAAACCACCAGGAAAAGAAATACATGAACACATGTACATGTATAAGACAGCTTATGTATCAGAATCATATAGTTCTCTACACAAGGAACCAGCTTGTTTATGAACTAGTATTCTAGGATTTCCCTAACAAATGTTGACCCCATCATTTTTTTTTTAAAATTTTTACTTTTGAAATGATACACACTATGTTACCCAAGGACAGCAAGGATCAGCAAATCCTCCAAATCAAAATTCTCAGGGTATGGATACATGGATTGGTTACAACTTAAAAGATATAATCATGTAAAAATGTTCCCTAATTAAAACACAATTTGGGTTTCTAGACCAACTGGTATGATTCTACACAGCTTATGGGCTAGTGTTCAAAATCCTAATAGACTGGAGTTCAAATCACAGGGAAGGGGACCCATCATCCTTACTCTTATCCGCGTATACTTGCATCTAACTCGAATACCCCAATTTTTGAAGGGTGTGGGTATAATAGATTTGTAACCCTTACCTTTTGAGGGGGGAAAAAATGATTTGCGACCCTTGTTAATTCACATATAAAGAACTTCAGGTCTTAATTTCAATATTTACGAGTATGGTAGGGAAATCTTCTGCAGCAGTAGAAAGCTTGATGACATCATTGGCATTAATGTCATCATCAGCATGTAAGCCTTTTTCCAACTAATTGGGGTCAGCTACATGAATCCCGTTCCGCCATTCCACTCTATCAAGGGCCATAACTTCAGTTAGACCATAGGTCGTCACGTCTTTTCTTACTACCTCCACTCATGTCCTTTTTGGTCCTCCCCCTTGCCCTTTTAGAGCCTTCAACTTGCACCAACTAACTCCTAATTTACACAGTTCTTGGTCTCCCTTGCACATGACTAAACCATCTAAGGCTATTTCCCTCATCTTATTGCGTATTGGTGCTACTCCTAATTTCCCTCAACTGCATTCATTTCTAATCCTATCAACGGCATTAACTTGGTGTCGCCAAAGGCGCAATGCAAGCAAAGGGGGTTCACATTCGATGTATGCTTAATTGGTGTGCCGACGAATTAAAGTCAGAGCATGCACACTAAGCATGAAGTTAACAATTGAAATGTCAAAGAATATTTCATGACAATGATGTCTCACAAACTCTGGCTCTTCCAAGATTCAACCATGTGTTCCACATCTCTGGATTATTCTGTTTATTATTCAAAATATTTATCTTAACACTTTAGCTTAGCCTGGTGTGATGTGTTGACCAGTCCCTGGCCCTGCAAGATAGGAGGCTCGATGTCAAGTAATCATTGAACCCTTGGCAATGTTAATGAGAAAAGCCAGCCCCAAATAGCAGGGATAAGGCTATGGTGAGGATGATGAAAACAATGGCAACGGTGACAATGATTTTAAACTTTTACCCAATCACCTTCTAATAGTTATTAGTGACATTATAGTAACTATTACAAATAAATGACAATTTTGTTATTGAGAAAAAAAAGGGTAACAGAGAGGAAAGAGATTATTAAGAACGAGAAAAGAAAACAAAACAAAATAAACTAGCTTCTAACAGCTCCCGATTTAGCTATGTTATCAGATACATAGCTAGCCTCCCTTGGAATGAGGCTGAAGATGGTGCCTAGATAGGTAAAAGGTTGCAGACTTTGTCAATTATAAAGACTAAACACTATTGGAACTGTTGGCCCTAGGAATGACAAAGCTAAGTCACATTTTAAGTTTAACCACTTTCTCCCACTATACAAACCCTTAAGCAATTGAAGCCCCTCGAGGAGAATTATAGCTTTCAACTCATTTCAATCTTTCATACCGATGGCTCGAAAATGACATGTTTATTGCTGTGGAGTCACCACTAACTGCCGATCCCACATTACCAGAGGCTCCCATCAAATTTTAACTTGAGCACCCCAGCACAGGCCTCCATTCTGCCGCTTCTTCTCTCTCCCTTCCATTTGTCTTCCAATCTTGAGTAAAGTCATTAAAAAGCCCCAAAAATCTCGTGCCCAATGGATTGATGTTACTTTAATTTTCCCAATGAGCTAAAGAAGAGAAACCACTTTGCCTTTGAAGATCCTCGAATTTCCATTTAACCAAACTCCAAAGAATCGTGTATGGAATGATGTCATTGGCACTAAAACCAAACTGGCCTATTGACTAAGCATTAAAAATTTCCACCGGCTCAGTGGAAGCAACCACTGAAGAACTCCAAGCACTAGACACGAATTTGCTATGGATGAAGAAGTGGTCAACTGTTTCTTCATGATTGCAGTAAATATAGCAAAAGCTAGCTAAATGATGGTTTTGGTTCTTTAGGTAGTCACATAAGGATTTTATCTGCCCCCACCAACCAACAAAATGGCAAAGTTATATGAGGGGCAGAGTACCCAAACCTTAGAAATTGGACTCTTTTCACTCCCTAACAAGGTGCGTGCTTAAAAGACTTCATTGGAAATAAAATTGGGTTCCCACATCAACACCATACTACAACAAATAATTTAACGCTATCAATTCGTTTAACAAACTTTAATGTTTTCATATTTGACCAATGGTCATTTTTATCCATCAGTGTGATGGATGCTGTCCGAATTTTCAAGGAGTAACTTTTTTCAGTAAATGAAAATTGTTGGTTTTCTCTGGAAACTAAAGGAAATCCAGATTAGTAGTGCTTAGATTTTAAATTTTATCCATCCCAACTGTTGGTGGCTGTTAAACTCAAGAGACTACATCTTGGAAGACAATGCAGGGGAAGAAAAACAGAGAAAGTGGAGAATATTTTCTTCATTTCTCTCTCCCTCTACTAGCTCTAATTTATAGACCACAAAGGACCAAGAGCCCCCTCCCTCATGCTTCAAGGTCCAACCACTCCTTGCTAATATTTTGATTCCAGCAAACCTCCTCTGTGCAGGAACTAGTACTTAGCGCCCCCTACCATTAACAATACATGCATTAATTTTGCTATTTTTTTTTCCCAATGTACCTTCCTTCTTTCTATCTTGTCTTCATTCCCAACATGTCCCACACAAACTCTACACATGGCATGCACATGTGCAATCATCCCTCAATTGGTATCCATCACGAAATTACCTATTGGGTCCATCCACTCATTAGTTGGGTTTGCAGGCAAGTGCACAGGAGAAATTCTAACCACTCCACTGGCGTGAGTGCACTTGCTAGCATAGTCATAATTGCATGTACCAACATGCAAGATCCAAGCCAATCATCAGGTGGACCATGCCACATCGATCGCATGGGCCCAAGGTTGGCTGATCTTCTAATCTAGTGGCTAAGACGTATAAATAAGGAACAAACAGTTACAAGAAATTGGCTAACAGACCACATTCAGTTTACTGGACAAGGTTTGATTTTTCTTTATGGGTATTCAATATCAACGATCAAGCCACATATAAACAGTTTGGATCATTAACATATGATCCCTGATCCTATGGCTACATGCAAAAAATAGTAATGCGTGAGGATCTATCATCCATCACAATGATCCTGTAGAGTCAGTTGCCTAGGAAGATTTCTATTATAGTTTACCACTATTTTAAGAACGGCCTTGAGTCATCTTACTCGCATGTATCAGTCTTGTATGGCTATTGAAAAGCATCCAAATCGTGGGGCATACTATGAATGAAGCATCTCTAAAATGACACTAATCAAGAAACCTTAACCACATGGCTACCGATGGATGGTTAAAGTAAAATGGTGACCGGTCCATACAACAAGGGCAGAATCATATAGTTATCCTCATATTATTAGTGTAATTTTGGGTCATGCTCCATCCAAATTTTGGTCAGTGATTCGGACCTGTCTGAAATGTGGTAAGAGTATGCCTTATGCATGGTCAAAGACTCGCTCCAATTTAAAATTTGTGGTGAACTATCATAGAAGTCCAAACCATGAATAGGGGCAATGTTTCAAATATCGATGATATCGGCCGGATATATCCCATGATATATCTTGTAACCCACTTAAGTGATACGAAATGCACAGGTAGTGCTGATATATCCCACATGTTCGATCCAGTGAGAAGTTTCAAATTTTGATTCCTTATTTCGTTGAAATTATTTTAAATTAGTGTAAATGGTTATGAATCCATTGGTTCTTCATGTTTTGTATAAAAAATCATGGAGTTGGTGCTTTGATATCGATATCCATTGGTTCTTCATGTTCTCCATGTTTTTTTTTTTCAAAATTTTACTTCTACTAGCTGTCAATTGAGACTAATTTCGAAGTATTTTGGAGTATTTGATGAAATGATCATCACATACACACTAATTTCAAAATACACGTAGTCGGATTTGGGAAAATTTGGAGAAATTGGGAAATTTCCTCAATTTCTACTAAATTGCTTGCAATGTTGCATTCCAAACATGAAATCAAGCACGCATGAGGACTGATATAATTATTTGTTAAGTCCTTGTCAATTTTCAGAAAATAAAAATCATTTTTAATTAAAAATTAATAAAAATATTAAATATAATTTTTTTAAAAAAATTTCCCTTCAACCATCTGTCAATTGAGACTAATTTTGAAGTATTCAAGAGTGTTTGATGTAATAATCATCACATACACTCCAAATGTTATGCATTCAATTTGAATATAGTTACATTAGTTTAGTTAGACAGTACATAGCTTAGGACCCTATACAAAGGAAACCTATCATGTGTACTTATTTTTTGAGATTTTATGATTTAAAAGTGTGTATTAAGGTCTTTTTTAACAATCCCTGAAGTTTCATTGAAAAAATCAACTATTTTCCTAATGTTTCCCCATGCTTCCCAAAAAGTGCGATGAATTACCCGATACAAACGATATATCCTGTGCAATAACCGATACATATTTGTATCCCAAGGATGTGATACTTAACACAAATCCGATATTTCGAACACTGAATAGGGGTATAATTGGAAACATTGTACAATTCTAATGTCCCTCCACCATTTGCAACAATCCAGGGAGCATTTAATGAGTTACTTTTAAAGTGGGGACTGAGTTGGAACAAAAACACAAGAATGTGGGTTAATCCAAGAAGCACGAGGGAGGGGATTTTTGGTCCTTATCCTTAATGCAAATCAAATCCAAAAGATACATCATTATCTCTAAAAAAAATATGGTGCACCAAAGGACAACTGAATGCATGTGTATTCTACTCTCACACTCATATACACTACAATGCACATCCACTGGAGACTCTGTACTCTAACACCCTCCCTCAAGCACATCTATTATACATAATACATGCCAAGCTTTCTGATAATTCCAGTGACTATGGGAGAAGCTAACAATACTTCCAATGACTGTGGTGGCTGGGATTTGAATCATAGGCACTTCCGATGGCTGGGATGTGAGTCATGGACATTTTTGGTGGCTACCAAAGGACTTACCACTCTACTAATGGCTGCTCTATTATGCAGTAACACTACCGTGGCTAGAGGACATTCTAACAACACTTCTGGTGGTTGTAGAATGTTTTGACAACACTTCTAGTAGCTGTAGAATGTTTTGGCAGCAGTTCCGATGACTGGATGACGATCCAGCAGCATTTCCAATCAGTGTTCCAGATATCGGCATAGTATCAATATTGTCACCAATATTATCGGTACGTCAGCCGGATGATACCAAAACCAACTGTAAATTGCATCTTTTCTGGGTATCAGTTATATATCACCAACATATCAAATACCATATTGTATCGCTACAGTGTCGCTCCAATCTCTTTATAAACCATCCCCTTTATAAAATATTATTAACAATATAATTGCAATACCACTCAATACGTAAAAAAGAAAAGGAAAAAAAAAAAAGGATTGCTGACATTTTTTTTTTTTTTTGATCTTGTGGGGTGGGGGTATTTTGACCATTCCTCTTCAAGCATTGTGAATCAAATTTGTCATTTGGGGAAGAAATTGAGGATTGAAAGGTCCGTGGGCAAAATGTTTTAAATATCGTTATCACGTATATATTGCAACCTTGGGATACGGATACATATCGGTTATCGCATGGGATATATTGGTCGTATCATGTAATGCATCGAGACTGTTAGTAATGCAGGGGCATTTTCACACTGGGCTCGAGTGGGATCGCCTGTGGGATGCAGGTGTGATTTGGGGCCCACGAGGGAGGTCTCGTGTTCGAGACTCCTTACCAGGGGTGATTAATGTGCATTTCACACCAGGCTCGAGTGGGGTAGCTCGTGGGATGCGGGGACACACTCGGGGTGGGCGGCCCATGTGATTTGGAGCCCATGAAGGGGGTTTGGCCGAGGTCCTAACCCATGAGATGTGGGGCCTGGGTTATGAGATAAAGGGATTAATTCGCTATACTCTAACAGTTCAAGCTTTTAGAGCAAGTGGTTAATTGTCCTGCATCAGTTGGTAAATATGGGAATATTGGGAAATTGGTCGAATTTTTCAATGAAACTTCAGAGATTGTTGAAAAAGACATCAATACACACTTAGACATCAAAAAATTACAAAAGAAAAGTGTACATAATAGGGGTTTCCATTGTATAGGGTCCTAATACGTGTTGTCTAACTGAACTGACGCAACTATATTCAAAGTCTATTCATATAATTTATAAACGTAAGAAGACATGTATGGAAACCCAAGCAATACATTCAACAACAAAAGAAGAATCACTATATCAGGTTAACGTACATGTTTGATTCTATGTTTGGATACAAAGATTACAATTGATTTGTGAGAAATTAAGAAATTTCGATTTTCCACAACTTTGTCTCATCTCCCCTAAATCTCAAAATTGAAGCTCCAAATCCATGATTTTTTCATGGAAAACATGAAGCATCATAGATTTGTAATCATTTGACACTGATTTAACGTGATTTACAACAAAACAATGGATCAAAAATCGAAAATAATCACCGGATCAAATTGGTGGGATATATTGGCACTATCTGTGCGTTTTGTATCGCACAGGTGGGATACAAGATATATTTCAATGCTTCATGATAGGAGTACAAAACGAGCTCCGGTTGAATAAAATAATGTCACCAATGCCGTAGGGCCTAGACGATGGCATAAAACTCGATACCATAGGCGAAATACCGAGTCCTAGCTCCATTGAGCTTCTCACTGAAATATGCAATAGGCCTTCTAATGCAGGACATGAAATTCAAGTATGATGTGCAAGATTTCAGGCTTAAGATCACACTAGTTCAGAAACAATTATACAAAATTTCACATCTCACACAAAAGTTCAAACACTCAATCAAGGGGAATCTTATACGAGTCCAAGCCTACACATGCTAGGGCCGGATCAATCAAAATTATAAACCAAACAAGAATCAAATGAGGGTAAATTCATCCACACATGCACATAAATAATTCCCCCAATCCTAAGGGATTCAGAAATTTCAATTCGGAGAACCCTAAAGTTGAAGAAAGGTCATAAAATTAGGGATTTGAGTAATTTAGGGTTAGGTTTAGGGATTTTGAGTGAAAGAGAGGAAAGAAACAAACCAGAGAAGTACCGCACGTGTGGACAGCAGCAATGGCCCAGACGCACGTGCGTGTGATCCTAGCCGCACCTGTGTGGGGCTCACTATTCTGAAAAAGGCCACCTTGGCCCTGGTTGGACAGGGATGGACTCTAAAACCCTCAAATCTCACTATTCTGAAAAAGGCCACCTTGGCCCTGGTTGGACAGGGATGGACTCTAAAACCCTCAAATCTCAGCTCGATCCGATGCACTATTTGTGCGTGGTGCTCCGCCAAAGTTTCAGCCCTCCTGCAGGGCCAGATTCTGAAAATCTGTTGTAGAGAGAAAAACGGCTGCAATAGAGGATGAATTTGAAGCGTAAATGATTGTAGGAGGAGAAATATGGATGAAAGAAGGTGGGGGCGAATCGGGATAGGCTTCGCACCACGGTAGTCAACCCTTCGAGGAATGGAGGGTTTCGCACCCAATTAAATCTCCACAACTCAAAATTTTAAAGGAGTAGAAAAAGGCAGCAATTTTATTAATCTTCATTGAATTCAAAAGACTACAAGGGGTGCCTATTTATAATAAAACCCTATACCCCAAAACTCGCGCCATGTGCGCAACCTCTTACTTTGGCGACGAAGTAATAAAAAATAACAACTAATCAAAACAATCTAAACCGTCCATGATACTCCTAATAACAATAACAAGCAAAACCCAAAGTACTAGATTAATTAGAATAGTGGGCCACGATCATGAGAACCCATGGTCCACTCTAACGAACTAAAACGCAGCCCTCTAACTAGGAGGCCCTCCCCGGACGTCGTCATCGATCCAGATCGATGGTGGGGCCCTCCTTGCGTGCGTGCATGGGTGGCGTGCGTGTGCACATGATGTCCCCATCAACTCTCTTCGGCTGCGAAGATTTCACCACTGGCGAAATAAAACTCTTGAACCGCTCCAAGATGTCAGGATCAAGTCTTCGAAACTCCTCCTCAGTGAGCCACGTACTGTCTGAGGCTAGGCGTGACTTCCACTTAACCAGGTATTTCTGAAACCCACCGTCCGGCGTTGATACTATCTGATGGTCCAGAATATCCTCTACCTCCACTCTGGGTGCGGGAGGGGTAGGTATGAGAGGTAGAGACTGAGAAAATAGGTCGGGAAAGGTAGGTATGAGAGGTAGAGGCTGGGACGATGGGTTGAAAAGGGTGGGTATGGGAAGTAGAGGCTGGGAAGATGGGTCGGGAAAGGGCCATAGATTAAAGGAAAAGTCTGGGAAATTAGGATGGTTAGGCGAAAGGCTGGACAATGCATTAGTGGCCCCTTGAAATGCAATTAGATCCTCCACATTGAATGTGGAACTAATTCCCATGGAGTGTGGAATATCTACCACAAGCGCATTGAGACCGTTTTGTTTTCTAATTTTAAATGGTCTAACACTACGCGCGTATAATTTACAAATGGCGCCCTGAGGGAGCCGCTCTGGCCTGATGCGGACCATCACAGAGTCTCTTACATTGAATTCCTTGAAACGTTTATATCGGTTTGCAGAAAGTGTGTAATGTTCATTATTAATCATGATCTTCTACCTGATTTCTTAATGTCATGAATGAATGTGATGCAAAAGGGACTCTGCAGACTCTGATGGCCTCTGGGGTAGCGACATGGGGACAAGATCGATAGACTTCTAGGAACAACATTACACCAAAATGTGGCTTTATATGATCCAAACTGAATAGGAATAAAACAACGGCGCCAATTATCCGTATTATTTGTTTGTGTAAAGGCGCGACGCACAACTGCAAGGGCCGCAGACTCTTGCACTCCCACTTCCTCATCACTAGGTGCTTCTACTGGTTCATATTCTTCCTCCTCACCGTCACTTTTTGAGTGCACTACTTCTATTTACCCATCAATAAGGAACACCTTGGTGCCCTCTCTTGTGCCACACTGGTGGGCAAAGTGACCAAACCCTTGACACATAAAACACCTAGTTGCTCCACTCTTACGCGATCTAGACCCGATAACCTCTTTACCCTTATCATCCTTGGGCCTGGACTGAAAACTGCTAGGAGGTTTGTCTTGGTATCCAGTGCTAGGCTTAGCCCCAGAAGGGTTGGCCTTCGTACTAGAATCGTGAAAATCAAACCACCTTCCCACAGGTGTTTTGAGGCATTGCTCAACCTCTAACACTACTTGATACAACTGTTCAATAGTGTATATGTCTTTGGCAAGCAATTCTCTCCTAATGTCAGTACGGAAGCCCATTTTAAATTGAGCAATGGTGAGTACGGGATCCTCATCAACTTCACACCTGGTCAAGTACTCTTCGAACTTCTCAATGTATTCAGCCACACTCATGGAACCTTGTCGACGAGACTGTCATTCCTCAATCAATCGTAAGTGATAAGAGAAAGGGAGGTACTCCTTAAAGTGTTTATTTCATTTCTCCCCAATGAACTATTGGGAGCTCCCTCGCTCTTTCTTTCGCTCTACAATAGCCCAAAACCTCTTTACTTGGCCCACAAGCTTCATCTTGGAGATTCGGACTCGATGAGCATCCGACATATCATACCACTTTAAATAGTGGTCCATATCCGCCAGCCAGTCTAAAAAGACTTTAGGGTCCAAGTTGCCATCAAACGTAGGGGCATCTACTCTAATTTCCTTGAGGAGTTGCGCATCTAAGTCATATTGATCATGATGTCCCTCGCGGGGTAGGTGCACGGGTTTGTCTCCATGACCAATTCCTTGGCCACCTTCATTCCTTGGTCTAATCTCCTAACCACCTGCCTGAGATTGGGCATCTTCACCAATGGTGGGGTTTGCCTTGGCAAAGGTCTCTAGTTGGTAATGCTCACGTTAAACTGCTCAAAGCGTCGGTCCATACATTGTTCCAAGCGCTTACCCAAAAACTCAAATTGTTGGGTCAGCTTGTTCATTGACTCCTGCAATTGCTCCATGTTTAGTGTAGAGTGCAAGCCAAAACCACGACCCGTGCGTGTGGCCATACAACTACTAACTCAATTTAAGGACCTTCTACTATGACTATATGCGCCTAGATAAGACTAAATGCTCCTATAGGACTATATGGAGAAAACGACATAATACTACTCAATTACCAGCAACCTATCTATCCAAAAAATCTGTCAACAAAAAATCCAACAAAGAGATACGCAGATTTTCTAATAGCAGAAAATTCAGCTGCCTATATCATAAATTATGAACCTCTAAACAACTCTATATGATGTTACTTAATGCATAATGAACACAAATAAATTAAACCCTAAACATGCAATGCATTCCCCTACAAGAACCCTAAGCTTTGATACCAAATTTGATGCAGGACATGAAATTCAAGTATGATGTGCAAGATTTCAAGCTTTAGATCACACTAGTTCAGAAACAATTACACAAAATTCCACATCCGACACAAAAATTCAAACACTCAATCAAGGAGAATCTTATGCGGGTCCAGGCCTACACATGCTAGGGCCAGATCAATCAAAATTATATACTAAACAAGAATCAAATGACGCTAAATTCATCCACACATGCACAAAAATAATTCCCTCAATCCAAGGGTTTCAGAAATTTCAATTTGGGGAACCCTAAGGTTGAAAAAAGGGCATAAAATTGGGGATTTGAGTAATTTAGGGTTAGGTTTAGGGATTTTAGGTGAAAGATGAGAGAAAGAGAGGAAAGAGACGAACTAGAGAAGTACTGCACGTGTGGACAGCAGCAATGGCCCAGACGCACGTGCGTGTGATCCCGGCCGCACATGTGTGGGGCTCACTATTTAGAAAAAGGCCACCTTGGCCCTGGTCGGCGAGGAATGGACTCCAAAACCCCCAAATCCCAACTCGATCCAATGCACGGTTTGTGTGTGGTGCCCTGCCAAAGTTTCAACCCTCCTGCAGGGCCAAATTCTAAAAATCTGCTATAGAGAGAAAAACGGTTGCAATAGAGGATGGATTTGAAGTGTAGATAATTGTAGGAGGAGAAATATAGAAAAAAGAAGGTGGGGACGAATCGGGATAGGTGTGGCTTCGCACTATGGTAGTCAGCCCTTCGAGAAATAGAGGGTTTCACACCCAATTGAATCTCCACAACTCGGAAATTTAAAGGAACAGAAAAATGCAGCAATTTTATTAATATTCATTGAATTCAAAAGACTACAAGGGGTGCATATTTATAATCAAACCCTATACCCCAAAACTCGCACCATGTGTGCAACATATTACTTGGTTACGAAGTAATCAAAAATAACAACTAATCAAAGCGATCTAAACTGTCCATGATACTCCTAATAACAATAATAAGCAAAACCCAAAGTACTAGATTAATTAGAATAGTGGGCCACAATCATGAGAACCGGATTCACATGACTATCAGGTCCGCTCCAACGAACCAAAACACAGTCCTCTAACTAGGAGGCCCTCCCTAGATGTCGCCATCGATCCAGATCGATGGTAGGGCCCTCCTTGCATACATGCGTAGGGGGGCGTGCGTGTGCACGTGATGTCCCCATCACCTTCCATCTTGACTTAACACCGCACATATGCCTACATGTGATACATTTGCATGTACTTGAAATAATTTTTCAAAATCCAATAGTGCCAAACTAGAGCTTCCAACCATTTACATCGAAGCTATGAGTCGCTTCCTTTGTCCAAACGAACAGACTCTACTTAATACAACTCGTTATTGGTGCCATGATGGTGCTGAAATTTCTTATGAATCAACAATAGAAAGATGCCAACCCATGGAAACTCCACACTTCCTGCATGTTAGGAGGGGTAGGCCATTCTTGGACAGCCATCAGCTTCTCATTAGTAACTGTAATTCCAACCGCTGACACCATACAACCCAAGAATATCACCCTATCGCTCACAAAACTACACTTCTTGGTATTGGTGTACATTTGCTCACCCCTCTGGGTTGTACACCGATATATCATCAAAACAAACCACAACAAATTTGCCAATGTATGGTCCAAGCATATGTTTCATCACCCACATGAAAGTGCTTGGTACGTTTGACAAACCAAATGGCATGAGAAGCCATTCATAAAGCCCTTTGGACATCTTAAACATTGTTTTTCATTCATCACCCAAGCGGATTCTAATTTGGTGGTAACCAATTTTCATATCTGTCTTAGAGAACACCTTTGCGCCAATCATAATATCAAGCATGTCATCTAACCGTGGAATCGGGAATCTGTATTCTATTGTAATCTTCTTGATGGCCCTACTATCCATGCACATTCTTCATGATCTATCCTTCTTAGGTGTTAAGAGGGTCGGAACGGCATAGGGACTCATGCTCTCCCTTATATAACCGTGATCCAATAACTCCCTAACTTGTTGATTGAGCTCCTCATGCTCTTTTGGGCTCATTCGGTAGGCTGGTCTATTTGGCAAACTAGCCCCTGGGACAAGATCAATATGGTGTTGTATGTCCCGCATAGATGGCAATCCAATTGGCAAGTCATCGGTAAAAACATATGCAAATTCCTTCATTATAGGCTTCATTATATC
This sequence comes from Magnolia kwangsiensis, assembly GCA_037074715.1. Lineage (NCBI taxonomy): Eukaryota > Viridiplantae > Streptophyta > Magnoliopsida > Magnoliales > Magnoliaceae > Magnolia > Magnolia kwangsiensis. The sequence continues at coordinate 151,796,556 of CM073573.1, read as the reverse complement.
CGGCACTTCTATACCACACATAGTATCTTTCCCAACCACGGCAAAAACTATCCCACTCTCTTCTATCTCTGGCTCTATACTATAAACTGTGTCATGGAGAGGAAATTCACATCCCCTAATAAGTTGGGTTTCGCAGATTCCTTCTCTCTAGTGGGACCCAATACAACTTTTAGATTATCCTTCCAAAAAGTGAAACTCCAGCCATGATGTACAGCACTCCGATCAAATTGCCATGGTCTACCCAACAAAATGTGGCATGTGTCCATCAGGACGACGTCGCACCACACGTTGTCACGGTACTTTCCGCCAATAGAAAATGAAATACGTACACGGGCTAAAACTATTACCTCATTACCTTTCTTAAAACAAGGTAATTTTAAGCTTCTCTGTAGGAATTTTAAACTTTTCGATCACCTCCTGGGCCACAACATTCTCACAACTTCCTCCATCAATGATCATGTAGCAACAATGTCCATTAACCATGCACCAAGTATAAAAGATACTTGTGTGTAGCCAGTCCTCATTCTTTGGAGCCTTAAGTGCTAACAGACTCTTCCAGACTATAAGTGACTGGCTTGAATCGACATAAATAATGTCGTTTGCATCTTCCACTCCCACTTCCTCATCCTAAAGAGGATCATACAAGGCATCACCATCAGCCACCATGTCACTAGCGTCGCCCAAGTGGGAAGTTCTTACAATATGCAGCCCCTTTTTCTACATTCAGATGAAATGTCCCATGCCTTCGCATTTAAAGCAATGGATAACAACCTTGCGTTTCCCTTTATCGTTGATCTCGGTGCCACGTCATCCTCCTGGAGTTGTGAGATTGATCTCATGTTGAGCTCGTTTGACCTTAGTGCATTGCTCCACACTTCTGGTACCATCCGGTAATTCGATGACCCAGCCGTTCCAAAAGCCCTTTTGGAACTTTTCCATGGCCAATGCACGTTGGTAAGCCTCTGTAACTGTCCGCAATGGATGGAAAGCCAAAGCCTCCTAAATCGTCGGCTTTAACCCATGAAAAAAACACACAACCAGTTGCTTCTCATCTTCTCTCACATCATTCCTTGCAACCAAGTAGTGAAATTTTTCCATGTAATCATCACCACTCCGATCTCCTTGACATAAGGATTGAAGTCGATGATATAAGGCTTGCACATAATTTGGCAGAAGAAAATACCCCTTCATATGACTCTCCATCTTGTCCCATGAAGTGATCGAATCTTTGTCCATCTGAAGTCTTGATTTTTGAAGTCGTTCCTACCATGCAGATGCATGGCCTTTCAGCTTAATGGCGACCAACTTCACACGTTTATGATCAGCCAACTCTTTGTATTAAAAAATCTTCCCCACTACATTCAACCAATCCAAAAACCCTTTCCCCCCTTTCATACTACCATTATACTCTGAGATGTCTGATTTAACATTTAATTCTCTTCCTCGCTCCTCTCAGATGTACCTCCTCTCTACAATTTGAGGTCCTTTAACTAGCCATCTATCATAAAACTCATTATAAAAGTCTTCTCCCCTGATTCATCATTAAAATCATCATGATGAACTGACAATTCCATGCATTCAAGGCGTTGTGTCAAGATCTTCACCTCTCAACTCTTGTATTTCCACATCACAGGGGTCGGCAGATTGGGATTGGCTTCTGCTTTTTTTTTTTTGAAGACACAGGGTGTCCCCACCTCCTTTTGAAGTGAGACTAATCCATGCAGATACACGCAATCACCCACAACCACGTGTATCGGGTAAAGCCAAGGAGGGGAATCAAACCCTCACTTGTAGGGAGCAAACCTACGGTGAAGACCATTCGCCCAAACTTGGCTTCTGCTTCATCACGTCTACCTCTACCTCTTGCTCTGCGAGGAGGCATAGTGATGAAAGAATCAATCTGAACCTTGTTGGATCAAGATCAGGACGCTCTGATACCAAACTGACACAGTCAGTACTCCCAAATGCAAAATATAACAAGAAAGAAAAGTTAACACAAGCAAGATACGTAAAATACCACCTTACCAATATTGATTTCATGTCCCAATAGGCTCTACCAACAAGGTTTACACCAAGAAAACCAAGCTGAGAACTTTTTTTTACTAATATGCAAGAATTACCAAGGCTTGTTTTTTCTCTTTTACAAGAGTTACATACTTATAAATAAAACAGTATGAATCTAGACACTTCATTCTAGATACAATGAACCTAGACACAATATAGATACAATGAATCTAGAAACTTGATTATAAATACAACAAACTTAGACACAATCTAAACACAATGAAACTAAACACAATCTAGAGACAACGAATCTAGACACAATCTAGATACAACAAATCTAGAAACTTTATACTAAAATATCTTTTTTGAATAATGATCCAATCATGGGTATGTTTGTGGGTCCCCCACTTAGATCATCCAATCTAGCCGTCCAATCTCAGATCAGACTCTTTCGAGCCTTTTTGCTATTTTTAAGATGATCCAAGAACTCCACTAATGCCATTATTCGATCTGTCTCGTCATCAAAATGTTTTTTCATTTGAAAATTTACTTAGAATGAGAGTAATAGAGTGTGAGAGAGAGTAAAAGAGTACGAGTTAAGAGACTGACAAGCAAGAGTATTAGAGAGAGAGACTTGTGAAAGTAAGGGGGGGTGGGAGTGCCTATTTATAGGTAAAAAGTGGGAGAAAATGAAACCAAAAAAGGAAAACAAGCCCCAATGGTCAAAAGTCTAACCATTGGGAGGTTATACCATTGCATATTGTGTACATGATGGCATGACAGCATAACAATGGCTTGTGCAATAGCATATCTCTCTGTGCGATCGCATAAGTCGCAACGACACAATAACTACATATGCCGCCATGACATATGTGGTCCATTGGTCCAAAATAGCATATGTGATGGCATAATCACTTTTTTTTAGACAGAGAGATAACTAAAGTTTATTAAAAAAAGCTGCACAAGGCGGAAAGAATACAACAAAGCTAAAATAAAAACCAAGAGGATAAATCAGCATCAAACACTAATTTTACAAAAGGAACCCATTCAGAGATGGTTATTTTGAGAAGACAAATGGCCTTCCTGACTGAAGTTTTCATGTTATGAAAGCATCGACCATTTTGAATCTTCCAATAAACCAAAGGATTCCCATCGCAACAAGTCTCTAGATTGCCTTTCCGAATTTACCCGTTGCACTCTCGTGACAAGCCCAAAGAATCAATTGACTTCGGCATCACCCAAGACATGGTGAATAATTTGGGAAAGTGGTCCCAAATCGAGTGAGCAAAGGGGTAATGGATAAACAGATGATCGATTGATTCCGCATCCCTCATGCACATCAAACAAATATTAGGCAAAACCAAGGATCTTCTTTGGAGGTTATCGATTGTTAGAACTCTCTTCCTGCCCACAAGCCACACAAAAGCAATGATTGGGGGGGGGGGGGGGGGGGGGGGGGGGGGGGGGGGGGGGGGGGGGGGGGGGGGGGGGCGCGATGATGAAAAGGAAATGAGGAGGGCGATTGTGGCTTGAAAATGAGTCTGTAAAACGATCTCACTAAAAAGATACTGGAACTATGAATTTTCCAGATTATCAAATCTTCCTAAAGAGGGGAAGGCATGGAAAGCTTGACATAATCAAGCAAGCTGATAAATTCATCAAGTTTCTCATCCAAAAGGTTCCACCTGCATGGAAGAGACCAAACCAAAGAGCCACTAGAGATGGAGTAGCACCCGTCCACCATAATAAGCCTATCTGGAGCCAAATTAGCCAATCTCGGGAAAATCTCCTACAACGGCCTGTCACCGCACCTAGTGTCGATCCAGAAGTGAATTCGGTTCCCCCTACCAATAGAGAAAGAGGTTCCTTCATGAAAATAAGACTGTTCCCACCATTGCTTTCCAAATGTTTGAAGCATGATAAAGAGGGGAAGGTTTTGTGCTCAAATCCCCTGGTTGAGTGTCATATTTAGCAGCAAGGAGATCTCTCCACAATTTTCCAGCTTTAGAACCAAATCTCTAATGCCATTTCCCAAGAAAAGTGGCGTTCATGAGGCCCAAGTCTTTCAAACCAACTCCTCCTTTGAGAGGCTTACACACATCCTCCACTTAAGCAAGTTGAATTTTTTTCCTTCTCTTCTACCCCTTTCCACCAAAATAAATAAATAAATTTTCTTCTCTCATTTTATCTAGAAGATCCAATAGAGATTTCGAGCACCTAAATAAAGACAAAATAAATAGGCATGTTTTAGAAAGATCAACCTAGCTCCAATAGAGAGGTATTGCCATTTCCAAGTTGACATTGTCCCACAAGTGCTTTGCCAGTTTTCCGATACAAAGAGGTAACTTGAGATAAGAGGGAAAGGAACCTTGTTTATAGCCAAAGTTGTTTGCTAGTTGTGAGAGGACCTCTTGCAATATATGGATAACTAGCATTTCTCTTTTAGAAACAGTCACATTTAGACCTGAAACTGCTTCGAAACAAAAAATAATAATAAAAAATAAATAAATAATTTTAAAAAAACAAAAAAAAAATGATTTTTTTAGATTGGCAATGGACGTTGCATCCGCATCGCAAAAAAGGATCGTATCATCCGCATATTGGAGATGAGTAACTTAAGCCCCTGCCTCCGCCACTTTAAATCCACGAATTAGATCATTATCTTCAGCTTTATGAAGCATCACGCTGAAAGTTTCCCCATGACCATAACAAGATATGAGGATAAGGGATCAGTTTGCCTAATACTGTGGGAGGCCTTTAAGTAGCCAAACAACAATTCATTGAAAAGGATTGAGAACGAAGGATATTGGATATAGGCCTTGATCCAACCGCTCCATCTTGGGCCACAACCAAGCCTCTAAAGCATATAGTCCAAAAATTTCCAGGATTGAGAATGAAGGGGATTGGATGGCATAATCACTTATGCGATCGCATATGACAACACTAGTCTTAATACACACAAATCAAGGGATACACCCCAATATACAAGAGCATTCTCATCAGTATTCCATAAGAAAAATACAAGCCAAACAACTAAACAACAAATGTTGTATTAAGAAACTTTGGCTTTGCCTCGCCACAAATACAAATGTGACAATTAGGAGGGAATAAATTCTCCTAGAATTCACAAGCCAACCTCCAGCTAGGAATTCAAATTGATCTTCTTTTGGAATTGATTCCAACTAGAAATCACTTACAAGCTATTCCAGGGCCCCAAGTAGGAATTTACCGTACCTAAGGATTCCATTTCCAAATGTGCACTTTTTCAAGATGCCAAATGAACCCCTTTTGAGATTTTCCACAATATTTTGGCATCATTGCCAATTTGCCGTCTTCACCCACATAATAGTCTAGAGAAATGGAGCTCACTTCAGACTCTTAAACCTTAGGTTTCAATGGAAAATCGTGTTCCATGCTAATCTAACCCTAGAAAATCATAACATTCATTAACTAACAAACACCTTGTAGGCACCACTCGCAGCAACCTTGCATCTGTAGAAGCACCCACGTCACCATTTTTCTTTCTCATCGCCTTTAACTGAATGGCTAAGATAACAGTCTCGATGCTAATGGTTGTTCTACCAGTGCACAAAGAGTCCTTGAATGACTCATACAAAGCTGGAGAGAGAATTAGTAGTTACATGCCTAATCCTCATCTTTCATCATCTCTTTCACATCCAACAATTTGCAAATCAACCAATTAAAGTTACTAATGTGGGCATCAATGTCAGCCCCCTCTGCCATCTTCAGATTGAACAACTGTAGCTTCAAGTACAAAAGATTCTCAAGAGATTTATTCACATAAATATTCTCTAATTTCGCACATGTACTTGCTGCGGTTTTCTCTCTCGTGACATTATAGAGGACCTCATCCGTTAAGTACAATTGGATAGAGGTTCTAGCTTTCTTATCCATCTTGTTCCATACTTCTTCTATCATAGATTCCGGTCACTTTTTAAGGAGAGCTCTGTCTAATCCTTGTTGAACTAGGATACCGTTTGTCTTAACTTTCCATAGTTCAAAATTGATTTTACCGGAGTATTTTTCTACATTGAACTTCGGGTTAGATGTCATTAATACCTTGCTTTCAAATTCAATCTGCTTCCCAACGTTAGCTCTGATACCAATTGTTGGGGAACCACAGAAACACCTAAAGATGAATCAAGCAAAGTAATCGCAATCGCACAACCAAGTCCAAACAAGAACAATTTGAATTTCACATGGAAAAACCCTTCCAGGAAAAACCCAAGGCACAAAGCGACGAGTAATGCACTATGAAAGTAGAACTTACAAGAGATGGAGTCTTACCGATTCAAACAAGCCTCGAATCTACTTCACAAGCCCTAGCCATGCCCTTGAACCCTTAGAAACGAATTAGAAAGCCTTAAAACACTTTCTCCTCTCAAATCCCGATTATACCCGATATATAAAGTATCATAACTGGAATAGGAAACAAATTACGCACTTACGCAATTATGTGCGCATCTTCAATGGGACCTTCGATGGCATCGACAACCCATCGAGGATATGTCGATGGCATCGAACTCCTTCGATGCCATCAAGTAGCAATACCTAAAACGTTCCAGCAACCAACATGAAAAATTTTGGATTTTCTCGATGGCGTCGAGTGTTCTATCGATGGCATTGACAAACCCTGTTGCCGATAGATTTAAGACATCAAGTCATCAACAACAATTCTTGTGTTTGGCTTAGTAGTGGTAAGACAATAATGATGACAAATTACTTTACATTACCAAGGAAATGTGCAAAACAAACAGGCCCTTAGGTTACTTTTACGAATGATAAAAAAGCAATGCCATTTTCCTTTAAAAAACAAAGAAGACTATTATGCCCCTATTTAAGAAAAGTGCAACTTAAGAGAGAAGTTATTGGAGTTGGTTGGCATCAGACTCCTTGCCCTCCAGCAACTAGAGCCATGAATTGTGTCTGGCTCACGACGTTTCATACTCTTGTGGTTTGCATCCACCCCACTGAACCAAATGTCAGATGCTCGTTCGTCGTGCCAATCTATTGGCACTTGTTTTATGCAACACATGCAACAACCAAGCTTTGTGGGACCCACTATTGTATATGTGGCATCCACTCAAGAGATAACGCTTATGTTCGCCATGCATGCAATAGATCAGCTTGATACAAACTCATATAAGCCACACCAATATTGTGCCCAAAACATCTAAGTTTATGTAGTGAGGCCCGCCTGAGTTATGGATCAATATGTGTAACACCCCGGATTTTTGTCAACCTAGAGTTAGGCGTCCTTAGGCAATGAGTCAACCATAACACTCTCAAAGCTCAATCCCAAAGCCAAAGAAATCACTTTTCAACCCATTTCCTTCAAACTCTCACCTTTCACCACCTCATTCTTCAAACTTCTCCAAGTACTTTCATATTAGACACGAATCCTTAAGTTTAAATAGTGAAGAACTATACTTAAACTAAAACTCACTATAAACGGTCACCGAGATTGAGTCCGTGCACACTCCTGATCACACCCAACAACCCCAAATCACTTCTAGACCATCAATTGAAGGGTTTAGGCCATGTTTCATTCCATTCCAAACCTAGAAATGAATGTCCTTAGGTGGTAGGTCAACCCCAACATCTTACACTCAATCTCAAAGCCTAAAGCCTCTTTTTATCCAATTCCTTTGAAATCTCACCCTCCGCCACTTTATTCTTCATTTGTTTTCTAAACACATTCATAATACACACCAATCCTAGGGTATTAATGATGAAAAACAATACCGAAGCTAAAACTTACTGTGAATGGTAAATAAATGGATAAAATGGGTCTTGAGCCTTAACCTTTTGGAATATAACAAAATAAATAGGTTAGTCAGATAGATTAGCGTCTCTTACCCCAAAATCATATGTTATACGTCGCATAAACTCATTCTGGTTTGCAAATTGGCCCCAAAACGCCTCAAATGGAGTCGGGGGGCCAAACGATCAAGTTCCGGGAGGATCCAGGGTGGGACCCATACTTTTTTGGGGCCTAGGGGACAGGAGAACCTCGCCCAAATGGCGAGGCATTGCCATTTTGACCAATGGTAGGCGAGGCCTCGCCATACAGTGGGCCCCATTCGGGCGGGCCTTTGGGCCGATGGTGTTTGGGGGCTAGGGAAACCCCCTGGTACATGGGCCGTCCGTTAAAACAACCCCAATCTACTACTTCCTTCACAAACCACCCCTCCAAGCCTTCCTTTTCTTGAAAAATCTCTCAAATCTCTCCAAAAGTCCCTCTCCAAACTGTTCCTTTTTTCGTTTCCAAGCACCCTCACTCCACCCTTCAAATCTCATCTCAAACAGAAATCATTAGGGGCTACTTCCTTTAGAAATTAGATGAAATTAACTAGCGCTAAACTGGACGACCTGTGAAATTGTCACCAATCACTTTAAATACGATTTGCTAGAGCCAAAACGTGTAGAATAGTTGACGCTACAATACCCTAAAACCTAAGATCAAACTCTAAACCCGGTTGCTCACGGGAGCATTCGGAAACTTTGTATCGGACCTGGACCGCACATCGGAAGTCCGATTATCCCGAACTTAGACAATCCTGACCGCTTAGTTGGACTTGACGATCACCCCAAAAATCAAGTCCAGATGATGTCCCACGACGATTTTCTTGAGTCTAGAGCGAAGAGTGTGAGCAATATTAGAAATTAAATAAAATTTATGAAATCTGGCACGCGTCACTTGCGCGAAATTTTCTAAGCGTTCTGACCGTTAGAATTCGACCAAATTTCACCCTCGGATCAGGATAGTTGGCCCTTACATGTCCAGGTACTTGTAGCTCTGATCGAGTTTCCGTAACCGTTGAATTAAAACTGATCCGCCACGTGCGATCTGAAAACCCTTTCGAACTGAAAACTTAATGAGATCGGGATCCAACATCCATGAGCTTAAGTCCGACCGCATTCAGTCAAGGAACCTCTAGAAATGCTCTATTGGATTGGAATAGACCCAATTTGGTTATAATATAAGTATACCTTAGCCATAAGTCTATTTCCGTGAGTTTTTAGCTTATAAAAGGGCCTTAAACCCTTAGCTTTCTAACCCATACGAATTTCCCAAATCCTAGAGAGTGAGAGAGAGAAAAGAGAGAGAAAGTGGAGGAGAAGTTGGTGATTCTTCCTGGGATTCTTCCCAGTCTCTCTACATGCCTCATCCACCCTTCCGTATCGTTATTCCGGCGATTTCAGTTTCGTTCTAGGTAAGAAAACTCTAACCCTAACCTGTTTTAAGGCTCCTATGGGTACAAGTAGCTAAATAGCCGACTCACCTTGTGTTGTAGGTTGCCAATCAGTCGTTGACGACGTCGTAAAGTTTCTATTCGATTCATTACGCTCCTACGGCGTAAGGTGCGGATTTTAGACACTTAGATTACCTGTTTTCAAAGCTTTCAATGCCGTTTAATGGTAGATTGCTGATAAGGATGTTGTTTGACATGTAGAACATGCTGTCCATTTTTCAATTCGAATACGTACGAAGAATATGAGATTTAGGGTATTTTGGGTATTTGTAGGAAATATGGTATACGTACGTATTTTGCCAGTATGATTGCCATGAATATTTACCATGTACCTATACTAGTTATACGTGTATGATCTGTTTAGCGAAGAGATTCGCCCTAATGCACATATTGGTCGACATATGCTATGTAGACTAATGTGTGTAGACTAAGTGTTTGTTGAAATGCCTAAATCAATATGATTTACGCCTGCCATATGTTTTGAATGTAAGAACATGATTGTTGTGTATTAGACAACTCCTTGATATAAGGATCTGTCATATTATATGTTGGAATCAGCATACGTCAAGTACGTTGGAGTTGAGTAGTCTAAGTGTTTGTATAAATGTATGTATTAGTAAGTATTGAGTAAATGGTGTTGTACATTAGCGTAGAGACTGGATTCTCAACTACTTTGATGATGCACATGATTTCCTCCATGCTTGTTGTATTTGAATTGATTACCTTGGGCGTGAAATACTCGTGTATGGTTAACTGCTTATGATGTACGTTATAACATGCTGATAATATGCTGGAATTACTTGTATTTCAATTTTGTCTCTCTCATATGATTACTGATTCACATTACATGTGCTTGGGGCTATACTCTAGTCCAGGCAGTCGGTAACAGCTTAGAATTTGTGGTTGGATTCTATTCGCCACGAAGGATGTGTACGGCGAACCCGAGTCGTACTAGAGTCGTCGGCAGTGGTTAGGCCACACGAAGTGCTTGTGCACTTCATGTCGGTCGATTCAATGTGCGCTCGTGCTAGTTGGACTCATCAAGTAACCCGACTGACCATTGTATGTTCACATTGTATTCATCATAACTGCTTGAACCTAGGGTACTAAACTTACCATTGGAAAGTCCCTCTAACCTTGGTACCTCGATCCCCTAAGACTCATGAGCCGGGCATGGTGGTATGGGACACCGTGGTCGAGCTGTCGGCCTACGTTGGGGCCACAAACCTCCTCGTAGTGACCAGTGAGTACCCTACTCTGAGTAGATTATGGTGATATGAGACACTATATTCTTGTTGTCGGCCTACATTGATAAGGTGATGGGGGAGTGGAGCAACGAGTGCGAGCAATAGCCCTGGCAGCCCTTTGTAGTGACCTTGAGTTTATCCTGACACCGCATGGGGGCGACGAGTCCTGATGCAGTCTTAAGGATATAAACTAGGCCTGTATTGATAAGGTGATGGGGGAGCGGTGCAACGAGTGCGTGCAACAGCCCTGGCAGCCCTTGCAGCGACCTAAAACCATATTTCGTATAAGATATGCTAGGACTGACGACCCTAGAATGGATCATTGTTTGGGTATTGATATAAAGGAGGTACCCTAGTTTCCCAATCCTGCTGTATGAAAAGGACTAATAACAACTCGGTAATCATATTCATATCGCACTGCATGTGCCTGGAAGATGTGGAGCACTGAGGGAAGAAAGCATGCCGCGGACGTAAGATGGTGTCGCATGAGGGAGTATGTCGGTGAGGGCATCCATCATGTCATTTCATTCTTGCATTAATCATAGTGTTTAGGAATGTTTGATTGCTTGCCTTACCATTATCGCGTGATTGATTTGATAACATGTTAACCTTTGCTCTATGATTTCACTGAGTTAGCTACTCACTTCCACGTTACGGGACGGTGTTGTGCACATCAACCAGTCCCTATTTTAGTTTTAGGTGATGGCGCTGCTTGTGAAGCGAAGCCGGACTTGTTTGATGATGAGGAGGATTTCTCCTATATGCTGGTTCTGATCGACGGGTTTATAGGGTTACTGATTAAATGCCAATACATTTGGCGGTTTGCCTTTTATTTACACACTCATGTATATTCTTTTCTTTCTATTTTGGAGTATACATGTAATTAGTTAACCTAGTAACATGTTCACACTTTGGAGACTTACAATCATTTATATATTTTATATATTTATCACAGTCTTCCGCTTGCTAATTTAATTGTCTCTGGAGTATGATATGTTGTTTTGGCTTAGTCCCAATCTTGTTTAATGTCATTCTACAAACAACATGCATTCATCATTATCTATGTTGCATAAGTGACGTTTTGGAACTCGGGAGTTGGGTTTCTACCCGACCCCCGATTTTCGGAGCGTTACAATATGTTTTTTGTGTTTTCCCTACATCTTAGTAAGTCACATCTAAAATGGCATTGATGAAAGATACACACCATAGTGGCCCCACACAAAAACCTCTAGTTGGATCTCATACCCATCGTCTCCTAAGGCGTGGCCCTACTTGAGTTGTGGATCCATATGATTTTTGGCCCTACGGCCTACCATTCGGTTCATACTTGATGGACGGAGTGGATGTCCCATGGACAACATGACGTGCCAACGGGGCTTTATTGTTGTACATGTAAAACAAGTGTTGTAGAGAATTCCTAGATAAGTGCCAGTTGTCACGAGAGTCCCATCAGAGACCACAAACAACATATGGCAAGCATTAGACAAATTGTTCTGAAAGTATTGCATTGCTTCTTAAAGAGAATGACATTCACACTCTTCGTGTTGGTAGAAATGCCAATTTCATTGGTTTGATTACACAATATTGTAAATCAGTATTGTTGCATTGCCTAGAGTAGAAACAAAGAGCACTTCTATTAGTTAAAGGGCAAATGTAGATAGCAAGGTATTCCGTAACAGTAAAGGTGGCCGTAATGGCCCCCACCATTACCATTACAATACCAGCCATAACGGCTATTACACCCACTTACAAAATAAATAAATAAATAAAAACCCGTATAAGCCCCGTAATGGCCGTTATGGCCGTTACAACCTTGTGTGGGTTATTTTTTCCATAACGGCCATTATGGCCGTTACAACCTTGTAACATGTAACGGTGGCCACTGTTACTGCTACATAACAGCTATTACGTAACCAATTTTGCATACCTTGCTAGATAGTGGCTCTCTTTCTTTGACGCCTTTGATTCATCCGCATGCGCATAACACAAATGTGCCTCAATCTAGATCATCGATTTTGGCTTCTCATGGATGGAGCATGTCCCTAAAATCATACTGATTGAAGAGTATAACCATCCAATTGGTGGCCATCAACTAAATGGTTAAAAAGAAAACAATTTTGGATGGTCTAATTTGCATTACATGATGCAACAATTCCCCTCCCTACCACTAATAACATGAGAATCTATAAATCATGTAGGAGATCCAAGCATTCGCTGTGTACCCCATTGCCACTTGGCCATAGTGCACGAGGAACACTCATTCACAAATCAATGGGACCAAGTGTAGTTACGACCACTCATTGACAAGTGTGGGGCACCATTGTATCCTAAATAGGTGCACTTTAGCATCTAGGCCCCAATGGATGATTGGTATAGATCATCAACAAAGGCGAAGTAGGTCGACCAGGCTACAAACTGCATCCCTTTTGCCGGAATCAGTGAGCCCATCATTAATATCAGTAGTGGAAGGGAGATGTGAGGTGTCCTTGTTGGGTGACCCTTTTCACCATTCTTCGATCGGAAAGATCAACTTGGACACTTGCATGAGATCCAAGCTGCTCATCAGCCTAGCTTCGCCATGAAATGGGCAAAAATTAACTACTCATGAATCTAGAGGGACTCATGTGTCTCTGAACCTGGACTGATGGTCAATTTATTTTAATTGTTCATCTCTTTTATACATTTTGGCCCACCTAAAGATTACGCCAACCTCCTTTTGGGTGAAGTCATTTGTGGTAGTCCTTGTTGATTAGCGGATTGGATCACTCACATGGATGCTACATCACCATGTGTGACTAGTGAGTAACACTTGCCAACTCTAATAATTTCTCTTTGGCAGCACATTTCTCAAGAGAGGATATAATCATCTTTTTTTCTAAAATATAGTTAACTGCATCACTTTTTCCATTTCTAAAAATTTTAAAAAAAAAAGTAAGCTTGCAGTTAATATGCACATATTAGGTAAAATGCATGGGGACATTTACAAATCCATAAATGTCAAAGGGTTATCTACAATATAATAAAAAGGGGGTGGGAAGAAAAAAAAAATACAAAGAGGGCAAAGATTGCCTCAGAGATTTTCCCACATACAAATCCTCTCAATTAGCTCCATTCTTGGCTAGATAATAAGCCATATGATTGACTTACCTAGGAGTGTAAATGAGAATATGTGCATCCCCCAACAAGTATCTAGGTTCATTGAATACATTGGCTAGTTGCCAAGATTCCCAATATGCATCCATGCCTCAAGAGATGACATTCAACACATCTCCTTTCCTTACATAAAATGATCCTTGACCAAATGAAGCCCCACTAAAAACTACTAAGCAGAAACCATAATCGTCATAGCCTTGTCCCGACTATTGGGAATTGGCATTACCAATCCTTTTTCACCAATCAATCGGGCCCTATCCTTCTTCTTTTCTTTTTTATTGTGAACACACACCCACACACCACAATGGGCACTCGAACCCATGATTTCAGTGTTGAAACTCTCAGAGTCTACCATAACTGAACAAGCTTCCAAACTCAAAGAGGTCATCCATAATCATGGCCCACTTGGAAGAAAGAGTGAAAATACATCATCTTGAAACTAAAATAAAAATAACCAACCAAGCCACATTGTGCATGAACAGTAGCAAATCTTCATATACAAAAAAGCCTAAACTTAAATGAGAGAAAATGGGTTTTGTGCAATTTTCAGGAGATAAAAAAAAGTATCGCGATAACATAAAAAATAATAATAATAATAATAATAAAGGGCAGTAAGCTCACTGTCAGGGCCACCGAGCTGAGTGACCGCGTCAACGAACCGCTCATGGAGCTCAGCCGTCCATCGAAGGCGGGGCTTGGGATCCGTCGAGAGGACCAAGCAAGAGTCAGCCGAGAGATTGTTCCCTTCAAGAGATCCCTGTAAATCTTCATGGCCCATGACACTGCTCTCCAGCGAATGATGAATTGCCGAGTACATTTTCCTGAAACCCCAAATTCTCATTTCAGAGAGAGAGAGAGAGAGATTATCTGCTCCTGAACCTCAAGACCGTCCTGGGACATGCAAAGCCCGCACAAGTGGGGCCCATGATTCAGCAATCGAGACCATTGATCCGATGGAGACGACCATGGATAGAATACACGCAGAAATTCTCCCGAATTGAAATATCCTAACCCTTGGATCAGAGGCCTGTGAGTACACGGTGAACAAAGAAATACAGGTACCATCCACCGCAAACGGAAAATGCTGCGAAAGATCGGATGGCTAAGATGACCCAATCTGGGCCATTTACGGGGCATGACCCATCTCCAGCGTTGCCCATCAGATCAATGGCCTGTATCCGCACTCCGTGGGACCCACCTGTACGAACACACACACACACACAGAGAGAGAACTTACAGCAAGTAGAGCTGAGAAAAGCCCTACTTCCCTTCTGATTTCAAAACACAGAAGAAATCATCAGCCAATGCTCTGGCATTTTCATATATTTGTGTCTGTATATATAAATAGAGAGGGAGAGAATCAGGCTGGCGTTTGGTTTTGGTTGGATAAGGAAAGGAGACAGTGCCAGTCCATGAGAGATGTGATGGGACCCGCCTCTTCCCAGATTGAGACAGAGAGACAGGGACTGTGGGGCTCACCTTGGGTGTACGCGACGGAAACGAGAACGGATTGGCTACTCCCCTTCCCACCAGCCCGGTGGCTGCTGGTCGGCGCGATGTGGGCCCCATCATGATGTTTGTGTTTCATCCCTTCCGTTCATCCATTTCTAAATATCATTTCAGGCTCCGTACCAAAAATGTGATGGATATAAATCTCAGGTGGACCATACCACAGGAAAACAATAATGATTGGATATCCACCATTAGAATACTCCTAAGGCCCACTGTACTTTTTTTTGACCTACAATATTTTTATCAGGCTATGGAGACCCAGATGAAGGGAAAAATCAAATACCAGCTTGATCCAAAACTTTTATGCCCCAAAAAGCTTCTAATAGTCAACGTTCATTAAATGTTTCCTATAATGTGGTACATTTGAAATCGTAATATATGTCATTTTTGGTTTTATATCATGAAATGATCTATAAAAATAGGTGGACGGCATGGATGAAACGGATTAGCTACCACCCCTACTATCGGCCCAGTGTCTAATGGTCGGTGTTATGTGGGCCTCATTAGGATGTATGTGTTTCATCCATTCCGTTCATCCATTTTTAAAGATAATTTTAGAGCTTCATCCAAAAAAGTAGAAGAATATAAATCTGAGGTGAACCACATCACAGGAAAATAATAATGATTGGATATCTACCATTAAAATCTTCCTAACCCTACTGTTATGTTTATTTGACATTCAATCTGTTTATTAAGTCATACAGACCCAGATGAAGGGAAAATACAAAGATCAACTTGATCCAAAACTTTTATGAATAAAAAAGTTTTTAATGGCCTACATTCATTCAACAGTAATTTCTATAACGTGATCCATTTGAAATTGGGATATACTTCATTTTTGGTCTCATGCCATAAAATGATCTAACAAAATAGATGGACCGCATAAATGAAACACATACATCATGGTGGGGCCCACATAACACCATCCATGGGGAGTAGCCAATCCATTTCCGTACGTGACATATAATCCCAATCGGTCGGTCGCCGCTTGCCTATTAACGGTTCTGTAGTGGGCCCCACCCCCTTACCAACTAATGCAGCGGGAAGCTATTTTTGGGAGCGGATTAGGTGTTGCCCGGGTAATAACACGTTAGTGTTACCCTTACCGTGTGGGGCCCATCTTGATTAATATGTTGTATATCTACACCGCCAATCTGTTTTTACAGCTCATTTTAGTACGTTATCCAAAAACTTAAGAAGATCCAAATCTCTGGTGGATCCAATTACTGGAAAAAGTTGTGAATAGCCATTTAAAAACTTCTTGTAGGCCAAAGAAGCTTTGGATCAAGCTGATATTTATATTATGCCTTCATCCAGGTCTGGTTGACCTTATCAACGGGTTGGATGGAAAATCAGAATTATCTATCTTCTTACAATGGGCCTGAGAAGTTTTTAACGGTAAGTGTCCAATCACAACTGTTTCATGTGGTGTGGTCCACCTGGGATTTGAATCTTGTTAATGTATAAAATCATGTCCCAAAATGAGCTGGGAAAAAAGGATGGACAGCATGGATATACGACACATCATCAAGGTGGGGCCCACTGCAAGGGTAACGCCCACTAAGGTGTTACCCGGGTAACACCAAATCCGGTCCGGCGTCATTGACGGGGGCGTTGCCGTTGATCAATGGTCCCCATGGGATTTTCTAACCTTTTTATGAGCAGATTCTCCATGAGAAAAAATCCAACAGCCGTCCTGGGAAAAGGGCCAAGTATTGGACGGCTAAGATGTTCCCATCTCCCGGTCTTTTGTGATCCATCTGTTCGAGTAGGGATCTATGTGATAATTGTGCAACATAAGCCTGAGAAAGCATGCTAACATGTCACACGTGTGCAAGTATATATATATATATATATATATATATATATATATATATATATATATATATATATATATATATAAAGCTGAATTTGTCCGCTCGATATCAAAAGCGCAGGTTTGGATTGCAAGAATCCAATAAATTGAAAGGTGGATCATTTTATAGGGGTTACGTGGGAAACATAACCAGAGAAGTGGGTCCCACCATCTTGTCTTGGAAAGATCTGCTCCGCCCATCCCTAGAGCCAGCTAGTGTTAGGTACCAAGCAGCATTATTAGGAAAATAAAAAATGTCTGTGCGCCACGAATCTGGAAAAACTATAGGATGGGACAATTATTATTGAAGCATTCTTGGGATGAAGTTTAGCTTTAAATCCCAACCGTTGATATTTATCTATGACTTTGATCGCGTTGGATTCATGGACCACTTTCATGGACCAAGTGGATGTAAAATAGACATTTGCGTTAGGGTTAGTAACGATGATCTTGTCTCTGAAGTAGAGTTGTACATGAGCCGAGTTAGCTCGGTAAACTCACTCGACTCAACTCGTGAAAGGTTGATTTGACTCGTTTTGAAACTAAGTTTGAGCCATGCCGAGTTGATTTTTGGAACTTCAAAAATTTTTGGAGACAAGTTTGAGCTTGTCCGAGCTCTAATTAACTAGGATCGAACCTCAACTCAAATCGAACTCAAATTAAACCAATTAGATGACTTGGCTATTTTGATATTGATGTTACCCACTAAGTGTTTGATAAAATGACTAAACGAAGTGTTGTTTCAGGTGCATACATTCTTTGTAATGATAAAACTACTATTGTATCTTGATTTTGATGTTGCCTAGTGGGTGTTTGATAAAATGTCTGTAAACAGTTATTATTGTTTTGCATACTATAAGAAATTGAAGGTGCACTTCATGTGTTTGAAAAAATGTTACACAGGCTCAAACTCAACTCGAAATATCCCAAGTTGTTGATCGAATTAAGCCGAGTTGGCCAGTCAAGCTCGAGGACCAAGCTGAGCCAAGTTCAAGCTAGGGTCAACTAGTAGCCGAGCTTAAACAAGTTATGCTAACCTTGACTCAGTTCAACTCGTGTACAACTCTACTCAGTAGCTTGGCTTTCTACATCTATTGTGATTATACAAAATAACATACATTCACTAGCGATAAATGGGATTAGGTGGGATGGAATTGCATTTGATCCTAAGCAAATTCTCCCCAACCTCCGGAGAGGTTGGGATTGGGTGGGATGGAATTGCATTTGATTCCATGTGGAAATCCACTACATGTGGGCCTCACATTGATGCATGTGTTATATGTATGTCATCCATCCACATACGCCCCCACACGTAACATTCTAGTTATTTATATGTATAAGTAACTAACATATGATATTACTTTAGTTCATTGAATACAATTCCATGATCTTCCAAACATGGTGTTGCTTAATGCAGTGTTTTTCTTAGAGCAAAATTTTTATCCCAAACATAAATATGGGATGGCAAAAAAATACCATGTTATTTCCAAACATGCCATCCTTGTGTCAATCCCATCTAATATAGTTCCACACCATTTAATCCAACAGACCAAATAGGCAAGATTTTATTTTTTACTTTTTAAAAAGACCTTGGAGAATAGTGATATGATAGATACATTCATAATAATTAATATTTCTACTTTCCATGAACCACACAAATGGTGATCCTTCATCCAAAATAAAGGCAAAAGAGGCTCATCTTCCAGGGTCACCGAAAGTAGAAGATAATCCAGATGGAGGATTGGATGAAGATCAGTGAGTTGAAAGAGACTTGTTTGCCGTTGGGCATTGGATCGCCTGGGCATTGCGGTTTTTCACATTAGGCTGGTATTTTAATACCACTAAAACACTTGTCATTTTAAAGATTGTATCACACTACTGCACTTTTTTACACTGTGCATATCTTCATATTCACTCGGAACTAGTAGCCGTTGAGGTTAATGCATGTTACCACCTAGAGAAGCTGACCTCGATTCAGCCTCTCTCTCACACCTGGATCTTTTCATCTTGTTGCCGTGGAAGACTCATGCAAAGTGCATAGGGAGCTAGAACTAGTAAAAATTGCTTTAGGTAAGGTATTGAATTACGAGGGAAGAAGGGTTACCCACCTTCCGTTACCTAATTAATTACTCAATTTCCATACTAGAATGTAAAGATTAAGGGGGTGTTTGTTTTGTTGTAAATGGATGCAAATACATGTAAAAGGGCATAAATGAGTAATTCTTGCAAATGTTAGTTGTTTGACTAAAGTTGTAAATACATGCTACTTTCCTCCCTGAAAAAGCCATTTGAAAATGATCGACGGCCATTCATGGGCCCTACCATGATGTCTGTAACATATCCACATCGTGCATCTATTTTACTAGAACATTTCAGGACAAGAGCCTAAAACTAAGGCAGATCCAAAGCTCAAGTGGCCCACACCATATGAAATTGTGGTCGTAAAAGGTTTTTAACGGTAGCCGTTCAACCCACTGTTTCGTGTGGAGTGGTCCACTTAACCTTTCAAGATGCCTCAATTTTGGGCTCATGCCATAAAATCAGCCCGCAAAACGGACAAACGGCATGGATAAGCCACATACATCATAGTGAGCCGCACACAAAATTCACACATTCTTCGTTTTTAGTGTTCAGTAAGTAACCCGTCACCGTAAGTATCAAAAAGAGAATTCCTATACAATGTTTTAAGTTAGATCAATGATTATAGAAATTGAAAGTAAAACAATATAAAAGCTCTCCCAAAATGCTTATAGATTGGCCTTAACTTGATGCCCAACATCTTTAACTCCTAATCAAAGCAAAATCTTTGCCCGGACTGCTTCGATAAAGCCTTACTCATTTTTCTTACTCTTGTATTCCTTTTTTCTTTTCCATCTTTTATTTTTTTCTTAAAAATTCTATCTTTATCTGTCTTCTTTCTTTCCTTAGGTAATCTCACCATATGAGAAAATGAGATCCGAAGGCCTTTCTTGTAAAATTCTCAACTATTTTTTAGAACTCTAACGTAAAATTTGTTGCCATATGTTTTCAATCTGACTGAGATCAAGGGCCTGTCAATGCATCAACAAACCACTTAATGCCATTGAGAAAATCTGGAAATATCCTAGTTGCTCACTAGATACTTTTTGGAGTTGCCACTTGATGCCATCGATGGTGCCTTCGATATCATCGACTGGTCTTCTATGGCTATTAATGCCATTGAAGTAGGGGTGTACACAGGTTGGTTTGGTCCGGTTCTGGAGTGAAATTGAAACCGAACTGTTCCTAATGGTTCTAGGATATTCGGAACCGAAATCGAACCATTGGCACCCTAGAACCGAATCAGAACTGAACCATTAAAAGGTTCGGTTCCACGGTTCTGGGCTTTTTATAATCCGGCCCAATTGCATGTTTAATTTTATTATCTAGCTCACGTCCATCCATGTTGTGGTCCATTTGATGAATGGTTTAGATATTGTATAAGGTGTGCAAAATTTTATTTATGAAAATAATTAAATGGTGCATTATAAACCATAAATCATGAGTTAAATATGGTAACAATCAAAGGGTTCTTGGTTTGGTTCTACATATCGGTTCACGGTTCGGTTCGGTTCTACATACCCCCAAACCGATAACCGAATCGATGTAACCGGTTCTTTGATTTTTGGAACTGGAACCGGAACCGGTGCACTCTGGAACCGGACCGTTTGGTCAATTTCGTTCCAGTTCCACGGTTCTACCGGTTAAATGTGCACCCCTACACTGAAGGTCCTATCAACGACACACGCAGAACTGCGTAAGTACACGATTTGTTTCTAATTCCGATTGTGATAGTATTTACTGGGTGTAATCGAGATTAAAGTATTCTAAGTAAATATTAAAATATTTTTAAGGTGTTCTAGAGCAAAGCTAGGGTTTTTAGAATGGATTTTGGAGTTGTTCGGATCGATAAGTCCATCTATCTCTTGTAATATTGTTTCATATTAGATTGCTTGCTGATTTGTGCCCTTTTTTTTTCATGTGAGGGTTTTTCCACGTAAAATTCGTGTGTTCTCCTTGTGCTCTTGTTTGCATTGAATTTCGCATTATTTGATTAAATTCATGTTTGCTTTCGTGTGATTCCCCAACAAGTAGTATTAGAGCTAATGTTGGGATTTTTAGTTCTAATATTAAACATGTCGATCAAAGGGTCTAATATGAAGTACGAAACAAAGAAATTCACAAGTAGAAATAAATTTCAACTATGGAAGGTGAAGATGAGAGACCTTCTAATTCAATAAGAATTGCAACATGCTCTCTTTGGCAAGGCAAAGCATCTTGCGTCTATGAGCAATGAAGATAGGAATGAACTTGATGATAGGTCTATAACCTCTATTCGATTGCGTCTAACGGATAACATTCTCTACAATGTCCAGGATCAAAAGACCACCACAGGAGTATAGACGAAACTTGATAGTTTGTACATGAAGAAATTCATAGACAATCGTGTATACTTTAACAAAAAGTTCTATAATCTTAAGATGACAGAGGGGTCTGATATCAATGAACACGTGAGCACATTCATCAAATCGCTTGGAGGTTAAGATCAAAGAAAATGATCAAGCCTTAATTCTATTGAATTCACTTCCATCATCTTACGAGAATCTCGTAGACACTATGATCCATGGTAGGAATACCATTGATATTAAGACTGTTATTTAAGCCCTTCATGAGAAGCAATTGAGAAAGAAAGATGGTAGTGAGGGTAACTCTATAGATGCGTTGGTTGCCAAGAGAATGAATTTTGAATGGGAGAAAGAAAAATCTTGGTCTAAATCTAAAACGAAAGGGAATGACAAGATGAAGTGTTGAAATTGTGGAATAATAGGCACATGAAAAATGATTGTTGAAAACCTAAGGCACGAAAGGAAGAGAAGTCTGATAATACGTCGAAGAAAGCCAACACAATAAAATCCAGCAAGGAAGTTGATGATAGTAAACTGATAATATTCTCACTGCATCTAAATCTGAGTATCTGATGTAGAGTAGGTCGCGAATAGTTTCATGCCCAAGATGGATCAAAAAAGGCTCGGTCAACGACAGAAGTGATCTGGACCGTTGGACCATAAATCAGGCGTATCTCATAGTTCAGAATGAGTTATCGAGCTTAAAATATATGATTTTGGGGTAGAACAAGCTACTTTAGCCACCTAACCACGACATGCTGGGTTACGCAAGCCAGATTTGTGAAATACCCCTAGATCGACAGTCATTTCCCTATTTTAATTTCATTTTTACTATAAATAGTAAGTTTTAGCTTGATTATAACTCTTCATCCGTTAGGCTTTAGGAGTTGCGCCCAACGTGAAAAGAGCTTAAAATAATTAGGAGAACATCTTGGTGAAGCTAAATAGGACACTTATTATTTTTGGCCGAAAACATTGTGCGCTATTAGATATAACGACCATCTAAAAATAGTAAGTTTACTATTTATAGTAAGTTGCGAACTCCAAGAGTTTTAGCTATAGTTTTCTTCTGATTTCTCTCCCATTTCTTGATATCCCTATTTAAAGGGTTGTGAACTCATTTATTTCGATCATTAATCAATTTTGAATTTTATAGAATTTATTTTCTCTTTTGCTTGCTTTCTTTCTTGTAAATTCAAGAAGCCTCTGTGAGAAGTTCAAAGAAGTTTCGTGGATTCAAGACAGTTATCCTCTTGAGGAAGATGGTGCTCAATAAAGCTGGGCATTAGACCGAGTCGGATCGAATCAGGTCCAACTCAATTCAATCCGAAATATATACAGGCTGACCTGAACTCAATTCGATCTAGGATCGAGTTCGGGACATTTGACTCGAACCAATCCTATGCATGGTTGGCCTGATCCGAACCGAGTCTGACTCGGTCAGGAAACCAAGTCGGATCGGGTTGGGTACAGATTGAATTTTTTAATGGTGAAAATCATTATCCTCATTGCTATTTTCGGTGTGGTCCATTTGTGCTTTAGATATGATTCAAAATTTTTTTTTTTTCCAAATGCTTTAGAATGATCACAAAAAATGGATAAACGGTATGGATGTAATAAATACATTATTGTGGGGCCATGTAATTTTGATTTTGATTTGAACCGTCGTACAACTCGGAGCTCGAGGCTCGTAGGCATAGATGTGTTGCGTGCACAGCATAAAAGCGCAGACACTTGATGTGCACTTTACTATGTTGATGTTAGCAAGTTCTGTGGGTCTGATCATGAGGTATGTGTTATATCCAAACTGTCCATCCATTTGGCGAGCTCGTCTTAAGGCTTGAGACCAAAAATAAGATAGATCTAACTATCAACTGGACCACATGAATTGTTTAATGGTGAAAATCATTATCTCTGCTGCTATTTGTAATGTGGTCCAGATGATCTTTGGATATTATTCATTTTTTGGATAATGCTCTATAATGATCTCTAAAAATATATAAACGGTACAGATATAATAAATACATCAGTGTAGGGCTATATAACTTTGATATCCTTTGAACCGTTTGTACAACTCGGAGCTCTAGGAGCATTAATATTCGTCGTTGGATGACATGTACCTACAACTACACAACTATATAGTCCTCTTTCTCTCTCTCATCAAAGCTCTATCTCTCTCTAAGAAGGGTGGGTGAGAATATCAATCCCATCTTCTAATTATGCTTCTTGTGGAATACAAGGCAAGTCATGTCCTTTCATTTTCAAAAGAGGGAGTTTTTTTATACTCTGGCAGCGTATGCGCCTCATACACGGGCTTTCATAAATTGTACACTTGTCATATGTTACTTCTAATTAAACCGACTAAACTATCAAAACTACTGTATTTAACTTAACTTCTTACTATATTGGATTTTCTAAACAAAAGCAACCTCTGATTTGTGGACATTTGTTGGTTGAAATAAGACCGTTGGATATTTTATATTATAAACCATCTAAAAATGTCCATCAATCCAATAAGAAAAAAGTATAAAAAGTATGGTTTTTTTTTTTTTAAAAAAAAAAAATTTAATTCAAGACGGATATAAAATGGGACTCATAATTTGGACGGTTTATTTAGATTATTAGTCAACCATGTAAGCAATTTTAAGACATTTCTAAGTCCTAAAGTATTGGCAACATGTTATAAGCAACCACATCAATGCCACATACCCATTACAACATTTTATTGAACACCTTCACTGCTTCCTCCGCATTCTTGCAATCACCCCATCCTTTCATCAATATGTTGTAAGTCTTCGGCCCTACATCAAATTCAAACTTCACCCACTAGAAGAACTCCTATGCATAGTTCACATGATTACTTCGGATCGGGTCGGGTCAAATCAATTTGGATCCTTTCGGTTATAGTTTTTGGATCACATCAGTTCGGATATACCACTGTTCGAACCCAACCCGAAAAACAATTGGATCTGGATGGACACACTCCATCCATACTCGATCCAGACCATGAGTTCGGTTCGGAACGGATCAGATCCACCGGATCAGGTCAGACATGCCCACCTCTATCCAAAAATTCTCAGTCATTATATAAATCAGGGCCAAATATCCTTCTAACAGTTCAAAATCTGATCAACACAACACCATCCATTTGTGAGGCCCACCATTCAAAATTCATGCCTTTGTTTGATGAGAACTTCAAATGGGTGTGTAGATCTCTCAAAGTGCTACACAATAAACCTTAATATCATAGAAATTCATGCCTAAATGAGGATGAATTTTCTCTCAATCAAGGAACGAAATTCAACAAGGAGTGTCGTAGGATCATCTGACTCATGTGAGTAATTTTTACTCACCCTAGTCAAAGGTGGATAAATTGTACTAACCCAGTCAAGTGGTCCCTATAATCTACGGTGCAGATTTCCTTTAGATCTTTATTAGGCATCACAACATACAGATGTTGAGTTGTCGTAAGCTGGGGTAGCAGGATGGGACACACACGTTGCAGTGATTATAAATGCATCTCCCCTCATATATACAATAAAAGATCAAAATCCATTTTCTTTATTTCCTCTTTATTAGAGTGGAGCCCATCAAAATGTACTTAAAGATTTTGAAAGACCATAACATATGTGTTTTATCCAGACCATTCATCCCATTTGAAAGACCATTTTAGAGGAGGAGCCCAAAAACGAGATAGATCGAACCGTGTAGTAGACCACACCACAGGGAGAAGTGGTGACAATGACCACATCGTTGAAACCTTGTGTATGGCCCACCGTGATGTTTATTTTCCATCCAACCTGTTCATAAGTTCACGTAGACCTGGATGAAGAGAAATCGTAAATATCAGCTTATCACAAAACTTCTGTGGCCCCCAAGAGGTTTTGGACAGTAGGCATTCAATCCTCACTTTTTCCTGTAGTGTGGTCCACTTGAGCATTAGATCTGCTTTATTTTAGAGCCCATAATCTAAAATGATTTTTCAAAATGTATGAACACCGTGGATAAACACATACATCACGGTGGCCCCACAGAGTCCCTGGCAGGAGCGTCCGTCTTTAGCTGGGTTCTGGTGGACGCGGATTGCGTCTTACCCCCGCCGGTCTCCAGCTGGGAGTGGGCAGGAGCTTTGAATTGCAATCGTGATATATGAGTCTTATCCACACCGTCCATTCATTTTTTTTCCTATTATTTTAAAGTACATTAAAAGTGAACAAATTCAATGTTCGAGTGGGCCACAACACAGGAAGAAGCGGTGATAAAGATTCTCACCGTTGAAATATCAGCTCCATCCAAAACTTCTTTACCTCCAGAAGTTTTCAACGGTAAGAGTTTAATATCCATTGTATAGTCCACTTGAGCCGTGGATCTGCCTCATTTTTGTGTTTATATTCTAAAATGATATGTTAAAAAAAAGGATGGACGGTGTGGATAATACCCATACATCACGGTGGCCACTCAAAGCTGCTGCCCGTTCCCAACTGGAGACAAGCGGCGTAGGATGCAATCCGCGTCCGGTCCTGGTGCTAGTAGTGCCCAATGACCGCCCATGGATCATCGCCCAAATAGTGGGGCCCACGAATAGGATGGTTGATTTCGAGGTATGTACTCCCCGAGCATACAGTGCAGGGCCGTGCATGAAGCATCTGGATCTGCGAGAGTATCAAAATTCTCTCTGGGGATATCATTATGTCTAGTACTTTCCTTCTTTTTGTTCGGTGGGCCATCTCTACAGGGAAATGCATGATAGAGATATGCCTTTTATGACATATAGAGCAACGTGAAAGGAGGTTATGTGGATGGGGACCATCCACCTACTCAGAAAACCTAATGATCAGACAATCCTGCCTATCACTTTCCCCATTAATGTCCTAATCAAACCTCTATCTTTCATATCATCAATGGAAGGATGCTTGATTGAAGATCTACGGTTGAAAGAGTCTTGATTGCCATTGTACGTTGGATCATTGACAAAGGAACCTTGATTGAAGATCTACGGTTGAAAGACGCTTTACTGCTGTTGTATGCTGGATCAACGGTGGCAAATGGTTCAAACATTCAATAGGTATCACACTATTGAACATCTTCACGCTAGCTATATGCATATATTCATATCCACTTAGGATTCTAAGCCGTTCAAGTGGGCCATTAATTCAACGGTTCTCCATCACGACTGGGTCGTTTTTAGTTGCTATGAGAAGAGCGTTGTTAAAGTGGAGAAAAAATAAGGCCATGTAGCTACATGCACACGTACACACTTACACGTGTCAACATTTTTTTTCCCTCTCGAAAGTTGTAGGCTGCAAATTGAATGGCTGGGATTACACTAAGAAAACACTAGAGTCATCTTAATTGTTTATTTTTGAACCATTCACAATCTACTGCAGAGTCTACCTAGGAACGCTGGGTCTTTATAGTTTTCTCTAGGGTTGGATTTGACTCATGAGCGCACGGTATCATGATGATCCAAACCGTTGATATGATGGGGTTATTGTAGATGAGGCGCCCATGCATTAGGGAAGTGGATTTCCCATTGAGTAACTTATTACGCTTTATCCTACTGAGTAAACTCTATTATGCACACCAGGAATGCATGTGGCTTATCTATGCTTTGAAACACATCCAAAGCTCAAGGAGAACCTGCCACAGAAACAGTGGGATAATGATATCTATCATTGAAACCCTTCAAGAGCCTACGATTATATTTATTTGTCATCGAATTTGCCCATAAGACCACACAAAAATGAATGAATGCAAAAAAACAAATATCAACTTGACAGAAAACCTTTGTCATCCTGCTAAGATTTCAACTGTTTGCATTAATATCTCCTGTGGTGTAGTCCACTTGAGCTTTCGATATGCTTCAATTTTAGTCTACTTTACTAAAATAAGCTAATAAAATTGACGGACTAAGACAGCTTACAGTGGGCCATACAGAGTATACACTTAGTAAGCAATCTTATTTGTGAGTCCTTAAAGTTTAAGTTCGTAGGATATCTTAAAAAATCTGTATTATTTGGGTCCTTAATCTTACCCGGGTGGTAGACTCCTTGGTGTCTCAACACCGGGTCAAGGGTTCGAGTACCCATGGTGGTGAAATCCCCCGGTGTGCGTGTGGGGAGTGTGTGCATGTGGCGTGAGTGTGTGGGGGTGTGTAAAAAAAATTTAAAAAAAATATAATCCATATTTGGAATTCAAGTGGGCTATACTATCTGAAATTGTGTTAAATCATAACTAAAATATTAAAAGCACTTGGTGGGCCTATTTGAGTTTAGAATATGATTGGAACTTTGTGTGACCCCTCATCTAAGTGGGACACAGATGATGAATGGGCTAGATGTGTGAATCACATCTCAATTAATGGCTCTATAAATGATCATGAAGTTTTCAATGGGTGTTTATCCACTCTCAATTATTGCTTGTATATATTTTCTTTTTATATGTATTAGGAGAAATGGTATGTGAAATATACACATAAAGAGATTTGGAAGAAGGAGAACGAGAAATGAGAGTAAAATAATAGAAAAAAATTTCATAGAGATGTATAAATATAAAGAGAAAGCAAAAAGACACTAATGGTTTTCATGGTGTGTAACCCATCTTCACCTTTTATAATGTCATAATAGTACATACAAGCTTTAGATCTTTCTAATTTTTGAGTCTATATTTTAAAACAAATCGGCACAGCAACAAACATAGCATAGATTTTACACAAGTATTATAGTGATTTCGACAAAGCCTTTGTTGTGTGGTCTTCCTACCAGCTAAGAGGAGTTTGAGAAGGCTATACTTTTTGCAAGTAGAGATGAAAATCCACATGATAACGTATTCAACATAGGTATAGGGATACACAACTCACACCATAAGTAACTCACATGAGAGGAGGGTCCTTACTTTTACTCCAGTGGTACTCTTAGGAGTATCAGCACCTGGTTGAGGGTTTGAGTATCCACAGGTGGTGAAATCCCACCATGGCGTGAGTGTGTGGCGTTGAAAAATTGGTTGAATTAAATAGACTATTAAAATTGGAAACCAAAAAAATAATAATTTTGAGATAAAAAAACTTATTGAATTGAGTCGAGGCGTGACTGAGTCACTCGGCTTGAAATCGAATTTGCTCTCCTTGGACAGCGTTCCAAGTGTAACAGGTTTCCAGAGCAATCGACCTCCAGGATACAACGACTATGACCCGATCTCAGCGGTGCACTCACTGTACACGGGCTCGAACCACTTGCAATTTAATCTAAAAGTGCTGAGTTGACTCAACGATGAACTCAATAATAATGTTAAAACCGTATCAGAGAGAGTTTTATAAGATAGAATATTTTCGTATATTTTGAAACTGGAATCAGAAATCTTTATATAAACTCCGAGGTGGTGCATAAGCACCCTTTACAAAAGGTTAGCCCAACAGGGGCGACCAACCGGAAGGGAAGCATCTCTGGTTTAAAACGAAAAGGCGCAAGTGCAAGTATACTCTCACACATAAAGTCCCGCGAGTATACTTACACAGCACCCGCACGCGCACACGGACACGGACTCGGCTCGGTGCGCGCGCGTGGTCAATGACATAGATTAGAGCTATTGGCATAGCCTCCCCACAAGACCAAATTCACATGCCCCCTGAAAGGGGCTCAGGCCTTAGACAAAAATACTATCTTATATATAAGATAGTTTACTTTGTCAAATCCGATATGAGATAAAACTCACAACTCAAAAGTAGCTCAACTTTTCAAATGTGGAGGGAAAACACTGAAAATTTAAAAATTCAAATTTTAATAATATTTTAAAACAAAATATAACATATGATAGTGTGTGTGCATGTGTACAAAAAAAAAAAAAAAAAAAAAATCACATGAGAGGATAAATTTCGATGGTATATTTGCTACTTAAGAATTTTAAATAAAGGACTTCACGCTTTAATACCATCTGAAATCAGCACTTATCTAAAAGCTTAAGCTATTGGAAGACTTAACACACTATAATCCATAACTACATTTTTTAACTGTAAAATATCCATAGCTTTATTTAAAATGATTTTTCATAAAATTAAATTCAATTGTAAAAATACCTAAAAAGTACATTATAGCATACACATATAATCATTCTTACACCGTTTTTTAGTAAAGATTGTATGAAACCCAAACTTTTCATTCTCTGATTTTCTTTCATTTTCATTTCTTTAACTGAATTTTCACCATTTTTTAGAGGATCCAAAGCTGAATTAAATATAAAATTTTCAGTGAGGGATGTTCCTACTAAGCCCATTTCAAGCTGAGGAACATGGTTCTCATTGGACATAGCTTTACTGAAATTCTACAACTCACGTCCGCCACATGTACACGTTGGACAAAGCCACGCTGTTCTTTTCTGTCAACCATTCATTTTTCTCATGAACATTTGACCACTGATCAGAGCCTGATCTTTGCGTCAGTTCTTGTCCACGGTATGTAGGCATAATGAACGGCCTGGATCTTGCACATTTGTACGAAGCATGTCCGGCCAAGTACCCTATTGCTTCGCTTACAAAACTTCTGTCATTGATGTAAACTGACCATGTAGCGTGATAAATGACCCCGAATCCACCACAGAAAAGTAAGGTAGGCTAGAATTATAGTGGGAGTCCTTTTCATGTGAGGTCCTGATCATGAGTTGAGAGGTGGGCCATGACTAATCTAGCCACCACGTCGTCTTTCGGCAGCTGCAGGTTAATATGGAGGCGTCCACGTGTCAAAATTTAGTTGAACCGACTATTCCCAGCGGATTAGGTGCGGCCTCGGCCCCACCCAACACGGTTCGGCCCTGACCGTGGGGCCCACCTTGATGTATGTACTGCATATCGAGGCCGTCCATACGTTTTTTCATCTCATTTTAGGGAATGGAACAAGAAATTAAGCATATCCAAATCTCATGTGGGCCACACAAAAGGAAAGAGTAGCGATTAACCATTAAAAAATTCTTGTCATCCACACAAGTGCTGAATCAAACTGATATTTATATTATTTTTCCTTCATCCAGGTTTGTGTTACCTTATCAACAGGTTGGATGGAAAATAAATATTAAGGTGGGCATTACAGTGGGCCATAGGAAGTTTTTAATGGTGGGCTTACACTCAGCACTGTTTCTCATGGCATGGTCCGCATGAGATTTTATCTACTTACTTTTTGGGATTATGTCCCAATAAGTTGGAAAATGGATGAATGGCGTGGATATACAATATATACATCAAAGTGGGCCCCACAGTCAGGGCCGCACCTTGTTGGGTCCGGCTTGGGCTGCACCTAATCCGTTCCAATCATATAACAATCCACGTACACCATACCGCACCATCCAATGCATGACTGATTTATCACCATTGAGGAATTATATGATGGTGGGACAGAGCATGTCCATACAAGTTAGGGCTATGATTGCGTGATCCAGACCATCCATCCATTGGATCTCATGGTGGATGGAGCCTTGCTCAAAATATCCTTGTTAGTACAATCTTATCCTTATTGAATTCTGGCCTGAAAATAAACGATTAATAAAAGAAATACAACAGCAGTCAGACATTCAATTGAACAAAGGCCTGAGATGGGTGGCTAGGATCTTTCAATCAGGAAAATTCGTGGTATCATCCATCTAATTTGGGTCACATCAAATCAATGATCTGGATGATAGAACATGGGTCCCATTTTTGCAATCTGGAGACGCGTGTATACTAAGCATGTCATTGGCTCAAGCGCACCCAGTGAATACTTTGGTGATGACGTGGCTAAATGGACGCCACGTAATTTTGGAGCGGATTCCCTAGCGACAGGATATCCTACTAGCCGGTGCGGTGGGGCACTTCGAGGTATTTTTTATATGCATCCGTGCCGTCCATCCATTCTCTCAGCTCATTTTCGAAAATGAGGTTGAAAAAATATAAAATCAAAGCTCATGCAAACCACACCACGAGGAGTGGGGCTAATGACACCTATACTTAAAACCTTCTTAAGACCCACTGTAGTAATTATGCATGTTGTCATAAAGTTACACGACGAAGATGATATGAAAATATAAATATCAACTTCATCTAAAACTTTTTTGATACGGGATAATAAATCACTTATTAATTTTAAATTGGTAGATCATGGTGAATTAATCTTTTTATCTTATAATTAAGGTTTCATAATATGTTAATTAGGATCTTGGTTGAATCCTCTTCGTAGACCTTACATCACATTGGTATCGTCTCATACAAGTCACTCGCCTCACAGGGGTTTCAAATCCGTTGATTCCGTGGGCTGCCCATCTTGAGTGTACTCATGCATCGCATAAGTCATCCTATTTGAGCCCGATGTGAAAATGCCTAGCATTAAACACCCCGATGAGAAGTTTTAAATAGAAGACTTCTCGCTCTAAATCTAGCTTGAACTGGATAATTAACCATTTTCTCTAAAAGCTCAAACTTTTAGAATATTTTAATAGTGGACATTTTTTATCTCTTAATGTCCGCGTCCAATCACTATGGTTTCCTTTAATTAGCTTTAATTTAACTTTGTATCTACTTTATTTTTCAGTCGCATCTTGAAGGGCTTTAAAAAGTGAATGAACATTGCTCTACTATGCTTATTAAAAGTGATGAGTTGGATATAGGCATTTTGGTCAAACGTTTGGAATGTGAATTGGCTACTGACCCTACTGCTAGCCAATAATTAGTGATCAATGACTTTTGTGCTTACCATGGTGTATGTGTTCCATCCATCTTGTTCAATTTTTGAAAAAGTCATTTTATGATATGAGCTTGAAGGTGAAGTAAATTCAAATAGCAAATGAAACACATTATAAAAAGTGTCATTAATTGAACACCAACGGTTGAAAACTTATTAGGGGCTACAAAAGTTTACGATGGAGCTGATAGTTGTATTATTCCTTTCGTCCATATTGTATGACTTAATCAACAAGAGATGTTTAGTAAACATTAAAGTGGGTTCAAGAGGTTTTACATGCAATAACTATAATTTTCCTGTGATGTAATCCACCTTTGATTTAGATCTTTCTCATTTTTGGAACGAAGACTTAAAATTATTTGAAAGAAAAAAAAAAAAAAAAAAACCTTATAAATGGGGCCACAAAGCACCGACCAGTTGCCACTTGGCTAGTTGCAGTGGCATTGGCCAAACTGCTTCTCAACATTTGATTCCCACTCTTCATTTTTTAATGAGGTATTGGGTAATTTTTTAATATAGACATGATTTTTCATTCACTTTTTTTTTTTTAATATCCCAAACAAAACTTATTTTACTAATCTAAATTTTTACTTTTATAAACAAATTAATAAAAATAAAAATACTACTATTTTTTTAGCTGTTTTTATCTAAAAATTAGAAGTATTTTTGTTTAAAACTTTTTTTTTTACCTGAAAAGTCTACTTTTAATTTCATAACGTAAGTTTTTGACTGTTCAGGAAAAAAAAAAAAGAGTATGAAAGGTAAGCTTCTATCGTGCTAAAGTTTTCATTATTTGATACTCTGGCAGTATACCTAGCTTGATACTCAGTCAAACAAAAATTGTATACATTTCAATTACTAACTCATAATTAAACTGACTAAATTGTAGATTTCACTTTAAATAAGTGACACTATCTGATTTATATTGTTTGAAAAGTTCTATCATCTGATCTATGAACAGTTGTTGGCTAAGATTGGACAGTTGGATATTTTTCATATCAACCGTCCAATAAATATCCATCAATCGTGCAGTTATTCAATTGAATAAATTCAATCACTGATATATGGTACATCTAAATGGCCCCCAATAACTTAATCAGATCAGTTTGAATTAATTGAATGATATGTGTACAAATTCTCAGCGCCGGTGTATCATTCATTACACTCTGCCATAGTATCAAAGTCTTCCGGTATTTTAAAAAAGAGAAAGTTACCACTGTAGACTCCACCTTTTATTCGACGTCTTTTATGAAGAAGACAAAACTTACCTTCCCAACTTAGACCTTGCACGTCCAACTTAAGGACAAAAATATGCTATAATTGAGAGAGGTGTAAGATCGGTCTTAAAAAATAAAGAGGGTTTCATGTTGCTCTAGCACACTATGATGTTCCATACTCACGCATATAGCCTTTGTAAAATAAGGATAAAGAAAACCTCAATCAAGACCGTCAAATCTGTGACCTGTTGTGATTTTTATTATTTATTCAGGAAATTAAACTATTATAGACGGTTCTGATTTCCCCGTTCGTATCCATCGGTTACACGGTCAAAATGAGAATCGTCAAAGCTCCCAACGAATGAAAAAATCAAAGGTCAGTTTTGGTTGCCCAAACAGACATTTTATTTCTTGGTACGTGACCAATGTAAAGGAGGGAGCCCATCTTTTGGATGGTTTGGATTGAGGAACATACATGCCACGTATACCTTCTGAAAGTGTATCATATGGACCGTCACATTATGTGAGAGTATCACCTCAGGCCCTCTTTCTAGTTTGATAGAGTTGACGAAATTTTAATTACTGGGGTGGGACCATAGTTAGTATAAAAACGTTGAAAATCATAATAATGATAAGTTTTGAGTTTACTATGATTTTGTTTATAAAATAATGTGGAAAAAATAAAATAAAACGGCCACATACATGCACGGTGTTGTTATTTAATCTGGACTTGTGGCTAGAGTTGTATATGAATTGGGTTAGCTGGGTTAACCCACTCAATTAAAAAAAGTTCGTCTCGAAATTAGGTTCAGGCAAAGTTGACATGATTTTTTTAGCTCAAAAAAGTTCCGAGCCAAGTCCGCGCTAGACTTAGATCGACTCAACTTGGCTTGAAACTTGACTTGGTTCGAATTAATTCAACTTGGATCAAATTTACTTAATATAAATATTTTATGTATATATATTAAAAACCCTAAAACCTAAACTCGAATCTTAGCTCGAACTCAGCTCGAGCTGACTCAAGTCAAGCCGAGCTGGCCAGTCATGCTTCAGGATAAAGCTGAGTTGAGTTCGAGTTAGGTTAGCCTATTGGCCAAGCCGATCTGGCCAAGCTTGACTCGGTTAGGCTCATGTACAGCTTTATATGTGGCTACATGTGTTACAAACTATCCAAATTCAGTCCAATGTGTGTGACCAAGAATAGTGTCGATCACTCAAATTGATTGAACACTTTTAACACTAGGCACCAAACTAGCTGGATTAAGATCAAACCTGTGACGATTGATTTGAACATTCAACAATTAATGTTAAAACAATTAAGAGATTTAAAAAGGAGATAATTAATCATTCAAAATGAGATTTTTTTTTCTCATTTCATTAGGAATTTTTATGACAACATTGACATCGTTCTTAGATTTCTTAGCAATGCAACAATGAATGATTAAGATTAAAAAATAAAGTTCAAAAAACAACTATATATGTGCACGCTCGCACCTATATAATACATATAAATAAAGTTAAAATATATTTTTATTTAATGAAAATAACTATATATATATATATATATATATATATATATATATATATATATATATATATATATATATATATATATATATATATATATATATAGTCTCTCCTATATCCTTCCTTTTCAAGTACTTTTTGTATAAATCAATCACTTCTATTTTTAAAAAATATCACCTTTTGCTTAATTTTATTAAAAATTAGTGAACACTACATTTTTATATTTTTAAATTGCCTACAATATGTCATGGAAAAATAAACATGTTTAATTTGGTTTACAAATGTAATTAGCGAGACTAAGGTGCACTATATTGCGTGGTCCTTTGGACTACTAAATTATTTCATTAATTTTCTATTATAAATTTGAGAGGAGAGAAGAAGACCCTAATTCTCAAATTTTATGTTTTAATAAAAACATAATATCATACCATACTAAACCTTAACATAATTTTAAAATTTTCAATTTTAACAAAAACCTGTATGGGAGCTTATCTCCCCTGACCCTGGGTCCAACAATCCGTCCTTTCTGGTATATAGCAGAAAATAATAAAATAGTTTAATAGTCTAAAGGACCACACAATTTGGTGCACCTTAATCCCACTAACAATAAATGAAAGTTTTTTTTTGCCATTCTTTTAAATATATGAACTTTCAAATGTTTAATTAAGCGTATGAGTTTTATTTTTCATATTTTTTTACAATGAAGTTTTATTAACTATGGTTAGAATTGGCCATCTTAGGGTGGACAACAATAAGGAGTTATTAGCCACTCTGGCTGCATACGAGGTTTGATATTTAGGCACTTAAAGAGTGGTATGCGTATCGTTTAGTAACTCAAATAAAACTTGTGGGACTATCGGTTGCTAGGTCGCATGTAATATTAGATCCAAACCTCTGGATGCTAACTTTTTGAAATGAATTGATAATTTTTTATTTTTAAATGTTCAACAATATGATTCTTAGATTATCAAATAAGTGTAATTCTAGCTTAATGGCATATCAAGGCTAGTGCTTGAATGACTTAAATTTTACGTATGCAATTTTTATGTAACTTCAAAGTGCTTGCGTATCATTCATCTCCCTTTGCCAGAGTATTAAAGTTCTTCTCCACCAAGTTTGAATGTTGGAAATCAACGTCTATGCTGATTTATATTTGTTTTGGGGCTGTATAGGCTGATTATGCTGATGTAGTAAACTTGGAGTCGTCACTAGCCAATTAACTTAAAATCCTACAGTCGCCTAAAACCTGCAGAATTTATTAAAGCTAGAGAATTTGATGACCCTTTTGCTTAAGGTTGACTCCTTATCTGAGATTCTGAATAAGGGACCTCAGTTATAGAGAGTGAATGTGTTAAGCACATTCTCTGCCCGTACAGGTGTACGGTCTCTACTTCGTGTGGTAAGCTGATCTTATGGGATAAAAATGATAGGATGTAAAGTATTAAAATGAGATTAGGTAGACTTGAATTTATAATGTGGCAGGGTCTAAAATTTCGGCATGCCACAAAGCATACGTCCATAGAATGTCTAGAAATAAGATTTAAGAAGAGATATAATGATGCTAGAATGACATGCAAGAAAATAAGACTACCATGAGTTTCTGATGTAATAAGATCCAGAGTTTTGGCAAGCCACGGAGTATACATTCAATGACAACCTAGAGAAGTACAAAAGTTGAGAAGGGAAGTAATATTGCAATTGATAGAATATAAATGTTAGTGATAATTGTATGATATTTGGCTTGCACTTGAAATGACTTGAATGTTTCGGTGCACCATGATTGAGAATGATTGACCTAAGTATGATTGAGAGGCTAAGAGATGGCTAAAGGGGGTTAGAGGGGGGCTAAAAAGATGGAAGCTTGAGAACTCAAGCACACCCTCTCACTCTCACTCTTAATTTATTTTGTGGTTGTTGTTAGTAATTGTTGTTATGAAATGAAGAGAGCAGAGGTGTATTTATAACCCATTGGGATGACTCTTGTGTAATTTGAGGATTTATGAAGGGTAAATGATGATGTGTAAAAATTTGGATTGGTAGAGAGAAGAGAGATGATATGTGGCGCTTTTTTATATGTTGATGGGCTTGGTAATATGGTAAATAGTAAGTATTTTTGAGTCAAAGAGGTCCAAGTAGAGTTGACTTTTGAGAAGAGAAACAACTATAGCTCCAGGCACATCTATTAAGAGGAGATGGTAATTGGATTACCGCCTTTAACTGTTCTTCTCCGAAACTTAGCCAGCTGGCTCTAGGTACATTTGTTGAGAGGAGGAGGTAATCCAATTATTGGCGGTAATTGAATTATCACCTCTGACTGTTCTTCTCTGAAACTCAGATAGCTGGCTTCATCTTGTTGTTGGGGGCCTTGCACAAAACCTTAGGATCTAGTCTCCCGAAAAAACCAGAATTATGGGACAATAATAGCAATGAAATAAATCAAAGCATCAACCACACACCACACAAGATATTTTTACGTGAAAAACCCTCAAAGAGGTAAAAACCACGGGACCTCGTCCAGATCAACAATCCACTATGAAGTAGAATGTTACAACCTTTGTCACTCATGTAAGAGTGGATGAACAATAAGAAAATAAAAGAAAAATAGAGGGATCTCACCGATCACGAGGACATAGAAGCGATGAGACGACGACTCCCTTCCACAAGCTTCCTCTCTCTCTTTTCTCTCACTCTCTCACCTTTAATATCCCTAAACCCTTCAGAAAATCCTCTTGTGCTTTTTCTTCACACAACATACCTAAAAAAATCCTAGGGACCCCTTTATATAGTTTTAGAAAACTCCCTTCCGCATCCCAGTTGCGAAAGGACTTCCGAAATGAAATCTGCTCAAAATCACGGAACAAATTTGCGTAGGTTCGACCGATCGTGGACCTCATATGACCGGTCGAGCACCTCCTACGACCGGTCATGGACCACCTACGATCGGTCAAGCACCTTCTGAAAAAAATAGTCCAATTGCTGGACTTTGAGTCAAGATACGACTAGACTCTCACGATTGGTCGTACTAGCGACCGGTCGAGTAGGGCTTACGACCGGTCGAACACGGGGCAAAAAACCCATCAAATTTCTCCCTTTTTGACCTGGGAGGAATCCTCATTCTTCAAGCGAGTCAAGTTTCTACAAAACCTCAAATTTGCTCTTGAGCAAAGCCTTGGTCATCATGTCTGATCTATTATCGTCCGTGTGGACCTTCTCAAGCTGTAACACCTTCTGTTCCAAAGTATCCCTGACTAGTGATACCGAATCTCTATGTGCTTCGACTTGGAATGCTGACTTAGATTCTTGCTTAATGTATAGCACTCTGACTATCGCAATAGACCACGTGCTGCTCCTGCTTCAGGCTAAGTTCCTCTAGAAATCTCTTCATCCAAAGCATCTTTTTACATGCCTCTGTGACTGCAATGTACTCAGCCTCTGTCGTCGACAATGCTATGACCTTCTGTAGCTTGCTCTGCCAAGAAATCGCTTTCCCTGTAAACGTAAATATGAACCCCGATGTAGACTTCCTGGAGTTTATGTCGCCTGCCATATCTGCATCTGTGTAGCCCTCTATCACAGGTTTTCCATCACCATAGCATAGGCTCAACCTGGATGAGCTTCTTATATACCGTAGTATTCACTTCATCGCTGTCCAATGCTCTTTGCCATGATTGGCAAGATACCGGCTGACAGCACCAACCGCATATGCTATGTCTGGGCGTGTACACACCATAACATACATCAAACTTCCTACAGTTGACGCGTAGGGTATCTTCTGCATCTCTTCACCTCTACCTTCGTCTTGGGACACTGCCTGTCATTCAATCTGAAGTAACCATCAAATGGAGTACTGACCGACTTCGCTGCATTCATATTGAACCGCTCTAGGACTTTTTCAATATACTGCTCTTGTGACAACTAAAGCTTCCTGTTACTTCTATCACAGGTTCTCTCTATTCCTAGGATCTGTTTAGCCGAGCCTAATTCTTTCATCGCAAAAGATTCCCAACTCTTGTTTTAGCCTGTCAATCTTCTTGATGTCTTTTCCTATGATGAGCATGTCATCAACGTATAAGAGCAGAACTATGAAATCACCATCTGAGAACTTGTGCGTGAGCACATAGTGGTCCGACTCCGTTCTGTCATACCCATGCTGTAACATGAACGAGTTGAGCTTCTTATACGATTGTCGTGGAGCTTGTTTCAGCCCATGCAAGCTCTTCCTCAGCCTACACACCATATGCTCTTTGCTCTTCACTTCGAACCCCTCTGGTTGGTGCATGTAGATCTCTTCTTCTAGGTCACCATGTAGAAAAGTAGTTTTAACGTCCAACTACTCTATCTCCAGATCTATGTTAGCTGTCAACCCAAGCAACACCCGTATGGATGTCATCTTCACCACTGGTGAGAATATCTCCTCAAAGTCTATACCTTTCCTCTGACCGAACCCTTTTACCACAAGTCTGGCCTTGAACCTCGTCTGTGAATTCTTCTGCTCAACTTTCTTTCTGAACACCCACTTGTTGCTCAGAGCTTTCTTGCCCTTAGGCAGTTTCACCATGTCATAGGTGTGGTTCTTATGCAAGGATTTCATCTCCTCTTATATAGCTTTCAACCACTCCTCCTTATGCTTATCGGATAGGGCCTCAGAATAATCTTCTGGTTCTCTCTCATCAGTCAGCATAATGTACTCATACAGAGAGTACCTCTTGGATGGTTCTCTGTCCCTAGATGACTTCCTCACCTGTGGCTCAACAGGTGGATCAAGTGGGGGCTGCTCCCTTGGTCCATCTTTTGAAGGAACTCTCTCGTCCTTTGCAGCTTGCTGTACTCCTCCGTTATTAGGCACCACGGGAGGAATAATCAAATTCATGTCCTCTAGCTCACCTGAACTAGGCTGATTCTTCTCTGGCTTACCAATATTTTTTATACACAGATCTTCAAAGAAAACCACATCTCTGCTCCTGATGAGCTTCTTCTCGATCAGATCCCACAATCTATAACCGAACTTTTCATTACCATACCTCAGAAACACACACTGTCTGATCTTCATGTCGAGCTTGGACCTCTCGTCCCTTGGTACGTGAACGAATGTCATGCATCCAAACACCCCGAGATGACTGTACAATGGATCCTGTCCAGTCCGCACTTTTTCAGGTACTTCTCCATTCAATGGGGTTAATGGAGACCGGTTTATTAGATACACCGTCATGTGCATTACTTCTCCCTAGAACGTCCTGGGCAACTTCGTATGGGATAACATGTATCTGATTCTCTCAACAATAGTGCGATTCATTCGCTCAGCTACACCATTATGCTGGGAGGTCTTGAAAACCGACTATTCATGCCGTATACTCAGGGACTTGCAATACTCATGAAAGTCGCCAATGTATTCACTACCATTGTCAGTGCTGATGCACTTCAATGATCTACCTGTCTCTCTTTCAACCATAACATGAAACAACTTAAACACACCAAAGACCTCGTCCTTAGATTTTAAAGCATAAACCCAAACTCTCCTAGATGCATTATCTATAAAAGTAACAAAGTACAATGCCCCACCCAAGGTTTTTGTCCTCATAAGACCACAAATAATAGAATAAACCAAATCTAATGCATGCACTTTATTAACATGAGAAACAGATTTAATGAATGAAACTCCATGTTGTTTTCCTAATAAACAATCAAGACAGGTTTTGAGAGGCGTACCTGTCACATTTAGAAGGAGCCGCTTCATCGCTAGTAGCTGAAGCCCTTTTTCACTCATGTGACCTAGACGTCTGTGCCATATGTCTATAGCTGAATCTTCCACTACGTTCAACTCACCCTTACATACACTAACACTTGCCTTGTACAGGGTACAATACTTATTTCCTCTGGCTGCGATCAACGAACCCTTGATGAGCTTCCAGTGCCCACCAGCTAAATGACTTTCATATCTATCATCATCCAGCCTTTCCGTCGACATCAAGTTGAGACGAAGGTTTGGGATATGCCTCACATCCCTGAAAACCAATGTGCAGCCTACATCAGTCTTCACACAAATATCAACAACTCTTACGATCTTCGATATGCCAGAATTTTTCATCTTCACGGTCCCATATTTGCCTAACTTGTAACTTGGGAAGAAGTCCCTGTGTAGAGTCGCGTGAAAAGAAGCCCCCGAGTCTATCACCCAGTCGGTGTCCTGACTCGTAGCCGTGAGACATATATCATGATCTGTAGAAAGAATAACTACAACGTCGCCATCTGAAGCGACTACAATGGATTTTGATTCATCTTCCTTCTCCTTTTTTTTTTTCCTTTCTTGTCATTTTTAGCCTTACGACATTCATGCTTATAGTGGCCCTTCTTGCCACAATTTCAGCATTAAACATCTTTTCTTTTACTCGACTTGCTTCTTGATTTATCTCGGGCCTTCCCGCCCTTCCTGTTCTTTCCTCTCCCCCGTTCCTGTGTCACAAGTGCCTCTTGCTGAGTAGACCCCTAAGACTTCTTCCTTGTCTCTTCATTGAAGAGACAACTAGTAACTTGTTCCATGGATATCTTTCCGTCTGGTGTGGAGTTACTTAAAGACACTACCAATGTCACCCAACTGTCAGGCAACGAACTAAGCAATAGTAAAGCCTGCAATTCATCATCCAGGACCATCTTCATAGAGGAGAGTTAGTTCACTATATTGCTGACCTCATTCATATGCTCGGCCATAGAATCACCATCCTTGAACTTTAAATTCACAAGTTGCCTTATCATAAAATTTTTATTACCGGCTGTCTTCCTCTCATACAATCCTTGTAGTTTCAGTCATAGGTTAGCGGCTGAGGTTTCCATAGAATCATCCAGTCATTGTCTAATAAACCTCACCGCCTTTCGGTCCAACTTATTCCAATCTTCATCAGACATATCCTTGGATTTTGCTGATATGCCTAAAATTGAAGAGTATAGGTCCTTGCAATAAAGCAAGTCCTCCATCTTAGCCTTTCATATGGTCCAGTTAGAACCATTGAGGCTAATCATCCTTGATGAGCCACCTTCCATAATTCCTAACTGATCCTACCCATTCAATGAACTTAGTACTCTGATACCACTTTGTTGGGGGCCTTGCACAAAACCTTAGGATCTAGCCTCCCGAACAAACCAGAATTATGGGACAATAATAGTAATGAAATAAATCAAAGCATCAACCATACACCATACAAGAGATTTTTACGTGAAAACCCTTAAAGAGGTAAAAACCATGGGACCTCGTCTAGATCAACAATCCACTATGAAGTAGAACGTTACAACTTTCGTCACTCATGCAGGAGTGGATGAACAATAAGAAAATAAAAGAAAAACAGAGGAATCTTACCGATCACGAGGACGTAGAGTGCTGAGACGACAACTCCCTTTCACAAGCTTCCTCTCTCTCTTTTCTCTCACTCTCTCACCTTTGATATCCCTAATCCCTTTAGAAAATCCTCTTATACTTTTTCTTCACACAACATACCTAGAAAAATCCTAGGGACCCCTTTTTATAGTTTTAGAAAACTCTCTTTCGCATCCCAATTGCGAAAGGACTTGCGAAATGAAATCCGAGCAAAATCGCGAAACGGATCTGCATAGGTTCAACCGGTCGAGTACCTCCTACGACCAGTCGTGGACCACCTATAACCGGTTCAGCACCCTCCAAAAAAAATAGTCCAGTCGCTAGACTTTGAGTCGAGCTACGACTCGACTCCCACGACTGGTCGTACCAGCCTTCGACCGGTCGAACACGGGGCAAAAAACCTCATCACTTGCCTGGAGAGTAGCTAAAGGCTTGAGTTTGAGGCTTTGGCTTGGAAACAGCTATGGCTTGGCATGGACAATGGCTTAGTTTGAGGCTTTGGCTTGGAAACAGCTATGGCTTAGCATGGACAATGGCTTGGGCATGTCTCGGCTTAGGTAATGACTTGGTTTACATAATAGCTTGGGTTCAACTAGAATTTGACTTAAGCTTGAAAATGGCTGAGGTTTTAGGTGAGGTGTGGAGTTTAAGTTTAGCCTTAAGGATCATCCATGCTTCGTCAAGTTGCTAGCTTCGGTATGATATCTACACCAAAAAATATTTTCTTAAGAGGGTTGCTTGAATATATCCCACATGTTACTTTATGACATGTCATGGCATTGGGAGTTGGAATATGAGGCCTTTAGATGGATGTTTGATGAAAATCAAAAGCTTTTCAACTTGAATATTTTGAGTATTTCAATCTTTCAATTATTTCACCTTTTTTTACAATAGTAAAAATAAAAAAATAAAATAATTAAAATATTAAAATATTTCAACTTAAAATTCTTTCCTTACATCTCCCTTATATGGTAAGATTGGTAATATGCCCCTATATATTCCAATAATAATAAATTATTGATGCAGAACACACTAACTCAAGTTAAACATGCTAAATTGTGAAACCCGAGTTATGTTTCAAAAATCAAATTGGTTGGACAATCTTAAATTATTAGAGGTGGACAACCGTTTGTTGAAATTGAAACCGTAGATGGTTTTGATTTTCTGTTATATTTTTTTTAAAAAAAATAAAAATAAAAATAAAAATAAATTTTAAAAATAAAGTTATTTTTAGAAAGTAAATAAATATATTAATTATTTAAAACTTTTCATAAATAGTATAAATAGCCTGTCGGTAAGAGAAGGGGGGTTTTTGCTTATGCAACCAGGGTTCAAATCTCCTCGAGGACGGTGCGAAGCACCGTCCGCGCGCGCGTGGCGTGGGCTGTAGGGCTGCTTGGGCGCTTTATTAGGCGCACTTAGCACTTCGCACGTTCGCATCGTCGCAAGGAGCTAAAAGAACTTAGTCTTTTTGGCACATGGTTCAAATTTTTTGGGTCATGGAATTGAACCCTGATGATTTATTATCTTTTGTTGATTAAGAGTAATTATGACATGATTGTACATGTGGCACCTATGCCATGTGTCGCTTATGTGGATACAGTTTTTCCTGTTGGATAACTGCTTCTGTCTGAATGGGTACAGAAATAACTGCCATAGAACAAAAGGTCATGTCCTTTCATGGAAGGCAATTATTTGCTGTGAATGGGTGTGGATTTCTTGAAGAGTCTCTTTAGCACCTCTTCAGGAAGAAATCCATAACCCTTCAATTGATATAAATCCTGGATGCTATAATCCAGATGAAGCAATTCTTATCCTTAAGATTATATCATATTTTGAGCAATTACTCTTGATCTAATCTCTTACTGAATTTTTTCTGAACGTCTTACGGCATATCAGTGTTTAAACTAGAGATCTGTTCAACACTTAAATGTGCAAATTTTCGTGTTGAAAATCGGATTGAGAGTTCATTGTATCCTGAAGACAATTTGCAGATTTCCTTCATTTGCACTTGCTGGAAATTCCAGAAAAAGGGCAGCAAATCTGTCTTGAGAAATTGACTATTCAAGTCAAGCCTTCAACCCGATAAATCTGATCGTTTCATTATCATTTTCTTCTATCCTCCATTGTGTACAAAGAACTACAAATTCTAACATTTTCAACCCTCAAAAGAATGTCCATCTATCTCATCGCTAATTAA
Organism: Magnolia kwangsiensis; assembly: GCA_037074715.1. NCBI lineage: Eukaryota > Viridiplantae > Streptophyta > Magnoliopsida > Magnoliales > Magnoliaceae > Magnolia > Magnolia kwangsiensis. Next base: position 151,752,077 of record CM073573.1, on the reverse strand, counting down.
ATAAACATTCTAAGGGTATGTTCGGTTTTTCAATTTCTAATAAAAATGTAAAGTTAATTATTATTATTATTTTTATCAGTTTGTTTTTAAAAAATTATAATTATTGCATTTTTACATAATAAAATCATTATTTTTAAGTAACTCGTTATTTGTGACTTTCCTGGCTTCCAAAAAGAAAAAAAGAAAAATACTAATAAGTAGGGAGGAAAGATCTTTTCATCTATTCATGTTCAAGTGCACACAAATTCTCAATGCATGGCAATTGCCACATGTTTATGTGATCAACACCGTTCATAGAGTGGTACCCATGTTGATTGTTCCTTAGTAGAAATATAAGGTTGATCCATTTATCACAGGTGGACTAAATACGTGTAAAAGACAGCAACCAAAGGTCTATGCTCAATGTCCTTCATATTGGTGGACTCATAAGCAGGTATGCATGAATTTTTAGGATATGATACATGTACAAACGAAACGTTTGATGAAACGTTCCGGATCTAACACATGCGTGTCATTTGAGCACGTGTGAGGGAGTTTATGTTTGGCGCATGAAGATGGGCGCGTGACTCACGGAAAAGAACGCCGATTGCGTACTGAGTACCTCATTACCCTTAGCGTATTGAGTAAACTCTGTGGGGTCCACCGTTATTTATTTATTTTATCTACTCGGTTCATCCATTTTAACAGATAATTTGAGGGGTTGAGACCAAAGTAGAAGCATATCAAAATCTCAAGTAGACCACACTACAGGAAACAATGTGATTGAACCTCTACCATTGAAGCTGATTGGCTGGTGTACCGCACACCACCGACCTAACTAGTGTGGGTACGTGTGGTGGAAGTAGAGCGCTGACGGTAGTCGAGCTCTGAGTTGTACGAACGGTTGAAAGGAGATCAAAGTTACATGGGCCCACAATGTTGTATTTATTATATCCACACCGTTCATCCATTTGGCGAGATCATTTTAGAGCATGGGCCAGAAAATAAATCATATCACACCGCAAATTGCAGTGGGGGATAATGATTCTCACCGATAAAACATTGTAGGGCCCACCATAAGGTTTATTTTCCATCCAATCCGTTCATAAGGTTAGACATATATAGATGAAGAATAAAAGCAAATATCATATTGATCCAAAACTTTGTAACCCCAAAAGGGTTTCAATGGTAGACATTCAATCCCCACACTGTTTTTTTATTTTATTTTAAATCTTAAAAATATAAAGAAATAGCACCACACTATCTTAGATTAAAAATCAAAAGACCAACATATATTAATGACATTTTGGATCAATCATGAATGATTATTGAGCATAGCACTTACTTGAATTAAATCCTAGATTGTAAATGTGGCCCATTTTAGAGTGCACACTTTCATGGTGGGTAGACCAACTGGCCAGATTGTTTAGTATAACACCTAATGTGGGCTCACCTTTTCATGATGGGTTGACCTTGTTGGATGGGTTGGATGTCTTGTACAATGCACATATCAAGGTAGGTCCACCATATTAGATAGGTTATATGGCACACACAATGTACACATTAAAGTAGACCCACTTTCCTGGTTGGGTCTATCTTGTAAAGTGGATGCATGCAGCAACGTGAGAATCAACCACCTTTTCTTTATATATATCCTAAATTAAAATGCTAATTATTAATTAGTAATTGATGGTTATAGATTATTTTCGTATCTAGTATATAAATAAATATATAATATTAAAATATAATTGGATTCAGGATGGTTTCAAGTATGAGAAGCAGTACACTATACTCAACCCAGTTATTAAATGGACTAAAATTAATAACTATACCCACATTCACACCCATTTACCTATATCATGACCAACCATTATTCATGCCCATTCACACCCATTTACCTATATCACGCCCAACCATTATTTATGTCCATTCACACCCATTTACTTATATCTTGCCTAACCATTATTCGTTGGGCATGCCCGGCCCATTGCTACATCTACTTTACTATTTATTATTTGGATTCTTCACTACTTCTACCGTTATAATAATCATATATAGAATGGGTGATTATTTATGAAAGTGAATATTTAATGACTCGTATTCACACCCAAAATTCGAAGGCCAGGATTATCAATGAAGTTGTTATAAGCTCATGGCTTGCATTTATCATAGTAATGAGATCATGGACGGTTTGGATCAATCTAGGCATGCAATATGTGGGTGAAAACCAGCCACTGTACTATAGTGTTGGTACGGTGGCATTGTATCCTGTTAAAACGTTGAGAAATTTGGGACTGTGGACCCCGCCTTTTATCCAAACTGTTTTTATGAAGCAATGCAAACTTAGTTTGGGAACTTAGACCTGCTAGTACGGATGTGCCTCAAAATTGAGGACGAAAAATACCCCTCCACCAGCCAATGGCGGATGGTCGGTGGTCTGGGAGCCCCACCATGATGTATGCTTTTCATCCATGCCATCCATATATTTTTCCACATCATTTTATGATATGAGACCAAAAATGAGGTATATCCAAATCTCAAGTGTACCACATTACAAGAAAAAGTGTTGAATGAGCGTAACCATTAGAAATCTTTAGGAGGCCCACTGTGATGTTTGTGAGAAATCCTCCCCGTCAAAGACCTGGATGAAGAGGAAAACAAATTTCATAATGATTCAAAACTTCCATAACCCCTAAAAGGGTTTCAATAGTAGACATTCAATTCCCCACTGCCTTTTACAGTGTGGTCTACTTGATAGTTAGATCTATCTTATTTTTCATCTTAAGCCTTAATATGAGCTCGCCAAATAGATGGACAGTTTAAATATAACACAGACCTCATGATGAGACCTAAAAAAGTAAAAAAAAAAAAAACACAGACTGTCGCGGCGCTGCCGCTCATGGAGTCTGGCTATGATTATAGCTACGGTTATAATCCGTAGCTATAGTGTATCAAAAATTGCAGGATTTTTTATGCAAACTCGCTGGACAGTTCTAAACTTTTTCGATAATATTGAAATACCTTTGATATATGAAAGCTACGGTTATAATCCATAGCTATATGATCACAGTGACCCTAACTCACTAGCTTTCTTTTCTATTCTTTTTTCATTATAATCGCAACAACATTTTATGGGTCCCATTATGAGGTATGTGTTATATCCAAACCATCCATCTATTTGACGAGCTCGTATTAAGGTTTGAGACGAAAAATAAGACAAATCTAGCTATCAGGTGGACCACATTGTAAAAGGCAATGGAGGATTGAATGTCTACTATTGAAACCCTTTCAGGGGTCATATAAGTTTTGGATCATTATGAAATTTATTTTTACTTTTTCATTCAGGTCTTTGTGACCTTATGAATAAATTGGATGGAAAATATATTTTATGGTGGGCGCTATAAAATTTTTTACTGTGAAAATCAATTTTCCCACTACTCTTTGTGGTGTAGTCTAGTTGATCTTTGGATATGATTCTTTTTAAAAAAAAAAAAAAATTTATTTTTATTTTTTTAATTTTTATAATACTCCCAAATGATCTTGAAATATGGATGAACATTGTGGATATAATAAATACATAACTGTAGGGCCCATGTAACTTTGATCTCCTTTAAGTAGGGCGAATATGAAAATTGAGCAAAGTAAATTAAAAATTGAGCGGGACAAACTAAAAATTGAGCAAGACAAACATGAAATTGAGCGGGGCAAACTAGAAATTGAGCAGGGCAAACATGAAATTGAACGGGGCAAACTGAAAATTGAGCGGGGTAAACTAGAAATTGAGCGGGGCAAACTAGAAATTGAGCGGGGCAAACTGAAAATTAAGCAGGGCAAATATGAAATTGAGAGGGCCAAACATGAAATTGAGCGGGGCAAATTAGAAATTAAGCGAGGCAAACATGAAATTGAGCGGGGCAAACATGAAATTGAGCGGGGCATATTTCAAATTGATGGCTCATTTTAAGGAAAAAATGAAGTAGTCCAGGCCCAAGCTGCGGAGTCAAAAGTGGCTGCAACAACCTGTGCCGAGGTCGAGACCTCACAAATGGCCCTGAGGGTCTCCCTCTCCTCTTTGTTAATTCAAGTTTCTTTATTATTACTTTAATTTCTTATAGCTTCATGCTATTTCACTTTTTCTCTTCAATTTGAATACTAAAAAGGAAACAATTTGTTTGTTTCACATTTGATAACTATTCAACGTAAGAGAGATGTTTAGTTCATAAAATTGATTATTCCATTGACTATCGAAAAATGATGTCTGTCCCTCACTTATAGGTTAATTAAACATCCATTCCTTGCTAATAATGGCAGTTTGCCCCGCTGAATGCAAACGATTGCACAAGCAGAGATAATGCAAACGATTTACTACGTCTTGTCCTATAAGTGAAAAGCCATCCAATTTTCAAGAGTATATTAGGTGTACCCAGCCTCACCAAGAATGATGCAACCCTTACCATGAGGCATTTTTACAAACACCTGAACTGCGACTTCAAAAACCCACTGTTTTACAAACAAAGACAATGATTTTACAGGTGTTTTATCAAACAGCTTCTAAGTAACATAAAAATAATAATAAAAAAAAGAGATAAAAAAGGTATTTTTTTAATGTTCATGTTTGCCTTGCTAAATTTTTGATTTGCCCCACTGAATTTTTAGTTTGCCCTGCTCAATTTCATATTTGCCCCGCTAAATTTCTAGTTTGTCCCGCTCAATTTTTCGTTAGCTCCGCTCAATTTCATGTTTGTCCAGCTCAATTTTCGGTTTGTCCTGCTCAATTTCTAGTTTGCCCCGCTCAATTTTCAGTTTGCCCCACTCAATTTGTAGTTTACCCCGCTCAATTTCATGTTTACCCTGCTGAATTTCTAGTTTGCCCACTCCATTTCACGTTTGCTCCGCTCAATTTCATGTTTGCCCCGCTCAATTTCTCGTTAGCCCCACTCAATTTCATGTTTGCCTTACTCAATTTCATGTTTGCCCTGCTCAATTTTTAATTTGTCTTGTTCCATTTCTAGTTTATCCCGCTCGATTTCATGTTTGCCCTGCTCAATTTCATGTTTACCTCGCTCCGCTCAAAAGAGATCAAAGTTGCATGGGCCCCACAGTTATGTATTTATTATATCCACAACGTTCATCCATATTTCGAGATCATTTGGGAGCATTATATTAAAAAAAAAAAAAAGAATCATATCCAAATATCAACTGGACCACACCACAAAGAGCAACAGGAAAATTGATTTTCACCTTTAAAATTTTTATAGGGCCCACCATAACATATGTTTTCCATCCAATTTATTGATAAGGTCACAAAGACCTAGATAAAGAGGAAAAATAAATTTCATAATGATCCAAAACTTATATGACCCCTAAAAGGTTTTCAATAGTAGACGTTCAATCCTCCATTACCTTTTACAGTGTGGTCCACTTGATAGTTAGATTTGTCTTATTTTTTGTCTCAAGCCTTAATACGAGCTCGTCAAGTAGATGGACAGTTTGGATATAACACATATCTCATAATGGGACCCATAAAATGCCATGGGAATTGCAACGAAAAAAAGAAGAAGAAAGAAATAAACAAGTGAGGTAGGGTCCGTGGGACCTTATAACTATAGCCATAACTGTAGCTTCGATATATCAAAGTATTTCGATATTATTGAAAAAGTCTAGAACTGTTCAGTGAGTTTGCCTAAAAATTCTTGCAATTTCGATACACTATAGCTACGGATTATAACCTTAGCCAGACTGGCCGTGCTGCAGTAGTCAATGCTTTTTTCTTTTTTTTTGCTGTGTTGCTTTTATGAGTCCCATCATGAGGTCTGTATTATATCCAAACCGTCCATCTATTTGGCGTGCTCATAGTAAGGTTTGAGACAAAAAATAAGATAGATCTAACTATCAAGTGGACCACACTGTAAAAGGTAGTGGGGAATTGAATGTCTACCACTGAAACCCTTTTAGGGGTTACAGAAGTTTTGGATCATTATGAAACTTGTTTTTCTTCTTCATCAAGGTCTTTGTGACCTTATGAATGAACTTAGACAGGGAAGATTTCTCACAAACATCATAGTGGGCCCCTAAAAGTTTCTAATGGTTGACGCTTATTCAACACTGTTTCCTGTAATGTGGTATAATTGAGATTTGGATATACCTCACTTTTGGTCTTATACATAAAATGATGTGGAAAAATATATGGATGGCATGGATGTAAAGCATGCATCACGGTGGGGTCCACAGACCACCGACCATCTGCCATTGGCTGGTGGCGGGGGTACCGAATCTGTTTCCGTGAAAGGAGGGGTATTTTCGTCCTCTAATTCGCTGTCCGTACGAACAGGTCTAAGTTCCCAAACTAAGTTTGTATTGTTTCATAAAATACAGCTGGATAAAAGGTGGGGTCCACAGTCCTAAATTTCTCTAAAATGTTTTATGATACTGTATGTTTCTAGTGCATATTCTAGAAGGAAAACACTTTAGTACGTAGTCCTAGGTACCTACTGGGGTTACTTTCATTGACGTGGGAAAATTGTCTTATTGTGCATGAAATTTGTGAATTTCATTGGTCTACGTCCTCTTCTTTTGACCTTGATTCCAAAATTCACAATGTTTCAATACTTAGGTGGGCCACGTCGAAGAAATATATGCCTAAAAACACTAAATTCATGTGCTATGGCCTACTTGAGTTTTAGAATACTTGGATAATTTTTTAACGTTGACGAAAAAGACACATCAGATAAATAGATTAGATGGATAATTTTTTAATCTTGACGAGGACGTATCAAATGAATAGATTGGATGGATAATTTTTTTAATCTTGATGAGGACGCATCAGATGAATAGATTGGATGGATAATTTTTTTAATCTTGACGAGGACGCATTATATGAATAGATTGGATGGGTCTTAGACAAAACTAATGTTGGCTTTCTGCCTCCAATTGTTTTCAGTGGTGTGGTCTACCCATATTTTGGATGGTCATGATTTTTTGGGTTCGATGGTTAAAATTAGAAAGAGTATATGGAGGGGTTGGAACTCATGAAAATCTAACCCATGTGGTTCTCAGTTTGCTGAAGTAACCTGCATAGTTATCTAGCTCAAGTTATCTAGCACGGCTCTTTCAAAAAACTTTCATAAAAAACTTTTCATTAAAGATTCATTTTTTTTATATATATATATATATATATATATATATATATATATATATATATATATATATATATATAATGAGAATGGATTGGATGGGTCCCCAACAAAATTATTATTAAGCTTTCTATCCCAGTTACTTCCTATGGCGTAGCGTGGCGTATCTATGTTTTGAATGGTCATGATTTTTGGGTTCAATGGTTAAAATTAGAAAAAATACAAGAAGGTTAGGGTTGAACTCATGAAAATCCAACCCACGTGGCTCATGTTATCCTGGCAAAATTCTTTACTAAAGTTTTCATTAAAGATTTGGATATATTTTTTAATGTGAATGTCTCGAGTCTAACCAGTTGGACCATACTGACTTATTAAGTGCATGGACATCCAACCTATTAAATAAATGGCCCTACCATGAGAAATAGTATGTGCAAAAATAAAAAAGGCCCTATCCATTCATCAACTGGACCCCACTTGTATTTTTCTATTTATCAATGGGTATACATTATTTTCTATGGTGTGGCTTAATCGATGAGTGGACGGGGCTGATTTTGGCAACATATTCCTCGTGGTGAGACCAACCTATTAGGAGGATTGGAAGTCACAAGCACTTAACAGGGTGGAAGTTATCTGTTGGATGGACCATAAAATGTGGTCCGATAGGTTGGACTTATGACCCATTTTTTAATTAAGTGGATTGATTTTTGTTAATGAGAAATGTTACTTGAAAAGGTCACTCTTAACAAACAAGCATTGGCAGAAAGGCCTAGAGTCCATGTGACACGCCTTGGAAGGGAATTTTTAAAAATGGGGATTTCAAACTAATTTGGATTAGTTATTATAGGGTCAGCATTTTTTCCGCTTCGAGTGGGATGTGAAATAGGAGTTTATAAAGTGCATCCAAACACACAACAACAGCCATCATTTAAATGAAAACAACATTTTAACCTGCATCCAAAGACACAAACAACAACCATCATTTGAATGAAAACAACATTTTAGCCTTAACAGCCTTTCCTAGGGTGTTTGGATTATACTAGTTGCACTATGATGTTTCATTTTTTGGATTCCTACATTGTATAAATTGAAATTCATGCATTTGTTGTATTAATAAATATTATTTAGTAAAATAAAAACTTTAAGTTACTTTCTTTATTTCATTGATATCATAGTTGAGGAAAACAATATCAACCGAAAAAAAAAAAAAAAAAGAAGCCCAAATTTCCTCAGTCATATCCCGGGGTGGAGATAAGGATCGGTCTCGGTTTTCAGGACATGACGTCTGGGCTTTTGTATTTGGGTGTTTTTTTTTTCCTGACAATTCATGCATATGTGCGTGTGCTTATTCCATTGATGATTTGTAGGGAAAAGGATTGATTCAGCATTTAATGAACATTTGCTTGATCAGGCTATCCTAACCATCTAATTAGAGGAATTTCTCAATGAATGAGAGCCTTGGTTGATTATTTTTTTTAGCATCCATCTGTGGACCCATAGCTAAACGGTTAGGATTGTCTGAATTTTATTTTATTTTTATTTTTGGTGTGTGACCTATTGAGTGAATGGTTTGAATAGTCCATATATGATACTTAGTGCCAAATTCCATTGGCCTAGATGCACACAATAAGTGCCCCACCTAAAGGGGAAAGATTAACTTGAATGTTGTCCACTGGCTACATCTTAGGTTAACGGTCCACTGACTATGATATTATTTTTTGTTACTTTATTATACAGTTTGTTTCTATTGCCTGCCTATTCTAGAAGGACAACACTTTGGTACCTCATCTTAGGTACTTAATTACCTGGTTTACTTTCACTAATGCAGGGAAAATGTCTTATCATGCGTAAAATCTGCTAATTTCATAACATGCGCGGTTCCTTGACCTTGATTCCAAAATTCACAATGTTTCAACACTTAGATGGGCCACACCAAAGAAATTTATGTCTAAAACCACTAAATTCATGTGGTACGACCTACCTATGTTTTGGAATATTAGGGATATTTGGATAATTCTTTCATCCCGATGAGGCACATCAGATGAATGGATTGGATGGTTCCGGTACAAAACTAATGTTGAACTTTTTGTCCCAATTGTTTCCTGTAGTGTGACCAACTTGTGTTTTGGATGGTCATGGTTTTTGGGTTCAATGGTTAAAATTAAGGAGAGGATCTAAAGTCGAGTTAGAACTCATGAAAATCTAACCCATATAGCTCTCGGTTTACTAAAGTAACCCTGGTAGTTACCTAGCTCAAGTTATCTCAAGACAGCTCATCCTAAAAAGGTTTCAATTCCATTAAAGAATCATTAGATTTTTTATTATTTATTTTTTATTTTAATGAGAATGGATTGAATGGGTCACATCCAAAACTAATATTATGCTTGTAAACTATAATTTATGGAATTAAAAGGATCACAAGGCGCATTAGAGATGGGGATCAAGTAATCTAATCAAAATTCACACCTAATTGAGATGTTATCATTATAGGACCTATGCCGCAGTCTTTCACACCTTACACTCTTTAAAGAAGTTTCAAAATGAGAAAATAGCTTTAGTCGTATATATGCTCAAGGACCTCGCCCTACTTTTATAATTTATAAGGTTGAGGAGTTTGAAACCCATCTAACTAATCGCCCTTCAGCTTCACATGACAATTCTAGTTAATTAGAATATTGTCCTTGTGACATAGTTGTAACACACCATCTCTTATGCAATTTTAGATTAATCACAACTTTTTGGAGTTCATTAGTATATTCGATTATATCATCCAACTCTTAGAGAGATCTAGACCCTTGATCAATAAAGCCCACCTTATAGAATTCTTATACCACTTTCCATCCCAACTATTTCCTAGGCCTACTTGCTTTTTGAATAATCATGATTTTTGGGTCAATGGTTATAAATAAGCATAATACCTTAAGAATGGGGGTTGAATACGTGAAAATGCAACCGGCGTGGCTCTCGGTGTCCCAATGCAGTTCTTTTAAAGTTTTCATTCGTATAGATTTTTTATTTTTACATGAAGGTTTTATGTCTGACTAGTTGGACCACAAGTTATGGTCCACCTAGACCCCCCAGTAGGTAACTTCTGACTTGTAAAGTGCATGGGACATCCAACCCATTCAATAGATTGGTGTTACCACTAGAAACACTTCGTGCAAAAAATCAGCCCCATCGATCTATCGAATGGACCCCACTTGTGTTTTTCAATTTATCAATGGGTATATAATGTTTTCTATTGTGTGGCTAACTTGATGAGTAGATGGGGCTGATTAGCATTAAGGGTTCCACATGGTGGGACCAACCTAACATATTAGGAGGATTGGATATCACAAGCACTTAACAGGGTGGAAGTTATCCATTGGATGGACCATGAAATGTGATCCAATAGGTTGGACTTAATACCTCAATTTTTATTAAGTGGGTTGATTTTTGTTAATGAAGAACCTGCCTTCACAAGGCCATTTCAATAAGCAAGCATTCAGAAGTGAGGCTTAGGATCTAGTGTGAGACACTTCCACAGGAGGATTTCAAATCAATTGAATTAGCTACTGGGTTTTAGAAAGTGCATCCAAACGCACAACAACAACTGCCGTTTGGATGAAAACTGCATTTTAGCCTCAAAGATCGTTGAGTGTGTCCAAACACGCCCCTGTAGTTGGATTTTTTTTTTTTTCGATCTCCATGATTCATGTGCATGTATGATGATGCATATACCTCACTCTAAACGGGATTAAAACTACTCTTGACTTCAGTATTAGCTTCAATCAAAATGCTTAAACGACTCAATGCTTGAAAGAGTTAAAAAGGGTGTAGGTTATGACATGCCTAAAAAATAAAACATTTTGTGGACAATCCTAATGTCGATCTAGAGGGAAAATGATTGATTAACCATTTAATGAACATTTGCATGATCAAGCTATTCTAACCATCTAATTAGAGGAATTTCTCAATGAATGAGAGCCTTGGTTGATTTTTTTAAAGCATCCATTTGTGGACCAATAGCTAAATGGTTAGGATTGTCTACGAAATGTTTTTTTTTTTTTTTTTGGGTGGCCCATAAACCTTGCGACCTATTGAGCAATGGTTCAAATAGTCCATATATGATACTTTCTGCCAAATTCCATGGCTTTAGAGGCACAAGATAAGCGCCCCACTAAAAGGGAAAGAGTAATTTGAATCTTGTCCACTGATTATTTATTAAGGGTCCATTGATTATGTTACAATTTCTTTTTGAAACAATGTTACCATTTCTTACATAGAAGTCACATCAATTAACCAGTTAAGGTCATTTCATGAGCATTATTTTTTGCTCATAACCCATTTCATGGGGTCCCACTATTTGGACCGTCTATATTTATGCCCCAATTGTTTTCATTGGTGTAGTCTACCTATATATTGGATGGTCACGATTTTTGAGTTCAATGGTTAAAATTAAAAAGAGTATATGAAGGAAATGTTGGAACTCATGAAAATCCAACACATGTGGCTCCCAGTTCGCTAAAATACGGTGAGTAGTTATCCAGCTCAAGTTATCCTAAGCACAACTCTTTCTAGAAGCTTTCTATTAAATTTCATTATATATATATTTAATGAGAATGGATTGGAGGGGTCGCCAACAAAATTAATATTAGGCTTTCCATCCCGATTACTTCCTATATGGTGTGGCCTATCTGCCTGTTGAATGGTCATGATTTTTTGGTTCAATGGTTAATGTTATGGAGAGATCCGAGCCCGTGGCGAAACGTTAACCGGACTTGAAGTCCGAGTTGAGGCGCCCAAGGCATGATCCATCTGATCAAAACTACAGCATCGGAACAACAACACGCGAACGTCTTCGAGACAAATCCAGCTTGGAGTTGGTCCTAATTGTCAGATCAGATAATTTGCTACCCCCAACTCCGAGGTGCTTAAGTCAGTCAGATCGGATTTGGTATGACTGGTCGGATGGCATCCTACTCGGAGCGTTCTTCGATATGGCCTGGCAAGCCGAGCCGAGCAGACCTTCTTACGTGCGTGTCCCAATCGCTTTACATGGAAACTGCCATAACCAAACGTGGCCAATAACTTCGCTTGCAGATGTGCAGGATCCGCCAGATACGCAGCGTAATCAATAGATTGCGGGCAATATCTCCATGATCCCAGAATCTCTCTGATCGTGCCTATATCATCGGATCCGGACCTCTCCACAGGCAAGTATAAATAGCCCGCAGTGTTATGTTTACAGGTACGCGAAATTGAGCTCTCTTCTACTCTACCTATACCCTGATTCCCTTGTCTAGACTTAGGCATCGGAAGGTCCCCCGACTTAGCCAGGGTCACCTTTGCCTTTCCTCTTGGTGCAGGTTTTTGGGACGATACGCAAAGGGTGAAGTGGAGAGAGGGCCGACCAGATTTTGTCATCAACATTTTTTGGCGCCGTCTGTGCGAACCTGAAACTATAAGTCAGGTTCTCATTCACCTAAGCAATGGTGAGGAAGAAGAAAGCTGTAGTAGTGGAACCGGTACCGAACGAGCAAGCTCGGTCATCATCAACGCTTCATGCCGAGTCCGCACTAGGACCTTCTCAACGTTCTTGTAATCTGTTGGGTAAATACCGCGCCATGCAGAACGAGATCCAGGCCCTGCGCGACGAGATCAACAAGATGAAGCAGCAGAGGGAACCAGAGTCACGTTCGGTTCAGGAACAGCCTGTTCTCGAACCGGTGGGACTGTTCGTGGAGACTCGCTCTGTGCCGAGGAGTGTAAGACCTGAGGCCCCCTAGCATTCAGAGGTGCCGCATTCAGGACAGAACCCTCCTGCAGTGCATGGCGAGGGATCCGCGCGGAATGCCACTACCCGGGTTCCCACAACCGTTCATTCCGCTACATCCGCTCTGCCGCCCCACGGACCTCCGATATCAGTTAGAACGGAGGAGAGAAGGGAGAACGCCGGAGGGCGAGGATACCCCAGAGGTTGTCGCGAAAAATAAGGACTTATGGGAGACACGATTTGTAGAGTTGAAGGACAAGTTCCTCACGTTGGAGAAGAAGCAACAACAATCTACAGTCCCAGCCACAATCCAGGCGATGATGGAAGAGACCGAGCCTCCCTTCACCCCAGCCATCATAGCTGAAGTGATGTCGCAGAGGTTTCGGATGCCTCTCATCGTCAAGTATTCAGGGTCTGGGGATCCATCCGAACACCTGGAGTCTTACCGATCGTGGATGCAGATTCAGACTGCAACGGACGCAATAATGTACAGGGAGTTTTCCATCACCCTCACAGGATCCGCTCGGATTTGGTACTGCTAGCTCAAGCCAAACTCTGTGGACTCCTTTGCAGAGCTAAGCCGACTATTCCTTACGCAATTTATAAGTGGTAAGAGAAGTCGGAAACCTAACACCCACCTGCTTACCATCAAGTAGGCTCCGAAGGAGTCGTTGAAAGACTACATCACCCGTTTCAATGAAGAGGTGTTGCATGTCGAAGACTATGATGACAAGATGGCTCTCGCTGCCATCCTGAGCGGACTGAAGGAAGGAAAGTTCGCCTTCTCCATCGACAAAAATCCCCTGTAGATGCTAGCGGACTTCATGGGGAAAGCTCAAAAGTACACCAACGTCGAGGAGTTCACTAACGCCCGTAAAGGACTACAAGTCGCCGACTCAGCGAATAAAGGGAAGAGGCCAAGGAATGAAGACTCCCAGCCGAACGGCAAAGGGGCCAATGACCGCGCTCCCCGTTATCGTCGACCGAGCCGTAGGCCGGAGGGGAAATTCTGTTCCTATACTCTTCTCAACACATCTTCCGAGCAGATTCTGCTAGATATTCGAGGAGACAGGCTACTTAATTGGCCAGTCTGCATGAGGGCTGACCCCGAGCAACGGGACAAGCGAAAATTCTGCCATTTTCACAGAGATCAAGGCCATAACACGGATGACTGCGTGGACCTGAAAGACGAGATCGAGTCCCTCATCCGTAAGGGACATCTGCATCGTTACACCAAAAGAGAAAGATCCGCTCGGAGAGAGGAGCAGCTGCGGAAAAAGCCAAACAACCCCCCAGATGAACCCGCTGAAATTCGTACCATCTTCGGAGGATCAGCTGGGGGAGGGGATTCAAACAGGGCTCGAAAAGCCCATTCCCGAAGATCCGAGTCAGAGCATCACGTTCACTTAACGGAGCGTCCCAGCAAGGAACTACGAGTTGCTCCATGCAGCCTGACCTTCACGGAAGACGATGCGCGCGGGATCCAGCATCCACACGATGACGCGTTAGTGGTTACCATGACCATAGCGAATCACAAGGTGTTCCGTATCCTGATCGACACTGGGAGTTCAGCTGATGTCATGTATTCCAAGGCGTTCGAAAGAATGAGAATTCCACGGTCTCGGCTCCGACCCGTGAAGACTCCCTTGCACGGCTTTACCGGGGAGAGAGTAATCTCCGAAGGAGCTATCTCCCTCCCAGTACTAGCGGGAGAAGGGCAACATCAAGTCATACTTCTGGTGGACTTTTTGGTTGTCAATGTTTCATCTGTCCACAATGTAATCCTGGGCCGACCCTCCCTCAATGCAATGAGAGCGGTCGTCTCAACTTACCATCTGATGATGAAGTTTCCAGTCGAAGGAGGGATCGGCTATCTCCGAGGCGATCAACGCGAGGCCCGAAGATGTTATGCTATAGCCGTGAGAAAAGTAGCTGCCAAACAAATGCTCATGGTGGACGCCTTGGATCCTCGAGGACCGATGGAAAGCTCCTCCGTCGAAGATCTGATGAAAGTACCGCTCGATGAATCAGACCCGAGCAAACTGTTCAGCTCGGATCATCACTGAATACCGAGCGGAGGAATGAATTACTAGCCTTCTTGAGGCAGCATCGAGATGTTTTCGCATGGTCACATGCGGATATGCCGAGAATCTCTCCTGATGTACTGGTTCACAGGTTAAACGTGGACCTAGATCATAAGCCGGTCAAGCAAAGGAGAAGGTCGTTCGACGCCGAACGATATGAAGTCATTGCTGAGGAGGTCTCCGTCCTACTCGATGCGGGCTTTATAGAAGAGGTATATTACCCTGACTAGATAACAAATGTTGTACTCATCAGGAAGTCCAACGAAAAGTGGTGGGTCTGTGTAGACTATTCCGATCTGAATAAGGCGTGTCCCAAAGACAGCTTCCCATTACCTCGGATCGACCAACTGGTGGACAGCACGGCCGGACACGAGTTACTCTCGTTTCTGGACGCTTATTCCGGATACAAGCAGATCGCTATGCATCCCCCAGATAAGCAGAAGACTACCTTTGTCACTTACAGAGGGCTCTACTGTTACAGGGTCATGCTGTTTGGCCTAAAAAATGCTGGGACAACATATTAGAGGCTGGTGAATCAGATGTTCGCCAAACAGATCGGGCACACCATGGAGGTGTACGTGGACGACATGCTAGTGAAGAGTACCCAAGCCTCCAACCACCTTGCTGACCTCGGAGAAACATTCAGCGTCCTCCGAGAATATCAGATGAAGCTTAACCCTGCTAAGTGTGCGTTCGGAGTTGAGTCAGGGAAGTTCCTTAACTTTCAAGTCAGCCAGCGAGGGATCAAGGCCAACCCGGATAAAATCAAGGCCCTCTTTGACATGAACTCGGACGCTTCATATCCAGGGCTACAGATAAATGCCTTCCCTTCTTCCAGCAGCTGAAGGGCCATAAGAAGGCAGAGTGGACGCCAGAGTGTGAGCAGGCCTTTCAGCAATTGAAACAGTACTTGGATTCTCCGCCCCTATTGTCCAAGCCCGAAGAAGGGGAGCCTTTACTCCTCTACCTCGCTGTCTCGGCTTCAGCTGTCAGTTCGGCTCTGATCAGAGAAGTCGGAGGCAAGCAGTACCCCGTATACTATGTAAGCAAAGCCATGGTACCAGTTGAAACAAGGTACCAGTCATTGGAGAAACTGGCGCTTTGCCTCGTCGTAGCGGCCAGAAGACTGCGGCCATATTTCCAAGCCCACTTCATAGTTGTACTAACGGATTCTCCTCTGAGGCAGGTCCTCCAGAGACCTGAAGTGTCAGGTCGGATCATCAAGTGGGCTATGGAGCTCGGAGAGTTCGACATTCAGTTCCGGCCTAGGGTGGTGATCAAGGGTCAAGCGGTAGCCGATTTCATCGCCGAATTCACCGCTCCGAGTGAGGAACAGATCAGCAAGGAAGTTGAGATGACGCCACCCGTCCCGTTGATCGACCAAGAGGCAGCGTCGGGTCTACGATGGGTGCTTTATGTTGATGGGTCTTCCGACATCAAAGGGGCAAGAGCCGGGATTGTCCTAGTCGACCCTAATTCAACGACGATCCAATACGCGGTCAGACTCGGATTCAAAGCTTCAAATAATGAAGCCGAGTATGAAGCGTTGTTAGCTGGGCTCAGGCTGGCAGCAAGCCTGGGCGTCCAGACCCTGCAAGTCCGTTGCGACTCACAACTGGTGGTGAACCACATCTCCTCGGAGTACGAAGCCAAGGAAGTCAGAATAATCGCTTACCTCGAGGAAGCGAGGAAACTGATTGAAAAATTTTGAAGTTGTACCATCCAGAAGATCCCTAGAGCCGAGAACTCATGGGCCGATGCGTTAGCAAAACTCGCCTCGTCCTCCGAGGGAAAGATCCTGCGTTTCGTCCCGGTCGAGTTCGTTGAACACCCAAGCATCAGCCAGTCGGAGAAAGTCAATCCCGTCCAGTCCATTTCTAGTTGGATGGACCCAATCTTCAATTATCTGTCATCTGGTAAAATCCCCTCGGACAAACTAGAGGCGAGGCGACTTAAGGTCAGAGCGGCCCGATACCCTATATTGGACGGAGTGCTGTATAAGAAAGGGCATTCTCAGCCTTACCTTACATGACTCCGACCGGATGAAGCCGACTACGTGATTCGAGAAATTCACGAGAAAATCTGCAGAGACCATTCAGGCAGTCGCGCCTTGGCCATGAAGATACTCGTCAAGGGTATTTATGGCCGACTCTTAAGTAAAACTCCAAAGATTTCATTCGAAAGTATGACAAGTGTCAGCGTTTTGCTGCCGTGCCAAGGCAACCGGCAGAAGAGATGAACCCCATGAGTGGGTCGTGACCATTCACCCAATGGGGGATCGACATCCTTGGTCCCTTGCCCACTGGGAAGGGACAAGTAAAGTTCGCTATAGTTGCGGTCGACTACTTCACCAAGTGGGTCGAGGCCGAGCCAGTTGCAAAGATCACTGAGCAGAAAGTAATCGACTTGGTGTGGAAGAATATCATCTGCCGGTTCGGGGTCCCACGAACCATCGTTTCCTATAACGGCCGCTAATTCGATAATGTCAAGTTCCGTAGTGTGTATCAAGGGCTTGGCATTGTAAACGCTTACTCATCGCCTCGGCACCCACAGTCAAATGGACAGGTAGAGGCGGTCAACAAGGTCATCAAATATCATCTCAAGACAAAGCTGAAAAAAGCAAAGGAAAATTGGGCCGAGGAGCTCCCCTTCGTCCTCTGGGCTTACCGGACTACAGCCCAGACCTCGACGGATGAAACCCCATTTTCGTTATCCTATGGCTCAGAGGCAATGGTACCAGTAGAAATCGAACTCCCTACGGCACGGGTAAGGAGCTTCGAAGAAAATCAAAACTTCGAGTAGATCGCCGCTAATCTGGACTTGCTCGAAGAACTCAGAGAGGTTTCAAAGCTCCGAACGGCGGCTCGGCACCAGCAGGTAGCGCGCTTCTACAATTTAAAGGTCAAAGCCAGGAGTTTTCGACCAGGAGACTTAGTCCTTCGACGGGTCTTCCAGAACACGGCTGAGCCAGAGGCAAGAGCGCTCGGACCCAATTGGTAAGGTCCGTATCCCGTGGTCAGATCCGCCAAACCAGGCTCGTATCGCCTGGAAGACCTTGAAGGCCGTCATCTCCCTCACCCTTGGAACGCCGAGCACTTGAAGATCTACTACCCATGAGGAATTAGCCTTTAAGGCTCATAATAAAATGTACACCTCCGAGCGACTAGCCTTTAAGCCTCTAAATAAAAATTCCAATTAGGCCTCGGATGTTTACTCGACTGTCTTGGTTAGTACGACTATGACCTAATGGTCCGACCCCTAAGGGGTCGGAGCCTAATCCTACAAAGATTGACAAGGCATCCCTTTTTAGGGAGAAAGCCTAATCATAGTCCGATTCTCCAGTGGAGTATTTGGCTCGACATACGATAATGAAAAGCTCTCGCTCGATGTGCGACGAACCGAGCACTCCAAAAGATCGAACCCAACTAAGACTTGGGCCGAAAACGGATTAAGCAACAAACAAGAGACTAGGCCCGTAAAAAGAAATCAGCTCTATAGCATCTCACAGCAAGTTGACACAATATAAAAAAAAATGTGCTTTTCATTAAATCCCCTCGGAGGGGCAAAAGTACATTAGTTAAGATACAACGATGGTTTCTAAAAAAAAAATGATAAAATGTCTTCAGGTCGGAGGAGGAGCTTGGGCGTCGGGGGCTTGGTCCGAGCAGACGACTTCGGCCGGGGCATCTTCGGAGTCGTTGGGCAGGAGGGAATCAAGATCGAGGTCTGGGTATAAATCCAGAACTGCCTCGAGACAAGCGTCGAAGCCGCGGTTGTAGAACGTTGCAGCTTCAGCGTCCCTCTCCTTGGAGGTCTTGAAACTTTCAACTGCGATGGCAACCGCTACAGCCAAAGAAGCCTCGTCCTTAGCCCGCTGAGCATCCACGGCCTGATTCACGGCCCGCGTCCGTTCTTCAGCTGCCTCGGTATTGGCGTGGTTCAGGGCTTCACCGAGCCGAGTAGTCTCCATGGCCAAAGAGTCCGCGTAGGCCCTGGCGCGGGTCAGCTCAGCGGACACTGCATCGCCACTCTTCTTAAAGCCATCTGCCTTGTCTTACAGATGCAGCTTCCTGGCTTCCAAGTCGACGACGACTCCCTGCAGTCGCCTAACCTTGGCCCTCTCGCCCGTGAACTGTTGGCGTAGATTAGTCTGCTCAGACATCAAGGCCGCTGCCTCGACCTGAAGAGCCTCCAACTCCTCCTCCCTCTTCTTGTACTCCCGCACATTCTGTCGAATCGAGAGCAGCACCGGGAAGGCCTGAATAGGAAACAAAGATTAGAATCTACAGAATGTGTATAACGACATGAAAGAAAGAAAGTCTTCTCAGAGACATACCATATAACATACGGAGGCGAAGTCATTCAGGAAGTCGCCCTCCGACCGCTCAAGGGTCTGAGCGATATCCTCCTCCTTTGCATGCTTGGCAGCCCACGGAGCCAAGCACGCCATATGATAGCCAGGCTCAAACCTCCCACCGCTTGTGCCTGCCTGAGCCGAGGCCTTAGCCCCCTCGACCCCCACCCTGCTGCCGGCCGAGTTTTGACCTTCGGCATGGACCTCTCTCCACACCTCAGGGGGGGAAGCATATTGTCGGCCATTTTATTGGCCTCCTCTCGTTCGGAGGAAGAAAGAACAGCAATGGGGGCCTCGGGGACCGCGACAAGCACCTCTGCGGTGGGGAGAACGGCGACGGTGGGAGCTCGAGGAGCAATGGAGCTCGGCACGATTGGGGTGCCAACCACAGTTGTTTCAACTAGTCCTGGTGGAGGCCGTATTAATGGGTGCAAGACTGCCGAGGAAGCCGCGACAGTGCTAGGGCGCTCCGGAGTCGGCAGTGCGGAGGACAAGCCAACTGGCCTCGTTGTTGGGGCTACTGGGATCGGCGCAGTGGAAGACTCCCCCACACGAGACGGAGCCGCCTTCTTCCGAGTGATCTTCACTCGGGGGCTTCCTTTAGCAACTCCACCGCGATCGGAGCCGCTTTCCTCTTCCGAGCCCTGGACGCCTCGGTCATGCCTGCGAAAAAGCAGATCATGTCAACTACTAAATAACTGAAGAAAAGTTCATCGAAGAGATCAGGGCAGCTTACTGAGGGATGTAGGTGAAAGTTGGGATTTGCAGAGCCCAGACTAGTGGAGGTTGGCCTCAGTGATCAGATCAGCCCAGGAGCGAAGCACCTCCGACCGCGCTCTGGTCTTTGCAATCTGATTCTTCTAGACCGAGTCGATGAGCGACAACCCCTTTACAAAAGCTGCAAAATAAAAAAAAAGATGTCACTTCAACGGAAATATGTGAAAACCAAGACAGCAACCCGGATGCCAGATGAAGTCCGACCTGGTCTATTAAAGTGGGTCGGAATACGGGCCGTCGAGGTCCTAAGCTCAGCCGCTGGTGCCTCCCAGTCACCTGCCACCTAGAACCACTTATTCTTACAGTCCTTGTTGGAAATCGGCAGGTGCATCACTAATCCTGACCCCTTGCTCCCCCGAGTCGTAAAATAGTACCATGGATCGTTGCTATCATGCTTGACTAGGTACAGGCTCAGCAGCTCCTCTGGGGTCAGCTCGGAGTTACCAACTTGCCTCCAGATAATGTATGCAGAGATCATTACCCTCCAGGCATTCGGAGTAAACTTCCCGGGGGTCAATCCGAGGTGAGCTGCAACCTTCCTGATGAAGGGATGTAGAGGGAGCCGGACCCTGCATTGCAGCGTACAAAGAAAAATAGTCACTTCCCCCTTGGCCGGAGCGCCAGCAGCGTCCAAAGGACCCGGAGCCCTTATCTGAACAGAGTCAGGGCTTTGGAACTTCGAGCGAATCCACTCCATCTGAGATTCTGACATGACAGAACCTCCGGGAACTACCTCTGCGGTACGCAGACTCGCAGGCATCTCGGTGGTGGCAGTGGTCTCGACTCGACGGGCTAGGAGGGCTGTCTTCTTGCTGGTCTGCTTGGTCTTAGAAGCCAACATTTTTTATTTTCGAGATAGGAGATACAGGAGAGTGGTCTCAAAAGAGCCTTTGGAAGACCCACTCCCACTTTCAGTGGTCCCCTGCTCGGAGTCATCGTCGTATTAGCGAACCACTTCCAGATCGGAAGACATGACAGAAAGAAGGACGAAGGTCAGTGAGACTAACCGGGTGATTGCCGAAAATCGCCTTCTGTCGGGAATTTCAAATTCGGTCGGAATCGTCTCTCGTAGAAAATCGCCTCCTCTGGTGTGCTCTTATAAACCAAAACGTAAAATGACAGACGAAAGTCCGGAGCGCCTTATATAGGCAGCGAAGGATTTTCACATTGATGACAAGCTTTGATGGCAGCAGCCGAATCGGCATGAGCCGATCTCCGAGCACACATAGCAACACCGCATTGGATGAGAATCGAACCGACGGTACGGCTCTAACATCGGGCAGTGTGCCTCGACATGTGAAGCGACGCCCCAGCAGTCGGAGCCATCATAAATACGCCACCTCAAGCTTGCGTGACAACTTCTCATAGGCTGGGAGAAGATCCGTGATCGTAATCGTTGCCACGCATTAACCAAAGCGACCAGCACGCGCGATTCGAGACCCATCATTATTGCGATATGGGCAGGAGATTTTCTACATAAGTACTCTCCGAGCCCGCAAGCAAGCTCGAAGAGTGGGGGCTTATGTTATGGAGAGATCCGAGCTCGTGGTGAAATGTTAACCGGACTTGAAGTCCGAGCTGAGGCGCCCAAGGCATGATCCATCTGATCAAGACTACAGCATCGCAATAACAACACGCGAACGTCTTCGAGACAAAGCCAGCTCAGAGTTAGTCCTAATTGTCAGATCAGATAACCCGCTACCCCCAACTCCGAGGCGCTTAAGTCAGTCGGATCGGATTTGGTATGACTGGTCGGATGGCGTCCTACTCGGAGCGTTCTTCGATATGGCCTGGCAAGCTGAGCCGAGCAGACCTTCCGACGTGCATGTCCCACTCGCTTTACATGGAAACTGCCATAACCAAATGTGGCCGATAACTTTGCTCGCAGATGTGCACGATCCGCCAGATACGCAGCGTAATCAATAGATTGCGGGTAGTATCTACATGATCCCAGAATCCCTCTGATCGTGCTGAGATCATCGGATCCGGACCGCCCCACAAGCAAGTATAAATAGCCCGCAGTATTATGTTTACAGGTACGCAAAATCGAGCTCTCTTCTACTCTACCTAGACCCTGATTTTCTTGTCCTGATTTAGGTATCGGAGGGTCCCCCGGCTTAGCCAGGGTCACCTTTGTCTTTCCTCTTGGTGCAGGTTTTAGGGACGATATGCAGAGGATGAAGTGGAGAGAAGGCCAACTAGATTTTGTCATCAACAATTAACATTAGACAAAACACTTGAAGGTTAGGGTTGAACTCATGACAATCTCCAGTGCAATTCTTTATGAAAGTTTTCATTAAAGATTTGGATAGATTTTTTAATATGAATGTCTCAAGTCTGACCAGTTGGATCATAAGTTATGGTTTGGGTAACTTCTGACTTATTAAGTGCATGGTACATCCAACCTATTAAATAAATAGCCCCACCATGAGAAATAGTATGTGAAAAAAATGGCCCTTTCCATTCATCAAGTGGACCCTACGTGTATTTTGCTATTTATCAATGAGTATACACTGTTTTCTATGGTGTGGCTTACTTGATGAGTGGATGGGGCTGATTTTGGCATCAAGTGTTCCTCATGGTGGGACCAACCTATTAGGAGGATTGGATGTCACAAGCCCTTAATAGGGTGGAAGTTATCTGTTGGACGGATCATGAAATGTGGTCCAATAGGTTGGACTTAAGACCTCATTTTTAATTAAGTGGATTATTTTTTGTTAATGGGGAATGTGCCTTGAAAAGGTCATTCCAACAAACAAGCATTGACTAAAAGGCCTAGGGTCCCAACACATAATTTGGATTTCAAACCAATTTCGATTAGTTTTGGCATTTTGAGTGGGATGTGAAATGGGAGTTTACAAAGTGCATCCAAACACACGGCAACAGCCATCATTTAAATGAAAATGATGTTTTAGCCTTAAAAGCTTTTTCCTAGCATGTTTGGTTTATACTAGTTGCACTATGATGTTTCATTCTTTAGATTCTTATAGTGTATAAATTGAAACTCATGCATTCCTTGTACTGATAAATATTATTTAGTAAAATAAAAATTTTGAGTGACTCTATTTATTTCGTTGATATCATATTGAGGAAAACAATATCAACCATTAAAAAAATTCACCAAAATTTCCTTTGTCATATCCCAAGAGTGGAGAGACACCCGGGCACATCACGGCCTTTGTATTTTGGTGTTTTTTTTTCCTGACAATTCATGCATGTGTGTATGTTAATTCCAATGTTTGTCTGCAAGGAAAAAGAGTGATTCAGCATTTATTGAACATTTACTTGATCAGGCTATTCTAACCATCTAATTAGAGGAATTTCTCAATGAATGAGAACCTGGTTGATTATTTATTTATTGTTTTATTGTTTTAGCATCCATTTGTGAACCCATAGCTAAACGGTTAGGATTGTCTGAATTTTTTATTTTTTTTTTGGTGTGTGACCTATTGAGTGAATGGTTCAAATGGTCCATATATATTACTTAGTGCCAAATTCCATTGGCCTAGATGCACAAAATAAGTGCCCCACCTAAAGGGAAAAGAGTAACTTGAATGTTGTCCACTGTCTACATTTTAGGTTAACGGTCCACTGACCATGTTATTGTTTTTTGTTGCTTCATTATACAGTTTGTTTGCATTGCCTGCCTATTCTAGAAGGAAAGCACTTTGGTACCTCATCTTAGGTACTTAGTTTATTTTGACTAATGCGGGAAAATGTCTTATCATGCGTACAATCCGCAAATTTAGTAATATGCGTGGTTCCTTTTTGGATGTTGATTCCAAAATTCACAATGTTTCAACACTCAGGTGGGCCACACCAAAGAAATTTATGCCTAAAACCACTAAATTCATGAGGTACGACCTACATATGTTTTGGAGTATTAGGGATATTTGGATAATTCTTTGATCCTGATGAGGCGCATCAGATGAATGGATTGGATGGGTCTTGTACAAAACTAATGTTGGGCTTTTCTGTCCCAATTGTTTCCTGTAGTGTCGCCAACTTGTGTTTTGGATGGTCATGATTTTTGGGTTCAATGGTTAAAATTAAAGAGAGTATCTGAAGTCGAGTGGGAACTCATGAAAATCTAACCCATATAGCACTTCGTTTACTAAAGTAACCCTAGTAGTTACCTGGCTCAAGTTATCTCCGGACAGCTCATTCTAAAAGGTTTCAATTCCATTAAAGTTTCATTAGATTTTTTATTTTTTATTTTAATGAGAATGGATTAGATGGGTCACATCCAAAACTAATATTTTACTTGTAAACTATTATTTACGGAATTAAAAGGATCACATGGTGCATTGGAGATCGGGATGAGTTATCTAATTAAAATTAATACCTAATTGAGATGTTATCATTGTATGACCTATACGGCAGTCTTTTACATCTTACATTCTTTAAAGAAGTTCTGAAATGAGAAAATAGCTTTAGTTGTATGTACGCTCAAAGACTCAGCTCTACTTTTATAATTTATAAGATTGAAGAGTTTGAAACCCATCCAACTAATTGCCCTTAGGCTTCACATGACAATTCTAGTTAACTAGAAACATTGTGCTTGTGACACAATTGTAGCACACCACCCCTTACACAATTTTAGATTAATCAGAATTTTTTGGGATTCATTGGTATATTCGATCATATCATCTAATCCTTAGAGAGATCCAGACCATTGATCAATAAGGCCTACCTCATAGAATTCTTATACCGCTTTCCATCCCAACTATTTCCTATGGTATGGCCTACTTGCTGTTTGAATGATCATGATTTTTGGGTCAGTGATTATAACTGAGCATTGCACCTTAAGAGTGGGGTGGAACTCATGAAAATCCAACGGACATGGCTCTCGGTGTCCCAGTGCAGTTCTTTTGAAAGTTTTCATTCATATAGATTTTTTTATGTGAAGGTCTTATGTGCGACTAGTTGGACCACAAGTTATGGTTCACCTAGACCTCCCAATATATAACTTCTGACTTAGGAAGTGCATGGGACATCCAACCCATTTGACAGATTGGTGTTACCACTAGAAACAGTACTTTGTGCAAAAATGAGCCCTATCACCCATCAAATGGACCCCACTTGTATTTTTCTATTTATCAATGGGTATACACTGTTTTCTATTGTGTAGCTAACTTGATGAGTAGATGGGGCTGATTAGCATTAAGGGTTCCTCATGGTGGGACCAATCTAACATATTAGGAGGATTGGACATCACAAACACTTAACAGGGTGGAAGTTATCCTTTGGATGGACCATGAAATATCATCCAATAGGTTGGACTTAATACCTCTTTTTTAATTAAGATGGTTGATTTTTGTTAATGAAGAACCTGCCTTCACAAGGCCATTTCAATAAACAAGCATTCAAAAAAGAGGCTTAGGATCTAATGTAACACACTTCAACAAAAGAGAATTTTCAAAAGCGGGGATTTCGAACCAATTGAATTAATTACAGG
The DNA here is from genome assembly GCA_037074715.1 of Magnolia kwangsiensis. Classification (NCBI taxonomy): domain Eukaryota; kingdom Viridiplantae; phylum Streptophyta; class Magnoliopsida; order Magnoliales; family Magnoliaceae; genus Magnolia; species Magnolia kwangsiensis. The sequence continues at coordinate 151,726,540 of CM073573.1, read as the reverse complement.
GGTTTACAAAGTGCATCCAAACGCACAATGGCAACCGCCGTTTGGATGAAAATGGCATTTTAGCCTTAAAAGATCCTTTTGATTGTGCATCCAAACAGGCCCTTATGGTTGGTTTTTTTTTCTCTCTATGATTCATAACTATGCATGTGTGATGACTTATACCTCACTCTAAATGGGATTAAAAGTACTCTCGACTTCAATATTAGCTTCGATCAAATTGCTTGCATGATTCAATGCTTGTAAGAATTAGACGGTGTAGTTTATGACCCTTCCAAAAAATAACATTTTGTGGACAGTCCTAATGTTGATCCCGACAAAAAATGAATGATTAACCATTTAACAAACATTTGCTTGATCAAGCTATTCTAACCATCTAATTAGAGGAATTTCTCAACGAATGGGAGCCTTGGTTAAGTATCCATTTGTGGACCAGTAGCTAAATGGTTAGGATTGTCTATAAAATGTTATTTTTTGGTGGGCCATAAACCGTACGACCTACTGAGAGATAGTTCAAATAGTCCATATATGATGCTTTCTGCCAAATTCCATGGCTTTAGAGGCACAAGATAAGCACCCCACTAAAAGGGAAAGTATAATTTGAATCTTGTCCACTGATTATTTATTATGTTAACGGTCCATAGATTATGTTACTAATTCTTTTTGAAACAATGTTACCATTTCTTCTGTACAAGTCACATCAATTAACCAGTTAAGGTCATTTTTTTGAGCTTTTTCTTTCTTTCTTTCTTTTGTTCATAACCTAATTATATGGGGTCCCACTATTTGGACGGTCTATATTTATGCCGTTATGTATGTGGCTGGATGCGTGTGTATGGGCTGTCCAACCACACCAGAGTATCAAAGTTTTGCTCTTATTCGACATGCTTGCCTAATATGAAATCACCATGTTGTGGATTTGACATCCACTCCGTCTATCTTTTGAATCTTCTAATTTTCAATGCAAGTAGTTAAAATCATGCCTTTATAACACTCAGGTGGACCACTCCACAAGGAACAATTTAAAATCATACATAAAATTTCTAAGTACACGTTATATGGCCCAATTGAGTTTTATATCAGTTTGTTTTTTGGATGCGTTTTCATCCTGGTGACGCACCTGATGAACCGTTTGGATGAGAAATAAAATCTATGGAACGCTCCACACAAAAACCTATGGTTGGTGCCCCTTCCTATTGTTCCTTGTGCTATGGCCCCCCTAACTAGTGCATCGGGATGATTTCTTATTTTAGGGTTGAACATCACGGATCACACCTGATGGACGGAGTGGATCTGAAACAAACAACACGGTGGGCCTACGAAGCTTTGTTGTTTTACCAGCAGCGAAAAACAGTTGTTCACGTCAGAAAGAGAAACCCAATAGGTTTGTGGAGCTATTTGATACTCCAGTAGACAATGATGGTTGATACACAGGCACCTTGAAATTGTACACGTGGAATATAATACCTAAAATGAAAACCGACTAAATTGTGAAACCCAATCTCCCAAATTGAACGTTTAAATAGTGTAATTAGTTTGATCTTCAAATTATAAGGGTCCACACAATTCGAATGGTCCTGACCACTGCATGTGCACGGGGCATGTGTAGTATATGAGATGTGGCATGCAGGACAGGCAGCGAGGGGGAGAGCTCAGCATACCTTCCAAACACCTTCTGCCGTTCGGTAATGAGTTATGTCAGGGCTCGCCCCATTCGGTGGTGATTCGGTTTGATTTACCTGAGTCACTGAGGGGCCACACAGCGCATCAAACTGGATTGGGTCACACCCAGATCCATGGCTAAAGTGGTAGACTGAGTGAAAGATACCTCGTTTCAATTCCGAGCTCTTCGTATCAATTCCCTAGTGGGGTGGCTAACAGTGAAGTGTGAACAAAAATTTTAATTTTTTTTTTTTAAAACAACTGGATTGGGTCCGACTGAGTCTAAGGAAGCTCCTATTGAGTCTTTAGTTTTTTTGTCTTTTTACACACACCACATGGGTCTGTTGCGATCCGCAGTCAGACTGCTTAACATCCTAAAAACCGTTTCTAAGTTGATCCAGCTACCTCACCACACATCAAACCTAACAATGAGTTCACCGAATCCACGTGCTCTAAATCTAAAGGATTTTTTTTTTTTTGGTTATATATATATATATATATATATATATATATATATATATATATATATATATATAACACCTGTGCACATTCTCACGAAAGCTTGTGAGAACTTTTTCAAAACTCATCACATGTAATGTGGGCTTGAAATTAAAATAGATGCAACACCCCCATGAAACCCCAGGGCGGACTTCTACCCTTATCCAAAACTTTGGTGGGCCATGGCAAAAGAGAGACAAGTCAAGGGAGGAAACTGTTTTCTATTTCCATAGTGTACCAAAGTTTTGGATCAAAGTGAAAGTCAGGCCTTGGGGGTTTCACCTCCTACATTGCAGTGTGATGAGTTCTGAAAAAAGATCTCACGAGAGAAAATGACCACCGTAGACAAAACCTTTTATCCAGCGGTTTTTATGAAGGACTACAAACTTAAGTTACCAACTTAGACTAGCACGTGCGGACAACGATTTTGAGGACGAAACTGCCCCTCCTTTTTACTGCTGTTGCGTTTCATCTCCTTCCATTCTCCCGCTCATTTTCAAAAAACAAGAGGCGAAAAATCAAATCCTGCACTACGGAGTTGCTTGGATCGCACCACCATCTAGCTGGATCCCGCCCACTCTTTCATGAAGATGGGCCCTCCACGGAAGAAAGCATGCACCACAGGTATAATGTAGTACATTTACCTAAACGGTGTAAATTTTTTTGTGGGCCATTGAACTACTGGATGAAGCTCGCATCTTGATTTTCGGTTAATCCACGCAAAAATCATCCTATGAACATAATAGATTACAAATAAAACATCATTGTGGGGGCATAACAAGTTTTTTTATAATGGAACCACTGTTTCCTGTAGTATGATCCACTTGATATTTCGATATGCCACCATTTTGGGCTGAAACCCTTACGTTAGATGGAAAAACGGATGAACGTCGTGGATAGTCCACATACATTCAAGGCGGGCCCAACTCAGAGAATTTTATTTTTTTTTGGGTTAGCTTGTTAGTACACACCCATGTCAGTACACACTCCATGTTAGCCACCCTCGCTAGGGATTGATACGAAGACCTCAAGTGTTGACATGAGGTATCTCCACTCAGTCTACCGATTGAGCTATGGATATGAGTGTGCCCAACTTAGTTAACTCAGCACTATAAGAGCGTACTAAGCAAACTATAAATCCAATTTACGATAGGTTTTGGTTGCCTCGCTGAATTCCTACTTTGCCTCGCTTAATTTATAGGTACCCTCGCTCAATTTTTAGCCTCCCTCACTCAAATACTTGGTTGCCTCGCTTAATTTCTAGCTTCCCTCGCTCAATTCCTAGGATTCACAGCTCAATTCGTAGGTTCCCTCGCTGAATTCCTATGTTGCCTCGCTCAAATCGTAGGTTGCCTCACTGAATTTCTATGTACCCTCGTTCAATTTCTAGCTTCCCTTGCTCAAATCTTTAGTTGCCTCGCTGAATTTCTAGGTTCCCTCGCTCAAATCTTATGTTTTCTCGCTTAATTTCTAGCTTCCCTCGCTCAATTTCTACGTTGGCTCGCTCAATTCATAGGTTCCCTCGCTCAATTCCTACGTTGCCTTGCTCAAATCCTAGGTTTCCTTACTCAATTTCTAGCTTATCTTGCTCAATTCCTAGGTTGCCTCGATGAATTCCTACCTTGGCTCACTCAATTTTTAGATATCCTCGCTTAATTTGTAGCTTCCCTTGCTGAAATCATCGGTTGCCTCGCTGAATTTCTAAGTACCCTCGCTCAATTTCTAGCTTCCCTCACTCAAATCCTTGGTTGCCTCGCTGAATTTCTAGGTTCCCTCGCTTAATTTCTAGCTTCCCTCGCTCAAATCCTAGGTTTTCTCGCTCAATTTCTAGCTTCCCTTACTCAATTCCTAGGTTGCCTCACTCAATTCCTTCCTTGACTCACTGAATTTCTAGGTTCCTTCGCTCAATTTCTAGCTTCCCTCGCTCAAATCCTAGGTTGCCTCGCTGAATTTCTTGGTTCCCTCGCTCAATTCCTAGAATTCCTCACTGAATTCTACGTTGCCTCGCTTAAATCCTTGGTTCCCTTGCCGAATTCTTAAATTGCCTCGCTCAAATCCTATTTTTCCTCACTCAATTTCTAGTTTCCCTCACTCAATTCTTAGGTTGCCTTGCTCATTTCTTAGGTTGCCTCGCTGAATTTCTACCTTGTCTCGCTCAATTTCTATGTACCCTCGCTCAATTTCTAGGTTCCCTCGCTCAAATCCTAGTTTGCCTCGCTGAATTTCTAGCTTCCCTCACTCAATTCAAGGATTCCTCGTTGAATTCTACGTTGCCTTGCTTAAATCCTTAGTTCCCTCGCTGAATTCTTACGTTGCCTCGCTCAAATTCTATTTTTCCTTGCTCAATTCCTAGGTTGCCTCGCTCAATTACTACCTTGCCTCGCTCAATTTCTAACTTCCCTCGCTCAATTCCTTGGTTACCTAGCTGAATTTCTAGCTTCCCTCACTCAATTCCTATGTTGCTTCGCTCAATTTCTAACTTTCCTTGCTCATTTCCTATGCTGCCTCGCTCAATTTCTTCCTTGCCTCGCTGATTTTCTAGGTTGCCTCGCTCAATTCCTTCCTTGCCTCGCTGAATTTCTTGGTTCCCTCGTTCAATACGTAGGATTCCTCGCTGAATTCTACGTTGCCTTGCTGAAATTTCGACATTGCCTTGCTCAAATTCTAGGTTTCCTCGCTCAATTTCTAGCTTCCCTCACTCAATTCCTAGGTTGCCTCGCTCAATTCCTTTCTTGTCTCGCTAAATTTCTAGGTTTCCTCGCTCAATTTCTAGCTTCCCTCGCTCAAATCCTAGGTTGCCTCGCTGAATTTCTTGGTTTCCTCTCTCAATTCCTAGGATTCCTCGCTGAATTCTACGTTGCCTCGCTTAAATCCTTGGTTTCCTCGCTGAATTCTTATGTTACCTCGCTCAAATCCTATTTTTCCTCGCTCAATTTCTAGTTTCCCTCACTCAATTCCTAGGTTGCCTCGCTCAATTCCTACCTTGCCTCACTCAATTTCTAGGTACCATCGCTCAATTTCTAGCTTCCCTCGCTCAATTCTTTGGTTGTCTAGCTGAATTTCTAGCTTCCCTCGCTCAATTTCTACGTTGCCTCGCTCAATTCATAGGTTGCTCGCTCAATTTCTAACTTCCCTCACTCAATTCCTAGGTTGCCTCGCTCAATTCCTTCCTTGCCTCGCTGAATTTCTAAGTTCCCCCGCTCAATTTCTAGCTTCCCTCGCTCAAATCGTAGATTGTCTTGCTGAATTTCTTGGTTCCCTCGTTCAATTCGTAGGATTCCTTGCTGAATTCTACGTTGCCTGGCTGAATTTCTTGGGTCCCTCATTCAATTCGTAGGATTCCTCACTGAATTCTACGTTGCCTCGCTGAATTTCTAGGTTGCCTCGCTCAATTCCTTCTTTGCCTTGCTGACTTTCTAAGTTCCCATGCTCAATTTCTAGCTTCCCTCACTCAAATCGTAGATTGCCTCGCTGAATTTCTTGGTTCCCTCGTTCAATTCGTAGGATTCTTTGTTGAATTCTAGGTTGCCTCGCTGAATTTTTTGGTTCCCTCACTCAAATCCTAGGTTTCCTCACTCAATTTCTAACTTCCCTCACTCAATTCCTAGGTTGCCTCGCTCAATTCCTTCCTTGCCTCGCTGAATTTCTAAGTTCCCCCGCTCAATTTCTAGCTTCCCTCGCTCAAATCGTAGATTGTCTTGCTGAATTTCTTGGTTCCCTCGTTCAATTCGTAGGATTCCTTGCTGAATTCTACGTTGCCTGGCTGAATTTCTTGGGTCCCTCATTCAATTCGTAGGATTCCTCACTGAATTCTACGTTGCCTCGCTGAATTTCTAGGTTGCCTCGCTCAATTCCTTCTTTGCCTTGCTGACTTTCTAAGTTCCCATGCTCAATTTCTAGCTTCCCTCACTCAAATCGTAGATTGCCTCGCTGAATTTCTTGGTTCCCTCGTTCAATTCGTAGGATTCTTTGTTGAATTCTAGGTTGCCTCGCTGAATTTTTTGGTTCCCTCACTCAAATCCTAGGTTTCCTCACTCAATTTCTAGATTCCCTCGCTCAATTCCTAGGTTGCCTCGCTGAGTTCCTTCCTTGCCTCTCTCAATTTCTAGCTTCCCTCGCTCAAATCCTAGGTTGCCTCGCGGAATTTCTAGCTTCCTTCACTCAATTCCTAGGATTCCTCACTGAATTATACATTGCCTTGCTTAAATCCTTGGTTCCTTCGCTGAATTCGTACGTTGCCTCGCTCAAATCCTATTTTTCCTTGCTCAATTCCTAGGTTCCCTCGCTCAATTCCTAGGTTGCCTCGCTAAATTCCTACCTTGCCTCGCTCAATTTCTAGGCACCCTCGCTCAATTCCTTGGTTGTCTAGCTGAATTTCTAGCTTCCCTCATTCAGTTTCTATGTTGCCTCGCTCAATTCCTACGTTGCCTCGCTCAATTCTTAAGTTGCTTCGCTCAATTTCTAACTTCCCTCGCTCAATTCCTAAGTTGCCTCGCTCAATTCCTTGCTTCGTTGAATTTCTAGGTTGCCTCGCTCAATTCCTTCATTGCCTCGCTGAATTTTTAGGTTCCCTCGCTCAAATCGTAGATTGCCTCGCTGAATTTCTTAGTTCTCTCATTCAATTTGTAGGATTCCTCGCTCAATTTCTAACTTTCCTTGCTCAATTCCTTCCTTGCCTCGCTAAATTTCTAGGTTCCCTCGCTCAAATCCTAGGTTGCCTCGCTGAATTTCTTGGTTCCCTCGCTCAATTCCTAGGATTCCTCGCTGAATTCTACGCTGCCTCGCTTAAATCATTGGTTCCCTCGCTGAATTCTTACGTTGCCTCGCTCAAATCCTATTTTTCCTCGCTCAATTTCTAGCTTCCCTCACTCAAATCCTAGGTTGCCTTCTTCAATTTCTAGGTTCCCTCACTCAATTTGTAGCTTCCTTCTCTCAAATCCTAGGTTGCCTCGTTGAATTTCTAGGTTCCCTCGCTAAATTTCTACGTTGCTTCGCTCAATTCCTAGGTTCCCTCACTCAATTCTTACGTTGCCTCGCTCAATTCTTAGGTTACCTCGCTGAATTCCTATGTTGCCTTGCTCAATTTCTAGCTTCCGTCGTTCAATTTCTAGTTTCTCTCGCTCAATTCCTAGGTTGCCTCACTCAATTTCTAGGTTCCCTCGCTCAATTTCTAGCTTTCCTCGCTCAATTCCAAGGTTGCCTAGCTGAATTTTTAGGTTCCCTCGCTCAATTTCTGGCTTTCCTCACTCAATTCCAAGGTTGCCTCGCTGAATTTCTAGGTTCCCTCGCTCATTGTCTCGCTCAATTTTTAAGGTTGGCTGGGATCAGTTGTAAAGGACTTTGATATGTTATATTAAAATAGATGAAATTCTATTAGAACATTGTTTAATACTTGGACTCTATTTTATTGGCATTAGTATAGGTAAAACATTAGTTAAATTTCAAGAGGACGGATCACCTACAATCAGTTGTATGCTGCAAACAAGATTTTTATGCCAAAACTTCAGTTTCCAGTTTTGCCTATGAAAATAATATCATAGATTTTCAAAAGCAAAGTGCTTAGAAAAATGTGGTTGATGCTTGTAGGGCAGCTGATTGTGGACCCTTATTTGCCAATCTACCATTTAAAGCCAACCACAACTTGCTAGAAGAGAGGTGAAGATGATATATTTGTGAGCCTTTGCATGTCCATGTTTTAGATTCTCTTTATTCAATGTGGAGAACAATATATGTATACAAAGCTATGCATCATTTCTACCTATCCAGGATATACGATCTCTCGTTTTGGATTCTATAGTACCTCAAATAGTAATATTGGTAGAAATACTTCTGAAAATGTTTAGCGATGTCTACAGGGAACATCGCCATTTGCAGTTCCCTGTTCATGACAACAAAGGGGAGCTTAAGCGAAGATCTCAATTTTCCGATGGCTCAAAGGTACATGCATGGTGTTTTTTTTTTGTTTTTTTTTTTTTCAAATACATGGTGTTAGAGTAAAATTTTTAATCAAAATTACTGTTATGTTGCAGAGATGCCGCATACTTGGTGGAAATTTCAGATATAGGTCGAATCTCCAATCTCCAATCTCCCTATCGACAACCTCTCTACAATTTTGTCCCTTCCAAAAAATACGAACATATGAACGTATTTGGGCAAACTTCCATCCAATACAACAACTTGGATTAGAGAAGCTAGACCTAGTGCCTCTCATCCAATACAATATCTTAGAAGAGGTATTGTCCTATTTTCAACTGAGAGGCCTTTTTCTAATCCTAACTCATAGAAAATTGACATTTTGTTTTTGGTATTTCATTTGTCAGCTTAATTCCTTAAGATAGAAATATTAATTTAGTTATAGGCATATTTCAGGACCTCCACATTGCAAGGTCTTCATTCGAGCAGGCTCGCTTCAATCTGGTATTTACAACTTTATGCACGGAAACTATTCTATCCATGTTCAACACTAATACTTCCAGCAGAGATGCATTGATATGAGATCCTGGATACAAATATATAATGATAGCCAGTGGCCGGTGCCATTAATTTTCATATTCTCTCTTTCCAGGTCACAGTTCTTTCTAATGTCGAGGCCAAGAAGAGGTTTGAGTTTTTGGAAGCTGTTAGTGAGGCAATGGATGCTCACCTTATTCGTTATTTCAAACAAGCACGCATACGATTTCCTTGTTCATTGTCCTATTAAATGTAGTTTTCTGCTCTTCTTTGGTGCTTCTCTAAAAGCTTTTGACCTGAATTTCTTGCAGGGATATGAGCTATTGCATCAGAAAGAGCCATTTGTCCACCAGATTTGTTTTTGTTTATGAATTGCCACAGAAAATGTGTAGGGTGCTTAATTTAGCAACATGAGTTAGTACATAGACTAGATGTGATCTACATTCTTCTGATCAGTTAGAAGACTTTATGGCACAGGTAAAGGGTCTCTTCTCTAGGAATCATCCATATAAAATGATTATGAACCTCAATATTTTTCATCATCACCTAAAACCAAGCTCTTGGTTATCCAAGCAGAGAAATCATTGCAGGGGTAGCCTTTCAATTTTTTATTTATTTTATTATAGGGGTAAATAGTCTAAAAAGCAGTTCCGAGCCTGTGATTTATTTCCATTTTGTAGGACTCTTATGGGTCTTCCCTGTAAAAACAACAAGCTTTATTTTAAGGTGGCTCTATTGTCATGAATCCTAACATTTTTTAGTGACAAGTCAATTCTTTCTAAGTTAAAAATGGATGCTCATGTGTCCTTGATGAACTGTTAGGGGTCGTTTGGATGGTGTAAATGGGGCAAGTAGAAAATGATTTAGTAGAAAATCATTTAGTACTTGTGTTTGGATGCTCTAATTTGGTTGTAAATCATTTACTTCTTGTAAATCATGTACGAGCAAAGCCCGCTTCTCATTTACCAGCAAAAGGGTGAATTTTCATTTAATAGTAAACGAGGAGATGGCAAGGCTCTATTTTTTTTTTTAATTATTTTTTTTAAAATGAAAGCCTATAAAGAAGATTTTTACCATTTACCACCATCCAAACGACCCCTTATGGCTTTTGTAATATGCTACATATGCTCGCCATTGGTGAAGTATCCAAGAACACCATCCACCTCTCTTGTGCAGTCCCTCCATGGTTTTCGTGGCTAGCTGAAAGTGCTGTCAAGGGTCACTTTTGTTCAACAGATATGGTCATTACCCTGATTATGGAGTTCTTTCCTTTTCACTTGTATTTGTCAACTTCTATATGTAACCATGACTCATGTCTCTCCTATTCAAAACTGATCACTACTCTAATTCCTCACTTGGCTCTCCCTCTGTGACTAGCATGACCTTTGGGTGTGTTCCAAAATGCAACTGCTCTGCCTAAGTCATCAGTGAGTTGAAAACAGGCCAGCTATCATTTGAGATGAATATCACAATGCTATAAAACATGTGCCTGCTTTCATTTTGTTTCAAAGTTGAATTGATATCTAACCAAATATCAATTTGGCAGATACCCAAATAGTCCCCAAACTAAAATGCTCACTAGTTTGCTTGTATCGAATGCTTGGCTTGAATCGCTTTGTGAAATCATTTGGCTTTTTTGTACCTTTGAATTGTGTGTTGCATTCCATTTTGCTGCAATTGCCATGCATTTTTCAGCTTCCGAGGATACAAGTCAAGGATTTTGCAGAGTGTGATGGATGATACGTAGGCACTTAGAAATTGCATACATGTTATACATGGTAGAAAAATCTGATCAAGCACACGTGTGGCTGAGTGTGGATGGACAGGGACAGCACTCTCCACATGTGAGGAACTAGAAAACCTCCTGAATGCTGAAATGTTGCATTTACAGTTCTGTAAATTGTACAATTAATTATTTTTATAATGACAGGCACATCACTTTCCACATGGACAGGGACAACACGCTAATTGTTTGATGAAATCTTTTAGCCAAATCCTTTTTTGGATGAAACCATGCTATCAATTGGACTTGAGACCACCTTTCTCAATTGGGATCAGCGGCCAAGTCAATGTTACAAAGACAACTACATTTCTTAAACCTTAATCCAAAATTTATCTTGATGGCCGCAACACCATGGGCAGGGGTGCATACAGGATGCTGCACAGATTAGATAATCTCTGGCCCATTTGATGGATGGATTGGGTCTTGCTCCAATGTGCCACATTAGTGTGTAGTACCCATTCTTCATGTTTACACATGGTTGCACGTATATGGGCTGTTCTTTTTCATAGATTCCAGTAAATGAGTCATTATTACTCTCTAAGCATGTCTGATTTTCTTGGAAGAGAACAGTTCCATAGTTATAATAGTCACTTCTTGGGCTACAACGGCCAGATTTTGTTTGGAGCTTAGAATTTGTTAAATCTTGCAAACACATGAAACATAAATGAATTTAGAAAAAGTGCTATTGATGTCACTTTTCTTGACGAAATGGAAAGAACTCCCAAACATTCCATTTCCTTTTCCACTAATTTCTGCATGAACGCATTTCAATGAAATAATCATTTTCTCAAAAGTCAGACCATGCTCCCAAATGGGGCTCTACAAAAATTCAATCCACTTTGAAGACAAATCTGGATGCCTATACTCATAATAGTAGCCTCATTATTGGTATTATAGTTGCATGATGTTTTAAGTTCCAAATGAGTCTCATTACTAAACTTTTGTTGCAGTTGAACTAGCTTTGATTTTTTCGCACACCAAAAAATATCCAGATGAACCACCACATCTGAATGTGAAAAGGTTGGTTATTAGTGTCTACAGATAACAACTTTGTGAATTCAATTCTAGGCTTTTGTGAGTGAGTATGCTGTGACTAGAAAAGATGTTGACACTGGAAGTCTTTTGGCAACATTGGCAGAAGTTGGATTCCTTATTGGATTGGAATGGAACAGGTTTGTATATTCATGTTTTTTTTCCATCATGAAGGGCTTGTCTTGTATAAGATTTTTGTGTGTGCATGTGTGTGAGTGCAGATTCATGAATTGATAGTTCCATGATGGGTGGTTTTATGAGCATTGTGCTTCCATTCTATTATTTTCTAAAATTCCATCAGGTCGATGGTTAAGAATACATTTCATTCACTTCGCGGCTAATTTCAATCACTTCGCGGTCAAACTAGAAATTGAGTCGGGCAAACATGAAATTAAGTGGGCAAATTCAAAATTGAGCAGAGGCAAGGTAGGAATTGAGCGAGGGAACCTAGAAATTGAGCGAGGCAAGGTAGGAGTTCAGTGAGGCAACCTAGAAATTGAGCGAGGCAACCTAGAAATTAATCGAGGGAAGTTAGAATTTGAGCGAGGGAACCTAGAAATTCAGCGAGGCAACTTAGGATTTGAGCGAGGGAAGCTAGAAATTGAGCGAGGCAAGGTAGAAATTCAACGAGGAAACCTAAGATTTGAGTGAGGCAACCTAGGAAACTCGCTCAATTTCTAGCTTCCCTTGCTCAATTCCTACGTTCCCTCGCTCAATTCCTAGGTTTTCTCGCTCAATTTTTAGGTTGTCTCGCTGAATTTCTGGCTTCCCTCGCTCAATTCGTAGGTTGCCTCCCTAAATTTCTACGTTGCATCGTTCAATTGCTAAGTTGCCTCGTTCAATTCCTAAGTTCCTTCGCTCAATTTATATATTGTCTCGCTCAATTTCTAAGTTCCCTCACACAATTTGTAGCTTCCCTCGCTCAAATCCTAAGTTGCCTCGCTGAATTTCTAGGTTCCCTCACTCAAATTCTAGCTTCCCTCATTGAATTTCTAACTTCCCTCGCTCAATTCCTAGGTTTCCTCGCTCAAATCCTAGCTTCCCTCGCTCAAATCCTAGGTTGCCTCGCTGAATTTTTAACTTCCCTCACTCAATTCCTATGTTGCCTTGCTCAAATTCTAGGTTACCTCGCTCAATTTTTAGGTTCCCTCGCACAATTTGTAGCTTCCCTCACTCAAATTCTAGCTTCCCTCGCTCAATTTCTAACTTCCCTCACTCAATTCCTAGGTTTCCTAGCTCAAATCGTAGGTTGCCTCGCTCAATTTCTAGCTTCCCTCGCTCAATTTATAGATTCTCCCACTGAAGTCCTACGTTGTCTTACTCAATTTTTAGCTTCCCTCGCTCAAATCATAGGTTGTCTCGCTGAATTTCTAGGTTCCCTCGCTTAATTCCTAGGATTCCTCGCTGAATTTCTACGTTGCCTCACTCATTTTCTAGGTTCCCTCGCTCAATTTCTAGATTCCCTCGCTTAAATCCTAGGCTCCCTCGCTCAAATTCTAGCTTCCCTCGCTGAATTTCTAACTTCGATCGCTCAATTCCTAGGTTGCCTCGCTCAAATCCTAGGTTTCCTCATTGAATTTCTACCTTGCCTCACTCAATTTCTAGGTTCTCTCGCTCAATTTCTAGTTTCCCTCGCTGAAATCTTAGGTTGTCTCGTTGAATTTCTAGATTCTCTCGCTTAATTTCTAGCTTCCCACGCTCAATTCCTAGCATTCATCGCTGAATTTCTACGTTGCCTCGCTCATTTCCTAGGTTCCCACACTCATTTCCTATGTTGCCTCGCTTAAATCCTAGGTTGCGTCGTTGAATTTCTAGGTTCCCTCGCTCAAATCCTAGGTTGTCTCGCTGAATTTCTAGGTTCCCTTGCTCAATTTCTAACTTCCCTCGTTCAATTCCTAGGTTGCCTAGCTCAAATCGTAGGTTCCCTCGCTCAATTTCTAGGTTCCCTCGCTCATTTTCTGCGTTGCCTTGCTCAATTTCTAGATTCCCCCGCTGAACTCCTACCTTGCATCGCTCAATTTGTAGGTTCCCTCACTCAATTCCTACCTTGCCCCCACTCAGTTTTTAATTGCCCACTCAATTTCATGTTTGCCCCGCTTAATTTCTAGTTTGACCGCAAAGTGATTTTAATTGACCACGAAGAGAATGAAATGTATTCTCGACCATCGACCTGATAGAATCTTGGAAAATAATTAGGTTGGTTGGCTAAAGTAGCTTCTCCTACCACAAAATCATATGCGGTACGTCAAGTAACTAATTTTAACTTAGAAGATATTCTTCTTAAATGAATAAAGAAAGAAATGAAGAAAAAAAAAAGAGAATTTTTTTTTTTATATGCACATATATGTACATATTTATATAAATATGTATTAGAGAAAAATGTAGGTAGAATAAAGTTCTCCATGTAAAAAATAAAAAGAGAAAAAATTGCATAGTATTACACTTATGCTACGGTTATAATCCGTAGCTATAGGCCCAGCTCTGACCCAGTTGACCGGTTCACAACCCGGTCGACCCCAACGCGCTGTTTTTTTTTTCTTCTTCTTCTTTTTTCCATGATGTTCCCCACCGATTTTTGTGGGTCCCATTATGAGGTATGTGTTATATCCAAACTGTCCATCTATTTGGAGAACTCGTATCAAGGCTTGAGATGAAAACTAAGACATATCTAGCTATCAAGTGGACCACACTGTAAAAGGCAACGGGGAATTGAACGTCTACCATTGAAACCCTTATAGGGGTTACAGAAGTTTTGGATCATTATGAAATTTGTTTTTCCTCTTCGTTTAGGCTTTTGTGACCTTATGAATAGATTGGATGGAAAATAAATGTTATGGTAGGCCCTACAAAATTTTTAACGGTGAAACTCAATTTCCCCACTGCTCTTTGTGGTGTGGTCCAGTTGATCTTTGGATATGTTTTTTTTTTTTTTTTTTTGGATAATGCTCCGAAATGATCTCAAAATATGGATGAACGTTGTGGATATAATAAATACATAGCTGTGGGGCCATGTAACTTTGATCTCTTGTAAGCCGTTCGTACAACTCTCAATTGGAGGAGCGTTAGCGCTCGTCTTCGCAGAGAAAAGGAGGGGTAGTTTCGTCCTCAAAGTCATTGTCCGCACGTGCTACTCTAAGTTGGTAACTTAAGGAGAAATTTAGGACTGTGGACCCCACCTTTTAGCCAACTGTTTTTATGGAGGAATACAAACTTTATTTTGCAACTTAGACTTGCACGTGCGGATTCCGAATTTCAGGACAAAAATACCCCTCCTTTTTGCATACTCTTTTCACTGCTGCTGCTTTTCAGGGTTGCTTTCACTCCCCTTAACGAAACAAAACAGGTGCTTCCCCTACACTCTCTTCCAACGAAGAACTGAAGTACGAAGGATTTTTTTTCTCATTTTCCTGACTGAAATCTCTGTGAAGCATATAAATATCCATCTAGATATCGTTATTATACATTTTCCATATTTCATCTTGGCGAGGGTTACGTGAAACCCAAGAACTGGTTGCATCTCCTTGAAAAGGTTGAAAATATTCCCTCACTCCAAAACACCTCTCTTCAACCTGCATTTGACCAATACTGCGGCAGTCAGAGGTATAGATCTTGAAAAAAAAAAAACTACACTCGTACAATGGCATTGCATGCGAAGTTTGGTCAATTCCATGTGTTACGCTTAGTTAAATTTACGTGTTGATCGATTGAATCCATGTCAAACTCGCTCAATTTAATTTGAAGCTCACTCAATTCTATGTTAGGGATCACTTGATCTGATGCTACGCTTACTGAATTTTATGTTTACCCTACTCATTTTCATGCTAGGATCGCTCAATTTAAGGTTTGCCCAGCTTAATTTCATGGTAGATAAGGTCAATTTAATGTTTGCCTCATAAATATCATACTAGGATCGCTCAATTTAATGTTTGCCCAGCTTAATTTCATAGTAGATAAGGTCAATTTAATGTTTTCCGCGAAAATTTTCATGCTAGTATCGCTCAATTTAATGTTTTCCCAGCTTAATTTCATGGTAGATGAGGTCAATTTAATGTTTTCCGCAATAAATTTCATGCTAGTATTGCTCAATTTAATGTTTGCCCAGCTTAATTTCATGGTAGATAAGGTCAATTTAATGTTTGCCGCGATAAATTTCATGCTAGTATCGCTCAATTTAATGTTTGCCCAGCTTAATTTCATAGTAGATAAGGTCAATTTAATGTTTGCCGCGATAAATTTCATACTAGGATCGCTCAATTTAATGTTGGTCCAGCTTAATTTCATGGTAGATAAGGTCAATTTAATATTTTCCGTGATAAATTTCATGCTAGTATTGCTCAATTTAATGTTTGTCCAACTTAATTTCATGATAGATAAGGTTAATTTAATGTTTGTCGTGATAAATTTCATGCTAATATCGCTCAATTTAATGTTTTCCCAGCTTAATTTCATGGTAGATAAGGTCAATTTAATGTTTACCTCGATAAATATAATGCTAGGATTGCTCAATCTACTGTTTGCCTAGCTCAATATTATCCTATGCTTGCTCAATTTATAGTTTGCCTATTCAATATCCATGCAATGCTCGCTCAATTTAATGTTTGCCCCACTCAATATCATGCTATGCTTGCTTGAAGATATGTTTGGCCAACTCAATATCACGCTATGCTTGCTCGAAATATTGTTTACTCACATCAATATCATGATATGCTCGCTCGATTTATCGTTTGCCCAGCTCAATATCATGTTATGCGCTCTCAATTTAATGCTTGCTTGCATAGTTAAATTTATAGTTTGTCCCGCTCAATTTTCAGTCTGCACCATTCAATTTTATGCTTGCCGCGCAAATGTGTTGGATTTTTTTGCTGAATTTTCCAGTTTGTCCCGCTCAATTTCATGTTTGCCCCGCTCAATTTCATGTTTGCCCTGCTCAATTTCATGCCTGCCCTGCTCATTTCTTAGTTTGCCCCGCTCAATTTCATGCTTGCCTCGCTCAATTTCATGTTTCCCCCGCTCAATTTCATGTTTGTCCCACTCATTTTCTAGTTTGCACCGCTCAAATTCATGCTTGCCCTGCTCATTTGCTAGTTTGCCCCGCTCAATTTCATGCTTGCCCCACTCATTTCCTAGTCTGCCCTGCTCAATTGCATGTTTGGCCCGCTCGTTTGCCCCACTCAATTTCGTGCTTACCCCGCTCGTTTCCTAGTTTGCCCTGCTCAATTTCATGTTACTCTCGCTAAATTTCTTGTTTGCCCCACTGAATTTCTATTTTGACCCTCTCGATTTTCAAGTTGTCCTACTAAATTTCATATGTGCCCCGCTCAAACTGATAATATTTCCCTCGCTCAATAGCATGATAGATAGCGTCACAAAATTAAACAAGCACCACTCATTTTTCATTCGTTAACGACGAAGTTCGTTCATTATTTAATCGAGTTTTGTCATATGGCATGGTTCCATTGATTTATGATTCACTGATAATGTGTCATTGCATTGGTTTTTAGATAATGGCTGCAAGAATCATGTACTCTTTTGGCGGGGAGTTAGAATTTGAAAACAAGCGATACTCGTATACGGGTGGAACATCAAAACAAATGACGCTATGTTTCGAGACTATGTACGAGGAGCTTCGATATAGAATTTACAAGATTTGCCCCACTAATTTATCTCATACTCATCCAGATATTGCATATGCCGTGAGTGTGGTGAGTCAATTTATGCATTATCCAAATGAGAAACACATGGAAGCTGTAACTGGGATACTGAAATACTTGAAGTCGTCTCCAGGGAAAGGGCTTATGTTTACTAAGAATGATCACTTAGAAGTTGAGGGCTATATAGCTCATTTCCATTGAGTTTTTAAAGGAAAACACAGAAGGCTCATCAAGTGGGTTTGCAAATATGACCAAGTGTGGGACAAGTCGAGTAACTTGAAAAAGTATTTCTGTCATTTAGTAGTTTATAGTGATCCTGGCAAAACCTTAATACCAAAACTGACAGATGGCAGTAGACTATCGAGCTTCTAGGCCTGTCTTGTTGTTGACTGGGATCTGACTTGGGTCTGCAACAAATTCACATGTTGTTGTCTATTTTCTCTTTGATAGATGCAAATGGTTACACTCACACTATCAGTTTAGATTTTGTTATAGTGTCATAGTTCATTTTTTAGATTGTTGGACATTCATTTGTTGTCATATCTTTTATTTATGGAACAGGGATCTTACAAGTCAAGGCCTGAAAGGTCATATAACGATCAGATTTTTTTTTTCTAAAGTTTGTAGCTGCAGGAAGATTCATTCTCAGTTGCATTTTGTCAATTGTTTTGCAATGCAGGTTTGATCATTGCATCATATCATATTGTCATGAGTTTATAAAGCAGATTTTTGTTGAGTTTGATCTTGTTCCACTAGCAAGTGCTTCCCTCGCAAAGTTTCATGTTGTTATACTAATTTTGAGTAATGACTGTAGACCTATACTAATTTTGTGTTCTATCATGTTTTGACTAATATATTCTATCACGTGTGGTCCCTTAGCTGGTAGATTGAAGAGCACGAGGATTTCATGCGTGCCTCGCTCAATTTCATGTTTGCCCCACTCAATTCCTAGTTTACCCCATCCAATTTCATGTTTGCCCCACTCAATTTCATGTTTGCTCTGCTGATTTTCTACTTTGCCCCGCTCAATTTCATGTTTGCCCCGCTCAATTTCATATTTCTCCCACTGAATTTCATGTTTGCCCCGCTCAATTTGTAGTTTGCCCTGCTCAATTCTTAGTTTGCCCCGCTCAATATGTAGTTTGCCCTCTCAATTCTTAGTTTGCCCCGCTCAATTTCATGTTTGCCCTGCTCAATTTCTAGTTTGCCCCGTTGAATTTCATGTTTGTTCTGCTCAATTTCCAATTTGCCCCACTCATTTGCCAAGTTGCCCCGCTGAATTTTCAGTTTGTCCCACTCATTTTGGTTACAAAAAATGTTGTCCTTTCCAAAGTCTTGTAACAAAATTGAGCAATTTTCTATTATGATGGAGAACCAAGAATAGGAGTTAGAATGAGGAAAAATATTTTGATTATTATTCTTACACATTTATAAGATGAAGATAAGACTCCATATGTTGTTAATACCACATCATGCTTTGAAATTACAGTGAGATCATTAGTTCTGTCTCCACTATAGTACACAAATACTGAAAATGCCCCTGGTGTTGAATGGGCTTCGAGTTCATCCTGCAGTAATAAAATCCAATGTTAGACTGGAAAAAGCATACAATGTCTGTCCAGTAAAGTAACCCTATGAAAGTATGCGTTTGAGGCATTAAATTTCAAGCAAGTGTTATGAATTTCTAGTGTATATATTTCATGGTGTGATGTTGTCAAATTTGCAGGAATACACATGCATGAAGGGTTTTCTAGAAGGATCATAATAACAATCAGAATTTAGTTAAAGGAAAAACTTAGTCTCAGCATGGCGCACCAATTCCTTATCAGATTCAAAGGCCTCAAATTGCACTCACAGCATGACAGTCCTCGATCTGAACAGTTTATTGGGTGAGTCTGGCCACAGTCCATGGATGGATTGTATGATCATACCCGTCTGATGGTGTACCTTTCCCATTCAATGCTGACTGACCATCACATATATTATTTTACATCATCTCCAATCAACAAGGTTTTCCTACAATGGCCAATTCACTGCAGGACCACCCAACGAATAGCCTGGATCATGGATCAATGTCGATTAAACTGGTACTATGAGTTAAGGTTAGATTTTAAAATTTTAAATTTTCATTCAATTGCATCATTAAAAGAATGCCAACTTTAACTACAGGATTAGAAGTAAACATTTTATGGAATGAAATGAAATCTTACCTTCCACTGGCCTAACAATGCCATTGGACAGACAACAAGAGTTCTTCCTTTAACTGTGGGCAGGCTTTTGGTTTGAGGATCTTTCTGACCATTCTTTGTTTTCTTGTTGTCACAATCCTAATTTTGTTCTTTAACTTGTTGGTCATTTGGACTCTCCCTAATTGGTTTTCCAAGTATTAATGCAATAGTCATTACAGTCTTTCTAAGACCCATTGCGTCTGTTAAAATCTACATTGAAAAACATACAATCAGATGGCAGCAGCAGCAAAAGATCACCAAACAAAACCTACTTTTTTCTATACCATTGTACATTGTCTAAAGGCTCTTTGAATCATATGTAAAATGATGAAAGAAACCTTTCCACAATTAAAAGAAGAAGAGAGAGAAAAGCTTCTTTGATGGCCTTTGTTAGATTTGAGAGCTATCAAAACTGCACATATGACCATATCAATCGTGCCACTTTTGGGGGGTATTTTCAGAAAACCCTTGCCCAAATTGTATACAAGTGAACATGTACCATTTACATGTTAATATAATTACACCAATGTTGTACCAATGCTCTCTTTGGGCAGGTCTTCTCACATACAGTGATGCAGATGCTCATGTTGTTATCTGACACTAACCATAGCCTGGCATAATACTCCTATTGAATGGTATCTACTTTAATTTTATGAAGTAAAGGTCATTTTGGTTATCTGATCTTGTAATTTCCTGAAAATGTAGAAATAGTTAAATCCATTTCATTGATACAAATTTTCTCTAGGATTGTCCAAATAAATTCTGTTCATTTTTTTTTTCCGAGTAATGATAAAGCATTGAAGTGACTTGGTTCTTTCTAAATGATTTGAGAAGCACAAGATTCTCATTTTAGGCACAAACAATGAAACTGTATTAAAATTTAGCCAATTCTAACAAAGACTTGATTGACAAGACAATAATAATGGAATTGTTCTAGACATTATAAAATGGAAAACCATTGTTGTCAAATGCAATCACATATGCACATACTATGGATCAGATCTCAAATACCATCATGGCATATGCAATCTCAGCAAGTACGCCATGGCATACTTTGATATGCAACTAATATGCAATCACATATGTGAGTACGTGATGGCATACTGCATATGCAATCACATATTTCTCAACAATCATAAATATGACCATTGGGAGCAATCTTTTTCTTTTTTTTTTTTGCAATGTGGGACACTTTTGCCTATAAATAGGCACTCATATCCCCTCCATTTTCATTATTCTTGACTCTAAAGCTCTCATTCTTTCTCTCTTACTCTAATCTCTACAACTATTTCAAGTTTCTCCCTATTACTTTTCATTTTCCATTTACAAATTTGAACATTTCCAGGATCCTTCAAGATTCAAGAAAACCATCCAAGATGAAGATTCATCATTCGAGTATCCAAGATCGAGCTTCAAATTTGAAGTTTAAAGTTGAAGCGTTCAACCATCAAAGATCAAGATTCAACAATCAAGATCATTTCATTTCTTCCCTTTTCTTTTATGGTTTTATTTCTCATTCACTCATTCATAGGCAAGTCTTCCCTTATTTTTAAATTTATTATTTTTTCATTTTTTCAATTAAAAAAAGAAGCAAGAAGCATTTATATTGTCCAATTTTCTGGCATCAGGTGTGAAGAAGAAAGTTGATAAAGAAATAATACTTGTGGGCAAAAGAGATGAGAAAATGACCGTAGACCTATAGCTACGGATTATAACCGTAGCCATTAATTGTCAATAATATCAACCATAGTTCGATAATATCGAAAATGAATGCCAAATTGTCCGGCAACAAAACTTGAAAAATAGAAGAATTTTCTGATATTATCGACATATGTTCGATAGTATCAAGCATAAGTCATCGATAATATCGAGATATGATCGATAGTATCGATAACTAATATTGAGTAATGACCATAGACCTATTGGTACGGATTATAACGGTAGCAATAGCTATCGTAGTCGTAATGTCGATATTATCTACAACATGTCGATATATCGATAATATCTCGATATATCAACATTTTATGGAAATGCAGCAAATCTTGCTGTACAATTATCATCCAGATTCGATATTATCGACATATTGTCAATATTATCGATGACTTACGTAGATAATATCGATGATATATCGATAATATCTACGTTTGCATATTTTGTAATTTTATTTTTTGTTTTGTTTTATTTTTTATTATTATTTTTTTTTTTTGGGTTAGCTTGTTGTATACACCCATGTCAGTACACACCCTCCATGTTAGTCATCCCCACTAGGAATCGATACGAAGATGAATAAATTTCATCCTTGTTGGGAGTATTTAAAATTTTATTAGGGTGAGACATTGGAGTTATGTGTTCTTGAATTTGCTGTGTGAATAATAGCACAGTAGCTTGTTTGCTTTTAGTGCTTGTATTTTTTAGCAATCAGCCAAGAAAAACGTACATAAATAAGACTTTAATTTTACTACCAAACTATGGAGGTGTCCCAAAGGAATAATTTATGGATCTACTGAGGAATGCTTTGAATGAGGCTGGAAATGTTCGTTCCAATAAGCACATTGCATTAAGAGGTATGTTTTGTACTTAAGACCTATTAGATGTGTTGTTGAAAGCGAGTCTAAATGCACATGTAATTGCCATAAGTTTCTACCATCATAGATTTCTTAAAATTTAATAACTTCCGTAGAAATATGATGTAGTTTTTTCATATTGCTTAAACATATTGTCATCCAATTGTTCCAGGTGAATAACCTAAAAAGTGTACTTTGGGCAATATGTTCTTTAAAAACATATTTGTTCCATGCTTTTTTTCTACTAATGATATTCTTGTTATTCTACTAATGCTTCTCTGATTGTCCTTATCGTTCAAATATAGCACGTGAATTTCAACATTTTCTTAACATAGACCAGAAAAAGTATCATATGTAAACCAACATAAAAGCAGCAAATAATGCTTCTACACTACACATATGAAACAACATGTTAATGTTCACTCCCCAAGTGCAGGGTTGTGATGTAGTAATAAACTCGGTGAGACCGAGGTCGAATCCCAAGGGACTGATACCTGTACGTAATCTGAAACTAAGCAGAACTAGATTAAGATGAAATCTAAACTGAATGAAATTGAAGGAATAATTGTGAAATAATTATCTAAATTTTATAGAATTCAGGAAAAGGAAACTAGGGATTCAGAGGATCCACTTGTAGAGATCAGGGATATCTAATGCCTGCATCAAAAACTCAACTGGACTTAGAGTCCTATCTTCATCCAGTTGAAGGGTATAGCTATGAAAATTAAACTGAACTTCTTTTGATATACTTTTAAAGAGATGAAAGGCATATGAATTAGAATAGATTTCATCACCAAACCATGTTCAGGAGACAAAGTAAAGAACAGAATTAAACTAATTACTAACCAATTAACAGTGCATGAAGGTTAGGAAGGGTACCGTCATCCGACCATGCCCAGGAGACGATGGTGAACAACGGGGCTTCCTGACGTCATAAATATATAAGGAAAAGAACATATTCAAGCTAACGCAAACCCATTATAATTTTAGTCACAACAGACTATTAAAAACTAAAAACATTCCCTTAATAATCAAACTAATATAAGTTCAGTTTAACACAAAAGGCATATCAAGAGTCTCCCACCATGCTACAAGCTTTACCTCTTAGCTATAAGAGGTTTAGCTTGACATGGAAAGAAAGGAAATAAAGAAGAACAAGAACACTTGAAAGCTGTCTCCACCCGTCTCTCTCTCTCTCCTTCCGTTTAAGCCCAAGCCGAGGTCCCCTTTCTCTCTCTTTTCTTCTCTCTTTATAGATGTGAAGGGTGTTAGGAAGGTCGGATCCAATGAACCGACCTTGCCTACGCAGCAACAGACGGAGAGGCGGTGGTTTTCGGCAACTTACGCAGGGAAACCACGAAGTCATTTTGCTGCAGTCCACGTTTGATGCTGTGGAGGATCTTGCTACAAAATCTGAGACATTCAGGCTCCTTGGAACTGGTCATACACGCCATGGAATGAATTTTGACGGTCCAGATGGACGCTCCGGTCACTGCCATGATCATGGAACGGACGGAGGGCCGGTCTTCTCTCGGACGCACCTAACGCAGGGAGCTGCGCTGATGTTTGGTGAGGCCCATGATCGGTGATGTTACATAAATCCACTCCGTCTAGTCGTTTCAGGACGAAAAATCGTTCAGGAGTGAGTGCTTTTTAAGCAGTTTCGTTGTGGTCCACACAATATTTCACTCCACCGTCCATCCGGTGTTTAACGGCTGAAGACGCACAAACGCTTGCATGGAACAAAACGGTCACTTAGGCGAGGTTAATACCCCCCTCCCCCCCCCCCCCCTCTGTACACAATAGACGGTCCGGATCATCGTTTAGGGTGATATGTAGGGTCCACTATCAAAACCCAATCGGAAGACGTCCGTTGCTGGCGTTTTTCCCTTGTTTTTAGTAAGTAGTCGGTCAAATCAACTTTGACCAAGGCTGCTAGACCGGTGCACCGCGAGTGGATGTGCACTGTATGCACGCCAATCACATAAGGTGGTCCTAACTTTATGGTTTTAGAAATCTACTCCGTTCATCCTCTCCTCCATCTATTTTAAGTTGTTGAGTCCAAAATTGAATCATATTCAGAGATCAGGTGAGCCCCACTTAAGGATTTAAGGGGGTGATCTGTCCGTTGAGACCCTTATACAATGATCCAATGGTTGAAATTTGACATGTACGGTTAATTTATAGTCTTCAGGTCCTGTATGGAGTTTTGAGCTGAAAAAATGGTGGAAACCCAAGGATCTTGCATTCTAGATGATTTTTGGGCCACTTGAGCTTCAGTTTACCGATTTTCTCGGATCTTTGGCATGTAATTCAGTATTGGTCATCTGAAGTCCGTCCATTGCCTTTAGTGTCATCAGAGCGTTAAATCAATACTTTAAGCTTCCTTTTTCAGTCCATGCTCATAAGTACACTCTGCATCACGAATACGATTAAATCGAGCTGTTAAATAGTACATGTTCATAAATCTAGTCAATAACTAGGGTCTGATATGCAATATTTGACCCTCAACAATTAACACTATACATATGGATAGAATTGTTAATGTTCTGTAGCAATTCTCTCGTAAGAAGATCCAAGTACAACATGTAAGCTCAGTTTTTCCATCTAATACATATGGTCCAATGTAAGATTCTGATATTAGCAACAGTAGCAGCAACAACAGTGAGTGATACTACAACTTTTTTCTTTCTTTCTATTTAGATAACTTATACTATACATACAGATGAAAAAATGGGGACCATTTTTTTTCGAAGGGTAAGAAAAAATCCTAATAAAGACAAGTTTTTCTGAATTGTATTATATATAAATGGATGACATGAGATGCTAAAAAATACATTTTCGGTAAAGTTTGGCCAGTAACTCATGGACTCCAGGGTCTTCAAAAATAACATTAACAGTTAGGTGTATAGCTTCCGTCACTAAGAAACCAACAAAAGATACAACAATGGGGCCTGTAACCTTGAAGATGGAAAAGTCATTCCATAACTTCTTTGAATGTTTTAATGTGACTTTCAAATCAACATTTTAATTGAAAAAATAGAAACCACATTGGTGTGCTAGAGAAACATATATTGTGAAATCTAGGGCTGTCAGCAAGCTAAGTTGGGCTATGTCAAGCAAATCAACATTAGTTTTAAAGTCCATGATGAATGACCCAAATCTATCTTACACATATCCAGAACATTTCTCTTCTTCAATGAAAGAATTTATGAACTTAACAGGATAATGGAAGTGACCCAACTGCTTTGAATCTCAGGTTTACGGATGGTACCCAGGACAAACTTGGTAGAGCTACTCAAGACAACAACTCCACCTTGACATCTTCAATGCTCCAGAGACTGATCAAATACTATTTTAGTTAGATTGCTGACCTGTAAATGGACGATGATGGACACAACGGTGAGTGGTGAAAGTCCTACCATCATCAAATGGTAGCATTTTTCCGAGTCGATGTCGTTGCCTTTACGATCTGGGTAAGCACAATGGTGGGGAGACATACTTGTGCTTGATTAAGAAATGGTTGTACTCAGTCCAGTTGATAGTCCTTGGATTATAACCGTAGCTACATCGTAGCTATAGCTATAACCGTAGCTATAGCATGAAATTGAGCAGGGCAAACTGGAAATTGAGCAGGGCAAGCATGAAATTGAGCGGGGCAAACTGAAAATTCAGCAGGACAAACATGAAATTCAACGGGGCAACCTGGAAATTGATCGGGGCAAACATGAAATTAAGCAGGGCAAACTGAAAATTCAGCGGGGCAAAATTAAAATTAAGCAGGGCAATCATGAAATTGAGCGGGGCAAACTGAAAATTGAGCGGGGCAAACATAAAATTCAGTGGGGAAAACATGAAATTGAGTCGGGTAAACTGAAAATTGAGCGGAGCAAACATGAAATTGAGAACCTTTCAAGTCGAAAGAAAAAAAAAAACAGAGAGAATGCATTGACTCCTTACCCCTAGCTCGAACATCAACCTCACTAAGATTGAGATACTAGTACCTACAAAGATAAAACAACCACTGATCAAACATGGTCATAATTCACATTCACACAACACAATTGAATCGATCAATTATCAAGATTGTTTTTTCTTTTGATGCGGTTGAGTGGATTCTAGACAACCCAATCTGCATTACTCTCAGTGCATATATATTTCTTTGGTGTATGATATCAGTCAGTTGAGAGTATTGATTCCTAAAATCTCTTTTGTACCCAACACCCAAAAATCAGAGATTTTGAGCTTTATTTCTCACTAAGATGCTTTATTTCTCACTAGGATACAGAGACAATGGGCTGATCTCAGGAAATATATTAGTATACAAGGCTCGTGGACTACACTTTGGAGATATTCATGTTGTCATTGCGACTTACATCAGCGGGGTACGCATGAAATTTACAGAGGCAAACTGAATTATGCCAAAGACAAAATATAGCATTTCATGAATTTGAAAACAATGTGTGCAAAATCAGAAGTAATTGAAAACAATGTAGCATTTCATGAATTTGAACAAGGTTCATATGAAATAGAGATAGAAATCTAAACGTATCCAATGTTTAAATGAACCACACCACATGAAAATTTTGAATTTAACTTCTCATGTTGATCAATTCTTAGGTGCTATAGAAGTTTTGGATCAAGCTTATAATTGTGTTTTCTATTAATTCATGTCTATATGATCTTACGAATAGGTTTGATAACAAACAAACATTACTATTGGGCCCACTATGGTTTCAACGGTGCAAATCATTATGCTCACTGTTTCCTATGGTATGATTCACTTGATCTTTTGATATGCTTCAATTTGGGGCTAAACCGCTAAAATTAGATGGAAGAACGGATGGACGCCGTGCATATACTACATACATTCAATGTGGGCTCATCTGAGTTTACTTAGTACAATGAGAGCATACTGACTAACTTAGTACGCAATCCGATTACGCTTGCTACTCCCCACAATGATGTTTTATTTGTAATACATAATGTTCATCGGATTATGTATACACCAAAACCCCATATGTGAGAGGGAACCTAGACATTGAACAAGGCAAACATGAAATTGAACGGGGCAAACATGAAATTCAGCGGGGAAAACATTAAATTCAGCGGGGGAAACATTAAATTCAGTGGGGAAAACATGAAATTGATCAGGGTAAACTTGATTTTCAGTGGGGAAAACATGAAATTCAATAGGGAAAATCATGAAATTCAATAGGGGAAAGATGAAAATCAGTAGGAAAAATTGCAAATTGAGCGAGGAAAACATGAAATTCAGCAGGAAAAATTGAAAAATGAGCGGGAGAAACATGAAATTGAGCGGGACAAACTAAAAAATTAGCGAGGCAACCTAGAAAATTAGTAAGGCAAACATGAAATTGAGTGGGCAAACTAGAAATTGAGCGGGGCAAACATGAAATTGAGCAGGGCAAAAATAAAATCAGTGGGGCAAACTCGAAAATCAGCAGGGCAAACTAGAAAATCATTATGCCTACTATTTCCAGTGGTATGATCCAGTTGATATTTTGATATGCTTCAATTTGGGGCTCAACCCCTTATATTAGATGGAAAAACTGATAGATGGAGTAGATATACTCGTTGGCCCCACTCAATTTCATGTTTGCCCCGCTCAATTTTCAGTTTACCCCGCTCAATTTCGTGTTTTCCTCGTTCAATTTCTAGTTTGCCCCGCTCAATATCTCGTTGGCCCCGCTCAATTATATATTTGCCCCACTCAATTTCTATTTTGCCCCGCTCAATTTCATGTTTACCCTGCTCAATTTCTACTTTGCCCCACTCAATTTCTAATTTGCCCAACTCAATTTTCATGTTCACCCCGCTCAAAGGAGATCAAAGTTACATGGACCCCACAATTTTGTATTTATTATATCCACAACGTTCATCCATATTTCGAGATCATTTGAGAGCATTATATATATAAAAAAAAGAATCATATCTAAAGATCAACCGGACCACACTACAAAGAGCAGCGGGAAAATTGATTTTCATCGTTAAAAATTTTGTAGGGCCCACCATAACAGAAATTGAGCGGGGCAAACATGAAATTGAGTGGGGCAAACATGAAATTGAGTAGGGCAAACTGAAAATTGAGCGGGGCAAATATGAAATTGAGCGAGGCAAACTAGAAATTGAGCGGGGCAAATGAAAAAATTGAGCAGGGCAAACTAAAAATTGAGCGGGGCAAACTGAAAATTGGGCGGGGCAAACATGAAATTGAGCGAGAAAAACATGAAATTGAGCGGGGCAAAGTAGAAATCAAGCAGGGAAAAGTAGAAATTGAGCGGGGCAAACATGAAATTGAGCAGGGCAAACTGAAAATTGAGCGGAGCAAACATAAAATTGATCGTGAAGTAAATGAAATGAATGAAATTGACCGCGGAGTGAATGAAATAGATTTTCGACCATCGACCTGATGGAATCTTAAAAAGTAACTGGGTTGGTTGGCTAAAGTAACTTCTCCTACCACAAAATCATATAGGGTACGTCGAGTAACTAATTTTGGTCTAGAAGATATTCTTGTTAAATGAATAAAGAAAGAAATGAAAAAAAGAGAGAAAAAAATTTTCTATGCTTATATATACATATTTATATAAATATGTATTAGATAATATTGTAGGTAAAATAAAGTTCTCCATGTAAAAAAATAAAATAAAAAATATAAATAAATTTTATGTAGAGTGGTCACGGTTATGGCTACGGTTATAATCCGTAGCCATAGGTCCTTCGATATATCGAGACACTTTCGATATTATCGAAAATGTCGGGAACTGTCCAACGAGTTTGCTTAAAAGTTGTAATTTTCAGTACATTATTGCTACGGATAATAACCGTAGCCATACTACATGGCCGTAGGGTTTTTTTTAAATGTTGTGTTGCTTATGTGGGTCCCATCATGAGGTCCGTGTTATATACAAACCGTCCATCTATTTGGCGTGCTCATATTTAGTCTTGAGACAAAAAATAAGATAGATCTAACTATCAAGTGGACTGCACTCTAAAAGGCGATGGGGAATTGAACGTCTACCATTGAAACCCTTTTAGGGGTTATAGAAGTTTTGGATCATTATGAAAGTTGTTTTTCCTCTTCATCCAAGTCTTTGTGACCTTATGAATGAACGTAGATGGGGAGGATTTCTCACAAACATCACAGTGGGCTCCCTAAAGGTTTCTAATGGTTGATGCTCATTCAACACTGTTTCCTGTAATGTGGTACACTTGAGAATTGGATATACCTCATTTTTGGTCTCATACCATAATGATCTGGAAAAGTATATGGACGGCATAGATGAAAAGCTTACATCATAGTGGGGCCCACAGACCACTGACCATTGGCTGGTGGCAGGCGGAATACCCGATCCATTTTCGGGAAAGGAGGGGTATTTTCGTCTTGAAATTCGGTATCCGCACGTGCAGGTCTAAGTTGCAAAACAAAGTTCGTCTTCTTTCATAAAAACAGCTGGATAAAAGGTGGGGTCCACAGTCCTAAATTTCTCTAACTTAAGTTTGTATTCCTTCGTAAAAACCGTTGGATAAAAGGTTTTGTCTACAGTGGTCATTTTCTCTTCTCACGGATTCTTTTGTGTGTGTGTGTATATATAGAGAGAGAGAGAGGCATGCTCACCTATGCACATGCGCACCTTTGCACACGTGTCATGGGTGTCAAATCCGAACGGTCCATAAGATGCAGAATCCCATGAAACCTTACGGGGTGAATTTTCACCCTGATCTAAGATTCTGATGGGCCATAGCAAAGAGAAATTCAAATCAAGGGAAGAAACTGTTTGCATTTTTCATGGCCCACCGAAGTTTTGGATCAAAGTAAAAATTTGTATCAGAAGGTTTCGTAAGATTCTGCTTCATGTGAACCATTTAGATTTCCGAGACTCATAAGATATGATTTCTAAAAAAAGTTTGTATGTAGTACCTACCAACTAGTTGGCAGGGGGCTCAACTTTTACCCTTATCCAAAACTTTAATGGACCATGGCAAAAGAAAACAGTTTCCTCCATTGGTTTGCATCTCTATTTGCTATGGCCCACCAGAGTTTTGGATCAGTCTGAAAATTGATCCCAAGGAGTTCCATGGGGTGCTGCGTCACAGGACCATTTGGATTTTGGACCCATGACACGCGTGCAAAGGTGCGCATGCCCATTTGCACACCATCACACATGATCAAGATAGTGCATTTACACACCATCACATACAGCACAGAATGTGCATGGGATCCAAGCCACCCATAAGCCGGACCACACCGTGTAGAAGCCATATCCCAAAATTGAGCTGGTCTACTCATCACACGGGGCATCTCGTGAACAAATCTACAGCTCAGAAGACTCGAGCGAATTTTTCTAATTCACGCCCGTTTCCAAAACATAGTAGGTACCTGATGAATGGGCAAGCCTAACTTTCGGGCCAGAGTATACATGTAGTTTAAAATCAGAGCAACATTACGGATGGCTTGGATCTCACACCCATGTGCCACATTGGGACATGAAGATGATCTGCCTTGTCTAATTCCCACCTACTTCTAATATTTTCAGTATAAATTGAACAAGAAGGGCTCATGCATCAATGAAATATCCATAAATAATAAATCAGATACATTTTGTGATCTACTCAATTACAACTCATTTGAACATTTCAGCTCATGAATCTTGCACCACATGCCACGGCTCTAGGCATGGACAATAACAGTCGTTTGTTTAGGGGATCCTACAAAATCGGGATAAAGCCCAATCCTGATTTTGGTAGGCCCCACACGCCTTCCACGTAGGATTTACGTCCCTAAAATGGAGGATTCCACCATATACATGCAATTACTCAAGTTACAGAAAAGACATGAAATGCCACTGTAGCAGGAAATCCTATGTGTCGAGAATGGGGCCTGCCAAAATCGAGATTAGACTTAAATTCCAATTATGCAGGATCCCCTAGCCAAAGGGACTAATGCATTTCATGTCTAACACCTGCAAATCATATATAGCTCATCAAGAAGAAAAACAAAAGAGCCTTTCCCCACCCACATTCAAGAAAAAGCACATAGCCCTTCAATCCGTCCGCTAAATGCTGCCCTTACCAAAATTTCTGATTGCACAAAAAAATTACCTGTCACATATATTATGATCATTCAAACCACCTCATGGATGTCCTTTTTTATTTCTTGGCTGGCCCACGAATGTCATGGCTGCAGATGAGATCACGGTCCACCTGAGTTCCAATATCAACTTAAGCCGCTGTTTACCTTTTATTATGTGTGGGCACACTGAGATAAAATTTCGTGTTCTTGAAGTCATCTAGAAGTGGGTTGTACCCGTCCTTGGTTCTTGTCTTTGACGGCAGACCAAACTCTTCCATGAATGCAGCTGTATCAAGCTACACAACGAAAGTGATGGATTTGAGCATGTAATGAAAGCAGGCAAATGATGAGGAAAGCAGCTTGCTGATAAGGAGAACGCAGTGCTAAACACCCACAAAAAAACTTTCACATGGTTAAATCTTGTCAGCATCCAACAACGACGGAATCAAGGTTTTAAATAGTGAGTCGGACATCATATCATTCACCACCGATATGGCCCCACATTGCCCCTGTACTTGGCTGCTTCAGACCTATATGGGCCAATACAGCCATATCATTCATGGGTGGTACAGGATAGAACCGGTTTTGGATAGTACAAAACGTTGGACAGGATAATGAGGGGCCCACCTTGATGCCATCACATTCTAAAAGGTCAAAAGTGACAGGTCTTGCTTCATCAAGATGGTTATAATAATTCACCAGCACTGAAAGTTAAATATAGATGTTTTCACAGCACACCAATCCAAATAAGAAAACAGAATATGGGCAAATGTGAATGTCATAAACTGGTTTAACACCCAAAGCAATCGGCTGAAGTTTAGGCTATGTGGGCAAATATCACACAGGCAGAAAAGGGGGAAATTACAGTTAAACACCTACAATTATAGCATAATCACAGTTCCACCTATTATTCATCTAATTACAGTTATACTGTTATACCATATAAAAATTATACGACTTTTCTTCTATACACTTGGTTAAAGAGTCAACAATGGGAGTTCATTTAAATGACCAAAACACCCTTTTTAACAAACCTAACTCTTTTTTTTTTCTACTCCTTTTTTTCTTTTCGTTTTTATTACAATCCTTTCCCTGCCAGCAGGCTAGCAAGTGGAGAACAACATGCATTTGATCCACCCTGTCCATCAGGTACACAGCCATATTTCCACTATGGACCTAAGAACCAGTCCAATCCAAGTCTTTGGTGGGCTACACCATAAGGAACGGTGTAGAATCACGCCCAAAACCCTAAATTCACGTTCTGCAGCACATGTGAGTATTGGAATGTTGTGATTTTCACACATTGCTTCATCCTAGTAGGCCATGACATGGTAGACTCCACACACAATTTGGATTTTAATGGTAGGTGTCCTCATCTCAAATGTTCCCCACTGGTGTAATCCAACTGAGTTTTTGAATTGGCCTAATTTTTAGGTTCCATCCAAATACACAGAGGCACACCTGATGGATAGGGTGGATCTTCCACATGAAATCATTCCATCCATGTCAGCAGAAGCCATGCTTCCCTATGACTATCAAAGTCACATGAGTGTTTTAGCATGGAAAGCACTCTCTGAAAGGCCCACCATGATGTTTATATGACATCCGACCCCTTCATAAGGCAATTCGTACCAGGACCCAGAGAAGACCCAAATATCAGCCTGACCCAAAATTCTGTGGACCACAAGCATTCAATCTCCACTGTTTCTCACAGTGTGGCACACCTGAGTTTTGTGTCTGCTTCATCTTTGAGAGCACATCCTAACATGAGCTGGAGAAATTGATGGACAAAGTGGATGTCACATGCACATCATTGCAGTAAGCCCTTTCCAAAAAAAGAAAAGGAAACAATAGACATGATGTGCCAATCTTTATACTAAACAATATCAAAGCTGTCCAGAAAGCAGATATTCCCCAATATCAGTATTTAGAAAAAACCTAAAATACCATTACAACCATGCCTGGTCCACTACCACTCACCCATTTCCCTATATGGAAGCAATCCTATAGAAACCTGTCCAAAACACGTCCATGTTACAGTCCTGCAACCTCTGTCCCCTTCCAACTCCAATACCACTACTACGAATTTCTCAAAACCTGCAACCGAACTGTCCTGCAATATGCCCACTATCGAAGTCGTCTTATTATTATTGTTATAGTTAATATTATCAATAATAATAATAATATTACCACCACCACCACCACTATTACTACTATTATTATTTATTACTAGGATACTTATCTAGCTAAACCCTAAAACACAGAAGTAAGAGGCCACAAGGTAGTACAACCTCCAATTTTTTATGTTAAAAGCAAAATGGTATTTAACCAGTTAAGAGTTTTATGAACATGTATCGATCAATTTGCTTGACCAGTAGCTTCTTTTGACGATTAGTCGCTCCCTTTGATTAAGGAAGCACAACAAACCCCAACTCTTGAAATAAGATGTGCATGTGTGGTTTAGTGGAAGTGTGTGCTCGTCCAGCAAAAGGGGTCAGATTACAAGGCTGGCTGCCTTCTTCCATATTTTCCGGCTTGCTTCACCTTTCCCTTGAAGGTAAGATGAGTCGAACTGAGGGGATAAAGATTTGCTTGAACTTTGGAATGCTGGATCTAACACCCCTTTCCATCAACGATAATCTAGCCTAGGTTGATATCGGGCAGCTCACTGTACATAGAGCAGTGCTTGAAATAGCTCATGCTACATAGCATGTTGCTTATGCTACGTACCGTAGCTTAGCATTCACACTAGTAGCCTAAGAGCAGTACTTGAAATAGCTCATGCTACATAGCATGTAGCTTATGCTACGTACCGTAGCTTAGCACTCACACTAGTAGCCTACGTTACATGCTAGGTAGCTTACACTATAAGTTATTTCCACTAGACATTAAAATTAATTCATGTTTTCAATAATGTTTTTATTTTCAATAAAAATTAGTTAATGTTATAAACAATTTTAGTAAAATAATATACGCGACAATATGTCGGTACTCATTTATAATAATAAAAAAAAACAGTATGTCAGTATTAAATCAGTTCCATTGTTATTGCCTTATTTGTATAATTAATCCTTGCTTTATTTTGCCATTATTTTAGGATGTGTTTGATTGCACCATATCATGATCAAATTTCATGATATTTCATGCAACCAATCGCAACCTTAATTAAAAATCTAGAAGTAGCATATCGCCTATTCCTCTCGCTTCAAAAGGGTGAATGCTTACATGCTACTCACTATTTAAAACATCATAGAGATATAACAACATTGAAGAAAAATGCATTTTTTTTATATAAGGTTGATGTCAGGTGAGCAGCTAATCATTGAACTTCTAGCAAGCAATCATGAGGAGCCAACCCCAAATAGTTGAGACAAGGCTATGATGATGATGATGATATACATACAATATGGAAAAATGTATCAGCATGGTTAGAAATAAATTTAGTAAAAAAGAATAAAAAGACAAATTTATGTTGTCTCCTAACAAATGTGTCGACATGGGTTCAACATGCAAACAAAAATGTCGAAGAAGGCAATTATTTTAGAAAATACAGTTTTCTTGTTATATGCTCATGACAGTAACCCACTTACACAATTTATTTTGTTTTATAGGTTATAGAATTCATTGGCAGTTATCACTTTCTTGGGAGATTGAGTCTAGATTAACCCATTAACAAATAAACAAAACTCACTGTAATCGTACGCCTTCTCTTCACTTGCTTGGATGATTTAAATTCTGGCTGTTGATTCAACCAACCAGAGCAATGGTGGTCAATGCGTTCCAAGAGCCAGAAGTCGGTTGGGAAAAAGATATCAGCATCCCCCTGCCATAGAACAAATGGGTGGGTATCATAAATTAGTTGCTTTTGCCTTTGACTTGTAATGACCATAGAATTTCCTTTTTCCCCCTGAAAATTAACTGATTTCTTGCCGACTATTCAGAAAAGAAAAGAATATTCTCAAATTATTTAGCTAATAAAGAAAAACAAAGAATGTTCTAGGAGGTATATCTCTTTTAACACTCCTTCTATGTCCTAAAATAAAATAAAGTCATGAGAGTCAAAGGTATTATTCCTCCTATTCTCCTACACAATACTACACAATACCAAATAAGGAAGAAAAAGAAGAAATTGCCAAATCTTTCCCAAATAAGAATGTTGTAACTGTTGTTTTCAGTTCAAGTTTGGACTTAGGAAGTAGCTCAAACATCATTTCTTCGGAAACATTTTGTGGCTACCCAGATGGAAAAGGTGTTGTGCTTGGGCAAGCACAGAAAACATGTTCACATTGAGCATGTTTTCTGTGTCGAACAGGCCCGAAATAACAATTATGTTCATGCATCTAGGAGCAAATGAGCAGGCCATCAGTTTTTTTTTTTTCGTTTCATATGGAACTGAAACAAGCGGGTATTGTTCTTTTCCAGAAATCCTCTTAAAAAAGCTAACACTATTAGCACCTTTTATAACTAGAATATAGTTGCAAGAAGCGTGAAGAAAAGAGGCAACAAATTGAGTTGCGGGAGCAGGGAAGCCTCCATTTCAAAATGATAGCAAGCATAAGCAACTAGAAGGCAGAAGCAGGAGCATTAGTCCGAAGCATGGGTTGAAGCTGGATTGGTAAGGAGGTAGAAGGTCTGTGCAACTAGGAACTGGAAAACATGCACACCTTTTATCACGCAATGACCTTAATTTTAGCATGATGAGATGAAAATGTAATGAGTTAAGCAATGTTTAACTTGAAAAAACGTCCAGAACGCTCCTCTTATTTGGAATAAAATTTGTGAAACGTAGAAAACAAAACCCTTATAAACTAAACACAATGAGAAGATTAACTTTGAGACAACAAGAAATATACTTCTTAGGGGATATCCACATGGATTTAATGAAGGCAAATCACAAAAGTATCTCTAATTGTAGCAGCAAGGTTATGGCAGCTCTCTCCTCGAAAAGACTTTTGCAGATCAAAAGGGCATTGCACAGTTCAACAGACTTTCTTTCTTTCTTTTTTTAATTAATTGACGAATGCATTTACTTTCTTTCTTTTTCTTTTTTAATTAATTCACAAATGCATTCATTCATAGACTTAAATATATTACATTAAAAAGACAAGGCCCACCTTGGATGTGAGCTTCTCGTCACTCATTGGAATAGGCCCGCCTAGTTTAATTACATAAGAAGAAGAAGAAGAAGAAGAAGAAAAACTAGTGAAGCATCAATTTTGGAGGAGTCCTATCATTCCAAGCAACAAGCACTCCTAGTTCCCCAATAGGACCTCCTTGGAGCAACCACAAAATTTGTCATTTACCAACACCCATTCGATATCTATATGAAGTATCCTTCTTCAAATAGATTCCAACGATGAGAATTTGTTCTCGACAATGCTTGAGTTTCTCTCTTCCACAGCTCCCACAGAATCCCTAGAGGCACATCCTCCAAAGGGATTTCTTCCACTTTTCAAATGGTCCCCAAACAATTCCACCACTGTGTTCCCTATTTAAATTTTAAATGCCCATTCAACCCCAAATCAGGAGAGGAAGTCCACATCTCCCCACCAACTGGATTGGATCCTGCCAATGTGCAAAAGACATGGAAGGGACACGATCTCAGGGAATCAAGGATTTTCAAGCTTTGGCAGCAACAGCTGTTAGAGTATGAAGCATCCCTACATTTCCAACTGACCAGATAATACAAGTAAAATTGAACAACAATCTGCATCAAGCTAAATGATTGATTGATAAGTTTATGATCATGATGTGTTGCCATAATTCAAAAAAAAAAAAAAAAAAGGGTGTTTCCATCATTCAAAAAGAAGAAGAAGAAGAAGTTAACTTGTCATTCCATTTAACAAGCCTTGCTAAGCCACATGCATGTGCAATAAAGCTCATGTAAACACCGGACATGTGCCAGCATGGCATGATAGGTCCGAGATTCAATCCATCCATCAGATTGACACCACCATATTGATATCCTAGACCTATCTGGTTGATCCACTGGTCAGGTGGGCAACAGTTTGCAAAACAAATGAATGGTTCTGGAAAACATGGCTGAATATCAGCAACCCATCCACCTGCTACCAATATTGGGGCCCACATGCTGACTGGACCAAATTTATTTTTGGGAAAGCATGTACATGACTGGACCAACCTGATGGATGGATTGGATTTCCCACCTATGTGCCATGCTAGCACACGTGTAGCATGTACATGAGCTTTATTGCATACACACGTGCGCTTAGCAAAGCTCTTCATTAAACTGCAAACTTCCTACGGGTTTGTGGTTCAATCAGTGGAAACAAATATGCATCATTCATTAATGGAGAGTACACTCATAAATAACCTTGTTATACTTGTACCAGCGAAATATAGCAGAAGTAA
The DNA here is from genome assembly GCA_037074715.1 of Magnolia kwangsiensis. Classification (NCBI taxonomy): domain Eukaryota; kingdom Viridiplantae; phylum Streptophyta; class Magnoliopsida; order Magnoliales; family Magnoliaceae; genus Magnolia; species Magnolia kwangsiensis. The sequence continues at coordinate 151,689,206 of CM073573.1, read as the reverse complement.
GAAAATGCTTACTTTTGCATCCAGATAGCTGCTATAATCTGTACTGCTTCCATCTTTCTGCAGAAAAATAGGTTAACATGGTTAGTGAGTTTACGACTCAATACAAATGACACACGGTCAATAACCATAGTTTTTGTGGTCTCGAGAATTTATGCTGGTCAATGGGACCGGCTGAACACAATAACCTCAAAACCAGGAATTATGTGGAAAACCACATATTAAATATAGGTATATAAATCTGCATGTTTCCTAGTTCAATAAGGCCAAATACTGATTTTCCTTTTGTTTGGACTGAAGTCTGTCCAGAAATCTAGCATCCTTCTGTCAATCATTAATATGATATTGAATTCTTCTTGTCCTTTTCTTTTTTCTTTTTTTTTTCTGGTAGCAAACAGCACATACTATCACATCAAAGAGAAGCATTGTGCTCGCCTTTTCAAAATTCCGACAATACATCCCCATAATGCTGGGGCCAAGTGATCACTACAGGGACATTCATGAATTCATATTCCATCATGTGGGGCTCACCTTTTATTGGATGTGCCACTCAAGAATCACTCTAATTGAATGATCAAACCATTGGTCAATGATGAGACACACAATAGGAATGTGGCATGCATGATCTACATCATAGATGTCCACACGAGATGATGATAAGAAGGAGATGGAAACAAATTTTCCACACCATGGAAGTCAATTGCAGGTCCTAGCTTGGAGAAAACAAAATTAGCAAACATAAGAAACCGTGATTTCCATGAAAAGGTGTTTTCGCCATTTAAAAAAAAAAACAAAATAATGAAAAACGATAAATAAATAATAATAATAATAATAGAAGTGTCTCATGACAACTAAACAATGCATGCCAATGCAAATTGGCCAGTTCAGTCCAATGTTTGGGTACTAATGATTCATATCAGAAGATCATATCAATAATGCATGAACTGCAATACATAGAGGCTGATTCGCTACATATTGGCCAATATTTTGAACCATCACGCAACCAAAACACATTGTCATGGTTTGACATTCGGTACAGGGAATATCATTGATGTAAAGTACTGAGTTTCAGAAGATCACAAGTAGACAATTACAGGAAGATTCATGCTGACAACACATGGGCAGGGTTCCTCCAAATGGGGGAAATGATGCACAGGCATTTCCCAAGCAAGCCCGAAAATCACGTGTTATCAACTATGGGCCGAGCGATTCATGTCTAGGTAGGAATGTTCTGGGTCCTAGTTTATTTATAGGGTTTACCCAATAGGTTCAGGTAGAGATCAAGACATGACAGTAAGTTCAGATTATAGTTGCACAAAGCATGAAGTGAAGCAGCAAAAGATTCAGCTATGGGAGCAGGGAAGCCCCAATTTTAAAATGTTATAAAGTATAAATGGCTACGAAACAGGAGTGGGAGCACGAGTTCGAAGAGTGTTTCGAAGCGAGAGCCACACCTAGTCAGAAGGATCTTGCAACTAAGGTTCAAATAAGTTAGATCAGGTGTGAGTTCAGGAAACTTGTTTCCCAGGTTGGATAGTTGGGATGTCCTTTTTAGAAGTCGTTTCCTTTTGTTTTCTGCTTTTTTATTTCAAGAACAAGAAAAGAAGGCCCTACAAAATCCTAGAAGTCTATTTTGAAAAAGTAATTAGAACCATGCTTGCTCAGGAACAAGTCAGCAACTAGGACATTGAGTAGGAATTTCCAAGAAAACTAGCCAAGGAACAATGTATAAGGCTACATATCTCCCACCCTCATAGACTTCTTATATTTATTTTCTGTTCAAATTTTCTTTTTAAGTTTGAGCTTTGTTCAGATTTTGATCATTCTTGATCAAATTTGCAGGTTGCTTCAACCCTATAAAACCCTAAAACTCTAAGCAGTTAAATCTCGAGGGCTTTGCAATGTTTGATCATATGCTTGCAATTTGAATTCTGTTCAATGTCAAGGTTTTTGAATTGCAGCAGTAGCAGATCATACCCCCAGCACAGACATCAGCTTTTCCCATCGTCTTATTTCTTAAAATTACCAATTTCAGTATCTGAGTAATTTGTTAGTTGTGACGACTGACGACAGCATTAAAATAGTAAATTTCCACTGAAAAACATCCCAAATTGCACATGGTAAAGATTGGCTTGAACCCATGACTCAATCTCTGTGAGCAAATAAACCAACAACCACAAAAATGTGAACTCCTAATAATTTTGCCCGGAGGATGAACTCCAAATGTACACCAACACGTATACAGTCCCAAATTTGATTATTGCTGTTGGGTTCGATAACTGCAGTTTCACGAAAAATGTCACCCTTCTTAACAAAGAAGAAGAATGTTCTTCTTGCATCAAAAGGCAAAAGGAAATTCCTATCCTTGTCATGGAGCATTATTAGATGCAATCATTTATGCAATTCTAGAATTTCAATATATATATATATATATATATATATATATATATATATATATATATATATTGACAGTGATTCTCAAATATCACATAACAGAATGTGATACAACAAGTCCAAGTTCAAGGAAGGATCGATTATTCAATGATCAAATCATTCACTCCCGAGTCTGATGGATCTTTTGAAAGCTTACCAAGGCGATGATCAATAGTTGGTCCGAGAGGATGATCAGCCACACTAGGACTGAGACACGGCCCAGACTCCTACTGGAGGCAGCAGTGGGGAATTTTCCGCAATGGGCGAAAGCCTGACGGAGCAAAAGAGTAGCATGGGGCACGTGGAATCCTGTGTGAATCAACATTGACCACCTTGCAAGGCTAAATACTCCTAGGTGATCGATAGCAAAGTAGCACCGTGAGGGAAAGGTTGTGTGTGTGTGTGTGTGTGTGTGTGTGTGTGTGATGCAAGACAATTAACAACTTGTTCTAAAAGCTCGAACTGATAGAGCATAAAGAATCAATCCCTTTATCTCATAGCCCAGGCCCCACATCTCATGGGTTAGGACCTCCGCCAAACCCCCCTCGTGGGCCCCACTTCACATGGGTTCCGCTTCACACGAGCCACCCGCTTCGCATGAGTGGGGCATGCCTCACACGGGCTGCCCACCCCGAGTGTGCCTCTGCATACATATATATATATATATATATATATATATATATAAACCATGTCTTATGCAAGTATGAGGTCAAGAAAGGGATATTTAATCCAATGCAGCGCTTGGAACCTTGGAGGGAAGTGTCTTGGATGGAAATAAGGTTTCCTATGTTTGGTAAGCCTTTTTCCACGGGATTTAACTTTTCCAAGGAGTAAACGATACTTGGTTTTTAGGGAGTAAATTCCTTCTAAGAATTAGAGGTGTACACGAGCCGAGCCGAGCCGAGCTTTGCCCAGCTCGTGCTCGACTCGGACTGGTCGAGTCTCAGCTCGTGCTCGGCTCGGCTCGGCTCGGCTCGGCTCAGCCTTCGAGCTCGGAACAGCAGCTCGTGCTCGGCTCGACCAAGTTCAAAGAGGCAGGGGCTTACCAAACTGGCTTATTATAGCAGTGGCAGGGGCGACCGGACTGTCGAGCTGCAGCAGTGGCAGGGGCGACCGGACTGGCGAGTTGCAGGCAACAATGGCAGACTTAGTGGGCCGTGCAGGTAAGGGAGGTGAGAGAGAGTAGGGAGATCGGACGGCCGTGCATCAGTGTGACCGTGCAGGTAAGGGAGGATGAGGGAGAGAGTAGAGAGAAAGAGAGAGGGAGGAAGGTTAGCTTCGCCAGACTGAGAGAGGGAGGAAGAGAGGGTTAGGGTCTAAGGTTCGTGCAAGCGGGATGGTTTTTGAAAATGGGTAGGGGGGTTTTTTGTTTTTTTGAAGGGTATATATACCGAGTCGAACCGAGTTTGAGCAGTATTCGAGTTGAGTTGAGTGGAGTCGAGCTGGGGCAAGATTGAACTCGGCTCGAACTCGTTTCAAGCTCCAAAAATCAGCTCGACTCGGTTCGAACTCAGCTTCAATCCGAGTCGAGTTGAGCTTTTTCGAGTCGAGTCGAGCAAGCTACCGAGCTAACTCTACTCGTGTACAGCTCTACTAAGAATATATTATTTTGTTGTCTCTGAAAGTTTTTTTTTTTTTTCAAAACTCCTCTTAATAGTGGAGTCAATCATGTCCATCCATTCTCCTAGCATTTGATCACCATGGTTAGGATCGTGCAATCATAGTGATTCTGGAGGTGACGATCAAAGATGGGCCCAACATGTTAAATGGTCCAAATCAATGATCTGACCCTTTCCAAATTACCAATAAAACCAGTATGGGCCATCATCTTTCTTGGCCATTCATCAGATGTTTTGGATCATCTAACCAAAGAGATAGTGAGATGCATGGTAATCAAAGTGAGGCGAACATGATGTATGATCTATACCGATTATCAAACATTCTTCAATATAATGAATCAAGAGTTCAAGACAATCTATTGCTCTGGCAATGATCGGATGGATAGGAAACTTTGATATAAAAAAAGACTCTTGCGAGTCACCAACAACCAAAGGTGAGCCCACACAATGGACAATCAAATTGATGATCAAACTTTTAAGGTATAACCAATTTGATTCATCTACTTCCCTAGCCACTAGTTAGATGATTTGGATCGCTCGTCAAAGCAGTTATTGAGAGCATGGCATGCCAAAATGGTTACATAACGGTAATGGTGGTAACTGTTATGCGTTAGGGGGCCAATGCAGCCATTACGAAATTTTAAATAAATAAATAAATGAAAGAACAATATCGGTCCTGCAAGGTCACATAACGGTCCTCAAACAGATTTTTTTTTTTCATAAAAAAAGAAGGCCATAACGATCATAATGGCCCGTATCGTATCAATAATGGCGATGCCCATTACGGCCACTGTTACCATTATGGAACACTTTTTTTTAAAAATCAAGTGTGGGCTTCACATTATGGATGGCCCTAATCAGTGATTTAACCTATCACTATAACTAATCTAGATCATCCATTTCCTAGACATTGATCAAACGATTAGTACCATACAATCAAACTAATTTTTGATAGGGTCGGCAATCAAAGGTTGTTGCACATGATGGATGGTTTAGATTGATGATTGGACCTTGTACAACCTAATCAACTACATTCATCCAATTTTATAGCCACTAATCATATCATTAGGAATCCCAATTGAGGTGATTGTTGAGAATCATTAGCATCTAGATAGACAGTCCAGATTATTGATTAGACCTTTCATGGTAAAATCAATCTTGACCATCCATTTTCCTTCTCACTGATCAGATTATTTGGATCATTCAATAAAAGTCAATGTTGAGGGGCATGGAGAACAAATGCTAGACCATGCACGATAGATGTCTTTCTAACATGATCAATATGGGCCATCCATTTTATTGGTCATTGATTGGATGGTTTAGGTTGTTCCATCAAAGTCATTCCTGGAGGGCACAATCCATCAAAGGTTTGCCCTAAATGATGAGTGCTTAATGTTAATTATATATCATGTTATAATTTTCAAGAAATGCTTCAGTGTCAACCAAACAACAAAAAAGGCTTCCAAATGAAAAGACTTACAACAACAACAACAACAACAACAACAACAAAAAAGGAGCCTAAGCTAAATCAAAATGAAATGCACACTGAACAGGACAATATCTATCACTAGATAATGAGGATTTTACCTTAGTTGAAACCAAAGGAGCTCTCTCACCAGATATTTTCACATCAGGGAGGTAGCCGAAGTCTGAAGCAATTAGGGACATCTTTGGTAGGGCCCAATGTAAAACCTCGAGTAGTTGCTGCATATTCAAGGGCAGACGTTACTTTCACAATTATATGGATGTAATATATATATATATATATATATATATATATATATTGATATTATTGCAAGATTCCATATACCAAGCATCCTGTTGGTAGCCAAACTCTCCGCGGTTGTGGGAAAATTTTTGACCATATGCTCCTCGTTGCTGAAATAGCTTTGCTTCCTAGAGTAGTATTGTTTTTATCCATGTCGATGATCTCAATGCAGCGTGAAATAAGTGGATCTTGTAATGGCTTATATAACTCTGAGATACATACACTATCAAAATAAACTCAGGTCAAGCAGCAACCTACCACTTTAAAAATTAGGGGCTTTCATAATAGCAGACGAAAATTAGGAGACAATAACTAATCATTTTATTTATTATCAAGTTAGCTTATGATTATCTGTTAACTTGCTATTTATTCAATCAAGTTAGCAGATGATCATTAGATTGGAATGTGGCATATTTAGTTGCATCTTCTTTCTGATTATGTTCATTAGAGATATACAGAATCAACAGTCTTATATCTGGCCCATGAGATGCATCGACATAGCAACTATCACTGAAACCCTTTTCAGTAAAGTGATGAGATGAAAACAATAAACTATACTAGTATACTACCTACAAGGGTCCAGCTAAAGAAACTAACCAGGTCGGGCGTACTTTCTTAGTTGAGACTTTAAAAAAAAAAAAAAGGTAACACCATCAGGCATTGAACCCTAGATCACTCTCACACACTACACTGTCTATACCAGCTCACTTCTTCGTCAAGACATTATTAATGGGAAAGCTGATACTACACAAATTACGAGCATAATTTGTCAACATGGCATTTGTCAGATTGGATTAAAGATCAAACCAACTTTTATTAGGGGTTTGAAAGGGCTGATGCTCATAAAAGCATGGAATGACTCTAGTAACCGCCTGATGGATAAAGACAGCGATTGAAGCCGGACAGAAAGCTAACCAAACTGATAGGAAGACCGATGACAATATGTAGTGGACGAATCAATAGGTCAGTGACATGCACATCTAACTGAAGAAAGATAGGAGAAGACAGTCTGGATTTAACCATTATCATCTAGAATAAATAAGAACAAGGACAAGAATTCCAACGGGTGAAAGAGGAATCAATTATCAAGCATTCATGAGATAAAGAGAAAAGACATTTAGCAGTTGTGGACATGATGTACACATCTATTAAGAGTAGCTCCAATAGAAGATAAGATGATGGAGAACCACTTGAGATGATTCAGCCATGTGCTAAGTAAGCTGAAGATCGCCCCAGTGAGGAAAGAAACACTATGGGCAAAGGACCTAAACAGAGGATGGGGGGAAGACCTAAAAGGACATATATAGAGTGGTGAAAAGGGATGAAAACGCTTTTGGACATACTGAAGATAGGACCTTGTGAACTTTGTCAAAACAAGATTCGTAAAGCAACCAAAAAGCTGGGACAAGGATATGATGATGATGACAGGGAGTCAGGGTCAATGATGCACACATGTGATAGGCTATTGAGAATCACAGTCAACACCCTGTTGGGATATTTGAGAAGGGACTAAGTATAATTGCATGAAGTGTGAAGCGAAATCAGCAACAGATTCGGGTGCAGGAGCGGGGAAGAGTCTATTTTAAAATGTTTTCCAATGTAGAGAGGTAGGCAGCAAGAGCAGGTGTGTGAGTCCAAAGGGGCACACTCAAATGTTTTCACCCATCGTACACAACTGCATGCATAGGGTAGGTCAGTCTCACCCAGTGTTCGAGTTGTCCGAATTGCTACAAGTTTCGCTGGCGGGAGATAAAGATATAATATCATTATCGCCAATTATATCATCGATAACCGGAAATGGGAGGAAAATGGGGGGAAACATGGGGAAAATGGTGGAATTTTTTAGTGAAACTTCAGAACATGCCTAAATACATAGATTTCCATATTTAGGAATTTAAAAAAATTGCATAAAGAATGCATTACATAATGAGTTTTCATTTAATGAGGCCCAAAAAGCATGCGTTGCAGTGAGAAATTACTCCAATAATAACCAAAATAAGTTTATATAATACAAATGCAGTTAGCATCAATGTTTTAAATATCGACAATATCGGCCGATATATCTCACAGTATGTCTTGTATCCCACATGTGCAATACGAAACACACAAGTAGTGTTGATATATCTCACATGTTCGATCTAGTGATCATTTTCAATTTTCAATCCCCCTTTTTTGTTGAAATTATGTTAAATCAGTGTCAAATGGTTATAAATCCATTGATTCTTAATGTTTTATATGAAAAATCATGGAGTTGGAGCTTTGATTTTGACACCCATTGATTCTTCATGTTCTCCATATTTTTTTTTTCAAAAATTTCCTTCAACCGGTTGTCAATTGAGACTAATTTCGAAGTATTTAGGAGTATTAGATGAAATGATCATCATACACTCTAATTTCAAATTTTGAGTGTAGCCATGTAGGTAGTCCGATTTAGGGAAATTTAAAATTTTTTCCAATTTCTCCCAAATTGCTTGCAATGTTGCACTCCAAACATGAAATCAAGCATGTATGAAGGTTGATCTACTGATTTCTTAAGTCCTTGTAAATTTTCAGCAAATAAAAATCATTTTTAAATAAATTAATAAAAATTTATTAAAATATTAAAATTTTCAAAGTTTCCCTTCAACCAGCTATCAATTGAGACTAATTTCAAAGTATTTAGGAGTTGTTTGATGAAATGATCATCACATACACTCTAAATGTTATGCATTTAATTTGAATATAGTTGCATTAGTTCAGTCAAACAACATATAACTTAGGACCGTATACAAAGGAAACCTATTATGTGCACTTGTTTTTTGAGATGTTATAATTTAAAAGTGTGTTAAGGTCTTTTTTAACAATCCATGAAGTTTCATTGAAAAATTAACCATTTTCACAATGTTTCCCCATGTTTCCTACAAAGTGAAATAAATTACCCAATACAAATGACATATCTCGTGCGATAACCGATGCGTATCTGTATCCCAAGGATACAATACGTAACACGATACCGATATTTTGAACATTGGTTAGCATACAATAACGAAGACATGTAAAAGTAAATGAACTAAAAAAGTACACCTTTTTGACCATCCTTTTTAATGCATAGGCCTAAAAATGAACTCATTTTAATGCATGGGATGAAAAATGAAGCAGATCGAAATCTCAGGTGGACCACACCATGAGAAACAATGGTGAATGAGTTGGCTCATCTCAAGTGATCCATCCTTTGTGGGCCCAAAAATGAAGCAGATCCAAATCTCGTGCGGACCATATTATAGGAAATAGTGCTAATCGGCCATTAACAACTTTTCGTGGGCCACAAATTTTTGAATCAGTTGATATTTGTGTGGTCTCTTCATCCAGGTCTTTGTGACCTTATCAACACACTAGATGGCAAACAAACATTCCAATGGCACTTCTTGTTTAGGGATCCACCGACCACGGTGGATCCAGGATCCACCTAAACTGCGCCCCCAATTAGTGTCCTTTGGCACGCAATTCAACTTATGTAGATAAGGCGTGGCCCACTTTCATCCTTGTGAGAAATCCACCCCGTTCATCCATTTCACCATATCATTTATTACATGGGCCCAAAAAATGAGGTAGATCCAAGTCTCAAGTGAACCACATCAAAGGAAACAATAGTTATTGAATCCCACCATTAAAAATTTTAGGGTCCACGAAAGTTTTTAATCAAGCTGATGATTGTGTTTTCGCTTCATCCAAGTTTGTGTGACCTGATCAAGAGGTTGGATGGCAAAAAATAAAATAAAATACAATGGGCCATGAGAAGTTTTTAATGGTTGGCGTTTAATCACCATTGTTTCCTTTGGTGTGGTCCACCTGAGATGCAGATTTGCCTCATTTTTTGGCAGACGCCCTAAAATTATTTGACAAAATAAATGAACAATGTTTATCAAACATAGTACATCATGATGGGGACCACAGAGCACTAAGCCACCTAAGGATTTGCAAGGATTAAGGGGATGCAGTTTAGCTAGTGATCAGTGCTCTGTGGACCCCACCATGATGTATGTGTTTTATCCACTCCGTCCATCCATTTTTCAGATCATTTTAAGGCTTGATCCAAAAATTGAGGTAGATATAAATCTCAGGTGGACCACACCACAAGAAAACAATAGTGATTGAATGTCCACCATTAAAAACCTCGTAAGGCCCGCTATAATGTTTATTTGACATCTAACCTGCTGATTAGGTCATACAGACTTGGATGGAGGAGAAAAACAGATATCAGCTTGAGTCAAACCTTTTGTGGCCCCAAGAAGTTTTTAATGGTGGGCGTTCAACCAATATTGTTTCCTGTAATGTTGTCCAGTTGAGATTTGAATCTATCTCATTTTTGGGTTCATTACATAAAATGATCTAGAAAAATGGATGGACGGTGTGAATGAACCACATACATCATGGCGAGGCCCACAAAGCACCGACTAGTGACAACATCACTAGCCAAACTGCGTCCGGATTAGAGAAGCGGATTGGGTATTGTGTAACTCAGTACCTAAGCGTAATGAGTAAACTCCGTGGAGCCCACCTTGACTTGTATATTTTATCCACTCCATCCATCCATTTTGTTAGATAATTTTAGGGCTTGGTCCTAAAGATGAAGCATATCTAAATCTCAAGTGGACCAAACCATGCGAAACAATGTGAATTTAACGCCTGGTGTTGAACAATTCTTAGAGGCCACATAAGTTTTGAATTTGTGTGATTTTTGTGTTTTACCTTCATCCATGTCCTTGCGATCTTATGAACAGCTTGGATGACAAATAAACATCACTGTGGGCCCTAGGAAGGTTTCAACGGTGGAAATCATTATTCTCATGGTTTCTTGTGGTGTGATCCACTTAAGCTTTGGGTATGCTTAATTTTGGGCTTAATGAGCTGGAAAAATGAATGGATGGTGTGGATAAACCTAATACATTCATGGTGGGCCCTACTGACGCAATCCGCTTCCACCCTTCCATTTCTTCATGTCAAATCTAAAAAAATCAGGAATTTCGCCTGTGGGGAGGGATTTTTGCCGAAGAAATGAGGGTTTTCGACTAAGGGTCTCAAAACTGTAAATCCAAACCAAATCAAGAAGAAATTCCCCAAAATCTTGGATTTTTCACTGAAATCATTTATCTTAGAACATCAATCTTCCAATCAAAGAAAGAAAAGGGAAATTTTGAGATTTTTCTTACCTTTATCGAAGACCGAAGCTGTCAATTGATGACCACGAGATTCTCTTCTTCTAAGTTATGATCAACCAAGTATTTACAAAAATACTGAAATCAAAGCTTTTTTTTCATTTTTTTTTCCCGATTTTTACATATTTACACAATTTCAATCATGCCAACTTAGATCTTTTGATTTTTACATATTTATCGGGAAAAAGAGGTAGTTGGCTACAGTTTGTCTGTGGTGGGTTACTTTGTTGGTGGCTACGGTCGATATTCTTAGCTAGAATCCAAATTATTGACAATATCGAAAATTTCGCTGACATTCTGCAGAGAAACGATAACTTGGGGCTTCAATGTCGCCAGAGTAGCGACACCAATAATATCAACAAATCGTCAAAAAAGCAAACACTAGTCTCACCTACATGCAAGGTGTGTGCCTAGGTGCACACCTAGTGGATGTGGTTCACCTAGGACTCAGGCAAACACATACCTCCTAATTCCATAAGAAAAGCAAGCGGATTCTCTTCGACTACACAGCAACCCTAGCAATATATGCTTTTGAAATAGCTTGATATTTAAATTCCTCAATTAAAAAAATATAAATAAATAAATAAAGTGTGAAATCCAATGCAATGGCATACATACGAAGTAAGATCATGACTTACATTTCAAAACAAAAACAATTAAATGTGACAGAAGTTGCACAATGTTGCATACCTGTTATGTCGCTTCTGAAGCCAAACTTCCATCCATGGAGAGACCTGATTCTCTGAGTAGATAAGATCATGTGGAAGATTGTCAAGCACCTATAAATAAATGAGTAGCTAGTTAGTTCTTAAACTAAAGGAAGAACGATCAATCCATTCAAAAGTCAAATAGGAGAAGCATATTCTGGACACATAAAGACTGCTTTTGTCTGTGCAAACAACAACCAAAGATGGCTACTATAAGGAGGGGAACCTCGAGTACACTAAAGGGCCTGAAAAGAGGATTAGAAGATCTAATTTAACTTGGATCAAAGTGGTGAGAAGGGATGTACGGCTTGTTCACTTACCAAGGATAGGGCCTCAAAATAGAAATGATCGGTGAAACATGATTGTAAAGCCAACTAAAATAGTTGGGTAAAGATGATGGTGATGATGATGATTGATTGCTTTAAGTACCCACAGGAATTTGACTATACTAGAAATTTCCACTTTAAGTCACAACCTATGGCATCTATGCCCATGTCACAAGAATGATAATAATCTTGTCTTAAAGAATTAAATATAGGAGAGACTTTCTTAAGACACCATACTTGCAAAGAGCCCAATGAGATGATGATATTGACAGCAATACTTACAAAAGGTTGTAACAAAATATCCCCATGGTTTAACCTTTGAATGATCAGTCTTTGATAAACTTTACACTAGCAAACAAAATGATAAAAGTTCCTTAATTGTTGTGGGATTCTAGAATAAAATGATCTAATGAAAGTAGTCAACATTTGTAGAGAGAGAGAGAGAGAGAGAGAGAGAGAGTTTTCCCTCTAAATCCTAAAGAATGAAGGATTATAAATTGACCCTAGTGCATACAACACTCAAGTGTTCTTGATGTATCACCATACGGCATATAAAGACATTATTTCTACTTACATCCAATTTAACCCAACTTAATCTATCCACAAGAGATTCCGATGAAGGACGGATGGCCTAAACTCATAAAATAAAGCCAATCTACCATAAATCTAGAGCAATGAAATATTCAATTAAGCTAAATTCAAGACCACATCACAATCCCACAAAATAAATCCTTAAGGCTATTGATCGGAAATGGCCTAGTGTAAGGTAGAACTTCCATCTAGCATAGGATTTATTCTACATTCGAGAATTCAATTGCCCTTTAACTAGGGTTTGAATGGATTAGGGTTTGGGTTTGGTAATCGAAAATTGGAAATTTAGGGTATTATAAAAGGCTAAGGCTAGGGTAATGGTTTTATGAAATATAGAAGAAGAGAAAATGCTTAACGAGGGAGAGGCCGTTCAGTTGTACAGACGTTGTACAAACAAATTCGTGCAATGTACGGACATGTTCGTACTGTTGTATGGATGGTGTGGTGGGGCTAGGTCGGTTTGGTCCATGATGGTTTGGATTGATAATGGTGGAGTTAGAGTTTGAGAAATAAGACAAAATACCTGAATTGGAATAAGAAAGATAACTTGGAATCTCTCCAATGGCTTCACACCAAATTCCATTCACAGGAAGTTTTTTGGCTCAAAGAAGCAATGTAGAGAAATTTCATTCAATATGTCCAAAATCTCAAGTCTCGAACAAATATATATAAGAAAACCTAAGCAAACCCTAAGTCTAGAACTATTCTTTGACTGTCCAAATCTATTAATGATCAATATCAAAACATAAATCTCTAATAACCTAAAATAAAACTAAAAAATAAAGAAGAAATAAAGATATGTCACACAGCACAAGGATGATCTCCAATGTGCAATAGGTACATTCACACGTCCACACGTGATCAACAGCCTGAATGAATGTAGTCCAACGTGTCCATGGCTCAGATGTGCAAACTAGAGTGTCCGTACACCTAAACCCGAGTCTCCGAATAAATCCAACAGTCTGGATCCCCAAACTAATGTGTCTAAGATATCCAACGGCATGGTCTAACGTTTGCAATGTCAAAATGTGGTCTAGGTCAAGCTGGGTGACATCCAAGCAGTCCAAAGATGTATCAATCAATTCCAAATAAGCACCTCACATGCATCTTCTCGGTGTGGGGTCTTTAACGTGGCTGAGAACTCAAATTGGGTCGACCGGGCCCCATGTAATGATCATCCAACCATAATGAAGCTAGGGTTGGAGCCTCAATTCTCCCCCTCCTCCAATAAACTCGTGTAGGTGCTCAGATGCCCTCATTAGATTCCGAAGAAGAATTTCATTGAACATCACCAGCTTGCTCCAAACCAAATCTCTCAGAGAAATCCCTTCCCCAAATTTGGTCAAGTTGTTAAAGAATCCTTTTGTTGAGAACTCCCCCTTTTGAACTCTCTACAAATTCCAAAATCCTTCTTATCATGAACGATAAATGTTCCATTAGGAAGGGGCAACAAACATAAAAAATCTTCGGCCTTGACATCTTTCAGGTTCATCCACCAAAACGCTCCTAGCAACCTTTAATGAAGATATTTTTCCAAGAGGTCACTTTGTAAAGAGATGGTAACTTCGATGCTAAAATCGTTTCCCCGAACCATAAATCCTCCCAATATTCTCCCATTGTGTAAATTTGTTTCCTAAGACCTAATATTCAAGTAACAAAAAGTGCCAATATAGCATCCACATGTATCCACACCCATATTTCTTTGAAACAAGTCCCTACATAGTGACTCGAATGAAGAGATTAGAGGGAAGAGCGAGAGAGAGAGAGAGAGAGAGAGAGAGAGAGAGAGAGAGAGAGAGAGAGAGATTAGGGCTAAATGTGCATTAGCTCTAATGACTAACACACTTCTTGTTAAAATAAAAAAAGGAGATGATATGGTACTTTGCAGGACTACATCATCACCATCATCATCTAAGAATTATCCTAACTAATTGGGTTCACCTATAACTTCAGTTATACCATATGCCATCAATTATGTTGTTACTACCTTATCCTTTTGGGCCTTCCCCTTGCCGTTTTGGAGCCTTCAACTAGCACTAACTCACACATAGTCGGTAAAGTTCTTGGCCTCGTTTGCACTTGACCAAACCATCTAAGTCTATTATCCCTCGTCTTATTACCTATCAGTGTTACTCCTAAGTTCCCCCAAATGCATTCCTTTCTAATTCTATCCTTTGTCATCTAGCCACTTATCCATCTCAACATCCTCATTTTAGTTACACTTGTCTTATGAACATGTTGTTCCTTTAACTGCCAAACATTTTGCCCCATAAAGCATGGCTGATCTTATAGCTATCTAATAAAATTTCCCCTTCAATTTGAAGGGTACACAACGAGCCCATAAAACTCTAGAGGCACATATCCATTGCTTCCACCCAACTTGAATTCTATCAGCAACATCCTTCCAACCTCTCCACTCTTATGATGATCAACCGAAGATATCAAAAGTGGTCATTTTGGAATACTTCTTGGTTAACAATATTAACTAAATGCTCATTTTGATTCCTATTTTTACTAAAATTGCACTCTATATACTTCGTTATAGTCTAACTAATTTTAAATCCTCTTATACTCTAGAGAATCCATCCATAAATGTAGCTTTGTGTCTATATGCCCCCTCATCCAATCAATCAAAACTATGTCATCTAAAAAGAACATAAGCCATGGGATCTCTTCCTACAAATGCCTTATTAACTCGTCCATAACTAATGTAAAAAGATATGGGCTTAATATCAACCCCTAGTACATACAAGCCTATACTAATTGGGAACTCACTTGTCTCTCCATTAGTGGTCCTCACATTGGTTACCAGCTTACTGCTCCCTCATACATATCCTTAATCATCTCAATATATCCTCTTAAAACTCCTTTGTTTCCCAAAACACACCTAATTAACTCTCTAGGGATCCTATCATATGCTTTCTCTAAATGACTATATATGCAGGACTAGTGTTTAAAGTATCAATACTATTGGCCGATATATCGGCCGATATTATCATTATCAGCCCCCAGCGAGACGAAACCCATCCGATAACCCCCGGAAGATACAAAAAAACCCAAAATCCAGATCTCCCACGATATATCGTCGATATTGCACCTGGGAGAGCATCATTATCTGAAAAAAATGAAAAAAAGAAAAGAAAAGAAAAGAAAAAAGAAAAACTTTCAACAGTAGAGTTTGGTACCTGTAAAGAAGATCGCCCTGATCGGAAGCTATGTTTGATGGGCCATTCGAATCGAAGCCTCTGATTTGGAGAGATTTCGGCACGAAATCCTTCAAAATCATCGGCATTTGGGAAAGATTTTAGGGTTCCGTTGTTCCGGAACCCTCTCTACATCGAAAAAAAGGGCCCTGAGCCCTTATTCAAAGGAGGCAGATGGACTGGTGTATCGCACGTCACCGACCAGGATGATGTGTTGACGTCACCAAGTTATGTGGGTCCCATCATGAGGTATATATTATATCCAAACTGTTCATCCATTTATCAAGCTCATCGTAAGGCTTTATCCAAAAAATAAGACAAATCCAAAGATCAAGTGGACTACACTAGAAAAAGCAGCGGGATATTGAATGTCTACCATTGAAACCCTTTTGGGGGTCGCAAAAGTTTTGGATCGTATGATATTTTTTTTTTCCTATTCATCAAGGTCTTTGTGACCTCATGAACAAATTGGATGGAAAACGAACGTTATGGACCCTACGAATGTTATAACGGTGAGAATCATTGACCTCACTTCTATTTGTGGCGTGGTCCAATTGAGGTTTGGATGTCACTCATTTTTGGGTTCATGATCTAAAATGATTTCTCCAAATGGATGAACGGTGTGGATATAATAAATACATTATTTGTGGGGTCATGTAACTTGGATCTCCTTTGAACTGTTTGTACAACTCGAGGTGGACAATTGCAACGCTCGTCTTGGCTTCAAATGAAGTTCATGTGCTGGAAACTTAGGTGGGGTCCACCGTGATGTTTGTGAGAAATCCACTCCGTCCATCCATTTTTTGAGCACATTTTAAGACATAGGGCCAAAAATGAGCTGGATCCAAGACTCAAGTAGGCCGAAAACGTGAGGATTGAAGGTCCACAGTTGAAATATTCATGGGGCCACAGGTTTTGAATCAGTCTAATATTTGGGTTTTCAATTCATCCCAGTAGTAATGACGTAATGAACGGTATGGATGGAATGTAAACATCACTGTCGACCCAGGAAGGTTTCAACAGTAGGAATTTCCCTACCCACCTTTTTCTTTAGTGCGGCCCACTTGTCTTGGATCCTGCTCAATTTTTGCCTCAAGTCTTAAAATAAGCTCACAAAACTGATGGATGGAGTAGATTTCTCGCAAACATCATGGTGTGCCCCACTCCTGCAAAAGGATTTAGTAGGAAATCTGCGTCCCATCTTCGCACGACACATGCCCATACCTTACTAATGTGTGGTACACCAGCCAATCAACACCCTCCATCCATTTTCATAAGTAATTTTAAGGCATGAGCCCAAAAAGGAGGCTGATGAAAGATCAAGTGCACCACACCACAAGAAAATGTGGTGGTAATGATGTCCACCATTGAAGCTTTTTAGGGCCCACCGTAATGTTTATTTGCCATCCAATCTATTCATGAGGTTTGACAAACCTGGATGGGAAAACATAAATATTAGCTTTATCCAAAAAATTTATAGCCCCAAAATAGTTTAATGGTGATCATTCAATGACCACTATTTTGTGTGGTGGGGTCCACCTCAGATTTGGATCTGCCTTATTTTTCGGCCCATGCCCTAAAATGATATGTTAAAATGAATTCCAATTGATGTTTGGATGTGACTCATTTTCATACATACCTTTATACATTTATAAATGGTATGCATCATATTTAAATATATTTACCTTAGTTTAATCAGATAACACATAACTTAGTACCTTATACAAAGGAAATTTATTATGTGTACTTCTTTTTCAATATTTTATGATTTAAAAGTGTGCATTAAGGTCTTTTTAAACAATCTCTGAAGTTTCATAAAAAAATTCAACCATTTTGCTAATGTTTCCCCATGTTTCCCAAAAAGTGCGATAAATTATGCAATACAAACGATATATCCCGTGCGATAACCGATACGTATCTGTATCCCAAGGTCGCGATAAATTGCACGATACCGATATTTTGAACATTGTGCAGGACTACGTATTATAGTACTGATCCAAGGAGACGAGTATCCACGGGACTAACAAGACCTCACATCTACAGGACTACATACCTCTCTGCAATCCCCCTCAAGCTAGAGCGTGAATATAACATACTGACTCGTCTACACATATCCACAAGACTACCTATTATAGTATTTAAAAAGCAAAAAGAAAAATAATCCAATACATTGCATATTACTACACATCTCACCACATTCCCTCTCAAGCTAGAGGATGAATATCAATAATGCCCAACTTGTGGCAAGTCCAATGAAGTTGATGATGATCAATTTCTTTAGTAAAAGAATCTGCAAGCTGATCCACCTATTTTGAAACTTTTCTAACATTGTTTGTGACTTCGTGCATGTATAAATTTACCATTACAACTTTCCAAGGATTACAGATTTAAAGTAAAAATAACTTGTGATTGTGCAAGATTAGAAAATTAGGTCCACAAAACAGCCACAAAAAAAAAAAAAAAAACATCAATTACAAAAGATGGAAAGAATTCGAGACCAATTATATTTCTCATTACAATTTTATATTATTGGTGAGAGCTCAAGATAGTATACCTCAAGCATTATAACCCAACATGGTTTTGGGTCCACATCTCCTACACAATGCAGAAGAAAGCCAGCTGTTATATTCTGACCCAGTGATAAACACCAGTGTAAGTGCGTTTACATATATCAAGAAAGAAACAAAAAAGAAAAGAAAAAGGAAAAAACACGACAAAAGAAAGCCAAAGACACAAGTGTCACAGTCACTGTCTTATTAACATTACTTAGTGAATTGTTTCTTAGCATTTTATAATAACAAGAAATAACAAAACTATTATCGGCTTTAACTGTTCACACAGAATCAAATATTGGACAAAATGTTTCATTTGAACATACAACATAGTATTTTCTTCTTTTCCATGACAATCTAGTTGCCACAATATGTCATGTCTCGCTATAGGACATGATGCATATCTTCCTACTAGCCTATTTCTCCTTGAGGAAAGTCTCCATAGTCCTCATTCTATCTGCATCCCTCTCTTCCCAGTCTTCAAAATCTTTCTAGATATCATTCTTTTATTAATATCTACATCTCATCTCAACCTCCATATGCTCCCAACTCTTTTCCACATGTTTTCAAATTCTTTTCAAATCTTTCCTTTTAATCTTCTACACATAGCCTCCAACCTAGATCTTCCTACTTTTATTAAATATCAGTATATCAGATTTCCTCAGTTCTTAACCCACGTGTTTTCAAATTCCATTCAAAATTTTGCTTTTATCAAACTTCCACCATGTGTATTTGCCTTTTTCCTTTTCACTTGTTCCCATGCATTCTCATTGTTCTTTTGAGTTTTGCCAAGTTGCACATTGAGGGCCTGTTTGATTTCTATATTACAACGTAAATCGTTATCATTACTTACACTTGTATTTCCTCCTCTTATCCCAAAGTTGACAGTGACAGGTTTAAACTTTTGGCGCAAAACAGAGGCGGGAAGAAATTTGGGGTACAAAAACCGTGGAGCCCACCATGATGTATAGATCATATCCATGTTGTCCATCCATTCCACCAGCTCATTTTAGGGCATGAGCCCAAAAATGAGGCAGATCTAAAGCTCAAGTGAACCACACCACATTAAAAAGTGGGAATTGAACACCTACTGTTGATAATTGCTTGGGGGCCACAAAAATTTTGGATCAAGCTGATTTTTTGGTTTTCCCTTTATCCATGTCTGTATGATCTTATGAACAGGTCGGATGACAGATAAACATTAGTGTGGGCTCCAGGAAGGCATTATTTTTCAACGGTTGAGGTCCGTTATAACCATTGTTTCATGTGGTGTGGTCCATTTGAGTTGTGGATTTGCCTCATTTTTTTATGCATGCCCTAAAATGAGCTTGTGGAACGGATGAAGGGCACGGATATAACCAATGTCTTAAATATCGACGATATGGGTCGATATATCCCACAGTATATCTTGTATCCCACCTGTGTGATACGAAATGCACTAGTAATGTGATATATCCCACATGTTTGATCCAGTGAGCATTTTCGATTTTCAATCCTTTTTTTCAGTAAATCATGTTAAATCAGTGTCAAATTGCTATAAATCCATGATTTTTTCATATTTTGTATGACAAATCATAGATTTGGAGCTTCAATTTCAATATTTGGAGGAGACAGGCCGAGTTGCTGAAAATTGGAAAAAAAAAAAAAATCTCAATTTCTTGCAAATCGGTTGCAATCTTTGTGTCCAATCATAAATTCAAACATGTATGTAACCTAATCTAGTGATTCTTCTTTCATTTTTGAATGTATTGCATGTGTTTCCAGAATTTTTCTTACATTTATAAATTATATGAATAGACTTTGAATATAATTGCATCAATTCAATTAGACAACACATGATTTAGGACTCCATATAAAGAAAACATATCATGTGCACTTGTTTTTTTAAATATTTTGATTTATAAGTGTGTATTGATTTCTTTTTTTAACAATCATTGAAGTTTCATTGAAAAATTCGACCAATTTCCCAATGTTTCCAATAACATCGGTACATTATGCGATACAACCGATATATCCCATGCGATAACCGATATGTATCTGTATCCCAAGAATGCGATACGTAACGCGATACCAATATTTCAAACACTGGATATAACAAATTCATCATGGTGGGCCCCACATTTTTGTGTGTGTACAAATATATGAAATTCAATTAAAATTCCCACAATTTTCGAGGTAGTAATTTCCCAAAAAAACAAACAATTTTAAAAGGTAATAATGACCCCTTTACATTGCATTTATAGGTAATTATGAAAAACAAAACAGGCCCTAACTTAAAACAAGGTGCATGTCAATCAAAACTCTCCAATTTTTTTCCATTTATTTGCTAAGCTTAATCCAATTAGGTGCCCTTTAGCAACCTATTGTCTTTACAGTCTTCTTCCCTTCTTATCTTCTTCCAATCATTTTCCTTACCTTCTTTCATATCCCTCTTCTCAATCCATTCCCGTGTCTTCGACATCCCTTGAAATCCTTCCCTTCTTGGATACCATCAAACTTAATGCTAACAACTCTCTTTCAACACATTCAAGTTACCATCATCATCGGGTCCTTGCTCTTGCTCGGGTGGTAGACTCTCAGGAGTTTCAACTCCCGGTCAAGGGTTTGAGTACCCATAGGTGGTGAAATTCCACCAGCGTGAGTGTGTGGGGTGTGTGTGCGTGTGTAAAAAAAAAAAAAAGAAGTTACCATCATCATCAAAAGCCAACATTCCTATGAAGATCTCGATGAATCTTCACCATCCCAGCCTCCTAAGATTCTTAAGAATAAGCTTATTTTCTTCCAAACATGGACCAAAGACTCTAACACCTCCAATAATACCATCCTCTGCAAATTTTCAGGAGTTTGCTAGACTTTCTCTTCTTATTTTTTTCCTTGAAAAGTAGAATTTTATGAAAATGAAAAAAAAAAAAAAAGAAGTACAAGCTACAGAGGGCCGAAAAAAGAAAAGAGAAGGAGAGACACAATGATGTTGAGAACGATCTGTTCATGGAAAAAGCAGAACCCACTACCCAGTCCCCAACTCCAAACAAAATAATTTCTACAACATCCCTTAAGGACCTGCTTACCACCCACCCCTGCAATGATCCTCCCGTGGGCCAATTAGAAGACATCCTTGAATTACAACATTCTCTTGTAGAACGTTATGTTGTTTCGCTTCTTCCAAATCAACCAATCGCCAATGAGTAATGACGATTTCCACAAAATATCCTCCCACCCAACTTGCTTCCATTGCAACCTCAAAGAAGTTGTCAATATAGTCTAACATAACCCGTGCTATCAAGATTTGGCGTATGCTCCCTTACTAATATGTACCAGTATCATGAATGATACCCATATGTATCCACGAATTATACATTTGTATAAGCCCAAAACAGCCCAGTATGTGGTGATGTAGGGCAATAGGACCCCATACAAGCGGTGAACGATTCGATACACAAAAACAAATTTGCAGACCATGCCTCAAATAGAACAAATAAGTTGTCACAGACATGCCTTGAGAAAGCACAATACAAGAATAGGCAACAATTCACATACTCCAGAGGGCAAAGAATACACATTACTAATCATTATCTTCCTACTTCTCAAGTGATCAACTATGATTTTTGCGCACTTTTTGTTTCAAGAGCACCAAAAAAATTTACTATGACCAAATCCAAAAGCTAATAAAAAAAAAAAAAGGATGATTAGGCATGTCCTAGTCATACGAAAGGAAAGAAACTCTCTAATAGCCATTGAAAAGATCAAGCGGCCTATGAGCAAAATCCTTGTACAATCTAGCTGGCAGACGCGCCTGATGGACATCTATGCGCATTCAATAACAAACCCTTAGCCTTTTGAAACACTACCTTTGGCAAGCACATGCATTACTAACAAATCCTACTATTCTGCTCATGCCAAATCATCCATAAGGTAGCGACGAAAGAGAACTTCCAAAAATCAATCCTCATTTTACCTCCTCCTATACCACCATGCCAACCACTGAAAAACTCCCGAATTGAGGACCACATGACCCACTCCACCTTGAATAACCCAAAGAAGTTCCACCACATTGACCGAAAAAAGGACATGCATGAAAAATTGATCCATAGTCTCCACATCACTAAGGCATAGAACATCACTAAGGCATAGAATACAACCATTCAAAATCACCCTATTCCTCCTGCTTAAATGATTGATCCTGAGAAACTTGCTTTTTTTTTCCAACAAGCCACATAAAGTCCAAAACATGAGGCTACCACTTATACTTTCAAATAAGGTTGGAAAACTTGGGACTCATACTCGACTTGGTTGGCCCACAAAACTTGACTTGGGCAAGTCAATGCAACAACTCGGGCAAGCCATTTTTTTTCTAATTAAAAATTTTTTACATTTATAAAAATTATGTAAAATATTTAGTAGTACCTAATCAATTGCAAATTTTTCAAAAGTTTCTATAAATATTGACCAATAGATAGAGAGAATGAGAAAGAGTCTTAACCAAGTTTTGATAAGATATGGTCCCCCCTACCATAGTTATAGTACAAGGCCAATATCCACCCCATGTTGCATCTTAGATGACAATCTAAATCGTTCGATTCTGGACTCTATGCTACATGGGCCATCGAAAGAAACATTTTTATATGGATGATTGTGTATGAAGAACATTAGAAAGTTACTTTTTGAATGGTTCATATTCAAATCCAAGATTCAAAGATCATGATTGTCCATGAAGTATGATTACAAGAATATAGACTCGGCCAATCTTGTTTATTAAAACATGTCATACATGGCATCACGAATCGCCCGAGTTTGCCACTTAGACAACTCACTGAGTCACTCAAAAACTTGAAAAAAAAAAAAAAAAATCACTAGGGTAGTGTTCGAGTTTAACACCTTCCGAGTAAACACCAATTTTTACTTGGTAGAGCTTTCAAACCAAGTCAACTCAGGCAAGTCCCGAGTCGGCCAACATTGTGATAAATAGACTCTGGGCCTAAAGGAGTAGATGGGGGAGAGGTTGTCATGTAGAACGAGTTGTTAGATAAGTGACCCAAATCTAACTTCCATACTCGCTGTCCTAGTTCATAAGCATGATACCTTGATGTGAAGCAAATTAATGAGACAATTCAATTCACCAATGTAAATGTTAGATTTCTTTGAAATTTACGAGCTAAAACCACATTAGCCCCAACCCATGACTCACAATGGCAATAAAGGCATCCTCCTCCAGATCAATTCAATAGAGACAAGGAACAACTGAATAGAGAGAGTTGTCCCCACAACACCTGTCTACACTAGAACGAACACGAGAGCCATCCCCAGGAATGAGAGAGATTTTGTTTCTAGCAAGAAGCCAACTCATAGAAAAGATTTCCAAAGAGTAGATGCCATATAATGGGAACCATCCACCTCTTCTGATACATATTTACTAGCTATCACAATTTCCCACAAATTTCCCACAAACTTGAGGCTTCTTATACCAAGCACTCAAGCCTCCTTTGGGACATCAAATAAAGCATCATAGTGGCAAAGTAACCTTAATCAAGATGATAGGGTTCACCATGGATAAATATTGGATTTTCCACCTAGACAATTTTTGCTCCATCCTCCTACCACCTCCTCCCAAAGGTGCTTGGTTGGCTTATGTAAAAAGGGAGACCAGGATAAGTAGATGGGAGTTTCCCTAATTTACAACCCACCGCCTAAGCAAAACAATGGCATTCCCTTCCTCGATACGAACCCCTAATAGTTTGTTTTTCCAAATGTTAAACTTTTGCCCCTAGAGGTGTAGACTTTAGCCGAGATCTTGTTAAGGACCCAATAAACTGATCAACTGAAAACCTTTCAAACTTTGTGGTCCTTTTTTAGGCACTAGGGCTGTGAATGATGGGCCAAAGTCCTTGGATGATCTACCTCTAGCAAAGAACTCGAAATAGAAAGCCATTAGATCAAGCTTTACATCCTTCGAGGAAACCTAGACGAATGCTAAAAGAAACTCATCCAAACCTAGAGCTTTATCTCTGCCAAGGCCATTCATAGCTTTTATGAACTCCTTCTCAAAGAAAGGTATTTCCTGCTCTTATAAATCTTCAATTTGATCAAAATCTACATTATCCAATCTAGGTCGATTGCATCTATCATTGTTAGGAGGTCAAATAGAAGTCAACAATCTACTCACAGATGGCTTCTTTCTCCTTAATTATATACTAATCAACTAGGAGACAATGGATGAGATTGCCTCTCCTTCTAGGATTGTCAATGCCATGGAAAATTATGCTCTTATTTCCTTATTTTAACTGGAAGGCCCTATATCTTTCACATTGTTTTATTTCTTGTCTCAAGTTCTTTTCCATTTCGAGCTTCAGCAAGTGATGCTCCAGAAAATCGTCTTCAAACAGGGCCTCTTCTTCTTTTATATTGATGCTCTGGATAGCCCCCCAAAATCTCTTCTCTTAATCAACCGAAGCATGGTGATATTCATTTCCAATCCTTGATCTTTACTTTGAGAAGCTTTAGTTTCAACATAGATCTGAACCCGCAAACCCATCCATATTAAAGGAAGCCCGCCACTCTAGTTTTTGGAACCAAATCGTCTTCTTCAAGTCATATAAGCTCAAACTGAAAGGGCTTTAGATCCCGCTTCCTCACTAGACTCCAATGGAATTGACCTATGATCCAAAAGAACTCAAGGCATACCATGTTGGGCAGCCCAAGCAAGGACTCCTCCAAGTTATTAGACACCAAGAATCAATCCATCCTCGACACAAAATTTCTTTCTTGGAGGTTGGGCCAATGTATTAAGAACCAATTAAAGAAAAGTCATTTGGCTCCTCCCCTTCCACCCATTCAAACTTTGGCATTCTTCCAGTGGTTATTGAACCATTTGGCTTCCCATGAGGATATCTAACTACATTCAAATCCCCCCTAAAAACACCTCGGGATTGACCATTTATAACTAATATCACCCAATTCTTCCCAAAGGAGCAACTGTTGTTCAGGTCGTTCAAGCCATAGATTGCAATAGATGGCCACTTGATACTCTAGAGCTTAAAGCCATAAACACCTAATGAGAAGAGAGCTAGCCTCAAAAATCGACCAATGCACCAATCCTCTTTCACAAGCCAATCCAAGTCCCACACCACCAAAATACCACCCAAAGCCTCAACTACTCTCAACAATGCCCTTTCACACCTCTTACCTCCCCATACAGAAGAGGCAAGATATTTGCCCCAATCCTGCTTTTTAATTTCCTGAAACACAACAAATTGAATTTTCTTCATCTTACAAAATTATTTGATCTAGCTTCTTTTATCAAAGCACCCCATCCCTCTCATGTTCCATGACTAGATTTTCATTTAGCAATGCTGACATTCCCCTTTTCCTAGCTCAAACATCAAGGACCTTTGATTGAGGATCAAAACAACAACTTCCTACCTGCAACGTCTCCCCTAGGACCTTACGTGAACCTCCTTCATTTGTCGTAGTTTATGGGAGATGATTGGTTTAGGAGTTCCCTTTTGCCTCTCTTCATGTTGTTAATTAACACATCACTTTGTTTCCCTTTAGTGAATTTGTCCTTCTCTTCCATGAAGATATAGAGCTTTCATGCCTCCTTCAGTCCCTCCAAACAAGAATCCCACCATTCTACCCACCCTTTGTATGACAACATTGATCCATGGCTCAATAGATGCCTCTGAAAACCACATCGTTGTCGTAGAGTTAGAGATGCAACTTGTGTTGGAGTTGTGGCCTAGAAAACCATGTGAATCTTATCAATTAATTATATGGATGGTATCCAATGACATTGATGATCTTGACCATAGATCAGTGTTTTAAATAGCGAATACCGTGTAGCATAGCATTCACCCCTCTGAAGCATGAGGCATATGTTTATGCTCCATGTAGATTTTTAATCAAGGTTGTGATTGGTTGCACCAATTTCATGATATTTTGCACCAAATTAAACTGATTAATAATTAAATTTTAACAAAATTTCATAATATTTGATGCACCCAAATGCAACCTAAAATAATGGGAAAGTGCAATGATTAGGTAAGGAAAGAATAACGATCTCATGTTCAATATTGTTACTTATATTATTGTACTAAAAGCTTTGAAAAGATTAACTAATTTTTATTGAAAATAGAAAAATGTAACAAATCATGAAAAACACTAAGTGATTTCAATGTTGTAGTGAAAAGTAACTTGTAATGTGAGCTACGTACAGTGTAGCGTAATCTATGTAGCATGTAGTGTATGCAAATTACAATGTAGCATGGGCTACACGCAACTTAAGCTATTTTCATGAGCTACATAGTGTTATGGCTGAGCTACACTACGTAGTAAGCTACACGCTGCATAGTGTAGCAATTTAAAACACAACCGTAGATCATGATGACGATGGGTCTGAGATGGACAAGTTATGATGCCATAGTGAATTTGTTGGAGCATCTTAAATGCACATGACATGGGTTAAAGGAGAGGAATTCATCTTATTGTCCTTAAGAACTTTAGGGCCTATTTGGATGCCTGTAACTTTTCAAAAATGTAACAAAGTTACAGGTGACTTTGTTACAGTTGGTGTTTAGGGGAGGAAAGTCACAAGTAACTTTCTCTCAACTTGTGACTTTCTTACAGGAGAAAGAAGCGAAAATCTTACAGGCACTTGAGTTGTTTTTCAAGTTACCTGTATCTTTGATATAGGTAATGGTTGAAAATTTTGAAATGAAAATCGTTGGGAAGAATTGCACCTGCATTGAAGGAGCGTACCTACCTTCTCAGACGAAGTGAAGGCCTCCGTTTCCCTCTCTCAGTCTCATTCTCCCTCTCCCAGTCTCCTTCTTCCTCTTCGATCCAACTTCAGCGGGTTAGAAAACCCCTTTCTTTCTTTCCCCTTTTTTTTTGTTTTCCTTTTCTGTTTTTTTTTTTTCATCAGGATTTGATGGAGGTAGTTTGGCTAGATGCGTGGGTAATGTCCGATCATCTGTGGGATCCACCATCCTGTATTTGTTTTATCCATGCCGTCCATTCATTATTTTGAATTGTTTTAGGGCTTGATTCCAAAAATGAGGCATATCTAAATCTCAGGTAGACCACACCACACAAAATAGTAATGATTGAAAGTCCACCATTAAAAAACTCCTTGGGCCACTGTGATGTTTGTTTCACATCCAACCTGTTGATTAGGTCAGAAAGACCTGGATGAAGGGAACAAAACAAATATCAGTTTGATCCAAAACATCAATGGCCTACCAAAAGTATTTAATGGTGGGCCTTCAATCAACATTGTTTCTAGTGATTTGGTCCATCTGAGATTTTGATGTACCATATTTTTGGGTTGATTTCTTAAAATGATCTAGAATAATGGATAGATGGTGGGGATAAAACAAATACATCATAGTGGGGCCCACATTCCATTGTTCATTTTGTACAAGTGGGGCTTGTTGTGTCAGTGCAACTTGTCCCCGTATAGGTCCCAAATCTGTTTTAACATATGGTTTTTTAAACACTCCCAATTTCTATTTGCATTGAGATTCTTGCATGTCCTCAGGTGTTTTGAAATTGAGTGCCCACTGCATTGTTAACATATCCATTTTCAAACAGTCCCAAGTTCCATTTGCATTTGGATTCTTGCCTGTTGTCAAATGGTGAGAAATCGAGGGTACATTGAAGCGTTAAGATATCTGGTTTTTAACAGTCCCTTGATATTGGTCCATTTTAATAATGTCCCACTTTGAGATTTTAACTGTTAATGTAGAATTTGGTGGAAGCAGCTCCCTATGCTTATGATTTCTCTTTAACTGATCCTTGTCAACAAGAGTCACTCCTGTGGGAAATTTTTGCTTAGATATCTTACCTCAAGTTTTTTTCCCCCCCTACATTACATGCATTTTGAAAACGTGAGCCCACTTTTATGGCCCACTTGTTGATTTGTTTAGCCTAAGAATCAACCAAACTATTCATTTACATGGGCTTGATAAAATGGAATAATTTTATCCAATCTTTTTTACGCGTAAATCTGATTTTTCAACGATTCCCTATTTCAAGCTCTACTTAGCGTGAATATGGAACTTATTACCTATAATAAAGTTACAAGTTATCCAAACACAAAAAGTAAGTTACTTGTAAGTAAGTTACAACTTATATCCAAACAGGATTACCTGTAACTTACTTACACCTGTAAGTAAGTTACATGTAACTTTCTTACAACTTAAAAAAGTTACAGGCATCCAAACAGGCCCTTAGAGTGGACACAATGGTCACTAACTAAGGGATAGTTGTGGGCCATGAATCTCAATACCCCTATTGCTCCACGACTACCTCGCAGGTTATAAGACAAACATATGGTTAATACTATTATTGTGTTACCATCTTGTGTGAGAGAACTGATGACGAATCAAGACAGAAGGTCTCCATCATCGAGCACGACAACGAGTCGGTGTGCCCTTACATTACCCCACATAGGAGTATGAGTGTGTCATGGTAATAGGCTCTTTGGTTTTGGACCTGTTGGGCACTTGCATTGGTGGATTGAGTTAAAGTCTCTAGGTTGGGAGGCCCATCATGCCTAGACTATGATCACTTGAAGATGCACTAGCTTTAATTAATCCTTAGACCTAAGGACATGTGAGGAGTTCAAGGTCTTAGTTACATGCGCTTAGGCTTGCTTTACAAGGTTATCATGTGGCCACCAAAAGTGGGTGTAGTTAGGTGCATACATCAAGGTCCATTTGAGGCTCACATGATCCAATAACGGATCCACTAGTTTTCTGTGAACTTATGGCTTAGATCTTAGGGATCATATGTTCATAGCAAATGGTTTTTCCGCTAGCCCTAGCACTCAAAAAGTTTTAAAAGGTTCTATAAATGTTTTCGACCGTTGAACTTTTGTTTTAACCATTAAAAAGGTTTTGATCACACTTGACAATGATCTGATGGTTTAGATCTAGTGTGATCCACCACTTGCTTTGCGTGGGTGTTGGGACAATGGTGGATGGCCGCAGGATTTCAATGTGGTAGATATGGAAGATTAGAGGGTGGTAAAATCCATAATTGGTATCTTCTTGATACCCTTACTCCTCGTATATAGTTCCTATCCCAAAGGGAGGGGAGCATAACACAAGAGAGTGCCTTCGACATTCTCACCTCCTGGGCATCACCTACAGAGAGAGAAGAGAATGAAAGAAAAGTAGAGAAGAGAGAGAGAGAGAGAGAGAGAGAGAGAGTTCTCTCCACCCTTCACACGTGCAGAACGTGTGGAGTCCACCTACATGGACGGCCCTCTATCTACCTTACCCTTGCTCCAAGGGATAACATGTGGCTCTCATGCTCTTCTACATTTGGGATAAATAGGGGAGAGACATTCTAGTTAAAGGAACAACATCGACAAAAATGACATTTTGTCAATGACATTGATCAAGGTAATTCTAACTAAAGGATTTATGCTTTTCATTCTAGAAACACGATAATATCTTAACAGGGATCCATGGAGTGTAAAATCTAAAATCTGAATTTTGGGAACTTCTATTTTCCGCAACACTTCGAAACTCCTAACCAGTTACCTTCTCCCCACCAAGAATGTGCACAACCCATGGCCCACCCAAAGGACCTTTGAGGCATAGTCCCTGCATGAAAAGAGGGCTAACAACAAGCCAACAATGAGTCACCAAGCAATTACTCACCAACTACAAAATCCTCGAGGAATGAGGGATAAAGTTCCTAGAGTCAATCCCTGCCCTGCCACATCCACAGATAACCAGTGAAAGCTCCTCGATGATGAGTCTAAGGCGACACTTGGAGGGGAATCTGTTACTTCCAGCAAAATACCCGCACCGACCATCACTTGGCCAATCCTGTCCGTACATGCAATCCACCATACCAAAAGATTATCTTATTTATTTGATTTGATTGCAATCTGATTGTATTGTATTTAATTAAAGATTATCACTTTGTATTTTAGATAGCTATAAATAAATGTCATGAGAGGTGGGGATACATGTCTTTTCTATTCTTCCTATTTATTCCTCTCTTATTCTATATGGTATTAGAGTATTTCTGATTCATATTCCACTTTCTAATCTTTCATTCTCTCCTTGCAATCTTCTTCCCTTTCCTCCCTCATTATTTTCCTTCTATTTCAAGGGTCCACCTGTCTCCTCTTTTCTCCCTAAAACATGTAAGATGATGAAAGTTTGGTGAAATTCCCCATCATTGTAAAGGTGTACGTGTACTTCTTCGAAAAATGGTGACCACATGAAGGCTATCTTATTCTATATAATGAAAAAAAAATGGGGTTAATGGATATTGAGCAAATACGTACAAAGAAATGTACAACCCCTCCCAAAATGGTAATAGAATGCATCAATGCAACTTAGCTAGTAGAATGAAAACCTTTATTTATTCAAAAGAAAGTAAATGACACATGTATCAGCAAGATAGAAATAATCAAATAAACTAAGGGCTAATCTGGATGGTGGGAAAAGAAGAAAAAAAGGGGGGAAAGAAAACTATAATCATTATATAATAATGATTTCCAAGAATTCCCACAAGCATGGATTCCCATGGATTTCATTTTGGGTGTCTTCTTTGGATAACAAGTGGAAATCCAAATAAAGCTCTTACAAAAGTCACCTCATATTTCCTGCAGGAGAATTTGACTGTGATGTTTGGATAATAATTGCATTTTTCCATCCAATGATTCTTTTGCTATCCAAACATGATGAAACATCCCATCATGAGAAAAGTTGTCCATTTTCTTTTCTTTTCTTTTCTTTTCCCACCATCCAAACATGCCCCCTAATAAGAAAAGGGAATGCTTTAAAAAGGTTTACTCGAGTTTCATACCCCATCCACTTCTATCTACAGCATCACGACACTCTACTCTGTACCGTGATAAATGACTGCGAACGTCTCCGACAGTTTCTAATTGTTTCTTTGCCAAGGAGGAACTAATCTCCACCGAGCTACAATTAAAGGAAATATTATCAGCACATCTGAGTAGGCTTTTTATGAGTCTCAATTAGTGGCTAGGTTTGCATAATGAAATCTTTCACACATGGTGCAAATAAAATAACCAAAAAAAAAAAAAAGGAACAAATATCGTGGAATTTACAAAGTTATATGTCTATAATTTACATTGATGACAGTTTTGTGTATTTGGCCCTCCCTACATCCAGCATTCATTAGTTTGTTGAAAGATTTAGAAGATCTTTAACATAGGGAAGCTGTACACAAATTTACAGTTTATTTTAGGACTGTGTTTTAAATAGCGAATAGCGCATAGCATAGTGTTCAACCCTCTGAAGCGTACGGCATAAGCTACGTTGCATGTGGTGGTAAGCTACACGCTACTTCTAGATTTTTAATAAAAGTTGTGCTTGGTTACACCAAATATCATGAAATTTCATTATTAGTAGGTCTAATTTGGAGCAAGATATCATGAAATTTCATTATTAGTAAATCTAATTTAGTGTAGAATATATGACATTTCATTATTTGTCTATCTAATTTGGTGCAAAATATCTTTAAATTTCATGATACTTGGTGCAACCAAACACATTCTAAAATAATACAAAAAATAGCGCAAAGATTAAGTAAAAGGATAAAGAAATAGCAACAGAACTGATTTAATTTTGTTGCTTATATTATTTTACTAAAATCATTGAAAACATTTAACTAAATTTTATTGAAAACAGGAAAATGTAACAATTCATTGAAAACATTAATTAATTTCTATGTTTAGTGAAAAATAACTGGTAGTGTTAGCTACATAACGCGTAACGTAGGCCGCGCAGAGTTTAGCATGTGCTAATTAGCCTGTAGTATAGGTTGCATGTGACTTGAGCTGTTTTCATGAGCTACGTAGCATGAAGACTAAGCTACGCTACTTACCATAAGATATTTAAAACACTATGTTGGGTTGTAATTTTTATGAAATTATTAGTTTCATAGTAAATTCAACTAAGAATAATTTTTGAGTTTAGAATTGGGTTTTTATCGTTTCAATGTGTTTATAAATATGGGATTTCAAGGAGAAATTGTGTTAATATTATTATTATTATCCTAAAAATTATGCGTGTGGGCCTCTACACTCTTTAATCCTCTTTTCTTCTTCTCCCATCTTTCTATCTCTATTGATGAGCATTCAGTTAAACATGAATATACTAACCCAAATCTGTGAAGCATCCAAAATAATTCATTTTAGTAAATAAATTTTAAGACAATTAAGATATCACAAACACTTTTGGAGATAAATGCAGTATTTTATACAAGAACTTCTACATGGTCTCATAAAATTCCAAATTAACAGATTGAAAGGGATAAACATATCATTATGATTTTCTGTGCCAGTTGCTTGGATAGTTTAACAAAGGAATTATTCTTGTGCAATATATGCTGAAAGGAACCACCAGAAATTTCCTATTTCTCAGCAATGGAATTCTGTTCCACATTAACAAGACTCATTCATCATATCCCACTTTCTTTTTTCTTTTTCTTTTTTCATATCCCTCATTCATTATTAACCAAGGATGCATTTGGTTGCAACAATTATCATGAAACCAGACCCATTCATCATATCCCACTTTCCTTTTCCTTTTTCTTTTTTCTTTTTTTCAATATCCCTCGTTCATTATTAACTAAAGCTGCATTTGGTTGCAACAATCATAATGAAATTTCATGATAATTCGTGACTAATAAGTGTAATTTGGGGCAAAGTATCATGAATTTCATGATATTTGTTGCCAACCAAACGCAGCCTAAAGAACTGTTCTTTACTTCTTTTGCAATATTTCCCAAGGGCCTATTTGGATTCGTGAAAAAAGAAAAATCAAGGAAAATGGTGTTTTTCGGGAAATGCCATTTATCGAAAAAGGGAGAAAAGAAAAGCCGTTTCCCCTTACTGTTTTTCAGTAAGTTTTTCTTCATTTCCAAATCTCTTTGTATGGAAAAAAAAAAAAATGATTTTTTAATGAAAATTTTACTCGAAGACAAAAGGTATATGTGTATCCAGAATATGAATTGTGGCACATGTGTCACATTGTCACACGTGGCACATTCGCACATGTGGGACATTGGCACATGTGAATGGTGGCACATGCTACACATGTCGCTTGTTGACACGTGGCACATATGGAGCTCTTAAATATGGATGGCAGCACATGTACCACATGTAGCACCATAGCACATGGTACATTTTCACACATAGTGCTCAAAGATAAAGGTGGCACATGTTGCACATGTGGCACATTGGGGTGAGTGGCACGCTGAGACACTTGACGATGGGTGGTAATACATGTTGCACATATATGGCACATCAGCAAGTGTATGGTGCTTGAAGATGGATTGTGGCACATGTGCATGTAGCACATTGGCACATGTATGGTGCTTTAAGATGGATTCCGGCACATGTGGCACACTAGCACATGTGGGGCACTTGAATGGACTTTTGTACATGTGGTGCACTTGAAGGTGGTCAGTAGCACATGTTGATTATGTCGCACATTGGCATATGTTGTGCATGTGAATCACTTAAAGATCAACAGTGGCACATGTGCTCCCAATAGACGTGGCACATGTAGGGCTTTTGAAGATATGGGTGCCACATGCTGCACATGACACATTAGGGCGTAAGGCATATTGAAATGTGGGTCACTAAAAAATGGGTGATGGCACATGTTGCACGTGTGGCATAGTGGCACATGGAGTGCTTTAAGATGGAGAGCAGTACATGTTGCGATTGTGGCACATTGGCACATGTGGAATGATGTTTCCTCAATTTATATTACAACAAATCCAAACAGGCCCTAAAAGTAAATATCAGCAATTTCCTATTTTCTAAAGAATGGAATTATGTTTCATACAAACTAGATTCATTCATATGATGACATCCCTCTTTCTGTTCCACACAAACCAGACTCATGCATATCCTCTTTCTCCTTATTCCCCAAAAAGATCAACTCTCCAATATAAATATGACTGCATCAGTTAGTGAACACAACATACAAACATATTTTCAATTTTAAATCCAGCTGGTATACCTCACATGCCCAATTCAGCAGTTCCACATATTTGTGCATAACTCTTTATACATGGAAAATCCCAAGCGAAAGGTAATTGTAAAATAGCAACCCTTGGTAGATTAAGTGAACCATATTCAGAATGAGAAATTTCCGCTTTATCCACAAGTTCCAACAATTTGCTGTTGCAATATATTAATAACACCCATGGAATTTCAGAAAATGAGTTCCAGCCTTTATGGATGTGTTGCCCTAAGCATGTGTTTTTTTCACCCACAGAACCATCCTAGACCCTGCCTAATGTAGAAATTGCAACACTAATCCAATTCATTGGCAATTTTCAGGTGGCCTTTCTGATTGAACTCTGAAAGGCATTAGTATGGCATCAAAGTAGATGTCAAGTGCAAGGTAGTGAAAGCATATGTAGTATAAGACATGGACGTACACGTAAACCATATTATTGTAAACTTTCGCTGGTGCATTCAACATCATGTAATCCATTATACACTTTGCACATGTTCCTGAGCCACCACCAATTTCATAAATCTGAATCCACATTATAAAAAGGAGGTAATAGTTACTAGGAATTAACCAATCACAAGAGGGTAACTGAAAACATAGAAAGGAAAAAAAAAAAAAAAAAGGATATGCATGTGAAGAAAGCATCACAAGACCAGCAGGAAGCTGATGATCAAAACATCACAGAATTAAAGAAACGAGAGTACTTGAAGTCTTGGACAGAGAATATAAAGGGATACAAGGAAACCATGGAGAAGCTAATACAATGAAAGTCTACTACGGGCTCATTTGGCAATGTCAAAATGGAGGGATTTATGGGGATTTGCTGTTTTTCAGTCATTTGGTAGCAAGGAATTGGAGGGATTTGGATTCCTCTTGAGAGGAATCCAAATCCCCCAAAAGAGCTCCTTTCGAAATCCCTCCTCAAAGCTATGATTTCAAATCCACTCAATTTTGTATGGACTAAAATCCACCCAATTCCCCAGGATTTCAAATCCACACTGCCAAACAAGCCCTAAAGTCATAGCAGATGACAAGATATTTCTGAACCAGGAATGCAACCATTTTCTAAACACTCACAAATGGCAGCCATGTTAACGGAAATATATGTTTCTATCGGGGATTCAAATCTTATGGAAAACAACAATGTAGCATAACTAAAGAGATCTAATATTTATATGATTAAACATGAAGCTTATGAATTCCTATCAATAATTAATATCTAGTATCCGTAATGGTGAAGGATTTTAAAATCTAATGGAGTTGTAGCTCTAGTATGAGATTCCTGTTTTAACATCTAGTGGAGTTTCTCATTTAGCTACAATATGAGCTTCCAAAGTACCAAATGGATAGTTACAGAAATAAGCAGGCATAAAAGCTTAGCTCTGCAGAGCAAGTTTTTAAAACGGTTTATCAGAAATCATATTGTTCACCACTGATACAGCCGCATATCACGCTGCTTCGGCCTGTTTCAGGCAGATATGGGCTGACACAGCCATACTGTTCATGGACAATACCGGTACATATCAGGCAATACATGCCGGTTTCAAACGATACTTCAAACCTTGCAGCAGAGTGCATATTAAATAATAAATTCAAAATACAACCTGAATGGTAACAAAAATAACCAAGCCTAAAACAAAATTAAGTTATAACCAATGTTTTAAAACCGTGAGCGGATGGTTGAACCAGTTTGGACCTTGGACAAGTAAGATAATGGCTCTGTTCACTCATAACTGTTTTTGGAATGCAACAGGCCGGGCCCAACAGGATTCCCAGTCCGACTGCCAGGCCAGCCGACCCAGGTGAATTTATGCAACCTGTCTAAGTCATTTAATGCTAAGTTGCAATTTTTCTAATAGATTGATCAAAAGATTCTTCTTCTTCAATAAGCTATTATGTAATGAATGCATCTATTTAGGCGATGGTTCAACAATCCAAAGTCAAAACCATTGACACGATGGACCTCACCATAGATGGCCCATGCAGTATAAATCCCTCAGACTGGAAGATCTGAGCTATAAAATTTGCAGCCTCTTTGTTTCTGTTGAATGTGACCAAAGCTGAATTTTCTTTCCTAACCATCTGTTTGCAAGACCACCTGTTAAAGAGTAAGGTTTTTATCTTATTTTATTTTTTTCTATCTAGGAGTTTTTTTTCCCATTTTTGTATTTATAGTCAATTCAAATATGACACTATGTTGACTTCACCGGTTGGACCAGTTTGACCAAACTGCCCACAAAAATGGGTCCAGATCGCGTCCAGATTTTTAAACACCGGTGACACCCAATGGAAATATAAGCCACATGAATATGATTTTATCCAAATGTCCATCAGCCTGCACTGACATTCTCACAAGTGCCCAGAACTAATGGAATGTGTCAGCCAACCTTTATGCATTTTTTGTGTGTGTGTGTGTGTGAGAGAGAGAGAGAGAGAACTTACTTTTAGAGGAACTGAAAGGTCAGCTGTGCGTAATATGGCTTCAGCAATACCATGTGCATACCAAGGCTGCAGGCAAAGAAGTAGAAGTTGGTCAAATGAAAAAATTGATGGTAAAAAATAATGCATGGCCAATCTAAAGAGAGAATAATAATCAATTTGCAGTTCATAGTGAAATTGAGATAAGTACTTGGCCTGAGTGGAACAAAATATCGTCAATATAAAGCATAGAGAGAGAACAAAGGCTTTGTAGTTCATACTCTTAGTTCATTCTAGTCAATGGTATTCAACTTTAAGAATTACTAGTCATGGAAAGGTATCATTGATCTCAGGCCACTCTAGTATGTAGTATGGGAACGAACACATGCTACGCTACCTCCAATACCTACCATGCAAGGGGTAGGATCATTTGGGTTGCTGCAGTTCATTTTCATGGACTTGCAAACTCAACTGCAACACCCGTGCGTCACTCACACAACACCTCAACGCTACTCAAGTCTAGGGGTGTACACGAACCGAGCTAGCTCGGTTAGCTCGCTCGACTCGACTCGAAAAAGCTCGATTCGACTCAGTTTGAAGTTGAGTTCGAGCCAAGTCAAGCTGATTTTTTGAGCTCAAAAATGAGTTTGAGCCGAGTTCAAGCGGGCCCCAGCTCGACTCGACTCGGATCAAACCCAGCTTGAATCGAACTCGGATCAAACCAGTTCGGTGACTCAGTTACTTTGATATTGATGTTGCTCACCAATTGTTTGATGAAATGACTCAAAGAAGTGTGGCCGGTGGCAAGGAAGGTATGTATATGAAACCAACATCCTTTTTTTCTTGATTTTTATGTTGCTTAGAAGGCATGGTGTGCCAAAACGGTTATGTATCGGCCATAACGGCCGATACGTAACGGTAACAGTGGGAACCGTTACGCGTTTTG
Source organism: Magnolia kwangsiensis (assembly GCA_037074715.1). Lineage (NCBI taxonomy): Eukaryota > Viridiplantae > Streptophyta > Magnoliopsida > Magnoliales > Magnoliaceae > Magnolia > Magnolia kwangsiensis. Next base: position 151,651,432 of record CM073573.1, on the reverse strand, counting down.
AGGTCATATCGGCCGTTACCCGATTTTGTACCCGTATCGGCCGTTACGGGCCCATTACGGGCCCGTTACGGGGCGTAACAGCCGTTACGGGCCGTTACAGGCCCGTATCGTCAAAAATAAGTATTTATACTTTTTTTAATATGTTTTGCTGTTTTAATCATACCATAAGATGTGTTAATCATAGTAGAACATGTTAATGTGAATTTTACAGATTTGGGGTGCCATTTAATATTTTTTTATATTTTTTTCTATTTACGCTTGAATTTTGGCCCCTTTTTTTAAAATTTGAAAAATCAATTTTTAATAGTTGTTTTGTTGTTTTAATCATGCCATTTGATGTGTTAATCATAGTATAACATGTTAATGTGCATTTTACAGATTTGGGGTGCCATTTTATATTATTTTTTTTATATTTTTTATTTACGCATTTATTTTGACTTTTTTTTTTGAAAATTCAAAAAATCAATTTTTAATGGTTGTTTTGCTGTTTTAATGATGTCATATGATGTGTTAATCATAGTAGAACATGTTAATGTGCATTTTACAAATTTGGGATGCCTTTTTTATTTTTTTCTATTTACACATGAATTTTGGCCCCTTTTTTAAAAATTTGAAAAATCAAATTTTAATAGTTGTTTTGTTGTTTTAATCATGCCATATGATGTGTTAATCATAGTAGAACATGTTAATGTGCATTTTACAGATTTGGGGTGCCATTTTATATTTTTTTCTATTTACGCATTTATTTTAGCCCTTTTTTTGAAAATTCGAAAAATCATTTTTTAATGATTCTTTTGTTGTTTTAATGATGTCATATGATGTGTTAATCATAGTAGAACATGTCAATGTGCATTTTACAGATTTGGAGTGCCATTTTATATTTTTTTCTATTTACGCATTTATTTTGGCCCTTTTTTTGAAAATTTGAAAAATCATTTTTTAATGATTCTTTAGCTATTTTAATGATGTCATGTAATGTGTTAATCATAGTAGAACATGTTAATATGCATGTTATTTGGGGTGCCATTTTATATTTTTTTTATATTTTTTTCTATATACGCATGAATTTTGGCCCTCAAAAATAATTGCAAACACCTAAATGTAAGATATTTTCATATTACATTCATTCTAATATATCTATTATTGATAGTAGATAGTTAGAAAATTAAATATATGAATTTTGTAGTCAAATTCAGGTTATCTGGTTCATAAATTCATCAGACAGTCCGATACAACTTCTCACCAAAGAGTGGACCGTTACACCACCATAAACATGTTCCAATTTATAAATGAATGCATATTTGAAATGCTTAGAATATTCCGGATTTAATCCATATTTTTTTGGCAAAAAAAAATTTTGCACCGTTATGGGCCGTTACGCCCCTGTATCCGTATCGGTTTCGGAGGGCACCGTTATGCCAACCGATACCGATACGGGACACCTTGTTAGAAGGTGTTTAATAAAATGTGTAAAACCATTGCTGCCATCTCAAATACAGTGAGATTTTAAAGGTGCAGTCCAGGTGTTTGTGAAAATGACCCAATGGCGAACTCGGCCCGAGCTAGCCCAAGCTGCTGACCGAACCGAGCCGAGTTCGAGTTGAGGTTAGCTAGTGGTCGAGCCGAGTCAAGCTGAGGCCGGTTCGACTCGATGTACACCCCTACTCAAGTCAACCTAAATCCTACTTGCCCCACAAAGTACTACACCCAAGACTTAAAGAGAATGCAAGAGAACTCTAAAGGAACACGAGAGAGAGGAAAGCTTTGTATTGCACTAGAGAAGAAAGCTCACAACTTTAGTGATTTATAAATGACACACCCGAGAGAGCTCTAAAAGCTCCAACCAAATGCTAGGATTATGCTGTGTGGAACACATCCAACAATTAGGAATACTCTAGAAAGTTCCTACAAGATTCAAAACAACCCTAGTACAAGAGTCTCCTGATGACTTCTAAAAAAGTTCTAGGATTCTTTGCATCATTCTACAACACTCTAGACTACACTGTACAAGCCTCGTGCTTACATGGTGAGCTGAAAATGGCAAAGTATGGAGCCATGTAAACTTATTCAAAAAGAAATAACAATATAAAAAGAAAAAGAAAAAATTATGACATGTAAACTTATTCAAAAAGAAATAACAATAAAAAAAGAAAAAGAAAAAATTATGACATGTAAACTTATTCAAAAATTAAATTTTATTTTTTAGCAATAGAATAAAAGAATTTTCATTAGATTAATTTCCATTTCATGCATTTCTTTCCTTCTTTTTTTAAGGCATACAATATCTTTATTAAGAAACCCGACACATGGCAGGAAAAGAACACAGCGAAGCATAATACTAACAACCCATAAAGGAATTGATAGACGCAGCTTTGTCTACAATAGCATAAGGGGCCCAACTCCTGACAAGATCTTTAATAACACATATCACTCTATCCATAGAGGTCCCGTCATTTCTAAAGCAATGCTCGTTTCTTTCCTTCCAAACCAAGGTGGGCCAAATCGGTTACGTATCGGCCGTATCGGCCGATACGTACCGGTAACGGTGGCAACCATTACGCGAATCGGCCTCGTATCGGCCGATTCGGTTTTTTGCACCGTATCGGCCGATACGGGCCGTTACAGGCCCGTATCGACATTTTTCCATTTTAAGCTCTGTTTTTACTATTTTTTTGAAACTTCTTGCTTTTAAAATGTTTCTCACTCCTTCTACTACTAATTTCGACCAACCTTGGCTGAGTATTTGAGATAAAAACACATTTATTATGGATTTTCTTGAATCAAAGCTCGGTGGGCTATTTTTCAGAAATTCGTCAAAAATAGGCGTTTATACTTTTTTTAATATGTTTTTTTGTTTTAATCATACCATATGATGTGTTAATCATAGTAAAACATGTTAATGTGCATTTTACAGATTTGGAGTGCCATTTAATATTTTTTTTATATTTTTTTCTATTTACGCATGAATTTTGGCCATTTTTTTTTAAATTCGAAAAATCAATTTTTAATGGTTGTATTGCTGTTTTAATCATGCCATTTGATGTGTTAATCATAGTAGAACATTTTAATGTGCATTTTACAGATTTTGGGTGCCATTTTATATACATTTTATATTTTTTTCTATTTACGCATTTATTTTGGCCCTTTTTTTGAAAATTCAAAAAATCATTTTTTAATGATTCTTTTGCTGTTTTAATGATGTCATATGATGTGTTAATCATAGTAGCACATGTTAATGTGCATTTTATAGATTTGGGGTGCCATTTTATATTTTTTTTATATTTTTTTCTATTTACACATGAATTTTGGCTCCTTTTTTTAAAATTCAAAAAATCAATTTTTAATATTTGTTTTGTTGTTTTAATCATGCCATATGATGTGTTAATCATAGTAGAACATGTTAATGTGCATTTTATAGATTTAGGGTGCTATTTTATATTTTTTTTTATATTTTTTTCTATTTACGCATTTATTTTGGCCCTTTTTTTGAAAATTCAAAAAATCATTTTTTAATGATTCTTTTGTTGTTTTAATGATGTCATATGATGTGTTAATCATAGTAAAACATGTTAATGTGCATTTTACAGATTTGGGGTGTCATTTTATATATATTTTTTTCTATTTATGCATTTATTTTGGCCCTTTTTTTGAAAATTCAAAAAATCATTTTTTAATGATTCTTTTGCTGTTTTAATGATGTCATGTGATGTGTTAATCATAGTAGAACATGTTAATGTGCATTTTACATATTTGGGGTGCCATTTTATTTTAGTTTTTTATATTTTTTTCTATTTACGCATGAATTTTGGCCCTTAAAAATAATTGCAAACACCTAAATGTAAGATATTTTCATATTACATTCATTCTAATATATCTATCATTGATAGAAGATAGTTAGAAAATTAAATATATGAATTTTGTAGTCAAATTCAGGTTATCTGGTTCATAAATTCATCAGACAGTTCGATACAACTTCTGACCAAAGAGTGGACCGTTACACCACCATAAACATGTTCCAATTTATAAATGAATACATATTTGGAATGCTTAGAATATTCCGGATTTAATCCATATTTTTTCATATTTTTTTGGCAAAAAAAAAATTTTGCGCCGTTATGGGCCGTTATACCCCCGTATCGCCGTTACGCCCCCGTATCCGTATCGGTTTCGGAGGGCACCGTTACACCAACCGATACCGATACGGGACACCTTGTTCCAAACTACCCAAAGTAAGGCCATAATGATGAGCCTCCAAACTATTTTCCCGTGTTTCCCACCCCCTCCTCCATGCCACGCCCATAGGAGGACATCCACGTAACGAGGCATGACCCAGGGAATCTAAGTCGAGTCCAGGAATGACTCCCAAATCATACAGGTAAAAGAACAATAGATGAACACGTGATCGATCAACTCTGCGTCCGCCGTGCATAGCAAACATATGTTGGGGAGAACCAAAGATCTTCATTGAAGGTTATCAATAGTCAACGCTCTTTTTGCGACCAACCAACCAAACGAAAACTACCACTCGAGGAGCACCATAAAGCCAAAAGTAAAACGGATGCAGCAGAGCAGATCCTCAATCTGGAGCTATTAGAGTTTTGAAGAAGGAACGAACAGAGAATTTCCTTGATCGATGTCCTTTCCAAATTATGGAGTCCTCGACTTGAGTTGAAGGAATAAGAAGCTTGAGATGATCCAGCAAACCAATGAACTTCAACGTCTCCTCGTCATAAAGATTCCTACAACAAGGAGGATGCCACAAAATCTGGCCACCACAAGGAGAAAAGCATCAAGAAACAATAATGTCATGGGGCAAGAGCGGCAATCCTAGGTAATTCCTCCTGAAGGGATCTCTCACCACACCACACATCAATCCAAAATCTGATCCTATTACCATTTCCCAGGGCAAAGGCTATATTTCTGTGAACCAAATGTTCGGTTGACATTATAGCTTTCCAGATAGCGGACTCTCAGTAATCTATTCAGTAAAATTTTGGAACAAATAACCTAATCAGGCCCTTTTGTCTCACTTTTTGGATTCACTAGTAGGTTACACTCTCCTTTCCCAATTCTCTACTTCCTGTTCAGCCCAATCCAGGTTTGTACAATTCCTTAACAAAGCAAAATAGTCTTGTATATATCACCTCATCAATCATTTGTTTTCTGTCAAGGTTTTTCTCATCTTATAATTCATCTGTTTTCGGTGCTCAGTAGTCACTTCCACAAGCATCTACAAGGGACAAGTAAAAGCCTTGGCCCCTACCCAGAAGAAAGCAGAAGTATAAGAGATGGCAGCACTAAGAAATACGTTGAACCTCCATTGTATATTGGCTTGCACTGTCATTAAAAGTCAAGCCCAATCACTCAAATAAGAAATGAAAGACTCAGCAAGTAACCATATTAGTTCACATTTGAACCTGGGATGAAGCTTAGTTCAGTTTGTACGGCCCTCCTGATTTGCAAGTAAACACTAATCCCCTTATCAGTTAGACATCAAAATTGGCTTCTCAACCACCTGGATTTACTATTTAGGAGGAATGGACAGGTAGGGTGACTTGTGGAAAAAGAAAAAAGCGATCTCCTAGAGTCTAGTATAAAAGTACTTCTCTTAGATGGTTGAAGTCTTGAAGAGCACTTAAGAACCACTTATCCCCTGAAAAAGAAGGTACCACAGCAACGGCATTGTACACTTTTAGATAAATACTAAAAGCAGATTTATCAAACATCAGCTGTATTGACATGTACGAACAGTGAATGGAAAGCTGGAAAAATTATACAAATACAACACGATCACTTCAATAAATTCTTGTCTCCCACACTAAACGTGAATAAATTATGCAAGATTGACAGATCCGTAATTTAAGAGCCTCCCAATGACTAACAAACAAAGGTGACGTGGTTGCCATAATCAGTGAAATGGAAACAATAAATAAAGAAAGAAGACCAAAGACCAGAAATTGTTGGCGGCATTTGACTTGTCAAACATGATAAAAGTTATCTTCCCCAGTTAAACAAGTTTTGCAACAGACTTGATCAACTCTCACGGTGGGATAAGTTGAGGCAGTGAGGCTTGAGTTTTGCTTAAACATAAAGTTCTCCTTTCTAGAAGCACAGCTAAAGCCTAAGTGCATTCTAGGTACTTCATCGAGAACCCAAAAAAGAAAACTCTAAAAGCCCATTGCCTCAGTTCTAAGTTTTATGTCCAACAACTTTCTAAATACCCTTACCCAACATCTTGTTTTGTTGGTTTTTAGTCTAAAACTGATGCAAACTATTTTCAACAGCTCATTGATTTTGTAGCAGCTAGTCTAAATGGAAAACATTCCCCATACAAGCAGACCATTTGCAGTCCTACAACATTCCACATGGTAGTAGACTATACAACTGACCTGTGTGAAGATTTAAGTACTTTGCATTTACCTTTTCTTTTGGAAATATATTCATCAGATAACCAAATAATTAATTTTCACAACTTTAACCAAATTTGTAGGTGCCAAAATCTCCCTACATTTCATAGAAGAAGAAGAAGAAGAAGAAGAACATACCTTAAAAAGCTCCACAGGTGTAAACCATGCTATGTCATTCTGCTTGTAAAGATTATTTAAATGGCGCAAATAAGCACTCCTACCTGCCATATAGAAATTTTTTAATATGAATAGAAGCGAAAAGTAAAATTTCTAATGTGAATGGAGCTGACAATTAGACCCCACATTTTCTACAAATACACCTTCCCATTTCTTGCTTTTGGCTTTTGGCTTCCCATGCCAAAAGCATAAAACAACAAAAGAAAGATAAGTTTGCATCAATAAATTGGCTGCAAATACCATTTCCTTGCAGTTAAACCTATTATCAGAAATATAGAGAAAAGAGAAGCTTAGCAGGATGGGTAAAAAACATAAGACATTTTTTAATGTACCAACTACCAACCAAATCTAGGGCACCTCAAAGTGTCAAAGGGTAATTCATTGGGAATCAAATTTAGGGCACCAAAAGTCTATGAATTAGCACATAGACCAAAAGTCACACTGATAGAACAACTCTAACCATCCAATTTGTGGCTGTCAAATGGAGGGGTAAAACAAAAAAGTTCAAAGGTCCAATCTGAACGAACAAATCAGATAGTTAACATGATTAGATTAGTGTGAATTTCAGGCAATGACCCAGCAACAACAGGATCCACAGTTTGCCTAGACAAGACATGCCCTATTTGCAAGATGGAACACCAATTGATATGGACAGTCCAGGTTCTCATATGTGTGTGCCATGTCTATATTGGATGAGACACCAAAACTTAATGGTTAAAGGTCCTACATGTGCCTTGTGCATGGTTTAAGAATCAATTGATGCTTTTATAAATGAAAAGCCCCCATAACCTTCTCATTATGCTGAATCAACCGATTTACTGCTTCAATGCTTGAATATTGGCCTGTTGCATAAAAATGCAAACAGTTTCTTAGTTGCTCTTGCTTTGTACATGTACAACCCATGGTTTGTTGATCCACAACATTCTCCTTAGGAGACGCACCGTAGACAAGGGATGAACCAAAACCCTTCCAGACAAGAAGATCCTAGCCATTCAATCTTTGATCTTCTCTCTGTGTTGTTGGCTTGTTGCTCTACTTATCTCTTAACTATGTTTAGGTCACTGATCAAAAGTTTAGGAATCTCTAGTCTGAGAGATTCTTTGTGGAATCACCCATCCATCTGCACCTGGATAGCTGAACCATGGGCTTATTTGTAGAGACCAGATCACCCGAACATAGACCCATCAAATCTGCTGCCCGGATCACTAACCATGCTATCTTAGAGCATATGCATGAATACAACTAGTCTTTTGCCTACTGTTTATATAGAAGTACATTCAAACTGAGATTTAATACATTTTTTCTTTTTCTTTTTTCCTTTTTTTTTTTGAAAGGTAATGGTGAGATTTAATAGAGATTTTTACACCATGTGATCAAGTGGGGCCCAATCCAGGCCACTTCCTGTACACACATGTGGAACTGGCACATATGCAATGGGGTGCGACTGCATCACCGCTGCATCAGGACTCTATCCACAATCCAATGCATTGGGACCATATAATTCCTCATGAAACCATTAGCATTGTGACAAACATCACTAACATTTTGAAAATCCCACAGAATATTAATCAATCGAAATTATTGGACACACATCGCGAGAGTTTCAAAATCTCAGCATTTTTCAATTTTCTGTTTTAAACATTCCTTACATACATACATACACGTGTGTGTGTGTGTGTGTATTCAAAATTTTAAAATGGTTTATTAATTCATAACAAACATTTTTAAAATTCTATATTTTCTGAGAGATTTTTTCCCCGAGAAAACTCGAAATCTGAAAATCACCAGGGAAATTCCGGAACAGAGGAATTGCTGAGGACGGCCCACCCAAGTTGGGCCCGATACAGATTGATGAGGAATGAAGACGAAAGTATATAAATAACAAATTAAAGAGAGAGAGAGTAATGGAAGTACCTTGGAGGTTATTGAACTTGATGCTTCTGTCAAGCAATCCAACAGATCCTGGTCTTTTTGAGAAATACCCATGATTTGGGTCATACAATGCTGAACGAATGAAATCACGAACCTACAAAAAGAATAAAAGAGAAAGTAAAATTAAAAAGGGAATCATTTGAAAGAGACTCCGTCAATGAAAGATATTAAAGAATCGAATCTCACAAGGATAGGAGTTTGGCCGACGATGTTGGTAGAGAATGAGACCGAGGATGGAGATTTGAAAAGCAGTTCGCTTGAGAAGACTGCAGAAGATTAGGAGAAGAGAGAGAGATGTGTTAGAGAAAAGGAAATGCAAGAGAGGTTAATGAGAGAGAGAGAGAGAGAGAGAGAGAGAGAGAGAGAGAGAGAGAGAGAAGTGCCTTTGAGTAGTAGCAGAGGCGTTTTCCCATGGAAAGCTATTTTACTCATCATCATCCCTCTCCAGCCTCTCTCTCTCAGTGAGGGAATTTCTTTATAGTTTCAAAACCTTCTTATATAGGTGTTGGAGAGAAATGCCAGGGTTGTGTCACTGGGAAACGGACTGGCGACTCTCCTGCCACCTGCCAAGGTTGACGGTCAGTGACCTGTGGGCCCCATCGTGATGTATGTGTTTCATCCATGCCGTCCATATATTTTTCTGGATCATTTTAACTGTAAAACGAATAATTAGGTATTTTTGAATCTCAAGTGGACCACATTACAGGAAAAAAGTGTTGAATGAATGTCAACCATTAAAAACTTTTTGGGGCTTATAAAAGTTTTGGATCAAGCCGATATTTTGTTTTTTCCCTTCATCTCTGTCTGTATGACCTAATAAATAGATTGGATGTCAAATAAACAGCATATCTGGCCTTAGGAGGATTTTAATGGTGGATATCCAATCACTATTGTTTTCCTGTAGTGTAGCCACCTGAGATTTATATCCCTCTAGTTTTTGGGATGAAGCCTAAAATGATCTTTAAAAATGGATGAACGGAATGGATGAAACACATACATCAATGTGGGGCCCACGGACCATCAGGCAGGAGGAGTAGCCAATCCGTCTCCGTGTCATTGAGCAGGCCGCGACCTGCGCCTAACTCGAAGCTCTGTGGGCCCACCAAGATGTTTGTGTTATATCCACTCCGTCCATCCTTTTCGTCAGCTCATTTCAGGACGCGGAAACGAAACCCAAAGGAAATTCGAAACTTAAGTGGGCCACACGAGGGAGGATTGAACGCCGACCTTTGAAACCTTAGTGGGGTCACGGAGTGTTTTTCTCTGAATCCAGGTGGAAATGGAAGCGGATTAGGTGTTACCCTCACCGTGGGGCCACCTTGATGATGTGTTGTACATTCACGCTGTCCATCCATTTCTCCAGCCATTTTTAGAACGTGTTCTGAAAAATTAAGCAGATCAGATCTCAGGTGGACCACACCAGCAGAAACAGAGGTGATTGAGTGCTTCACCATTAAAATTTTCAAATGGCCCATCGGAAGGTTTGTGTAATGTTTATTTCCCATCCAACCTGTTGATAATGTCAAGAAGACATGAATGGAGGGAAAATACAAAGATCAGGTTGATCGAAAACTTTTTTGGCCCACAAAAAGTTTGTAATGGTCAATCATCACTGTTTCTAATGGTGTAGTCCAAATGAGATTTTAATCTTCTTGATTTTTAGGATCTCATTCTAAAATGAGATGGAAAAAGATATGGACGGTGTGGATATACACCAAATACATCAAGGTGGGCCTACATGATTAGGGTAACACCCACAAAGGTGTTACCAGGTAACAGCTAATCCACTACCGGTGGCTGGATGGCAACTAATCATCTCAGCGGTCCCAGGAAGGTTTCAACGTTGGGTCTCCATCCCCACCGTTGGCTGTGTCATGGTCCACTCGAATTTTAGATCTCCCTGGGGCCACTGTCCTAAGAAAGATGGACAGTGGATGTAACACAAACATCATCGAGGTAGGCCAGCGAGCTTTGGGTCACATGGGAACCGTATAACCCGCCAGGCTGGCACGTCGGGCTTCCGGGTCTGCCCATGCGCGAGTGGATTAGCTATTACATGGGTGTTACCCTTACCGTGTGGGGCCCACCTTGATAAATATGTTTTATATCCACACTACCCATCCCTTCTTTCTGGTCATTTAAGGTCTATATACAGAAAATTAAGCAGATCCAATTCTATTGTGGACCACACCATTGGAAAAGGTGGTGAATGACCATTAAAAGCTTTTTGTAGGCTGCAAAGGTTTTGGATCAAGATAATCTTTCTATTTTCCCTTCATCCAGTTCTTTTTGACCTTATCAACAGGTTGGATGGAAAATAAACATAATGGATCTGCTTACAATGGTCCTTAGAAAGTTTTTCATGGTGAGCATTCAATTATTGTTGTTTCTTTTCTCGTGGTGTGGTCTACCTGAAATTTGGATCTGCGTAAATTTTAGAACCATGCCTTAAAATGAGATGTAAAAGCGTATGGACAGAGTGAATATACAATATATGATCAAGGTGGGCCCTAAAGTAATGGCAACACCCACTAAGCTATTACCCCAGTAACACACCGAATCTGCACCCCATGGCCTGTTTGGACATGGATTTCCTGAGAATAATGGTAACACCTGACAATGGTTTGTATATTGAAATAAATTTAAATTTTATTTTAAAGTTATTTATTTATAAATTTATTATGCACTATAGTATAACGAATAAATGCTTTAATTTAACAATTGTTTATCGTCGCATAAGGTGGTTTAAATACTTTTGATTCTTTACAATTGGGATTCGAGTACTTTATAAGAAAATCATTCAATTGAAATTATATATTATTGGTGTTAACGATTGTTTAAGAGCCTGTTTGATTTTTCATGATACAGGTAAATTATGGTGAATAAGTAATTATTACTTTTTCACCTCGTTTGAAATTGTGAGAGTAATTCCACCTTCAAAATCGATACAAAAATATTGACTTAAATTTATGGACCCCAGTATAATGTATATGATATATCCACATCGTCCATATATTTTATTAGAATATTTTAGAGTATGAGCTGAAAAAATGAGGCAGATCCAATACTCAAATGGCCCACAAGAAAAGGCCCACAAGAAAAGAAACAGTGGCCTTTATTTGTCCACCATTGAAAGTTATTTCCTTTATTAGGCCTACATTGAGGTTTTTTCATCATCTAACTCGTAAATACGGTCACACAAACATGGATAAGGGGAAAACACAAGTATTAGCTTGATTCTAAACTTTTAAGGGCCCCAAGAAATTTTTAATGGTAGGCATTCAATTCCCGCTCTTTCTAGTGGTGTGGTCCACTTGAGCTTTGGATTTAATTCATTCTTTTGCTCATGCCCTAAATTCAGCTAACATAACAAATAAGCGGTGTGGATAAGTCACATACATTACGATGGACCCCAAATTGATTTTGTAAATTTTTCAATTTAAGTATAAAAAAAGTAAGTGATCAGACCTGCATTTGAAAATACGGTAATTACTCATGTAAATTAATCATTACTTATTTACATGGTTATTACAATTCAACTGAAAAATCAATCAGGCCCTAATAGATCTTTCGATTGGATAGAATAGAATTTCGATTTCAATTGAATTACACATTGAATCAATAAATGACATATTGTGATTATTATAAGTGAATTCATAAATCCTTAGTCTTTTATTTATTTTGTTTACATAATTTTCTATTTCGCCGAATTGAAAACTCATGCACTATTTATCTTTAGATTAATTTTAAATTGTGTTCCTCATACCCTAAGGATTCAACATCGGTCTTACCAAGTTATTACTATATCACAGCCCTGCGCTTGAGGTTATCAGCCCTTGGGTTCGACTTCAATCAAATGTCTTTCAAAGATTAATAGTTAACTAAGTCTTAAACTACTTCTTATTTACCATAAGACTTCAAATATCTCACATATGTTTCCATACAACGTCTACAAAATTACTACTCAGTGCTTAAATCCTACTTCATAAGTGATCTTAGATATTTAGCCTAAAATCTCAGAGGAAGTGATCCCACTTCCACATCCATGTAGGTGAGGTTATCTAAGATGCTCTATAACATATATCCCTCTATAATATCCATAAACATTACTAAGGGACCTTGTTACATGTAATGAACCAACACACCTTAGAAATGAAACTCAAAGATGCTTCCTTCTCCTATTTTAGACACCATCACAAGGATCTTTTAATACCTAAATACCATTTCAAAGCAAATCTTAGTTCGTATTGTGCATTTAAATAAACTTTTACAACATCATTTAATCCGTCACTCAACAAAATAAGCATTAAAAAGCCTACTCACTAAAAACCAATCTGGTCCGCCAATAGACAAAGTTGTAAGAAAAACCCATTGTGCAAAAAACCCCTTTTTGTAGAAGTTCATGCAGACAATCCCTTTTGTTATTTATGTCTCAAATCTTTTCAAAAACAGTGCCTATCAATGCCATCAACAGACCATTCAATGCCATTGAGAGTTGTTCAATGCCATCGACAGCTGCCATCAAGCAAGACATCAAAAGCGTCAAGCAACCAACCGTGAAATTCTCATATTTTACCAATGGCATCAAGCAGTTGCCGATGGCATCAACAGACCCTATTGCTAAAAGGATTTGAGACATCAACACCTTCAAGTCAGTGCTCTAACACTAGATCATTGTCAAACCTAGGAGAAGCTAATAAACCTCATCCACTTGGTGGATCCACCATATAGTCCATGCAAAAATTGGCATACACAATGCATCAATAACTTGCCAATGTTCTACCACACTTGATGCAAAAGCTTCTCTCTTCTTTTCTTTTCTCTTTCACTCGATGCATAAACATGGCCTTGAGCTTGTGGGGCCCATATTTTAGTCTAAAGAATGATCTGATGGTGCCCCATCTTACTGCAAAAAATGCTCCAGAAAATATACCCAGTGTAAGTGTAAAGATTGATGGCTAGGATCTTTTAACAAGAAAACAGGTTCATTGATCAAGAATTCAACAAGAAAACAGACCAAACATTGAACAGCTAGGATCTTGAACCTGGGATATTTTCAGTACAAGGTCCACCAATGTGCAGAGGAATTCTAATTTCTCTAGAATTCATTTCTACATCAGACTGAGGAGAATGTCTGTATGAAGTGAGGTATAACAAAAGGAATACTGGCATATTAAACCTCAGAAAACATATAGTTCGAGGGTCAAAAACATGCAAGACCCACAATCAGATGGTCTAGACAATCGATCCAAAGAGCCTAACAACTCATGAGGTCTACCCCAGAAAATCTCATCAAGTGGAAGATCTTAACCCTTCGATCAGTGGCCCTATACAACAACAGTCTACATTCAACAGAAAATACGCCAAAGATTAAAAAGGCTATGATCTTCTATCCAGGAGACTTTGCCCACTTCTCAGCAATTACTTACAACCATCAGGTCAAAATGCTATCAAATGGATGATTGTAAACCGCGGTCAAAATGCAGAATTCAATCCTTGGACACTATCTCAAAGGCCAAAAGATCGCGATCCTCGCAGGTCCTCCAAGAATAATCCAACGATGCTAAATAAATGAATATTAAGATTAAAAGCGAGTGAAGAATTTCAAAATTCCACTTTTCTCGCTCTCTGAACTCTTACACTTACTCATGGATTTCAGTTTCTTCTCATTTTTTGCAGTACTAAGCTTCACACTTCTTCTAGGCTTAGATTTGACACTCTCTTGAGAATCTGGGGGCGTAATACATTGCACGTCGGGATCATCGAGATCCGTCATGACTGAAACTTGTTCGATTGCACTCTCATACGAACCCAAATTGCTGTCATTCGGCTTTCTCTTCTTGAAAGGATTGTTACAGGGAAACTCTATTCTTTCTACTTCTATCACTTCTAATTTATGGCAGTGTTCAGGTGAGGTGATTAGTTTCTTGAGTGTGATGACTTCATTTGTAGTCTCTTGCAAACCCGTACCTGCCCATGAAACCACATGAAAGTTAAAATGGAAGATTGAAAGAGTGAGGAATTGTATGATACGTGACTAGTGTCTTTGCACATTATATGTGGTTACATAATCCAGACCATTTGTCTGCTGTGTCCCACTGCTCAACCATGCCACAAAAATTTCCAGATTAGATCCCATATACCAATCTTGGGTTCTTTTTTCCTCTTCAGTTAACTCTGGAGTCGTGGACCATTGTTGTATTTCTCTTCTTAACCATTTTATCTATAGGGCACAAGCCATTGTCCTGATAATAAAACTTCGGGCGTAGCCCATCAACAGAATAGGCCAATGGTCTGGATTACCGAATCATGGCCCACACTTGTTAGTATTGACAAGCAGCGAATATTATGCAATAGTGCAGGTCATGTATCATGATATCCAACATAAGAGGAGAAGAGAGGAGAGGGGAGGAGAGGGGAGGGGAGAGAGAGAGAGAGAGAGAGAGGTTATTATGAGCTGCACTTCATGAGTTCTGTACAGTGACTTGAGTACAGTGATCAGGACATTTGATTGGCGATCGCCTTGTCAATGGAACAGCCAAAATGATGCAGACACTACCAACCACCTGATCTCTCCAAGTATTGCTGATTCAATACATGGCTTGCACTTTCTTTCTCAACTTTGGGTGATTCATACATCTACAGTGGCTGCATTGTCTGCTCATTGATTTCGAGCTATGGCTGTGACCACATGATGCCCCACCAAATCAATAATCTTGATCACCATGGGAAAATGCCATTTGTGTGGCAAAGATGTTTTTGTGCTCATTTCATACAGACATGCAAACCCAAGTGTGTGTACACATTCATAGATGCATATACAGTGTTATGTACGTATGTGTACATGCGCACATGCATGTGTATACTGCATCCACCCTTTTGTAAACATATTTTCAAGAAAACAAGCTTGCCTGTAATATTTTCTTGTCTGGTTTCACTACTTGAGAAGATGGGGAAGCAACTCTGCCGCATTGAAATCATCTGAGTCTTGACTCTGGGGAAGTGATCAGAAGCCTCGTGGCTGTCACTTTCTAGAGATTCCGCGGTTGATATAAATTGGGCATCAGGCTCATCAACATCTATCACATCTGAAACTTGTTCAATTCCACTCACATTAAAATCCTGACTGTCATCATTCCTTTTTCTCTTGTTGAAAGGATTGTTATTGGGGAACTCTACTCTTTCTGCTTCTGTCACTTCTAATTTGCAGCAGTCTTTGTGTGGCGCAATTAGTTTCTCGAGAGCAACGGCTTCATTTAAATATTTTCTGTCATCTATGGTTGGTTTCTGCTCCATGACTGTCAATGCCATCATGTGACAATTAGGAAGGATCGTAAGGAGGAGGAATTGTATGATGCACATGTGAGCTCTTTGCACAGTATGAGTAGGTTAAGTAATCTCTTAATCGTCTGATGTGTACCACTGCCGATGGACCATGCCCCAAAAGTCTGCCAGATTAGAAGATCCCGTCTAAGATCAGTTGAATGTGTCCATAGTTGTATTTCTCAACCATCTATATGTAGGCTAATGAACCAGTCCTGTCCAGGAGATTTATGGGGCATAGCCCATCCACAGATGCAATAGACGAGTGGTGTGGACAACTTGAGCATGGACCCCAATTGTTGAAACTGGAAAGCTGTGAACATTATGCAAATATGCAGGTTGTTGTCATATAATTCCAATGTGAGGAAATGTTATGATGATCGGCATGTTCATGGTAGCTCTATACAGCGGTAGATGTGTGCAGTGATGAGGACTGTTGATTCAGTGATCAGTGCATAAATGAGACGGCTGAAATAGCTAAGAGATTTCACAGCGTTAACCATCCCATCTTTGTTAGTTTTGGTTGTTCAATACAACTGTTGTGTGTTTTTTTCTTTTTCTCAACATTGGGTCATACATCCATCTGCAGTGGCTACCAGTCTGTTCACACTGATTCTGGGCCACAATCATGGCTGCATCCACATGCTGCAAGCAAATTAACAGTCATACTCACTATGGAGAAGCACGTGTTTGGTGCTCACTTCATACAAACATGGAAGCCCAGATGTGTATACACATACATACACACATATATACATAGTTATGTACATGTGCATATGTATGCATGTGTGCATGTCTGCACTGAGTATTTTATAAAAAATAAAAATAAAAATAAAAAACATGCCTAGCTTGTGTGTACTAACCCTTTTGCAAAAATATTTTCTAGTAAACTAACTTGCCTGTAATATCATCTTGTCTGGTTTCATTAGCTGAGAAGATGGTGAAGCAACTCTGCTGCATGGATGTCACCTGAGTCTTGGCTCTAGGAAGGTAATCAGAAGCTTTAGTGCTGACATGATCATTGCGAAATTGGATTGTGGGGAAGTAATCATAAGCTTCCATGGTAATGGGGTCCACACGACCTTGAGCAATGGCAGTTGCTACTGATGGAGGGAGATCTCTATTTTCGGCACTTGATTAAGGAAAGAAAAGTCGCTGAAAAAAAAATTAGGAGATAGAGTGCATACTACTTTTGTAAATTACCAAAGGGCTCATCAAATATGTTGTTCGGTCTCTCCAAATAATGATTAAATCAAAGGAACCAAGATATCATGCAACTGGACTGGTACTAATGCTATGGTTTGTAGCATAGTTCAAAATCTCAAAAGCTAGACTCAATGTTCACAGGTTGGGTTAACTTGAAGACAGAAAAATCTTTACTTGACTCGACTCAATATATAATAATTAATTTGATTATTTTTATCAATGTTTTTTGTATTTCTATAAAGATTAAAAAATTCATAAAAAGCCAAATGGCAAAGCCTGGGGTGATGGCATGAGATGTCCCTCTCTTGGAGAGGTTCAGGTTCAAACCTTCCCTCTTACTTTTTATAAGGACCCACTTTCCAAGCGAGTGACTCGTCATGTCAAGTCTAGCTGAGCAATTGAGTTTCACAGTGACTCGGCTTGAAATCTGGTCGAGTCAAGTTGACTCAGACAAGTTTGTAGTCAAGTCACTGAGTTTTAGAATTATGGTTGTAGTCGTTTTCCAAATGATTGTTCTGAGGAAACTATAATTCATCAGTTTCTAACAGGGAAACATGATGGCTGCTCAAGCATGTAGACATGACACATTTGGTATTCAAGGCATTCATAAGGTAGGCACCATGTAGAGCAATATCTACTAGGGCCCATATGCACAAAAAATGTTGAAAGTTAACAGGAATTAGTTGCCTTTCAACATTTTAAGCTCATTGGAAGAGCAGAATTGCCAGATTTCAAGCCAATGACATATATGGTGAGAACCACCTGATGAACATACTGGATCTTCTAAACAGTCTTTAAGAGTCTACCCTTGCAAGTAGTCGTAGTCAGATTGTTTCTAGTAATAGAGGTGTCTGTTAGATAAATTGAAATACACGAATTTCTTCGTGATGTAACATAGAAAGGGATACGGTCCAAGGAAATCGAGATTGCCATCTAGAGATTGCAGAAGCTTCGGTGGTAGAGGTTTCATGGGTTTGAGAATTTTATCGTTGGCATCATATCTACATAGAAGAGAAGAAAACCCATGTGTTTATAAATCTGTAAATGGCAAGAAATGGATGAAGAGATGTCAACGCAAAAGAATCTACATCCGAGCATGGTGAAACACTGCAACAGCTTCCATGAAGGACTTGGAATAATCTTCTGGTACTAGTTTGCCTTTCTCATATTTCATCACTGATAGAACCTGCATATGTGCCAAAGAAAAAGAAAAAGGAAACAGAAAGATAACTGTCATTTCTTCACAAAAAGAGTTGCAAAATAGATTAACCAGCAGAAATATATCAATTATTTGGTGAATCGAAGAAAAAATAACTTAGGTTCAACCTCAGCAGACCACATGATTTAATCCAAACAGATGATTTGACGGACCCAACTGTGGATGGACCACAAACCCAAAATCTCCCATATTGGAACAGCCTCGCTTTCCAACCTTTGGCCTTCTGGCCAATTCAATGCCCATCATTGCTGTATTTTTTATTTTCTCAGCAACCTACTCGTGACCAACCAATCGAAGGGTTGGTACATTGGAATGGAGAAATTGTTGTGGTGGGGTCCATCAATGAGCGGTATAGATAACCAACCATGCATGCTGCTTTACAAACACAAAGGTAACTAGGATCATACAATTCCTCTTCAAACATAATGGGCATTAACCAACAAAGTAGGCTCACCCTATCTAAGTTCCTGTACTTTGAAACAAGAGAATAAGCTCGTTTAGTTCCAATGCCAGGAACTGAGGGAAGGAAATCACAACCAGCTAAAACACACATACCTGTGAAAAAAAATAAAACAAGATCAAAAGAGAGTTGATTTAGCCAACCTAGATCCTCTTGTCCACACTACCATTCGCGAATTGACAATTAACAACATCATAAATACATTTTACACTCAAAAACCACAACAAAAATTATAGATTAACCCCACCACTGAAGCCCAACCATGCATAGAGTGATGTTTTTGCATGTCCACGACTACACCCAATATATAAACAAGTGCATATATCAAGCACAATCTAATAGAATCGCTGCATCAGTGACTATTTCTGGGGTAGTTGCCATTTTGAAAATGGTGGTGACTCATCCACTGTACACGTGGCAAACATGTATTCAATCCAGAAAACCCAAACTGCTTAAGCAAAGGCCCAAAAACCATGCTGATCAAGCAATATTACCATTTGATTTTGTCCATCCACATTCGATCTATGATTAAACTTTTCTAGCCATCTGTTTGATGACCAAACAGTTCGTACTGTTCAATTGATGCCATTCTAAGGCTATGCTTCATCGACAGCTAGATATATTTTTTGGAAGATATAGACTAACACACATGTATGCCATGTTCACAATGGATGAACGGTTTTAAAGTGGCAGTGAATACAAACTGCAGCCTTGTCCATGTCTATTTGATATGCAATTTGGATCTCTTAGCAATCACGTTGTCAAGGAACAGACGAATTGTTCTGGACAACACAACTTATATCGTAGCTCGAAATACTGACTCTGTGACAGATAACTCACCAGTGAACAATTCTTGATCGAAACACTTGAAAGAAAGTCCACCAATCACAGAATTAAACACCTTCTCAAGCACAACCTCTTCACCATTACCATATCGATCCATTTTAAAGATAATCTGTCAACATCCAACACATAAATAAGATGACTCCCAAGAAATTCGACAGAAATAAGAAATTGTAGAAAGAGTGTTACACCTCCGTCTATCTATATCAGAGTCGTGAAACATCTTACAGCTTGACAACCATAGGCCATGAGATCACTATCTTCGGTTATAACAGCTGCAATTCCTCCTTGCTCTTCATTCAATGTCGACAAGTAGGCTAATTGTGCATCAGCCTCATAGGGAGCAACTATGAATTCAACACTCTCCGATCTCAAAATCTGAAGATACGCCACTGGGAGAGGTCAGAACAATGGACAGAGAGGGATAGATTGCCATGTGCATCTCCAACATTTCCTAAGTGGTGGTGACTCATCCACCCTACAATCGGTATAAATATACATCAATTTGGACAACCCAAATCATGACCTCCTTCCTGATGGAGAATAGCTGAAAAGTACACTAATTGAACAACCCAATCCATCTGATCTCAGCCATTGGATTTAGACTACAGTTCATTTTGTTTTTCGCTGGCAATTTGATGGCTGATTATTGGATTGTTAGATATATGCAATTAGTATGTTTTTTTGAGACATGAGCCACCCACAATCACAACCATGCTTTGGACACTTTGGATTTGCATATCTTTTTTCCATGTGGACTGCAGACGAGTCAGCACCATTTAGTGATGCCTGGATAAGGAAACCAACAAACGCACCTGAATCAACTGATATGCCATGGATGTCGTAATACACACTGCTCTCTACAAAATAAACACATGAGCAGGTAAATGATCAAGCAGACATAAAATAGGATAAATCACTTTAAGTTACCAAAAGAAGATAAGGATAGATAACAGATTTGTGAATAGCAAAATAAGAACACACATTCTTTCTAG
Organism: Magnolia kwangsiensis; assembly: GCA_037074715.1. Classification (NCBI taxonomy): domain Eukaryota; kingdom Viridiplantae; phylum Streptophyta; class Magnoliopsida; order Magnoliales; family Magnoliaceae; genus Magnolia; species Magnolia kwangsiensis. The sequence goes on along the minus strand of CM073573.1, from coordinate 151,630,870 downwards.
AAATCAAATCAAATCTTTTAAGGTCTGTTTAGATGCACTGTCAAATTGAACTGAAATTGTTAATTATCTAATAAAGTGGAGATGATCTGATTTATATTTCCTTGGCATTTGTGTTGAGAGCCTGGGCTCCAAATAGAAATCCCGTCACTTTCAAGTTGAGGTTTGAAAGAAACAAAACTGCAATTGGAGGTATCCTTCCCCATATCATGAATACTACCATGAAATGTCATTGGTTTTCTTACTTCCTATCAACTAAACGGAATGTTAGCTATTCAAATATTTTGTGCATCCGAGGGCAACCTTAATGTATCTAAATTCACTACAACACAGAGAAGAGTCTGTTAACGTTTGGGATGCTGGAATTGTTAGACATGCTCACATACCTTGTATAGCTAGTATAACTTGTATAGTTCATTTCCATAGGTAGAAGATTTTGATTTTATTATTTTCCTTGTATAGATGACTGTAATCTCTATATATTCAACCCCTTTGGGTTGTCTCAAATACAGAAAAGCTTCAGCTCCTCTCGGTTTTCATGGTATCAAAGCCTCATTGATCTGAAACCGCCTCTGCATCGTCCGGCCACTGTCCCTGCCCGTCTGACCGCCCTTGTGCCGTCCGGCCACCCCTGCTGTGTCGTCTAGCCACTGTACCTGCTCGTCCGACCGCCCCTACGTCGTCCAGCCCCTCTACCCTCTGAATCGTTTGATCCCTCTGCGCCCTTGCGTGACCTATCTGCGCACCTGCATCATCCAGTTCCTCTGCTCGACCCCTCTGCATCTGTGCATCTACATCGTCCCAATCTAGATCCGGATCCCTCTGCGTCTGAGCATCTGCGTCGTCCGGTGTCTCTGCTCGACCCATCTGTGCATCTGCGTCGTCCCAATCCAGATCCAGATCCAGATCCGAACCTGTTGCTATTGGTCCCGATCCTCTGTTCACTCCAGATCCAAAACCAGATTCAGATCCAGAACCTATTGTTGTTGCTCTACGGTACGTCTAAAACTTTCTTCTGTTGCAACTCCTTGGGTGCTTTATAATACTTCAGATCAATGGACAAGAACTCATCACATCAAGAGGCCCCACGTTGTAGCTTTGATGGTACCAACTATTCTCTATGGGCCATCCATTTTCAAAACTTCCTTAAGGGTCGTGGTTTGTGAGGACTAATTGATGGATCTATTCCTATTCCCACTTCCACCGATGCCGACAAATTAGCTGATTGGGAAATGAACAATGGACGGATTATTACCTGGATTCTTGATTCAGTAGATCGTTCCATTGTTGTTGACCTCACACCTCATCGCACTGCTAAGGCAATGTGGGACCATCTCCAGACAATTTATCAATAGAGTAATGTGGCCCGGTTATACCGCCTGGAACAGGATCTTGTTAACCTTACTCAGGGTGATGACAGTATTCAATCATTTTACTCCAAAATTGTTATAATTTGGACAGAGATGGCTTTGATGGATCCAACATTTCCTCGTGACTATAAGATATTCCAAAGTATGCACGAGAGTACGCAAGTTCGCCAATTCCTTATGAAACTACATCCGGAATTTGAGCATTGTCGGGCTACTCTCTTGAACCGTAGCCCTACTCCTTCATTGAATTCGGTTATTAATGATTTATTGGTTGAGGAACAACGACTGAAAGTTCTCTCTCTTCCTTCCTCAACTCCGGGCTCATCTAATATGGTGCTTGTTGTGCCCACCACTCCACCAACACGTGGTTCTGGTTCCTCTCCTTTGACTTGTCGCGGGTGCTATAAGGTGGGTCATTTTGTCGCTCAATGCAAGAAATGGTGGGCTTATTGTCGACGGACTAGTCATGGTATTCAGAACTACCGTACACGTGCTTATGCATCTTCTTTCAGCCGTTGACGTGGTCGTGGTCGTGCTCTTTCTACTACTGTTGTCACTATTTCTTCTGAGCCATCTGTCAGTGATTCTACATCTACTATTTCTGTTGAAGGTCTTTCATCTCCGTTGACTCCTGCGATGCTCCAGCAAATCGTTCAAGCCCTTTCTGCAGCGGGATGTCAGGTATATCCCCATCTTCTACATGGTTCTTCGATTCGGGTGCTTCAAATCATATGACTGGTGTTGTATTCCATCTTTGTGATATTCATCCCTACACCGGAAGTCAGGCTATTTCTATTACGGATGACACTAGACTACTTATTCAGTCGGTTGGGTCATTGACTTTCTCTACTTCTGCTCATCGCCAGTTCACCCTTCATGATGTGTTTCATGTCTCTAACCTCTCCTCCAATTTAATTTTAATTGGTCAACTCACAGCTAATAACTACTTAGTCATATTTCATCTCAACTGTTATTTTGTGTAGGATCTGGCAACGGGGAAGGTACTTGGGATAGGTAGGCGGCATGGTCGACTGTACGTGCTGGACTTTGATCCATCTGTCACTCCGGCTCGTTGTTTCTTTTCTCCATCTTCATCAGATATTTATTCGGCAAATAAATTGTGGAAACTGTGGCACTTTCACCTGGGTCATTCACATTCCGATCGGTTAATTCAATTATTTTCTTTTGGCATGTTAGAGAACGTTTCTCTTAATAAAAAAGATTTGGATTATTCTTGTTCTTCTTGTTGTCTTTCAAAGAGTAAGTGTATTCATTTTCCTCTAAGTACTACAAAATCATCTTCTATATTTGAACTAGTGCATACAGATGTCTGGGGTCCTTCACTATTATGTCTCTCTCTGGATTACATTACTATGTTATATTCATTGATGATTTCACACGTTACACCTGGATTTACTTTCTGCACTCGAAGTCACAGGTTTTTAAAAAAATTAAGATATTTCACTCTATGATAGAGACTCAATTTCGGGTTGCAATTCAAACTCTCCGCTCTGACTCAAGGGGAGAGTATCTCTCTACAAACTTTCGTACATTTCTTCAGGGTCATAGGATTATTCATCAGACCATCTATTCTGATACTCCGCAACAGAATGGGGTGGCTGAATGGAAAAATCGTCATATTATTGAAACTGCCAACACCTTGATGACAGCTATGAGTGTTCCTCGTTCTTTCTGGACAGAAGCAATGTTACATTCAATCTACTTGATTAACCTGATGCCAACCAACATTCTGAACAGTAAATCTCCATACTTTGTTCTCAAAGGCTTACCTCCTGCATATTCCACATTTCAGGTTTTTGGTTGTGTCTGTTATGTTCACCTGGCTTCACGTGAGCGTAACAAACTATCTCCAAAATCGATCAAATGTATGTACTTGGAATTTGGAGAAACTCGGAAGGGTTTTCGATATTATGATTTGGTTTCACGACATGTTATTTTTCTTGAACATATTGCCTTCCATTCATCTCTTCCTCCTCTGCACGCCCCAACATCTCCTGGTCTAACCACCTTTCCTGATATTCCTTTTGCCTCGAGTACTCTCCCTTGTCCGTTGCAGGTTTACTCGCGTCGACCACGTACAACTCCCCACTTATTACTCAACCCGAACCCACTGTACCTGTTGCAGATCCTGCACCTACCTGGATACGTCGTTCGGATTGTGTACATTGAGCGCCTGATCGCTTGATATGCTCTATGTCTGCCATGAATGCTACTCTGGATACTGTTTTTATTCCTACTTCATACTCTCAAGCAGCCAACCATGATTGTTGGAAGAAGGCTAGGGTAGAAGAACTTGAGGCACTGGATGATAATCATACATGGGACATTGTCACTCTACCCGCTGACCAAAAGCTAATTGGTAGCAAATGAATTTATTTTGTCAAGCTTAAGTCTGATGGATCATTGGATAGATACAAGGTTCGACTTGTCGCTCAGGGTTACAAATAAGAATACGGAATTGATTACGATAAGACATTCGCTCTTGTGGCCAAGATGAAAACTGTTTGTATTCTTTTAGTAATATCTTCTGTCCGCTCTTGGCCACTTGCTCAGATGGATGTGAAAAATGCTTTTCTTTATGGAGATCTCCAAGAAACAGTATATTTGAAACCTCCTTCTGGCTCCTTAATCCCTGACAATGAGGTATGTCGCCTAAGGAAAGCCCTATATGGCCTCAAACAGGCACCTCGGGCATGGTTCCAACGCTTTCATGATGTTGTTACGGGTGTTGGCTTTACTCAAAGTGATCATGACCCATCCTTATTTTTGCGCACCACTGCTCACGGAATTGTCATTGTTCTCGTCTATGTTGATGACTTACTTCTAACGGGTAGCGATGCTACTGGAATCTCAGCTTTAAAGGAAGTTCTGCAATCCTCCTTTAAGATGAAGGACCTCGGCCATTTCACATACTTTCTTGGGCTTAAAATTTCACGTTCTAAGCGTGGGATCCTGGTCAGCCAGCGTAAATATACCAAGGATCTTCTCGCCTTGGCATCATTGATGGATCAGAAGACAATTCAGACTCCCTTAGAACTTAACGTTCAATATGGCCGTAATGATGGTAATCTACTTTTATAGCCCCGACTTATACCGTCGTTTGGTTAGGAGTCTGGTTTACTTAACTATGACTCGCCCTGATATTGCCTACGCTGTCCAAGTCGTCAGTCAGCTTGTTTCTGCTCCTCAGACTCTTCATATGACTGCGGTGTTGTGCATCCTACGGTACTTACGTGGAACTCTAGATTGATCACTATTCTTCTCCTCCACGGCGACTCTAGACCTTCGTGCTTATTCGGATGCTGATTGGGCCGATTGCGCTCTCACGCGACGATCTACCACCGGCTACTGTGCTTTTCTTAACACTTCTCTCATCTCATGGAAGTATAAGAAGCAAGCCATTGTTTCCAAATCAAGCACAGAAGCCGAGTATCAGGCGATGTCTGCTGCGTGTAGTGAGCTTGTCTGGTTACGTGGACTTCTTTCCGACTTGAGAGTTCCTCTACAGAATCCTGCTCCACTCCATGTTGATAATCTAAGTGTCATTCAGATTGCCTCTAACTCGGTTTTTCATAAACGGACGAAGCATATTGAAGTTGACTGTCACTTTATCCGTGAGAATTGGCGACATTCTCACCAAGTCCCTCACTTCTACACGTCACTCATTTCTAGTTGGCAAATTATTACTTGTCGATGACCAACATTAGTTTAAGGGGGGATATTAGACATGCTCATATACCTTGTATAGCTAGTATAACTTGTATAGTTAGTTTTCATAGGTAGAAGATTTTTATTTTATTATTTTCCTTGTATAGATGACTGTAATCTTTATATATTCAACCCCTTTGGGTTGTCTCAAATACAAAAAAGCTTTAGCTCCTCTCGGTTTTCAGGAATAAGTTTAGAATGATGATTAAAGCGTCAGTATTGGGGCACATATTCGCACCAGTCTAATCAAAGGCCTTCCAAGCACACACCTGGGTGTTTTGGAACACTCAAACCTCCCTGGGCCCCAATTGAGGAAATATCCTATCCATGCATGCGCCAACCACACAGATATTTTGACACTTACATGGGCTGAAACTTCTTTTTTAAACCCTACAAGGGTGGAAAGAAATAAGAAGGGGCATGTAAACCCTCCTTCAACACTTCTTTTCCATTCTTTTTAGATCAAAGATTTAAGATGTTCACCTGAATTTCTTATATTTTCTGTGAAGTTACAAGATTTTTTTTCTTAATTTATTTTTAAGGTTACTATACTGGACTTCTCAATTAAGGGAATTGGGTGGGGGCGTGGATTTTAAACTCTAGAGTCTATCTAGAAAACATTTTTAAGTAGATCTAGCTTTTGGTTAATAATTAGTAGATTATTAGTTTTATTTTTAAGTATCTTTCTTCTACTTAATAGCCTTGCCAGTTTGGTAGCAATAAAAGTTTAGTCCCAAACTATTTTTCTAGTACTACTAATATGTCCATAGTTTGTTCAATTTTGTGTAGAATCCAAGAAAAGTTAGAAAAACTTGTCCTCATTTTTTACTATTAGAGAGAAATTGTATTTCCTAAAACTACTTTGAATTGTTTATCCCAGTTACGATATAAGCCAAACTATTTGGTTGGGGCACGTCTACAGTTGACCATCATCCATTTGGTGTAGCCAGGCAGTTTCCACCGATCTTACACTTAGGGCACCAGTCATTGCTTTTGCTTTTCTCTGCCGCCTGATGAATACGACCCTCATGCTTGAGAGGTAGATCCTGGCTGGACTATTTGGTTGGGGCACATATGTGCCTCATGTGCCAATGTGACACAAGTGCCACCATCCATCTTCAAGTGCATCAAATGTGCCACATTCAATTGAAAAGTGCACTTCGTGTCAAGCCTAGTCCAAGTCCACATGACTGAGATAGTTGTTTAGGACTAAACTTTTGTTGCCACCGAACAGGCCTTAAGTTTTACTTTTGCTTTACATTTGAATAGAGTTAACTTTAATTGATTTAAAACTAGAATCATTTGTGGATTCTCATTGGTATGTTAGACTCTGAATATCTATCTAAAATATGTAATAACATTACAATTAGTTTCATTTCATTATATTAAAAAAAAAAAAAAAACATTAAAGAGTTTTATTAATAACGACTGAAGCCAAATATACACCAACCAAAAAGAGAATTACAACTTAAGCCAACTATCAAGTAAATGGGTGACAACATTAGATCAATAATCCATTCCATCACAATTAATTTAGCCCTATTGAACACCTCCAGAATTCACCCCGCCTGATTCCTGAAGCAAGAATTATTCCTTTTTAGCCATAGGAACCAAATCCCCACAAGCAAGCAAAGCCGCCAAACTTCTTGCCCACTATTTCCAAAGCCACCGCCATGCCACATTAAGAAATTTTGAGTAATGGAACACGGCAATACTCATGCAATTCCAAACAACTTGAAGAAGCCTTCCCATAAATTTCTAACAAATAAATAATGATCTACCGATTCCACATCTTGGTAGCACATTAAACATGCAAAAGCAAAAACCTTTGGAGAAGCACCATAGCACCATACATAGATTGATTGACCCCCTCACTAATTCTTCCTTCGCCAATAAGTACCTTGAAAAAAGATCTTACTCAGAACTTCTTCGACTTCTCTTTTAGCCAAAGCAGCAAGCCCAATTCATTCAACACCGAACGTGTAAGACCCAAGGCCCCAAAATCTGGTTCATACACTGAATAGCCATTGGTTGTAGGTCCATTGGCCCCGAGAATGTTTTAACTTGATCATAATGTTGTTCTGTTATTGAGCCACAAGCCGTATTTCAACCCGATGTCCGAATTTTAGGAAATGGTCTTAAACTTAAACAATCTAAGAAATGACAATTATGTCCTTATTTTATCTGGTGAAGCCCCATCATCGAGTTTTCAAAATCCGTTAGGTCCGAGAGACCTAACCATCGTGACCGTAGTCAAGTTACGTAGTTACTGGCGAAAACGGCATGTCAATAAGACACCCGGATTGTAAGTTATGAATAGATGTGCACATGTATATTTTGATAAAATAACTCAAATGACCTCGATGTTTTTAAAATCCTAGTTCAAATTACTTAAATAACATTGTTATATTATTACCATAAGCTTACACTTCTCAAAAATATCACAAAACACCTTTCAAACCTTCTGTTTAGACAAAAACTAATTTTAAAACCAGTTTCAAGTCCATAAACATGAAAACCCTCTTTCAACATCCCATTTCCAACACTCACTTTCTTGTTGAGTGTGAAGTTGAGAATAAGAAGAGGAAAAAAGGAAATAGAAGCTGAGGTTGAGAGCCAATCCTCTGATAGTTACAGGTGAGTGCATAGATTAGGAGCACGCATATATGTGCATTGGGGTTTCCTTGAAAACCCTATTGCTGAATTTTTTGATTTAGGGTTAGGTTATTGCTGGATTTTTCTTGAAAGCCCTATAAAAGACTAGATTCTTTGATTTAAGGTTAGGTTATTGCTGGATTTTCCTTGAAAGCCCTATAAAAGATTAGATTTTTCTGATTTAGGATTAGGTTATTGCTAGATTTTTTGATATAGTTGGTTAACTTATTGCTAGATTTTCCTTCAAAGCCCTATAGAAGACTAGCTTTTCTAATTTAAATTGGTTAGGTTATTGCTGGATTTTCTTAAGCCTTATAAAAGATTAGATTTTTTGATTTAGGGTTAGGTTATTGCTGGATTTTTTGATGTAGTTGGTTAACTTATTGCTAGATTTTCCTTCAAAGCCCTATTGAAGACTAGCTTTTCTGATTTAAATTGGTTAGGTTATTGCTGAATTTTCTTAAGGTTATTGCTGGATTTTCAAAGTTAGTTGGTTAGGTTATTAATGGAAGACTAGATGATAGAGATGATTTAGTTTTATTTAAATTCATACATATGTCCATCAATTTCTCTCTTTATCCCTTACAAAGTCCACCTGCTACTTGTCTAATAAAACGTTTGAAAGAATTGTCCTTCATCCTTTTGATGTAGTTAATTCTTGAGAAAAAGCATGCTTGTGGCATGAAGTCTTATAGCAGAATGAATCCCGGATTGGATTTAGATTGGCTAAGTCATGTGCATATCATATGCATGGTTCATAGTTGTCGTATCAATGTATGATTGAGAGAGAATGATTCATATCATGGTATGGTGATCATAGTGGGTTGTGTTGCGACAGACGATGTGTCTATGATTAGTATGTGAACCGTCTAGCTACAGGATGCATTACATGAGACCCCTATGAGAAGGATGCATTACATGAGACCACATGAGGAAGGTCATCATATGCTTGTCTTGAAAAACATGCTATATTGTGATTGTGTGTGGACTCATGCATACAGTGATTGTAAATGCAATGAAACATACTTTCTTATGACTTGAGTTGGACACCACACCAAAAATGTGTAATTCAACAGGACATAATTAGAGGGCCATGGGTGAAAGTCCCTAAACCCCGATTGGTACCATTAGGAGTAGTCAATGCCCAGACCAAGTGGAAGAACAGAGTGCTGGAATGCCGAAATACCAAAGTAAGCAGCGACTCCCACCAACGCATGTCAATTGGTTGAAAGGTTTAACCTGACCTGCTTATGGGCAAGCAAAGATAGGTTGTGTGTGACGAGCTCGTAAATTGTCCGCTATCGTTTTATCAGGCGACTTAGGACTTCTCGGTGTTAGGCAGATAGCGAGGTTCAGCACAAGTGGGTTAGACTAGTTTGGCCCATAAACTATGTAGTCCCACCTCTGTATTTGACCACGGTGAAAAAAGTCTATAAAAGTGGGTAGCAATCATATGCGAGTCCCACCTCTGTTTCAGACCTTGGTGATCCAATTGGGAAATGTGGAAAGTTGTGGAAACGTTGAAAGAGTATGTGTGTTACAAGTGGGTAGAAGTCCCAACTTTGTATATAAAAATGATTTGGAACATAAAAAATGGCATAATGCATGGTATCTTTATTTTATTGTCATCGGTCCAGCAGGCCTGTGCATTATATGAGCATGACATGAAACATGCATTTTCACTGCACACACGCACTCACTAGGCTTAGTAGCTCAAGCTTGGCTTTCAATTTTTTTTACAGGTGAGAGTAAGGAGCTGCAGGAGTATAGGCTACAGACTCCAGTTGTCCTTTTTGTTTTGTACATATCAGTGTATATATTTTTTTGTAATACCCTGAATATATACATTAGGTATAGTAAATATGATATGATTTATGTTTTGGCTTTGCCTTGATGTGCTTAGTTGTACACAGTAACATATGTTGAATATGATGAAATTTTGAGAAATGATACGTGTTTGTCATCTTTACTTTCAGAAATCCTTCTTGTGGAGCCCCGCTTATGGGACTTAGTATGTGATAGTTGGAAGTCCCAAAATCGGAGTTCTACGGAGGCTGTCAACCAAAATTTGGTGTATAGTAATCATGGATTACCAACACTAGATTTAGGGTCATGACAGAACGTACCTTGGATAACAACTTTAGCAAGTTGATAAACTCCCCAAATTCACCATCATTTAAGTTCCCTATACACGACGAGGACTAAATAACTTCCTCACATTGCTACCAATAGACTTGCGTCCATTGATAACCTCACTAACCCAGGAAAAACCTCACTCAAATTCTTGTTCCTCGATCCATATGTCCTCCGTGAACCTTATCCTCGGATTGTTTCCTAATGATAAACCTACACCTTCCTATACCTTACTTTTTAAAAGGACCACCGACTTCCAAAGGTAAGAGGATCCATACAATGACAACGACCAGGTCCACCATCCCCCCTCTTCAACCCCATATTTCCTAGCCACCACATCCATAAAGTACCCTCTTCAACCCCAAATCTTCAAACCCACTTACCTAGCAAAGCTAAATTTATAACCTTCAAACTCCTCATAAGTCATACCTACACCCCCTTGTTCTCATGGCTTACACGCATCTTCTTATTTCATTTTATGAAATCTATGCTTTTCCTCTACTCCCAACCACAGAAAATCTCTTCTTATTTTTTTCGATTTAATCAACACCAATTTCGAACATTTGAATGATGACATAAAATAAATTGGAATATTCGACATTGCCAACTTAATTAAAGTTGATCTCCCTCCCACTAATAAATGCCTATTTTTCCATTGGGATAGCTTTCTTTCAAATCTCTCCACAGCTTTGTCTCATATTTTCCTAAGCGTGAAGGAGACCCAAATATGTAGGTGGAAATGATCCTTCCTTATACCCAAATAAGCTAGCAAATGAAATCATCTCCTCCCTCAAAGATTTATCCACCATTGCTTCATTTGCTTCACACAATAGAAGAGTATCATCTGCATACTGCAGATGGGTAATTTGAAAATCTGAATTATTAATTCTAAATCCTATCAGGAGACCTACCATTGCACCTCTATCGATCATTCTACTAAAAGCTTCCATTACAACCACAAACAGGAAGGGGAATAATGAATCCCCTGCCCCAATCATCTAGAAGCTAAGAAGAATCCATTCGGGGATCCATTAACCAATATCGAGAATTTAGCTGATTTAACACATACACATATCATATGCTTTGTCAATATCTAACTAGGCCACCACCCCTTGCAGTTGCAAACCTTCACCACCCCTTGAATCAATACATTCATGCACTGCTAGCACATTATCTACAATCTGCCACTCTACCATAAATGTCCCTTCAAATTGTTTTAGAGCTAAAACTCTTATAAAAAATCAATGCATGTTGGGATTTGGTCTACGAAATCACACAGATATGGATATAGGATAGCAATCCAAGAGCACCAAGCAAACACAAAAGAACAAAAAGATTTAACGTGGAAAACCCTTGCAGGAAAAAACCACGGCACAAAGAGACAGAAAATTCCACTATGAAAGCACAGATTACAAAGATGAAGGACTTACCTAGCTTGAGCAATCCTCAAACTTCTCCTTTTCCTTCCCTTGAAACCTAAGAGCCACCTTTAGAAACCCTAGAACCCTTTTAGAAAGCCTTAACACCCTTTGAAATACCTCCTAGTCCCGTATACATCCCTATTTATAGTTTTAGAAAGAAACATAAACAAAATAGGAAACAAAAATCATAGAATCTGCGTCTCCGAAAATGAATCTGCGTAAACCTTCGATGACATCGAACTAAGTTCAATGTCATCGAAAAATGGCAGTCCAGTGATCGGAGTTAAAAAACGTGAAAAAACTTGATTGCATCAACCGGCTTCGATGACATCGAAGCTAGTTCGATATCATCGAACCATGAACAAAACAGATTGGAGACATCTGTTTACAACAATCTCCACCATGTCTTCAATCTTCAAACGTAGCTCCTTGTCCTCTTGTAAGACCCGTATCTTGGTCCGTACACTTCCGCGGTCGTACCGGTCGAATTCCGGCAACTTTCGACCCTTAAATAATATCGACGCGCGACCTGGATTCATGTGCCGACAACCCGAGTCGACTCAACTCGAGACCTATACCATAGCGACCGCGCCGCCGTTGCGGTTCCGATACCGCGACTCGCGCGCCAAGGCGATACCCTGATCAAGAGATATGGGCCAACGTTCGGTGCGAGAAAACGCCGCGCGTTGCGAAAACCAAGGGAATCTCAACGATGTGTCACATCAATCCCATCAATCAATCACCCATCAACCCATCACATGTCAAGTACACATCACTCTCACCCATTTTCCCAAGCAACCACAAAAGTCTTCACATCCCATACCTCTCTTACACAAAAAGCCTCAAAAGTCTTCACAACCCATACCTCTCTTACACCAAAGCCTCAAAAGTCAAGCTTTTCTTACACAACCATCACTCACCCATCCATCCATCACTCTCTCTCTCTCCCTTTACATCACTCTCTCTCTTTCTCTCTTTCTCATTTCAAAAAAATCCAAGCAACTAAAATTTGCAAGGGGCTCCCACGTATGGAATTCCCCAAGTCCCTCTAAGCTTCAAGTGGCCCACCTTCCTACCCCAAAATCCCCCATCTCAACCCTCCATTCTTCATCCTAACCGTTGAAGTTGAAGCCAAGGTGCCAAGGAACCCCTAGGAGCGAGAAGATCGGACGGTGGGTGCTTCCATAGGGTAGTTTTTTATTATTTTTATGGTGGACCAAGTGAGTCCCACCGATCAATGGTGTGGATCTCACTTGGGACCCCAAAATGTGGCCGATGGACCACTTGGATCATCATGATCGTTCCATGATGGGGCCATTCTCCATGGACCCCATCATGATGGTTATTTTCATTGCAAAAAAGGTCATCTAGACCGTCCATAACGGTGGAGAATGGATCTCCACCGTTGATTTATAATTTTGATGGTCCCATGATCAAAGGGGTCCATTTATTGTATGTTTCATTGCAAGGGAGGGCCCATAATGTCGGGGTCCCTCCATCACAAGCCGTGTCCCACTCTCCATGACTCTCTCTCTCTTTTATTTATTTTATTTTATTTATTTTATTTTATTTTATTTTTGTGCAAAAGGATTGTGTGGCCCACTTGAATGGATCCCACCTTGGCATTTTATACTTTTGATCTATTCAAGTGGGGCCCACCATATGCGTTGTACACCTGTCTGTGGTGGCCCACTTCATCAAGGCCCACTACACAAAAAAAAAAAGAGAGAAGAAAAGAAAAAAAAAAAAAAACACCGTCCAGCGTCAGAGACGCTGGACGTTTCAGCCCAAACAAAAAAAAAAAAAAGAAGGGAACCTTTTTGGTGGCCCACTTGCATAGGCCCCACCCTGATGTTTATGGTCAATCCAAGCCGTCCATCCTCTTACCCACGGCGTTTTAGCCGTTGGGTAGAAGTTTGGAGCTGATCCAATCACCTGGTGGGCCATAGCATCAAAGGTCGCACCCTCACCATTCAAACATCTTTTTCTTAATTTATTTCACATCCAAGCATCAAAAAAATTCAAACTCTAGACTCATTTGGACGGCGTCGAGCCACTGATCGCCATAGCCGGGTCGGATTTTGGCGCAGCGGGCCCCAAGTGTCAAAAACCCCAAAAATTTAGATTTTCCTTTTTTTCTAAAATTTCATGGCAGAGGCAAAGCCTCTGCCTCTGTAAGTGTCAGCGCCTGCACGGCCTGCGTGCAGCGCATGCATGGCGTGGGCGGACGAGCGTGGGGGCCCACGGCCGTACGTGTGGGCCCCACCAAAGATGTTTATTTGTCATTCCATCCGTTCATGAGGCGGGCCCCCTTCTCAGGCGGGTCCCCTCCAAATTTTGGCATGATCCAGTGCTCGGGTGGCCCACACCACAGGGAACAGTTGAATTGAGTCCTTGCCATTGAAAATTTCCCTAGTGCCCACAGGAGTATTGGATTAAGCTGAAATTTATGTTTTACCTTCATACAGGTCCAAGGGACCTCGTGAACGGGTTAGATTTCAAAAGAACATTCTAGAGTGGGCCCCACATGGGACTCACAGTGATGTGTGTATTGAAGTCCACCGTCCAGTGGACGGTGGCGCCCACCTAGTTGCCATTTTGCTTCCACCGTCCGCTGGACGGTGGAGCCTTCTTGATGCATGTGTTTTATGCACGCCACAGCGGGCGTGCGGTGTGTGTGTGCGTGCTGTGTGGGTGTGTATACGTGTATGGGTGTGTGCATGTATACATATACATACATACTTATATATATACTATATGTATTATATGTATTATATGTACATATCATTCCTGTTGTAGTAAATATGATGGTAGGCCCTCATGTGGGCCCCACCCTTGATGTATGTGATGCATCCGGACTTCCCATCCGCTATGACATATAAGGCCTTTGGGTTAAACCCCTTTGGACTGTAAAAAGAGCCTATGGGCTTAGGCCCACTTGATATGATCCCATCCCATAGGAATAGGCTCTTCTGTTGTACTTCAAAGGCCCATAAAGATTGGACCCATTTGTTGCATTCTTAAAGCCCATGGAAGTGGACCCATTTGTTATATTGAAAGACCCATGGGACTACACCCATTTGATTATAAAAGGGTCCATGGGAATAGGCCCACTTTGATATGCATGCAAGCTCATGGATTAGGCCCATTTGAATTATTTAAGGCCTAGGGATTTAGGCCCATTCGACTCATATAAGGCCTCTGGGTTGAGGCCCATTGGATATACATTTGGGGGTCCAATTGGTGTGGCCCATTTGATACATATTAGACTCATGTGACTAGGTCCAATTGGTGCAATCCAAGGCCCACGGGTTTAACCCATTGCAATGCACTTAAGGCCCATTGGTTTGGCCCATTTCTGTGGCCCATCTGATGAATAAGAGCCCATAAGCTATGGCCCATTTGATATATATGTAAGGCCCAGTGGGAGGAACATAAGGTCCATTGCAATGTGTAAACCCAATACCGATTATGTAGCAGATCGTACCTGAGAAACAATGTTGGTTTGACGTCCACATTGCGAGTCTAATGTTGGTTGGATGTCCACGTTACGACTCTCCTTGGGTCCATTGCTGGGCCGTACTTATCATATTTAGGCCGTCCAGGACCATCTGCATATTAAGATAGTTCATTTTATTATACCATGTCTAATACAGTTTCATGATTCATGATCATACGCATCATACGTATGCTTGTTATGAGGATTGACTGATCATAGCATTTGCCTTCGGGCAGGTTGTTTATGGGCTCCCGATTAGGCGGTGCTGCCCTACATGAGCGCACGGTATGCGCAGGATTGGTTGCATGACTGGATGGCGTGGTTCATGCATTCCGCATTAGTGTGACATGGTTGTTGTACGCCCTAGCGACATCAGGGCCGTAGCCTCCACATACGCATCGTGGTTGGCAGGATTGGATACCGGAAATCTTGACTTACATGGGGTACTATAGATATCCCTGGGTGAAAGTCCCTAAACCCTTATGGTACCAAGAGGTTGCTCCAACGTCTAGACCGAGTGGGTAGATGAGCGTTGAGTGCCGATTACCAGACGGTTACGCTCTCCACTGTGTCGTGGTCGGTTGGAAGGGGGTACGGCCTTACCCGCCCGAGTGTATGGGGCAATGCTAGGCTGAGTTTGACCAGCTCGAGGAATGGGTCCGCTATCGACGAGTCGCGCCCGATATTGGCAGACGGATAGTGAGGTCTCTTCCACTTACCTTATTGCGCGCGATGTGGCGGCAATCTGGTTTAGAGTGTACTAGACCCCGGTGATATTCCATACTCTGAGCTGTACTGATATGTGGACATTGATGAGGATCTGTATGCTTGAGTTGCATTGCACATTGCATGGCCTTGGGATGGCCGATACCATTCATGTCTTGCATTGCATAGCCTTGGTACGGCATCATGACGTTTTGGTTCCATCTGCATATTCCGCATTACTCTGACATTGCATTCATATTACTACCTTGCGCACACACTTTCACCACCCTCTAAGCTTTCTGTAAGCTTATGCACGACCGTTGCGTGCAGGTGACGTTGGACTGCAGCAGCGTTGAGGCAGGAGCGCGTCGCTGATCATTTTGGAGTTTTCTGTTATTTACCATTGTATTTCCCTTTATGCTCATTGTACTTGTAAAAATTTTTGATCATAGTGGAAATGTAATGGAGTGCTTGGTTGTTGTTTGTGGGTTATGCCTTTGGTTATGCTTATTACGAATCAAACTGATATTTAAAATCCTCCTCGTAGCATCCCAGGATCGGAACCTGGCGAATGGGAGCTAGGAGCCGAGAATGGGTGTAAGACCCGTATCTTGGTCCGTACCTTTCCGTACACTTCCGCGGTCGTACCGGTCGAATTCCGGGAACTTTCGACCCTTAAACAATATCGACGCGCGACCTGGATTCATGTACCGACAACCCGAGTCGACTCAACCCGAGACCTATACCATAGCGACCGCGCCGTCGTTGCGGTTCCGATACCGCGACTCGCGCGCCAAGGCGATACCCTGATCAAGAGATATGAGCCAACGTTCGGTGCGAGAAAACGCCGCGCGTTGCGAAAACCAAGGGAATCTCAACGATGTGTCACATCAATCACATCAATCCCATCAATCAATCACCCATCAAGCCATCACATGTCAAGTACACATCACTTCCATCCCTTTTCCCAAGCAACCACCAAAGTCTTCTCATCCCATACCTCTCTTACACAAAAGCCACAAAAGTCTTCCTAACCCATACTTTTCTTACACAACCATCACTCACCCATCCATCCATCACTCTCTCTCTCTCCCTTTACATCACTCTCTCTCTTACTCTCTTTTTCATTCCAAAACTTCCAAGCAACAAGAAATTTGCAAGGGCTCCCACGTATGAGAATTTCCAACCTCCCTCTAAGCTTCAAGTGGCCCACCTTCCTACCCCAAAATCCCCCATCTCAACCCTCCATCCTTCATCTTAGCCGTTGAAGTTGAAGCCAAGGTGCCAAGGAACCCCTAGGAGCGAGAAGATCGGACGGTGGGTGCTTCCATAGGGTAGTTTTTATTATTTTTATGGTGGACCAAGTGAGTCCCACCGATCAATGGTGTGGATCTCACTTGGGATCCTAATATGTGGCCGATGGACCACTTGGATCATCATGATCGGTCCATGATGGGGCCATTCTCCATGGACCCCATCATGATGTTTATTTGCATTTAGAAAGGTCATCTAGACCGTCCATATCGGTGGAGAATGGATCTCCACCGTTGATTTACATTTTTAACGGTCCCATGTGCAAGGGACCCATTTCTTGTATGTTTCATTACAAGGGAGGGCCCATAATGACGGGGTCCCTCCATCACAAGCCGTGTCCCACTCTCCATCTCTCTCTCTCTCTTTTTATTTTTTTTTATTTTGTATTATTTTTATGGCATGTGATAAGGTGGTGTGGCCCACTTGAATGGATCCCACTTTGACATATTTATTTTTATTCAAGTGGGGCCCACCTTGGCCGTTACTCCCATGCCACCCATCAGTGGCGAGTCCACTTCATCGGGGCCCACATACAAAAAAAAAAAAAAATTTTTATGCAACGTCCAGCGTCTGGACGCTGGACGTTACTTATTTGGAAAGAAGAAAATGGAAGAAAAGAAGGTTTTTGGGTGTTCCCTTGCATAGGCCCCACCATGATGTATTTGAGTAATCCAAGCCGTCCATCCTCTTACCTACGGCGTTTTAGCCGTTGGGTAGAAGTTTGGGGTTGATTGGAAGATCTGGTGGACCATAATATCAAAGAATGCATCACTACCATTCAAGATTATTATTTTGTTTTATTTCACTGTCTGAGCATCAAAAAAATTCGAACTCCGGACTCTATTTGTCGGCATCGAGCCGGTGGAGCCAATGGACGGGTTGGATTTCCTGATGGTGGGCCCTACCTGCGAAAAACCTCAGATTTTCTTTTTTCAAAAGAAAACCAAAATTTTAAAAATGAGGCAGTGCCTCTGCCTTGACCGTGCACGGCAGCAGCGCCTGCACGGTCGGCCGTGCAGTCACCCACGGCTGCTGCCGTGGGCCCCACATGATGTATATGTTTATTCTACACCGTCCATTAGGTGGGTCCCCTTCTCAGGTGGGCCCCCTCCAAATTTCAGGTCAATCCAAACTCTAGGTGGGCCACATCACAAGAAACAGTGTGAATGGGCACCCACCATTGAAACTCTTCCTGGGGTCCACAGAAGGGTTGGATCAAGCTGCAATTTTTACTGACCCTTCATACAGGTCTGAGTGACCTTATGAATGGGTTGGATTTCAAATAAACATTAAGGTGGGCCACATTTGTGGGACCCACGGTGATGTATGTGATTCATTTGCACCGTCCACGGCCCGTGGACGGTGAGACTCACCCTGTTGCAGGTGTTTTACACACGCCGTCCACCTGTCTTGATGATGGGGCCCACTACCAGCTACCCATATTATTTTCTGTGGGACCCACCATATATCTTTATGTATATTATGTAGTTTAAATGTATATTTTATATTATGAAAATTGTAGTGGGCCCTAGACCATGTGTCCGTATGATTAGCTTGGATGGAAATAAATGTTTTGTAAGGCCCATGAGTCGGGACCCATTGAATTTCAAAAAGGGCTATGGGCTAGGCCCATTTGATGCATTTTAGGCCTAGATCTAGGCCCATTTGATGTGTTGCAAGTCCTTGGGACTAGGCCCATTGGATGTACTTCAAGGCCCATGCTCTTGGACCCTTCTGTTGAAATTTTAGAGCCCATGGAAGTAGGATATTTGATATATGGTAGGACCTATGGTACTAAACCCCTTTTTGTTTATAAAAAGGGCCCATGGGATTAGACCCACTTGATATGCATGCAAGCCCATGGAGGTAGGCCAATTGTTATATGTAAGGCCTAGGGGTTTAGGCCCACTTGACATACGTACAAGCTCATGGATTAGGCCCATTTGAATTGTTTAAGGCCTAGGGATTTGGGACCATTCGGCTCATATAAGGCCTCTTGGTTGAGGCCCATTTGATATACGTTTGAGGGCCTAATTGGTGTGGCCCATTTGATACATATTAGACTCATATGACTAGGTCCAATTGATACAATCCAAGGCCCACGGGTTTCGACCCATTGCAATGCACATAAGACCCATTGGTATGGCCCATTTATGTGGCCCATCTGTTGAATAAAAGCCCATAGGATATGGCTCATTTGATATATATATATATAAGATCCAATGGGGACAACCTACGGTCCATTGCAATGTGTAAATCCATCATAGGCTAAGTACGATGTTCACACCGATCGTGCCTTGGGAGCAATGTTGGTTTGACGTCCACATTGCGAGCGTAATGCTGGTTGGATGTCCACATTACGACTCTCCTTAGGGCCCATCACCAGGCCGTACTTGCTGTGTCCAGGCCCATCTGCATCGTAAGATAATTCATTTTATTATAACATGTTTAGTATAACCATGATCATGCGCATCATATGTATGCTCGGTATGAGGATTGACTGATCATAGCATTTGCCTTCGGGCAGGTTGATTATGGGCTCCCGGTTAGGCGGTGTTGCCCTACATGAGCGCACGGTATGTGCAGGATTGATTGCATGACTGGATAGCGTGATTCATGCATTCCGCATTGTGTGTCATGGTTATTGCACGCCCTAGCGACATCAGGGCCGTAGCCTCCACAGACGCATCGTGGTTGGCAGGATTGGATACCGGAAATACTTGTTCTACATGGGGTACTATAGATATCCCTGGGTGAAAGTCCCTAAACCCTTATGGTACCAAGAGGTTGCTCCAACGTCTAGACCGAGTGGGTAGATGAGCGTTGAGTGCCGATTACCAGACGGTTACGCTCTCCACTGTGTCGTGGTCGGTTGGAAGGGGGTACGGCCTTACCCGCCCGAGTGTAGGGGGCAATGCTAGGCTGAGTTTGACCAGCTCGAGGAATGGGTCCGCTATCGACGAGTCGCGCCCGATATTGGCAGACGGATAGTGAGGTCTCTTCCACTTACCTTATTGCGCGCGATGTGGCGGCAATCTGGTTTAGAGTGTACTAGACCCCGGTGATATTCCATACTTTGAGCTGTATTGATGTGTGGACATTGATGAGTATCCGTATGCTTGAGTTGCATTATACATTGCATGGCCTTGGGATGGCCGATACCATTCATGTCTTGCATCGCATAAGCCTTGGTACGGCTCACGATATTATGTTTCCATTTGCATATTCCGCATTACTCTGACATTGCATTCATATTACTACCTTGCGCACACACTTTCACCACCCTCTAAGCTTTCTGTAAGCTTATGCACGACCGTTGCGTGCAGGTGACGTTGGACTGCAGCAGCGTTGAGGCAGGAGCGCGTCGCTGATCATTTTGGAGTTTTCTGTTATTTACCATTGTATTTCCCTTTATGCTCATTGTACTTGTAAAATTTTTTGATCATAGTGGAAATGTAATGGAGTGCTTGGTTGTTGTTTGTGGGTTATGCCTTTGGTTATGCTTATTACGAAACAAACTGGTATTTGAAATCCTCCTCGTAGCATCCCAGGATCGGAACCTGGCGAATGGGAGCTAGGTACCGAGAATGGGGTTCTACGGAGGCTGTCGGCGCCGGATTCGGCGATCGGGAATTTTGTGAGCCCGGTTTCCGAGTTTGGGGCGTGACAGAAGTTGGTATCAGAGCATAACTTGGGAATAACCGAGAACAACATTACATGTTTGCTATGAGTGAAGAATGGCTAAGTTCTGAAGTTCGGATAGCTTCACGACCTTCCGAATCAGACCATTAACATGCGTACATTCGGGAGTTTTGGAAGATGATAGGCACTTTCGCTCTTTCCTGTAGGGTATGGCGCCTGTTACTCGATCGACTCCCGCACCACCACCTGAGGATTCTACCTCACCATCGGAGACTCCAGCTCTACCACCTGCGTCTCCCATCCCACCCTCAGAGATCCCTGATTCCTCCCATGAGGATGACATTCCTCTACCCGAGGCTGATGAGGAGCCGACTGTGACTGTGAGTGCCTCTCAGTTACAGCAGATGTTGCAGGCTGTGACAGCTGCACTACAGGGACAGGGTAGACGCCCAGCTGTTTCACCAGCTCAGGCGGAGCAGGAGCGCGCGAGCGCCGTACTTCGTGAGTTTAGACGGCATGATCCCCCTCGTTTCCAGGGCGAGCCGGATCCGACTGCAGCCGAGAGATGGCGCTCCGATGTGGAGAAGATATTCGATACCATGTTGTGCACGACCGAGCAGCGCGTCCGGTTTGCAGTATTTCTCTTCCACGGTGAGGCCGAGCATTGGTGGACCTCTGTCGCCCGTGTCGCCGGACCTGACTATGTCTGGACATGGGAGGACTTTGTGGAGCGATTCGAGGAGCAGTACTTCCCTGACCACATCCGTCGTCAGCGAGCCTTAGAGTTCGAGACTCTGGTGCAGGGAGACATGACCGTGGCACAGTACGCGGCCCGTTTCATGGCACTATCGAGATTTGCGCCGTACATGGTTGATGATGAGGGGCGGAAGGCCCGCCGTTTCGAGCACGGTTTACGTTACGGCCTTCGAGGTCGTGTCATTGGGCATGAGCTTCCTACCTTCCAGGCAGTGGTGCGGAAGGCTCAGATATACGAGACTGAGTGGGCCGGTTCTCAGTCTGATCGTGGTCAGAGGGGAGACCGGAAGAGGCAGGCTTCTTCCAGTCATTCCCAGCAGGGTCGACCACAGCAGCAGAGGCGCACTGGTCGCCCAGCTTTCCGTACACCATCAGCACCATCAGCACCTCCACCACCACCTCAGAGACAGTTCACCGGCACTTGCTTCAGGTGCAGTGCGACGGGACACCGTTCATGGGAGTGTCCCAGTCCCCAGCAGCAGCAGAGAGGTCCACAGCAGCAGAGACCTCCACCGCAGCAGCAGAGACCCCCACAGCAGCAGCGACAGCAGCAGCGACAGCAGCCTCTACCACCGAGGCCACCTCAGCAGCAGCATCAGCATCAGCACCAGCCTCAGAGGCTACAGCAGCAGAGGCAGCAGTTTCGACCACCTCAGCGACCCCAGCAGCAGCAGCAGCACGTTCAGAGGGGACAGGCACCTCCTCAGCCAGCTCAGGCTAGGTTTTATGCGGCTCAGCAGGATCCGCAGTCATCTGGGGGAGTCGTTGAGGGTATACTGCCAGTTTCTGCATGCATTGCACGTGTATTGTTTGATTCTGGTGCATCACATTCTTTTGTGGCCGAGAGCTTTTGTCGATCGGCTGGCTTACCGTTGGAGTCTGCTGATGTGAGCCTATCAGTGTCGACTCCCTTGGGGAGGACTGCAGCGCTAGGACGATTTTGCTCGTCATGCCCCGTTCTAGTTGGGGATACCTTCCTGCCTGCTGATTTGTTTGTTTTGCCGATGTCCGAGTTCGACGTTATCTTGAGCATGGATTGGCTCGCTGAGTATTATGCCATTTTGGACTGCGCCGCGAGGACCGTCACATTTTGTATACCCGGCGTACCTCAGTTCCAGTTCGTTGCAGAGGCCAGAGGAGAGCAGTTGTCTTGTTTGATGTCGTGCGCCATAGAGGAGCATGTCGCCGTTTGCATCGACCATTTACCGACAGTTTGCGATTTTCCCGATGTGTTCCAGGAGATTCCGGGATTACCGCCTCGTCGACTCACCGAGTTTCAGATCGATCTCGTGCCCGGTACCGCGCCTATTTCGAAGGCCCCGTATCGTATGACACCGTTGGAGTTACGGGAACTGCAGAAGCAGTTGGACGAGTTACGTGAGTTGGGTTTTATTCGTCCGAGCAGTTCGCCGTGGGGAGCGCCGGTACTCTTCGTGAAGAAGAAGGATGGCTCGTTGAGGCTCTGCGTTGACTACCGCGAGCTCAACAAAGTCACGATCAAGAACAAGTACCCGCTCCCTAGGATTGATGATTTATTTGACCAGCTGCAGGGTGCACAGTTCTTTTCGAAGATTGACCTGCGTTCCGGCTATCATCAGATTCGGGTCCGAGATGAGGACATTCCGAAGACAGCATTCAGGACGCATTACGGTCATTTCGAGTTTCAGGTCATGTCCTTCGGACTGACCAATGCACCAGCGGTCTTCATGCAGCTGATGAACGAGGTTTTTCGCCCATATCTGGATCAGTTTGTCGTAGTCTTCATCGACGACATTCTAATCTATTCGAGGACCCGTGAGGAGCATGAGCAGCACTTGGAGATTACTCTACAGACCCTCCGCGCACACCAGCTGTATGCGAAGCTGGAGAAGTGCGAGTTCTGGCAGGAGGAGGTGAAGTTCTGTCACGCCCCAAACCCAGGAATCGGATTCATAAGAATCCAGATTACCGAATCTGGTGCCGACAGCCTCCGTAGTACCCCATTCTCGGCTCCTAGCATTCATATGCCAGATTCCGATCCTGGGATCCTACAAGGAGGATTTTTTTTTGTACATATAACTAGTAATAAGCATAACCACAAGATTACCCAATTCACAAAGACAACATCATCATCACATATCCACTAGTATAATCGTTTGAGTACAATACTGAAAGGGAAATACATAAATAAAAGTCAAGCTCCAGAAGGCCACTGCACGCTCCAAGCTCAACACTGCTGCAACCTAACATCACCTGCACGCATCTATCGTGCATAAGCTTATAGAAAGCTTAGAGGGTGGTGTAAGTGTGTGCACAAGGTAAGTGTCAAGTATTCAATACAATGCTATAATCATACGATAACAGAGTAAGTGGAAGCATGGGCAAGTCTATAAGTTAATCAATATCAGAATACGCAATATAGAACAACTATGCGATAAGTAGTCATAAAGAGTTAAATATCATATGTCGAGAATGCAATGCAATATACAAATCCTGCTAAGTCTATTCAAGCCATATAAGTGAAGAAATAACAACCCAAGATGTCATATGCTTGCGGACGTAATGTATTATGCGATGCAAATGAAATAACCATGCCGGAGTGTGAAGTCGGGATGATAGTACGTAGTATCGCAGGCTATGGGGTCCACCACAAGGGACTTCTATCCAAACCAGTCCCATACCTAAATTTGGATAGTCAGACTCGTTGTGGCAAACTCCTGATCTCAGGCTAGTCGCGCGCCCAACCGAAATCCTTGTCATAACGAAGGTACACAACAATTAGTTGCGCACTACCAGCCCTAGTGGATAGTGAATGAATGAATGAGCATGCAATTCCTACTCAATAAGTCCACATGTCAGTACGGTTCCTCTCTGAGAAATCACCGGGGTC
The DNA here is from genome assembly GCA_037074715.1 of Magnolia kwangsiensis. NCBI lineage: Eukaryota > Viridiplantae > Streptophyta > Magnoliopsida > Magnoliales > Magnoliaceae > Magnolia > Magnolia kwangsiensis. The sequence continues at coordinate 151,606,780 of CM073573.1, read as the reverse complement.
TAGTACACTCTAAACCAGATCGCCGCCACATCGCGCGCAATAAGGTAAGTGGAAGAGACCTCACTATCCGTCTGCCAATATCGGGCTCGACTCGTCGATAGCGGACCCATTTCTCGAGCTGGTCAGACTCAGCCTAGCATTGCCCCCTCCTCTCGGGCAGGTAAGGCCGCACCCCCTTCCAACCGACCACGAAACAGTGGAGAGCGCAGCCATCTGGTAATCGGCATACGACGCTCATCTACCCACTCGGTCTAGACATTGGAGCAACCTCTGGAACCAAGAGGGTTTAGGGACTTTCACCCAGGGATATCTATAGCACCCCATGTAAAACAGATTTCCGGTGTCTCATCTGGCCATCCACGATATGCCTGTGGAGGCTACGGCCCTGATGTCGCTAGGGCATACAGTAATCACAACACACAATGCAAGATGCATGAGTCATACAATCCAGTCATGCATCAGTCCTACGCATACCGTGCACTCATGCGAGACAATCTCCGCCTATCAGGGAGTCTCATAACAACCAGCACTATGACGTATGCAATGGTCAATAATATCTCATAACAGACATGCAGATGATGCGTATGGACATGTAACATGATGTATGCAGTCACATACTCATAATCATTATCAATAGCAAGCATTGACAATCGACATCGACAACGTGGACAGTTAACCAACATTGTCCCCCAAGGAACGGCCCACATAAAGCCTAACATATAGTGGACTCATAGCCGCACACAAGGGCCAAATATACAACACCATGGGCCTCACTCAAGAGTTTAATATACATCACGATGGGCCTCTCACATGGGCTTAACATACATTATAATGGGTTCCATCGCCTAGCCCTGAAATGCATCACAGTGGCCTCATCACATAAGCCTCATATACTTCACATTGGGCCTTAAACACCGGCTGGATACACATCAAAACGGGCCTCAAATACGGGTCACATGTATGTCAAAGTGGGTCTGACGGATGGGCCACAAACACATCGAAGGTGGGCCTCATGGATAGGCCATAAACACATCAAAGGTGGGCCTAATAACATGGGCCTCATATATACATCGAATGGGTCGTATTATTGGGCCTCACGAATAGGCCTTATGTACATTTCAATGGGCCATAACCCATGAGCCTTAGAATACATCAAAATGGGCCCAATAACATAGGTCTTACGTTCATATCAAGGCGGGCCTCAATAACGGCCTCATACACATTAAGGTGGGCCTCAATAATGGGCCATAAATATGACAAGATGGCCTCATACATATACCAAGGTGGGTCTCAATGGATGACCACAAATAAATAAAAACGTATATATAATATACACAAATGAATCATATCAAAAGATCAACTGGACCGCACCCAAATAACGGTGGCAAGAATGGTTCCCACCATTAAATTCTCAAAGCCCACCATAGCGTTTATTTCCCGTCCAATCTATACATAAGGTCACAAAGACCTGGATTAAAGGAAAGTAATATCATACTAGTCCAACCTTGTGATCCAAGAATTTTGATGGTGGACAGTCAATCCAACACTGTTTCTATATTATGGTCCACATGACTCTAGATCTGCCTTATTTTTTTGTCTCAAGCCTTAAGTCTTATTTCAAAATGGTTGGAACTGTTTGGATGAAACACATGTATTATGATGGATTGCATCACATACACCAGTGGGTCGCACTTGGGGCCCACCATAATGTTTTCTTTCCATCCAACCCTGTTAATAAGGTCATATGGACCAGGGCCCACCATAATATTTATTTTTTTTTCCATCCAAACCTGTTGGCAAGGTCACATGTACAGGGGGCCACTGTAATGTGTATATGACATCCGAACTGTTCATAAGGTCATCCAAACCTAGGGCCCACTGCACTGTTATATGACATCCCAACTGTTCATAAGGCCACTAGGGCCCACTATACTGTTTATTTGCATCCAATCTATGCATAAGATCACGTGGACCAAGGGTCCACCATAATGTTTATTTAACGTCCAATATGTTGATGAAGTCACGTGGGACGTGGGGTCCACCACCCAGCTACTGATAAGGTCGCGTGGACCTGGGTGAAGTGAAAAAAAAAAAAAACAAATATCATCTTGATTCAAAACTTCTAACCCCAAAAGGAGTTTCAATGATATACATTCAATACCACTGTTTCCTCTGCTGTGGGCCACCTGAGTCTTGGATGGGCCTGAATTTTCAGTGAGGCCTGTTTCAATAAGGGGGTCCACCATCTGAACGGTTTAGATGGGAAATAAACATCAGGTGGGGCCCACGGTTGGAGCCGTGGGTTTGCCTCTGACCGCCCGCAGCCGCTGGACGGCAGGTTAAAACACGTACATTATGATGGGTTCCCACCGTCCGCCTGGACGGTGGGATGAAACACATACATCTCTGTGGGCTCCACGTGAGGGCCCACCGTAATGTTTGCATGCCATCCAAACTATTCATAGGGTCACACGGACCCTGATAAATACAAAAAAACAAATTTCACTTTGATCCAAAACTTCTGTGGCCCAAAAAAAAAGTATCAATGGAAGGCATTTATCATCACTGTTTTCAGTGATGTGGGCCACTTGAACATTAGATCGTCCTGATCTTTGGAGGGGGACCAGTTCGTGGGGTGACCCATCCGATGAACGGTGTGGATACCGAATATACATCATGGTGGGGCCCACAACAGGGGGCCGTGGGTCCCTACCTTCGTCCGCTCGTCCTGGCGCAGGCGCTGCCTGCGCCTCCCTGGCAGCAGCAGCGTCTGCTGCCTTATTATAATTTATTTTATTTTTTTTGAAAAACGGATCTTTCCGCGGTTTTTCCTGTGTAGGGTCCACTTTAAGTCAATCCAATCCAGTCATTGGATTCCACAACTCGTAAGAATTCCAACGAGTCCAATGTTGGGTATTTTTTTGATGTATAAAAAAAATAGGAAAGATTTCAATGGTGAAAATCACTGTTTCCTGAAGTATGGCCCACCAAAAGATTGGATCAGTCCCATATTTTGGTTCAACGCCTAAAGTATTATGAGGAAAGGGATGGACGGCGTGGATTGAATACATTTATCAAGGTGGGGCCTATGCAGGTGGCCCACCTCCAAAGCCTTGAAAATGGCATTTTTTTTGTGTTTTTCACAACACGTCCAGAGACAGCGTCTCTGGACTGACTCTTCTCTTCTTCTTTTTTTTTTTTTTTTTTAATTTGTTTTGCTGTTTCTGGCCTAGGAGTTTGATTAAGGTGGCCCTCCTTAGGTGGGCCATCACATGGCTACCCATATACATACAAAGTGGGCCCCACCTGTAAATGGATTGGATCCAATGCAGGCATCATAGTGGGGTCCATCTAAGTGGCCACAAGGCCATGACATCACACACCAAAATAATTAAATAAAAGAAAAGGAGAGGGAGAGAGAGGGAAAGGAGCATCCACACCATAAAAATGGAGAAATCTAACCTATAGATGCACCCACCTTTGATCTTCCCTTCCTTCTTCCGCCAATGCATGATAGAGCTCCAAAGGTATAATTTCAACGGTGGAGATCGATTTTAGAGGGTGGGATTAGATGGTAGGAAGGTGGGAAGGTGGGCCACACTAGCTCTCTCATGGGGAGCTTGGACGTGGGTGGCTTGGGAGGAAAAATGTGAGAGAGAATGAAAGAGAGAGAAATGGAAGATGTGATGTGAAGAGAGAGAGAGAGGGATGGATAAGAGAGTGATGGAGTGATGGGGAGAGAGATGGGTGAGGTGATGGGAAAGTTGACTTTTGGGGAAGGGTAGTTGTACTTAGGGATGGGTGTACTTGTGACAAATGATTTGATTGATGTGATGGATTTTCTTGGGATTAGCAACGCGCGGTATTTTCCTTGAACTGAACGCAGGCCCACATCTCCTGGCCTGGGTATCGCCTCGGCGCGTGAGACGCGGCATCGGAACCGCGGCGACAGTGCGGTCGCACTGGTACAAGTCTCGGGTCAAACTGACTCAGACCGACAGGATCCGACTCAGGATTGCGCGCAACGCCGGTTGCAGATCGCGAGTCGCCGGAAATTGATCGGAATGACCGTGAAAGCCTCAGGGACAGTACGAATTAGGATACGGGTTTTACAAGTTCCTCGGTCACGTGGTGACGAGGGAGGGTGTCGCAGTGGACCCCTCGAAGGTCGAGGCAGTGCGTCAGTGGGGCCAGCCCACGACTGCGACAGAGATCCGTAGTTTCCTTGGTCTAGCGAGCTATTACCGACGTTTCATCGAGGGTTTTTCTCGTATTGCAGCCCCGCTGACCAGGTTGACTCGGAAGGGCGCAGAGTTTGTTTGGAGTGACGCCTGCGAGCGAGCATTTACGGAGTTGAAGGACCGTCTGACGTCCGCTCCTGTCCTCACTCTCCCATCTGGGAGTGACGGCTTCATTGTATTCACCGATGCCTCGCATATCGGTTTGGGTGCTGTCCTGATGCAGCACGGGAGACCAGTGGCCTTTGCGTCTCGTCAGCTCAAGGTCCATGAGCTGAACTACCCTACACATGATCTGGAGCTGGCTGCCGTTGTCTTCGCACTGAAGGTGTGGAGGCACTACCTTTACGGGATTAGGTTCGAGCTCTTCTCTGATCACAAGAGCTTGAAGTACCTCTTCTCGCAGTCTGAGTTGAATATGAGACAGAGGCGCTGGATGGAGCTCCTAAAGGACTATGATTTCGACCTTCAGTACCACCCGGGCAAGGCGAACGTGGTGGCAGATGCCCTCAGCCGTCAGCCACGAGGCCTAGTGGCGCACATGATGATTCAGGAGTGGCGGATGCTTGAGGATATTGCTGCATATGACTTTGAGTTCGGGCTGCAGTCTTCCATTGTACAGTTATCGAGCTTGTCGATTCAACCCTCTCTTGTCGCTAGGGTGATCGAGGCTCAGCAGGCTGATGATTCGTTGCAGAGTTATATGGCTGAGGCGGCATCTGAGGGTCAGGCAGATTGGCAGATCGGTACAGACGGTGGACTTCGTTTCAGAGGCCGATTATGTGTCCCGGATATTCCAGAGTTACGCAGAGATCTTATGACCGAGGCACATCGATCGCGATTTTCTATCCACCCGGGCTCGACGAAGATGTACCGTGACATGAGGCGACAGTATTTTTGGGCGGGGATGAAGCGCCAGATCGCCAGTTTTGTGGCCGAGTGTGACACGTGCCAGCGTGTCAAGGCCGATCATCAGAGACCTCCTGGGTTATTACAGCCGTTGAGCATCCCGATGTGGAAGTGGGAGCACGTGTCGACTGATTTCATTATGGGTTTGCCGAGGACTCAGCGCGGTCATGACTCCATTTGGGTTGTTGTGGATCGTCTGACGAAGTCGGCACATTTCCTTGCGATGCGTGCGACTTGGTCTATGGACCGACTTGCGAGACTGTTTATCGAGGAGATTGTGAGACTGCATGGCGTTCCAGTCTCGATCGTTTCTGACCGAGACTCGAGGTTCACGTCTCAGTTTTGGGGGAGCTTCCAGCGTGCGATGGGGACTGATTTGCAGCTCAGCACCGCGTACCATCCGCAGACCGATGGCCAGACCGAGAGGGTCAATCAGATACTTGAGGACATGCTTCGGGCCTGCGCGATTGACTTCGGGGGTAGCTGGGATGAGCATCTGCGATTGGCTGAGTTTGCATACAATAACAGCTATCAGGCGACCATCGGCATGGCTCCTTTTGAGGCACTATATGGCAGACCATGCAGATCACCGAGTTGTTGGACCGAGGTTGGAGAGCGTCGTCTCCTAGGTCCCGAGCTTGTGCAGGAGACTTCAGAGGCTATTGACATCATCAGGCAGAGGATGCGCACAGCTCAGAGCCGACAGAAGAGTTCTGCTGATCGTCGGCGTCGTCCCTTGGAGTTTGATGTAGGGGACCATGTGTATCTCAAGGTCTCGCCTATGAAGGGCGTAGTTCGATTTGGAGCGAAGGGCAAGCTTGCCCCGAGATTTATAGGACCTTTCGAGATCACTGGGCGCGTTGGCGCCGTGGCCTATCGGCTTGCCTTGCCGTCTCAGTTGTCTGGCGTCCACAACGTGTTTCACGTCTCCATGTTGAGGAAGTGTGGGTCAGACATAGTTCCCGTTATTGATTGGCAACCGTTGGAGGTTCGTGAGGACGCTTCTTACATTGAGCAGCCAGTTCGTATCCTTGATAGGAAGGAGCAGGTCCTCAGAACCAAGGTCATTCCGTTGGTGAAGGTGCAGTGGGGTCACCATTCTGTTGAGGAGGCTTCTTGGGAGCGTGAGGCTGAGATTCGAGAGCGATATCCTCATCTCTTTGATGGTTGATGATCGTGTATTGTATTTTGTACGTTGCCCCTGATTCTATATGATGTCGTTATGTTTCTTATTCCTCCCGAGTTATGCTTAGTTGCGACGCTTGTGTAAATTTCGAGGACGAAATTTTTATAAGGAGGGGAGAGCTGTAAGACCCGTATCTTGGTCCGTACCTTTCCGTACACTTCCGCGGTCGTACCGGTCGAATTCCGGGAACTTTCGACCCTTAAACAATATCGACGCGCGACCTGGATTCATGTACCGACAACCCGAGTCGACTCAACCCGAGACCTATACCATAGCGACCGCGCCGTCGTTGCGGTTCCGATACCGCGACTCGCGCGCCAAGGCGATACCCTGATCAAGAGATATGAGCCAACGTTCGGTGCGAGAAAACGCCGCGCGTTGCGAAAACCAAGGGAATCTCAACGATGTGTCACATCAATCACATCAATCCCATCAATCAATCACCCATCAAGCCATCACATGTCAAGTACACATCACTTCCATCCCTTTTCCCAAGCAACCACCAAAGTCTTCTCATCCCATACCTCTCTTACACAAAAGCCACAAAAGTCTTCCTAACCCATACTTTTCTTACACAACCATCACTCACCCATCCATCCATCACTCTCTCTCTCTCCCTTTACATCACTCTCTCTCTTACTCTCTTTTTCATTCCAAAACTTCCAAGCAACAAGAAATTTGCAAGGGCTCCCACGTATGAGAATTTCCAACCTCCCTCTAAGCTTCAAGTGGCCCACCTTCCTACCCCAAAATCCCCCATCTCAACCCTCCATCCTTCATCTTAGCCGTTGAAGTTGAAGCCAAGGTGCCAAGGAACCCCTAGGAGCGAGAAGATCGGACGGTGGGTGCTTCCATAGGGTAGTTTTTATTATTTTTATGGTGGACCAAGTGAGTCCCACCGATCAATGGTGTGGATCTCACTTGGGATCCTAATATGTGGCCGATGGACCACTTGGATCATCATGATCGGTCCATGATGGGGCCATTCTCCATGGACCCCATCATGATGTTTATTTGCATTTAGAAAGGTCATCTAGACCGTCCATATCGGTGGAGAATGGATCTCCACCGTTGATTTACATTTTTAACGGTCCCATGTGCAAGGGACCCATTTCTTGTATGTTTCATTACAAGGGAGGGCCCATAATGACGGGGTCCCTCCATCACAAGCCGTGTCCCACTCTCCATCTCTCTCTCTCTCTTTTTATTTTTTTTTATTTTGTATTATTTTTATGGCATGTGATAAGGTGGTGTGGCCCACTTGAATGGATCCCACTTTGACATATTTATTTTTATTCAAGTGGGGCCCACCTTGGCCGTTACTCCCATGCCACCCATCAGTGGCGAGTCCACTTCATCGGGGCCCACATACAAAAAAAAAAAAAAAATTTTATGCAACGTCCAGCGTCTGGACGCTGGACGTTACTTATTTGGAAAGAAGAAAATGGAAGAAAAGAAGGTTTTTGGGTGTTCCCTTGCATAGGCCCCACCATGATGTATTTGAGTAATCCAAGCCGTCCATCCTCTTACCTACGGCGTTTTAGCCGTTGGGTAGAAGTTTGGGGTTGATTGGAAGATCTGGTGGACCATAATATCAAAGAATGCATCACTACCATTCAAGATTATTATTTTGTTTTATTTCACTGTCTGAGCATCAAAAAAATTCGAACTCCGGACTCTATTTGTCGGCATCGAGCCGGTGGAGCCAATGGACGGGTTGGATTTCCTGATGGTGGGCCCTACCTGCGAAAAACCTCAGATTTTCTTTTTTCAAAAGAAAACCAAAATTTTAAAAATGAGGCAGTGCCTCTGCCTTGACCGTGCACGGCAGCAGCGCCTGCACGGTCGGCCGTGCAGTCACCCACGGCTGCTGCCGTGGGCCCCACATGATGTATATGTTTATTCTACACCGTCCATTAGGTGGGTCCCCTTCTCAGGTGGGCCCCCTCCAAATTTCAGGTCAATCCAAACTCTAGGTGGGCCACATCACAAGAAACAGTGTGAATGGGCACCCACCATTGAAACTCTTCCTGGGGTCCACAGAAGGGTTGGATCAAGCTGCAATTTTTACTGACCCTTCATACAGGTCTGAGTGACCTTATGAATGGGTTGGATTTCAAATAAACATTAAGGTGGGCCACATTTGTGGGACCCACGGTGATGTATGTGATTCATTTGCACCGTCCACGGCCCGTGGACGGTGAGACTCACCCTGTTGCAGGTGTTTTACACACGCCGTCCACCTGTCTTGATGATGGGGCCCACTACCAGCTACCCATATTATTTTCTGTGGGACCCACCATATATCTTTATGTATATTATGTAGTTTAAATGTATATTTTATATTATGAAAATTGTAGTGGGCCCTAGACCATGTGTCCGTATGATTAGCTTGGATGGAAATAAATGTTTTGTAAGGCCCATGAGTCGGGACCCATTGAATTTCAAAAAGGGCTATGGGCTAGGCCCATTTGATGCATTTTAGGCCTAGATCTAGGCCCATTTGATGTGTTGCAAGTCCTTGGGACTAGGCCCATTGGATGTACTTCAAGGCCCATGCTCTTGGACCCTTCTGTTGAAATTTTAGAGCCCATGGAAGTAGGATATTTGATATATGGTAGGACCTATGGTACTAAACCCCTTTTTGTTTATAAAAAGGGCCCATGGGATTAGACCCACTTGATATGCATGCAAGCCCATGGAGGTAGGCCAATTGTTATATGTAAGGCCTAGGGGTTTAGGCCCACTTGACATACGTACAAGCTCATGGATTAGGCCCATTTGAATTGTTTAAGGCCTAGGGATTTGGGACCATTCGGCTCATATAAGGCCTCTTGGTTGAGGCCCATTTGATATACGTTTGAGGGCCTAATTGGTGTGGCCCATTTGATACATATTAGACTCATATGACTAGGTCCAATTGATACAATCCAAGGCCCACGGGTTTCGACCCATTGCAATGCACATAAGACCCATTGGTATGGCCCATTTATGTGGCCCATCTGTTGAATAAAAGCCCATAGGATATGGCTCATTTGATATATATATATATAAGATCCAATGGGGACAACCTACGGTCCATTGCAATGTGTAAATCCATCATAGGCTAAGTACGATGTTCACACCGATCGTGCCTTGGGAGCAATGTTGGTTTGACGTCCACATTGCGAGCGTAATGCTGGTTGGATGTCCACATTACGACTCTCCTTAGGGCCCATCACCAGGCCGTACTTGCTGTGTCCAGGCCCATCTGCATCGTAAGATAATTCATTTTATTATAACATGTTTAGTATAACCATGATCATGCGCATCATATGTATGCTCGGTATGAGGATTGACTGATCATAGCATTTGCCTTCGGGCAGGTTGATTATGGGCTCCCGGTTAGGCGGTGTTGCCCTACATGAGCGCACGGTATGTGCAGGATTGATTGCATGACTGGATAGCGTGATTCATGCATTCCGCATTGTGTGTCATGGTTATTGCACGCCCTAGCGACATCAGGGCCGTAGCCTCCACAGACGCATCGTGGTTGGCAGGATTGGATACCGGAAATACTTGTTCTACATGGGGTACTATAGATATCCCTGGGTGAAAGTCCCTAAACCCTTATGGTACCAAGAGGTTGCTCCAACGTCTAGACCGAGTGGGTAGATGAGCGTTGAGTGCCGATTACCAGACGGTTACGCTCTCCACTGTGTCGTGGTCGGTTGGAAGGGGGTACGGCCTTACCCGCCCGAGTGTAGGGGGCAATGCTAGGCTGAGTTTGACCAGCTCGAGGAATGGGTCCGTTATCGACGAGTCGCGCCCGATATTGGCAGACGGATAGTGAGGTCTCTTCCACTTACCTTATTGCGCGCGATGTGGCGGCAATCTGGTTTAGAGTGTACTAGACCCCGGTGATATTCCATACTTTGAGCTGTATTGATGTGTGGACATTGATGAGTATCCGTATGCTTGAGTTGCATTATACATTGCATGGCCTTGGGATGGCCGATACCATTCATGTCTTGCATCGCATAAGCCTTGGTACGGCTCACGATATTATGTTTCCATTTGCATATTCCGCATTACTCTGACATTGCATTCATATTACTACCTTGCGCACACACTTTCACCACCCTCTAAGCTTTCTGTAAGCTTATGCACGACCGTTGCGTGCAGGTGACGTTGGACTGCAGCAGCGTTGAGGCAGGAGCGCGTCGCTGATCATTTTGGAGTTTTCTGTTATTTACCATTGTATTTCCCTTTATGCTCATTGTACTTGTAAAATTTTTTGATCATAGTGGAAATGTAATGGAGTGCTTGGTTGTTGTTTGTGGGTTATGCCTTTGGTTATGCTTATTACGAAACAAACTGGTATTTGAAATCCTCCTCGTAGCATCCCAGGATCGGAACCTGGCGAATGGGAGCTAGGTACCGAGAATGGGGTTCTACGGAGGCTGTCGGCGCCGGATTCGGCGATCGGGAATTTTGTGAGCCCGGTTTCCGAGTTTGGGGCGTGACAATGGGGTTCTACGGAGGCTGTCGGCGCCGGATTCGGCGATCGGGAATTTTGTGAGCCCGGTTTCCGAGTTTGGGGCGTGACACCTCTTCTCTTATCTTTGCCTCGCATCATAGCTTCATCAACGCTTCTTACGCACACTCTGTCCTCCTTTTACACCATCGTCAAGCCCAAAGAAGTTGCACAAAACTTTAACTTCTCCGTAGGAATGACCTTGGTAAGCATGTCTGTCGGATCTGAATCCACATGTCCAACCACCTTTGCTCCTGCCTTCCCAAAAGTAACACATAGTCTTCTGTACCTTGAATGTATCAAAGTAACCATCTCACCGCCATCCAATGTTGCTTGCCAGGGTATTTGCCTGCAACACTGATTGCTTGTGAAATAACCAGTCTAATATAGACCATTGCATACACTGTCAACCGCATTCGAATAAGGCTCATGAGACATATCCTACTTTTCCTCATCTATTTTTGGACATTATCATGAGGAAAACTTGAAGAGAGTTGCATAGGAAACGCTTATCGGCTTAAGCGTTCCCTATGAATATCAATGTCGAGAACCATCTTTGGAGGCCCCCCGATCCTTCATCTCGAATGTCCCACTTAACCGAGTCTTTAGTATGTTGATTGGCGATCCACCGCCCATACGATGATCAGGAGACATGTCATGATTGGTGATCTACATGTCATCAACATATGATTCTTGACTCACCATGAAGGAATCAAATTATATACCACTGCTTAGGCAACAGGTCGTATAACAACCTCCTGCAAACCTTTGCTCTCTGCCCCTTTAACTTCAAACCAATATGGTTGTTTCATGTAGAACAGTTCTTCCAATTTCAAATGCAGAAGTGTTATCTCCACATCCTTCCATTACAACTCAAGATCACATTGGGCAACCAGCGCCAATACGGATCTAATAGACACCTGATATACCATCGTTGAAAATATCTCTGAGAAGTCGATCCCTTCTCTCTGAGCATGACCCTTCGCTATCAGCCTCGCTCTGTATCTATTTTGTATTCTCTTGAAGATCCACCTGCATCCAACCGCTTTTCAGCCCACTGAAAGCTTCACTAGCTCCCATGTGTTAATCTGGTACAAGGAGTCCATCACATCATCCATAGTCACCTTCCACTTCTCAGCACTAATGTAAGACCCGTATCTTGGTCCGTACCTTTCCGTACACTTCCGCGGTCTTACCGGTCGAATTCCGGCAACCTTCGACCCTTAATCGATATCGACGCGCGACCCTGATTCATGTGCCGACAACCCTAGTTGACTCAACCCGAAACCAATACCATAGCGACCGCGCCGTCGTTGCGGTTCCGATGCCGCGACTCGCGCGCAGAGGCGATACCCTGATCAAGAAATATGGGCCAACGTTCGGTGCGAGAAAACGCCGCGCGTTGCGAAACCCAAGGGAATCTCTACGATGTGTCACATCAATCACATCAATCCCATCAATCAATCACCCATCAATCCATCACATGTCAAGTACACATCACTTCCATCCCTTTTCCCAAGCAACCACAAAAGTCTTCATCACCCATACCTCTCTTACACAAAAAGCCACAAAAGTCTTCATCTTCCATACCTCTCTTACACAAAAGCCTCAAAAGTCAAGCTTTTCTTACACAACCATCACTCACCCATCCATCCATCACTCTCTCTCTCTCCCTTACATCACTCTCTCTCTTTCTCTCTTTCTCATTTGCAAAACTCCAAGCTAAGGAGCTCTATACGTATGGAATTTTCCAAGCTCCCTAAACTCCAAGTGTGACCCACCTTCCTACCCCAAAATCTCCCATCTCAACCCTCCATTCTTCATCTTAACCATTGAAGTTGAAGCTTAGGTGCCAAGGAACCCCTAGGAGCGAGAAGATCGGACGGTGGGTGCCTCTATAGGGTAGTTTTTCTTGCTTTTATGGTGGACCAAGTGTAAGACCCGTAACCTTGACCGTATCGTTCGGTAGGCTTCCGTGGTCTTCCCGGTCGAATCCCAGTAACCTCGACCCTTAACCGGCATTTGCGCATGATCCTGATTCACGCACCGTTAACCCGAGTCGACTCAACCCGAGACTTGTACCCTAGCGACCGCGTCGTCGCCGCGGTTCCGATGGCGCGTCTCGCACGCCGAGGCGATACCCAGGCCAGGAGATATGAGCCCGCGTTCAGTTCGAGAAAACACCGCACGTTGCAAGTATTAAGGGAATCTCTACGAAACATCCCATCAATCTTATCAATCAAAGTACACATCACCAATTAATGCCAAGTACAACCACCCCTCCCCAAAAGTCAACATTTCTTACAACAAAGTACATGCTTACATCACTCACCATTATTTCTCTCCCATCACTCTCTCTCCCTCTCTCATTTCTCTCATTCTCCATGCAAGAATCGTCCAAGCCTCCATGAGAGGTCATATATGACCCACTTCCTAACTTCCATCTCCACCATCCATGATCCATCTCGACCGTTAAATCTCAACCATTGGAGCTTAAAAAGGCGTTCATGGAAGAAGAAATCCAAGAAGATCAAAGGTGGGTGCATCTATAGGTTAGATTTCTCCATTTTTATGATGTGGGTGTTTCTCTCTCTTTTTCTCTCTCTCTCCTTCCTTTATTTTGTGGCCCATTCGATGAATGGTGTCCAAACTGTCCATCGCATGGACCCTATGGCTGTCCAAACATGGGGACTGACCCACTTTGATACCTCTCTTGGAGGATCTGAATGATGGGAATGGACAAACATTAAGTTGATCCAAACCAGGTGGGCCACATTCATGTGAGACCCACCTTGACGTAGTGACCACGTCCCGTGTGGGACCCGCCACGATGCATGCGTTTATCCATGTCGTCCAGCGTTCATAGACGCTGGACGGGGGTGGCTAATGTGGAGTGCGTGTAGTGAAATGGGCGTGTACTATCAGCCAAAAAAAAAAAAAAAAAAAAAAAAAAGAAAGTTGGGGTGGGCCGCTCATGCGGGCCCTATCTTGATTCATGTACTTAATCCAATCCATCCGTCCTCTTCCTCGGGTCATTTTAACCGTTAAATCAAAAAAAAGAGGCCGATCTGATAACCAAGCGGGCCATACCAAAGGAAATAGTATTATTACCCTTAAAACTCACCCTGTTTCTTCTATTTATCAAAAATACATCATATATTAGTCTCATTACGTAGATCATGGGCCATAGAATCCAATGAATGGGTTAGATTTGTCAGATCAGGGTCCCACATAGGAAAAACCATCGATATATTAATAAAAAAAAAAAAAAAGAAATTTAGGCAGCAGTTGCTGCTGCTGCCGCGGGCACCGCCGCTGGCACCACAGGACGCAACAGCGTCCGGGCTGGCAGGGACTGTGGGTCCCAGTTGTGGGCCCCACTACATCATGTGCTCCACATCAACACTGTGCATTTGCTAGGTCTCCTCTAACGAGTGGGCCACCCCAAAAACCAACCATTCAGGGCACTTAGGTGGCCCACACGGCATAAAACAGCATGGATTGAATGTTTACCGTTGAAACCCTTTTTGGTTTGAAGAAGTTTTAAATCAATATGAAATTTATTTTTTTACCGTTCATCCAGGTATGCGTGATCCCTTGAACGGATTGGATGGCTGATAAACATTACGGTGGGGCCATGTGGGACCCACAATGACGTCTGTGTTTTATTCGCACCGTCCCCAGTATGGGACGGTGGAACTCACCTGGCGTACGTGTCTCACGGTGAAACCCCACCAATTATATGGGTCTGATCGAGACCGTCCAGCCATTTTGAGATGGCAAGTGGACCCACGTAATGTATATCCAAACCGTCTATCAGTGGGCCCCACCACCTACTTAGCTGCTGTTTGATGCAGCAGTTTTGTGGGTCCCACATGAGGTAGGTGTTATACCTACACCGTCCATTGGTGCTGAATGCACCCCCTATATGATGTATGTGTTGATCTACACCGTCCATCAACGTTATATCCACACCGTCCATCCAAACGTCCAATGTCTGGACGCTGGAAACGCTGGACATGTATATTTTTATAATATATATGATATATGTTGAAGTAATATATATGGTATGAGGTGGGCCACACATGTGAATCCACCATGTAATTTGTGTGAGAACTGCACCGTCCAGAACATCCAGGAGTCTGGACGGGTGCTCTTTACAGTTTATATATATTATATTATATTATAATAGGATAAATTATATTATATATATAAGGTGGGCCACGTGCGTGGGACCCACCACTGATGTATGTATGTGTCCCCGCTGTCCAGCACTCTGGACAGGCGAAGCCCACCTGATGTATGCTTTGCATCCATCGTCCATCAAGAATGGTGGAAACCCACCGTGATGCGTGCATCCCTCCAAAACCGTCCATCTGCTACGTGGGGGGTGTAGATGTGGGGCCAGCCATGACGTATATTTTGTTCCACACCGTCCAGAGTGTTTGGACGGTGTTGGACAATGTTTGGACAGTGCTGATCACCATACGTGGGCCATGCGTGCAGAGATACACATGTTATACGTACAACTGTTGAAACAATTTTTGGTGCGGCCCATATGCTGTGGCCCGCCTTGATGTACTTATGGACAATCCATGAGGCCCACCTCGATAAATTTATAGCCCGTCCATGATGCCCAATGTGATGTATTCGAGGCCCGTGGGCGAGACCCAATATGATGTATTTAAGGCCCATGGGTTGTGGCCCACTGTGATGTATTCAGGGCCCATGAGACCCGGCCCATCTGATGTATATAAGCCCATGTGATGCAGCCTATTGTGATGTATATTAGGCCCATGTGACGCGGCCCATTGTGATGTATAAGACCCTTGTATAAGGCCCATTGGGATTATATGTAGCCCATTGTATTGTGTATAAGGCCTTTGCGTGAGACCATGAGCCCATTATATGTTCGGCTCAATGTGGACCACTACTTGGGAGTGATGTTGGTTAAATGACCACAGTGATGGGCAATGATGGTTGAATGCCCACATTGTGACCTTCCCTTAGGCCTTGATAGTTCCATTCTCATTATCACTTGTGGGTTAACCCTAATCAGTGAGTCCCATTCACCATACATGGATGGATTCATGCTATCAAATTTGATATAACCACGGCCGAGGGCCGATCTTTATATTATGGTTGATCGTCCATTCATTTATGGATCTCGCCTTGTTTATGTGCTGATTGTCGGAGCCGATGATCAAGGCCAATTATCGATTTTAATTTATCGTGGCCAATTGCCGATTATCGATCGAGGCTGAGTACCGATTCTGATGGTCGACTGCCGATTATTGATCGAGGTTGATTATCGATCAGGGCCGATTACTGATTCTGATTTGTCGTGGCCGATTGTCGATTATCGATCGAATTTCGATTGACGTGACCGATTGCAGATTCCGATTGTCATGACCACTTGTCGATTCCGATTGTCATGACCGATTGCTGATTCCAATTGACGTGACCGATTTGTCGAGTTTGATTATCGATCGATTTTGATTGTCGTGACCGATTACCGATCGAGGCCGATTGACGTGACCGATTACCGATCGAGGCCGATTATCGTGACCGATTACCGATCATGGCCGATTATCGATTGACGTGGCCGATTGTCGACTCTGCGTGTCGTGGCCGATTGACCGATTACCGATCGAGACCGATTATCGAGACTGATTACCGATCATGGCCGATTGTCGATTGACGTGACCGATTGCCGATTCTGCTTGTCATGGTCGATTGACCGATTCTGATCATCGAGGCCGATTACCGATCAAGGCTAATTATCGTGGCCGATTGTCGATTCCGATTGCCATGACTAATCGCCGATTCTGATTGTCGAGGCCCAATGTGATGTATATGCGGCCCGTTGTGATATGTATCCAGCCCGTGTTTAAGGCCCAATGTGATGTATATGCGGCCCATTGTGATGTGTATCTAGCCCGTGCTTAAGGTCCAATGTGATGTATATGAGGCTTATGTGATGAGGCCCACTGTGATGCATTTGAGGGCTAGGTGATGGAACCCATTGTAACGTATGTTAGGCCCATGAGCAGGGCCCACCTGTTGTGTACATGTAACCCTTGAGTAAGGCCCATTGTGTTGTACATTAGGTCCTTGTGTGAGGCCGTGGGCCCATTATATGTTTGGATCTGTGAGGGTCACTCCTTGGGGTAATGTTGGTTAGATGTTCACGTTGTCGAGGCTGATTGTTGATGCCGGTTATTGATACTGATTATGAGTATGTGACTGCATAGCATCATGATCCATGTCCATATGCATCATCTGCATGTCTGTTATGAGATATGATTGACTATTGCATATGTCATAGCGCTGGTTATTATGACTCCCTGATAGGCGGAGATTGTCTCACATGAGCACACGGTTTGCGTAGGATTGATGCATGATTGGATTGTATGACTCACGCATCTTGCATTGTGTGCTGTGATTACTGTATGCCCTAGTGACATCAGGGTTGTAGCCTCCACAGGCATATCGTGGATGGCCAGATGGGACACCGGAAATCTGTTCTACATGGAGTGCTATAGATATCCCTGGGTGAAAGTCCCTAAACCCTCTTGGTTCCAGAGGTTGCTCCAACGTCTAGACCGAGTGGGTAGATGAGCGCCGAGTGCCGATTACCAGATGGCTGCGCTCTCCACTGTATCGTGGTCGGTTGGAAGGGGGTGCGGCCTTACCTGCCCGAGAGGAGGGGGCAATGCTAGGCTGAGTCTGACCAGCTCGAGGAATGGGTCCGCTATTGACGAGCCGGGCCCGATATTGGCAGGCGGATAGTGAGGTCTCTTCCACTCGCCTTGTTGCGCGCGATGGGGCGGCAATCTGGTTTGGAGTGTAATAGACCCCGGTGATTTCCCAGAGAGGAACCGTACTGATATGTGGACTTATTGAGTAGGAGTTGCATACTCATTCATTCATTCATTCATTCACTATACACTCGGGCTGGTGGTGCGCAACTAATTATTGTGTACCTTCGTTATGGCAAAGATTTCGGTTGGGCGCGCGACTAACCTGAGATCAGGAGTTTACCATTATGAGTCTGACTATCCAAATTCAGGTATGGGACTGGTTTGGATAGAAGCCCCTTGTGGTGGACCCCGTAGCCTACGATACTACGTACTATCATCCCGACTTCACACTCCAGCATGGTCATTCCATTCGCATCGCATATTGCATTACATTTGCAGGTATATGGCATTTTAATTTCCTATGTTTCTGCACTCATATGGCCTAGGCAGACTTAGCAGGATTTGTATATTGCATTGCATCCTCGACAGTGATATCTGACTCTTTATTACACCTTATTTCATAGCTGTTCTATATCGCGTATTCTGATATTGATTGACGTATGGACTTGTCCATACTTTTGCTTACTCGGATAATTCCTGCTCTTGTCAGTATTTCTGCTTATTTCGATGATGTACGAATTATGAATTATCAGTGTTTTTGGTATTGCATGATTATGACATTGTATTGAACATTTGATACTTACCTTGTGCACACACTTACACCACCCTCTAAGCTTTCTATAAGCTTATGCACGATAGATGCGTGCAGGTGATGTTAGGTTGCAGCAGTGTTGAGCTTGGAGCGTGCAGTGGTCTTCTGGAGCTTGATTTTTCTTTATTTATGTATTCCCTTTCAGCATTGTACTCAAATGATTATATTAGTGGATATGTGATGATGATGTTTCCTTTATAATTGGGATAAACTTGTGGTTATGCTTATTACGAGACAAGTGTACGTCAAAAAAAAAAAAATCCTCCTTGTAGAATCCCAGGATCGGAATCTGGCGTATGTTTCGCTGGGAGCCGAGAATGGGGTATTACGGAGGCTGTCGGCACCGGATTCAGCGATCGAGATTCTTGTGAATCTGATTTCTGGGTTTGGGGCGTGACACCAAGTGAGGCCCACCGATCAATGGTGTGGATCTCACTTGGGACCCTAAAATGTGGCCGATGGACCACTTGGATCACCATGATCATTCCATGATGGGGCCATTCTCCATGGACCCCATCATGATGTTTATTTTCATTTGGAAAGGTCATCTAGACCATCCATATTGGTGGGGAAAGGATCCCCACCGTTGATCTTTAGTTTTGATGGTCACATGTGCAAAATGACCCATTTGATGTATGATTTCATGTATGGGAGGGCCCATAATGACGGGATCCCTCCATCACAAGCCGTGTCCCACTCTCCATGTCTTTCTCTCTCTTTTATTGCTTTTATTTTATTTTATTTTATTTTATTTTATTTTTTTATGCTATAGGATTGTGGCCCACTTGAATGGATCCCACCTTAATGCAATTATTTTTATTCAAGTGGGGCCCACCTTAGACATTGAATCCATGTCACTCATCAATGGTGAATCCATGTCACTCATCAATGGTGGCCCACTTCATCAGGGCCCACCATTCAAAAAAAAAATAGCAATGTAACCGTCCAGCGTCTGGGACGCTGGACGTTTTTAAAGAAAAGAAGAAAAAGGAAGAAGTGAAAGAGAAGCTTTGGTGGCCCCCTTGCATGGGCCCCACCCTGATGTTTATGTTCGATCCAAGCCGTCCATCCTCTTACCCATGGCATTTTAGCCGTTGGGTAGAAGTTTGGAGCTGATCCAATCACCTGGTGGGCCATAACGCCAAATATTGCGCCCTCACCATTCAAACTCTATTTTCTAATTTTATTTCAGTTCCTAAGCTCAAAAAAATTTGAACTCTGGACTCATTTGGACGGCCTCGGGCCACTGATCGCTATGGCTGGAGTGGATTTTCAGAAAGCGGGCCCCACACGTGTTTTTTTGTCAAAAATCGAAATTCAAGGAGAGAGAGAGATGGAGTGAGGCAGCCGTTGCGTCAGGCGCTGGCAGCGCCTGCACGGCTGCCAGGCGAGCGGGCGGGCGGACGCCGTGGACCCACGGCTCCAGCCGTGGGCCCCACCTTGATGTTTATATGACATTCAAACCGTTCATCGGGTGGGCCACCCCCTAAAGTGGCCCCCCTCCAAAAATGAGACAGATCCAAAACTCAGGTGGCCCACACCACGCGAAACAGTGTGAATTGAATTCTACCGTTGAAAGGTTTCTGGGGCCCACAGAAGTGTTGGATCAAGCTGAGAATTTTGTTGTCCCTTCATACAGGTCTGAGTGACCTTATGAACGGGTTGGATTTCATATAAACATCACGGCGGGCCACATACGTGGGACCCACAGTAATTTATGTATTTTATTCACACCGTCCACGGTCCGTGGATGGTGACGCCCACTGTGATGTGCGTTGTTTCCTCACCGTCCCCACTAGACGATGGGGCCCACATATATATATTATTATATTATATATATATTACATATAATATTGTATATATTACCTATATTATATTATATGTAGTTTATATATTATATAATATATACGATTGTACGCCTTCATGTGGGCCCCACCATTGTCAGGCGATGTATCCAGACCGTCCATCCACTCGAAAAGATCATTTTAGGCCTATGGTTTAGGCCCATTTGAATTTCAAAGGGGCTATGGGCTAGGCCCATTTGGTTTATGAAATGCTTATGGACTAGGCCCATTGGATTCATTTAAGGCCTAAGAACTTAGGCCCATTTGATGTGTTGCAAGTCCATGGGACTAGGCCCATTTGATGTACTTCAAGGCCCATGCACTTGGACCCTTCTGTTGAAATTTTAAAGCCCATGGAAGTAGGACATTTGATATATTGTAAGGCCCATGCGACTAAACCCATTTGTTTATAAAAGGGCCCATGGGATTAGGCCCACTTTGATATGCATGCAAGCTCATGGATTAGGCCCATTTGAATTGTTTAAGGCCTAGGGATTTAGGCCCATTCGACTCATATAAGGCCTCTGGGTTGAGGCCCATTTGATATGCATTCGGGGGCCCAATTAGTGTGGCCCATTTGATACATACTAGACTCATGTGACTAGGTCCAATTGATGCAATCTAAGGCTCACGGGTTTGACCCATTGCAATGCACATAAGACCCATTGGTGTGGCCCATTTATGTGGCCCATCTGATGAATAAAAGGCCCATAGGATATGGCCATTTGATATATATATGAAAAGCCCAATGGGGTGAACCTAAAGTCCATTGCAATGTGTAATCCCAATACCGATTATGTAGTGATGTTTAAGAAGATCGTGCCTGGAAAGCAAAGTTGGTTTGACGTCCACATTGCGAGTGTAATGTTGGTTGGATGTCCACATTACGACTCTCCTTAGGGCCCATTACTGGGCCGTACTTATCGTATATAGGCCGTCCAGGTCCATCTGCATTGTGAGATAGTTCATTTTATTATGTTTAGTACAGTTTCATGACTCATGATCATACGCATCATATGTATGCTTGACGTGAGAATTGTCTGATCATAGCATTTGCCTTCAGACAAGTTGTTTATGGGCTCCCGGTTAGGCGGTGTTGCCCTACATGAGCGCACGGTATGCGCAGGATTGGTTGCATGACTGGATAGCGTGATTCATGCATTCCGCATTTGTGTGACATGGTTATTGTACGCCCTAGCGACATCGGGGCCGTAGCCTCCACAGACAGATCGTGGTTGGCAGGATTGGATACCGAAAATCTTGTTCTACATGGGGTACTATAGATATCCCTGGGTGAAAGTCCCTAAACCCTTATGGTACCAAGAGGTTGTTCCAACGTCTAGACTGAGTAGGTAGATGAGCGTTGAGTGCCAAATACCAGACGGTTACGCTCTCCACTGTGTCGTGGTCGGTTGGAAGGGGGTGCGGCCTTATCCGCCCTAGTGTAGGGGGCAATACTAGGCTGAGTTTGACCAGCTCGAGGAATGGGTCCGCTATCGACGAGTCGCGCCCGATATTGGCAGACGGATAGTGAGGTCTTTTTCACTTACCTTATTGCACGCGATGTGGCGGCAATCTGGTTTAGAGTGTACTAGACCCCGGTGATATTCCATATTTTGAGCTGTATTGATGTGTGGACATAGATGAAGATCTGTATGCTTGAGTTGCATTGTACATCGTATGGCCTTGGGGTGGCCGATACCATTCATGTCTTGCATCGCATAGGCCTTGGTACGGCTCATGATATTATGGTTCCATCTGCATATTCCGCATTACTCTGTCATTGCATGTTCATGTTACTACCTTGCACACACACTTTCACCACCCTCTAAGCTTTCTGTAAGCTTATGCACGACCGTTGCGTGCAGGTGACGTTGGATCGCAGCAGCGCTGAGGCAGGAGCACGTTACTGATCATTTTGGAGTTTTTGTTATTTACCACTGTATTTTCCTTTATGCTCATTGTACTTGTAAAGTTTTTGATCATAGTGGAAATGTAATGGAGTTCTTGGTTGTTGTTTGTGAGTTATGCCTTTGGTTATGCTTATTACGAATCAAACTGACATTGAAAATCCTCCTCGTAGCATCCCAGGATCGAAACCTGGCAAATGAGAGCTAGGAGCCGAGAATGGGGTTCTACGGAGGCTGTCGGCGCCGGATTCGGCGATCGGGAATTCTGTGAGCCCGGTTTCCGAGTTTGGGACGTGACAACTAAGCTCACCTAGAGTCATTTAAATAGAAGACGGATCCCCCTCGTCTTTAACGAGAGCATATGCGATATTGGAATTGACCATGTAACTCGCTGATAACCTACGATTTATGCAGTGTGATTCTTCTCACAGGTGACTGCTCCACCTACTCTGTATCTATGTCCACGCGTGTCAAACTTCATGCCCTACCTGCTCATGTGGCCATGCCCAGCATGGCATACACATACAGAGGTGGAATCTGCTACAGCCACTGCAGCTCCACCAGTTGAAGTGCTCCCGATCAACCTATAAAGGTTTCCGTGCCTTTGCACTTTCATGATTACCCATGCCCATGTCCCCTTAGATACTTTAAGGGCACCATTAATGCCTATGAACTTGCAGCTCATTGCCTCAAGTACACCAAGAGAAATCAAATTCTTCTTCAAATTAGGAACATGCTTGACATTAAACAACTTGACGCGCACCATACCAATAGCCACAACATTACAGGCAATGTCATTGCTCATAAACACCTACCCACCATTGCACTCGCTGTAGTTGGCGAACCAACTCCAATGAGGAGTCATGTGAAAGGATGCCTCTGTATCTAGAATCCATTTGCCCTAACGATCATCGTATGGGCGTCTGATCGTAGACACAAACAAGACGTCACCATCCAAGGTGTCCCGTATCGGTATCGGTTGGTGTAAGACCCGTATCTTGGTCCGTACCTTTCCGTACATTTTCGCGGTCGTACCGGTCGAATTCCGGCAACTTTCGACCCTTAAACAATATCGACGCGCGACCTGGATTCATGTACCGACAACCCGAGTCGACTCAACCCGAGACCAATACCATAGCGACCGCGCTGTCGTTGCGGTTCCGATACCGCGACTCGCGCGCCAAGGCGATACCCTGATCAAGAGATATGAGCCAACGTTCGGTGCGAGAAAACGCCGCGCGTTGCGAAAACCAAAGGAATCTCAACGATGTGTCACATCAATCACATCAATCCCATCAATCAATCACCCATCAACCCATCAAAGGTCAAGTACACATCACTTCCATCCCTTTTCCCAAGCAACCACCAAAGTCTTCTCAACCCATACCTTTCTTACACAAAAAGCCACAAAAGTCTTCCTAACCCATACCTTTCTTACACAACCATCACTCACCCATCCATCCATCACTCTCTCTCTCTCCCTTTACATCACTCTCTCTCTTACTCTCTTTCTCATTTCAAAATTTCCAAGCAACAACAATTCCAAAGGGCTCCCACGTATGGAATTTCCCAAGTCCCTCTAAGCTTCAAGTGGCCCACCTTCCTACCCCAAAATCTCCCATCTCAACCCTCCATTCTTCATCCTAACCGTTGAAGTTGAAGCCAAGGTGCCAAGGAACCCCTAGGAGCGAGAAGATCGGACGGTGGGTGCTTCTATAGGGTAGATTTTCTTGATTTTATGGTGGACCAAGTGAGGCCCACCGATCAATGGTGTGGATCTCACTTGGGATCCTAATGTGTGGCCGATGGACCACTTGGATCATCATGATCGGTCCATGATGGGGCCATTCTCCATGGACCCCATCATGATGTTTATTTGCATTAGAAAGGTCATCTAGACCGTCCATATCGGTGGAGAATGGATCTCCACCGTTGATTTACATTTTTAACGGTCCCATGTGCAAGGGACCCATTTCTTGTATGTTTCATTGCAAGGGAGGGCCCATAATGACGGGGTCCCTCCATCACAAGCCGTGTCCCACTCTCCATCTCTCTCTCTCTCTTTCATTCATTTTATTTTATTTTATTTTATTTTATTTTATTTTAATGGAATAGGATGGTGTGGCCCACTTGAATGGATCACATCTTGATGCACTTATTTTATTCAAGTGGGGCCCACCTTAGACGATATTTCCATGCCGCCCATAATGTGGTGGCCCACTTCATCAGGGCCCACCTATCAAAAAAAAAAAAAATGCAAAGGAGCCGTCCAGCGTCTGGGACGCTGGACGTTGTAAAGGGAAGAAGGAAAAAGAAAAAAAAAAAAAAAAAGGAAAAGGAGTGTTTGGGGGTGGTCCCCTTGCATAGGCCCCACCTTGATGTTTATGTCCTATCCAAGCCGTCCATCCTCTTACCCACGGTATTTTAGCCGTTGGGTAGAAGTTTGGAGCTGATCCAATCACCTGGTGGGCCATAGCGCCTAATATTGCGCCATTACCATTCAAACACTAAATTCTTAATTTTTTTCACTTTCTAAGCGTTTTAAAATTTGAACTCTGGACTCTTTGGGTTCGTCTTGGGCCAGGGCAGCTAATGGGCGGTGTGGATTTTCGTGATGTGGACCCCACATGTGAAAAACCACGAAAAATCGTGATTTTTCCAAAATTTCTTAAGAGGCAGAGCCTCAGTCCTTTGGTGGCAGCGCTGCAGCTGCAGCGTGCAGCCGTCCCACGGCGGGCGGGCTGCCGTGCAGCCACCCACGGCTGCTGCCGTGGGCCCCACGTGATGTATATGTTTTATCTATACCGTCCATCAGGTGGGCCCCCTTCTCAGGTGTGCCCCCTCCAAATTTCAAGTAAATCCAAAACTCAAGTGGCCCACACCGCATGAAACAGTGGGACTGTACCTCTACCATTAAAAATCATTTTTGGGCCCACATAAGTTTCGGATCAAGGTAAAATTTATGTTTTCCCCTCATCTGGGTCCGAGTGACCTTATGAACGGATTAGATGTCATTTAGGCATTTGGGTGGGCCACATTCGTGGAGCCCACGATAATGTATGTATTCTACTCACACCGTCCACAGGCCGTGGACGGTGATTCCCACTGTGATGTTTGTGCTACGACTCCACCGTCTGCTGGACGGTGGAGCCCACCTCTCACATGTGCTGTTCATACCACCTCCCCTTCCTAGCTGCATATTTGGGTGGAAATAAACTCTACAGTGGGTCTCCCCCTGGCCCATACTCACACTGGGTGATATATAAACATTACAGTGGACCCTTGCCATTTCTAATGGCAAACAATATTTCAGTGGGCCTCTAGGCCATGGGATTGGGCCCACTTGATATGTTTCAAGGCCCTGTGATTAGGCCCATCTAAATTAAATATAAGGCCTAGGGGTTTCGGCCTATTGACTAATATAAGGCCTATGAGTTAGGCCCATTTGATTTGAAAAAGGCCTATGTGTTTAAGCTCATTTAAATTATATAAAGGCCTACAGGATTAGGCCCACTTGGTAGGTACAAGGCCCATGTAATTGGACCCATTTGATGAAATTTTAAAGCCCATGAAAGTAGGCCCATTTGATATATGTAAGGCCTAGGGGTTTAGGCCCAGTTGATATGCATTTGGGAATCCAATTGGTGTGACCCATTTGATACATATTAGACTCATGTGACTAGGTCCAATTGATGCAATCCAAGCCCATGGGTTTGACCCATTGCAATGCACTTAAGGCCCATTGGTTTGGCCCATTTATGGCGCCCATCTGATGGATGAGAGCCCATAGGATATGACCCATTTGATATATATATACGGTCCAATGGGGACAACTTACGGTCCATTGCAATGTGTAAATCCATTACAGACTAAGTGTTGATGTTTACAAAGATCGTGCCTTGGGAGCAATGTTGGTTTGACGTCCACATTGCGAGTGTAATGTTGGTTGGATGTCCACGTTACGACTCTCCTTAGGGCCCATTACCGGCCGTACTTGCCGTGTATAGGCCATCCAGGTCCGTCTGCATTGTTAAATAGTTCATTCCATTATAACATGTTTAGTATAGTTTCATGACTCATGATCATACGCATCATATGTATGCTTGATATGAGGACTGACTGATCATAGTAATTGCCTTCGGGCAGGTTGTTTATGGGCTCCTGGTTAGGCAGTATTGCCCTACATGAGCGCACGATATGCGCATGGATTGTTGCATGACTGGACAGCGTGAATCATGCATTTCGCACTTGTGTGACATGGGTATTGTACGCCCTAGCAACATCAGGGTCGTAGCCTCCACAGACGCATCGTGGTTGGCAGGATTGGATACCGGAAATCTTGTTCTACATGGGGTACTATAGATATCCCTGGGTGAAAGTCCCTAAACCCTTATGGTACCAAGAGGTTGCTCCAACGTCTAGACCGAGTGGGTAGATGAGTGTTGAGTGCCGATTACCAGACGGTTACGCTCTCCACTGTGTCGTGGTCGGTTGGAAGGGGGTACGGCCTTACCCGCCCGAGTGTAGGGGGCAATGCTAGGCTGAGTTTGACCAGCTCGAGGAATGGGTCCGCTATCGACGAGTCGCGCCCGATATTGGCAGACAGATAGTGAGGTCTCTTCCACTTACCTTATTGCGCGCGATGTGGCGGCAATCTGGTTTAGAGTGTACTAGACCCCGGTGATATTCCATACTTTGAGCCGTATTGATGTGTGGACATTGATGAGTATCTGTATGCTTGAGTTGCATTGTACATTGCATGGCCTTGGGATGGCCGATACCATTCATGTCTGGCATTGCATAGCCTTGGTACGGCTCATGACGCTTTGGTTCTTTCTGCATATTCCGCATTACTCTGACATTGCATTCATATTACTACCTTGCGCACACACTTTCACCACCCTCTAAGCTTTCTGTAAGCTTATGCACGACCGTTGCGTGCAGGTGACGTTGGACTGCAGCAGCGTTGAGGCAGGAGCGCGTCGCTGATCATTTGGAGTTTTCTGTTATTTACCATTGTATTTCCCTTTATGCTCATGTACTTGTAAAAATTTTTGATCATAGTGGAAATGTAATGGAGTGCTTGGTTGTTGTTTGTGGGTTATGCCTTTGGTTATGCTTATTACGAATCAAACTGATATTTAAAATCCTCCTTGTAGCATCCCAGGATCGGAACCTGGCGAATGGGAGCTAGGAGCCGAGAATGGGGTTCTACGGAGGCTGTCGGTGCCGGATTCGGCGATCGGGAATTTTGTGAGCCCGGTTTCCGAGTTTGGGGCGTGACAGAAGTTGGTATCAGAGCATAACTTGGGAATAACCGAGAACAACATTACATGTTTGCTATGAGTGAAGAATGGCTAAGTTCTGAAGTTCGGATAACTTCACGACCTTCTGATTCAGACCGTTAACGTGCGTACATTCGAGAGTTTTGAAGTTGATAGGCGCTTTCGCTCTTTCCTGTAGGGTATGGCGCCTGTTACTCGATCGACTCCCGCACCACCACCTGAGGATTCCACTTCACCATCAGAGACTCCAGCTCTACCACCTGCGTCTCCCATCCCACCCTCAGAGATCCCTGATTCCTCCCATGAGGATGACATTCCTCCACCCGAGACTGATGAGGAGCCGACTGTGACTGTGAGTGCCTCTCAGTTACAGCAGATGTTGCAGGCTGTGACAGCTGCACTACAGGGACAGGGTAGACGCCCAGCTGTTTCACCAGCTCAGGCGGAGCAGGAGCGCGCGAGCGCCGTACTTCGTGAGTTTAGACGGCATGATCCCCCTCGTTTCCAGGGCGAGCCGGATCCGACTGCAGCCGAGAGATGGCGCTCCGATGTGGAGAAGATATTCGATACCATGTTGTGCACGACCGAGCAGCGCGTCCGGTTAGCAGTATTTCTCTTCCACGGTGAGGCCGAGCATTGGTGGACCTCTGTCGCCCGTGTCGCCGGACCTGACTATGTTTGGACATGGGAGGACTTTGTGGAGCGATTCGAGGAGCAGTACTTCCCTGACCACATCCGTCGTCAGCGAGCCTTAGAGTTCGAGACTCTGGTGCAGGGAGACATGACCGTGGCACAGTACGCGGCCCGTTTCATGGCACTATCGAGATTTGCGCCGTACATGGTTGATGATGAGGGGCGGAAGGCCCGCCGTTTCGAGCACGGTTTACGTTACGGCCTTCGAGGTCGTGTCATTGGGCATGAGCTTCCTACCTTCCAGGCAGTAGTGCGGAAGGCTCAGATATATGAGACTGAGTGGGCCGGTTCTCAGTCTGATCGTGGTCAGAGGGGAGACCGGAAGAGGCAGGCTCCTTCCAGTCATTCCCAGCAGGGTCGACCACAGCAGCAGAGGCGTACTGGTCGCCCAGCTTTCCGTGCACCATCAGCACCAGCAGCACCTCCACCACCACCTCAGAGGCAGTTCACCGGCACTTGCTTCAGGTGCGGTGCGACGGGACACCGTTCATGGGAGTGTCCCAGTCCCCAGCAGCAGCAGAGAGATCCACAGCAGCAGAGACCTCCACCTCAGCAGCAGAGACCCCCACAGCAGCAGCGACAGCAGCAGCGACAGCAGCCTCTACCACCGAGGCCACCTCAGCAGCAGCATCAGCACCAGCACCAGCCTCAGAGGCCACAGCAGCAGAGGCAGCAGTTTCGACCGCCTCAGCGACCCCAGCAGCAGCAGCAGCACATTCAGAGGGGACAGGCACCTCCCCAGCCAGCTCAGGCTAGGTTTTATGCGGCTCAGCAGGATCCGCAGTCATCTGGGGGAGTCGTTGAGGGTATATTGCCAGTTTCTGCATGCATTGCACGTGTACTGTTTGATTCTGGTGCATCGCATTCTTTTGTGGCCGAGAGCTTCTGTCGATCGGCTGGCTTACCGTTAGAGTCTGCTGATGTGAGCCTATCAGTGTCGACTCCCTTGGGGAGGACTGCAGCGCTAGGACGATTTTGCTCGTCATGCCCCGTTCTAGTTGGGGATACCTTCCTGCCTGCTGATTTGTTTGTTTTGCCGATGTCAGAGTTCGACGTTATCTTGGGCATGGATTGGCTCGCTGAGTATTATGCCATTTTGGACTGCGCCGCGAGGACCGTCACATTTTGTATACCCGGCGTACCTCAGTTCCAGTTCGTTGCAGAGGCCAGAGGAGAGCAGTTGTCTTGTTTGATGTCGTGCGCCATAGAGGAGCATGTCGCCGTTTGCATCGACCATTTACCGACAGTTTGCGATTTTCCCGATGTGTTCCAGGAGATTCCGGGATTACCGCCTCGTCGACTCACCGAGTTTCAGATCGATCTCGTGCCCGGTACCGCGCCTATTTCGAAGGCCCCGTATCGTATGGCACCGTTGGAGTTACGGGAACTGCAGAAGCAGTTGGACGAGTTACGTGAGTTGGGTTTTATTCGTCCGAGCAGTTCGCCGTGGGGAGCGCCGGTACTCTTCGTGAAGAAGAAGGATGGCTCGTTGAGGCTCTGCGTTGACTACCGCGAGCTCAACAAAGTCACGATCAAGAACAAGTACCCGCTCCCTAGGATTGATGATTTATTTGACCAGCTGCAGGGTGCACAGTTCTTTTCGAAGATTGACCTGCGTTCCGGCTATCATCAGATTCGGGTCCGAGATGAGGACATTCCGAAGACAGCATTCAGGACGCGTTACGGTCATTTCGAGTTTCAGGTCATGTCCTTCGGACTGACCAATGCACCAGCGGTCTTCATGCAGCTGATGAACGAGGTTTTTCGCCCATATCTGGATCAGTTTGTCGTAGTCTTCATCGACGACATTCTAATCTATTCGAGAACCCGTGAGGAGCATGAGCAGCACTTGGAGATTACTCTACAGACCCTCCGCGCACACCAGCTGTATGCGAAGCTGGAGAAGTGCGAGTTCTGGCAGGAGGAGGTGAAGTTCCTCGGTCACGTGGTGACGAGGGAGGGTGTCGCAGTGGACCCCTCGAAGGTCGAGGCAGTGCGTCAGTGGGGCCAGCCCACGACTGCGACAGAGATCCGTAGTTTCCTTGGTCTAGCGGGCTATTACCGACGTTTCATCGAGGGTTTTTCTCGTATTGCAGCCCCGTTGACCAGGTTGACTCGGAAGGGCGCAGAGTTTGTTTGGAGTGACGCCTGCGAGCGAGCATTTACGGAGTTGAAGGACCGTCTGACGTCCGCTCCTGTCCTCACTCTCCCATCTGGGAGTGACGGCTTCATTGTATTCACCGATGCCTCGCATATCGGTTTGGGTGCTGTCCTGATGCAGCACGGGAGACCAGTGGCCTTTGCGTCTCGTCAGCTCAAGGTCCATGAGCTGAACTACCCTACACATG
Organism: Magnolia kwangsiensis; assembly: GCA_037074715.1. NCBI lineage: Eukaryota > Viridiplantae > Streptophyta > Magnoliopsida > Magnoliales > Magnoliaceae > Magnolia > Magnolia kwangsiensis. The sequence goes on along the minus strand of CM073573.1, from coordinate 151,576,336 downwards.
ATCTGGAGCTGGCTGCCGTTGTCTTCGCACTGAAGGTGTGGAGGCACTACCTTTACGGGATTAGGTTCGAGCTCTTCTCTGATCACAAGAGCTTGAAGTACCTCTTCTCGCAGTCTGAGTTGAATATGAGACAGAGGCGCTGGATGGAGCTCCTGAAGGACTATGATTTTGACCTTCAGTACCACCCGGGCAAGGCGAACGTGGTGGCAGATGCCCTCAGCCGTCAGCCACGAGGCCTAGTGGCGCACATGATGATTCAGGAGTGGCGGATGCTTGAGGATATTGCTGCATATGACTTTGAGTTCGGCCTGCAGTCTTCCATGGTACAGTTATCGAGCTTGTCGATTCAACCCTCTCTTGTGGCTAGGGTGATCGAGGCTCAGCAGGCTGATGAGTTGTTGCAGGGTTATATGGCTGAGGCGGCATCTGAGGGTCAGGTTGATTGGCAGATCGGTATAGACGGTGGACTTCGCTTTAGAGGCCGATTATGTGTCCCGGATATTTCAGAGTTACGCAGAGATCTTATGACCGAGGCACATCGATCGAGATTTTCTATCCACCCGGGCTCGACGAAGATGTACCGTGACATGAGGCGACAGTATTTTTGGGCGGGGATGAAGCGCCAGATTGCCAGTTTTGTGGCCAAGTGTGACACGTGCCAGCGTGTCAAGGCCGATCATCAGAGACCTCCTGGTCTCTTGCAGCCGTTGAGCGTCCCGATGTGGAAGTGGGAGCACGTGTCGACTGATTTCATTATGGGTTTGCCGAGGACTCAGCGCGGTCATGACTCCATTTGGGTTGTTGTGGATCGTCTGACGAAGTCGGCACATTTCCTTGCGATGCGTGCGACTTGGTCTATGGACCGGCTTGCGAGACTGTTTATCGAGGAGATTGTGAGACTGCATGGCGTTCCAGCCTCGATCGTTTCTGACCGAGACTCGAGGTTCACGTCTCAGTTTTGGGGGAGCTTCCAGCGTGCGATGGGGACTGATTTGCAGCTCAGCACCGCGTACCATCCGCAGACCGATGGCCAGACCGAGAGGGTCAATCAGATACTTGAGGATATGCTTCGGGCCTGCGCGATTGACTTCGGGGGTAGCTGGGATGAGCATCTGCGATTGGCTGAGTTTGCGTACAATAACAGCTATCAGGCGACCATCGGCATGGCTCCTTTCGAGGCACTATATGGCAGACCATGTAGATCACCGAGTTGTTGGACCGAGGTTGGAGAGCGCCGTCTCCTAGGTCCCGAGCTTGTGCAGGAGACTTCAGAGGCTATTGACATCATCAGGCAGAGGATGCGCACAGCTCAGAGCCGACAGAAGAGTTCTGCTGATCGTCGGCGTCGTCCCTTGGAGTTTGATGTAGGGGACCATGTGTATCTCAAGGTCTCGCCCATAAAGGGCGTAGTTCGGTTTGGAGCGAAGGGCAAGCTTGCCCCGAGATTCATAGGACCTTTTGAGATCACTGGGCGCGTTGGCGCCGTGGCCTATCGGCTTGCCTTGCCATCACAGTTGTCTGGCGTCCATAACGTTTTCCACGTCTCCATGTTGAGGAAGTGTGGATCAGACATAGTTTCCGTCATTGATTGGCAGCCGTTGGAGGTTCGTGAGGACGCTTCTTACATTGAGCAGCCAGTCCGTATCCTTGATCGGAAGGAGCAGGTCCTCAGAACCAAGGTCATTCCGTTGGTGAAGGTGCAGTGGGGTCACCATTCTGTTGAGGAGGCTTCTTGGGAGCGTGAGGCTGAGATTCGAGATCGATATCCTCATCTCTTTGATGGTTGATGATCATGTATTGTATTTTGTACGCTGTCCCTGATTCTATATGATGACGTTATGTTTCTTATTCCTCGCGAGTTATGCTTAGTTGCGACGCTTGTGTAAATTTCGAGGACGAAATTTTTATAAGGAGGGGAGAGCTGTAAGACCCGTATCTTGGTCCGTACCTTTCCGTACATTTTCGCGGTCGTACCGGTCGAATTCCGGCAACTTTCGACCCTTAAACAATATCGACGCGCGACCTGGATTCATGTACCGACAACCCGAGTCGACTCAACCCGAGACCAATACCATAGCGACCGCGCTGTCGTTGCGGTTCCGATACCGCGACTCGCGCGCCAAGGCGATACCCTGATCAAGAGATATGAGCCAACGTTCGGTGCGAGAAAACGCCGCGCGTTGCGAAAACCAAAGGAATCTCAACGATGTGTCACATCAATCACATCAATCCCATCAATCAATCACCCATCAACCCATCAAAGGTCAAGTACACATCACTTCCATCCCTTTTCCCAAGCAACCACCAAAGTCTTCTCAACCCATACCTTTCTTACACAAAAAGCCACAAAAGTCTTCCTAACCCATACCTTTCTTACACAACCATCACTCACCCATCCATCCATCACTCTCTCTCTCTCCCTTTACATCACTCTCTCTCTTACTCTCTTTCTCATTTCAAAATTTCCAAGCAACAACAATTCCAAAGGGCTCCCACGTATGGAATTTCCCAAGTCCCTCTAAGCTTCAAGTGGCCCACCTTCCTACCCCAAAATCTCCCATCTCAACCCTCCATTCTTCATCCTAACCGTTGAAGTTGAAGCCAAGGTGCCAAGGAACCCCTAGGAGCGAGAAGATCGGACGGTGGGTGCTTCTATAGGGTAGATTTTCTTGATTTTATGGTGGACCAAGTGAGGCCCACCGATCAATGGTGTGGATCTCACTTGGGATCCTAATGTGTGGCCGATGGACCACTTGGATCATCATGATCGGTCCATGATGGGGCCATTCTCCATGGACCCCATCATGATGTTTATTTGCATTAGAAAGGTCATCTAGACCGTCCATATCGGTGGAGAATGGATCTCCACCGTTGATTTACATTTTTAACGGTCCCATGTGCAAGGGACCCATTTCTTGTATGTTTCATTGCAAGGGAGGGCCCATAATGACGGGGTCCCTCCATCACAAGCCGTGTCCCACTCTCCATCTCTCTCTCTCTCTTTCATTCATTTTATTTTATTTTATTTTATTTTATTTTATTTTAATGGAATAGGATGGTGTGGCCCACTTGAATGGATCACATCTTGATGCACTTATTTTATTCAAGTGGGGCCCACCTTAGACGATATTTCCATGCCGCCCATAATGTGGTGGCCCACTTCATCAGGGCCCACCTATCAAAAAAAAAAAAAATGCAAAGGAGCCGTCCAGCGTCTGGGACGCTGGACGTTGTAAAGGGAAGAAGGAAAAAGAAAAAAAAAAAAAAAAAGGAAAAGGAGTGTTTGGGGGTGGTCCCCTTGCATAGGCCCCACCTTGATGTTTATGTCCTATCCAAGCCGTCCATCCTCTTACCCACGGTATTTTAGCCGTTGGGTAGAAGTTTGGAGCTGATCCAATCACCTGGTGGGCCATAGCGCCTAATATTGCGCCATTACCATTCAAACACTAAATTCTTAATTTTTTTCACTTTCTAAGCGTTTTAAAATTTGAACTCTGGACTCTTTGGGTTCGTCTTGGGCCAGGGCAGCTAATGGGCGGTGTGGATTTTCGTGATGTGGACCCCACATGTGAAAAACCACGAAAAATCGTGATTTTTCCAAAATTTCTTAAGAGGCAGAGCCTCAGTCCTTTGGTGGCAGCGCTGCAGCTGCAGCGTGCAGCCGTCCCACGGCGGGCGGGCTGCCGTGCAGCCACCCACGGCTGCTGCCGTGGGCCCCACGTGATGTATATGTTTTATCTATACCGTCCATCAGGTGGGCCCCCTTCTCAGGTGTGCCCCCTCCAAATTTCAAGTAAATCCAAAACTCAAGTGGCCCACACCGCATGAAACAGTGGGACTGTACCTCTACCATTAAAAATCATTTTTGGGCCCACATAAGTTTCGGATCAAGGTAAAATTTATGTTTTCCCCTCATCTGGGTCCGAGTGACCTTATGAACGGATTAGATGTCATTTAGGCATTTGGGTGGGCCACATTCGTGGAGCCCACGATAATGTATGTATTCTACTCACACCGTCCACAGGCCGTGGACGGTGATTCCCACTGTGATGTTTGTGCTACGACTCCACCGTCTGCTGGACGGTGGAGCCCACCTCTCACATGTGCTGTTCATACCACCTCCCCTTCCTAGCTGCATATTTGGGTGGAAATAAACTCTACAGTGGGTCTCCCCCTGGCCCATACTCACACTGGGTGATATATAAACATTACAGTGGACCCTTGCCATTTCTAATGGCAAACAATATTTCAGTGGGCCTCTAGGCCATGGGATTGGGCCCACTTGATATGTTTCAAGGCCCTGTGATTAGGCCCATCTAAATTAAATATAAGGCCTAGGGGTTTCGGCCTATTGACTAATATAAGGCCTATGAGTTAGGCCCATTTGATTTGAAAAAGGCCTATGTGTTTAAGCTCATTTAAATTATATAAAGGCCTACAGGATTAGGCCCACTTGGTAGGTACAAGGCCCATGTAATTGGACCCATTTGATGAAATTTTAAAGCCCATGAAAGTAGGCCCATTTGATATATGTAAGGCCTAGGGGTTTAGGCCCAGTTGATATGCATTTGGGAATCCAATTGGTGTGACCCATTTGATACATATTAGACTCATGTGACTAGGTCCAATTGATGCAATCCAAGCCCATGGGTTTGACCCATTGCAATGCACTTAAGGCCCATTGGTTTGGCCCATTTATGGCGCCCATCTGATGGATGAGAGCCCATAGGATATGACCCATTTGATATATATATACGGTCCAATGGGGACAACTTACGGTCCATTGCAATGTGTAAATCCATTACAGACTAAGTGTTGATGTTTACAAAGATCGTGCCTTGGGAGCAATGTTGGTTTGACGTCCACATTGCGAGTGTAATGTTGGTTGGATGTCCACGTTACGACTCTCCTTAGGGCCCATTACCGGCCGTACTTGCCGTGTATAGGCCATCCAGGTCCGTCTGCATTGTTAAATAGTTCATTCCATTATAACATGTTTAGTATAGTTTCATGACTCATGATCATACGCATCATATGTATGCTTGATATGAGGACTGACTGATCATAGTAATTGCCTTCGGGCAGGTTGTTTATGGGCTCCTGGTTAGGCAGTATTGCCCTACATGAGCGCACGATATGCGCATGGATTGTTGCATGACTGGACAGCGTGAATCATGCATTTCGCACTTGTGTGACATGGGTATTGTACGCCCTAGCAACATCAGGGTCGTAGCCTCCACAGACGCATCGTGGTTGGCAGGATTGGATACCGGAAATCTTGTTCTACATGGGGTACTATAGATATCCCTGGGTGAAAGTCCCTAAACCCTTATGGTACCAAGAGGTTGCTCCAACGTCTAGACCGAGTGGGTAGATGAGTGTTGAGTGCCGATTACCAGACGGTTACGCTCTCCACTGTGTCGTGGTCGGTTGGAAGGGGGTACGGCCTTACCCGCCCGAGTGTAGGGGGCAATGCTAGGCTGAGTTTGACCAGCTCGAGGAATGGGTCCGCTATCGACGAGTCGCGCCCGATATTGGCAGACAGATAGTGAGGTCTCTTCCACTTACCTTATTGCGCGCGATGTGGCGGCAATCTGGTTTAGAGTGTACTAGACCCCGGTGATATTCCATACTTTGAGCCGTATTGATGTGTGGACATTGATGAGTATCTGTATGCTTGAGTTGCATTGTACATTGCATGGCCTTGGGATGGCCGATACCATTCATGTCTGGCATTGCATAGCCTTGGTACGGCTCATGACGCTTTGGTTCTTTCTGCATATTCCGCATTACTCTGACATTGCATTCATATTACTACCTTGCGCACACACTTTCACCACCCTCTAAGCTTTCTGTAAGCTTATGCACGACCGTTGCGTGCAGGTGACGTTGGACTGCAGCAGCGTTGAGGCAGGAGCGCGTCGCTGATCATTTGGAGTTTTCTGTTATTTACCATTGTATTTCCCTTTATGCTCATGTACTTGTAAAAATTTTTGATCATAGTGGAAATGTAATGGAGTGCTTGGTTGTTGTTTGTGGGTTATGCCTTTGGTTATGCTTATTACGAATCAAACTGATATTTAAAATCCTCCTTGTAGCATCCCAGGATCGGAACCTGGCGAATGGGAGCTAGGAGCCGAGAATGGGGTTCTACGGAGGCTGTCGGTGCCGGATTCGGCGATCGGGAATTTTGTGAGCCCGGTTTCCGAGTTTGGGGCGTGACAGTTGGCGTAACGGTGACCTCCAAAACCGATACAGATATGGGGGCGTAACGGCCCGTAACGGCGCAAAATTATTTTTTTTTGCCAAAAAAATATGAAAAAATATGGATTAAATCCGGAATATTCTAAGCATTCCAAATATGCATTCATTTATAAAATGGAACATGTTTATGGTGGTGTAACGGTCCACTCTTTGGTGAAAAGTTGTATCGCACTGTCTGATGAATTTATGAACCAGATAACCTGAATTTGACTACAAAATTCATATATTTAATTTTCTAACTATCTACTACCAATGATAGATATATTAGAATGAATGTAATATGAATATATCTTACATTAGGTGTTTGCAATTATTTTTCAGGAATTTCTCGAACATACCTGTGCACGTGACTGTGATTCCTGTCTATGACCTGTCATCCTCAAGTTAAGAATATTAAAAAAAAAAATTAGTAGTGTCTGATATACTCCCCTGCAACTTGATTAAGGATTACTTGATTGGTAGTGACCTGTCATCACGTTTTTTCTTTTGTACAGAAGCACGTTTACCCTTCGACTCATCCAGACTAGCTTGCATTAAAAGCATTATCTCTTTCGATACTCTGACACATGGCGCAACTTGACCCTTTCGATGTGCTAAATGTTGTTTGAGACGGGTAATTCCACCAGTCACTAGTCTATCACAATATTTGCACTTCATTTGGTGCCTAGTACCACCAACCCTCTCACAATGTTGCCATCCAATATCCTCACTTACTTGTTGTTAGCTAGACCCAGACATTTCTTTAGGTTTAAGATATGAGTATGAGTGTATGACCTATGTTAACAAAGATAATTTAAGTTCTAACTAAACCCTAAGAAGCTCCAAAACCTGTCCAATATAAGCAAATAAAAATATAAAGTAAGTAATTCAAAAATACAAAAAAAAATTATAAAATGACACCACAAATCTGTAAAATGCACATTAACATGTTCTACTATGATTAATATATCATATGACATGATTAAAACAGCAAAACAACCATTAAAAATTGATTTTTCGAATTTTAAAAAAAGGGGCCAAAATTCATGCCTAAATAGAAAAATATATAAAAAATATAGATATATATAAAATGGCACCCCAAATATGTAAAATACACATTAACATGTTCTACTATGATTAACACACCATATGGCATCATTAAAACAGCAAAACAACCATTAAAAATTGATTTTTTGAATTTTCAAAAAAAAAAGGCCAAAATAAATGCGTAAATAAAAAAAATATAAAATGGCACCCCAAATCTGTAAAATGCACATTAACATGTTCTACTATGATTAACACATCATATGACATCATTAAAACAGCAAAACAACCATTAAAAATTGATTTTTTGAATTTTCAAAAAAAAAAGTCAAAATAAATGCGTAAATAAAAAATATAAAAATATATATATAAAATGGCACCCCAAATCTGTAAAATGCACATTAACATGTTCTACTATGATTAACACATCATATGGCATCATTAAAACAGCAAAACAACCATTAAAAATTGATTTTTTGAATCTTCAAAAAAAAGGCCAAATAAATGCGTAAATAAAAAAAATATAAAATGGCACCCCAAATCTGTAAAATGCACATTAACATGTTCTACTATGATTAATACATCATATGACATCATTAAAACAGCAAAACAACCATTAAAAATTGATTTTTTGAATTTTCAAAAAAAAGGTCAAAATAAATGCGTAAATAAAAAAAATATAAAATGGCACCCAAAATCTGTAAAATGCACATTAACATGTTCTACTATGATTAACACATCATATGGCATCATTAAAACTGCAAAACAAACATTAAAAATTGATTTTTCAAATTTAAAAAAAAAGGGCCAAAATTCATGCTTAAATAGAAAATAATATTAAAAAAATATAAAATGGCACCCCAAATATGTAAAATGCACATTAACATGTTCTACTATGATTAACACATCATATGGCATCATTAAAACAGCAAAACAGCCATTAAAAATTGATTTTTCGAATTTTAAAAAAAGGGGGCTAAAATTTATGCGTAAATAGAAAAAAATATAAAATGGCACTTCAAATTTGTAAAATGCACATTAACATGTTCTACTATGATTAACACATCATATGGCATCATTAAAACAGCAAAACATATTAAAAAAAGTATAAATACCTATTTTTGAAGAATTTCTGAAAAATGGCCTGTCGAGCTTTGATTCAAGAAAATCCGTAATATAATGTGTTTTTATCTCAAATACCCAGCCAAGGTTAGTCGAAATTAGTAGTAGAAGTGAGAAACAGTCTGGAAGCAAGAAGTTTCAAAAAAATAGCAAAAACGGTGCTTAAAATGCAGCAAAAAAAAAAAAAAAAAACTGTTTTTCGACCGTTACGGCCCGTATCGACCCATACAGGTACAAAAAAATGAAACGGCCAATACAGGCCCGAATTGCGTAACGGTTGCCACCGTTACCGTTACGTATCGGCCGTTACAGTCGATACATAACCGATTTGGCATTCTCTGTCACCGTCACATCCACTTGATCCATCTGACGTGGCAGTATTGGCCTCTCTGTACGAAGCATCAGATTCTTCTATCTTAGATTTAGGATTTTTACAATGGTTCTTCATGTGTCCTTCCATCCCACAATTCCAGCACTTTATCTTACCTTTGCCTTTGCTCACGGACTTAGGTCTTGACCTTGAAGATCTTGTACCTTGCTCAGAATTCTTGTCCCTCGTATTCAGTGCATCAAAAGATGTCCCCACGTCGCCATTTAGCTTTCTCATGGCCTTCCCTTAAAGGGTTTAGATAACGGTGTCTACACTCAAGGTTTTGTTTGCGGTGCACATTGTGTCCTTGAATGACTCATACGATGCAGGAAGGGAATTCAATAACATACATGCATGTTCTTCATCTTTGACTGTTTCTTCCATATCCAGCAATTTACACATCAATTTATTAAAGTTGTTGATATGTGTTTCTAAATCTCCACCCTCTGTCATCTTGAAGGTATAACACTGCAGCTTCAAGTGTATGCGATTTTCAGAGGACTTCTTCGCATAGATGTTCTCTAACTTCACCCATAAACTAGCCGTAGTTTTCTCCCTCAAAACATTATAGAGAACCTCATCCGTGAGACATAAACGGATAGAGGTCAAAGCATTACTATCAAGGCTTTCTCATTCTTCATCTTTTATGGTAGATTTCTGCTCCTCAAGAGCCTTAATTTCATCTTGCTTAGTTAATAAGCTAGTCATCTTAACCTTCCATAACTCAAAATTATTTTTGCCCGAGTACTTCTCAATATCAAACTTGGCGTTACCCATTATTGTTTATCCTTCAGATTCAGATCTATGCCCTAACGATTGCTCTGATACCACTTGTCGGGATTTGATCTGCGCAATCACACAAATATGGATCTAGTATAGCAATCCAAGAGCACCAAGTAAACACAAAGATTTAACGTGGAAAACCCTTGCAGGAAAAAACCACAGTACAAAGCGACAAAAAATTCCACTATGAAAGCACAGATTACAAAGATGAAGAACTTACCTGGCTTAAGCAATCCTCAAACCTCTCCTTTTTCTTCCCTTGAAACCCAAGAGCCGCCTTTAGAAACCCTAAAACCCTTTTAGAAAGCCTTAGCACCCTTTGGAATACCTCCTAGTCCCGTATACATCCTTATTTAAAGGTTTAGAAAGAAACCTAAACAAAATCGAAAAATAAATCGCAGGATCTGAGTTTCCGCAAACGAATCTACGTAAACCTTCGATGACATTGAACTAGGTTCGATGTCATCGAAAATTGACAAAAATAATCCAGCGACCGGGGCTAAAAAACGTGAAAAAACTCAATGGCATCGACCGGCTTTGATGTCATCGAACTAGCTTCGATGACATCGAAGCTGATTCGATGTCATCAAACCATGAACAAAACAGATTGGAGACATCTGTTTACAACAATGCACACATGCACAAACGCATATTTATTATATAAATATAATTAAAAATTGCGCTTGCCAGCTCTCAGTGCAAGCGCACCTTGGAATTTCGAGTGTTACAGGGGAAATTGTGCCTGGGGTGCCCCAGGCACCTCTAACTACATTCATTGGCACCCAAGAACTTGATATACATTATCCAATATATGACGTTTGGAGGATACTATGCTAAAATTTTGGATGGATGACTTTCTAGCTTTGATGAAGTTTTTAAAAAACGATGCAAAAAGTAAGGGGACTAGGAGAAGTGCTAGGGCAATTCTTGCAAGGAGAGAGAGAACCAAGGTTCCCTAGAGTGAGGGTCACCTCGGTACACAGCATTGGAATAGGTACGAAGTATGCTACTTTGATATGTGGTATGTTAGGGGTAGGATCATGCACATCACTCCAATGCATACACTATGTTTTTGCAATATAGTTTTATATATTAATTCATATTGTGATTTTTGTAGAAAATAATGAATGTTATTACCATAGATCCCACATTCTTATTGTGAGGTTGTGGCCAAATTATATTGTAAATACAAATTTACATTACAACTAAATCAAAAGAAGACTCATGAATACCCATAATTCGGATCGCACAATACAGAACGAAAAACATAAGGGGTTTGGTGATTTAGATAACACTGGATTGGACAAGCAATTCTCATAATCATGCCAACATCAAACTGTTTGTGATATCCGAAGCGCTCTGTGGGTTCTACCATCACCATGCCAGAAAACTAGGTTTGCCCACTCATTAGTTGGGTCAAACATGTGTGAGGAAATTTTGAAAATTCTCTTATTTATCTAAATATAAATATAAATATCCTAAGGCCATTGGGCTGACGACTAGGAATTTATGTTCAAGCACCAAGTCCACATGAATGGAGCCATGGTTCAATGGTCCAAATAGTTGGTATGGCAGATGCCCCAGAAACTTCAAGATTGGAAGATACTACCATGATCGAATCTTCAGCATTTTCTCTAATGAATGTCGTGTAATAATTTTCCATTTGGTGGGCCATTATATATCAACAATTTTGCTCAAACAGAATTAGATTGTGGTATTAGATCTTAAGTTTATGATTATGCTGGTGGGGAGCACTTCATTGTGAGCATGTAGCCACGTACACATGCATGGGGTAAGTGCCCCTATAGGCATATCAACGGCGTGTACCAAAGCAAGTGTTGTTGTTTTAGGAGTTTCACAAAGTGTTAGGACTTGAGGTTTGCGGCCCATTTAAGACAACTGCAATTCATGCTGTGTGTTTGGATGCACTTTCACAAACCCTAGCTGATCCCCACTTGTCAGAATAGGCACTAAAAAGCCCAAGTTGATTTCTGGCGAATTGACCAACAAATCAGGCAGGAAAACCACTGTGTAAAGACCCCTTTTTGCAGACATTTCATTTGAACAGGCTCTTAAGCAAACCTTGATGGTTGTGAGTGCTAGAGAGGCCTTTATATAAACAATTCTTGCCCCCAAAGCCTGTCTCACATCTTGATTCTCTATCCCCTCTCTTGTGCAAGCCTAAAGGAGAGAAGATATCTTCCAGCTTGTTCAACAATCAACAATGTCAGGCATTCCAGCCATGCAATTTCTGTTGATTAACTCCATGATTAAGACGCATACTAATCTTGGGAAATCTAAAAATTCTAATTACGTGTGGACGTTTGCTGTATTAAGAATGAAAGTAATTTTTCTCTATTCACAATGGACTCAAAATATGCAAAGAAACCCCAACCAAAAAAAAAAAAAAACCTGGAAGAATTCGATTGCAGCACTGGTATTGCCTTGAGCAAGCTTCTCCTTTGCCAAAGTAAGATTAGCATTCCTCTTCCTAATTCAACAAAACCCAAATGCAACACCATTCAAATATATAAATCTAAAGCAAAAGAAAAAAGAAAAATAATTAAAAATCAATTTTTAGATGTAACTTGCCTCTGCCGCTCATCTTCAGTGGCCGACTTACAAGGTAAGTTTCCGCCATCAAAAACAACAACTGGAGTAATCTTGTGGTGCCGGAGCAGATTGATTCGATGCATGAAATATTGCAAATAGCGAGTTGCTGCGTCACCACCAGAGCTGAGACAGAGCTCCATGCTGCAAGAATAAGCTGCAGAAATTTTTTGGGTCTTTTTAATTGGTTAAGAAATTTAATAAAAACCCAAAAAAATAAATAAATCGAATATGCATTTTATCCACGCACATTTTCTCCCACTGCTTGAAGATGGCTGGCGGGAATCTAGCAGCATTTCAAAATTCTAATTTTGAATATCCATTTTGGAATTCGTGGAAATATCCACACACTCACCATTTTGGATGGTGGGAGCTGTATTCATCAAAACTCTTCCTTTTAATTTCATTCAAGAAAATCATATAAATAAATAAATAAATGGAGAGAAATAGTCACCTCCTTTGTGAAGCCATGAATACGCATCGATCCCAACCTGTTGAAATAAATTAATAAAAATAACGAGAAATTCAAAAAATGGAAAAAAAAAAATACAAAAATACAAAAAAAAAAAAAAAAACAAAGTAAAGGAGAAACCGGAAATGGGGATTCTTACGCGTTTGCCAGCGTATTTTTTAATGTGGATGGAATCAATGAAAGGTTTCATGAATCTGAGGAGATTTTGAATACCCATTTTCTCTTTCTTATTTTTATTTAAATTCCTTTATTTTTCATGGGCGGAGAGATAGAGAGAGAGAGAGAGAGAGAGAGAGAGAGAGAGAGAGAGAGAAGAGGTCAAACAGCAAGGGTAAAATTGGAATGAGTGGATATTTTAAAAGTATTTTTTCCCGCGAAGCGTGTTTTGAAGTTTTTGTAATACTGACATTACCCGCTCATCTTTGGGAGCGGACTTCGTGTTACATGGTAGTGACAACTTCTGTGGGTGTTACTCTTACCGTGGGGCCCATCTAAATGTATATCCACACCGTCCATCCGTTTTTCCAGCTGAATTTAGGACGTATGCCCAAAACTTAAGAAGATATAAATCTAGGTTGGACTACACCTAAGTAAAAAGTGTTGATTGAACGCACACCATTAAATATTTCCTAAGGCCCGAACTAATTCCCACCATAAGTTTTATTTCCCTCCAACCGGTTTATAAGGTCAAAAAGACATGGATGATGGGAAAAAATAAATATCAGCTTTATCCAAAACATTCGTGGCCAGTAAAAAGCTTGTAACGGCCATTCACAACTGTTTCTAGTGTTGGGATCCACCTGATGTTTTGATTTGCTTAATTTTTCTGATCACGTCATCAAAGGATATTTGAAAACAGATGGACGGTATGGATATATAAAATATTCCTCAATTTGGGCCCCACATTGTAAGGGTAACACTCGATAAGGTGTTACCCGGGTAACACCTAATCTTCTCCCCTCATCTTTCCGCGGGACTGCGTAATGTGGGGCCCAGATTGACGACTTGTTTTATATCCACTCCGTTCATCCGTTTCTCCAGCCCATTTTAGAAGCTGTCCCAAAAAATTAGAAATACAAAAGTCTGAGGTGGATCACAATGCAGAAACAGTGGTTACTAAATTCTCATTGTTGAAACTACTTAGGGCCCACTGTAAGCCGATTCATTCGGAAACGGATTTGCAACTCCCCCTGACACCATCCAATGGCTAGTGGTCGGGGCTCCGTGGGCCCTACCATGATGTATATGTTTCATCCATGCCGTCCATCTATTTTTACAGATCATTTTAAGATATGAAACCAAAAAATGAGCTATATCCCAATCTTAAGTGGACCACATTACAGGAAACAGTGTTGAATGAGCATTGATCATTAAAAAACATTTTGGGGCTATAAAAGTTATGGATCAAACTGATTTTTATTTCTTCCCTTCATCTGGGCTGTATGACCTAATCAATATATTCGATGTCAAATAAACAGTACAGTGAACCTCAGGAGGATTTCAACGATGGATATCCAATCACTATTGTTTTCACGTGGTGTGGCCCACCTAAGATTTATAAACATTTAGCTTTTGGGACCTATCCATAAAATTTATGTAAAAATGTATGAAACACATACATCATGGTGGGGCCCACGGAGCACCGGCCACTAGCCACGGGGTGGTGTCAGGGTGAGTAGCCAATCTGTTTCCGATTCATAAGGACGCGGATTTTAAAGTTCCTGTGCAAGGATGGTCGGTGGGACTCACCGCTATGTTTGTGAGAAATCCACTCTGGCCATCCGTTTTTAGGGCTCATTTCATGACATGCAACAAAAAATCAGGAGGATTCGAAACTCAAGTAGATGGCACGAGAGGACACAGTAAGTTTTCGGTGAGCACCATTGAAACATGCCATGAAAGTATTCTATCAACCTGAATTTACTTCATCCAAGTGAGAATAACCTTATAAGCTGCATGACATATAAACATCAAGGTGGAGCCTAAAAAGGTTTCAGCATTATGAATTTCTTTTCCCAATTTTCCATCTCATGACACCCACTTGAGTTTTTAAATCTCCTTATTTTTTATCGCATGTCATTAAATGAGCTCGCAAAATGGATGGATGGAGTGGATTTCTCACAAACATAGCAGTGGGTCTCACCCACCATCCTTGCATAGGAAGTTCCCTGGAAGGCTTTGACAGGAAATTCGTGTCCGACTCATAATGTTTTATTCTTTTAAAATCCACTTATTGATAAGGACAACAAGACCTACATGAATGGATGATAGAAATATAAGATTGATCCAAAAAATTTGTGTGATAAAAAAAATTTTAAGTATATAATGATTACTCACCGCTTTTCCCAATAATGCTGTGGGATTCACTTAAATTTCAATAAAATGTCTTAAATGTGCTAAGAAAATTGAAGGAAATATTATATATATAACACATTCATCACAGGGGGCCCTTATAGATACTTCATCCCACTTTGATAAGTTGATTAAATTTGAACTAATGGATGAACAACAAAACTTCAATCCTAACCCTGAATCCTGAGAACCTAAAATCCTATAGCCTTGAGTCGCCAAGGGGTTAAAAAGGTATAAATATCCCTCTTAAGGCTGAATGCCACTAACAGAAGACTCGGCAAGTTAACTCACCCAGTCAAACTATTCAACCCTGCAACCCAGTCAGCTCACCTAGTTAAGCCCAAAACCAAGCCCGAACTTAAGCCCAACGCCAAGCCCAATCAGAGAATTGTGCAAAACCTCAAAGTAGCAACTTTCACAATGGAGCCTCCACATGCATGAAGGATGTTACTTGCCAAAGCAGGGAGTCCAAGCGGGGACTGGTAGCAGCCGAGTTACTGTCGGCCACATAGCACTTCCCCTCTCTGAGGTTGTGTCTTTTAAGCATATGGAACTCTCTTTTTTTAAGCCCAACGGATACGCTTAAAGTATATTTATTCTGATGTCAATCTCATTACCCAAAATTATCATTTTACCACCTCATCCAATCCATAAAAATATAAGATTATGCCATGTAGCAATTTCCAATCACAACCCTTCAACCACCTTTTACCATTAGGATTGCCGAGAATTACAAGAAAACCATATTGAAGGCTAAATAGCCCCCTCCCCCCTCTCATTTTAAGCACTCACTCCCATCCAAGGGAATCATGAATTTAGAGGGACTCCCCCACTACATTCAGTGGATCCTGGTCCACTCATCCACCAAGAAGAGTAAGAGTGAGAGAGAGAGAAAGAGAGCCCAGCCATAGTCTGCCCTAGCTTAGTCAGAGTCTAAGTCTCCCGAGCAACCTAATTTCAAATATGAACAACTCAATTTATCCTTATGATACTATTGTTAATTCAGTCATTCAAGCCTCAATCAGTTTCATCACACCAGAGCACTAGCATTGTGCAACATGTATTCACTTCTCAACCAACTTGCTCCTAGTATACGTCGGCATTATGGTGCATTTCATCATTTTCTCACATTTAACTAGCGGGTGTATGATTTGAGGCTTGTCGATATGATCGGATCTTGCCCACCAAAAACATTAGCCAGTTAGCCATTGTTTTTGCATTCCATCATTTTCTCGTATCTGAATAGTAGGCATATGCTCTGAGGCCTGCGTATATAATCGAAGCAAGTCCACCAAAAACCTTCGCCGGCTATCCGTCGTTTTATCATAAGAATCAATATAACATCATGCATCTCATACATACATACTTTACACCTTGCACTTGATCATTTCGAACTTATGTTTTGTAGCTTGCTGATATAATCGAAGTTTGTCCATCAGAATTTCGGATCGATCAGTCACTATTGTCATTGCATCGCATTACATATTCTACACGTGAGAACTAGTTTTATTCCTCATAAATTAGTCAGATCTTATGAAGTAAAGACTGTACATCCTGTATGGGCAGAGTGGGTGCTTAACACCTTCCCTTTCTGTAATTGTTGTCCCTTAATTAAAATCTTTATAATGTAAACTTACGAGTCATCTTAGGGTTAAAGATCTTTCAGTCCTCAATCTTAAGCATTTTTATGGGGTCTAACCGACTGTAGAATCATAATAATTGGTTAGTGGCAACTGGTCAAATATTACACTCTCTTACCCCTTTGACGAAAGCTCTCAAACGAGGCAACCAGTGCAGAAGCAAGAGTCGATCTCCCATCCTCTTGGAAAAATCCACCCTCCAGCATCCACAGTCCCACATGGTAATGGAGTGTTACCAAGTAATAGGTAACCTCCTTGGGAAATTTTGTTAAAATGGACTTAAGATATAAAGAAATTAAGGTTTTGGCCTCCTCTTTTTGAAACTTAGTTTTATAGTCCTGATGGAACTTTTTGCAAGACAAAAATGCTTCAAACATTAGTTTATCTCGAAAGATGAAGAGCGATTTTGGAATAGAGGATCGTGGGTCCCATTAAGCCATGAATTAGCTCACTCCTTGTAACGTCCTGGATTTTCACTGTTTTGGATTTTCAAAAACCCTTTATATATATATATATATATATATATATATATATATATATATATATATATATATATATATATATATATATAAAACTTATATTATCATTTACTGACCATTAACACTCAATATTAGTTTATACACAGGTGGTACTAGTAAAGAATTGCACAAGTCTGATTAATCAACCATAAAAAGCCAACGAATTCGGCCGATCACTTAAACACCGAGTTTAGCTACATGATTTGCTCACGGATAGCCTAAATCTAACCGACCTATTGTTAATTAATCAAGACAATTGCAACTAAATAAAGACCTACTAAAATCCAAGATAACTAATGGTCGAGTCTTAATTAACAAACCAAATGTTGAGGGTCAAATATTATATATTAGACCCCAATTACTACCAGAATTTACAAGTATGATACTGTTTAATGGCCCATTTTATCGTGTTTGTGTTGCAAGGTGACTTTAGGAGCCTGAGCTGAAAAATGATGTTAAAAGTATACAATTAATGCTAAAAATGCACCAAGGCAAGGGACAGACCCCAGGATTCCAAAATTGATAGAATTGCACGCCAGGGATCTAAGAAAGTCGAGTAATTGAAGCTCAAATGGCCCAAAAATAGTCCAGAATGCAAGATCCCAGGGTTCGCACCATCCGTTCAACTTGAAACTGCATAAATGGTCTGAAGACCATAAATTAACCATACATGTCGAATTTAATCCGTTCAATCTTTGTGGAAGTGACCCAATGGATAGATCAGCGCATAAAACAATAATTTAGGGCCCACCTAATATCTGGATGTGCTTCAATTTTGGTCTCAACTGCTTAAATGAGATGAGAAAATGGATGGACAGATTGGATCTCTTACAAGTAACACACTGGACACCACCTAAGTTGGGTGTGCATAGTGCACAAGTGCACTAGCCCTGCACGGCAACGAAGAAACGGTCAAACCGTCTCTTGACCGAGACTCCTTCCTAAAAAAGGAAGTTTCGTTTTTGTTCCAGCGTCCGCACAGGGACCTGTGGAGGGCTCTCTGTGGGCCACCACCACGCATCAACGGTCAGATCTGAACCGTCTATGAGACTCACACGGCCCTTCTCACTCAGGCCTAGGTGGCGTAATTTCAAAAGACAACAGATATTGGATCTCAACCATCTAAACGTAAGACGGACGACAAAACAAAAAACCATGTGGGCCACACCGAATCCGAGCCAAAACAATCCATTCCCAAATGGTTTTTCGAGGATAACGCAAAGGACGGAGTGGATTTATCCTTTGAAGCCCATCATGGACCCCACCATCGTCACAGCGTAAACAGTATCGCACATGCCCTATTTCTGCATTCGGCGCTGACCATTTTTGGGGTTATTGTACGACCATGGTGATGATCGGACGGGTGATCTGGATCGTCCATCGTGTAAGCCTGTCCAAACCGCCCCAAGGGACTGTGTTCTTTTGGACAGAAGCAAGAAAAAATGGAATTTCTTGGGCTGTCTTCTTGACTGCGTAACATAGCTTACGCAGGAGAGTTCTCAGCTGCGTAAGATATTTCCGGTTTTGTTACTGCGAAGGGCTATGCAGCCGACCACTCCATTGACCAACTATGCACGTAGCAGACTACATCATTTATAAAAGAAAGAAGACGTGAGACGGAATGGGGGGAAGCTGAATCTAGAGCCGTGGAGCAGAGAGGAAAGATAGTTGTGAATATTTTATTTATTTTTATTTGTTAGTTTTTCATTGCTTTAGAGAGATATAGTCCATCCATGGTGGGCTAAACCTCTTAGTTAGGGCTAAGAGGCGAAGCTTGTAGCATCATGGGAGAACTTTTGCTTCAGCTTTTTGTTTATACTGAATTAACATTGATTCTAGTTTGATGATTAAAGGAATGTTTTTAGTTTTTAATGGTCTATTGTGACTGAAATTACAATAGGTCTGCGATAGCTTTGAGCATGTTCCTACTCTTTTTATGTTTATGACGTCAGGAAGCCCTATTGTTCACCATCGTCTCCTGGGCATGGTCGGATGACAGTATCCTTTCTAACCTTCATGGCATGTTGATTGGTTGGTAATTAGTTTAATTTTGTTGTTTGTTTTGTCTCCTGGGCATAGTTTGGTGATGAAATCTATTCTAATTCATATACCTTTCATCTCTTGAAAACTATATCAGAGGAAGTTCAGTTTAATTTTCATGGTTACACCCTTCAACTGGATGAAGACGGACTCTAAGTCCAGTTGAGTTTTTTATGCAGGCATAAGATCTATCTGAGCTCTACAAGTGGATCTTCTGAATCCCTAGTTTCTTACCTTTGATTTGTCTTAAGTTTTAGATAATTATTTCACAATTATTCCTTAAAATTTTACCTGATTTAGATTACATCTTACCATAGTTCTAGTTCTACTTAGTTTCAGATAACGTACAGGTTCCAGTCCCTTAGGATTCGACCTCGGTCTTATCGAGTTTATTACTACATCACAACCCCGCACTTGAGGAGTGAACACCAAACTGACCCTGTATCGTTTTAGTCTAAGAACCGACGATTTATGGTGATTATAATCAAATTGTTATTTTCACTGGTTTCGAATATGTCACACTATGAACTTAGCTAATGTAATGTCTCAAAAAAATTCGTACAAAGACCCGAGTACCACCTCAGGCAGAAATCACCAAGGACCAAATCCTTTAGAAATTAGACGATAATTAACCAAGTGCTAAACTAGATTATCTGTAAAATTAACATTAATCACTTTAAATATGAACTATAAGACCCAAAACGAGTAGAACCGTTAACGCTACATTACCTAAAAACTTAGGATTCATCCCAAAACCCAGTTGTTATCGGGAGCATCATAAAACTTTGTATCGAACATAGACTGCACGTCGAAAGTCTGACTACCCCGAAGCTATATGGTTATGACCGATTTACTGGACTTGCAACCACCTCAAAAATCAAGTCCTAAAGATATCCAGAAACGCACAACTTGAGCTCGGAGCGAAGTGTGTGAGAAACGCGAATATCTTTAGGAAATGAACTAAAACTTAAGTGAATTGAGTCATTCGCTTGCAGGCCAAATATAAGGATTTAGACCGTCAGATTTTGACCCGATTATACCCCTGGATCAGGAAAAATGTCCAACACATGTCAGTACACTTGTGGCCCTGATCGAGTACCGATGACCGTTGAACTGAAATCGGTCCCCCGCGGTCGATCCCCAAACCCGATCGGATCAAAAAATTATCTTGACCTAGATCCATTGTTAGGGACCTTAAGTCCGACAGCGTGTAGAAAATGAGCCTCCAAATCAGCTCTGATGGACCAAAACAGTCAACTTTTTGCTATAGCTTAAGTATACCATGGCCTTGGGGCCATTCCCATCAGTTTTGGGCCTATAAAAGGGCCTTAAACCCTTTATCTCCCTTCACATACGAATTTTCAAACCCTAGAGAGAGAAGAGAGAAGAAAGAGAAGGAAAGAGAGAGAAAGTGAGAGTGAGAGTTGGAATTGTTCCTGGGATTCGATCCTTGCTACTCCTCGTGCTTAACCACCACTTCTGTATCGTTATTCCAATAATTCCGACTCCGTACTTGGATAAGAAATCCTAACTCTAATCTGGTTCAGATATTCAAATAGAGTAAAGGATGAAATAGTTAATCTATTTCATACTCTAGGCTGCAGTTATGCTATAGGCGACGAGTTAAAGAACGAACTAAGTTCGTTACGAGTCGACCGGCGTAAGGTGGGGATTATAAATGTTTAGGTTATGATTTTCAAGGCTTTCAATGTCAGTAATGATTTATGATTGGCTTGATTGCTATCACATGTGCTTAGATACGAGAGTTTCCATGTATTATGTATACATATAAACTATGTTGATTTATAATGCATTTCATGTGTTTGTTGAAATGTGTGAATGAGTATGGAATTGTGATTTATACTTGCCATGTTTATTGACTGAGAACACATGATTGTTGTACGTATGGTGAACCCTTTGTAAAGAGATTTGCTATAATACCTGTTATAACTACTTTATTACATGTATTTGTCATGTGTAGCATAAGTGTTTGATAAAATGCCTGAATGTGAAAATGCTTGTTAAATATGTATTGAGGGTGTTAAGATGGGATTTTCAATTCCTTTAACTATGGTTATAGTATCCTTTGTATAACCTATCTTACTACTATGTGCTGTATGGATGAAATGCCTATGTATAATAATATGTGTAGTATGTGTTTGTTAAATTGCTCAAGTAAGATCTATATCTGAGTTCAGATGCTACATGATATTTTGTATCATTATATGTGAATGTTATTGATTTAAGTGTGATTGGGGCTACGATGTAGTCCAGGCAATCAGTAAATGTTTGTGATCGGTGGCTGAACTGTTTAGCCACGATGAACACGTCCGATGAATCTGAGTCGTATGTTGTTTGTCGGCAGTGGTTAAGTCACGCGGAGTTACTTACACGCTCCATGTTGATCGGCTCGACGTATGCTCATACCGGTCGAATTTGTCAAGCAACCCGGTTGACCCG
Source organism: Magnolia kwangsiensis (assembly GCA_037074715.1). Taxonomy (NCBI): domain Eukaryota; kingdom Viridiplantae; phylum Streptophyta; class Magnoliopsida; order Magnoliales; family Magnoliaceae; genus Magnolia; species Magnolia kwangsiensis. The sequence continues at coordinate 151,554,682 of CM073573.1, read as the reverse complement.
ATGTATGTTCACCATATATGGATGCTACTGTTTGAATCTAAGGTACTAAACTCACCAGTGAAAATCCGTTTAACCTTGGTACCTTGATTCGATAAGACTCATGAGCCGGACATGATAGTGTATGGGACACCGTGGTCGAGCTGTCGGCCTACGCTGGGGCGACCAGCCTCCCCATAGTGACCAGTGAGCAACCCAACTCGTGAGCCGAATATGGTGGTGTATGGGACACTATATTCGAGTCGTCGGCCTATGATCAGGTGACGAACCCGTAGTGACATCGAGTATGCACTAGAAACTATGTTGAGGCGACGAGCCTTTCCGTAGTAAACTAGAGTATAAACCAGCCCATGCTGACGGTGACGAGCCTTTCCGTAGCGACCTGGAAACCTTCTATCATATGTAACTACTAGGATTGACAACCCTAGGTGGATCAATGTTTGAGTATATGATATAAAGGGAGGTGCCTTAGCATCTCAATCCTATTGTATGAAAATGCTTAAATATATAAGAACTTGGTAATCATGATCATTCATGCAGTGCATGTGCTTTGGCGAGGAAGTGCACAGAGGAAGGGGTGTGTGCCACGATCATAAGATGTTGCCAGAGAGAGTGCGAGCGAGGGCATGCATCATTCCAACATACAATGTTTGCATTAATAAGAGTACTTAGGATATGAGTGTTGTACTGTTTATCATTACTGCTTGACTGAATTGATAACATGTTAACCTTTGCTTCATAGTTTCACTGAGTTGATCACTCACTCCCACGTTCTGGGACGGTGCTTTAAACACCAACCAGACCCTGTTGTAGATGCAGATGATGACGATGCTTTCGAGGCAGAGCCAGATTTTTACGATGATGAGGAGGAGTTCTCCTACATGCAGTTATCAGGCGGATCTATGTAGACCGTGTTCTGATCGGCGAGGTTTACAGGGATGCAGATTAGATATAATTACACTTGTTATTGGAACACTCATGTATATTCATTTTGTTCATTTTTAGAGTATACATGTATATACTTAACCTGATAACATGTTCACACTCTGGAGACCTACATTCGTTTATATATTTTATATATCTATCACAGTCTTCCGCTTGCATAATTTAACTGTCTCTGGAGTATGATACGTTGTTCTGGTATAATCTCACTCATGTTTAAGGCATTTATATAGACAACATTTAATCATTATTATCTATGTTGCATAAGTATTGTGTTGGAACTTGAGAGTTGGGCTCCTGCTCGACCTCCGATTTTCAGGACGTTACAGCTAATACAAACTCTTATGATTGTGCACGAGAAATCTCGTTACTCAATTCATTCCGAAAATGCCCTGATTATCTAAACAAGCTCTAAACCACTTGTTAGCGGGTCACTAAACCTGAGGCCTTAGAAATATATTTGTCTTAATGTGCTTGACGTTCATCTCAGGACATCGAGCTGAGATCGCGTCTCGAATCGTTCAACTTGGACTCGCAAGTTGAGTATTTGGGTTGTGTGAATACCTTATATGAAAATATGTAACTTAAGTGAAATAAGTCTATTTATTCTTTCACAAAGTTGTAACTTCTAGACCGTCAATTCATGACCAAAGTCGGGGTACCGACTAAAGATATTTTTCAAAACATATTCGTGTAGCCGTGACCCCGATCGACTATCGGTGACAGTTGAACAGGCTTCTAATCATATCTATCGATCGGCGCATCCAAATGGCGGGCCGATCATATCCATACGTGGATCATCATTAGGGTTAACTATCCTATGGTATATATATATCGATATGTACACCCCATAATGAGCCTTATAGGTTAGAAAAACCCTCCCATATGGTTAGTATAATAAAAATCTAGCCCTTGGGGCCATTTGCATAACTTCTGAAACTATATAAGGCCTACATTTGGGCACTCCATCTCTCCATATGAATTTTACCCAAGAAGGAAAGAAAGATAGAGAGAAAGAGAGAAAAAAGGAGATCTTGTGAGGGAGATCTTGGGGTGTTTTTGATGAATTCTCTTTGATCAAGCCCTAACTTCGACCATTCTTCTACATCGAATCCATCCCACTAACGATCGGGAGGTAAGAAACAAACCCTACTTCCCGACCTAGGCTTATCTATATTGAATTACATAAATCTCACCCAATTGCTTTGAAATTGGCGTATGAATTATTTTTCCTCAAATTATTGACCTTAGGAGCTCAAATTCGAAGATTTCTTATTAAAGGTGAGAACCATTATGCTTGGGTTTTCATTTATCGAACCTTGAGATTCTGAGTTAGTGATGTCTTGTGTTGAATGAGTTGTAATAGTTAGCATATTCATATTTCATGTTTGATTGTATTATATGCTATTGGTTGGATATGGATGCTCACATGTTCGATGAAATGTCTAAGTAGTAGAACATGTTGCTTTGTCGATGTTCACATACTTGATTTATTGCCCAAGTGATTGTATTACTTTATATATGCCCACATATTTGATTTAATACTTTAGTGAACGTAATACCTTATGGATACTCATGTGTTCGATGAAATGCCTAAGTGGTTGCGTAGTGAATTTTATGTTATAATTGTGTGATATAAAGTTTATCTCATAGAAACACTTATGATTGCTAAGATGTTAGATCAGCTGGCAAATCACTCAAATCAAGGAGTGACCCAAGTTAAGGCGGTCACTCTAGGCTTGTTCGATCGACCCAGGTTAAACACGGACGATCGAAAATAGCTAGACTACATAGGATGCTTGTACCCAATGTCGGCTGTGTCGTGGTTCTTCCAAGTCAATTAAATTAGTTCACTAGTCGACTGATAATGTATGTTCACAATGCATGACACGACTAAATAGAATCTATGATACCCCATTCCCAATGGATGTGTCCATTTATAACTGTTAATGTGATACGATCACATTAAGACTCATTAGCCGTGCGTGGTGGTATGGGACATCGTGTCCAAGCTGTCGGCCTACACTGGGGTGACGAGCCTCCCTGTAGTGACCAGTGAGCAACTAAGACTCATGAGCCAAACATGGTGGTATGGGATACCGTGTCCGAGTTGTCAGCCTATATTGGGGTGACGAGCCTCCTTAGAGTGACTAGTGAGCACTAATGAAGGTAATAGACTATTGTTCGAATGACCCCCTTCAAATTATTTGGCCGATGGTTGATTGCTAGAATACCGTTCGAACAACTCGATTGTGAATGAATTGGGTGACGCGTCCTTTCCTTGTAGTGACTTAGTTTTATGTGATAAGCCCGCACCTCTGTAATGCCTCGACCATTGTTCATCTGGGCTGTGGTACGAGCGCGGTTTGGGGTGAGCCGTTTGATCCGGACCCTCTTTGAAAATACCCGTCTAATTGGTCGAGGCAGCGTACTGGCGAACGGTACTGAGTGATCATACTTGGTTTAGGTAACGATCCATATCGGGTTGATCTTCATGCATTTAGGTATCATATCGTACCTTTAGAATTGTTGATTTGTGAGATAAACGTGTGACACTTAAATTTGAATTAAGGGACACTGGTAAGAAGTTGCTACGTGCGGCAATGAGCAACGTGATCTGGATAAGGACTCATGATATAACGTCGGTATCCTAGCTTCGCCAATATACTATATGAATGAAATTTAATAATTACTCAGCTAACATACACATCAATCATATTGTATTAGATAGGATGTGACGACATAACATCGGTGTTGCGTGATGAGGGAGTGTTGGCATTTGAGAAATAGGCGTTGAAATTGCGTATGAGGGAGTGTTATTTGGAAAGGGCATGCATCATGTCATATCTTCATATGCACATTTAACAAGAGTATTTATGAATCGTTTTATTTCTTATTTACCATTAATTGCGCTGATTGTGTCGATAGCATGTGTAACTTAGAACTAATGGAACTACTGAGTTAGCTTCTCACTCCCACTTGGGACCGTATTTTAAAACACCAACCAGACATATCATTGATGCAGGTACTAGTGAGACCTTAGACAAGTAGGCTTATATTGGGTTGTGCCAACGCCATTATGTTTTGGAGAATTGAGCGTAAACTGAAAGATTTATATTTTAATCATCTTGGGTATGTATATTGTGGCTTGTATAACTCCCAATTTGGACAATCACCACTATTAGGATTGTATTTTTGCTCTGAGCCCTATATTTATTGATTATTGTTATCTCTACCTCGCTTTGAATCTGCTAATTTGAATTACGCTACTCTGATTATCTGTGTGTGAAATGAATTCGAATCTAAATGAGGACACACGTGTGTTTTCATTTAGTTAACACCTGAGAACTCGGGATCAGAGTCTATGTACTTGGGTGCCGATTTTCGGGGTGTTACACTCCTTGGTTGATTTGATCAGTTGATTTGTTTTAGGGCATCCTTGGACATCAAAAGGTGTTGATTTCATCTTCATCCGAGACCTCTGTAACCCTTGATAGAGATAACAGTGGCCTTTCTCTTACAGTTATTTTCTCTAGTGAGGCATATCCCTTATGTCTTCTTCCCTCATTCTTATGATTACAACTTGAAATTAATGGATTTCAAAGGAGATGCATGATGTGTCCCACAAAAAGGGTCTGAAAAGCTAAATGGACTTAAAAAATGTGGAATTTGGAACCATTTGAATTTATTCATGGGAAGTTATTATAGAGAGAGGGGAGAATCATCTTAGAAGATAGTTAGGACCATTTTGCCACCTTTGTGGGACTCGCTATGACATGCATCCGATGTTATTCCTTCCACTTCGAGAATTATTTCTCAAATACCGATTGTCTTTCTTCATTTTTTAGTCCCGTTGTGTTATCGTTCTCATCTCAAGCTACTTGTGTGCTTATATTTTCCACTGAATGATTTTTTCAAGTACTTAATGAATTTTAGTAATGGAACTAGTCCCAATTTGAGTTGTTGTAAACACACCACTCTCACTCGAAATGGTCACTATGAGTTGTTTCATTTTGCCATGGCTCATCAAAGTTTTGGATTAAGATAAATGCCGGGACTTGGGGGTTTCATGGGGTGTTGCATCACATGGATGGTTCGAATTTTGAGCTCCTATCAAGAGAGATGAGTTATCAAAAAGTTTTCATGAGAACTGGTGCCTAAGTGAGCATTCATCTCTCTCTCCCCATGTGTGTGTGTGTGTGTGTGTGTGTGTGTGTGAGTGAGTGAGAGAGAGAGAGAGAGAGTCTAAAGGTCAACCGTCTGGGCATCCAACCAACTTAAAAACCATGGAGTTATTTAATGTCAATAAATGTATCTAAGCAAAGTTATATATTTCACCTCACATTGAAAAAGGATGGTGGCTTGGCTAGGCCCCGCTATTTTTTGATGTGAAATCTACCTTGACTATCATGTGCATCACCGTATTTTTATGCTCGGGGCCCAAAAATCAGTCTCATTCGTGATTTAGGTGGACCATGCAATTGGAATAGTGTACAAGGCAAATATCACCCTCCAAACATATTTTCAAGAATCTTTTCTCAAGAATACATGGGAAAAGAAATATTCTTTTCCTGGTTTGTTTTTTAACATTTTTTTTTTCTAAAATTTAAAATCAACTTTCAAGTAATTTTTTGTTTGGCAAAAAATAAAAAAAAAAACACTCTTCTTAGAAAGATTTTAGGTAGTCACTAGTACGTTCAAGATTAGTAGATGTTGTGCATGTGGGATGCCTACAGATGAATAGTGGTACATATGCCATACACGCTATTTGTTGCGCAGCACGCCAACAACGCAGTGGGCCGGGATCCAATCTCAGGCCTCACTCACAAACGATAAACAGAAAGAAATATAAACTAGAAACAGATCAAAGCAATCCAAACAAACTACAAGACAAGATATACGTGAAAAAAATCCCAAACTAGGGTAAAAAATCACGGATGCAAACTTTCACTATGAAGAAATAAAGATTACAAGACAAAATACTAACCTCTCCCTTGGAAGAATAGTAAACCCTGAGCCCACACCTTTAGAAGTATTTTCCAATATTTTTCATTCCTTAGAATACCCTAGAAAAATTCTAGGAACCCCTATTTATAGTTTAAGCAACTTTCCTTCTGCATCCCAGTTGCGAAAGGACTCAAATCCGCCGTTTCTCGCAAAATCGCGAAACAAACTGCGTAACCTACGACCGGTCCTGGCTCTGCTACGACCGGTCCTAGGCCCTTACAACCATTCGTAGCTCTCCTACGACTAGTCCTAGGCCCCAGAAAAAAAACAGCACAACTCGCTGGACTTTGAGTCGTGCCAAGGCTCGAACCCACGACCGGTCGAGCGCCTCCCACGACCGGTCGTGGCTCCCCCACGACCAGTCGTAGACGTCCTACGACCAGTCGAAGGCGGCCCAATTGTGACTCCACATTCTCAACAATCTCTCACTTGCAGATACATTGGCATAAACCTTCGTCTTCTTCATCCGGAGTTTACCACCTCCCCGTCTTCAAGCCTGAAGACCAATCAAAGCTGAACAGAGCTTCAGCTTCTCCCTTATGACCACCTTGGTCAACATATCTGCAGGATTCTCACTTGTATGAATCTTCTTCAGAATAATCGATCCATCTTCCAGTAACGAACGTATGAAGTGATATCTGATGGCAATATGCTTGGTCCTTGAATGAAAAGATGAATTCTTAGCCAAGTGTATTGCACTCTGACTGTCACTGTATAGCTTACAATCTACTTGCTTCTTACTTAACTCTTTCATAAAAACTTGCATCCACACCCTTGCATGCTTCTGTAGCCGCAACATATTCTGCTTTTGTCGTACTGATAGATACTATCTTCTGTAACTGAGAGACCCAACCGACTGCAGCACTGCCTAGAGTAAAGACATAACCTGTAGTGCTTCTTTTGCTGTCGATATCTCCTGCCAAATCTGAATCCACGTAGCCTTGCAGCTTTATTTTCGATCTACCATAACACAACCCTACATCCTTAGTACCCACAAGGTATCTGAGGATCCACTTCACAGCTTCCCAATGTTCCTTCCCAGGGTTGTTCATGAACCTGCTAACAACTCCCACTGCTTGAGCAATGTCTGGCCTCGTGCTCATCATAGCATACATGAGACTCCCAATCGTTGACGCGTATGGGACTTTGGCCATGTAGTCCCGTTCCTCCTGTGTCTTTGCACCCTGCTCCTTAGATAGCTTGAAGTGGTTGGCTAATGGAGTGCTAACCGGCTTATCACCTCCCATATTAAATCGATCAAGTACCTTGGCTTTGTACTCTGACTGTGACAAAATCAGTTTCTTGTTTTCCTTGTCATGCTTTATCCTCATGCCTAGGATTTGTTCTGCAGCTCCTAAATCCTTCATGGCAAATTCTCTAGACAGTTATCTTTTGAGATCTGAGATGTCCTTCATGCTTGAACCGGCAACAAGCATATCATCAACATACAAAAGAAGGATGATGTATGGCGTATCAAACTTCTTCAAGTAACAACAGTGGTCTGCATGACATCTCCTAAAATCGTTTCTCGACATGAAACTATCAAACTTCTTGTACCACTGCCTCGGGGCCTGCTTCAAGCCATATAGACTTTTCTTCAATCTGTACACCTTGTTCTAATTACCTGGTGCCACGTATCCTGTCGGCTGATGCATATATATTTATTCTTCAAGATCCCCATGAAGAAAGGCTATCTTAACATCTAGTTGCTCTAAATGTAAGTTCTTTGTAGCCACTATACTCAAGATCATGCGAATCATAGACATTTTCACTACCGGTGAAAATATTTCAGTGAAATCGATACCTGCCTTCTGTTGAAAACCTTTTACAACCAATCTCGCCTTGTACCGTTTCGAACCATCATGCTCCTCCTTCAGTCTGTAAACCCACTTGTTATGAAGAGCTTTCTTACCTTTAGGTAAAGTGACTAGCTCCCATGTACGATTAGACTCAGGAGAGTCCATCTCCTCATCCATGGGTTGCTCCCACTTAACCCGTGTATCTGACTGTAATGCCTCTTTAAAACATTCTGGCTCACCATTATCTGTCAGCAGTAGATAATGTGAAGGTGAGTATCGGACCGTGGGTCTCCTCTCCCGAGTAGACATCCTCACAACCGGTGTCTGTGGCTCTGCCTCATGATGCTCCTGTGCATGATCATCCTGTGGCGTTGTAACACCCATGTCCGGTAACTCTTCTAACTCTACGAATTCTTTTTTCTCGGCCTTATTTTCCTGCACACTGTCCTTATGCATCACTTTTTCGTTGAAGACTATGTCCTTGCTTCTGATGATTTTCCTGTTTTCTGCATCCCAAAACCTATAGCCAAAATCATCCCGCCCGTAGCCTATAAACGTGCACCTCCTGGACTTCACATCCAGCTTGTTTCTGTGCTCTGCATCAATGTGAACATATAAAGTGCAACCGAACACTCTGAGATGTGTAAGGTTCACTTCTTTCCCAGTCCACGTTTCTTCTAGTAACCCACCATCCAATGGTGCTGAGGGACTTCTATTGATGAGATATACGACAGTATTTATAGCATCTGTCCAAAAGGTCTTGGGCAACCCTGCATGTAACCTCATGCTCCTGGCGCGCTCAAGGATGGTCCTGTTAACGCGCTCAGCCACACCATTCTGTTGTGGTGTCCCTGAAATCATTTTCTGATGTTTGATTCCACTTGCTGCACAATACTCCTCAAACCTCTTATTACAATATTCTCCCCCATTATCAGATCTGAGACACTTTACTGTTTTACTTGTCTCGTTTTCTACCATAACTTTCTACTTCTTAAACGCATCAAATACTTCAGATTTATGCTTTAAGAAATAAACTCACAGTTTTCTACTAGCATCATCAATAAATGAAACAAAATAACGTGAGTCACCAAGAGATGATACCTGTGCTGGTCCCCACATGTCAGTGTGTACAAGCTCCAATAGATGCGTCTTTGGAGCGCGTCCTGTCTTCTTGAAGCTCACCCTCTTCTGCTTGCCATATATGCAGTCCTCACAGAATTTCAAGTCAAGAGACTTCAGCCCTGGTAGCTTCCCTTTTGACAACAACACTTTCATCCCTTTCTCACTCATATGTCCCAACCTCTGATGCCATAACTGCCCATTCACTCCAGTTGATGTGACTGAGAGTGAACCATACGATCCTGAAGTCACGTACAAACTGCCTTCCTTTTTGCCTCGAAATATCACCAACGCACCTTTTGTGATCTTCCAGGAATCACTGGTGAATGTCGTCACATAACCGGTATCGGCCAACTGCCCCACTGAGATCAGATTCTTTCTCAAACTCGGTACATGTCTGACATCCTTCAGTTTCAAAACCATTCCGTCTTTCTGATTGACCTGAACGTCACCTTTTCCAACAATACTGCACGGCTCATCATGACCCAGGTAGACTCTCCTAAAGTCACCTGACACATAATTACGCAAAACTTCCTTACATGAAGTGGCATGAAACGAAGCACCCGAGTCTATAACCCAAGACTCATTCCTCGTATCAAGAGACAAGATCAACGCCTCTGTGTCGCTCTCCTCAGACAGATTCACTGAATCCTTCCCGTCTTGAGAGATTCCTTCTTATTTCTTGAGCGCCCTGTAATCACGTTTCATGTGCCCCTTCTTGCCGCAATGCCAACACCCGTCTTTGTCTTTCGGTCCCTTGGACTTCTTCCTCGACTTAGAATGCCTGTGTTTATTACCTCCCCTGTTCTGCGATCTTCCTCTTCCTTCAACGTTTAGAGCATTCCCTGAATCCCCTGAAACTCCTGATGCCTTCCTTATAGATTTTTCACTGAGAATTAGACCGGCCACATCATCAAATTTCAGCTTTGTCGACCCTGAAGAATTGCTCACAGCAATCACCAAACCATTCCAACTGTCTGGCAGACTATATAAGATCAATAGCGCCCCGACCTCATCGTAAAAAATGATGCCAACGGATTCCAACTAGCTCGTGACTGTATTGAACTCGTTTAGATGTTCAGCCACGCTCCCACCATCTGACATCTTCATGTTGAATAACTGTTTCATAAGATGAACCTTGTTGGATGCTGAGGGCTTTTCATACATGATGGCTAGGGCTTCCATTAATTCTTTTGTCATTTTCATCTTGGATATATTAAAGGCGACGCTCTTAAACAGAGAGAGTCGGATCGTTCCTAAACCCTTCCTATCCAGTAAAAATCATTCATCATCTGTCATCTTTTCTGGTTTCTTCTCTTTTCCTTCTAGATGAATATAGATGTCCTTCTGATACAGATAATCTTCCATCTGTATCTTCCAGAAGGTAAAGTTTGAACCATCAAACTTCTCAATTCTAATTTTTTCATCTTCCGTCATCGCTCCCAATAGAACTAAACCAATAGCTCTGATACTAGTTGTTGCGCAGCACGCCAACAACGCAGTGGACCGGGATCCAATCTCAAGCCTCACCCACAAACGATAAACGGAAAGAAATATAAACTAGAAACAGATCAAAGCAATCCAAACAAACCACAAGACAAGATATACGTGGAAAAATCCCAAACTAGGGTAAAAAACCACGGATGCAAACTTCCACTATGAAGAAACAAAGATTACAAGGCAAAATACTAACCTCTCCCTTGGAAGAATAGAAAACCCTGAGCCCACACCTTTAGAAATATTTCTCAATATTTCTCATTCCTTAGAATACCCTAGAAAAATCCTAGGAACCCCTATTTATAGTTTAGGCAACTTTCCTTCCGCATCCCAGTTGCGAAAGGACTCAAATTCGCAGTTTCGTGCAAAATCGCGGAACAAACTGCGTAACCTACGACCGGTCCTGACTCCGCTACGATCGGTCCTAGGCCCTTACGACCAATCGTAACTCTCCTATGACCAGTCCTAGGCTCCGGAAAAAAAACAGCACAACTCGCTTGACTTTGAGTCGTGCCAGGGCTCGAACCCACGACCTGTCGTGGCTCCTCTATGACCGGTCGAACACGCTCCACGACCGGTCGTAGACGTCCTACGACCGGTCGAAGGCGGCTCAATTGTGGCTCCACATTCTCAACACCATTTATGGGCACTTGAAGCTGAATTGTGGCACGCGTGGTACATACGAGAGGTGTTTGAAGTTATGTAGTGGCACAAGATATGCATTATTGACACATTTGACATGCGGGCGCTAAGGCTACACAATAACATTGGTGCACATTAGCACAATTGGCACATGTCATATATATAGAAAATCAAAGATGAACAATGGTGTGTGTGACACATTTATGCATGTGGAATGCTTTGCACATGTGGGGGCACAAATAAGATGAATGGTAGTACGTGTGCCACAACAACTATGAATGTTGACATCTGTAGCACATTAGCATATTGGGGGCTCTTTATACATGTGGGGTATAAGATAAAATGGATGGTAGCACATGTAGCATAATGACATGTGTGGGGCATGATTGAAAATACACAATGTCTCATTTGATACATTTGGCACATGTGAGGCGATTGAACATGAATAGTAAGCGCATATGGGCTTTAACCCTTAAGAAACTCATTTTACTTCCACTTAAGAAAATATATTTCTTAGGAGTGAATGTGGTAAAATAAATTCATTTGTTTTCATATAAAAGATAGAAAGCGAGAAATGATATTTCTTATAAAAAAAAGCTTACCAAACAATGGAAAGTAAGTTTTTCCTCATACTTTTTATGAATTCAAAATAGGCTCTTAGTATATGTCCTACTTAAGTCACTAATAGGCTTGATTTTTGGGTCATACGCATAAGTTTTAGTGTGACATCTAATGGTTATAGCGGATTCAATATAATAAAGGTGGACATCTCTCACTCAACTATTTCCCTTTAGTGACCCACTTGATTCATAAGTCAACTTATTTATTTTTATTTATCTGAGCCAAGCATGAGATTACACGTCTAATGGTTCAAGTGAATCTCACGTGCAAATTAAGGTCGTAAAAAAAATTTAAGTAGGCATACGTAGAACTCATTTTTTCTAAAGGTCTCAAGTTCAATTGGTTGGACTTTAGATTATGGTCCAACCATAGATAAGTTTTAACATTTCATGTGTGTGCAACATCCAAAATCATCTAATAAGTTGACCCATCATAATCATTATCTTCTGAAAAACTTTGTAACAGCCATTAACCACACTTTTGTTTCACTATTTACCAATGTGTAAATATTGTTTTATATTGTGCAGCTTAATTGATGCTTAGATAGCAATGACAATTGCATTAGGTGATTCTCATGGTAGGGCCAGCTGGTTGGATGGGATGGATTTCTCATATGAGTGTACTATAGCTCATAATAAAGCTGCTTGGATGTAAAAACTCTCTTTTTGAGAATAAATAATGTTTCTTGTGAATAGGTAGGAAATGGACGCCTACCCTTGATTATTGAAGAGCCCCACGGGGATGTATCAGTGAGATCCATTTCGGTCACTAAATGTGTAATCCATGGTAAGCCACAACAATAAAAATAGTTGGGCGAGAGATGTCCACCGTTGATCTTTATGCCAGGCACACCGTTATTATTATATTGAGTCCACCAATCATTTGATGCCACATTAAAAATTAATCTATGGTCCAAAAATAAGATCCAATAATAATTCATATGGAGCAAACTAAGGAAAAATAATTTAGAGGTTGAACTTTCCCTTGAGCACTGCTTTTAATGCTATGGTCCACCTTAATAACAGTCAGAGCATATTTTAAACAAATACGTACCATGGTGGTCCACTTGAGCCTGAGACCCCTTTTATTTACCTTATTTATATTTATTAACATTAGTTAAAGGTCAATTTTCATAATGGTATGACCCCATCTGCTTGTAGCTGAGACACACGTCCAGTGGGCCACACAAAGTCTAGCAGTTGGTAGTTATTCATCAAGTGGAGGGTAACTTATCAAGCCCGTTGGACACTTAGCATTTCTAGCATTGCTGAGAACGAAAATGTGTGTGCCATACATGGACACGTTGCATGATTTATCCACCTATATTTGCGTGCATGCCTCTTTTTCATATTTTTTTTCTGGGTTAGCTTGTTAGTACACACCTATGTCAGTACACACACTCCATGTTAGCCACCCCTGCTAGGGTTGATACCACGGGTCCTTACTCTTACCCCGGTGGTAGACTCTCAGGAGTTTCAACACCTGATCGAGTACCTAGAGGTGGTGAAAATCTACACTACCACTGGTTTTTTCAGTGTGGTCCAGTTGATCTTTAGATCTGTTTTATTTTTTGGGTCAAGCCTTAAGACAAACTCAAAGATTGGATGGACGGTTTGGATATAGCACATACCTTACGATGAGACTCACAGAACTTGCTAATGGTTAGTACACCAGCCAATCCGCTTCCGGCATGAGGGACGCGGATTACGTACTAACAGGTTGAGTAGGCAGATTAGCTACGGAAGTGACGTTACCAACTTCTGTGGGCACCATCATGATGTAGTTTTTGTATCCATGCCGTCCATTCATTTGGAGAGAATATTTTAGTTTAAGAACTAAAGAATGAGTTAAATCCAAAGCTTTGGTGAACCCCACTATAGAAAAGAATGGGGAGAGTGACGTCCATCATTAAAAACTTCTAAATGCCACAAAAGTTTCCGATCAAGCTGATATTTGTTTTTTTGCTTTCTTTAATATCTGTGTTAACTTAAGAATAGTTTGGATTTCAAATAAACATGATGGTGGGCCTTAAGATAGTTTCAACGGTGGGAATCACTCTCCTCACTGTTTTATGTGGTGGTCGCTTTTTATATACCTTAGGGCTCTGTGGGTTCCATCGTTTTCATCGGATCATTTTAATTATGATCCTAACAATGAAGCAGGTAAAAATGTTAAGTAGACCACAAAGTAGTGTTTGAACGTCCACCATTGAAAACATCCCGGGAGCAGGAGAAGTTTCGAATCAAGCTTATATTTGTGTTGTCACTTCATCCAGGTTTACATGACCTTGTCAATAGGTCGGATGGTAAAAATAACATCAACGTGGCCCTTAGAAAGGTTTCAACTGTGAGTGTCAGTATCAGTGCAGCTACCTCTGGTGTGGTTCACTGGAGCTGTGGATTTGCTTCATTTTTTAAATCATATATTAAAATGATCCTAGAAAAGCGATGAATAGCGTGGATAAAACATTTACCTCATGGTGGCCCACAGAGCCCTGCTAATCCGTCTAGGTGGGGTAGTCCTCATTCTTTAGCTCTTGTCCTAAAACGATCTCTCCAAATGGATGAATGGTATGGATACAAAACATACATCATGCTAGGGTCCATAGAACTTGGTGACGTTACTTCGATAGATACTCCCGCTATTCACTGTCGGTAGCTAATCCGCGTCCGTGCCTGAGACGGTCCATCTGAATCATGGCGCAGGACCTAAATTAATTAGGAGATGCGACTCTACATTTCTTCTTTGTATGGGACATTTATTGCAGCCTTTGTGCATGCATCCATTCATTTCAACTCAATCGTACGTGCGTCCGTATAGTCTGTTAATCTGGACCATTCATGTAGTGGGACTCACCGTCCAACAAAAGTAAACATGGCAGCTACTGATCTTTTGCACTTCAAAAGGGACGCGGATTGCCTGATGAGGCTGCCAGTAAGCGAGGTTAGCCAGGTGGCTACTGGACAATGCTTTGTGGGCCCACCATGTTATATTTATTTTATCTACTCTGTGCATCTATTTTTTAAAGATCATTTTAGGATATGAACCCAAAAATTAGGCAGATCCAAATCTCATGTTGACCACACCACAAGAAAACTTTGATCACAAAGAGTTGTATGAATGGAAAACATAAATATCAACTTCATCTAAAACTTTTGTGGAAGTTTTTAATGGTGGGGTTTTAATCATGACTGCTTCCTATGGTGTGGTTGACATGAGATTTGTATCCGTCTCATTTTTATGCTTATACCTGAAGTGATTTAAAAAATTAGATGGACTGAGTGGATAAAACACATCCAAATTGGTGAGGCCCACAAGTCACTGTCTAGTAGCTACTGGCTAATGAAAGTGTCAATAGGTAATCCTCATCCCTTCAAAAGGAGAACGGATTGGCTACTCCTAGGGTTGTGCAAGAGTAGAGTTAGCTCGGTTAGCTCGCTCGGGTTGACTCGAAAAAGTTCAATTCAACTTGGTTTGAAACTGAGTTCCAGTCGAGTAGAATTGATTTTTTGAGCTCGAAAAATTTTTGAACTGATTTCGAACTTAGTTGAGCTCAACTCGACTCGGATCAAATCTAGCTCGAATTGGACTCAAATCGAACCAATTCGGTGACTCGGTTACTTTGATATTGATGTTGCTCACCAACTGCTTAATGAAATGACTCAACCAAGTGTCGGCTGGTGGCAAGAAAGGTATGTATGTGAAACAAATACCTATTTTTCTTAATTTTCATGTTGCTACGAGGTGTTTGATGAAATACATGTAAGAACCATTGGTGCTATTTTACAAATTGTGAGAATTTGAGATGCAGTCTATGTGTTTGTAAAAATGCCACAAAGATGAACTCGGTTCGAACTGGCCTGATCTATTGACTGAACTGAGTCGAGCTAGCCAGTTAGGCTTGAGGACTGGAGCCGAGCCGAGTTCAAGTTGGGATCGGCAATTGGCCGACTTGAGTCAAGCTATGCCAAGCTTGATTCAATTCGACTCGCGTACACCTCTAGCTACTCCCCTGCCACTAGCTTGGTGGTTGATGGTCGTTGCTTTGTGGGCCCCACCATAATGTATATGTTTCATCCATTCCGTTCATCCATTTTTACATATAATTTTAAGGCTTGATTCCAAAAATGAGAGGGATGTAAATCTCAAGTGTACCACATCAAAGGAAAACAACAGTGATTGGATATCCACCATTAAAATCCTCTTAAGGCCCAAGTACTGTTTATTTGACATCCAATATTCTGTTGATTAGGTCATACAAACCCAAATGGACCCAAATGAAGGGAAAAAACAAAGATCATCTTGATTCAAAACGTTTAGGCCCCCAAAAGTTTTTAATGGTCAATGTTCATTCAACACTGTTTCCCATAATGTGGTCCACTTAAGATTGGGATATACCTCATTTTTGGTCTCATGCCATAAAATGATCTAGAAAAAATAGATGGACGGCATGGATGAAACACATACATCATGGTGGGGTCGACAGAGCACCGACCATCAGCCACTAGGCTGGTGGCAGGGGGAGTAGCCAATCCGTTTCCCTTCAAAAGAATGTTCAAGATAAAGATCGAGGGTCCTACAGGGTAAATGGTCTATTACTTGAGTGATTTGGATCATCCGATCTTTTTTTTGGATTGTGGGCCATCCATAGTGGGGCCCACCAACTGGACGGAGTGGATTCACCAAATGGCACAGCCGGGTGTAGGTTGGAGTTGCATGGAATCGAAGGGGGTTGACACGTGCAGCTGCACTGCATTCTCCTTTGTAACACCGACATGCCTTTCCGGCATGATGTCACGTGAAATAAAAGCGAATAGGAGGAGAAATGAGAGTATCCAACTGACCACAGGGATTCACTGTAAAGTTCACCTGGCCCACCTGGAGATGATCTAGACCGTTAAATTAGCAGGTCCCACTGTAGATAGCCTTTCTAAAAAAATCCCACTGATTACGATATTATGGTTCATATGTGTTGAATTAAGGACTATGGAGCATGTCTTAAGTCACTTTATATCACGAACGGCTGTGATCTGTTATCAATGACATTACACCATGTGGTTCAGATCTGCTGGGTCCTTCTAGATGAATGGTCTTTATCACCACATGGGCATGCCTCCCAAGATAGGAAAATATCAACAGACACAAGGAATCACAGCATTCTCCACGCGAAGACATACAGAGTACTAGTGGGGCCCATGTCTTAATGATCCTGACCATTGATCCCAGTCCATGGACCATGCTCTAAAAATCCCTTGGACAGAACAATCAAAACCTCTCAATCATGTGCCCCCAAATGGACGGATGACAAGAAATGTACAACAACCGTCCACATTCATGATTCAACCAAAATGACCCTAGATCAGTGGCTAGGATCGTCCAATACGGAAATATTTTTGTCCATGAGAAGCTCAAAGAAAACCATCCAAATCTTGGGAAATAACTTATATTGATCACAAACGGCTGAACGATCCATGCACATCAAGTGGACGGTCGAAAATAAAATCTAATCAACGGTCCTAATTCAATTAACATTTAGACCTTGATCAACTTTTATTTCCCCTCAATCTATATGATTTTCACGAAATTACCTATCCATGGCATGTTCTACAATCTGCATGGTTTAATATAACCCAATGTAGTATAATTCCACACTGCATGCGTGTCAACCATCCCACTCCGCCAGAGTATCAAATACTCCCAAACCCGAGCACACCGTGCAAATCACCTGAGGCCGAGGATCACCTAACGACTGGACAGACGAAGAGCAATCCAGACGAGTCGAAGGTGTGGGGCCCACCCTCGTGCATGGATATCAGAGAACCCAAATGCAAACAAGATCCGGTCTGACAAGTCAACCCACGGCACCCGAGTACGAGTGGGTTGACTTTCGTCACAGATACGTGCAAATCATTTTAAATCATCAAACTACAGCAGAGCTTGTCTGCAATGCACCGCTCCAGTACAAAACACACCTCTACCTATGACAGAGAGAGGAAAAAAACACCAGTACACTGCCAGAGTTTGACCATCCACGCGCATGCAAGGAGACAAGGTATACGTGGATGCATGCATCCCCATCCAAATCGTTCAAATCATGGGGACCGAAGGTTGATGGGTGATGAGTAATAAAAGTTTCACTACAAGACGATCTTAACCATCTTATCATTGACTATAAAGGACAGTTGACTGTCTCCACCAATAAAGGTCAACCTGGTAAGGATAGTCGACCTATCCAATTCCATACAGTAGAGCGGTTATGCCTTTTCTGTGGACGCGGATTTGATACTGCCGTGTCATTTGTGTTATTATGGATATTTTTATTGTCATGACGCGGTGGGATTTAATTGTACGGTCAAGATTATCAAACACTTAATTACGTAAGTTAGGACTGGAATTAGCTGCTCTGTTGAAGTGATGTCACCAAGTTTTGTAGGCCACTATGATGTATGTTTTATATACACACCATCTATCCATTTAGAGTGATCATTTTAGAGCTTGAGCCAAAGAATGGGTCTAATTCAAAGCTTGAGTGGACCCACCACAAGAAATAGTTGGGAGAGTGATGCCAACTATTAAAAACTTCTAAGGGCTACAAAAATTTCAATTAGGCTGATATTTTTGGTTTTCTTTCTTTTATGTCATTGTTAACTTATGAATAGATTGGATCTTAAATAAACATCATGATGGACCTTAGGAAGGTTTCAGTGGTGGGT
This sequence comes from Magnolia kwangsiensis, assembly GCA_037074715.1. Classification (NCBI taxonomy): domain Eukaryota; kingdom Viridiplantae; phylum Streptophyta; class Magnoliopsida; order Magnoliales; family Magnoliaceae; genus Magnolia; species Magnolia kwangsiensis. Next base: position 151,536,345 of record CM073573.1, on the reverse strand, counting down.
GTCACTCTCCCCACTATTTTTTCAGGCAGGGTCTACTCTAGCATTGGATTAGTCTCATTCTTTAGATCATGCTCTAAAATGATATCTCTAGATGGATGGATGGTGTGGATACAACATATACATCATGGTAGGGCTCATAAAACTTGGTGACATCACTTTAGCATAGAAGCTTATTATTCATCTTTGTTATTCATCTTGTCAATAGCTAATCCTTGCCCATTAAGTTGGTAACCAAACATTTTTTTCATTAGCTCTACATTAAATAAGTAACTTGTCATCCAATCAAATCCTATAACATTATCAAGTAAGCAAAGATGGTAAGATAATGCTCATAAATATCTCCTAAAGGTGAAAGCTATTTAAGACCCACCAATATTTTTGAGAAATCCACTATATTCATCAATCACATCCAAAACTCAAGTGCGCAACACAACATAGAATAGTAGGAACATCCATTGTTGAAACCTTTTCAAGACGCATTTTGATGTTTATATCGTATCCAAATTATTCAAAGCTTTATTTCAACACTAAGGTCTTAGTATCGATCTCTAGTGGGGGTGGTTAACAATGAAGTGTCAACTGACCGCGGGGTGTACTAACAAGCTAACTTTTAAAAAAAAAAAAACTGTTCAAAGCTTATTTCCACAGGGATGGACTAAAAACAGAAATATTATCCTTTTCCAAAACATGTATCTTCACCCAGGGTTTTAATGGAGGGCTTTCAATCCCCAATGTTTCTTTTGATGCGGCCCACTTGAGTTTTGAATGTCCCTTTTTTGGCATGTCCTGATATGAGCCTGGAAAACTGATGGACGGAGTGGATGTCTCACAAACATAACAGTGAGCCCCACATAAAGCATAGGCAGTTTCCATTCTAGGAGACCCATCTCTGGTACACTTGCATAACAAGGTGACTTATCATTTTGGAACATCGATCTAGTTTTGCCAATCGTTGGATGGAAAATGGTACGAAGTACTATGTACATGGGGTGATCCCAGCCATGTAATCAGTGGCCTTCAAAGCAACTGTAGAGGAAACGATAACTGCACTTGATAGCAAGTGCAGGAAAAAAAAATGATGGCTAGGATTGTCAGACAGGCATGTTTTAATTTGGAAACTCGAGCCATCCTAGGCCACTCCAGATGGACGGTCTAGATTGATGCATTACCCTTCCACGTAATGTGGATAGGTGTCTAGTGTATTATCACCCAACGAATGAATAGATGGACATTTGCAATGTGGATGCCTACCGATGGCCATACTCCTGTAGCCTACCTAGAATACCACCTCCAGCTCAAATGGATAGAGATATACATGGAATCATGGATAGATAGATAATCTCTTCAATCCTTCCATACATTTGCAGAAAAAACATTTTTCTCTCGCGCACACACATGCATGTGTGTGAGTGAAATGCTCACATACAACAAGCTATACGTCCAACTAGTTGGCGTGTGGGGCCTACCATGTTGTTTGCATGAAATCTCACCCATTTAGTAAGATTGTCGAACCATAAAAATGAGATGCCCCAAAAAACAGGTAAATCCAACCATTAAAATGGGATGCCCCATTTGATTATTATAACGTCTTTTGGGTTTTCTATGGTGGACCCCACTTGATAATTCGATCAACTTGATTTTTGGAACATCGAATTTTCATGAGTACAACGTGCTGGACGGTCAAGATGTCATAGTGGGCCCCACAAGCCAACTTGTTGGACGTACAACTAGTTGTGTGTGAGCATTTGTACAAACAAATAGCAAAAATTATAAAATCATATGGTAGATTGCGTGGTACAGTTCAAACTGGAACTTGCAATGGTTTGCATGATCATATGGTGCTTGCATGGATGAAACTGAATATCTGTTGCACTGAATTTGCAATGTCTTCTGCCGTATACCTCGACTCGCCTGTGATCTGACCATAGAAATAGATTGAAAATATCTTAAGATCAAAAGGAAATTGAATGAAGGAAGATGGCCCACTACTGTTTGACCAATGATCAGATCTTTACCTTAACATTGAAGGAATAAAGCACGGTTTGTTCGATGGTTGTGATGTTGGTGTGAAGAATGTTGAGTTGCAGATCCTCAAAGGCTGCGATTGTCTTAAGGAGCTGGCCAGGCCGCCTTCGAGAGAGGATCTTGATCATGGCATCCAAGCCCAAGACCTTTACTTCAACGTCAGCTAGGCAAGATTTATTCTCTGCCGTTTCTTCACGAAGGCCACTATCAAAATCAAGGAGATTTATGTGATCGTTGGGAAGTGTTAAGGAGGGAAATATCGGTGGTTCTGATGGTGGGATTGTGATTGACGGAGAAGCTTCGCCGCCGAATATTCTCCGTCGCTTCTGTGATTCTAAACATTGAAGAAGCTGCTCTAATTCCCTAACAAACTCAATGGCACCACCGATGATTGATGCTTGATCGCCCTACATAAAATCCACACAATATATAAATCTATATATGTTCTTGCTCCAATTCTTAAAAATACAATTTCACTCAAGGTCGTTGTTTTGGTTGCATGGAGTATCAAGAAGTTTTTTGATAATTCAAGACTAATTAGTCTAAATTTATCGAAATTTCATGAAATTTGGTACAACCAAACATACCCTAAATTTCCTTTAACAAAATTACCAAAGCATATATTTGAAACTGCAAAAACCAAGATTTATTTATTTATTTCAAGTCTACAAGAAAATCTATTGTTCTCTCTCTTTCTCTTGTTTCATATATATATATATATATATATATATATATATATATATATATATATATATATATATATATATATATATATATAGTTTGGTTGCCGGGCATATCATGATTTTTTTTTTTAATAATTCAAGACTAATCAGTGTAATTTTGTCAAAATGTCATGAAATTTGGTGCAACCAAACACACCCTAAATTTCTTTTAACAAATTCACCAAAGCATATATTTGAAACTGCAAAAACCAAGATTATTATTTTTTATTTCAAGTCTACAAGAAAATCTATTGTTATCTCTCTCTTTCTCGTTTCCTCAAGTAAAAAAGGAAAGAAAGATTGTTCATTTGGTTGCATGGAATAACATGAAGTTTTTTGATAATTCAAGAATAATCAGTCTAATTTTGTCAAAATTTCATGAAATTTGGTGCAACCAAACACACCCCAAATTTCTTTTAACAAATTCACCAAAGCATATATTTGAAACTGCAAAAACCAAGATTTTATTTATTTCAAGTCTACAAGAAAATCTATGGTTCTCTCTCTCTCTTTTTCGTTTCTTCAAGTAAAAAACAAAATGATAGTTTGTTTGGTTGCACGGAATATCATGAAGTTTTTGAGAATAATCAGTCTAAATTTGTCAAAATTTCACGAAATTTGGTGCAACCAAACACACCCTAAATTTCTTTTAACAAATATTTCACCAAAGCATATATTTGAATCTGCAAAAATCAAGATTGTTTTATATATTTCAAGTCTACAAGAAAAGCTATCGTTCTCTCTCTTGTTTCTTCAAGTAAAAGACAAAAGAAAAGAAAAGAAAAACCATCATTTTATGTTTTAATCTTAGAAAGTGCAAGCCTAATAGATTAATCTCTAAAAATTAAATAATTTCATCAATGTATTCAATCACAATATTTATAAAATTACCCTTTGAACATATGATCCTGGCATGAGAGATCTCAACACCCTCAAATGCTCATTCATCTGCTTCCTTCGATTACGCTCCACAGCAATATGAGTCATTCTCTGGCTCTCCACCTCCTCACTCGTCTTCAACGATCTCGGCCTCTTCCTTCTATTCTTCCCTTCCGTCGCCCCGTTCTTTTGAACCCCTCCAATGAGACGTAGCTGCACCATATTACTCTCAGATGCTCTCCCATCATCTTCCTCTCCTTCATATTCATCTTCAACAACAGCCACTCCTTTACTTTCAACACCCAATCCATTAAAACCTTCGTTCTTCTCACCCATCGAAGAAACCGCCATAGCATCTTGTGACCTATCACTCAGAACTGGAAACTTAAGAAAGTAGACAGGATCGATAACGGTATCATCGCCAGGTATCTTTGGCTGATTTAAAGCTAATTTAGGACCGAAATCAGCAAACTGCATTACATCTGCAAAGCTCAATCTATCGAGAGGCGAAGATGCACCAAACCCAGATGGGATTCTTGGAGGTGGAGGGCTATTCAACATGTAATCAACCATCATTCCACTATTGTGGCCCACTTGATTATCTTCAACCTGATGTTGATGGTGAGGATCGAGCGAACTTTCGATGCCAGCGAAACTAGTCTGCAATAATTCAGTAGTTAAATGATAAAACACCATCGACATGGATTCAATAAAATTAAAATGAAAAGAGAGGGAAAGAGAGGGAGTGAGAGAGAATACAGTGTAGTTTTCTTGGTCTTTCTCCATTATAGTGTATTGGTTTTACTGAGAGATTTTAGCACTAGACGACGAAGATTGTAAAAAGTACATGGATTTTACGATTGAGTGTAATCACAAACGGTTGGAATTGTGGTTTGATGAGATTGGAATCTTCCAAACAAACGTAAGAAAATGAGAAGATAAAAGTCTGGGCTTTTTGTGAGAAGATAACAGTCTGGGCTTTTTGAGAGAGAGGAATGGATGGTCAGTGACGTGCATGTCTAGATATCTGATAGATAACTGGAGTGACAGGGATGAGTTCGTTTTGTTATGTCGCGATTGATTTAGACATGTATGTCACACCACTGGGCCTGCATGAGTATGTAATGATCTGATGATCTGAATCGTCTATGTTATAGATGATACTTTATGTAGACTAATTTGTTAATTTTATTATGATCTGATGGTTTTGATTTTTCTATATGTGATTTTCAATGGTTCATTTTTAACTTTAAAAATCGAAGGCTAGGATCAATTTTTGAGCTGGATTTCTGTAAGGTAGATTTATTTATTTATTTTTGATAGAAATAACAAAAGGAACAGTTATGATTATCGTACTATGTATGCATGAGGACTTCAATGAGCGACACATATTGCTTATTCTTAGTCGCGATGTAGGAAAACGGAAGATGATTAGTGATGGCCCACTAGACATGTTATGGATATTCGCGCGAGGAGACATTGTGTAGAATATGGACCGCACATGTGACAAGATGGATTATGGGAATGAGATCTGAGCCTTTCATCGTGTATTATAGTATCATATACATTTACGTATTAAAATGTTAAGATGGTTCTCTCATCATGTGGACCATGCATGTGCGTAAAAAATGGACGGTTTTTAGATAGATCATCTGTGATCTCTGTATTTAGTGTACAATTGTGGCCCACATAAAGCATGTGTAACCGATTTTTCGTGAAAATGGTATGATCAAGGTGGAATTATTGATGAACGGTCTAGATCGAGCACGTGTGCATGCGAATCGATTTAGCGTGTCAGTTGGTCCTTTTTATTCTTTTAAGCAATTTTTTTTTAACGGTGGAGAGGGAGCCTTGCGCAATAAATGAAAGGGTAGAAATTCCACCTCCTTCTCTCTCACCTCCGTTATTTATACGATTCACAGGCTTACAACGCTCTCTTTACCTTTTTTCTTACCTGCCTTTTCTCATGACAGCCATTTATCTAGATCCTTTCCTTGACGCTCTTGATCAGGTACACACGTTTTCTGGCCCATGTCTGACACGTGGAGCGTCCTTAAGTGGGGTGCTTTTTAGATCAAAATCAGACCCACGTGGACCTTGGGCTCCAAATGGGCGGTGTAGATGAAGATGGATTCAGTGGGGGAATCTAACGGCTGGGATCGTTCGGTGTATGTGATTTTAAGCTAAGGTCGGTGCAGATACGGGACCCATGAGATTAACGGATGGGATTCAATTCGGTGGCTGCAGCCGTGAATCCCAACCACCCATGTAGTGGGCCTCATTACCCTTTTTTTCTTTTTCCTGTTGAATGTTGACGGTTGACCAATTTCATTTCTACCGCTCGTTACAAGGCTAGTGTTTGCACAACCAAGGTAGTTATTTCATATGAATTTTTTCAACCGTGGGTTGTCCACGATAGGATCAACTAGATGAACGGTCCGGATGTACTTCCCATGTGACGTGTCATATAATGGGCACTCTCATAATCTAGCAAGGTCGATTCTAGAATGGACGCGGGTCACCACGTAGCTACGTGATGTCAGAACTTTGTGAGGCCCACCGAGATGAATGAGTTTCATCCACTCCGTACATCCGTTTTTCCAGATAACTTTAGTGCATAAACCTAAAATTGAAGAATATCTAAAGCTCAAGTGGACGACACCACAGGAAATAGTGGGAATGATGACTTCCACCGTTGAAAACTTCTTAGGGCCCACAGTGATTTTTATTTGTCATCTAACCTGTTGATCAGGTCACATATAACTGAAAGAAGGGAAAACACAAATATCAGCTTGATCCAAAATTCTGTTGCCGCGAAGGAGTTTTCAACGGTCATCATTCAATCCCAACTGTTTCCTGTGGTGTGGAGCTTGAGCTTTGGATATGATTGAATTTTAGGCCCATATTCTAAAATGAGCTGGAAAAACGGATGGACAGTGTGGATAAATCATATACATAAAGGTAGGTCCTACAGTCCTGACATCATGGAGCTACGTGGTGCTTGGTCACCACGCAATTCGCGTCCATTGATCTAGCCCATACTGTAACACGTGAATGTGCGGTTAATGAATCTTAGCCGTCCATCTTGTTGGTTGCTCCTAATAGGAAAAAAGAAAAAGAAGAAATACCAAACATGCAATCCTAGCCCTTCAATTAATCTATGGGTCAAGATTATTCGAAGGGGAATTTTCCATTAATCCGGTAGAGCCATCTCTCTACGTTACACGTGGCCCCGTTATCCATCACTACAAATTGTTCAACTAGTGGGCCCCACTATGAATGGCGACGTACGTTTAAAAAATCATACTTATCAGAAGATCATAGCCGTCACTTATCTTCAATTTACAGCACTTAATGTTGACCATTATTTTTTTTTCTTTCCCACTGTAGATTTTAGGGCCACTCTTTTGATGGATAGGATCGTCCGATCTGATCCGATCTATGCATATCTCAAAATAATTTCCATCTATAGTGGGTCCAACTAGTTGGACAGTCCTGACTAAGGTATAACCCAGCCACGTGTAATGCAGCAATGTGATTGTCACAACTACACACTCCAATTCCTCTGGATCTACGGTATCATCACCACCATCCCTTATTCTCCATCACCGTACTGTATAAAACAAACAGGGCCATTGATTGCAGCACCCCCCAGATGGGCGGTCCGAATTCCTTGACCGTAACGCGGGCTGTCCGTGGGGACGCGGACTGTGTGCAACGGGGGATTGTAGGGTATTTGTACGACCCCAAGCACTGTGGGGTCCACCGTGATGTTTGTGTTATAACTCTGTTTATCCATCTGGTTGGGTCATTTCAGGTCATGGGTATGTACAAACGGGAGTGAGATCCAAAACTCAGGTGGGCCACACAATAGGAAACAGCAACGGTTTAATGCCAACCGTTGAAACCTTCTTAAGGCCTCGGAAGTTTTGGATTAAGATGATATTTGTATTTTCCTTTCATCCAGGTCAGAGTCACATTATAAGAAGGTTGAGTGACATGTAAAGATCAAGGTCTGGTTATAAAGGTTTTAATGGTGGGCGTTTTGATCCCCACTCTTTCTCATGGTGTGGCCCACTTGAGTTTTAAATCTCACTCATGTTTTGGCTTATGTCGTAAAATGAACTAGAGAATGGATGGATGGGATGGATGCAACCCAAACATCACGGTGGGGACCTGAGTGACTCGGCCTCAACCCTGCAAGTTATCTTTGTGAGGCCAACGTACGTAATGTTTAAGTAATATACACTGTTGATTTATTTGCCCACCCCGCCTCGTTTTAGCACATAAATCAAGATATCAAAAAAATAAAAATAAAAATAAATCTAAAACTCAAGTGAGTGGGAAAGGATCCTACCTTTGAAACACAAATATCAAATTGATTCAAAGTTTATGTGATCCCAATAAGATTTTAATAATGAGAATTCAATCTACACCATTTTTTGTGATGTGGCACTATTTTAGAAGAAGTGTGACTCAATGAAAAGAAATATAACTGTCTTTGTAAATTTACCATGGTAATTTTGAGTCCACAAGAAAAAGAGAAATAATTTGAATAAGTTTTATTAAATAATGTTCGTGTGATTTATGAGTATTCTCCACATTATTATAAGCACTTTTCTTTTTCTTCTCTTTTTAAAATTTTTTAAGTAGAAATTTTAAAACAAAAAATAAAGAGACAGGATGAAAATAAAAATTTATAAAAATAAAAAAGTTTTTCTAAAATCACAGTGTTGAAATTTAGCTCACATTTCAGGTTAATTGACCTAAGAAGCATGGTTACATAAAGACCAATAGTGCATTTTTTATGAGGATGTTTATATCAAAAGTTACAATTAATTTATGGTCAACAATTTAAATAACAATTTCTTTCTATTTGGAATGATTTCTTTTTTTGAAAACGAACACGCTTAAACCCATTTACGGCACACCCAAAATAATATTAGGCCTAATTAATTTTGACAGACTAATTCCACTTCCGATCCAACTTCTTATAATCAAATTGTGCTAAAAATGCATTTACATCCAGTTCTACATTGGACACACTTGTACTCATGTCTTAAAATCGAGCATGGAGCTTGGGGTTACTAGAGATTCCTATGACCTGGGTTACATCTGAAGTCTATCAATGGGATGTGGATTTAGCGAGACCCATACTCACCCAAGACAGTGCTGCCCTTACTATGGGACCCACTTTGATATATGTATTATGTATCCATGGCTACATTCATTTTTTTAGATCATTATCAAGGCATTGTCCAAAAAAAATGAAACAATAGTGACTGACCATTAATAGCTCACAAAAGTTTTGGAACAAGTTGATATTTATTTTTTTCTTCATCCAAGCTCATTTGGCCTTATTAATGGAATGGATGGCAAATAAATTAATGCTAGGAAAATATTAAGGTGCACCCTAAGAAGATTTTAATGGTAAGGCGTTCAATCACAATTGTTTCCTATGGCATAGTCTACTTGATAATTGGATCTACTTCATTTTGTGATTAAATGATGTGGAAAAACAGATGGACAGCATGGATACAGAACACATACATCAAGGTGAGCTTCATAGTAAGGGCTGCACCATCTTCGGTGAGTCTGGGTCTCACCTAATCTGCTCCCCTGTCAATGGTGCCCGGATCGTGGCTACCCTAGGTATCGGGTTTGGGGTCAGCCCGTTTTGTAAACGGGTCCAACAATAAAGATCTGATTTGGAATCCAGGACTCGACTTTAGCACATTTTCAAAACATCTGAATATATAGTTATGGATTTTACCATAAAATGCCTCCTTGTTTCTGATTTTACCTGGTGGCCTTCCAAAGGAGAAATTACATTATTGCCCTTGATTTTTTTATTTACAAAGTGCACAAGGGCAAACCAACATGGTTATTAGGCGAACTAAAAGTATCCGGATCAACTCATAAGGTGGACTAATCCATAAAAAAAATAAAATATACACCATTGAAAACATTCAAATTCAAGTGTAGCTCATCTGATGATTCAAATGGCATGATTTATTGTCCATGCAATTCTCATGATAGGGTGCATATATTAGATGACTTGAATGTCATACATATACCACGTGGCGTCTAAAGTCTACACAACCCCGATATTTGAAATGATTTTTTTTTTTGAAAACGAACACGCTTGGAATTTTTAGCACAATTTGATTAAAAGAAGTTGGATCAGAAGTGGAATTAGTCTGTCAAAATTAAGTAGGCCTAATATTACTTTGGGTATGCTGTAATTGGGTTCTAAGCATGTTCGTTTTCAAAAAAAGAAATTATTGGAAACGGCTCGATTCTGGTTTCACCTCAAAATTGGACCGAACCAAGTGTGTGCACCTTACCCTTAACTAAGTAATTGGGTCCATCTAGCCATTCCACCATCCAGACAAGTATTAAATAAGTTGGGCCCAGCTGTATTTGCTGGTCACACGGAAAATACAATCCAAGATCTATCACGATTACTTGTTGGGTCAAACCACAAGTCCAACCCATGTGTCCCAAGGCTCATCCCAAACATGGTTGATAAACAAGCCCAACATCACAAGTCACTTCCAAGTGTATGACATGCTGGGGTAATCCTAACCTTTGATTTTGTGGCCTGTGAATAGAGGGTTAGGTCCCTAAGGCCAGGGTTGGGTCCCTAAGCTCGGCCAGTAGGGCTGGGTCTGGACTTGAAATCTAGGTTGGGTGGATGGGACGTGGGCAATGAAAATTGCGCAGCCTAGCCCATTGGTTCATCCCAATCATCTGGTGGGCCCCCATTGTGAGAAGAAAATGGACGGTTTAAAAATACTAGTGAGCAGTTCTGTATGAAAAACATGTATCATGTTTCCCTTATCAAAATCATTTATATGACGATATTCGTCGTGGATGGAGGATATTTCCTTAGAAAAATTCTTAAAATGGATTATTTCAAACCTTTTATAATTTCACTCTTTTTCTCGCAGGGCAGCCTTGGTTTGGCTCTGCCCTTTTGGGTCAGGGCTATGGTTCAACCCTACCCTACCCCGGCCCGTTGCACCCCTATTCTAATCTGAGATATTCTAGGTTTATAAGAAGTTTGGGAATTACAAGTATGGCATATAAATTTTAAATAGAGCTGGATATGAGTCAAGTTAGCTTGGTCAGCTCGCTCGATTAGACTCGAAAAAGCTCGACTCATCTCAGCTTGAAATTGGATTCGGACCGAGTTGAGTTGGTTTTTGGAGCTCGAAAAAATTTCGAGCCGAATTTGAGCTTGTTGAGCTTGACTCGACTCAGATCAAACCTCAACTCGAACTGACTCGGATTAAATTAGATCGGTGACTAGGTTATTTTGATATGGATGTTGCTCGCGAGTGTTTGATAAAATGACTCAACGAAATGTTAGTGAGTAAAGAATGGAAATGTTGGGTGTTTGATTTTGATGTTGCTTGTTGGGTGTTTGATTCTGATGCTATTTGTTGGGTGTTTGAGTTTGTTTGATCTTGATGCTGGACACCGGGTGTTTGATGAAATACCTGTAAAGTGCCGTTACTGTATTGCATTCCATGTGAAATTTATGATGCATTCTACGTGTTTGATAAAATGCCGCACAGGCTCAAACTCGGCTCGGATTGGCCCGAGCTACTGACCAAAACGAGTTGAGCTAGCCGGACAAGCTCGAGGATCAAGTCAAGTCGAGTTCGAACTGGGGTTAGCTACTGGCCGAGCTGAGCCGAGCTGTGCCAAAGCTCGACTCGGATCGACTTGTGTACAACTCTAATTTTAAATAATATTTTGAATAAGGGTAATTTTGTAATTTCCTTTATCAAAAGGCTTCCATATCAATTCTGATGGTGGGGCATTATTTGGTTATATTGTAAATCCAAAGGATTTGATTTTTATGGTAAAAATCCTTAAATTCTTCTACTTTTATTTTCTAGCAATGTTCCAATGCTCCCAGAAAACAATTGGTTATAGGGCTCCTAGCTCCATCAGACACTTTGAATAATCCAATCTAGTCCATCCGTTAGGCCCAACACGCCACCTGTCGAACTACATTGATTGGGCCATTCTAAAAATCCAATCAATGGCCTATAAAATGGTTAGTTAAAATCATTTTTAGAAAAATAGGCCTTATCATGTACCGAGCCATATCTTTGTTTAATCGCATCATGAAATCCTTACAATACTTAAAAATCACTTCAATTAGAGAATCCTAACCACCCAATTCATGTATTGGGAGCAGAGCTATACATGAACAGAGTTAGCTCAGTTAACTCGCTTGACTCGACTCGAAAAAGCTTGATTCGACTTGGTTTGAAACTAAGTTCGAGCTGAGTCGTAGCTCGAAAAAATTTGAGTCGAGTTTGAGCTTGCCCGAGCTCGACTCGACTCGGATCAAACCTCAACTCGAATCAAATCGGCTTGGTGATTCAGTTATTTTGATATTAATATTGCTTGTCAAGTGTTTGATGAAATGACTCAATGAAGTGTTGTTTTGAGTACATACATTTTCTGCGGGATTGGATAGTGGTGAGGAAGGAATGGATACAAAACAAATCACTATAAAGAAATAACTTCACATTATAAAACTGCCATCGAATCATGATTTTGATGTTGCCTGCCCAATGTTTAATGAAATACCTGTATACTGCTGTTACTATTTACATTACGTGAAAAATCGAAGTTGCGCTATTTGTGTTTGAGAAAATGTCGCATAGGCTTGAACTCGGGTCAAATTGGCATGAGCTACCGGCCAAACTGAGCCGAGCTGGCTAGTTAGGCTCGAGGACCGAACCAAGCTGAGTTCAAGCTGGGGTTAGCTACTGGCTGAGTCGAGCTGAGCTGTGCCAAGCTCAACTCAGTTTGACTTGTATACCGCTCTAATTGGGAAATGCTTTGTTTTGCGTGTGTGTGTGTGTGTGTGCGTGTGTAGAGGCCAACTTATAAATGGAATTGGATCCTTATTCTTGCACCGGTGGTAGACTATCAAGAGTTTCAACACTTGGTCAAGGGTTCGAGTATCCATAGGTAGTGAAATCCTACTATGGCTTGAGTGTGTGTTGTGGTGTGTGAGTGTGTAAAAAAAAAAAAACATTCAACAAAAAAAATAAAAACTTAAAATGGAATTGATAATTTAGGCGCTATGATTTTCATGTTGTTGCCGAACCCAATTGATGGTCTAGATTGATCGATCGAACTGTCCAAATGATAATCCTCTATTCAATTATAATCAGTATCTCCTAACAAATTTACCACTTTTAAGCACGATTGTGCAAGACAATGTCACATGCAGTAGGTTTGTGAGTAGTTTGAGATGTGTGGGTCGTAGATTTCTGGCTGGACGTAGGGTTCACTTCGGTCTAGATTTTAAGTTGTTTGCACAGCCCTATTCAAAAATTTGATTTTGCCAGGCCTGAGCCCACCCCATTAACAACTCTAAATATTCCATTAGATATGGGTTATACTTGGATATTCTTGCCCAAAAATGAACTTGGTTCATTCAATAGTTAACAGTATTAGAAACAATTCAATGAGTATGAAAACTTGGGGAAATGTATTTTTTGTATGTACATATATTTAGTAGACTAAACAATTAATTAGTTGATTGTAATCGATATATGTTATAGATTATTAGATAGAGCTTAATTATAATTAACCTATATATGTGATGGTCTATTATATTGTTTGTAGAAATTTTGTGCTTTCATTGCTAGTCCCAAGCTTGAATAAAAGAGGATGTTTGTGTGAGGTTGATAGATAGTGTTAACCATGACTTTTATCATGATTTCAAAAATATGATATTCCAAGCTCATACTAAAGTGTTTTTGTAAGCGATGTGCGGTATGAAAACCCTTGCGTAACGAGAAATGGGCAAATGTTGGCTAAGGTATCTTTGAAAGTGATGCATCGAAACAATGCCCAGTTAGCTTGTGACATGTCACAATAATGCCTGATTAGTTTATAGCTAGTGTCAACCATAACCGTTGGGATTTGGTCTGCGGAATCACACAGATATGGATCTAGGATAACAATTCAACAGCACCAAGCAAACACAAAAGAACACAAAGATTTAATGTGAAAAATCCTTGCAAGAAAATACTACGGCACAAAGCGACAAACGTTCACTATGAAAATAGAAATTACAAAGAGAAAAAGATTTACCTGATTTGAACGAATCTCACCCTTCCTACACCCTTTGATAGCCCTAGAACCCTTTTAAAAATCCTTGAAATACCTTTAGGAAGCCTTAGAATACCTTAGAATGGCCCCAAAGACTCATATTTATATATGGAGAACTATCACTTATGCACATCCTTAGAAACTGCATCAAATTTACGCAGTGCACAAACTGCGCACCGTCTGCGTAACCTTTGACTAGTCGAAGGAGGGCTTCAACCAGTTGAAGAGACCTTCAACTAGTCGAGGCAGTCTCTCGACTTGCCGAGTACCTCAGACCACCAAGATTAAAGATATTTGTTTAACAACAATAACTTTTGTCATAATTCCAAAAAAAACCTATAACATCTTCAAACTCATGCTAAAGTATTTTTGCATTAGAAGTCACTGGGAAATAGACAAAAGTTGGCTAAGGTGTTCTTTGAAAGTGACATGCTGAAATAATGAACAAGTGGCTTGTGATAAAGTGGAATGGTAAAATAAGATTAATGTAGCCGTTTCAATTAATTGGGACGAGGCTTAGATGATGATGATAGTGACTTATAGCATGTGGCTCACCTTACAAGTGCAACAACTTGATTTTTAGTTGAGAGCATATATATAGTGGTATTTCTTTAATAAATGGTTGGATCTAGCAACAATGTGCCATATTGCCATGTGTGGTGTGTTAGAAAACTGTGGAAGTAAATTCCAAATTAAGATAACACAACAATAAGTAAATAAAAACAAAGTATGTGAAAATACGTATGATTTTTACATGAAAAAACTCTGGTGGGAAAAAATCACGATACAAAGTGACAATGATTATTATTAAAGCAGAAAGTATAAGAAATGTATACACTTACAATAAAAAAAAAAGAAAATCATTATTTTCTCCTCTTCAAATCCTAAAAATGTTAAAGCCCTAATTAGAATACCTTAATCTCTCAATTACACCCATATATATATATAGCATAATACTTGGAATAGGAAATTAATTGTGTAGATATGTAAAATTGTGCGCACCATTGATCTAATCATCAATCGAGCACCACATGTTTAATCATTCGAACATGGTCAAAGTGTTCAGAAAGTTTATAAGTATTTTTTGAATTCTATCAAGATTGTTTGAAACTATTCAAAGATTAATCTGTATAATAACAGGCTCATTTGATCAATCAACTATATTGTTTGATCGATTGAGACCATGTTCCATGTGTAAATTGAAGCCATTGACAACTCGATGTGTATATGATCTAACTTGTTGATGCACAAGCTTAATAAAACTTCTTCTAATAAACTCTTAGAGTAGAATATTTCAACCTTTTTATCATTCAGCTTTTTTTACTTTGGACATGGATAGTCTCTTTTAACTGTTGTTTTGTTAAATGACATCATTAAAGAAGCTAAGGAAGAGTTCTTACAAAAACATAACTAGAAAAATCAATTCTTACATTGTTCAAAAATAAACATAGAAAGATAATCTACTTAGTTTTGCATTGTGATGTCCAAATTCTACTACATCATTGCATATGTGTGTTAGTTGTTGAAAGGCATAGTTGTAGGAGAATCCATCCCATGCTCTTCCTTGTTTAAGAGATGCAAGTATACTTGTAAAGGCCCTTGCGAGTGTACTCAAAGCCACACATGCCCAAGTGGAATTATCTAAGCCCCTCATCTTGTTGAACGCATCACATATGTTTTGTGGGCCAAAAATTAGGTGGTATTCTCATGTAAATGGATGGTTAAAAATTAACTAAAAAACGTGTCCAATCTACTTCTTGGCTTAGAATATGAGTCTGACGACCATGAATTTCTACCCACAGTGAATAGTCCTGGTGGGCCCTACCTGATGATCAACATGAACAGCACACTTTGGCATGCATGCCATTAAGTGCATTGTGGGCCCGTGATGGTGTATGTGTTTTATCCACGCCGTCCATCCATTTTACCAGCTCGTTTCATGGCAGGAGCCCAAAAATGAGGCAGATCCAAAGCTTAACTGGACCATATCACTGAAAACAGAGGGTTGAATGCCTGCAGTTGAAAAACATGAGTCCAAAAATGAGACAGATCCAAACGGCTCGAGTGGACAGCACCACATGAAACAGTGGGGATCTGCTTCCTGTTATGTGGTTGACATGAGCTTTGGATCTGCCTCATTTTTCAGCTCGTGCATTAGAATGAGCTGGCAAAAAGGATGGACGGAATGGATTAAAACATACATTATGATAGGCCCCACAAAGTCAGGTTATCAGGGATGTCTTAGATCTGAGCTTTCCATTTATTTATTTGGTAAAATAAAAGTGGCCCAAGTAACATCAACCGTTCTAATTGGGCCGGGCCCGTCTATTTAGTGGAATGTGACACGTGTACAACATCTGGACCACTCATCTGACTGGGGTATCACCAATGAGTGGCAGTGGAACATTTACACCAGCTGGATGTCGATGGTTCACTCGGCCCGATTTTGGACTCGACTTAGACCTACTGGCCCGGCCCGTAGAATTGGATTGGGCCTAACGAAATGCCCCAATCGCATTTACACAGCTCAACATGATTTCGTACAACATCTTGCATCTAGACCGTTGGTTTCATTTTTCTAATGTCTCTTTCTTTATGTGTATCCGTTCACTTGATGGACGGTTTGATTAGAATCATTAATGCAGTAAATAAGTATTTGATCAATTTTCAGGTGGCCAACTGGGCCCGAGGCCAGGCCCATTTCCATCCCTAATCCTAACCATTCACACTTTTGCCAGACGGCACCATTGGAGCAAGTAGGAATGTCCAGCTGGTTTAATTTCTGGCCATGACCCATCACGGGGCCCCCAGGATAAACGGACCAGAATTTTCCACGTGGGCGATGCGTCTGGATCTGCTGTCCACGTAAGGTATTAGCAGTCCGAAGTCACATGTCATACATCACAGTCAGGAAAGAAAAGATGCAAGGATAGAAATTTCTTTTTTGCCACATCTCACAGAAAAGCTGCCACGTGTCCGTAATATAAAGATTAACTCAGGTTGTGGTGTGCCCCATAGGCTGCCATGATGCATATGTGAAATCCACTCCGTCCATCAGGTTGTAACCCTCATCTTAACCGTACATATAAAAGAGCAAGGAATTACAAAACTCAGATGGGCCACACCAATGAGAAAGTGTAAACTTGAGTCGACTCAGTTTTGGATCAGGCTGATTTTTGTATATTCCTTTCATCCTGGCTAGTGACATGTGATGAAGGGCTGTGATGAAAACTACACATCATGGTGGCCCCACACACAAACCTATGGTTGGTATCTCATCCCCGTTGTTCCCTATGGTGTGGCCCACGTGCCTCGTCGGTCTGGATGATTTGTGGTCCCACGGTCGGATGGACGGAGTAGATTTCACTCATACAACATGGTGGGCCCTAGGATGTTTTACCTGTGGCAAAGGTGAATTCCACCGTGCCCGTGACTTTGATAAAAACTCAGGTCCGTTCGCTCATTAGCCTGGCTAGCCTTGTATGGAAACAACGGACGGATTAAAATGTGTGGCCCACCTGATTCTTGTGTAGGTCTCATATTTTGCAAGGTTAGAATTTCTTACATGCATTCCACGTGGGGCTACCCAACTTTAAACCAGGAAGTCTAAGGTTATACGAGTTCTGTGAAAGCAACAGGAAGCGTTGCGGTTCAAACGAAAAAGGTTTTTTAGGGTCACGTGATGAATGCAATGGCCACCTAATCCGTGAAGACATGGAAAGAAGATAATGCTTTCTCGTGATGAAAATCAAGGTCCTCCAAGCTTATTCTTTTTTAGGGACATTGCAACTAGAGATTTTGTCAATCCCACTTCTTACACTTATTTTCGGCGCCCATGTGTGGACCAATAAAAGGCTAACATTTTTAAAAATAATAATTATG
Source organism: Magnolia kwangsiensis (assembly GCA_037074715.1). Lineage (NCBI taxonomy): Eukaryota > Viridiplantae > Streptophyta > Magnoliopsida > Magnoliales > Magnoliaceae > Magnolia > Magnolia kwangsiensis. The sequence goes on along the minus strand of CM073573.1, from coordinate 151,518,685 downwards.
TGTATATATGAATATCTTCATTAGATCTTCCTCTAATGTTATGCATCCTATTATTAATGCATAGTGATGACCCATAAACTTCCCTTTAAGAGAATGAATAGAAGGATGCTACGTAATTATATTTATCATGCCAATTAATAAAGCGATGTATTTAGCATGCTTATAAAAGACCTGTTGAGAGAATAAATCTTATCATGTATCTGATTATAATACACTTGGTGAGGTCATTTATCACAATCCTTTCAAAATAAAAAATCTTCCACGAGACTTTGTAACATTCGAGAATATTTCAAGTATTGGAAGATCAAACTAATATTGAACAAATTAGGCTGTGGATTGGTTCCAAGTAAGGAGAGACAAATACATCAGCTGGATTAGTCCTAATTTTGTGCATCAATAAGAATTTTTTTTTCTTTTTTTTTTTAAAAAGAAGAGTATGATAACTAGATTTGGTGGTCGAGCTTCAATTGGAATAAAGAAAATCAGAAAAATAGATTGGTATTACGTGTCAAATCCCTCCAACACTCAAATGTAGGAGGTGGTTCGATTTGAACCATCCAATATCTCGATTAGAGGAGGTGGACCACCAGATGAGTGAAAATGAAGGATTTGAGGTCTGAGATGGCTCCTGATTTTCTTAGTAGGTCATAATCTTGGCTTGTTTGTCTTCATAAGAGGAATCTTGGTATTTATAGATATGATGTAATAAATTTGATTAGTGGGCGATGAACATTTCCCATCAAAGGTTTATCTATTATATGAAGATTCGAGAAGCCAACAATTCTGAATTTAACTAGAGTCATTCCTTTCCAATGCAAGTCAAATATGGAGAAGATTCAGTATCCGCAAGAAACCTAACGAGAGTTTTACTGTCTTGAGAAGATATAAAAAGAGTAATCGAAGAATAGCCCGAGACCCTATGTCAATGACATCTACCTACTTTCTCATTTATCTTTCCAATTTATCTTAGTATATCTTAGCCTGGTTCTAGTATAAATCACTATTGCTTAGTAGCTTCTGTTATAGTATCTTAAGAGTATAGTAAATATCTACAACTTTAAGTTTTTACATTCATGATCAACTAAGTCTCGATTCAGCTAATCATACCCATTTGGTCAAATTCTATTAACCACCCATCTTGATCATCTGTTTCATTAGATGAATCAAGTATTTATATTTCTTATTTATTTATTTATTTTGGTTGTTTGATACTTTGCCAATTTCCACATCTTCAATTATTAATTAAATCGACATTATTCAGCCTTCTCTTATTTATATGTATATTCTTATCTTTTTGAAAAATATTGAGCTGAAAGTACTAATGAAAAAATGAGTCCCTATGTGTATAGACTCGCTTCTATTGTCACAAGATAAAAGGAATCCATTCAAAAGGGCTGACGCGTACCCTTTTATAAATTATCTGAATGCGAAGCACAACCGATGGTTGAGAGGATAATTGGATCTTATGTTCAATCTTCAATTTGTCTATCTTAACGTGGGGAACACTAGTAGTTCAATTAAGCCTTGAGTAAGTAAACTCTAGTACGCCCGTGCATCATACCCACGTACAAAAATCAAGTATAAGCCCTCGATCGCACACATGACTTTGTTTGATTGAATTAACAGCAACACCTACAAGCTTCATGTGTGCTTGATCCTAAAAGTTCATCAAGTGGGCCACAGATGTACGTGTCTAGCTCAAAATGACTTTGTTTGATTGAATTAACAGCAACACCTACAAGCTTCATGTGTGCTTCATGTACAAACACTAATTGAAGCACAATAAAGAGCAAGGAGCCCAAATCTAAGATTGTGACATGCATATTATATATTAAATGAAAGACCAAAGTGAATAATGTAATATTATATATATGATAAAACCTAAACTTGATATTTCACACCTTAACACTTTTTTAGGAAATCTAAAAACCTAATATCAAGTGAGCCTTACTTGGCTGCAACCTAGAACTAGCCAAGTGGGTGCGACCCTAACCATAGGGCCTACCTTGATGTATGCATTGTATGTCCACTCTTGTTTACTAGTTAATTTTAAGCATAGTCCAGGTAATGAGTTAGACACAAATTTCAGGTGGACCACACCATAGGAAACAATGGTTCATGACCATTGAAAACCTTTTGTGGGCCACAAAAGTTTTGTATCAAGCTGATATTTGTTTTTTAGGTCCACCCTAAGAATTTTTAATGATGGCCATTATGCAACCATTGTTTCATGTAGTGTGGTCCACCTGAAATATGTATCCGATTCTTTTTTGAGATCATGTCCTAAAATAAGCTACCAAAACAGACGGACAGCATGGATACACAATGCATACATCAAGGTATGCCCTATGGTCAGGGTAGCACCTACATTGTGTCCTAGCCAAGTAGTGCTTGAGTCTTAAGTTTATTCGATAACCTGGTGAAATCTCACTACGGCGTGAGTGCGTGTGAAGAAAAAAAACGCTCAATCCTAATAATGTAATGCTTGGATCATCCAAACCATTAATTACGTGAGGCCTCCTAATAGAAGTCTTACGTTGAAAACCACAGTCATTGCAAGGATCAAGCACATACCTTCAAGAGATGACAAGACTTGCCACTTAATGAACGATCCGGATCTTCGAGATCATGACTGACCCTGCCTACCATTGATTTTTTGCACACCAGGCATTGTAGACATTAATTCATCTTATTACAGCTCATTATGTGATCTAAGCCATTCATCTAGTAGGGCCCACCATGATCATGCCTTGGTTAGAAATCAAGATGATCAGTGTCACCTGGTAGGCCACATGTGTCCAAGAAGAACAGATGGGTATAAAAAGAATTATGACAGATGGTTTAAATTTAATATTCAAGTGTGGCCCACCGGATGGATGGACCAGATTTACTTTTAGATCAAGGCATGTTGCCACTTAATGAACGATCTGGATCCTCTAAATTCAAGTGGCCCACCATTGGTTTTTTTACAGACCCAGCACTGTGGACAGATAACTTCCTAGTTGAGCTATCACATGGCACCAAAACCCAAAATGATTCTAAACATTGATCTCTTCTGACTGTATTTTTACACAGATTGAATGGCTAGGATTGTTGGTTGCAACTCATACTTTTCCCATGCATGGTTATGGTAGACTACGTATGCACTGCAGTGGCTCTCAAACTACACAACTGGCCTATACTGGAAGATCCTAGCCATCCAATCTTCTCCACTTTTCCAATTCAATTGGAGAGTCCGTACCTTCTTCCTCTCAACTTTCTATTTGCAGGCCTTCAATCCAACGGTTAGGATTATAGTTATCTTTTGGACATGGCCATCTATCCTTAATTACACAAGTGATGGACGGATTGGATCCGAAACACATGTGCCATGGTAACATGAGCGAGATCTAAGCCATCCATCACACGTGTTCCACTGCATAGATTTCATTGCCAAAAAAATTGGGCTGGCCCACTGAGATGTTGAGCTGATGAATGAATAGCATGTTTCAGAATCTAGATCATGATTTTTGTAGGAGGGCATTTGGAAGATGGCACGAATTTCATGGATGGCTTGGATGTTGAACAGGTGGCCTGTTGGCATTTGAATAGATAAAAGGATTTTTTTATTTTTTTAAAAAGAAAAGTCATGAAATAAGTATTTTTAAGAGCTGTTAATAGGCTGGCCAAGAGCTACGTTAGGCCAGAATATTAAATGGCTTCAGGCCTGGCGACCGAGCAATTCGAGATTTTGATTTTGGCAGGTTACACCTCAGTCTATCGAGAGACCTAGTATTTTTATTTCTTAGATTATTGCTGAGAAGTCCTTAAATAATAATGATATATGATTTTTAGAAAATGTTACAAAAAAAAAAAACCTGATTAATACAAAATTTATCTTTTTTTTAAAAGACGTTTACGAACGGTTACCGAGGCATACACGAGTCGAACCATCGAACCGAGTCGAGCTAGGCACAACTTGACTTGGCTTGGCCACTTGCTAACCCGAGCTCAAACTCAGCTCGGCTCGGTCCTTGAACGAGCCTGACTGGCCAGCTTGGCTTGGTTCGGTCAGCAGATCAGGCAGTTTGAGCCGAGTTCGTGCTAAGATTGAGTTGAGTTTGTGCAGCATTTTTACAAATATATGGACCGCCACACCTTCAAAATCTCACCATATGTAAAACAACGGTAATGGTTTTACAGGTATTTCATCAAACACCTTCTAAGCAACATAAAAATCAAGAAAAAAAGATATGTGTTTCATATACATACCTTCCTTGACACCAGCCACACTTGCTTGAGTCATTTTATCAAACACTTGTGAGCAACATCAATATCAAAGTAACTGAGTAACTGAACTAGTTTGATCCGAGTTCGATTTTTGGGTTTGATCCGAGTCAAGTCGAGACTCGGTTTGAAATTTTTTCGAGCTAAAAATATCAGTTCTACTTGACTTGAACCTAGTTTCGAACCAAGTGGAATCGAGCTTTTTCAAGTTGAGTTGAGCGAGCTAACTGAGCTAACTTGGTTCGTGTACAGCCTTAGTTACCTTGATGATCATGTGAAATCTAACCAACTCATCTCATGTTAGGCTAAGGGCCCAAAAATCATCTCCATTGCAATGAAATATTCATGGGCAATATGATTAAAAATAGTGTATAGGGCAAAGCTTGCTATCCAAACTGTTTCCATTTCATATAATTATCATAGTAAGTCTTGTAAAAATCAAGGGTGGATGCCTCTCCCAACCTTTTCTTTTGGTGTGATCCACCAAAACCATAAGTTAATTTGAGTTGTTTTTCTTTTTTTTTTTCCACGTTTTTTAGCCTAATACGGGACTAAGAATTTAGTGGTTGGAGTGGATCTTACATAAACATCATGGTGGGCCCTGTCAAGCATTATATATATTTCCTATTTTTCTAGATAATATCTCGGTAAAGGTTGAGAGGAAAGCTGATGTGTAGAGGTGGACACGGGATGACTCGATTTGACTAACTCAACTCATTTGACTCGTTCCGATCCAACTCGGCCTGAACCGAATGGGTGAGTCGGTCCGAACCAAGTAAGCTTCGCCCAATCAGAACTCAAACCGACTAACTTGACCCGAAATGCGATCCGGTTAGACTCGACTCAATCCGAAACCCGACTCGACCTGACTCTCTAACCCTACCCCGACCCAATCCCAACCTCTTTGTCTCTCCCTCCCTCATCCTCCTCCTCCACTTCCAAGCCCGACAACCACCCACCACCATCACCCTCCTCCTCCTCCTCTCTCTCCTCTCCACTCCCTCTCTCATCCTCCTCTTCCTCTTCCAAGCCCAGTAACCACTCACCCCCATCACCCTCCTCCTCCTCCTCTCTCTCCTCTCCACTCCCGCCCTCACCCTCCTCTTCCTCTTCCAAGCCCAGTAACCACCCACCCCCATCACCCTCCTCCTCCTCCTCTCTCTCCTCTCCACTCCCGCCCTCACCCTCCTCTTCCTCTTCCAAGCCCAGTAACCACCCACCCCCATCACCCTCCTCCTCCTCCTCTCTCTCCTCTCCACTCCCTCCCTCCTCCTCCCTCCCTCCCTCCCTCCCTCATCCTCCTCTTCCTCTTCCGAGCCCGGCAACCACCCACCCCCATCACCCTCCTCCTCCTCCTCCTCTCTCTCCCCTCTCCACCCCCTCCCTCCCTCATCTTTTAATCCGACTCGGTGCCAACTTGACTTGATTTGGTACTTCTGACGGATTGGACTCGGTCTGAATTAGTCTAGGCCAAACCGAACTCGGATCGAGTTAGGCATGCTGGACTCGGTATCAAGTCGGATCGAGTTCGGGTTAGGCCTATTTCAAAATTGGATTGAGTCGAGTCTGTCCTAACTCGGTCTAACTTGACTCGATGCCCAATTCTACTGATGTGTATGCAAAATTCAGTTCGACAATTAGATGCTTTTTCCATTTCTAAGCCTAATGAAAAAAAAATAATAATAAAATCAAGCTTACTTGTAATCAAGTGGGCTAACCTAAGAAAATAGCCCGAAGAGAGATGCAGCCTTATCTTTATAGGCTCAATGCAATGATTATATGAGATACACTCTAACTGTTAAATGGCACACCAAAATTTAAGCGGATTCTAAAAATCAGGCCCATTTATGATTTAGGTGGACCATACCAAGGAAAATTGTGTGATCATTTTCCCCATACATTGTTTCCAATTATATGGTGCACCTATTCACAGATGGAGTGATTTTCGGTCCCTTGGCCTAGTATGTCACATCCCAAACTTGGAAACCGGGCTCACAAAATTTTCGATCCCCGAATCTGGTGTTCACAGCCTCCGTAGTACCCTATTCTCGACTTCCAGCGCCCATACGCCAGATTCCAATCTTAGGATTCTATAAGGAGGATTTTTCCAATGTATATTTATCTCGTAAGAAGCATAACCATAAGTTTACCTAAATCACAAAGGCAACATCATCATCACATATCCACTAATATAAATAGTTAAACACAGTGCTGAAAAGAAAATACAAGGTAAATGTCAAAAGCTCCAGAAGCTCTGTCGCACGCTCCTGCCTTAGCTAGATCGCATCCTATCGTCACCTGCACGCATCTATCGTACATAAGCTTATTGAAAGCTTAGAGGGCGGTGTACGTGTGTACGCAAGATAAGTGTCAAGCACACAATTATCAACATAAGTGGATTACTGGCAAGGCTATAAGTCATTCAATATCAGAGTAATGTGGAAACATGCCGGTAAGTCCATAAATACTATCAGCCTTATCCGAGCTATGCAATGCAAAACATAATAAGTCAATATCATATACTGAGGAAGCAATATAGATCAGCTATATAATGTGGGGACATAGTAAGTCAAATACCATATATTGAGGATGCAATGCAATATGCAAATCTTGACAAGTCTACAAATACTACCAGTCTCATCTAGGCTATATAAATGCAGAAACATAGCGACCTAAATGCCATATGCCGCGGATGTAATGCAATATGCAGATCCTGGTGAGTCCATAATACCATCAACTTCATTCAGAATATGCGACACATGAGCATAATAAACCAAATACTATGTACTGAGAATGCAATGCAACATGCGGTGCGAATAAAATGACCAAACTAGAGCGTGAAGTTGGGATGATAGTATGTAGTATCACAAGTCGTGGGGTTTATCACATGAGACTTCTATCCAAACCAATCCCATACCTAAATTTAGATGGCTAGACTCAATGTGGTAAACTCTTGATCTCAGGTTAGTCGCGCGCCTAACCGAAATCCTGACCATTGCAAAGGTACACATATTCAATTAGTTGTGCACCACCAGCCCGAGTGGATAATAAATGAATGAATGAATGAGTAAAATACTGAGTATGTGACTCCTGCTCAATAAGTCCACATATAAGTACTGTACATCTCTGGGATCATCACCGGGGTCTAGTACACTTAACGCCACCTGCCGCCTCATCAAGCGCATAACTGGATAAGTGGAAGAGACCTCACTATCCGTCTGCCATTATTGGGCTTGGCTCGTCGATATTGGACTCATTTATGAGTTGGTCAGACTCAGCCTAACATTGCCTATTCCCTCAGGCGGGTAAGGCCACATCCCCTCCCAACCAACCATGACATAGTGGGAGACACGGTCTACTAGTATACGGCCCCCATGTGCTCATATATATTCACTCGGTCTAGACGTTGGGGCATCCTCTGGTACCAAGAGGGTTTAGGGACTTTCACTCAGGGACATCTATGACACTCCATGTAGAAAAGATTTTCAGTTTCCCATTTGGCCATCCACGATGTGCCTGTGGAGGCTAGGACCCTGATGTCGCTAGGGCGTACGGTGGTCATATCAAAAAATGCGAAATGTATAAGTCATACCATTCAGTCATGCATCAAACTTATGCGTACCACGCGCTCATGTGGGGCAACTCCGCCTGTCAGCGAGTCCCATAAACAACCTACCCAATAGCATATACAATGGTCAACCGCATCTCATAGCAAACATGCAGATAATATGTATGGGCATGTAATATGATGTTATGCATGATTATTGAACATAATAATGATTGATCTCACACAATCACAATGTACCTCTCACATCACAATGGGCGTCATCCAGTCACAATGGGTCTCATATAATCACAATGGACCTCTACCATCATAACACAATGGTCCTCACACTTCTCAATGGGCCTCATACATTCTCAATAAATCTCATATCATCACAATACAATGGTTCTCATACATCGCAATGGGCCTCATACATTCACAATAGGCCTCATATCATCACAACACAATGGTCCTCACACATTGCAATGAGCCTCATACATTCACAATAGGCCTCATACCATCACAACACAATGGTCCTCACACATCATAATGTGCCTCGTACATTCACAATACGCCTCATACCATCACAATGGGCCTTAAATGGTCACGATGGACTTCATACAATGACTCACATGGTTACAATGAGCCTCAAGTAATCACATTAGACCTCACATGGTCATGATGGGCCTCATTGTAACGCCATAAAAATCGAAGGTTGAGCAGGAGCCCAACTCCTGAGTTTCAACACATCACTTATGCAACATAGATAATGATGATGAAATATTTTTCAGATTAGTGCATTAAATATGAATGAGATTATACCAAAACAACACATCATACTCCAGAGATATTTAAATTTACGCAAGCGGAAGACTATAATAAGTATATAAGGTACATAGATGTGTTACCCAATCTCTAGAGTATAATGGTATTACTGAGCTGAATAAATACATATTTGTTCAAAAGATACAAAATGACAAAATGTGAATGTCCAACTAAACATGTTCCCTGTAATCCCGTCGATCAGAGCGGTCTACATAAACCCGCCTGATAACTGCATGTAGGAGAACTCCTCCTCGTCATCGTAGAAGTCTGGCTTGGCCTCATATGTCACTCCAGCATCTGCATTTAAGACAAATTCTGATTGGTGTTTAAAATACAGTCCTAAAATGTGGGAGTGAGTGATCAACTCAGTGGAATCATGAAGCAAAGGTTAACATGTTATCAATTCAGTCAAGCAGTAATGATAAAGCAGTACAACACTCATGTCCTACGTACTCTTGTTAATGCAAGTATGGTATGCTATAATGATGTATGCCCTCGCCTGCACTCCCTCTTACGATAACATCTAATGATTGCGGCATGCAGCACTCTCAGTAAACGTGCACTTCCTCGCCAAAGCACCGTGCAATGCGATATATAAATTATGTTATTCAAGTTCTTAATTAGTTTTTTTTCATACATCAGGATTAGGAAGCTAAGGTACCTCCCTTATATCATTTTTCAAACAATGATCATTCTAGGGTCGTCAGTCCTAGCTAGTCTCATACGATGTTGCGGTTCCAGGTCGTTACAAAGGGCTCGTCACCTCAGTGCAGGTCTGGTTTATACTCTAGTTTTCTATGGAGAGACTCGTCACCTCAGCGCAAATTTAGAATACGCTCGACGTCACTACGAGAGGCTTATCACCTGATCGTAGGCCGACAGCACGAATACAGTGTCCCATACCACCGTATTCGGCCCACGAGTCTGGGTTGCTCACTGGTCACTATGGGGAGGCTCGTCACCGCAGCGTAGGCCTATAACTCGACCACGGTGTCTCATACCACCATGCCCGGCTCATGAATCTTAGCGGATCGAGGTACTAAGGTTAAACAGGTTTTCACTGGTGAGTTTGGTACCATAGATTCAAGCAGTAGCATGCATACATGGTGAACATACATTAGGCCAATCGGGTTACTTGACAAGCTTGACTAATATGAGCGTACGTTGAATTGATCGAAATGAAGCGCGTAAGCACTCCGTGTGGCCTAACCACTGTCGACTACCAGCGTACAACTCGAATTCCTCGAACCTATCTGGTGTGGCAAACCGGACCCAGCCATTAACCTGAAAATCATTACCAATCGCTTGGACTACTTCGTATCCCCAAACATATTCCAATCAATAGCATATGCATGTAGTCGCCAAAGACAGCATGTGATAACTGAAATCAAATATAAATCTTACTTGAACAATTAGATAAAACACATACTATACATATTATCGTACATAGGCATTTCACCCTTAGCTCACATAATAGAAGATAGGTTATATAAAGGATTCTATAGCCATAGATGTAACGCCCTGAAAATTGGGGGTCGAGCAGATGCTCAGCTCCCCAGTTCCAACGCATCACTTATGCAACATAAATGAAGATAATTAAATGTTTTCTGAGTTAGTGCATTAAACATGAGTGAGATTATACCAAGACAGTAATTCATACTCCAGATCTATTGATAAAACGCAAGCGGAAGACTGAAAGATGTATATCACTGTATATAAAACAAAATAATTTCGATCTGTCTCCAAAGTATGAATACGTCTCTAAGTCACCATATACATACATCAAATCAAAAATCAAAAAAACAAAGGATAGTCCAACTATCAAAACCCCGTCGATCCAGGCTGTCTATGCGAAACCGTCAGAGAACTGCATGTACGAGAACTCGTCCTAGTTCTCATAATAGTCCGGCTCCGACTCCTGAATCGTCTCTCCATCTGTACCTAAGACAGAATCTGGTTGGTGTTTAAAGCACCATCTCATAATGTGGGAGTAAGTGATCAACTTAGTGGAATCATAGAGCAAAGGTTAACATGTTATCAATTCAGTCAAGCAGTAATGATAAAGCAGTACAGTCAAACATTCCTAGTTACTCTTGTTAATGCAAGGATGAGATGCAATAATGATGCGTGCCCTTGCCTATATACTCCCTCATGCGACACCATCTCACGTTCGCGGTATGCTTTCATCCCTCAGTACTCCACATCTTCCAGGCACATGCAGTGCGATATGAACATGATTACCGAGTTGTTATTAGTCCTTTCATTCAGCAAGATTAGGAAACTAAGGTACTTCCCTTATATCATTCCCAACAAGAATCCTGTCTAGGGTCGTCACTCCTAGTTAATCTCATACGATGGTGCGATTCTAGGTCGTTGCAAGGGATGCCAGGGCTGTTACATGCAATCGTTACTCCACTCTCCCATCACCAAATCAATACAGGCCTACTTTGTACTCTTATTTCTATGGGAGGGTCGTCGCCTCCTTGTAGACTCAGAGTACGCTCGAGGTCACTATAAGGGCTGCCAGGGCTATTACACGCAATCGTTACACCACTCTCCCATCACCAATCAATGTAGGCCGACAGCTCAAATACAGTATCCCATACCATCGTATTCGGCTCACGAGTCTGGGTTGCTCACTGGTCACTACGGGGAGGCTCGTGGCCCCAGCGTAGGACGATAGCTCGACCACGGTGTCCCATACCATCATGCCCGACTCATGAGTCTTATTGGATGTACCACTGTTATCAGGGTTATTACTGGTAAGTTCAGTACCTTAGGTTTAAGCAATAGTGTCCATACATGGTGAACACACAATAAACAGATCGACTAGTACGAGCGCACATCGAATCAATCGACATGAAATGCGTAAGCACTTCGTGTAGCCTAACCACTGCCGACGACCAACGTACGACTCGGGTTCGTCAAACATCTCCTACGTGGCGAATGAATCTCAGCCACGAACTCAGGGCCGATTACCGATTGCCTGGACTATATCATAGTCCCAATCTCATCTATTTTCAACAAGTAATCATAAGAAACAGTAAAAACTGTAATGAACAGATAAATCAATCATTTCAAACATGAGCATGTTAAGAAGTGCATCACAAACATGATTCTATACACATTCATTTCATAAATAAGCAGACCTCATGATGTAAACGTACATGGAGGAAATCATACACATAAATAAGGTAGTCGAGATTTACATCTTGACCCTCATACAAAGTATTTCATAGAAACAACATGCTCATTCAGACATTTCCACAAACGCTTAGAAAACATACTTTATCATACATGTGTATGTTGATTATACATGTATTAGGCCAAATTCTTTCACTAGGGAGTTGCCCCATATACCATTTGCATATACCCACGATGGATAATCCTGGCATGTATGAATCCGGGTTCCGTATTCATTTAAACATTTTCACAAACACGTGGGCTACACACTTTAACATATATAGCGTATATTGGCCGTGGTGTGATTTAGGGCAAGTCCTTTCACTAAGGAGTTGTCACACATGTAACAAGCATATATTCATGGCAAATAATCATGTTAAACTCAAATCTAAATTCTATACGTATACAGGTATTGCAACAAATACATAGAATGTACAATACTATACATTTTTCATACGTATTCGTAAAGCAAAACAAACAACACGTTAGACATGTGAAATAACATCTACGTCAGTAATAAATCATTAACTGACATTGAAAGCCTTGAAAACCATAACCTATACGTGTAAAATCCATACCTTACGCCGGTAAACGTGTAACAAATTCAGTTTAGACACTGAGTCTTGTCAACGGTGGAATGACAACCTACAATACGAATTAGGTTAGCTATCATGCTACTTGCATCGATGGAAACCCCAAAACATGTTAAGGTTAGGTTTTCTTACCTAGGAATGAAGTCAGAATCGCCGGAATAGCGATTAGATCGGGATGGTTAAGTACGTATGATAGCAGGGTAGAGTAACAGGAACTTTCTCCCACAACTCTCACACTATCTCTCTCTTTTCTCTTTTCTCTCTCCTAAGGTTTCTCTCAAATTTGTATGTGGGGAATGAGAGAGGGTTTAAGGTCCTTATATAGGCTAAAAACTCACCAATTTAGACCCAGGGCTAAGGTATACTTATGTTATAACCAAATCAGGTTTGTTTCAATCCAATGGAGCACTTCTGGAGGTCCTATTACTAAATGCGGTCGGACTTAAGCTTTTTAATATTGGATCTAGGTCAAGCTAAGTTTTTAGTCCGGTCGGATTTCCAGATCGACCGTGGCGGACCAGTTTCAATTCAACGGTTACGGGAACTCGATCAGAGCTACAAGTACTATGATATGTAAGGGCCACCTATCCTGATCCGAGGGTGAATTTGAGTTAAAATTTAACGGTCAGAACGCTTAGAAATAACGCGTAAGCGACACGTCTCAGATTACTTAAAATTATATTTAATTTTTTAAAAATATTCACTTTCTCACTCTCTTCACTCCGGACTCAAGGAAATGGTCTCAGGACATTGTTTGGCCTTAATTTTCGAGGAGATAGTCAAGTCCAACTAGGCGGTCATAATGGTCTAAGTTCACCGCTATCGGACTTTCGACGTGCGGTACAGGTCCGATACGAAGTTTCAAAGTACTCCCGAGAGCAACTAGGTTTAGAGTTGGATTCTAGATTTCAGGATAATATAGCGTTAACGATTATACAGGTTTTAGATCTTGCAGAACGTATTTAAAGTGAACTGTGCTAATTTCACAGCTAGTCTAACTTAGCGCTGGTTAACTTACGTTTAATCTCTAATGGAATTAATCCTAAGTGATTTTTGCTAGAGGTGGTACTTGGGTCTTGGTATGGAATTTTTTAAGTCGTTACAATAGATAAAAGAGCTGAGAATCTCATCTCAACACCCTCCTTACACACATTTAAGTAAGCATTTTCACACTCAGGCATTTTATCGAATACTTAGACTAAACATATCATATACATATAATACAGTAGTTATAACATGTATTATCGCAAATCCCTTTACAAGGGGTTCGTCATACGTATAACAATTATGTATTCTTAGTCATTAAACATAGCAAGTATAAATTATAATTCCATATTCGTTCAAGCATTTCAACAAACACATGGAATGCATTAAAAACAACATAGTTTACACATATATGTATTATATGCAAAACGTCATACTATACACATGTAACAACAATCAAGTCAGTCATAAATCATTACTGACATTGAAAATCTTGAAAACTATAACCTAGACATTTATAATCCACACCTTTCGTCGGTAGACTCGTAACGAATTCAGTTTCGACACTACGTCCTCGCTTACGGCACAACGACAACATATAGCATGAAATAGGTTAGCTACTTCAGCATTTACTCTGTTTGAATCCCTAAAACATATTAGGGTTAGGATTTATTACCCAAGATGGAACCGGAATCGCCGGTATAGCGACATGGAAGTGGTAGCTAAATACGTGGAAAAGGTGGGATTGAATCCCAGGAATAGACCCTAACTCTCTCTTCTCCTCACTCTCCTCTACTATTTGCTCTCTTCTCTCTCTTAGGGTTTTAAAAAATTCATATGGCAAGGGAGAGAGAGGGTTTAAGACCCTTATATAAGCTCAGAACTGATGGGAATGGCCTCAGCGCCATGGTATACTTAGGTTATAGCTAAAGGTTGGTCGTTTCAGTCCAACGAAGCAGTTCTGGAGGCCCCTTTTCTACATGCGGTCGGACTTAAGCTCCCTGACCATGGATCTAATTCAAGATAAGTTTTCGATCAGATCGGGTTTGAGGATCGACCGTGGGAGACCTGTTTCAGTTCAACGATCACCGGTACTCGATCAGGGTCACAAGTATACTGACATGTGTTAGAAATTTTTCCTGATCTGAGAGTGTAATTGGGTCAGATTCTAACGGTCTGAATCCTTAGATTCGGCCTGCAAGCGAACCGACTCAATTCACTTAAGTTTCAGTTCATTTTCTAAAGATATTCATGTTTCTCACACACTTCGCTCCGGGCTCAAGTTGTGCATTTCTGGGTACTTTTAAGACTTGATTTCCGAGATAGTTGTCAAGTCTAGCAAGGCGGTCATAACCATATAGTTTCAGGGTAATCGGACTTTCAACGTGCAGTCCAGGTCTGATATGGAGTTTCATGATGCTCCTGAGAGCATCTGGGTTTTAAGATGGATCCTAAGTTTTCAGATAATGTAGCGTTAGCGATCCTGCAGATTTTGGGTCTTACAGATCGTATTTAAAGTGATTAGTGCTAATTTCATAGGTAATCTAGTTTAACACTTAGTTAATTCATGACTAATTTTTAAAGGATTTGGTCCTTAGCGATTTCTGCCTGAGGTGATACTCTGGTTTTTATACAGATTTTTTCAAGACGTTACAATCTACCCCCCTCAAAGAAAAATTGTCCTCAAAATTAGTACCTTTTCGTACTCCTTGAGAATCTGAGGGGAGTTCTTACGGACCTCGTCTTCTGTCTCCTAAGTAGTCTCCTCCTCAGTATGATGTGTCCACAATACCTTCACAAGTGAAATTACCTTACTGCGCAACGCCTGCTCTTTCCTATCTAGGATACGCGTTGGACGCAGTACATATGTAGCATCCTCACTCAACTGCACCTGCTCCCATCTGATAATGTGTGAAGGATCAGGAACGTATTTCTTCAACATAGATATATAAAATACGTTGTGCACCCCTACAAGTGGTGTGGGCAAAGCCAGGCGGTACGCTATTACCCCCACTCGATCCAGTATCTAGAATGGGTCAATGAATCGTGGCGTAAGCTTTCCCTTCTTTCCAAACTGAAGAACTCCCTTCATGGGGGAAACTTTTAGAAACACATGATCCCCAACTTTAAACTCTAGCTGTCGCTGCTTCGTATCAGCGTAGCTCTTCTGCCTACTCTGCACTGCTAGAAGTCGATGCCTGATAATGTCAATCTTCTCTGAGGTCGCCTGAACTAACTCTGGGCCAATCAAGCTCTTCTCGCTAACCTCTGCCTAGCAATGCGGTGCTCGACAGGGGCACTCATACAAGGCCTCATATGGAGTCTTGCTAATACTCGCCTGAAAACTGTTGTTGTAGGCGAACTCTTCATAAGGAAGACAGTCATCCCAACTATCCTTGAAATCAAGCACACAAGCTCGCAACATATCTTTCAATACCTAATTCACCCATTTCATTTGCCCGTCAGTCTGTGGGTGGAACGCGGTACTGAACTTCAGTTTCATACCCATTGCTTCCTAGATACGAGTCCAGAAGATAGATGTGAATCACGTGTCTCGATCCGACATGATTTCCATATGAACTCCATGTAGAGGTACAATCTCCTTGATGTACAACCTGGCCAACTCGTCTGCAGAGTTCAAAACTCTGATTGGGAGAAAATGAGCCAATTTCGTCAACCGATCCATGATCATCTAAATAGAGTCATGTCCCTTCCTCATCTTCGGCAGCCCCGATATGAAATCCATAGAGATAAAATCTCACTTCCATTCAGCTATGGGCATGGGCTGAAGCAGTCCAAGAGGTCGGCAATGTTCAGCCTTGAATTGCTGACACATGAGACAACGGGACACATAATCCGCTATATGGGCCTTCATGTTATCCCACCAGTACGACCTTTTCATATCTCGATACATCTTCGTTCTACTAGGATGCATCGCCATCTTTGAATTGTGCGCTGCCTCGAGAACTTCCTGCCTTAAGACGTGAAGGTTCGGGACGCATATACGGCCCCGGGAAGGTAAGTCCCCATCCGTACCAACTCTCCATTCTAAATCTTGACTGTCGCTCACCTGCTCTCTCAACTCAACGAATCGCTCAACGTCCTTCTAAGCCCCGATGATCATATCATCAATAAGTGGCCACACACGAACGTGTGCGACGCTCTCATACAATTCCTCCACCATGAGCTTCTGCTCAAAACCACGCACAAACTCCACCATATTCCACTCTCCAATCATCAGCGGTGCCGCAAATGTTATTGTCTTCTTGCAGCTCAACGCGTCTGTCACAAGGTTGGCCTTGCCAGGATGGTAGGAGACCTCAAACTTGAAGTCCTTCAAGGTTTCCATCTATCGTCGTTGTCTCATATTCAGGTCCCTCTGTGTGAATATGTACCTGAGGCTCTTGTGGTCGCAAAAGAGCTCGAACTCCTCTCCATAGAGATAATGTCTCCAGATCTTCAAAGCAAAGATGACGGTCGCTAACTCTAGGTCGTGCGTAGGGTAGTTTTCCTCGTGTTTCCTCAACTGTTGCGATAGATAGGCAATAACCCTGTCTTTCTGCATCAAAACACCACCCAAACCAACGTGATATGCATCGGTGTATACTTGATGCCTTGCTCTGGCAATACTAGCACAGAGGCGGACGTCAGCTTGTCCTTCAGCTCTTTAAAAGCTGCTTCGGCCTTCTCATTCCAAGCAAACTTGAGGTCCTTCCGAGTTAGCTGAGACAACGGTCTGTCTATCTTGAAAAAATCTTGAATGAATCGACGGTAGTAACTTGACAGGTGAAGAAACTTCTCACTTCAGTAACCAACCAAGCTACTCCCAGTTCTAAACTGCGGCTACCTTGGAAAGGTCTATTGTTATCCCTTCCTTGGACACCATATATCCCAGGAACTTGACCTCTTCTTTTCAGAAATCACACTTCTTGTACTATGCGAACAACTGGATCTCCCTGAGAGTATTGAAGACTGCTCGTAGGTGCTCCTCATGCTCTTCTCGATTATTGGAGTATACTAGGATGTCATCTATAAATACAAAGATGAATCAGTACAAGTACGGCTGAAATACCCTATTCATCAGGTCCATGAACACGGCCGATGCATTCGTGAGTCCGAACGACATCACTAGGAACTCATAATGCCCAAAGTTGGTCCTGAAAGCTATTTTCTGCACGTCCTTATCTCTGATACGTAACTGATGATACCCTGACTATAGATCGATCTTCAAAAAATATTGTTCCCCTCTCAACTGATCTAACAGATCATCTATCCTGGACAAAGGATACTTGTTTTTCACTACCGCTTGGTTTAACCTTTGATAATCAATACACAATCGCAGCGACCCGTCCTTCTTCTTCACAAACAACACAGGTACTCCCCATGAAGACACGCTCAGTCATATGAAGCCGGCATCCAACAGATCATCAATCTGTTTCCTCAGTTCCACCATCTCATATGGAGGCATGCGATAAGTCGGTAGCGAAATAGGTGTCGCACCAGGCACTAGGTCGATAGTAAAGTCGATCTTGCGCCGTGAAGGTAGTCTTGGTATCTTCCTGAACACTTTCCAGAAGTCCTGGACCACGGGCGTATCCCTAAGTGTTAGACCATCAACATCCTTTAACAAGGAAGTGTAATAACTAATGCAATAGGGCCAACTGACCTGCCCTGGGAATGTAAAGGTCATGCCCTCAGGTCACTGGGCTGTCACTACTCTAGCATTACAATAAATCTCTACCCTCATCTCTGTGAGCCAATCCATACCGAAAATGACGTCATTGTGATGTAATGGGGTGACCAACAGGTCAACAAGTACTACCCTGCTCCCCAGGTCTATCGAACAACCCCCCACACATCTTGGTAGAGTTTGAGAACGTCCCCGTGGCGGTAAGGAGTCTCACCCCAACCATAGGACTAGTTTCCAACCCCAGTCACTTGACTGCTGCATATGATATAATAGAGATAGTGGACTTGGTGTCCACCAACAAGAAGACTGGTATACCTTGAACATGCACCGTGACTTCAAAAGCCAACAGGGCTTCAACTGCTGCCTCGGATGCCTCAGCTGCAAGTAAGTGCATGCGAGCCTGCTGAGGACGGTTCAGCTACGGTACCATAGGCTGTTGAGGCGGCCTAAATTGAGGTGCATGTGGCCAAAAGGATATATGTATCGGTGCTGACCACAGAGGTGGGGCTGAAATGGCCTGGGGAAGCTGGCGGTTAGTCCTCTGAGGCAGCGAGAAGCCGTTGTCCCTCATCCGGATGAAGCAATATATGTTAGTGTGGCCTGGCCTCTTGCAATAGGCGCATAATAAGTCCGGTCACCTCAGCTGTGTCGGGGAAACCGGAAGCCTAGGAGGTGAATCTGCACGCTGTCTCTTATCGAGGAACGGCCGGCTCGGCAGATCTGGTCTCGGCCTAGGAGCCATAGGCACGCGAGTGCAGGACAATCTGTCCCCATCCTGCTCCGCTAGTAAAGACATGTTCACTAGCTCAGCATAAGTGGCTATGCTAGCACAACACATCTTCAAACGAATCTCAGGTCGTAGACGCTCAGAGAAGCGCCACATCCTCATCGGCTGATCGATGAGAATCAGATGAGCATACCTAGCCAACTCTGTAAACTTGTTCTCATACTCTGCCATTATCATGCCTCCCTATTGGAGGCGAAGGAACTCTCCCTCCTTCTCATGGCGGTATGTGAGGGGGAAGTACTTCTCATGGAAGTGGGCCTCAAAAGCTTCCCACGTCCATACGTATCTAATGACAATCGTCCGAAGGACACTGTCCCACCAAAGGTTGGCCTCCTTCTCAAACATGAAGATTGCTAGCTCAACCTACTCTGCCTTAGTATTAGAGATGCGGTCAGGCCAATACTCAGCTTCCCTGGGTCGGTGAGCACCCGTAAAAGTAGGATGCTGCTAGTGCTGAAATCACTCGAAAAGGCCACTAGCACCCGCATTCCCAGCAGGGAGTACAAATAGAGCAGGTGGAGCCACACCCATGCTCTGGGCAAAGATCCCTGCAATAGTGATAAAAAACTGTTGCTGCTGCTGCATCAGGAGCATCATCTGCTCCAACCTATAAGTAGGGGGAGCAGACTGAGGCATGTGTTGCGTCGAAGTAGACGCACGGTTCTGCTCTGGAACCGGTGGTGCAACAAGTGTCGGCCCATTCGTGGGGCCAGTGGCCGGCTGAGATCCAGTATAGTATCGTGAGTCGGGCCCAAACTAGGGCCCGTCTGGCTATCACTTAGGGGAGGTGCCCCGTCAGTCGAATTGCCAAAAGCGAGACGTGTCGTACTCCGTGCGGCCTTAGGTGGCATTCCCTATACAAAACATAAGGTGTAACCCAGGTCAGATTTAATATACTCACAAACTCAACCACACAGTATTCTCAAATAGCTTAAGAAACTTCATGCACTTCATTTATCAAAATTGTCACAATACATGAGATGCAGTATTACATAAATCATGACAGAAGATGCATGAGAGTTAACACAAGCAGGTTTCAAACACTACAACATACAAACCAATCTATCACATTACGAAGCCTAATAAGGCTATACATAGCAATAAGGAAAGAAACACACATAAAGCAACTAAAAGGATGACTACATGCGGGACTAGTCGTCAAATTCTGGCGATGGTGGAGGTGCACTCTTGTCCTGTACATAGCACAGGATGACCTTCAAGGTGCGAGACACTTTCTTAAATTTTTATTTCATGAAGGCCTCAGTCTCCTCAACTTTGGCTCGGGTTTATGTGATCTCCTGTCTCAGAGCAACTTGGCCCTCCTCAAGTTAAGCCAAGCGAGTCTCCATCGCAGCTCGATCACTGTCACGCTCTAGCGTAGTAGCAGGAGGAGAGTCCTCATCAGTGTCCTAGGCCTCCTCTTCCTCTCCTTCTTGCTCTTCTTCTATCTCATCACCCCTTTCGTCAGTCTCTTCCTCTTCACTTTTCACCTCATCTTCACTCTCGTCGCATAGGGCTCGACGCTGTCGTGGCCCAATCTCCATGTTATTGAGAGTCGTGTCGTTAATGAAATGGATCGACATCAGAAGTTCTGCGCCGAGTCTATAGCTGAACTCACGTGCAAGCTTGCATATGAGTCGGTCGAATGGGAATGAAATGGCTGTCCTAGTAAAGCGTGTGGTTAAGACTATCTCTTGCAGGATGAAGTTAGGTACGCATAGGTTGTCTCCCTGCTCAACGCGGTATAAGAAGTCCACCATCAAGCACGTACACTCGCTGTGATTACTTCACCTGGGGTACATATTGTACATGAAGATGTGGTGGAGCAGGCGGAAGTCGTTGGTCATTTTTTACGCTAAGAGGCTATTTTTTTTATTCCAGTGGAACAGGTGGCCACAAAGGAATCACGTGCAACGGTTTATTTCACGAGCACTTGAAAGATTCTTCTCACTAGCATGGACTTTGCCAAGCGGCATTCTCGTAACTCAGGCTATCAAGCCAACATTGACTACGAGGTCTCGCCTTCCCACAAGGAATTTGAACTGCAAAGGATCCAGTTTCGGCTCCTGAATATGCGTGTAGAAGGCTCAGATAGGGTTCACATTTGCCTGAGTATTTTTCTCAAATATGAGACCCCACCCGGGATCCACCAGGCGGTCCATCACCAAATATTGCCTAAGATCCTCTCATCCACGTGCACTACATAAAGGACCCTACGACCCTCAAATCCCCCATGAGACAACTCCGCCAACAGAGCCCTTTCAAGGAGAGTCTGGGGATCGAGATCCCGCTTTGTTCTTATCTCTCGATCAACGATTCCAACTGCGGCGGTGCTTTTCGGCCTTCGAGATTGGATAGGGCAGCTAGGTCCGGTTTCATTCGCAGGAGCCCTCTTCTTCTTCATAAGAGAAAGAAGTGTGGAAATGGAGAAAATGGTTGTTACAAGCTCGAAAAGAGCCATTGGAACAAAATGGGGTGGAGGGTTAGGATGAGTTGTTGGACTTTGAGATTTTTCAAATACAAATGAGAGCTTATGCACTCACAAGGAAAGAAACGAGGGAGATAGGAGAGGAGTTTTGATGAAAACGGTGGAGGGATGTATGTATTAAAGGAAAATGAGAAAATAGGAGAATGGATGGGGAAATTTGAGAGGAAAAAAGAGTTTTTAGAGAAAAGGGAGAGCTTGGTGGTGTGTAAGAGGGGAGAACAGGGCAAACTGAAGGGATATACCGAAGGGATATAGGGGTCCCCACATGATCCACAGTGTCCCATCAGCGTCGGCCCGCCAGCCTGGCTGGCCCGACAGGTTAGGGCCGTGCGATCGGCGAGGGCTGGCGGGTTCGGCGATGCTATCACAAGTCCCTTCGAGGTGTTAGAAATGTGTGGGGTCCACTTTGGGTCTCCCTCGATTTTCACTATTTGGGCCCCTAACTCCGTTTGAGACATTTTGGGTCCCATCTCGCGTACATTCACACGTTTCAGATTATTTGAGTGTGGAATTGGTTAAACCTTCATCTAAACCTGTCAATTGACAATCTAGGAAGGTGTTGGGCTCACTTCACATGATCACAAAGGCTTACCAGTCCAATTTCTACAGTCGATTTTTGATAAATTTCACCGTTTGGCGAAATTGGAAAACCTATGTTGTTTCTACGTTATATCGCGCCCTACTAAGTCAAAATATGTCGGTGTGTTTTGTGTGACCATAACCCAGGTCCAGTTTAATCCAAATCATGCTCTGATACCAACTTGTAATGCCCTGAAAATCGAGAGTCGAGTAGGAGCTCAACTCCCGAGTTCTAACACATCACTTATGCAACATAGATAATAATGTGGAATGTTGTCCATATTAGTACATTAAACATGAATGAGATTATACTAAAATAACACATCATACTCTAGAGATATTTAAATTTACGCAAGCAGAAGACTGTAATCGGTATGTAAGGCATATAGATGTGTTACCCAATCTCCAGAGTATAATGGTATTACTGAGCTGAATAAATATATATTTATTCAAAAGATACAAAATGACAAAATGTGAATGTCCAACTAAACATGTTCCCTATAATCCCATCAATCAGAGCGGTCTACATAAATCTGCCTGATAACTGCATGTAGGAGAACTCCTCCTCGACATCGTAGAAGTCTGGCTAGGCCTCATACGTCGCGCCAGCATCTGTATCTAAGACAGAGTCTGGTTGGTGTGTAAAACACCGTCCCAGAATGCGGGAGTGAGTGATCAACTCAGTGGAATCATGAAGCAAAAGTTAACATGTTATCAATTTAGTCAAGTAGTAATGATAAAGCAGTATAACACTCATGTCTTATGTACTCTTGTTAATGTAAGTATGGTATGTTATAATGATGCATGCCCTCACCTACACTCCCTCTTGCGACAACATCTAACGATTGCGGCATGCACCACTCCTAGTAAATGTGCACTTTCTCGTCAAAGCACCGTGCATTGCAATGCATGAATCGTGTTATTAAAGTTCTTAATTAGTCTTTTTTATATACAGTAGGATTGGAAAGCTAAAGTACCTCCCTTATTTCATTTTCTAAATAAAGATCCATTCTAGGGTCGTCAGTCCTAGCTAGTCTCATATGATGTTGCGGTTTCAGGTCGCTACAAAGGACTCGTCACCTCAGTGCAGGTCTGGTTTATACTCTAGTTTACTACGGAGAGGCTCGTCACCTCAACGCAGATTTAAAATATGCTCGAGGTCACTACGAAGAGGCTCATCACCTCAACGCAGATTTAGAATACGCTCAAGGTCACTACGAGAGGCTCGTCACCTCAACGCAGATTTAGAATATGCTCGAGGTCACTACGAAGAGGC
This sequence comes from Magnolia kwangsiensis, assembly GCA_037074715.1. Taxonomy (NCBI): domain Eukaryota; kingdom Viridiplantae; phylum Streptophyta; class Magnoliopsida; order Magnoliales; family Magnoliaceae; genus Magnolia; species Magnolia kwangsiensis. The sequence continues at coordinate 151,495,470 of CM073573.1, read as the reverse complement.
TCATCACCTCAACGCAGATTTAGAATACGCTCAAGGTCACTACGAGAGGCTCGTCACCTCAACGCAGATTTAGAATAAGCTCGAGGTCACTACGAGAGGCTCATCACCTGATCGTAGGTCGACGGCACGAATACAGTGTCTCATACCACCGTATTCAGCTCACGAGTCTGTGTTGCTCACTGGTCACTACGGGAAGGCTCGTCACCGCAACATAGGCCGACAGCTCTACCACAGTGTCGTATACCACCATGCCCAGCTCATAAGTCTTAGCGGATCGAGATATCAAGGTTAATGGGTTTTCACTGGTGAGTTTGGTACCTTAGATTCAAGCAATAGCATCCATACATGGTGAACATATATTAGGTCAATCGAGTTACTTGACAAGCTCGACTGGAATGAGTGTAGGTCGAGTTGATCGATGTTGAGGGTCAAATATTGCATATCAGACCCAGTTATTGCTTAGATTTACGAGCGTGATACCGTTTAATGGCCGGATTTAATCGTGTTTGTGATGCAGAGTGTATTTACGAGCATGGACTAAAAAAGGTGCTTAAAGCAGGGATTTAACGCTCTGATGACACCAAAGGTAAGGGACGGACTCTAGGGGACCAAGATCGATGGAATTACATGCCAGGGATCCATGAAAATAGAGAAATTGAAGCTCAAGTGGCTCGAAAATCATCCAGAATGCAAGATCACTGGGTTCCCACCATCCGTTCAGCTCAAAACTTCATACATGGTCTGAGAGACATAAATTAACCGTACATGTCAAATTTCAGCCATTAGATCATTGTATAAGTGGCCCAATGGACTGATCAGTCTATAAAATCTCGAATTGGGGCCCACTTAGTATATGGATATGCCTCAAGTTTGGTCTCAACCCCTTAAAGGAGGTAGCAAAATGGATGGACGGAACGGATTCCCTGATGAAATCAAGATGGGACCCACGTCATGATAGTGGGAGTACCTAGAAGCCATGCACTCACCATGCACCGAACAAAATAAGTCGGTCATCATGTGCTGACCCGACTACTTTCTAAAAAAATTAGAAACCGCCCGTCAGCCTACGAACAGAGAGTTGTGAGTGATCTCTGTGGTCCACCATATAGGCTCAGATGGATGATCTGGTCCGTCCATTCGAAGAGGTGTGAACCAAAAACCAAGTCCTAGGTGACCAAATTCCAAGAGACATCGAGAATGGAATCCTAGCACTTCAAACACAGGACGAACGGTCGGGTGAGAATTCTGTGGGACACACTGAAATCAATCTAAAACTGACTACTCTCGACTGGTTTTTTGAGTAGAGTGTAATGGACGGTGTGGATTTCCAATTCGACTTCGAACATGGACCCCACAACATTCACTGCAATAGGTAATGCATAAAAGGCCCTGCGTCCGAGAAATTCGGCCGTTGTGGGCTGGTTCCGTGAACCCGATCACGGTTGGATTGATAATCCAAACCGTTCAATGCGTAGCTCATCCAGAAAATTCCCCAGGGACATTGCATTTTTGGAAAGATATTAAGGAAAAGGTTGCTGTTTTAGCATGATTTTTGGGCTGCGTAAACAGGGATCACGTCTGCGTCTGCAGTGCTTTTGGGCTGCGTAAAATAGGTCGGTGGGACCGACACAGCAGCTCCCACGACTCTTCTGCCAACCTCCAAAGCTATAAAAAAGAGGGAGAGAGAGATATCAAGGAAAGAGGGAGAGAGAGATATCAAGGGATATATCGGCTTGGTGTTGAAAAGTGGACAAGAGAGAGAGATAGGAGTAGAGTTTTTTTTGTTTTCTTGTTTTTTATTTTCTTTTATTTTATTTTTTGATATCCAGTCCATCCATGTCTATTAACGACTAGACCTCTTAGCTAGGGCTAAGAGGTGAAGCTTGTAACGTGATAGGAGAATTTATGCTTGTGCCTTTTGTTTAGACTGAATGGATTTTGATCTAATTTTATTAAGGGAATACTTTCAGTTTTTAATGGTTTGTTGTGATTGAAATTACAGTAAATCTGCGATGGCTTTGAGTGTTTCTTTCTCCTTTTAATGTTTATGATGTCAGGAAGCCCTGTTGTTCACCATCGTCTCCTGGGCATGGTCGGATGACGGTACCCTTCCTAACCTTCATAGCATGTTGATTGGTTAGTAATTAGTTTAATTCTGTTATTTGCTTTGTCTCCTGGGTATGGTTTAGTAATGGAATCCATTCTAATTCATATACCTTTCATATCTTGAAAACTATATCAACGGTAGTTCAGTTAATTTTCATAATTCTTGAAGCGGGCGTAAGATCTCCCTGATCTCTACAAGTGGATCCTCTGAATCCCTAGTTCCCTACCTCTGAATTCTTTAAAGTTTTAGACAATTATTTCACAATTATTCCGTAAATTTTATTTTGATTTAGATTAAATCTTAGCCTAGTTCTAGGTCTACTTAGTTTCAGATAACGTACAGGTATCAGTCCCTTGGGATTCGACCTCGGTCTTACCGAGTTATTACTACATCACAACCCTGCACTTAGGGAGTGAACAATCGACATGGAGTGCGTAAGCACTCCATGTGGCCTAACCACTGTCGACTACCAGCATATGATTTGAATTCCTCGAACCTATCTTATGTGAAAAACCGGACCTAGCCACTAACCCGAAAATCATTACCGATCACCTGGATTACTTCATAGCCCCAAACATATTCCAATCAATAGCATATGCATGTAGTAGCCAAAGACAACATGTGACAACTGAAATTAAATATAAATCTTACTTGAACAATTAGATAAAACACATACTATACATATTATCATACATAGGCATTTCAATGTAAATCTCCTCTCATCACAAGGGTTTCAAGAAAAAGGGATGATGGATCTTACCTAGACAATCAACGAAATGAAAGGGCAGTTGTGGATGAGGGTTTCTTCTTGGAGAAGAGGTAGGGAGTTGTGGGGTTTGATTTCCTTGGGCCCAACCTTAATCTAAGGTCCACCTTGCTCTCCCTCACTCTCTCTTTCGCTCTTTACTCTCCTTGGTTGTTGGAGAATGGTGGAAGTTATGATGGAGAGAGCTTTATTGTTGGAGAATGGTGGGAGTTATGAGGGAGAGAGCTTGGTTGTTGGAGAATGGTGGAGGTTATGAGGGAGAGATCCTGGTTGTTGGAGAATGGTGGAGGTTATGAGGAAGAGAATGGTGGAAGTTATGAGGGAGAGAGCTAGGGTTTATTTCCTAGAATTGGGCTCATTGGCTCCAAGTTTCCTAAAATGCCCACAATGGCCCTCTAAGACCCCCTATTGGCGCTGGGGCGGCCCTAGTACCCCCCTTAGCTACTAAATTTGGTGAGTAGGTGACTCATGACCCAATGAGGGGTCATGCAAAGTTTAGGAACAAACGGATTAACGGATATAGGGTTTGATCATATGGTTCCGGTCTCTAAATGACCCTGTGGGGTCCATTCTGATTGATGGGGCAGTTTTGGTGGCCCTTTGGCCATGAAACATATAAGATAGGTGCTCCATGGCCCGATGAAGGGCCATGTAAAATTTAGGGACGATCGGATATGGGGTTTGGTTACACGGGTCCGATTTGTGATCAACCGTCACCGTGCCACGATCGGGACCCAGATTTTGTGGGCGGTCATAGACAAATACTTTAGACCTTTACTGTAAATTTGGAAGAAATTTAATAGCTGAAATACCTGAAATCCCAGTTTTATTTACCAGTGCCAGATTCCAATTTTGGCATTGGTGGATTGCATTTGGCAAGTGCCGTTGGGACGGCCTGAATAATTTATTTCTAGGTGTCCACTGGGTCCGTGGTCTGAGATGGACCACAAGCCCAGTGAGATCTATGCTTTCCTAAATTTTTAAAATTTTCTAACATTCCTCGGCTGCTGCACGGCCTGTACAAGCTATCGTCAAGTACAAACTTATCATTTAACTTGATGGCCTGCACACGGTCTGATCGTGACTAGACTGGACCACTCATGTATAAGCTAACGTTGAGTGCTAATGGTCAGTAAGTGATAATATAAGTTAATTAAAAAAAAATTAAGGATTTTTGAAAATCCAAAACATTAAAAATCCAGAATGTTACAATCTATCCCTCTTAAAAATAATTTCGCCTCCGAAATTGCCTAAGGGTAATAAAGAAAGATATTATCAGTTTGTTTGCTTATGTTTTATTAGTTTTAAGTTTATATACGTTTTAGGGTATATAATAAATATGCTACCCTAGCTCATTGTGATCTACCCCCTTTAAAAAATTTTTACCCTGATGGTTTACTAAAATTTATTTATTTACCTATTTATTTTTAAAGATTTAGATTCATGGTGATGACTTCCCTCTATTTAGAGTGAAATATTTATTTTCAATGTTAGACCAATATGGAGAGACGGTTGTAGTGGGCTTGAACCCGATACGTCGATCATCTACCTGACCAGGGTAGAAGGCTCATCGTATCCCTTCTTCGTCCTGGTGGATCTCGATTTTCTGCTCGGTCAAAATAGTAAGTCTATTGGTAATTGCCCAAGATTGAGAATTGGGTTAGGCCACGAATACTTCACAAATGTATGGTTCCGTAATTCTGTATTCCGATTATTCTTAACATTTTGAAGATATCAAAATTTATTTAAAAGTTTAAGTTTCTCATTTATAATATTTCAGTGGGTAGTGAGTCTCCCACAGTGCCTATGATCAAACGACTATCCTAGAAAGGTTTCTAGGAACTTAAGGTTTCTAGGAACTTAAGGTTCCTCTCAACATTACCATTTTGATCCTATGGTTAGTAAGTTATGGGCAAATCACACTTTGGTTTCATAAATTTTAACAATGAATGAAAAATCAAAAGTTTTAAGGTATTCTGGTGGTTTAGAGTGCTAATAATGCTAATATGGACGCAGTAAGGCAATTATTCATATAAGCATTCACAAAACGACAAGAAAATTTCAAAACAATCCATACATTTATATTGAATTCAAAATGCCATTAGTATGACCAGTTATATCCTACAGTATGGATTTACATGTATTACTATACTCTAAACATAAAGAAAAAAGTAGACAAATTAAGCAGGAGTTTTAACCATCTTCAATACATGGTAGTAGTCATAACTAATTCAAAACAACTACTAATTTTTGTAAAGTTAAGCTATTATTCTTTTGGGTCAGACGAGGACGAGGGTGCCTCCTCTCCTTTGCTGCAGCAATTCAAGGCTCAGGAAGTGATGAGGATGATTTGGAGAGAGTTAATGGAGTCAATCAAGACTCAACTTCTGCTACAGCTCCAATAGGACAACAAAGGCAACTTATTGGATGAAATACCTAGCCTAAGCTATTGAAAGATCAGATCACACCATCCAATTCGATATTTTAGATCCTAGAGGCAACTTAAATCCCATTGATTATGTGGACTACATAGAATCCCTAACAGCTTTCTTTATCTGGAAAGATTTGAAGAATGGAAAGAAATTAAGGTCTATAGCTGCAAAACTCAAAGGGTGTGCTCGTTTAGTGGCAACAACACCAATTGACCTATGAAAGGAAGGGAATAGAAAAGATTAATAATTGGGCTAAAATGAAGTTAAAAATGGACAATAAATTGTTGCCTCTTAATTATTATCAAACCTTATATAAAAAATTTCAATTGCAACAATCTAATGATCAATCTATGCTAAAGTATATAAAATTATTTTTTACAAATCGTTGGGTTTTATGAATGAGCTTATGGGAGTGAATGAGTGGATAGTTTTGAATGAGTTTTGTTGAAGGGGAAGGTGACGAGAATAGGTTTAATGAATGGGTTTGAGATGGTGTTGAGAATGGATTTGGTGATGGGTTTGTGAAGGAGGAGAAGATAGGTTTGTAGATGTTGAGTGAGGTGAATTTGGAGATGAGTTTAAGAAAATAGATTCGAGGGAAGTTGAGAAGTGATTAGGAATGAGTTGAAAAAATGATATTGAGAAAAGTTTGAAAAAGGCTTGAGAGAAAGAGGATTGAGATGTGTTAGAGTGAAGAAGAAGATGGAGGGTTTGGGGATTGGGTTTTAGGAGTGGGAGAGGGAGAATTTTCTCTAGGATTTAGAAGGGATGGTGGAGGGTAATGGGAGTAGTAGGGATAGGTTTTTATGGACTCTAGATAGTCCTAAATAGTAAGGGAAATGGGCCCCACTCGTGTGTACATTGAAAGGGAGGAGGGGACCTATCTTGTAACTTTTATTATACTTTTAGTAAATGGATTATTTTTAAAATTTTTATGAAGATTTATCATTAAGTTTTAAGTCATCCCACAAAATTTCATATTATTTAGAGTTGTAAAGAAATTATAAAAATTCTACAAGTAACCATTATCTAAAACTAATGATTTTTGGATAGTTGTCAATTCACTCCAAATATAACTATATTATAATTTTTATTTTATTTTTATATATAACTAGACTTGTTAAGCTTCAATATAGCTTTTGAATCACCTAAATCGGAGTTATATTGAAGGTGATATGGATATTTGAAGTTGACCAAAAATTATAAGAATTTCGGTGGGGGCCACTTGGTCCCCTGGACTGTCGGCGGGGGCTGCAGTGGGGGCAATGCGGAATCGACGGCGGGGGCAACGCGGAATCAGCGAGGGCAGCGTGGAATCAGCAGGGGCCATGTGGTCCGTTGGACAATCGGCGGGGGCAACTTGCCACAGCCATATCTCACAAACCAGAATGAGTTATTTGACATGTCATATATGAATTTGGGGTAGGAGATGCCGATCTATGCAATGAGCTACTGGTTTCATGAGATTCCCCCAGTTAGTGGTCAAAATCTGATTTTTCAATAGTTTCACTAATTTCGATAAATTTTCATTCACCTCCATGTCTTCATCTCCGAATGGGTCAGAACTATCAAATTTGATCCAGTATTAGCTCATTTAGACTTGGACAGTGGTCTCGACGGTCTAATCATTCAATTCCAGTTCGTTCCTATCATCGGGCTAAGGTATTGTAAGTCTTTCGGACCCCTTTCTTATCGTCACTACCCTCTCTCACTCCCCAATCCTAATTTCTTGGAAGTCTTACCGTCTATCTAAGATTGCCGATTCTGGTTTTGGAGGGTTCCTACCATTCTGAGTCTCTGTTACGTTTCTTCTCTAGTCAACAGACGCGTTAGTGAGTTCATGACCCATGGCCCAATTGATTCAAAACAATTGCTCTGATACTATCTTGTAACGCCCTGAAAATCAGTGGTCATGCATACACTCGACTCCCGAGTTCTCAGTGTCACTTATAACTGGTTTTCATTAATATGCGCTTAAATCAAGTTTAAATGCGAAGCCTGAAATTTCCTGGAACATGAAGCACAAACACACAAGTCTACTGAAATAAAAGAAATCAAGTATATATACAAGTCCAAAAGAATGTATAATGGGTCGCACAAGCGTTACCCAACAAAATCACCAAAAAGAATAGTATGCCCAAAAGAATAAATCTGAATCCACTACTCAGCGGTCCAACGCCCAATCTACTGAGTCGATGAAGACCCACTCATCAACTGGAAGTAGGAGAACTCGTCCTCCTCCTCGCGGCGCGCGGCACCAGGCTCGAAATATGCATTTCCTGCATCTACGGGAGAGTTTGGTTGGTGTTTTAAAACACCATCCCAGAGTGGGAGTGAGTGATCAACTCAGTGGGTGCTATTAGTCTTAAGTTATAACAATCATCAATTATATTAAGAATTTAATGAAAAGCAAACATTCACAGTTACTAAACTAATCTTATTAATGCGTGTGCGTGATGGATGATATGATACATGCCCTTGCCACAACGCTCTCTCGAGCGACTCCATCTAATGATCATGTATGACTAACACTCCCTTAGAACGACCTCAATTGCCAAGTCGCCAACCTAGCAAATGTGATGCGATGATAATATTATCTGAGTTCTTAGTTAATTTCATTCATCCAGTAGGTTGAAAAAACTGATACACCCCATATATCAATGCCCTCAATAGGTTGCGATACCCAGAGCCCCTCAACGCACGAGGCCAGGGCACCACGATCCGTGATTCCTTCAGGTTCCCCATCCTTGACTTCAAGCACATGAGGAGTGCTGAGAACTGGGATAGCTCGCGGTCACTACGGGGAGGCTCGTCCCCGCAGTGTAGGCTGACAGCTCAGACACAGTGTCTCATTCCACCATGCCTGACTTATAAGGCAGTGGATCAGCTTCAAGTGGTTATCGATGGGCAGCAACGGTGGTAGGGTGTTACAGGTTCTATACATATGTGAGCAAACAGGGTTAACAAACAGGGCTAGTCAGTAAGTAGGATAGACCGCGCGAGTTAGGCGAGCACGCGATGAGCGACATTGGGTACAAGGGACCCTATAATCGAACTACTGCCACCCATACACACCCGCCCAAATCCACGGGTTTAGCCCTGATATAGTCCTACCGATGGGACTACCGTCTCTCCTCATGTTTTCGACCATCTTAAGGGTTCAATGTTGATTCATAACATGCCAACCATCAAGATTATCTACTAGCATAATAGTATCATGTTTATATACATCACAACATAGGATGCAAATATTCCTAACAGGCATGCTAAGTTATCACGAACAAGGTACATGTGAGTTGTGTGGGTTAGTAAGGAAGTTAAGCACATCCTACATCTCATGGAATCAATGCACAAGAGTAATAACTCCTATCTACAATGAAGTAACACCATATGAGAAAATCAACAAACAAGAGCATATGATCATCCATGTACTAAATCATGTGAGAGACAAGATCAACATCAAGATGAGAACCAATCATGCAATTCCATACGATTCCAACAAACCTACAATTCTTAGGATTTCTTTAGATTCTTCAATACAACAACTGAGCAAACAAAATCATTAGACTCATACTATAATTGGTGTTAGGTCACCTAAAGATAATAGTCCACACCTATGGATCGTTGGAGAGTTGAAAAACGACCTAGGAATGCGGATTTCGGGGTCGATCGGCCGGAATCCCTAAAGCGAACATTTATATGTTAGATTTTAATGTAAATCCCCTCTCATCACAAGCGTTTCAAAAAAAATGGGTGATGGATCTTACCTAGACAATCAACGGAATGAAAGGGTGGTCGTGGATGAGGGTTTCTTCTTGGAGAAGAGGTAGGGAGTTGTGGGGTTTGATTTTCTTAGGCCCCACCTTGATCTAGGGTCCACCTTGCTCTCCCTCACTCTCTCTTTCTCTCTTTACTCTCCTTGGTTGTTGGAGAATGGTGGAAGTTACGAGGGAGAGAGATTTGTTGTTGGAGAATGGTGGGAGTTATGAGGGAGAGAGCTTGGTTGTTAGAGAATGGTGGAGGTTATGAGGGAGAGAACCTGGTTGTTGGAGAATGGTGGAGGTTATGAGGGAGAGAATGGTGGAAGTTATGAGGGAGAGAGCTAGGGTTTCTTTCCTAGAATTGGGCTTCCTAAAATGCCCATAATGGCCCTCTAGGACTCCCTATTGGCGTTGGGGCGGCCCTAGCACCCCCTTAGCCACTAAATTTGGTGGGTAGGTGACTCATGGCCCAATGAGGGGTCATGCAAATTTTGGGAACAAACGGATTAACAGATATGGGGTTTGATCATATGGTTCCGGTCTCTAAATGACCCTGTGAGGTCCATTCTGATTGATGGGGTAGTTCTGGTGGCCCTCTGGCCATGAAACTTATAGCATAGGTGCTCCATGACCCGATGAGGGGCCATGAAAAATTTGAGGACGATCGGATATAGGGTTTGGTCACACGGGTCTGATTCGTGATCAACAGTCACCGTACCACAATCGGGACCCAGATTTTGTGGGCAGGCGTAGACAAATACATTAGACCTTTACTGTAAATTTGGAAGAAATTAGACGGCTGAAATGCCTGAAATCTCAATTTTATTTACCAGTGTCAGATTCCAATTCTGGCATTGGTGGGTTGTATTTAACAAGTGTCGTTGGGACGGCCTGAATAATTTATTTTTAGGTGTCCACTGGGTTCGTGGTCCGTGATGGACCACAAGCCTAGTGAGATCTATGCTTTCTTAAAATTTTAAATTTTTATGACCTTCCTCGGCTGCTACACGACCTGCACAAGCTGTCACCTAGTACGAACCGATCATCTAACTTAATGGCCTGCACATGGTCTGATCGTGACCAACTAGACCACTTGTGTATAAGCTAACGTTGAATGTTAATGGTCAATAAGTGATAATATAAGTTAATTAAAAAAAATTTCAAGAATTTTTGAAAATCCAAAACTGTGAAAATTTAGAATGTTACATAACTAAGTACGTGGAAAAGGTGGGATCGAATACCAAAAATAGACCTTAACTCTCTCTCTCTTCTCCTCACTTTCCTCTTCTCTTTTCTCTCTTCTCTCTCCTAGGGTTTTAGAAAATTCGTATGGCAAAGGAGAGAGAGGGTTTAAGACCCTTATATAGGCCCAGAACTGATGGGAATGGCCTTAAGGCCATGGTATACTTAGGTTATAGCCAAAGGAAGGTCGTTTCAGTCCAACGGAGCGGTTCTGGAGGCCCCTCCTTTTCTACATGCAGTTGGACTTGAGCTCTCTGACCAAAGATCTAGGTCAGGCTAAGTTTTCGGTCCGATCGAGTCGGGGGATCGACCGCGGGAGACCTGTTTCAATTCAACGGTCACCGATACTCGATCAGGGTCATAAGTACACTGACATGTGTTGAAAAATTTTTCTGATCTGAGGGTATAATTAGGTCAGATTCCGACGGTCTGAATCCTTAGATTCAGCCTTCAAGCGAACCGACTCAATTCACTTAAGTTTCAATTCATTTCCTAAAGAAATTCACATTTCTCTCACACTTCGCTCCGGGCTCAAGTTGTGCATTTCTGAGTACTATTAGGACTTGATTTCTGAGATAGTTGTCAAGTCCAGTAAGGCAGTCATAACCGTATAGTTTCAGGGTAATCAAATTCGATATGGAGTTTCATGATGCTCTCAAGAGCAACTGGGTTTTGAGATGGATCTTAAGTTTTTAGATAATGTAGCATTAGCGATCCTACAGATTTTGGGTCTTATAGATCGTATTTAAAGTGATTAGTATTAATTTCACAAGCAATCTAGTTTAGCACTTAGTTAATTCACGACTAATTTCTAAAGGATTTGGTCCTTAGCGATTTCTGCCTAAGATGGTACTCGGGTTTTTGTACGAATTTTTCCAAGACGTTACACTCATACAATCATAATGTTATGCTAACACATACTTAGTGCGTATACCAACATAGTCGTAATCGATGATAGGCCTATACACACACACACACACACACACACACACACACACACACACACACATATACATATATATATATATATATATATATATATATATATATATATATATATATATATATATATATATATATATACACGAGGTCCACAGAAGGACAGCAGGTCTAATTTATAATATGAGGATCAGTCCTCGACAGTGATTACACCAAATCAGATAGCACGGATCCCTCCGTTTACGCCGATGTTATAGTCTCCTCATATCAAGGTTAGGCTTAGGTGGCCTACCTATATTCCTAAGGATCCGGAGCGGGCTTCCTTCATCATACTATCATATAACCCGCTAGATGCCCTTAGGGGGCCCAAATAAGTCCTAGATGGACTCCAAGATTTTAAAAAAAAAATCCTACGAGTAGCCAATGGGGTCCCAATGTTATGGGTTAACCCAATATAAATAGGTGGGTCATGTAAACATCAATGGGGCCTAATGATTAGTGTCAACCCACTTAGAGAATGATGAGAATAGGCCTAACAAAGGCCAAAGGGAAGGTCATAATGTGAACATTTAACCATAATTGCCCATTAATGTGGATATTTAACCAACATTGCTCCCAATGAGTGTTCTACATGGAGCCTAACATATAATGTGAGGCCTCAAATACATCACAATGGGCCGCATCACATGGGCCTAATACGTACCACAATGGGTCTCATACAAGGACCTCATATACATCGCATTGGGCCACACGCATGGGCCTCATATTCATCCCATTGGGCCACATCCCATGGGCCTCGAATACATCACGCTAGGCCTCATTACACAGGCCATATATACATCATAATGGGCTTCAAATACAGGCCGCACATACATCACAATGAGCCTTAAATATGGGCCACATATACATATCATAATGAGCCTCAAATACAGGTCGCATATTCATCACAATGGGCCACATCTCATAGGCCTTATATACATTGCAATGGGCCTCTTATACATCAAGTGGGCCACGCCAATGGGCCTCATATATATCAAGCGGGTCGCACCATCTACATCATTCATCTATTTTAAGAGGTTATTATGAGTATTACCCAAATGAATCATAACAGAAGATCATCTGGACCATACTACAAATAACAGTGGAGATAATGATTTCCGCCGTTTAAAATTTCCAAGGCCCACCATAATATTTATTTTCCATCCAATCTGTTCATATGGTCACAAGGACCTGAATCAAGAAGAGAAACAAATATCATATTGATCCAGAACTTCAGTGATCCCTAAGGATTTCATTGGTAGGCGTTCAATTCTCCACTATTTTTTGCAATGTGGTCCATCTGATAGATCTACCTCGTTTTTCATTTTTGTCTCAGGCCTTATGACGAGCTCACCATTTGGATGGACGGTTTAAATATAACACTGCCTCATGATCAGGCCCACAGAATTTGCAGGCATCAATTACATCAAAGGTGGGTCCCACCAAATGGACTGACGGTGTAGATATATATATCATGCGTGAGACCCACAGATCTTGCTAACGTCAGCAGCAATGAGACCCACCATCCCTACAGAAATAGATGGACGGTGTATATAAAACACATACATTACGGTGTAATCCCATCGTCCAGCAATCTGGACGGTGGAGATAAAACATAAATATCACGGTGCCACAACATCGTCCAAATGTCTGGACGGTGTAGACACAACACAATCAAGGTGGGCCCCACCCCTCCGGCATATGGATGGTGTGGATAACACATATATCATACGTAGGACCCACAGAACTTGATGACACCACTTCAGCAGCTGAAGGAGGTGGGATATACATAGATGGAAAGTTTGGATTATCAGACCCCACTTGCTAATGTGATAAAGCAGCTATGCTGCAAATAGGTCCTAGATGAACGGTTGGGATATAACACATCCCTCATGATCGGGACCCACAAGCTTGCTGCGTCAACAGCAACTATATAGCTGGTGTGTGGTACTCCAGCTAATCCACTTCCACAATAGGTGGGGCCCACCAGATATACATATGTCTCTCTCTCTCTCTCTATCTATCTATATATATATTAAATCCAACGTCCAGCATCCAGCGTCCAGAGAGTTGGATGGCCTAGACATGACATCATCAAGAGAGGTCCACGGATGGACGGTCCGGATAAAACTCATGCATCACACATGGGTCCCACACACGTGGCCCACCTAGTTGGAATCAAGCTGATATTTGTGGTTTCCCCCTCATATAGGGCCTTCCAAAAAGGGGCAGTAAGGTGGCTGCAACATGGGCCCCGGTTGGGTCCATTTGGTGCTCAATATGGATGAAATACATACATCGTAAGTGGCTCATAAAATCAGAGAGAGAGAGAGTAGTGGAGGGACCTCGCCACTATAGGTCCTTCTTAGATTACAACACATACATCAAAGTGGGTCTCATCACAAGTGAGCCCTTAAATGAAAATCAATGGTGGATCACCCAACAATTGGCCTTCTTCTTTAGCTCATTGGAATGCTAATCTCCTAAGCTCCTTCTTTGATAGAGGATGATAAAATTTGAATGGTCGGATGGTGAGATGTTGGGGGGTAAGAAGTAGGCCACACCTTGCTGTTTGGAGTAGCTTGGACGTTGGGTCTCTTGGTTGCTTGGGAGTGAAGAGAGAAATGAGAGAGAAGTGATGGGTGATGGGTGTAAGGAAGAGAAGGGTGGAGAGAGAGTAGACTTTGGGAATAGGAGAAGTATGGGTGTTGTAAGAGGAGTGATGGGATGTGTACTTGACTTGAGGTGATTGATTGATGTGATGAGTTGTAGAGATTCTCTCGAAATTCGATAACGCACGGCGTTTCTTTGGAATATACGCGGGCCCACAACTCCTGGCCTAGGTATCGCATCGGCACCTGAGACACGGCGTTGGAACCGCGGCGACGACGTGGTTGCTAGGGTACAAGTTTCGATTCAAACCAACTCAGATTTACAGGATGCGACTTAGGATCGCGCGCAAATGCTCTCTACAAATCGCAGGTTGTCGAAATTTGACCAAGAGGACCGTGGAAGCCTATGGAATGATGCGGTCTAGGATACGGGCCTTACATAGTATGAGGTGACGCACCTGATGGTGGACTGGATTTTACATAAACATCATGGTAGGCCCACCCAAGCACTCAACCCATTTGCTTACGCCCCACCCAGTCGGCAGTTAAAGAATAAAGTAATGCTTTGATAATTATATGGATTAACAAAGCAATTTTTTAAAAAAGGTACTGCAACATACATAGAGAACTAAAGGGCTAGTTGAATGGGGAGTAAATGGGGGGGGGGGATGTAAATGGCAATTGAGATTTATTTGAATGGGAGTAAATGCATAGATGTGAAATGAAATGGAGGTAAATAAAATCTTCTCTTATGAGAGAGGATTTGGAAGTAAAGGGGGGCAAAATGCTTTCTTAAGCTCCTTGGAGAGGTCCAAATAAACAAAGGTACCGCTGCACACGTCTACGTACTAATGATATTTCGAAACAATTAAATTATTAGCTACATCACTAAAATCACACCAATAGAATGATCCAAACCGTCGAAAGATCAACCATTTAAATGAACGATTAAAAAACGTTGGCAAGTTGCTTATTTGTGATCCTCACATTTGTGGCCCACCCAAGACTCAAAATTTCCTCATTTTACTTAAGTATATATTTTAATAGGCTTATTATAATCATTATATTAAATATTATATGATTTAGGATATTAAAGTTGATTTGGAATATTACATATGTTCCCATGAATATATTAAAAATTTTCAATGCATTCCAATTCCTCCCATTTACTACCATCTAAACAAAATATCTGAATTTCAAATGCATTTCATTTACTTCCATCCAAACACAATTGAGTAGGCCATTACCAGTTACCTTCAATTCATTTACCTCCTTTTACAAGCTCCAATTTATGTGCATTCAAATGTGAGTCTTTAACACTAATAGATCTCTCTCTCTCATGGAAACCAAATCTCACAATGCCTCACTTTTGTTGTCAATGGAAGAGAGAGAGAGAGAGAGAGAGAGAGTCTAAGATCTAGATCATCCTGTACCAAGCCTGACTCGTAAAATAAATGGGTCAGCTTATTCTGCTTTGGACCCTACTCAGACCTAACCAATATTTCAATGGGTATGATCTGGGACCAAATTATAGATATGATTATTAAATGAGTCCGGCCAAGAACCACCATCTACCTCAAACTGACCACTTTCCACCCATAATCGTAATGACGCCATTCTGACTCTAGATTTCACTTCTGGAGAGTAGAAGGGGCTCGAGTTTTATAAGATAGCGTATGATTATAGTGCGACCCACCTAATGGACAGTTTGTATCACAGTATCACTCCAACGTGATCGCTCGTGCAGACAGCTAGCTGTATTTACCCATTTAACCAGGGAAATCTTAGAAAATGTTCAAAGTAGGGGCAGAAATGATTTCTCGTGGTTAAAGAGCATCACCCAAAGGGGGCTTTTGAAAGGCCCGCTACGTTGACACCAATGCCCTGTCCATTTAGCTAGCGCTTCCAATGGATAAAGACCCTGACTCAGTCCCCCACTTTAAACCCCAACCATCCATCATTATAAAGTTGAAGATTCAAAAAGCTTTGTACTTGGAGTTTCAACTTCAAAAATGCATTCAAGTGTCTAAATTCATTTACGCATATCCAAATAAATGCTAAGCTTAACTTATAAATTGCAACATAGTGCGCTCTAGTACATCTTAAATTCTAATGAGTGAGGACTGCATGGCCCACTAGCCAACACCATTGATCTGGTGCTTCCCATTGCAGAGCAATGCACCACTGATCTTCTGGGCTGGAATATCTTAGCAACTGCTCTGTAATTTGTAGGCCACAAATCTAATGGTCAGGGACCTGGGATTTTCCAGTCAGGAGATCTTTTGGGAATACACCAATGGTATGGATTGCCAGGCCATAAGCCCCACCTTTAAGGAAATATAGAAAAGTCTCCAATTCTTTTCCTTTCTTTTCTTTTGAGAGGTAAAGTCTCAAATTCAGTAGATTTGGCTCAGCAAATCCCCAAAGCTCATATCTGGACATACGCAATCACAGGCATTTATAACTGACATGCAATCCTAGAAGAAACCGTGCTAAATTGAACCACAACATGGAAACAAACTTGATCAAATCTGAAAGAGTTCTCAGCAGATTCAATCCGTTTTCCGCTTGAATCACTCGCTACAAAAACTTTTGAAAGAGATCATGACGATGACGATGATTTTGTGGTAGAGATGATGCTGTTGTGTATGTCTAGACTTTGATGTTACAATGGTGGGAAATGGAGGGGGAAGAAAAAACAAACAGTCCAATAAACTAAGGTAGCCACTGTAACCATCTCCAGTCTCCCATCTCTCAGTATACGAGAAAGAAAAGGGCGCTAACATAAAAAGCACCGATGAGATGCATCGAGATGAGGCCACAACCTCCCTGAAGAACAAACGAGGCTCTTCACCGGAGGAATATTTATGGAATACCATAAATAAAGTATCCCCACATTCGGGTCATGATCATGCCGTGTACTCGAATGGCTGCGGGGGCTGGGGCTCTTCATCGACTGCCATGGCCGAGGCCGATACCTGCTGGTGACCTGCTGTCGCGGATCCCCCTGCAGATGAGGTCATGGATGAGGGTGCATCAGTGAGTGCGAGTACCTCAGGTTCTGTTGGGCGCAGGTCCCTCAGTAGAACAAATCCAGATGGTGCTAGCTTCACAGGCACATATCTACTTTCCAATAAAAATTTGATATATTTCTCCTGTGCAGGGACCACCCTAGCGGGGTTTGTCAGAATTTCAAATGATGGCTCGACCTCTACCTTCTTTTCCGAAGTGCTGTCCACCTGAAAATCAAATAACACAGTTGTCGATTCACAGCTACGCCGACACATCTACAGTTTAGATAATTTTGTTCTAAACTGTTCCGACCACAGGAATTCTAAGGTCCTTATCAGCAAACATATTGTGGGCCCACGATTTGGCAATCTCAAACGCTAATCTAATGGTGCCACCATGGATTAAGGAATCCATGTATCTTGTAGGTAAAAAGATGCAGACTTCAGATCTACCAATATAGGAGATTTCAGGGAATCCTCTTTCCACAATTGGGCCGATCACCAAACAATGGGCTCCATTTGGTTAGTGCATTTGCTGATGAGAATATAATTTCACATCTCTGAATATTAATGGCAATCATTAAGAACACATCTACCTGCATGGAGTCGCCATCCTTCTCGTTGGATTTAGGACCTTTTCCTGAACTTGAGGCAGCAGAAGCCTCTTCACTGGATACCTTCTCTGCACCAGCCTTCTGATCTGCCTCTTTCTTTGCTCTAGCTTTGGCTTTTGCAGATGTTGACAGGACTGCAGTAGGAAGCTTGACAGTAGATGCCGTGGTTGGCGGCGTAGTCGGGCGAGGATACTCGAACAGGGATGGCTTGGCATGTGACAAGAACTCAAATCTCGGCACTTTGATATCGTAGTTAAGCCCGATGAAAGCAGTGGGAGAGAAGGCGAGGCTGATGAAGTATATGAGTGGATACCAATACCAAAACTGGCTGAAAACAGCGAGCCCAACAACAGCAGTGATTTTATCATGCTTGGTCTTGGACAGCAGCCTGATGGTCACATTCCTCCCGCCGGCATCAAGAATCCCAGAAGCCAGAATTGCACCCATCTTGCTCATTGTGTCTTCATGCTTATCCAGAACAATTTTCTCCAGCTGACGCCTAACATTATGAAAAATGGTCATGTGAGATGAGAAGGGATGTGTAAAGATGGAGAAATAAAAACGCTAAGCGGAGCAATGATCTTTTACAAAAGGATTCTCACTAGCCACAACAAATTCTGTGGCGCCCGACAATCAAGTTGGACCCCTGAATAGTAGCGGTCCCCATTGGTTTACATATGATCCAAGAATCAGTCTCATTAGATATGATCACAACCACCCGATTAAGGATTGCGAAATGGATGTCAAATCATGATGATTTTGGCAGTCCATGGTAAACCCCTCCTGTGCAATGAGCATTAATGTCATGCACGAGGCCACCTGGGCCCCAATAATAAATTTGCACTGGAACAGGGTAAGAGGAATTTTCAATGGTGAAAACCATGCAAACAAACCTAAATGTTCCCACGCGAGAATCACAAGCTTCATTCGTTTGCACCATGACCATAGCCATTGCAATGAGGGCCCCTTGACGAACGAAATCGACAACATCTGAAGTAAGAGGTTCCAACAAAGAAATTGCTTCGCTCAGACCAGTGCCTGCACAGGAGATCCCGACTGCAAGGGCCGCACCATACCGGACATGTGGATTATAAGACTCCGAGAGAAGAGAAACAATTCTTGGAGTCTGCAAGTTTTAAGATAGAAAAAGAAACAAGGTCAGAATTAGAATTGAGAGAGAGCCTGGGTTTCTTATGCCTATGGTTTGGGCCGAGTCGTGATTTCAAACTCAATTTGAAAATGGGTAAGGTCCCTGACCAGGTTCGTCAAAATTTTCTACTGAGGCCTCTGCCGGAGCCCAGGTATTGACAAGCAGGACTATGCTTGACACTTTGAAGATCAGATTAATGAACAGGCTGGAACTGAGCCTGACTTCAGGCTGACCGTACAATTGGCAATCAATAATTATGTGTTTTCTGGTCTCTGGTACAGAGAGCCAATTTCTGATCCGAGAAAGAAAAGATATTCATCGCGACAAAGCGGCAACATGTTAAGAGAAGCCCCCCAATATCGAAGCCACGTGTTCGAAAAAAAAAAAAAAAAATTAATTCAATAAAAAAGAGCAAGTAGCAAGTACTAAGCTTCCATTACAGAATATTCATTCCAGCTAACTGATTCAGATTCTTAATTCCTTGTTAGGTCCAAAATTCCACAAAAATACTGAAGATCGAACAAATCTAACTCCACTTTCAGTTATCACTTATCATTTATATGTTTCTACCATTTCAATTGTTGCCCAAAACAGGCGAGCCATTTGGTGATCGGCCATTCTCATTGGAAAACCTTTGGAATGCCTCGATTTATTTTACCGGAATGCCTCTCCCCATAAGAAATTCATCTAAACTGATAAAAAGAAAGAAAGAAAAAGAAAAACAAATGGATAGTCTAAGGTTGTGTAAACAGAGCATTGCCAATTCCCTTTGGTGTGGTAAGCATTAGCTCCCCTGTCCACCATTGTTTCCTTTGGTGTGGCCTGAGTCACAGATCAGGCTGGATTTCGAAATCTATGCCTCACGCAGTTGGGAGAACTAGCTGTGCAGTTTAGATTGCGCTTGCACATAATGGTGGGCCCCACACAGCTCAGTAACTCCCTGTACATTCAAACCCATGTGAACAAAACCTGAGGTGGAGAAGGTTGTGTAAACAGAGCATTGCTAATTCCCAGGCAGATTTAGGTTGCTAATACCACATGCAACCACACATGCCCATGTAGAACATGTGTAGAGCATTGCTAATTCCAAGAAAGATTTTAAGTTGCAAATACCACATGCAGGCATGCATGCTCATAGAGAACAAGTGATGCAGGACATGGAAATTAAATATGATATGTGAGATTTCAGGCTTAAGATCACGTTAGTTCAGAAACAATTACACAAATTCCATATCCCACATGAAAGTCCAAACATTCAATTAAGGAGAATCTATGCGGGTCCAGGCCTACACATGATAGGGCTGGATCAATAAAAATTATGAACCAAACGATACTTAAAGATAAGAAATAATCATCCACACATGTATAGTAATTAGTCCATAATCCAAGGGATTCAGAAATTTCAATTCGGGGAACCCTAGGGTAAGAAAAGGGATATAAAATTGGAGATTTGAGTAATTCAGGGTCAGGTTTAGGGATTTTGAGTGAAAATGAAGTAAAAGAGAAGAGTGAGACGAACTAGAGAAGTACCACACTCGTGGACAACAATAATGGCCCAGATGCACGTGCGTGTGATCCCAGCCGCACGTGTGTGGGGCCCACTATTCAGAAAAAGCCACCTTGGCAGGGATGGACTCTAAAACCCCCAAATCTCAACTCGATCCGATATACAATTTGTGCGTGGTGCTCCGCCGAAGTTTCAGCCTTCCTGTAGGGTCAGATTCTGAAATTTTGCTGTGGGGAGGAGAATTGCTGCAATAGATGATTGATTCAAAGTGTAGATGATGGGGTGAAATGAGAAGAAGGGATGGTAGAAGATGGGTAGTAGAGATGGCGATGGATGGGGGCGAATCGAGATAGATATGGCTTCGCACCAGGTAATTAACCCTTCGATGAATGGAGGGTTTCGCACTCAATTAGGCTTCACAACTCAGAGAGTGGGAAAACACAATTTTTATTAATTTTCAATGAATCAAAAGAACTACAAGGGATGCCTATTTATAGGAAAACCCTATACTCCAAAACTCGCACCATGTGCGTAACCTATTACTTGGCGATGAAGTAAACTAAAATAAAAATCAATCAAAGGAATCTAAAGCGTTCACAATGTTCTAAATAGTAACAATAAGCAAAACCTAAAATACAAAATCAATCCGACTAGTGGGCCATGATCATGAGATCCCATGATGGGCTCCTCTTGACTATAGGGCCCAGTCTTTGAATTAAAACTCCATCTTCTAACTAGGAGGCCCTCCGTAAACATTGTCATCGAGTCAGATCGACGGTGGGGCCCTCCTTCGTACGTACATGCGTAGGGGGCAGTGTGTGTGCGTGATGTCCCCATCAATTCTCCCCGACTGTAAAGATTTCGCCACTGGCGAAATAAAACTCCTGAACCGCTCCAGGATGTCAAGATCAAGTCTCTGAAGTTCATCCTCAACAAGCCAAATGTTGTCTAAAGCTAGAGGTGACTTCTATTTAACTAGGTACTTCTAAAACCTGTCGTCCGACATTGAAGCTATCTAATGGTCCAAGATATCTACTTCTTCTTTGGGTGTGTGAAGGTTAGGTATGATGGGTAAAGGCTGAGAAGAAAGGTCGGGAAGAGTAGGTACGGGAGGTAGAGGCTGAAAAAATGGATCAGGACAGGTACGTATGGGAGGTAGAGGCTGAAAAAATGGGTTGAGATGGATAGGAATGGAACGTAAAGGCTGAAAAAATGGGTCGGGAGGAGGCCATGGATCAAGGGAAAGGTCTGGGGAATCAGGATGGTTAGGCGAAAGGCTGGACAATGCGTCACTGGCCCCTTGAAATAAAACTAGATCCTCCACATTGAATGTGGAACTAATTCCCATGGAGGGTGGAAGATTTACCACATGCGCATTGAGACTGCTTCATTTTATAATTTTGAATGGTCCAGCGCTATACACGTGTAATTTTCAAACAACTCCCTAAGGGTACCGCTCTGGCCTAATGCAGATCATGACAGTCCTTTACATTAAATTCTTTGAAACATTTATGTTGGTTTGCAGAAAGTGAGTAATGTTCATTACTAGTCATGATCTTCTACCTGATTTATTGATGCCATGAATGAATGTGATGCGCAAAAGACTGCAGGCTCTAACGACCTATGGAACAGTGACATAGGGACAAGATCAATAGGTTTCTCAGGTTTATAACCAGTAACGACTTCATAAGGACTGAGACCTGTGGACCTATCGATAGAATTATTAAATGCAAACTCGGCTATAGGCATTACAGTGTCCCATGTTTTGGTGTGCTCTATATCCCTCCTAGGGGAGACTCATCCGGTAGATCATGAGGAACAACATCACGAAACTCATCCACTACCGAAATGGCCTCAGTGGGTAACTCTACACTAACCTCTGGTGCACTCTCTCTAGCCATGAAGCCGCACATATTGCACCCCTCAAAATAATGGTCTTGATGTGCCTCGTGGGATAGGGGTATGGGTGCAAGCTCATGACTGATTCTTTGGTCATCTCCATTCATTGGTCTATCCTCCTGGCCACCTGCCTGAGATTGGTCATCTTCCCTAATGGTGGGGTTTGCCCCAAGGGAGGCCTCTATTTGGTCAAGGCATTGATCTATGCTTCGTTTCAAGCACTTACCCCAAGACTTGATCTGCTGGGATAACTTGTTTAGTGACCAGCAATTGTTCCATGTTTTTAGTGTAGGGTGCTAGCCAAAACCATAACCCGTACGTGTGGGCGTACAACTTGCTAACTCCACCTAAGGACTTTCTATAACGACTATATGGGACTAAATGATCCTATGAGACTATATGAGGGGACTATGCAATGTTACTCTAGCAATATAGTTAATAAAATAAGGGACTATGGACTCCTAAAAGCTACATGTGATGGACTAGATGCATGACAGACTCAAACAAACTAACTCTAAACAAATAATGTATTCTCTTATAAGAACCCTAAGCTTTGATACCAAATTTGATACAGGACATGGAAATTAAATATGACGTGCGAGATTTCAGGCTTAAGATCACATTAGTTCAGAAACAATTACACAAATTCCATATCCCACATGAAAGTCCAAACATTCAATTAAGGGGAATCTATGTAGGTCCAGGCCTACACATGATAGGGCTGGATCAATAAAAATTATGAACCAAATGATACTCAAATATAAGAAATAATCATCCACACATGCATAGTAATTAGTCTATAATCCAAGGGATTCAGAAATTCCAATTCAGGGAACCCTTGGGTAAGAAAAAGGGCATAAAATTGGAGATTTGAGTAATTTAGGATTAAGTTTAGGGATTTTGGGTGAAAGCGAAGTGAAAGAGAGAGACGAACCAGAGAAGTACCGCATGCGTGGATAACAATAATGGCCCAGATGCACGTGCGTGTGATCCTGGCTGCACATGTGTGGGGCCCACTATTCAGAAAAATCTCACCTTGACCCTGGTCAGCCAGGGATGGACTCCAAAGCTCCCAAATCTCAGCTCGATCCGATGTACGGTTTGTGCGTAGTGCTCCGCCGAAGTTTCAGCCCTTCTGTAGGGCCAGATTCAAAAATTCTTCTGTGGGGAGAAGAATTGCTGCAATAGATGATTGATTCGAAGTGTAGATGATTGGGTGAAATAAGAAGAAGGGATGGTAGAAGATTAGTAGAGATGATGATGAATGGTGGCGAATCAGAAAAGATATGGCTTCGCACTATGGTAGTTAACCCTTCGATGAATGGAGGGTTTCGCACCCAATTAGGCTTCACAACTCAGAGAGTAGGAAAATACATAATTTTTATTAATCTGCAATGAATCAAAAGAACTACAAGGGGTGCCTATTAATAGGAAAACCCTATACCCCACAACTCGCACCATGTGCGCAACCTATTACTTGGCGATAAAGTAAACAAAAATAAAAGCCAATTAAAAAAATCTAAAGCGTTCATGATGTTCTAAATAATAACAATAAGCAAAACCTAAAATATGAAATCAATCCGACTAGTGAGTCACGATCATGAGATCCCATGATGGGTTTTTCTTGACTATCGGGCCCACTTTTTGAATTAAAATCCCGTCTTCTAACTAGGAGGCCCTCTGTGGACATTGTCATTGAGTCGATCGACGGTGGGGCCCTCCTCCTTCATACGTACGTGCATAGGGGGCGGTGTGCGTGCGCGCGTGCACGCGATGTTCCCATCAACAAGCTTTACATAAAATTGGAAAGGATGCTCACCTAATGTCTCAAAAATAATGTCTATCCAATCAGGTGGGCTGCAATAGGCTGCAATACACATTGTTAACGGACCATAACACTTTCTTTTAGCCCTTCACTTATTTTGGATGATGCGAACCACCTCTAGAATTTCTTGATTTTTAAGTAGACAGTCTAAATTTTTTAGCATACATGATGGTAAGGTTAGATCTTATACACATTTTCACATCAGAACAAGTACCTACATGGGAAGGGTGGAAACAGGCACACGTGATCCAAACCTTCTGCAACGTTTTGATGTTCCATAAGGAACTGGTTAAGGGCACAGTTGGTATTTCACATTTAAAGAGCCTTTGACTTATGGTCAAAAGGAATTTTAATAAAAGACTAAAGAATAATGGGACAAGATATTATGCTAACTATAGAGGCATTCCAACAAAATAGCCTAATAATAGAGGTATTCTAGAGGTTTTCCCAATCCTATTGTCGTCAAATATGGGACTGGCAGTAGCAACACCTCCACCAGTCCCCACCCTAGATGATGGAGGCTGATCTCAGGCAAGCAGCCCGTCATCAAACTTCTGCCAAGCAATCATGAGAACAACTATTTTGAAATCTTTATGATTTGTCAAACAGGTTACTAAAGCCGACTGCAAATAGTTGTGACAAGGCTTCGATGATGATGATTTCAATTTGCCATGGCTAACATGAAAACTTGGTTCCTTCCTAGCCCAGCGATTGGAAGGGAAGTTGCCAACAAACAAAATTCAACACCAACTAAACTAAGAGCCTTCAACATGAACGGGGAAAAAAACACTAACCTGCTCGGGTTCAGAGTATAGAACGAATCCAAGAGCTAGAACAGCAGTCCTCCTAACATCATCACTCACATCTGATACAGCAAAATGCAGCAGCTGGCGGATGGCCTTGTTGTTAGCAGTCCCCCTGTAGGCCAATGCCAATGCATACATACCTCCATAACGCAGTATGGGATCCTGATCCCGTGTCATTTGCTCAATCAATGTATCGGCTTCCTCTTCCCTTCCGTAAACCGTAAGTGCGATTCCCAGTGATAATCCCCTATAACAATTATAGGCAGCCAAATAAAGAAAAACAACATTGATATATGGTCTGGAAGCTTTGTATGCATGATCCCAAGAGACAACTTACCTGATTATCTTCTCATGTTGTGTATCGTGTGCATATGCAAGCATTTCGCTTGCCTTCTCGCTTGCAGTTCCGACCATAAGTAAACCCATACTGATACCTGCAGCTTCACCAGCAACAGCACTGTCTGTGTAAAGAACATTTTTCACATCATCATAGATCTCCTCGTCTGCTGTTCCTAGAGCCGCCAAACCAAGACCCAAGCATGCACCATGCTGAATAACCTGCACAAGAAAACACCAACAACATAAAACTGGTTATCTAGAACAAGGATGGCTTCTAAACTAGAGATTTACAATGGACTTTGTTTTAAAAAGGAACAATCAACTTTTTTTTAAAGGTACAAAGGACTTTTCATTGTCCATTGATTACTTGGAATTAAAACTCATCAAGTCAATACGAACCAACAAAGTTCATAGAGATTATCAACACAGACGAGTCACCCCCCAACTCAGCCAGGCAACGACTCAACTTGTGACCAGACAAGTCGGGCCAAGTTGTGGAGTCTTAAATCCATGGCCACACACCCAGGAGTTTTGATTCCTTAACTGATCATAAAAAGAATATTACCTCAACATTTGTGCTGCGAAGACTTTCTCGAAGGAATTGCTTGATACCTTCTCCATGGTTGGCATGAATCAGGCCCAAAGCATAAAGAGCGCCACCTTCTGAGTAGGGGCTTCCACCACCCACAGCACCACTCTGTGGCAGGTAAGGTGCCATCAGGGACCTACCTTGCTGAAGGTGACCTCGGTGAATAACACCCAGCCCAGCAGTAGCACTAAACTTAGCCCAGTTAGTAGCTCTACTAAGCCAGTCCTGCCAAGACACAAGTCCGAAGATTTTTAATGCATGAAAGAAATCCCAAGTCTAAAACAGTACCCGATAAGAGTCCAAGACATCATGAAATTAGTCTACGAGGGGAGAAAACAAGACAAAGTGTATCCCAATCACCAGGTTTTCCCTAAGAAATGTATCAACAGTTGTTCCAGCATGCATAATTGCATTGGCATAGATGGTGGCGCTATGGCAGACACTGTTTCTCATCTCTACCGACTGCTTTATTGTCTTCAGAATCAAAAGATCCGACCTATATAAGAATCCAAAATGTCATTGGGGTATCAGCAACAATTTCAGAACCAACTTTCCATCCTTAAAATATCAAATGTAATATATATATATATATATATATATATATATATACACACACACACACACACACACACAAGCTAAACCTGTTATGGCCGTAAAGGAACTGCAACGTCAATTGTATCGACGTCTCTCCAGACAAAATGCCCTTGATTTTTGCTAGCTTCTCTGCATAAGCAACTTCAATTGGATCCATTGCATGTACATTTCCATTAGGAGCATGAGATCCATCTGTCATGTGAACATCCTCAGATGTACCTGTAGGACTGGTATTGCCAGCAATAGCATTTCCATTTTGAGCAGAATCTGGTGCACTGGATGGAGGCTCAACCACCTCTGGGGATTGCTCAGGGTTCGAGCGACTTGAAGATTGAGGCTTGGGATCAGGGAGGCGATCTCTCACATTTAAAAGAAATGCTTGATGCTCATTTTCGACAAGATCAAAAGCTATTTGGAAGGCCAAAAGTGCTTCATCCTGTAAGTACTTACGGACATCAACATAATTTCAATAGTCATACATTGGAAATAACAAAATGTAATGAAAGAACTACCTTATTGCCTGATTGCAGAAGTTTCACTAATATGTTTGCAACATCTTCAGGCTCATCTAGGAACATGAGGCACTGGCAAATGGTTAAGTAATCAGGAGAGGGCAATCTTTGATAAATCTTAACAAGAAGCCGAAGAACCTGTAAGCACCAACTAAAGGGTTAGAGAGCACTGGTTATCATGAAGATCATCACCAACTTCTTAGAAGTGTAATAAACCATAACTTTGTGATTTTATGCAATCAGAAATTTTATGCATTAGACCCAACATCATGAGCATGCAAGGCAGAGGGCTACAGCATGTGAATATAATTTAGAAGCAAGCAGTTAAGATATACACCACTTTGGATGGCATACATTATAACCTCATTGCCACATTCACATATAAAGTCTCTAAGTGATGATACAAAGAAAATTCTCTAGGTGGACATTATCTGAAGTTTTTCATTTCATACAAAATACAAAACTGAAAAGATCTGCTTGGAGTACTTGATTAAGGGTGCAGCTGTTTAAGGTGAGACAGCCATGCAGGACGATGCGCTCGATTTATAGCAAATTAAACTATTATAGTCTTCTGGTTTACATGCAGATATATGGAAGATCTTTCTTGAAAGACTAATACTAGGAAGCTTTGAATACCATGAACTGATATACGCAAAGTGGTCAATGAATTAAAGAACAGTTTATGAGTGCTCAAGTGTGAACCCACATGCTGGCTTTTAAGAAGCAATGATTGAGTCACCTTCTTTTGTCGGAAAGTCAGGAACTCAGGATGGAACTTAACATTGAAATATCCATGACCTAACCACAGGGGCAAACATGGTCAGTGGAGAGACACCTCAACAATTCAAAAGTTTTCATATGGATAGTGAACCGAGGCCAACCATAATTTGGCTAAACCACATATTTGCAGAACTTAAACAGGATACTTGAAGAAACTAGATTCCGGCAGGAAGTTGAGAGCAGAAGTCATCTTCTTGAAATCACTCAGGTTTCTTGTGGAGACGGAAGTAGCAAAATCATTTTGGCCTGAATCAGTCACGACTAATAATTTTAAAAGTAGGTTACCAACCGGGGTTCTTAAGGGTGATGCCAGCTATTAACATTTATGAGTAAACAGTCTCAAAGGTTCAGTGTTTTGTTACATGTTGTCTGTTGCTTTGAGTATAGTCCCATAAACCAGATCCTCGAAGAAATGAACTATCTAACAGATCTAAGTGCACCCACAGCCCATTTGGATAAAAGTGTTCATTTTACCTTCAAAAGAAGGTATGAGTGCTAAGTTTAATGAATGGTAAATGATACGCTTCTGTGGACACTACCATTACAGACAATGTTCCCTATTTCATCAAGCAAAGGACCCTACCTCCAATAGGGGATGATTTCCTGGTATTCCCCAAAGAAATCTGGAAAGACATTAGTCTGCTCAGCTGGGTGTTCAATGATGACAATGAGAATCATTCCCCAAAGGCAAGTAAGGCTTTTCAGAAGGAGACTCCATTCATTGTTGACTGAGGTGAGAGGGTGAGGTTTTGGGATGATATGTGGATCGACAAGGTCCCCATTGTGGAACCTATTCCCTCTCTGCATTCTCTCTTTTATAAAGAAGCTACGGTGATATGACTTTGAGGAAGGTAAAGTGGTCCGAAACGTGCTAACTAGGAGGTATCTTAGAGGTGAAGAAATTGGGCCCTTTAGTAGGCTCGTGGGGAAGATGTATGGTTCGAGAATTAATCCAAAAGTAGGAAAGAAGTTGTGGTAAAAAAAAAATGGCAAGTTTTGTTCCAGAACGTTTCTTCGAGCCATCGTGAGGAGCATGATCCTTCTTAGCTTGCCAAGGTATGGTCTTCTATCCCTCCTAGATTTCCATGAGTCCGTATGGAGAGCTATGGCAAATACGATCCTCATGATCGACAATCTCTATGATAAAAAAGAAAAAAGAATTTTCTGGTTCCAAACATGAGCTTCATGTGCAGAGAGAAGAGGAAGAGCCTTTAAACCATCATTTCCTACAAGGGGCATTTAGAGTAGGGCAACGGATACCTAGACCCCCTCATGATTGACAATCTCTATAAAAAATAAAAAGAAAGAAAGAAAACAGAATTTTATGGTTCCAAACATGAGCTTCATGTGCAGAGAGAAGAGGAAGAGCCTTTAAAGTTTAAACCATCATTTCCTACAAGAGGCATTTTGAGTAGGGCAATGGATACCTAGACCCGTCAGTACCTAAAGTACCCGATCTGATTCTAATGGGCTAGGGATTATCAACTATTCCAACCTTTATAGAATTCAGACTGGGTTCATGTTTTGGACCCAGTAAAAACTCAGGTCTGATCAGGTTTAGGTCAGGTCCACCAACTTTGACCCGCTCAAAATCGGGCATTGGCAAGTCCGGGTTGGTTTGTACTTAATTTTAATAGTTTTATTATTATCTTTCAAAAAGTACTTATATTATGTATATCAATTATCCTAGCAACAAAATGAGATTAGTTAAGCCACAAAAATGTAAGAAAGCCCATTTACACACCATGCATGTGTCAAAGTGGCACATGTACATGCAATTTAATCCATCTATTGGGTGGGCCCCACCATGTAAGTGCCATTGTTTGACCCGGACCCAGTCCGAACCCAACTAAAAAACCAAGGTCGAAGGATCCAATGAGCACACAACGGGGACCTGAACCCAATCAGATCTAGATCCAAGTCCTCAAAAAAAAATGAGAACTGAACTCAGCAAGACCTGAACTCAATCAGGACAGGTATGAGGTACTCTAGGACCTGATGATGAGAAATCTGAGTGCCCACTTTTGCCAACTTAAACCACGAATTAGACTAGTCGGAACACTTCTATCCAGCATCTTGTTAACGGCTTCTGCAATTACCACAGACAAGAAATGAGAGAGAAGATCTCCCTGCCGAAGGCCCCTAGAAACCATGAAAAAAAAAAAAAACCTTTGGGAGATCCATTAACCAAAACATAGAATCTAGCCAATTGCACTCTTGGATCCACCTTCTCCAATTCTGGCCACATCCCCATTGCCCCTACATGTAGTTCGGAAATTCCTAACCAACATGGTCATATGCCTTCTCAATGTCCAACTAGCCCTCCCTATACCGTGAATCAATGTATTCATGGGCAATGATCCCACCATCCAAATTTGTCTCCCACAACAAAGGCTCCTTGAACTATAAAAATTGTATTAGCCAAGACTGCTTAAAACCTAGAGGCCAAGATTTTAGCTAAGATCTTACATGACCCCCCAATGAAACTTACAGTCCTTACGTCTCTCAAACTGTCCATGCCTTCAACTTTACGAATGATGACATTAAAGGAAGAGCATAACTCCATTGACAATCTGCTTCTTCCAAAACATTTTGAAATAAAACTAATCAATCCACCCATTACAACATCTCAATAAAACTACAAAAATGCCAATGGGAAGCCATCTGGGCTCAAGGCCTTATCCCTACCTAGTGACTCCACAGCATCTTTGATTTCTTCCTCAGTAACCAGCTTCTCAAGAGATTATGCATCTTCCTAGTCCTTTGAGATATGGTCGAACGTTAAGTTATCCAGCTGAAGTTGTTTCCAACCCTCCCTGGTTCGTAAGTCCTTATAAACATCCACAACAAAGCTACTAATCCTATTGTTCCTTGCACAAGCACTGGCAATACTGTGAAAGAATCTCATATTCTTTTTTTTCAAGACAGAAATTTATTACAAAACCAAAAGGCAAAAGAACCCCCCCCCCCCAAAAAAAAGAAAAAAGAAAAAGAAAAAAAAAAAGAAATTAAAATACACCGTTGATGGGAGCATTAGCAGATATTAAGGGGCTTGAATAGGCCTGACATGAACAGTTAAAATACAAACTGAAGCCAACCTCGGGCCCAGCCCGTCAAACATCCCAAAGTTTAGTCAGTCAATTATGTATCATATGTAACCATTAATTGGTAAACTTCATACAGCAAACATGCTGAGACTTCACAGTATGTTTTCACTTCTTCTTTATTTTTATTTTTTATCAAGGTATTTTTGAAATCTCACAATAACTAAAGAAATTTCATCAAGGAAATGACTATTGGATTTCTAAAATTTATCTCCTTCTGCACAAAATCTGACCACCTCTTCATGGTAAAAACTTCGTAACAACAAAGGCAGCCTAAAACAAGATGGCCTCAAAATAGACTTCACCAACAAAAGAGGGAGGTCATGTTTGTTTATGTCAAAGCAGCTGGTATTATGAACACAATCCAACTGGGGTCTGTCGCATGGATTCATTTGATTAAGGGAGAATGGGAGATACACTCAACGTTTCAATGATTGAAGGTGTCTTCCTCGTTGATGGTTTGTTTCAAAATTTTAGACAAATTATAAAATCCAAGAGCTCTTAATTGATCACCTCCTTAGTAATCAGGACCTTCTACTCAAGGCGTTGCTCTACTCCTTACAATAAACAAGGATAGGAGCAGCGGTAGCTGCCTTAACATAACCCGCCCACTCTTTAACTAACGAAGAAATCCTAGCAATCACAACTAGGGGTGTACATCAGGCCGAACCGAGTCAAACTAGGCTCAACCCAACCCAACCCGACCCGGTCACTAGCCAAACCCAGCCCGAACCCGGCCAGGCCCAGTCACCAAGCTAACATGTCCAGCCCGAACTCAGCTCGGTCAGCAATCGGGCGAGTTCGGGCCGAGTTTGAGCCAGCTTCAGACCTCATAGCAAGTTCATGGGTCGGGCAGTGTTCTCACTTTTTTGTCTCAAATTGTTAGGGTAAAGGATTTAAGATATATATATATATATAGCCGAGTCGGGTTTCGAACCGAGTCGGGCCAAACTGGGACTTGTTCGAACTCGGCCAGAACTCAGTTTTGAGCTGAAGAAAATGACTCGTCCCGAACCGAACTCAATTCCGGGTGGGGCCGAGTCGAGCTTTTTCGGGCCGAGTTGAGCGAGTTAACCGGGCTAGCCCGATTCGTGCACAACCCTAATCACAACATTTACCCCCTTCTCCACATTCCAGAACCATCGCCCATTCCTAGAGCCCCAAATAGCCCACAACACGACCAAGAGAAGTAAAGGCCAATAAGTTTTAGAAGCCTTCCCGCTCCCTCCTCCATGCCACGCCCATAACAAGTCCTGAACTGATTTTGGCATGACCCATTCCACCTGAAGAGCAGAAAGAAAATAATCCCAGACCCTCTCAACAAAAGAACAATGAATAAAAAGTCTAAATGACCTTGTCCTCCTCCATCCTCACCAATTGAATCTTCTGAAAAAGAGCCAACAAAGCGATGTACTCATAAAGCTCGATGTCCGTCAAATTCCTGTGGCAAGGGGGGTTCCAACTACCGCCTCTCCATAGGCAGAATAGCATTGAGACACTAACAAACCTGTCAATGGCTAGAGCCGCGATAGCCAAAAACACAGTCTAAAGCAATTGAGACCCACACCAAACATCTATCTAAAATCTTAAACAGGATTCATTGCCGATTTTGAAGGTAATAACCCTTCTTACCAAGTGTTGTGAACTGATGCCATGACTGCTTTCCAAGCTATCAAAGTTCTATAAAGCGAGGATGCTTAAATGAACCACCCTCCATCTTGCACCCCATGCTTGGCCGCAATTAATTCTCTCCACATGCTATTGTCTTCTTCACAAAATCTCCATATCCATTTGTAACGTCCTGGATTTTTGCTATTTTGGATTTCTAAAAAACTTTGAAATTTTTCGATATGCTTAGCCTATGTTGTCACTGGCTGACCCTTAACGCTCAAGGTGAGCCTACACGTAGGTAGTATCAATAAAGAACCGCACAAATCTAATTAATCAACCACATGAAGCCAACAAATCCACCCGACCACTTAAACATTGAGTTTAGCCTCGTGATTTGTTCATCTAGGGCTTAAATTTAGCCGACTTATCACCGACTAATCAAGACAACCATAACTAAATAAAGATCTACTTGAAGCGGAGACGATTAGGGGTCAAATCATAATTAATGAACCAAATTGATTCATTTACTTAACAAGCATAAGAACCGATGGTTTATAGTGATTATGAATGAATCGTCATTTTCGCTAGTTGCGAATAGGCCGCATTATGAACTTAACTAATTCAAACCCTAATAATTGCGTACAAGAAATCTTTATACCTAATTCGTTTTAAAAATGTCATTATTATCTGAATAAGTTCTAAACCGCTCATTAGTGAGTCACTAAACCCGAGGCTATAGAAAGAAGTTCATCTTAATGGGCTTAACGTCCATCGCGGGTGGCGAATCAAGAAAGTGCCTAGAACAGTTCAACTTGGGCCAGAGGACGAGTGCTTGAAATACATGAATGTCTTAAGCTGAAGCCCGAAACTTAAGTGAAATACACATTCCACTCTTTTGTGAAATTGTGTCTTTCTGACCATTAGATTACGACCTAACTCCATCGTTCATATCCATATAGCCGCAACCCCGATTAATCACCAACGACCGTCAATCATAAGTGGGGCCCCATGGCTAATCGAAGTGTCCGATCATCGTCCGATTGTAACCAAACATACATCTTGTAGCAGGGCACCTATTCCATGGTATAGATAGGTCAGTGGGCCCCCAGAAGGCCCCGTAAGTCAAGAACAACCCCCTCCAGGGTTAATATAATGAATAGAGGGCCATTGGGGCCATTTTTGCACCATTTGACTCTATAAATGCCATTTCATTTCACACCCCCTCCCCGTACGAATTTTTATTAGAAATTGGGGAGAGAGAGAAAGGGAGGGAGAAAGGGAGAGAGAAAGAGAGAGATGAAGAGAGAGAGAGAGAGAGAGTGTGTGTGTGTGTGTGAGGTCATTGGTGTTTGCTTGCATCGAAATTCATTTGACATAACCCAAGCTACTACCGTTTTCCTCTATTGAATCCATCCCTACGCAGGATCAGAGGTAAGAAATGTATCCTACCTCCTGTTTAAACTATCTCATGTTAGATTCTATGAATGTTACTTAAATTTTCTTTGATTTGAAAGACGAACGTCTTTCTATAGCCTCGGGTTTAATGGCCCACTAATGAGCGGTGTAGAGCTTATTCGAATAATAAAGGCATTTTTGTAATAAATTAGATATCAATATTTCTTGTGCAATGATTAGGGTTTGGATTAGCTAAGTTCATGATGCGGCATATTCGCAACCAACGAAAATGATGATTTATTCATAATCACCATAAACTATCGGTTCTTATACCAGTTGAGTAACTAGTTGAGTAACTGAGTCACTTTGGTTCATTAATTATGATTTAACCCCTAATCGTCTCGGCTTTAAATAGATTTTTATTTAGTTATAGTTGTCTTGATTAGTCAGTGATAGGTCAGCTAGATTTAGGCCCTAGATGAACAAATCGCGAAGCTAAACTCGATGTTTAAGTGGTCAGGTAGATTCGTTGGCTTCGTACGGTTGATTAATCAGATTTGTGCGGTTCTTTACTGATACATACCACCCACGTATAAGCTCACCTCGAGCATTAAAAGTTAGTCAGTGACAACGTAGGCTAAGTATATCAAAATTTTTCAAGGATTTTTAAAAATCCAAAATAGCCAAAATCTGGGACGTTACACCATTTCCCCAAGAGCGTTGAACTCATCGAGCCTAAAGATTTTATGATTGCTCCCCCTTAACCCATGGGTTTGCACACCTCCTCCCATCTCAGGAGATGGAATTTCCTCCCATCCTTCGCTCCATTCCAAAGAAGGTTTCTCCGAAGCTTCTCAATTTTTTCCAACACGAGTCTTGGACATCTGAACATAGACATATAGAATAGTAGCAGATTGAACATAAAAGACTCAAGGATAAATTTGCACTACCAAGAATCTAGCCTTTGCTCAATCTTCTGAATAACCATGTCCCATAAGTGAAGCGTCGATTTCCCGATGCAAAGCGGCAAACCAAGGTATTTGGAAGGGAAATAACCTGGACAACAACTACATGTCAAAGCAAGCCAACTCAACTCCACCTAATTTACATGAATGCCAAGCATCTCGGATTTAGCGCATTGATCTTCAAGCCCGAAATCGCTTCAAGACAAACCAAAATCTTTTGCAAGTTTTGCATTGCATCCCCATTCGCCTCGCAAAAGAGAAGCGTGTCATCCGCATATTGCAAATGAGATAAACTGTTTTGGAGACCCGCTATCTTGAAGCAGGAGAAAACTTCATTGCCCTTACCATTGGTGAGCATCCTACCCTACTTCTCAAGGTCTCAGATAAGGAGTACAAAATAGTCATTTAGAAATGTCATTCAATTAGAGGGTAATTGGTGATAAAGGTCATTCTAATATTTGATTTCTTAAAATGAACAATACATTATAAAAATAAAAATTTAAAAAAAGAAAAAGAAAAAAAAAAGAGTACATTAAAGAAAAGAGTCAATAGTGTCATTAATTCTAAAATACCCCAACCAATTAAAAAACACAAAAACATTGTTTATCCCTTCGCCCCACCCCTCCCTCACGACACGCCCCCAACATGCTAGATGACAAGTGACTTCACCTATGAAGAAGTTGTCTTTTGACTTGACTAAAAAGCTCTAATGTAAAAAAAAGTGAGAAACTTTGTCACATCATTGCAACCATTAATTGAATGTTTAAGAGAAAAAACTCATCATATTATAACCTATATTCAGAAGGGAAATAAATGTAACAATAGGGTCGTACAAGTAACAATAAGGTAATAGAAGCAAAGCTTAAAATAAACTCAAAAGTCAAATAAATTCTTACAATGGCAAAGGGCGAAAAAAAGCCCATCTCTTTAGAGAATATAAAGATGCAAGTTACTCCTTAAGGAGGCTATCATAATGACCAACTTGATCTCATTTAGTCCAAATATAACTAATATCAGGAAAAAAAAAAACAGATTTTGAGTAATAGTGATTGTTGATGCTTTATACTGGAAATGATAGATTTGTTCACTCTGCTGTCAAAGATGGGAAAATCTCCTTACCTCACGCCGATATTCTCTGCGGTTAACAAAAGAATGAGAGATGTTTATGCAATATGACAGTGTTCCATGAACATTGTCGCTGCTTGAGATGGCCTCCTCAAGTTTATCCAATCTTCTACACTCGACGGCAATTCCCATTGCTTGTTGATATTTTCCATCAGAAATACATCTGTACAAAACCAACATAGGATAAAGACCTAAACTTTGAAGCAGTTTCATGCAATAAGATACAAGACCTAAACTTTGAAGCATTCTCATGCAATCAAAAACATTTCTAGTGTTGTACTTGTCCAGCATTCTTTCCACAATGGCCTCCAATCGCGGATCCACCTTTGTTGCTTCATCATTTGACTCCACTGCTCTTGACTTGAGACTTGCATATTCGTCTATAGCTTTAGCTGAATGGCCAAGCAAAACAATGCGCATCAAGAAGGTAAGTTAAAATGGCAGAGAAATCCAATTAGCTTTCAAGAAAACAAAAACAGATCAAAACAAAATAAAATTCTTACCAAGAAGTGTATGAACATAGTCAGAGTCTTCTGATACATCAAACAAAGGTCCAGCACCCAGCGCATATGATAATGAATCATTTAATTCTCCAAGGTAGTAAAATACCTGTACAAAACCAGCCTTATGAAGTTGGATATGGAAACTAATTCCCAAGGTGTAGAGTTTGAATGAAGCTTTTAAGATTTTCCTTTTCCCCGTTTCATTCACATGGGGCTAGTTGCAGAGTGGACTCTCACGATTTCCTATATTGGATGACTAAAAGATTAACCACTGATGTTATTTTTCTCTCCTGTCTTTCTTCTTCTTCTTCTTCTTCTTCTTCTTCTTTGAAGGATGGCTATCTCCTCAGTTTCTAAGAGATCTGCCATCACGCTTCTATGCTAAAATTATCACTTCCTTGGCTGAGCAACTTACAAGATCGCCAGTTCATTAGTTAGCACATGTCAATCTCTCCCTTAATATAATGTGCCTTTTATTGGGAGATTCGCTCCCTTAATATAATGTGCCTTTTATTGGGAGATTCTCTCCCTTAATATAATGTGCCTTTTATTGGGAGATTCGCTCCCTTAATATAATGTGCCTTTTATTGGGAGATTCTCTCCCTTAATATAATGTGCCTTTTATTGGGAGATTCTCTCCCTTAATATAATGTGCCTTTTGGGTTGTACATGTCAATCTTGATTTTGAATAAATTATTCAGTTCTCACAATAAATGAAGGATGCTGACAACTTAGTTAAGTGCAATATGCTCAAAGAAATTTCCAATGGTGTAGAGTAGAGACCATTAATATAGATACTCCAGTTTTTAAAGACAGAACAAAAGAGTAAGAACCGAGTTATCAGAAGTTATGACCTTAGAAACAACCAATGCAGCTAGTTGTCTTTGATCAAACTCTTCATCTTCATATAAACTTTCACTGTAGAAGACAAGCAAATTAGTCATTCCAAGAATAGTAATTTCAACAAAACAAAATGCACCATGCTTATACAAATTTAAAATGCAATATATAGCTAGAATTCCCCATATCTTCAAAACAAAAATGCAGATTGTAAATACAACAAGAATCATTTGTTCATCTATGAAAGAAAAAGAAAAAAAAAAACTATCAACAATTGTAAATTTGACCGATGATTCATCATAACTTGATGAATATAAAACTATTAAGAGTCTCTAAGCACAAAACAGTAAAATGCGGTATTTATGTACTTGGCAGCATGAATTTGAACATGCCACAGATGTTAGAGAAGACTACCCAACTTCCAAGTTCTCCATGGTAAAGATCTAGATAACTAATTCATTATCATCGTAGAAATGCCATATTGATGCAGGCCCACGGCCTGTCTAGGCCCACTGTAGAACCCGTCAATAACAGAGGCCCATAGTCCACCATAGGCCTAACGTGTGCTTATTTTTGGGCTGATTAATTATAGATTTGAAGATAATAAGTTAATTTTTAGGAGATATGGGGGATGATTTAAAGATTTAATGAGGATGTAAGTGACATGATTGAAGATATGGGCTGAATATGGAGATATAATTGCTTGCCATGTTTGATTTTCATTAGGCTTTTGCCATATGAAGAAAGATTTGATTCGTTTGTAATAAATTGTAGGTGATTCTCTTAGTTGGAAAGATTTCAATTAAAGATTCATTTAGGTGATTCTCTTAGTTGGTCTCTAAATGTTGGTCGTACCATATTGGTTAGGGACTCACAGAGACAAATCAGTCTAACAGTTTTACCACAATAGAAGCATCAATAATTGAAAGAAAAGGAAACCTTGAACCATTGACAAAGTGTAAAGGAAACTAATAACCAGCAATGGAACCTGAAAACTGGATTACTGTAATTAGTTGAACTCACTAAACAGCTCAGTTCAACTCCACTATAAATGTGGTCAAGTAACTCTATGTTGAATCACTCAGCAACTCGCCGTATTACAGTGACATGCGTCCTCTCCTTTCAACAAGGGCAACATAAATCTCTGCAAGCACTTTTTTTTTTTTTTTGAAGAGCCGAATTTTATTGATAATGCTTGACAAGGTCAAAGAGAAAAACTGCAACCTAAAAGAAGACAAAATGTTGCTATCTTTAACATTCTTAATACCAAATACAGTAACATGCGTCCTCTCCTCTCAACAAGGGCAACATAAATCTCTGCAAGCACCTTTTTTTTTTTGAAGAGCCGAATTTTATTGATAATGCTTGACCAGGTCAAAGAGAAAAACTGCAACCTAAAAGAAGACAAAATGTTGCTATCTTTAACATTCTTAATCCCAAATACCCATTCTAACACATCTCTTTTAATCTTCCACACTATCTCCTCCCACAGCCCTGTTTTGTTTTCGAAGCCGCCCCCCCCCAAATATTCCACAAGACTGCTAGCAAGATCATGTGCCACATGACTAATTCGTTCTTATCTCCATGAGCACCATCATGATGAACACGTGACATCCAATCTGTCCATCACCTGAGACAGCTAATTTTAAGACATAATCCCAAAAATCATGCCGACCCACAACTCAAATAGGCCACCACGATAGGCCAACAAGGGATAGTGACATCCACCATTGAAATCTTCCAGGGGGGCACTATGACGCTTGCATGACATCCAACCCGTTCATAAGGTGAGTAATGGAGGATGAAGGGAAAAATCAAATATTTGCTTTATCCAAGACTTCATGGGTCTCAAGAAGATTTCAATGGTGTGCATCACATCCCGTTGTTCCCTGTAGTGTGACCCACTTGGGTGTAGGATGGGCCTGATTTCTAAGATCAAGCCTTGCAATGTCGCTCAAATGCCATCAGGGACAACAGATTTCCAATAGCCTCATGAAATATCTGTAAATATATCATAACTGGGATTAGGCTTAGATGACAATGACAGTGATGATGTCCACTCCTTTCTTAAATCCATGCATACCATTGCCATACATATCCATTTTGTGACTTCACAATGCATGTACATGAGATTCTCCCAACTGGGATCAAGGAAAGAAGATGTTCTAGAGTTGTCAAGGGAATGGAGTACCTACCTTAAACTATCTAATGGCTTCTATCATAATCGTCAGATGCAAAATCTAGAAAGAATATCTCACGGCTACCACTTATATGGCATGGCTGCAACAGCACTCTATTCACATGTCATGAATCCAGATTCAAACTCAAATTCCTACTGACTGGTGAAAACAGGTCCCAAAAATATTGACATGGTGCCCTGCCATTCCACCACATCCTAAAGAAATCTCCATTTAATACCTTTGTTAAAGTTTCCATGTGCGAAAGAAAAATGCACTTGTATCCCATATTCCTAATTCCTCAACCTAAGAAAAGAATGTTAAAGAACGGCAATCTTTTCATTTTTGTTCTTTCAAGACTACCTCCAAACATAGACAAACTGCCATGACATCTACGAAAACTACTTTCGAGAGAAAGGGAGCTAGATATCTTCCTAATGTCTAAGCAAACCACATAAATATTTTTGGAACCAATAACAGTGGATCATGTGAGTCATCGTGCTAGATAATATCAAACTGTCCATGCACCACTACCCAAGAATGAGAGTCTGAAAATCTCTTCCATTTGATTGTAATACCAAGGGGCATCTGGAACAATTAAATGCATGCCCCAACAGTCGGTATTAGAATGTCCTAGGGATCATCCATCAACTATTGGAGCAGCTGACTACGAGATATTCACTGATCATTCCAAAGCAGTAGCTCCAAAATCCGCATTTTGAGGCTTCTTTGGGGTTGATAATTTCAAGCCCAATCATGGGCAGTCATGGCAGTGAAAGAATGCATCAAGGACCCAATAATTTTTATCCCATTGTCGTTATTAGTGGAAGCACACTCCCATCAATTGTAAGATGGCCGTCACAAAGAGGCTGCACCAGAGGTAAGATATCATTCAGGGAAGGCCTCTAGATTCTAGAATGTTTGGAAATCAGAAGCAAATGGAATTGCAACCACTCAAATAAATCAACAGGAAGACACAAAAACTAACGACATGCCCTGGTACCCGTAATGAGGAAGTATAGCTGCCACCAAATTGCAATCACATCCCTTTCAAACCCAACTTCATAGTAACGGAGACTAATTATTGCAACTTAATTCAATAGCACATCCAAACAGTTCTAATCAATCCAGCTCAAGCAAATTTCACGAGACGAAAAAAAAAAAGAGTCAACAATGGCAACAACAACCATCGTCAAACAAACATGAACCTTTAATAAAAAATAAAATAATAAAATAATAATAAGAAAATGGAGCCTATAAATGGAAAATTCGAAACATCTAGGGCCTGTTTGATTTTCTAATTACAGGGGTAAATCCACGTAAATGGGTAATAATTATTTACCTCTGTGTTTCCAGTTGAATTTCCAAAAGGTGATTTGACCGCCACCTTTCATTTATAGCGGTCCTCACGGTACCCGAGGAGAAAAAAGTTAAATTATGGGGCCCACCTTGATGTTTGTGTATTATCCACACCGTCCATCCCTTTAGCCAACTCATTTTAGGGCATGAGCCAAAAAAAAAGAGGCAGATCCAAAGATCAAATGGACCACACTATTGGAAACAATGGGAATTGAGCTCTTACCATTGAAAGCTTCTTGAAGACCCTGGAAGTTTTGGATTTACCTGATATTTTTTTTCCACTTTATCCATGACCGTGTGACCTTATTAACGGGTTGGATGACAAATAAATATCACTATGGGCCCTGGGGAGAAAACAACTTTCAACCATTGATGTTTTAATGATCCTTATTTCCTAAGGTGTGGTCCACTTGAGCTTTTGATTTTCCTTGTTTTTGGGCTCATGCCTTAAAATGTATTTTTTAAAAGGATGGATGGTGTGGATAACTCATATATATCATGGTGGGGCTCACATATTTAAATCAGTAATAAAAACGTTTATAGGGACCGATTTTCGAAACGTAATTCCAGCCGACTTCCAAACAGGTGTAGTAAGTAATAACCAGGTAAATCCCTGTATTTACACAGGGAATTTAAAAATCAAACAGCCCCCTAAAAGAAAAACAAGCAATTCGGAAGCAATTTTCCATTGGCTAAAACCCAAATACGTACGAAACCCTAGGGAAAAAAATCTATTAAAAAAAAAAAGTATTCTTCCAGATGGGTATTAGAAATCCTACTCAAAATCAAAACCCTAACTCCAAAACCTGCATAACAGATAAAAAACTCAACTTCAAGGAAAATTTAAATTCCTAGGTATGGAATGTATAATCATCGTCTTCAAAATAGAAATTGCTAGGTATGGAATGTATCATCATCGTTAAGATCAACAACAAGAATTAGAAGTAAAGAGAAGGAGATGAGGAGAGATGGAGGGTGAGGGCTGAAGGAAAGACCGACATGGCGGGAACGCTGGTGGAGATCTCCGGCCAGAAGAGATCAACCAAGGTATTGAGATTAGAGAGGGCATGAAGCTTCAGCATCGGGTGTGGCTCGTTCAGCATCGCCAGCAGACCGCTCGCGGAGCTCACCATCGTCGCTACTGCTGCCATTGCTGACCTGCTAGGGTTCTATCTCTCTCTCCGTCTCTTCTCTCTCTCTTCTCCTTCACAGATTCTTTTTCTTCTGAATCAAGTAAACCGGAGGTGATGGAAGCTCTTTTGTACTTGGGAGACACCGAGTTAAATACACACGGCTATGTGGATACCTAGGTGGATCCTGAGTGTGGACCCCACCTTTATGTATTCTCCTTACATCCAAGCCGTCCATCCGCTTTTAAATCTCATTTTATCTCATTTTATGTATTATGCAAAAAATGAAGCAGATCCAAATCTTAAGTAGACCACACCACAGGCAACATTGGTTATTGAATACCATTATTACGAACTTCTTTGGGCAACTGAAATGTTTATTTGACATCTAAACTGTTGATAAGGTGAGAAAAATCTAGATCGAGGGATCACACAAATATAATCTTGATCCCAACTTTTGTGGACCAGAAGAAGTTTTTATTGGTCAATGACCGCTTTTGGATTTGGATCTGGTTTATTTTTAGAATCATACCCTTGACTGAGCTTTCCAAAAAAGATGGACGGTGTGGATGTAAGGAACATATACCATGGTGGTCTCTACAATCATGGATCCACCCACCTCTGTGGATCGGGGATCCGCCGAAGCCGCGCCCGACTTGGATTCGGAAGTGACCCTTTATCTCGGTATAGGTAGAGGGTGTGGGCCCTATCATAGTGTGTGTTTTATCCATCCCGTTTGTCTATTTTCTGAGTTCATTTGAGGGTTTGAGCTCAAAAATGAGTCATATCCTTAATATCAAGTGAGCTCCACTTGCATGAAGTAGCGGTGACTGAATGCCTACTGTTAAAAAATTCCTATAATCTACTACAACATCTATTTACCATCCAATGGGTTGATTAGGTCACACAAATATAAGGTTGGTCTAAAACTTTTGTAGCCCAGGAAGTTTTAAGGATGGTTGCTCAATTGACAGTGCTTAATGCAGTGTGGTCCACTAGAGATGTAGACCTACCTTAGGCTAATTTCTTAAGGGGCGTTTGGTGCAAGCTATTAGATAGGATTAGGTGAGATAAAATTGCATTTGATCCCGTGCAATTTCATCCATTTAAAGAAGATGGGAAAGGTTGGGATTATGTGAGATGGAGTTGTACTTAGTTATGTGGAAGTGATATTAGTCCTATGGTGGATTTAAGTGAATTTTAAAATCTATTACACATATGGCCCCATATTAATGCATGCATTTTGAAATCTATTCTATATCGTCCATCTATCCGTACAATTTACAAATGGCATTCTGATTATACGTGTACAAGTGAATGGCATTAGATGTGAATTTGGCCTGTTGATTATAATTCCATGATCCGTCAAACATGATTTTGCTTAATTCAGTGTTTCAATGTAGTAAAATTGTGCTCCCAAACACAAAATCCAATAACTATAATACAATGGTATTTCCAAACAAGCAATCATTATGCAATAATGATCTTAATCTCATCTAATACAGTTCAATGTTACTCAATTCTACCCATCAAACATGCCCTCACTTGTAGGTGCATGCAAACTTCTAGCCACGGGAAACTAAATGGATCACCTAATAATGTTACATGTAAACAGTGTACATAGATAGACAACATGGATAAACACATGCATCATTGTAGGCCCACATGTAATAAATTTCAAAATCCATGACTAAGTACAGTCAGATGGGACTAAATGCAATTCCATCCCACCTAACCCCAACCTTTCCAGTACTCTCCCGAATGCCCGCCCCATCTAATACCCTCCAGCGGCAAACGCCCCTTAAAAAGAACTAGAAAAACGGATGGGCAATATCACAGGCCCACAGCATCTACCAGTACTCGGATGGATGAAGTGGATTGGACATATACAAACACGATGGGGGAGATACCTTTCTTGCCACCAGCCAACACTTCGTTGAGTCATTTCATCAAACACTTGGTGAGCAACATCAATATTAAAGTGATCGAGTCATCAAGTTGGTTCGATCCGAGTTCAATTTGAGTTGGGGTTCAATCCGTGTCGAGTCGATCTCGGGCAAGCTCATACTCAATTTGAAATTTTTTCTAGCTCAAAAAATCAGTTTGACTCGGTCTGAACTCAATTTCAAACCAAGCCCAAATGAGCTTTTTTTGAGTTAAGTCGAGTGAGCTAACTCGATTCGTGTACAGCC
This sequence comes from Magnolia kwangsiensis, assembly GCA_037074715.1. NCBI lineage: Eukaryota > Viridiplantae > Streptophyta > Magnoliopsida > Magnoliales > Magnoliaceae > Magnolia > Magnolia kwangsiensis. Next base: position 151,451,545 of record CM073573.1, on the reverse strand, counting down.
CTGATGCGGATTTCCTTTGGGAGGGGCAGAGGAAGTTTGGTAGTCAGAAGGAAGCCGTGTGGGGTTCACAGAGGTTCCTATGACAAATCCAATTCGTCCATCAGTTTTACAAGACTACAATAGGATGAGAACCTGAAATCAATCAGATCTAACAGTCACGTCGTCCATACCTTACAAAACAGTGGGAATAGAAACATTCACAGTTGAAAACTTTTTAATCCAACCATAATGTTAAAATGCTAAACCATTCATAGGGTTACTACTAATATAAACTACAGGCACAAATTTCATCCCGATACGAAACTTCTGGCTTATAAAGTTTTCAACGGTGGGTGTCTAACTCCCTCTTCTCTGTGTAGTGTATCCCATATGAGTTTTTAATCCGCCCTTTTTAAATGTCTTATCGGTGTCTTAGAAAATGGATGGACAGAGTGGATTTGTTTTGGGTCAAGCCCATGGGCCGGGTCTATTTAAAATTTTGATTTTGTATAGCCCAAGCCTAGCCCATTGATAGCCCTAGTGAAATCTACTCCATCTCACATCTGATAACCTTGATTCTAAGCATTGAGCCCAAAATTAGTAAAATCAGTAACTTCAGATGGATCACACCAAATGGAAGAATGGTTCATATTCGAATCTAAAAGTGGAAGGTTATGATGATGAATGTAGTATAATTACAGGGTCATAGCTTCCTCGAGATGTTAATGAGATCATGAGCAGTTCATACCATCATCTAAAACACAATCAAGAGGAAAACCATAATTGATATTATAATATGTTATTTTATATTACTATGGGGCGTTTATTGTAAGTTATACAAGAAGATAATTTATAAGAGTATTTTATGAAATGAAAGGGGCTGAAAAATTAAATAAAATAAAAGTTAATAAATTTTAAAGATTATTTCAATTTTTAGGCAAGGTATGAATAAAATGATAATTGACAAGGATTTTAGTCAAGCAATAATGGTGAAAATAAATGAATTGAAAAAATAAATTTATTTATTTATTATTATTCTCACTTTTATGACTTAGGTGCGTCATGTTAAAGATTTTAAAAAGGCACCCACTTTCCTACAATGTTATAAACATTGCATTGATCTGAATCATTCATTCATTCATTCATAGATGTACATCTAAGAGCAAGTCATGCCATAAGAATCATGAAGATCACATGATCCTAGCCCTTTAAATGGAACTATTTATTACAACTATCTACTATTTATAAACCATGAATTGCATGGTTAGAATCATCAATTAAAATGTTACTTTTAAATTACTAGAAGATGTTTTAAGGTGATGATTAGACCTTTATTGTTTATGCATCTAATCTTGATTGTCCATTTTCATGCTACTAATCTAATGCGTATGATCACTTAAATGGGATGAATTTTGCCATCATGGAGGCAGGGTTACTAAAAAAACATCACATACATGCATAAGAAAAGCTCAACGTCCAACTAGTTATGGCATGTCTGATAATACTGGAAATAAATAAATAAATAAAAATCAATGAATGCGAAACTAATAAAGTGTTCAATACTAAGTGTTATTTGTTAATGTTGAACCCATAAAGTGATTCATGATTTTTATTTTTTTGACAATTTAGGTTTGTTTTAACGATGAATACGTAATATGCTCCATGGCTTTTAAAGTTATCTCCGCGTATGCTGCTATAAAGATTTCCTCTCTTAAATAAATTGTGTAATACACCACTCAACTTTTAACGTGTGGAACTTCTATTGGCCCTATCATGATTTATGTATTAGATCCACACCATCTAACAACTTTTCTAGATCATTATAAAGCATGAGCCAACAAACGAGACACATTCAAAGCTCAAGTGGACCACACCACAAAAAGCAGTGGGAATTGAACGACTACCATTGAAACCTTCCAAGGGTCCATTGAAGTTTATTTGACTTATAACCTCTACATAAGGTCATGTAGACCTTGATGAAGGGAAAACATGAATATCATCTCGATCAGTGCCTTTTGTGCCCTTAAGAAGTTTTCAACGGTAAGTGCATAATTCGCATGATTTCATGTAGTGTGACCCACATGAGCCTTAAATCTACCTCATGTGGACGTGGACTCCATAAGGATCGCCAGTTTGTTACAAAATAAATGAAATTTTCATTTCCTGAAGATGTCCATGTGCAACTTCGCTTGTGCCCGTGTTTGTGCACACGCACATGCATACCATCAAGTGAAAACCTATGGGTTCTGGTAAAAAATTGCTCCTGTACATGATAGGTCAAAATTTACTCCTCTACATGATAGGCAATTCATATCGTTAAGGCCACTAATGATGGTGGGCCACCGGTATCACAAACAAATATTGTTCATTTGAACAATGGTTGGGCAGAAAAGATGAATCAGCATTTCCTTCTTCGGGTGATGTCGGGTTAAACGTTGCTTGACTGAGATTTCAGTCCGGTGCACAACAGCTGTGGACATGTTGTGTACACGTGGCTCTAATGCGAGGTCCACAGTGATGTGTGATCCAATCCACATCATCTAATGGTTTCTATTGTTCCTATGAGGATATTATTCCAAATATAGGGCAGATCCATGGGTCAGGTGGGCCATACCAATTGAATTTTGTCTATTTGTGGATTTTTATCAATAAAACGGTTAAATCGATCTAAATTCAAACATCAATAGTTAATAACACCCGAGGATTGAAAATACGGGGTGTTACAGTGACTTTTATGCCCTTATGACCGTCGACCATGCCTCGAAGTGGAGGCTCAATGCTACTACTATAACTCATTTTCTAAATACCATATAGAAAATGGTATGATAGAGAGAGTTTGGGAAAGCAATCGGGCAGGATGGATGGGTATGGACGCTTCGGAAAAGGTTGTCTAGTTTTGCACTTTAGGAGATAGTATGCGTAAGCAAGATGTGTTCATGGGTGCCCAACATATCCCTCAGCATGTTTGAACTCGTTGTCTGGTTTCGCACTTTAGGAGTTAATGTGCGCAAACAAGATGTGTTCATGGGTGCCCAACATATCCTTTAGCATGTTTGAACTCATTGTTATGAACAAGTACTGGGAATTCATTCGAGTTGAGAGTATTCTTGAGAGGTTAGTGTATATCCAATCCAGTGTAACCAAGATGAGCCTTGGGCAGGTTGGTGTTGTGGAAAATGGGTCCTTGCACTTACTTTGGTGGTAGACTCTTGAGAGTTTCAACACGTGATCAAGGGTTCGAGCACCCATAGGTGGTGAAATCCCACTGTGGCGTGAGTGTGTGGCGCTGTGTAAAAATAAATAAATAATGGAACCTTGGTATAATTACTCTCTTATGGGGTTATGCACTTCACTGGTTGCACGGTGCATTTTCATAGTATGAAAACTTCTTTCGCCGCTTGTGATACGCTCAATTGTTGTGTTGGTGCTTGACTCGTCTAAGTGGGCTGCACCCACGTTTAACATGTGATGGAAGGAGATTTAGTGGTAGGAACAACCAACCCACTTTAATGGAGCGTTACACCCTTAATAATTAAAGGATACAATATCCAAGTTGTAATTCATAATAAGATGATTGTGAATTTACTAATGGTTATATTTTCACTATGGTACACAAAGTTTTTCATTGAAATGAAAAAATAAACTAGTATAGCTTATTTTACCATGGGATTTGAATTGATTACTTTGGCAACAACCAATAAAGAAGTATTACTTTTTTCAATTGATATACCCTCATGGGTGAAATTGACATCACTTACATAATTTCATTGTGATATTCCGATTGTTATAGGAATAGCTAATGTTAAAGGGAAAATAGGCCAACTAATGATGAAAGGTTGGGTCAAAAACTTGCACACTTCCCCAAGTTAGACATGACAGTGGGTTCAATCCCGTGTGCAGAACCCGAGCAAGAAATAAGATCGAGCTCAGTATCTCATCACCAGATCGGAATACCTACCGACTTGCCCAAACACACCTTTGTTGATTCCAAGATCTCCAGAATTCATCAGGAACATCCTGTTTCCACTGCTTGACTAAGGAGACAGGTCGGCTTAGCCCAGAACGGTATGACCTAGGTCGACGTAACCTAGGTCCTCGCGGCCTAAGTCGACATAACTCAAAGCGGCACACCACTCCCGGGTTAGGTTGGTCAAGGCCACCTTAGTCTCTCATTTCACATCTCCACTGGTTTAAGATATTAGACCTCATCTACGAGAGATCTGTCTAAAGCCTTCTTTAAGGATCTCGGAGGATATCCATGACACGATCGAACCCCCGAGATATTCGCCAAGGATCTTGGAAGATCCTCCTACTAATACGGGATTTGAATTCATCACACACCTACTAAATTGAGAGATTCCCTCTACGCCATTGTCTCTCCTAAAGTTATAAATAGGGTATCTCTAATAGTGAAAGGTACGAACTATCTTTAGCCCGTAAACCTTAAATACTTGACTAGACCCATATCTTGTTCCTGACTTAAGCATCGGAGAGTCCCTTACTCTAGCCAAGTTCTTTATTGTCCATTCATTGTGCAAGTAAACAGGTCCAGAAAAAAGGACTAACAAGATTTTTGCATCAATAGTTAAAAATGTGTTGTAATGAAAGATCTAAACAAATTTATTTGAAACATGATTGTGTGAGGTAACTATTAAAAATTAATTTATTAACTTTGAACTTTCCAATATCAATTTCAAATATAGTAGATTCATTAACCAAAGGCTAAGCCGGAGAAAAAGTCCAGAAAAAATTGAAGAGACAAGACTTAAGCTTGTAGAAAAGTAAATTATCGAAGATGGTAACCTAGCCAAAAAGACTGGGGATTCCAAAAATCATATATATATATATATATATATATATATATATATATATATATATATTTAAAAAAATTTTCATGTAATCTTTAATTGACATGCACTATATGATTATAAGAAGAAAAAATTATTTCTCTAAGTCCCTCTTTAAAGTTTAAAGATTAAGAGTTGCTTGTTTTTATTGAACATAATATTTTGAATTTATATGGGAGGAATAACCTTAAAAAGAAATATTACAATGATATCAAATTAGTTCTAAATTATTTATAACATAATCAAATCTCAACTAAAGATGAAAATAAATAAAAATGAATATATCAAAATTATATTATTCTTAACGGTTAGTAATGCAATTTTATATAATGTATTTAGGTAGTATATGTCCTTTAATAAATTTATAACCTTATTATGAGGAGTGACAATTGTTATAAAGATATCCTTGATAAACTCTGTTAAATAACCATTTACTCCAAAAGCTTAAACTTTTAGAGTGTGGTGTATCAATGTATATCAAGGGATGTCATGACTTCAACACCCCCCCGCACGGGAACATACTAACAAGGGTGGATGGAATACTCACACCATAAATAGGCCGGGCTTGATTTTTCGGTCCCCCATGGGATAATAATATTTTATGGAGGCATATTTGCTGCTTTCGAGATTCGAACATAGGATCTTCTTCTTTGATACCATGTCAAACAACCATTTACTCCAAAAGCTTAAGCTTTCAAAGTGTGGTGTATCAATGTATATTAAGGAATGTCATGACTTTAACAAACTCAACTATAAGAGTGTGAAACTGGAATTGTTTATAATAAGAACTGAACTAATTCTCCAAAGTGTTCACGAAACTGAGATCATAATAGTAACATGCGGTTTTGAACACCTTGAAAACATTTGAATGACCATGTGTTGGTTTATGAGCTACTTTAAAAGCAACTTAATTCAAGACTTGGCTCACTAATTTATTATAGTTTAAAAATATTTTATTAAGTAGGCTCAAGATATTTCAACACCTTTTTTTTTTTATGCACAATGGCTCTTCCTTATATTTAATTTTTGTATTGTTTTTAAACAAGTGAAATTTTTTTAGATTTATTTAAAAAATACAAAAGAAAAAAACAATGCTTTTGTTTGTGTGTATAACTTCAATCTAACATAAAATAGGCAGTGAGATTGAACAGTGCATATAAAACATTTCTTCATTAAGCCACTTATAAAAAATATGTTATATTATGTTTTAACTCCTACATGAACACGAGGTTAGCACGAGGAAAAAACCGATCAAAATTAATTAATTGAGTGTGCGTGATCAATGCTCACGTATAGGAGGGTGTGAATTTCCCTTTGAGTTATGTCTTAATGGCTATAGTTTTGCCCAATTTTATAACTTTTTTTTTTATCTACTACAATCGTCAACTATAACTCACATATTAAGGCAATTATCACAATAGGTCTTTTTGTTACAAGTCTTTTACTAAAAAAATATTTTAAAGGATTCTTGGCATAACTAAATCTTCTTTATAAAAAAACATCTATGATATAGGACGTGGTGCAAGTACGTTCTTAGTATGGCTAGACCAAAAGAGGGCCAAATGGAAGGGAATATAGTCATTTAGATCTAGGCCCATTCTTACATAGGGCATGATGTAATCAGGCCCAAAAAGCATTCGGTTTGAAGAAATTCAATCCGAATAGGGAGAAATTGCCATTTGAAATGTGAATCGTTAATTGATTATAACTTTTAATATGAGTATTGTTATGAGACGCGTGACCTATGAATTTTGACTGGAACTAGCCATATGGGTCAACCGACTCTTATAAGTGGGTCACATCGCTCCATTTCACAAGAAAGTGACTCTTTCCTATTAAAAATTGTTGTTTTTCAAAAAAAAATATTATTTATAATTAGTTATAGGTTAGATGTATTTCTTTCATCATAAAGTTTTAGTATGTGATCCCTTTTTATGATTTGCTTCTTTTTATGTTATGAATCATCCGAAAAAAGTTAAATTAAAACTTTATATTTTTAGTAAATTTTACTATTTTTGGGTAAGTCTTGATTTGGTTAAATTATGATTCTTAACTGAGGTTTGTATTTATTATTTAAAGTATTTTAATTTAATTCTAAAGACAATAGTAAAACATTTTCAAATTTTCATTTAATTCTTGTGGATTTAAGAACCATTACTCCTTGTGGATTTAAGGTTTTGCACACTTAAGGTAGATGTTGATTTTCCTCACTATCTCTTCACACTCTCGCCTGCATTAATCTCCCAAACTATTTCTTTTCCTTCTTATTTATTGGCATAAAGAAAAATGGGTGATATTTTCTTTTGAGGTTTGGTGGTGTGACTTTCATGGCATGTGCATTCTATGAAGATTTATTTCGTTGGCCATTGGATCTTATGGGTAGCACATCAGGAGCCTTTTTCATTGGTTTGTCACATCGAGGAAAATGGACTATCTTAAAGAGCATGACATCGTATGCACCTCAACCTAAAAGAAAATCTTAAACTTTGACTCATGCTATTATTCATCATGATCTTGATTATGGGTGTGGGTTTACTTATCATCTTACTCGTTTTTATCTTTATATTTTCTCTTAGGGCCTGTTTGGATTCATGGAAAGCATGGAGAAGGAAATAATGTTTTTCCACGAAATTCACTTTTTGTTATTTATTAAGCTTTATTTCTGTGAAAAATTGTGGGAAACACTATTTCACATTTTCTTTATTTGTTGGAAAAATAAATAATTTTATTCTCTCACCTCCATCTCTAAGAAATGCATTTTCCCACAGTAGAGAGAAAATAGACTTTTAAAGGGTTAAAGCCTAAATGTACCCCTATTCATGTTAAATCATCCATGTGTGCCAAATGCATTAAATGATGCATTGTCCATCTTTGATCAAGGCCCACACGTGTCACTTTACCACATGTACCATCATCTATTTTATCTCATGTTCCACATGTATAAATAGCCCCCAATGTACTGGTGTGGCACATTTGTCACCATCCATATTCTCTTGTGCCCATATGTGTTATTATGCCACATGTATCACCATTCATCTTACTTATGACACACATGTGAAAAACATTCCACATGCACCAATGTGCTATATGTGCCATTATGCATCTTCAATCCTACGTGCCAATAGTGCCAATGTGCATGAATATTGTCATCTAACTTTGGTGCCCACATTTCAAATATACCAATGCATGTCTTGGATATACAACTTCCAGCATCTCATACATACCATGCATGCCGCAATTTAGCTTAAAATGCTTAGATATGCCATGTATGTTGCATGTGGTAATCTAATGCATGTTAGTAATTGTTTATTTTTTATTTTTAGCCAAATAACAAATTTGAAACTATATTTTAAATTTATACAAAAATATAGTTGAAAACTAAACAAGTTAAACACTATTTTATTTCTCACAGTTTTCCAAAAAAATATATATTTTTTCAATATACACCATTTCATGTCTCATACATTTAACGAATTCAAACCGGCACATGCCTGTTTATAATCCAACATATAAATTTAGATGAGTGTGATAAAAAGAAATCCAGCAGAGTTCTCTACGACACTCATAAAAACACCCATGTGGATGAGGCCACCATGTTTAAAATGTAAAATCCACTCCATCCAAAGCTAGTTCCACAAACTCTACGAAACTCTAGAAATGGGATGTAGAGCATAGCTTTCCTTGTGGTTCACTTGAGTTTTGGGCCAGGCTTATTTTTTATCTTTACAGTTACAACTAATTAATGGAGCCCAACATGCAAACCCATGGTAGGGATTCCATCCCAAAATTTCACTGCCGTGTGCCCCACTCGATTAATGGATATAACTTATTTCTATCTTCAAGGCTTAGAACTAAAGATAGGACCTAAAGGACGGATTGGATTTAACATATATAATATAGTGGGTCCAAAAAGCCCACCATGTTTTAGATGTAAATCCACTTCGTCTTTCAGGTGAGAACTATCCTGACCTTACAAAATATCAGCCTAAGTTCACATGGTGTGGCTGCCTAGTATTTATATTGGAGTGATTTAGGTATTTCAACTTCATCTTAGTGAGCTACTCTTGAATAATGGATTTGACGAAGATACAAGCATGGTGGATACACGCAAACCTACAGTTATCATTCCATCCCCAATGTGGCCCACCTTAGATGTGGGAATGGAAGCGGATTGGCTAGTGTAATAGACACCAGCTATGTGGCTGATGTAGGTACGTGTCGTGTGAAGACGAGCGCTGAGGCTCCTCGAGCTTGAGTTGTGCGAATGGTTCAAAGGAGATCAAAGTTACGTGTAGGGCTGTACACAAACCGGGCTAGCCTGGTTAGCTCGCTCGACTCGACCCGACCCGGAATTGAGTTCAGGTTAGGATGAGCCATTTTCTTCAGCCCGAAGCTGTGTTTGGGCCGAATTCAAATAGGTCCCAGTTCGGCCCGACCCGGCCCGAAACCCGATTCGGCCCGACTCGGTCAAGTGGAGTGTGTGTGTGTGTATTCAAAACCCTACTCGTTCCTTTCTCCTTTACCCTTCTGGGATAGTTCACTGCCTATCTTTGAAGTGACAGTGACTCATCCACCTCACAGACGTATAATTTGAACGGCCTAGATTCATCCAAATATAAAAAAGAATTATAATATCCTGACTAGTTAGATTTTTTGTGGAGTTTATAGTTCAATTATCTAAATCGTTGATCGAGTGCCTTGTAATGGGATGCGAATTACCTACCAAAGTCTTTCTCATAAACTTGCTGTAAGGTTCGAAACTGGCTCGAACTCGACCTGATTGCTAACTAGGCCGGGTTCAGGCTGGACATGTTGGCCAGGTGACCGGGCCAGGGCAGGTTCGGGCTAGGTGTGGCTGGTGATTGGGCTGGGCCAGGTTGAGCCCAGTTCGACTCGGATCAACTCGTTTGTACCCCTAATTACATGGCCTCACAGTAACATATTTATTATATCCACACTATTCATCTATTTTTTCAGATAATTTTAAAACATTATACAAAAAATGAATTATATCCACAAATCAACTGGACCACACCACAAAAAGAAGCAAGGATGATAGTTTTCACCGTTAAAAATTTCGTAGGGCCCGCCGTAACATTTATTTTCCATCCAATATGTTCACAAGGTCAAAAATACCTGGAAGAAGAAGATTTTTTTTTTTCATATTGATCAAAAACTTCTGTAACCCCGAAAGGGTTTCAATGGTAGACGATCAATCTCCCACTCTTTTTTGGAGTGTGGTCGACTTGACAGCTAGATCTATTTTATTTTTCTTCTCAAAGCCTTGAGACGAGCTCGCCAAATGGATTGACGGTTTGGATACAATGCATACCTCATGTTGCGACCCACATAACTTGCCGAAGTCAATACACCAACTATATAGCGTGTGGTACACCAGCCAATCCGCTTCCCGCGGGAACGGGACCCAGATTAGATATTGACAATGTCAGTAGGGAGATTGGGTGCTGAGGTGACGTCACTAAGTTATGTGAGCCCTATCATAATGTATGCGTGATATCAAAACCGTCCATCTATTTAGAGAGATGATTTTAGGGAATGGGCCAAAGAATGAGGCAGATCCATAGCTCAAGTGGATCCCACCGTAGAAAAGAGTGGGGACAGTGACATCCACGGTTCAAAACTTCTTAACGGCCACAAAAGTTTCTAATCAAGCTGATATATATATTTTTTAATTCATTTATCAATATGTTAACTTATGAGCGGGTTGTATCTCAAAATACAACATGGCGGGCCTTAGAAATGTTTCAACGGTGTTTTCTGTGGTGGGGTCCACTTAGGCTTTAGATCTAACTCATTCTTTTTATCATGTCATAAAATGATCTCTTTAGATGGATGAACGGTATAGATACAACACATAAACCTGGTTTATATATGTATATGGAAATATTACTGTGAGGTCGACCTCATGGAAACTTCCCATGAGGTAGAGCTGTGTGGCCCCACCGTGGTGTGCCTCAAACATCAATACCGTGCATTTCATTTCATGGGTCCTTTTTAGTTTACGGTATATCCCAAAAATCAATTGTATAGTGAATTTAGGTGGGCTATACCATTTAAAACCATGTGTAGACATCCTAAAACATATAAAAATACTTGGCGGGGCCATATGAGTTTTGGATACACGTGAAATTTAGTTTGACCCTTCATCTAAGTGGGACACACACAATGGATGGTCTGGATTTGAACCACGTCTCAATAGGCCGACTAAATAATTATGAATGTTTTAATGGGATAGTAACCCCTCTCAACTTTTATATGTGTTGGCCGACCCAAGTCACAGGTTAACTTGATTTTTAAGCCCATATCCAGCCATGGAATGGTTTATCTGGATGATGGGGTAAATGTTCGACACACATCACAATGGGGCCCACACAACTCGACCTTGAGCTGTGTGGGCCTCACTGCGATGCGTGTCGAACATCAATATCATCAATCAGATGAGCCATTCCATGATTGCCTCGGGCTTAAAAATAAAGTTAATGCATGACTTGTGTGGGTCACACTACTCACAAAAGTTGAGAGGGGCTACCCTCCCATTAAAACATTCATAATCACTTATTGGGCCCATTGAGACGTGGTTCACAAATCCAGCCCATCAAGTCAAACTAAGTTTTAAATGCATCCAAATTTCAAGTGGGGCCCACTAAGTGCTTTTATATGTTTTAGAAATGTCTTCAAATGATTTTAGATGGTATGACCCACCTGGGTTCTATATAGGGCTGATTTTTTGGATATTCTATAATTTAAAGGGGACCCATCAAATGCACGGTGTTGATGTCGACATGTATCACGGTGGGGCCCACACAGCTCAACATCACGGGAAGTTCACATGAGGTCAACATATATATATGAGGAGGCATGCTCACTAGGTGCATGTGTGCACCTTTGCACACGTGTCATGGTGTTGAATCTGAATGGTTCATAAGATGCAGAATCCCATGAAGCCTTACAGAATGAATTTTTGAGAATCCCATGCGGAATCTAAACGGTTCAGATTTTCGAGATTCATCAGATATGATGAGTTCTAAAAAAAAATTCACAAAACTGGTTCGTAGGTGAACGTTTCTCAAGATATATATATATATATATATATATAAAATGTGACCAAACATCATGGTGGGCTCTAGGAAGGTTTAAATGGGAGAATTATTGTCCCTACTGTTTTCTATGGTGTGGTCCACTTTAGATTTGGATCAGTCTCATTTTTGGTCTCAGGCCTAAAACAATCTCGGTAAATGGACAGACGGTTTGGATACGAGACATACATCACGGTGGGCCCACAGAAGCTGGTGACGTCAACACATGACTGATGTGGGTGGCACACCCCGCAATCCACTTCCCCATAGAAACACCCAAGCTCTGTGTGGCCCACCATGTTGTCCAGGTAAATCCACTCCACCCGTTTGGGTCAAAATTAGCTAGATCCAAGGCTCACTGCAGAGAATTGTGTGGATGTGTTGCCCCTCACAAGTTATTGAACAGGTTTTGGTGAGATCAGACCGTTGATATGATGGAGTATGCCCTAAATTTGTTGGAGATTGAGTTTTTTTTTTTTTTTTGATCCCCCTTTTTCTAACATCCGATCTATGATTACTTATTTTAGACCGTTGATGTTCTCTAATTATTTTCCACTTATCTAAGGGTTTGTAATTGTCCAATGTTGGAGATCTCCTCAGCCTCGTCCATCAGTTTTGGGTCTGTTCAGATCAATTGCTGGGCTCTTAAAACCATGGGCTCTACGTGTACAAATTAGCGACGGATTAATTCTAGCCTTTCAATTTACGGCCTAAAAAGAGAAAGTTAAGAAGAAAAATACAATGATGGTCCACATCCACCTAAAACAAGACTGGAATTGACAGACAGGATCTTCCAATCTAAGATAATTTTTTCGTGTGGGACCCACAATTTTCATCTGTTCTTGATGACTGGATCCTTTGCGGTTATCAATGGGCTGGGTTGGTCCGTTGGGCTTCTGTGCCTAGCTTGCCTAGCAGAATAGACATTGGCCGCAGGATTAAGAGCTCGATGACCGAGCTTGGCTTAAAATTAAAGCCCATTTCAAAATGGGCTTAAAATGACAGCCCACTTCTAATTCAGGCCAGCAGTTCATCCCATCTCCATCTCCCTCACCGTCTCTCCTCCACCGCATGCCTCCCATCTCTCCCTTTCCTACCTCCGACCCACTTTTCCCATCTCTCTCTAGAGTTGCACAAGAATTGAGTTAGCTTGGTTAGCTCGCTCAACTCGAAAAAGCTTGATTCGGCTCAGTTTGAAACTAAGTTTGAGCTGATTTTTTTAGATTAAAAAAAATTTGGACTGAGTTCGAGCTTGCTCGAGCTGGACTCGATTCAGATAAAACTCCAACTCGAATCGAACTCGGATCAAACTAGTTTAGTGACTCGGTTACTATAATATTGATGTTGCTCTCCAAATGTTTGATGAAATGACTCAACGAAGCATTAGCTGGTGGCAAGGAAGGTAAGTATATGAAATAAATATCAATTTTTTTCTTAATTTTGTTGTTGCCTATAAGGTGTTTGATAAAATATTTGTAAACAAATAGATGCCGCTGATTTTCATACAGTAAAAAAATTGAAAGTGCACTCACTGTGTATGTGAAAATGCTGTACAAGCTCGATCTTGGCTCGAGATGGCCAATCAGGCTCGAGGACCGAGCCAAGCTGAGTTTAAGCTGGGGTCAGCTAGCGGCCGAGCCGAGTAGAGCTGTGCCAAGCTCTACTCGTGTACACCTCTATCTCTCTCTTTTACCGTATAAATATTTCAGTTTGGGCTTGGGCTGGACTTTTTCAGCCCATCACATTCTCAGGCTTAAGCTAGGTTTTAACTGAGCTTGAACTATACGAGTCGAGCTTGAATAAAGCTTGGCCCAGATCCATCAGTAAATAAGGCCATGATTTGAGTGGTCCACCATCAATGAGTGTAGACTTATGCGACACACGGGTATGTGGGAAGATGACATGGGTGGCCCTAAAAGAATAAAAATACAGTAGATCCATCTCTTTTCAATGCATAACTATGAGATGACGTGGAAATTGGGTTCCACGTGTCTAAAAACATACAGGGATTTGACAATCCTATTCGTCCAATCAAAGTGACGGAGGAAAGCATAAATAATTAACGGTCAAACTTTTGAAAATATAAAAAAGTAACTGATGGGATTGTTTCATTGTTCTATTTTGTATGTATGGTGCATAGAATAACTCATGAATACATCACTATGGGACGCCCTGTGGAGAGAGAGCTCCATTATTTCTGGCCCATCGTTTGGAGGCCGGTTGCATACCGAGTAAACTCTGCGGGGCCTACCTTGGTGTATGTTTTTAATTTATGCATCCATCGATTTTTCCATCTCATTTTAGGGTAGGAGCCCATAATAGAAACATATCCAGGGCTCAAGCGGACCACACCACACAAAACAGTGAAAATTGAATGTCCCCGGTTGAAAGCTTTCAGGGTTATGGAAGTTTTAAATCAAGATGATATCTTTGTTTTCCTTCATCCATATTAGTTTGATCTTATGAACAAGTTGGATGATAAATAAATATCATCGTGGGCCTTAGGAAGGTTTCAACGGTAAGCATCCTGTTCACGGCGTTTATTGTGGCATGGTCTACTTGAGCTTTGGATATGCTTTGATGGACGGCATGCATAGGACACATACATCATGGTGGGCCTCACAGAGTTTACTTAGTATGCTATAGTAATGAGTTATTCAGTATGTTATCCGTGTCCCCATCTTTAGTAGTGAAAGTTGCCTAAGAGAGGCATATGAGTCTTGAAAGAGGAGAAGCTGATAATGTTGGGGGCCTTGCACAAAAATTTAAGATCTAGCCTCTCAAAACAAATCAGAATTATGAGATAATAAAGCAATGAAATAAATCAAAGCATAAACCACACCACATAAGAGATTTTTACATGAAAAACTCTTAAAGAGATAAAAACTACGGGACCTCGTCCAGATCAACAATCCACTATGAAGTAGAACGTTACAACCTTCTTTGCTTACACAGGAATAAATGAATAATAAGAGAATGAAAGAAAAACGGAGAGATCTCATCAATCACAATGACGTAGAAACGTTGAGACGTTGACTCCCTTTCACAAGCTTCCTCCCTCTCTTTTCTCTCACTCTCTCACCTTTGATAGCCCTACACCCTTTAGCAAACCCTTGTAAAGCTTTAAGAAATCCTCTTATATTACCTAGAAAAGCCCTAAACACTCATATTTATAGTTTAGGAAACTCCTTTCCACACCCTGTCGAGAAAGGCCTCAAATTTTCGCAGTCCGCATAAGATCCAGACTTAAATCTGCGTAAGCTTGACTGGTTGAGCCGAGTTCTCGACCGGTCGAGCACCTCCCTCGACTGGTCGAGCACCTAGGAGAAAATACATCAATTGGTCGCTGGACTTTGAGTCGAGCCCCACTCGACTGGTCAAGCGCCACCCACGACCAGTCGAGTAAGCCACTTGACCGGTCGAGCAGCGCAGTGAATTACTTCGAATTTTCAACCCGTTCCACTGTCTTTCCCCTGAAATGAGGAGGGAAACCCCATCAAATCTCCCCCTTTCCAACTCAAAAGGGATTCACCTTCTTCAAGCCAGCCTAGTTTCTACAAATCTCAAACTTGCCATTGAGCAAAGCTTTGGTCATCATGTCTGACCCATTATCGTCCGTGTGGACCTTCTCAAGCTGTAACACCTTCTGTTCCAAAATATCCCTGATTCAGTGATATCGAAACTCTATGTGCTTTGACTTAGAGTTCTTACTTAGATTCTTGCTTAAGTGTATAGCACTTTGGCTATCACAATAGACCACGTGCAGCAACTGCTTCAGGCTAAGTTCTTGTAATAACCTCTTCATTTAAAGCATCTCTTTACATGCTTCTGTGACTGCATGTAGTCGGCTTCTATTTTCGACAATGCTACAGCCTTTTGTAGCTTGCTCTACCAAGAAACCGCTCCTCCTGCAAACGTGAACATGAAACCCAATATAGACTTCCTGGAGTCTATGTCGCTTGCTATATTTGCATCTGTGTAACCCTCTAACACAGGTTTTCTGTCACCATAGCATAAGCTCAACCTGGATGAGTCTCTTAGATACTGGAGTATCCATTTCACCGCAGTCCAATGTTCTTTGTCAGGATTGACAAGATACCGGCTGATAACACCAACCACATATGCTATGTCTGGGTTTTACACACCATAGCATACATCAAACTTTCTACCGCTGACATGTAGGGTATCTTCTGCATCTCATCCACCTCTACCTTCGTCTTGGGACACTGCCTGTCGCTCAATCTGAATTGACTATCCAGTAGAGTACTGACCGGCTTCTTTGCATTCATATTGAACCGCTCTAGGATTTTCTCAATATACTGCTCTTGTGACAGCCAAAGCTTCCTGCTGCTTCTGTCATGGGTTATCTCCATTTCTAGGATCTGTTTAGCTAGGCCCAAGTCTTTCATCGCAAACGACTTGTCTAACTTTTGTTTTAGCTTGTCGATCTTCTTGATGTCTTTTCTCATGATGAGCATGTCATCAACATATAACAACAGAACTAAGAAATTACTATCTGAGCAGTCTAACTCTGTTCTGTCATATTCATGTTTCAACATAAACGAGTCGAACTTCTTATACCATTGTTGTGGAGCTTGTTTCAGCCCATACAAGCTCTTCCTCAGCCTACACACCATATGCTCTTTGTCCTTGACTTAGAAATCCTCTGGTTGGTGTATGTAGATCTCTTCTTCCAGGTCACCATGGAGGAAGATAGTTTTAACATATAACTGCTCTATCTCCACATCCATGCTAGCAGCTAACCTAAGTAACACCCGTATGGATGTCATCTTCACCACTGGTAAGAAAATCTCCTCGAAGTCTATGCCTTTCCTCTAACTAAACCCTTTCACCACAAGTCTGGCCTTGAACCTCATCTGTGAATTCTTCTGCTCAATCTTCTTTCTGAACACTCACTTGTTGCTCAGAACTTTCTTTCCCTTAGGTAGTTTTACCATATCATAAGTGTGTTTCTTATGTAAGGATTCCATCTCCTTTTACATAGCTTTTAATCACTTCCCCTTATGCTCGTCGGCTAGGGCCTCAGAATAATCTTTTGACTTTTCCCCATCAGTCAGTATAATGTACTAATGTGATGAGTACCTCTTGGACGGCTGTCTGTCCCTATATGACTTCCTCACCCGTGGCTCAACAGGTAGATCAAGTGGGGGCTGCTCTCCTGGTCCATCTTCAGTAGGAACTCCCTCGTCATCAGGCACCATGGGAGGAATCATCGGATCCATGTCCTCTAGCTCACCTAAACTAGGCTAGTTCTTCTCTGGCTTACCAATGTCTTATATACACTGATCTTTAAAGAAAACCACATCTCTGCTCCTAACGAGCTTCTTCTCGGTCGGATCCCACAATCTGTAAGCGAACTTTTCATCACCGTACCCCAAGAACACACACTGCCTGATCTTTATATCAAGCTTAGACCTCTCATCCTTTAGTACGTAAACGGATGCCCTGCATCCAAACACCTTGAGATGACTGTACAATGGATCCCGTCCAGTCCACACCTTCTTAGACACATCTCCATTTAAAGGGGTTGATGGAGACTTGTTTATCAGATACACTGTCGTGTGCATTGCTTCTTCCCAGAACGTCTTCAGTAACTTTCCATGGGATAACATGCATCTGATTCTCTCTACAATGGTGCGATTCATTCGCTCAGCCACACCATTATGCTAAAGGGTCTTAGGAACTGTCTGTTCATGCCGTATACCTAGGGACTTACAATACTCATGGAAGTCGCCAATGTATTCACCACCATTGTCATTGTGGATGCACTTCAATGATCTACATGTCTCTCTCTCTCGATCATAGCATGAAATAATTTTCCTTGGATTTCAAAGCATAAACCCAAACCCTCCTAGATGCATAATCTATAAAAGTGACAAAATACAATGCCCAACCTAAGGTTTTTGTCCTCATAGGACCACAAACATCAGAATAAATCAAATCTAATGCATGCACTCTATTAATATGAGTTTAACAAATGAAACTCTATGCTGTTTCTCTGATAAACAATCAATACAGGTTTTGAGAGGTATACCTGTCATGTTTGGAAGGAGCCGCTTCTTTACTAGTACCTGAAGCCCTTTTTCACTCATGTGGCGTAAATGCATGTGCCACATGTCAATAGCTGAATCCTCCGCTGCATTCAACCCACCCTTGCACACACAGACACTTGCTTTATAAAGGGTGCAACACTTCTTTCCTCTGCCTGCGATCAACGAACCCTTGATGAGCTTCTAACACTCGCCAGCAAACTGACTTTCATAGCCATCATCATCCAACCTTCCCGTTGATAACAAGTTGAGGCGAAGGTCTGGAATGTGCCTCACATCCCTGAGAACCAATGTGCAGCGTACATCGATCTTTACACAAATATCACCGACCCTTACGATCTTCGATACTCCAGAATTTTCCATCTTTACGGTCCCATAGTCACCTGACTTATAGCTTGTGAAGAAGTCCCTGTGTGGAGTCACATGAAAAGAGGCTCCTGAGTCAATCATTCAGTCAGTGTCCTGACTCGTAGCCGTGAGACATACATCGTGATCTACTGAATGAATAACTATAACGTTGCCATCTGAAGCAACCGCAGTGAATTTTAATTCATCTTCCTTCTCCTTTCCTTTTCATTTCTTATCGTTCTTCTTACCACGACATTCATGTTTGTAGCGGCCATTCTTGCCATAATTCTAGCATTCAACATCGTTCCTGGTACTCGACTTACTTTTTGATTTATCTCGGGCCTTTCCGCCCTTCCTGTTCTTTCCTTTCCCCCGTTCCTGTGTCACAAGGGCCTCTTACTGAGTAGACCCCTGAGACTTCCTCATTGTCTCCTCATTGAAGAGACAACTGGTTACTAGTTACATGGATATCTTTCCGTCTGGCGCGGAGTTACTTAGAGACACCACCAATATCTCTCAACTGTCAGGCAATGAACTAAGCAATAGCAAAGCCTGCAATTCATCATCTAAGACCATCTTCATAGTAGAGAGTTGGGTCACTATATTGCTAACCTCATTCATGTGCTCAGCCACAGAATCACCATCTTTGAACTTGAGATTCACAAGTCACCTTATCAAGAAGATTTTATTATTAGCTGTTTTCCTCTCATACAACCCTTCCAATTTCAGTCATAGGCTAGCGGCTGAAGTCTCCGTAGACACATGGTGGAACACAGAATCATCTAGTCATTGTCTAATAAACCCCACCATCTTTCGGTCCATCTTCTTCCAATCATCATCAGACATATCCTTGAATTTTCTTGATATGCCTAAAATCGGAGAATATAGGTCCTTGCAATAAAGTAAGTCCTCCATCTTAGTATTGCATATGGTTCAGTTAGAACCATAGCGGCTGATCATCCTTGATGAGCCACCTTCCATAATTCAAAAATCGATCCCACTCCGTTTAATGAACTTATTTCTGATACCACTTTATTGGGGGCCTTGCACAAAACTTTAAGATCTAGCCTCCCAAAACAAACCAAAATTATGGGATAATAAAGCAATGAAATAAATCGAAACATAAACCACACCACATAAGAGCTTTTTACGTGAAAAACTCTCAAAGAGGTAAAAACCACGGGACCTCGTCCAGATTAACAATCCACTATGAAGTAGAACGTTACAACCTTCTTCACTCATGCAGGAGTGGATGAACAATAAGAGAATAAAAGAAAAACGGAGAGATCTCACCCATCACGAGGACGTAAAAGCGCTGAGACGTCGACTCCCTTCCACAAGCTTCCTCTCTCTCTTTTCTCTCACTCTCTCACTTTTGATAGCCCTAAACCCTTTAACAAGCCCTTGTAAAGCTCTAGGAAATCCTCTTGTATTACCTAGAATAGCCTTAGACACCCCTATTTATAGTTTAGGAAACTCCCTTCCGTACCCTGTCGCGAAAGGCCTCAGATTTCCGTAGCCAGCATAAGATCCGGATTCAAATCTGCGTAAGCTCGACTGGTTGAGTTAGGTCCTCGATCGGTCGAGCACCTCTCTTGACTGGTCGAGTACCTCAGAGAAAATACATCAATTGGTCGCTGGACTATGAGTCGAGCCCCACTCTAAAAGCGCGACCGGTCGAGTAGCGCGGTAAATTACTCCGAATTTTCAACCTGCTGCATTGTATCTCCCCTGAACTGAGGAGGAAAATCCCATTAGATAAGTAGGTTGTTTACCAAATATACTTATCTTCTTAGTAAGTAGAAACTAAGATAAGTTACTTGAGGCATAAATAACTTATCTTAAGCAACTTATGATCAAAACAACCCTTTGTCGCCCGTTTAGATACAACCAAATAAGTTACTTTCTCTACTTACATCAGTAGAGTGATAACTTATTTCAGATAATTAAGTTTGATTTATAATTAGTTATAAGTAACTTTTTCACTTAAAATTACTTAACTTACTATCCAAATGCCCCTTTAGGTTTGTGACGGCGATTACTTCATTTTTTGTCTCTCATCTTTCAAGCTACTACCCATGTCCCTGTATTTCTCTCTCTCCCACCTTCCAAGTTGTGTTATCTTCCAACTTTATACCTCTCTATTTCTCATCTTCCAAGTTAGAATTTCTTTCTAATTTTCTCAAATCATTGTCTCCTCTAAATCACCAAGTTTTCATCAGGATCCACCCAAAATCTAATGCCATTTTGACTTTATAGATCAAGCCACACGGCCTTTGCGACCAACCTACATGGTCTTTTGTCCCATTCCCCATTCTAGTAGCGGGCCTTACATAGGTTTTCCCTCTCTCATCTAAGAAGCGCTCGGACTTGGGCTTGCATTTCAAAAGGATCGGCGGTAATTTGGTTCCTTCTAGTGCTCAAAACGTCTATTTATCAGCACGACAACTCATATCACCTGTAAATGCCTTGAAAAATACATAACAACATGTAGACACTGAAAATTGGCGCCGACGCGAATTTAAATTTGTGATGTGATTAGGGGGTGCTAGGATGATTGTGGATGTTAGAGTCGCCACTAGCCGAAAAATCTCAAAATCTCGCGGTCGGCTAGAACCACGAAATACGCAAGGTGAGGAAAATCTGGAGACCTCCCTACCTTAGATTGACTCCTGGTCTGTGATCCGGGATTCTGGGTAAGGGACCTCGGTTATAAAGAGGAAAGGTGTTAGGCACCCTCTCTACCTGTACAAATGTACAGTGTCTACTTAGTGTGGTAAAAATTTCAAGGGATGAATGATATGGTCGGATTAGGACTAGGCACACACGTAAATTTCTGATGTGGCAAGATCTGAGATTTCGGCAAGCCACAGAGCATACGTCCAACAGTATGTCTAGAAAGCGGATGTGATGATGCTTATGCAAAAAGGTAAAGAAAAGATGAACTAGATTACTAGAAATTTCTAATGCGATAGGATCCGATGTACGACAAGTTACAGAGCATACATTCACTAGAGATCTAGAGAAGCAGGGAGGTTGAGAAGGGAATAGATGTCATGATGAATGCTTGTATGTAGAATGAATCTTTGGCTTAATCTTGAGTAGGCTAAGACATGAACCAGACCATGATCAGATCTAGGCTAGGCTTATGGGTTGGAAAGGTTGAGAGGAAGGCTAGGGGGTGGCTGGAAAGATCAGATCTTTGAAGGCTTGGGAGCTCCTTCCCTTTCCTTCACTCTCTTCCTCACTCTTTCTCCCTCTCACTTTGTCTCTCTTGGATGAGAAGATGTTGTTGTTGAAAATGTGAAGAGGAGAGGGCTATTTATAGTCTTCCCCAATGACATTGCTGTAATTATGGAGTTTGAGAGGGGTAAAAGGTGAGGTGGCAAGCTATGGTTGGTTGTGGAGAGAGAAATGCCACATGACACTCTCTCATTGGCTCTTGGGCTTGGTAAAATGGTAAATAGAAACGGATTGGGGGATAATTTCTGAAGAAAGTGGACTTTCGGACGTTATGCCAGCTGTTGCTCGAAGGACACATGCATTCGGTGAGCGGCGGTAATCGGGGTACCGCTCGGGTTGGGTCTGGTTCAAAACTCATGTGGCTGGCTTCACACACATTTTTTGAGAGCAGGCGGCAGTTTGATTATCGTTCGGGTACAGTTTCTCCTGAAATTTGGCCAGCGGGTCCTTTTTTGGGTCCTGAAAGCGGAATAAAGTCCGTTTTAGATATTTGACTTGAAATGGCTCAAAATTGGCTTGATTGTGACCTAAAAATGGACCGAGAAATGGGTTAATTGTGGGTGAGGGTTTGGGTATGCTTTGGCTTGAATGATGACTTGTGGTAGCTCAGGTTTGATTAGGGTCTTGGCTAGGGCTATGGTTAGGCCAGGGTTAGAGTTCAGGCTGAGATTAGGGTTTAGTTTGTTCAGATCAGCGTTGGTTTAGGATATGACCATAGTTCCTAGATAGTCTTAGCCTTCTCAGAATATTAGCCTAGGTGGGGTGTCTATAGATGCCCCTCTTTGACCGAGGTTGTGAGCAACCGAAGGTCAAAGCGAGTAGACACCCTACCCTTCTGGTCAGAAAAAGGGTAGTGACTAGAATCTTTTGTCTACCATTGTATCATTGTCAGTCGACTGTTTGGAAAAGAGATGACTTTCACATATCGTGAGGGTTGAGAAAAACGTTGTGATTGCCTCCTGCGCATTTGTCGCGTCTTTACGGATCACCAATCACAACCTTTTCACGTCAGATTGTCAATAACATTGGAGCG
This sequence comes from Magnolia kwangsiensis, assembly GCA_037074715.1. Classification (NCBI taxonomy): domain Eukaryota; kingdom Viridiplantae; phylum Streptophyta; class Magnoliopsida; order Magnoliales; family Magnoliaceae; genus Magnolia; species Magnolia kwangsiensis. The sequence goes on along the minus strand of CM073573.1, from coordinate 151,428,927 downwards.
TAAATCTGAAAAGTAAGGGCCCCTGCGCATTCGTCGCGGCTTTACGAGGTTTCCCATACTGTTTGATCTGTCGTTCCTTTGCTAAGTAATCACTCTACGAGTATTCGGTCTGTTTGAATGTCAAAGTGGTTAGCTGCCTTGCACGTTGGTGCGGCCTTACGGGGAACTCACTATGCCAACTTGGACTCAATCAAATTTTCTGAACATCCTGGATTAGATATGTGCGAGTAATATTTTTTCATATAGACTGCTGATTTTGTTACTTTGGTTACAATGGATTGTTGTCACTTCAAGTTTGATGGTTCTTTCCAGAGATGGATCCACTCATTTTACTACCATTCGTACGACTGTCCAGATATAGAGATCGGGCCAATCGTACATGTATCATGTACGGATTTGATCGTCCTTCGAGGAAACCGAAAGAGATCGAATCTTATTTAGCTGTTTGCACTGACCGCAACTGGAGAATATGGAAGATTCCTCAGTGTACTGCATACCGCTTGCGGTGTTGAAAACTTTGTTTGAAAGCTATTCGTTTGGAGTTAGACTCCTTGGAGATTTTATTTGTATATATATATATTTTGAAAGATCTGTCCGATCTCGCGGGAGGGTGTTGTCGTCCAGTTTTTATCGTAACAAATTCAGATGGCCTCCACTAATAAATTAATTGGGCTAATGGTTTGAAATTTTTTTGAATTTTGAAAGATCCGTCTGAACTCACGGATGACCGTGATCGTCCAGTTTTTATTATACGGCCTGGATCGAATAGCCAGATGGCCTCCACTAATAAATTAATAGGGCAATTAAAGAACATAAGCCTGATTTAGGCATTCGGGCCTAAGATCATGGGCCTCGAAATCGGACTTGTGAAATGGGTCTTACTTTGGATATGTGGGCCTAGAAAATGGGCTTGAAAACATGGGCCTTGAACCATGGACCTTTGGACAATGGGCTTGGTGGGCTTTTGACATGTGGGCCTCTGGGGCTTTGAACTATGGGCCTTGTGGGTTTTGAGATATGGGCCTTTGGGGCTTTGAACTGTAGGCCTTGTGGGTTTTAAGATGTGGGCCTCTGGGGCTTTGAACTTGTGGGCCTTGTGGGTTTTGAAAAGTGGGCCTCTGGGGCTTTGATTGTGGGCTTTGTTAGCTTTGAAATGTGGGCCTCTGGGGCTTTGAACTGTGGGCCTTGTGGGTTTTGAAAAGTGGGCCTCTGAGGCTTTGACTTTGACTTTGACTTTGTGGATCCCCGACTTTATTGGCTACTTGTCCTGTATATGCATGAATGCTCTTTTTTATTTTTTTTTATTTTGTAAAGAAAGGAAAGCGATGTATAAAAAGACTTTTTTGAAAGGAATGAAAATTTTTGTTTGTGCCAAATTTGTCAGTGTTTGCTTGTGTTTGGACTTGTGTTTTGGATGGTGGAATCAGAATATTGAACTTAGCCCACGTCGAATATGGTATTTTGAGTTGTTTACTAGGGATCTCGATTCCCTAAGAGTAGCGTATACTAGGATCATGCCCCTTGGATTTGGGTAGGGTCTGACAGAATTCTGATCTAGAACTCATCTTTTCCTTGTGCTTCTTTTGCTTGTTGCCTTGCCTTCTCCTATTCCTGCACTTTTTGGTTTTTTTTTTTTTTAGCAATTTTTGCCCGTAGCGCCTTTTCAGGTTTTCACCACGACTGGCTTTCTCGTCATTTTTGCCCATGGCGTCCTTTCAAATTTTCACCATGTCTCGAGTTTTTGCTCTTGCCTGCGCCTTGGTAGCTGTGCTCTTTTTACCCTTGGTGCCTTTTCAGGTTTTCACCAAGTCCGCTACATGCCCGCTGTTTTTACTCGAGGCGCCCTTTCGGGTTTTCACCTCGCTCGTTTTGCTTAGGCACGTTACTTTTCTTTTGATTTCTTCTTTTCTTGTACAAAGGAGGGAGGCTAGACTCCATTCATTGCCGGCCGATTGGTAAGCTACCTGACTTTGTCTTCAATCACGATCGTAAAACTATTGACATCGGTTAAACCATTTTGAGGGGAAATGAGTTGGTGAATTGTGTTCTCACTTATTGGGTTCGACTCTTCTTTTTTTTTACTTTTTTTGACTACGCGCTTTCTGTCCTTTTTTTTTTCTTTTTTTAAACCCTTTATTTTTTGAAACATTTATTGGAGGGAAGGAATGATGATGGAATATACTTCAAGATGCTAACATTTTGTCATTTGACTTTAGCTTTATGATTGTAGTTATTGACATAGTCAGGTAAGATTACCCATGTTGTCGGCGTTGATGTGCTCTGGAAGATCTTTACCCCTAATGATGATGAGACGAAAGGCACCTCCCTGAAGAATCCTCGCGGATGATCAACGGACCGTCTCAGGATGGCCTGGAGTTGCCCCCTTGATTTAGTAGGCGCAATGATAAGATGTGCATTGTTACCATGTTGCTAACCTTTCTTTCAGACTTGTTTGTCGTTAGTCTTGGTGATAGTTGTGTGCTTTACGTCTGCAAGATGTAGTTGGTTGCATCGAGCTTACCACCAATCATTTTCCTTGACTTCTTGCTTCATTCGTACCGATGGTGTAGGATATTGTTGCCGCCTGCTTTTGTCTGCCACAAAAATGCACTCATGACCATTGGATGCCTTTGGGCTCATTCTTTCAATGATGTCCACACCCCATTATGAAGAAGGGTTAATGTGTTGCCAGGTTATAAAGACTTAAAGCATGCACATGGATCCACTGTACAAGCTTTAGATACTTGAAGCACTTCCTGACATGCTACAATAGCTTATCTCCATCGTTCATTAGTAGGACTCCATCATGGACCTCAGACATAATCTTCACAGCTTTGTTTGATGGGCTTGACTTCTAGCTTCATAAGAGATGGTGTATGATTGGCTCTTCATTCGATTTGGGTAAGGTTTCATAGGAGAATGCAAGGTTGGATAGCCCCGGGCCTCAGGAATTCTATCATCCTCTGCGTGTATTCAAGAGGCGAGGATTTCTTGATGCGTACTGTTCTAGGGAGCTCAAGGGATCCCAAGTTCACAATTTCAGAGACATCTGTGACGACATTGGCTTTTGCCTCAAACTTTCAGAGGGAATTCTCTAGCTCGAGAGTCGGATCATCATTTTCCATATCCTGGGCTTCGTCCAAATCCCTGAGTTTGAAGTCTAACTCCAGATCGAAATCTATGAGTCGACTTTAAACTCAGGTGTTGTAACAGACGCATTTGGCACATTATTGCTTGTGAGTTTTGAAAGATTTTCTTTTTTTTTTGTGTTTTGAGAAATTTCTATTGTTTTTGGATTTTGACAAGTATCTGAATTTTTTGGCATTTCAAAAATATCTAGTGTTTTTGGCTTTTTGAGAATTTTCTGATCGTTTTTTTTTTTTTTTTTACAAGATTATGATTTTTTTGGTGTTTTGGAAATTTCCAGTGTTTTTGGCTTTTTGAGAAATTTTTTTTTTTTTTTGAGAAAGATGGAAATGTGAATCAGGGACTGCCTGATTCGGCTTTGAGGAGCCAAACGTTGCTTTTATTGTGCCGTCTTGGGGACTGCGAACCAGCTATTTGCCCTGCACTCCCTCCCCTTAGGAGGTAGGGCCAGATGGATCAGTAGGTGGGCCCTCATTGTCGTGCTCAAATGTCGTGATGAGTTTGAGATTGAGCTCTGAGTTGGTGTTGGATGTCACTTTCCTCAGCTCATCCTAGATACATTGTGAGTCTTTGCATTCTTCCTGCTCAGGTGGGACCCAGACTGTGGTCCAGTCAATCAGAGGCAATTCTTGCCCCTTGCTTGAGTCATTTCCAAATAGCTCAGTTAGGCTCATTTGATGATCCATAGTGGATCTCGGCCTGCCAATCAGGTAGATGATCCCCTCTCTGATGGATATGATTGATGTGTGGATGAAGGGATCGTCCTCCTCTTGCCGACTTTGCCCTCCTTCGATCCATTTGTGCTTTGGTGCTTCACCCATAAGAGGCATATATTTCAGTCCTCTCATGTCTGCATTCTCTTGATATTCGAGCTGATAATAAAAATGTTGGTGCTCGACTGGAGGGAAGACATAGTTTGATCCAATGGGACATGCAATTCATAGTCTCGAACTTGAGATTATGGTATGAGATATCCTCATCGGAGCATTATATGTCTATGATCGGGATATCTAGCTCTCGACGGTTAACTGCTTTAATCGGAAAGATTTGTTCGGAATCATCCAGAATGGTCAGCGCCTTGTCTCCGAAAATGTATTTGGCCTTTTGGTGAAGAGTCGAAGAGAGAGCCTTAACTCTATAGATCCAAGACTGATCGGGGAAGAGATGAAATGAAGCTGTGATGTCAAAGACCTGAAGTGATGGTTGATGCTTTGAGGCTAATCACGATCTCGACGTTAATCTCTTTCTCAACTTGTTTCCTAGAGGCGGGGACTAACTGTCTTAGACTCTTCTCTTGAAGGATCAAAGACTGAGCAGACCTAGACAAATCCCTTTGAGTAGCAGAATGTCCTCCTTGAAAAGTTACCGCATGATTGAAGCTGGGCCTTGATTTTGCTAGGGCATGCGGTATGTTTCTCGGAAAAGGGGCATTTTCTTGGATCTTAAGGGTTGGAGTAGGGGCCGGATAGGCAGGCGGTGCCCCTTGTGAGATAAAGGATGTATGGACTGGATTGATCAGTGGTGGCTCCTGTAGACTTAGGGGCATGGAGATTGGACTGGTCGGAGATGCCCCTTGCATATTTGAGAGCGAAGAGATTGGACTGGCAAGGTGTGCCCTTTGTAGACTCGGGGGCATGGAGATTGAACTTACTAGAGATGCCCCTTGCATATTTGAGAGCGAAGAGATTAGAGTAGTAGGATGGGCCCCTTGTAGACTTGGGGGTATTGTTGTTGGGTTAGCGGTGATTGAATGGATGCATTGGACTGGATTGACTGGGGGTGGCTCTCCTTGATTGATATTGTTACTAGGAGTTCCTGATGAACTGAGGCATACTTGATACAATGGCAGGCGATTCTGGAGAGTGTAATTGGTAGTGGTAACAACAGGAGAGGTAACCACAATCGTTTGGTTGTCAATCAGATCTTGGATCACATGTTTCAGGGCGAAACAATGGTCCGTTGTGTGGCCTCGAGATTGGTGGTATGTATAATACTTATTCTCATTATAATTTGGTGGTAGAGGGTTTGGGGGGGACCTAGGCAGTAGCGGAGTAAGTATTTGCCTTTGCACTAGCATAGTTAGTACCTCACTGTAAGTTTGGGCTATCGGTGTAAACTGCCTAGGTTCCCGGGTCATCCTCATCTGCTGACCATGATTGGGGTACTGAGAAATCTTCATTTGTTGTTGTTGTTGTTGTGTAAGACCCGTATCTTAGTTCGTACCGTTCCATAGACTTCCGCGGTCTTACCGGTCAATTTTTGGCAACTTTCGACCCTTAACCGATATTTACGTGTGACCCTGATTCATATGCCGTCAACCCGTATCGACTCAACCCAAGACCCTTACCATAGCGACCGCGCCATCGCTGCGGTTCCGATGTCGCGACTTGCTCGCCGAGGCGATACCCTGGTCAGGAGATGTAGGCCAGCGTTTGGTGCGAGGAAAATGCCGCGCGTTGTGAAGCCCAAGAGAATGTCTACGAGGTGTCACATCAATCCCATCAATCAATCAATCTCATCACATCACATGTCAAGTACACATCACCTTTCACCCATACCCAAGCAACCACAGAAGTCTAAAAGTTCTTCCATGCACATACTTTTCTTATACAAAATGCCTCAAAAGTCAAGAAATCCTTACACAAGCCATACCTTTCTTACACAAATGTCACCAAAGTAAAAAAGGGTCTCTTACACCCATCTCTCTCCCATTCATCACTCCATCACCCATCACTCTCTCTCCCTTTTACAACTCTCTCTCTCATTTTCAAAGTAAAAAAAAAATCCAAGCAAGACTCCATACGTATGAGCTCTCCAAGCATTCCCAAGCAACAAAGGTGGCTCACTTTCCTACCTCACATCTCCCATCCTAGCCATCCATTCCTCATCTCACCCGTTAGAATCAAAGCTAAGGAGCTAAGGAACCCATAGGAGCAAGAAGATCGGACGGTGGGTGCTTGATAATGCTAGTTTTTCATGTTTTTGAGATGGGCCAAGTGAGGCTAACCGATCAATGGTTTGGATCTCACTTGGGACCCTAAGTTGTGGTCGATGGCCCACATTGATCATTATGATCATTCCATGATGGGGCCATTCTCCATGGACCCCATCATGATGTTTATTTTCTTGTATTAGAAAGGTCATCTAGACCATCCATGCCGATGGGGAACGGATCTCCACCGTTGAGTTTCGATTTAGGTGGTCCCATGTGTAAAGGGACCCATTTGATTGTATGATTTCTCCAAAGGAGGACTCATAGTGGCGGAGCCCTCCATCACACGCGTGTCCCACTCTCCATCTCTCTCTCTCTCCCTTTTATTTCATTTTTTATTGTATGAGATTATAACATGGTTGTGTGGCCCACTTGGATGGACCCCACTAGGATGTATGTATTGGATCCAATCCATTTATAGGTGTGGCCCACCTTGTATGTGTAGGGGCAGCCATGTGATGGCCCACCTAAGCAGGGCCCACCTTAATCGAATTCCTAGGCCAAAACAAAAAAAAAGAAAAAAAAGAAAAGGAACCAGTCCAGAGACGCTGTCTCTGGACGTGGCTGTGAAAACACAAATAATAGCCTTTTTAAAGCATTGGAGGTGGGCCACTTGTATAGGCCCCACCTTGATGTATGGGTATAATCCAAGCCGTCCACCCTCTTCCCCATATCATTTTAGGCGTTGAGCCAAGTGATGGGGTTGGTTGGAAGATCTGGTGGGCCATAGCGTCGAAGATTGCATCATTACCATTTAAAAATCATTTTCCTATTTTATTTTATTTTCTAAACATAAGAAAATACCCTATATTAGACTCGTTGGATCTGTTACGAGCCAGGGAAGCCAATGGATGGGGTGGATTTTCTTGTTGCGGGCCCTAGGTGCCAAAAACCCCGAAAAAATGGGTTTTTCAAGTTTTTTTTTTTAAACAATACATGAGAGGCCTCTGCCTCTCTGACGAGTTGCAGCAGCAGCACGCTGCTGCGTGCAGCAGGCGGACGGACGGTGGGGCAGCCACCCACGACTCCAGCCGTGGGCCCCACCCTGATGTTTATTTGCCATCTGACCCATTCATCTGGTGGGCCCCCTTCTCAGGCGGGTCCCCTCCAAGTTTCAACTAAATCCAAAACTCAGGTGGCCCACACCACACGAAACAGTGGGACTGAACCTCTGCCTTTGAAACCCAAATCTGGGTCCACAGAAGTTTCGAATCAATTTGAAAATTGTGTTTTCACTTCATTCAGGTCCGAGTGACCTTATGAACGGTTTGGATGGCATTTAAGCATTATGGTGGGCCACATATGTGGGACCCACAGTGATGTATGTATTTTATTCACACCGTCCACGGTCCGTGGATGGTGACACCCACCGTGATTTATGTGTTCTATCCACACCGTCCCCACTGGACGGTGGGGCCTACCCCCACGTGTGGAACGCTGTGTGCGTGCATGTGTGTGTGTGTATATATATTATATTATATTTATATTATATTATATATATAAATATATATGAGGTGGTGGGCCCTACGTGGGACCCACCCACGTGTGATGTATGCCGTCCAAAGCCCCTGGACGTGCTCTAGACATTAGTTATAATTTTAATATATTATATATTAAAGTATAAAGCTTGCTAATTGAACGTAGTGGTGGGTCCTACGTGGACTCACCTCTCCCTTTATTACATGAAAGCTGCACGGCAACAACAAATGTTTTCTTCATATATATACATAAGGGTGGGCCCTACGTGGGACCCACCTCTGCTGATCTTTTAGCCATCCATGCTACACGTACTGCAGCATTAGCTGCCTTGTGGCGCGTGAGCTTGATCCTTCACACTGTTGCAAATCCCGTGGGTCCCACCTATTCCATCCATGTTGTCTATCTATGGACCCACCATGATGCATGTGTTGTACCCATGTCGTCCAACCATTTGTAAGATTTAGTTATGGCATGGGATAATGAGCTAGATCCATAGTCCAAATGAACCCCACCTGGGCATGCTTTGAGGCCCATCTTAATGTATTTGTGGTAGTTCATTGGGGCCCACTTTGATGTGGATGTAAGGCCCATGAGATTGGGCCCACTTGATGCATTCTAAGGCCCAACGCATTATGACCCATTGCAATGCACATAAGGCCCATTGGTGTGGTCCATTTATGTGGCCCATTTGATGAATAAAAGGCCCATATGACATGACCCATTTGATGTATTTAAGGCCCAATAGGATGAACCTAAGGTCCATTGCAATGTGTGATCCCAACACTGATTATGTAACGATGTTTACGACGATCGTGCCTTGGGAGCAATGTTGGTTTGACGTCCACATTGTGAGTGTAATGCTGGTTGGATGTCCACATTACGACTCTCCTTAGGGCCCATTATTAGGCCCGTACTTATTGTGTATAGGCCGTCCAGGCCCATTTGCATTGTAAGGATAGTTCATTTCATTATAACATGTTTAGTATAGTTCCATGACTCATGATCATACGCATCATATGTATGCTTGATATGAGAAGTGATTGATCATAGCATATACCTTCGGACAGATTATTTTCGATTACGGAGTGTTGCCCTACATGAGCGCACGATACGCGCAGGAATTGCTGCATGATTGGATAGTGTGATTCATACATTTCGCATTGTGTGATATGGTTACTGTACGCCCTAGCGACATCGGGGCCGTAGCTTCCACATACGCATCGTGGTTGGCAGGATTGGATACCGAAAATTTTATTCTACATGGGGTGCTATATATATCCCTGGGTGAAAGTCCCTAAACCCTTATGGTACCAAGAGGTTGCTCCAACTTCTAGACCGAGTGGGTAGATGAGCATTGAGTGCCGATTACCAGATGGCTGCGCTCTCCACTATGTCGTGGTCGGTTGGAAGGGAGTGTGGCCTTACCCACCCGAGAGTAGGGGGAAATGCTAGGCTGAGTTTGAGCATCTCGAGGAATGAGTCCGCTATCGACGAGTCAAGCCCGATATTGGCAGACGAATAGTAATGTCTCATCCACTTACCTTATTGCATGCGATGATGCGGCGATCTGGTTTAGAATGTACTAGACCGCGGTGATATCCCAGAGTTAAGCTGTATTGACATGTGGACTTAGATGAGAATTGTATGCTTGACTTGCATCTTGCATCGCATAGCCTTGGTACAGCTCATGATATTATGGATCCATCTGCATATTCCGCATTACTCTGATATTGCATGATCATATTGCTACCTTGTGCACACACTTTCACCACCCTCTAAGCTTTCTATAAGCTTATGCACGACCATTGCGTGCAGGTAACGTTGGGGCGCAGCAGCGCTGAGGCAGGAGTGCTTTGCAGATTATCTTGGAGTTTTGTTCATCATCATTGTATTTCCCTTTATGCTCATTATACTTGTAAAGTTTTTGATCATAGTGGAAATGTAATGGAGTTTTTGGTTGTTGTTTGTGGGTTATGCCTTTGGTTATGCTTATTACGAATCAAACTGACATTGAAAATCCTCCTCGTAGCATCCCAGGATCGGAACCTGGCGAATGGGCGCTAGGAGCCGAGAATGGAGTTCTACGGAGGTTTTCGGTGCCGGATTCGGTGATCGAAAATTTTGTGAGCCCGGTTTCCGAGTTTGGGGCGTGACATGTTGCCATTGTCCTTCTTGAGGAGCGAATTGAACACCTTGTGTAGAGTCGACAAGATTGTCTTCTTCTGTTGGATGAAGGTCAAGAACACTTCTGTTACCATTCTTGTATCCAGTAAACCTTCCTTCCACTGTCTGCTGTACTGGGGAGGCTTGATGAGGCCACCAAGGGGAGATCGTTCCAGCCCTTATTCCGGTTTCGACTCGTTCCCCAGCATGGATGAGTTGGGTGAAGTTGGCATATGGATACAATACGAGGTATTCGGAGATACTCGGGTTTGCCGAGTGGATGATCATATAGATTTGTTCATCGTCATCAATTTTCATTCTGGTGGCCATGGCCCGCCACGTCCAATATAAGCTGATAATGACTCATCATTCCTTTGCCTTAAGGCAGTAAGATCCGCCCTTTTGGGTACTACATTAAGATTGTACATAAAACGATCAATGAAAGCTTGAAAAAGTTGTTCCCAAGTCTTAATTCGATGGTTGTCAAATGATGTGTACCAATCTAATGCATCACCTTTCAAGGATTTTTAAAACAAACGGATCAATGCTCCGTTATTACCTGTCAGAGTATTAAGCTCCCTACAGAATGTTCTTAAATGGTACATAGGACACCCCATACCATCATACCTTTTGAATTTTGGTACCTCAAAGTTTTGAGGTACCATTGCATCAGGGAAGGGACAAAGATCCCTAAACTTGGTGGATGAGAGATCCATCCCATGTTGCTGCCTTTATAGTTTCCTCTGCACCTCTCGCAATTGCTCCTGAAGTTCTTCGATTTCGGAGAGACCGGTCGAAGGGGGTTTTGCCCCATGGAATTTATTGGATCTCCTATTAGGAGGAAGATGTTGGAATTGGCTGGGATTCCTGACTGTGGGAGATTGTATTTGATAGCGGTTCTCGTCAGTGAGAGGCTGTTGGAAATTATTCTCAATTACGGAAAATTGGCCTTGAAGGTGACTCCCATTATGGAGAGGGTGCTGGAAAGTTGAGATGACTGGGGCATTAGGTGATGATACTTGCATGGTTTGGATAGTCTCTTTTTAAATACATTGGGCAAGAAGGGCCCGTAAAGCCTTAAAATTTTGGGCTATTTCGTCCATGGTTGAGGTAATTGTGGTATTATCAGCCATGAATTCAGGCCATCCTTGGGTGCCTTTTAGGCGCAATGGTTTCTTCTTTTTGGTTTGCCATGACAACTTTGGATTGGATAAGCATGGGGTGAGTAAGAGCCTTGAATGGGTGCAAGCCAAAGATCGATCCTCATTTTTTTTAATGCAAGGTATGCATGTAAATGTAGAATATCTCCTAAGATTATATTACCACACTATTTCAAGTCGGGTCTCAGCTAGTACGAGCTAACAAATCTCCAGTGGAGTCGCCATTCTGTAGACACTGAAAATCAGCACCCACGCGAATTTATATTTGTGATGTGATTAGGGGGTGCTAGGATGATTGTGGATGTTGGAGTCGCCACTAGCCGAAAAATCTCGAAATCCCGCGGTCGGCTAGAACCACGAAATACACAAGGTGAGGAAAATTCGGAAACCTCCCTACCTTAGATTGACTCCTGGTCTGCGATCCGGAATTCCGGGTAAGGGACCTCGGTCACAAAGAGGAAAGGTGTTAGGCACCCTCTCTGCTTGTACAAATGTACAGTCTCTACTTAGTGTGGTAAAAATCTCAAGGGATGAATGATATGGTCGGATTAGGACTAGGCACACACGTGAATTTCTGATATGGTAAGATCCGAGATTTTGGCAAGCCACAGAGCATACGTCCAACGGTATGTCTAGAAAGCGGATGTGATGATGCTTATGCAAAAAGGTAAAGAAAAGATGGACTAGATCACTAGAAATTTCTGATGTGACAGGATCCGGTATACGACAAGTCACAGAGCATACATTCACTAGAGATCTAGAGAAGCAGGGGGGTTGAGAGGGGAATAGATGTCATGATGAATGCTTGTATGTAGAATGGATCTTTGGCTTGATCTTGAGTAGGCTAAGACATGAACCGGACCATGATCAGATATGGGCTAGGCTTATGGGTTGGAAAGGTTGAGAGGAAGGCTAGGGGGTGGCTGGAAAGATTAAATCTTTGAAGGCTTGGGAGCTCCTTCCCTTTCCTTCACTCTCTTCCTCACTCTCTCTCCCTCTCACTTTCTCTCTCTTGGATGAGAAGATGTTGTTCTTGAAAATGTGAAGAGGAGAGGGCTATTTATAGTCTTCTCCAATGACATTGCTGTAATTGTGGAGTTTGAGAGGGGTAAAAGGTGAGGTGGCAAGCTATGGTTGGTTGTGGAGAGAGAAATGCCACATGACACTCTCTCATTGGCTCTTGGGCTTGGTAAAATGGTAAATAAGAACGGATTGAGGGGTAATTTCTGGAGAAAGTTAACTTTCAGACGTTATGCCAGCTGTTGCTAGAAGGACACACGCGTTCGGTGAGCGGCGGTAATCCGACTACCCCCGGCGGTAATCCAACTACCACTCGGGCTGGGTCTGGTTCGAAACTCGTGTGGCTGGCTCCGCGCACATTTTTTGAGAGCAGGCGGCAGTCCGATTACTGCTCGGGTACAGTTTCTCTTGAAATTTGGCCAGCGGGTCCTTTTTTGGGTCCTGAGAGTGGAACAAAGTCTGTTTTAGATATTTTACTTGAAATGGCTCAAAATTGGCTTGATTGTGACCTAAAAATGGACCGAGAAATGGGTTAATTGTGGGTGAGGGTTTGGGTATGCTTTGGCTTGAATGATGACTTGTGATGGCTCGGGTTTGATTAGGGTTTGGATCAGGGTCTTGGCTAGGGCTGTGGTTAGGACAGGGTTAGGGTTCAGGCTGGGATTAGGGTTTGGTTTGTTCAGATCAGGGTTGCTTTAGGATATGACCATGGTTCCTGGACAGTCTTAGCCTTCTCAGAATATTAGCCTGGGTGGGGTGTCTATACAACCACATAGGCCACCAACAGAAATCAAATTCTCATCGGTCTAGTCTATAAATTTTGGCTTATTTTCTCTCATTCTAGGAGGTTTGAAGTGAGTTTAAAATGTCATGGAGGGCATTCCAAATCGAGGATAAGTAATTTCGAGTGAGAATTAAGCTCGCTTCTCAAGGTTGGAAAGTTGAAAAGTCTTAAGGAAAGAAAAGAAGAGATAAAGTTAATTCAAAGTATACAAATATGGTTGAAATCAGGGATAATCAACAATCTCTTTGCTAAAAGAGTGTCTAGTCTTCAATTTTCATTCTTACATCTCATATAAGTTTGTATTTAAATTCTGCACATTTTCCTTATTTGCACTTATTTAATGTTTCCCATTCCAGTTGGTTAGACTAAAATTGAGCGCATGGTCTCCCCCATCTAACCCCGAATTTAGAATTTTTAGAACTTAGTTAAATATCAGTAAAATTCTAAAATCCTGTAAAGTAAAAACAACATGTCTTCCAAATGAAAAACTGGCCACCAAACCTTTCCTTTTTTGGTGACCAAGCCTTTACTTGGAAACTCCGACGATAAACCAACTGTATGAATCACTCAAGTTAGAAAATTCATGATTCCTCAACTCGTAAGTGATTATATAGTGTCTGATAAGTCATAAATTTTGAGTTTCATTGGCCAGTAGCAATTCCAAATCAAGTGTATCATTGTACTTAAGTCAATACTACGCCTTCTATACACACTACAGGCATGAGAAGTGAGCGGTGAGAGCACTTTTCCTGCAATAGGTGTTTACAACGATCCTTCGAAAATATCGTTCTAAATTACTTATGATAAGGATGGTATGATAGGAATAGGAAAAGCCGTAGATTAAGAAATGACATCATAATTTATTTTCTCTAGTGTTGGTTAGATCTTTACATTTGACTTATTGTTGATTGCGGAGATTGCCACAATTTTCATAGAAAATTATGAAAAGAGGAAATTGAATTTTAGCTACCACTCTTTGACTTAAAATTTGAAGCAATAAATTGGTAGAAAAATTTGAATTTATACTATTTTACTTAGCATATTGTATGGTTAATTAGTAATTTGTTGTAAGAATAAATGTCAGCTTTTGGATGCAAAAGTACTAGCGAGGTTTGAGTTTCCACTATCATCCAAGTTCCTCAAGCGTTACGATTCATTTGATTCCAGTGTGATCAATCATTCTACAGCTAGGTACGGTGTCCATGATATTTCAAGGGAATTTAAGGGTTATGATCCATTTGATTCTAGTGTGATTGATCATTCTATAGCTAGGTAAGGTGTCCACCATATTTCAGGAAATTTAAGGGTTATGAGCCATTTGATGCTAGTGCGGTTGATTATTTTTATAGTTAGGTAAGTTGTCCATGATATTCTAGAGAGATTTAAGGGTTGCGATCCATTTGATTCTAGTGTGATCAATCATTCTATAGCTAGGTAAGGTGTCCATGATATTCCAAAGAGATTTAAGGGTTGTGATCCATTTGATTCTAGCGTGATCGATCATTCTATAGCTAGGTAAGGCGACCACTATATTTCAAGAGATTCAAGGGGTACGAGTCATTTGATTTTAGTGTGATCGATCATTCCATAGCTAGGTAAGTTATCCACAATATTTCAAGAGATTCAAGGGTTACGGTCCATTTGATTCTAGTGTGATCGATCATTCTATAGCTAAGTAAGTGTCCACAATATTTCAATAGATTTAAAGGCTACGTGTCATTTGATTTTAGTGTAATCAATCATTCTATAGCTAGGTAAGTTGTCCAAGGTATTCTAGAGAGATTTAAGGGTTATGATCCATTTGATTCCAGTGTGATCGATCATTCTATAGCTAGCTAAATAAGGTGTCCACGATATTCTAAGGAGATTTAAGGGTTATGATCCATTTGATTCTAATATGATCAATCATTATATAACTAGGTAAGGTCTTCATGATATTTCAAGAGATTTAAGGGTTACAGGCCATTTGATTCTAGTATGATCGATTATTCTCTAGCTAGGCAAGTTGTCCAAGATATTTCAGAGAGATTTAAGGGTTATGATACATTTGATTATAGTGTGATCCATCATTTTATAGATAGGTAAACGTGTCCACGATATTCCGGAAGATTTTTAATGGTTGAAAATGCCTGCACCACTACAGGGCACAAATTGACAACATTGATATTAACATTTTTCATTGAAGAAGTTATATTTAGGGTAAAAATTGGATGGTTGAGAAAGAGTTGACTACTTTAATCCACACCATCCATTCTGCTTCAAGAAGTTATAGGCGTCAAAGGCTGACCGACCATTCAATCAATGTGACTTTTGGGTTGTGGCCCACACACGCTAGCATTAATTAGGCGAACTAACCCTCCAAAGCAAATGACATTTCAAATTACACGATACAGTCAGCCAATGACAAAACAAGAGGCGGATTTCCAAGTCATGGTTTTTGGCGACACGCATGAGTTCATTCATTACGGCCCATGGTTTTATGATCCAAACCATTCACCTAGATCGTTAACAAACACGAGTTCAAAAAATAAAATCAATGGTTCTCATTTTATGGGAAAAGGCCATCAAATCAACGGTTCAGATCATCAATCTATGGGTCCAAGCTACAACTAACGGCCTACTATCAACAAGTAGGACCTAGACGAGAGCTGAATGGATGACGGGGCTGATCCAATGCCAAAGTAAGATCCAGACCGTTCATTCAATACATCCACTAGTGAATGACCCATATATAAAATACCAAACTCTTTAAAACGATCTCAACCCCTGGATTGGTGGCCATCCAAATGGACCCCCCAAAGAAAAATAAAAAGGGCTCATATTCAACTCCATTAATCGAGACCATGAGTTGACTAGCAGTGGCCAATCAACTATAGGGGCTGGATGGTTCTAATCAACATCTACATGTGCCACGTGTACGGTACAGATATATAGATGTACTTCCCAAGGAGTCAAGGCATGCCTAACCCCATCCCACCTACCAAAAGCTAAAAATTCCAAACTCGGCAGTTGGAGAGACTACTCGTGCGTACGAGAGCGTTTCTCGCCGATTCCTGCCGCCCAACACCCACAGAGATTGGCTGTTATTTTATACTCTGGCTGCATACGACACTTGATATGCAGGCACAAAGAAATGGTATACACGACAGATGTTAACTCAAATTAAGTTGACTAAACTGTGGATCCCACATTTCTAAGCTAAAGTCCGAAAACCAGATTAATTGAACATTTCTAACCTTCAATCAGTGGACACTTGCTTGATGAAATAAGACCATTGGATACATTTCATTTTAACCGTTCAATACATGTCCACTAATCTGATAGTTAAATAGAGAAATAATCATAAGTTTTGGTTAATGATACATCTAAATGGTAAAAATATTTTTATACCGTTAAATTTCAATTACTTGTATGGAACTTTTTGCAGTGTTCTTATGGGATGGCTTCCTCAAGGCGGGCCCTCCTTCACCTGCACGGACAACAATGTCAAGAGAACCCTGGCTAGAGCCGGGGAACCTCTGATGCTTAAGTCAGTTATCTCGTCAATAGCCAAGAACTTGTCTCGGTTAGTATTGCGTACCTTCTTCTGTCCCAAGCTTAGAGATTTATACAGTTTGCCAACCCTTATCCTCAGAGGATTCTTCTCCTGAGATTGCTCAGGATCCCGAGAATCTCGGGATCCGCTACCCGTATCCCTGAATTTCCGTAAATCAGCACCTGTCCTCGTTCTGCCACTCTCCGTCTCGGTTAGATCTCGACCGACTTTGGGGGAGTCTCGGCCAGGTCGTGATCGACCCTGGGGGAGTCTGGGCCGACACAGGAAGACGGGTTCCCGGCCGTTCCACGGACGGAATAATCTCGGTTTCTATCGGTCATTCCTTGCTCCGTGACCGACAGAATCAACTCCTTGAGTGGGTCTTATTCTATCGGCTGAGTGACTTTAACACGCTCGGCCTTTAGTGAGTTTATGCAGGCGAGGTCATCACTCTGACAGAGCGACTTTAATCGTCATTGCTTACGCCTCCCGGCCTATCCTCTGTTCTGTCGGTGTTGACTCGGATTCTTTAGGCAGTGTCAGCAAAACCGACCTACTCTTATCCGAGTCTCAGAGCTTGACCCGAGCTTGACACATTTTTTCTCAACAGTGAGGCCCCCTTACTCCTTGTGTCGTCTATGGCATTAAGGAGTACGATTTTCTCGGTCGGTTCGTATTAGCATCCGAGACAATGATGAGGCATTTAATGCTCTTTGAGTCGTCTCTAGCCCGCGACGTTGTGCCTCCTAAGGTTGCACGTGCGACCAGCCGTCAATTCGTTCCGTCCGCGTATAAAAAGCGGACGCGTGGCCACGATTTCACCGCAGTCAGTCAGCGGTTGCCACGCGTCGTACGGGGGAGCCGAGGCGAACGTCGATTCGCTTTTGCCATAATTGCCCTGCCACGTGGCGCGACTATAAAAGGCCCGGGCGGGAGGACGGTGCGAACTTTGTTTTCGCCCTTCTTCCTCCCGCATGTGTCTGATCCTGAGTGCGTTTTCACTTTTTCTTCTTCTCCTCCTCCGCTGTCGCCTCTTTCTCCGTCAATCTTTCCTTACAGTCGTCGTCGATTTCTTTGGTGAGTCCTTTCCTCCTTCTTTTATCAGCTTTAATGGCCGCACACGACTCTCAAAGCCCTTTGGAGGAAATGTCCGTAGATGAGGGTGTGTCCCAACACCTTTGGGACGTTACAGAACCACCTTCACTGTTGACGGAGTTTGCCGTCGGTGCTGACGCCACATTCCGGCTTGTCAGAGAATCCGACGACTCATCGGCTGGGCGTCCTGCCCAGACCGGTCCATCCAGCGGTGGGACGTCTCTGGTGACTCGTCCAGGGAGGCCCAACCCTTGGGTGGATCAGATGGAGGACGAGGATGGAGAGGATGACTTAATCACGGGCGAAGGAACGGCCGTTCCATACCCTGTGAACCGAACTACGGAAGCTTCTGGGTCGTCTTCTAAAGGGGAAGAGGACGAGCCCAGCGGTCTCGTCGCCTCCATTTTAAATGAATTTGAATTAAACCGGATCAGAGCTGGATACCATGTCCCTGACTCGGTCGTCCTTCATCTCCCTCGTCCGGGTGATTTGCTCGACCATCCCCCTGCAGGGATGGTCGCAATTTTTCAAGTCGCGATGTAGTGTGGCTTGCGTTTGCCACTCCAGCCCATTGCCCGTGACTTTCTCTCCCGAGTCAAAATAACTCCCGGTCAAATTGTTCCAAATGCGTGGAGGAATTTGTTCGGGTGTGCCGTGCTCTGGTCCGAGTTAGAGCAACCTTCCCTCACGGTCGACGAGTTCCTCTATCTGTACCAAGTCCGACCAAACCCTAACTTCCCTGGCCTCTACTTTCTGAGCGCTTGGAGAGGCAAAGGGAGGTCTCTAATAACCGACCCACCTACTTCGAACAAGTTCTGGAAGGAAAGGTGGTTCTGGGCGTGCGGTCGGTCGGAGTCGGCCGACACGTGGCCGTACGAGCCTCAAGTATCCCGCATGTTCCGTAGAGCAGGTAACTCGGCCCAATGGTCTTTCCTTTTCTTACTCTTCATTTTTATATCCTCTTCCGCTGATCCCGACTCCACAATGTCTTGCAGATATTTTGAAGAGGAGAGGGAAGCTCGAGTCCGGGGCTCTGACTCGGATAAGAGAGCTGAGGAAGCTAAGCACGGCAGAGCGATCTTGGAAGTTACTTTTGCAACCTGAGCGCCTCCACCTCTTAGACTCGTTCGTCTCAGGTAGTTCGTCCTCATTATCTTTGTCCTTTTGGTTTCCTGTTTGCTCCCTCATTCTTTTTACTCGTCCTTGCAGACCTCCCCGAAGCTCGCCCTATTCTGAGGCCCGCGCCTGAGAGCATGGCCGAGCCTCGCCCCGCCTTGAAGCCACTTTCCAAAGTGAAGGCCCCCCCGAGATCGGCTCAGTTGTCCGGGTCTCGACCCTCGAAGCAGCAGAAGACCACGGGTAAGGGGAAGGGAACGGTCGCTCCACCTGCTGCTGCACCTGCTGCTCCCCAAGTGGTCGTCCTTTCCGACCCTGATGAGAGGGCCGAGGAAGCGGAGCCGACCCCTCCAGTGACTCAGGTGACACCCGAGTCGGGGCCTGTTGCTGAGGAG
Source organism: Magnolia kwangsiensis (assembly GCA_037074715.1). Taxonomy (NCBI): domain Eukaryota; kingdom Viridiplantae; phylum Streptophyta; class Magnoliopsida; order Magnoliales; family Magnoliaceae; genus Magnolia; species Magnolia kwangsiensis. Next base: position 151,410,041 of record CM073573.1, on the reverse strand, counting down.
GTGTCAGGGCTGAGGGAGGCCCCGCGCGAAGAATCCCCGAGAAGGGAGATGACTCAACAGGAGTCCCCCTTCACGAAGATCATTGCGGGGATGGTTCCTTGGGCGCTTGCCCACGGGAGTGAGAGAGACTTCGCCAGTTATTACAACGCCCCGACGGCCCAGACCCTCGGGCATGCGGCGAGGTTGCTTTTTGAGGTAAACTTTTCTCCAATCTTGTGTCGCCCCTGGCTAAGTTTTACAGCACAGCTCACTATCTCTTTATTGCAGCTGGCTCCTTGCCTCGTCAAAGCAAGCTCGGAGCTGACCGCCTCCCAGAAGCTCGCATCCGAGGCGGAGACTGCGAGGAGGGTCGCGGCCGAGGCTGAGGGCCGTAGAGAGATCGCTGAGAGCCGGATTGACATCATGACCGGCGATCTCTCTATCGCTCGGAAGATGGCCGCGGACGCCCGTGCAGCTCTCGAAGGAGTCAAGGCCTACAATGCTCGTCTGACTTCGTTCCTTCAGGAGGCCGAGGAGAGGGAGCGGCGCCTTCTTCAAGTTCACGGCGAGTGCGAGGGTGCTCTTGCTCGCGCGAAGGCCAAGGTTGCCGGCCTTGTTCAGGAAGCTCAAGAAAAAACGCGCCGAGCCAAAGAGGAGCGAGATCGCGTTGTGGACGCCTTCCTCGAATCTACCGAGTTTGAAGAGGAGAGGGACCATCTTTATCAAGGTGGTTACAAGGTCTACGTCTTGGAGATGAGAGCGGCCTTCCCTGACCTCGATCTCTCCGCCTTCGAAGTCGACAGTCCGACTGCCGAGGCTGCTGAGGGCGAAGCCACTGAAGGAGATGCCGCCGCTGACGAGGCCGGTCCTTCGGGTGCCGCATAGGAGTTGAATCCCGACTGAATGGGACAGTCGGATAATGTACTTTTCTTTTTGTGATTTTTTTTTTGTTACTGACCCGACATTGGGTACTTGTACGAAATAGAACTTTTATTGAGTCGACTTCAATTACAGCACTTTTTATTCTATCTTACGGGTAATAAGTTTTGAGATGCTCGGCGTTCCAAGGATGGGGCAACAACTGCCTGTTTAGGTCTTCCAGCCGGTAGGTTCCCGGTCGGATGGTGCCTGAGACGACGTAGGGGCCTTCCCAATTTGGCCCTAGTGTACCCGACCGAATTTTCTTAGTGTTTGGGAAGGTCTTTTGGAGGACCATATCCCAGGCTCGGAATCGTCGGATTTTAACTCGGCGATTGTAAAACCGAGACACCTGTCTTTGTGGGGCCATCATCCTCAATCGAGCACTTTCTCTTCTTTCTTCCAACGAATCAAGTGCGAACGAGAGGAGTTCACCATTCTCTCGTCCACTATATAAGTTGACTCGGGCTGAACCAATACCGATCTCAACCGGTGCGACTGCTTCCGCACCGTAACATAGAGAAAAGGGGGTTTCTCCCGTGGCAGTCCGTGCTGTGGTCCGATAGGCCCACAGTATATTCGAAAGTTCTTCGGCCCACGCTCCCTTTGCTTCGTCAAGTCTCGTCCGGAGATGCTGCTTTATAATTTTGTTCACTGCCTCGACCTGTCCGTTCGTCTGAGGGTGATGAGGCGAGGCGTACATGTTTCGAATCTCGAGGTTACTGCACATCTCCCAGAATTGTTTGTTATCGAACTGCCTTCCATTGTCGGTAACTATTGTCCGAGGTATCCTAAACCGACAGATGATATTCTTCCAAACGAAACTCGTGATCCTTTGCTCGGTAATTTTCGCCAATGGTTCTGCTTCAGCCCACTTCGTGAAGTAGTCCACCGCAACCACGACAAATTTGGTCTGACCCTTCCCCAATGGAAAGGGCCCGATTATGTCGATCCCCCACTGCGCAAAGGGCCATGGTCCCGACATCGGAGTCAGCTTCTCGGGGGGTTGTCTCGGGATTACTGCGAACTGCTGACACTTGTCGCATCTCTGGACGAATAGTTTGAAGTCATGCTGTATGGTCGGCCAGTAATATCCCTACCGCAACACTTTGTTGGCGAGCGAGCGTCCTCCTGAATGGTTTCCACATATCCCTTCGTGTATCTCTCGTAAGATATAGTCGGCTTCTTGGGAGTCGATGCACCTTAATACAGGAGTATGAAAGCCTTTTTTATACAGAATCCCATTCAAGATGGTGTAGCGCGAGGCTCGAACTTTTAACCGCCGAGCCTCGGCGTGGTCTTCTGGCAGTTCACCATCGTTGAGGTAGCGGATGAGTGAGTCAAACCAAGCAGTCGCTGGATTGATGGAAAATAGGGCCGAGACAGTCGGCTCATTTATGCTTGGTTTAGGGACATATTTAATCGGAACCGACCGAGGTATGTCTTTCTCATCCGTTGAGGCAAGCTTTGTTAACAGGTCGGCTTTGGCGTTGTCGGTTCTGGGTATTCGAATTACTTCATATTTCTGGAATCCGCTGATCAATTCTTTAGCCTTTTCGATGTACGCCTTTAGCTGCTCTTTTTGAGTTTGATAAACACCGAAAACTTGGTTAACAACCAATTGTGAGTCGCTGAAAACGTTCAAATGGGTCACGCCTAGAATCGCGGCGAGTCTGAGGCCTAACAAAAAGGCTTCGTATTCTGCTGCATTGTTGGACGCTTGAAAGCCGAGTCACAAGGAATATTGCATACAAGTTTGGTCGGGAGTTTCTAACACTACCCCTACCCCGCTTGCCTTCGAGTTAGATGATCCGTTGACAAATAGCTTCAAGGGTGTCGGCCCGAGAGAGGAAGAAGTCTCAGGTACATTAATGCCCTCTGATTCAGGCATATTATCGGGATTAGGAACCACTTCGATAAGGAAGTCGGCGATAGCCTATCCTTTTAAGGCTGCCCTGGGCCTGTAATGTATGTCAAATTCGCTTAATTCGACTGCCCACTTTGTAAGTTGGCCGGAAGCTTCCGGCTTTTGGAGAATCTGGCGGAGTGGTAAGTCAGTCATAACGACAATGGTGTGGGCTTGAAAGTATGGCCGAAGGCATCGTGATGAAATCACAAGAGTGAAGGCTACTTTCTCTAGCTGAGGATACCTCGTTTCTGCTGATAGCAAGGCTTTGCTGACGTAGTAGACTGGCAGCTGCTTCCCTTGACTCTCTCGTATTAAAGCCGAGCTTACAGCGGCCTCAGACACGGCCAAATATAATAACAACGCTTCACCAGGCTCGGGCATAGATAGCAGCGGTGGGGATCCGAGGTAAACCTTTAGATCTTGAAATGCTTTCTCACATTCGTCCGTCCATTCCATCGTCTGTCGTCCCTTCAATTGCTTGAAGAACGAGAGACACTTGTCTGTGGCTCGGGAAAGGAAACGATTGAGCGCGGCCACTCTTCCTGTCAACCTTTGAACATCTTTAATTGTTTTAGGAGATTTCATTTCGAGTAAGGCTTTGATTTTCTCAGGATTCGCTTTGATTCCTCGCTGACTAACGAGGAAACCGAGAAATTTTCCCGAGCTCACGCCAAACGCGCACTTGCTGAGATTCAGCTTCATTTTATATTTATGCAGAGTCAAGAATATTTCTTACAAGTCCTTCTCATGGTCGGTTGCTCGTTTACTTTTGACGAGCATATCGTCAATATAAACTTCCATCGTTTGGCCTATTTGCCGAGTGAACATTTTGTTCACTAACCGCTGATACGTTGCTCCGGCATTCTTTAATCCAAACGGCATCACTCGGTAACAGTAAAGGCCTTTGTCGGTGACAAAGGCAGTTTTTGATTTATCATTCTCGTGCATTACAATTTGATTATAGCCTGAATAGGCATCCATAAAACTTAGCAGTTCATGACCCGCAGTACTATCAACCAGCTGATCAATTCGAGGGAGAGGAAAGCTATCTTTGGGGCAGGCTTTGTTTAGATCTGTATAGTCTATACAGACTCGCCACTTCCCATTGGCTTTCTTTACGAGTACGACATTGGCTATCCATTCTGGATAGTATATCTCTTCGATGAATTTGACTTTAAGAAGCTTGCCGACTTCCTCTCCAATGATAGCGTACCTTTCCGGGTCGAGAGGACGACGCTTCTGTCGGATGGGCCTATAGGTTGGGTTGATGCTGAGTCGGTGTGTTATGACCGAGGAATCGATCCCAGGCATGTCTTCGTGACTCCAAGCGAAGACATCGGCATACCGTCGAAGCAAGGTGATCATTCATTCTCTAAGAGGCGGGCTCAAAGATGAGCCGATTCGGACTACTTTTGAAATGTTCGTCTCGGTTAATGGCACCGAGACGAGTTCTTCCATCGGTTCCCCCCGCTCGTGAGATCCGATACGGGGGTCCAGCGATTCAATCGTCGAAACCTCAGTCGGGGACTTTACCACAGTGGCATAGCACTTCCGAGAATCTTGCTGATCTCCTTTCACTACCCCTACTCCCGACTCGGTCAAAAATTTCATGAAAAGGTGGTAGGTAGACACCACGGTTTGAAGGAGGCTTAGAGATGGTCGGCCGAGTATGGCGTTATACACTGACGGTTGGTCCACGACCAGGAAGTCGACCATCACGGTCCTTTGATGGGACGCAGTTCCGGCGGTGAGCGGTAGCGAGACGATTCCCTCTGAAAGTACCTGTCCACCCGAGAATTCGATGAGCGCGGTTCGGACAGGCCGTAGTACCGACCGACCTATGCCCATTTTGTCGAATGTTTGGGCAAACAGGACGTCCGCTGATGATCCTGTATCCACTAGTATCCGGAATACTTTTCTATTCGCGATGGTGAGGGTGACTACGAGCGCATCATCGTGAGGATGATGAATGCCTCGATCATCTTCTTCAGTGAACGAGATACAATATTTCTCTCGTTTCTTCTCCTTAGGAGGCCGAGATAGCAGGAGAACTTCGGACTCGGGGCGATCGAGGCTTCTAGCATGGTTTTTTCGGACATTATTTGAGTCCCCGCCGCCTTGATGACCCCCGAAGATCGTTCAGATTTCTTCTTGGGGCCGCTCTTCACTCGGTCCTGCTGCGACGCCGGTCCTTACTGTATGTTCTCTTAGCCGGCCCTCTTTAATCAGCCGCTCAATCTCGTCCTTCAAGTGATAACAGTCACTCGTGTTGTGACCATGGTCACGATGGTAGTGGCAATATTTGTTCTTGTTCCGATGATCCGGATTCCCTGGCATTTTCTGGGGCCAGTTGACGAAGCCTTCGGTCTTGATCTCCATTAGTACTTGTTCAGGAGATTTGTTTAGGAGGGTGTATATAGAGAATCTTCTGTCTGGTCGCTTTCCTAGCCTGTTGTCGTCTCGCCCCCGGTCGTCTTTTCGCTTTTTCCCTCCGGCTGAGTCAGCTTCTTTTTTGGCCGACTCTTTTGCCGACGGTTTTGTGTTCTGGATCTTCTCTCTTAGGAGTCGCGTCTCTTCCGCATCAGCATATTTGTCCGACCGAACCATAAACTCGCCCAGAGTATCGGGCGGGTTTTTGTCCAGTGATGCCAAAAAAGGCTTGTCCCTGATCCCCTGCATGAGAGCGTTGAGAGCTGTCTCCTCAAAATGCTTTCGAACTTGCAGGGACTCAAAATTGAAGCGTTTAATGTAGTCCTTTAGTAGTTCTCCTTCCCTCTGAACTATGTTGTTCAGATGCGCGGGAGGCTTCAGTTTCTTTTTTCCGCCGATGAAATTACTGAGGAAGGCATCACTGAGTTCGGTGAACGACTTAATCGACCTGGGTTTTAATTGCTTAAACCAAGTCGAGCTATGTCAGTCAAGGTCAGAGAAAACGCTCGGCACATAACAGCGTCCGAGGCGTCGTGCAATTCCATGTAAGTCCGGAATCATTCAAGATACTCTATTGGATCAGTCTTTTCGGAAAAAGGAGTTATTTGGGGTAAGCGGAACCTTTCCGGCAACCGAGCCCGCATTACCTCGTCCACAAACGGAGAAGATTTTTCTTCGTGTTTGGTCGAATCTGAGTTCCGACCGTGCTTTATATCCGCCATCTCTTTTTCCATCTTCTCTCGCACCTCGTTCTTGAAGTCCTGTATATCAGCCTTCAAGGGTTCGGCGCTCTCTGTCGTTTTTTCAGCATCCGCAGGTAGCCGACTTCGCCTCCTCTGATCTATTCTATGCCTCAGTTAAGAGGGAGGCAAAATGGCTGTTGCTGAACGGGCAGGCGCTGGGTGACTTGGTTCTCGAGGTTGACTCGGTCGTCTGGGCGACTGTGGCGCGGCAGGCTGCGCTACAGATGCTGGCGGATGAACTTGTGCCGACTCCTGGCGCTGCATCTGCTGGTTGCACAGTTGTTCCAGCATGTGTTTCATGGTAGCCATCTCGGAACGCATTTCTTGAACCTCGTGATTCAGGTGTGCGTTCCCTTGATTGGACTGGCTTGTAGTCGCAGGCGGTGCTGCCGGGGGAGCTCCCTAAGCTATGCTAGCAGCGGCCTCCCCAGCTTCATCTGGGTCCGTCCTTCTTATTCTTGCCATTCGAATAGTTGGAGAAAACGGCTTTTTGTCCGATTCCCGCAGACGGCGCCAAACTGTTGCGGTTTTCTTATGGGATGGCTTCCTCAAGGCGGGCCCTCCTTCACCTGCACGGACAACAATGTCAAGGGAACCCTGGCTAGAGCCGGGGAACCTCCGATGCTTAAGTAAGTTATCTCGTCAATAGCCAAGAGCTTGTCTCGGTTAGTATTGCGTACCTTCTTCTGTCCCAAGCTTAGAGATTTATACAGTTTGCCAACCCTTATCCTCAGAGGATTCTTCTCCTGGGATTGCTCAGGATCCCGAGAATCTCGGGATCCGCTACCCGTATCCCTGGATTTCTGTAGATCAACATCTGTCCTCGTTCTGCCACTCTCCGTCTCGGCTCGATCTCGACCGACTCTGGGGAAGTCTCGGCCAGGTCGTGATCGACCCTGGGGGAGTCTCGGCCAACACAGGAGGACGGGTTCCCGGCCATTCCACGGACGGAATAATCTCGGTTTCTATCGGTCATTCCTTGCTCCGTGACCGACAGAATCAACTCCTTGAGTGGGTCTTATTCTATCGGCTGAGTGGCTTTAACACGCTCGGCCTTTAGTGGGTTTATGCAGGCGAGGTCATCACTCTGACAGAGCGACTTTAATCGTCCTTGCTTACGCCTCCCGGCCTATCCTCTGTTCTGTCGGTGTTGACTCGGATTCTTTAGGCAGTGTCAGCAAAACCGACCTACTCTTATCCGAGTCTCAGAGCTTGACCCGAGCTTGACACATTTTTTCCCAACAGAACTTATGTAACTTTTAAGTAATTTCTTAGTGCCTGTGTACCGTCCATCACGCTCTGACAGAGTATCAAAGTATTCTCTCCACGTATATCGAAAAGAGAAATTTACCACTGTGGACCCCACCTTTTATCCAGCGGTTCTTTTTTAACAATACAAACTTTGAATACGCAATTCGACTTCCTCGTACGGAGTCGGAATTTCAAGACGAAAATACTCCTCCTTTTGACGTAAATGGTTTCGGTACTCTCCCGCCACTAGCTAACGGTGAAAGGTCGGTAGTCTGTGGGCCCCACCAAGATGTATGCTTTTCATCCATGCCGTCCATATATTTTTACATATCATTTTATGATATGAGACCAAAAATGAGGTATATCCAAATCTCAAGTGTACCATATTACAGAAACAGTATTAAATGAGCGTTAACCATTAGAAATCCTCCCATCTAAGTTGGGCCCCACTATGATGTTTGTGAGAAATCCTCCCCGTCTAAGTTCATTCATAGGGTTACAGAGACCTGGATGAAGAGGAAAAACAAATTTCATAATGATCCAAAACTTCTATAACCCCTAAAAGAGTTTCAATGATAAACATTCAATTCCCCACTGCCTTTTACAGTGTGGTCCACTTGATAGTTAGATCTATCTTATTTTTCGTCTCAAGCCTTAATATGAGCTCGTCAAATAGATGGACAGTTTGGATATAACACAGACCTCATGATGGGACCCATAAAAGCAACATATAAAAAAAATTAAAAAAAACAAAAAAACAAAACAGGCAAGCTGCTGTGGCCGTGGCAAAAACAGGGAGATGGGGTCGACCGGGTCCACTCGGTCGACCCCAACTAGCTGACCCAACTTATCGGGTCCTTGGACCAAGGTACCTATGGCTACGAATTAATGGTACCTCTGGCTACAGTTATAATCCGTAGCTATAGAAGCAAAAAATTTGTAGCCATAGGCCGACTTACTTAAAAACAAAGCCAGTAAGTTGGGGTCGGGTCAGAGCTTAGCCTATCACTACGGATTAGAACCGTAGCCATAACTGTAATGCTATGTACTTTTTTCTCTTGTTATTTTTTATTTTTTACATGGAGAAAATTTCCCCCCTTACATTTTTCTATAATACATAATTATGTAAATATGTATATATAAGTATAATTAATTTCTTTGTCTATTTATTTAACAAGCATATCTCCTAAGCTAGAATGATTTACTTAACTTACCACATATGATTTTGGGGTAGGAGAAGCTAATTTAGCCAATCAACCTAGTTAGCGATTGATTGACACTAATCCACTAGCAGTGGCTAGTCCAGGATGCAGCCCACCATGTCAGATTAATTAAAAGTGTGGTTCATCTGTTTTGGCTAAGTAATAATTTCTTTCTTTTTGAGCTTTAATTTTGGTAAACTCTCTTGCAGGTGGGTGCCAACGGGTCAGGTTTGGAGCAGGTGAGGGTAAATGGGCCAATGATCCACTTGGACATAACCATTCCGATGGCCTAATCCCAACTGACCTGACCCAGCGGTCACAAGGTATGCCAGCCCTGCCCAAAGTGAATGCATGCATGCATACGTTCACACAAAGCATAGAAAGTGAATGCATGCATGCATACGTTCACACAAAGCATATACATATCTGTATTTTTGCATTTTTGGTGGGGTAGGCTGTGATAAACCTATGTTTGCAAGTTGGGTTGGGGGTTTTAATCCAAGCCATTCAAGTTACATGGACTGCATTTTTCATCCCAAGTCCAGGCCATTAACCATTTAGCTTTGGCTGGAACCTGCCTTGGAAGGGGATTTGGTCACATGACTTGCAAGCCAAGCTTGACCCACTGGAGAGAGCATCTCTAGTCTCATGTTGAGTTTAATGGAAATTAAGTGGTTTGAACTACCTAAACTCTGGGTTCTAAGAAATGGGATCCTGCGCTATCGGACGTGAGAATGAACTGCTTGTGTTCCATTTCATCACTCTGTCCAATTCACAAGATAAAATGATGAGGGTAAATGCCAAACAGGATGATGATGAAAGAGCTAAAAGAGACTTATAATGGACACCCCTTTCCCTTGACTCCGGACCCCAGAAGCTGTGGGGCTCATTGCAATATCCGTTGGACGTCCACTTCTGCCAGCTCATGTTAGGAGGAGCCCAAAAGTGAGGTAAATCTAAAACTTAGTGAGTTACACCATATAAAATAGTTGGGATAAAACCCCCCACCGAGTTTAGCCTTTCAGGGACCACTGTGATGTTTATGTGCCACCGTGATGTTTATGTGCCACCGAACTTGTCTGGATAAATGGAAAACATTTGAGGGCCCGTTTGGTGAGCATCAGAATGCTATATTCTTGGCACTGACAGAGTCTAACTTTGCATTTGGTGCACAAACTGCACATGCAAATATATAAAAGTGTTTAAAATAGCACTATTTTGGCACCCTTTTTAGCAAAGAAAAACCCTGAGAAAAACTTGGAACATTGCTATCTTGATAAGAGAAAATAAGGCGGGATCTGTTGGAACATTCTTTATTCTACCAATGTTGTAGGTGAGGCCGAATGCTACGTATGCATGGTGTTAACCTATTAATAAGGGTTGCCCAACCATGAAAGTGTTTGAAAATCAGATCAATTTAACCATAATGTGGGCCACCACTTGAATGAGGAGGTTTTAGGATGGTTATCCATTATTTTCTAAGGTTTGCCTACTTGATGATTGTACAAGCCTAGTTTTTGGAAAATCCAATAATTCTGGTGGGTTTCACTTGATGAGCTGGTTGGATCATGTAAAGACGATCCACACCTTAGAAAACAACAAACACCCACACGAAAACCTCATATTCACATTCTGGCCCACATGATGGTTGGATTGGCCTAATTTTTTGCCCTGCCGATTTCATGATTGGGAGGACCTTTTGCATAGGTTGGATGCCATGAAATTATAACAGTGATCTTTGAGGTTATTCACTGTAGAATGAGATTTAAAAAGGCAGTAGAGGATCTTGAAAAAGGAGAGAATTTGGGTAGATTTTGTTTTGCCTCTGTAGTGGAGGTTCATGTTAAAACCATCCTTGTTGTTGAGTCCATGCAAAATCACCCTTACTAAGATACCTATATTGAATGAAATGATTGTGACCACCAATATATCTAGATTAACTTGGAACAATGGGAAAAAATAAAATCTGAATCTAAAAATTAATGATTTAGATCAACAATTAATTGTGAATATGGACAAATATCTTTACTTATATTGGTGTTGAGAATGGACGATTCATATTATTGGACCATCTCAGAATGTGCGACCCATTCAGTGGTGATGCATCCTACACTACGTGCCTTTTGGGCTAGGAGTAATGGTGTAAATGTCAAAAAATAGGCCAACTTTAAAATTTTTATTAATTAAATTACTTGGAATGTGTAATCAGTTGCTTTCTTCACTATATGGAAATAAGCACAAGGTTAGGGAAAGCACAACAAAGGTTTTGGGGTTGGCTGAAATTCAGAAGATATTGCACAATACACTCATTTCACCCTTCTTCGGAATCTTGAGCCCCTTCATCTTGCTCCAGATCTTGGCAAGGCGCCTGTACTCCTCCAACATCTCTGCCACCTCTTCCTTAGGATGACCTGCACCTTCGGCTATCCGCATAATCCGTGAGTCATTCATAAGCTTCGGGTTTGAGCTGTCCAATTCTGCAATGTTGTTTAAAGGGAATCAGATGAGAGTAATTTCTCTTCCAATGAAAACAAGGATGGAAAACAAATACCAAATAGTAGTAACATGAACAGAAAATTTGTTTAGAGAAGATGAGGACATCAGAAACAAAGCATCAGATGAGAATCATGATGGAATGCACCCACTAGCACTTTCTAAATCTTTTATCAAACTACCATCCACTTATGACCTTACTTTTTCCATAGGTGTAGACTAAGTGGGCCATGTGATGGGCGACATGAAGATGTGTTTCATCTACACCTCATCCCTATTAACTAGCATAATATGCACAAAAACCACAATTCTAACTAGCATTTACCTTCATTTGTCATGGAATCCATGATGGTCATGAAACGCTTGATCCTTGCTTGACTTTCCTTCTCACGACCCTTTGACATCAATTCTTGACCAAAGCCAGGAATCATAGAGAAAACCTACATGGGCCAGAAGTTACGGTCTACTTTGAGTATTCATGCATCTTTGCAAATGAAAATCAATAAGAGGTAGAAGCTAAAATGTACTGGTTGCAAAAATATTTAGGCATACAGCTCAACTATAGGTGTGACCAACTCAAAGGGACTACTGGGTGGTACATAATTGCCACAAGGTGAGAAGTTAATGTGAAGAAAAGGAGAGAAGATGCTAAAGAAGAGAAAAATCACAACTACGAGGAAAAGGAGAGATTTTACTCTATAGATAACCACCCAATTCAAGGGCCAAGGAGAAATGCTCTATCAAAGCACAAGTTTGTCAGTATAAAGTGAGGATCAGAATGATGAAATTCATTTTCCCCCTTGCACCTCATATAGAACCACCGAAAATACTCATTTACGAGCCAATACAACCAATACAACTATTTTTTAGTATGGCCGATTTACCTCGGCATATCACATTTCAGGGCATTATCAATACAGATACAATATGGCAGTAGTGTATCCAATATTTGGAACCATTACCATGCACCTAATGAGTGGACCAGAGTCACCAGATTGATTTTTGGTTCTAGGCATGTTCATAGGCATGTTCACATAGGCCCCACATAAAGAAATAGCGCAGATCTATCAGAAATGTGCCATGTTGGCACATTAAAATAGGACCTGTTCACCATAGGACCCACATAAAGAACTCGCATATGGAAGGCACAAAATACTTTAGAGGTTTACAATTATTTGAATACTACAAAAGTCAAGAGGATCTATCTCTAAAGGTTGACATAATTAACCTATATTATGGTGAACTAAATCATTACCAAAAATATTCCTAATGAAAAGTGCTAACATAATTGTTAGATTTATCATTCTTTTAAGGTTTCAAATAGGTGTGAGGGAGCATGAAAGATTAGTTAGGGAAACAGTTCCCAATGCATGTCAAACAAGGGAAAAACAGAGTTTGAAGTGTTATTATAGTTGGGCATAGAAGTACAACTGATCAACTATTTGAGATGGATGAGAGTGGTGACCAAGGGCAGATGCAGTATAAAAATTCCTATGAATGAATTGAACAACTTCAGCTCTTAGTTACTAGGAACTGGGAACTTCCAGTGGCGCCGTGTCTTTTTCAAAAGTGACACATTCTGAATAAAGAATGTCGTATGAGTAACAAACAATGATATAGTTGCTGAATCGTAGCATTGATATACTTTCTAGCAAGAATGACAACCAAAGCAGAAATAATGGGGCGCTCCAGGTTCAATTTTAACTTGAAATACATCCTGATGTATAGAGAATACATAGTAAATAAAGAACACACAGCTAGTTACTTTTTCAACCATAAATTCACTTGGAAGTTATTTCTGCCCAGTCTTACATAACTTGTTTGGTTTACATTCGAAGTTTTTTTTTTTTTTTTTTAACCAGTTCCTGAAGTATAAAGTTAAAAATGATTAAAGAAAAACTCACAAAAAAAAAGGCTGGGCAACCACTATCACAAGCAACAAGATAGGGGTTTTGGGACCATAAAAAAGTTTAAGATAACAAACCTGGCCAATAGGACCCATTTTGAGTATGTTTTGGAATTGCTCATACATTATCCGTAAAGTAAAGTGGGCATCGAAAAGTTTTTGTAGAAGCTCCGATTGTTGATCCATAGGCACTACTTCATGAATTTTGTCCATAAATCCAGACCAGTCACCCATGCCTAATTAAAAAAATGTAAAAAATAAATATGTAAATAAACGAAGCATATGTATAAATCTTTCAAGAGCATTAAAGAAAGGGCCAATAAGCAAATCACCTAAAAGACAGCTGACAAAGGGCTTAACGTCGAAAACCTCAAACTCATCCATGTGTTCTCCAGTACCAATGAATATAACTGGACTCTTCGTTGCAGCGAGACTGCAAATATAAGTAAAATTTATTTTAAAGTTTGACACCAATAAGAGGTTTATTAGCATCTTAACATAATAAAAACAAACATTAAAGCAGAACTATACAATTGGTGGTGTGTACAAGGTCAGTGACTCAATGCCAACAAAAATACTATGAACAACTAGCAGTAAATACCAACGACAGAATAAAAATAAAAAAAATCTTTTATCAAGAAAACAAATGGATAGACTCCGCAAGAGAAAGATTTTGATTCATAGAGGGAAATTGTGTAGTAATTTCCAAAACTAAATATTTTAGTGGACCATTTGTATCAATGAAAGATCAGAAGTTTCTTATCTGATTCTAGTCCAAATGTTTTGCAAAGACCCCAAAGTATTAGGTAAATAAAATATAAAAAACATGTGAGAATGAACCCTTCCATAGAAAATACTTGCTGATGTGATTTCAACAAGGCATGAGAGTAAATCCTTCAAAATACTTGCTGATGTTATGTCATGCACACAATGTCCAATAGCAGTATCTACTATTTTGAACCTTTAAAAAAATAACAATAATAAAAGAAGAAGAGGAAGAAGAAAGATGCGACTAAATACAATTTGATCCCACCTAAACCCAACCTTTCCCATCCTCTCCAAATGCTGGATGGAATTGCATAAGACCAAATGCAATTCTATCCCACCTAATCCCATCTAATACCCTGTGCCAAACACCCCCTTATAGTTTAAGGAATAGCATGATGAAGGTTTAGCCATAGGCTTACGACTGAAGGCTCAGAAACATCAAACGAATTCAGTGAGCCTTAGATGTGATGTAAATCGCAAGATCAAGTTTTTTCCTAGCACTCAAATGTTTTCATGAGCTGATATATAGCTAAATTTTGACTCTGACTTGGCCAAGTCATCATCATCATTTGAGCCTCATCCCATCATAACTGGAGACAGCTATACAAATCCTGTTCCACTAGTCCACCCTATCAATGCTTCAATTGAGTGGGAGACATGGCAGTTTTTCCTTCTTTGCTTTCATTAAAACCTCAGGATTGAGGTAGTCGAGGACTTTTAGTCTGGATGATGGCACTCAAAATCTCTTTGCATCCCCTCAAATAATTGACAGGTAGTTCTTGGAATACAATCCCTCAGGGAACTTTATGGTCAAGTCTTTTTGCCAAGTGCTCAAGAGAAGTGGTGAGGATGGTCAGGTAGCCTGTTTAATAACACTATGGTCCACCCTAGCCACCCAAAGGTGGTGGGTCATTGCAAAGTAAAGTACATTCTCATAGCTCTTCAGAAAAAAAAAGAAAAAGTAAAGTACATTCTCAGTTGAGGCTTTGAGTTGACCCAACCCGGCTAGCTAGACGTCCAGTTTAGTTGATTTTTCAAGCTTTTGAACTGTGACCAAGGACAGGCTGATCATTACTTCATAACTGCTACTAGTAAAAAAAAAAAGAAAAAAAAGAAAAGGGAAAGTGTTTATAGATTGCTATGCATAAAAAAAAAAATATTTTTGTTATCTTATAAAAAATAAAAATAAAAATCAGTGAATGGCATATAAATGCCGGCAAAAGCAGTCAACACAAGTTGACAATAGCTGATAAAAGTAAGGCAATATACCTTGATGTAAAAAGTTGTTCGAGTTTTCGTTGCTAAAAACACTCTTCACTGGAAGTTTATATTCATTATGCCCTACTCAACTATTTAGTAGTCATAAATAACATGCACAGTTTAATTCATAGAAGTTGAATTGTTATGATCAATTGTGATTTCATGTTTTCGAGAATCCTCCCCAGTTTAGATTCTGCACCAGTCATCTTTCAGTGTTAATCACAATCAGTTTCAGAGCATTATTGGCAGCTGATTTTCATTTTGCTGCTACTCAACGGTTAATTGATTAGCTTCATGGCTGTTTGAATTATTAACATCACGTCATCTGAACATTCTGGATTTATAGTTTTAACTTTTAACATCACTAGGTTGGTACAACTTGTCTATGGTTGTTGAAGGTATTTTAGTTATTGGGGTACCAGTTCTGGAAGTTTGAGAATTCATAAGAACGTGATTTGTGATGTGCATTTGTTTGTTCATGTTTAGGAATGGCTTTTTATTGCAGAACAAAAATACTATTCAAAGCTAGATATCAACATGAATTTGTTGGAGTTGTGATTCTATATGATGACTTCATGCTATCAATCTTTCTTTTGCCATTGCCAACTTCGCAATTGTTGAGTTTTCATCATTTTATATCAAGACTAATACTCCAGTCATTCATATTTGAATTAGTAATGTTCCATCAGTTTTTGTTCTTCATTGAAACGCCAATGTTTGTTGTAGGAGAAACAAGAAGTTGTCATCGAAAAGGTTGTTCGAAATAAACTCAAATGTGTCACAATTGTGAAAGACCTTGAACTCTTTGGTGAGCAATGTCCATTGTCCACTGCAATTCTTTTTTCATTTTTAGTTCGAAAGTTTAATGGAGTCCCTTTGTTTGCTAGAAGTTTCTAATTTTGTTTTATAACTCCACACGATGCATGGCTTATTGTTTCAGGTGTTAAACTGAACGAGGCTTCAAAGAAGCTTGGAAAAAAATTCGCAACAGGAGCATCTGTTGTCAAGGTAAACTGAGGTTTTTGTTTAGGCTTGCTACGCCCCACAATGATGTTTTATTTGTAACATATCATGTTCATCGGATTATGTAATTTCCCTCCGTTTTCGTCGCAATATGTATACACCAAAACCCCATATGTGGAAGGTAACCTAGACATTCAGCGGGACAAACATGAAAGATCAGCGGGAGAGACATTAAGATCAGCGAGAAAAATATGAAAGATCAGCGGGGGAAATTAAGAGATCAGCGGGGGAAACTATAAGATCAGCGGGGTAAACTAGGAAATCAGGGAGACAAACATAACAAATGATTTCATAGCTTGAGCTGAAAAATCTAAACATATCGAATGTTCAAATGGACCACACCACACGAAATTTTGAATTAAACTTCTAATGTTGATCAGCGAGGGAAACATGAAAGATCAGCTGGGCAAACTAGGAAAATCAGCGGGGCAAACTGGAAGATTAGTGGGACAAACATAACAAATGATTTCATGGCTTGAGCTGAAAAATCTAAACATATCGAATGTTCAAATGGACCACACCACACGAAATTTCGAATTGAACTTTTAACGTTGATCATTTCTTGGGTGCTACAGAAGTTTTTGATCTATAAGTGTATTTTCTATTGATCCATATCTGTATGAAGTTATGAATGGGTTTGATAACAAACAGACATCACTGTTGGGCCGACTATGGTTTCAACGGTGGAAATCACTATGCCCACTGTTTCTCGTGGTATGATCCACTTGATCTTTTGATATGCTTCAATTTGAAATATGGGGGCTAAACCTCTTAAAATAAATGGAAAAATGGATGTACGGCGTGGATATACTATATACATTCAATGTGGGCCCAACTGAGTTTACTTGTGCAATGGGAGCGTACTGACTAACTCAGTATGAAATCTGATTACGCTTGCTACGCCCCACAATGATGTTTTATTTGTAATATATCATGTTCATCGGATTATGTAATGCCCCTCCATTTTCATCGCAATATGTATACACCAAAACCCCATATGTGGAAGGGAATCTAGACATTGAGGGAGGGAACTTAGACATTCAACGGGACAAACATGAAATTGAACGCGAAAAACATAAAAGATCAACGGGGGAAACATGAAAGATTAGCGGGGTAAACTGGGAAGATCAGCGGGGGAAACTGGAAGATCAGCGGAGGAAACTAGGAGATCAACGCGGCAAACTGAGAAATCAGCGGGACAAACAGAACAAATGATTTCATGGCTTGAGCCGAAAAATCTAAACATATCGAATGTTCAAATGGACCACACCACACGAAATTTCGAATTGAACTTCTGATGTTGATCATTTATTGGGTGCCACAGAAGTTTTCGATCTATAAGTGTATTTTCTATTGATCCATATATGTATGATCTTATGAATGGGTTTGATAAAAAATAGACATCACTGTTGGACCGACTATGGTTTCAGTGGTGAAAATCACTATGCCCATTGTTTCTCGTGCTATGATCCACTTGATCTTTTGATATGCTTCAATTTGAAATATGGGGGCTAAACCCCTTAAAATAAATGGAAAAATGGATGTACGGCGTGGATATACTACATACATTCAATGTGGGCCCAACTGAGTTTACTTGTGCAATGGGAGCGTACTGACTAACTCAGTACACAATCTGATTACACTTACTACGCCCCACAATGATGTTTTATTTGTAATATATCATGTTCATCGGATTATGTAATGCCCCTCCGTTTTCATCGCAATATGTATACACCAAAACCCCATATGTGGAAGGGAACCTAGACATTAAGGGAGAGAACTTAGACATTCAGCGGGACAAACATCAAATTGAACGCGACAAACATGAAAGATCAGCGGGGAAAACATGAAAGATCAGCGGGGCAAACTGGAAGGTCAGCGGGGGAAACTGGAAGATTAGCACGGTAAACTGAAAAATCAGCGGGACAAACATAACAATTGATTTCATGGCTTGAGCCGAAAAATCTAAACATATCGAATGTTCAAATGGACCATACCACATGAAATTTTGAATTGAACTTCTAACGTTGATCATTTCTTGGGTGCCACAATAGTTTTCGATCCATAAGTGTATTTTCTATTGATCCATATATGTATGATCTTATGAATGAGTTTGATAACAAATAGACATCACTGTTGGGCCGACTATGGTTTTAGCGGTGGAAATCACTATGCCCACTGTTTCCCATGGTATGAACCACTTGATCTTTTGATATGCTTCAATTTGAAATATGGGGGCTAAACCCCTTAAAATAAATGGAAAAATGGATGAACGGCGTGGATATACTACATACAATCAATGTGGGCCCAACTGAGTTTACTGGTGCAATGGGAGCGTACTGACTGACTCAGTACGCAATCTGATTACGCTTGTTACGCCCTACAATGATGTTTTATTTGTAATATATCATGTTCATCGGATTATGTAATGCCCCTCCGTTTTCATCACAATATGTATACACTAAAACCCCATATGTGGAAGGGAACCTAGACATTGAGGGAGGGAACTTAGACATTCAGCGGGACAAACATGAAATTGAACTTGACAAACATGAAAGATCAGCGGGGCAAACTGAGAAGATCAGCGGAGCAAACTGGAAGATCAGTGGGGGAAACTGAAAGATCAGCAGGGGAAACTAGGAGATCAGCGTGGCAAACTGAAAAATCAGCGGGACAAACATAACAAATGATTTCATGGCTTGAGCCTAACAATCTAAACATATCGAATGTTCGAATGGACCACACCACATGAAATTTCGAATTGAACTTCTAATGTTGATCATTTATTGGGTGCAACAAAAGTTTTCGATCTATAAGTGTATTTTCTATTGATCCATATATGTATGATCTTATGAATGAGTTTGATAAAAAACAGACATCACTGTTGGGCCGACTATGGTTTCAGCGGTGGAAATCACTATGCCCACTGTTTTCCGTGGTATGATCCACTTGATCTTTTGATATGCTTCAATTTGAAATATGGGGGCTAAACCCCTTAAAATAAATGAAAAAACGGATGTACGACGTGGATATACTACATACATTCAATGTGGGCCCAACTGAGTTTACTTATGCAATTGGAGCGTACTGACTAACTTAATACACAATCTGATTACGCTTGCTATGCCCCATAATGATGTTTTATTTGTAATATATCATGTTCATCGGATTATGTAATGCCCCTCCGTTTTTATTGCAATATGTATACACCAAAACCCCATATATGGAAGGGAACCTATACATTGAGGGAGGGAACTTAGACATTGAGCGGGACAAACATGAAATTGAACGCGACAAACATGAAAAATCAACGGGGGAAACATGAAAGATCAGCGGGGCAAACTAGGAAGATCAGTGGGGGAAACTGGAAGATCAGCGGGGGAAACTGGAAGATCAGCAAAGGAAACTAGGAGATCAGTGCGGCAAACTGGAAAATCAGCGGGACAAACATAACAAATGATTTCATGGCTTGAGCCAAAAAATCTAAACATATCGAATGTTCAAATGGACCACACCACACGAAATTTCGAATTGAACTTCTAACGTTGATCATTTCTTGGGTGCCACAAAAATTTTCGATCTATAAGTGTATTTTCTATTGATCCATATCTGTATGATCTTATGAATGGGTTTGATAAAAAACAGACATTACTATTGGGCCGACTATGGTTTCAGTGGTGAAAATCACTATGCCCACTGTTTCCCATGGTATGATCCACTTGATCTTTTGATATGCTTCAATTTGAAATATGGGGGCTAAACCCCTTAAAATAAATGGAAAATGGATGTACGGTGTGGATATACTACATACATTCAATGCGGGCCCAACTGAGTTTACTTGTGCAATGGGAGCATACTGACTAACTCAGTAGGCAATCTGATTACGCTTGCTACGCCCCACAATGTTGTTTTATTTGTAATATATCATGTTCATCGGATTATGTAATACCCATCTGTTTTCAACGCAATATGTATACACCAAAACCCCATATGTGGAAGAGAACCTAGACATTGAGGGAGGGAACTTAGACATTCAGCGGGACAAACATGAAATTGAACGCGACAAACATGAAAGATCAGCGGGGCAAACTGGAAGATCAACGGGGCAAACTAGGAAGATCAGAGGGAGAAACTGGAAGATCAGCGCAACAAACTGAAAAATCAGCCGGACAAACATAATAAATGATTTCATGGCTTGAGCCGAAAAATATAAACATATCGAATGTTCAAATGGACCACACCACACGAAATTTCAAATTGAACTTCTAATGTTGATCATTTCTTAGGTGCTATAAAAGTTTTCGATCTATAAGTGTATTTTCTATTGATCCATATATGTATGATCTTATGAATGAGTTTGATAACAAATAGACATCACTGTTGGGCCGACTATGGTTTCAGCGGTGGAAATCACTATGCCCACTGTTTCCCATGGTATGATCCACTTGATCTTTTGATATGCTTCAATTTGAAATATGGGGGCTAAACCCCTTAAAATAAATGAAAAAACGGATGAACGGTGTGGATATACTACATACAATCAATGTGGGCCCAACTGAGTTTACTTGTGCAATGGGAGCGTACTGACTGACTCAGTACGTAATCTGATTACGCTTGCTACGCCCCACAATGATGTTTTATTTGTAATATATCATGTTCATCGGATTATGTAATGCCCCTCCGTTTTCATCACAATATGTATATACCAAAACCCCATATGTGGAAGGGAACCTAGACATTCAGTGGGACAAATATGAAAGATTAGCGGGGGAGACATTAAGATCAGCGGGGATAACATGAAAGATCAGCGGAGGAAACATGAAAGATCAGCGGGGAAAACTAGGAAGATCAGCGGGGCAAACTGGAAGATCAGCGGGGCAAACTGGAAGATCAGTGGGAAAAACTAAGAGATCAATGGGGGAAACTATAAGATCAGCGGGGCAAACTAGGAAATCAGCGGGATAATCATAACAAATGATTTCATGGCTTGAGCTGAAAAATCTAAACATATCTAATATTCAAATGGACCATATCACACGAAATTTCGAATTGAACTTCTAATGTTAATCATTTCTTGGGTGCCATGGAAGTTTTTGATTTATAACTGTGTTTTCTATTGATCCATATCTGTATGATCTTATGAATGAGTTTGATAACAAACAAACATCATTGTTGGGCTGACTATGGTTTCAGCGGTGAAAATCACTATGCCCACTGTTTTCCGTGGTATGATCCACTTGATCTTTTGATATGCTTCAATTTGAAATATGGAGGCTAGACCCCTTAAAATAAATGAAAAAACGGATGAACGACGTGGATATACTACATACATTCAATGCGGGCCCAACTGAGTTTACTTGTGCAATGAGAGCGTACTAACTAACTCAGTATGCAATCTGATTACGCTTGCTACGCTACACAATAATGTTTTATTTGTAATATATCATGTTCATCGGATTGTGTAATACCCCTCCGTTTTCATCGCAATATGTATACACCAAAATCCTATATGCGGAAGGGAACCTAGACATTGAGGGAGAGAACTTAGACATTCAGCGGGACAAACATGAAATTGAACGCGACAAACATGAAAAATTAACGGGGAAAACATGAAAGATCAGCGAGGGAAACTAAGAGATCAGCGGAGCAAATTAGAAGATCAGCGGGGCAAACTAGAAATTCAGCGGGGCAAACTGGAAGATCAGCGGGGTAAACTAAAAATCTGATGGGTGTCGACCACCAGCACCATGCATTTGATGGGTCCCCTTTAAATTATGGGATATCCCAAAAATCAATCGTATACGGAACTCAGGTGGGCCATAACATCTAAAATCATACGAAGACAACGTTAAAACATATAAAAGCACTTAGTGGGGCTCACCTGAAATTTTCATGCATCTGAAACTTGGTTTGAACCCTCATCCAAGTGATGGTGGTGCACATGTGTCGTGTGTGTGTGTGTGTGTGTGTGTGTGTGTATATATATATATATATATATATATATATATATATATATATATATATATATATATATATATATATATATATATATATATATACACATGTGTGTGTGGGAAAAGGTTTTATATGGTCGAGCTCATGTGAACTACCCATGAGTTTGAGTTGTGTGGGCGCTATCGTGAAGTATGTCAAACATCTACCCCATCAATCAGATGCACCATTCCATGGTGGGCCTAGAGCTTAAAAATCAAGTTAATCTGTGACTTTTGTAGGCTACACCACGTACGAAAGTTGAGAGGGGTTACCTTCCATTAAAACATTCATATTTATTTTTTGGGCCCACCGAGAGGTGTTTCACAAATCCAGCCCATCCATAATGTGTGTCCCACTTGGATGAGGGGTCAGACCAAGTTTCAGACAAATCTAAATTTTAGGTGGGCCCCACCAAGTAATTTTATATGTTTTAGGCATGCCTTCACATGATTTCAGATGGCATGGCCCACCTCAATTTCGTATAAAGCTGATTTTTCCGCTATCCCATAATTTAATGGGAACGGATTGGCTACTCCCCCTGACACCAGCCCCGTAGCTGGTGGTCGGTGTCCTGTGGGCCCCACCATGATGTATTTGTTTCATCCAATCCGTTAATCCATTTTTACAGATCATTTTAGGGCTTGATGCAAAAAATTATAGTGATATAAAACTTAAGTGGCCCACAACACAGGACAAAAATAATGAATGGATATTCACAATTAAAATCATCCTAAATCCCATTGTACTGTTTATTTGACATCCAATCTCTTGATTTGGTCATAAAGACCCAGATGAAGTGAAAAAGCAAATACAAACTTGATCCAAAACTTTTATGGTCCCCAAAACGTTTTTAATGGTCAAAATTCATTTAACACTGTTTCCTGTAATGTGGTCCACTTGAGATTGAGATATACTTCATTTTTTTTAATCATATCATAAAATGATATATAAAAATAAATGGACAACACGGATGACACACATACATCATGGTGGGCCCCACAGAGCACTATCCACCAACCAATGGCTGGTGTTAGGGGGAGTAGCCAATCCGTTCCCTAATTTAATGGTGACCCATCGAGTTCACGGTGTTGATGTTCGACATCCATTATGGTGGGGCCCACACGGCTAGACCTCATGGGGAGTTCGCATGAGCTCGACCGTATGAAACCTTTTCCTTTGGTATGAAAATGAAAAAGAACTACATACATTCTATGTGGGCCCAAATGAGTTTAAAATATACCTGTGTTGCATGCTTTTTTCACTGGACCGACCATTTTCAGCAGAAGACAAAATGCTGATGAGAGGGGGCCCACAAAAAGGTTTTTTTGGGTCTTTCTACCAGAAACGCAGTGAGGAAAGGGGGTGAAAGCAATGGCAGTGAAAGCAACAGTGAAAAGAGCGGGGAAAAGCAAGCAGTGGAAGCCACAGCCGTGAAAGCAACAGTGGAAAGGGAGAGGAAAAGAAACAGTGTAAAGGGAGAGGAAAAGCAAGCCGTGAAAATGAGAGAGGAAAAGCCACAGCCATGGAAGGAGTGGTATTTTCGTCCTGAAATCCCGGCTCCGTACGAGGAGGCCGAGTTGCGTATTCAAAGTTTGTATTGTTTCAAAAAAAAACCGCCGAATAAAAGGTGGAGTCCACAGTCGTAAATTTCTCCATCGAAAACCACAAAAATCTCCCAGTCTATGTTTAAAACAAGAAGTGGGCCCCACTTCCATAGATCTAGAATGGAAATAGGTGAGTTTTTTATACTCTGGCTACGTGTGATACAAGCGCTTGATACGCGACACTAAGAACTTGTAAACGCCCGTACATAACTCAAATCAAGCCGTCAAAATCAAAATCCTGAAATCAGATCGGGTGTACAATCCTAGCCTCTCATTCGTGGACACAAATAGACACAGTGGATACTTTTATCTTGAACCGTCCAATAAATATCTAGCAATCGGATAGTCAGATAATGGGACAATTGTACAATTTTTGGTTCACGATAAACATATCCTGGGCCCGACAGTTGTGACCGTTTAACTTTATTTATTTCCATTCCATATATGCAATTTTTAATTAATTTGTAAGTGCCTGCGTATCCCCTATCACAATCTACCAGAGTATCATCGTGGCTATCGGAAGGGGATTGCGTACTAGTAACTCAGCGCGCTAAAGCGTACTGACTAAAGTCTGTGGGGCCCATCATGATTTATTTGTCTTATCCACGCTGCCCATCCGTTTTAATAGATCATTTTATGGCATGATGCCAAAATTGAAGCATTTGAAAATCTCAATTGGACCACACCATATGGAAGAGTATGGATTGAATGCTTACCTACCGTTGAAAACTTCTTGGTGGCCACAGAAATTTTAAATCAAGATGATATTTATGTTTTCCCTTCATCCATGTCTGTATGACCTAATTAACAGGCTAGATGATAGATAAACATCGTTGTGAGCACTAGGAAGGTTTCAAAGGTGCACCTCATTATCCCCACTTGTTTTCTGTGGTGTGGTCCGCTTGAGATTTGGATATAGTTTAATTCAAGTATTATCTCATAAAATGACCTTGGAAAACGGATGGACGGCGTGGATAAGAAACAAACATTCTATGTGGGCCCCACAGAGTTTACTCAGGACGCAACGTGCTGAGTTAATACGCTTCCGTTCCAATCATAGGAATAATGAAGGCAGCGAGTCGCCTGTGACCCAATGACAGAGATATCTCTTTGCCCAGAGCTTGTGGGTCCCGTAGAGATATCCATGATCAATCCACTCCGTCCATATGTTTTGAAAGACCACAATTAGACAATATTTTTAAAATCAGCTGCAGGAAGGTTTCAACAGTGGACGTTACTGTTCCCACTGTTTTGTTGATGTGGCCCATATGAATTTTGGATCTGTTTGAATTTTAGTATCCTATCGTAATATGGTATTTAAAAACATATGTACGGAGTAGATTTATTACAGACGTCGATGTGGATCCGACACAGCCCCGGGCATGGGTCCCAAGCAATCCGTTCCCAGTAGTGAAAGAGAAAATTACAATTGTACACCCCATATTTTATCTAGCGTCTTTTATGAAGATAAAAAACTTATCTTTATAACTTAGACCTTTTACGTACGGACAGAGCATTTAAGAATGTAAAAGTAGCTGCTACGGTACCTATATCTACGGTTTTAATCCGTAGCCAAACGTCTTAGACACGAATATTCAAGTTGAAAAGCAGGGGTATTTTCGTCCTCAAATGCTCTGTCCGTACGTAAAAGGTATAAGTTGGAAAGGTAAGTTTTGGATTCTTCATAAAAGACGATGAATAAAAGATGGGGTCTACATTGGTAATTTTCTCAATAATGAAACCGCCAAATGTTTACATGGTCAGGGAATGCACTGAATTCCCTGTACACCCACGGCATAAGCCCCCAAAGGATCTGAGCATCTGAGCCATCCAAAAATCGGTCCCATCAGGCGGCCCAAACTCTGTATGGGAACGGTGGATGTTTGATGAGATGTATCATTTCACTGTATGGCCCACCTGATGAATGGATTACCCTGGCTTTGAGCTAGAGAAACTTTGTAGTGGGGCCCGCTCTCAGAGGGGTTCGATGTAATACACGTGTACAATAACTATGGTCCCTTGAAGTGTGTGCTAACATTAATGAAAAATCAATGTACATAGACAATTGATTAAATGCCCACTTTGTAGGAACGTGGTGACTTTTCCACCCAACACGTGGCGAAATGTACCCATATGGTTAGCTTTATTGAATTGGGACGATGCTAACACGGAGGGGGCGTTTGAATCTTATTACTTGATATAAGTTACTTATGCCATGAGTTACTTATCTTGCTTTCTAGTTTATTTAAACATGTTTGATAAATCAGGTTTTTACCGTCCAAAAAGTCGAAAAATATATTTTATTTTCAACATTATGTAATTATTTTGAAAGTCTATTTGATCCCCTTTCATTTACCCATCCATCGTATAGGGCTAGCCTTTGATGTGAATTATTTATTGTGTGGGCACCACTTTGATATGGGGGTGTCCATCATGTAGCCCCACCTTGGTTGTGAAGCATTCATCATTTAGGGCTGAGCTTTAAGTACATTATTAATTAGGTAAGGCCCACCATCAATATTGTCAATTGTACATTATGTAAGGATCACCATCAATGTTATTATCTATCATGTGGAGTCATCTTCAATATTCACTGCCCATCATGTGGAGCTCGCAATTGATGTGGACCATCCATCATGTGGGCCCACCTCATATGTGGGTGGTAAATCATTTGTGGCCCACCTTAGATATGAGTTACTCATTATTAAGATGACCTTTGATGTAGACTATATATCGTGTGGGGTATGCCATTATTAATTGCCCATCATGTGGGGCCCACCTTTGATGTAGGTTGCCCATCATGCAGGGCCCGCCTTGTATGTGAGTTATTCATTGGATCCTTACTCTTGTTCCGGCGGTAGACTCTCAGGAGTTTCAACACTTGGTCAAGGGTTTGAGTATCCATAGGTGGTAAAATCCCGCTACAGTGTGAGCGTGTGTAAAAAAAAATAAAATGTCATTCATTATTAAGGGCGGGCCTATGATGTGGATCATCCATCATGTGGGGTCACCTCAATAGGGGCAATCATTATTTGGGGCCCACCAGATCATAAACCTATCTATCGGATGATTTTTCAATCTCATGAACTTAAAAGGGATTTATGGTCATAGAAACCATATTTCCTGCAATATGTTTCAAAGTTATTATATTATTGATGAAAAAAAGAAAAAAAAAACCTTTCAAAGTTGAAAGCATTGAAAAATAATTTTAAAAATAACTTCTCATTTAAGTTTAATAATTAAAAGGACTTATTTTAAAAAAGTAACTTATTAAGTTACATGAGTTAAAAAAGCTACTTATTTAGTAGTACCCCAGCAGCCCTAAACATCCTAAGCAATTTATTTATTTATTTTTTAAAGTGTATTGCATGCTACCTTGGTGAATGATAATTTGCCTAGACGGGATTTGTGGGGTTGATGTATAAATTTTATCCATGCCATCCATACATTTTTTCATGTCATTTTAGAGTATGAACCCAAAATTGATGTAGATTTAAGGCTCAATTTGGCCACATAATAGCGATTGAATGAACATTATGAAAAAGAGTTGGTGAAATTTCGAATCAAGCTAATATGTGTTTTCCTATCATCCACGCCCATATGACTACTATATTTGGGGTGTGGTCCACTTGAGATTTGTATCTGTTGTTTTATTATATACAGATTGAATGAATTTCTGTATAATGTGGAAACCGAAAATTGTAAAATAATCTGAAATCTGGACAGGCTGAAGCACGTCTGAAAATGCTGTCCTTAAAGCGTTATTTGCCCCTATTCAAGTAAATTGAGTATGCTGAAAGGTTACAGGCAAATTGCTTCTAGGATACGACGAGCCTGGTGTGGGTCTGTGTTCAGCAAACACGAAGGCCCACCAAATGGAACTCAATTTCACTATTTCTGACAGTATTACAATATAAAGGAAAAATTTCACAAGAAGAAAAGAAGAAAAGAAGAAAAATTGATAAGTGGTTTAGACTTCTGCTCAATTAAATTCTAATCTTCAGCTGTTGGTTTGGTTGAACCGTCCTAGACCACACCGCAGGTCTGTTCTTCAAGCTAAGGTTGACACCTTGCTATGTTGCTAGATAACACTAGAATATATAAGTGGAGAGAGACTGTTTTTCTAGAATTCTTATGTAGTTGCTGGAGTGAGTTGAGATGGATTGAAAATCCATCCAGGCTCTCTTTTTATAGGCTAAGGTGGCTAGGGGGTTATGGTCCAGAGACTTAATTTCCATTAAGCTATTTCTGGCTGTTGGAAAACTAGCCGTTTTATGGCCGTTTTTGACTGTTGTGCATGGGCCATAAATCTGTTGCATGCTGACTGTTGTGAGACAGCAGCTAGCCGTTTTCTAGCTGTTGGGCTAGCCATGCAGCAGTTACAGCTAGACCCTGCACTTAATGGCTCAGCTATTACAGTTTCTGCTGCAACAGCTCTATTCTATCCATCTATATATACTGAGAGATCTGTCTCTTAGTCCTCTAGTCTCTCTGCCAACCAGTCACCCACCATAGCCACTTAGTCGCACCGCGACTTGCACACGTCTCGCTCCGGTTCGCGAAGGGAGTGACCCTCTGCGACATGATGCGCACGTACGAAGTACAAAGTGCGCCACTAGCGCCTCTACAGCCACACTGCTTCACATGCCCATGCCCTCGCACCGAGCCCGTGACCGAGACCGAGACCGAGCCCGTGCCCTAGCCCGAGCCCGAGCGCGTGCGCACTGGAACGCGCAAGTCCTATGGTCCACGGACTAGATAAGCAAATATTATAGTACTCCACCATTATCATTTAAATCACTTTTCTTTCTCTTCTCTTTCCCATGTGGGACTATTCCCAAAGCCCCAAAAAGTTTTTTCAAAAAATAACTTTTCATATATATTAAATATTATTTTATTATTAAAATATTTTTTTATTAAAATCAATATTTTACAACAGTATCTACTTTATTTTTAGGGTCATGCCCTAAAATAAGTTTAAAAATACACAACACAGGTATCCCCAAAATGAGGGAAACACTCAAATGTCGTCTTACCTTGATAACACTAATGGAGTCCCTATTTTTTAGCCGACCCAGATTACTTCCTATGATGCCTGTCTCCAGCTGGGAACAGCAGTGACTTTGAGTGGCTACCGTGATTTATGGGTCTTATCCACACTGTCCATCAATTTTTTCATATCATTTTAGTATATTAGCCCAAAAATAAGTCAGATCAAAGGCTAAAATGGACCACACCACGGGAAGCAGCGGTGATAATAATTCTTACATTGAAACTCTTCTAGGGCCCACTGATGTTTATTTGTCATCTAACCTATTCATAAAGTTACATAAACTTGGATGAAGAGAAAATACAA
Organism: Magnolia kwangsiensis; assembly: GCA_037074715.1. Lineage (NCBI taxonomy): Eukaryota > Viridiplantae > Streptophyta > Magnoliopsida > Magnoliales > Magnoliaceae > Magnolia > Magnolia kwangsiensis. The sequence continues at coordinate 151,381,205 of CM073573.1, read as the reverse complement.
CTATCAGTTCCATCCAAAACTTTTATGCCCCTAGAAGTTTTCAATAATAAGAGTTTAATTTCCATTGTGTAGTTTACTTAGACTTGATCTACCTCATTTTTTGAATTATACACTTAAATGATACGGAAAAAAGAAATGAATGGACAATATAAGACCCATGTATTTTGGGGTGTACACGTACCTAGCTAGCTTGGTTAGCTCGCTCGACTCGACTCAAAAAGATTCGATTCAACTTGGTTCAAAGCTAATTTCAAGCCCAAATGAGCTGATTTTTTTAGCTTGAAAATGAGTTCTGAGTTGTACCTAGCTTGACTCGACTCGGATCGAACCCGACTCGAATCGAATTTGGATCGAAATAGTTCGGTGACTTAGTTACTTTGATATTAATGTTGCTCACCAAGTGTTTGATGAAATGACTCAAAGAAGTGTGGCCGGTGGCAAGAAAGGTATGTATATGAAACCAACACCCTTTTTTTTTTCTTGATTTTTATGTTGCTCAGGTGTTTGATAAAATACCTATAAAACCATTGCTCCTGTCTCAAATATAGTGAGATTTTGAAGGTGCAGTAAAAGTGTTTGTAAAAACGTTGCAACAGCGAATTCGACTTGATTTCGGCTCAAACTCAGCTCGAACTGACCCAAGTTGCTAATCAAACCAAGCCTAGTTGGCCAACCAGGCTCGAGGGCCGAGCCAAGCCAAGATCGAGCTAGCTAAGCCAAGTCGAGGGGAGGCCAACTAGACTCGGATCAACTTGATGTACACCCCCTTACATGTGTTACGTACTCAAAGCCATTGCCCGTTCCGAGCTAGAGACAGGGCAGGTTGTACACAATCGGCGTCCCAATCTCGCATACCATACTGACCATCTCTGGCAGACCCCGTGTGAAGCCCCACGATGTTTTCCTGACAACTGCTCTTCCAATGTCATGTACCAGCTCATCCTCTACGTAGAAAGTCTAAGTACATTTATAAAAGTAGGCCATGAGACAAGATGAGAAACAATGACAGTTGACATGCCCACCAAGAAAATCTTAAGCTCACGGAAGTTTTGAGTTGAACTTAACACTTAAGCGTCACCGTAGGATAAAAATCATTTCAACGGAGTAAGCTTTTATCCCGTCTGTTTCCTTTAGTGTGGTTCACTTGAGCTTTGGATCTGCACCACTTTCAATTCAATTATCTAAAAATTACTGGAAAAACTGATGGATGGAGTAGATGTCACAGATACATAGTGGTGGGCCCAATAGGGTTTTTGTGGTACCAGCTCCTACGCGCAGTAGGTGCAGCAGGAAACGATGCTACCATTTTCTTGAGCTTACGTGTGCTCGCACGCAGGATTTCCTGCCAAAGCCTTTCTCGGCGCTGAAAACCAAGGTGAGCCCACCGTGATGATTTTGAAAATATTTATCCGGCTTTTAGTTCCGTGAGCTTATTTTAGAACATGAGACCAAAATAAAAGGTTCCAAGTTCAAGTGGGCCACACTAAAAGAAATGGTGGGTAAGAAAATTACTGCCATTGAAACCTTCATGGGTTGACAGTGATGTTTACATTGCATCCACACTGTAATTCATATTGAAATGAACTGAAAATACAAATATCATACTTATTTGAAACTTATATTACCCCACGAATATTTCAACTGTGGACATTCAATCCTCATGTTTTAGGCCCACTTGAGTCTTGGATCCGGCTCATTTTTTTCTCCATGTCCTAAAATGATCTAAAAAACACCGGATGGACGTTCAATCCCCATTAAATATTTCATTCTAAAGGCTTTTTGCAGGAAATCTGTGGCCCTTATACTTGATCCCACAGGCCTAACTTTGGGGGTGGTATATTTGAGATTTGTATACAGATCCATCATGTTGAACTACTTCGAGATGGGCCATCATCACATAAGCCCACCAGATCATCTACTTATTCATTGGATGATTTTAAAATCTTGTAAATTTATAAGGAGTTCAAGGCCACAGGAATCATATTGCCTTGGATAATTTTCAAAGTCATGTATCACCAATGAAAATGAAAGAAATCAATTACTCTTAAAGTTGAAAAGTAATAAAAAATAACTTGTAAAAATCAGTTAATTTTTCTAAGAAGCTATTTATTTAATTTTAATAATCAAAAACTTATTTTAGAAAAATAACTTATTAACTTATGTAAGTTAAAAAAAAAATACTTATTGTCGGGGGTTGGGCAAAAGTAAATCCGAATTCAAACTAACCAAACGAAAGCAAAACGCGCAAAAAAACACGTAAGTTTTACTTGGAAAATTTCTCGTGGAAAAAAATCACGACATAAAACGACAAACAATCTATCATGAAAGCAATATTACAAGAGATGCATGGACTAATCGATCCAAAACTCCAAAAACTTCTTTGAAATCCATATCTATACTCTTGAACCCTTAGGAACATCTTAGAGTTCTAATCCCGCTTACACCCGATATATATAATACTATAATCAGAATAAGAAACAAATTGCATACTAACACAATTCTGCGTGCGCCTTTGATGGAACTTTCTATGGAATGGACAACCATCAAAGACAAACTAATGATCTCGAAGCCGCCTTTAATGCCATTGAGTTGGAACTCCAAAACTATCCAGCAATCAGCTAATTTTTTTATTTTTTTTCACACACGCACACATACCCCCTCCCCACGCCATAGTGGGATTTCACTGCCTTGGGATACTTAACCCTTGATCGGGTGTTGAAACTTGTGATAGTCTACCACCCGGGCAAGAGTAAGGATCCATCATGGCTTTTTATGTTTATAGTTGTTAGAAACAGTCGATAGACTTTCAGGAGTTTCAACAACCGGTCAAATCCCACTACGATGTGGGTGTGTAAAAAAAAAAAAAAAACTTAAAAAGCCATAATCCTTATTAATATTTGTCCTATTTTTAAATACACTCGGTGAGGATCAACCTCCAAAATTATCCAATAATCAACTAGAATTTTTTCAGATTGTCTCAATGGAATCAAGCATTCGCCGATGACATCGACATCTGATCGAGTGTCATGCCCGAAGTTCGGGTACCCAAGTAAGGTTTTTGGGTCCTGAATCTCAAGTTCATGAGTTATAATATATTAATATTTATTACAATCCATATAATTCCATTAAATTTAATATATGTTCAAAGTCATCTAAAAGGAAAATATTGTTGAAAGAATATAATGGTTGCTAAATTCCACTTCCTGGATAGTTTTTTTTTTTTTTCTTTTTGCACATTAAAATTTAGAATTTAAAGTAAACCTAAAGAACAAATTTGAGTTGCAAGATAAATAAAACCTAATTTTCTGAAAAAAAAAAGAAAAAGAAAAGAAAAACTAACAGTAGAGGTCCACTTGCTCGTAATATTCAAGTTCTGCACCTATGTATTTTTTCACCATAAGGTTAGCATATGTTATGCATATGATACTTTCCATGAATTCTCATAAATAGTATCTGTCATCTCTTATAACACTGTATTTAAGTAGATGACTACGTTGCATTAATGCACACGCACCAGTATCTCATGGCAATGGACCCATTTATACATTAAATGGCCAGACTACTACTCCAGTTGTACCTATAATATATGTCCGTGCATACAATTTACTATGTGAAAAAGGGAAAAAAAAAAGACGAATTTTGAGACGTTTGTGGATCGCTTGCAAAATCCTTCGGTTTAAAGACAGCTATGAACTGCCTCTAAAATTTCTAATGATTAACCCTCCTTAATACAAAGCAAAATCATCTTATACATGTTAAACATCCACTAATCATTTAAGACAGTCATAATTCGTCGGTAACTGCGGAGAAAAGATGGTTGTCAACCGCCTGAAATAAAAGACATCCTTAGTTGTCTTATAAGCAGTCATCTGAGACAGTCAAAGATTGTCTGCTTTAGAAACGGTCCTTAGCTATCTTATAGTGGTCATTTGAGACAGTTAAAGACCGTCTATATTAGAGATGGTCCTTAGCCGTCTTATATTAATCATTTGAGACAGTAAAAAACCATCTGCATTATAGAGGGTCTTAAACTGTCTTACCCTTCCACTGCCATGACTTCCTCACGCAAGATAGAGTATGCCTTAACGTGGGATTACTTTGGGGACCACCTTGATGTATGTATTACGTATGCAGGTTGTCCATTAGTTTCTCACTCTACATCCATCTTATTTTTATTAAAAATCGAGATTTTAGGAAATGAAGTTTGAAAAAAAATTGAGATTAAAAAAAATCAAGATTTTAATATATAATTGACATTTTGAAAAAGAAAATTGAGAAGTTAAAAAAAATTATTAATTTGAAAAAAATAGTTGAGAAGCTTAGAAAAATAATTAATAACGTTTAAGAAAATTTGAGATTTTTTTTTTAAAAACAGTGATTTAATAAAAATCTAGATTTTGAAAAAAAAAAATAATTAAGAACTTTGAATAAAGTTGATAATTTTGGGAAAAAAAATAGATTTCAGAAAAAAAAATGATATTTTGAAAATGAAAATTAAAAAGATTAAAAAAAGTGTGAAAATTTTGACAACTTTGGAAAAATATATATTTTGAAAAAGAAATTGAGATTGTATTTGGAAAAAAAAAGTTTTGAAAAGTTTGATAACAAAAGTGAGATTTTAATGATGTGTTGTATATCCACGCCTTCCATATATTTATCCAACCCATTTTCGGGCAGGGTATAAAAAATTATGCAGATTTAAGTCTTAGGTGGACCACACCACCGAAAAGAGTGGTAATATAGTGTCTTGCCATTAAAATTTATAAAGAGCCCGTCGTAAGGTTTTAGTAGTATTTATTTGCAATCCAACTTATTGATAATGTAAAGAAGTTTTGGGTGAAGGGAAACTACATAGATTAAATTGATGCAAAACTTTTGTTGCCTTAGAAAGTTTTTAATGGTTATTCATCACTGTTTTGATTGTGTAGTGTATCTATAACATCCTGGATTTTTGCTATTTTAAATTTTTAAAAATTCTTGAAAATTTTCGATATATTTAGCTTATATTGTCACTGACTGACCCTTAACGCTCGAGGTGAGCCTATACGTGGGTGGTATCAATAAAGAATTGCACAAATCTGATTAATCAACCATATGAAGCCAATGAATCCACCCGATTATTTAAATATTGAGTTTAACCTCGTGATTTGTTCATCTAGGGCCTAAATTTAGCTGACCTATCACCGACTAATCAAGACAACCATAATTAAATAAAGATCTACTTAAAGTCGAGACGATTAGGAGACAAATCATAATTAATGAACCAAATTGACTCAATAACTCGACTGGCATAAGAACCGACGATTTATAATGATTATGAATGAATCGTCATTTTCAGTAGTTGCGAATAGGCCACATTATGAACTTAGCTAATCTAAACCCTAATCATTGTGCACAAGAAATCTTGATACCTGATTCATTCCAAAAATTCTCTTCTTATCTAAATAAGCTCTACACCGCTTATTAGTGGGTCACTAAACCCGAGGCTATAGAAAGACGTTCGTCTTATTGAGCTTGATGTCCATCGCAAGTGACGAATCAAGAAAGTGCCTAGAACAATTCAACTTGAGCTAGAAGCCGAGTGCTTGAAATAAGCGAATGCCTTAGGCTAAAGCATGAAACTTAAGTGAAATAAACATTTCACTCTTTTACGAAGTTGTGTCTTTCTGACCATTAGATCGCGGCCAAACTCGAGGTGCGAGTTAAAGATATTTCATCACTCATATTCGCATAGCCGTGACCCCAATTGATCACCGGTGACCATCAATCGTAAGTTAGGTCCCCATGGTTGATTGAAGTGTCTGATCGTCGTCCGATTGTAACCAAACATAAATCCTGTAGCAGTGCACCTGTTCCATGGTCTAGATAGGTCAGTGGGCCCTCGAAAGACCCCGTAAGTTAAGAACAACCTCCTCTAGGGTTAATATAATGAATAAAGGGTCATTGGGGCCATTTCTGCACCATTTGGACCTTGATAGATGATTCTTCAGTATGTCGATTTTAGATAACATGTTATCAATATATAATACCAATATAATAAAATTCTCATAGTCACAATGATCATATTCATTCTTGGTAAATCTCTGAATTACCATGAAATAATCAAATTTCTCATACAACTGCCTATGCGACTGTTTAAGGTGGTATAATAACCTCTTCAACCTACAAACCTTATTATCTGCCCCTTATATTTTGAAATATTACAGTTGCTTCATGTAAATGTACTCGTCCGATTCCCCATGTAGGAAAGCAGTCTTCACTTATATATGTTCCATCTCGAGATTGTATTAGGCAATCAACACTAATATAAATATGATAAATGCTTCATCACAGACACAAATATCTCAATGAATTTAACTCTTATCTTTAAATATATATATTTGCTACTAACCTTATCTTGTACCTATCATGTTTTGTAACACCCAGCCCAATTAGAACAGTGTCATGAGGTGCCACGTGTGAATTGCCGCATGACCGCACGATCCAATCGCATGTGTGGGTTTACCACCAATAAATTAACTCAGATTAAGCCACTAACATGATCGAGTCTGATTATGTTCGGGCTGAACGCGACCCGTAGAGCCGATCTGCCCATTTGTACTTAGCGACTGTCTATATGGGTCGTGCATCGCCCAAGGAGGGGTAGAAAAATCTGAAACTTTGGGAGGCCATGGGCCTAATTGGGCTTGCACCCCATTGTGTGCAACAGACTCAGACGATGCCTGAAAACAGACGATTCGCGTCATCCAGTCGACACTTGTAAAGTGCAACTCGCCCTAGCTTTGGCCTAAAATCTAAAATTTTAAAACAAATGGCCTGGACAATGAATTCAGGCATTTCAGCCGTCGCATTTCATCCAAATTTGTACCAAAGGTTGAAGATATTTTCCTGCACTCGTTCGGCAAATCTGACCCTTGATCAAGGAGTGGTGATCGTTGATCGCAAATTGGACCCTTGTGATAAATCCCCGATCTATTTGCCGTTAAACCTTACACAGCGCCTCATCGGGCCATTGAGCACCCATCCCATAATTTAGATGGGACAGGGGACCACTGGGGCAGCCCCAAAATCCATAAGTGGGCCCCAAAGGGCCATTTGAGGAAATAAGTGGCACCTAGGGCCAACTAAACTAAGTTGCAGGGTATAAAACTCTTTAAACCCTCTCTCCCTCACTCCCATAATAAAATTACAGCAGTTGAGAGCGAGAAGAGAGAAAGAGAGAAAGAGAGAGAGAGACGGATGGTGTGAGTGCTTGGGGAGCTAGGAAATTGGAATTTTCGCACTCCTACCTCCGACATTCGCCGGAAACCTCTGCCCTACAGTCGTAGAGATGAGGTGTGACCGATCTAAGGTAACAATTCGAGCTCTCCTCCATTTTTCTTAGTTAAGGCACATGCATGCATTCTGACAAGCAATTCATGTGGCATAGGGCCTCGACATGCCAAACTTGCAGACTTGGTGCTGCTAGAGCAACCGCAAGAACTTTCGGTCGACGATAGGTGCAGACCATTACTTCTAGGTGGTCTGTTAGCATGCCTAGAGTGAACTTTAGTGATTTTGTGTAAAAATTTGCTTGCACATTGCTATTTCAGTACGAATTTACTGATTTTGTACTTATGCATAGAATTTTCCTAAATTGGGAAAGGAATTTCAATTCTAAGTTCCCTGATGTATGCATTGTTGAATTGTCTGTCAAATTATGAAGTTGCATGTGCATTATCCCCAATCTTCTTGATATCATAAGTTAGATCCTGTTATATGTAACTTACATGTGTAGATTGGTGTATTACTGTTTGTACTGTTAAATTGCTGAAATTGTACCTATCATGTTTCTTTTTAAAAATTTACTTGTACCTGATTGCCTTACGATCGACGGAAAGCTCTATCGGCTCTCTCATCTCATTCTTGTACAAGGAGTTCATCTCGTCATACATTATTATTTTTCACTTTTCAGCATCTACATCATCAAGATCCTCTTAAAAAGTAGACTGATCCCCCTCATACGTAATGAGGGCAAATATGACATTCGAGTCATCCACGTATCTCGTTGGTAACCTACGATCCCTTAGCGGATTCATTCTTATAGGCGTCTACTCCACCTGTTCTTATACCTCTGTCTAGAGTTGTACACAAGTTGAGCCAAGTAGAGCTTTTCCCAGCTCGTGCTCGATTCGGATTACTCAAGTCTCAGCTCATGCTCGGCTCAGCTCGGCCTTCGAGCTCGGAACAGTAGCTCATGCTCGGATCGACTGAGTTCGAATTCGAGTTCAAGTCTTTGAGCATTTTTCGAGTTCGAGTTTTCAAGTCAAGTTTCGAGTTTCGAGGAGAGAGAGAGTAGAGAGATCGGACGACAACCGTGTGGTGGTGTGGGTAAGGGAGGAGGAGGGAGAGAGACGAGTAGAGAGGGTTGTGCGGGTAAGGGAGGAGGGAGAGAGTAGGGAGTTCGGATGGCTGTACGTCGGTGTGGTCGTGCGGGTAAGGGAGGATGAGGGAGAGAGTAGAGAGAGAGAGAGGGAGGAAGGTTAGCTTAGCCGACTGAGAGAAAGGGAGGAAGAGAGGGTTAGGGAGGAGAGTCTAGGGTTCGTGCGGGTTGGGATGGTTTTTGAAAACGGGTAAGTTTTTTTAAAAGGGTATATATACCCTGTACCAAGTTGACCCGAGTTCGTGCAATATTTGAGTCGAGCTGGGGCAAGATCGAACTCGGCTCAAACTCGTTTCAAGCTCTAAAAATCAGCTTGAATCGGTTCGAACTCAGCTTCGATCCGAGTCGAGTCGAGCTTTTTCGAGGCAAGTCGAGCGAGCTACCAAGCTAACTCTGCTCATGTACAACCCTACCTTTGTCTGTATCTCAGTATCATCTTGTGTCTCATCTCCATCCATCTGAACGTCCACAACCGAATTTTTTACTTCCTTATGATCATTCTTACATAATAGGGATCTTTCGTGAAATTTGATGTCACGACTAAGGATGATTTTTCATATAATTCGATCATATAGCTTGTGCCCTTTCACACTATTTTCATAGCCGATCAAGACGTACTTTTTGTCCATTTGTTCTAGCTTATCTTTATTAACTAATGGTACGTGAGAGTAAGCATCGTAACCAAACACTCACAGCCCCAGTAGTCTACCTGCTGACCACTCCACACTTCATCTAAAATTTTATAATCTATAGCTGTAGAAGGGGACCGATTCACTAAGTTGCAGGCTATATTAATGGCCTCAGTCCACATTTCCTTGCCCAACTCGGCATTACCGTTCAGACCCCAAGTATAAAGTTGCGATGTAGTAATAATCTTGGTAAGACCGAGGTCGAATCCACGAGGACTGAAACTTGCACGTAATCTGAAAGCTAAATCAGAAAAATTTAAGAGAATAATGGTGAAATATTTAACTAAAATCTGTAAAATTCAAAGGTGGGAAACTAGGGTGCCAAGGATCCACTTGTAGAAATCAAGGAGATCTATGCTTGATTCATGAACACAATTGGATTTAGAATCCCATCTTCATCCCGTTGGAAGATATATCATTAAAAATTTAAATCTGAACTTCCTTTGATATAGTTTTCAAGAGATGAGAGGTCTGAGAATTCAAATTGATTCCATCACAAAACCATGCTCATGAGACAAAGCAAACAACATAATTTAACCAATCCACAACCAATCTTTGAGAGTTATGAACGTTAGGAAGAGTTCCATCATCCAATCATACCTAGGAGACGATGGTGAACAACAGGGCCTCCTGACTTCATAATCTCAATAATGCAAAGAACATACCCAAAGCTATTGCAGATCCATTATAATTTAAGTCACAACAAACCATTAAAAGCTAAAGGCATTCCTTATAATCAAACTGGAATAAAAATTAGTTCAGTTTAAACATGAATCAAAAGGCATAAAGAAAAGTCTCTCATCTCACTACAAGCTTCACCTCTTAGCCCTAGCTAAGAGGTTTAGCCAATCATCACCATGATCATGCTAAAGACTCTTAAAGGGAGGAAGAAAAGAAACCAAAAAAGAAGGATAAAAAAGGATGAAGAATGAAGAAGCTGGCCGCCATGATCTTTCTCTCTCCTTTGCTTATCACCATGCCTCCACAGCTACACTAGGATCCTCCACGTCCAAAGATGCCTCTCACATCCCTTTCTTTCTCTTTTTATAGGAGGAATAGGTTGGTGGCTGGAGTTTTTACTCACAACAGGCGGTGCACTCCTTGTGCAGCCAAGAAAATCTTTACGTAAGGCTATTTATGCAGCCAAGAAAATAAGCAGAAACTTCCCCACTTTCCTTGCTTTCTTTTCAAAAAAAGGTCCCCTAGGACGTTTTTAGATGGCCTACACAATGGACGGTCTAAATCTGCCATCCGATCATTGGTAATGGGCCACAACCTCTCAAAAATCTCGGATGCGTCCGAACGTTTGTTTTAGAAAGTTATTGCGCTGAGATGCTTGGTGAGCCCCACAGTGATGTTTTCAGAGAGATCCACCCCGTTCATTGGATTCCTAGCGCGATTTCGGCCGGAAAGGAGTGGTTTTATTCGAGTTTTGGTGTGATCCACTATATCAACTCACTTCACCGTTCATCCTACATTTTTCGTTGATCTACATGTGTACATGTGCATACGGCCAAAAGGTCAGTATGCTTGCGGTCGTGGCCATCCCGCTATGGTGGCCAGTGGACGATCATGGTGGTCCACTGGCCACCATAGCGGATGCACATCCGTGCGTTATGTGAAAGCGGAGAGCTTGCTCGGGTTTCGTTGGGTCAGCATTGTGTTGATCGGATTCTCGGTCCGATGTACATCTAGTGCACTGCACTTTACGAGCGCAGATCCCCTTGTGGGATCCATCGTGACGTTCGTGAGAAATTTTCTCCGTCCATCCATTTTCTCATCCCATTTAAAGGGTTGAGACCAAAATTAAAGCATATCCAGATATCAGGTGGGCCCTAGATGAGTGATTTATGAGTCGATCTGTTTGTTAGACCACTTATACAAGGATTTAATGGCTAAAATTTTACGTGTACGGTTACTTTATGGTCCTCAATCCAGATATACAGTTTCAAACCAAACGAATGGTGAGAACCATGTGATCTTGCATTTATAATGACTTTCAGGCCTCTTTAGCGTTGATCACTTAATTTTTTCAGATCTCTAGCATGTAAATTCTTCAATATTAGTCCTTTAAGATCTGTCCCTTGCCTTGGTGACTTTTGAGCGTTAAATCCATGCTTTTAATATCCATTTTCAGTCTAAGCTCCTAAATTTACCTTGCAATACAAACACGATTAAAATAGGGCGTTAAACATTATCATGTACGTAAAATCAGGTAATAACTGGGGTTTAATATGCAATATTTGACCCTTAATAATTACTCATCATGTATTGGGCCCTCTCCAAGAGAGTCTGATTCATCTGCTTAGGCATACCATTCTGCTTTGGTGTGTGGCCTACTGTATTTGCCCCACAATCCCTTCATCTTTACAAAAATCGATTGAATTCTCCAAAAGTGAATTCCCCACCGTCATATGTCCTAAACACTTTCACCTTTCACCTTGTTTATTTTTCTATTATCATATTCTAATGATTGGAGTTGGTGAAAGCCTCGGATTTACTTTTGCATAAAATAAACCCACCTTTTTGAAGTAGTTGTCAATAAATGTAACAAACCATGATGATCCTTCACCATAAACTACGAGCGATGGCCCCCATACATCATAATGCAAATAATTCAGAACTCCCTTACATATTAAAATTAATGATTTAAAAAATGGAATTAAACAATGGCCATAAAGTACCTTCCTACGGCATTCGCTCATGTGGCATAGCATGCGCATGCCATATATGTGCATTCGTGGAATCGGCTACAACTGATGTAACTCCACCCAATGAAGTGCTTTCAATCAACCTGTAAAGGTTACCATTCCTTTGTGATGATTATGAGTGCTCATTTGAAACTTTAAGGACACGATTGAACTCGGTGAATTTGCACCCAAGTGCCTCGAGTGCACTTTGAGATATCCTCTTCCTCAACCAAGGAACGTGCTTCACATCAGTTAAGATACCCTTCATGCTATCAAACATCTTAATGCACACCGATCTAACACCAACCACGTTACAGGCATTGTCGTTGCCCATAAGCACATGGCCACCATCTAACTCACAATAACTGGTGAACCAACTCCTATGAGGGGTCATGTGATACGAAGCCCCCGTATCCAAAATCTATTCATTGCTGAAATACCCAATTTTTAATGCGGTTAGCACGTCACAATCACTTGTCTCCTTACTAGATCCTGCAATATTGGCTTCTTTAGAAGAACTTTCTGATTTCTCCTTCATTGACTTAAGATTATGACAATCCTTCTTCATGTGCCTTGTTATGCCACAATTCTAATACTTTAGTTTGCCTTTTCCATTTCCATTGGATTTGGATATTGATCGTGAAGGTCCACTATCCCACTCATAATTCTTCTCTCTCGTAACCAACACATTTATAAAAGCACCCATGTCACGCCCCAAATCTGAAAATTGGGCTCACAAAATTCTCGATTGCCGAATCCGGTGCAGACAGCCTCTGTAGTACCCCATTCCCAGTTCTTAAGGCCCATATGCTAGATTCAGATCCTGGGATCCTGCAAAGAGGATTTTCTAACATACATTTGTCTCGTAAGAAGTATAACTCCAAGTATACCCAAATCACTAAGGCAACATCATCATCACATATTCACTAATATAAATATTTGAATACAATGTTGAAAGGAAAATATATCTGTCAAAATCAAAGCTCCAGAAGACCGTTGCACGCTCCATGCTCAACATTGCTGCAACCTAATGTCACCTGCACACATCTATTGTACATAAGCTTATAGAAAGCTTAAAGGGTGGTGTAAGTGTGTGCATAAGATAAGTGTCAAGTATTCAATACAATGCCATAATCATACAATGTTGAAAATACTGGCAAGATTATGAATCATACGATATCAGAGTAAACGAAAATATACGGTAAGTCCATGAATGATATCAACAGTATTAAGGCTATGCGATGCAAGGCATAAATGCTAATGGCCATATAAAGGGTATGCGATGTAAAAACATAATAATCTAATATCATATACTGAGTAAGCAATGTAGATCAGCTATAGTGAGCCAAATATCATATGTCGATAATGCAATGCAATATGTGGTGCGAATGAAATTACTAAGCTAGAGTGAAGTTGAGATAATAATACATAGTATCACAAGCTACGGAGTCTATCACAAAGGACTTCTATCCAAACCAGTCTCATACCTAATTTAGATATTCAGACTTAATGTGGTAGACTCCTGATCTGTGGTTAGTTATGCACTCAACCGAAATCCTGGCTATGAGAAGGGACACAATAATTAGTTGCGCACCACCAGCTCGAGTGGATAATGAATGAATGAATATGCAACTCATACTCAATAAGTCCACATATCAGTACGGTTTCTCTATGAGAAATCATCGGGGTCTATTACACTCCAAATCAGATTGTCGCCCCCATCGCGCGCAACAAGATGAGTGGAAGCGACCTCACTATTCACTTGTGAATATCGTGCTCGACTTGTCTATAGCAGACCCATTCCTTGAGCTAGTCAAACTCAGCCTAGCTTTGCCCCCTCCTTTCGGGTAGGTAAGGCCCACCCCCTTTCAACCAACCACGATACAGTGGGAGACGTGGCCTAACGTTATACGGCCCTCATACGCTCATGCATCCACTCGGTCTAAACGTTGGAGCAACCTCTGAAACCAAGAGGATTCTGGGACTTTCACCCAAGGATATCTATAGCACCCCATGTACAATAGATTTAAGGTGTCCCATCTGGCTATCCACGATATGTCTGTGGAGGCTACAGCCCTAATATTGCTAGAGCGTACGATAATCTTAATCACATAATACGAGATGCATGAGGTACACAGTCCAATCATGCATCAATCTTGCACATACCATGTACTCATATGGGGCAACTCTACCTATCAGGGTGTCCCATGAACAACCTGCCCTATGACATATACAATGGCTAACCATATCTCATAACAAATATGTAGATGATGCGTATGGGCAGATATCATGATGCTATGCTATCACATACTTATAATCGGCATCAATAATCGACCTCGACAATCGGAATCGGCCTCGACAATAAGAATTAGCCTCGATACTCGGAATTGACCTCGACAATTGAATTCAGCCTCGACAATCAGAATAGGCCTCGATAATCAGAATCGGCCTCGATAATCAGAATCGTCCTTGATAATTCGAATCGACCTCGATACTTGAAATTGGCCCAGACAATCGAAATCGGCCTAAATAATCAGAATCGGCCTCGATAATTGAAATTAGCCTCAATAATCAGAATCGACCTCAACAATCAGAACCGGCTTCGACAATCAAAATTGGACTCTACAATCGGCCTATCAAAGGGCCTAAGGGAAGGTTATAATGTGGATATTTAACCACCATTACCCATCAATGTGGACATTTAACCAACATTGCTCCTAAGAAGTAGTCCACATGAGCCAAACATATAGTGGGCCCATGGTCTCACATAAGGGCCTAATACACATCACAATGGGCCGCATCCATGGGCTAAAAATACATCGTAATGGGCCTTGGCACATAGGCCATAAATACATCACATCATGCCTTGCCCATGAGCATTGAATACATTACAACGGGCCTCGTCCATGGGCCTCGAATACATCATAATAGGCCACAACCCATGGGCTTCAAATACATAATAAGTGGGCCCTACACATGGGCCTAATACACACCACGATAGGCTGCTCACATGGGCTTAATATGCATCATGATGGGCTGAATCACATGAGCCTAACACTCATCACTATGGGCTACATCACATGGGCCTAACACTCACCACTATGGGCCGCTCACATGGGCCTAACATACATCACTGTGGGTCGTATTACATGGACTTAACACACACCACTATTGGCCACTCATGTGGGCCTAACACACATCACTACAGGTCGCATCACATGGGCCTAATACACATCACTATGGGTCTCTCACATGGGCCTAATATACATCACGATGGGCCTCACTAAATGAGCCACATATATAGCGTATTGGGCCTTGCCCATGAGCCTCAAATAAATCATAATGGGCCACATCCCATGGGTTCCACATACACATTAGTGGGCCTCACTCAAGGGCCACATATACATCACTATGGGCCTCATTACATGAGCCACATATACATCACGACGGGCGTCCTCACATGGGTTAAATACACATCATAGTGGGCCTCTCATACATCAAGTGGGCCGCATCAATGGGACGCACCAATGGGCCTTGGGTTACACTAAAAAAATCATTTTAATAGTTGCAGGTGTTTCCTGTGTATTACTGTACACTATCATTCTATAGGGCACATGACTCACTAATGATGATCAGCACTGCCTAAACATTGTATATGTAAATCAGCACCATTCGAATAGTCCATGTAAATCAGCACTGTCCAAACATATTCCATGTAAATCAGCACTGTCCAAACATTGCACAACACCTTCTAAACATTGTCTAGCACTGTCCAAATATTCTAGATGGTATAGATTAAACAGATACTTCATGGTGGTGTCTCACCGTCCAAATGATGGATGGCTGGATAAAACAGATACATCACACGTGGGCTCCACATGCTGGATAGCGTCTGTGTACAACACATACATTAAGGTGGGGCCCAGTAGATGAAAGGCGTGGACAAACAATACATATATCAACGGTGGGTTACCACTGTCCACGTGGCCCACTAGATTTGGACCTGCCTCGTATTAAGCTCATACCTTAAAATGATATATCTAAATTGGATGGATGTTGTGGAAACAACACATGCCCCACACGTGGGGCCCACAGAACTATACTGATGTCAGCAGGTAGCAACAACTGCTGCTTTGACTCAACACAGATGGACGGTATGGCTGTAACACATACCTCATGGCCCGCCCCACTGTCCATGTGGGTGGTGGGGATATACAATACATCATTAAGGTGGGCCCCACCATCACACGTGCATCACGTGTGGGGTGGGTCCCGCATCCTGCAAATAGATGGACGACGTGTATATAATACATCACAGTGGGCCTTACACCACAGCACCCAGATGGACGGTATGAAAATAGAATGCATACATCAAGGTGGCCCCACCTCCACACGTGCCACACGTGTGGAGTGGGTCCCACCATCCAAGGACGGTGAGGATAAAATATATAAGGTGGGTTCCACGTGATGGGCCACCCTCTCCAATAACATAATAATTTATATTATATATTATAATAATATTATATATTTATTTTATTTTATTTTTATTGTAGCTGGCTAGTACACCCCATTGTCAGTTCACACTTCATTGCTGGCCACGTCCAGCGTTCAAGGACGCTGGATGGATAGTGTGGATATGTATGCATCAAGGTGGGTCCCACCGTCCTGCTGTGTGGACGGTGAGGATGTACCACATCATCACGGTGAGTCTAAATCAGTGTGGCCCACCCATTTTGGGCTCAAGCTCATATTTATGTTTTCCCATCATCCATCAAGGTAGGGCCTACATGGCACCTTCCAGATGGACGGATCTCTCAAAATGGCTGGACGGTGTAGATCCAACACGTCCATCAAGTGGGTCCCACGCAGGTGGACGACATGGATAAGATGCATACTTCATGTGGGGTCCATCTGGGTGGGCCACACGGCTAAATTGTCACCCAACAAAATAAAAGAGAGGGAGAGAGAGAGATCGAAATAACAGAGGGACCCCGCCACTATGGGCGCCTCCTTGATACAAATCATACATCAAGATGGGTCCCACCACAAGTAGCCCTTAAATAATCAAATCCAAACATAATTATAAATCTAATCCTAAAAAATACCCACCTTTGATCTTCTTGGACTTCTTCTTCCATCAACGCATCTTAGAGCTCCAAGGGATGCATTTCAACGGTGGATGTGGTCTTTGGATGGTGGGATTCAGTGGTATGGAGGTGGGCCACACTAACTTCTCCTCTCTCCCATGAAAATGTTGGACGTGGGTTGCTTGGAGAATGAGGGAGAGAGATGAGAGAGAGAGGGTTGTAAGAGAGAGAGAGATGGGTGAGTGATGAAGAGTGATGGGTGGAGAGAGAGAGAGTTGACTTTGGGGCTGTTTGGGGATGGGGCATGTACTTGACATGTGAGGTAATGTGGTACTTGATTGATGGGATGTGATGTAATTGATTTAAAAGATTATCTTGGGTTTGTAAATGCGCAACATTTTTCTTGAACTGAACCCAAGCTCACATCTCCTGGCCTGGGTATCACCTCGGCGCATGAGACGTGACATCGGAACCACGGCGGCAGTGCGGCCGTTAGGGTACAAGTCTCAGGTTAAGCTAAATCTAGAATACTGTAACATCTCGAAAAAATTTATACAAACACCCGAGTACCACCTTAGGCAGAAATAACTAAGGACTAAATCCTTTAGAAATTAGACGAAGATTAATCAAGTGTTAAACTAAATTACCTATCGAATTAGCTTGAACAGCTTTTAATACGAAATGCAAGACCCAAAAATTTGTAGGATCGCTGATGCTATATCTTCTAAAAACCTAGGATCAGTCTCAAAACCCAGTTGCTCTCTAGAGCGCATTGAAACTTTGTATCGGACTTATACCACTCATCGAAAGTCTGATTACTGTGAAACTATACGGTTATACCCGCATTACTGGGCTTGACAACCATCTCAAAAATCAAATCCTAAAAGTATCTAAAAACACACAACTTGAACTAGAAACAAAGTGTGTGAGAAACGTGAATGTCTTTAGAAAATAAAGTGAAACTTAAGTGAATTAGCCGTTCACTTACAGGACAATTTTAAGGTTTCTGATCATTAGATTCTGACTCAATTATACCCTTAGATTAGAAAAAATTTTCAACACATGTTAGTGTACTTGTGGCCCTGATCAAGTACCGGTGATTGTTGAACTGAAACAGGTCCCCCGCAGCTTATCCACTGATCCGATCGGACTGAGATCTTAACCTGGTATAGATCCATTATCAGGAGGCTTACTCTTGACTGTATGCAGAAAAGGGGCCTCCAGATGTGCTCCGTTGGATCGAAATAGCCGACTTTTGGCTATAACCTAAGTATACCATGGCCCTGGGGTCAATCTCATCAGTTTTGGACTTATAAAAGGGCCTTAACCCACCCCTCTCATTCCATACGAATTCGTAAACCTTAGGAGAGAGAAAAGAGCAAAGAGAGAAGGAAAGAGAGAGAAAGTGGGAGAGTTCCTGAGATTCGATCTCATCGCTCCATGTGCTGAATCGGCCTATCTGTATCGCTATTCCGGCGATTCTGACTCCGTTCTAGTGTAAGAAATCCTAACCCTAATCTGTTCTAGGGATTGAAATAGAGTAGATGATGAAATAGCTAACCCATTTCATGCTATAGGTTGTCGTTGTGCCGTAGATTAAAGCATAATGTTCAAACTGAGCTCGTTACGAGTCTATCGGTGAAAGGTGCAGACTATAAATGCTTAGATTATAGTTTTCAAGGCTTTCAATGTCAGTTAATGATTTATGATTGACTTGCTTGCTATCACATATGCTTAGATATGATGTTTCCACGTATTATACATATTTATGAACTATGTTAAAATTATTGTATTCTATGTGTTTGTTAAAATGTTTGAATGAATATGGAATTATGATTTGTGTTTGTTAATATCGTCATTTGAGTATTCATGATTGTTGTACATACGATAACTCTTGTGTAGAAGGATTTGCTATAATATGTGATTTAACTAATTTATTACATGTATGTGTTATGTGTAGTCTAAGTGTTTGATAAAATGCCTGAATGAGAAAATACTTTTTTAAATATATATAATGAGGGTGTTGAGATAGGATTTCCAATTCTCTTATCTATGATTATAGTCTCCTTTATGTAACCTATCTTCCTACTATGTGATTTATGGATGAAATGTCTATGTATGGTAACATGTATAGTATGTGTTTTGTCAAAATGCTTAAATAAGATTTATATTTAGAATTGGTTGTCACATGCTGTCTTTGGAAAATACTTGTGAATGCTATTGTTTGGAGTGTGATTGGGGTTACGATGTAGTCCAGGCAATCGGTAATGGTTTACCATCGGTTACTGAACTGTTTAGGCATGACGAATACGCCCGATGAATCCAAGTCGTACGATGATTATCGACAGTAGTTAGGCCATGGGGAGTGTGTATGCACTTTATGTCGACTAATTCAATGTATGCTCGTACTAGTCGAGCTTGTCAAGCAACCCGATTGGCCTAATGTATGTTCACCATGTATAGACGCTGTTGTTTGAATCTGAGGTACTAACTTACCAGTGCAAAGCTCGTTTAACCTTGGTACCACGATCCACTGAGACTCATGAGCTGGGCATGATGGTATGGGACACCGTGGTCGAGCTGTCGGCCTACGAGCCTCCCCGTAGTGTACATTGAGTAAACCAAACTCATGAGCCGAATACGGTGGTATAAGACATTGTATTCAAGCTGTCGGCTTGCGCTAAGGTGACGAGCCTTGCTGTAGTGACCTTGACTATAAAATAGACATACGATCAAGTGACGAGCCTCTCATAGTGTCACGCCCCAAACTCGGAAATCGGGCTCACAAAATTTTTGATCGCCGAATCTGGCGCCGACAGCCTCCGTAGAACCCCATTCTCGGCTCCTAGCGCCCATTCGCCAGCTTCCGATCCTGGGATGCTACGAGGAGGATTTTCAACGTCAGTTTGATTCGTAATAAGTATAACCAAAGGTATAACCCACAAACAACAACCAAGAACTCCATTACATTTTCACTATGATCAAAAACTTTACTAGTACAATGAGCATAAAGGAAAATACAATGGTAAGGAACAAAAACTCCAAAACGATCTGCAAAGCGCTGCTGTGCCCCAACGTCACCTACACGCAACGGTCGTGCATAAGCTTATAGAAAGCTTAGAGGGTGGTGAAAGTGTGTGCGCAAAGTAGTAATATGATCATGCAATATCAGAGTAATGCGGAATATGCAGATGGATCCATAATACCATGAGCCGTACCAAGCCTATGTGATACAAGATGCAAGTCAAGCATACAATCCTCATCTAAGCCCACATGTCAATACAACTCAACTCTGAGATATCACCGGGGTCTAGTACACTCTAAACCAGATCGTCGCCATATCGCTCGCAATAAGGTAAGTGAAAGAGACCTCACTATCCGTCTACTAATATCGGGCTCGACTCGTCGATAGCGGACCCATTTCTCGAGCTGGTCAGACTCAGCCTAGCATTGTCCCCTATACTCGGGTGGGTAAGGCCGCACCCCCTTCCAACCGACTACGACACAGTGGAGAGCGCAACCGTCTGGTAATCGGCACTCAACGCTCATCTACCCACTCGATCTAGACGTTGGAGCAACCTCTTTGTACCATAAGGGTAGTTTAGGAACTTTCACCTAGGGATATTTATAGCACTCTATGTAGAATAAAATTTCTGATATCCAATCCTGCCAACTACGATACGTATGTGGAGGCTACGACCCCGATGTCGCTAGGGCATACAGTAACCATATCACACAATGCGAAATGCATGAATCACACTATCCAATCATGCAGTAAATTCTGCGCATATCGTGTGCTCATGTAGGACAACATCGCCTAATTGGGGTCCCATAAACAATCTGCCCGAAGGCATGCTATGATCAGTCACTTCTCATATCAAACATACATATGATGCATATGATCATGAGTCATGGAACTATACTAAACATGTTATAATGAAATGAACTATCCTTACAATGCAGATGGGCCTGGACGGCCTATACACAATAAGTACGGGACTAATAATGGGCCCTAAGGAGAGTTGTAATATGGACATCCAACCAGCATTACACTCGCAATGTGGACATCAAACCAACATTGCTCCCAAGGCACGATCGTCGTAAACATCGTTACATAATCAGTGTTGGGGTCACACATTGCAATGGACCTTAGGTACATCCCATTGGGCCTTAAATACATCAAATGGGCCATATAATATGGGCCTTTTATTCATCAAATGGGCCACATAAATGGACCGAACCAATAGGCCTTATGTGCATTGCAATGGGTCATAACCCGTGGGCCTTAAATTGTATCAAATGAGCCTAATCTCATGAGCCATATACATATCAAATGGGCCTAATCCTGTAGGCCTTATATAAATCAAATGGGCCTAAACCCCTAGGCCTTATATACATCAAATGGGCCTGGTCCCAAGGGCCTTGGGATATATCAAATGGTCCAATCCCATGGGCCTTACATCCACATCAAAGTGGGCCCCAATAAACTGTCACAAATACATTAAGATGAACCTCAAATCATGCCAAGATGGGGTCCACTTGGATTGTGGACTTGGCTCATTCTTTGACTCATTCCATAAAATGATCTTTAAAATGGATGGACAGATTAGATGCAGCACCTGCATCAATGGTGGGGGCCCACATGAAGGCCCACCATCGTGAATGTTATATATTGTATAGTATATAAACAACATATATAATATATATACAATATTATATATATATATATATATATATATATATATATATATATATATATATAATACAATATAATATATGTATATATGTATATATATATACACACACACACGCTGCACACACACGCACGCACACCCACACGCATGCACGCACGCACACACAGCGGGGTGCAACACAAATATCCTGGTGGCATCCACCGTCTGCCTGGACGGTGGATGTATGACATGTACATCACTGTGGGTCCCATGTGGGGCCCACTTTAATGTTTATTTGAAATCCAACCCGTTGATAAGGTCCACAACCCTGGATGAAAGGGGAAAAAGTAATTTTAAACTTGATCTGACACTTCTATGGGCCCAAAAGGGGGATTCAATGGTAGAGGTTCAACTCACTATTTCGTGTGGTGTGGGCCACCTGAGTTTTGGATCCGGCTGAAACTTGGAGGGGGCCCACCTGAGGAGGGAACCCACCTCATGAACGGCGTGGATCTAACATATACATCATGGTGGGGCCCACGGCAGCAGCCGTGGGTGGCTGCACGGCCGCCCGCTGCTGCTGCAGCACGTTAGAGGCAGAGGCTTGCCTCTGTATCTTAAAAATTTGGGAAAACCCATTTTTCAGGATTTTTTGCATTTGGGGTTCACATCTAGCAGATCCACCCCGTCCATTGGCTTCAGTGGCTCAAGACCATCCCAATGAGTCTAATATAGGAATTTTTTTATGCTTAGAAAATAAAATAAAATAGAAAAATGATCTTTGAGTGGTGATGATGTAACCTCCAACGCTGTGGCCCACCAGATCTTCCTATCAACCCCAACTCTTGGCTCATCGCCTAAAATGAGATGGGTAAGAAGATGGACGGCTTGGATTGTTCCTATACATCAAGGTGGGGCCTATGCAGTTGGCTCACCCCAAAAGCTTCGTTTCCTTTTTCTTTTTTTTTCTTTTTTTTTTTACAGGGACGTCCAGCGTCCCAGACGCTGGACGGTTTGGTTCTTGAACCAAGTACATTGTGGTGGGCCCTGATTAGGTGGACCACCACTGATGGATGATGTGGGTACAACATATAAGGTGGGCCCCACTTGAAGAAAACTAGGACAAAATAAATACTTCAAGGTGGGGTCCATTCAAGCGGGCCAAACAAACACAATATGATCTTTAAAAAAAATGAAGTAGAGAGAGAGAGATAGAGGATGGGACACGCTTGTGATGGAGGGCTCCGCCACTATGAGCCCTCCCTTGCAAGAGATCATACAATAAAATGGGTCCTTCTACACATGGAACTAACAAAAATCGGATTCCCTTTCTCCACAAATATGAACAGTCAAGATGACCTTTAAATATAATGAAATAAACATCATGATGGCGTCCATCGAGAATGGCCCCATCATGGATGATAATGATGATCAAAGTGGTCCATCGGCCACAACTTAGGGTCCCAAGTGAGATCCAAACCATTAACCGATTGGCCTCACTTGACCCATTTCAAAAACATGAAAAACTAATATTAACAAGCACCCACCGTCCGATCTTCTTGCTCCTATGGGTTCCTTAGTACCTTAGCTTCAACTTTAATGGATGAGATGAGGAATGGATGGCTAGGATGGGAGATGATGGGGTAGGAAAGTGGGCCACACTTGGAGTTTTGGGAATACTTGGAGGATTTCTCATACGTATGGAGTTTCTCCCTTGGAGATTTGAAAATGAGAAAGAGAGAAAGAGTTGTAAAGGGAGAGAGAGTGAGTGATGGATGGATGTGGTGATGGGTGTGTAAGACACCTTTATTGACTTTGGTGGCCTTTGTGTAAGAAAGGCATGGCTTGTGTAAGGATTTCTTGACTTTTGAGGCATTTTGTGTAAGAAAAGTATGGGCATGGAAGAACTTTTGGACTTTTGTGGTTGCTTGAGTATGGGTGAAAGGTGATGTGTACTTGACATGTGATGGATTGATGGATTGATTGATTGATGGGATTGATGTGACACATCGTAGAGATTCTCTTTGATTTCATAACGCGCGGCGTTTTTCTCGCACCGAACGTTAGCCCACATCTCTTGACCAGGGTATCGCCTCGGCGCGCAAGTCACGACATCGGAACCGCAGCAATGGTGCGGTCGCTGTGGTAATGGTCTTGGGTTGAGTCGATACGGGTTGACGACATAGAATCAGGATTGCGCGTTAATATCGGTTAAGGGTCGAAGGTTGCCGAAATTCGATCGGTAAGATCGAAGGAGTCTACGGAATAGTATGGACTAAAATACGGGTCTTACACATAGTGACCTCAAGTGTGAATTAAGCCTACATTGAGGTGACTAGCTTTTCGTAGCAACCTATGAAATAAACTCGCGAACCTGCTTATCGTATATGATTAACTAAGATTGATGACCCTAGATGGATCATTATTTAGGTACATGATATAATGGGAGATGCCTTATCTTTCCAATCCTGCTGTATGAATATGTTCAATTAAGAACTTGGCTAATCACGCATATGCATCGCATTGCATGTGCTTTTGGCGTTGGAGTTGAGCACAGAGGAAGGGGTGTATGCTGTGATCATGAGATGATATTGTAGAGGGAGTGTAGGCGAGGGCATGCATCATTTAACATATCATTCTTGCATTAACCTGAGTACCTTGGAATGCTTATTGTATTGCTTTATCATTTCTGCTTCACTAAATTGATAACATGTTAACCTTTGCCTTATAGCTCTACTGAGTTGATCACTCACTCGCACGTTCTGGGACGGTATTTTAAAATACCAACCAGCCCCTGATGTAGTTGCAGATGATGACGAGGCCTTTGTGACGGAGCCTGATTTCTATAATAACGAGGAGGAGTTCTCTTATATGCAGCTATTAGGCGGGTCTATGTAGACCATGTTCTGATCGATAAGGTTGCAGGGATGCTGACTAGATGTCATTACACTTGTTATTTTACTTTTTGAAACACCCATGTATATTCATTTTATCCATTTTGGGAGTATACGTGTATATATTTAACTTGGTAACATGTTCACACTTTAGAGACTTATAACAGTTTATATATTTTATATATCTATCACAATCTTTCGCTTGCATAGTTTAACTATCTCTGGAGTATGATATACTAATTTAGTATAATCTCACTCATATTTAAGGCTCTGATACGGTTAACATTTAATCATCATTATTTATATTACATAAGTGATGTGTTGAAACTCGGGAGTTAGGCTCCTGCTTGACCTTCGATTTTCAGGGCGTTACAAGTTGGTATCAGAGCATGATTTAGATTAAACTGGACTTGGATTATGGTAACACAGTACACACTAACGTACTTTGACTTAGGAGGGAGCGATAAAATGCAGAAACAGTTGTAGGATTTCAAGTTTTGTCCGTCGGCGATCATATGACCGTCAAGGCAAAAACAATCATAGAGATCGAACCCGTAGGCACCTGTGGTCATACGAGATGATCTCAATCCTATTTTAGGCCATCAATCGACAGGTTTAGACCATGATTCAGCCCATTCCACACTCAAACAAAATTAAAAAATAAAAATATACGTGAAACAGGACTCAGAACAACTCTAGTGGTCGAGGGGGCCCAAACCCTACAAATCGGTGGGACCTAAGGGGTCCGCTGGGGGTGGCCACCGCGGCTGCGTCGGGCCGACCGGGGCGCACCCCAGTCTGGATTGTTCGGGTCTGTCGGGTCAGTCGAGCCAACCCTTGTGCACGGCTGTGGGGCCCACGAAACACGTGTGAGACCCCTATAACCCTCCCTTGTGCTCCCTTTTCCTCCCTTACACACTTCTAAGCTTTCCAAATCTCCTAAAACCCCATCTTTCTCTCTCAAATCTCTCCCCTACTCTCACATCTTCTTTATCTTCTTCACTAACAACCCACCTCCCACTTTTCCTTTCAAATCCATCCTCATCTCCCCCATTTCCTTTTATTTGAGTGCACAAACCCTATTTTGTGCCTCCAAAATCTCAAGGTGTCACAACCCATCCCATCCCTCCATTTTATTTCACTTTCATGGCTCTTTTTGGGTATGTGGCTACCATTTTCTCTCTCCCCAATTCTTTCCCTTATGGAAAAGAAGAGAGCTCCTACAGATGAAGTCGGGCCTAGTCGCCCTACCCGTCCAAGGAAGAAGGCGAGCGCCGAAGCTAGTACAAGCACCGCCCAAGAGCGAAGGTCAAAATGGTATCTTGATACCCAACTCCCACTTGAGAGAGTTCTGCCGATGGGCTTTGAACATAGTCGGTTTGGCGGTCATAGGGTTGTGTTTGAAGCTCATGTAGAGGAAAGACTATCTGGGCTGCATCCAGTGATAGACCTCCTGGTAGACGCCGAGTGGGGTCCCATATTCGAGGGCAAGTCTCATGCGTGTGAGAACACTGTTCGAGCCTTCTACGCCCATATACGGGACCCATCGCCGAAGCCTTTGCAGTTTAAGATTTCCGTGGGAAGGCGAAAGGTAGTAGTCGGTGTAGATTTGGTGGCCCGGATCATAGGAATCCTGCGTAAAGAGGTGCACGTTAACGATAAGGCTCTCAAGAACGTGCGAGAAAGAGATCATCGTACGTGTTTCCTTTGTGATCGCTTAGCTCACTGGAAGCGAGGCAGATGCCTCCTGTCGACAGAACTGATAGATGATTTCCGCCTACTTCACCACATATTCACATATAATGTGTATCTTAGGTGGGGCAACCGTACCGAATGCACTCGCTTGATGGTGAATTTCTTGTATAGAGCTGGGCAGGGAGAAAAGCTATATTTTCCTACGTTCATCTTGCTACAGATAGTCCAGACTACACGTTCTGTTAGGAATGATGTCTCACTTCCATTTGGCCAACTCCCGACTCGTATGCAAGATTACTCGAGAGTTCTCCTACAGGCTTAACATGGATGACCTTGCGTCGATCCACTTCATTAATGAGATTATGCTCAACAACATGGGGATTGGCCCTCGATAACGTGAAGCCCGACTTGATGACTATGGGGATGAGATAGAAAGTGAAGAGGAAAAATGTAATGAGATAGAAGAAGAAGATGAGTCAAAGGAAGGAGGTAAAGAAGGAGAGAGTGAGGAAGAAGAAGAGGAGGCCCAAGACTCTGATGAGGGCTCTCCTCCCACTGCACGGAGGCACGATAGTGATTGGGTTGCTTTAGAAGGAGGGCAAGGCTGGACTGCGACCGGAGGTCGCAGTGACCTAAGCCAAACTTAAAGAGAATCGAGCTTTCATAAAGCAGAAATTCAGTAAAGTATCTCGTACCCTGAGGGCTATCCTATAATGTCTACAGGATAAGGGTGCACCATCACCATCGCCAGATTTGGACAACTAGTCGTACATGTAGTCGCCTTTTGGTTTACTTTGTTGCTTAGGCTTAGTAATGTGGTAGAGTGGTTTGTAGGCTTTAGTGTGTGGAACCTTACTAGATTAGCTCACATGCATCTTCTGTCATGATCCAAGTAATTCTGCATCTCTTATATTGTGACAATTTTGGTAAATGAAATGCACGAAGTGTAACACCCTGAAAATCGGGGGTCGTGTATAAACCCGACTCACGAGTTCCAGACCCTCACTTATGCAACAAAAATATTTATGATTCAATGTTGTCTGAGTTAAAGCATTCACATGAGTAAAATTATACCAAAACTGCAATTCATACTCCAGATTCAGTGACAAAAGCAAGCGGAAGACTAAAAGATATACATATCACTGTATGGAAAATAAAATAGATCTCAACAGTCTCCGAAGTATGAATACATCTCTAAGTCTTATATACATGTAAATAAACAGAATCAAAATGTCAAAAATAGTCCCGCCAATCCAGGCCACCTAAGCAAAGCCATCGTGGTACTGCATATATGAGAACTCATCCTGGTCCTCATCATAATCCGGCTCTACCTCCTGAATTGCTGCCTCACCTGCATCTAAGACAGGGTCTGGTGGGTGTTGCAAACACCATCCCGTAACGTGGGAGTGAGTAGCTAACTCAGTGAAATAATAGAGCAAAGATTAGCATGTTCTCAAATCAATCACGCGATAATAGTAAAGCAATAAATCAAACATTCCTAATACTGTTGTTAATGCAATATGACGTGACATGATGGATGCCCTCACCAACGATTTCCCTCATACGGCACCATCTTACGCCAGCGGCATGCTTTCTTCCCACAATGCTCCACATCTTCTAGGCACATGCAATATGATGGTGATATAATTACCGAGTTATTATTAGTCCATTCATACAGTAGGATTGGGAAACTAAGGTACTTCCCTTATATCAATCCCAACACAGATCCTGTCTAGAGTCGTCACTCCTAGTAATCTCATACGATGTATATTTTGTAGGTCGCTGCAAGGGCTGCCAGGGCTATTGCTCGCACTCGTTGCACCGCTCCCCCATCACCTTATCAATACAAGCCTACTGTACTCTCATTGCTACGGAAGGGTCGTCGCCTTCCGTAGACTCAGAATATGCTCGCGGTCACTACAAAGGGCTCGTCGCTTGATCAGTGTAGGCCGACAACAAGAATATAGTGTCCCATACCACCATAATCTGCTCACGAGTCACACGTGCTCACTGGTCACTACGAGGAGGTTTGTGGCCCCAGCGTAGGCCGACAGCTCGACCACGGTGTCCTATACCACCATGCCTGACTCATGAGTCTTTATGGATCAAGGTACCATGGTTAATAGAGTTTACAATAGTAAGTTTAGTACCTAGGTTCAAGCAGTTATGACTCATACAGGGTAAACATACAATGGCCAGTCAGGTTACTTGACGGTCTTGACTAGTACGAGCGCATCTCAAGCTAAGCAACATGAAGTGCATAAAATACTTCACGTGGCCTAACCACTACCGCCAACTCCAAAACACGACTCGCATTCATCGACGCGTCCTTCGTGGCAAAGATAAGCCAACCACGAATTTATTCGGTTACCAACTGCCTGGACTAGGTATAGTCCCAAACATTTATGAATCCACATCAGCAATCATATAAGAGTAATGGAAATGAAATACAACAATGTGAGCATGTTAACACATGTTATAATATACAACTTAGGTAAATTATCTAACACATGCATTTCATACATATAATGAAATCATGCACATAGCCAACATGTAGGAAATCATTTACATCAGCATATTATTTGAGAATTTAATCTCAAACTAATTCATTGCACCATTTAATTCAAAACATACTAATACAAACATTTATACAAACACTTAGTCTACACACTTAAGTCTACATATAGTATGTCGACTCAAAGTGTACATTTGGGCGAATCTCTTCGCCAAACTGATTATGCACGCATTCCTAATATCCTAATGTGACAAAGAGCCATGTCAATCATATCAGCAAAATATGGATGAAAACAGTATTTCCTACAAATGACTAAAATGCCCTAAATCTCATATTTTTCGTCTGCTTACGAAACAGGAAACAGACAGCATGTTATACATGTCAAATGGTGTTGCCGTCGATAATCTACTATTAAACGACATTGAAAGCGTTGAAATCAGCCAATCAAAGCGTCTAGAATCTGCACCTTTTCCCAAGAGGTGAACCGATTCGAACGGAGCGTATACGCTTCGTCTACGGCGAACCGGGAACCTAATACACAAGATCTGTAAGTTACTTTGCTAAGAAATCGACGGAACCTCAAATCAGAAAGTATTTAGGGTGTTTTCTTACCTAGAAATGCAGCGAAATCACCGGAAAAGTGATTGAGGTGAGTTGCTTAAGCACATGCAACAGGTAGTGCAAGCAGCAGGAAGTTCTCTCCCACTCTCTCTCACAATCTCTCACCTTTTCTCTCACACTAGCTAGGGTTTCTAGCAAATTCGGATGGGTGAGAGAAGTGAGGGTTTAAGGCCCTTTTATAACCTAAAACATTTCCAAAACAGACTTGGGAACAATGTTTACTTGATGCCTAACCAAATCGGGGCTATTTCAGTCCAAAAATATATTTCGGGAGGTCCCCTGGCCAAACGCAATCGGACTTAAGCTCATGCACGTCGGATGTCGCTCACATCCCATTTTCAGACCAGTAGTGTTCGTAGATCGCACGTGGCGGTCCAGTTTCAGTTCAGCAGTCATCGCACGTAGATCAGGTGTACAAGTCTCACGATATGAAAAAGAAATTTTTCCTGATCCAAGGGTGTAATTTGGCTGAATTCTGACGGTTAGAACGCTTAATAATAACGTGCCAAGTCGTGTGCCAGATTTAAATTTCAAAATTCCAAATCTAACCCTATTCTCACTTTCTTCACTCCATGCTCAATGAAATAGCCTCTGAATGTCGGTTGGACTTATTTTTCGAAATGATTGTCAAGTCCAGCTAAGCGGTCACAACGGTCTAAGATCGTAGGTATCGGACTTTCGACGCGCGGTCTAGATCCAATACAAAGTTTCAAAGGGGTCCTGAGAACAAACCGGTTTAGAGTTTGATCCGAGGTTTCAGAGTATTATAGTGTCATTGGTTCTACTAGTTTTGGATCTTGTAGAACGTATTTAAAGTGATCAGGGATGATTTCACAGCTACTCTAGCGTTGCGCTAGCTAACTTACGCTTATTTTCTAAAGGAATTTATCCTACGCGATTTCTGGTCGAGTTGGTACTCGAGCCCAAGTATGAATTTTTCCAGGGCGTTACAATCTACCCCCCTTAAAAAAAATTTCATCTTCAAAATTTGTACCTTTTCGTACTCCTCGAGAAGCTGTGGGTAGTTCTTTCTGATCTCGGCTTCTGTCTCCCAGGTAGCCTCTTCCTCAGAGTGATGCGTCCACAATACCTTCACAAGGGGAATCACCTTGTTACGCAGTACCTGCTCCTTCCTATCTAGGATATGCGTCGGTCGCAGGATATATGTAACATCCCCTCCTAACTGCACCTGCTCCCATCTGATGATATGGGAAGGATCAGAAACGTATTTCTTCAGCATAAAAACATGAAATACGTTGTGAACGCTCGCGAGAGGCGTGGGTAAAGCCAAACGGTATGCCACTGCTCCCACACGATTGAGGATCTGGAATGGACCAATAAATCGTGGTGCCAGCTTCCCCTTCTTCCCGAACCGAAGGACTCCCTTCATAGGAGAAACTAGCAAAAATATATGATCCCTAACTGTGAACTCTAGCGGCCGCCGTCTCATATCATCCTAACTCTTTTGTCTGCTCTGCACTGTGAGAAGCCGACGTCTAATAATATCAATCTTCTTCGACGTCGCCTGCACTAACTCTGGGTCAATCAATCTGTGCTCACCGACCTCTGCCCAGTAATGCAGTGCTCGACAAGGTCGCCCATACAACGCCTCGTAAGGTGCCATACCGATACTCGCCTGGAAACTATTGTTGTACGCGAACTCCGCATATGCAAGACAGTCATCCCAACTGTCCTTGAAGTCCAATGCGCAAGCTCGCAACATGTCCTCTAAGATCTGGTTCACCTGCTCTATCTGTCCATCTGTCTGTGGGTGGAAGGCAGTACTGAACTTTAACTTCACACCCATAGCCTCCTGAATGCGAGTCCAGAAAATAGAAGTGAACCGCGTATCTCTGTCCAACACGATCTCCAACGGAACTCCATGCAGACGCACGATCTCTCTGATATATAGTCTAGCCAGCTCGTCTGCAGAGTTCGTAGCTCTGATCGGTAGGAAGTGCGCCGACTTCATCAGACGGTCGACGATCACCCATATGGAATCATGTCCCTTCCTCGTTTTCGGTAGCCCTGAAACGAAATTCATAGAAATGAAATCCCACTTTGTAACGCCCGGAAAAAATCCATACTTGGACTCGAGTACCAACTCGACCCGAAATTGCGTAGAATTAATTCCTTTAGAAAATATGACTAAGTTAGCTAGCGCAACGCTAGAGTAGCTGGGAAATAGTCCCTGATCACTTTAAATACGTTCTACAATACCTAAATCGAGTAGAACCAATGACTCTATAATATTCTATAACCTCGGATCAAACTCTAAGCAGGTTTGTTCTCTGGACCACTTTGAAATTTTGTATTAGATCTAGACCACGCGTCGAAAGTCTGATACCTCCTATCTTAGACCGTTAGAACCGCCTAGCTGGACTTGACAATCATTTCGAAAATTAAGTCAAACCGATAATCATAGGCTATTTCATTGAGCCCGGACTGAAGAGAGTGCGAATAGGGACAGATTTGAAATTTGAAATTCAAATTTGGCACATGACTTGATGTGTCAGTATTAAGCGTTCTGACCGTCAGAATTTAGTCAGATTACACCCTCGGATCAGGAAAAATTTTTACTTCATATCATGAGACTTGCAACCCTGATCTACGTGCGGTGACCGCTGAACTGAAACTGGTCCGCCACATGCGATCTACGAACCCTGCCGAAAACTTGATGCATGCTAGATCCGGTATGCATGAGCTTAAGTCTGATCGCGTTCGGCCAGGGGACCACCAGAAAGCATCTTTTGGACCGAAACAGCCCCGATTTAGATATGCCCTAAGTAAACATTGTACCTGAGCCTATTTTGGGCAATTTTAAGCTTATAAAAGGGGTTAAAACCCTCACTCCTCTCTCCCATCTGAATTTGAGAGAAACCCTAGATTGGGAGAGAGAAAAGGTGAGAGTTTGTGAGAGAGATTGGAGGAGAATTTTTCTGCCTTCGTGCCGCTTGTTGCACGTGCTGTAGCAACACGATTCCATCACTAAGCCGGCGATTCCTCCGCATTTTTAGGTAAGAAATAACCCTAGAAAGTTACTGATTTGATGCTTCTTTCGTTCCATAGCTTGATAGTTAATAGATCTTGTAAAACAGGTCCTCCAGTAGCCGTAGACGAAGCGTATACGCTCCGTTCAAATTCACGCATCCATAAGAGACAAGGTGATGATTTTAGACGCTTTAATTGATGGTTTCCAACGCTTTCAATGTCATTTAATAGTAGATTATCGACGGCATCGCCGTTTGACATGTACAACATGCTATCCGTTTCCTGTTTCGTAAATCAACGAAGAATATGAGATTTAGGGCATTTTAGTCATTTGTAAGAAGTGCTGATTTCATTCATATTTTGCTGATGTGATTGACATGATTTGTTGTCTCATTAGAATATTAGGAATGGGTGCATAATTAGTTTGGCGAAGAGATTCGCCAAATTGCGCACTTCGGGTCGACATACTATATGTAGACTTAAGTGTGTAGTGTATGCGTTTGTATAAATGTTTGTATTTGTATGTATTGAATTAAATGATGTTATGAATTAGTTTGAGACTGATTTCTCAATTAATATGCTGACGTAAATGATTTCCTACATATTGACTATATGCATGATTCCATTATATGCATAAAATGTATGTGCTTGAAGATTTGCCTAAGTTGTATGTTATAACATGTGTTAACATGCTCACATGATTGTATTTCAATTCCAATACTCTCATATGATTTGCTGATGTGATTCCGTAATTGTTTGGGACTATACTTAGTCCAGGCAGTCGGTAACCGAACGAACTCGTGGTTGGCTGGTCTTGGCTATGAACGACGCGTCAATGAACGCGAGCCGTGTTTGGAATTGGCGGCAGTGGTTAGGCCACGCGAAGTGTTTTACGCACTTCATGTCGTTCGACTTGAGATGTGATCGCGCTAGTCGAGCCCGTCAAGTAACCCGACTGGCCGATGTATGTTCACCCTGCATGAGTCATAACTGCTTGAACCTAGGGTACTGAACTTACCATTGTAAACCCTGTTAACCATGGTACCTTGATCCATGAAGACTCATGAGCCGGGCATGGTGGTATGGGACACCGTGGTCGAGCTGTCGACCTACGCTGGGGTCACAAACCTCCCCGTAGTGACCAGTGAGCACCTAGTCTTGTGAGCAGATTATGGTGGTATGGGACACTATATTCTAGCTGACGGCCTACACTGATCAGGCGACAAGTCCTTTGTAGTGACCGCGAGCGTATTCTGAGTCTACTGGAGGCGACGACCCTTCAGTAGCAGTAGAGTACAGTAGGCCTGTATTGATAAGGTGATGGGGGAGGGAGCAACGAGTGCGTGCAACAGCCCTGACAGCCCTTGTAGCGACCTACAAAATATACATCGTATGAGATTACTAGGAGTGACGACCCTAGACAGGATCTGTGTTGGGATTGATATAAGAGAAGTACCTTAGTTTCCCAATTCTGCTGTTTGAATGGACTAATAATAACTCAAAAATCATATCACCATAACATTGCATGTGCCTGGAAGATGTGGAGCACTTAAGGGAGTGTGGCATGCCACGGTCGTAAGATGGTGCCGTATGAGGGAGATCGTCGGTGAGGGCATACATCACGTCATGTCATATTGCATTAACAACAGTATTAGGATTGTCTGATTTACTGCTTTACTATTATCGCATGATTGATTTGTGAACATGCTAATCTTTTCTCTATGATTCCACTGAGTTGATCACTCATTTCCACATTACGGGATGGTGTTTGTAACACCCACCAGACCCTGTTGTAGATGCAGGTGATGCTGAGATCCAGGAGGCAGAGCCAGACTTTGACGAGGACCAGGACGAGTTCTCGTACATGCAGTATCATGATGGCTTTGCTTAGGTGACCTGGGTTGATGGGACTTCAGTGAGACTATTTTGAACATTTGATTTTGTTCATGTATATGTATATGAGACTCAGTGATGTATTCATACTTTAGAGGCAGATGAGATCTACTTTGTTTTTCCTTACAGTGATATATATATTGTTTAGTCTTCCGCATGCTTTTATCACTGGATCTGGAGTATGAATTGCAGTTTTGGTATACTTTTACTCATGTGAATGCTTTAACTCAGACAACATTAAATCATAATCATTTTTGTTGCATAAGTGACGGTCTGGAACTCGGGAATTGAGTTTATACATGACCCCCAATTTTCAGGGTGTTACACACTTCCACTCTGCGATCGGCATAGGCTGAAGAAGTCCAGGTGGTTGGCGATGCTCTGCCTTCACCTGCTGGCAAGTGAGACAACGGGACATGAACTCTGCTATGTGGGTCTTCATACCTTCCCACCAATAAGTCATCCTCACGTCGCGATACATCTTCATACTGCCTGGATGCATCGCGAGTCTGGTACAATGCGCAGCCTCGAGAATCTCTCGTCTCAAGTCAGGGATATCTGGGACGCATAGGCGGCCACGATAACGTAAGCCACCATCCGTGCCAACTCGCCACTCGGCGTCTGCATTATCACTGGCCTGCTCTCGAAGCTCAGTCAGACGCGCATCATCCCTATGCGCCTCGATGACCCGGTCATCGATCTGAGATCCCACCTGCACATGTGCGATGAACTCATACGGCTCCTCTACAGTAAGTTTCTGCTTAAAGTCTTGTAAAAACTCAACCATATCCCACTCAGCAACCATCAGCGGAGCCGCAAACTCTATCGTCTTCTTTCGGCTCAACGCATCAGCCACAAGGTTCGCCTTCCCAGGATGGTAAGAGACTTCAAACTTGAAGTCCTTCAAGGTCTCCATCCATCGCCGTTGCCTCATATTCAAGTCTCGCTGCGTGAATATGTACTTGAGGCTCTTGTGGTCGCAAAAGAGCTCGAACTCCTCTCCATAGAGGTAATGTCTCCAGAGCCTCAGTGCAAATATGACGGTTGCCAACTCCAGGTCATGTGTGGGGTAATTCTCCTCGTGCTTCCTTAATTGTCTCGAGGCATATGAAATTACCCTGTCCTTCTGCATAAGGACACAACCCAGACCAATGCTAGACGCGTCAGTATATATAGTGTATCTAATCCCTTGATCTGACAATACTAGCATAGGGGCGGACGTAAGTCTGTCCTTCAGCTCCTGAAAAGCTGACTCCACCTTGTCATTCCAGGTGAACCTCACGTCCTTCCGTGTCAATTAAGATAAAGGTCTCGCGATCTTCGAGAAATTCCAAATGAAGCGTCGATAATAGCCAGCGAGACCCAAAAAACTCCTCACCTCAGTGACAGAACCAGGTTGCTCCCAGTCCTGAACTGCAGCTACCTTCGCCAGGTCAACTGCCATCCCATCCTTGGACACCACGTGTCCCAGGAACTTCACTTCCTGCTTTCAGAAGTCAAACTTCTTGTACTGTACGAACAACTGATGCTGTCTGAGTGTATCCAGGACCAAGCGTAAGTGTTCCTCATGCTCCTCTCGACTCCTGGAGTATACCAAAATGTCGTCAATGAACACAACGACGAGTCGATAGAGGAAAGGCCGAAATACCTGGTTCATCAGATCCATGAACACGGCTGGTGCGTTCATGAGACTGAACGACATCACAAGGAACTCGTAGTGGCCAAAGCTGGTCCTGAATGCTGTCTTCTGCACGTCCTCATTCCTGACGGGCAATTGATGATATCCTGACTGAAGATCAATCTTCGAGAAGTACTGCGCTCCTCTCAACTGATCAAATAAGTCATCGATCCTGGGTAAAGGGTACTTGTTCTTCACCGTGATCTGGTTCAGTCTGCGATAATCAATACACAATCGCATCGAACTATCCTTCTTCCTTACAAACAGGACTAGTTCTCCCCAAGGAGACACACTGGGTCGAATAAGGCCAAGCTCCAACAGACCATCAATCTGCGTCCTCAACTCCTCCAGCTCACACGGTGCCATGCGATACGTCGACAGTGAGACGGGCGGGGAACCAGGCACCCGATCGATAGTGAAATCAATCTCTCATCGAGGCGGAAAACCAGGGATCTTTCTAAACAGATCTCCAAAATCACAAACGACTGGCGTATGCTCAAGCATCGGGGCATCAGCGTCCCAAAGTAAAGAAGCGTAGCTAAGTATGCGGAAGGGGAGATTTATCCAAACTGAAAATGTAAAAGGCGTGCCCTCTGGCTCGTACACCGTCACCATACGAGTCTCGCAGTCAATCTTGGCCCTCCCAGCAGTCAACCAGTCCATGCCAAGAATGACGTCGAGATAAACAAGAGAGAGACTTGTAACACCCTGAAAATTGGGGGTCGTGTATAAACCCGACTCCCGAGTTCCAAACTGTCACTTATGTAACAAAAATGTTTATGATTCAATGTTGTCTGAGTTAAAGCATTCACATGAGTAAAATTATACCAAAACTGCAATCCATACTCCAGATTCAGTGACAAAAGCAAGCGAAAGACTAAAGGATATATATATCACTATATGGAAAACAAAATAGATCTCAACAGTCTTCGAAGTATGAATACATCTCTAAGTCTTATATACATGTAAATAAACAGAATCAAAATGTTAAAAATAATCCCACTGAGAAGTCCCGCCAATCCAGGCCACCTAAGCAAAGTCGTTGTGGTACTGCATATATGAGAACTCGTCCTGGTCCTCATCATAATCCGGCTCTGCCTCCTGAATCGCTGCCTCACTTGCATCTAAGACAGGGTCTGGTGGGTGTTACAAACACATCCCGTAACGTGGGAGTGAGTAGCTAACTCAGTGAAATAATAGAGTAAAGATTAGCATGTTCTCAAATCAATCACGCAATGATAGTAAAGTAATAAATCAAACATTCCTAATATTGTTGTTAATGCAATATGACGTGACATGATGGATGCCCTCACTAACGATCTCCCTCATACGGCACCATCTTATGCCCGCGGCATGCTTTCTTCCCACAGTGCTCCACATCTTCCGGGCACATGCAATATGATGGTGATATGATTACCGAGTTATTATTAGTCCATTCATACAGCAGGATTGGGAAACTAAGGTACTTCCCGTATATCAATCCCAACACAGATCCTGTCTAGGGTCGTCACTCCTAGTAATCTCATACGATGTATATTTTGTAGGTCGCTCAAAGGGCTGCCAGGGCTGTTGCTTGCACTCGTTGCACTGCTCCCCCATCACCTTATCAATACAGGCCTACTGTACTCTCATTGCTACGGAAGGGTCGTCGCCTCCCGTAGACTCAGAATACGCTCGTGGTCACTATAAATTGCTCGTCGCCTGATCATTGTAGGCCGATAGCAAGAATATAGTGTCCCATACCACCATAATCTGCTCACGAGTCATACGTGCTCACTGGTCACTACGGGGAGGTTTGTGGCCCCAACGTAGGCCGACAGCTCGACCACGGTGTCCCATACCACCATGCCCAGCTCATAAGTCTTTATGGATCAAGGTACCATGGTTAATAGGATTTACAATGGTAAGTTCAGTACCCTAGGTTCAAGCAGTTATGACTCATACAGGGTGAACATACAATGGCCAGTCGGGTTACTTGACAGGCTTGACTAGTACGAGCGCATCTCAAGCTGAGCGACATGAAGTGCATAAAATACTTCGCGTGGCCTAACCACTGCCGCCAACTCCAAAACACGACTCGCGTTCATCGACGCGTCATTCATGACAAAGATAAGCCAACCACGAATTTATTCGGTTACCGACTTCCTGGACTAGGTATACTCCCAAACATTTATGAATCCACATCAGCAATCATATAAGAGTAATGGAAATGAAATACAACAATGTGAGCATGTTAACACATGTTATAACATACAACTTAAGTAAATTATCTAACACATGCATTTCATACATATAATGAAATCATGCATATAGCCAACATGTAGGAAATCATTTACATCAGCATATTATTTAAGAATTCAATTTCAAACTAATTTAAAACACCATTTAATTTAATACATACTAATACAAACATTTATACAAACACTTAGTCTACACACTTAAGTCTACATATAGTATGTCGACTCAAAGTGCGCATTTGGGCGAATCTCTTTGCCAAACTGATTATGCACGTATTCCTAATATCCTAATGTGACAAAGAGCCATGTCAATCATTTCAGCAAAATATGGATGAAAACAGTATTTCCTACAAATGACTAAAATGTCCTAAATCTCATATTTTTCGTCTGCTTACGAAACAGGAAACAGACAGCATGTTGTACATGTCAAACGACGATTCCGTCGATAATCTACTATTAAACGACATTGAAAGCGTTGAAATCAGCCAATCAAAGCGTCTAGAATCCGCACCTTTTCCCTAGAGGTGAACCGATTCGAACGGAGCGTATACGCTTCGTCTACGGCGAACCAGGAACCTAATACACAAGATCTGTAAGTTACTTTACTAAGAAATCGACGGAATCTCAAATCAGCAAGTATTTAGGGTGTTTCCTTACCTAGAAATGCAGTGGAATCACCGGAAAGGTGATTGAGGTGCGTTGCTTAAGCACGTGCAACAGGTAGTGCAAGCAGCAGGAAGTTCTCTCACACTCTCTCTCACAATCTCTCACCTTTTCTCTCACACCAGCTAGGGTTTCTAGCAAATTCGTATGGGTGAGAGAAGTGAGGATGTAAGACCCATATCCTAGTTTGTACTGTTCCGTCAACTCCCGGTCGAATTCGGCAATCCTCGACCACTTTCTGATGTTTGCGTGCGATCCTAAGCTGAGACCTGTATGCCAAATATGACTAAAAATTGAAACCTATACCTTAGTGACCGCGCCATCGCCGCGGTTTTAACGCCGCGACTCGCATACCGAACCGATACCCAGGCTGGAAGATGACGGTCTGCGTCCGTTCCGAAGAAACACCGCGCGTTGTGAATTACGAGGGAATCTCTACGAGATGTCCCATCAATCAATGTTAAAGTACAACCATACCTCAAGTACAAGCCCCATCCCTCCTTTTTCCCTCAAGTCAACTCTCTTTCCACCTCACCATCTCACTTTATAAAATTTCAACCATAACCATCCCTCTTTTACCCATTTTTCAAACCAACCCATACTTCATTAATTACACCCATCACTCCAACTATATCTTTTATTATTCTCTCTCATTTCTCAAAATCTCCCAAGCAAAAAAATTTTCATACGTCCAAGCCTCCCAACTCTCTCCCAAATCACAAGTGTGGCCCACTCTCTTATCTCTCATCCTCACCATCAAAGGTCCATCATCGACCGTCCAAAGCAAAGGCAAGGAGCTAAGGAGGCTAGGGGAGCAGGAAGGAAGCCAAGAGGTGGGTGATCCATCGTTGA
This sequence comes from Magnolia kwangsiensis, assembly GCA_037074715.1. Taxonomy (NCBI): domain Eukaryota; kingdom Viridiplantae; phylum Streptophyta; class Magnoliopsida; order Magnoliales; family Magnoliaceae; genus Magnolia; species Magnolia kwangsiensis. The sequence goes on along the minus strand of CM073573.1, from coordinate 151,341,605 downwards.
ATTCTTTTTAGGAACCACTTGTTGGTGGGACCCATTTTTAATGTATGATATTATGTGGGGCCCGTAGTGGCGGGGCCCCACCATCATCGTCTCTTGTTCGCTCTCTCTCTCTCTCTCTCTCTTCTTCTCTCCTTATCCTTCCCCTAAAATGAAGTGGGCCCCACCGATTCATGATAAATCTACTCCATCCATCAAATGGTGTGACCCACTACATATTAGATAAAATGATATTTATTTTATATTAATATATATATATATATGTATATTTTTGGTGGGCCACGATCATGTGGGACCTACCTTGATGTGTGGGCCATGTGAATGTGGGACCTACATAGTGCATGTGTTCATCCATGACCGTCCAACATCTCTGGACGCTGGACGCGGGCATGGCTAACATGGGGCGTGTACTTACAGGAAAAAAAAAAGATTCCTTTTAATGTTTTGGAATGGCTAACTCATGCAGGCTTCAACTTGATACATGTATTCAATCCAAGCCGTTCACCACCTTCCTCAGACTATTTTGGATGTTAAACCGAAATTTGGGACCAATCCAATTCTCAGGTGGGCCATACCATCTAAAATCATGTAGAGACATGCCTGAACATATAAAAGTACTTGGTGGGGCCTACCTGAAATTTGGATGCATCTTAAACTTGGACTGAACGGTCCACCACGTGGGACACACATATTAGACGATTTGGATCATCTTATTGTGGGCCCCATATTTAAAAAAAAAAAAAGAAAGAAAGAAAAGGGAAAGGAAACGGTGGGCTGCTCCAACATGGCCCCACCTTGATGTATATATTTAATCCAATCCATCCATTATATTCTTGGGATCATTTTAGGCGTTGAGCCGAAAAATGAGACCGATCCAATTATCTGGCGGGCCGTGGCATTAAGAATACTAGTATTTTCCTTTAAAACATGGAAAAATGATTGCTGGGGTCCACCAGAAGCTTGGACCCACTTGAAACTTTTTTTGGACCCCTATTTTTGTGGGACACATGCAATGGATGGGGTAGATCTGGTTAATGTGGGTCCCACCTAGGATAAAAAATAAAATAAAAATTTTTTGGCATGACTTTATGCCATGACGTCCAGAGACGTCCACGTGAAAAGGAGGGCCCCCCCTTAGCCCCACTTGTAGACTCCACCATGATGTATGTTTTACATCTATACCGTTCATTTAATAGGTCCCCTTGAATGGTGCGTTGACTCCAAAAATCATCCATAAACAGAACTCAGGTGGGCCATACCATCCAAATCATGTGAAGACATGCCAAAATCATATAAAAACACTTGGTGGGGCCTACCTGAATTTTTAATGTGGCTGAAACTTAGTATGAACCCTCAAAAAGGTGGGACACACGTAATGGACGGGCCAGATTTATGAAACACATTCCGGTGGGCCTCACACCCACCCTAGGTCTAAGTGACCTTATATAGGTTGGCTGATAAATAAACAACACGGCGGCCCTGGTCCTTGTGACCTTTGAATAGATTGGATGTAAAATAAACATTTTGGTGGGCCCCTTGCCACGTTGCCTTATCAACAGGTGGGATGTAAAATAAACATTTTGGTGGGCCCCTTGCCACACGGCCTTAACAACAGGTTGGGTGGCAAAATAGCATTTCAGTGGGCCCAGGATTGGATGGAAAATAAATGTTATAGTGGGCCCACATGGGAGCCTACCATGATGCATGAGTTTCATCCAAACCATCCAACCATTTTGAGATCATCTTAAGGCCATTGTAGAGGCCCATCTTAATGTATTTGTGGCCCGCCACTAGGCCCACTTTGTTATTTATGGGCCCATGTGTGTAGGCCCATTTGAAGTATTTGTGGCCCATTGTTGAGGCCCACCTTGGTATATATAAGGCCTATGTGATTAGGCCCATTTGATGCACATAAAGCTTATGTGATTGGGGCTCATTTTTAATGCATACTGCGGCCCATGGGTTATGACTCATTGCAAAGGACCTAAGGCCCATTGGTGAGGCTCATTGAGGTGATCCATTTGATGAATGTAGAGCCCATATGATACGGCCCAAATTGATGTACTTTAGGCCCAATTGGGGGCAACTAGGTCCATTGCAATACGTGATCCCCCATGGCATATGATGATGTTTATAGCAAGTAATGCCTTGGGAACAATGATGGTTAGATGCCCACATTGTAAAGATGACGACGGTTAAATGTCCGCACCGTCACTTTCCCTAGGGCCCACTGATAGGCCCATATTGTAGTCTATAGGTCGTTTAGGCCCATTTCATTTTGAGCAAAGCCCACCTATTACGTATATTAGGCCTTTGTGCTAAGGCCCATGGCGATGTATATGCAGCCCACGAGTGAGGCCCGATGTGATGAAATTGTGACCTATGATGATGTATATTAGACCTTGTATGAGGCCCGTTGTGATGTGTATCCAGCCCATGGTTAGGGCCAATATGATATTTTCATGGCCCATCTTGATATATTAGTGCGGCCCATTGATGCAGCCCACTTGATGTGAATGAGGCCCATGCGCAGGGCCTACCTATGAAATATATATTAGGCCCATGTGAACGACCCATAGTGATGTATTTGCGGCCCAGTTGATAAGACCCGTAGTGATGTATTTATAGCCTGTATAGCGAGGCCTGTCATAATGTATATGTAACCCTTATATGAGGCCCATGTGAGAGACCCATCGTGGTGTGTATTAAGCTCTTAAGTGGGACCCATGGTATTATATATTTGGCCCTTGTATGAGGCCATGGGTCCACTATATGTTAGGCTCTATGTGGGCCATTCCTTGGGACAATATTGGTTAAATGTCCACATTGTCGAGGCCGATTGTTGATATTGACTATGAGTATGTGATAGCATAGCATCATGATACATGCTCATACACATCAACAGCATGCTTGTTATGAGTTGTGGTTGATCATTGCATATGTCATTGAATATGTTGATATGAGACTCCCTGATAGGCGGAGGTTACCTTACATGAGCGCACGACATGCGCAGGATTGATGCATGACTGAATTGTGTGACTCATGCATCTTGCATTGTGTGTTATACGCCCTAGCGACATCAGGGTCGTAGCCTCCACAGACATATCATGGATGGCCAGATGGGACACCGAAAATGTTTGGTTCTAGCATACGGGCGCCATAGATGTCCCAGAGTGAAAATTCCTAAACCTCCTTGGCCAGGAGATGACTCCAACGTAGAGACCGAGTGGATATATAAGTGCACGAGGACCGAATACCAGGAGGCCGCGTCTCCCACTGTGTCGTGGTCGGTTGGAAAGGGGTGTGACCTTACCCGCCTGAGTGAGGGGGTAATGTCTAGGTTGAGTTTGACCAGCTTGAGAAATGGGTCCGCTATCGAAGAGCCGGGCCTGATATTGGCAGGCGGATAGTGAGGTCTCTTCCACTTACCCAGTTGTGCGCTTGGATAGGGGCGACAAGCTGGCGTAGAGTGTAATAGACCTCGGTGATGATCCCCGAGATGAAATGTACTGATATGTGGATTTAGTGAGCAGGAGTTGCATACTCATTCATTTATTCATCCATTCACTATTCACTCGGGCTGGTGGTACGCAACTATTTGTCACGTGTGCCTTCGCAATGGCCATGATTTCGGTTGGGGCGCGCGACTAACCTGAGATCAGGAGTTTACCACATTGAGTCTGACTATCCAAATTTATGTATGGGACTGGTTTGGATAGAAGTCCCTTATGGTGGATCCCGTAGCCTGCGATACTACGTACTATCATCCCGACTTCACACTCCAGCATGGTCATTCCATTAGCACCACATATTGCATATTGCATTATATCCTCGGCATATGGCATTTTGGGTTGTTATGTTTCTGTATTCCTGTGACTTAGATGAGAGTGATGATATTTGTTAGCTCTTCCGAATCGTATATTGCATTATATCCTTGTCATCCGATATTTGATTATTTATGACTCATCATTTGTATAGCTGTCCTATATTACGTATTCTGATATTGATTGACTCATGGACATGTCCGTATTTCTGCTTACTCTGTTATCGTATGATTTATGATGTTGTCTGTATTTTGATTTACTCTAATAATTTCTGCTCTTGTCAGTATTTCTACTTATTCCGACATTGTATGATTTATAGATTATCAGTGTTTCCGGTATTGTATGATTAAAGCACTGTATTGAATACTTGACACTTACCTTATGCACACACTTACACCACCCTCTAAGCTTTCTATAAGCTTATGCATGATAGATGCGTGCAGGTAAAGTTAGGTTGCAGCAGCGTCGAGCTTAGAGCGTGCAGTGGTCTTTCAAAGCTTGATTTGATATATGTATTTTCCTTTCAGTATTATACTCAAATGATTATATTAGTATATATGTGATGATGATGTTACCTTTGTGAATTGGGTGATCTTGTGGTTATACTTATTACGAGTTAATTGTATTAAAAAAATCCTCCTTGTAAGATCCCGGGATCGGAATCTAGCATATGAATGCTAGGAGCCAAGAATGGGGTACTACGGAGGCTGTCAGCACTGGATTCAGTGATCGGGATTTCTGTGAATCCGATTTCTGGATTTGGGGCGTGACAGAGGGTTTAAGGCCCTTTTATAACCTAAAACATTCCCAAAACAGACTTGGGAACAATGTTTACTTGATGCCTAACCAAATCGAGGCTGTTTCGGTCCAAAAAGACATTTCGGGAGGTCCCCTGGCCGAACGTAATCGGACTTAAGCTCATGCACGTCGGATGTCACTCACATCCCATTTTCAGACCAGTAGTGTTCGTAGATCGCACGTGGCGGTCTAGTTTCAGTTCAGCAGTCATCGCACGTAGATCAGGTCTACAAGTCTCACGATATGAAAAAGAAATTTTTCCTGATCCGAGGGTGTAATTTGGCTGAATTCTGACGGTCAGAACACTTAATAATAATGCGCCAAGTCGTGTGTCAGATTTGAATTTTAAAATTCTAAATCTAACCCTATTCTCACTCTCTTCACTCCAGGCTCAATGAAATAGCCTCTGAATGTCGGTTGAACTTGATTTTCGAAATGATTGTCAAGTCCAGCTAAGCGGTCATAACAGTCTAAGATCATAGGTATCGGACTTTCGACGCGCGGTCTAGATCCAATACAAAGTTTCAAAGGGGTCCTGAGAACAAACCAGTTTAGAGTTTGATCCGAAGTTTCAGAGTATTATAGTGTCATTGGTTCTACTCGTTTTGGGTCTTGTAGAACGTATTTAAAGCGATCAGGGATGATTTCACAGCTACTCTAGCGTTGCGCTAGCTAACTTATGCTTATTTTCTAAAGGAATTTATCCTACGCGATTTCTGGTCAAGTTGGTACTCGAGCCCAAGTACGGATTTTTTCAGGGCGTTACATGAAGCTTCCTTGGATTTAAAATATAAATGATGTATGGATGCGCATAGGATCTTATGCTAAATCTCACTGGGTTGCACCCTATGTTGTATATAGGGAATGCCACCTAAGGCCACACGGAGTACGGCATGTCTCATACTTGGCGATTTGATTGACGGGGCACCTCCCTTAAGCGATAGCCAGGCGGACCCCAGTTTGGACCTGACTCACGACACTTTGCCGGATTCTCAACCAACCACTGACCCCACTAATGGGTTGGCACCTGTCGCACCATTGGTTCCTGAGCAGAACCGTGTGTCTGCTTCTACGCCACACACACCTCAGTAGGCTCCTCCTGATAGGTTGGAGTAGATGATACTCTTAATGTAGCAGCAGCAACACCAGTTTTTGGCCACCATCGCAGGGGCCCTCTCCGAGAGCATGGGTGTGGTTCCACCTGCACCACTTTTGCAAGCTACTGGAAATATGAGTGATAGCGGCCTATTTGAGCGATTTCAGCGCTTTCGACCTCTTACTTTTATGGGTACTCATCGACCCGAGGAAGCCGAGTATTGGCTTAACCGCATCTCTAAGATGCTGAAGTTGCTGCACTGCACTGAGGAAGAACAAGTGGAGTTGGTCACTTACATGTTTGAGAAGGAGGCCAGCTTATGGTGGGATAACATCCTGTAGACGGTTCCACAGGGTATGTGTAGACATGGGAAGCCTTTGAGACGTACTTCCACAGGAAGTATTTCCCTCTCACCTACTGTAATGAGAAGGAGAGTGAATTCCTTCGCCTCCGTCAGGGAGGAATGTCAGTGGAAGAGTACGAGAACATATTTATGGAGCTGACTAGATATACTCCCCTGATCTTAGCCGACCAGTCGATGCGAATGTGATGACTTTCTGAGGGTTTGCGACCCAAGATATGCTCGAAGATGTGTTGCGCTAGCATATCCAACTATGCTAAGCTAGTGGGCATGTCTTTACGAGCTGAGCAGGATGGGGACAGGTTGTCCCATACACGTGTGCCTATGGTTCCTAGGCCATGATCAGATTTACCGAGCAGGCTGTTCCTCAGCAAGAGGCCCCGTGCAGACTCGCCTCCCAGACTTACCGCTCCACCAGCCCTGATGAGGCGAGCGGACTTGTGGTGCACCTACTGCAAGAGGTCTGGCCACGTTGATACGTATTATTTCACCAAGTTGAGGGACAACGGCTTCTCGCCACCTCAGAGGATCAACCGTCAGCTTCCTCAAACTATTGCAGCCCCACCTCTACAGTCAACACCAGCACATCCATCTTTTTGGCTGTCTGCACCTTAATTTAGGCCGCCTTAACGGCCCATGGTACCGTAGCCGAACCGTTTTCAGCAGATTGGGTGCATCCACTTACAACTGAGGCATTCGAGACAACAGGCATAGCACCGATGGCTTTTGAAGTCATGGCCTATATCCAAGGTACTCCCGTCTTTTTATTGGTGGACACCGGGTCCACTATCTCCATCATACGTAGGGAGTGAGGATCCTTACAACTAGCGTTGAATATAGCTCCTACGAAGGGAGTGAGGATCCTTACAACTACAGGGACTTTTTCAAACGTTAGCAGAATTTATGAGGGTTGCTTGATAGATTTAGGGAGTAGGTCGGTACTCGACCTGATTGTTACCCCACTATGGCATAACGATGTTATTCTCAGTATGGATTGGCTCACCGAGATGAAGACAAAGATTGATTACGATACCAGAGTGGTGACAGTCCATAGACCTGAGGGCGCGACCTTTACTTTTCCAGTTCAGGTCAGTTGGCCCTGCTGTGTCAGTTGTTAGCTACCCTGTTAAAGAATGTTGATGGTCCAACACATGGGAACACACCAGTAGTTCAGGATTTTGAGGACGTGTTCAGGAAGATACATGGATTGCCTCCTTAGCGCGAGGTCAATTTTACCATTGATCAAGTGCCTAGTACGATACCCATTTCATTACAGACGTATCGCATGCCTCCGTGTGAGATGAAGGAGCTGAGAAAACAGATCAATGATCTGTTGAATGTAAGTTTCATACGACTGAGTGTATCTCTTTGAGGAGCACCTGTGTTATTTGTGAAGAAGAAGGATGGATCACTGCGATTGTGTATTGATTATCGCAAGTTGAACCAAGTGACAGTGAAGAACAAGTACCCTTTGCCCTAGATAGATGATCTATTTGATCAGTTAAAGAGGGAGCAGTATTTCACAAAGATTGATTTATAGTCAGGGTATCACCAGTTGCGCGTCAGAGATAAGGACGTGTAGAAGACAGCGTTCAGGACCAGTTTTGGGCACTACGAATTCCTTATGATGTCGTTGGACTCACAAACGCACCGGCTGTGCTCATGGATCTGATGAACAGGGTGTTTCGGCCGTATCTATTCTGATTTGTCATCGTGTTTATAGATGACATCCTGATATACTCTAAGAGTCGGGAGGAATATGAGGAACACCTACGAGTAGTCTTCGATACTCTCAGGGAGAACCAGTTGTTTGCACAATACAAGAAGTGCAACTTCTGGAAGGAAGAAGTCAAGTTTTTAGGACATGTGGTGTCCAAGAAAGGGATAGCTATGTACCTTTCTATGGTAGCCGCAGTTCAGGACTGAGAGCAGCCCGGTTCAGTTATTGAAGTGAGGAGTTTTCTTGGCCTAGCAGGCTATTACCGTCGATTCATTAGAGACTTTCTCAAGATAGCCAGATCGTTGTCTCAGCTAACTCGGAAGGATCTCAAGTTTGCCTGGAATGAGAAGGCAGAAGCCTTTCAGGAGCTTAAGGACAGGTTGACGTCAGTCCTCGTGCTAGTATTGCCAGAGCAAGGAGTCAAGTATACCATCTACACTGATGCTTCTCGAGTTGGTTTGGGTTGTGTCCTGATGTAGAAAGACAGGGTTGTTGCTTATGCATCACGACGGTTGAGGAAACATGAGGAAAATTATCCTACGCACGACTTGGAGTTAGCGGCTGTCATCTTTGCATTGAAGCTCTGGAGACATTACCTCTATGGAGAGGAGTTCAAACTCTTTTGTGACCATAATAGCCTCAGGTACATATTCACGCAAAGGGACCTGAATATGAGGCAGCGACGATGGATGAAAACCTCAAAGGACTTCAAGTTCGAGGTCTCCTACCATCCTGGCAAGACCAATCTTGTGGCAGATACGTTGAGCCGCAAGAAGATGATAGCATTTGTGGCTCCACTGATGATAACAGAATGAGATATGGTAGAGTTTGTGTGAGACTTTCAGCAAAAACTTACAATAAAGGAGCCCTTCGAGAGCATCGCTCATATTTGTATTCAGCCACTTATCGATGACCGAATCATTATAGCTCAGAAGGAAGATGAAAGGTTGGCAGAGTTGGGAAGGCGAGTTAGTGACGTTGAAGACTCTGAATGGAGAGTTGGTACAGATAGGGATTTACGTTATCGTGGCTGCCTATGCGTCCTAAATCTTCATAACTTAAAGAAGGAAGTTCTAGAAGCCACTCACAATTCGAAGATGGCGATGCATCCTGGCAGTACGAAAATGTACCGAGATATGAAGTGCTCGTACTGGTGGGACAACATGAAGGCCCACATAACAAATTATGTGTCCGTTGTCTCACGTGCCAGCAAGTCAAGGCAGAGCATCACTGACCTCTTGGACTGCTTCAGTCCATGCCTATAGCTGAATGGAAGTGGGATTTCATTTTCATGGATTTTATCTCGGGGCTACCGAAGACAAGGAAGGGACATGATTCCATATGGGTGATTGTGGACCGATTGACGAAATCGGTTCATTTTCTCCCTATCATAGTTTCAAATTCAGCAGACGATTTGGCCAGGTTGTACATCAAGGAGATTGTACGTCCTATGGAGATCGTGTCGGATATAGACACGTGATTCACATATATTTTCTGGACTTGTATCCAGGAAGCAATGGGTGTGAAACTAAAGTTCAATACCACATTTCACCCACAGACTGACGGGCAGACGGAACAGGTAAATCAGGTGTTGGAAGATATGTTGCGAGCTTATGTGCTTGATTTCAAAGATAGTTGAGATGACTGTCTTCCTTATGCAGAGTTCGCTTATAACAACAGTTTTCAGACAAGTATTGACATGGCTCCCTATGAGGCCTTGTATGGGCGTCCCTGTCGAGCACCACACTACTGGGAGGAGGTTGGTGAGAAGGGCCTGATAGGCTTAGAGTTAGTTCAGACAACTTTAGAGAAGATCGACATTATCAGGGGTCGACTTCTAGCAGCACAGAGTAGACAGAAGAGCTACGCCGATACGAGGCGGTGACAGCTAGAGTTCGAGGTTAAGGACCACATATTCCTGAAGGTTTTCCCAATGAAGGGAGTCCTCTAGTTTGGAAAGAAAGAGAAACTCACACCGAGATTCATTGGCCCATTCCAGATACTAGACCGAGTGGGTATGGTAGCCTACCGCCTTGCCTTGCCCACACCACTCGTAGGCGTGCACAACGTATCTCATGTGTCGATGTTGAAGAAATACGTTCCTGACCCTTTCTACATTATCAGATGGGAGCAGGTATAATTGAGTGAGGATGCTACTTATGTACTGTGGACGACACGTGTTTTAGACCGAAAGGAGCAGGTGTTACGCAGTAAGGTTATCCTGCTTGTGAAGGTATTATGGACGCATCACACATAGGAGGAGGCTACTTGGAAAACGGAAGTCGAGGTCCAAAAAAACTACCCTCAGATTCTCGAGGAGTACGAAAAGGTACTAATTTCGAGGATAAATTTTTTTTTAAGGGGGGTAGATTGTAACGTCTCGAAAAAATCTATACAAAGACCTGAGTACCACCTCAGGAAAAAATCACTAAGGAACAAATCTTTTTGAAATTAGACGAAGATTAATCAAGTGTCAAACTAAATTACCTGTTGAATTAGCTTGAACAATTTTCCATACAAACTGCAAGACCTAAAAATTTGTAGGATCGCTGACGCTACATCGCCTAAAAACCTATGATCAATGTCAAAACCCAGTTGCTCTCGGGAGCGCATTGAAACTCCGTATCGGACCTGGACCGCTCATCGAAAGTTTGATTATCGCGAAAGTATACAGTTATGACTGCATTACTGGGCTTAATAACCATCTCGAAAATCAAGTCTTAAAAGTATCTAGAAAAGCACAACTTGAGCTCGGAGCGAAGTGTGTGAGAAACGCGAATGTCTTTATAAAATGAATTGAAACTTAAGTGAATTGAGTCATTCACTTGCAAGCCAATTTTAAGGTTTCTAACCATCAGATTTTGACTCAATTACACCCTCGGATCAAGGAAAATTTCTAACACATGTCAGTGTACTTGTGGCCCTGATCAAGTACCGATGACCGTTGAATTGAAATTGGTCCCCCTCGACCAATCCACTGATCGATCAGACCGAGATCTTAACATGATGTAGATCCATCGTCAGGGGGCTTAATCCAGACCGTATATAGAAAAGGGGCCTCCAGATGTGCTCTGTTAGATCGAAATAGCCGACTTTTAACTATAACCTAAGTATACCATGGCCCTGAGGCCAATCTCATCAGTTCTGGGTCTATAAAAGGGCCTTAACCCACCCCTCTCTCATTTCATACGATTTTGTAAACCCTAGGAGAGAGAAGAGAGCAAAGAGAGAAGGAAAGAGAGAGAAAGTGGGAGAGTTCCTTGAATTCGATCTCATCACTCCATGTGTTGAATCGGCCTGTTCGTATCGCTATTCTGGTGATTTCGACTCCGTTCTAGGGTAAGAAATCCTAACCCTAATCTGTTTTAGGGATTGAAATAGAGTAGATGATGAAATAGCTAACTCATTTCATGTTATAGGTTACCGTTGTGCCGTAGACTAAAGCACAATGTTCAAACTTAGCTCGTTACGAGTCTAACGACGATAGGTGTAGACTATAAATGTTTAGGTTATGCTTTTTAAGGCTTTCAATGTCAGTTAATGATTTATGATTGACTTGACTGCTATCACATATGCTTAGATACGATGTTTCCGCGTATTATACATATTTATGAACTATGTTGAAATTATTGTATTCTATGTGTTTGTTGAAATGTCTGAATGAATATAGAATTATAATTTGTGTTTGTTAAGATTGTTATTAGAGAATACATGATTGTTGTACATACGACAACTCCTGTGTAGAAGCATTTGCTATAATATGCAATTTAACTAATTTATTACATGTATGTGTTATGTGTAATCTAAGTGTTTGATAAAATGCCTGAATGAGAAAATGTTTGTTTAAATGTATGTAATGAGGGTGTTGAGATAGGATTCTCAATTCCCTTATCTATAGTTACAGTCTCCTTTATGTAACCTATCTTCCTACTATGTGATTTATGGATGAAATGCCTATGTATGGTAACATGTGTAGTATGTATTTTGTTGAAATGCTTAAATAAGATTTATATTTAGAATTAGTCGTCACATGCTGTCTTTGGGTAATACTTGTGAATGCTATTATTTGGAGTGTGATTGGGGCTACGATGTAGTTCAGGTAATCGGTAATGGTTTACCATCGGTGGTCAAACTATTTAACCACGACGGATACGCCTGATGAATCCGAGTCATACGATGATTAACGACAGTGGTTAGGCCACAGAGAGTGCATAGGCGTTCCATGTCGACTATTTCAACGTACGCTCGTACTAATCGAGCTTGTCAACCAACTCGATTGGCCTAATGTATGTTCACCATGTATGGATGCTACTGTTTAAATCTGAGGTACCAACTTACTAGTGCAATGCCCCTTTAACCTTGGTACCACGATCCGTTGAGACGCATGAGCCGAGCATGGTGGTATGGGACACCGTGGTCCAGCTGTCGGCCTACGTTGGGGTGACGAGCCTCCTCGTAGTGTCCATGGAGTAAACCAAACTCGTGAGCCAAATACGGTGGTATGAGACACTGTATTCGAGCTGTCGGCTTGCGCTAACGTGACGAGCCTTACCTTAGTGACCTTGAGTATAAAATAGGCGTACGATCAGGTGACGAGCCTTTCGTAGTGACCTTAAGTGTGAATTAAGCCTATGCTAAGGTGACGAGCTTCTCATAGCAACATAAGGAATAAACTCGTGAACCTGCCTATCGTATGTAATTAACTAGGATTGACGACCTTAGATGGATCATTGTTTGGGTACATGACATAAAGGGAGGTGCCTTAGCTTCCTAATCCTGTTGTATGAATATGTCTAATTAAGAACTTGGCTAATCATGCACATGCATCGTATTGCATGTGCCTTTGGCGTTGGAGTTGAGCACGAAGGAAGGGGTGCATGCCGCGATCGTGAAATGATATCACAAAGGGAGTGTAGGCGAGGGCATGCATCATTATAACATATCATCCTTGTATTAACTAGAGTACTTAGGAATGCTTGTTGTATTGCTTTATCATTATTGTTTGACTGAATTGATAACACGTTAACCTTTGCCTTATAGCTCCACTGAGTTGATCACTCACTCCCGCATTCTGGGACGGTGTTTTAAAACACCAACCAGACCCTATTGTAGTTGCAGATGATGACGAGGCCTTTGTGACGAAACCTGATTTATATGATGACGAGGAGGAGTTCTCCTATATGCAGCTATCAGGCGGGTCTATGTAGACTATGTTCTAATTGACGGGGTTACGGGGATACTGACTAGATGTCATTACACTTATTATTTTATATTTTGGAACACCTATGTATATTCGTTTTGTCCATTTTGGGAGTATACATGTATATATTTAACCTGGTAACATGTTCACACTCCAGAGACTTACAACAGTTTATATATTTCATATCTAATACAGTCTTTCGCTCGCGTAATTTAACTGTCTCTAGAGTATAATATGCTGATTTCGTATAATCTCACTCATGTTTAAGGCACTAATACAATCAATATTTAATCGTCACTATCTATGTTACATAAGTGATGTATTGAAACTCGGGAGTTGGGATCCTGCTCGACTCTCGATTTTTAGGGCGTTACAAATACATAATATGATTCAGGGTCGAACGCAAACGCCGATAACAGATCGCGGGTCACCGAAATTCGACCGGGAGGACCGCGGAAGCCTATAGAACAGTACGATCTAGGATACGGGTCTTACAACCCATGTCACCATTTTTCTTTCTCATTGCCTTCAACTGAAGTATTGAGGTAATGGTCTCAACACTAATGGTTATCCCACCGGTGCACAACGAGTCTTTAAATGACTCATATGATTATGAAAGATAATTCAACATAATACATGCTTAATTTTTATCTTTCATCATCCTATCCACGTCCGAAAATTTACAAATGAGCCTATTAAAGTTACTGATGTGGGTCTTAATGTCAGCCCCTTCCGTCATCTCCAAATTAAACAACTATAACTTCAAATATATCTCAAGAGACTTCTTTGCATAGATGTTATCTAGTTTCACCCATGTATCTGGTGCAATTTTTTCTCTCATAACATTACATAGAACCTCATTTATTAGACTCATCTAGAATGAGATATTGGCCTTTTTATCTAAGTTGGTCCTTTCTTCTTCTTTGTGGTTTCTGGTCGCTTTTGAAGGAGTGCATCTTCTAATCCTTCCTGAACTAAAATGCCATTCATCTTAACTTTCCATAGTTTAAAATTGTTTATACTGAAATACTTCTCTACATTGAAATTTATATTAGATGCTATTGATACTTTACTTTCATATTTGATTTGCTTCCCAACGTTATCTTCGATACTACTTATGTAACACCCCGAATTTTTACCAACCTGGAGTTAGGCGTCCTTAGGCAATGGGTCAACCATAACACCTTGGTAACTTCTCAAAAATCGAGTCCAAAGCCAGAGAAATTATTTAGAACCTAATTCTTTAGAAATTTAACGTGTATTAGCCGGTGCTACACTAGATTTCTTGCAAAATTAACACCAACCACTTTAAATACGATCTGTAAGACCCAAAACCTTTAGAATTGTTAACGCTACGTTACCCTGAAATCTAGGATCCAACTTTAAACCCAATTGCTCCCGAAAATACTTTGTAACTTTGTATTGGTTCTAAACCGCGCATCGAGAGTCTAATAGCTATGAACTTAGACCATTACGACCGCCTAGTTGGACTTGTCAATCACCTAGAAGATCAAGCCCAAACGATGTCCTGAGACCATTTTATTGAGCCCGGAGTAAAGAGAGTAGGAAAAGGAAGATTTTTAGAAAAATTAATTATATTTTTAAGAAATCTGGAACGATTCACTTGCGTATTATTTTTAAGCATTCTGACCGTTAGAATTTGACCCAAATTCACCCTCGGATCAGGATAGGTGGCCCTTACATGTCATAGTACTTGTAGCTCTAATCGAGTTTCCATAACCGTTGAACTGAAACTGGTCCGCCACGGTCAATCTGGAAACCCAATCGGACTGAAAACTTAGCTTGACCTAGATCCGATATTAGAGAGCTTAAGTCCGACCGCATTTAGTAATAGGACCTCCAGAAGTGCTCCATTGGATTGGAACAGACCCGATTTGGTTATAACTTAAGTATACCTTGGCCCCAAGTCTATTTTCATCGCTTTTGGGCTTATAAAAAGGGCTTAAACCCTCTCTCACAAATCCCATACGAATTTCAAACCCTAGCCAAAATCAAGAGAGAAAAGAGAGAGAAAGTGAGGGAGAAGTTGGAGTTTCTTCTAGGGATTCCTCTCAGTCTCTCTGTGTGCCTCATCCATCCTTCTGCATCGCTATTCTAGCGATTCCAAATCTGTTCCTAGTTAAGAAAACCTAACCCTAACCTGTTTTGAAGCTTAGATAAGCTGTAGGAAAGTTGTAGCTAACCTGTTTCATGTCATAGGTAGCGTAGCCGCCGTTGACGAAGGCACATCGTCTGAATCATATCGAATACGTATTTTCTGGTTTAAGGTGCGGACTATATACGTTTAGGTTATGGTTTCCAAGATTTTTAATGTTAAGTAATGATTTATTCTTTTCTAGGATGCTATTTCACATGTATAAAGTGTTGTCTATTTTGTTTTTCAGTTATACGTTAACTATGTTGAATATATTGTATTCCTCGTATTTGTAGAAAATATCGTATATGTATAAAATTTAGATTTGTGTTTGCCATGATTAAATGCCATCTATGTATGCTAGATGTATGTGTAACAACTCCTGGGCTAAAGGTTTAGTCCAAATACATGATATGCCAACATATGATATGTATTTAGTATGTGTAGCCTAAGTGTATGTGAAAATGACTGAATGAGTATAGACTTTGTATTCGTGCTTGCCATGACAATCTGTTGTGGATATATGATTGTTGTATGGGCAGCTACCCTTTGACGAAAGGATTTGCCCTAATACGTATGTTAATGAATACATAATATGTATGATGTAATGTGTAGGCTAAGTGTATGTAAAAGTGTCTGAATGAGTCAGTAGTTAGTAAGATGTCCCTGTATGCGGGTTGAGATATGATTCTCAACTACATCAATGATGTGTATGAATTCCTCCATGACCTATGTAACCTAGATTATTCATGATAATTATGTGTATGATTTCCTCCATGACTTGTGTAACTTAGATTATCCATGTCCAGTACGTGTATGATTTCCTTCATGTATTGTATTTACATTCAAGTTATATTTTCATAACTGTCCATATGATTATAGGATATGAATCACATGCTTGTTATTGAAATTGTACGTGCTTGGGGCTGTACTACAGTCCAGGTAATCGGTAACCGTTCTGTAATTAGTGGCTGAGGTTGTTGTTGCCACTCAGGATGAGTTTAACGAATCTGAGTCGTACTTGGGATGTTCGACAGTGGTTAGGCCACACGGAGTGCTTATGCATTCCATGTCGTTCAACTCAACCTGCGCTTGGCCTAGTTGAGCTTATCAACTAACCCGATTGACCGATGTTTGTTCACCATGTTTGGTCGCTACTGCTTGAACTTAAGGTACCAAACTTACCAGTGAAAAGATCCTCTAACCTTGGTACCTCGATCCGCTAAGACTCATGAGCCGATTATGGTGGTATGGGACACTATATTCGTGCTGTCGGCCTACTCTGATTGGTGACGAGCCCTTTGTAGTGACCAGTGAGCACCTATACTCGTGAGCAGATTATGGTGGTATGAGACACTATATTCTTGCTGTCGGCCTACATTGATTAGTGAAGAGCCCTCTGTAGTGACCTCATGTATATCCCGATAGTGCATAAGGACGACGAGTCTTGTTGCAATATGTGGGATATAACTAGGCCTGTATTGATAAGATGATAGGGGAGAGGAGCAACGATTGCACGCAACAGCCCTTGCAATGACCTAGAACCGTTACATTGTATGAGATTATCTCGGATTGACGACCCGAGAATGGATCACCGTTTGGGTAATGATACAAGGGAGGTACCTTAGCTTTCGAATCCTGCTATATGAAAAAGACTAATAAGAACTTGGTAAGCATATTCATAACACCACATTGCATGTGTTAACGGTGTTGGTGATAGAGCACTGAGGAAGTGAGTCATGCCGCGATCATTAGATGATATCGCAGAGGGGTCTGTGGTGAGGGCATGCATCATTCTTCATATCATCCTTGCATTAACAAGAGTATCTAGGACCTGTTTGATTGTACTGCTTTATCATTACTGCTTGATTGGATTGATAACATGTTAACCTTTGCTGTATATAGCTTCCACTGAGTTGATCACTCACTCCCATGTTACGGGACGGTGTTGGCCACACCAACTAGTCCCTGTTTTAGTTTCAGATGGTGACGATGCTTGCGAGGCAGAGTCGGTCCGGACTTGATGATGTTGAGGAGGATTTCTCCTATATGTAGGTTCTGATCGACGGGGTTTACAGGGTTACTGATTAGATGCCAATACACTTGGTATCTTGCCTTTTATTTAAATACTCATGTATATTCTTTTTGTTCATTTTTGGAGTATACATGTATATATTTAACCTGGTAACATGTTCACACTCTGGAGACTTACAATCAATTATACATTTTATATATTTATCACAGTCTTCTTCTTGAGAAACTTAACTGTCTCTGGAGTATGATATGTTGTTTTGATCTAATCTCACTCATGTTTTCTACACTAATATGAACAACATTCATCCATCATTGAAAATATTACATAAGTGATGTTCTGGAACTCATGAGTGGAGTTTCTACTCGACCCCCGATTTTCAAGGTGTTACAACTTATTGGGACTCATGGAAGCACACAAAGCAGAATTAAGCAAAGCAATCACAATCGCATAAACAAACCAAACAAGAATATAATCTAAATTTTATGTGGAAAAACCATTTCGAGAAAAAAACCACGGCACAAAGCGACGGGTAATGCACTATGAAAGTAATATTTAAAGAGAGAATAGATCTTACCTATTCGAACAACCCTCGAATCTCCTTTAAAACCCTAGCTATACCATTGAACCCTTTAAAACAACTTATAAAACCCTAATCCTTGTTAATAATTTCTCTAATCCTAATTACACCTGGCATATATACTACCCAATCAAAATAGGAAATAAATCGCGCACTTATACAATTATGCACGTGCCTTCGATTGCATCGATAGACATCGAGGACTAGTTGATGACATCGGAGATCATTTGATGCCATCGAGTAGTAACATCTAAAACTATTGATGGCATCGAATATCATTTCAGCAATCAACTTAGATTTTTTCAAATTTTCTCTGTAAGATTGAACATCTGTTGATGGCATTGATATCTGCTCGGACTCTATTATAAATAGATTTAAGACATTAGACAATATATTTCAACGAACCTCAACTCGAACACCAATTAACATTAAAGGGTGATAACGACATATCAAAACCATTCAAATAGTGGCCACCTTTGTGGATGATTATGGCCAACAAATCACATTGACCAAACAACCTTAACTATACTATTTTGGAGTCGAATATGGACTCTTGACTTGTTTTTTAGATTGGAAGGCTAGGGTAACATCCCAAATTTTTGCTATTTTGGATTGTTAAAAATTTTTATTTTTTTTTATAACTAACCCACATCATCACTTACTAACCCTTGATGCTCGAGGTGAGCCTATACGTAGGTTATACCAGTAAAGAACTACACAAATTCGATTAACCAACCGTATGAAGCTAACTAATCCGCCTGATCACTTAAACCTCAAGTTTAGCCTTGTGAATTATTCATTTAGGGCCTAAATCTAATCAACCCATCACTGACTAATCAAGACAACCATAACTAAATTAAAGATCTACCCAAATTCGAGATAGATATGGCTAGGATCTTAATTAATAGACCAAGTTAACCAATTTACTCCTTTAGCCTAAGAACCAATGGTTTAGAGTGATCATGACCGAATCATCATTTTCATTAATTTTGAATAGGTCACACTGTGAACTTAGTTAATCCAAACCCTAACAACTACGTCCAAGAAATCTCCCTACCCAATTCATTCAAAAAATGTTCCGATTATCCGAACGAGCTCCACACCGCTCATTAGTGGCCTACTAGTTCCAAAACTATAGAATAATGTTTGTCTCACTGGGTTTGACGTCCATCGTTGGTGGCGAACGAAGAAAGTACCCAGAACTGCTCAACTTGTGCCAGAAGCCAAATGCTTGAAATGCGCAAATCCCCTAGGCTAAAATTTAAAAACTTAAGTGAAATAGACCTTTCGCCCTTTCGCGAAATTGTGACTTTCCCGTTAGATCGCAACTAAACTCGAGGCATGAGTTAAGTATATTTTCCTACTCATATCTGTATAACCGGGGATTTAATTGAACATCGGTGACTGTTGATCGTAAAACGGGCCCATGCGATCAATTGACTCATCTATTTGCCACCAAACTTGGAACAACCCTTCGTCTGACCATGGGACACTTATCCCATGACTTAGATGGGCCAGGGGGCTACTGGAATGACCCTAGGGACCAAAAATTAACCCTCTAGGGGTCGTATGTTAAAAAAAGAGTTCCTAAGGCCATTTAGATAAATTTTCAAGCTATAAAAGTCTCAAAAATCTCTCTCCCACTCTCCCATACGAATTTTCTTGCAAAGTGAGGAGAGAGGAGAGAGTAAAGAGGGAGTAGAGAGGGAGGAAGCAGCAAGGAGCTGGACTTTGAGGAATTCACCCTCCAACCTTAACTCTCATTGGAGCCCACGACACCATCATCGTAGGAGCGGCCCACCAGCCATAGTAAGGTAATCAATTCAGTTCCTTCCAAATTCAGGTGCCCTAAACCATTTGCATGTGATCTAACATGCAAACTCTATCGTTGTAGGGCTCTGACTCACCATCCCACTGGACCAACAACTTGGAAGCGGCTCCGCAAGCCATGAAACTATACCTAGGTGCGGATCATTAACATTAGGTGGCCATTTATGGCTAGGTTTAATGATTTTCTATGAAAATCTTGCTGTGCGTGTTACTTCTTAACGGAATTAATGGTAGAAATTCACTTAAAATTGATTAGACTCTATTAGAGAGGAAGTTCTTTAATTCCTAATCATCTGATGTTTACCCTATTTGAATTCCTTTCCACTATGAGAAATTGAGTTTGACTCATCCCCAAACCTTGGATAATTTGGAGAAAATGTATTGCATGTTTTCCATGTATATGAACTGGGGAAATTGATAGAATAAGTACATACATGCATGTCTAATTTCTACAATTAGGAATATTATATGGTTTCCTTACAATATTAAGTAAATTAATATTCTTACATGCTTGCTTAGAACTCTCTTACAACTTGATCATTAGTAATATCTAATGTATAATTTTGATACTTATGCATGCTTGAATTCCCCACAGCTAGAAGTAGATCGAATTATTCCTTTGTCATAACTAGATATCCAATCCCCTTGTTGAGTTGGCTAGCAAACATCGAAGCATGTATCGGCAACCCCATCGATAGGGCTGTCCAACGACCAATCTGACTCATTTAGTTCGAGTACGGATAATCGGCAATAGTTGGACTACATGGGACACCCACTTCCAATGCCGTGTGTTTCGCAATTCGCCCGAACGGGGCAAATTGGTTCACTAGCTGACCAATCATGTGTGTTAACCATGTATAGTCACGCCTACCTAAATCTGAAGCACCCCATACCTTTGAGAGGCCTACTAATAACCGTTAGTGATTCGATCCCATTAAGACTCATAAGTCAGGCATGGTGGAATGAGACACTGTCCAAGCTGTCAGCCTACGCTGGTGACGAGCCTCCCCATAGTGACCAGTGAACAACCAAGTCTCGAGAGTCGAGCATGGTGGAATAAGATACTGTGTTCATGTTGTTGGCCTATGTTGGGGTGATAAGCCTCCCCATAGTGACCAGCGAGCACAAAAAGTGACGGGTCCTTATTCAAACGGTCTCGTCAATTTACCCGGCCGATGGTTCCATGCCAGAGTACCGTTGGAATGACCCGGACATGAATGAGATTGGGTGATGAGCCCTTCCCTATGGTGATTTGGTTATGTGACAAGTCCGCACCTCGTTACTGAGTGGTCATACTCGATATTTGGGTGATGACCCATACCGAGTTGATCCTCATATCTTTAGGTATCATGCCTTACCTTTGTATTTATTAATTTGTGAGACAGATGGATGATACCTAGATTTGGATCATGGATCGCAGGCTCACAGCCAATACGGCCACCTTAGGCCAAGTAATTCGGATAAGGCCATTGATTAAATGGAGGTGTTTCAGCTTCTCCAATCTTGTTGGATGAACGGACTTAATTAAATACTCTGCTAACATGAATATTCATAGAATTATGAAATTTCACTTCTATAAAGTATTAGTGACACTTAAGATGTCGGGAGTCGAGTATTTACTCGGCCCCCAAAATCTGGGGCATTACAGGTGGTATCAGAGCATGGTTTGAAATTAAACTGGGCTGTGGGCTGTGGACTCATCATAATGCATTTGCTAACTTAGGAGGGAACGTTGAAACTTAACAATGTTCAACCCTAGGATTGAACCCTTAGTCATCTCGAGTATTCGGGTCTTAGTTTAGAAATTTGAAGTTAGAAGGGACTTAAATGAAGAGAGAGTAGCTACGATGATAGTAGAGGCTAGGT
This sequence comes from Magnolia kwangsiensis, assembly GCA_037074715.1. NCBI lineage: Eukaryota > Viridiplantae > Streptophyta > Magnoliopsida > Magnoliales > Magnoliaceae > Magnolia > Magnolia kwangsiensis. The sequence goes on along the minus strand of CM073573.1, from coordinate 151,320,146 downwards.
CATGGAGCACTAAAATATGTTTCGGCCTGTAATTAGGTGAAAATTCACAAATTCGGTATTATAACCCGGTGTAGTGGGGTTGGGTGACTAAAGTAGCTCATTCTACCCCAAAATCACATACGGTGCACCCAATAACTCATTTCAGTTTAGAAGATATGACCGTTTTAAGTTCTGACGGTCCAAATCATCTTCGCTTTCAATCGGGCCTTTATCTGGTCCACCTCGATCATGGAATGGGCAAACCAAAGTTGGATTGCAAGAGAAGGGGAAGTGTAGAGTCGAAAAAACTTAGGTTCGCCACAAACCGACCTCCTTAAGCCCAAATGGGCCACTGTCGACTCCAAACCGACTTTTCGGTCCATCATGAACACGAGATGAATATGATAGCTAAGTAGTGATGTTGTCGCCATTAAATCATGGTTTTGGCCCTAGAAATCAACCACGTGAGGTGACGTAGTGCAATCCATACCAATCCACGGGCCATATGGGGCCACTCCAAATCCACCTGCCCCACCCAAAAAGGGCAGGAAGGAGCCACCGCCATTTTGGTGCACCCACGCGAGGGAAAGAAGCAGAAGGCGGCGAGGCCACAACCAGTTCGGCGGGACCCCACCGAATGGTCTAGACGGTGGCGGGGCCATCGCTAGATCGGCGGGACCCCGCTAATTCAATCAGGTAGTGGTGGGACCACCGCCAATTCGGCGGGACCTCGCCAATGCCCAGCTTATGTGGGGCTAAAGGGCCTAGAGCAACCCATATCTCCCCAAACTTGAAATCCCTTAAGTCTCTCTCCCCCAAAAACCCAAAACCCTTACTCCTAAGCCCATCCCACAACAGCTCCTCCCCATCGAACCTCCTTCCCTAGATTCTTTCATATCTAGGCCCTCCATTTGCCAAAACCATCCTTTCATAAATCCATCTTCCTCAAGGCTACCAACTTCTCACATTCCACTACTTGATTCTTCTAATTTTTCTAAGCACTTTTCATGTTGAACACAAATCCTAAAGCTCAAGGGGTGTAAAGCTATAATCAAACTAAAACTTATTATAAATAGTAAAAAAATGAAAATAAAGTGGATTTTGTTCATTTCCCTAATGGAATCTCACAAAATAACCAGGTTATTTGGATAAGGTACCTTCTCCTGCCCCAAATTCATATATGGCATGTCGAGTAACTCATTCTTTATTGTAATATACACCAATTTCAAACAACTAGTGTGGGGCCATTGCCAAAATGATGTGCCCCCACTGATTTCTGCCAACGGGTGGCGAGGCCGTTGCCAAATTGATAGGACCCCACTAGAATTTTCTACGATTTTCTGTCTTTTTGGGCTAACTTCAAAAAGTCATTTCTCCCTCAATATAACTTTGATTGAGGTGATTCAAAAGTCAGATTAATGATTAATAAGTCTAGTTTCATATAAAAGTAAAATAAAATATATAATTTTAGGATGTATTTGCAACTGTCTAAAAATCAATAGTTTCATACAGCTGTTAATTTTAGAATTTTAATAAATTTTTTACTAGGATGACTTTAAGCTTGATAATAAACTCTTATAAAAATAATTCAGTAACTAAAAATATAAAAAATGTTACAAGTAATAGAGACATTTTGGAATCATACCGAAAATCATTGGTTTTGGACAGCCAGTGCTTTTGGAATTTTTATAATTTTTTATGAAATTTTAAATGAAATGAAATTTTGTGAAATAAAGGGTAACTTAATAAATAATAATAATAATAATAATATAATTAAGTAAATAAAAGTAACAAAGATGTTACAAATAATAGATGAGTTGGACATGAATTAAAATGAAAACTCTCTTTAACCAGAACCCAAAAGACAACCTTATAAATGTAAAAATCAAACTTCCTAATAAATTTTGATATTTTCCAAATGTCTAGAATAATCAGACTACGAAATTACGGACCATACATCTGCAAAGCACTCACGGCTTGACCCAACTCTCAATCATGGGGGATTATTAATGGACTCACTGCTTTGACCGAGCAGAAGACTAGGAGCACCAGGACTAGGAAGGGATACAACGAGCCTTCTACTGTAGTCAGGTAGTGATAATTCAAGAATTTAGTGAATTACTCTTTTTGTATTTATTACTTTCTTCAACCCAAAGGTGGGTTTAAATAACCACACTACAAGGCTATACAAGGAAGCTTATTTAGAGCTTCTCTATACATAGTATTTTATAACTAACAACCCATATACACAATATTCTAGTAACTCATATACATAATATTCTCACATCCCCCTCAAACTGATGTGGGATAATGAGCCAACATCAGTTTGCCATGAAGAGACCTATGATGAGATAAGGTCATAGTTTTGGTAAATAAATCAATAAGTTGCAACTCTGATGTTACATGAGGAATATAAATGATTCCAGGTTGTGTATCTTTCTCTTATAAAGTGGTAGTCAACTTCAATGAGTTTAGTGCACTTGTGAAATAGTGAATTTGAAGCCAACTGAATCGCACTAAGATTGTCAACATATAATGGAGTCACCATAAACAAATGGATCCCAAGTTCTATCAACGATCCCCAGAACCAAGTAATTTCACTACATGCCTCTGTCATTGCTTGGTATTCGGCTTCTGTGATAGATCTAAATACTGTGGTTTATTTCTTACACTTCCAGCTAACCAATGATTGTCTCAAGAAAACATAATAGCCAGTGGTGGACTGTCGTGAAATGGGACAACCTGCCCAGTCTGCATTAGAGTAAGCAAATAATTATAGATCATGCGATGATGGAAAGAGAAGCGCCTAGTTGAGGGTACCTCGAAGGTACCGAATAATGCAATGAACTGTCGCCATGTGCAATATGCAATGTGCCTCAATAAAATGGCTAATAACATGAACTGCATATGAGATATCGAGACGAGACATAGTGAGATAGACTCATCTCCCCACCAGTTGCCTATAGGATGTAACATCAGAGAGAAAGTCTCTATCATATTTTCCATACTTGACATTTAATTCTAGAGGTGTCTCATGGGTCTTGTTATCTGTAAGGTTTGTTAGCTTGATCAAATCACAGGTATACTTTCATTGACTCAAGAGATAACCTTTAGAATTACGAGAAATTTCAAGACCCAAAAAGTATGTTAATGGCACCATATCCTTCATATGAAAGGAGAAGTGAAGTAATGATTTGAGATCGGGAATTCCTTGAGCATCATTTCCTGTGATGATAATATCATCAACATATACCAATAAAGCAACAAGACCTGAATCAGACTTGAGAATAAACAGTGAGGAGTCATATTAGCTTTGGGAATAGCCCATTGTGGTTAACGCCCCATGAAAATTTTCAAATCATACTCTTGGTGCTTGTTTGAGTCCATATAAAGCTTTAAATAGCTCGTAAATTAAGCGTTGATCCTTGGAATTATAACCGAGAGGTTGCTTCAAGTAAACTTCTTCTTTGAGATTTCCATAGAGAAAAGCATTCTTGAGATCGAGTTAACTGAGTTGCCAACCTTTAGAAGCACTTATAGCGATCAGGGAATGGAGTATTTTCATTTTTCCCACTGGAGCAAATGTCTTATCATAATCAACTTCATATTCTTATTTATAACCCTAAGCTACTAACTGAGCTTTGCATCGATTTAAGCTCCCATCAGATTTTAATTTCACAGTATATACCCATTTACTTCCTATCACTTGCCTCCCCTCAAGTAATGGAACCAGTGTCCAATTAGTATTCTCCTCGAGTGCCTGAATCTCATCATCCATGGCCTTTACTCAACGCGATTATGTATATGCCTGATAATAAGAAGTAGAGACAACCAAAGAATTTAATCCAGAAAACAAGGCATGATGAGAGGTAAGAAGATTTAATTGATAGGGAGGAACAAACAGATGACTGAAACGACCTAATTGGATCTTAGTAAAAGGTGGGACAGTTACTTGCACTATAAAAGAAGAAGACACCTAATCGGAAGCAGGAGCAGTTGAGGGAGAGGACCCAAGAGAGACGTACTTCACATGACGTTGGTAGACCTGCAAAGGAGGAGTGAGAGAATGAAGCATGGATTGATTTTCTTCAGAAGAGGACATATGAGAAATGGAAGATGGAAAATGGTACCTGAAGGAGATGCATGGACAACTTTATAGTATAGTAAATCTTCAAAGAATATAACACGTCTAGATACATGAACACGATGAGCACATGGATTATAACAACGATACCCTTTCTGATGCTCCCCATATCCAAGAAATACACATTTAGCTGCCTTGGGACTGAGTTTATCTCGTTCTCGTTCTGGAAGATGAACAAAAGCAATAAATCCAAACACTCATAACCGACTATAATCTTAATCTTTATCATAAAGGAAGAACGTGAGATTTTTCCAGTTGACCAAAACACTGGAAGGTAATCAATTGATCAGATACACAGCTGTTGATTTTGCTTCAGCCCAAAGAAATTTTGGAACACTTGCATATTCCATCATGGTGATTACTACCTCAGTAATGTGTCGATTCTTTTGTTAAGCTACTCCATTTTGCTCCAGTGTGTGAGGACACATTTGCTGATGTATAGTTCCATTTGAACTTAGAAAAGTCTCAAACTCGAAAGACATATATTCTCCACATTTGATGAAAATTGTCTGTAACATGAAAATGCTTAAGACTTGTGTTTTATGAAATAAATCCAAGTGTGCCTTGAAAAGTCATCCACAAAGATGATGTAATACAATGAACCATTAGTAGCCATGATGGGAGATGGACCCCAAACATCAGTATGAATGAGATCAAACAAATTTTGAGTACGTGTATTACTCAATGAAAATAGTAATGCGGTAAATTTATACACTTTGCAACTAACACAGTTCATATCAATGGAAATGTGACTACTATTGATTTCATCATTCAAAAGACTAGATCTAAATAAGAAAAGTATGTTTTTAGAATTCGGATGCCCTAAACGACTATGCTAAAGTTTTCAACATTTATTAACAAAAGAAATATCATGAGAAGATGGAAGAAAAAAATAACACGATGAGACAACTTCAGGATCGAACTCTAAAGTAAATAACCTTTCTCTGTTATGACCCTTCCCAATCAGCTTCCCTATTTTCAGATCCTGTATGAAACAACCAGAACGAAAAAATAAAACCAAACAGTTATTTTTCACTAGTTGAGCAACCGAAATCAAGTTGGCAGATACTTTAGGAACATAAAACACTTTGTGAATGAAGAAATTGTGAGATGATGAATGTGAGACTTTCAAGGAACTGATATGAGAGATAAGTAAATGGTTCTCATCCACAGTGTAGATGGAACCCACTCCTCTATATGAGACACAATCAGTTAGACAAGAAAGATCCTTGTCATATGATTAGATGCCCCTGATCAATATACCAAAGATTTATAGGATCAATATTACCTATTGAACCTGAAGAACCCATCGCTTGAAGGATTTGCTAAATTTATTTTGGATAAAGTAGATTAGACTACACCGATGGGGCCATAGATGATGAGTCAGGCTTTTCAGTAAAGGAAGCCAGAAATGCACGCCCACGTCGCTGGTAGTGAGGAGGTAGAGGAGGGCAAGTCAGACAATTGGCTATATCATGTCCTTCTTGTTTGAAGTATCGGCAAAACAGAGTACTTAGTTCAGAGGAATTCATATTTGTTTTCTTGTTGGAACAACGAGCAGCCACATGACCAAATCCATTACACTCAAAACATTTAACTTTCGACATGTCTCATGACTTTCCTGAAAAATTACGAGTAATGAAGGCAACATCCAGAATAACCTCTCTCATGGAAGGAATGGTTTTCAAACGTGTTTCTTTTGCCATTAAATCAGATAGAGCTGTCTCAAGAGATGGAAGTTGAGGTCAGTTCATCAAAGTGTCTTGGGTTGGTTCAAACTTCGGACGGATTTTATATAGAAATTGTATCAATTTACTTGTTTCGCAAAGTATTTTTACTGTCTCAGCCACCGCAGCAGGAATAATTGGATCCATAAGTTGAATCTCATGACAAATGGAGGTAACCTAAGAATAGAAATCTTGTATACTCATAGCTCATTGTTCTAATTTTGACAGCTCATACTCTACTTGATAGTGACGACCATGATTCCATTGTTGATAACACATTTTTAAGTAAGCCCATATTTCAGATGCAGTCTTTAATGACGTGAGGTTAATTGAAATGTTGCTCTTAAAACTGTTAAGGATCCGTGTAACCACCTTCGAATTATTTGTGGTCCAAGATAGGAGTTCTTTTTCATAATTTGGTTTGCCCATCGAACCATCCACATAGCAGTAGAGGCTCTTTCTTGCTAAAAATGCTTGAATTGAAACTGCCATAGGGAAAAAAAATTTCTCATCCAACCTAACATGGATAGTTTCGATCTTATCATAGGGATTCATGGATGTCATAAGAAAGAAAAATCACGAAGAAGAAATATACTACTGATTTATGGGCGAGTAGGACAGGATTTGACGAGCAGGATAAAATCTAATGAGTATGACCAAATTGTCGATGGAGAGGTAGAGAGGCTCTGATGGGTTGGTGCGATTTAATGTGGATCTGGAGGTTTTTGGGATCATGCGACAGGTATGGGTTGCCGGATCTAATACTTAATAGTGACGAGCAGGACCAGATTGTACGGTCATGCGGCAGGTATGGGCCGCCGGATCTGAAGATGGCAGAGATGAGCAACAATAACAGCAACGACGTTAATGATGATAGAGACAAATCGGTTCTCTGGTCAACAATAGGCCGTTTTTCTAGAACAAGGAAGACATATGGGTGTTGACAACGAGCACACTGACAAAGTTGCGACGGAGGAGATGGCAGCAATCGATTTAGGGCAGATGGTTGTAGAAGTTTGGGATCTTAGGAAGATCGGTAGAGATTGTAGCGGCAAGAGGAGATCTCTAGACTTGCTATTACGATGAGGACCGTGATAGAAAAGGACTGAACGATAGATGCTCAAAGTTACAACTTTGATACCATGATAATTTAAGAATCTAATGAATTATTCCTTTTGTATTTCTTACTTTCTTCAACCCAAAGGTACGTTTAAATTACCACACTACAAGGCTATACAAGAAAGCTTATTTAGAGTTTCTATATATATAATATTTTATAATTAATAACCCAAATACACAATATTCTAGTTACTCATATACATGATATTCTCACAGGTAGATGATCAACGTATCGAGTTCAAGCCCACTACAACCGTCTCTCCATGTTGACTGAACACTAAAAAGAAATATTTTTACTCTAGGTAGAGGGGAACCATCATCATGAATCCAAATCTTTTGAAAAATAAAAATAAAAAAATTATAATAAACCATCAGAGTGAAAAAAGTTTTAAGGGGGTAGACTACAATAAGTCAGACTAGCATAATTAGTATGCACCCTACCATGCACATGAATGTGAAATCAATAAAACTTAAGCGTACAAAATTAAAAAACCTTTACCTATTTACATTAGACATTTTCGGAGACGAAATTATTTTTAAGGGGGGTAGATTGTAACATTATGAATTTTTGTTATTTTGGATTGTCAAAATTATTATTTATATATATATAACTAACCTACGTTGTCACTTACTTACCCTTGACACTTGAGGTGAGCCTATAGGTAGATTATACCAGTAAAGAACTACACAAATTCGATTAACCAATCATATGAAGCCAACTAATCCGCTCGATCACTTAAATCTCAAGTTTAACCTCGTGAATTGTTCATCTATGACCTAAATTTAACCAACTCATTACTGACTAATCAAGACAACCATAACTAAATTAAAGATCTACCCAAAGCCGAGCCAGCTATAGCTCAGATCTTAATTAACGGACCAAGTCAGCCTATTTACTTATTTAGCCTAAGAACCAACGATTTAGAGTGATCATGATCGAATCACCATTTTCGTTAATTTTGAATAGGCCACACTATAAACTTAGTTAATCCAGACCCTAACAACTGCACTTAAGAAATCTCCCTACTCAATTCATTCAAAAATGCTCCGATTATCCGAATGAGCTTCAGATCGCTCATTAGTGGCCCACTAGTTCCGAAACTATAGAATAGTGTCCGTCTCACTGGGCTTGACGCCCATCATAGGTGGCGAACCAAAAAAGTGTCCAGAACTGCTCAACTTGGGCTAAAAGCCAAGTGCTTGAAACGTGCATATCCCCTATGCTGAAATTTAAAAACTTAAGTGAAATAGATATTCTGTTCTTTCGCGAAATTATGACTTTCTGACCGTTAGATTGGAACCAAACTAGAGGCATGAGTTTGGTGACCATTGATCACAAATTGGGCCCCTGTGATCAATTAACTCATCTGCTTGTCACAAAACTTGGAACAACCCTTCATCTGACCATAGGGCACCTGCCCCATAACACAGATGCGTCAGGGGGCCACTAGATGACCCCATGGACAAAAAATCAACCCTTTAGGGGTGTGCATGTTAAAATAAGAGTTTTTATGGTCATTTAGATAAATTTTCAGGCTATAAAAGTCCCAAAAATCTCTCTCCCACTCTCCTATATGAATTTTTCTGCAAAGTGGGGAGAGAGAGGAGAGTAGAGAGGGAGGGAGCTCCAAGGAGTTGGACTTTGAGGAATTCACCCTCCTACCTTAACTCTCATTGGAGCCCATGACACCGTCGTCGTAGGAGCGGCCTACCAGGCATAGAAATGTAATTAGTTCAACCCCTTCCAAATTCAGGTGTCCTAAATCACTTGCATGTGATCTAACATGCAAACTCTATTGTCGCAGGGCTCCGGCTCACCATCCCGTGGGACCGGTACCTTGGAAGCGGCTCCGTAAGCCGTCAAACCATACCTAGGTGCGGATCATTAACATTAGGTGGCTATTTATTAAACCTAGGCTAGAATTAATGATTTTCTATGAAAATCTTACTGTGCATGTTGTTTCCCAAAGGAATTAATGGTAGACATTCACTTAAAATTGATTAGACTTTATTAGAGGGGAAGTACTTTAATTCCTAACTGTCTGATGTTTCCCCTGTTTGAATTCCTTTCCACTATGAGAAATTGAGTTTGACTCATCCCCAAACCTGTGGTAATTTGAGAAAAATGTATTGCATGCTTTCCATGTATATGAATTGAGGAAATTGATAGCATAATTACATACATGCATGTCTAAATTTCTGCAGTTAGGAATATTATATGGTCCTCTTACAATATTAAGTAAATTAATATATAAATCAATATTCTTACATGCTTACTTAGAACTCTCTTACAACTTGATCATTAGTAATATCTAATATATAATTCTGATACTTATGCATGCTTGAATTCCCCACAACTAGAAGTAGATAGAATTATTCCTTTGTTATAACTAGATATTCAATCCCCCTTGTTGGGTTGGCCAGCAAATAGAGCTGGGCATCGGTCCGAATCGGATCGGACTGGGTCTAAATCGGTCCGATGTGAAATCTCAATGACCTAAGCCGAACTCGATCCAATCCGGAATCGAGTTCGAGTCACCTGACTTGGACCAATCTGAAATGTGCTTTGCCTGATCCAATCCGAGTCTAACTTAGTCAGGAAAATCGAGTTAGATCAGATTGGATACGGTTCAGATCGGTCTAGATTATTAGTATTATTCTAATAGATGTTGCCCTAAAAAATCTCCTCAATTGAACAAACCTGATGCTGTGATCATTGGATTGGCAATTAACAGTTAAGGAAACAAGGCCACATTCAATAAAAAAAGGCCAAAGGTCGGATGGCTAAAATCCTCCAATCTGTAAGACATTTGGGTTGGTTCATGCATGAAGGTCCCATTGGATTAATGGTCTAGATCATCACACCATGGACATCACTTGCAAAGACCAAGGGCTTGAGAACACTACATATTTTTAGGCCAAGGATCATATAATTCCTTTCTGATAACATGGGTTTAGTGCCACATACAATGGTATCAAAGCCACGTATGGCAACCGTAATCATGGGCTTGGGTCCCGAGCTTGAAAAGACTACAATGGAAAAAGGATAGCACGAATATACCTCATCGACATCCATGTCCATCTTGGGTATTTGAGGATTTTAGATCCAGTGCTGTGACTGGCAAGCGTTCTTCGAGTGCGGCCATGTGGGTAGGGTAGGGTAAAAATAGGCTAGGTACTAGAGATTCTCGGGTAGAGAAGGGATCGAGACGAGAGTTTGAGATTTTTGGGTAGAGAAGGGAGGATTTGGGGATTTAGGGTTTGATGGTGAGCGTTCTTTGGGTACGGGTAGGGTAGGGTAAAAACAAACGGGTAGAAAGTAAAAACGTATATATAAGGGTAAAAATGTAAATATATATTACTTATATCTGGTCCTGATCGGATCGAATCGGGTTGAATCATGGCCAATCCGAACTCGACCCAAAAAGATTTCAAATCCGAATGGGGCTACCCATTCCGCACCGATCCAGACCGTCGGTTCGGTTCTGATCAGGTCGGATCGGGTTGGATCCACTGGATCAGATCTGTTTTGCTTAGCTCTACCAGCAAACATCGAAGCCCGTAGGAGCGACCCCATTGGTAGGGTTGTCCAACGGCCAATCTGACTCATTTAGTTTGAGTACGGATGGCCGACAATAGTTGGACTACATGGGACGCTTGCTCCCAATGCAGTGTGTTCTGCAATTCTCCTGAACAGGGTAAATTGGCTCATTAGCTGACCAACCATGTGTGTTAACTATGTACAGTCGCACCTGCCTAAATCTGAAGCACCCCATACCTTTGAGAGGCCTACTGATAACCGCTAGTGATTTGATCCCACTAAGATTCATGAGCCCGACATGGTGGAATAGGATACTGTGTCCGAGTTGTCAACGTACACTGAGTTGATGAGCCTCCCCGAGTAACCAATGAGCAACCAAGTCTCGGGAGCCAGACATGGTGGAATGGGACAATGTGTTTGTGCTGTCGGCCTATGCTGGGGTGACGGGCCTCCTCATAGTAATCAGCAAGCACAAGAGGTGGCGAGTCCTTATTTGAATGGCCCCTGTGAAATTACCCGGTCGATGGTTCTGTGCTAGAGTATCATTCAAACGACCCGGTGTAATGTCTCGAAAAAATTCGTACAAAGACCCGAGTACCACCTCAGGAAGAAATCACTAAAGACCAAATCCTTTAGAAATTAAATGAGAATTAATTAGTGCTAAACTAGATTACCTGGAAAATTAGCCTGAATCACTTTAAGTATGATCTGTACAACGTAAAATCTACAGGATCACCAACGCTGAAATACCCTGAAATCTAGGATCAAACTTTAAACCCAATTGCTCTTGGGAGTACGTTGAAACTTCGTATCGGACTTGGACCGCGTGTCACCTGAAAAATTATCCCTAATCACTTTAAATACAATTTCTAAGACCCAAAATCTGCAGGATCGCTAACACTGCATTACCCTGAAATCTAGGATCAAACTCTAAACCCAGTTGCTCTCGGGAGTACGTTGAAACTTCGTATCGAACCTGTACCGCGCGTCTAAAGCCCGATGACCACGAAACTATACGGTTATGACCGCCTTGCTGGACTTGACAACCATCTCAAAAATTAAGTCCTCATAGTACCCAAAAATGCACAACTTGAGCGTAGAGAGAAATGTGTGAGAAACGCGAATATCTTTAGGAAATGAACTAAAACTTAAGTGAATTGATTTGGTTTGCTTGCAGGCCAAATCTAAGGATTCAGACCGTCAGAATCTGACCCAATTACACCCTCAGATCAGAAAAAATTTCTAACACATGTCAAAGTACTCGTGGCCCTGATCGAGTAGCGGTGATCGTTGAACTGAAACTAGTTCCCCACGGTCGATATGTAAACCCGATCGGACCGAAAACTTAGCCTGACCTAGATCCATGGTCAGAGAGCTTAAGTCCGACCGCATGTAGAAAGGGAGCCTTCAGAACAGCTCCGTCAGGGCCGAGACAGCCAGTATTTGGTTATAACCTAAGTATACCTTGGCCCTGGGGCCATTCCCATCAGTTCTGGGCCTATATAAGGGCCTTAAACCCTCTCTCTCTTATTCCACATGAATTTCTAACCCTAGGTGAGGGAAAGGAAAAAGAAGAGAAGGAAAGACAGAGAAAGTGAGAGAGAAAGTGGAGCTTGTTCCTAGGATTTAATCCCACCACTCCACGGGTTTAACCACTGTTATCGTATCGCTATTCCGCCGATTCCAACTTCGTACTTGGGTAAGGAATCCTAACCCTAACCTATTTCGGGGTTTCAAATATTGGAAGTGATGAAATAGCTAACCTATTTCATGCTATAGGTTATCGTGGTGCCGTAAACTAAGACTCAGTGTTTAAACTGAGTTCGTTACGAGTCTACCGGCGAAATGTGCAGATTATAAATCTTTAGGTTATGGTTTTCAAGGCTTTCAATGTCAGTAATGATTTATGACCGACTTGATTGCTTTCACATGTGCACGGATACGAGGTTTACCGTATATTATGCACATATGTAACTATGTTGATTTTACATGCATTCTATGTGTTTGTTGAAATGTTTGAATGAGTATGGAATTATGATTTATGCTTGCTATATTTATTGATTGATAATGTATGATTGTGGTACATATGTTAAACCCTTTTGTAAGGGGATTTGCTATAATACCGTTATAACTAGTATATTACATGTATATGATATGTGTAGTATAAGTGTTTGATAAAATGCCTGAATGTGAAAATACCTGTATGAATGCATATAATGAGGGTGTTGAGATGAGATTCTCAATCCCTTATCTACGAGTATAGAATCCCTTATATACTACTATGTGAAGTAAGGATGAAATGCTATGCTACGATATATGTGTAGTATGTGTTTTGGTTGAATTGCTTAGAGTAAGATCTATTTTTGATTTTCGCTTTCACATGCTCTCTTTGGTTAATACATGCATATATTGTTATTTAGATTGTTTTAGGGGCTACGATGTAGTCCAGGCAATCGGTAATGGTAAGTGATCGGTGGCCGAACTGTTTAGCCACGACTGACATGCTCGATAAATTTGAGTCGTACTTTAGTTGTCGACAATGGTTAGGCCACACGGAGTGCTCATGCACTTCATGTCGATTAACTCGATGTGCGCTCGTACCAATCGAGCTCGTCAAGTAACCCGATTGACCCGATGTATGTTCACCATATATGGACGCTACTGCTTGAATCTAAGGTACCAAACTCACTAGTGAGAAGCCCTGTTAACCGTGGTACCTCGATCCGCTAAGACTCATGAGCCGGACATGGTGGTATGAGACACCGTGGTCGAGCTGTCGGCCTACGCCGGGGTGACGAGCCCACCCGTAGTGACTAGTGAGCAACCTAAGCTCGTGAACCGAATACGGTGGTATGAGACACTGTATTCGAGTTGTCGGCCTACACCGATTAGGTGACGAGCCCTTTATAGTGACCTCGAGCATACTCTGAGAATGTGTTGAGACGACGAATTTTTTCGTAGCAACTAGAGAATAAACTAGGCCTACACTGATCAGGTGACGAGCCCTTTGTAGTGACATAGAACCTCAACATTGTATGAGATTTACTAGGACTGACGACCCTAGAATGGATCATTGTTTGGAAATTGATATAAGGGAGGTACCTTGGATTCCCAACACTGCTGTATGAATAAAGCTAATTAATTATTGGCTAACATGAGCATGCATCGCATTGCATGTGCTTTGGCGAGGAAGAGCACTTTCGGGTGGTTGCCATGCGCATCGTAAGATGAAGACATTGAGGGAGTGAAGGCAAGGGCATGCATCATTATCGCATATCATTCTTACATTAACAAGAGTATTTATGATATGATTGTTGTACTCCTTGATTGAATTGATAACATGTTAACCTTTGCCTTATAGCTCCACTGAGTTGATCACTCACTCCCACGTTCTGGGACGGTGTTTTAAACACCCACCAGACTCTGTTGTAGTTTTATAGGATGACACGACTTATGAGGCTGAGCCAGGCTTCGTGGATGATGAGGAGGTGTTCTCCTATATGCAGCTAGCAGGCGGGTTTATGTAAGCCTTGACTTGCGCAGACAGGGCTACAAGGGCATGGATAGATGACATGACACTTCATTATTTTGTTTATTTTGAAAACACACTTGTAATTACTTAACTTGGTGACGTTAATACTCTGAAGACTTACACTCACTTATACGATATATATATATATCACAGTCTTCCGCTTGTGTCATTTAATGCCTTTGGAGTATGACACGTTGTTTTAGCTTAATCTCACTCATGTTTAATGTACTAATATGGACAACATTAAATCATCATTTTTTAAGTTGCATAAGTGATGTGTTGGAACTCGGGAGTTGGGCTCCTGCTTGATCCTCGATTTTCAGGGCGTTACACCTGGGTATGAATGAGATTGGGTGACAAGCCATTCCCTGTGGTGATTTGGTTATGTGACAAGCCCGTACCTCGGTACTGAGTGGTCATACTCGGTGCTTGGGTAACGACCCATGCCGAGTTGATCCTCATATCTTTAGATATCATGTCTTACCTTTGAATTTATTAATTTGTGAAACAGATGGATGATACCTAAATTTGAATCATGGATCACAGGCTCAGAGCCAATACGGCCACCCTGGGTCAAGTGATCTGGATAAGGCCATTGATTAAATGGATGTGTTTTAGCTTCCCTAATCTTGCTGGATGAACGGACTTAATTAAATACTTGGTTAACATGAATATTTATAGCATTGCATTAGTTAGGTTTGCGACTCGGCAGTCGAGGTCGCCTTATGAGGGTGTGTTAGGCATTACGAACATAAGATTATGTCGCTCAAGGGAGTGTTGGATGGTGAGGGCATGCATCCTATCATAATAACATGCACATGTATTAATAAGAGTAGCTAGGAACTGTGTGTTGGATACTTTTCATTAATTGTGCTTATGAAATTGATAACATGTGTAACTTATTGCTAATGAAACCAACTAAGTTAATCACTCACTCTCACTCTTGGATGGTGTTTTAAAACACCAACTAAATACTTTCATAGATGCAGGTACTAGGAATCCGACACGCTGGACGAAGCATCCATAGACTTGGAGGAAGATCTCTCCTATTGCCAACTCCTGGGTGGGCCACTGTAGTTGCTATAGGGCAAGCGATGGGGCCATAGAATAGGGTTATTTTTGTATAGTTTTGCACATTTTTGTACATATTTTTTTGAATTGTAAACTCTCCTTAGCTGTGGTCCGGTACTTTGAATAGACATATTTTACTTGTTACTGATTTACTTACATTAAAATTTATGTTTATTCTAAGGTACATCGCATAGTCTATTTCAATTCCATGAACTGCTCAAATGCTAAGTGAAATGAATTATGAAATTCCACTTTCGCAAAGCATTAGTGGCACTCAGGATGTCGAGAGTTGAATATCTACTAGGCCCCCAAAATCAGGGGCGTTACAGCTAAACACCAAATATTTGTGGATGGTAAAAACCATATGGCTACGTGGTGTTAAGAATTTGTGGACCCCAAGGTGGTGTATGCATTTTATCTATATTGTACATGTTGTGAAAAAACATTGATTAAAAATATTATATATATATATATATATATATATATATATATATATATATATATATATATGTTTTGTTCGAAACAACTTACGTTTTGGTGTTTTTGGGAATAGTCCTATATCGAAAAAGAGATAAAAAAAAATAATATTTATATGTGAGGTGTGAAGTACCTTTATATTTCTTTGGTTGATCCATGGAGTATCGGGACTTTTCGTAATGGAATACCCGAGTGCTCACATGGGCACGAGCACGAGCACGATCTCGGGCTCGGGCTAGTGGCACACTTTGCACACCGCGACAAGGAATATGAGTCAGGTGGCTGGAATGAGCGAGTAGCCTGAATGAGACCTGTGTGGATTTTATAGAGGCTATAAACTAGCTGTTGGATCGAGGTGTAACTCCTCATGAGACATAAATTCGGACCATGCAGAAACTACTGCATGTGGATAGCCAGTGAGTCTAAATGTCTAGCATGCAACAACAATTATCCCACATGCACAATGGTCATAAACTGCCAATAAGGGCTCATTTCTCACTTAAAGCTATAAAACGGTTACATTGGTTTAGGGTTTAATAGACCATCACCAACACTCAAACCATACTCACTTACAAACCAAAGAAAAGAGCAATAAGTGTACTCTGATCAGTCAATAAGGTTCATACGAACCTTAGCCAAAATACCTCGAGAAACAGACCAATGCAGTGGTCTATAGTTTTCTAATTCTCTTTCTGAATCTAAGATTTTTTCTTTTTATTTATCTGCCATAAATTTGTGTACATAGTTCCATTCGTGGTTCTTCGTATTTGCTGAATGCATATCCATACATAGGCTCGTCGTATCTTAAAAGTTGTTTGTCCGAAACCTATCAGCATTCTCAGTCTTTTTGAGAAGGGTTGAATAATACTTTAAGGATAACGTGATCATACAGACCTCCATCTGTTCTTATATTTTTGGTTTAATTATTTTATAGAAATTATAAATTCTATAATTTCTGCTAATAGTTCATCCATTTCGTCATCTCTTTTTAGATCACTGCCTAAAATTGAAGTACCCAAACCTTAAGTAGACCACACTACAGTGGGGATTGAACGCATGCAGCTGAAAAAAAAAATAAAAAAATTTATATCATAAAAGTTTTAGACCAAGCTCATTTTGTGTTTTTCCATCTTTCGTGTTTACTTGATCTTATGTGCAAATTGAACTTATGTGCAAATTGAATGAAGGTGTCAACTGCGGTTATCATTATCCATTGTTTCCTGTTGTGTGGTCCACTCAAGCTTTAGAATACTTCAATTTTGAACTCATACCCTAAAAGGAGCTGGCAAACCCGATAGATGGCATGCATAAAACACTTACATTATCGTGGACCTCAGGGAGAAACCACGTGGCTACGTGGTGTCATGATACTAGCTCCGTTAATTTTTGGGTTACGCTCCTTCCCCAACTGGCTGCCAAAACGTTGACCAGTTGCTGGATCTTATCATAAATAAATACCACCAACTGACACCCGGTTGCTACTTAATTCAATAAAATAATTAATAAATAAATAAAAGAAAATAAAATTTTAAAAAAGAATAGAAAAAACATTAAATATAACAACTCTACCATAAGTCACATATGTAAAATATCTAATCCTTTTAAAAGGTGGTCCAAACTAGGACTTGGATTCATTAATGACCCTCCATTGCCAAATGAGTCTGGATCTTTTTTTTTTTTTTTTTTTTTTTAAATTTCCTTTTGCATTGTTACTGGTTCATGTCATTATTAATATTGTTAGTATTGCTGCATTAAACGCATATATAATGTCAGAGCCCAATAGCATTGCAACAAATACAAAACATTCATATTTATGGCAAGCAGACCTACACTCTACCAAAACCTCAGCAGTAAAAAGTGTTGTGGGCCCAAAATAATGTATATATTTTATTCATATTATTTATCTTTTTTTTTTATTCCATTTTAAAGCATAAGTTCAAAATAAAGTAGATTTAAGTCTAAAGTGAACCACACTAAAAAAATTAATAGTAATTCAACAACAATGAAAAATTAAAAAAAAATTCTTAAGGTGTATCATAATGTTTATTTGCTCAAGGAGGCAGATTGAGTCCAACCATGCTGTGCGGGTATGGGTCTTATCCACACTATCCATTCATTTTTTCCTAACATTTTAGGGTACAAGTACAAAAAATGAAGCAGATCATAGGCTCAAGTGGGCCACACCAAAGAAAACATCAATGATAATTATTCTCACTGATGAAACTTTTCCAGGGCTTACCATATGTATATTTGCCATCCAACCTATTCATAAAATTACACGGACCTGGATGAAGGGAAAATACAAATATCAGCTCCATCCAAAGCTTCCATGGCTTTCAAAAAGTTTTCAACAGTAAAAGTTTAATATTTATCTTGTAGTTAAAGCAAACCCAATATGCCTCTTTTTTATCTTATACCTTAAAATGATACGAGAAAATGAATGGATGGTGTGGCTAAAACCTATACATCAAGATGGCTATTCAAAACTTCTTCCAGCTGGAGACAGGCAGGGCAGGATGCAATCTATGTCCTTGCCCTCTAACTTGTCACACATACATATGAAAGTTAAAAATAAATATAACTTGAACAGTATTTTTGTTCATCCAAAAAGTTTTTAATAGTGACACTATTTTTTATGATGTGGTCCACTTGAGATTTTGATTTGCCTTATTTTTAAATTAGTGACGTAAAATGAGTTAGAAAATGAATTGGACAATAATACAATTTAAATAAAATACATATATAATTGTGGGATCACAACAATACAACGCTGGAGGGTCATTATTAAAATTGTGTCCTGGCAATAGTATAATAAGTCTCCATTGATTTTGATGTCAGTGTTCCATAGGTTGGCCTCATCCAAGCCACCCTCACCATAAGCCCCGCCTTGTTATATGTACTCTAAATCCATACCGTCTATCTTTTTCACATCCATGAACAAAACAAATCCACACCATTATATATAAAAAGGGTGGTGATTGTCCATTAATAGGCAACGGATGTTTCAAATCGAGGTCATGTCTATTTTTCTATTTATAATAATTATTATTTTTCAACATCCAAGTTTATGTGATCAAATATTTAATAAACATTAAGGGGGGCTTAAATTTATTTTAAGAACGGGTCATTTGGCACTGTGGATTAAAGGGGATTTTAGGAGGTTTCACATCCCACGGTTGTTTCGCAACATAAAGTAAAATTAAGGGGATTCGCTTCAATAGCTGCATATGTAACATATGTATCACTATACTATTATTTTATTGGGCACATGATCTATTAATGATAATCAACATTGTTCAAATGTTGTGCATATAAATTAGCACCGTCCAGGCATTGTTCAACACTGTTCAAACATAGTCCATATTAATTAAGGATTAAAATTCATTTGTTAATCACTCAAACATGATCTCGTGCTTATGGCCCATGCGACCCTTGGAATTTCATCGTTTTCAACTAAAGCACATATTTTAGCGGATTTATCACAACCATTGCGTTAGAAATTACATATCTCACTGATTAGAAATATTAAAGTTAATTTAGTAATTAAATTCAAACCCTTTTAAATATATCAGCATAGCTGCTTTGTGAATTAAAGTTGATTCATAATCCACCGTGCCAAACACATTTGGAGGGCTCCAAATCCACGCTCCCAAGCAGTCATCACTTTTCCCTATGGTATGGTACGGTCCACCTGAATTTTGTATCTTCTCTGTTTTTTTATCATGCCATCAAATGATTGAGAAAAACTGATGGACGGTATGGATTTAGAATACATGAGCCCCATTGCAACTGCCGTACAGTCTCGGTGAGGCCACCTAATGTTTCGGTCCTTTACTAGATCAGTCAGATTTTCACGTCACGTGTGAGTATTATGACGTGTCTCATCCTTTTTGAGGTTGAAACGTATTAGAGAAAAGTGGCTGTATCGGTACTTCTGATTAACCCTCTCTCTCTGATCATTTCTTAAAGGAATGAACTCCACACGCCAACAACAAAATACAAAAACTTCATTTGAAATGCTGGCGTAGGATGACCATCGGTACGCATGCACAATCTGGCTGTGCTGACACCATACAAGAACTGGGCCCCGCAATGCCAAAAATGAAATCTGTTATTGATTGAACTTAAACCGTTGATTTCTTGCATTTTTACCCATTATAATCTAGCCACAAATTTGAATCTTATAAAAACATTTTGGTCCACTATTTTTAACGGTTTGGATTGATGTAAATTTATGAAACGTGTACCGTAATCTATTTGCATGTGTATCGATGGTCATACTCCACCAACTCAAGTTTTCTCTCAAACACGACAGCTCGCCGGGAGCGGATTAGGTGAGACCCCGAACTAACCCAAGACGGTGCGGCCCTTGATGTGGGACCCACCCCGATGTATGTATTATGTATCTACTCCGTCCATCCGTTTCTAAATATCATTTTAGGAAATTATTATAAAAATGAAGCAGATTAAATTATCAGGTGGACCATACCATTTGAAACTAGTGATTGAACGTCCATCCGTTTCAGTAGTGTTTATTTTCCATTCAATCTGTTGATAAGATGACATTACTTTGGATGAATAGAAAAAATCTATCATCTTGATCCAGAACTTTTGTGGCCCATTAATGTCAAATCACCACTGTTTACTATGGTATGGTCCACCTGATAATTGGATTTACTTCATTTTTGCAATAATGGTCTAAAATGATCTTTAAAAACGTATGGACGGCGTGGATACAGAATAAATACATCAAGGTGGGCCCCACTGTAAGTTCTGTACCGTCTTCGTTGAGCCGGGGTCTCACCTGCTCCGCTCCCCTACTCCTTCCAAATCCCAACTACCTACCACACACCAAAAATGATAATTCTACTCGCTCTACTGCACTTAGCAAGTTTACTCGCTTCACACCATAAACAAGTTTACACGAGTTAGATCCTAGCCGTTTATCAGACCATCCTCTCTCATAGATTTCACTTCTACAAAAATACTGGCTCGATCCAGTCTTGAGGTGGGCCACAAAAATACATAAAATTATCAGCCGCTAATCTAATTCTCATAAAGCTCATTTCTACACATGCACGTCCCACACGATCATCACGTACGTTAGGCTTCTGAGGAAGGAGAGTTACACGGTCTCCGATCTCCACCCACGTGCGGCTCGTGGTCCATGTGTGAGGCCAGGACCCCGTGCGAGTATACTCACAAAATCCTCCCATTGGCCATCCACTCAATTCCCCCACCACACGCGAGAGTAATTAAAAAGGCGCATCCGGTGCATTTAGCCAGCGTCCATCTTCAATCTCACCTACTACTGGCTACTTCCCAACTCCCTCTTCTCCCCATTCCAATCAATCTCATCCGTTCGTTTTCATACCCCCGCAGTCCTGGGGTCAGATCGCCGTTGGATCTATCAATCTCATCATCCGTACTCCTCTCGCTAGCTCCTCCGGGAAGAAGAGAGAGATGGGTGGCGACGGGAAGGTTTTCACGTTGGAAGAGGTTTCTAAGCACAACCACAACAAGGACTGTTGGCTCATCATCAGCGGCAAGGTATGATCACGATCTCTCGATCGGACGGATTGGATCGATCCACGCCGTTCCTTCCATGCCCCTAGATATGCATGGAAGGGATTCTAGATTCGATCTGTTTGGTTGATGATTCTGTTGATTCTATTGAACTGGTTGATCTGTTTTGGTACTTAATCGGCCGATCTGATCCGTACATAAGGTAGGCCCCTTGCATGACAACAATGGACAGTTAGGAAAACTTGTTTAGGGTCTAGATTCAACGTACATATGGGTGGCTCGATTGATGAGTGTGGTGGTGTGATTCTTGCATCCGATCGTGTGCACGAAGTGGCCCGCCTTGTTCATGGCTCAGATGTCCCACACTTGCATGCACGTGCGGGGTTCTGCAAGGTGTATGTAGGGCTAGAAAACCTGATCTGGGATCTTTTCAAGAAATGATTTGGGGTTTGATATAATCGAATTCTGTTAGGGTTATGCAGCAGTAGTTGATGGATGCAGCTGTTTGCATATCAGATTCATGTTTCATGTAGGAGTTGATCTCTCTATTGGGTGTGGAATATGTATTTTTGTTCAATCTGCTAGAATTTCTTTGCCGGAGAGTGCTATGGCCACTTGCGAGAGCGCTCGTCTGAATCCTACTAATTTGCTAGATCTTGTCCATTCGTTAGGTGGGTCCCACTGTCTAGATTCAGTGGCTGAAATTTCAGGCTAGTCTGGTCAATAGGTGCGCAGCTTGTAAAACACGTACATTGAACGTAGACCATACATTTTTTTTTTTTTTTTTTTTTCATGTGTGCTGGGGGCGGCCCGCCTGATTGACCGGACTTGCCTTATTTTTTTTTTTTTTGTGCCACAACAGCACATACATGGTGGGTTCCACAAGATAAAACGACCTGGATCTTGCACATGGGTTCGGGTGTACTGTACATACACCATTGGGAGCATAATTCGCATGCTGGTTTTATCTGCTATTTTAATTATCTGTTGCTATCATTAATTTTTCATGGTGAACAAAACTGAAAAGGTTATTGTCTCAATTTTTCTTGACCTGATTTTTCCATCCTCACAATCTTGGACCATCTAACCATAGCTTGAAACTTCTCTCTAACATATTGATATCTTGATGGTTGGGATATTCTCAAACCTGGAATGTGGTTATGGTCACGGAGGGGTAGTGTTGCGAATATGCCATGCTGGGCCTGGCTGAAGCATGTCAGTGTGCTTTGCATGAGAAAGGGACACGAGTCCAAACTCATCCTAGTGCACAAGCTAAGGCAGTGACCTAGGTTGGCTGGCTGGCCTACCAGGACAATACTCAGCACAATGGTATTAAATAAATTGGGTTGAGTCAGGTTGGACTGATGGGTCCAGATCGAGGCCATTTAATTATTGGCCCTGAAAACTTAAACTAGGACTAACCATCGGCCTGTAGGCTTAGCCCAAACCAAGTCTAAACGAGCTGGACTCAGGCCAACCTGGCCCTGGTTGGTAGTGACCTGCTATCTTCCCTATGTTGTTTTTTTTATAGCATTTTCACAGTCTAATATCTTTTTCAGAAAAAAAGAATAATAATAATATGGCCTTAGCTTGCTGGGGGTTGGACAGATTTGAACATGCCAAGTGGACAAGAAATATGTGTGGAGTGAATTGATCTAGCTCTTGAGTTGATTCAATCCGATACTTGCAAGTGTCTATCTTACCCAGACACTTGCATATGCCCAATCATTTCAGATGCAACATGATGCTACACTGGTATCAGATACCCTAGATACCCTAGGATACTTTTCCGAAGTTCTTTTAACTGAATCCTATATTCTTATTGTGCTAGTTATTTCTGAAGTTCTGATAGCTTTCTAACATTCTTCTCATGATTCATGTGCATGGCATGTACTGTAAAAACTGTAGACTTCAATGTTGTTTCATTAAATGTAGCATGTTATTACAAAGATTAAAACACAGTTCCTTTTTTTTAGAAGAACTAAAATTTGATAAAATGGGTCAAATATTTCATTACAAAACTAAATATGAATATGATGGAAGTTATGGCATAAGTTCGACACCGGTTGCCAACCTGATGCAACTCTCCTCATTTATCTGGGTACCACCAATAAGATCACAAAACTCCAATAGGCGCAATGTAGTAGACTGTTACATAAGTTGATTACAATAAGGCACTACATAATAGTCTAGTACATAGGTTAATTACATTCAACGAGTTGATTAAAACTCAATATGAACATCATGTGTACAAATGCAATACCCATATCAGTATCTATATCTTGGATTTTTGACAAATGGATTTTCTTTTCCCAGTTCCATGTCCTCATCAGTATCCGTGTCTGGGTATCATAAATTGTTTTCATGCAACTGGATGGATGATCAAATCATCATCATCTAAGCCTTTTCCCGATTAATTGGGGTTGGCAACATGAATCTTATTCCTCCCTTCCACTGTATCAAGGGCGAGACCTTCAGTTATACAAAGGTAATCAAGTTATTTCTTATTGAGAAATAATGGGCTTAGAAGTGCATATTGAGAGATTGCTTTGAACTATTCCTCCACTTATTTATAACAAAGAAACGATCAATTCTCGGAATTATCCACCTTTTTGGATTATGCGAATAAGAAAATCATAAACTTTAATGGTAGATCAATATCAGTAGTGCTTATAAACTTTGAGAAATTTCCTCATATACGTTATTCTACTAACCCACACTCTTCTCGTAAAAGAATCAAATCACGGTAAGGTACGAGATACCATGGTAAGTTACATTGATATCACATTGCCTATAGTTCAACCAAACAACAAGGCGTTCCATAATGTTAATGGTGGTCAGAACGGCTACTGCCTTTACCATTATAATACAGGCCATAACGGCCGTTATGGTTTTTTTTTTTTTTTTTTTTGAAAAAAGCTATTTTATGGGACCATTATGGGTCAATTTTTCCAAAACAGCATCACGACCCTGTAACATGTTACTGTTTTGGGATACCTTGCTGAACAAGCCTTCTAGTCCTTTTCATTTGGGCTGTACAAGACCATATCAAATTGATTTGTTTTACCCAAATGGAAAAGTTTCCCATCTATTCTTCTTCTGGTTCTAGCAGCTCAGTGTGACCATGCCTTAAAAAAAAAAAAAAAAAAAAAGGGCCAGAGGATTTGTTGTTACTTCCGCGTTTATTTTGCTCCAAATTTCTGAAATGATTCTACTTCTAATGTTCTTGGTTCTGTTTCTTGCTTCACTAGCAAATAAACTTCTCTTCTTTACCATGTGATTCACAATGGCTCTTCTCGTCTTCAAAACCTGACCTGTTGACATTCCAAGTCAACTTCATATCCATTAAATATATGTTGCATTACTTGCATATGAAGTTTCCTCTTACTGTCTGCTTCACAATGGCTCTGCTCCCCTTCAAAGCCAACCTGTGGACATTCCAAGACGATTAATATATCTGTTAAATATGCAGCATCCGCTGATAGCCAAAACTTATGTCATCTCTTAACTCTTCTCCCTTCTATAATTGATAGACCACACCAACTTCCATGCTTCTCTGTTGATCCTATTATATTTCTTGTTGCTGTCATTGCATAGCTGCTCTTCCTCACCAATTGGGAGTCTCACATGGACTCATATGACACTCAATGTCTCCTTCCTTTTATGCACCACATCCAATTGGTGTAGGTTTTGTGCTTCTTTCCCATATCATGTTCTGTGCCTAATTCCTAGAAAGTCAAGAAGTTTCTTGAATCTAGAATCGTCCAAGATTAGTTTGGACAGGTCTTTAGTTTTAGTGTTAGTTTAGGTTGGTTT
Organism: Magnolia kwangsiensis; assembly: GCA_037074715.1. Taxonomy (NCBI): domain Eukaryota; kingdom Viridiplantae; phylum Streptophyta; class Magnoliopsida; order Magnoliales; family Magnoliaceae; genus Magnolia; species Magnolia kwangsiensis. The sequence continues at coordinate 151,295,214 of CM073573.1, read as the reverse complement.
CTTTGTTAAAATTCAAATTATTGTTGGTTTATAAGTTAGCTATATTGGGAAATCATCTTGTGGTGGAGTTGTTTTGCTAATTGACTTGTGGTCAAAGTGAGTCAAGAATTTGTTTCTAAGTGGTTTGATTAGTTTTAGGGTGGTTCTCAGAAGGTTCTGGAGAATCTTTGAGTGATGTTGGAGATTTGGGGAGTAGTCGGATGTTTTCTGGTGGGATTTGTTGATAGAAAGTATGAAAAATTGGAAAGCAAACGTTTTTTACTAGGATGGTTCTCGTAGTGAGGCGTTGGAGCTTTGGAGAGCCATTAGTTAACTGTGGACTATCTTCATCGAGACAAGAATGAGCAGCTATATGGTAAAAGGAGGGTGATTCTGAGTCAAGGTTGGTAACATAGTCTATCTTTGGAAAGATGTTTGGATCAGAGTGGAACATCTATCCCAATCTTCTCTCTTTGTTCACTTGCAATTATTTGGTGGTTAAGGATTTCCATCAAATGCTTAGGGGCATCGTTATGTGGAATACTGAACTTTATCACAGGGATGGAATTCAAAGGATGATGAGATAGATGGGTGGCCATGTGATAAAGATCAGGCCAGTCTACTCATCAGCTACTCCATCCCTGTACCAGAGAATAATGGCTGAAATAAAATTGGCAAAGTCCACAATCAACTCAATATGTGGTCCACCTATTGATTGGATCTGCCTTATTTGTGTTTTGTCATCTTGACAGCTGGGGCCACCTAGTCATTCCCTGATTAGATTCTCTACAAGGTTGCCAGGTTGGCACGTCTTGTATATAAAAGTCTGTGGGGTCTGCAAATCTCTAACTTATGTAGCCCTTTGCTTCCCTGCCATGAAAATGCTCCCACTGTGTACTGAGGGAGGTTTCAGCAATTGATTATTTATGACAGCAAATGTAGTGTGAAGTTGCCAATGAAAGTATGTTGGCATTGGCCGTTTGTGTGGTTTTCTAATAAAATTTGCTGTGCTGTTCGTTCTTTTCCACTTTGTGCAGTTTTATAATAAAATTGTGTCCCCTTTGGCATTGTGGCTTGATTGGTCTGACCATGAATGCAATATGCACTTAAAACAATGTGAGTTATTTTTGGCTGCTGCATATTTTTTCCCAAGTTACCTTTGCAAGGGAAGGTAACATTGTTAGCTATAGCTTCCCTCCCCTTGTGGGTACTCAGATTGCTTTTCTGCCCATAGATGTTTCCTGCCCTAATGCTCGTCCTATACAAAACCTAATGGCTGCTATTTGCCTACAATCTCCAATAAGACAATAAAAGCAGCTTAAGGAATCATAGAACTCCTCTGGATAACCACTGCAGAAGTTTAAAAAACAAAAAGAATTATACTGACTGAGATGATATATACCATGCTGAAGATGATCCTCCACACGGCTCATACCAGGATTTACAATAAGCTGCTCCAAGACAGAAAACATTGAGACTCTGCCATGGCTGGGTTAAAGAGCTAGATTGACGGCTGGTGGACTGTCAATTGAATAACCTTTTTGAATCTAGCCTACCAGAAACTTCTGGGAGAAAGGCTAATAATAGGGTTAAACAAGAAGGGGGAAAACAACAACAACAACAACGATTCACATAAGCCTTAGATAGCATTGGAATGAAGGTTCTGGCCATGGGGGAACTGTAAGGCCTCATTTGGCAACCTAGAATTTGAATGTTATTTAAGAATCCAATTTCAGGATTTGGATTCCGCAGAATTCCATTATGGCAGCCGTATTGGCAATCTTGAATTGAAATCCAATTCCTAGGAATCTGCAAGCCAGCTTTTGCAGAAAGAACCATAAATGATTAAAAATCAGTAATTGAATTCCTATAGGAATTGAATTCTGGCCAAATTCCAGGTTACCAAATGTGAAAATTGGCCCTGGAATTGAATTCCAATTCCAATAGTGCATATTCTAGGTTGCCAACACTTAAGGGACTCTTATAGTGGCCAAGATGGCACTTACATTAGTGCTATACAGTGTGGACATGTGTTGTAATAAGCTCCTAAGAGTCTCATACCATGCTGACTTCCATAAATGCACTGTATGCCTTTATCCATACAACAAATATCATCATCATCATCATTATCTAAGCCTTACCCCAATTAATTGGGGTTGGCTACATGAATCTCGTTCTGCCATTCCACTCTATCAAGGGCCACACCTTTGATTAGACCATAAATGCGCAAGTCTTTTCCAACTACCTTCATCCACACTCTTTTCGGCCTTCCTTTTCCTTCTAGAGCCTTCAACTTGTACCAACTCCTAACCAGCACGATTCTGTCTCCATTGCACATGACCAGACCATGTAAGTCTACTTTCCCTCATCTTATTACCTATTGGTGCTCGTAAGTTCCCTTGAATGCATTTATTTCTAATTCTACCCTTACTCATCTTGTCACTCATCCATCTCAACATCGTTATTCCAGCTACGCTCATCTTATGAAGATGTTGTTTCTTAACTGTTCAACATTCTGTCCCGTAAAACATGGCTGGCCGTATAACTTTCCTATAAGAACTTCCTCTCAGTTTGAGTGGTACACGACAATCACATAAAACTCTAGAGGTACATCTCCATTTCTTCCAGCCAGCTTGAATTCTATAGGCAACATCCTTCTCAATCTCTCCGCAGTCATGAATTGTTGACCCTACGTATCAAAAGTGGCCATTTTGGGGGCTTGTTCAGCATCTTAACTAATTCCTCATTTCACTCCTATGGTTACTTGGATTGCATTCCATATTACTCCGTTTTAGTCCAATTAACTTCAAATCTTTTAGATTCTAAAGCACCCCTCTATTAAAGCTAGCTTTTTGGTTTATGCCGCCCCTCGTCTTGGCAATCGAACACCATGGGATCTCTTCCTGCAAATGCCTCAGCAGTGCATCCATAACCAATGCGAAAAGGTACAGGCTCAATGCGAAAGAAGAAAGATCAGATAGGTAAAAATAAAAATAAAAAATCAACTAACCGATTTTGTAGTGGGATTGATCAAGAGCTGTTGCAGCTGATCTTCCTCTGACACAAATATGTAGTTAACTTGAGACTGTATTTGTAGACTTTCCATTGGCAGAAATGCAGGTCCTCAAGTCTGCCTGCTCTTTGATTTCTACATCTCATTGCCTTTTCGTTGGCTTTTTGTGTCCTTTATGTTCTGCATCTTTTATATGTTTGAACAGGTGTATGATGTAACAAAGTTCTTGGAGGACCATCCTGGAGGTGATGAGGTTCTGTTGTCTGCAACAGGTAAGAATGTTCTTATGCACACCTTGTATCCTTGAACACTGTCCATCAATCCTAGCTTACCAAGAAGCATGCTAGCAGAACTTGCTCGCGTGAGATGGAAAAATTCCATTGCTGGCCCAGTCACTACGTGGGTCCAACCTTGAACATGTTCTAGCCTGAAAGTCCGGCAGATCCACTCAAGCAGACCACTTGTATGAGTAAAATGGACAGCTGGAAGAATATTAATAAGCACCAATGTCCCATATTCAATGTACATATGGCCCTCCTGTTGAAGCCCGCCAGACCAATCCACCTCACAAGAGCAAGACTTGTTTGCACGCCCACGCATTGAAACATGCATGTTATCTCCCTCTGTCATTTCACCTGCAATGATACAATGAGCTGTGATTTGGCAGCGAAGGATGCAACTGATGACTTTGAGGATGTGGGACATAGCACGAGCGCAAGAGCGATGATGGACGAATACTATGTTGGGGAGATCAATGTGTCAACCATCCCCACCAAGTCCAAGTACACACCACCCAAGCAGCCCCATTACAACCAGGACAAAACTGGCGAGTTCATAATCAAGCTCCTTCAGTTCCTGGTTCCCCTCGCTATCTTGGGATTGGCGGTCGGCATCCGTTACTACACGAAATCTGCCTAAAACAAGCCTGGGGAAGGTGGCATGCCTGTGATTCAGGGAAAAATTCCCAATAAGTTGTTAGTGAGAAAAAAGACTGTTCTAGGAAATCTCTTATTGCTGTTGTGGTCATTGCAACTCTGGGAGGCTAGTTTTGTGGTACTGTTTGGTAGCGGACTTGAAAATGCTTGTTTTTGCTCCTGTTTCCCCATTGTCGCCATTTCAGAACTTTTGCTTCCGTGCACTGTATTCCTGTGAGGTTTTCTTCTTACCCATTTCTTTTCTTCTCTCTTTTCTCCTTAATCACCTATTGGCAAATTCAGATAAGGTTTTCGTGAAATCAGGTTCTCAGATCCCACCATTGACGCCATGAAGAGGCAGAACCCATCCTCAAGACATGAATAAGGCCTGTCTGAAAATCTTTTCCATGGGTTATTGTGCGATTCCCACCAATACGACATGCATTTTTCTCGTTGAATGTGGACCATTGTGTTTTAAATTTGTAATTGTGGGCCATTAGATAATAAAAGATCATCTGATGGAGATTGTTACATGGCTTATCCATGAGATTGCGCCTAAACTAAGGGGTTGTTTGGATGCCTATAAAATCCTCAAGTTGTAAAGGGATTATAGGTAATCAGATTCTAGGGCTGTTTGGATACCTGCACTGCAAAGCTTTTAGCTGTAATCTAAAACCTGAAAAAGAGCTATGTTTCATATTAGTCTCTACGGCCGAAAATACATTATACGTGGTAAAACGAATTGGTTGATATACACTAGAGATGAGTGGGGCCCATTGTAATGTGTACAGTATAATAGTGCATCAAATGGACCACATCATGTGCTTTCCTTGATACTTTCCTATGGCTCTATAAAAAAATAATTTGATTGATCATCAAATGGACCATACGAGAGGGAAGGATGGGACGTCCACTATTAAAAATTTAAAATTGCTTTTGGGGCCCACTATGATGGGTGGAGGACATCCAATTTTTCCATAGTGCAAATGCTTCAATGCTCTCCTAAGGCTTTAAAAAAAATCAAGCCATTTTTATGCCATTTACCATTTTTAGTGGGAATTACTGCCTAGTGCTGAAAGTTGGGCGGGTTCAACCCAACCGACACGTGACCGACCCGACATTGGGTTGGGCTCGGACTGGATATTTTAGGTCTGATCTTAAGCTTGGGTTATACAAACATTAATCCTATAAAACTTGGGTTGGGCTCGGGTTGCTCGACCCAACGAACCCGATCAATATATAAGTTACTTATAAATTATAATTGAGTGTGGATTGTTTGTATCGAAGGCACGCTAGTGATGTCGAGTTTCATTTGTCCACGTCATTTCTAAAGACTCAAGATAACAAGATATGTTAGATTTCTCTCTTAAATGGATTTTGTGCTATGCTACATGACTTTTAAAGGATTTGTCTTATATTTTAACTTGTTTTTTTAAAGAAAAAATGAAGTTCTTTATAATGAATAATCACATATATAATTTAATAAAATTATAGATACAAAAAATAAGTCTTATATTAAAATATAATAATTTAATGTGATAACGAAAATATTAGCATGTATACCTGACCAACCCGATCAATCCGACCGAGCCCGCTGGGGTTGGGCTCGGGTTGAGAATTCCCAACCCGAGATTAAGTTGGGTTGGGTTTGAGGTACAGAAACCTTGGGTTGGGTTGGGTTGAGCACCAACCCGACTCGACCCAACCTGCCCAACTTTCAACCCTATTATTGCCAAATGCAATTTTTTTAGCTGTAAATAGATTCCCATTAGAATAACATGTAAATACGTTTTGAAAGTGTTTTCCAAAATAAAGTTCTTTTTAACTGTAAATAGATCACCACTTGAAAGCTGAATACGGTAACATATAAACATGTAGCATTTGAAATTCATTTATGATATATAAAGTGTTTACAACTTAAACTTTATAGGCATCTAAACAACCTTTAATGATCAGGATCATTGTTGAAAAATGGCCGGAAGCATTTGATTGACTACCTTGAGCAAGAAATGCTTTTGTACAGCCGGAAGCATTTGATTGACTACCTTGAGCAAGAAATGCTTTTGTTTTGAGTCGACCATTAATATGGTTCCTCGAAGAGAAGATGAGATCATGATCGGTTGATTTTAAACATAATATTTACATTATGAGAATTAGTGCCGTGATGTGTTTTAGTTATATGATTCATCGATTCTCTAGACATATATAATGAGACTAAGAGCATGTTTAGTTGCTACAAAAATGGAATTTTTAATACATTGTTCTTTGATAAGAATTTTAGAGATCGATTTTATAAATATTGTGGCCCAGCTAGGCATCCGACGGGCATGAAAATTTTCCTGAAATAGTTTTTCACAATGACGAGTTCAATGTGTGGTTGATACTTTGAAAATTTTGAAAATATGGCATAGGGTTGGCGCGCGTGGGATGTGGTTGATCACCGGCTCACAAAGCATGGTTTTTATGAAAAATTGTGAGAGGTTTTATTTAAAAACACGGGAGTTTTAGGTTTTATTTAAAAATAAGGAAATTTTATAAGAAGTTGCCTTAATTTATATTCTGGTAACTTTTTCAAAACAGTTTTTAAAAAGCTACCTCATGTATAAATATCATTTCACTACCTTTTGTTACATTTTTTTAAACTCTGGTTGTGTGGGGGCATGAGAGATGTTTATGTAAGTTTCACCCAACCATCATGTGCATCACCTCATGTCAGGTCAAATGCTAAAAATTCACTGTTATTGTGATTCAAATGAATCACATGAATGGAAATAGTATATAGGCAACCATTGCACTTCGAAACGGTTCCCTTGGTATGACCCATCTGAATCATGGATGGATTCAGATCACTCATGCAAAGGTAAATAATCTTCCAAGTTTGTAATTAATCAATAATGTCAATAACCTGACCCTGGCTCTGCTTGCATGCATGACTTTGCAATGAGACATTAGGATACGAATTTCCGACCATACTTGTTACACAGATCCCATGGAACAAAAAGCTCAGCGGGGACTATCATGATGTCCGTGTGACATCTGAGGCGTCCACCCATTTTGCCAGCTCATAATAGGATATGAACACAAAAATCTGACGGACCCAAAGGTCGATTCGGCTTCACCCTGGGACCTAAGAAGGTATCAATAGTGGCCGTTATTTTTTGCGAGCGAACGTGACACCAATTACCTGTCCTGAGAGCTAGATCCACTCCGTCCATCAGTTTTGCCAGCTTATTTTAGTACATAGGTCTAAAAATTAGCTAGATCTAATACTCAACTACAAAACGCAACAGGAAATAATGAGGATCAAATGTCAACCATTTAAACCTTCGTAGGGCCACGAAAGTTTTGGTGATCAGGGTAATATTTTCGTTTTCAGTTCATCCTAGTGCGGAACGAGATTATGAACTGATTGGATGGCATATAAACATCACGGTAGGCCCCAAAAGGTTCCTATGGTAGGCGTTTCCATCCCGGATGTTTTTTGTCGCGTGGTCTTCTTGAGTTTTGCATCTGCCTCATTTTTAAAATAATGTCTAATGCCAGCTGGTGAAACTGATGGACGGTGTGGATATATGATTTGACATCTAGGTGGGCCCCACACAGGTTCCTCCTAAAGCGGCACAGGAAAGTCGCGTCCGTCGCACGGACGGTGGGCCCCACAGAATTTTTTGTTGCCCGGCTTCCCTCCCTCCCTCAACCGTCAGAGAGAAACCAGAGAGAGAGAGAGAGCAGCCATGAATTCCTCGTCCCCTGCCTCGTCTTCTTCATCATCTTCATGGCTTCTACGAGTCTTCTTCCCACGAGCAAAGAAGAAATCAGAAGAGAAGGAGTTGGAGGTGGACCCCGCACTTCTCCGCAAATACGGAGTTACAGAGCAGCTGCGCGACCTCCTCAAGTCCTTCACCATCGACACCTTCAAGGATTTCAATCTCTCCCTCCACTCAGGTCAGATTTTTATTCCGTCTTCCCCATTTTCTTAAATCCCCCGTTTGGACGCGCTACCTGATTCAATTGCGAAACCTTCCCTCGTCTGATCGTTTTTGGCAGTAACCCCTCAAATTGCAGTTATTTTTCTTTCAAACCTGGCTCGATCTTTTCACGCGACCGCAGTTTTAGAGCTGTGGCTCTTCGCATGGTTGCGTGGGGTTTCTACGTGGGCCCTGCATTGCATCTACTGTCCAGGGCCTGGTTCCTTACGGGCAATCGATCTGGGCCATTCACTACTTACGCTACATGCTACAGAGGGCGGAACGCTACACAACACTCTATCTCTATTTAAAACACTGGGGAGGAAGGCATCCCCAAAATGGCATTTAGGCTTCACAAAGGGCACTAGGGATTTCTCATGATCCTTATCGCTTTCACTAATGCCCTATTGACCTTCCAATGCTTGATGAATGATATTTTTTGTTAAAATATACAAGAAGTTATATTGGTGTCCTTGGATGATATTTTAATTCACAACATTAGTTGGGAGAAGCATATGGGCCATTTGAAGTAGGCCCTGGAAATACTTGAGGATAAGTTTGCATGTGAAGAAGTCATATGTTCCTCCGGATGGGTTCAATGTTTTACGTATTGGTATCAATGTTGTCAAATGGCATAAGCGATCCTATGCTCTTGCTTATACCTGATCACTTTTGCGATCACACAATCGCATAAACAATCGAACAACTTTTTTTTTTTTGAAAAAATTTAAAAAAAATCGAAAAAATGGAAAGTATGTGATCGCATATGCGATTATGCGATCACATATTATCCATATGGCATATGCGATCATGCGATCGCGTAATCAATTATGTGATCGCTTTTGACAACATTGGTTGGTATCGCACTATGTATGACACCCTTGGGACATTGAAACATTGGGAGGTATCACATGCATCGTGTAATGTATTTCTGAGGTATAATTGGGAAAAATAATGGAGATTCTCAGTGAAACTTAAGGAGATGTTAAAAGACACATGATCACATACTTGAACTCAAAAGATTACCAAAAAAGAAAGAGAAAAAGAAAAGAAGCATTATGGTTTTCCACTGTTTTAGGGGAGAAAACTATGCATATTTGGCCATAAGTGATCCAATTGTGTAAAAAATAATTTCATATCATTCAATGCAATACATACAATAAAATGTAAATGTTTAGTTACTTAATAAAAAATAACGCATCAATTTATTCACTCTATTTTAATATATATATTTTAGAAAATGAAATTTTAATTATTTTTAATTTAAAAATTAAATTTCCAAAGGAAAGAGTGTAGCTGATCTATAGATCAGCCTACACTCATCAACATATATTTTTCTACTCTTAGTTTGCATGTGAAAATGGAATAACTTTGGATTTCAACAAATTTCTTCCATTTTTCACCTTCAAATTTGAAATTTGTTTCTCAAATCCATGTCAATGCATGAAACTTATGTGTAGATATTGATTTGTACTTCTTTTCTTCCCAATTTGTTGAATTTTTTATTTATTATTATTATTATTATTTATTATAATTATTTTGGTAAACAAGTAAAATGAAGTAAATCAAAATTGTCTCACCTTTGGGTTACCAGCCTGAATCCACTCTTGGATCACAATTTCTCCACCAAAATCACATTTTCATGCAAAACAACTTGAGTGGAGTTGTCAAAACACATGCATGGGCAATTTCCTTAAAAATTGTCTTGCCTGAAAAGTTTTTTCTCCTTTTGTATTCTTTTTCTTGAATTCCAACGATATAGGTTGTATTCGCTAGGTACTAGCAAAAATAGCAAGTATAGGTTGATATCATTCTAGTTTATAAAGGGAATCACTCAATACTTGTGAAGTATAGCAAATATAGGTTATCTTTAAAAAAAACACTGCAAGCATAGGTCGAAACGATACGAGTTTATAGGTTGATATGATGTAAGTTTTTAACAGACCGCTGCCAATATATTGTGATATCGATAATATTGCTGGATGTCGACATGTGTCCTTAATAATAACATCGATATAAGGAAATTTTGTTATACACCCATGTTTCATATCGCTACCAGGTGATATTGACAATATCAGCCAAGATGTTCTGTATTCGTTATGATACGACTGTAAAGGCCGATACGTATAGGCAACAACCGTGATTGTTACACGATACATGGGTGAAACGAGGAGTTGGTTTTTTTGGATCGTATCGGCCATTATGGGGCATAACGACCATTGAAAAATGGCAACTTTTTTATATTCAAATTCATTTTCTCCTCATTTTTTTACTTTTCTTATTCCAAAAACTTCTCTAGATTATTTTACAGCAGATTTCGATCACTCTTACTATGGTTTTTAGGATAAAAATGATAAATTGAATCGATTTGGGAAAATAGAAGCTCTGAGAGCAATTTTTTAAAAAAAAATCGAAAAAATGGTATTTATGCATTTTTCTGATTTCTAATTTTAATGCTTCATTGTGATACGTAAATATTAGAGACACATAACCATGTTCATACATTCACTAGATAACCTGATACAACATTCTCACCAAAGAGTGGACCATTGCGCTACCATAATTATGTTCAAAACAAAAAAAAAATGAATATATATTTTGATTATTTACATTATTATGGATTTTCTAAATATTTTTTCAGAATTTTTTTGGGTAAAAAAAGAACTGTTACGGGGATCGTAACAGTCGTCACACCCCCATAATGGTAATGGTGGTGACCATTACGGCCATTGTTACCAATGTGGAATACCTTGATATCAGTCGATATCCACAATACATTGAATACTAGATGGGTTAGTGCCTATTGTACAAAGATTGAGTGCATGAAAAGTTGGCACGGCAAAAAATTATAAAAAAGACTCGAGGTAATTTCTTGGCCTATTGTGTTATTATTGGAAGTTTATTTGGGCATATAATAAGGTAAGCGCCCTTAATATGTTATTAAGAAAAGGTTCTTTTAATTGGGGAATGGAGCTACAAATGCTTTTTAAAATTTGAGGAAGGCAAATAATAGTAGCGTATAAGTTTTCTTTGATCCATGTAATGGAAAACCAGGCAATTGTACAAAAGTTAGAAGGTTGCTGGGTAGTCTTCTCGTCTGCAACCTATCAATTAAGATTTCCAACTGGGATATGCAGTATTTATTCAAGAATGTTAGCAATGTTTGGTAATTGTCCTACATCATCAAAGGAATCATGGGAAGCTTCAGGGATTTGCATTTGTGAGGGTTCTATCATTACAAAATTTCACCCTAGTGCTTAATCAAATTGGGGGGAGTATTTGATAAAGATTATTCGGCTAGAGAGCTAAATATGGTATGGAGGTGGTGCGAAAAAGGCTTAGAGGGATTTGGAAAAAAGGTTGGGGGCTCTCAAATATTTTGATTTGGAGTATCCTATGAAAAACAACAGAGCGGTGCCCCTGTCGTTTGGAGGACAAGCTTACAAGGAAATGCTCGTCAAACTGTCTTATGGCTCAAAAATGGGGGTTTTGGTAATTGGGGAAGAAACTGGTTGGTTGGGCCAAAATTATCCAGGCTGGGAAGAAAAGCCTCTGGTGAAGTATAGTTGAAGTGTTTTCGTACTGCAATACAACAATGGAGAAGGTTTCCAGGTGGATATCTATTAGATGGGTACTTTTAAACCCTTGAGACTTTGGTCAAGATGTTGAAGGATTTTATGGTGTGGACCCAGTTGAGGAATGTGGCTTTGATGGTGAGAGGTGAATGCCGTTTTCTTTTAATAATGGGCCATTTCGTGTAATTCATAGGTGGTCCAAAGAGGAAGGAGAGGGATTGATCTGCCAAGTTGGGTCCATAAATATTCTTCTGGTCACTTGGAGAATTGAAACTATATTGGCTTTGGGGAGTGTCGATAAAGTGGATACAATTGATGCAACAACTGTATCTTTGGAAATGGTTGAATCGCTTGCATTAGGATAGTGTCATCTCAGGCATGTGAAGGTAAGCAAAAAAAAATTTAAGCACTAGGTTGAAGACCATTGCCATGTAGTTCATAAAGTTTTAGGGAGCTGGTTGGAAAGCAGGTGGAGGTTTCTTAGATGATGAACTTTTTAAAGAAGAAAGAGTTTTTTGGTGGGTTATGTCAGGTCATTCCCTAAATTTGGGGTAGAGAGAGGGGGCACATCCTGCCAGGTACGTTCTTAGCTAGTTAGCCTGACATGAGACTTTGGATGAGTGGCTATAGTTAGATGGGCCATGGTCCGTTGAAGATGATGTGATAACTAAAGGAAGGTCCAGTATCATCTTTTTTCTTTCTTTCTTTCTTTTTTATTTTATTATTATTATTATTATTATTAAGATAGAAGCAGTGTTTGAAATATTAGTATCGCGTTACGTATTGCATTCTTAGGATACGGATATGTATTGGTTATCGCATAGGATATGTCGGTTGTATCGTATAATGTATCGCTGTGTTGGAAACATGGGGAAGCATTGGGAAATTGGTTGAATTTTTCGATGAAACTTCGGTGATTGTTAAAAAAGACATCAATACACACTTATAAATCAAAACATTACATAAAACAAGTACATATAATAGGTTTTCTTTGTGTAGGGTCCTAATCTATGCGTTGTCTAACTGAATTGATGCAAGTATATTCAATGTCTATTGATATAATTTATAAATGTAAGAAGACGTGTGGAAACACAAGCAATACATTCAAAAGCAAAAGAAGAATCACTATATTAGGTTACAGGCATGTTTGATGTGATGTTTGAATACAAAGATTGCAAACGATTTGCGAGAAATCGGTAAATTTTGATTTTTTTTTCAATTTTTTGCAACTCGGCCCATCTCCTCCAAATCTAAAAATCGAAGCTCCCAATCCAGGATTTTTCATGCAGAATATGAAAAATCATGAATTTGTAACAATTTAGCACTAATTTAATATGATTTACAGAAAATAAGAGCATCGAAATTCGAAAATGCTCACTAGATCGAACATGTGGGATATATCGCACTACTTGTGTGTTTCGTATCGCACTGGTGGGATACAAGATATATCGTGGGATATATTGGCTGCTATCGTCGATATTTAAAACAGTGGATAGAAGGTCCACTATCTTCATCCAATGCCTGAGATTGTCAGTTGTCAATGAGGACAATTGTCTCATAGCTGTTTTGAACCTAATGCACGCTTCTTTTTCTGAGGAAAGGTGTCCCATTAAGGAGGGAATGGTCACTTTGCCCAGGAGAGTGGCAATAAGTGAAGGCATTTTAGGAACTTCACATGGGGAGAAAAGTTTGCTCGAGTTACAAGAGTTAAATATCTCATCTACACGTACATGGGGTAAAGATAGTAAAATACAGAAGATGGCAAAGTGTGCAGGGGATGCGCATGGGGAATAAGGCAAGTTTGAAGAGGAGAAGGCACATGTCTTAAAGCAACTAACCTAGTTGGCTTGACCCTAGGGTTGCCAACGGGTTGGGTTCGAGGTGGGTCCTAGAGTAACTATATCCAGACTGATTATGTATGGATCTTACTGGGTCTAGATCCTTTTGTGTTCAGGTCTTGTCTTTTAGGGCTTGGACCTGGATCCAATTGGGTCCACATACGCGTCGGGTACCCAATCGGTCCTTGGTTCTATGTTCAGGTCAGGCCCAAGTCAGGTGTGGGTTAAATAAGGGCATTCACATGGTCGGGACCACCTAATGGATGGATTAAATTGCTGTCACACATTTGCCCCATTGACATATGCATGGTGAGTAACTGGGCTCTCTTACATGCCTCTGGCTTAGTAAACCCCATTTTATTGCTAGATTAATTAACACATTTAATATGCATATATTATTGATAAAATTAACTAGACCCAACCCAAACCAATTTTAATATGGTCTAGATGGTAGACCCGACTTTATTTTTAACCGGGTCCAAAATGGTGCACTTGAACCCCATCTGATTACTAAAACAATCTGAGAAATTGGACCCAAACTTGTAAAAACGGGTTAGGTCCATTGGGTACTCGTTAATGACCCTACTCTACTCAATATCTAGGGCTTGAATCAAAATGGTAGAGAAACATTCCAATGTGTTAGGATGTGCATAGTGAAGGCTGCATTGTCCTCATTCCAATTTAGATTGATGAAAGTAATAGTTGCGTATAGGAGGTCGAAGAAGAGGGGGGTATATGAGGGAATTGGGATTTGGAAGGTGGTAAGCAGTTCAAGAAATTTGCATGGGTTAACTAGATGGTGGTTTTAGTTGGGACTTGGGAATGTTGGGGAGTTGGTGAAAGCCAACATTTGCAGACTGCTGTGATTTCTGGAGGAATGGGAAAAAGAGAGAATGATCATTGTCCTATCTCCAGTTGGAAGGCTGACCAATAGGGCAACAGGAAATTAGGAACCTTGTCTCCACTGTAAAATTCAAGTTTACTAGAAGGCCAGGCTTGATTATATGGGGGAGAGGATTGTCTGGTTGGGAAAGCAGGAAACCTAGGGAAAGGTTTTGATGGATGGAATCAAATGCGGATCATTTCACAGAATGTGTAAGGCCATGGTCGCCCATTCAAAAGAGCCATGAGAAAAGAAGTAATCAGGAACTAGAAAGCAATTCTTTTAGCACGATAAGAAACTAAATTAGTTTATATCTTTCTAACACTGCTCTGATCTATATGGGGGAGTGACAACATCTACAATTGGGATGGACTAAATTTTGAGAGGGCATTGCAGGGAATCAATGTGATATGGGATGTTGGTTTGTTTCAAAAGGAGGATTGCCACGTTGACGTCGGGTCCATCTTAGCCTCATTCTTGTTAAGATCATTACAGGACAACTTCCCTGGATTTTCACTTCAGTGTACAGCTTAGTGATTTGTTGAGAATGGGAAATTTTGGGGAAGAATTACACTTGGATTAGCCCAAAATGGAGAATCCCTTGGTGCAAGGGGATTTCCATGTTATTGTGTTCCAATGGAAAAGGAGGGCAGTAGTATGTCTTCGAGAAGCATGAATGATTAATCCAAATGGATTAAAGAGAATGGGATGATTGATCTTCCATTTGGGGGGCAGGTAACCAAGACGACCTGTCAATGTGCAGTTTTGAAGAGAATTAAGAAATGGCAAAAGAATCACTTTAGGGTGGTTGAAGAAGAGTTTTTTTGAAGAGATTTAGGAATATCAAGAACTTTGTTAAAAAATCGCGAGTTTTGTGGACATAATTGGGCCAATCCCTCTAATACCATGTCAGAGGAAAAAAAGAAATTGGGAAGAAAAGAAGCAAGAATGGGATGATTGATCTTCCATTTGGGGGAAGAAATTGGAAAGGAGGGCAGCAGTATGTCTTCAAGAAGCATGAATGATTAATCCAAATGGGTTAAAGAGAATGGGATGATTGATCTTCCATTTGGGGGGCAGATAACCAAGATGACCTGTCGATGTGCAGTCTTGACTGGTTTACGGTTTCTTTTTACTAAGCTGTGCACTTCCTAGGGTCTCCTAGTGTGCAGGTCTCACGCCAAATTCAGATCATTACCCAATTATCCTGGATATATATTTTTTGAAGGATAATGAGTTTATTTTATTGAAAAGCTGCTTGAAAAATGTTAAGACAACAAAGAACAATTATCCTGGATATGAAAATGGAGTTGTGGCCTCTAAAGGCCATTAGATTTGAGTTGGTGTGGATGGGTGAGAAGGGTTTGAAGGAGGAATGGTAGCACCCTTTTAACCAACTGGTGATGCATCTAGAAGACTGGCTGAAATTGAAATTCTTGAAGAAAATTAAGAAATGGCAAAAGAATCACTTTGGGGTGGTTGAAGAAGAGTTTCTTGAAGAGATTTAGGAATATCAAGAACTTTGTTCAGAAATTGAGAGTTTTGTGGACATAATTAGGCCAATCCCTCTGATACCATGTCAAAGGGAAACAAGAAATTGGGAAGAAAAGAAACTTAGAGAGACTTGGATGTCTAGCCCTCTCTCTTCATATATTAAGTGAATGGCAAAATTACATAAACTACCCTTAGAAAAAAAAGGAACAAAATTAAAAGAGAACTAATAAAAGTGAAATAAGAGGCCCATGGCCCAAGTCAGGCTCAAGCGAAGGGAATGGGCCATTTCTCAGAGGGATATGGCCCAATTATGTCTACGAGTTTCTATATAAGTAAGAGGATTGGTAGCTGATGAGCTTGAAAATCTTTAGTTCAGTTTAATTTTTGAAGTCCAAGCTCCATCTCTTGAAAAACACTTTTCAGAAGATGTAATGTAGGGGCATTTTCACACTGGGCTTGAGTGGGGTAGCCCGTGGGATGCGGGGACACACTCGGGGTGGGTGACCCATGTGATTTGGGGCTTACGGGGGAGGTCTTGTGTTCGAGACTCCTTACCGGGGGTGATTAATGCAGAGGCATTTCACACCGAGCTCAGGTGGGGTAGCTCGTGGGATGCGGGGACACACTCGGGGTGGGCAGCCCATGTGATTTGGGGCCCATGAGCTCACGAGGGGGGTTCGGCCGAGGTCTTAATCCATGAGATGTGGGGCCTGAGCTATGAGATAAAGGGATTACTTTGCCATACTCTAACAATTCGAGCTTTTAGAGCAGGTGGTTAATTGTCCTGCATCAAGATGTTAAGTTTGCCATTTCGTACTTGGAAAGGACTAGTCCCCAAGTGCTGATGAATTTCCTCCAGCTTTTTTTCCCCATATTTTAAGGGATAATGAAAGAAGACCTCTCTCTCTCTCTCTCTCGAATTTCCTCCAGCTTTTTTTCCCCATATTTTAAGGGATAATGAAAGAAGACCTCTCTCTTTCTCTCTCTCTCCCTCTCAAATTGTAACACAAATTTTATTAAAACCACTAAAAAATAGAGAGATACAAAAGAAAGGAGGATGATGAGGAATCGTCTGAGGGTTGTTGTAAAAAGGCAAATCATACAAAAGATATTCCAAGATTCAAGAAATCTTCTCTTTACATCCCTTAAACTAGGGGAGACCCAATGCCCAATAGATCACCCGGTCTATGGCTCTAAAGAAGACCACCTTAGGAGATTCTGATATGTTATGGGAAGTTATATTATAGCCCTCTTTCCACACTATCAAAGCACAACCATAAGGACATATGCTAAAGAATAAGCTTCTTTTTAGTCCTTGTCCCCCAATTGTAGGCTTAAATGAACACATCAATGGACTCTAGAGAGATTCATATTGTTCCAAAGAAGCTGGATAGCTCGCACCCGATCACCTTTATAAAAAGGTGTTCATCCTTGGAGTTAGCCTTCAAGGCGTCAACGTTAATGAGATGAATGTGATCCTAGAAGTCAGTAAACTTGTCAATTTCCTTGTCCGTGAGGTTCCTACAAAAATTGAGGAGACCATGCAGTAGAGTTTTCTTCATCAAGAAACAGTTTGAGATAACTCCCTCCTGCTAGATGATACGTTGAAAATGCCTGGATACCCTTCCATGCTGACAGCTTCCTCTTGACCCTCTTAATCACCGTGTCCTACACCTAATTAATGGACTTACCGATGCATATAGTAGATCGAGGGACATCGTGGAAATGGAACCAGCCATGTGCCCGAATTTGTTGGCCAATGCTTGATTCTCTTCCTCATTTAGGCAAACACCCAACATTTCACTCTTTTGTCGATTAATTTTCTAACCAAACATTGCTTCAAAACACCTCTTTTTCTTAAGTTAGCAATTTGATCTGGGTTCATGTTGCAATAGAGTGTGTCAAAGACTCGGCGCATAAAGGAGATGGGCAACTTGGGAGGTTGTCTCCACTCACCCTAAAGCCGACAATCAAACTAATCTTAGAAGCTTCTACAGTCATTCTTCTCAAAGCCTTCCCTTGCCTAATGCCTCTTGATCTCCGAAAGAATCCTTTTGGAGTTCCATTGATCATAATGTACTAAGCTGATTCGACACATTTTGATATTTATTTTCTCCAGCTTACCTCAAAATCCATTCTCCATAGCATTTAGAGGGTCTTAGCAACATAATCATGTGTTTTTTTCATCCCCAGCTTATAGATCACCTCCAGTTTTTTTTCTCTATATCTTGAATCTATACATTCATGTGCAACCAAGGTTCCATGCATAATTTGCTGATCGAACCCAAAAAACCCTGCAGATTGGATATCGCCCCATGCAATGCTTGCCCAAGTCTTGTGCCAATACTTGAACCAAGATTTTCTAGTGACTGCCAATCAAGTTGATAGGTTTAAATTCTTTTAAGCACTCCAAGCCTTTATTGAGAATAAAGATGATGAAGGCAACACCTCTCTTTGGAAAGCTTTCCTTTGGCATTGAACTCCAATACATATTCCATGCAATCACCTTTCACTTCCCGCAACAACAACAACAAAAAAGAAAAAAGAACAACGAAAAAGAAAAGAAAAGAAAAGAGGAAAAACGTTATATGGAAGCCGTTCGGCCAGGAACCTTATCACTGCCAATTTACCACACGACTTCCTCAATCTTTTCCTCTGATAGTTCTTTCTTGCCAATCCGCTTCTGCCTCACTTACACAATGAAACTGAAGATTGTCCAATTTGGGAAGGGCCAACCTTTTCCCCTTCACATTTTAGTGTAAAATTCCACCACTATGGTGCAAATATCCTGCCCCATTATCCACACTCCTCCCTTCCACCTCCAGCCCATGTATTTTGTTTTGCCTCCCAGCATTTGCAATGTTGTGAAAAACTTAGTTTTTTATTGCCCTCTTTCGACAATACTGCTCTCACTTGTCGACACCATATAATTTCCTCTTGCCTTACTTTCCTTTTAAAACTCTAGCTTCAAGGGATGCCTTTTGCGCTCATCCTTTAGGAAAAGAAGATCTCATGGCTTTCTTGTTGGAATTAAGTGAAATTGGCAAAATTGTTAGGGAAATGGGCATGCCATTCATTGCTCTGACACCCTCGTATCGTTTCATTTTTGGGCTAGGCCGATACTCCCTCCTACATGGATATCGAACTTCAAGTCCCCTCTCTGATTGTTGAAGGTGACTTGACCAATGTCATCAGATGGGCAGATTCATTTGAAGCTTATCCTTGGCCTTTCTCGCGTTGAGTAGAAGAGATAAGAGAGAAAAGGGGATCATGTCATTGTCTCTCTATCTCTCTCATCTTTGCAAGGATGGTGAATGCTGTTTTGGATGATCTAACTAGAAATGATTCAATTTTGAATCCCTTGTGATTGGAGACTCCCTGCCTTTTGTATCATTCTTTTTTCTGTTATCCTTTGTTGTGGGTTTTCTCGTGTTTTTTTTGTTTGGCCTCTGGCCTGATAAAATGGTACAAAAGGAGGAGGAGGAGGAGGAGGAGGAGGGGGTTGTTTTCCTTGCCCCAAAAGTTTTGTCGGAGATAAAATTTGTATGAGTTGCATGATTTGTTGTCTGCAACACAATCGGGATAAAGGAAGACCTACAAAGGGTCTCTTGGACCCTCTATTGGTGGGAAATGAAGAAAGACATTTGTCGCTACATAGAGGAATGCGTGAACACAATAAATGTGAGAATGCGAGTCCTCCATGATTGTTAAGGTAGATGCCTAAATCCTCGAAAGGCAGTGGATGGAGATTTCTACAGACTTCATCTAGGGCCTGTTTGGATTCGCGTATAGTATTGTATTGTATTGTATTGTATATTTGTATTTGGGTACTGTTCATGTATACACTGGACGGTTTTCAGAATACATCCAAATCAATCAGATACTAATCAATGTTTGGATAGGAGGTATTGTTTGGCATAGTATACAATACGTTATATAGATCAATGTTTGGATAGGACGTATTATGTCTACGTATTGTACAATCTTAATTGGGTCGGGTGGCCTGTTTGATGTATGGAACTTTCTAATTTCTAACCCAGATGATTTTCATGTTGAAATATACAAAATGAACGGTCTCGATCTTACACTGCATAGGTACCAAATATCTTGTAATCGTACAAATTTCAAACTTTCATCCGCTGCTGAATACAGCGCAATAAATACAAAGTATTGATAGCAACAGAACCCACTGATAATACTCTACCGTCGGTTCAAAAATTTGGCTGGAGTTTGTATTCGCACACATGGGATTCAACTTTTATTCACTCCAATCCAAACACGGTAAACGTCAAATCATAGCTTCTAATACGATACAATACATCCCAAAACGCGTATCCAAACAGCCCCTAAATACGTTAAACTTGATGTTGTAAAGAAGATAATTAATTCTTCAACTTGAACACATTTAAGGGTCATGATCTTCACAACATGGATTTAGCTCTCCGTATAAAGGTCAATGCCTGGTCATTAAATTCTATTAATTCTCGCACAGGCCAATAAGATATTTATTAAATTTACTTAGATATATGTTTAGGGCCTGTTTGGATTCACTTGTATTGTATTGTATTTGGGTATTGTTCATGTATACATTGGACGGTTTTCAGAATACATCCAAATCAATCAGATACTAATCAATGTTTGGATAGGAGGTATCGTTTGGCATAGTATACAATACGTTATACGGATCAATGTTTGGATAGGACGTATTATGTCTGCGTATTGTACAATCTTAATTCGGTCGGGTGGCCTGTTTAACATATGGAACCTTTTGATTTCTAGCCCAGATGATTTTCACGTTGAAATGTACCAAATGAACGGTCCTGATCTTACACTGTATAGGTACTAGATATCTTGTAATCTTACAAATTTTAAACTTTCATCCACTGCCGAATACAACGCAATGAATACGAAGTATTGATGGCAATAGAACCCAATGACAATATTCTACTGTCGGTTCGAAAATTTGGCTAGAGTTTGTATTCGCACGCATAGGATTCAACTCCTATTCACTCCAATCCAAACACGGTAAACTTCAAATCATAACTTCTAATACGATACAATACATCCCAAAACGCGTATCCAAACATGCCCCTAGTGACTACTCATTTCACAAGGAGAAAGTGGAATATTCACCGTCGTGAACAGTTATCCAAGCATGCATGCCTCATCCGTACTCAATGATTTGAATACCTTGTCCATGCTTTTGTTGACAACGTCCTTAAGATACATGACATTATCATTACAGAAAAAAGTCACACAGTATGCCTTCACCCATTTTTAGTTACTGTGACTCAGTTTTTACTAGTGCATTTTGGAAAGTTGTGGAAATACAGAGCACAACTTAAGATGATCATGGCATTTCATCCTTATACTGATTGAGAGACTGAACCTGTTAATCACTGCTTCGAAACATCCTTGAGGTCTTTCACAGTTGTGTCGAAATAGTGAGTCCACTGGCTTCCTTGGGTTGAGTACAGTGGATGCAGGGTGATCTATTTTACACAGTAGATGTGCACATTTGTGACAGAGATTGCGTTATACAGTTGCTAATGAAACTTGCATTGTGCTCCAAGCTGTTTGAAGGTCCAAGGTGACATGCATAGGATGTAGCGTCCATTCTAGAGGTGCAACTTGGGTCTATTTCAACCTGAACCCAACTAGGCCCAGCCCGAAATTTTGGTCGGGTTGGGTCGTGGTCAGTTTGGGCTTGGGTCCAGGTCTAGGCCTCAGGCAACCTGGTCCAACTGAACCCGACCTTATATGTAAAGTTTTTTGGTAATGCCTTATTGTACATGTATAATGAAAGTGAGAATATCTAATGGTCCTATTTCGGCAAACAAGTGTCCAGTACTCAGAGGTTAGGATTGTTCGAAAAATCTGATTTTGGAATTGTGGCTTATTGATAGGTTGTCCGACAATTTAGTTTGTTCAATATGAGTTAATTTATGCGTCGTGTACAATTTCTAAGTGCCATCATATCAAGCGTCATATGCAACTGGAGCATCAAGTCACTCGACTCACTCCTCTTATGCAATATGTGTAACGTACACAATTATGCATTACCTAATAGGAATGTATATTGATTTCTCTTCAAAGGGCCACCACACAAAAAATTATGCTGATCGGATTCCTATCCGAAATTGGGCCATTTTCATTAAGGCTTCATTTTCCCAAGCAATGAATGATGAATGGGATGGTTAAGATTGTCTGATTGAGGTGATTCTTTTAGAACCACGAGCAATCCTTAATGGGGCCCACTAAATTGACGGGTTAGATTGATTTATAGTTTCTTTTTTTAAGGTGGCTCTGGGCTGTCTCTTCAAGTCTCTTGTGTTTGTCGTTCTGTGATGTCCATGCATTTTCGTTCTTCAGATCTTTCGTTTAATGAAATTCTCGTTTTTTGCTCACAAAGAAGTTTCTTTTGTTATAAACCGTCCTGATCATTGATTTTCTGGTACTTTGATCGAATTTATTGGATCATTAGATCATTGTTACCTTTTTTAAAGCAGATAACAGAGAATTTACCTTTGTTTCCTTTGGATCATTTAGATCGTTGTTAATTTCGCATTGTGACCCATGAAGGGGCTTGATTGGCTGGACAGTCTAGATTTGTTCATTGGAGTGTAAGCATGTAGCAAATTCTTGGATGTTTACTTTAGCGCAGAGCTTATCACATTAATGAACTGGTCCTCTTGTTTATAGCATGTTTAATTAGCCTTCCTTTTTATTTTGTATTTATATAATTAGGGTTGGTTGGGTCATGCTGGTTGCAGATGGTCAGAGAATGGCTGGTGATTCTCTGACGAAGACATCCACCAAAAACAATGTTCAGCAGGATCTCACAAAGTGGCAGGAGCAACATGCCACACTTGTGCTCTCCACTGTAAAGGTTAGCATGTTGTAACTCTCTTTTTCATCTTGGTTAAATTACCAAAAATGGACTCACTTTTTTACTGTAATATCTGATTACTTTGTTACAGGAAATATCACAACTTAGATATGTTTTATGTCCACGCCATTTGAAGGATGGACAATTTTGGAGAATATACTTTGCGCTTGTCAAGAGCTATGTGGCTCCGTAAGTGTTTTCCTTGTCTTGTGTAGAAATTCTTTTTGTTTTTGCTTGCAATTTTGAAGTGAATAAACTGTAGCAAGCTAATGAGATCATCACAAAACATTGCCAAATTTGAGCCATAGCTGTTACTCGTTACCACATGAATGAATTTATTTTTATACCTATTTTCTTTGGTTATACATGAACACGAAATCCTTTGAGATTTTTGAAATTGTAGTACACTTCCATATGCTTAATTTAGTTTCTTTTTTCCTTCAAGGAATAATAAGCTTTGCCATTGTGTTTGTTGCTTTTATTTGAGAAACATAGTAAATAGGAATATGAAATTTATGTTTCTAATCAATTCACTCTTGTGCAATAAAGGTCGTTCATTGTTGAAATAGCCTAGTTTTATGTGAGTGATGTGAAGGGTTCCTTTCCTCATAAGGGATAAATTTTTTAAACCTTGCAGTCCATTTCCTAAGGTTGCTGCTATTGAGATGTTATAGTTAGAGATTGAATTTCTAGTCACTTAGTTGATATCAGTGTTTTTAGTAGCACTCGTAGCATGGCTAAAATGCTACATAGCATATGCAGGTAGCGTAGCTCCCTGGTAGTGTAAGCTTCGGGGCATGTAGCGTAAGCTACGGAGCATGTAGCGTAATCTAGCGCAGTGTACGCTAGCGTAGTGTACAATGTAGTGCAGGTAGTGTATGCTACCTGAAATCTCCTCGCTCTTTTTTAGTTTTTCTTCTATGCTAGTTCAACACCTATTTTAACATGGTGGGGACTCATCCCCATCACTCGTGGCACTACATTAGATCAATCTGAACCATCTAAATTGTGGTCCATATTGTGCATAGAGCACTTGGATCAATCCAAACCATCCAAACTGTGGCCCATATTGTGAATTTGTGATGTTTCAATTAATAAATAAAAAAAGGTTACACTTAGAGATGCCTGGAGGCAAAGAGAGAGATTTTGCACGGAAATATGTGGTTGACGATCCATATTTGTAGTAAAAAGCTCATAGGAATTATGCATTTTGTAAATTTTATCATAGTTTCTATTATTTTAATTAAAATATTAAGTATCGTGTAGCTTACACTATATGTTACGTAGCTTACACTACACGCTATAGACGGCCAAACGCTACGCTATACGCCACGCGCTTTTAAAACACTGGTTGATATCTTCCTCACTGAGCCTTCTCTTCAAATAGGCAGGAGTTTTCTTAATGTTGTTGGATGTTCTAAGAACACGCATGAACATAGTGGAAAATCTCGCTTGGGATTCGGGAAGAAAATTTCTTGGGAGATTTAAACAATTCAAGGTTTTTCTCCAGATATTATTGGGAAAATCTTGGTGAAAATACAAATATTTAAACATGTTTATTTTAAATCAAT
This sequence comes from Magnolia kwangsiensis, assembly GCA_037074715.1. NCBI lineage: Eukaryota > Viridiplantae > Streptophyta > Magnoliopsida > Magnoliales > Magnoliaceae > Magnolia > Magnolia kwangsiensis. The sequence continues at coordinate 151,271,090 of CM073573.1, read as the reverse complement.
ATATAAACTTAAGATTTAAATTGATATTTATATCAAAATTTTCTTAAAGTTTTTACAATTTATCTTGATAATGCTGCGATATTTCAAAATCTTGGCAATATTTGTCATACCGATGAAACAAGATTGCGAGATCAGTTATGTTATGGTTGTAACAACCGTTACATGACAGCAACGGCTTGACCCTTTACGCGTTATGGGCGCGTAATGGTCCACCCTAAAAAGTTGCACCATAGGAACTGTTATAGGGTCATAATGGTCAGTGCATATGGTTACACACACACACACACACCGTCCATGCACGCGTTTGTATTGTAATTTTTTAAAGGTTAACTAAAGATTTTATTGAGAAAACCACTTACGCAAAAACCATGGTAAAAAAGAAACACCCTCATACCTTCTACACGAAACAGTAGTGAATGAAGAGATGATCAACCGTCTCAGCATTCATCATGTACATGACATAGATGTTGGGGAGAATCATTACTCTCTGTTTGAGGGTTGTCAACGGGAAGCACCCTCTTTCTACCCACCCAAAGGCCACCACCTAGGGCGCTTGGTACCATAACTAATGAACATGCACCAATCTCACCTTGGAACTAGATTTATAAATCATCCTAAAAGCTATAAAAAAGATCGAATTGAGAAACATCCTGATTTGTGAGGTTTCCAGATCATCATGTCAAACACTGAGTGTTGTTTGCAAGCTTGATATGGAGAAGGCTTATGAGTTATGACCATGTAGAATGGGATTTTCTCGACTACATGTTGGGTAGAGTGGGCTATGATCCTAAGTGGAGGAGGTGGATTCAGATTTGCATTAGATCACCCTCTTTCTTGGTTCTTGTGAATGGATCCCCTAAAGGCTTTTTTAAGCTGTCTAGGGGTCTTTGGCAGGGTGATTCACTTTCCCCCATATCTTTTCCTTGTTGTTGCGGAAGCTTTTAGTCGCGTGCTAACCAAAAGTCAAGAGGCGGGTTTGATTTCTGTTTTTAGGACGGCCCACCTTGGGCGATTGGGTATCGCAACTCCAGTTTGCCGACGATACTATCATTTTTTTTGTGATGTGGATCCGAATGTGGATGTAGATCTTTGGAAGGTGATTTCTCCAAGATGCCACTTTACTTCACGTTGTTATTCAAATGTCCTTAAGTAGTTTGCGTTAGACTAGACAAACTAAGGAGGGACTTTGTTTGGATAAGCAATGCAGATGGTTTCAAGTTTCATCTCCTTAATCAGGAGGAGGTGTGTAAACCCATTTCTCAAGGCGGTATCGGTCTCCAGGGCCTTCACACTATGAATCTTGCTCTCTTGGGTAAGTGGCTTTGGCGCAGTTTGGGATGGATTGAGATGGTTTTTGGCGGGGGGATCATAGTGACCAGGTATGGGCTTCAGGAAGGAGGGTGAGAAACCAAGATGTTCTCTAGGTATAGAGAGGATTTTCTTAAAGGAATATCCTTTGTCTTGGGAGATGGCTCTAGTATTAGGTTTTGGGAGGATTTATGGTGTGGGGAATCCCCTCTTCATCTCGACTTTCCAAACTTAGCATGGGTAACACCTGTTGTTGGTCTGTGTGTGCCGGATTGCTATTCTTAGGTGGGATCCCAAGTGTGCCAGGCCCCTAGATGTAGAAGGAACTTTATGGATGTCGAGGCAGAAGAGCTTGTTGCCATTTTGGGTCAGTTAAAGCTGGTTCACCCTTCGAATGAGGTAGATTTCTGGGTTTGGAGAGTGCATTCTTCGGGTGTCTTTTTAGTCAAATCCTTTTATAGTCTACTTTGGCCTCCTAAAGTCCTGACCGAAGAAGGTTATACTTAGCATTTTTGGTCTTACGGGGTGCCATCTAAAGTGGCAGCCTTCACGTGGTTGGTGGGTAGGCGGAAAGTGCTAATGTTATACAATCGTAGAAAAAGATCCATGGTCATTCCGAATATCTACTGTAGAACTATGTAGTAGTGAAAGGGAATAGAAAGGAGAAAGAAAAATAGATGGGGAAAGAGAATGGAGACAGTGAATTAGGGCTATGCGCTCCTATTCCCTTCCTCTTTTATATTAAGTAAAATAAGTAAAAATCCCAATACTACCTCTCATTTACAATGGCATTTGAATATTAATTGCACTTAATTAGCTAAATAAAGAGAAATAGGGACTAAGCCTAAAGATTTGATGGTCCATACCACTATACAACCCCTTACTACATTCATCTAGGTGGGTTGTATAGTTGTATGACCCACATCCATAGTCCCCCTTCAAGATAGAGCATAGATGTCATCTCATCTCTCTCTCTCTCTCTCTCTCTCTCTCCTTCTGAAGATTGCAAAATATATTGAAGGCCAAACGCAAAGAACAAACAACAAATATATTCTCTCTCTCTCTCTCTCTCTCTCTCTCTCCTTCTGAAGATTGCAAAATATATTGAAGGCCAAACGCAAAGAACAAACAACAAATATATTGGAGCATCGATGTGGTTATGCCTAGCTTGGAATAAATATGTACAGACTGACTATGGCAAGAGCTTTCATGAACACATCAACAAGTTGATACTGAGACCAAATATACCACATATAGATTTCCCCATTAGAAACCTTCTCATATACCAAATGGCGGTTGATTTTAGTACGCTTGGTTCTCTCGGGATAAACTAGACTGTTTGCAATATGGGAGACTGCTTGATTCCTGCAAACAACTGCATTTCTAGGCTCACTGCAAAACTCATTTCATGCAACAATTTCTTAATCCGCACGAGCTCACAAGTATTATGAGACATCACCATATATTCTGCTTCAACACTTGATCAGGCTACAATGCTTTTCTTTTTACTCCTCCATATGACCAAATTCCCTTCCATAAATGTGCAGTACTAGGTAGCAAACTGCCTATCAGTCGGGGAGCCTACCAAATCCGCGTCAGAATACCTAACTAAAGATGATTACTCAATTTATATAAAATTCCTTAGCCCAATGCTCTTTTAAGATATCTTACAATCCAAACAACCGCATCCATATGAGGCCCCCACAGAGAATTCATAAACTAAGCACACTCACAGCATATGATATATCTGATCTGGTGCTTTTTAGTTAGATAAGTTTTCCGACCGATCATCTTATACCTTCCTAGGTCTTCAACTATATCTTCTTTATCACCAACTAGCTTATGATTTAGATTTATCGTGTCTCAACTAGCTTAGTATTAAGAAGGTTTGTTTCTGTAAGCAAATCCAAAACATATTTCCTTTGAGATAAATTAATACTTTCCTTTGATTTGACTACTTCTAGCCTAAGGAAATTTCGAAGATAACCCAAATCTTTCATTAGGAAGTGACATTGAAGATACTTCTTAAGATCCTTAATTCCTTTACTATCACTTTCTGTAACCACAATGTCATCTACTCGTACAAGCAACTAGACTAGAGGCGCTTCTTCCTATGAAGACCGAATGATCAGCATGGCTTCGAACGAAACAGTTGGTCAACACCACCTTATTGAATTTATCAAAAAATGCACATGGTGGCTACTTGTCTGATTCAACCCATAAATCACCCCTTAGTTTACAAACCTTATTCGACTCTTCCAGAGCAACAAAGCCTAGTGGTTGCTCCATATAGACCTCCTCTATGAGATCACCTTGAAAAAAATGCATTTTTAATATCAAGCTGAAAGAGGGGCCCATCTATGATTAATAACAATGGAGAAAACAGCATGAGTGGAATTAAGCTTAGCAACTAGAGAGAAGATTTTAGTATAGTGGATGCCGGGAGTCTAGGCGTGTCTCGTAGTAAGTAAATGAGCCTTCACTCGTTCAACTGTGTCATCAGGCCAAAATTTAATGGTACACAACCACCAGCAATTAATACTACATTTACCAATAGGAAGACTAGTTAGCTCCCAAGCGCTATTTTGATGAAGTGCAATCATTTCTTCTTTCATAGGTTGCTTCCACTTCTTATTTGACAAGGCTTCATGGTACTACTTGGAACAAACTGAGATGACAAAGACAAGGCAAATTTATGGAAGGTGGAAGACATTGGAAAAAAAAAATAGAGATAGGGTGGTTGATACATGCACATTTTCCTTTATTTAGAGCAATAGGGATATCAGATGAATCAAAAGATTTAGTTAGAGTGACTGAATCAACGAGCTCAAAAGAAGATATGGTGGATGACACATCATGTTTAGTGGAACCATCTCTCCGTTTTCACCGTGAGTAGACTTCGAGCGTAGGCATAACAATAAGAACAGACAAACTAGTGGAAGGAGGCGATTTAATAATGTCTACTTCAATAGGAATAAGCACATGTACTGATGTTGAAGCTTCCAAATCAAGAGATCTACCATTATTTGAGAAGAATGGAGTGGAATCAAAGAGGGTAATATTAGTACAAATAAATTGCCTTTGAAGACGAGGACTGTAACACCCAAGGCATTCAAAATCGGTTATGTAACGGCCATTACGTAACGGTAACGGTCATAACCGTTACGCGTCACGGGGTCAAAACGGCCGTTATAGAAAAATGGGTCGTAACGGCCTTGTAACTGTTTTTCAAAAAATAAAAAACGGCCGTTACGGTCCATATCATAACGGTAACGATGGTGGCCGTTACGGCCACCATTACCGTTTTGGAATACCTTGATAACACCTATAACCCCTTTGTGTTCTAGAATACCCAAGAAAAATATATTTAATTGCTTTAGGGTCTAATTTATCATGGCTTGACTCCAATTGATAAACAGAGCATACACGCCAAAAAACCTTGAGGGGCAAAGAGAACAATTGAATACCTAGAAACAAAACGGCATGGGGTGACTGACCTATAAGTAGAAGGCATCTACTCATCAGATAGCATGTTGTTAAAACTACATCATTCTAAAAACTTTTTGGGACATTCATATGAATCGACAAGGCATGTGTCACCTCAAGCAATTTTTAGTTTCTCAACACAGTTTTGTTGTGGAGTGTGGGCATATGATGTTTGATGCAAAATACTATTTTCAGACAAATACAAGCTAAAAGAATTGGATATATACTCTTTAGCATCATCAAAACGAAAAACACACTTTGAAGTTAAATTAATTATGAACTTCCATATGAAAGATCTTCAAAAAAGGAGAACAATTTAGATCTATCTTTTATTAAATAAAAGCATACTCATTCTTGAAAAATCATCAACAAAAGTAATAGAACAGGGCCTAACACATTAGAGACTTGGACAAACTATGCTTTTTCTCATGTGGTGGAAAGTGACTCGAACTTGATGATGCTTACTTAACTCAGATTCTTTGCATTCTAAAATTAACATAGAGGATAATGGAGGATTAACAGTTTTGAAAATCTTCAAAGATAGGTGACTGCGATGACAATGCCACTGGTAAGGAGAGATGTTGTTCTGCGCTACTTCTCCAATTACTTCATAGTCAAGATAGTGAAGCCCACCGTATTCATGTCCTTCACCAATCCTCTTCTTCATCTTTAGATCCTAGAAAAAGGTGTATAGGATAGAAAGTCACAAATGATTTAAATTTGTGAGTTTACTTATATACATAAGGCTCAAAGGAAAGTTAGGTATGTAGAGAACAGATATAATGAAAGAAAGGAACTTTGATGAATAATACCTACACATTTTTGACTTAGTATTGTCTGCCAAAGTGATCAATGTACTCGACAACAATGTATCAATAGATGACAAGGCACCAGACTCACTGTCATATGGTCAGAGGTCTCAAAGTCGATGACCCATGGAGCAAAGGACTTGGGACCCTAACGAATGTGGTTGGGAAATGAGAGCAGCAGCTAATCTAGGCTAATTCTTCAATAACTTGGAGTACTCATCTTGAGTAATGTTGACTATGTTACCAGATGTACTTGGTTACTGAGTTCTAGGAATATAATTAGCATAATGAGAAACACTGCTCTCTTCAAAGTAAGATGCTTGATTTGCCCGAGTTGGCTTCCCATGGATGTCTCAACATTTCTCCACAGTGTGATTCGTAAGCAATGTTGTTAAATCACATATGCAATCATATGCGACTGGCATATGTTGTTCGCATATGTGATCGCATACTCACATATGCGATTGTATATTATTATGGCATTTTTTTAGAGGAAAAAATCCTTTTTAAATTTTATTTTTTTTAAAAAAAGGAAAAATATGCCTAATTACTACAAGTGATTGGATTGGGTGCTTTTAGCTATTTCATTGTAGTTTGAGTGTTTGAGACTATTAGATCATCTATAAATTAAGTTACATATTTAATTGCTTATATTATATTTACAATTTTACCTAAAATTTAACAAAACAAGTAAGAAGTTACATTAAGAAAGAATTAATTATTAAAAACTTCGAACATAGAAATTTAACAAAACAAGTAAGAAGTTACATTAAGAAAGAATTAATTATTAAAAACTTCGAACATAGAAATTTTATAGATAAACGATAAGTTGGGGGGTCTTCTTCTTCTTCTTCTTTTAACCATTGGGAACCTATATGCGATTGCATATGAAGTATATCATCGCATACTTATCGCACAAAAAGGTATGCCATGGCATACTCTCCTGGATCGCGATGGCATATGTGATTCTACTAAAAAAAATGGCATATGCGATCACACATGATAACATTGTTTGTAGGCCAACGGTGAGTATACTACTTGGGTTCATAACCTCTACCACGACCCCCCTGCATCACTACAACCACCTTAATTACCTCGGCCACTATAACCACTACCTCTACCTTGTCCAACAAATAATGCTAGAGCAGAATTATCATTACTTCACCCACATAGCCAAGAGGTACACGTTGAAGGAAAGCATAAATTTCATTTAGAGATGGAACATCCTTGCCACTCAAGATCTATGTAGCCAGATATGAATTTAGCCACATGGAACTCTTCATGTTGTTGATGTTATTTCTCCAAATCACTAGTAACTGATACACAATCAACTGCACCCACATTCCTTTGCATTTAAAATGATATTCACTAAGGGACTTATCACGTTGTTGGAATGCAAAAATCTCTTCAAACAACTGATATGTAGAGTTTTTTTTTTTTTTTTTTTTTAAATAAAAATAAAAAATCAAATGAATACATCTCTCATAAATCATCCTATACCTCATTTGCAGTATCCAGAAACATCACATTCCCACTAACATATGTTCCTATATGGTTCCACAACCATATCATGATTTGATCATTTTCCAGATTTACTAATCGCACGTGCTATCACTTTCATTTGGTTTCTCCACGGTAAGATATTTTACTTTGCCTTTGGCCATTAAAAAAGAAAAAAAAAAAAAAAACACTTGGATCGATTTAGACCACTGGAGATAATTTGCTCCATCTAGTTTTATAGGGGTCATTTGAATCCCTAGAAAATCATATGGATTTAGGAATCATATCTTTGATATCCCTTTATCTCCATTCAAAGAAAAACTTAAAGAGAATGGCAAAGTACTTGCACAAATGAGGGCCGATTCTTCCAGATATAAGAACTCTCTAACTGCGGACTCCACACAATGTACACGGTACACACTACACTTTGACAAAACAATCAGCCCACACATTCCAACCGAACATGAGAAGAGTGTTGATCATGAACACAGCATTCACCTTCTCACATGCAAACAATTACAAAGGCCTGACACACCCAAAAAAAAGAAAAGAAGAAACCCTAGGTTTCTCAGAGAATTTTCAGCGCAGGGGAGATGTAAAGAGGAAAGAGGAAAATAAAAAAGAAGAATTTATGAGATAGAAGAGAAGAAAGTAATGTAAATCAGAATGAAATCCATTTTGATACCATGTAGAAGTGAAAAGGGAAATAAGCAAGGTGTCCCGTATCGGTATCGGTTGGCGTATCGGTGACCTCCAAAACCGATACGGATACGGGGGCGTAACGGCGATACGGGGGCGTAACGGGCCGTAACGGCGCAAAATTTTTTTTTTGCCAAAAAAATATGAAAAAATATGGATTAAATCCGGAATATTCTAAGCATTCCAAATATGCATTCAGTTATAAAATGGAACATGTTTATGGGGGCGTAACGGTCCACTCTTTGGTGAGAAGTTGTATCGGACTGTCTGATGAATTTATGAACCAGATAACCTGAATTTGACTACAAAATTCATATATTTAATTTTCTAACTATCTACTACCAATGATAGATATATTAGAATGAATGTAATATGTAAATATCTTACATTAGGTGTGTTTGCAATTATTTTTGAAGAATTTGTCAAACATACCTGTGCAGTCAGTGTGTACGTGACTGTGATTCCTGTCTATGACCATTGACCTGTCATCCTCAAGTCAAGAATATTAAAAAAAATAAAATTAGTAGTGTCTGATATACTCCCCTGCAACTTGATTAAGGATTACTTGATTGGTTGTCAGGGGAGCTATTTTAAATACAAGTTCGGCAGTGTCAAGTGTGTGCATAATTGCATGGCTTCTTGCAATAATACTTGTGAGCTGTCTGCTGCAAAATGCAAATACTTACCTTAATACAAATATATACTCACAATCACAAGTCACCACCAAAATGAAAATCTGCTTTTTTGTGGTTGCTCGACCTCCACATCATCGTCATCGTCACCATCAGGCTGAGGCTGTCCAATAGGTGTAGGTTCTGCATATCCATAATATCCAGTGCCAGAAGGAAATACTAGATCAACGAAACCAGAGGATGACTGATCCTGACTAGGTAACGACTCTGACCCTGAGTAAGGATATCCACCAGTGCCCGTCGAATAGCCATACTGGTAACCATACTCAGGCTGTTGAGAATCTTGAGATTGAGAGTGCGTTTGCTGTGATGAGTAACTTGGATTTGGATCTGGATATCTATAATCATATGAATATTGATCGGGAGGGCTACTCCAACATGAATGTGATGGAACGGGCTCAGTATAACCATCATAATTATAATCCAATTGACCATAAGAATATCCATCATAATAACCAAGACCATGAGCCTGCTGATGTTCCGGACCTCCCGGACGCGGTGCGCCACTAGATGTACCCTCCTGCTGGCTGTATCGTGACTCGGTACACTCGTAGGTTCGACCTCGTGTACCACCTCGTCGATGTTCATCGGCATCGCGATCTGTAGACGGCTGAATAGGGCGTTGAGCAACACCAGAAGTGCCAGCACCAGAGGCAGGGGGGTCATCGTCATCATCATCCGACACGGACACGCTACCACTACTCGTACTCTTTTGTTGATCTCGAGGCGTTTCCGTACGTGTCATAAACGCTGCCCCTCTTACTGGGTCCAACACATCTGCACGACTCTCTTGTTGTGCTTTGCGTATTTCTGGGTCATCAATTTCCAATTCTTCACTATCCTCTTCAATTTGCTTTTCCCTTGTTTCCAACCAAGGTAGAAGTGGGTCATCCTCATCATAAATATTGTCTAAGTTTATTGGACAGTAGTCTCCGTCATCGGCAGCTGTAATGCTCCTATGATGTCGTCGCATTCTTAATTTTATATTGTAGTGCATGAAGACAAGTCTATCTAATGTTCTAGTCTGCAATCTATTCCTATTCTTTGAATGAATGAGCGCAAAACAACTCCAATTCCTTTCACAGCTAGAGGAAGATGTTGTCTGGCTCAAAACTTTTACTGCAATTTTTTGGAGAGCTTTCGTACTCTCTCCGAAATTAATCCACCATTCGGCCGGTTGCAACCTAGATACTGCATGCTGTGCAAGAGCATCTCCGAAACTACCAAGGCGATTTCTAAATGTATCTAATTCATTCAACGCCTTTATTTGCAGATCTAAGTCAGGTTCTAATCTCTTTATCACATTTTTTAGCCCGACACGAACTTCATCATCCGCAACAAATGATTGGGCATATCTATACCTAGGATTTAAGTAATAACCTGCTGCATGAAGATCGTGATGGAGTTGTTTTGTCCATCTCCTGTCGATCATCTTCCAATAAGTCTCCCAGCTTCTACAATCACGTTGAATTGCAAGCTTTTCCTTATCCATGGCATCATATAGGAAGCCCATGGTAGGTGCTTCATCGGTTTCAACAAGACGGAGTACCCTCATTAGTGGCTCCATCACCTTTAGGATCGCCTTAACCTTCTTCCAATATTTGTTGTCCCGTATGGTGTTCACAACGTCGACCGGTGTCCCTGATGTCTTCTTCCCATGTTTTGTGTTGAGCCATTGTCGGGAAGCGAACATTTCACTCAACTCTCCCCTATGCTGGAATAAACTCTCTAATGCTATAAAGTTTGTTGCGAATCTAGTCGCCGCAGGCCTCAACAATTCTCGTCCTTTCGTGAACTTTCTCATTATTGCGACTACTTGATTATGATTGTAAATAAACGTCGTTACTTCCCTTGCCCTTTCGACCATTTCCTTAACATTCTTCTTCTTCCCAATATCTTCCAATATAAGATCAATACAATGGGCAGCACATGGTGACCAAAAAAGATGTTTTCTCTTATTCATCAACAGATGTCCTGCAAGCTTATATGATGCTTCATTATCAGTCACAATCTGAATTACGTTCTCCTCTCCAATCTCATCCACAACTTTATCCATTAGTCCAGTAATATAATCAGAATTTTTTGTTACTTCTGAGGCATCAATTGATTTGTGATATATAGTTCCCAAGTGGCAGTACACCATGAAGTTGATCATGCTGCGTCTGGTTGGGCCAGTCCAACCATCGCACATGATCGTGCATCCTCTGGCTTGCCATACAGGTTTAAAGGTAGCCACGTATGTTTTCACATCCACATACTCTGCATCTGTCCATTTCCCCCTAATCTCCTTAGCCGTGGGAGCTTTTATTCCTTCACCTGCTTCTGCTGCTGCATCAATTACCACCTGCCAATATGGAGAATTGGCCGCGTTAGGAGGTATGTTAGCATGTATAAATAACTTTGCTGCTGCTCTACCTAATTTCTCAACGGAAGTTCTACTCCACATTTGTTTTATCTTCTTTTGTTTAGTTGATTCTTTCCTAAACAGGATTGGATCAATAGAGGGTCTCCTAGGCTCATTTACTTCTTCATCCAAATGTATATGGGCATCACGTGAAGATGTCTGTCGTCGGCTCCCAAATATACGTCGTAACCCACCAAACCTACCCCCCCTACCCTCAGTCCCAGCTGCAGAAGCAGTTGCACTTCCAGTTGCACTCCCTGTCCCACTCCCACTCCCACTGCCCCCTCCTGTATCACGCACTGACCCATGCGTGCCAAACATGCGGTGACGTTCTTCCTCTTCACGAGCTAGACGCACGCTCTCTCTCCTAGCTATGGTTAATTCCCGATCTGAATCTTCGTCAGAATCAATAATATCTTCATCACGAATGCCCATATATTCAGGACCAAACACCTCCTGTCGAGCTGCTTCTATACTATCATCTCTCTTCTTTTGTACAGCAGCACGTTTACCCTTCGACTCATCCAGACTAGCTTGCATTAATAGCATTATCTCTCTCGGTACTCTGACACATGGCGCAACTTGACCCTTTCGATGTGCCAAATGTTGTTTGAGACGGGTAATTCCTCCAGACACTATCCTATCACAATACTTGCACTTTATTTGGTGCCTAGTACCACCAACCCTCTCACAATGTTGCCATCCAATATCCTCACTTACTTGTTGTTGGCCAGACCCAGAGATTTCTTTAGGTTTAGGATATGAGTATGAGTGTATGACCTATGTTAATAAAGATAATTTTATGTTCTAAGTAAACCCTAAGAAGCTCCAAAACCTGTCCAATATAAGCAAATAAAAATATAAAGTCACTAATTCGAAAATACAAAGAAAAATTTATAAAATGACACCCCAAATATGTAAAATGCACATTAACATATTCTACTATGATTAACACATCATATGGAATGATTAAAACAGCAAAACAACTATTAAAAATTGATTTTTCGAATTTTAAAAAAAGGGCCCAAAATTCTTGCGTAAATAGAAAAAAATATAAAAAATATATAAAATGGCACCCCAAATATGTAAAATGCACATTAAAATGTTCTACTATGATTAACACATCATATGGCATGATTAAAACAGCGAAACAACCATTAAAAACTGTTTTTTCGAATTTTAAAAAAAGGGCCCAAAAATCATGCGTAAATAGAAAAAAATATAAAAAAAAATATTAAATGGCACCCCAAATCTGTAAAATGCACGTTAACATGTTCTACTATGATTAACATATCATATGGCATCATTAAAACAGCAAAACAACCATTAAAAATTGATTTTTCGAATTTTAAAAAAAGGGCCCAAAAATCATGCGTAAATAGAAAAAAATATAAAAAAAATTATTAAATGGCACCCCAAATCTGTAAAATGCACATTAAGCTGTTCTACTATGATTAACACATCATATGGCATCATTAAAACAGCAAAAAAACTATTAAAAATTGATTTTTCGAATTTTAAAAAAAGGGCCCAAAAATCATGCGTAAATAGAAAAAAATATAAAAAAAATATAAAATGGCACCCCAAATCTGTAAAATGCACATTAAGCTGTTCTACTATGATTAACACATCATATGGCATCATTAAAACAGCAAAACAACTATTAAAAATTGATTTTTTGAATTCTAAAAAAAGGGCCCAAAAATCATGCGTAAATAGAAAAAATATAAAAAAAATATAAAATGGCACCCCAAATCTGTAAAATGCACATTAAGCTGTTCTACTATGATTAACACATCATATGGCATCATTAAAACAGCAAAACAACTATTAAAAATTGATTTTTCGAATTTTAAAAAAAGGGCCCAAAAATCATGCGTAAATAGAAAAAAATATTAAAAAAATATAAAATGGCACCCCAAATCTGTAAAATGCACATTAAGCTGTTCTACTATGATTAACACATCATATGGCATCATTAAAACAGCAAAACAACTATTAAAAATTGATTTTTCGAATTTTAAAAAAAGGGCCCAAAAATCATGCGTAAATAGAAAAAAATATAAAAAAAATATAAAATGGCACCCCAAATCTGTAAAATGCACATTAAGCTGTTCTACTATGATTAACACATCATATGGCATCATTAAAACAGCAAAACAACTATTAAAAATTGATTTTTTGAATTTTAAAAAAAGGGCCCAAAAATCATGCGTAAATAGAAAAAAATATAAAAAAAATATTAAATGGCACCCCAAATCTGTAAAATGCACATTATCATGTTCTACTATGATTAACACATCATATGGCATGATTAAAACAGAAAAACATATTAAAGAAAGTAAATACCTATTTTTGAAGAATTTCTGAAAAATGGCCCACCGAGCTTTGATTCAACCAAATCCGTAATATAATGTGTTTTTGTCCCAAAAAACTAGCCAAGGTTGGTCGAAATTACTATTAGAAGGAGTGAAAAACAGTTTGGAAGCAAGAAGTTTGGAAAAAACAGCAAGAAAAGTGCTTAAAAACAGGAAAAAAAGTGACCGTTTTCTGACCGTTACGGGTGACCGTTACGCCCCCGTAACGGTCCGATACGGACCCGTATCAGCCCGTATCGGCCGATACGGGTACAAAAAACTGTAACGGCCGATACGCGACCGATACGCGTATCGGCCTTAACCGATACCGTTACGTATCGGCCAATACGGCCGATACGTAACCGATATGGGACACCTTGGAAATAAGAAAGAGAGAAAAAGAGATGGAGGAAGAGAAAGGAGAGAGAGTGAATTAAGGCGACATGCCCCTACTCTCTTCCTCTTTTATATCAAGTAAAAGAAGTAAAAATCCCAAAACTACCCCCCAGAGAATGACATTTGAATATTAAGTGTACCTAATTGGCTAAATAAAGAGACACGGACTAAACTCAATACAGGCTCTTATTACATTCATCCAGTACGGTCCACATCTACAGTTATTAACAACTACAAAGCTGTGCTATTGTATTACCAGAAGTAGAAAGGAAACAATATTTTTATCAATTAGATTGGGGGTAGATATTATCAGTTCCCTATATATAATATGAGCATTACATGATATGAGGCCTACATCTTTGCATGATATACTTTTTTTTTTTAACAACAGGGTGTCCCCTCCCCTTTTGAAGATGAGGCTATTCCCCGTGGATGCACGCAATCACCTGTAAAACACGTGCATCGGGTAAGTGCACGGGATTGCATGATATACATGGGTTTTCAGTTTTGACAAATTGGGCCTGAGGTTTGATAATCCTGACCATTTGTCTGTTGTCTTTCACCCTGGATGGAGGATGCCCCCCAAATCTCCCAGATTGGAAGATCCCAGTGATCAATATTGGAACCTTTTTCAGTTGAATATGGGCCATTGTTGAATGTCTATTCTTAGCTAACTGCAGGCTACAAATTAGGAGGCTAAGATTATCGTATCAGCGATCATAGTGCATCCATGGTGGAACACAACATACCAATGTTCTAGATTAGTGAATCATAGCCACTTGTCAGAATTGAAATCCCGTAAAAATTTTGTGAAGATGCATACCATGAATCATATATATTCCTTATATGATCATTATCAATTATAGTCATTATGTTCGACTCTTATGGGCCATGCTTGCTGGATTGGAAGAAAGAAGTATATTTTCCTATAGATTTACTAGTAGATCGTTGCTAAAAAAGTTCTTGTAAATACCAATTCCTGCAGTATATATGATGAATGATTGATTGCTTCTCCTTTTCCCTGTCGGATGATTGCCAGATATGAGATGCATGCCATACGTGAAGCAAAACTCAAGATGAAAGCAATGGAGGATGAGAACTCGATGGAGAAGAATGCTTGTGAAGTGGAGATGATGGAAGCAAATAGCGTAACAAGTACGTCGTTTCCCGCTTCCTCGGAACATGACTCGGATTCTCTCCAATTTGGAGGTAAAGATGTAGAAACAGGTCTTGTGTTGTTTCTCCCCAGCCTTTTCCCCCCTGTTTCTCACAAATGCTACAGAGGCTCGCCCCTTTTTCCTACCATCTAATGATCCTGACAGTTTGTCTGGAAGGTCCCACCATTTTCTGGACACTTGGCAAAATTCTCATTGATAAGAGGTCCTCACTGTCCACAGAAAGGTGAGATAAACTGGTTTTCTGGATCATTTTTCTACTCAACTTTGTGTAGCTAGTGGGATATAGTTGCTGTAGTGTGAGGGGAAGTGGCAATGGATTCAGATGCTTACATGGGCAAGCATCTGTTTCGATTTCCATCGAGTATAAGCAGCTTTAGCCAAAGCAAAATCATAACTCGGAATAACTATTAGAAGCCACAACCCACCTGTGTAGGTTCGTGCAACTTAGTGGTGAGACTGAGATCTTTTCTATGTAAGCCTATCCTTGGTGGGACCCTTTAGATGAATGGTATGGATCATCAGGTGGTAAGACAGGGGGGGGGAAGCAGCTGGGGTGGACATCCTTACCATCTTTCATCCTCATTTATCTTCACATGCACTTCTTTTTTGATATTTTACCTGCATCGCTTAGGTTGATTATAGTAGTTAAATTTTTTTTCCCCTTCCCAGGTGATGAGGTGGCAAAGGCTGGTGGATCTGACAAAGACGATTTGAGAACATAAGGTGTTAAGCAATGCCAATTAAACGAATGGTGGAAGAATCCAAGTTGGAAATTCCAATCTTGTCAAAAGTCAGAGATGCCTTTTTATCATGATGGTTTGAATCGTGCAACAAGCCTTGCCACCATTTTGGCCAAGTTCAGCCTCTATATTCACTATGAATTGCAGGAACTTCAAGCAAAGAGACATGGCTGGGTCTCCAAGGCAGCGGACTCAGTGAGTTGACTCAAGAGAATTTGGGTGTTCATAAAAATGTGGATTCTGTTGTCCATCCATTGCCCTGAATGAGAGTGCAATGATAACGGGTCTGAAACGGCTTTCACTACATTCTTGTTTTCGGGTCGATTTTGTAGATGAGAGCGTTTTTGGGACCATCTACATTTTGCAGGATGCTGCAGATGGCTCTGCAAAAATGCCCATCTGGCAGACGTTAATCCATTAATTCTCATTCTGGGGTGCATCCAAACAGCCTGAATTGTTCTCTTTTATCATTTTCTTATACAAAAATCAAAACTGTAATGTTTGTGTTATCAGATTTGAATACTTGAAAGGTTTATGTTACCTTTACCCTCAGTGTAGGCTGTAACATGAAGGCTTTGAGGGATTTTGTACAGATCTTAGATCTTTAGTTATTATTCTATTTATGTAAACTTACATGGAGCTGGGGACTAGAAGATGATTCATTTTCAGAACCAAATGTCGAAATGGTCCTTGATCTGCATGGAAAGCAGCACAGTGAGAGGCAGCAGTCTGCAACTTCAATCCAAGGAACAAGTGTAGATTGGGAGGAAGTCTGCTTGGGCTTTTGGTTTGCGCCATAGTCTAAAAACTAAAAAAATCGATATCCATTTGGGTCAGGTTCACTCAAGGACTCAACTCGATATTGAATAATTAAACTAGGAATAATATTTCACTAATAGTTAGATGCTTAGAAATGGTACCAATAAAAAAATAACCAAGGTAAATCACAAAATCTGTACTTGTCCTGCTGGTAGACACTGTTTCCTTAACTGTTTGAGGTTTTGGATTTGAATACATACCATACCACTTCATTTTTTATTAAAAAGAATCAACTCGTTGAGTGACTTGATTTGAGTCATGCAGACTCATTTCAAGTCAATCGAGTAGTTGAGCTCACTCAAACTTAAGCTTGTTAACGACTTTGATGGTGATCAGCTCTATTTCTGACCGACTTGTGTTGTTCCTATGGTTTATACAAGTGATTCCCACGGTAGAATGATCCAAACTTTCAATATTTTGGAAGATCCTAGCTATCATGGTTGTCCTTTGTTTTGTTTATTGTGTATCACTGCAGCATTTTCCTTATGAACTATCGATTTCCTGGCCACAAATCAAAGGTCTTTTGATTTTCAGTAGGGAAGGGGGGCGTGGGGGCGGTGATCTGAAGCGTTGCACAAACTGAAAGTGGGTGTTTGAGAGAAGAAAAGGGCAATCTCTCCCAAAGAGGGTTGTGAATTGAGGATGCTCATCATAAAAATTTAAGTGTTCTCCTGAGGCCTGATTCTTAGTATGGAAAGGAATCATTTTGGGTTAGGAGGTCTTCTCCGGGGGTAGTAGTAGGTCCCGTAGGGTTCAGGTCAGGTTAGTATAGGGCAGTAATGAAGATGGGTCCAACTCAAACTCAACCCAGTTATTAAACAGGTCGAAAAGCGAGCTTGTAAATGGGGGTTAATGGGAAATGGAATTGGAGGTATATGAATTGGGAGTAAATGACTTACTGAGTTTTGTTTGAATAAATGATATGTATTTAAAATCTAAATATTATGTCTGAATGGGAGAAATTGGAATGCATTGGATTTTTTTAATATATTCACACGAATACACACACACACACGGAAACGCTCACCTGCGAACCAGTTCGTACGTATGCACTTTTTTGAGAACCCAACATACGTGATGTGGATCCAAAATCCGAACCGTTCATGTGAAACAGCACCTCATGAAACCCTCCAGGCCCAAGTTTTACTTTGATCTAAAACTTTGATGGGCCATGAAAATGAAAATAGTTTCCTCCCTTGATTTTCATTTCTCTTTGCTATGGCCGACCAGAATTTTAGATCGGGGTGAAAATTTGTTGCATGGGGTTTCATGGGATTCCGCATCACATGATCCGTTCATATTAGACACCCATGGCACGTGTGCAAAGGTGCGCACCTGCGTACCCAGGGGAGCATGACTCTCTCTCTCTCTCTCTCTCTCTCTCTCTCTGTATATATATATATATATATATATATATATATATATATATATATATATATATATATATATATATATATAGGGAAAAGGTACTATGCGCTCGACCTCACGATAAGCTCCCGTGAGGTCGAGCTGTGTGGGCGCCACCATGATGCGTGTGGACCATCAACACCGTGCATTTGATGGCTCCCTTTTAAATTATGAGATATCCCCAAAATCAGCCGTATACGGAACTCAGGTGGGCCATACCATCTAAAATCATGTGAAACACCATTAAAACATATAAAAGCATTTGGTGGGGCCCAACTGAGTTTTGAATGCTGCTGAAACTTGGTTGAACCCTCATACAAGTGGGACACACATAATGGATGGGCTGGATTTGCAAAACGCATCTTTTGTGGGCCCCAAAAATGATTATGAATGTTTTAATGGTGCACGGCCCCTCTCCACTTCTGTATGTGGTGTGGCCCACAAAAGTCATGGATTGACTTGATTTTTGAGACCTAGGCCCACGATGGAATGGTGCATCTGACTGATGGGGTAGATGTTCGAAACGCATCACGGTGGGGCCCACACAGCTCAACCTCATGGGACAGACTCGTGAGGTTGAGCGCATAGTACCTTTCCCCCCCCCCCCCCCCCCCCCCCCCCACACACACACACACACACACACATATATATATATGTGTGTGTGTGTGTGTGTGTGGAAAAGGTTCTATGCAGTCGTGCTCATGGGAACTTCCCATGAGGTTGAGTTGTGTGGGCCCCACCGTGATGCGTGTCGAACATCTACCCCATTAGTCAGATGCACCATTCCATGGTGGGCCTAGGTCTTAAAAATTAAGTCAATCCGTGACTTGTCTGGCCACACCACATACAAAAGTTGAGAGGGGTTTTCCTCCATTAAAACATTCATAAATATTTATTGGGCCCACTGAGATGTGGTTCACAAATCCAGCCCATATCCATCATGCATGTCCCACTTGGATGAGGGTTAGAACAAGTTTTAGACGCATCCAAATTTCAAGTGGTCCCCACCAAGTGCCTTTATATGTTTTAGGCATGTCTTCACATGATTTTAGATGGTATGGCCCACCTGAGTTCCGTATATGGGTGATTTTTGTGATATCCCATCATTTAAAGGGGACCCATCAAATGCACGGTATTGATGTTTGACACGCATCACGGTGGGGCCCACACAACTCAACCCCATGGGAAGTTCCCGTGAGCTCGACAGCATAGAACCTTTTGCCATATATATATATATATATATATATAGAGAGAGAGAGAGAGAGAGAGAGAGAGAGAGAGAGAGAGAGAGAGAGAGAACAGCATAGAACCTTTTGCCATATATATATATATATATATATATATATATATATATATAGAGAGAGAGAGAGAGAGAGAGAGAGAGAGAGAGAGAGAGGCATGCTCACCTACACACCTACGCATGTGCGCACCTTTGCACACGTGTCATGGATGTTGAATCTGAATGGTCCATAAGATGCGGAATCCCATGAAACCTCAGGGGGTGGATTTTCACCCTGATCTAAGATTCTAGTGGATCATAGCAAAGAGAAATTCAAATCAAGGGAATAAACTGTTTGCATTTTTCATGGCCCATCGAAGTTTTGGTTCAAAGTAAAAATTGGTACCAATGGGTTTCAAGAGGTTCTACTTCATGTGGACCGTTCAGATTTTTGAGACTCATCAGATATGATGAGTTCTAAAAAATGTTTGTATGTAGTCCGTGCGAACTCGTTCGCAGGTGAGCGTTCTGCTATATATATATATATATATATATATATATATATATATATATATATATATATATATATATGATCAGCTTGAATATATCAAATTAGTGTACATATGTGATATTTAATAGAATGATTGTAATAAGCCAATTGAAATATATGCTTTAGCCAAAAATGAAATAGATAGATGGCGTTGATAGAAGACACATTAAGTTACAGTGGGCCCCATAGTCAGGAATGATGTTAAAGTACCCAAATAAGACATTGATGAAGAAGGCCAATGTAGGCGAACTTGTAGAGAACGCTTAAGATGAAGCCAAAGAGCATGTCATTATTAGTATATCTTTTGTAACCCATTTGTAAATAAATAGTGGGAGGATTGGGCTCAAGCGGTTCATACTAGTTTCCTTAGTGCATGCATACATTAATGCATTTAAAGGCTATTTGATTTTTCCTTTTCTTTGCAAATATATAAATGCAAATTGTTGATGCAATTTTTTGGTAGACCCTCCTTAGTTAACTCTCCAGGACTTGCATAAGAGATACTAAGAGACAAAGGAGACCCTGGCTTGTACAGGGGACCTTACGATGCCTAAGTCAAGACCTTAAGTCTTTTGTAGGATAAGATCTTAAGGACCTCTATTTATATGAGAGGGAAGATCACACCGGAAGGAGTCTTTCTCATTTAGAATTCCTGATATGTCGGAATTTTTTCCGAGATTATTGCTGTCCGAGATTCTTGGGATCTAATTTTATCTTCCGAAGATCTTCGGGCCGTTGGAGGGATTCTCAAACTATTAGTTCGGGACAAAGTCAAGTGATAGAGGCGCCAGATGCAATAGACAAATAATACTGATCCTTTCATTAGATCAACATTTATCTTGTCAGAGGTTATGCTGACCTATGGCCGACCTTTGGTTGGGTTGACCTATAGCGAACATATGGCCGATTTATATCCAACCTATGGTTTAGGTCAACCTATAACTGACTTATAATTTAGGTCAGCAACTGGCCATTTGAATGAACTTATAGTTATATCTTATTTGAGTGGCCTTACAGTTGCATCGACCTACTTGAAGGTTGACCCTTTCTTGCCAGTAGATGCCTCTTAAGGCATAAGCCCTATTGGGTCCATACTGGTTTGTAGATCGTTGGTCCATTCCGTTCTATTTTTCCTCCAACAGAAATAATTCATTATTTTTCCTTACCTATGTTTGAAAATAAGATCATATTTACATCTCAAAGACTTAAATTCATGAGTATTGAAAAGGAATTTGTGAGTCTCTGATATATCCATGCAGTCTAGTGGCACTACAAGAAATAATGGTCTTAATATGCCTACGGTTAAAAGTTATTTTCTTCCTAGAACACACTATAAGAAACAATGATTTTAAAATGTCCACCATTGAAAATAGTTTCCTTCATGAAGCTCATATTGGTGTTTATTTGGTATTTAAACTATGAATCTGGATTCTCTAGTTGTCACAAACAAAGAATTCCTGTTTGTTGCAGTTTGAGTGGGTCACATCATCACATACTATATTTAATACAACAATGTTGACAACATTAGTACTAATGTTGTGGACCAATCACAACGTTGGAAATTAGAAATTTTTTATTTATTTCAAATACAGGATCAAAATTCATAAACTATTTGTAAGTTCACAAAGAAATAGAAAAAAACACAAATATAAGCTTAATCAAAAACTTCAAAGGCTCTCAAGATATTTATTTGAGCTTCCGTTCGGCCTCATTCTTAAGGCTCATGCCCTAAAATCAATTGGGGGTGTATAAACCACATACATCACAGTGGGCTCCACATATTTTTTTCCCACCCTTCCTCAATTTCAGTATTCAAAAAGCACTGTCAACCTCAGCATTGAAAATCATGTTAGTTTTACATATGTAAATAATTATTATCTATTTATAAGTATTTACAAAGGTGAATTAAAAAACAAATAGCTCTAATTAAGTCAAGTAAAACTTAAAGACAGTTTATTCAACTTAAAGAGTCTGATGCAGGCTGCATATGGGCCATCTTCGCCATAGATCTTTAATTGGTCTGCAATTACAATAATCAAGATTGTGAGGCAATGTATGTATTCGATCTAGGGCGGACATCTTCAACACTTGTTTGTGGACCACATGGCCCAGCGTCCAATTTATATTGTTTTAGGTATTTGCCCATGTTTTAGGATATTTTGGTCATTTTAGATTTTATTAATTTAAAATGGGAAATGGTAGTATAAGGTCGACCTCATGGGAACTTCTCATGTGGTCGAGTTGTGTGGGCCCAACCGTGATGCCTATTGAAAATCTAAACCATTAGTCAAATGCACCATTCCATGGTGGGCCATGGGATTAAAAATAAAGTTAATCCATTACTTGGGTTGGCCACACCACATACAATAGTAGAAAGGGGTTACCTTCCCATTAAAACATTCATAATCATTTATTGAGCCCACCGAGATATGGCTCACAAATCCAGACCATCCATGGTGTGTGTGTCCACTTGGATGACGGGTTACACCAAGTTTCAGCAGCATCCAAAACTCAGGTGGGCCCCACCAAGTACTTTTATATAATTTTGGCATGTCTTCGCATGGTTTTAAATAGTATGGCCCACCTGAGTTCCTTATACAGCTGATTTTTGGCATATCCCATAGCCTAAAGGGGACCCATCAAATGCACGTTATTGATGTTCGACACACATCACGGTGGGGCCCACACAGCTCTACCTCATGGGAAGTTTCCCATGAGGCTGACCTCATAGTACCATTTTCCCTTTAAAATGGTTGAGATTAGAAGTTAACATAAGAAAATGAGTGGTTTAAATTAATTAGGATTAGATTTTCCTATGAATACATCTATTGGAATTATAATTGGTATTTTTTTCTTAATGAATTAATTTAACTTTTTAGCCTAAAGATGTTCTTCTAAATATTTCAGCCCACAATGCTAAGGGAACCCAATTTCACTTGAGGTACTGAAGGATCATTGTCTTCATGATCTTTAAAAAAAAATTTTCTGCTTGAAGCGTTTCTCAGGTATTCGAAGATCTTTTTATTCCATTTAATCCATTCAGAAGATGCACCCATCCATAATGCATGGACATCTAAAAATTCAGGCCATTCCATAATTTTAGTGGTCCACAACGGGTGATTTTTACAGGATTTAGGCATGAATTTACATGGTGTGGCCCACCCAAGGTTTGGATTGACACAAGTTTTGGGAAGCAAGGAGGGGCCCACATGATAGGAGGGTTGGAAATCTTTTTAAAAAATTACGGTGGGTCCCACACAACAATATCAAATAATCATTCTTTCACACTTATTTGCCTTATGGCCTCTTCTCAAGCCAAGCTATTCACTATTCATAGCATGCCTCACTCTAGTTTCTAGAATGCAGCATTTGATAATTGTTTCTGCACATGGTCACTCATTGTAGCACACAAGTGCTTCAATCCAAACCATTCAAATCATGGGCCCCATTTTTTGGAGATTCAAGAACTGAACCATTGATCCCTAACTATCCAAAACCATAGTAAAAAAATCAGAGTTTAATATCTTCCAATGAATCTGATTTTGTATCTAGGACCCATCTGAAGTAGGACCTGCAACTGCAATGGTCTGTCCGACGTACTGCGGTTCGCAGTTCAAGCCATGCATCGGTGAGACAGTAAAAATTAAAATCTCAGGTTCAAGCACATATCTAACCAAAAAATAAAAAATAAAAAACCAACTTGCATAACCCTACTCATGAGGCCATCCTCTACATCAATTCGGCCGAGATTGATCGCGAACCGGATTGTGACATCCAACCGAGTCGGAGATGACTTAAAGACCTCCTTGAGATGGTCCATGAAATACCAGCATCCACCTTTACCTTCACCATCAAGTTCTTTCTCGAGTGGACCACCCGTAGTGCGTGGCAGTGCACACCCCGCAAGATAGTGGGCCAAACCAAGATGGTCAGGTGAACCCTAGCTTTTTTCATGTTCCTATTAAAATTCTACAAGAAATATAAAGACCCAAATGGGATCTCTCCAAAAGGATGCAACCCAACTCATCTAACAGTCCAAACCATACTACATATCCAACTAAAGTAGCCTACATAGGTAAAAACTACAATTACAGTACTTAAAAACACACATACATCATGTTAATTAATTCCCCATCCTCTGTCCATGCCTTATAACACACTATCAATCTGTCTTTTTTCTATTTTCTTTGTTTTTGTTTTTTTTTTAAAGTTTCCTACTAATAAAAAGCTGTGTCAATTTGGGTACTTTAGAAGTTACATTTCCAATGAAGAGCTACAACCCAGTTATAATCCTTTGTACCTTATTTAAGGTGTGAATTCCTATGGTGGCCCACCTAAGCCTGCCCAAAAATCCAACTAAGATTTGCATGTAAAACCCAAATGGATGGTCAAGATTGCGATGGCTGTGACCCACGATGGACCCTTCTATCTGATGATGTTCAGTTGATCGTAGGCGGGCCCACTTGGGCCCCACATAATTTGCACCTTAGTAAGGTACAGAGAATTTTTACTGGATTGAAGTGAAAGGAAAATGCCTGTTCATGTTGAGAGATCAGGACGCCGAGATTGCAGCTGCATGATTAAGATCACATCCACCACCTATTCATGGGCAGTTCGATAATCAGCTGGCTACCCGGCTATACAAAACCTTGGAGAGCCGATGGCTGAGCCATCACCGGTTGCATGACGCTGAAGTTGAGCCATCTCCTTTTGTGACTGAATGTGATGAGGAGGTCCTCTGCGTTTTCCCAGCGCTCTTCCCCTCCGGCTTTGATTCCGGCTTCCGAACCTTCACGCCTCGTATCATCTGATTGGTTTTATTATTTTATATCAGATTCCATCATTATGTGAGAATAACAGGAATGCTAACACTCGAAAAGGCAGCCAAAAACACACACACACACACACACACACACCACTGCTAGTGGCACATATGTCTGCACGTGTGGTATGTGTACATGTGGGGTGTGGATTGGGTGGTCCGTACAGTGAATTTTCCTGATTTAATAATTCTTGCCAATCCATTTATCAGGTGGGCCACTTGTGCATGAAGTAATGGACACTGATGACTAATGGTGCGGATGTGCAAAGATGCAACTTGAGTGCAAGGTCATGGTTGTTGGATGGAATGTGTAGAGGGAATTTATGATGATTGCAATGGATCCCTCACAAGTGTTGCACATGCAACACACATGTGCAACACACATGCCTGCTCTAATACCTCACCCCCAGAGAGGAGTCTTGAACACTTACCTCCCACTTTGATACCTCACAAACATAGGACCTCTCGCTCTGATACCACTTTAATGCAGAACAACCAACCACTTGCTCTAAAAGTTCAAACTGATATAGCGTGACGAATAAATCCCTTTTATCTCATAGCCTAGGCCTCATATCCTATGAGTTAGGTCCTCGGCCGAACCCCTTTGTGGACTCCACATAACATGGGTTCCACCTCACACAAGCCTCTGCCTCACAGGGGCGGGGCCCGTCTCACACAAGCCGCCCACCCCGAGTGTACTCCTGCATCCCACAGGCTACCGCACTTGATCCCGGTGTGAAAACGTCCCCACATTATATGCACTCCAATTCAAACCATTCACAGCGTGGGGCATGACACGTGACGCACAGGCACGCCAATCCAAACTGTTAAATTAGTGGGACCCACCAAATTGGGGGCATGACCCAAAAATCACATTATGAGGAACAATGCAATTGACCAGATTAGTAGACAGAGAAAAAATGGATGTTTAATGTGAAATAGCTATAGCCACAATTCGGCAAACAAATATGGTTTGTTGAGAGGTTAGGATCCTCCATTTAGGCTGATTTTTGAAGATCTTGGCAAATGTATGCTACATATACATTGGCAATGGTCATTGTGCATGGAATGATCACGTCTTATATTCCCCGTGCGGCGCCCACCATAATGTGTGAGTGCCATCTAAGTCATCTATTTGTGCGTAGATCCCAAAAATGCAGCCAGATCCATAACTCAGGTGGGTCACAACCAAGGGAACAATGAGGGACATTGAGTTGGAGCAACCACCAAATGAAACTTCCAGATGGAATGTGGGATCCATAAGACCCAATCATCAGCTGCACCCAAGGAACCTAGATCCTAAAACCCACCCTGATTGGTAACTCAGGTGGGCAGCACGAAAGGACAATGGGGGCCATTGGGAGGAGGCACCTGCCATGGAAAATTCTAGATGGAATGTGGAATCCATAAGAGTTGTTTATATGTATAATCCAACCCAGTAAACAGCTGGGCCCCACAAGATGAAGGAAGACCATCACATGCCATACATTTCACCATGTGGGACCCACTGACAACCTGTCAATTTTTGCCCCCCCCAGTGTAGATCCCAAAACTAGCCTGTGATCTAGGTGGGCCACACCAAAGAGAACAAGGGGGGATATTCAGGAGGGAGCACCAACTATAGAAATATTTCCAGATGGAATGTGGGATCCATAAGAGTTGTTTATCATGTAATTCAACCCAGTCATCGGCTGCATCCCACAGTAGGAAGGGACACCTAAACTCAAAACTATTCCAAAATTTAGCTTGTCCATAAAAAGCAAATACACAGGTATCTGAAGTCACCCTATACACACTAGCTACATTCTGTGGTGGGTCCCACCTGAGCTTTTGATATATATGGTGAAAAGAAGAGGCCCATCAGATTCACAATTTGGATTTGGCACACAAACAACAGGTGGGCCCCACACCACTCCTACATATGCTTATTACCAATACTTCTAAAACTTGGTTGGTCCACTCAAAACTTGGCCGAGGCAACTCGACGGGCGGAATTCCACAGAGGCTCACTCACTTGAGTCGGCTACTCGACAAGGACTCATCAAGTCGACTTGAAAACTCAGTCATCTCAATTTGTCTCACCCACCCAAACAATTCAATCAGGAAACCTCAACTTAATTCTTGATGTCTACCATTGTTTCATTGAATTACTTTTGTTCTCTTATCAATATTTTAATGCTTTTATCATTCCTACAAAATTTAATATTTTCTTACCTACCTAAATATTTTAAATTTGATGATTAAAACATTAAGTCTTAAAGACCCAATCAAGTCTTCGAGTCATGTTTTTCTAGTTTTTGAACTGTTTTTTTTTTTTTTTTTTTTTTTAAAAATTTTTCACACACAAAACACCCATAGGCATTTGATCTCATGATCTCAGCATTGAAATAGTCTGTATACCACTGAGCCATGAAGGCATAAGTACCAAATACCATATATTTTAGAAATCCTGCTTGTTGCAAAATGGATAACATCATCGCACTGCATTTAATGCAGCAGTGCCGACGACTTCAGTGATGACGTGAAACCAATCACAATGCAGAAAATCAAGATTATTTGACTGCTTGTGGCAAAGAGGATCTGGATATTACATTTTAATGCATGGGAATGATCACATGACATCAGATGTATGGTACCATACCCCGATCTAAAGATTCTAATGATGATAACACATTTTCCTACAATGGAAGTAGGTGGAAGCAAAACAATCAAATCGTGTGATATTCATCAATGGCCTAACCATGCCCACTACAATTAATGGACATGCATGCACGTAGAAGTGGCACAAATGCTCAAAAACATACATGCAAATCCAAATTATCCGTATCAAAATCTACAGTGGAATGGTAAGAGCCCCATAATGCACACTAACAAAAGATCCTAACCATCCAAATTAGCCCCTATAAAATGGAGGGTGAAAATTAAAATGACATGGGCAGTCTGGATTGGAAATGCAAAAGCAGATGTGGGCCTCAAATTTGGAGAGCTTGGACTGATGTGCATGTATGACAGGTGTGCGGTCACAAGACACCCAATGGCCACAACTTGGAAGATGTGGTCATTGATGACAGTTATTTTTAACTTGGTAGCTAGTCAGGATCAGATGAATACTTCCACAAGCAGAGTAAGTTGGGATCAGACGATCAGAACCACACATCATTTAGGTGCCATTACAGATGGGACACAAGCCAACTATCAGGGCTTAGATTCTGAACCACTGATTCAATGGTCCACAATCATCTGAACCACTTTCTCAAAGAAAGACTCCCACTGATTCCACGGACGGTTGAAAATTGTCTCTTCAACGGTCCATATTGAAATAAACACAAGTTACAGGAGTCACCATTTTAGCCTGAATTTTAACCCACCCATCAACAATGTTATATAAAACAGGATGATCAGCTCTGATCATCAGATCATCTCATCATGTGGGCACTACAGGGCGACATACGGAGGTGATCATGTTACACCGACTTGTACAGGAAAAAAAGGAGTAAGGTTTGAATGAGGAGAGTACGTACGTATTTGCCGCATTTAGTATCGGAATATATGACAATGAAATCTCCTTCCTGTAGACCGTTTGTACGCACGAAATCTCCTGCAACAACCCCGAATACAACGCCGCTGAGAAAATCGCACCACAAAACCTCTTTTCATCACAGCTACCATGAGGGCCCTGGTCCCACCCGTGATAGATCTGGGCCGTTCATTAGATTTTGCACACTGCATTTTCATCAAGTTAATCACACATGCATGTTGAAATCTGGGCCGTTGGAGTAATTTCTAAGCATGCATTTTTTATGAATGAGTGTGTTCTTCCTGATTTGATGACCCAAAGTGACATCATAGTTCAATACTACTGGATAAAGGGACCAGATCTCAGGTATGTGTGGCATCCAATGGTGGGACCCAACAGGCCTCTGCATGCTTAGATGTGATGAGGGGCTGCATTGCATGGGGTATTGTAACCCACCTGTGTTTTCTAGCAGATACATCCTGCTTTTGTTGTTTGGCCAGAATCTGAAAAAAAAAAAGTTTTTAAAAATGGAGAAATGTAATTAGAAAATGATATATGAAGAGTGATGGTCCCAAGATCAGATTCGTCTGACAATTCTAGCCGTTGATTTGTGAACACTTGTTCGTGGAAAGAGGATTGTTGTATGTTTTTTTTTTCATTTTTAACCGTCCAATAAATGTCCAACAATTCAATAGCAAGTTAATTAAATAAGTGTAATTTTTAGTTCATGATACATCTAAACTAGGAACCATGATTTGCCCACTTTAATTTAATTTGTAAACCACGTGTGTATTTTTATGTAAATTCTAAATGCAAGAGTATCATCTATCACACACTACCGTAGTATCAAAGTTCTCTCTGCTAGATTAGTGAGGAAGTGGATTGGGTGGTGCACTGTGGGGCTCATCATGATGTATGTATTTCATCCACACTGTCCATCAACTTTGCTAGTTCATTGTAGGACATGAGCTCAAAATTGAAGCATATTAAAAGCTCAAGTGTACCACAACACAGGAAAGAGTGGTGATTGAACGCTTACTATTAAAAAACTTCTTAAGGCACAAAAGTTTTAGATGAAGCTAATGTTATTTTGTATTTTCCCTTCATCAACCTTATCAACAGATTGGAAGGCAAATAAATATTACGGTGGTCCTAGGCCACTGTTTCTTTTGGTATGATACACTTGACCTTCAGATGTGGTGTGGTCTACTCGATCCTTGGATCTGCTTCATTTTTTAGATCATGCCCTAAAATGAGATGGAAAAATGGGTGGATGGTGTGGATATAAAATACATACATCAAGATGGGCCCCATAGCGGTGTTGGAATCACCACCCAATCCGCTTCCGATTACTGAAGGCAACAGCACCACAGCGTGTGGTGCCGTGCATCCGTACATCTGAACAACATGCATCCGTACCATGAAAATCAGGCCCGCTCGATCTTGGGACCACACTGTTGGAATCAATGTATGGTCTGAATCTTATACAGGTGTGGCCCACTTAGTGAATGGACCGGATAGATCTTCAAGAATGATGATTTTCATGGTGGGGTCCATGGGTGATCAGTCTCTGATCTATTCTGATAAAATGCAGGCGGATTGTTTTAGGGTTTCAGCTGCATGGGGCGCAGGAACTTATAATAAATAAATACATAAAAAAATAAATACAGAGGGTGAGCTCCTATGAGTTTACCATCATTTTAAAAATAGTGGTAGCTAATCCTTCTCACATGTGGCATACATGTAAAGATGTATCTAAACCATCCAAATTGAGGGCCACATTATGGATTGATCATTCCTATAAAATCACATTGATCCATTAATCCTAGATCGCTAGACTTAAACTAGACGAGTGATCCAAATTCCAAGGGAAAAAATAATGCGTTCTGCCATCATCTTGGCGGTGTAATTTTTTGGTACTACTCTCGGTGATTTGGGTGGTCTGGA
Organism: Magnolia kwangsiensis; assembly: GCA_037074715.1. Taxonomy (NCBI): domain Eukaryota; kingdom Viridiplantae; phylum Streptophyta; class Magnoliopsida; order Magnoliales; family Magnoliaceae; genus Magnolia; species Magnolia kwangsiensis. The sequence continues at coordinate 151,241,240 of CM073573.1, read as the reverse complement.
TAGTCCTACAACTATCCCATTGTGGTGTGGTGAATGGTGGTAAACTATCATTGAGTCCATACAAACTCAAACCAGTGGGCATAGATACCTAGAATTCAACGCTGACAAGATAATACTTCATGTACAATGCTGCCCAAGGAATGAACGGTTTGCTCGAGTTTATATCTGTACAAGTGGGACCCATTTTAAAAAAATCCAAACCGTTAATACGATGGGTCGTCCTTCAATGACTGATTCACCGGAAAATTTCATAGATTTAGAAGACTATAACCTTCAAATCTTAAACCTTTAACCCACTGAAATACAAATATCACTGTATTTTCTTGCACCCTCAGATCAAAGGTTTAGGATTATTCCCAAGGAAATATTTTTCGTACATGGGCCATCCAAAATGTGTCCCGTCACATCAACAGATGGATCTCCTGAACAATGGTAGGCCCCACTTATACTGTCTGAAAACCCTAGCACACCACGTGTATGTCATTTTCCACCCAGAAGATCTCTTTTTGCTATTTTTAGCTAAAACGAGAGGGAAGTGGGAATAAAGGAGAGTACAGACAAGCGTCTGTTTGTTTTTGCATGTATCACACACTCATGATAGTTCACGACTCCATTCCAAAAAAAAAAAAAGAAGTAACTCATCCACCACCCACATGTCAATCCAGACCGTTCAAATCCATTTCCTTACTGTTTGAGAATGGACCACTCATTATTTAACTTTCTAGAAGTTCATTGATAGCCATCAATTGAATGGTGAGGATTACTAGACGAGTGTGATTTCGAGCCATGCGCCATCCGTGCATGTGTGCCACGTGTCTCCACCATTTTGAAGAAAGTGGCGAACAATCACGTGAGCAGTGACCCTTGTTTTTCATGTACATACCTGTAACGCATGTTCCAGATACGAGAAGTTCCAATGTCTTCCATAGCAATGGAAATCCCATCTCTTGCCTCCAACTCCGGCAGATGTGTTTCTGCTTCTTTCTAATACCATTAAAAAAAATGGACGGCCAAGATCATTAAAGTAAAACCATGTGCAATGTATTTATGCTTCTTTCTAATGACATTAAAAAAAATGGACGGTCAAGATCATTTAAAGAAAACTATATCCAATAAAAAATTTAAACCATCTAGTTACTGGGTATAACCATGGATTGGTTATGATACTAAAACACCAATTTCATCAGACGATCCTAGCCATCCGATCCATGGATTTGAAAATGCAACTTCTTAGTGGATCAGATCATCCGATATTTATGATATTTAAATGGTATCCCATGAAATGTATGTTGGATCTAATGGACGGTTCTGATCAATGGATTGGATTTTGAAATTGTCCAAATGCAACTTGAGCCACATCTTTTATCAAATCAACGGCTGAGATGAACATGCTCACCTTTGGCAACACAATCCTTCCTAGGTTACCCACGTCGCTCTGTTTCAGAACTTTCTGCAGAAGGAATCTCAAGTTCTTCTCTGGTTTCCATCCCTTCAAAAGCAAATTTCATTTAATCAAGATTATCAATTACTAATCTCATGTTTTATAACTAAAATCATCATTATAATGAATTTCAAGAAAAACCCAATTACCTGACGCCTATCCGAAGAGATCTGCCGCTGTTGTGTTTGCATGGCGGTCTGATCGGCGTCCGGAGATAACAGCGTCGGAGATAAAGAAGATGGAGGAGATGAAGAAGACCACATAACCCAGCTTCCAGAGCCAGTTTGAGCAGCTGTAGTAGTACAATTGCCATTTCCGACAAGTCTCGACGGATGCTGCTGCTGTGAATCCATCACCATTGCTGTTGGATGGTGCTGATGGTGGCGATGATGATGATGGTGAGAAAAGAACCGTCGTTGCCGAGCCATTCGCTTCTTTCTAGCTTCTTTCGTAGCTGAAGGAGCCATTTTCATGAGCGGCTCTCCCAACATTCCATGATGCCCTTGAAAGAGCTGACCTGTGGCGGCGAACTTATTGGGAAATCCAACAAAAGACGGTGCAGATGACTCGGAGAATGGGCCATAAGAGAAATGTGGGGTCCACGACACATTTGAATCAATCATCTGATGATAATCAGGAGAGAATGGATGGTGTTGATTGCTGCTGTTGAGTGGCCCACCAGGAAAGCTAACATCACCGCCGACGAAACCCATCATCATATGATGAGGAAATGAAGATTGGGGGTCGGGAATATAACCTGAATTGGGATGAATCCATGCACTAGAATCCGCATTCGCCGACGGACCTTGAACTTGAATTGGATATGCTTGTGGTTGATATTGAAATGAAGCTGCTGCAGCACCAGCAGCGGTGGAGATGTATTCTTCTTCTTTACTCTTTTTCTTTTGTAAATGATGATTCTGCACCCAAGCTAGTATTAGCTTGAGAAGCTGTTTCATACCTTCTTTTCCACCGCCCAATCGACTCGCCGCGCACTCGATCGTCGATCTCTTCAGCTTAATACTCCTCAAGTCTTCTGGAGAGATTGATTCCTTATTAGATTTCAACCATTCAAAGAAAACCATTGCAAGATCTTCCGACGGACGTGATTGCTCTTCGTCTTCTTTTCGTTTCTCTTTTTCTTCTTGTCCGTCCATCACCATCTGTCGGGTCTTATCTTCATCGTCGCTGCTGAATAAAGAAGACGGGTCCCACACACCCGAACTGTCTAAAAGATCCATATCTCCAAAATCTTCAAGAACATCCATTCCTTCATCTGGTTCATGTTCTGGAAGAGCTATTCTGTCTTCCGTCTTCGCCACTCCAGAATCCTGCGGCTGAGATTTCTCTACCCCATCATCGTTCTCGACTTTAACGATCGCCCATGAATTAGTGGCTGAAGATGAGGAAGAAGAAGACGAGCAAGACGCTGCGGCAGATGACGAACATCCACCGCCTGTAGATAACGACGATGAAGAAGCCGAGGAAATGCATGGAAAATCGGGAAGAGATGGGAATTCATCGTAGAAAATCGATTTCTCTTCATCATCGACGACTCCACCGCCGTCCATCTCCATCTCTCCTTCAATCCACATCTCCCCAGTCTCCTCCAACCCAGACTCGATTTCATTCACATGCATGCTACTATTCATCTTCTCTTCTTCGTTTGCTTTTTATAGAAGAGAGAGGTTTTTTCTTCTTTTTTTTTTCCTACTGAAAGCGACTTCTATTATATAATAGTAGACGAGGAATTCATTAAAACGGCTGTAATAATAAATAATCGGCGGAATGGAAGCGATGGAGAGAGAGAATGATCGGAGGGAGGAAAGGAAAGGAAGGAAGGAAATGGAAAGCGAGGGATGAAACTAAAACCGTCACCGCCACGATTTATTGGTTTGATGAAACGGAACGGGGAAAGCGTCCAGTCAAGATCCCGTTCGGTTGTTGTTGCTCTTTCCCATGGAGAGATGAAATGCGGTTGGGTTCGGTTGTACGGTAATATGGTGGGGTTATCTCTGTAATGTATGTGTGGAAGGGTTGATCTTTGTTATGGGACCGTTTATTTAGGCTTGTGTGGTGTGGATTGAAGATTGGTTTAAATTTGTATGGATTGGATGGTTCTGTGAATCGGATTGGTGGGTTTTGAATCAACGGTTGGAAATGATGAGAAGTGAATGGAAGCGGTTGGTGGAATTGGGTTTTTGAAACATGGAATAACATGCGTGGCCCACTGAATGGATAGTCCGGATTAGTGCAATGCGCTGACACGTGTACTGTGGAGTAGATGAAACTACCAGGAGCGGATTAAGTGTAACAGTGGGGCCCACCTTGATGTTTATGTTGTATATCCACGCCGTCCATCAGTTTTTCCGGATCATTTTAGGGCATGGGTACAAACATGAAGCGGATGGAAATCTCATGTGGACGACACAATACGGATTGATATCTACCGTTAAAATTTTTTAGGGCCAACAATAGTTTTGGAACAAGCTAATATTTGTGTTTTTTCTTTATCCAGGTATTCGTGATCATACAACAGGTTGGATGGCAAAATAAACATTACGGTGGGAACTAAGAAAGTTTTTAATGGTGGGATTTCATTGACCATTGTTTCCTATGGTGTGGTTTATTTTAGATCTGTATCTGCGTCGTTCTTTGAATAATTCCTAAAATGAGCTGTAAAATCTGATGGACGGCGTGGATTTACAACATATAATCAAGGTGGGCCCCACGGTCAGAGAAATACCCGCTACTGTATTACCCGGGTAACACCAAAATCGCTTCCGAAACCACCGTGTTCTGGTTCTACAGTCTAAAATGTACGCTGGCAGGGCTGATCTTCATTTTGGACCGTCCATCTTGTTGTGTCTGCTGTGGATGGAAGGTGGTTGGAAATTTACGTAGATTAGATGATTCTGTCCATCTAATGAGTGGCTTTTAAAACAACGGTGGGAAACGAGGAGAAGCAAACAGAAGTGGTTTGTGGAATCGTCAGATGAGATTGGTGTTTAAAACATGGGACGCCACAGGTGGCCCACTGGACGGACAGTCTAGATTTAATATTGGACTATCAAGTGTACGGTGGAGATGGAACTACATCCTAGTGAAACCAACCAAACTCTCCTGTTGGTCGTACACGTAGCAGACGTGAGATGCGGGCCCACATGTATGTCCAACGGTGCCACGCCGACTGGCTGACGATTGCCCCACTTTCCCCTGGCAATGCTGCAGCTTGCCGTTTCTGTTTTCCGCCGTCCGTTTGAGGGCCACTGATCGGATGGGATCGCTCGTCCCTTCGGTTTGATTTTGTGATTAGTGGCCTATCTACGTTGGGGCCCACTTTATGGACGGTTGCGTCTCACAGTAACTCAGCCAGCTGTAGAGGCAGAAAGTCCATCTGGTGGGCCCCACCACGAATGGCTCAGATGCCATCCATAGCGTAGGAATCGATGAAACTCGTCTGCTCGTCTGCCACTGAAATAGGATCTAGTTCTTTTTTGTCATGGCGTACATTTATGATAGGACCACCTGATGGACGGTCGGTATTTACATGCACGTGTACGGTGCACGAGTGAAATACCCACGTAGTCTCTCAGCTGGTTTGACTCCTTGTCCTTCGCTCGTAGTACGAACCGTCATTCGGGGGAACGGATTGGCTACTCCCCCTGACACCAGCCCCGTGGCTAGTGGTCGGTGCTCTGTGGGCCCCATCATGATGTATATGTTTCATCCATTCCGTTCATCCATTTTTACAGATCATTTTAGAGCTTGTTACAAAAAATAATAGGGATATAAATCTTAAGTGGGCCATACCACAGGACAAAAATAATGAATGGATATTCACAATTAAAATCCTCCTAAGGCCCACTGTACTGTTTATTTGACATCCAATATGTTTATTTGGTCATAAAGACCCAGATGAAGGGAAAAAATAAATATAAGTTTGATCCAAAACTTTTATGCCTCCAAAACGTTTTTAATGGTCAAAATTCATTCAAAATTGTTTCCTATAATGTGGTCCACTTGAGATAGAGATATACTTCATTTTTCTAATCATACCATAAAATGATATATAAAAAAATATGGACGGCATGGATGACACACATACATCATGATGGGCCCCACAGAGCACCTACCATCAGCCAATGGGTGATGTCAGGGGGAGTAGCCAATCTGTTCCCGTCAATCGGCGTACATATACGGAAATCTGACTGTCCAACTGCTGGGCCCCACTCCACACGTCAACCTGATCCGACGATAACGGTCTGATTGACAGCATCCAGAAGAAGGTTAGAATAGCAGATGTGTTTCACTTTAGTGGTATGGATCAATCCATTGAGTGGACCCCACCACTTGTACGGCCAGACGCCCAAGTGCATCTCCACCAATACTAGAATGGTGGTGAACAAGGATGTTATTGGTAGTCCACAATCTGAACTCCCTCAAGTTCTTTTTCTCTGTGTCGCGATAAATAATATCTACTATATTTCTCCTATCGGCACCCACATGTAGATTAATCGTAGCCGTCTATTACTTTTACCCTCACCATATAGATAGTATCGATTGAGAGTTTTATGCTGAAGAAATGATTTCCACAATCAATATACACGGAATAACTCAAACATGATATATACCACTCTTCATTCAATCCTCAACGTCATTGATCAGTTCGATTAAAGAATTATGTATCATCCGTAATATTTTCGAAAAATGGACGGTTCCGATCATTAGACTACCTTTCCATGCGAAAACCGAGACGCGACAGATATAGATCATATTCAGTCGCGACAAACGAGAAACCAATTCGCCTTATTCCGGACCGTGCGCCATAAGCCAAACGTTCGCTCTTGTTTGGTGCCAGCGACGGTGGTTCAGTCAGAGAGCTCTTTTACTCGAGAGACAATATGGTAGATCTGAAACTACTGAAAAAAAATAGTAAACCACCCTCGTACAGTACATTTACCCCATTGAAACATCAATCGAGACCTTCCATCAAGTGGGGTCCACTATGTATTTACTATATTAGAAAAAAAATACCTTTTTCTAAGAATATATTTTTTTAATCGTTAGCTCTTTAAATTCATATTAAGTCCATGATCAGATCGTTAGAATCATCTTGTCTATGTAATTATTTAATTATCATTTATTTACAGTCCGAACCACTATATTAACCGTCATGATTGATAAATCAACGGTCCAGATGATTTACATTAAGAAGATTCTACCATATTCATATGCTGTCGTGTGTACTGTATGATCTACTGCAGCGTGATGACCGCCTCTTCAACCAGGCTCACACGCTTTGTCCCTATTCGTGGTGGAAACGGCGCTGCTTTACTGTTATTGCTACGTGTCAAAGGAAGATTACGTCAGCTCTATCCCTCATTTGCTAACTTAAGCCGTTTGCTATCCTTCCGTCGTTATCGTTTTTTGGCCCTACTTTCAACTGATATGCCCCTAAACTTCGATTTAATTACGATAGGCGGGTCTTGTTTGGTGAAGTAGTTACACTTCTCCAGAGCTGCCCCCGGTTTCCCAGCAAGTACACCGGAATAATAGTTCGTTTTGCCTCCGTCGCGACTGTCGTTGTAGAGGGTGTTACCTACTGCTGTGGCACTCATAACGAGAAAATAATACGATCTCAACCGTATACTATATAATGATCATGCTTGAATGATAATATTATCCTTTTATTTTGATATATATGGATGTGATTCATTGAAACATTGTTTTCACCGTTTTAAATTAATCTACAAACAGTGATGCTAAGAATCATCTTTTCAGCGTATTTTTATTTTGATAATATGGATATATTTCATATTCCACACAAATATCATATGAAGAAACCCTTCACTTGAAATGATAAACTGAAGATTATTTGAGAATGGATGTTGTCGAGACAAGGGACAGATAGCGTCACTCTCCTTGAGATAGTTCTCTTCTACGTGCACAGCTGTAAGAGAACCAAATGCCAAATCCACGGAACTAATTCTCCGTAGATTGCCTCCCCAAAAAAAATAAAATAAAATTGGATTATAGAGGAGATGTAGGAATTTTAATTTTTCTAATTAACCTAATGAGAGACCCGCGAATTCATCCTACTTTATTCCCTAAGGATATAGAGAACTTATTTGATGAAATTTCTCAACTAAATTCATTATAATTATATCCATTCCATCATGTATACACAATTAATGGGTAATAGACAATGTGTTGATGACAGAGATGTACAATTGATTGGTTTAAAAGAGCATACATTTAAATATATATAGAATGGATTTGGCAAATTCTCAATAATAATAAAAAAACGGACAAGGGAGATTTGAAATCCATGGATTTCATAAATCCTTTCCCTAAAGCCCCCACCCTAACAACCTTGGATTATCATTTATCCATGTTAGCCAATTAGATCAACGGTCAAGATCATTGATGTCTGAAGCCTACTTAGCCAAACTTGATGCCCGTTTTATACTCATATACAACATAAATATCCTTCGATCGGTGAGAAATATATAATTCATTGGATCGACAGGGGTGGTCATCAGGTAGTCCAAGCAACATGCTAGTTGTTTATGAATCAATGCCATTAGAGTGGGTAGCCCTACCATAAATATCATCCTTCAAGAAAATTAGACTGATCTATTCACTGTGTGGGTGAAGCCTCTATGTTGAGTCAAATAATTGGTTGTCAATTGATTCCTGCATTTTCGATGACTTGATGATCGGTGTTGGCCCTTGGCTTATTTTTTATTACATGGTATGTATGTGTGTGATATAATCGATTGTGCGGCTCGATTCAAATTGAACAATTTGACCCCAAGCACCAAGATATGCAAATACATCAAATACGATCGTATATGACTGACATCTAAGAAGATTAGTCGCCTATTTAACCACTCACAAAATAATTGTCAAATGATCAAGCGATTGTCGAAGGTGAGATTCTTCTTCTGAAGATGGGTTTCACCTTGCCTTTCATACGAAAGAACTTTTTTAAACAGAAGCAATCAAACAAAAAGGAAATACTTGTGGTCAATCACAGGAAGCGAGTATAAGATGTATTTTTGAAAGATGAAGTGATTATATTAATATTGATAATATTCTAACGCGAAAGCATAGACTTGGATTACGGTTAAAAATTATAGCTACTACGCTATTTATAAATGTCACGCCCCAGACTCGGTAACCGGACTCACAAGAAACTCGATAGCCGGTTCTGGCCGCAACAGCCTCCGTAGTACCCCATTCTGGGCTCCTAAGACAGATTCGATCATGGGATTCTATAAGGAGGATTTTCATAACAATATAATCATTTTCACTACGAGCATACCCAAGATCACAATAAGTAAATCTGAGAATAACAAAGGCACACATCACAAAATTCACTATGAATTTAAACTTTTACAAGTTTCCATAACGTCCAAAAGGACATACATAAGATAGCAGAAGAAAGAAGGAAGATGATCTGTAACACTGGGTACTCGGCTCGCACACCTATCCAAGCTCCGCTGCTAAGACGCCAACTTAGTATCTCCTGCACGCATCAATCGTGCATAAGCATATAGAAAGCTTAGAGGGAAGTGAAAGTGTGTGACAATGGTGCTCAAAAGAAGATAGATAATGTAGAAGGGAGTTATGATCAATACCAATACCACTAGCTTTACCAAGGCTATCATGAACACAAGAAGTTATACCAAGGCAGTATGATAATGTAAGAAGTCATACCAAGGCTATATAGTGTCATGAGTAATGTAATGAAATGAGTACTGGGCGTCATGCCAAGGCGATACATTATGAGGCTTACATAATCGATACAAATACAATGTGAAGTAATGTCAGTGCTTATATCTAATCCACATATCAAGTACATTTCCATCATAAAGAAATCACCGGGGTTGACTGCCGCTCTACAAACCCCGTACAGTCAAACGAGCGTAAGAGACCTCACTACCCACCTGTAGACAGCCAATCACCAGCAAGGCCTGACGGTAGCAGACCCATTCACGAGCTGGTTAGACTCAGCCCAATAATGCCTCCTTACATTAGGCGAGTAAGGCCACACCCCTATCCAACCGACTACATGATAGTGGGAGTCACAGCCTAACGGTATAAGGCCCTTGTGCGCTCATATATTCCACCCGGTCACGGTGCTGGAGCAGATCCTTGGTACCATGGAAGTTTTGAAAATTTCACCCATGGGCATCCTATGCACCTGGTATGCTCAAGTAACATTTTCGGTGTCCAAACATGGTCATCCATGATGTATCTGTGGAGGCTACAATCCTGATGAAGCAAGGGTATAATGCTCATATGCTATGCAATGCCACATGCACGAATCACACAATTAACCATGCATCATTCCCAAGCATCCAACGTGCTCAAGAGGGGATACTACGTCCCTTGGGGAAAGTATCATGAAATGCCCATTGACACAATATGACCACACACACATAGTGTTAACCAAGCATACAATGATGTACATGGTCACGAGGATGAATTCAATCACACTATAGGGTGATATACAATGTATATTACATTCCTCCTATCCAAGAAGGAACCAAGACCAGTTACTTAGATAATATCTTTAAGGAATCTAACTTCTAGTGGGGGCCCATTTTCCTGTGGTAGCCCACGAAACTAAGTGTACGAGCTGTGGGTGTAAGTAATATAGAAATGAACCTAGCAAGAGTCTAAGATGATTATCCAATCACTCTTAAATATAACCTTGCCTAGAGGGTCCATAATATGGACATTTAACTGTCATTCCCCCAAAAAGGCATATCAACCGTGAACTATATGGACAGAAGACCCAAGGCCTACATTTAAGATAAAAATAAAGGTAACCACATACATATATTCCTCATAATAGATCATAAAAAGATATAATACCACTTTTAACAATATGGGCTCCAAGAAGGGAATTAAGGCCCGAGGCTCAATTCCTAATGGCCATAGAATCCATGCATTGAGTTGGACTTGGTGGGCATCTCGCGTACACAATATACGACTAACTAAGTTTAAGTTTGGATGAAATGGGCCCAACTACATCAGCCCAATAACTTAGCAATTTAAGTAGGCAATCAAGGGCCCAATACTATCCTTATCTCAGCTCACAAGTTCATCAAAATGGTGAAAGTCGGTCAGATGTATGGTTGGGCCAAGCTAAGACGACCCTGCCCACTCTGGGCCCACTGGATATCCCACAATTCTGATCTTAAGATGGGGTCCTCATAAGATCACTAAAAGTGACCCAAAAGAATGCACTAATTAAGCCCAAGAATTATAATAAAATATAAGTGTGTAACACGTACACAAGTTCTCAATATGGTGGGCCCCACAGCCTAATAAAATTTTAACCATAAAATTTTACATTTAAGGCTCTTTGATAAACTTTTGGCCAGTTTGACTTCCTACACCTGCTAAGGTCTAGAAAATTAGTTAACTATATGAAAATAATTTCATGAAAGCTAACTATATTCGTTTGGGGACCCTACCAAATGGAGAGTGCGTATATATCATGAAAAGATCAAGTGGGTCTATTACTGGATTGTGAGTCCAGCAGTTCCCAAGGCAAAGAGTGCATCCATAATCGGGCGATACAAGGCTTGGATAGCCTAGACTAAACATGCGTTAAGGTAGGTTCCACATACATACACATTGAGCCTTAAACAAATGGCCTAGGGTTTATGGTGGGCCTTTAACCATTCATAGAGAAACCTATGGTCCTACCTTAGGATCACCCAGGAGGACATTCAACTTCAATTGGCTTCCAAGAGGTAGCCTGCCATTACTCATATAATATAAGGTCTAAAGCCTACGCAATGCATGGCCTAATGGGCTATACACCAAACCCAACTTATAGGCCACATAGTGGACCCTCAAGTAAGGTTTGGGCCCAACCACAAAGGTCATAATTTCACATATTGTGGTGGGCTTCATGGGCAGCCCAGTAATTCATTTACATAGGCAAGTTTTACATTTAATACAAGTGAGTTGGGCCTCACTTTTGGTCCAAGTACAGAGTCAATTTAGTGGGTAGACAAAAGCCCAACTTCTTACATATTATTGCCCTTAAGCCCATCACAATAGATGAGGGAGTAGAGGATTTGAGACCCAAGATTAATGGGCCTATCCAAAATGACTGAGTTCAAAAGGCCTAATCACTATCAGAAAAGGGGCGACCATGCATATACTATATTACATAATGGGCCTTAAGAAAATGGCCCAAAACAAGAGTCATCCAATTCATACATTATGGTGGACTTGAGGTCAACCCATAAGCCCAAGAATACACATGGGTAAGGTGTATACTTACAGTGTGGGCCTTATCACATCAGCCTAAGACTTAGCAAGGCTCTCCGCAATATACATTTATATGGGCCTTGTAAGTGAACCCACAATTAAGCATTTTATGAGGACATCAAGGCTAATAAATTTACATGATCAGCTTGTAGACGGCCCATTGAGCCTGTAAAATAATAAGGTCAGCCCCTGCACAGTCTTGGGCTCAAGGAATAGGTTTCCAGCCCAAATGTCTCATAAAACTACCAAAAATCTTGTTAAGGCTAGCCCATATTATCACCTCAAAGATGGGCCTTAAGAGGCATTAATTACACCTAAAAAAATATTTAAGGAAGGAAAGCAAGGAGTGTGTGCAACACTCTCTTAAATCTGATGTGCTACAATAGTTTCTAAACAATCAACTATGTAGCAAATTTTGGATCCCTTGTTGGAATTCTAGCCCACCCATTCTTGGGCCTACTGAAGTCCAGAATTTTATTTAATTTAGATGGGTTAGTGACCCATGTTGATCTACATATATTACAGTAGGCCCCATCAGATAAGAAGGGAGATATACAATACTTACTTTAAGTGAACCATGCCATTAGAATGCATGCCCAACAACCCAAGGTAGGGACGTCCCATGGTGGTTAGTCCTACGGACTTGGGTATTTGGCCCAAAATTGATCCAAATTGCAGGCCACACCACGGTCGATACAGAACCCTGATGGACCTGAAATTTTACAGGATGGTCCTTCCATGGGTTGGACATACTCTTACAAAATTTTAGAATTTTTAGACATCTATAAATATTTTAATTAATTTGAATAAAATAATCTTTCTAGAAAATTGGACTGACCTGGACGTCCCAACGTGGTGGGCCAGTCCGGCCCTTGGCACAGTGTACATAAGGGTCCATTGGCTCCAAAAATTTATAGGTAGGTCCCACCATGGGTGATACACCTCCTTGTAAATTTTCATATTTTTTTAACACCTGAAAATATTTTAATAAATTTAAGAATTCCAACCTGTCTAAGGTGGAATGTTACTGGAAAAAAAATAGCTATCCACTATCCTGAATTTGGGTCATCCAAATGGGTGGGTTCTGGGCCTTCAAAATTTCTAAAATTTGGGCCTAAGGTCTTTCATCAAGCTTACAACAAGATGGAGTCTAGAAAAGTGGCCCACTTATAGTAAAAATATTTATGAATTGAGGTTTTTGTCAGATTATGTTGCTGGACTGCATAGCAGAAAAATTAAGTAGTGTTGTCCCTGATTTGAACACCCCAAAGGGGTGGGCCCAAGTTCTCTAAAAATTAGAAAAATTTAATTTTAACCTCCCCATACAAGTTTACTACAATGTAGGGTCCACAAAAGTGGACCACCATTACAAAAAATATTATATATTTATGGATTTCTAAATTATAATGTTGTTGGAGAGTCCAGAAAATCTGGACTGACCACCCCACTTGGGTCACTCCTTTAGGACCTCAATCAAGGTCAGATGGAGATAAATTTTGAGGTACATCTAGGTAGGGTCCACACCTTTAAGAAAAGTATATCAAATTGGTAGAAACAGTCCCCTAATCAGTCCAAAAATCTGACCCAAAACCCACCAGAAACTATCCAAAATTTTTTCAGACAGCAACATGCTTATGAAATAAACTGAATATATAATTCAAATTAAGGTGAAAATACTTCATGAAACCTGAGTTGTGGTCCACCTTAGTGGGACCCAAAAACATCCAGACCTATTCCTCAGATAAAAATTCATTATATATACACCTAAAAGGGGTAACAAGTCATCACCATATATAGAGTGGACTACCATGGGCGTCCACTCTCCTTGGACGGTCTGGATATTTCCAAGCCAAGTGATGGGCCACACACCTCAGAAAATAAGAGATTATTAAAAGAAGAGAGAGAATCGGCCACAAGGGAAGGGGGCTCCATCACATTGAGGCCCTTCCCTTCACACATCTCACTATATTGATGGTATTACAAGATCTACCCATGCATGCATCTTCTAATCAAAATCCAATGGTAGAGATGTCATCTCCACCAAGGATCAAAGGTCTAGATGACCTAAGGATCTTTCTAACTAAGAAAAAAAATATCATGGTGAGGTCTATGGAGAATGACCTCACCCATGAGTTATGCATACACAAAAGGATGGGCCAATGACCACACCTAAGAAGGCATGGGGCCTCCACCATCACTGGTGGGCCCCACATGCTTTAAACATGAGGTGAAGAAGAGAAACAAGAAGAAAAAATTTAGATCCTAAGATTCTAAGATCCTACAAGGTCTTCAAGCAAACACCTCTAAGATGGTCTTCAAGCTCCAGGGTACATGGATTTAAGGTTGAGATCTTTCTTCAAGGGTTAGATGGGGAGATAAATGAGTGAAAGTGAGCTGAAAAAATGGAGAAAAGTTACTGGAGAAGAAGAGAAGAGAGAGGGGGAGAGAGAGAGAGAGAGAGAGAGAGAGAGAGAGGGAAAAAGAGAAAAGAAAAGATTTTTAAGGTAAGCAATGATGAGATTCTCCTAGAGAAGGTCAAAAATATGAATTGTCACGCCCCAAATTCGAAAATCGGATTCACATAAATCTCGATTGCCGAATCCGGTGCCGACAGCCTCCGTAGTGCCCCATTCTCGGCTCCTGACAATCAAATACCAGATTCCGATCCTGGGATCCTGCAAGGAGGATTTTCAGAATGAATTTTTTTTTGTAATGGAGTATAACCACAAGCATAACCAAGTCACAAAACGACATCACCACATATCCACTATATCAAAATCTTAAGTACAATGCGGAAAGGGAAATACAAGGTGATCAAAAGCTCCAAAAGGTCCTGATATGCACTCCTGTCTCAGCGCTGCTACCGTCCAATGCTACCTGCATGCAACTATCGTGCATAAGCTTACAAAAGCTTAGAGGGTGGTGTAAGTGTGTGCGGAGGGCGAACGCCGAGTGTACAAGATCAGGTAATACGGAAGTATGCGGTAAGTCCATGAATATACCAAGGCTATGTAATGCAAGGCATGATGCGAGATATGAATGCCATCGGCCACACCGATGCAATGCAAGGCCTACATAGCCAAATGTCATATGCAAAATGCAATCCAAGCAAGTCGGTACTCCTCAAGTACATATATCAGTACAGTTCCTCTCTGGATATCACCGGGGTCTAATACACTTCGCAGAGATTATCACCTCCCTAGCTGCACAGTCAAGCAAGCGGATAAGACCTCACTACCCGCCTGACCAGTAGTATGCCAATACCTACCCGGCTCGTCGATAGCGGACTCATTTGCGAGTTAGTCAAACTCAGCCTAGCTTATAGCCCTCTCACTCAGGCGGATAAGGCCACACCCCCTTCCAACCGACCACGACACAGTGGGAGACGCGGCCTACTGGTATTCGGCACTCGGGCGCTCGTGTATCCACTCGGTCTAGACGTTGGAGCATCTCCTGGTACCAAAAAGGTTCTAGGACTTTCACCCAAGG
The DNA here is from genome assembly GCA_037074715.1 of Magnolia kwangsiensis. Taxonomy (NCBI): domain Eukaryota; kingdom Viridiplantae; phylum Streptophyta; class Magnoliopsida; order Magnoliales; family Magnoliaceae; genus Magnolia; species Magnolia kwangsiensis. The sequence goes on along the minus strand of CM073573.1, from coordinate 151,226,008 downwards.
ACATCCTAAGTGCCCACAGTGCTAGAATAAGTATTTTCGGTAATCCAATACGGTCATCCACGATGTACCTATGGAGCCACGGCCCTGATGTCGCTAGGGCGTGTAGTGATCAAATCACACATATGCAAGATGCATGAATCACGCCATCAAATCATGCGGAAATTCAGCGCGTACTGCACGATCATGTGGAGCACTCCGTCTCCTAACGGGTCCCATAGGTGGTCTGCCCAATGGCATATGCTATGATCAGTCACTACTCAAATCAAGCATACATATGATGCGTATGGGCATGAGTCATGAGATTATACTAAGCATGTTATAAGGCAATGAATAACAACGGGTATGGACCTATCAATGGGCCCTAAGGAGAGTTACAATGCGGACATTTAACCAACATTGTACATACAATGTGGACGTTAAACCAACATTGTTTCCTATGCACGACTTGCCATAAATATCATTTCACGGACCATGAGAAACGTACATTGCAATGGACCCTAAGGACATCCGTTGGGCCTCGATCCCTGGGCCTTGGATATATCAAATAAGTCGTATTACATGGGCCTCACATTCACCAAATGGGTTGCATTAATGGGCATCACCAATGAGCCTTATGTACATTGCAATGGTCCATGATCCATGGGCCTTGAAATACATCAAAGTGGCCTTACAACTTGGGCCTTAAATATGTTAGATGGGCCCATACACATGAGCCTTAAATATATCAACTAGGCCACTCCATTTGTGCCCCATGCACATCAAATGGGCTTGATCCCATGGGCTTTAATACGTATTTCATGGGCTTGAATCCCGTGGGCCTTATATAGAATAAGTGGGCCGGATCTCATGGGCATTGTATATATCAAATGGGCCAAAACCCATGGGCTTTAGATATGCCAAATGGGCTTAATCCCATGGACATTACATATGCCAAATGGGATTAATCCCATGGCCTTAGATGTGCACCAAGGTGGGCCTAAATGAATGGCCATAAATGGATCAACATGGGCCCTATACACATACCATGGTGGCCCATTTGAACCATAGATCTGGTTCATTTTGGCTCAAGCCATAAAATAATTTTACAACAACAAATAAATGGACGGTTTAGATGCAACACATGCATCATGGCGGGGGTCACATGAAGGCCCACCATCATTATAATATACTATATAATTTATATACAGTATATATATATATATATGTATACATATACACATACACATGCACACGCACATGTGCACTCACACATGCATGCACACACACGCACACACACGCACTCACACACATGCATACACACACGTGCACTCACACGCACTCACACACATGCATACACACACGTGCACTCACACGCACTCACACGCACTCACACACATGCATACACACACGTGCACTCACACGCACTCACACACACTCACACACCCTCCCCTGGACGGTGTGGATATAACATACATACAGTGGGCTGTGGGTCCCATGGGGGGGCCCACCATAATGTTCACTTTCCATCCAGCCTGTTGGTAAGGTCACAAAGGCCTGGATGAAGGGAAGAAAAACAAATATCATCGTGATCCAAAACTCCTGTGGTCACCAAAAAGTTTCAATGGTAAGTACTCAATCAATACTGTTTCTTATGGTGTGGGCCACCTGAGCGTCAGCTCAGCCTGATTTTTAGAGGGGGGCACGTCAGGGGGGTGGCCCACCTACTGAATGGGTTAGATGGCATATTTACATCATGGTGGGACCCACGGCTGGAGCCGTGGGTCCTGCCCAACCGACCGCCCGCCGCTGGCTTCTGACACAGCAGCAGTTGCTGCTGTGTAGCCTTGGTTTTGGTTTTTTTTTTTTTTTTTTTAAACCGGAATTCCTACGATTTTTCAGGTGTGGGGCTCGCGTGTGATGAATCCACTCCAGCCATTGGATTGCATGGCTCAATACGAACCAAACGAGTCCAATATCGAGCCTCTTTCATCGTGTAAACAGAAGTCTGGATGGATTTCAATGGTATTGATGGTATTTTCAATACCATGGCCCACCAGATATCCGGATCTTCCTCATCTTTCGGTTCAACGCCTAAAATATGTTAGGGAAGAGGATGGACGGCACGGATTGTGTACATACATCAAGGTGGGTCCCGTACAAGTGGCCCACCCCATTGGCCTTCATTTATTTCTTTTTTTTTATTTTCTCCAGTGACGTCCAGCGCTTGGACGTCTCTTTTTTTTTGTTTTGGGTTATATGAAATACATTCAAGGTGGGCCCTGATTAGGTGGGCTACCCCAAATGGATGTACATTTAAAATGGGCCCCACCCATGGACGGTTTAGATAAAATACATATTTCATGGTGGGGCTAATTCAAGTGGGCCACATAGCTACATTAACATAAAAAAAAAAGAGGGAGAGAGAAATAGGGTGAGACACGCGTGATGGAGGGACCCCGGCACTATGGGCCCTCCGTTTCAATCATCCAATCATACATCAAAGGTTCCCTTGCATATGGATCATCAACAAAAGATCGACGGTGGAGATCCCACTCCACTAGAAATGGACGGTCTAGATGACCTCCTCAATACAAGGAAAGTAAACATCATGATGGGGTCCATGGAGAATGGCCCCATCATGGGATGATCTTGATGATCAAGATGAGCCATTGGCCACATCTTAGGGTCCCAAGTGAGATCCAAACCATTGATCGGTTGGCCTTACTTGGCCCACCTTAAAAATATGAAAACTACTCTATCAAAGCACCCCACCTCTTGATCTTCTTGGTCCGTTGGATAGCCGGTCGTCTAGAGCTTCACTTTGATGGTGGAGATGGGAAATGGATGGCTAGGATGATGGGATTTGGAGATGGGAAGTGGGCCACCAAAATGAACATTTTCTCTTCATGGAAGGCTTGGACGTGGGAGAGCTTTCTTGCTTGAGTTTGGAGTGTTGAGAAATGAGAGGGAGAGAGAGAGTTGTAAGAGTGATGGAGTGATGTGAGGTGAGTGATGGGTGAGGTGAGTGATGGGTGAAGTGAGTGATGGGTGAAGTGAGAGGTTAGTTGACTTAGGTGGTTGCTTGACTTGTGGAGAAAGGAAGCATGGGTGGGTGTACTTGACATGAGAGGTGATTGATGGGATTGATTGATGGGATTGATGGTACATATTGTAGAGATTCCTTGGAATTTGCAACGCGCGGTGTTTTTGCTCGAACTGAACGTGGGTCCGTATCTCATCGTCTGGGTATCAGATCGGTGCGGGAGTTGCGGCGTTGGAACCGCGGTGACGATGCGGTCGCAACGATACAAGTCTCGGATTAAGCCGGCTTAAATGAATAAGATACGACTTACGGTGCGTAACGTCAACTATAAGTCGCGGATTGTCGAAATTTGACGAGAAGGATCGCGGGAATCAACGGAACAGTGCGGATTAGGATACGGGTCTTACAGTTCTCCCCACCTAATAAAAATTTCGTCCTCAAAATTTACACTACCATCGCCACTGACCATAACTCAAAGAGGAAATAGGGAACATAACATCATATATAATCCAGTATCATAATACATCATACAATCAATCATCGAAAAGATGGGGATAACGCTCGCGGATCTCTGCCTCGCGCTCCCAAGACGCCTCATCCACACTATGGTGGCCCCACTGCACTTTCACCAAGGGAATGACCTTGGTTCTAAGGACCTGCTCCTTTCGATCGAGGATACGAACTGGCTTCTCAATATAAGAAGCGTCCTCACGAACTTCCAATGGCTGCCAATCGATAACAGGAACGACGTCTGACCCACACTTCCTCAACATAGAGACATGAAAGATGTTGTGGACGCCAGACAACTGCGATGGTAAGGCAAGCCGGTAAGCCACAGCGCCAATGCGCCCAGTGATCTTGAAAGGTCCTATGAATCTCGGGGTAAGCTTGCCCTTAGTCCCAAAACGAACTACACCCTTCATGGGTGAGACCTTGAGATACACATAGTCCCCGACGAAAAACTCCAAGGGACGACGCCGATGATCAGCAAAACTCTTCTGCCGACTCTGAGCTGTGCGCATCCTCTGTCTGATGATGTCGATAGCCTCTGACGTTTGCAGCACAAGCTCGGGACCTAGGAGACGTCGCTCTCCAACCTCGGTCCAACAACTCGGAGATCTGCACGGTCAGCCATATAATGCCTCAAAAGGAGCCATGCCAATGGTCGCCTGATAGCTGTTGTTGTACGCGAACTCAGCCAATCGCAGGTGCTCGTCCCAACTACCCGCGAAATCAATCACGCAAGCCCGAAGCATATCCTCAAGGATCTGGTTGACCCTCTCGGTCTGACCATCGGTCTGCGGATGATATGTGGTGCTGAGCTGCAAATCAGTGCCCATCGCTCTCTGAAAGCTCCTCCGAAACTGAGACGTGAACCTCGGATCTCGGTCTGAAACAATCGAGACGGGAACACCATGCAATCTCACGATCTCATCAATAAACATCCAGGCGAGCCGATCTGTATGCCAAGTCTCACGAATTGCAAGAAAATGTGCCGACTTCGTCAGACGGTCCACAACAACCCAGATGGCGTCATGACCGCGCTGAGTCCTCGGCAAACCCAAGACAAAATCGGTAGATATATGCTCTCACTTCCACATCAGGACGCTCAGCGGCTGCAATAGGCCAGGGGGTCTCTGATGATCGGCCTTGACACACTGGCAGGTGTCACATTCAGCTACAAAACTGGCTATCTGGCGTTTCATCCCTGACCAAAAATACTGACGTCTCATATCGCGATACATCTTCGTCGAGCCAGGGTGGATAGAGAAACGCGATCGATGTGCCTCGGTCATAAGATCTCGGCGTAACTCAGGAATATTCGGGACACATAATCGGCCTCTGAAGCGAAGTCCACCGTCAGAACCAATCTGCCAATCCGTCTGACTCTCAGATGCTGCCTCCGCTCGGTAATCCTGTAACGACTCGTCTGCCTGCTGAGCCTCGATCACCCTTGCGACAAGAGAGGGTTGAATCGATAAGCTCGATAGCTGAACGATAGATGACTGCAGACCAAACTCAAAGTCGTACTCTGCTATATCCTCAAGCATCCTCCACTCCTGAATCATCATACGCGCCACCAGGCCTCGTGGCTGACGACTGAGGGCATCCGCCACCACGTTTGCCTTGCCCGGGTGGTACTGAAGATCAAAATCGTAGTCCTTCAGGAGTTCCATCCAACGTCTCTGCCTCATGTTCAGCTCGGACTGAGAGAACAAATACTTCAAGCTCTTGTGATCGGAAAAGAGCTCGAATCTCACCCCATAAAGATAGTGTCTCCACACTTTCAGTGCAAAGATAACCGCTGCCAGCTCTAGATCGTGCGTAGGGTAGTTCAGCTCATGGACCTTGAGCTGACGGGACGCATAAGCTACCGGCTTCCCGTGCTGCATCAGGACAGCACCTAAGCCAACTCGTGAGGCATCAGTAAATACAACAAATCCATCACTCCCAGAGGGAAGAGTGAGGACAGGAGCGGACGTGAGGCGGTCCTTCAACTCCATAAACGCCTACTCACAAGCGTCACTCCAAATGAACTCGGCACCCTTCCGGGTCAATCTGGTCAACGGGGCTGCAATGCGAGAGAATCCCTCAATAAAACATTGGTAGTAGCCCGCCAAACCAAGAAAACTGCGGATCTCGGATGCGTTCGTGGGCTGGTCCCATTGATGCACGACATCAATCTTCGAGGGGTCTACAGCGAAACCCTGCCTCGTCACTACATGGCCGAGGAACTTCACCTCCTCCTGCCAGAACTCGCACTTCTCCAGCTTCGCGTAAAGCTGGTGTGTACGGAGGATCTGCAATGTAATCTCAAATGTCACTCATGCTCCTCACGAGTCCTCGAATATATCAGGATGTCGTCAATAAACACCACGACAAACTGATCAAGATACGGACGGAAGACCTCGTTCATCAACTGCATGAATACTGCGGGCGCATTGGTCAGTCCGAAGGACATGACCTGGAACTCGAAATGACCGTATCGTGTCCTAAAGGCTGTCTTCGGGATATCCTCATCTCGAACCCGAACCTGATGATAACCAGACCACAAGTCTATCTTTGAAAAGAACTACGCCTCCTGCAGCTGATCAAACAAGTCATCAATCCTCGGAAGCGGGTACTTGTTCTTGATCGTGACCTTGTTGAGCTCGCGGTAGTCTACGCAAAGCCTCAACGAGCCATCCTTCTTCTTTACGAAGAGTACCGGCGCTCCCCACGGCGAACTGCTCGGACGAATAAAGCCTAGCTCGCGCAACTCGTCCAACTGCTTCTGCAGTTCCCGTAACTCCAATGGTGCCATACGATACGGGGCCTTTGAAATAGGCGCAGTACCAGGCACAAGATCAATCTGAAACTCGGTATGCCGACGAGGTGGTAATCCCAGAATCTCCTGAAACACATCAGGAAAATCACAAACAACCGGCAGCTGGTCGATACTCAAAGCAGCTGGCTCCTCAACGGCACACGATAATAGGCAAGAAAGCTGCCCTCCTCTGGGCTCGGCAACAAACTGAAACTCTGGCACGCCGGGTATGCAGAACGTGACTGTCCTCGCAGAGCAGTCTAATATGGCGTAGTACTCGGCAAGCCAGTCCATGCCCAGGATAACATCAAAACCAGACATCGGCAATACAAATAGGTCGGCAGGCAAGAAGATGTCCCCAATCAAAATAGGGCAAGACGCACAAAATCGGCCCAACACTGCGGTCTTCCCTAATGGCGTCGATACTACCAAATTCTCACGGGCAGACTCCAACGGCAAACCGGTCGATTGACAGAAATTATCGGTGATAAATGAATGCGATGCACCAGAATCAAATAGTACACGTGCAATGCATGCAGAGACAGGAAGAGTACCCTCGACGACCCCTCCTGATGACTGAGGGTCCTGCTGGGTGGCATAGAATCTGCCCTGAGCCTACTGGGGAGGTGCAGGTCCCCTCTGAGGTCTCTGCTGCTGCTGTGGTCGCTGTGAGGGCCTAACCTGCTGCCTCTGCTGCTGTGGAGGAGGTACAGGAGGCTGGTGCTACGGTCGCTGCTGCTGTGGTGGCTGTCGTGGAGGTGGATGCGGTGCCCTCAGCTGCTGCTGCTGCTGCGAATGGGGACACTCGTGCCTACGATGCCCTGTACGACCGCACCCAAAGTAAGTACCTGAAAACGATCCCGAAGATGGTGCTGGGGGTACTGCTGGTGCTCGGAATGCTGGGCGGCTCGTGCGCCTCTGCTGTGAACGATGCTGCTGATGGGAGCTACTAGAGGGTGCCTTCCTCTTCTGATCTCCCCTCTGATCGCGGGCTCTCTGCGCACTGGCCTAATCTGTCTCATATATCAAGGCTCTCTCTACTATCTCCTCAAATGTCGGAAGCATGTGTCCGATCACACGGCTCCGAAGGGCAGGACGCAAGCCGTTCTCAAAACGGCGGGCCTTCCGCCCCTCATCATCAACAAGATACGTCGCGAATCTGGATAGTGTGACGAACCGAGCCTCATACTGGGACACAGACATGTCCCCCTGGACCAAAGTCTCAAACTCAAGTGCGCGCTGCTGTCGCACATGCTCGGGAAAGAACTTCCGGTCAAACCGGTCTATAAAGTCCTCCCAGGTCCACTCAAAATCGGCGGCTACCGATCGGGCCACAGATGCCCACCAATACTAAGCCTCGCCCTGCAGAAGGAATACAGCCAATGGAACTCGCTGCTGGGTCGTACATCTCATGGTGTCGAATATCTTCTCCACCTCGGAGCACCACAACTCTGCAGCAGTAGGGTCTGGCTCACCCCGAAAACGTGGGGGATCGTGCCATCAAAAATCCTTGAGAAGAGCGTTGCACGCTCTGCTCAACCTCGGCTGGTGATACTGTGGGACGCCTGCTCTGCCCTGAAGAATGGTGGTCATCGCCTGCAACATCTGCTGCAGCTGAGTAGCACTCACAGGTACGGTCGGATCCGCATCGGTCTCAGGAAAATGAGTGGCATCCTCAGGCTCGAAGGCAGGACTATCTGGTGGTGGAGTAGGAGTAGCAGGTGGTAAAGCAGGAGCTGCGGGTGGTGGTGCGGGAGTCGCAGGTGGTGGAGCGGGATTCGCTCGGGTCGCTCTTCTAGCCATAATGTCTCCTACAGGAAGGAACAATGGCCTATCAGTCTTGAGAATTCTCGAAGGCACATACATTAAGGGCCCATATCAAAAAATCGTTAAACCATTCAGACTCGGAACCTATTTATAGTAGATATGTGATGTGTTCCTCAGGTATTCCCAAGTTATGCTCTGATACCAACTTCTGTCACGCCCCAAATCCAAAAATCGGATTCACATAAATCCCGATTGCCGAATACGGTGCCGACAGCCTCCGTAGTGCCCCATTCTCGGCTCCTGACAATCAAATGCCAGATTCCGATCCTGGGATCCTGCAAGGAGGATTTTCAGAATGAATTTTTTTTTGTAATGGAGTATAACCACAAGCATAATCAAGTCACAAAACGACATCACCACATATCCACTATATCAAAATCTTAAGTACAATGCGGAAAGGGAAATACAAGGTGATCAAAAGCTCCAAAAGGTCCTGATATGCACTCCTGTCTCAGCGCTGCTGTCGTCCAACGCTACCTGCATGTAACTATCGTGCATAAGCTTACAAAAGCTTAGAGGGTGGTGTAAGTGTGTGCGGAGGGCGAACGCCGAGTGTACAAGATCAGGTAATGTGGAAGTATGCGGTAAGTCCATGAATATACTAAGGCTATGTAATGCAATACATGATGCGAGATATGAATGCCATCGGCCACACCGATGCAATGCAAGGCCTACATAGCCAAATGTCATATGCAAAATGTAATCCAAGCAAGTCGGTACTCCTCAAGTACGTATATCAGTACAGTTCCTCTCTGGATATCACCGGAGTCTAATACACTTCGCAGAGACTGTCACCTCCCTAGCTGCACAGTCAAGCAAGCGGATAAGACCTCACTACCCGCCTGACCAGTAGTATGCCAATACCTACCCGGCTCGTCGATAGCAGACTCATTTGTGAGTTAGTCAAACTCAGCCTAGCTTATAGCCTCTCACTCAGGCGGATAAGGCCACACCCCCTTCCAACCGACCACGACACAGTGGGAGACGCGGCCTACTGGTATTCGGCACTCGGGCGCTCGTGTATCCACTCGGTCTAGACGTTGGAGCATCTCCTGGTACCAAAAAGGTTATGGGACTTTCACCCAAGGACATCCTAAGTGCCCACAGTGCTAGAATAAGTATTTTCGATAATCCAATACGGTCATCCACGATGTACCTGTGGAGCCACGGCCCTGATGTCGCTAGGGCGTGTAGTGATCAAATCACACATATGCGAGATGCATGAATCACGCCATCAAATCATGCGGAAATTCAGCGCGTACTGCACGATCATGTGGAGCACTCCGTCTTCTAACGGGTCCCATAGGTGGTCTGCCCAATGGCATATGCTATGATCAGTCACTACTCAAATCAAGCATACATATGATGCGTATGGGCATGAGTCATGAGATTATACTAAGCATGTTATAAGGTAATGAATAACAACGGGTATGGACCTATCAATGGGCCCTAAGGAGAGTTACAATGCGGACATTTAACCAACATTGTACATACAATGTGGACGTTAAACCAACATTGTTTCCCAGGCACGGCTTGCCATAAATATCATTTCACGGACCATGAGAAACGTACATTGCAATGGACCCTAAGGACATCCGTTGGGCCTCGATCCCTGGGCCTTGGATATATCAAATGAGTCGTATTACATGGGCCTCACATTCACCAAATGGGTCGCATTAATGGGCATCACCAATGAGCCTTATGTACATTGCAATGGTCCATGATCCATGGGCCTTGAAATACATCAAAGTGGCCTTACAACTTGGGCCTTAAATATGTTAGATGGGCCCATACACATGAGCCTTAAATATATTAACTAGGCCACTCCATTTGTGCCCCATGCACATCAAATGGGCTTGATCCCATGGGCTTTAATACGTATTTCATGGGCTTGAATCCCGTGGGCCTTATATAGAATAAGTGGGCCAGATCTCATGGGCATTGTATATATCAAATGGGCCGAAACCCATGGGCTTTAGATATGCCAAATGGGCTTAATCCCATGAACATTACATATGCCAAATGGGATTAATCCCATGGCCTTAGATGTGCACCAAGGTGGGCCTAAATGAATGGCCATAAATGGATCAACATGGGCCCTATACACATACCATGGTGGCCCATTTGAACCATAGATCCGGTTCATTTTGGCTCAAGCCATAAAATAATTTTACAACAACAAATAAATGGACGGTTTAGATGCAACACATGCATCATGGCGGGGGTCACATGAAGGCCCACCATCATTATAATATACTATATAATTTATATACAGTATATATATATATATATGTATACATATACACATACACATGCACACGCACATGTGCACTCACACATGCATGCACACACACGCACACACACGCACTCACACACATGCATACACACACGTGCACTCACACGCACTCACACACATGCATACACACACGTGCACTCACACGCACTCACACACACTCACACACATGCATACACACACGTGCACTCACACGCACTCACACACATGCATACACACACGTGCACTCACACGCACTCACACACACTCACACACCCTCCCCTGGACGGTGTGGATATAACATACATACAGTGGGCTCCACCGTCCGTGCGGACGGTGGAGTCAGGCACGTACATCACTGTGGGTCCCATGGGGGGGCCCACCATAATGTTCACTTTCCATCCAGCCTGTTGGTAAGGTCACAAAGGCCTGGATGAAGGGAAGAAAAATAAATATCATCGTGATCGAAAACTCCTGTGGCCACTAAAATTTTCAATGGTAAGTACTCAATCAATACTGTTTCCTATGGTGTGGGCCACCTGAGCGTCAGCTCAGCCTGATTTTTGGAGGGGGGCACGTCAGGGGGGTGGCCCACCTACTGAATGGGTTAGATGGCATATTTACATCATGGTGGGGCCCACGGCTGGAGCCGTGGGTCCTGCCCAACCGACCGCCCGCCGCTAGCCTTGGTTTTGGTTTTTTTTTTTTTTTGAAAACCGGAATTCCTGCGATTTTTCAGGTGTGGGGCTCGCGTGTGATGAATCCACTCCAGCCATTGGATTGCATGGCTCAATGCGAACCAAACGAGTCCAATATCGAGCCTCTTTCATCGTGTAAACAGAAGTCTGGAAGGATTTCAATGGTATTGATGGTATTTTCAATACCATGGCCCACCAGATATCCGAATCTTCCTCATCTTTCGGTTCAACGCCTAAAATATGTTGGGGAAGAGGATGGGCGGCACGGATTGTGTACATACATCAAGGTGGGTCCCGTACAAGTGGCCCACCCCATTGGCCTTCATTTATTTCTTTTTTTTTTTATTTTCTCCAGTGACGTCCAGCGCCTGGACGTCTCTTCTTTTTTTTTTTTTTTTTTTTGGGTTGTATGAAATACATTCAAGGTGGGCCCTGATTAGGTGGGCCACCCCAAATGGATGTACATTTAAAATGGGCCCCACCCATGGACGGTTTAGATAAAATACATATTTCATGGTGGGGCTAATTCAAGTGGGCCACATAGCTACATTAACATAAAAAAAAAGAGGGAGAGAGAAATAGGGTGAGACACGCGTGATGTAGGGACCCCGGCACTATGGGCCCTCCGTTTCAATCATCCAATCATACATCAAAGGTTCCCTTGCATATGGACCATCAACAAAAGATCGACGGTGGAGATCCCACTCCACTAGAAATGGACGGTCTAGATGACCTCCTCAATACAAGGAAAGTAAACATCATGATGGGGTCCATGGAGAATGGCCCCATCATGGGATGATCTTGATGATCAAGATGAGCCATTGGCCACATCTTAGGGTCCCAAGTGAGATCCAAACCATTGATCGGTTGGCCTCACTTGGCCCACCTTAAAACATAAAAACTACTCTATCAAAGCACCCACCTCTTGATCTTCTTGGTCCGTTGGATAGCCGGTCGCCTAGAGCTTCACTTTGATGGTGGAGATGGGAAATGGATGGCTAGGATGATGGGATTTGGAGATGGGAAGTGGGCCACCAAAATGCACATTTTCTCTTCATGGAAGGCTTGGACGTGGGAGAGCTTTCTTGCTTGAGTTTGGAGTGTTGAGAAATGAGTGGGAGAGAGAGAGTTGTAAGAGTGATGGAGTGATGGGTGAGGTGAGTGATGGGTGAGGTGAGTGATGGGTGAAGTGAGTGATGGGTGAAGTGAGAGGTTAGTTGACTTAGGTGGTTGCTTGACTTGTGGAGAAAGGAAGCATGGGTGGGTGTACTTGACATGAGAGGTGATTGATGGGATTGATTGATGGGATTGATGAGACATATTGTAGAGATTCCTTGGGATTTGCAACGCGCGGTGTTTTTGCTCGAACTGAACGTGGGTCCGTATCTCATCGTCTGGGTATCGGATCGGTGCGGGAGTTGCGGCGTTGGAACCGCGGTGAGGATGCGGTCGCAACGATACAAGTCTTGGATTAAGCCGGCTCAAATGAATAAGATACGACTTACGGTCGTGCGCAACGTCAACTATAAGTCGCGGATTGCCGAAATTTGACGAGAAGGATCGCGAAAATCAACGAAATAGTGCGGATTAAGATACGGGTCTTACATGAATTTTTCTAGAAAAGAGAGGCTTAGAATAGAGAAATGCATCATGGTTTTCTAAGAAAGAGAGAGTAATCATTGCCTAGGTTAGGCAAATCCATCATACTAGCTATAAAAAAGGTGTAGGGTAACTTGTAGGTTAAGCTAGGTAATGATGAAATTTCAGGGTAGGTGTCACCTAGGAAAACGTGTACAAGCACTTGGTGGGTCCCACATCGCGATCAATGGCCCAAATAATGTATGGCCTACAACTTTTGATGGACACGTCGGATGGACGCACAAGACGCGATGTTGGAACCGTAACGACGAAGCGGACAAGATGGCACTGGTTTCAACTTGATCCAAGCTGGGTCTTCATGACTAGACTTACGGATGAACGCAAATACTATCCAAGGGTCATAGGTCGCCAGGATTCTACCGGTAGAATCGTGGGACCAAGATGAACGAGGTGCATACTCGGGTCAGGTCTCACAACCCTCAAACCCATGACCTCTATGTTAAAACTATTATGAGTCTACCAGTAAGCCATGAGTAGGACCCACAAGTAATGGTACCTTGCTTAGGATGTAACTTAGCTGTGACCCGACAAAATGACATGGGTGGGACCTTGACTGTGGGGCTTACCTCGATGTATGCATTGTATATCCATCCGTTTTGCCCATTTATTTCAAGGCATTGTCCCAAAAATAAAGCAAATACAAAAGTCAGGTGGACCATACCACATGGATAAAATGGTCGTTGACAATTTAAAACTTTTTGTGGGCCACAAAATGCTTGGATTAAGCTGATATTTGTGTTTTCACTTCATATAGATATGCATGACCTTATCAACAGGTTAGATGATAAAAAAACATTACCGTAGACCCTATAAAGTTTTAATGGTGGGCATTCAATGACCATTGTTTATTGTGTGGTGGTCCACCTATGATTTTATCTGCTTCATTTTGGGACCAAACGGATGGATGGCACAGATATACAATGCATACATCAAGGTGGGCCCACGGTCAAGGTCCCACTCACATTGTTGGTTTCGAGGTCACGGCTAAGTTGTGTTCCCTTTTCTGTTGGTGATCAACTCTCTTTGAGGTTTGTTAACCCTACATGCTTGTGGAGTCACGTCCATCCATAGGAAAATACATGTGTAAATCTAACATGTACATGCCCAATATTTCAAGCATGCTTGGATGCATGAATTAATTGAGAAAAGAAGTGGGATTCTCCATGTAAGATAACTAAGGCTATTTGATGGACATAAAATCATGGATTCCTTAAAATAATCAACACATTTATCACCCTAGCGATTTTCAAGCACAAAATCCAAGTTCATAATTGTTGTCTATTAAAATTGAAAATTTCACTTACCACTAAATAAGGGGCGCAAATTAGCTACTGAACGCTTCAGCAACGACATCGCTACTGATGTGATGTGGTCATATTTCATTAGCAGAAAAGTTAGAGCCCACTTGGAAGCATTTAATGCTCCTCTATCTCTAAGGGTTTGTTTGATTTTCCAATGCACTGGTAAATATACTAGGTAAAAGAGTAATAATTATTTCCCCGTGTATTTACAACATACGTGATTTGACTACTTACTTTTTTAACACGAAAACTGAAAATATTATAAAATATAGGTCCCACTATGATACATTTCACTTATCCACACCGTTCATCCATTATGCCATTTGAATTTATAGTATGAGTAAAAAAAGAAGGTATATCCAAAACTCAAGTGGACCACACCATACAAAAAAGGGAATCGAATACTTACTGTTAAAAAGAAACAACGTTTACGCCGCGTTTGTACTCAGCCATGGAAACATCCTCGTCTCCTTTGATTTTCAAAAGCGAGGATTGCGTACCCAATGACTCAGTATACAACATACTATGTAAACTCTTTGGGCCCCACAATAATATATATACTTTATCCACTCTGTCCATCCATTTTACTAAATATTTTAAGAAAATGAGACAAAAAATGAAGTATATACAAATCTCAAGTGGACCACACCCTAGGAAACATTGTGAATTAAACGTCTACTATTGAAAAATTCTTAGGGGCCACATAAGTTTTGGATCAAACTGATATTTATAGTTTCCTTTAACCCATGTATGTGTGATCTTTTGAACAGGTTGGATGACAAATAAACATCAATGTGGGCCCTAAAAAGGTTTCAACGGTGGAAATCATTATTCCCACTGTTTCTTGTGGTATAGTCCACTTGAGCTTTCAATATATTTCAATTTTGGGCTTTACCCCTCGAAGCAGCTGTAAAAATGGATGGACGGCATGGATTAGAGTTGTGTGATTTAGAAGCTAGGGCAACTTGGAACGTCATGGCTATTCAGCTACATTTTTCCTCAATGTACGAAAGAGACTTTGTTGTATTCTTATGTTGGTGGACAAACAAAAAATGCATAAGTAGGAAACGAGAAGAAAAACTGAAGCTTGATATGTGTCAAACGCAAGGAAAACAAAGAGAGGAAGAAACAACACTGTTGTAGAGTGAAAATGAAAGAAAGTAAGTATTTTCCCTGACCGAGTACAAACACGGCTAGTAAACGATATTTTTTTAAGAGACGGATCAACATTAAATGCTTTCAAGTGGGCTTCAGTAGCTAATTGGTGCCCCTAAATAAGACCCTAGTTTGAAAATCCTATTTATGCCATAAAGTAAATAGCATATAAAAATAATCATTAATCATTGCATGATCACTATAATTTATATATCCAAGCATCATATTTCTTTTATTCAAATTCATATTTAAATTATCGAATTATAGATGTGTAAAACAAATGAACTAATAAAACAAAATTTCTAACTGCCCCTTTGTTTGTTAAGGGATCCACCTAATTAAAACCACCTAAATTTTGAGCCACCATGTAATTCGACTCTTTTTAGGTCAATGCTAGCCTATCAATCCCACTATGCTATAAAAAATTCAAATCAATTATCTTAGAGTAATTTAGTTTCCACCTATCTTTCAACTGTTAAAGTTCTTCTCACGATGGTATCATGACCGTTCAGGTCTTAAAGAACATTTAGTTTTTTATTATCTCACCCACTCAAACCACCATCAGTAACTCTTCTTACTTAATTTAAATTTGTATGCCAATTATATTGAATCTTTGTTCATATCAGTATAATTGGCATTAAGCCTTTTAATTATGCTTTTACTTTCTTACGTTATGTTTTTAGACAATTGATCGAGCTATTTTTCATTGTAATAAAAAAGAATTTATTTTGAAGGACTAATTCTTTACTTCATAAATAATCTAATTATCATGTAAATTGTGGATAAATAGTTAGATTAATTTTCAAATATCTGTTCCTAATCCGACTATTTTGGTGGCAGGAATACATGGCGTTTACTTGGATATGACTGGATTTCAACTATGGGACTCCAATACACTTAAACAAAATCGGACCATTTGTGTATCCGAACTGAATAGTAACATATTGGATTAAATTTTATTTCTAGGAAAACATGTAAAAGGTCATGACTAACCTGATGGACGGATTAGATCTCTCACATACGTGCCATGTTGGTACATATGTGGCATGTACACGAGCTTTTTTTTAAAGCTTTATATAATTCCTCAGTCTTATCTTGAGTTTCTAGTACCTTAGGGTTTACGAAGGGTCTGTATTCTTCCATATGATGGTCACAGCCCAATTTGCAATGGTACGCACTTACTTCCTCTCCCAATGCAAATACTCATACATGCGTTTAGATACATGTCACGCCCTGAACTTGGAAACCGGTCTCACAGAGTTCCCGATCACCAAATCTGGCACCGACAGCCTCCGTAGTACCCCATTCTTAGTTCCCAGTGCCTATACGCCAAATTCTAATCCTGTGATCCTACAAGGAGGATTTACAAGTAATTTTTTTAAGCATAACCACAAGTGTACCCAATTCATAATGGCAACATCATCATCACATATCCGCTAATAATAAATCGTTGATTACAATGTTGGAAGACAATATGTGCATATAACAAAATCTCCACAAAGATCGGTTGCACACTCCTGCTCTTACTCAGCTACGATTATCCAAGCGTCGCCTGCACGCATCTATCGTGCATAAGCTTATAAAAAGCTTAGAGGGTGGTGTAAGTGTGTGCATAAGATAAGTGTCAAGCACACAGATATCAGAGTAAGTGAAAATGTAATGACTCAAAAAATTCCGTACCAAGACCCAAGTACCACCTCGAGCAAAAATCACTTAGGATTAATTCCCTTGGAGATTAAACATAAGTTAACTAGCGCTAGGTTAGACTAGCTGTGAAATTAGCACTGTTCGCTTTAAATACGTTCCGCAAGACCCAAAACTTGTGGAATCGTTAACGCTATAATACCTTGAAATCTAAAATCCAACTCTAAACCCAGTTGCTCTCGGGAGCACTTTGAAACTTCGTGTCGGACCTGGACCGCATGTCGAAAGTCCGATAGCGATAAACTTAGAAGATATTGACTGCGTAGTTGGACTTGACAAGTACCACGAAAATCACGTCCAAACGATACTCTGGGACGATTTCCTTGAGTCCGGAGTGAAGAGTGTGAGAAAATGAAGATTTTTAAGAAATTAAATATAATTTTAAGAAATCTGAGACGTGTCACTTGCTCGTTATTTCTAAGCATTCTGACCATTGGATTTTGACCCAAATTTACCCTCGGATCAGGATAGGTGGCCCTTATATGTCATAGTACTTGTAGCTCTGATCGAATTCCCGTAACCATTGAACTGAAACTGGTCCGCCACGGTCGATCTGGGAACCCGATCGGACTGAAAACTTAACTTGATTAAGATCCAGCATATATGAACTTAAGTCCGACCACACACAGTAACAGGACCTCCAGAAATGCTCCGTTGGATCGGAATAAGGCCAATTTGGTTATAACATAAGTATACCTTGGCCCTGGGTGTAATTTGGTGAGTTTTTAGCCTATATAAGGACCTTAAACCCTCTCTCATTCCTCACATACGAATTTGAGAGAAACCATAAGAGAGAGAAGAGAGAAAAGAGAGAGATAGTGTGAGAGTTGTGGGAGAAAGTTCCTGTTACTCTACCTTGCCATCATACATACTTAACCATCCCGATCTAATCGCTATTTCGACGATTCTGAGTTCATTCCTAGGTAAGAAAACCTAACCCTAACCTGTTTTGGGGTTTCCATCGATGCAAGTAGCATGATAGCTAACTTCATTCGTATTGTAGGTTGTCATTCCACCGTTGACAAGACTCAGTGTCTAAACTGAATTCGTTACGCGTTTACCGGCGTAAGGTCGGACTTTAGACACATAGGTTATGGTTTTCGAGGCTTTCAATGTCGGTTAATGATTTATAACTGACAAGGGTGTGATTTCATATACAAAATGCGTCGTCTGTTTCGTTATACGTGTTCACATGAACTATGTAGAATATAGTGTATTCTATGCATATGTTGGAATGTTTGAATATGTTTGGAATTTGGATTCGCACTTAACATGTTTATTTGTCATGAATATATGTCTAATACATGTACGACAACTCCTTAGTAAAAGGACTTGCCCAAAATCACGTCACGGCAAATATACGTTATATGTGACTAAGTGTGTAACCCGTGTTTATAGAAATGTCCAAATGAATATGGAACCCGGATTCATGCATGTCATGATAATCCGTTATGGGTATATGTGCATGGTATACGAGGCAACTCCCTAGTGAAAGGATTTGGCCTAATACATGTGTATCCAACACACCATATATATGATGTTATGTGTAGTCTAAGTGTTTGTAGAACTGATTGAATGAGCTAGTTGTTACCAAGTTATGCTTGTATGAGGGCTAAGATGTAAATCTTAGCTACCTTACTTATGTGTATGATTTCATCCATGTACGTTTACATTGTGATGTCTATTTTCTTTATGGAATGAATGTGTGTGAACTCATATTTGTGTTAGACTTCACAACATGCTCATATGCTTATAAGAATCGAACTATCTATTCATTACTGCTTTAATTGTTTCATATGATTACTCGTGGAAACGGAATGACTTTGGGGCCATGTTATGGTCCAGGCAATCGGTAACAGGTTTGGAGTTCGTGGCTGAGATTCATTCGTCATGTAGGACACGTTTGACGAACCCGAGTCGTACATTGGTCGACGGCAGTGGTTAGACCACACGAAGTGCTTACACATTTCATGTCGATCGATACGATGTGCGCTCGTACTAGTCGAGCTCGTCAAGTAACCAAATTGACCATTGTATGTTCATCTTGTATTCGTCATAACTGCTTGAACCTAGGATACTAAACTTACCAGTGATATCCCCGTTAACCTTGGTACCTTGATCTACTAAGACTCATGAGCCGGGCAGGTGGTATGGGACACCGTGGTCGAGCTGTCGGCCTACGCTGGGGCCACGAGCCTCCCCGTAGTGACCAGTGAGCAACCTAGACTCGTGAGCCGAATATGGTGGTATGTGACACTGTATTCGAGCTGTCGGCCTACACTGATAAGGTGATGGGGGAGTGGTGCAACAAGTGCGAATGACCAAGCTGCAGTGTGTAATCGGGAGGATAGCATGTAATATCACAAGCGATGGGGGTCCATCACAAAGGACTTCTATCCAAACCAATCCCATACCTAAATTTTGATAGCTAGACTCAATGTGGTAAACTCCTGATCTCAGGTTTATCATGTGCCCAATCAAAATCCTGGTCATTGTGAAGATACACATAATGATTTGGTTGCGTATCACCAACCCGAGTGTATAGTGAATGAATGAATAAATAAATCAAGAGCTAAGTATGTAATCCTACTAGCAAGCCTACATGTGACCACCACAGTGTCTAATGTGGGACAAGGTTCCGCCTTACGGTATGCACAGTAGTCTGCCAACTACTGGTAGCTCGCCTAGACCCTTAGGTCCCTGCCCATATCAGCGTCTGCCCACATACGTCTGCCCACGTGTGTAACAATGATGAGTCATCATAATATCAAAACTATACATCTCTGGGATCATCATCGGGGTCTAGTACACTACATGCTGACTGCCGCTCTCCAAGCCGCACAAGCCAACGAGCGTAAGAGACCTCACTACCCGCCCATGGTCAGCCAATCACCAACAAGGCTCAGCGGTAAAAGACCCATTTACGAGCTGGTCAAACTCATCATAGCTATGCCCCCTCACTCGGCGGGTAAGGCCACACTCCCTCTCAACTGACCACGTTACAGTGGGAGACGTGGCCTAAAGGTAAAGGTACTCGGGCGTTCATTTTTTCCACTAGGTCTCGACGTTGGGGCGTCTCCTAGTACCATGGAGGTTTAGGGGCTTTCACCCAAGGACATCTTAAGTGCCCTAAATGCTCAAATAACATTTTTGGTGTCCCAACTAGCCATCCACGTTATGCCTGTGGAGGTCATAATCCTGATGTCGCTAAGGTGTACGATGGTTATATCACAAAGTGCTGAGATATATACGTCATATCATCTAGTCTTGCAGTAATCGACCCAATGACATGTGCTATGATCACTCCTCATAACACGCATACATATAATGCGTATGACATGTAACATGAAGCTATGCATGATTATCGAACTTAATAATGATCGATCACACAATCACAATGAGCCTCTCACATCATAATGGGCCTCATCTAGTCACAATGGGCCTCATACAAACATATTGACTCTCGCGTCATGGGCCTCATACAATCACAATGGGCTTCACATAGTCACGATGGGCCTCATACAATCATAATGGGCCTCGTGATCATATATTCGTAATAGACCTCATACCATCACAATACAATGGTCTTCACACATTGCAATAGACCTCACATCATCACAACACAAAGGTCCTCACACAAGCAATGAGCCTCATACCATCACAAGGGGCCTAATCTCATGGGCCTCATACGAACATAATGTTATGTTAACACATACCCAGTGCGTATATTAGCATAGTTGGAATCAATAATCAGCCTATATACAGCGGGGTCCCTAGAAGGACAGAAGATCTAATTCGTAACATGAGGATCGGTCCTCAACGGTAGATATACCAAATCTAATACCATCGATCCTACCATCTATAGTGATGATGTAGTGGCCTCACAATAAGGGTAGATCTAGATGGCTTACTCATAGGCCAGATAATGGGCTTCCAGGTTTGGGTACTTCTACTAAAATCAATGGAGACCCAAAGAATTGGGATAACCTAATAAGGTGGGATGAATCATACTAATAATAGTGGGAGCCCACCCGTTTGGGCTAGCCCACTAAGGAGGGAATGAGAATGGGCCCTAGGGAGGATCACAAGATGGACATTTAACCACCATTGCTCTTGCAATGTAGACATTTAGCCATCATTACTCCCAAGACATGACCCATAAAATCTATCTCATGATAGGGCCCAAGGCTTATACTAACCAAGACAATGATCGGGCAAACATAATTATAGTGGATTTATACATTACAATGGCTTCGTCACATGAGCCTCTCATGTATCGCATTGGGCCTCAACAAGGGTCATAAATACATCATATCGGGCCTCTCTCAAGGACCATAAACATATCATATTGGGACTCACACAAGGGCCATAAACATATCATGTTGGGCCTCATACAAGGTTCTCATGGCCCACACAAGAGCTGAAAAATTAATGAGCATCATCCACAATATTCTACATACCATGTTGGGCTCCAAGTAATGGCCCAAGGCCTAAATACATCAAAATGGGCTACATGAGGGGTAACCTATGGCCCAAAAACATCATGGCCAAGGAGAACATCCTACCCGTGCATTATGTTAGACTTCATGGGCAACCCACATGCTCCAATTAAATAGCCAAGGTGTAACCAACATCCACCAATGTGTGCTTTACGATTCAACCCAAAACTAGGCAAGTTGGGTGGGCGGCAAAGATTCAGTCATATAGATCATATTGGGCCCTTATGGGGTGGTCCATAAAAGCCAACAAAATAGATGGACAACATGTGTAACACATACATCATAACAGGCTTTCGTAGGGCAGCTCATGGCCCAGAAAATAAATAGACAGTGTGTTTTCAATACACACATCCATGTGGGCCTCACAACTGTACCATGGGCAGCCGATCGTACAACAAATGAGGCCCTTACACATCATAAATGAGCCTCACCAAGAGTGGCCAACATAGATATGGTATATATACAATGTGGTACGGCTCATTTGGAATATGAAATTTAACTCGTAATGGGGTTTACGGCCCATACATAATCTAGGAAAAAAGATGGACAGCATGTGCATACTACTTATATATGGTGGGCCTCACAAGGCGGCCCACTGCCTCCAAATGGATAAATAGTATGGATATAACATATACATCATATTGGGCCTCATAAGACAGCCCATGGCCCAGGAAAAATGGATGGACAGGATACGTATAACACATACATCATGGTGGGCCTCACGGGGCAGCCCACGGTGGGCGCTCAATCATCATTACCCCTTAATGTGGTTCACTTGGGATTTAGATATGCTTCTCAATGGGGCCCACGGCCCTGCAATGGCGGGAAAAATAGGTGGATACTGTATACACGACACACACATCATGGTGAGGCCTAAGACTTAAAATCAAGTCAATTTATGGCTTATGTGGGCCACACCATGCACACATGTTGAGGGGTTACCTTCCATTAAAGCATCATAATCATTTGTTGGGCCCACCAAGCTGTGGTTCACAAATCTAGTCCATCCAATAAGTGTGTCCCACTTGATTAAGGGGTCTGACTGAGTTTTAGATGCATCCAAATTTCAGGTGGGCACTAGCGAGTGCATTTATGTGTGTTAACATGTCATCACATGATTTTAGATGGTGTGGGCCACCTGAGTTCCGTGTAAGGATGATTCTTAGGACATCTCAATAATTAAAGGGAACCCATCAAATGGATGGCGTGGATGCTCGGCATACATCATGGTGGGCCTATGGCTGGGACCCACAGTCCCTGCCCATTATTACAAGCAGCAAGGCGCTGGCAACAGCGTCAACATTCTTATTTATTTTTTTTGTACTTACGATTTTTCATAGGTGGAGCCCACATCAGGAGGATCCACTCCACTGGTTGGGTTCTCCGGCTTGTGACGGGTCTAACAAGCCCTTTATTCAATATTTTTTGGCATATAGAAACATCAAAGTGGGCCCTAACAATTCGTCACTAATAAAAATAGTTTACTTGATGATGTGGCCCAACAGAGATTTGGATTGGCTTCATCCTTCGGCTCAACGCCTAAAATAAGCTGGGGATTTGGATGGACGGTTTGGATATAACACACACATCAAGGTGGCCCACCGTCCAAGCAATGGACGGTGAATACAACACTTACATCTTGCAGTGGTCCAGAACTTATTGGCGTCAATGTACCAACTATATAGCTGGTGTGAGACACATCTAGCCAATCCGCTTCCATCCCAAGGTAGGTCCATATGTGTGGCCCACCAGTCTAGTACAATGGATGTAATACATTATCATAGTGGGCTCGTTGGACAATACCCAACTGCTGGACCTGGCCCATTTTGGGCACCTATCATATGGACGGTCTGGGTAAAATACATATCCATGGTGGGTCCCACTTACACATGGGTCATCCCGCAGGTGGCCGATCCCAAACATCCCAAATCAGGTGGGTCCCCACATCCAGGATGTGATCGGCGTGGATGTAAAAATGCATACGTCAGGCGAGTCCCAGCAGCTGCTGGACGTTAATCCTCAGTATCTACCATGGTGTAATCCGTTAGAGCTTTGGACCTTCCTTTGCTGTATAAAGAATGGTCGGTGTGGGGTTTTCACACGTGTCAACCAAAGGGGGCTGCAAAAACGGATGACAGCATGGATAACATGCATGGACGGCCACGGTGACTCCAAGAAGGTTTTAACGGTAGGTTTCATTTTTCCTAAGGTTAGGGTCGTGGGATGGTAAAATAGACATTAAGGTGGGCCGTATGTTTCAACGATCAGGGTTGTCAGGCCTGTCCTAGTGGCCATTTCGTTCCTTAAGGCCCCACGGTCCTCCCGATCGAATTCTAGCGACCTGCAATACGTAGATAGCATTTGCGCGTGACCCTGAGTTCCATCCTGTAAATCCGAGTCGGCTTAACCCGAGACCCATGCCATTGCGACCTCGTCACTGCGGTTCCAATGTTGCGTCTCATGCGTCAATCCGAGTTGTAGGTCGTGCATCATTGGGACCATTGATCATGATGTGGGGCCCACCTTGTGCTCATGCACATTTTCCTAGGTGAACCCAACCTAGGTTCATTATTTCCCATGAGAGCTACCTGCAGCCTAGCCTATCTAGACTAGGTTGATGACATCATCCCTATGAGCATGCCTTACATGTAATAAGTACAAGCATGTTTTCTTCTCTTCCCTGGGCACTTACAATGCCATCATTACACATCTCTCTTTCTTATCTCTTTCCCTCTCACTTCATTTTCATCTCCCCTAGCAAGAGAAGCCATGAACGTCCCAAGTTAGAGAGAGAAACTCATCAAAAATTCAACCACATTCCACTATAGATCCCCTTCAATCCAGCCTTTGGATCATGATCTCCACCATTGTAAGAGCCTCATAGGTGCATTGGAAGGCTAGGGAGGAAGAAAAAGGTTAGGTGGGTGCTTCTTTCTCTCTCTCCCTCTCTCTCTCTCTCTCCTTGTAGATGTGGCCCACCTGATGTGTGTGCTCAGTTGGTCCAAATCGTCCAGCAGGTGGGACGGCTTGACTGTCCCATTTTCTGGACATCAGATGGCCACCTTGCTGCCCTGTTTCGCGTGGTTCAAATGCAAGGGAGAATGCATGAATATCAGCTTAATCTGGAGTGCATGGCCCATCCAGGTGGACCACATCATGATGCATGCATCACTTCCCTACTGTCCAGCAATCTGGACAGCATGTTGTTACTTTTTTTAGTCTGCATGACCAATTGGTCATATAGGGGTGGTTGTAGGGACAGATCATCTTGGTCCTTTGGTGGAGTGGGATGGCCCACTGACATGTGGCCCCCACCTTGATGTATGTTTTCTACCCCCAACCATCCATCTAAGGAGATCATTTTAGGACGTGGGTCCTTGTTTGGGACAGGACCTGCAGTAAAAATCTATCAGCCGCAGGCCCATGGTGATGTTTATGTTTAATCCACTCCATCCATCCTTTTTGTGGCACATCTAGACAGGTCCCACCCTCCTGGTGGACCGTCTACAGGTGGGACCCACCATGTGCATGTATTTTATCCATGTTGCTCGCCCAATAGAGCATCTTGTTGTCCGTTCTGGGCAAGCTCTATTTGGAGGGAAACCACAAATATCACCTTGATTTCCAACAGGGTGGCCCACTCACGTCGACCCCACCTTGTTATATGTGTAGTATCCACCATACAACAACATGGGACGCACCATGGTGTGTTTCATCTAGACCGTTCAGCCAGGGGATGTCCAGCAGCAGGGGCTGTCAGACTGTATGAAGGGAAAATGAATATCAGCTTTATCCAAAGCTGAGGTGGGTCCACACGTATGCATTTCATCCATACAGTCCACCGTCCACCAGGTCAAGTATGTGCTTTACATATAGGTAGTTCATCAGGAGCCTGGGCGTGGGACTGCACGATGTATGTGTTTTTCCCACATTGCCCACACGTGGATAGTGGGACCCACCACAATGTATGTGATGTATCCACACCATCCATCCAACTCCCCAGATTATTTTAGGTGTTGAGCCGAAGGATGAAGCCAATCCAAACCTCTGGTGAGCCACATCATCAAGTAGACTATTTAATAGTAATAAATTGTTAGGCCCGCTGTGATGTTTTTGTATGCCAAAAATGTTGAATATGGGGCTTGTTAGACCCATCACAAGCTGGAGGACTCAACTAGAGGAGTGGATCCTCCTGATGTGAGCCCCACCTATGAAAAAAACTGCAAGTACAATATATATATATATATATATATATATATATATATATATATATATATATATATATATATATATATATATATGTTGATGTTGCTGCATGTAACAATGGGCAAGGACCGTGGGTCCTAGCCACAGGCCCACCATGATGTATGTTGAGCTTCCACACTGCCCATTTGATGGGTCCCCTTTAATTATTGGGAAATCCCAAGAATCAACCGTACACGGAACTTAGGTGTCCCACACCATCTAAAATCATGTAATGACATGTTAACACACATAAAAGCACTTGCTAGTGCCCACTTGAAATTTGGATTTATCTTAAACTCAATCTGACCCCTTAATCTAGTAGGACACACATAATTGATGGGCTGGATTTGTGAACCGCTGCTTGGTGGGCCCAACAAATGATTATGAATGCTTGAATGGAGGGTAAACCTCTCCATTGTTGTGCACGGTGAGGCCCACACAAGCCACAGATTGACTTGATTCTAAGTCCCAAGCCCCACCATGTATGTGTATTTTATTCAGCCTATCCATCTGTTTGGACGACCATTAGGCCAGTAGCACTAATGAGTTGACTGTCCACTAGAGTGGCCCACCTTGCTATATGTACTGTATCCATGCTAGCCATCTGATTTGAGGGGCCCATTAGTGATGTGTGGGGCCCCCACACTCCCCACCAGTCTCTCTTTCGGGCCCACTCTACGGTGTGGGCCCAAATTATATGCACCAGACTCAAACCTTAGGTGGATGCCCACCAGAATATGTGTTAGGCTGGGCTGGGGCACCCAACTATGGCTACCTTGTGAGGCCCACCATGATGTATGTGCTATACTTACCCTGTCCATCCATTTTTCCTGGGTCATGGGTTGTCTTATGAGGTCCAATATGATGTACATGTTATATTCATACTATTCATCCATTTGGGGGCAGTGGGCCGCCTTGTGAGGCCCACCATATATAAGTAGTATGCACATGTTGTCCATCCTTTTTTCCAGATTGTGTATGGGCCGTAGACCCCATTCCGAGTTAAATTTCATATTTCAAATGGGTCGTACAATATTGTATGTACCATATCCATGTTGGCCACCTTTTGGTTAGGCTCATTTATGATATACAAGGGCATCACTTGTTGTATGATCGGCTGCCTATGGTACAGTTGTGAGGCCCACCTGGATGTGTGTATTGGAAACACACTGTCTATCTATTTTTTGGGCCACGGGCTGCCCCATGAGGGCCTGTTATAATGTATGTGTTGCACATGTTGCCCATCTATTTTGTTGGATTTCATGGACCGTCCCTTCAGGGCCCAATATGATATATGTGACTGAATCTTTGCCGCCCACCCAACTTGCATAGTTTTGGGCTGAATTGTAAAGCAGACAATGGTGGATGTTGGTTATATCTTGGATATTTAATTAGGGCATGTGGGTTTCATGGAGGGCCTGTTATAATGTATGTGTTGCACATGTTGCCTATCTATTTTGTTGGATTTCATGGACCATCCCTTCAGGGCCCAATATGATATATGTGACTGAATCTTTGCCGCCTACCCAACTTGCCTAGTTTTGGACTGAATTGTAAAGCAGACAATGGTAGATGTTGGTTATATCTTGGATATTTAATTGGGTCATGTGGGTTGCTCATGAAGTCCAACATAATGCATGAGTAGGATGTTCTCCTTGGCCATGATGTTTTTGGGCTATGGGCTGCCCCTCATGAAGCCCATTTGATGTATTTAGGCCTTAGGCCATTACTTGGAGCCCAATATTATGTGTAGAATATTGTGGATAATGCCCGTTTATTTCTAATTATTGTTTGGGCCATGGGTTGTTTCATGAGAACCTCGTATGAAGCCCATGAGATGTGGCCCAAACGTGATGCATATGAGATCCTTGAAGCAAGGCCCAATATGATATGTTTATGGCCCTTGTATGAGGCCCAACATAATATGTTTATGGCCCTTGAATGAGGCCCGATATGTTTATGCCCTTCAATGAGGCCCAATATTGTGGACAATGCGATATATGAGAGGCCCATGTGATGAGGCCGTTGTAATGCATAAGTCCACTATAATTATGTTCCCAATCATTCTCTTGGTTAGTATAAGCCTTAGGCCCCATCATGAGATAGATTCTATGGGCCATGTCTTAGGAGCTATGATGGTTAAATGTATACATTGTAAGAGCAATGGTGGTTAAATGTCCATCTTGTGATCCTCCATAGGGCCCATTGATTAGGCCTGTTCTCATTCCCTCCTTAGTGGGCAGGCCTAACAGATGGGCCCCCACTATTATTAGTATGATTCATCCCGCCTTAATGGACTATCCTAATTCTTTGGGTCCCCATTGATGCTAGTAGAAGTACCCAAACCTGAAAGCCCATCATTAGGCCCATGAGTAGACCATCTAGATTTACCCTTATTTTGAGGTCAGTACATCATCACGGTAAATAGTAGGATCGGTGGTATCAAATTTGGTATATCCACCATTGAAGACCGATCTTCATGTTATGAATTAGATCTCATATCCTTTTAGGGACCCCGCCGTATGTAGGTGGATCATTGATTCTAACTATGTTAGTATACGCATTGGGTATGTGTTAATATAACATTATGTTTGTATGAGGCCCGTCAGGATTGTACGAGGTCCATTGTGATTGTGTGAGGTCTATTGTGATGGTATGAGGCCCATTGCTTGGGTGAAGACCATTATATTGTGATGATGTGAGGCCCATTACGATGGGTGAAGACCATTGTGTTGTGATGATGTGAGGCCCATTGCGATGAGTGAAAACCATTGTGTTGTGATGATGTGAGGCCCATTGTGATGAGTGAAAACCATTGTGTTGTAATGATGTGAGGTCCATTGCGATGTGTGAAGACCATTGTGTTGTGATGGTATGAGGTCTATTGCGAATATTTGAGGCCCATTGCACGAGACTCGTCGTGATTATTTGAGGCCTATCGTAACCATGTGAGGCCTATTGTGTTTGAATGAGGTCCATTGTGCTTGAATAAGGCCCATTGTGTTTGAATGAGACCCATTGTGTTTGTATAAGGCCCATTGTGATTGTATGAGGCCTATGACACGAGACTCAATGTGATTGTGACTAGTTGAGGCCCATTGTGATTGTGTGATCGATCATTGTTAAGTTTAATAGTCATGTATAGCTTCATGTTTCATACCATACGCATTATATATATGCGTGTTATGAGGAGTGATCATAGCACATGCCATTGGGCGGATTATTGCATGACTGGACGATATGACGCATATAACTTAACATTTTGTGATATGAACATCGTACGCCCTAGCGACATTAGGGTCATGACCTCCACAGGCATGACGTGGATGGCCAGTTGGGATACCGAAAATGTTATTTGAGCATTTAGGACACTTAAGATGTCCTTGGGTGAAAGCCCTTAAACCTCCATGATACCGGGAGACGCCCTAACGCCTAGACCGAGTGAAAAATATGAGCGTCCAAGTGCCTTTACCTTTAGGCCGCATCTCCCACTGTAGCATCGGTTGGGAGGGGGTGTGGCCTTACCCGCATGAGTGAGGGGGCATAATTAGGCTGAGTTTGACCAGCTTGTAAATGGGTCCGCTACCGCCGAGCCTTATTGGTGATTGGTTGACCAAGGGTGGGTAGTGAGGTCTCTTACGCTCGCTAGGCTGTGAAGCTTGGAGAGCGGCAGTCAGCAGGAAGTGTACTAGACCCCGGTGATGATCCCAAATATGTATGGTCTTGATATTGTGATGACTCGTCACTATTACACACGTGAGTGGGCACATGTGGGCAGGGCCTAAGGGCCTAGGCCAACTACCAGTAGTTGGCAGGCTACTGTGCATACAGTGAGGCAGAACCTTGTCCCACATCGGATACTGTGGCGGCCACATGCGAGCTTGCTAACAGGAGTGCGTACTCAGCTTTTGATCCATTTACTCATTCATTCACTATACACTCAGGCTGGTGATGCACAACCAAATCATTATGTGAATCTTCGCAATGGTCAAGATTTCGGTTAGGCGCGCGACCAACCTGAGATTAGGAGTTTACCGCATTGAGTCTAGCTATCCAAATTTAGGTATGAGACTGGTTTGGATAGAAGTCCTTTGTGATGGATCCCTATAGCCTGTGATACTACGCGCTATCATCCCGACCACACACTCCAGCTTGGTCATCTACATTGCATACTTTGATATCATATGACTCATCATCAGCACATAGCATTTGGTTTACTATGTTTCTACATGAGCTAGATGAGGTCGATGGTATTTTTGAATCGTCAGATATTGTATATCTTAATATATTCTTGACGATTGATATTTGGCTTACTATGTTTCCACATTGCATAGTTCTTCTATATTACTTTTTCAGTTTATGGCATTGGCTCATTATCTCCTTACACTGCATATCCTGGATAGGGTTGATAATATTTTTACAAACTTACTAGTATTCTCGCTTACTCTGATATTTGTGTACTTGGCACTTATCTTGCGCACACACTTACACCACCCTCTAAGCTTTCTATAAGCTTATGCATGATAGATGCGCGCAGGTGACACTTGGACAATCATAGCTGACCAGGGGCAGGAATGTGCGACCAACCTTTGTGGAGATTTTATTATATGCATGTATTGCCTTTCAACATTGTAATCAATGATTTATTATAGTGGATATGTGATGATGATGTTGTCATTATGAATTGGGTACACTTGTGGTTATGCTAAAAAAAATCACTTACAAATCCTTCTTATAGGATCCCAGGATCGAAATCTAGCGTATAGGCGCTGTAAGCTGAGAATGGGGTACTATGGAGGCTGTCGGCACCGGAATCAATAATCGAAAACTTTGTGAGCCCATTTTTTCGAGTTCGGGGCGTGACAAGGGCTCCCTGAGCACTCAAAAAGAATGGACGGTACGAATTTCTCACACATCAATGGGCTACACCGTCACACGTATTGGACGTGGAAGTAAAACACATGCATAAAGGTGGGCATCCCTGTAGCTGATGGACACCAGATACAACATACGGAAGTGAGGTCCATGTCTAGAATAGGGCGGCATGGATGCAGTACAAACATTAAGGTGGGCCCACATCAAAGCAATGGACAGCGTGGGGACCACATATGCAGGTGGGTTCCACCGTCCAGAAATGCTGGACGATGTGGAAATATACATCTGGTAGATCCCATGCTAATGGGTGAAATACATAAATCAAGGTGGGTCTAGGTAGTGGCCCACCAGTCAGCTGGGAATCCAGCTGCTATTTGTGTTTTTCCCCCTTTGTGTCCAGGCTTGTCCAGACAGACAACCAGGTGGGCCGTCTGGACGGTTAGCAAAGCAGGCCCCATTCGGTAGTCGGACGGCGTGGATGGCACACATGAATGGGGAGGTCCACAAAAGGGCGGGCCACCAGCTTGGACACAAGCTGATATTAGCGTTTTCCCAACGTACAGGCCTGTCCCAAAATGGACAACAAGGTGGATAAATGCATCATGGTGGGCCTGTTAGCCCTAGATGGTCTGGATGTGCTATGCACATCAGGTGGGCCACACATCATTGTAAAAATAAAAATAAATAAAAAAATAAAGATCCATGAAAGAAATAAGTCCTAAGAAGCACCCACATTAAGGCTCTAGATTTCCTTCTTCTTCCACACTTAGGTTCTATGGCCTTCTAAGATCCTTTTCAATGGTGGAGATGGGCTTCCAAGGGTTAGATTAAAAGGGATTTATAGTGAAATATGGCTGAATTTTTTATGAGTTTTTCTCTCTAGCTTGGGACGTTCATGGCTTCTCTTGCTAGGGGAGATGAAAATGAAGAGAGATAGAGAGAGATAAGAAAGAGAGATGTGTAATGATGACTTTGTAAGAGCCTAGGAAAGAGAAGAAAGCATGCTGGTACTTATTACATGTAAGACATGCTTATAGGGATGATGTCATCAACCTAGTCTAGATGGGCTAGGCTATAGGTAGCTCATATGGGAAACGATGAACCTAGGGTGGGTTCACCTAGGAAAATATGCATGAGCACAAGATGAGCCCCACATCATGATCAATGATCTCAATAATGCGCGGGCCACAACTTTTGATCTATAACTCGGATTGACGCATGAGATGCAGCATTGGAACCGTGGCGATGATGTGGTCACTATAGCGCAAGTTTCAGGTCATATCAAATCAGGTTTACAAGATGAAACTTAAGGATAATCGTAAATAAAATCTACAAGTCGCAGGTCACCGGAATTCGACTGGTATGACCGCAGGACCTAATGGAATAGAACAGATACTGGGTTAAGAGTTTGAAAATACACCAACGAATTAGATTGCAATCCTCGTAAAGTGGAGAATTGCTAAGCTGAGCTTTCTTATTTTATCATTCATGCTGAGGGTATGAGCTCCAAATTGTAATTATGTTACTTTGAATTTGGAGTTGAACGGAACCAAACTATAATTTGATGGCTACCCTCTCTTTAAACTAAATATTGGCAATTCAATTCTCGTGCATCTAAACGCAACATGAGGGGTTGTTTGATAACACTTATTTTCAACACTTATCACTGAAATTTGATATTTTCACTAATTTTCACTGTTTCTGATCGTTTGACAAATCCAAATTATTATGTGCTTCTATTGATTTTCACTGAAAATAGCTGCATTTGGATGCCTGTAAGTTTTTTAAGTTATAAGTTAAACTTACGTATACGTGAAACAAAGTTACAGGTAATCCTGTTTGGATGTAAGTTGTAACTAACTTACAGGTAACTTAGTTTATTTGTTTGGATAATATGTAAATTAGTTATATGTAAGATGTTTTATATTCTCACAAATTGGAGTTTACAGTATGAAATTGTTAAAAAATTAAATCGTCACATAGAAAAGTTTGAATAAAAGTATGTAATTTTATTGAGCCCATTTAGATGACTAGTTGGACTGATTTTAAAGCTAAACTAATTATTATATGAGAAGCATTATTTTTATTATATAATATAAGTCTTGAATAAAATCTTTCATACATGTTGAGTCTTATATACTTAGGTGTTTTATGCTATAAGTGGAGGATTTTAATTTCCCCACGAGCAAGTATGTGTGTGTGTGTGTGTATTTATATGTATATGTATGTATATGTATATTTATATATGTATATGTATATGTATATATGTATATGTGTGTGTATATATATATGTATATGTATTTGTGTATCAGTATATATATGTATGTATACATGTATATATGTATATATGTACATATATATGTATGTGTATGTGTATGTATGTGTATGCATATGTATATGTGTGTATGTGTCTGTATATGTGTGTGTACGTGTATGTATATGTATGTATACATATATCACACATATGTATATGTATATGTATATGTATGTGTATGTGTATATGTATATACACAAACATATACATGTATATATGTGTGTATGTGCATATATATGTGTGTATGTGCATATATACACATACATGTACACACATACACATATGCATACACATATACATACACATCCATATACATAGATACATATACAGATATATGTAAACATATACATATACATACATACATACATACATATATATATATATATATATATATATATATATATATATATATATATATTTATAGATATGTGTGTGTGTGTGTACACATATACAAACATATACATATATACATATATACATGTACATACACATACATATAATATATACATGTATACATATACATATATACATTCATATATATAACCATGTATATATGTAGGAAACGAGAAGAAAAATCTAAGCTTGATATGTGTCCAGCGCAAGGAAAATAAAGAGAGGAAGAAACAACACTGTTGTATAGTGAAAATGAAAGAACGTAAGTGGTTTCCCTGGCCGATTACAAACACAGCTAGTAAATGACATTTTTTTAAGAGACGGATCAACATTAAATGCTTTCAAGTGAGCTTCAGTAGCTAATTGGTGCCCCTAAATAAGACTCTAGTTTGAAAATCCTATTTATGCCATAAAGTAAATAGCATATAAAAATAATCATTAATCATTGCATGATTACTATGATTTATATATCAAAGCATCACATTCTTTTTATCCAAATTCGTATTTAAATTATTGAATTATAGATGTGTAAAATAAATGAACTAATAAAACAAAATTTTTAACCGCCCCTTTATTTGTTAAGGGATATACCTAATTAAAATCGCCTAATTTTTGCGCCACTATGTAATTCAGCTCTTTTTAACTCAATGCCAACCTATCAATCTCACTATGCTATAAAAAATTCAGATCAATTAACTTAGAGTAATTTAGTTCCCGCCTATCTCTCAACTGTTAAATTTTTTCTCACGACGGTATTATGACCGTCCAGGTCCTAAAAAATATTCAGTTTTTTACTGTCTCACCCGCTCAAACCACCATCAGTAACTCTTCCTACTTAATTTAAATTTGTATGCCAATTATATTGAATCTTTGTCCATATCGGTATAATTGGTATTAAGCCTTTTAATTATGCTTTTACTTTCTTACGTTATGTTTTTAGATAATTGATCGAGCTATTTTTTATTCTAATAAAAAAGAATTTATTTGAAGGACTAATTATTTATTTCACAAATAATCTAATTATCATGTAAATTATGGGTAAATAGTTAGATTAATTTTTAAATATCTATTCCTAATCCGACTATTTTGGTGACAGGAATACATGACGTTTACTTGGATATAAGTGGATTTCGATTATAGGACTCCAATACGCTTGAACAAAATCGGACCATTTGTGTATCCGAACTAAAAAGTAACATATTGGATTGAATTTTATTTCTGGAAAAACATGTAAAAGGTCATGACTAACCTGGACGGATTAGATCTCTCACATACATGTCATGCTGGTACATATGTGGCATGTACACGAGCTTTTTTTCGAAGCTTTATATAATTCCTACGTCTTATCTTGGGTTTCTAGTACCTTAGGGTTTACAAAGAGTCCACATTCTTCTCTACAATGGCCACGGCCCAATTCGCAATAGTACGCACTTACTTCCTCTCCCTATGTAAATACTCATACATGCGTTTGGATACACCGATGAATTAAATTTTGATCCTCATAAAGTAGAAAATTGCTAAGCTGAACTTTTATCATTCATGTTGAGGGTATGAGCTCCAAATTGCAATTATGTTACTTTGGATTTGGAGTTGAATGGAACCAAACTGTAATTTGATGGCTACTCTCTCTTTAAACTGAAGATTGACAATTCAATTCTCGTGCATCCAAACGTAATGTAAGGGACTATTTGATAACACTTATTTTCAGCACTTATCACTGAAATTTGATATTTTCACTAATTTTCACTATTTCTGATCATTTAGCAAATCCAAATTATCATGTACTTCTATTAATTTTCATTGAAAATAGCTGCATTGGGATGCCTGTAAGTTTTTTAAGGTGTAAGTAAGTTGGTAACTTACTTACACGCGAAAGAAAATTACAGGTAATCCTGTTTGGATGTAAGTTGTAACTAACTTACAGGTAACTTAGTTTATGTGTTTGGATAACATGTAAGTTAATTACAAGTAAGATATTTTATATTCACACAAACTAGAGTTTAGAGTATGAAATTGTTAAAAAAAATCAAATTGTCATATAGAAAGGTTTGGATAAAAGTATGTAATTTTATTGAGCCCATTTAGATGACTAGTCAGATTGATTTTAAAATTAAAATAATTATTATATGAGAAACATTATTTTTATTATATATTATAAGTCTGAATAAAATCTTTCATACATGTTGGGTATTATATACTTAGGTATTTTATACTATATGTGGAGGATTTTAATTTCCTCAAAAGCGAGTATATGTTTGTGTGTACATGTATATGCGTATATGTATATGTATATATGTACATGAATATGTGTATATGTATATGTGTATAGGTACATTACATATATGTGTATATATGTATATGTTTATGTATATATGTGTATATATATGTATGTATATGTGTGTATATATATATACATATGTATGTATGTGCATTTGTGTATCTGTATATATATGTATGTATACATGTATACATGTACATATATATATGTATATGTATATGTGTGTATTTGTATGTGTGTGTGTATGTATGCATGTATATGTATTTGCATATATATATATATATATATATATATATATATATATATATATATGCATATGTGTGTGTATATGTATGTATACATATATACACACATATGTATATGTATATGTATATGTATGCGTATGTGTATATGTATATACACAAACATATACATGTATATATTATATGTATATGTGTATATGTATACATGTATATGTGTGTATATGTGCGTATACATATACACTCATACATGTACACACATATATGTGTGTATATATATACAAGTACATACAAATACATATAATATATACATGTATACATATACATATATACATTCATATATATACATATACATTTTTATATATAACCATGTGTATATGTAGGAAACGAGAAGAAAAATCGAAGCTTGATATATGTCCAGCGCAAAGAAAACAAAGAGAGGAAGAAACAACACTATTGTAGAGTGAAAATGAAAGAAAGTAAGTGTTTTCCCTGACCGAGTACAAACACGGCTAGTAAACGATGTTTTTTAAGAGACGGAACAATATTAAATGCTTTCAAGTGGGCTTCAATTGCTAATTGGCACCCCTAAATAAGACCCTAGTTTGAAAATTCTATTTATGCCATAAAGTAAATAGCATATAAAAATAATCATTAATCATTGCATGATCACTACAATTTATATATCCAAGCATCACATTTCTTTTATCCAAATTCGTATTTAAATTATTGAATTATAGATGTGTAAAACAAATGAACTAATAAAACAAAATTTCTAACCACCCCTTTATTTGTTAAGGGATCCACCTAATTAAAACCGCCTAATTTTTGGGCCACTATGTAATTCGGCTTTTTTTAGCTCAATTTTAAATTATCAATCCCACTATGCTATAAAAAATTCAAATCAATTAGCTTAAAGTAATTTAGTTCCCGCCTATCTCTCAACTATTAAAGTTTTTCTCATGATGGTATCATGATCGTCCAGGTCCTAAAGAACATTCAGTTTTTTACTGTCTCACCCGCTCAAACCACCATTGATAACTCTTCCTATTTAATTTAAATTTGTATGCGAATTATATTGAATCTTTTTTCATATCAGTATAATTGGTATTAAGCATTTTAATTATATTTTTTCTTTCCTACATTATGTTTTTAAATAATTGATCGAGCTATTTTTCATTGTAATAAAAATAAATTTATTTGAAGGACTAATTTTTTATTTTACAAATAATTTATTTATCATGTAAATTATGGATAAATAGTTAGATAATTTTTAAAGATCTATTCCTAATTCGACTATTTTGGTGGCAGGAATACATGGCGTTTACTTGGATATGATTGGATTTCGACTATGGGACTCCAATACGCTTGAACAAAATTGGACCATTTGTGTATCCGAACTGAATAGTAACATATTGGATTGAATTTTATTTCTGGGAAAACATGTAAAAGGTCATGACTAACCTGATGGACGGATTAGATCTCTCACATACGTGTCATGCAGGTACATATGTGGCATGTACACGAGCTTTTTTTGGAAGCTTCATATAATTCTTCGGTCTTATCTTGGATTTTTAATACCCAAGGGTTACGAATAGTCCGCATTCTTCCCTACAATGGCCACGGCCCAATTCGCAATTGTATCCACTTACTTCCTCTCCCTATACAAATACTCATGCATGTGTTTGGATACACCAACGAATTAGATTACAATCCTCATAAAGTGGGGAATTGTTAAGCTGAGCTTTCTTATTTTATCATTCATGCCGAGGGTATGAGCTCCAAATTGTAATTATATTACTTTGAATTTGAAGTTGAATAGAACCACACTGTAATTTGATGGCTACTCTCTATTTAAACTGAATAGTGACAATTTAATTCTCGTGCATCCAAACGCAACGTAAGGAACTGTTTGATAACACTTATTTTCAGCACTTATCACTAAAATTTGATATTTTATCTAATTTTCATTGTTTCTGATCGTTTGGTAAATTCAAATTATTATGTACTTCTATTAATTTTCACTGAAAATAAATGCATTTAGATGCCTGTAAGTTTTTTAAGTTGTAAGTAAGTTACACGTGAAAGAAAGTTACAGGTAATCCTGTTTGGAAGTAAGTTGTAACTAACTTATATGTAACTTAGTTTATGTGTTTGGATAACATGTAAGTTAGTTACAGGTAAGATGTTTTATAGTCACACAAACTAGAGTTTAGAGTATGAAATTGTTAAAAAATCAAATTGTAACATAGAAAAGTTTGGATAAAAGTATGTAATTTTATTAAGCCCATTTAGATGACTAGTTTGACTGATTTTAAAGCTAAACTAATTATTATATGAGAAACATTATTTTTATTATATAATATAAGTCTAAATAAAATCTTTCATGCATGTTGGATCTTATATACTTAGGTATTTTATACCATATGCGGAGGATTTTAGTTTCCCCACAAGCGAGTATATGTTTGTGTGTGTATATATGTATATGTGTGTATGTATATGTGTATATATATATACATGAATATGTGTATATGGATATGTATATAGGTATATTTGTATATATTTGTGTGTAGCAAATACTATCAAAGCAATTTACTATTAACTTTTGTTGTAGCAAACAGTAAAACTGCATAGTAAATCGCACAATTGTCAAAAGTTGTCAAACTGGGTACTGTTCTCCCACAGAATATACCCACCGTTTTACTTGTACAATTTTGTAACAATTCTTGTAAATCTCTATATAAAGAGACATTTTCTTTGTTTAAATTAGAGTTCTATTAGCGAATTCAAAGTCTAATATCAGAAAGTTCTTGAATATATATATATATATATATATATATATATTATAGGGAAAAGGTACTATGCGCTCGACCTCACCAATCCATCTCATGAGGTCGAGCTGTGTGGACCCCACTATGATGCATTTCGAACATCTACCCCATCAGTCAGATGCACCATTCCATCGTGGGCCTAGGTCTCAAAAATCAAGTCAATCCGTGGCTTGTGTGGGCCACACCACATACAGAAGTGGAGAGGGGTCATGCACCATTAAAACATTCATAATCATTTTAATGGCCCACCGAGTTGTGATTTGCAAATCCAGCCCATCCATTATGTGTGTCTCACTAGGACGAGGGGTTATACCAAGTTTCAGCAGCATTCAAAACTCAGGTGGGCCCCACAAAGTGCTTTTATATGTTTTAACGGTGTCTTCACTTGATTTTAAATGGTATGGCCCACCTGAGTTTCGTATATGGCTGATTTTTAGGATATCCCATAATTTAAAGGGGACCTATCAAATGCACAGTGTTAATGGTCGACACACATCACGGTCGGGCCCACACTGTCACGCCCCAAACTCAAAAATCGGATTCACAGGAATCCCGATCGCCGAATCCAGTGCCGACAGCCTCCGTAGTACCTCATTTTAGGCTCCTAGCGTCCATACGCCAGGTTCCGATCCTGGGATCCTACAAGGACGGTTTTTTTTGGTACATTTAACTCGTAATAAGCATAACCACAAGATTATCCAATTCACAAAGGCAACATCATCATCATCACATATCCACTAATATAATCATTTGAGTACAATACTAAAAGGGAAATACATAAATAAAAAAAATCAAGCTTCAGAAGACCACTGTACGCTCCAAGCTCAACACTGCTGCAACCTAACATCACCTGCACGCATCTATCGTGCATAAGCTTATAAAAAGCTTAGAGGGTGGTGTAAGTGTGTGCACAAGGTAAGTGTCAAGTATTCGATACAATGTCATAATCATACCATACCGGAAAACTGGTAATCCACAAATCGTACATTATCAGAATAAGCAGAGATACTAACAAGATAATGAATTATCAGAGTAAACAGAAATACAGACAAGTCCATAAGTCAATCAATATCAGAATACACAATATAAAACAGTTATGCACTAAGGAGTCATAAAGAGCCAAATATCAGATGCAAAGGATACAATGCAACGTACATTCATGATGAGTATCATAAATAGCATCAGTCGTACCTACACCATATAAATGCAGAAACACAATAACCCAAAATGTCGTATGTCGCAAATGTCATGCAATATGCGGTGCGAATGGGATGACCATGCTGAAGTGTAAAGTCAGGATGATAATACGTAGTATCACAGGATATGAGGTTTATCACAAGGGACTTCTATCCAAACCAGTCCCATACCTAAATTTGGATAGTCAGACTCAATGTGGTAAACTCCTGATCTCAGGTTAGTCGCGCTCTCCAACCAAAATCATGGCCATTGCAAAGGTACACGTGACAAATAGTTACGCACTACCAGCCCGAGTAGATAGTGAATGAATGAATGAGTATGCAACTCCTGCTCACTAATTTCACATGTCAGTACAGTTTATCTCTGGGATCATCATCGGGGTTTAGTACACTCTAAATGGCACTGCCGCTCTCTCAGCCGCACAGTCCAAGTGAGCGTAAGAAACCTCACTATCCACCTAATCAATAGTTTGTCAATACATATCCGGCACGTTGATAGCAGACCCATTCACGAGCTGGTCAAACTCAGCCTAGTATTGTCCCCTACCCTCGGGCGAGTAAGGCCACACCCCTTTCCAACCGACCATGACACAGTGGGAGACACGGCCTCCTGGTATTCGGCCCTCATGCACTCATATATCCACTCGGTCTCGACGTTGGAGTCATCTCCTGGCCACGGAGGTTTAGAAATTTTCACTCAGGGACATCTATGGCGCCTATATGCTAGAACCAAACATTTTCGGTATCCCTTCTGGCCATCCACGATATGCCTGTGGAGGCTACGACCCTGATGTCGCTAGGGCATATAACACACAATGCAAGATGAATGAGTCATACAATCCAGTCATGCATCAATCCTACGCATACCGTGCACTCATGTGAGGTAATCTCCGCCTATCAGGGAGTCTCATAACAACATGCTCAATGAAAAATGCAATGATCAACCACATCTCATAACAAACATGCAGATGAAGCGTATGACATGTATCATGATGCTATGCTCTCACATACTCATAATCGGTATCATCAATCGGCTTCGACAATGTAACGCCCTGAAAATTGGGGATCGAGCATAAACTCCACTCCCAAGTTCCAGAACATCACTTATGCAACATTTTCAATGATGGATGAATGTCGGCTGTAATAGTGCATAAAACATGAAGTGGATTAAGCCAAAACAGCATATCATACTCCAGAGATAGTTAAATTAGCAAGCGAA
Source organism: Magnolia kwangsiensis (assembly GCA_037074715.1). Lineage (NCBI taxonomy): Eukaryota > Viridiplantae > Streptophyta > Magnoliopsida > Magnoliales > Magnoliaceae > Magnolia > Magnolia kwangsiensis. Next base: position 151,184,974 of record CM073573.1, on the reverse strand, counting down.
AGAATGTGATAAATACATAAAATATATAATTGATTGTAAGTCTCCAGAGTGTGAACATGTTACCAGGTTAAACATATACATGCATACTCCAAAGATGAGCAAAAAGAATATACATGGGTGTGTAAATAAAAGGTAAAATACCAAGTGTATTGGCATCTAATCAGTAACCCTGTAAACTCGTCGATCAGAACCTGCATATAGGAGGAAAGCTGTAAGACCCGTATCTTAGTCCGTACCGTTTCGTAGACTTTCACGGTCTTACCGGTCGAATTCAGGCAACCTTCGACCCTTAATCGATATTTACGCGCGACCCTGATTCATATGCCGTCAACCCGTATCGACTCAACCCAAGACTATTGCCATAGCGACCACGCCGTCATTACGGTTCCGATGCCGCGACTCTCGCGCCGAGTCGATACCCTGGTCAAGAGATGTGGGCCAACGTTCAGTATAAGAAAAATGCCGCACATTGCGAAACCCAAGAGAATCTTTACGAGGTGTCACATCAATCCCATCAATCAATCAAATCTTATCACATCACATGTCAAGTACACATCACCTTTCACCTATACCCAAGCAACCATAAAAGTCAAAAAGGTCTTACAAGCCCATGCCTTTCTTACACAAAAGGCCACCAAAGTCAACAAAGCCTTACACACCCATCTCTCTCCCATCCATCATTCCATCACCCCATCACCTCACATCTCCCTACAACTCTCTCTCTCTTTCTCATTTTCAAAGATATCTCCAAGCAAAAACCCCATACATATGAGAAATTCTCCAAGCTTTCCAAAACTCCAAGTGTGGCTCACCTCTTCATCCCAAGATCTCACATCCTAGCCATCCATTTCTCATCCTCTCTATTGAAATCAAAGCTAAGGTGCTAAGGAACCCATAAGAGCAAGAAGATCGAACGGTGGGTGCTTAATGATAGTAATTTTTCATATTTTCAAGTTGGGCCTAGTGAGACCAACCGATCAATGGTTTGGAACTCACTTGGGACCCTAAGTTGTGGCCGATGGCCCACTTTGATCATCATGATCATCCATGATGGGGCTATTCTCCATGGACCCCATCATGATGTTTATTTCATTGCATTAGGGAGGTCATCTAGACCATCCATATTGGTGGAGAAAGGATCTCCACCGTTGAATTCGATTTTGTTAGTTCCATGTGTAAAGGGACCCATTTTATTGTATGATCTCTTACAAGAGAGGGCTCATAGTGGCGAGCCCTCCATCACTCGCGTGTCCCACTCTCCATCTCTCTCTCTCCCTTTTTATTTCATTTTTTTTATTTTTTTCATGAGATTACAATAGAGTGGTGTGGCCTATTTGAATGGACCCCACCATGAGGCTTATATTCTATCCAAATCCTCAAGTGTGGCCCACTTTGTGTGTGATGTAGTCACACTGTTCTCCATGAGGTGGCCCACCTAATCAGGGCCCACCTCAATGCACCTTCCTTCAACGACCAAACCGTCCAGCGACTGGGACTCTGGACGTCCCTGTATAAAGGAAAACACAAATACAAGCTTGGTTCAAATCTTTGGGGGTGGACCCTTGTGTAGGCCTTACCTTGATGTATATATCCAATCCAAGTCGTCCATCCTCTTAGCAACATCATTTTAGCCGTTGAGTAGAAGAATGGGGCTGATCTAAATATCTGGTGGGCCATAGCATAGGGAACATTGGTGGTTACCATTGAGAAACTTTCTAATGTTTCTATACACCCGAAAATCTCGAACTTCGGACTCATTTCGTCTGTTACGAGCCGTAGAATTCTATGGCCGGAGTGGATTCCCAGGTAGCGGGCCCCACTTGTGATGTTTCTTAGAAAAAAAAAAGGAGAGATGAGAGGCAGCGCCTGCTGCCTTTCACGGTCGGTCAGCAGGGGTCCCACGGCCCTGTATGTGGGCCCCACTGTGATGTTTATTTGTAATCCAATCTATTCATGAGGTGGGCCACCCCCAGTAGTGGGCCTCCTCCGAATTTCAGCCCCATCCATGACTCAGGTGGCCCACACCACACGAAACAGTGGGGTTGAACCTCTACCATTAAAACCCATTTTGGGCCCACCTAAGTTTTGAATCAATCTGAAATTTGTGTTTTCTCTTCATCCAGGTCTGAGTGACCTTATGAACGGTTTGGATGGCATTTAAACATTATGGTGGGCCCCACATGGGACCCACATGATGTGTATGTGTTTTGCATCCACCGTCCAGCGGACGGTGGAGACCACTGTGGTGCGTATGCATGTGTGCATGCGTGTGTGTATGTGTGGGGTTGTGCATGTGTGTGTGTATATATATATATTATAATGTATATTATATATATATATATGTATATATACATATATATTATTGTATATACTATATACATATATATATTATATTATATTATGTAATATACCTGATGGTGGGCCTTGTGGGCCCCACCATGATGCATGAGTTGTATCTAATCAGTCTAACCATCTTAGAAGCTCATGGGTAAAAAGAATGAGCCAGATCCATAGTCCAAGTGGACCCCACCTTGGCATGTTTTGAGGTCCATCTTAATGTATTTGTGGTAGGTCATTGGGGGCCCACTTTGATGTGAATCTAAGCCCATGGGATTAGGCCCATTTGATGTAATTTAAGGCCATGGGAGTGGACCCATTTGATGTATTCCAAGGTCCATGGGATTGGATCCATTTGATGTATTTTAAAGCCCATGGGAGTAGGCCCATTTGATATGTATAAGGCCCATGGGTCAAAAACTATTTAATGCATTCTAAGGCCCACGGGTTATGACCCATTGCAATGCACTTAAGGCCCATTGGTACGGCCCATGGATGTGGCCCACTTGATGAATATAAGGCCAATAGGATGTGGTCCATTTGATATATTTAAGGCCCAATGGAATTGCACTTAAGGCCCATTGGTGCAGCCCAGTGGTGTGGCCCACCTGATGAATATAAGGCCCATTGAATGTGGCTCATTTGATATATTTAAAGCCCAATGAGATGTACCTAAGGTCCATTGCAATATGTGACCCCAACACGGATTATGTAACGATCGTGCCTTGGGAGCAATGTTGGTTTGACGTCCACATTGCGAGTGTAATACTAGTTGGATGTCCACATTACAACTCTCCTTAGGGCCCATTATTAGGCCCGTACTTATTGTGTATAGGTCGTCCTGGCCCATCTGCATTGTAAGGATAGTTCATTTCATTATAACATGTTTAATATAGTTTCATGACTCATGATCATACGCATCATATGTATGCTTGATATGAGAGGTGACTGGTCATAGCATATGCCTTCAGGCAGGTTGTTTATGGGCTCCCGATTAGGCGGTGTTGCCCTACATGAGCGCACGTTACGTGCAAGGATTTGTTGCATGATTAGATAGTGTGATTCATGCATCTCGCATTGTGTGATATGGTTACTGTATGCCCTAGCGACATCGGGGTCGTAGCCTCCATAGACGCATCGTGGTTGGAAGGATTGGATACCGAAAATCTTATTCTATATGGAGTGCTATAGATATCCCTGAGTGAAAGTCCCTAAACCCTTATGGTACCAAGAGGTTGCTCCAACGTCTAGACCGAGTGAGTAGATGAGCGTTGAGTGCCGATTACCAGATGGTTGTGCTCTTCACTGTGTCGTGGTCGGTTGGAAGGGGGTGCGGCCTTACCCACCCAAGAGTAGAGGGCAAAGCTAGGCTGAGTTTGACCAGCTCGAGGAATGGGTCCGCTATCGACGAGTCGAGCCCGATATTGGAAGACGGATAGTCAGGTCTCTTCCACTTACCTTATTGTACGCGATGTGGTGGCCATCTGGTTTAGAGTGTACTAGACCCTGGTGATATCCTAGAGTTGAGTTGTATTGACATGTGGACTTAGATGAGGATTGTATGCTTGACTTGCATCTTACATCTCATAGCCTTGGTACAGCTCATGATATTTATGGATCTATCTGCATATTCCGCATTACTATGATATTGCATGATCATATTACTACCCTACACACACACTTTCACCACCCTCTAAGCTTTCTATAAGCTTATGCACGACCGTTGCGTGCAGGTGACGTTGAAGTGCAGCAGCGTTGAGGCAGGAGCGCTTAGCAGATCGTTTTGGAGTTTTTGTTCATCATCATTGTATTTTCCCTTTATGCTCATTCTACTTGTAAAGTTTTTTATCATAGTGGAAATGTAATGAAGTTTTTGATTGTTGTTTGTGGGTTATGCCTTTGGTTATGCTTATCACGAATCAAACTGACGTTGAAAATCATCCTCGAATGGGGTTAGGAGCTGAGAATGGGGTTCTACGGAGGCTGTCGGCGTCGGATTTGACGATCGAAAATTTTGTGAGCCCGGTTTTTGAGTTTGGGGCGTGACACTTCCTCATCATCATCAAGTCCGGCTCCGCTTCACAAGCATCGCCATCATCTAAAACTAAAATAGGGACTGGTTAGTGTGCGCAACACCGTCCCGTAACGTGGGAGTGAGTAGTTAACTCAGTGAAATCATAGAGCAAAGGTTAACATGTTATCAAATCAATCAAGCGATAATGGTAAAGCAAGCAATCAAACATTTCTAAACACTATGATTAATGCAAGAATGAAATGACATGATGGATGCCCTCACCAACATACTCCCTCATACGACACCATCTTACATCCGCGGCATGCTTTCTTCTCTCAGTGCTCCACATCTTCTAGGCACATGTAGTGTGATATGAATATGATTACCGAGTTGTTATTAGTCCTTTTTATACAGCAGGATTGGGAAAATAAGGTACCTCCCTTATATTAATACCCAAATAATGATCCTGTTTAGGGTCGTCACTCCTAGTAGTCTCATACGATGATATATTTTTAGGTCATTGCAAGGGTTGTCAGAGCTGTTGCACGCACTCATTGTTCCACTCCCCCATCACCTTATCAATACAGGCCTAGTTGTACTCTTGTTACTACGGAAGGGTCGTCGCCTCACGTAGACTCAGAGTACGCTCGAGGTCACTACAAAGGGCTGTCAGGACTATTTCTCGCACTCGTTGCACCACTCCCCCATCACCTTATTAGTATAGGCCAACAGCAAGAATATAGTGTCTCATACCACTATAATCTGCTCACGAGTCTGGGTTGCTCACTGGTCACTACGGAGAGGTTTGTGGCCTCAGCGTAGGCCGACAGCTCGACCACGGTGTCCCATAACACCATGCCCGGCTCATGAGTCTTAGGGGATCGAGGTACCACGGTTATCAGGGTTATCACTGGTAAGTTCAGTACCCTAGGTTCAAGCAGTTATGACGAATACAAGGTGAACATACAATGGTTAGTCGGGTTACTTGATGAGTCCAACTAGCACGAGCGCACGTTGAATCGACCGACATAAAGTGCACAAGCACCTCGGTGGCCTAACCACTGCCGACGACTCTAGTACGACTCAGGTTCGTCATACACATCCTTCGTGGCGAATAAAATCCAACCACGAATTCTAAACTGTTACCGACTGCCTGGACTAGAGTATTACCCCAAGCACATGTAATCTAAATCAATAATCATATGAGACAGACAGAATTAAAATATAAGAAATTCTAGCATGTTGTCAGCATGTTATAACATACATCATAAGCAGTTAACCATATACGAGTACTTCACACATAAGGTAATCAATTGAAATACAACAAGCATGGAGGAAATCATGTACATCATCAAATTAGTTGAGAATCCAGTCTCAACGCTAATCTACAACACCATTTACCCAATACTTACTAATACATACATGTATACAAACACTTAGACTACTCAACTCCAACGTACTTGACGTATGTTTATATCAACATATAATATGACAGATCCTTATATCAAGGAGTTGTCTAATACACAACAATCATGTTCTTACATTCAAAGCATATGGCAAGCATAAATCATATTGATTTAGGCATTTCAACAAACACTTAGTCTACACACATTAGTCTACATAGCATATGCCGACCAATATGTGCATTAGGGTGAATCTCTTCGCCAAACAGATCATACACGTATAACTAGTATAGGTACATGGTAAATACTCATGGCAATCATATCAGCAAAATACGTACGTATACAGTATTTCCTATAAATTCCTAAAATACCCTAAATCTTATATTCTTCGTACATATTCGAAATGAAAAATGGAGAGCATGTTCTACATGTCAAACAGCATCCTTATCAGCAATCTACCATTAAACGGCATTGAAAGCTTTGAAAACAGGTAATCTAAGCGTCTAAAATCCGCACCTTACGCCGTAGAAGCGTAAAGAAGTCGATGGAATCTCTAAGTCTTCGTATACGTGGAATATTAACCTGTAATACAAGCTAGGTTAGCTATCTAGCTACTAGCATCAATGGAAACCCTAAAATAAGTTAGGGCTAGGCTTTTCTTACCTAAGAATGACGCCAAAATCATCAGGATAGCGATTGTAAAGCGAAGCACGTAGATCAACAGGGAAGAATAGCAGGAAGGTTCTCCCACTTCTCTCACACTTTCTCTCTTTTCTCTCCTCTCTCTTAGGGTTTCTCTCAAATTCGTATGGGCTAGAAAGCTAAGGGTTTAAGGCCCTTTTATAAGCCCAAACATAACCAAAATAGACTTTAAGTCAAGGTATACTTAGGTTATGTCCAAATACGGACTGTTCCATCTCAACGGAGCACTTCTGGAGGTCCTGTTACTAAATACGGTTGGACTTAAGCTCATGGATGTTGGATCCTCATCAATTAAGTTTTCAGTTCGATCGGGTTTCCAGATCGCACGTAGCGGACCAGTTTCAGTTCAGCGGTCACCGAAACTCGATTAAGGATTCCAAGTATACTGACCTGAGTGAGAAATGTTCCCTGATCCGAGGGTGTATTTGGGTCAGATTCCAATGGTCAGAACGCTTAAAAATAACACGCAAGTGAACCGTGCCAGATTTTATAAAAAATGTATTTAATTTTTAAGTATTTTCCTTTTTCTCACTCTCTTCGCTCCGGACTCAGTAAAATGGTGGCAGGATATCTGTTGGGCTTGATTTTCGAAATGATTGTCAAGTCCAACTAGGCGGTCGTAATTGTCTAAGTTCATCGCTATCGGACTTTCGACGCGCGGTCTAGATCCAATACAAAGTTTCAAAGGATTCCTGAGAACAAACAGGTTTAGAGTTTGATCCTACGTTTTAGGGTAACGTAGCATTAACAATTCTATAGGTTTTGGGTCTTACAGATTATATTTTAAGTGGTTGGTGCTAATTTTGCAGGTAATCTAATGTAGCGCTAGTTAATTCACGTTAAATTTCTAAAGAATTTCGTTCTAAATGATTTTTTTGGCTTTGGAATTGGGTTCTGAGAGGTTATCAAGGTGTTATGGTTGACCCATTGCCTAAGGACGCCTAACTCCAGGTTGGCAAAAATTCGGGGTGTTACAGACAATATGGACATTTAACCAACATTGCCCCCAAGGGATGGCCCAAGTGGAGCCAAACATATAATGAACCCGCGGCCTCACACAAAGGTCTAGTGGGCCTTACTCAAGGGCCACATATACACAATAGGTGAGCCTCAAATACATGACATGTGAGCCCTTCACATGGGTCTCGATTACCTTAAATGGGTCGTGCATCAAGGGCCTAATACATATCACAATGGGCCTTGCCCATAGGCCACGAATACATCACAATGGGCCTTGCTAAATAAGACAGGAATATATCACAATGGGCCTCTTCATATGGGTCAGGAATACATCTCAATGGGCCTTGTCAAATGGGACGGGAATATATCACGATGGGCCACGTCCCATGGGCCTCAAATATATCACAATAAGCCCCTACCCATGAGCTCCAAGTACATCACAATGAGCCTCAACCCACGGGCCTAATACATCACAATGGGCCTCAACCCATGGGCCCCAAATACATTACATTGGGCCTCATCAAATGGGCCCCAAATACATCAAATGGGTTGTAACCCATAGGCCTCTATATACACCAAGTGAGTCGTATCAGATGGGCCTCAACAATGGCCTCGATAATTGGAGTCGGCATCAACAATCGGAATCGGCCGAACAAGGCCTAATACAATCAAGTGGGCCTCATACCTGGGCCTTATAGGACAGTCCACACGCTCCCGAAAGTGGATGGACGGCGTGTATAGGTATCACATACAACAGGTGGAAACCGGCTAGACGTCCAGCCCAATACTTCCTGCAGTGTGGATCAACTAAGCTTGGATCTGCCTCATCCTCGGGCCCATGTCCCAAATTGGTATCGAAAATTGAACAGACGGTCTAGATTCAAAACATCCACATAGCAGACCATCCGAGAGGTGGGCCGATCCATACATCACTCATTAGGTAGCCCGACAACTAGTTAAAACAGTACATGGGCTTATCGTGATGGACGGCGTGGATATAACGAATACATACATCTATATGGGCCTCGTAGATGGGTCACAAGTATATCAAAATGGGCCTGTCGAATGGGTCATAAAATACATCAAGGTGGGCCCCTCATGACAAAGGGCCCATGGCCAAAAAAATAATGAGTGGGCTGCGTGTGCAATACATACATCATAATGGGCCTCATAAGGGCAGCCCAGGGCCAAAAAAAAAAAAAAAAAAGTAAACGGTGTGTACATAACACCTACATCATGCTGGGCCTAACACTCAACAGGTAGGCCCTGCACATGGGCCTCGAAATACAAAGTAGGTGGGTCCTATCACATAGGCCTCACCCATGGGCCTCGAACACATCATATAGTAGGCCACAACCCATGGGCTTCAAACACACAATAGGTGGGCCCTACTATAACACCTCAGATTTTTTGCCAACCTGGAATTAGACATCCTTAGGCAATGGGTCAACTATTTCACTCTCAATGATCAATCCCAAGGTCTAAAAGTCAATTTTTTCCTGTTTCCTTCAAAATCTCACCCTTCACCACCTCATTCTTCGAATTTCTCTAAGTGCTTCCATATTAGACACAAATCCTCAAGTATAAATAGTAAAGACCACTAATCCTAAGGTCTTCATGATGAAGAACCTAGAAACACTAATAGGATCGCAGTTTCGCCAATAGGCGAAGTATGCACAAGTCGTTCGTTTTAATCGAGTCCATAATGCATCTCAGGTCGTGTGAGGCGACCTACGTAGCCAGTAGGTTGTTAGGAGGCGGGTTTGTGATGATCCTAGAAGAATTCCAAACCCTAAAATGCATGTCCTTGGGTCGTGGGGCAACCACAATCCTTATACTCAATTGCTAGGGCCTAAAAACCCCGTTTCATCCAATTCTTTCAGAATCTTTCCTCTCACCACCCCATTCTTCAATTCTTTCTCAGTATTTTCATGTTAGGCATTGATCCTAATATGAAAATGATATAAAATCATACTTAGACAAAATTTTACAATGAATAGTAAAAATACATGAAAATTAGCCTTTTGGCCATTCCAAATTTGAAATATTTTATAACAGATGAGTTAGTTGGATAGATTAGCTTCTCCTATCCCAAAATCATATGTTACATGATGCATAAGTTCATTCTGGTTTACAGACTGGCCCCGAAACACCCCAAATGGAGTTTTGAGCCTCTCTAGGCCAAACCACAATGAACCAAGGTTTGCCCCATACTTTTTTGGGACCCTGGGGGCAGGGGGAACCCAGCCCATATGGCCACCATCACCGGTTTGAGATTTTGTCGGCGATGCAATCGCCGATTCCGCGATGCATCGCCGATGAAAATCACCGGTTGGGTCCGTCCTTTGGGTTGGAGGTGTTTGGGGTGTTGTATAGCTCCCTGGTATGCGGGTCGTTCGTTAAAAACACCCCAATCAAGTACTTCCTTCACAAAGTGACCCTCCAGGCTCTCCTTTCGCTCCAAACGTCCGATTTTTGGTAAAAACCACCCCTCCAAACTCTTCCTTCTTTCGTTTGCAAACACCCTCGCTCCACCCTCCAAATTTCAGCTCAAACAGAGATCATTATAGGCTACTTCCTTTGGAAATCTAAAGAGAATCACCAGCGCTGCACTAGACGACCTGTGAAATTCACACCAATCACTTTCAATATGATCCGCTAGAGCCAAAACGTAGAGGATAGGTGACGTTACATTACCGTAAAGCCTGGGATCAAACTCTATTCCCGATTGCTCTCTGGAGCACCTTGAAACTTTGTATCGGCTCTGGACCGCACGTCGGAAGTCCGATTACCCCAAACTTAGACGAATATGACCGCCTAGTTGGACTTGACAATAACCTCGAAAATCAAGTCCAGATGATGTTCCACGACAATTTCCTTGGGTCCAGAGTGAAGAGAGTGAGAAAGGGGTTAGATTTGAAAATTTTAATTCAAATCTGGCAAGTGACTTGGCCCGTTATTATTAAGCGTTCTGACCATCAGAATTTAGCTAAATTACACCCTCGGATCAGAAAAAATTTCTCTTTCATATCATGAGACTTGTAGACCTGATCTAGGTGCGATGACCGCTGAACTGAAATTGGACCGCCACGTGCGATCTGCGAACTCTGCCGGACTGAAAACTTGATGTGTGTTAGATCCAGTATGCATGAGCTTAAGTCCGACCGCGTTTGGCCAGGGGACCTCCAGAAATACTCTTTTGGATCGAAACAGCTCTGTTTTGGTTATAACTTAAGTGTACTTTGTTCCCAAGCCTAATTTGGAAAGATTTGAGCTTATAAAAGGGCTTTAAACCCTCTCATATCCCTCCCATCCGAATTTGCTAAGAACTCTAGATTGGGAGAGAGAGAAAGTGAGAGATTTTGAGAGAGGGTGGGAGAGATTTTCCTGCCACCTGCTGCTACTGCTGCACGTGCTTAGGCGACGCACTCCAATCACTTTCCTGGCGATTCCAACGCACTCCTAGGTAAGAAAAACCCTAACTACTTGCTGTTTTGGGGTTTCCTTCGATTCATTAGCGATGTAGCTTATGTATCTTATGCATTAGGACGCCAGATCGCCGTTGACGAAGCATTGACGTTCCGTTCGAAACGATACACGTCTAGGGCAAAAGGTGCGGGTTTTAGACGCTTTGATTGACTGATTTCAAAGCTTTCAATGTTGTTTAATAGTAGATTATCGACGAGCATGTCGTTTGACATGTAGAACATGCTGTCTGTTTTCCGTTTCGTAAACGTACGGTAATTATGAGATTTAGGGTATTTTAGGCATTTATAGAAAATATTGTATACGTCCGTATTTTGCTGAAATGCTTGACATGTAAATTTATCGTGTTATGATATTATATATGCGTGTATAATCTGTTTGGCGAAGAGATTCGCCCTAATGCACACTTTGGGTCGACATACGCTATGTAGACTAAAGTGTGTAGACTAAGTGTTTGTATAAATGTTTGTATTAATATGTATTGGGTAAATGGTGTTGTGAATTAGTTTTAAGATCGAATTCTCAATCGTTATGCTGATATATATGATTTTCACCATGTTGCCTATATGAAGTGATTTCATTATATGTATGGAATACATGTGTTGGTTGATTTACTTACATGGTATGTTATAACACGTTGTCAACATGCTTGTATTGCTGTATTTCATTTCCGTTAATCACATATGATTACTGATGTTGTGCACAAATACTTGGGGCTATACGTTAGTCCAGGCAGTCGGTAATGGATTGAATTCGTGGTTGGCTTCTATTTGCCACAAAGGAGGCATCGATGAACGCGAGTCGTGTTTTGGGTTGGCGGCAGTGGTTAGGTCACACGAAGTGTTTCATGCACTTCATGTCGTTCAGCTTGAGATGTGCTCATGCCAGTCGAGCCCGTCAAGTAACCCGACTGGCCATTGTATGTTCACCTTGTATGAGTCATAACTGCTTGAACCTAGGTTACTGAACTTACCATTGAAAATTATGTCAACCATGGTACCTTGATCCACAAAGACTTATGAGCCGGGCATGGTGGTATGGGACACCGTGGTTGAGCTGTCAGCCTACGCTGGGGCCACAAACCTCCCCGTAGTGACCAGTGAGCAACTCAGACTCGTGAGCAGATTATGGTGGTATGGGACACTATATTCTTGCCGTCGGCCTACATTGATAAGGTGATGGGTGAGCGGTGCAACGAGTGCGAGCAACAGCCCTGGCAGCCCTTTGTAGTGACCTCGAGCTTATTCTGAGTCTACGGAAAGCGACGACCCTTCCGTAGCAACAAGAGTACAAGTAGGCCTGTATTGATAAGGTGATGGGGGAGCGGTGCAATGAGTGCGAGCAACAACCCTGGCAGCCCTTGTAGCGACCTACAAAATATACATCGTATGAGATTACTAGGAGTGACGACCCTAGACAGGATCTGTGTTGGGATTGATATAAGGGAAGTACCTTAGTTTCCCAATCCTGCTGTTTGAATGGACTAATAATAACTCAGTAATCATATCACCATCACATTGCATGTGCCTGGAAGATGTGGAGCACTGTGGGACGATTGCATGCCACGGTCGTAAGATGGTGCCGTATGAGGGAGATCGTCGGTGAGGGCATCCATCATGTCATATCATATTGCATTAACAACAGTATTAGGATTGTTTGATTTACTGCTTTACTATTATCGCATGATTGATTTGATAACATGTTAATCTCTGCTCTCTTATCCCACTGAGTTGATCACTCACTCCCACGTTATGGGACTGTGTTTCCGGACACCCACCAGTCCCTATTGTGATTGCAGATGATGGCGTGGCCTGCGAGGCAGAGCTGGACTTGATGATGATGAGGAGGATCCCTCCTTTATGCGTGTTCTGATTGACGGGATTACAGGGGGTTGATTAGATACCTTGACACTTGTCATTTTATATTTTTAGAGCACTCATGTATATTCTTTCTTTCTCTTTTGAGGTATACATATATATGTATAACCTGGTAACATGTTCACACTCTGGAGACATACAATAGTTTATATATGTTATACATACTATCACAGTCTTCCGCTTGCTAATTTAACGGTCTCTAGAGTATGATATGATGTTTTGGATTAATCTCACTCATGTTTAATGCATTAACACAGACAACATTCAATCATACACATTTATGTTGCATAAATAACATTTTGGAACTCGGGAGTGGAGTTTTTACTCGACCCCCCGATTTTCAGGATGTTACACCTACACATGGGCCTAATATATATCACAGGTAGGCCCTACACATGGGCCTTATGCACAACGAGCTGGGCCTATCAATGAGCCCTAAGGAGAGTGACAATGCGGACATTTAACCAACATTGTACTTACAATGTGGACGTCAAACCAACATTGCTCCCAAGGCATGGCCCACCATAATATCAACACACAAACCATGGGAAAATCACACATTGCAATGAACCCTAAGGATACCCCGTTGGGCCTCGACCCATGGGCCTTGGATACATCAAATGGGCCGCATCATATGGGCCTTATATAAATCAAGTGGGCCACATCAATGGGCCTTATGTACATTGCAATGGGCCATAACCCCTGGGCCTTTGAATACATCACAATGGGTCGCATGACATGGGCCTTATATACATCAAGGTGGCCCTCGACAATGGCCACAAATACATCGAATGGGCCTAATCACATGGGCCTTATGTACGTCAGGGTGGGCCTCGACAACGGACCATAAAGACATTAAGATGGGCCCACCTTACATGGGCCCTATGTATATCAAGTGGCCACAACAATGGGCCACGGCAATGGGCCACACCCGAATACAAGTGGTGGTAATAATTTCCACCATTAAAATTCCTAAGGCCCACCATAATATTTATTTCCCATCCAATCTGATTATAAGGCCTCACATACTTGAATTTAAAAGGAAAGACCAATATCATATTTGGTCCCAAACCTAGTAGCCCAAGGGTCTTAATGGTGGACATTCAAACCCATTACTTCCTATAATGTGGTCCATCTATTCCTAGATCTGTCTCATTTTTGGAACTCAAGCTTTAAAATAAGCTTACAAGTGATTGGATGACTTATATACAACACATGCATGATGGTGGGTGGTCCACATGAACCATGGATCTGATTCATTCTTTAGCTCATGCCCAAAATGACCTTGCAAAATGGATTGACGGTTTGGATGCAACACATGCATCATGGTGGGTCCCACCGTCCAAATAGTGGACGGTGAGGATGAGACACATACATCCTTGGTGGGTCCCACGTAGGGCCACCATAATATTTATTTGACATCCAACTGTTGATAGGGTCACATAGACCGGATGAAGAGGAAAAATAAGTTTCATAATGATCTAAAGCCTCTGGACCAGGAGGTTTCAACGGTAGACGTTAAATCCCCATTGATCTTGCTGTGTGGTCCACCTAACAGATAGCATGGATATAAAACAAATACATCATTAGGGGCCCCACCGTCCAGACAGTAGACGGTGGATAGAACACATACATTTAAGGTGGGTTCCACCGTCCGCCTGGACGACGTGAATGAAGCACAAACATTACTGTGGGCTCCACCGTCCGCCTAGATGGTGGAAATGAAACACATAAATCATTATGGGTCCCATGTGGGGCCCACCATAACGTTTGATTCCCATCCAACCCGTTGGTAAGGTCGTATGGACCTGGAATGAAGAGGAAAAATAAATTTCATATGATCCAAGACTTCTGTGAACTCAAAAAAAAAAGGGTTTCAAAGGTGGACATTCAATCACTGTTTCCTATGATGTGGGCCACCTGGGATCCAGATCGGGCTGATCTTTGGAGGGGGCCCTCTTCAAAAAGAGGCGCACCGAATGAACGGCATGGATGACAAACATACATCTTGATGGGGCCCACGTCTGGGGCCATGAGGCCCAGCCCGTCCGTCCGCCAGCGTCCAGCGCAGGACACTCCTGCAGTCCTGTGGTGTCACCTGCTGCTGCCTTAATTTTTTTTTTTAAAATTAATATTTCTGCAGTTTTTCCTATGTGGGGCCGTCATCTGAAAAATCTAACCCAACCATTGGATTCTACGGCCCATGATCTACCTAATGAGACCAATATGCGATATATTTTTGGCGAATAGAAGAAACAGGGTGAGTTTTAAGGATAATAATGCTATTTCCTTTGGTATGGCCCGCTTGATCATCAGATCAGCCTCATTGTTTTGGCTCAACGACTAAAATGATCTAAGGAAGAGGACGGATGGGTTGGATTAAGTACATGCACCAAGGTGGGGCTCGTATGAGCAGCCCACCCCAACTTTCTCTTTTTTTTTGTTAGCTGTTAGTACACGCCCATTTCAATACACGCACTCCATGTTAGCCACGCCCGTCCAGCGTCCCTGGATAAACACATGCATCGTGGTGGGTCCCACATGAGACGTGGTCTACGATAAAGGTGGGTCCCACATGAACGTGGCCCACTTAGTTTGGATCAATTTGATACTTGTCCATTCCCATCATCCAAATCCTCTAAGAGAGGTAGCAAAGTGGGTCGGTCCCCATGTTTGGACAGCCATAGGGTCCATGTGATGGACGGTTTGGACACCACTCATCAAATGGGCCACAAAATAAAGGAAGGAGAGAGAGAAAGAGAAGCACCCACCTTTGATCGCATATTCCTTCTTCCGCCTATGCACTCTAGAGCTCCAAGACGACATTTTCAACGGTTGAGATGATGATCTAAGGATTGGATTTGATGGTAGGAAGGTGGGCCACACAAGCTCTCTCATGGGAGCTTACTTGGATGTGGGATGCTTGCTTGGAGAATGAGAGGGATGAGAGAGAGGTGTAAGAGAGAGATATGGGTGTGATAGGTGTGATGTGTACTTGTGTAAGGAAAGAGTTGACTTTAAGGGGAGGGGGTGGTTGTACTTGGGGATGGGTGAGTGATGGAGTTGATGTGTACTTGACATTTGATGTGATGGATTCTCTTGGGACTTGCAACACACGGTGTTTTCTTCAAACTGAACGCGAGCCTACATCTCCTAGCCCGGGTATCGCCTCAGCGCGCAAGACACCGCATCGAAACTGCTGCGACGGTGCGATTGAACTGGTACAAGTCTCGGGTTGAACCGACTCAGACCGACAGGATCTGTCTCAAGATTGCGCACAGATGTCAGTTACAGATCGCGAGTCGCCGAAATTTGATCGGAATGACCACGGAAGCCTAAGGAACAGTACGAACTAGAATATGGGTCTTACACACACAACTCGACCTCAAGGGAGCTTATCGTGAGGTTGAGAGCATAGTACCTTTTTCCATATATATATATTTGTATGTATATGTATGTGTATGAATATTTATATATGTATATGTATATGTGTGTATATATGATTATATGTATATACATATGTATATGTGCGTATGTATGTATATTTATATGTGTATGTATATGCACGCATATGTACATATATGTGTATATGCATATATGTGTATGTATATGTATATGTATTTCTGTATCTGTATATATATGTATGTGTATGCTTAAGTATATGTGTGTGTATATGTCTATATACGTGTGTATATGTATATGTGTGTATGTGTATGTATATGTATGTATACATATATACGCACATATGTATATGTATGTGTATGTGTATGTGTATGTGTATGTGTATATACACAAACATATACACGTATATATTATATGTATACATGTATATGTGTGTGTATGTGTGTATATATGTATGTATACATATACACTCATACATGTACACACATATACATATGCATACACATATATATACACATACATATATATAGATACATATACAGATATATGCAAACATATACATATACATATATGTGTGTGTGTACACATATACATACATTTACATATATACATATATACATGTACATACACGTACATATAATATATACATGTGTACATATACATATATGCATTCATATATACACATATATATTCATATATATAACCATGTATATATATGTGTAGGAAACGAGAAGAAAAACCGAAGCTTGATATGTGTCCACCACAAGGAAAACAAAGAGAGGAAGAAAGAATACTATTGTAGAGTGAAATGAAAGAAAGTAAGTGTTTTCCTTGACCGAGTACAAACACGGCTAGTAAACGACATTTTTTAAGAGACGGATCAGTATTAAATGCTTTCAAGTGGGCTTCAGTAGCTAATTGACACTTTTAAATAAGACCCTAGTTTGAAAATCCTATTTATGCCATAAAGTAAATAACATATAAAAATAATCATTAATCATTGCATGATCACTACAATTTATATATGCAAGCATCACATTTCTTTTATCCAAATTCGCATTTAAATTATCGAATTATAGATGTGTAAAACAAATGAACTAATAAAAAAAAATTCTAACCACCCCTTTATTTGTTAAGGGATCCACCTAATTAAAACCGCCTAATTTTTGGGCCACCATGTAATTTGGCTCTTTTTAGCTCAATGCTAACCTATCAATCCTAATATGTTATAAAAAATTAAGATCAATTAGCTTAGAGTAATTTAACTCCCGCCTATCTTTCAACTGTTAAAGTTCTTCTCACGATGGTATCCTGACTATCCAGGTCCTAAAGAACATTTAGTTTTTTACTGTCTCACTGTCACGCCCCAGACTCGGTAACCGGACTCACAAGGAATTCGATGGCCGGTTCTGACCTCAACAGCCTTCGTAGTACCTCATTCTCGGCTCTTGAGGCAGGTTCTTATCCTGGGATCTTACAATGAGGATTTTCATAACAATATCATCATTACCAATACGAGCATACCTAAGATCACAACAAGTAATTCTAAGAATAACAAAGGCACACATCACAAAATACACTATGAATTTAAACTTTTACAAGCTTACGTCTGGTCCAAAATGACATACATAAGATAATAGAAGAAGGAAGAGGATCTGCAGCACTGGGTCCTAGGCTCGCACACCTATCCAAGCTCCACTGCTAAGACGCCAACTTAGGATCTCCTGCACGCATCAATCGTGCATAAGCTTATAAAAAGCTCAGAGGGTGGTGAAAGTATGTGATAATGGTGTTACGCCCCAGACTCGGTAACTGGAATCACAAGGGACCCGATGATCGGTTCTGGCCGTAACAGCCTCCATAGTACCCCATTCTCGGCTCCTAAGGCAGGTTTCGATCTTGGGATCCTGCAAGGAGAATTTTCATAACAGGATAATCATTACCAATACGAGCATACCCAAGATCACAGCAAGTACATCTAAGAATAACAAAGGCACACATCACAAAATTTACTATAAATTTAAACTTTTACAACTATCCATAAGGTCCAAAAGGATATATATGAGATAAAAGGAAAAGAGAGAAAGGTCAGCAACACTGGAGCCCTCAAATGATCAACTCTACTCCACGCTCTGTCACTACGACACCTGCCTAGAATCTCCTGCACGCATCAATCGTGCATAAGCTTATAGAAGCTTAGAGGGTGGTGTAAGTGTGTGACGTGGTGCACAAAAGAATAGCAGGAGATGCAAGAAGGGAAACATGCTCAATTAGAATATCACTAGCCTTACCAAGGCTTACCATGAATACGATGCGATGAATATCGGACGCCAAACCAAGGCAATGCATGAAGGGGCTTACACAGCCAATGCTAATGCGATGCAAGTAATGCCAGTGCTCATATCCAAACCATAAGTCAAGTATATTTTCAATCATAAGGAAATCACCGAAGTTCATTACACTACTGAATGACTGTCGCTCTATAGATCCCGCACAGTCAAACGAGCGTAAGAGACCTCACTACCCACCTGTGGACAGTCAATCACCAGCAAGGCCTGACGGTAGTGGACCCATTTACGAGCTGGTTAGACTCAGCCTAGGAATGGCCCCTACACATCGGGCAGGTAAGGCCACACCCCTATCCAACCGACTACATGACAGTGGGAGCCGCAGCCTAACAGTATAAGGCCCTCGTGCGCTCATGTATTCCACCCGGTCACGGCGTTGGAGCAGATCCTTGGTACCATGAAAGTTTTAAAAATTTCACCCATGGGCATCCTATGCACCCGGTATGCTCAACTAATATTTTCGGTGTCCACATATACGGCCGTCCAAGAATACCCCTGTGGGCGCAAGGCCCGGATGAAGTAAGGGCGGATATCCATAAACTATGCAATGTCAAATGCATAAATCATTCAATCACCCATGCATCAATCCCAAGCATCCATTTCTTAGGGAGATACCAACATGTCCTACACAATGGTACAACCATGGCCAATCATACCTCAACCAAGCATGCATATGATGTGTATGGGAGTGGTCCTTGAAGATGAATAAGGGTGCCAATAAGGTAAAGATGAACTCTTTACCTAACCATGAAGGGGTGTAGGTACTTAACCAATTCTTCATAAGGAATACAACCTCTAGTGGGGGCCCATATACCTGGGGTAGCCCATGAGATTAAGGAGAACAATAGTATAGGCCTAAATAGTGAAACGGCTTAGCAAGGGTCTATGGTGGGCCTTTAAGCACCCATAAAAGCCCATGGACCTACCTTAGGGCCACCAATGTGGACATCCAACCACAATTGGTCTCCAAGAGGTAGCCCATCTCTAATTGATCATGGATCAAGGCCCAAGGCCCATGCAAAATTTTAATATCTTTAAGTATTTTAATTAATTTTAACAAAACAGACTATCCAGAAAATCAGACAGACCTGGACGTCCCAGCGTGGTAGGCCCGTCCGGCCCTTTCCACGGTGTGTACAAGGGTCCATTGGCCCTGAAATTTGGTAGGTGGGTCTTATCATGAGTGGACCACACCCCTACAAAATTTTAAAATTTTTTAACATTTATAAGTATTTTAATTCATTTAAAGAAATCAATCTGTCCTGAAAATCGGACTGATCTCGACACCATATTATAATGGGCCGGTCCAGCCACCACCATGGTGTGTACAGGCGTCCATTGGCCCCAAAATTTTATAGGTGAGTCCTAAAATGAGTGAGGCACTCCCCGGTAAATTTTTATAATTTTTAAACACCCACAGATATTTTAATAAATTTTAGAAATCCAACCTGTCCAGGGTGGAATGTTGCTGGAACAGTGCAGAAAATCCAGACCGTCCACCTCACTTGGACCACACCTTTGGGACCCCAATGATGGTCAGTTGGGGCTTAAATTTGGCATGATTATAGGTGAGGTCCATACCTTCAAGAAACATACATTACATGGGACCAAACAACCCTCCAAATATCCAAAAATCTGTCCAGATGGTTCTGGACAGCAACATATAACAGAAAATAAATAAATATAAACACTATTTAAAAGGGGATTTAATCCAAGAAAATCATGGTATGGACCACCCCAGTGGGCCCCACAAACATCCAAACCCTTTCCATTATAAAATACCCCTTGCGTGTGCCCCATATAGGTGTATTAGGGGCTCCAACGTCCAAGGGTGGACTATTATGGACGTCCACCCTCCATGGATGGTTTGGATATTTTTGGTCCACAAGGTGGTCCACACACTTATGATCAGAAGATTATTAACAAAGTAAAATAAAGATTCGGCCACAAAGGAAGGGTCTCCGCCACATTGAAGCCCTTCTCCTCATCACTCATGCATACACATTCCACTATATTGATGGGATTACAAGATCTACCCATGCATGCATCTTCAAATCAAAATCCAATGGTGAAAATGTCATCTCCACCAAGGATCAATGGTCTAGATGACCTAAGGATCCTTCAAACTAAGAAAGAAAACCATGGTGGGGTCCATGGAGAATGGCCCCACCCATGAGTAATGCATGCACAAAAGGATGGGCCAATGGCCACATCCAAGAAGACATGGGGCCTCCACCATCATTTGGTGGGCCCCACATGCTTTAAACATGATGTGAAGAAGAGAAATAAGAGGAGGGAATGGAGATCCTAAGGTTCTAAGTACAAGCACACTGTAACACTTGGAACTCGACTCCCGAATTCCAGACCATCACTTATGCAACAAATATGCTTATGCTTCAATGTTGGTTGAGTTAGCGCATTCTCATAAGTAAGATTATACCAAAACTGCAATTCATACTCCAGATTCAGTGATAAAATGCAAGCGAAAGACTGAAAGATATATATATCACTGTATGAAAACAAAATAATCTCAAACTGTCTCCAAAGTATGAATACATCTCTGAGTCACATATACATAAATCAAACCAAAAATAAAATGTTATATAACTGTCCAACTAGCAAGTCCCGCCGATCCAGGTCACCTACGCAAAGCCGTCAGCGAACTGCATATACGAGAACTCGTCCTAGAAGTCCGACTCTACGTCCTATATCACCTCATCACCTGCAACTAAGATAGAGTCTGGTAGGTGTTGCAAACACCGTCCCGTAACGTGGGAGTGAGTGATCAACTCAGTGGAATCATAGAGCAAAGATTAGCATGTTATCAAATCAATCACGCGATAATAGTAATGCAAGCAATCAAACATTCCTAGATACTGTTGTTAATGCAAGCATGAAATGACATGATGGATGCTCTCACTGACATACTCCCTCATGCGGCACCATCTGCGTCTGAGGCATGCTTGCGTTCCTCAGTGCTCCACATCTTCCAGGCACATGCAGTGCGATATGGATAATGATTGCCGAGTTGTTATTAGTCCATTCATACAGCAGTATTGGGAAACTAAGGTACCTTCCTTATATTAATCCCAACACAGATCCTGTCTAGGGTCATCACTCCTAGTAATCTCATACGATATTATATTTATAGGTCTCTGCCAGGGCTGTTGCTCGCACTCGTTGCACCGCTCCCCCATCACCTTATCAATACAGGCCTAATGTACTCTCGTCGCTACGGAAGGGTTGTCGCCTCCCGTAGACTCAGAATACACTCGAGGTCACTACAAAGGGCTCGTCACCAATCAGTGTAGGCCGACAGCTCGAATATAGTGTCCCATACCACCACAATCGGCTCACGAGTCAAATGTGCTCACTGGTCACTACGGGGAGGTTTGTGGCCCAGCGTAGGCCGACAGCTCGACCACGGTGTCCCATACCACCATGCCTAGCTCATGAGTCTTTATGAATCAAAGTACTATGGTTAACAGGGTTTACAATGGTAAGTTCAGTACCCTAGGTTCAAGCAGTTATGACTCATGCAAGGTGAACATACAATGGTCAGTCGGGTTACTTGACGGGCTCGACTAGTACGAGCGCATCTCAGGCTGAGCGACATGAAGTGCATAAAATACTTCGTATGGCCTAACCACTGCCACCTGCCTAAGGCACGACTCGCATTCATCGACGCGTCCTTCGTGGCAAATAGAAGCTAACCACGAATTCAATCCATTACCGACTACCTGGACTAGGTTATAGCCCCAAGCATTTGTAAACAACATCAATGATCATATGAGAGTAACAGGAATGAATATAAACAATACAAGCATGTTGATACATGTTATAACACATAACTTAAGCAAATCAACCAACACATGCATTCCATATATATAATGAAATCAATTCATATAGCCAACATGGTGAAAATCATATACATCAGCATGTTAATTGAGAATTCAATCTCAAAACTAATTCACAACACCATTTACTCAATACATACTAATACAAACATTTATACAAACACTTAGTCTATACACTTTAGTCTACATAGCGTATGTCGACCCAAAGTGCGCATTAGGGCTAATCTCTTCACCAAACAGATCATGCACGCATTTCTGATATCCTAACACGACAAATACCCATGGTAATCATTTCAGCAAAATACGGACGTATTCTGTATTTCCTACAAATACCTAAAATATCCTAAATCTCATATTTCCCGTACACAGTCGAAATTGAAAACGAACAGCATGTTCTACATGTCAAACAGCATTCTCGTCGATAATCTACTATTAAACGACATTAAAAGTTTTGAAATCAATCAATCTAAGCGTCTAAAATCCTCACCTTTCACCTTAGACGTGTATCGATTCGAACAGGAAGCCTACGCTTTGTCAACGGCGTTATGGCGACATATATCATAAGACAAAGAAGCTACATCGCTATTTGTAACAAAGGAATCCCTAAAACAGCTTGTGGTTGGGGTTTTCTTACTTAGAAGTGCGTTGAAAATCACCGAAAAAGTGATTTGAATGCGGTGCTTTAGTATGTGCAAAAGCTGGAACAAACGGCAGGAAATCTCTCCCACAACTCACTCACAATCTCTCTCTTTCTCTCTCTCTCTTTCTAGGGTTTATAGCAAATTCGGATGGGAGAGATATGAGAGGCTTTAAAGCCCTTATATAGGCTAAAACCTAACCTAAATAAACTTGGGTCAAAGGTATACTTGAGTTTTAACCAAATCAGAACTTTTTCGATCCAAAAGAGCATTTCGGGAGTTCCCCTGACCGAATGCGGTCGGACTTAAGCTCATGTATATCCGATCTAGCACACATCAAGTTTTCAGACCGGTAGAGTTCCCAGATCGCACGTGGCGGTCCAGTTTCAGTTCAGCGGTCACGGAGACTCGATCGAGGATTCCAAGTACACTGACCTGAGTGAGAAGTGTTTCCTGATCCGAGGGTGTATTTGGGTCAGATTCCGACGGTCTGAACGCTTATACTGATCCCGCAAGCGAAACGTGCCAGATTTATTTAAATCCCATTCACATTTTTATGAATTTCACTCTTTCTCACACTCCCTGCTCCAGGCTCAATGAAATAGCCTCAGAACATCAGTTGGGCTTGATTTTCGAAATGATTGTCAAGTCCAGCTAAGCGGTCATAACGGTCTAAGATTGTGGATATCGGACTTTCGACGCGCGGTCTAAATCCAATACGAAATTTCAAAGGGTTCCTGAGAGCAAACGGGTTTAGAGTTTGATCCTAGGTTTCAGGGTATTGTAGCATCATTGGTTCTACAAGTTTTGGGTCTTGCAGAACGTATTTAAAGCGATCAGGGACAATTTCACAGCTAATCTAACGTAGCGCTAGTGCACTTACACTTAATTTCTAAAGGAATCCTATGTGATTTCTGATCGAGTTGGTACTCGGGTCCCTATACGAATTTTTTCGAGGCGTTACACACACCCACCTACAAGGTCTTCAAACAAACACCTCCAAGATGGTCTTCAAGCTCCAAGGTACATGGATCTATGGTTGAGATCTTATTTCAATGGTTAGATGGGGGGATATATGAGGAAAAGTGGGCTGGAAATATGGAAGAAAGTTGCTGGAGAAGAAGAGAAGGGAGAGGGAGAGAGAGAGAGAGAGGGAGAGAGAAATGATAGGGAAAAAGAGAGGAAGGATATTTCAAGGCAAGCAATCATCTCTCTCTTACCTTGGATAGAGAAGAGTAATCATTATAGTAGGGAGTTAGAAACAATGTTGTAGGGTAGGTTAGGTGTGAGTGGTGTGTGAGGTCTTGGTAGTGTGAGTTATAGAGATTTAGGTGGTGTGTGTAGTGTATGTTAGAACTTGTACAAAAGAGGGAGTGTGGGCCACATACACCACTTCAAGGTGGGCCACATGATTAAAATTAAGGGTCATAGAATGAAACATACACATCTTATGATCCACACATCGGATGGACGCGCAAGATACGGCGTCGGAACCGCAACGATGAAGCGGTCGCAATTACATAGGTCTCAGCTCGATCCGAGTTGGGTCTACATGACCAGACTCAAGGATGACTGCAAGCACAATTCGAAGATCACGGGTTGCCAAAATTCAACTGGTAGGACCGCGAGACCACAAGAAATGAAATGCATACTCACACACACTCATGCACACATGTAAACTTTGGTCGAGTCTCACAACCTTCCCCACCAATAAAGAAATTGACCAATCCAAGACAAAACACCACCATCATATAGTAATCATTATATAAGAAAGGCAATACAAACAATCATATATCTATCAATCATCAAACAAATGGAGATAACGCTCTCTAATCTCAGCCTCACGTTCCCAAGATGCCTCGGCCTCTGAATAATGACCCTATTGCACTTTCACCAAGGGAATGACCTTGGTCCTGAGGACCTGCTCCTTTCGATCAAGAATACGAATCGGCTGCTCAATGTAAGAAGCATCCTCGTGGACCTCAAGTGGCTGTCAATCAATCATGGGAATAGTATCCGACCCACATTTTCGCAACATAGAAACATGAAACACGTCTTGGATCATGGATAACTCAGGAGGTAAGGCAAGCCTATAGGCCACAGTACCTACGCGCTCGGTAATCTCAAAAGGTCCAATAAATCTTAGGGCGAGCTTGCCCTTCACACCAAAGAGAACCACGTCCTTCATAGGCGAGACCTTAAGATACACCATGTCTCCGACTGTGAACTCGAGAGGTCGACGCCGACGATCAGCATAACTCTTCTGCCGGCTCTGAGCTGTGCGCATCCTCTGCCTAATAACATCAATAGCCTCCGACGTCTGTTACACAAGCTTGGGACCAAAGAGATGACGCTCTCCCACCTCGGTCCAACAACTAGGAGATCTGCATGGTCTACCATAAGTGCCTCAAAAGGAACCATGTCGATAGTTGCGTAATAACTATTGTTGTATGCAAACTCGGTGAGGCGTATATGCTCATACCAACTGTCCGCAAAGTTGATCACACAAGCCCTGAGTATATCCTCAAGGATCTGATTAACCCTTTCGGTCTGCCCATCTGTCTGTGGATGTAAGCAGTGCTGAGATGCAAAGTGACCCCCAATGCCTGCTGAAAACTCCTCTAAAATTGAGACGTAAACCTGGAGTCTCGGTCTGAAACAATCAAAACTGGGACTGCGTGCAGTCTCACTATCTCCTCAATGAACACCTTTGCAAGTCGATCCTTCAACCAGGAAGCACGCACTGGAATGAAATAAGCCGACTTCGTCAGACGATCGATGATAACCCAGATGGTATCGTGACCGCGCTGAGTCCTCGGCAAACCTGCGATGAAGTCTATCGATACGTGCTCTCACTTCCACTCTGGAATGCTCAATGGCTGCAAGGGACCAGGGGGTCTCTGATGATCGGCCTTAACACGCTGGCATGTGTCACACTCGGCCACAAAACTAGCAATCTGACACTTCATCCTCTGTCAGAAGTACTGCCTCCTCATATCACGATACATCTTCATAAATCCCGGGTGGATAATAAGTCTCGACTGGTGTGCCTCGGTCATCAGATCACAACGCAACTCTGGTATATCCGGGACAAACAACCGGCCTTTGAAGCTTAATCCACCATCGGAACCAATATGCCAATCTGACTGCTCCACAGAGGTGGCCTCTGCTCGTCCGTCTGCTGAGCTTCGATCACCCTAGCCACTAAAGAGGGTTTAATCGACAAGCTCGAAAGCTGAACAATGGAAGACTGCAGACTGAACTCAAAGTCAAACTCTGAAACATCCTCGAGCATCTGCCACTGTCGAACCATCATATGTGCCACCAGGCCTCGTGGCTGACGGCTGAGCGCATCCGCCACCATGTTTGCCTTGTCCGGGTGGTACTGAAGGTCAAAATCATAATCCATGAGCAACTCCATCCATCGCCTATGCCGCAGGTTTAACTCGGACTGAGAAAATAGATACTTCAAGCTCTTATGATCCAAGAAGAGCTCGAACCTAACCCCATATAGATAATGCCTCCACACCTTCAGTGCGAAGACAACTGCTGCAAGCTCTAAATCATGAGTGGGGTAGTTCAGCTCATGGACTTTGAGCTGGCGCGAGGCATACGCTACTAGCTTCCCGTGCTGCATCAGTAAAGCACCCAAGCCAACTTAGAGGCATCAGTAAAAATAACAAAACCCTCACTCCCATCAAGAAGAGTGAGAACAGAAGCGGACGTGAGGCGGTCCTTCAACTCTATAAATGCCTTCTCGCAGGCATTACTCCAGATGAACTCGACGCTCTTTCGCGTCAACCGGGTCAGCGGTGCTGTAATACGGGAGAAACCCTCGATAAATCATCGATAATATCCCGCTAGACCAAGGAAGCTACGAATCTCGGACGCGTTCGTAGGCTGGCCCCACTGACGCACTACATCAACTTTCGAGGGGTCCACGGCAACACCCTCCCTCGTCACCACATGACCGAGGAACTTTATCTCCTCCTGCCAAAATTTATACTTCTCCAGCTTCGTATACAGCTGGTGGGCACGGAGGGTCTCAAGTACAATCCACAGGTGCTCGACATGGTCCTCACAGCTCCTCGAATATACAAGAATATCATCAATGAATACCACCATGAACTGATCGAAGAACGGCCGAAAAACCTCGTTCATCAGCTACATGAATACGGCAGGCGCGTTAGTCAGCCCAAACGACATGACTAGAAACTCGAAGTGACCATAACGTGTGCAAAAAGCCATCTTTGGAATGTCCTCCTCTCGGACCCAAATTTGATGGTAACCGAAACACAAGTCTATCTTGAAAAAATACTGTGCACCTTATAACTGATCGAACAGATCATCAATACGGGGAAGCGGGTATCGATTCTTGATGGTGACTCTGTTGACCTCACGATAATCTACATAGAGTCGCAACGAACCATCCTCCTTCTTCACAAACAATACTGGGGCTCCCCAAGGTGAACTGCTGGGACGAATAAAACCTAACTCCCCGAGCTCATCCAACTGCTCTTGCAGTTCCCTCAACTCTAACAGTGTCATCCGGTAGAGGGCTTTTGAGATAGGCGAGGTACCGGCACCAAATCAATCTGGAACTCTACCTGCCGACGCGGCGGCAAACCCAGAATCTCTTGAAACACATCCGAGTACTCAAAAATAACTAGCAGCTGCTCAATACTCTCTGCCACAGAACCCTCAATGATCGAAGCCAAGAAGCTAGATAACGGCTCTCCTCTGGGCTCAGCGACAAACTGAAACTCTGACAAGCCTGGAATATGAAATGTAACTGTCCACGCAGCACAGTCTAAGACGGCATGATACTCCGCGAGCCAGTCCAACCCAGAATCACATCAAATCCTGGCATCGGCATCACGAACAGGTCAGCGGGAAGAAATTTCTCGCCCACCAACATTGGGCAAGAAAGACAGCGACGGGTCAATATCACAGACTTCCTCATGGGAGTCGAAACGGTCAAGGCCTCATCCACGGCCTTCGACGAAATACTGGTCGATCGGCAAAACTGCTCGGCCACAAAAGATGAGAAGCACTAGAATCAAACAAAACATTAGCAATGCAAGCAGAAACAAGAAGAATACCCTCAATGACTCTGTCGGTCTATGATTGTGGGTCCTGGCCTGACATCTGCTGCACAGAATAAAAATGGCCCTGAGCTAGTAGAGGAAGCAAACCGGAAGACTAAGGGTTCTGAGTCTGAGCCTGCTGGGCTGCTATACACACTAGACCTAGGGATCGAACAACA
Source organism: Magnolia kwangsiensis (assembly GCA_037074715.1). Taxonomy (NCBI): domain Eukaryota; kingdom Viridiplantae; phylum Streptophyta; class Magnoliopsida; order Magnoliales; family Magnoliaceae; genus Magnolia; species Magnolia kwangsiensis. The sequence goes on along the minus strand of CM073573.1, from coordinate 151,156,684 downwards.
TACGAATATCCCCTCTGCTGCGGCTGCTGCTGTCACTGCTGCTGCTGTCTCTGCTAAGGAGGTCTGCCTGGCTACCTCTGCTGCTGAGGAGGAGCCCTAAGAGCGATGGGTGGAAGCTGAGCTCTCTGCTGCTGCTGAGGAGGACGAGGAGGAGGCAACTGCAGTGGCCTCTGCTGCTGAATGGGGAGAAGGCACTCACGCCTCCGATACCCGACCTGTCCACAGCCGAAGCATACACCAGAAAAGGGGTCAGATGATAAAGCGACTGGGGTGGTGATGATGAGGAAGAAGCTACTGTCTGAACCGCAGGCTGCTGAAATCCTGATCTGCCCCTCCATCTCTGCCGACGGTGCTGCCTGGAACTGTCGGCTGGCGCTCTCCTCTTCCGATCTCCACCGAAATTCTGCTCTCTCAACCTCTAGGTCATAGTCCAGTCCTCCTCATAAACCAGTGCTCGATAAGTAATCTGGTCAAATGTCTCCAAACAATGCCCTACTACACGGCTACGAAGGGTAGGACGTAACCCAGTCACAAAACGACGGGCCCTCATCTTTTCATCGTTGGTGAGATGAGGAGCAAATTTAGACAGGGCCAAGAAACGGGCCTCATACTGAGATACAGTCATATCACCCTGCACTAGGGTCTCAAACTTGATCCTCCCATGTCCAAACGAACTGAGGCTTGACCATCTTAGATACGGATGACCACTAATGATGGACCTCACCCTGAAGGAGATAGGTCGCAAGGGATACTCTCTAGCCCGCAGGACACTGTATAGTGTCAAAAATCCTCGCAACCTCAGTGCGCCAAGCCTTTGGGGGCAGAAGGGTCAGGATCACCACTAAACCTCGCGGGATCATACTGTCGGAACTCTCAGGCTATGGCACTAGCATGCGGTAAGTCAGACTGTCCGGAAACCTCAGCGGTAGCTGGCTGACGGGTCTGCAATGCTGTGGCAACAAGCTACATCAACTGCTGAAAATGCTCAGCTCCTATAGGTACTGTCGAAAATGCAGGGGTGGCACTCGCCTCAGGCGGAGGCATGGGTGCGGCCGACGGGGCAGGAGCCTCAGTAACTGGAACAGCATGCTGAGTAGGGAGAATAGGCGGGGGAACCGAAGCAACTGGAGGTACAGGCGCTACGGGCTCAACTGGAGGAATAAGCCGGATCGGGACCTCAGGAATCGAATCCTCAACTACTGGAGCAGGACGTGCTCAAGTAGGATGGGTACCTCGGGCGCCTCGTCCATGGGCACCACGACCCAATACGAGTATACCTAAGATCACAGCAAGTACATCTGAGAAAAATAAAGGCACACATCGTAAAATCCACTATAAATTGAACTTTTACAACTATCCATAAGGTCCAAAAGGATATACATGAGATAAAAGGAAAAGAGAGAAAGGTCAGCAACACTGGAGCCCTCAAATGATCAACTCTACTCCACGCTCTGTCGCTACGACACCTGCCTAGAATCTCCTGCACGCATCAATCGTGCATAAGCTTATAGAAGCTTAGAGGGTGGTGTAAGTGTGTGACGTGGTGCACAGAAGAATAGCAGGAGATGCAAGAAGGGAAACATGCTCAATTAGAATATCACTAGCCTTACCAAGGCTTACCATGAATACGATGCGATGAATACCGAACGCCAAACCAAGGCAACGCATGAAGGGGCTTACACAGCCAATGCTAATGCGATGCAAGTAATGCCAGTGCTCATATCCAAACCAAAAGTCAAGTACATTTCCAATCATAAGAAAATCACCGGGGTCCATTACACTGCTGAATGACTGTCGCTCTACAGACCCCGCACAGTCAAACGAGTATAAGAGACCTCACTACCCGCCTGTGGATAGCCAATCACCAGACAGGCCTGACGGTAGCGGACCCATTTACGAGCTGGTCAGACTCAGCCTAACAATACCCCCTACACACCGGATAGGTAAGGCTACACCCCTATCCAACCGACTACACGACAGTGGGAGCCGCAGCCTAAAGGTATAAGGCCCTCGTGCGCTCATGTATTCCACCCGGTCACGGCGTTGGAGCAGATCCTTGGTACCATGAAAGTTTTAGAAATTTCACCCATGGGCATCCTATGCACCCGGTATGCTCAACTAATATTTTTAGTGCCCACACATACGGTCGTCCATGAATACCCCTGTGGAGGCATGACCCTGATGAAGTAAGGGCGGATATCCACAAGCTATGCAATGTCAAATGCATGAATCACACAATCACCCATGCATCAATCTCAAGCATCCATCTCTCAGAGAGATACCAACATGTCCTACACAATGGCACAACCATGGCCAATCATACCTCAACCAAGTATGCATATGATGTGTATGGGAGTGGGCCATGAAGATGAATAGGGGTGCTAATAAGGTGAAGATGAACTCTCTACCTAACCATGAAGGGGTCTAGGTACTTAACCAATTCCTCATAAGGAATACAACCTCTAGTGGGGGCCCATATACCTGGGGTAGCCCACGAGATTAAGGAGAGCAATGGTATGGGCATAAATAGTGAAACGCTTAGCAAGGGTCTATGGTGGGCCTTTAACCACCCATAGAAGTCCATGGGCTTATCTTAGGGCCACCAATGTGGACATCCAATAATAATTGGTCCCCAAGAAATAGCCCATCTCTAATTGATCATGTATCAAGGCCCAAGGCCCATGCAACATCAAAAATAAGAAATGAGCAGTCATAATTATACCACAAACACTCATGTTGAGCTTCAGAAAGGGCGGCCCAAGGTCTACCCAAAATATGGGTTCAAGAAAAACACACATAACCCAACCCATATATACCACTATGGGCCCATAGGGGAAAGGTTAGGGCCAAAAATAAAGGCCACTAATCCCATATATTATGGTGGCCTAGTGGGCAGCCCATTGATCAAACCACATGGGCAAATGTCATGCTCTTAGTCAAGTGAGTTGGGCCTACAACCCGGCTCAAGTATAAAGTTGATTTGGTGGGCAACCAAGGGCCCATTTACTTGTATAATTCAGCCCACTAACCCAACACAATAATATGGTAAAAATGGCCTACGAGTTCAATGGGCCTATCTGGAAAGTTCCAGCTCAATTGGGCCTAAAGAGTTCAATAACTAGCTACATTCATGGATCCAATTAAATTCAACTATGGTGGGCCTCAAAAGTGCATTTATTAAGTCCAAAATTAAGGAACTAAAGGTATAAATCATTTTTTCTAAGATCTTTATAATGTGGTGGGCCCCACTCCTCAAAATTTCAGCCCAAGGCCAAGCATAATTATAATATGTTGTTGTCCTAAATTTGGGTACTCCATTGGAGTGGGTCCAAGGCCTCTAAAACTCTGGAAATTGAGGGCCAAGGTCCCTCATCATGCATACAATGACAAAAAATCCAAAAAGGTGACCCACCATGAGAAGAAATATTTTTGAATTATGGTTTTTATCAAGGAATATTGTTGGACTGCACAGCAAAAAAATCTGTGAGTCCAACCATCTTGGCTCATTCTTTTGGATGCCCAAACGGGGTCATTTGAGACTAAAATTTTACAGAGTGATAATTCCATATGTGGGCCACACTCTCACAAAATTTTATAATTTTTAGATATCTTTAATTATTTTAATTAATTTAAACAAAACAGACTATCTAGAAAATCAGACAGACCTGGACATCCCAGCGTGGTGGGCCAGTCCGGCCCTTTCCACGGTGTGTACAAGGGTTCATTGGCCCTAAAATTTGGTAGTTGGGTCCTACCATGAGTGTACCAAACCTCTATAAAATTTTATAATTTTTGAACATCTATAAGTATTTTAATTCATTTAAAGAAATCAATCTGTCCTAAAAATCAGACTGATCTGGACACCATATTATAATGGGCCGGTCCAGCCACCACCATGGTATGTACAGGCATCCATTGGACCCAAAATTTTGTAGGTGGGTCCTAACATGAGTGGGTCACCCCCCTGTAAATTTTTATAATTTTTAAACACCCACAGGTATTTTAATAAATTTTAGAAATCCAACCTGTCCAGGGTGGAATGTTGCTGAAACAGTGCAGAAAATTCAGACCGTCCACCTCACTTGGACCACACCTTTGGGACCCCAATGAAGGTCAGTTGGGGCTGAAATTTGGCACGATTATAGGTAAGGTCCACACCTTTAAGAAACATACATTACATGGGACCAAACAACCCTCCAAATATCCAAAAATCTGGCCTCAAAATGACCCAAAAATCTATCCAGATGGTTCTGGACAGTAACATATAACAGAAAATAAATAAATATAAACACTATTTAAAAGGGGGATTTAATCCAAAAAAATCATGGTATGGATCACCACCCCAGTGGGCCCCACAAACATCCAAACCCTTCCCATTACAAACTTAAGGATGACCGTAAACACTACTGGAGGGTTGCGAGTCGTCAGAATTTGACCAGGAGGATCGCGGGACCAAAATGAACGAGATGCACACTCACACACACATGCACACATATGAACTTAGGTCGGGTCTCACACTCACCCGCTCAAACCACCATCAGTAACTCTTCTTATTTAATTTAAATTTGTATGTCAATTATATTAAATCTTTGTTCATATCAGTATAATTGGTATTAAGCATGCTTTTACTTTTTTACGTTATGTTTTTAGATAATTGACCGAGCTATTTTTCATTGTAATAAAAAAGAATTTATTTGAATGACTAATTCTTTATTTCACAAATAATCTAATTGTCATGTAAATTATGGATAAATAGTCAGATTAATTTTCAGATATCTATTCCTAATCCAACTATTTTGGTGGCAGGAATACATAGCGTTTACTTGGATATAACTGGATTTCGACTATGAGACTCCAATACGCTTGAACAAAATCAGACCATTTGTGTATCCGAACTGAATAGTAACATATTGGATTGAATTTTATTTATGAGAAAACATATAAAAGGTCATGACTAACCTGATGGACAAATTAGATCTCTCACATACGTGTCATGCTGGAACATATGTGGCATGTACGCGAGGTTTTTTTTGAAGCTTTATATAATTCCTCAATCTTATCTTAGGTTTCTAGTACCTTAGGGTTTACGAAGAGTCTACATTCTTCCTTACGATGGTCACGGCCCAATTCGCAATGGTACCCACTTACTTCCTCTCCCTATGCAAATACTCATACATGCGTTTAGATACACCAACGAATTGGATTGCAATCCTCATAAAGTGGGTTATTGCTAAGCTGAGCTTTCTTATTTTATCATTCATGCTGAGGGTATGAGCTCCAAATTGCGATTATGTTACTTTGGATTTAGAGTTGAACGGAACCAAACTGTAATTTGATGGCTACTCTCTCTTTAAACTGAATATTGACAGTTCAATTCTCGTGCATCCAAACGCAATGTAAGGGGCTGTTTAATAACACTTATTTTCAGCACTTATCACTACAATTTGATATTTTCACTGATTTTCACTGTTTCTAATCGTTTGGTAAATCTAAATTATTATGTGCTTCTATTAATTTTCACTGAAAATAGTTGCGCTTGGATGCTTATAAGTTTTTTAAGTTGTAAGTAAGTTACCGGTAACTTACTTACACGTGAAAGAAAGTTACAGGTAATCCTGTTTGGATGTAAGTTGTAACTAACTTACAGGTAATTTAGTTTATGTGTTTTGATAACATGTAAGTTAGTTATAAGTAAGATGTTTTATATTCACACAAACTAGAATTTAGGGTATGAAATTGTTAAAAAATCAAATTGTCACACAGAAAAGTTTGGATAAAAGTATGTAATTTTATTGAACTCATTTAGATGACTAGTTGGACTGATTTTAAAGCTAAACTAATTATTATGTGAGAAATATTATTTTTATTATACAATATAAATATTTCATACATGTTGGGTCTTATATACTTAGGTGTTTTATGCTATACATGGAGGATTTTAATTTCCCCACAAGCGAGTATGTGTGTGTGTGTGTGTGTGTGTGTGTGTGTGTGTGTGTGTATGTATATGTGTGTATGTATATGTATATATGTACATGAATATGTGTATATGTATATGAATATAGGTATATTTGTATATGTGTGTGTGTGTGTGTATATGTATGTATATATATGTACATGTATATGTATGTATATATGTATACATGTGTGTATATATACATATGTATGTATATGTATTTGGGTATTTGTATATATATGTATGTATACATGTACATATATATGTATATGTATATATGTGTATATGTATTATATGTGTGTTTGTGTGTGTGTGTATGTATATGTATTTGTATGTATATGTATGTGTATGCATATGTATGTGTGTATATGTATATGTGTGTGTATGTGTATGTGTATGTATATGTATGTATACATATATACACACATATGTATATGTAAATATATATATATATATATATATATATATATATATATATATATATATATATGTGTGTGTGTGTGTGTGTGTGTGTGTGTGTGTGTGTATATATGTATGTATACATATACACTCATACATGTACACACATATACATATGCATATAAATATACATACACATACATATATATATATATATATGCAAACACATACACACACACACACACACACACACACACACATATATATATATATATATATATATATATATATATATATGCGTGTGTGTGTGTACACATATACATACATATACATATATACATATATACATGTTGTCACGTCCTAAACTCAAAAACTGGGCTCACAAAATTTTTGATCGCCAAATCCGGTACCGACAGCCTCCATAGCACCCTATTCTTGGTTCCCAGCGCCATACACCAGTTTCCGATCCTTGGATCCTACAATGAGGATTTTCAATATGAATTTATTTCATAAGAAGCATAACCACAAGTATACTCAAATCATAAGAACAACATCATCACAACATATCTACTAATATAATTATTTGAGTACAATGCTGAAAGGGAAATACATATGTCGAAAATCAAACCTCCAGAGGTCTACTGCATGCTCCAAGCTCAATGCTGCTCCTGCAACCTAACATTATCTACACGCATCTATCTTGCATAAGCTTATAGAAAGCTTAGAGGCTAATGTAAGTGTGTGCACAATATAAGTGCAAAGTATTTAATACCATGTCATAATCATACAATAACAAAAATATAGGCAAGATAATGAATCATACGATATTAGAGTAAGTGAAAATACTGACAAGATCATGAATCATACGATATCAGAGTATGCAATGCGGATCGACAATACAAATGCGGAATCATAGAGAACTAAATATCGGATGTCTGATGATGCAACGCAATATATAAATCCTACTAAGTCCGTCTAGGCCATATAAGTGCAGAAACATAACAACCCAAAATGTCATATGCCTGCGGATATAATGCAATATGCGATGCGAATAAAATGACTAAGCTGGAGTATGAAGTGGGGATGATAGTACATGGTATCGCAGGTTACGGGGTCCATCACAAGGACTTCTATCCAAACCAGCCCCATACCTAAATTTGGATAATCAAACTCAATGTGGTAACTTCCTGATCTCAGGTTAGTCGCGTGCCCAAACGAAATTCTGACCATGCGAAGGTACACGTAACAAATAGTTACGCACCATTAGCCCGAGTGGATAGTGAATGAATGAATGAATGAGTATGCAATTCAGGCTCAATAAGTCCACATCAGTATGGTTCCTCTCTGAGATCATCACCGGGGTCTAGTACACTCCACAATGGCTACCGTCTCCCTAGCCGCACAACCAACTAGTGGAAAAGACCTCACTATCATTTTAGCCAGTAATCTGCCAATACGTACCCGGCTCATCGATAGCGGACGCATTTAAGAGTTATTCATACTCAGCCTAGTTTACAGTCCCCTCACTCAGGAGGATAAGGTGACACCCCCTCCTAACCAACCACAACATAGTGGGAAACGCGGCCTACTGGTATTCGGTACTCAGGCGTTTATGTATCCACTCGGTCTAGACGCTGGAGTGTCCTTAGCCTCGGAGGTTTAGGGACTTTCATCCACTGACATCCAAAGTGCCCAGATGCTCGAATCAAATATTTTTGGTGTCCCATCTAGCCATCCACGACATGCTTAGGAGGTCACGACCCTGATGTCGCTAGGGCGTACAATGATCATGTCACACATATGCGAGATGCATGAGTCACACCGTCCAGTCATATAGCAATCCTGCGCGTACCGCATGCTCATGTGGGTAGCTCCTATTAGTGAGTCTCATAAATAATCTGCCCAATGGCATATACTATGATCAGTCACTCCTCATATAAAGTATACATATGATGCGTATGAGCATGAATTATAGAGTTATACTAAGCATGTTAAATGGTGATGAAATATTCTTCCAACGAGGATGGGCCTAGATGGCCTACACACAATAAGTATGGGCCTATCAATGGGCCCTAGGAAGAGTCATAATGCGGACATTTAACCAACATTATCCTCATAATATGGACATCAAACCATCATTGCTCCCAAGGCATGGCCCGTCATAAACATCATTACACAAACCATGGTGAAATCACATATTACAATAAACCTTATATACATCCCATTGGGCCTCAACCCATGGGCCTTAGATATATCAAATGGGCCTCGTCAATGGGCCTTAAATACATCATATTGTGCCTCACCCATGGGCCAATATATATCACATCGGGCCTCATCAAATGGGCCCCAAATGCATCATATTGGGCCTTGCCAAATAAGCCATAAATACATCACCTGGGCCTCATCAAATGGGCCTCATATACCACATAATAGGGTGGGCCCGGCTTGTTCCAAATGGGCCCATCGAATGGATAACTTGGGCACAACACATACATCACGTGGGAACCACGTGAATGGACGTTGTGAATACAAAATACACACATTTAGGTGGGCCCTCATAGATGGACGGCGTGGATGAAACAGGTGGATCCACAGAACTTGGTGATGCCACTCCAACAACTATGTAGTTGGAGTGAGGTACATCAGTCGTCCCACTCCCATGCGTGGGGACGGGTGGGCTAGACACAACGTCAGTGGGTCCCACGTGGGCCCACCATAACGTTAATCTTCCATCCAATCTGTTAATAAGGTCACACAGACCCGGATAGAGAGGAAAAATAAATTTCATAGCAATCCAAAACTTTTGTGACCCCAAATAGGGTTCCAATGGTAGACGTTCAAACCCACTGTTCCCTGCCGTGTGGGCTACCTGAGCTGCTTATACGACTGATATTTAGGGGGCCCACAGCTAGAAGGGGGCCCACTAAATGCACGGTGTTGATGTTCTACACACATCACGGTGGGGCCCACGACTGGAAACCACGGTCCTTGCCTCTCCTTGGTAGCGCAGCAGCAGCGCCTGCTACCTATTGTTATTTTATTTTTTTTAAAAACTAGTTTTTTAAAGGTTTTTCATAGGTGGGGCCCACATCAGGAGGATCTGCTCCAGCCATTGAATTCTAAGACTCAAGACGGACCAAACAAGCCTAGTATTTAACATGTTTCGGTGTATAGAAACATCAAAGTGATCCCTAACAGATTTTAATGGTAAGAATCACTGTTTTCTATGACATGGCCCGCCAGTTAATCGGATTGGCCTCATATTTTGACTCAACGTCTAAAATGAGCTGGGGAATGGAATAGATGGCGTGGATTAAACCCATACTTCAAGGTGGGGCCTGCATGAGTGGCCCACCCCAAGGCCTTAAACCAAGCTAATATTTTTGTTATTAGCTCGTCAGTACACCACACTATCCATTCACACTTCTCTAAGAAGCCATGTCCAGTGTCCCTGGACGCTGGATGGTTTGCATATAACACATCTAAGGTGGGCCCCACCTACAGACGTGTTGCCTAGGTAGGTGTCACACCCCAGACTCAGTAACCGGACTCACAAGGAACACGATGGCCGGTTCTAGCCGCAACAGCCTTCGTAGTACCTCATTCTCAGCTCCCAAGACAGGTTCCGATCCTGGAATCCTACAAGGAGGATTTCCATAACAGTATAATCATTTCAATACAAGCATACCCAAGATCACAACAAGTACATCTGAGAATAATAAAGGGCACACATCACAAAATTCATTAAGAATTTAAACTTTTACATGTTTGCATCAGGTCTGAAAGGACATACATAAGGTAATAGGAAAAAGGGTTAAAGTCAGTAACACTGAAGTCCTCAGTGCTCAACTCTACTTCACGCTCTGCCGTTACGACGCCTGCCTAGAGTCTCCTGCATGCATCAATTATGCATAAGCTTATAGAAGTTTAGAGGATGGTGTAAGTATTTGACAATGGTACACGAAAGAATAGTAGGAGGTACAAGGAGAGAAACATGCTCATGAGAATATCACTAGCCTTACCCAGGCTTATCATGAATACCATGCAATGAGTACTGAATGTCATACTAAGGCAATGCATGAAGGGGCTTACACAGCCAATGCTAATGCAATGCAAGTAATGTCAGTGCTCATATCAAAACCACATATTAAATATATTTTCAGTCATAAGGAAATCACCGGGGTCCATTACACAGTTGAATGACTACCGCTGTATAGACCCGCACAGTCAAACGAGCATAAGAGACCTCACTACCTGCCTGTGGACAACTAATCACCAATAAGGCCTGACGGTAGTGGACCCATTTCATGAGCTGGTTAAACTCACCCTAGTAATGCCCTCCCTTACAAGCAGATAAGACCACATCCCCATCCAACTGACTACACAACAGTGGGAGTCGCGGCCTATAAGTGTAAAGCCCTCGTGCGCTCATACTTTTGGGTGTCTAAAAATTTTAAAAATTTTGGTATGTAAGTCCTACCATGGGTGGGCCACCTTTCTATAAATTTTTAAAATTTTTAAACACCCAAAAGTATTTTAATAAATTTCAGAATTCCAACCTGTCCAAGGTGGAATGTTGTTGGAAATGTAATTGTCCTGAATTTGGGTCATCCAAATGGGTGGGTTTTGGACCTCCAAAATTCCTAAAATTTAGACCCAAGGTCCCTCATCAAGCTTAAAACAAGGTTGGACTAAAAATATGGTCCACCTTCTTATGAAGTATTTTTAAAATTTTATTTTTATGGGACTATACTATTGGACTGCATAGCAGAAATTTCTGGCAGTCCACTATGTTGGCCCACCCTTTTGGATGCCCAAATGGGATCCATTGGGGCTTAAATTTAGTATGATTGTAGGTGGGTCATGCAAATACAAGAATCACATATTATTTTGCATCAGTCTTCCCCCCAAATTACCAAAAATTAGGCCCTAAGGTGGCCCAAAAATCTGTCCAAACAGATTTGGACTGCAACAAACCACCCCAAAAGATAAATAAAAGAGAAATAAATCATCATTTCCTCAAGGTGGGGTCCACCTAGATGGGTTATACAAATCTCAGACCCAAGCTCCTTCCAAGATCATACATAAAATCAAGCCCAAAGGCTGTCCAAAATATGCTAACAATATAGGATAACAAGGTGGGCATGGATGTCCAACTACTTGGGCCTAGTTGCATGGCACATCAGGTGAGCCACACATACATTAGATTTACTATAAAGAAAAGAAAGAAAAGACGAAGAAGAAATACAATCCGGCCATGAGATAGGGCCCCGCCACTAATGGGCCCTCCCAAGAATGAATTATATCCATACAACTACATTGGTTGTACATGCAACATAAAATCACTACATGCATGATCTATAATTGTTATGGATGGTTGGGATGCCATCCCAATATGATCTTTAAGGTCTAGATGATCTGGAGATAGAGTGGATCATTAAATACATCATGATGGGGTCTATAGAGAATGGCTCCATCATGGATCATGACATGCATGTAGGATGGGCCAAAGGGCCATATCCATGGGATCAAATGGGATCTCCACTGTGGATTGGTGGGTCCCATATGATCCAACTATGAAGAAATAAAGAAATCAAAGAATAGAAAGGAGATCAGCAAAAAGGATAGTCACCTACAAGAATCTATCTCTCAAACTTCTATATCATGAAGATCTTGGAGCAAGGATAAGATTTTGATGGTTGAGATGTGTTTTCAAGGGTTGGATTTAAGAGGTTTTGGGATTTTAGGGTTTTGGAGGATGGAGAATTTGGAAAAAGGTTGCTAGCTATGGAGGGAATAAATGAGAAGGAGGGAGAGATAAGGAGAGAGAGAGAGAGAGAGAGAGAGAGAGAGAGAGAGACCATGATGGTTTTGTAAGAGAATCCGTCATTACCATAAGGAGGAATTTACAAAGTTGTAGGTTAGACTAGGTCTCTTGGTGGTGTTTGTGGTTGGTGGTGTTAGTTATAGATCTTTGTGTAGTATGTGGGTAGTGTACCTTGGAACTTGTGCCAAGGGTGATGGTGATCCACATGCATTCCACCTAAGTGGCCACATGATCAATGGTCATATAATGAAATGTACATAACTTTTGATCTACATATCGGAAGGACATACAAGAAGCGTCGTTGGAACCGCAACGACGATGCGAATAAGATGGCATAGGTCTCGGGCCGATTCGAGTTGGGTCAATGTGACTAGACTCAAGGATGACCACAAACACTAGCCAATGGTCGCGGGTCACTGGGGTTCTACCAGTAAGACTGCGGGACCATGAGAAATGAAATGCATACCTACACACACATGCACACGTAAAAACTCAGATCGGGTCTTACAATTCTCCCCACCAACAAAGAAATTTTATCTTCAAAATTGACAAAATCGGAGCAACAAGAATGCATAAACATCATCATATATATATATATGTCAATCATCAATCACAAGAGAAGGAAATGCAAAAATACAAGCAATCAATCATCGAATAAATGGGGATAACGCTCTCTAATCTTGGCCTCGCGTTCTCAAGATGCCTCGGCCTCTGAATGATGACCACATTACACCTTTACTAAGGGAATGACCTTGGTCCTGAGGACCTGCTCCTTCCGATAAGAATACGAATCGACTGCTCAATGTAGGAAGCATCCTCACGGACCTCCAGTGGCAGTCAATCAATCAAAGGAATAGTATCCGGCCTACATTTTCTCAACATAGAAACATGGAAAACGTCATAGATCGCGGATAACTTAGGAGGTAAGACAAGCCTATAGGCCACAACGCCTACGTGCTTGGTAATCTTAAAAGGTTTAATAAATCTCGGGGTGAGCTTGCCCTTCACACCAAAACGAACCACACCCTTCATAGGCGAAACCTTGAGATATATCATGTCTCTGACTACGAACTCGAGGGGTCGACGCCAACGATAAGAAAAATTCTTTTGTCGGCTCTGAGCTGTGCGCATCCTTTACCTGATAACATCAATAGCCTCTGACGTCTGCCGCACAAGCTCGGGACCTAAGAGACGACGCTCTCCAACCTCAGCCCAACAACTAAGAGATCTACACAGTCTACCATAAAGTATCTCAAAAGGAGTCATGCCGTTAGTCGCCTGATAACTATTTTTGTACGTAAACTCGGTGAGGTGCATAAGCTCATCCCAATTCCCCTCAAAGTCGATCAAACAAGCCCTGAGCATATCCTCAAGGATCTGGTTGACCCTTTTGGTCTGCCCATCCGTCTGCGGATGATAAGTGATACTGAGATGCAAAGTGACCCCCAGTGCCTACTGGAAACTCCTCCAAAACTGAGACGTAAATCTGGAGTGTCGATTTGAAATGATCAAAATTGGGATGTTGTGCAGTCTCATTATCTCCTCAATGAACACCTTAGCAAGTCGGTCCATAGACCAAGAAGCACGTACTGGAATGAAATGAGCCGACTTTGTCAGACGATCGACGATAACCCAAATGATATCGTAACCGCGCTAAGTCCTCGGCAAACCTGCCATGAAGCCCATCGATACATGCTCTCACTTCCACTCTGGAACGCTCAACAGTTGTAAGGGACCAGGGGGTCTCTAATGATCGACCTTGAAACGCTGGCATGTATCACACTCGACCACAAAACTAGTAATCTGGTACTTCATTCTCTGCCAAAAATACTCTCTTCATATCACGATACATCTTTATGGAGCCCAAGTGAATGGTAAGTCACGATCGGTTTGCCTCAGTCATCAGATTACGACGTAACTCTGGCACGTCCGGGACCCACAATTGGCCTCTAAAGCATATTCCACCATCGGAACCAATCTGTCAGTCTGACTGCTCCAAGGAGGCAGCCTCTGCTCGGTACTCCTGAAGTGACTCGTCCGTCTGCTGAACTTTGATCACCCTAGCCACCAAAGAGGGTTGAATCGATAAGCTCGAAAGCTGAACAATTGAAGACTGCAGGCCGAACTCAAACTCATACTCTGAAACATCATCAAGCATCTGCTACTCACACGCCATCATTTGTGCCACCAGGCCTCGTGGCTGACGGCTGAGCGCATCCGCCACCATGTTCACCTTGTCCGGGTGGTACTAAAGATCAAAATCACAGTCTTTCAGTAACTCCATCCATCACCTCTGACGTAGGTTCAACTCGGACTGTGAAAATAAATACTTCAAGCTCTTATAATCTGAGAAGAGCTCGTACCTAACCCCATATAGATAATGCATCCACACCTTCAGTGCCAAGACAACTACTATAAGCTCCAAATCATGGGTCGACTAGTTCAGCTCATAGACCATGAGCTGGCGCGAGGCATACGTCACTGGCTTCCCATGCTACATCAGTACAACACCTAAGCCAACTTTGGAGGCATTGGTGAAAACAACAAAACCCTCACTCCCATTAGGAAGAGTGAGAACAGGAGTGGACGTGAGGCGATCTTTCAACTCCGTAAATGCCTTCTCACAGGCGTCACTCCAAATGAACTCGACGCCCTTTCACATCAACCTGGTCAGCGGTGCTACAATACAGGAGAAACCCTTGATAAACAGTCGATAATATCCCGCTAGACCAAGGAAACTGCGAATCTTGAACGTGTTCGTGGGCTGGCCCCATTGACGCACTGCATCAACCTTCAAGGAGTCCACAACGACACCCTCCCTCGTCACCACGTGATCAAGGGACTTCATCTCCTCCTGTCAAAACTCACACTTCTCCAACTTCGCATACAACCGGTGGGCATAGAGGGTCTCAAGCACAATCTACAACTCAGCATGATCCTCTCGGGTCCTCGAATATATAAGAATATCATCAATGAATACCACCACAAATTGATCAAGGAACAACTGAAAAACCTCGTGTATCAGCTGCATGAATACGGCAGGTGCATTGGTCAATCCGAATGACATGACCAGAAACTCAAAGTGACTATAACGTGTCTGGAAAGTCATTTTCGGAATGTCCTCCTCTCGGACCCGAATCTGATGGTAACCGAAGCGCAAGTCTATCTTGAAAAATACTATGCACCCTATAACTGATTGAACAGATCATCAATACAAGAAAACATGTAAAAGGTCATAACTAACTTGATAGACGGATTAGATATCTCACATACGTGTCATGCTGGTACATATGTGGCATGTACACGAGGTTTTTTTTAAGTTTTATATAATTCCTCGGTCTTATCTTAGGTTTTTAGTACCTTAGACTTTACGAAGAGTCCGCATTCTTCCCTACGATGGCCACAACCCAATTTGCAATGGTACGCACTTACTTCCTCTCCCTATGCAAATACTCATACATGTGTTTAGATACACCAACGAATTGGATTGTAATCCTCATAAAGTGGGGAATTGCTAAGCTGAGCTTTCTTATTTTATCATTTATGCTGAGGGTATGAGCTCCAAATTGCAATTATGTTACTTTAGATTTGGAGTTGAACGGAACCAAATTGTAATTTGATGGCTACTCTCTCTTTAAACTGAATATTGACAATTCAATTCTCGTGCATCCAAACACAATGTAAGGGGTTGTTTGATAATACTTATTTTCAGCATTTTACAGTTTCTGATCGTTTGGCAAATCCAAATTATATGTGCTTCTATTAATTTTCACTGAAAATAGCTGCGTTTTGATGCCTGTAAGTTTTTTAAGTTGTAAATAAGTTAAACTTACTTACACATGAAAGAAAG